>CAOKZL010000007.1:0-2617319 GCA_948472985.1 Iguana delicatissima
ACGGCCGGCCCAGGTGCAGAATAATCTCCAAATGCCAAACTGAGGACAGAACGCAATAACTTTGGTTCCTAGGTGCAAGCTCAAAAGTCCGTCGGGGGTATCTGAGAGGCCAGCTTTTTCAAAGAACGAGCGAGAACCATATACACGCATGAGTCGAATGAAATAGATGGGAAAGGGGAGGGAAATAAATATATTTTTTTTGCAACAAAAAAAAAAATCAAAGAAAATTGGCCAAGCCCAATGGTCCGTGACAGAGCCAGCCTTGGCGACTGTAGTGTGTGACTTTGATTCTCCTATCATAACCCTCTTGAATTAAAAATGCAGGCAATTACTTGCATGGCTTCCCTCCGACGGGGGCAAGGCCCGGGCCTCATTAATGCAGGGGCACAGAGAAAAGTCGTTAGCGCTTGTGAAATGGAATGTTTCTCTGAGAACAGTTCCGCTTGAGGGGGGAATTTTTTTTTTTTAAAGAGTCCAGAAAAGAAGGGGGGGGGGAGTTAAATTTCACACGTTTCCGAGCAGACGGAGTGAGAGTTTTGAAGTGGTCAAGTAGGCTGGGCATAGACCTCAGGTGGAGGTGTGCTTCGAAGAGTCCAAAGAGCCATTTGTCTCTTCTTTGCACCCCTAACTCTGTCCCTCTGCAAGGTACAATTTGACCTATGCACAAAACATCCCATCTCCCTCTCTGCTTCTCTTGGAACTGGTAGGCCTAGCCAGTAACTGGATTCAACCAGAGCTCAGCGGAATGGCTGGCTACTCCATACCCTCCCACATTTCACAGACGAAAACCAGGACACGTGTGGCCGAGCCACAACAGTGTGGTTGGAGGAGATCGACAAGCTGGAAGGTGTCCGGAGGAGGGCGACCAAAATGGTGAAGGGTCTGGAAGCCATGCCCTATGAGGAGCATCTTAGGGAGCTGGGGATGTTTAATCTGCAGAAGAGAAGGTTAGGAGGGGACATGAGAGCCATGTTTAAATATTTGACGGGATGTCGAGGAGAGAGCAGGCTTGTTTTCTGCTGCTCCAGAGACTAGGACAAGGAGCAATGGATTCAAGCTGCAGGAAAGGAGATTCCACCTGAACCTCTGGAAGAACTTCCTGATGGTCAGAGCTGTCCGGCAGTGGAATCGGCTGCCTCAATGGAGTGTGGTGGAGTCTCCTTCTTTGGAGGTTTTTAAGCAGAGGCTGGATGGCCATCTGTTGGGAATGCTTTGATGTGCGTTCCTGTGTGGCAGGGGGTTGGACTGGATGCCCCCTGGGATCTCTTCCAACTCTGTGATTCTATGAAATAGCAAAAGGGAATTAATGAGGAAGAAAACACAAGCTAGGAGAGGCTGCAGCAGTGTGCTTTTGCCTGAGCATGCTGGGAAGAGCGAGGCCCTTTCCGCAGGACAGTGCTCCTGCACATTGCCCCTTCGCAGCCCTGGAAGCAGCGGGATGGGGCCGTGTTCCCAGCGCTCCTCTCCGCACCCGACTAGCTGCCTGTGGGAGGGAGTGTGAGGGACTCACCACTTCCTCCCGCACTGCAGCCGGCCTCCTTCCATGCTGCAGTGGGAGAGGAAGCGCGTAGATCATGCTTCCAGCCTTCTGCAGGGCCGGCTGCAATGGGAGACTCGCGCTTAGTCGGGGGTCATTGACAAACTTTTCCCATTAATGATATCGTATATATAACAGTCAAAGTTTGTCTGTTTGTCAGTGTCAGGCAAAGACCTCATATGATTGGCTGCCTGAGAAGATTCCATGGAGGCCTGGGGTTTGCAGTTTAGGGAGGAGGGCCTTTAGAATTCTCAGCTGGAGAGCTCTTGGCCCTCAGTCAACCGCGTCTGTCTGGAATAGGCTGGCTGCTATGGACACGAGGCCTAGCAGCAAGGAGGAGGGCAGCGTATCCCCCTCAGAAACCCAACCTCTGTGTGTTAATGACTCTGAATACAGACTGGATTGGGGAATATGAGGAAAAGTTACAGGTACTGGACAAGACAGTTTGGGGAATTAGAGGTACAGGACCTCAAATCTTTCGAACAAGTATTACCATGATAAAATAAAATCCTGGGCAATGCTGGGTATATACACTAGTATGATATATAATGATTGTACCAGCTGGACCATGTGCAGGACCATGATGATGTCATGTGGAAGCATCGCCACGTTCCCGTTCCCCTCGCATCCTCATGCCGGGATGCCACCATCTTGTGGAAATGGCCAAGACTCTGCCTCCTCTTGCAGTGTTGATTGCAAACTACTTTCTGCATTTTTGAGCTCAGTTGGCTGCAACTGAAAGAAGCTGAGGATAAAGGGGGGAAGTGGGAGGAAGAAAGAGAAACTTGAGAGGAATAATCAGGACTGTCCCTGCTAAATCAGGACAGTTGGATGGTATGCTACAGCCTCAAATTTTTAAGCTGGAAGGCAGTTTCTTTTTTCCCATTGAGAAGTTTCACCCTTGTATGAGGAGGAAAATACAAGCCTACACGGTATCCGAAGGGTAATATTTCTGAGAAACCACTTGCTCCTATACCAGTCTGTCTCAGCAAGATCATCTAAAGGGGCCTTGCTCATCTGCCCTCCATAAGCAGCAATTTAGATGGGTAAGCAAAAGGTGCGGGGGCCTTTTTAGCAGTGGCCCCTTATTCCCAGAATTCCTTTCGGCCCAATAGGTTCCCCGGCTCTCGTCACATTTTAGATATTAAGATTTATCGTTGGTCAAGGAGGCAAGGCTTAGCTCTTTCATCGGCTGCCTTTACATTGAACTTTGTGAACTTTCATTTTTTTATTCAAGTATATTGCCTTTTTGCCTTATGACTCCATTTCTTTTAACTGTTCTGTGCTTACTACTGTGTACCACTTGGCACGTTATTTTGAATAGCAGGTTATGGGAAACAAATGTCACACAAATAGCTTCAGGACGTAAGTGCTACACGCAATGTATGGCAGCCATTCGACTGATCAGTCAGCTCAAGGCATATTTGCTTGGAAAAAGGGAATATGGTACATACCTTCCACCTGTTCCAAACTGGCAGGAACAATCCCAATTCATCCTCTGCTGTCCCACCTTTTCACCTGCTTTCAAAATGTCCCAGTTTCTCTCCCTACCACATTTCCACTTTTTCCTTGGCTGACTTCAAGTGCTGCAAACTGACCTCCAGATTCAAGAGAAACATGCAGCCCGTTAACTCAGAAGAAGGAAGGAAATGCAGCAGTCTTGCCCTTCCCAGACGGCTTCGGCAAAAGCAAATTGCTGCGGCCTCTCCTAGCTTGCGTGTTCTTCCTCATTAGTACCTTTTGCAGTCTTGAACACACTCTGATGTTGCATGGCCACACGTGTCCTGCTTTTCATCTGTGAAATGCTGAAGGATATGCATCTGAAAGTCTAAAATCATTGACTGCCAGAGTCAGTGATTTCTACCAGGAGGTGATGAGTATTCATCTATGGTTGTTATAAATGCAAAAGCAAGGCTTCAACAGCTGAGGTTCTCAAAATTAAACATCAGCTAAGGATGTGGGTAGGATGTGTGGAAAAGGGAGGGCTACCCCATCTCTCTTAGCTCCTTCCCCTTCCTGACCCATAAAAAAAGACCAGGGTGGAAACTGGTCTAGTGAGTAGAAGGTAGGGTTGCCAGATCTCCAGGCCTGGCCCAAAGTCTCCAACTTTCAAGGATCATCTCGAAGCACAAGGTGACAGCACAATTTCTCCAATTTTAGGGGACTCAGTTCCGGGCAACAGGAAAGGACTCGGGGCACATCTCCGGCTCTGCTAGTAGAGCTGCTGCAGGCTACAGTTTGTTGATTTCTTGCTGCAGCTGGTAAAGACTCTCTAGGGGTTCTGTGGGTTTACTTAGTTTCTTCTTTCCCAGTTCTTGTATGACGCCAGGACTCACCCTCCACTCTGCTCTGCAGCCACCCTCTGGCCAGAAGCAAAGAAGCTGCGCTAAGTGTTCCTCATCCCATCTCCCTAAGTAAGTGAGAAGAAATAACCCCATTGTTTCACCGTGACCTGGGAAGAACTCCTTTGTCTAAGATTCCTGCTTTAATTTCCAAATTGGGAAATGCGTCTGTGCGTGTGAATGACAAGTAGTGAGCAATAATGATTGGTACTTAACACGTAATCCTTAGTGACATCACCCTGGTCTCAGCTTTTGGCTCCAAACCTCAGGGCCTGGAACGATCCAGAACTGGCTGTCCTAGCAGAGGGAGGGGTCAGGGCTTTTTCACAGCAAGGCAAGGTTCCAACATGTCTAAAAGAAGGTCCTGTGTAAATCCCATTGTATCAGATAATTTTTTTTAAAAAAAATTGCCTATTTTCATGAAATATCAATTACCTAGATTCATTTCAATCCGACTTGGGATGGAGACGGAGACGGAGACGGAGACGGAGACGGAGATGGAGATGGGTTGGGCTTTCCTGGAAGCTGAAATAAGCAGAGGACAAAGAGAGAGAGTGAAAGGAGGAGAGAGAGAAACTGAGTCATTTTAAAAGCAGCTGTAAAAGTAGGATGACAGAGGATTTATTGCCCTATCCCTGTCAAATCAGGATAATTGGAGGGTATGTTACTGCAGCCAATTACTTTTGTAAGGTACCTTTCCGAGTTTTGCAATGTGTTCCCTTCTACTTGCAGTTCTGGAATAAGAGAAGCATTAATATCAGTCTCCCTGGGAGCTTAATATTCTGTTTAAACCTGATTTGTTTTATTGGGATTGATGGACAGGCCTGCAGAACCATGGATTCAACCAACCATGGTTGAAACTATTCAAAAGGAAAAAACAATCCAAAAAGCAAACTTTGATTTTGCAATTTTATATAAGGGATGCCATTTTGCTACATCCTTGTATATAATGGGACTTGAGCGTTCATGGATTTTGGTATCCACAGAAGGTTTTGGAACCAAACGTTAGCAGATACCACTATTTATAACCACGGCAGCAAGTCTGATATGTGCACCGAAATGGAAGAGCGAATTAATACCAACAGAGGAGGACTGGCTGTTGAAATCCAGTGCTCGAGCTGAAACGGACAAATCGGGGGGGGGGAACAATTCTTGAAAGACTAGGAAACCTTGATTACTTTTTTTGTAGGAAAAAAAGAGAATAATATGATAAGCAGAATTTTTTATACTATAGCCACCTCCGCATGGTGTTGCAGTCCCGCTACGGGGACGGGATGGCAGCAGTCCGCAGGTCGTGCTTTCGCGTGACGTTGTCACAATCTCACTGCCATCGCATCCTCACCCGTACAACCGTGGGATATGCACCTAATGGATCAAATCCGTTAAGCGCCCACAATAGCGCGATGCTGCCATACTTATCTGCCTCGTGGAAGGGCACGAAGTGCGATGGAGGCACTTCCTCCCCCAGCGCGGCATGGGAAAGAGGCCGGCTGTGCCGCGGAAGGCAGACGTGTTGCTCGCGCTCCCTTCCGCAGGGACTGGCCAGATGCGGAGGGGAATGTTCCCATCGCACTCCCTTCCAGGCAAAGGCGCTGCGGGGATTGCGACGGGATGAGTCGGAGAGCGTTGTCGTGCAGAAAGGGAGTAAGACTCACAATCACTGTAAAGAAAGTGGGAGGTCATTGGGTTCCCCCCCTTTAATTGTCTCCTTTTCTTCTTTGTCTTTTTTCTGCTTCTTTTTATCTCTTCCTTTTATAGAAACGTACATGCTCTTGCTATCATGTCTTTGTCCCTGAGTGTGTATGTCGTTGTTCCGCGCTTGGGTGTAAAGGGTGTTATAAATAAGCGTTACTGATAAAAATGAAAAAAAAAACTTTTAATAAAAATATCTATCTATCTAATATCTAATTATCTACATAAAAAAATCAGTCTCTTTGGGGCAATCCACACTGTTCCTGTCTGTGGCTAATAGAAGTAATTTCAGTTCCTAGGCCAAACCCTATGGCTTTTTTTCTTTTCAAATGCTTGGGAGTTTTTAAAAAAAGAGAGAGAGAGAAAGAAAACCTTTGAACCACTGCCACTGGGAGGGCAAGGGAGTCAGAGTCATGCCAGAAACACATTCACTCATAACCGCCTCCTCCGTGTTGGCAAGCAAGCCTCTCCAGGCAAGCCATCCATCATGTGGGCTAAGGAATCGGTTGCAAGAGAAAGTAATATCACTTGGGGGAGAAGGTAGGGGGAGACCGAGGCTGGGAAGCGAGGAAGTGTGTCCGTGGGAATGGCGCATTTCAGGCATAGTTTATCACTGTGCTTACCAATGGACGGAACTTGGAAGCAACTGATTAGAAATATTTATTAAAATACTGATATTCCACCATTTATCCAAAGATCTCAGGGCAGCTTACAATAAAATCAACTTATAACTATAAATAATTAGAGAAGTTTAAAAGCAGTGGTGGAGCTTGGAGTGTGTGGAGGGGGGCGGGGGGGCTATGGTGCATGGGGCGTGGCCAAGGGGTGTGGGGGCGTGGCTAGGGTATGCAGGGGCGTGGCTACCAGCCGGGACGCCCCAAAACATTGCCGCCCGGGGCGAAGCACCCCCTCACTACCTGTTCCTATGCAACTGTTTAAAAGATTACAAAAAAATTAAATAGCTATAGTTAACTGAGGCCAAAGAGCTCTCTGACTGAGAATGCTAAATGCCCTTCCCTAAACTACAAACCCAGGGATTCCACAGGATGTGGAAAGTGGAATAATAGCACTATAACAGTGTAGTGCGGAAAGGCCCAGAGAACCAATCAGGACTGTTCCTGCCAAATCAGGCCAGCTGGCTGATATGAAACTTCAGTTGAATTATCCTATGCCAGTCAAGTGTTTCTTATCTTGGGCAAGCCATTGCAAAAATATCTTACTGGTGCTTTAAAAATCTACACCATATTCTGGCTTGTCCCTGGGCACAATCCAAAGCGCTCATTTAGAACCATATATCAGCCAGAGGTGAGCATTTGGGACCATTTTTGTACTAGGTAGAAGTATGTGATTTTGTTAGGAGAGCAAGGTTCATCAGATGGCCATACTATTCCCCCACCCTCCAATAATGCCCTGCACCAAGGGTTTTCTAGGTAAAAACTGGTGGTTGTCATTATTTTCTTTTCCCTAGAATGCTCATTGGAAAATCAAACCTACAATGTCATTTCCTCCCTGAAATGTGAAAGAGGACATGGGATTTCTTCCAATTTTTTTGCCCCAAATCCACCACATTTGTCCAAAAGTCAACTTCTTCTCAGTTCTTCTCTGTCCTTATGAAGATCTAAAGGTTTTGAGATTATGACATTCGAAGAACGACAGAATTCCTGAGCAATTGAATAAAATGTGTGTGTGTATTTTTAAAAGTCTACTATGTGATTGAACAAAGCATCTTTTTAACTGACAAGAAGTTTGTTTGGCTTGAGTCAATGGATCCTAACAGATTATTTAATTAGATGTTGCGGTCCTAATACGTTTTATTGTAATAAGTAATATTTGTGGCCGGGGTGGTCTGACAGAGGAGTGAGATGGCTGCCTTATAAGAATCATAGAGCTGGAAGAGACCCCAGGGGCCATCCAGACCAACCCTCTGCCATGTAGGAATAACCATTAAAGTACTCCTGATGGGTGGCCATCCAGCCTCTGTTTAAAAACCTCCAGAGGAGACTCCACCACACTCCCAGCAGCGTATTCCCCTGTCAAACAGCTCTTACCATTGGGAAGTTCTTCTTAATGTTTAGATGGAATCTCTTTTCCTGAAGTTTGAAGTCATTGCTCTGCATCCCAGTCTCTGGAACAGCAGAAAAGAGGCTTGCTCCATCCTCCATACAACATCCTTTCAAATATTTAAACATGACCATCACGTCGCCTCTGAACCTTTTCTTCTCCAGGCTAAATGTACCCAGCTCTCTAAGGCCCTTTCCGCACGCGGTTATTAAGGCGGGCCAATGCGTCTTGCCACGGAGGTCTTCTGCACCTTGGAGCGGACTAGGTTCGGTTTATTTACCTTCGTTCCGCAGGTAATTCCAACTAAATGTGGTGGTAAAGTGCGCTATTTGAAAACCAGAAGAAATCAGTTTTCCAATTTTCCAGATCGATCTGATTCGTACTTTCACAGTGGTGCAGACACGTACATTTGCGCCAATGCGAATTGGCGGTCAGGGGAGGGCTCATGGGAGGGGCCAGGGGGTAGTACAGACTTACGCACGTACGCAATGACGTACTAAACCATGCAAAAAAAGGGGGGCCACTCACAGCCGACGAGGCGGGATGAGTGGAGTAGCAGGAGTGGCCACAGCAGAGGCAGTGTGGATTCACGAACTCGCACTCCTCCGAATCAGAATGGAACGTACGCAGTAGTTGCGTGGAAGGAAATGAGGGAAAGCCTGCTTTGTTTCGAGCCCAGAAAATTTGGCAAGAAGCGGCACGAACCGATTCACCAGCCTCATGCGGAAAGGGCCTACGTCTCTCCTCATAGTGCTTCATGGTTTTCAGGCTTCCTACCATTTTGGCCACCTCCTCTGGACACATTCCAGGTTGGCAATATCCTTCCTAGAGCTGGGCACAGTAATCTAGGCGGGTCTGACCAAGACTAGACTCCTACAGAGGTAGCCTAAAATCACATTGGCTTTTTATATGGCTTTTTAAGCCTTGTGGATGTTAGCTATGGGGGGCGGTGGCCCCTCCAAATAAGAATCCTGCCCCCACCCCAAATTTCCAGCATTTGCTGAAATTTAAAACTTAAGTATTTAGAAACTGAGTTTAGGCATCCAAAGAAAAGAACCATGCAAAGTGAAAAAGGGAATACAAACACATCAAACAGAAGAGTTTGAGGTGTGAGTAGTTTTCAGCCTCTCATTCTCTGCAACGCTAGAAATATGGGGATTGAAGGAAAATCTCAGAGGGAGGAAAAATCTTATTTGAAGGTTCAAAAGTCCTCATTTTGATCCTCCTGTAGCTACATCCCTGCTGCCTTAGCAGGTGGGGATCATGAAAGATATTGAAGTTACTGGATGTACTGTTATTATAATGCAAGAGAAAGGACAAGTTGCCTGGTGGGATGGGATGGCTGTCTTTGGACACCCTGCACATTGACTTGTGCAATGGAGAAAGCCTTTTTTTGCCTCCGCTTCGGCCAGACTGATCCCGTTTCTTCTATAAAACAAGGAGAACTCCTCGTCTGTCACTCCTTGCTTTGTTGAGAATGTCTTGTATAAGTGTTCCAAAGTTAAATCAGATTATTGGAGGTGGCTTGTGGAATTACTGGCTCAACCTGGCAGGGCAAATACAAATACACAAATAGACGCAAAGATTCCAGTTGTGATCCCAGAAGCACCTGACCGGGTTAAGGAAACAGCGTCCAAGGCAGAGATTGGGATGGAGTGCCACCTACTGCTTAATTTGAGCCACAACAGAAGAGGCTGGAAGCAGCTCCCAAAATTCCAGTACAGCCTTTTGACAGCACACAATTCATAGTGCTATGATCCCACTTTAACTGCCAGGGTTGCATCCTGTGGAATCCTGGGGCTTGTAGTCTGGTGAAGTCCCAAAGCGTTTTTGGCTGGAAATTCTAAATGGTCCTCCCTAAATTCCACATCCTGGGATTCCATAGGATGGAGCCTTAGCATTTAAAGTGGAATGGTAACACGTGCGGTGTGGGGGGAAAAAAACTGCCTGTGGAGCACTGCAACAAAATGTTGCAGTGTTCAGAATTCAAACCATTGGTCTTTTCGGGATATTCCGTCCATTTTCTCACTTTGGGTTTCGGCCATCCTCCACAGTCAGAATTCCGTGCTCCGTGAGCATGCGTAATCTTTGGACTATTTCGGGAAGTTTTATTATCCCCACCCCACTCTATTCTACTTTTACTGACCGAGTGAAAGAGCGCTTTGGGTTGTGCATTGCTGCATGGCAGAGGGTTGGACTCAATGGGCATTGTGGTCTCTTCTGATTCTATGGCCATTTCCGCACTACACTCATAATATAGCGCGATGATTCCACTTTCAACCTCCTATGGAGGCCGGCCCCTCCCGAAACTGCAAACCCCAGGATTCCATAGAAGGTTGAAAGTGGAATCATCGCGCTATAAGAGTGTAGCGCGGAAATGGCCTATGATTCTTTGATATGATGCCACTGAGGCAGCCTTCCTGTTTGTCGAAGGGGGGATGGTTTCTCCAAAGGACAGAAATCCAGAGAATGAGTTTGCTGTTAGGGAAAGGAAACAGTGGCGGCAACGGTGTGGGTGGTGATAATTTGTTACTGGTGCACACATTTTGAATTGTACAAAATGCTTCATCTATCTTTCTATCGGCAATCATTAAACCAGCCTTGGGATGAGCAGCTATGATTGTTCCTATATTGCTGAAGCAGGAAAAAAAATACTAGTTTTCCCAAGGCATTTGGGGAAATCTGAGATACCATACGTGGAGACTTCCTGTTGCGCAGCTTACAGCCTAAGCTACCGCGCTGCACTATAAAAATCTCACGCAGGGAACACGCTTAGCAAACATCCAACTCCTGCCCAGTAAAACTAAAACATAGGCGGGCAAACAGGGCTGGTTTAACGCCCATCCCTCTCCCTCTTGCACATGCACACCACATATACATGTGGACACATGCACACACCTCCCTTAAGAAGGGGGTTTCATAGAAGTGGGGGCTACCGTCACAAACCAAACAGCTTGCTGGGCTAGATTACCTTTTCTCTCACCTGAGAGCCTCCAGGGGTTCGGGACAATTTCCATGAATCCTCTAGACCAGATGAGACAGAGGCTTACTTCAATCCTGCATGACTCTTCTTATGTACTTTTGCAAATGGATGCACATGGAATTAAACTCCAAGAGTTGGAGGGGATAGAATCATAGAATCATAGAGTTGGAAGAGACCCCAGGGGCCATCCAGTCCAACCCCCTGCTATGCAGGAACACCCATCAAAGCATTCCCAACAGACGGCCATCCAGCCTCTGCTTAAAAACCTCCAAGGAAGGAGACTCCACCACACTCCAGGGAGGCAGCATCTTCCACTGCCGGACAGCTCTGACCATCAGGAAGTTCTTCCTGAGGTTCAGGTGGAATCTCCTTTCCTGCAGCTTGAATCCATTGCTCCTTGTCCTAGTCTCTAGAATCTTAAAGTCACCTTAAAGTCATAAAATCCAACCTCCTTGAGTTAATTATTCAATAAATTTTTTTAAAAAAAATTAAAAATCTAGTCCGACCCCTGCTCCATGCAAGATGCAACACCAGCATCCCCGGCAGATGGCTAAGTAGAGCGCCTGCACAACAGGGAGGCATATTCTAAGATAACCTCTCTCACAGCCACGCTACTTCCACAGGGATCTTTTAAAAAGTATTGGAGCGGATCTTTCAAAAAGGTACGGTAGGATCAAGAGGAATATAAAATTAAGTCGAAGGAGAGACCATTGTCAGAGGGTTATGGTTTTCAGTGGTTTTCTCACTGACAAATAACTGAAAAAGATGCATGGCTGTGACTAAAACAAACCTGAATTTGAGTTACAATTATGTACCGATGACAAAGATTTGATTGGTAAAACCTATAAACTTTTGTTTAAATGTGATATGAAAGAGGAATATAAAATTAAAGTGAATGAGTTTGTACCCATTCCTTTAATGTATACGGACACTTTTAATAAAATCATTTTTTTTTAAAAAAATGCATTTTTCAAACTGGTTTTAGTATGCCTTTTAAATAGAATTTTTTTTAAAAAAATGTATCAATTTTATATTTTAGTTGTGCTTTGATTTAAATAGTTGCAAACCTCCTTGAATTGTGAGTTGGGATTACAAAGGATATTTATTTTTTTATATTTATATTTATTTTATATATAAATATAAATATAAAAATATAATATAAATTTATAAATAAATATAAATATGTGTATGTTATTTATTTATAAATAAATTATATTTATATATTTATATAATTTATATATATATATATATGTATATATAATTATATATTTATATAATTTATATAATTATATTGTATTTATTTTATTTATATTTATATATTTATATTTACATACTTATATAATTTATATATATATATAAATGTATATATAATTATATATTTATATAATTTATATAATTATATTTATTTTATAAATATAATATAATTATACAAATTATATAAATATATAAATATAATTTATTTATAAATAAATAACATATTTATATTTATTTATATTTATTTATAAATATAAATGTGTGTCTGTTATTTTTTAATTTTTTTTTATTTTTTAAAATAAATAAATCCTGCCCTCTGCAGTGGTACGGTTTATTCCAGTCCAAGACTAGACTGGCCGTCCCACAAGGCAGGGTAAAGAGTGGTCACCTAAGGGGGAAGATCTGGGGCACTGTGAAAGATCAGCACAGTGGGAATTATTTGCTTTGTCACTGTTGCATTTTTATTGCCCACGATGGGAGGGACTGAAATTTTGTGCCTTCTGTGCCAAAGCTTACTTACTTTGAGTATCATAAAACTGTACTAAGCAGAGTTGGAAGGCAACCCAAAGGCCATCCAGCCCAACCCCTGCTATGGCAGGAATCTGCTGCTACGATGAATGAAGAGCAACAATTCCTCCTCTGCTTCCAGCAGCAAAACATCTTGGCCATTTCCACACTAGACGGTTATAGTGCTATGATTCCGCTTTCAACATGCAGTGGAAACCTGGGGTTTGCACTTTAGGGAGCGGCCTTTGAGGGCATTATGATTACAGCACTCCCTTGAAGCCCCTCGCTAAACTGCAAATCCCAGGGTTCCATAGGACGTTGAAAGTGGAATCCTAGCACTATAACAGTCTTGTGCAGAAATGGCCCTTGTTGGATTGTATTCAAGACTCTTCCATCTCCGCTTTATTTCACACATCAGCCAGGCTTGAAAATTTCTGGAAATCTTAGCACAAAAACTTTTTTGCATTCCTGCCAGTTTGTAATGCAAGGGAACTAGCTGCTTGCTCTTATCTAAATTGGAATTCCAGATTAGATAATCATGTTTAAAGCCACCCAATCCCCCACCTCGTCCGTCCGTCCGTCTAAAGCTGGTTCCCCCCCCCCAACAACAACTGCCAAGACAAGGGAGGCAGTGTAGCAAACTCAAGCTGCCACCCACCTGATAAAAAAAAAAGCCACAATCGAAAGCTGGCATCACTTCAAAAGCAGACACAGTCACACCCATAAGCTGCTTAGATGGGAGACGGCGGGTGTTTGATGTCCTCCAAGGAGATCAGTCGGGTTTGGGCTGGATGCCCAGATTGTGGTTTTGTGTGTGTGTGTGTGTGTGTGTGTGTCTAAAACAACAAACATCCTCCCTGGCTCACAGGTTGGCTGCTAAA
Source organism: Iguana delicatissima (assembly GCA_948472985.1). Classification (NCBI taxonomy): domain Eukaryota; kingdom Metazoa; phylum Chordata; class Lepidosauria; order Squamata; family Iguanidae; genus Iguana; species Iguana delicatissima. The sequence goes on from CAOKZL010000007.1 coordinate 13,258, forward strand.
ATACAATTAACCCCTTCCCAGGAAGAATCATCGCCTGTATATTTGTGTGTGTCTTTGTGCTGAGGGGAACACAGCTTAGAAGAAAGAGGGGTTCGGACTGCAAGGAACCCAAGCCGGATAAGGGAACTGGGGAGTTCAAAAGTGTCCACAAAGCCTCGCCTTCTGCTCTGATCTTAAGAGCCCCTGGTCAAAAGAATCATCTTGCTGAATGCTAAGAGTGATGTAGAATTCGAGCCCCTTCCACAGATGCAAACAGGACAGAGCCAAAGTGCTTATTTTGTACATGCATATACACACACACATACATACATAGAAATACAGAGACCCCAAAGGCCATCAGTCCAAACCCCTTCTTCCATGCCGGAAGACACAGGCCATTTCTGCCCTACACTGTGAGAGCGCTATTATTCCACTTTCAACATCCTGTGGAATTCTGGGGTTTGTAGTTTCCTGAGGCCAAAGAGCCCTCTGGCTGAGGATCCTTAATGCCCCTCCCTAAACTGCAAAGCCCAGGATTCCGTAGGAGGTTGAAAGTGGAATGATAGCACTGTAACAGTGGAGGGCGGAAACTGTCACAGTCGAAGCACTCCCAACACATTGCCATCTCATAAAGGTTAATGGTGATAATGAACGGCTGCTACAAACAAAGTGTTCCAGCTCTTCAGAGAAAACCATGTGTGTAGGTGCTCTGTTCCTGTTAACTGCTGGAGAAGCTGGCCCACAAGGCAGCATTTTGAAACATGTGCTGGGTCAAAAGCCAGGCTTTGTACGTGCCTTCCTCTGCACTCTTCATACAAAGCGCTGGGCTCAGTAGTTTCCTGCCCACCTACCCCTGAATCTCAAGAGGACTAGCAGTATAGAATCACAGAGCTGGAAGGGACCACTTCCTTGCTGTCAGGAAGTTATCCCAAATATTTAAATGGAAGCTCTTTTCCCGAAGTTTGAAGCCACTGCTCCATGTCCTAGTCTCTGAAGCAGCAGAAGACAAACTTGCCCCATCTTCCATATGACAGCCATTCAAATATTTAGACAAGGCCATCATCTCACTTCTTAACCTCTTTTCCAGGCTAAACATACCCAGCTCCCTAAGCTGCTCCCCACTGGGCTTCTTGGTTTCCAGGCCTCTTACTCCATGTGCATACACATCACGAATACCTCTGAAGTGTGCTGAGGCACATGTTTTTCACCAAGGCAGAGATTAAGCCAGTCCACAGGTAGGGTTCCTGGGTCAGGGCCTGACCTGTTTGATTCCACAGGGGGTAAGCTTGGTGATACCTCCTGGGCCATATTACTGGAGGCAGATCCTGGTGGTGTATACATTGAGCATCCAACACAGCTGCAGAGTGTGCCACGCGCATAAAAAATAGCAGCTGGCCTCCCGTCAGATGTTTACGTCAATTTAAACCAACTTCCTTTCACAGAAAGGTGAATTGGCAGGTTGCACAAGGCTTGCATTCTCACAAGAGGAACAGAGATGTAGTTGCATCTCTAGGTCCATCGTGGAAATGGAGCCAGAGGCACGGCCACTCCACAAGGCTGCTGATGCTCAATGCGCCCTGATGCGCATGGGACCACCTTGCGCATGGATAGCTCCCATTATGTAGTGGAAGATCTTGTGCCGTGCCTTTTTGTGCACTGCTGTAACACACACACATATTTTTAAATTTAATTTTTTTTTTTTTTTTTTTTGCCCTCAAATTCTGCCCCCTTACTCTGAAGACTGAAGCAGAGGGTCCAGGTCCTGAAATCTGGAAAAGGTCCAGGCCCTCTCCACACTGTTGCCATGTTAATAACAGCCGCAAGCGGCTCATCAGCTGGTGGCCAATCCAGCGGAAATTTTACACACTATGGGAGCTGAAGTTCAATGATATCTAGGTAGACACAAGTTGGCCAACTTTGGCCTAAAGGCTCAAACGGTTGCTGCCAATGGTCTGAAACAGTAATGTAAGATAGCTTCAGGTGGTCTGGAGACAGCCACCAGGACCATAAGTATGGCTATGGACCACCTTGGGTCTTGTTTTGGGGACTCCAAAAATGAGGCTCTTGAAACCCTCCTAAAATTTCTCTTCTAAACTGTTCAGTCCAAAATCTTCCCCAAAACACACCATAAATACTAGTCAAATCTGTCCTCCACTATGCACAAATTTCACAAACCCACTAAAACCAGCTATATTTTGACCATGTCTGTTGTGATGGTGTAGCTCATGCGGGGGTTGTGGAGGGGGAAGTGACCCCTTCCAACCCCGTAAACATACAGTTCCCCACCCCGGTTTAAGGGGATGAACTGGGCTGGGGAGACAACAGAAGGCAGGCAGCCTCCCCAGAGAGGACAAAGGGTCAACAACATGCATTGTGGAAACCTACAAGAGCCAGACCCAATCTATCTCCTGAATTGTTTCCTTGAGTTTGTTTGGGTTATCTCTGCACCAGGAAAGAAGGATGATAAGCAATGATCAACATCCTCAAAGGAAAGAAAAAAATACGCCAACCCTAAATCAAATACTATAATATTTGAATGCCTGGTGGCAGGGAACTGGGAACTCAACATATGACCAAAACCCAAAAGTATCCTGAGTTTGGAAAAAGACTGGAATTACGTAGAGGTTTCCTTTGTCTAAAAAAAAAAAAAAGTTGCAATAACCAGGAAATGCAGCCTTTAGGAAGCCAGTTTCAAACTGTGCAGCCAGTGCCGAGACATCATATAAGGAATTTTTAAAACAAGAAAATTAAATACTGTTCCAAGTGTGATATAGTGGTTAGAGCAGTGGATGGAGGCTTGGGCGCTCCAAGCTAAAGTTTCCACTGAACTGTTAGATGACTTTGGCTCTCAACCTTGTCTACCTTATAGAACTGTTGTGACGATAAAGTGAATAGGAAAAGATTCCACCTAAAAATTTACTTCTTTGCTGTAAGAGCTGCTCAAAGGGTGGGAGAGAATGATGGACTTTCCATTTTTTCAGGTTGTAAAACCAAGGTTGGCCAGACATTTTTCAGGAGTCCTTGAATTGTATCTTCTTGCGTGGCAGGAGGTTGGAGACCTTGCAGTGCTAAAAACATTTCCCACTAGCTGGTTATAGCCCTATGATTCCACTTTCAGTGCTGGCCAGCCCCTCCCGAAACTGCAAACCCCAGGATTCCATGGGATGTTGAAAGTAGAATCATAGTGCTATAACAGGCTAGTGCGGAAATGGCCTAAGATTCTGTGATTTTGTACCCATTGCTTGAGCTCCATGCATACAATGTGAGATAGAAATTCGACAAATAAGTAAATGATACACTTTGAAGAGAGCTGGAAAGACAGAATAGCCTTCCGCACTAGTCTCTTATAGTGGTATTATTCCACTTTCAACATCCTGTCTGGGGCTTGCATTTTACTGAGGCCAAAGAGCTCCCTGGCTGAGAATTCGAAATGCCCCTCCCTAAACTGCAAACCCCAGGATTCCATAGGAAGTGGAATGATAGCACTGTAAGTGTCTAGTGCGGAAATGGCAAGATTGAAGAGGATCCATGAGAAGAGGTGGCCCAGAATCTCTCTACCTGGTTCACTGAAGGCCTTTTTCAACAGGCACGTGTTCAGCACTATGTTTCTATTTCAACTGTACACCTCAGGGAGGGGTATTGAGAATTCTCAACCAGACAGTGCCAGTGCCTCAGCAAACTACAAATCCCAAGACTCCACAGGATGCAGCCATGGCCATTAAAGGGGAAACAGAGGGCTATAATTGGCTAAATGCAAAAGGATTCCCTATCTGGCTTTACCTTCATCTGTCAAAATCCTTTCTGTGTGGCGAAAATGGATTTTGCAATGTCCTTTCTTTGGTGAATAATTCAGGCTCCCAGATGCAGAGATGCCACAAATAAGCCTCATTTAGACAGAGGGAACCGTCTCTCCATTAGTTTGTGGATCACAGCGAGGGTGGACCATTCTTGCTCGCAGACACTTTAAATGTGAAAATACTGTATGGGTGAAGCATACCTCCTAATTTTCAGACAGAAACAATCAGGGTACTGCCAGCTATTGAGACCTTAGCAAACTTTCATTTAAACCAAAGAGAAGGAAAAAGATTTATGCATGCAGGTTTCTTCAACGTCAGGATCCTACAACTGCAAACTTAAGCACAGATCGACACATGAGAACGCAACTGCAGATGAAGACTGGATAAGGCCAGTTTACAACTGTTCTGTCTTCCTGTTTGTGTCAACAAAAAGCCGCCAGATGTATGCCAAAGCTTAACTAATCTGTATTACGTGACCCCAAGTATGTCTCTCCAGCTAATTGTTCCTGGTTCACTCTGTTTGGGACTTGCTGTCACGACCTAGGGCATCCACTCTCCTCCAAACAAGTGTCTTCCAGATATTTTGGACTGCAGATTCCATCAGCCCCAGGCAAAACACCCAATTCTGAGCTGAAGACCAGGTTAGAGAGGGAGTAGACTAGGAAAAGCTGTCCCAATGGATTTGTCAACTTGCACCCTACAAAAATCATAAGAACAGTTTTGCAGAATAAGGATAAAGCTCCACCTCTCCCAACAGCCATTCTCCATAGTGGCCAACCTAACGCCTCTGGGAAGCCCATGTGCAGGTGAAGGTGGGCAATTTCAGAGGGTCCAGAGGCCACTGGCCGCATTTTTCAGACCTGCCATGGGTCACACCAACCCCTCCAGGCAAAACTGGAAATGACTATTTTTTAAAGGCAGTGTCCCGTTACCAAACAAAACAAAAACCGTAAAAAGAGATTGTAGATCCCTTTGGAGGCTTCAAGGATGTGATTCTTCCATGGAGGAAAGGAATGGGGGCCGCAAAAACACCCAGGAGGTTGTAAAGTCGAAGGCTTTCACGGTCGGAATCCACTGGTTGTTGTGGGTTTTCTGGACTTTGAGGCTGTGTTCTATTAGGATTTTCTCCTGATGTTTTGCCTGCATCTGTGGCTGGCACCTTCAGAGGATCTCCTCTGAAGATGCCAGCCACAGATGCAGGCAAAACATCGGGAGAAAATACTAATAGAACACGGCCTCAAAGCCCAGAAAACCCACAGCAGCCAGGAGGTTGTTTATGTCCTGAAGTCTATACAATTCCCACCATGGAATAAACTCAGGAACGTTCTAATGTTGTTGCTCTCCAAAAGGCACAATTTTCTTAATTCTGGAAGTACCAGATAGCTTTCAGGGTCCCCCCAAAACAACTGGCTGCATGAGGCCAAGGACAAAATAGTGCTTCCCTCTCCCCTCTCCATCCTACATCCAGAAGCCAACTGGACCTGTAGCTGAGCATGCAACACTTGGAAGGGGAAAGCATCTTCCACAATGCCAGAAGGCAGCAAGGGGGTTCAGAAGATACAGGACAGGCACAGTTGTGGATCTCTCAGTGCTGCCCTCAAGCATCTGCTGTCTGGGATGGCTGCCTCACCTACAAGAAAGCCAGTGCTGATGACTAATAGCAATAGACGTTGCCTTCATGTGTTTATCACACCCAAAAGGCATCTGAGCCAGTGGTGGTCACCATATCTTGCAATGAGGAATCTCACTGTTCAGTGGAGAAGTAGGTTCTCTGGCTTCCTGCTCTGATCTCCTGCCAACCAGGGTTTTGTGCAATTCAGTGGGAAAAGGCATGCTTTGCTCGCAGACGACCTTCAGCTTTATAGAATCACAGAGTCAGAAGGTACCACGAGGAGAGGTTTCTGTCTGAAACCCCAGAGAGCTGCTGGTAGAATCATAGAGTTGAAAAAGACTGCAAGGGCCAGTCTCATCCAACCTCCTTCCATGCTGGGATCCACAGCTAAAGCACCTCTCAGAGATGCTCATCTAATCTCAACTTAAAAATCTTCAAAAATCACAGTCAATGCTGACAACACTATGCTATACTAGGCGTGGGCAGCTGTGACCTCTCAGATGTTTTAGACTGCAGCCCCCAAGCTCTCTCAATTGCCCAAGCTAGCCGGGGAGCTGGTGCAACCTCTATGTCTAAAACATCTGGAGGGCCACAGCTCCCCACCCCAGCCCTTGGTGGACTAGAGGTCTGACCCAGCATAAGGCATCTTCTTGCATTCCTATGTCTCCTCCCACTTTCTCTACAGTAAGCATCTATCATATTCCTATTTAGGCAGCATTTTTTAACAAACAAGGCAGTGCTTGGGAACCTTTGGCCTGCCCAATGTTTTGGAATGCATCTCCCATCATCCCTTGGCTGAAGTGCCTGGAAGCTGACATCCAGTGACATCTGGAAGGCCAAAGGTTCTCCAACTTGATGGACAGGCAGACCAGTTCCTGCCCTCTACCAGCAAAGTGAGGTGACCAATGCCAACAGAAACTGGCACCAGTGAGCAGCTAGAAGGTAACAGAGCAGCATCTTTTGGGAAATCCTAGGAATTGGCCAATGCACAAACTAAATATTAAAAAAGAGAGACAGAGACAGAGAACCAAAGTTGCTAAGCCCTCTAAAAACAAACCAGTGAAGACTATGCACGGGCAGCATAACAACAGGAAGCTGAGTGTTGGAAAATAAGAACAGCTAACTAGAAGCCTGAGCAGGAGTACTGGTACATGGTGGCGAGAGAATATTATACGCTCCAACTGTCTATATTCTAACTCAGTACATGTCCTCCAGCTAGCCTGATTTGGAAAGGATAGTCCCAATTATTCCACCTAAACTTTGGGAAGAACTTCCTGACGGTCAGAGCTGTCTGGCAGTGGAATCTCAATGGAGATTCCTCAGTGGAGTGTGGTGGAGTCTCCTTCTTTGGAGGTTTTTAAACAGAGTCCGGATGGCCATCTGTTGGGAGTGCTTTGATGTGGGTTCCCACATTGCAGGGGTTGGACTGGATGGCACCTGGGATCTCCTCCAAGTCTATGATTCTATGATTCTATTCCTTTGTTCATCCCACTTTTGCAGCTGCTTTTACAATGTCCAGTTTCCCTCTGTTCCTTCCACTTCCCCCCTTCATCCTCAGCTCAGTTCAGTTGCTGCAAAATGAGTATCAACAGCAAAAGTAGTTTGTACTCAGTTAACTCAGTGGAGAGGAGATGAGGTGGGTGGAATCTTGCCCTTCCCAACAGGCTCAAGCAAAACTAAACTGTTGCAGCCTCTCCTAGCTTCTCTGTTCTTCCTCACTCACAACTTTTGCCATCTTGACCACACTAACATGGCCACAACTGTCCCAGTTTTCACCAGTGAAATGTTGGAGGGAACCGAATACATTACCATACATTGCCACAGTTATCATTTTTAAATGGATTTCACTGCACTACCTCTTCACACAGTGCCCTACTAAATCCAGGGAAAACCATCCCCTTAAAATCATGACTCCCACCTAAATACCCTACGGGTACCTGAGCCTGTCTGATCTTGGAAGCTAAGCAGGGTCAACCCTGGTTAGCACTTGTATGGGTGACTGCCAACACATACCAGGTGCTGATGGCTATATGTCAGAGGAAGGAACTCGCAGAACCACTGCTGAGTATTCCTTGCCTAAGAACATGCTATGAAATCCATGGAGTCACCATTAGTTGACAGGCAACTGAAAGCACATACATACACGCAGAGTTGCAATGCCTCTCCCCCACCTGCAAACAAGCAAGAAAACAATCGACGCAAACAGTCAAGGATGAAAGAATAAAGACCTTTCCACATGCTGAGCCTGCAGATTCCCACTTTGACCCCCGAGGAGCTCAGACTTTGGCCTCATACCAAAAATTCTGTACAGCCAGTGACAAGAGCCTGCATTTGAAAAAAGAAGAAGTCTATGTACTTGGGTTTGCTTGACCTAAGATTAACTGTTTGTTTGTAGCTCTGCAAATCTGAACTGCCACCCTCTTTAAATTGGGATTTTCTTGTAATCTGTGAAAGGGTCATGCCTTTTACTTCCCGGATGTGTCCATTATCATCTTTGGTGTTTGAGGTGGAGTGGGGGAGGAGAAAAGATGAGGAATGGGGAAAGAACAGATTCCAGCCTGACCCATCTCTTTATCCTTTTATGGCTCTCTTTCCCCAAAGTCAGTCACACTGGGGTCATTTCGCCGCCACCGGGACTTGATTGACGGCAATTTGGGAGACCCCAAATACCACCCTAATCTAACTCCAGCAGGTGATTGTTAGTTTTCTGGGCCTCTCCAAAGGGCAGTTCAGACATTCAAGATAATAAAGCTCAGCTACAGGTCTCAGCTTTGAGCGGCAGGTGGGAAGGCCACTTTTGAAAAGGTTGGTTTCATGCTAAAGCAAGATTTTCCTCAATTAATACAGGTATACCCCAGCTAATGATGAGTTTCTAGGCATGATTTCTTTGACAGAAACTTTGGTGCCAGAGGCAGAAATAACATGGAAAGAATAGGGCTAAGTTCCTACACCCCAAAAATAAAATAAAGCAAAACAGTTCAAAAAGCTTGTGCCAACTTTTTACCCAAAACTAACAATATTCACAGATGAAATGAAACAACCAGGTCAAATAAACGTTGTGCAAGTAAAGAAAAACAACATTCTAGAGACCACTTGAAAGTTTCTTCCAAAATGCATCCAGGATCATTTTTCTTCCACCAGCCTCCACCTTTCTTATGATTTCCATTTTAGCAGTCAAACTTAAAGATCTATGCTATTCTTTAGTATACTGGACAGAGTTGGTAAGGCAGGCTTATTTATTCTCCTTCTACTGTATTTTATGCATGCTCAGTATGGGATTCTGGACGGAGCTGTTTTTTCCCTTGCCGGTTGCACGCAGGTACCCACCGCTTTGCTAAGATTGGCTGAAGCAGAACCCCACTTTCGTCCTCCTTAAGCTTCATTGCACTGTTCACTGTAGACATGCTGCCGAAATCTGACACTAATAATCTATTTTCCTCCACCCTTTCTTCACCATGCCCTCAATGCTGATGCTGCTAAAAAACCTTCCAGCTAGGCAGAGCCTGAGGAAAAAGGAGGGGTTGAATGGGCATAAAAAGACTTCGTAAAAAAGCAGTTTCTTTTTCAGAGGCTTCATTCATGGAGGTCTGCCTGTACACATTTTTAAAAACTCTAAGCAAGGGGCAAGAGGTGAGGTCTCACATACAGTATTTCCTACACACATGGATGGTGTTTGCTTGTTTACTTTGCAGAATCACCCAAACACATATACCCATTTTCTCTTATACGTTCTACCCTGTCCCAGGAAACTAGAGGAACACAGACTCTTACCTCTAGGCTACCCCTTCATTAAGTCCAGTACTATCTTCTTGGACGAGCAGTGGATCTCTAGGGTTTCAAGACAGAGAGACATCTACCCCATCATTTGTCTTCTGAGGGATAGAAAACACCCAGTCCGTGAGATACCTTGGACAACAGTTCCCAGAAGTCAGATTCAGCATGGACAATGCTAAGAGGTTCTGGGAGATGGAAGTCCAAATCTGGAGATGCAGTAGTTAGTTCTGTTGCTATCCAGACACTGTATAAACCTGGACATGCTGGGACCGTATTGTTCTGAAGGCGTGCGTGCTGCCAATGAGCCCTGGTTCCTTCCAGGCAGAAGAGTCTTTGCTCTACATTGCTTCTACATCAGGGTGGATAACTGTGGCCTCCATATTTTCAAACTGCAATCCCTCGCCATTGTCTGTGCTGGCTCAGACCGATCAGAGTTGTAGGTTTTCATAGATTCCAGCTTATGTCATCAGGTGCAATTTTTTGTCAGTGGTTTTCAGGATTCTACATGTATCCTGGAAGACCATCCGCCCATCTCTGCTCTGAAGTAGAATATTTTCCAACCTTGGTTATGGGATTCCCCTCACCCCTGCCGGAAGGCCTGTCTGCCTCCATGAAATTCGTTTGAGCATTCTTCTCATCCCATCCATTTTTATTTACACCGGCTTGATCTGACTGAGTTATTTCATTTCACAGGGGCATATTGTTATTTTTGAATAAAAAGCTTGCAAAAATACCTTGAACTGCTCTCTTTGTGTGTGTGTAGGAGTCTATCCCTAGTTTTTCCATGTCCTTGCTTACTTCTGGGACCAAATTTTCTATTAAAGAAAAGCCCATGAACACATCTACAATCATCCCTCCACATCTGCTAGGGTTAGGAGCACAAGATCCCCATGAAAGTGGAAAAACTGTGAATAACTCTAGGCCCTCCCAAACCATATTTAACACACACAAAAAGTATGACCACCCTATTCAAACCCCCACCACCACCGTGGACTCCTTTGAGGCATCAGGGTTCCTTCACAAAGCAGAAGTGGGGGGCTGGTGGGGCTTACTATCCCACCATTGCTGCCCCACACCATTTTTAATAGGGACTTAGAAGCCTCACTGAGTTTCTCAGTCTCATAAGGCTCACAGTCCCTATTAAAGACGGCATAGGGCGGCAGCAGAGGTGACAGCAAATAATCCGTGAATAATCAAATCCGCAAAAGTGAAACCTGCAAATGTGGAGGGCTGACTGTACTTTGGTAATTGAGGTATACCAATAGACATCTTTCCTCGCCATCTGCTACTTGAGCCATAGAATCATAGAGTTGGAAGAGACCCCAGGGGGCATCCAATCCAACCCCCTGCCATGCAGGAACACCCATCAAAGCATTCCCAACAGATGGCCATCCAGCCTCTGCTTAAAAACCTCCAAAGAAGGAGACTCCATCACACTCCGAGGCAGCATAATCCACCGCCGGACAGCTCTGACCGTCAGGAAGTCCTTCCTGAGGTTCAAATGGAATCGCCTTTCCTGTAGCTTGAATCCATTGCTCCTTGTCCTAGTCGCTGGAGTGGTAGAGAACAAGCCTGCTTTTGAAAAGAACTAGAGATGCCTGAATTTTCAACAAGCAAGGGATACGATCTATTAACAGGTGACAACAGGGCACACAGTTTTACAAACTGAAAGGGCTGTCTTAGGTCTGCAACTGTGGGAGTGACAATATACCAGCTTTACTGACCATGATGTCTGGGGATGATGGCAGTTCTAGGTCAACACATTTAGAGCACACCAGGTAGGGGATAGCCGGAGCCTGCAATACAGCCAGGAGCAGTTTTAGTTCTTGGGAGGCAGAAAATGGCATGTTGATGCCCTACGCGCAGCCTGCTATAAAACTGGGTTGTGTAAGTTGAAGCAACAACTTGAGCTTTGGACTGCTGATTGCTTAAGGCTCGGAAAGGGGAGGGGAAGACGTGGTCATGCCTGTTTTGTGAGAGCAGGGCAAGGGGAAAGTGACTCTGGTTGCCTGCCATTTTAAAGTTTCGTCTTCCAAAGATTTTTTTTTTTCCTGAGCAACTGCTTTTCAGAAACCCAACTTGTAATTCAGAGATGAGGGAGTCATTTTTTAAAATCAACTCTGCAGTTGGCCAACCAAATGTGGTAGCAATCTGCTAAATGCACTCAACAGGAAAAGGAATTTAAAAAGTCAATGAGATAAGTCAAAAACACATCCAATGTAGTTCCTTCCTATGAACAGTTGGTATTATATTAAGGTCAATTTAAGTGCATTTAAGGTTTGGTGTAGAAATATAAATTTAATAGGATTCAAGTATATGTGGGGGGTGTTATTTGTTAAAGAATGAAGAGGAATATTAATCAATTAAATAGTAACTGAAAATTGTTAATTAATGTCAGGTAATTTAAATTATTCTACATATAGACAGTTCATTTGTATGTATTTTAACATTTAAAACCCAAACAAAAATAAAAACATCTCACAAGCACTTTTGTTGTTCTCTGTTGCCAGTTGTCCACCTCTGTTGCACAGAAACCACACTGTACTAAGTTCCAGGGAGAACTTTTAGTTACGCAAGAAAAGTGTATCGAGAAGTGGGCATATGCAAAATGAATTTCTAGTAGAGTGAGTTCTACCACACACAGATACCTGAAATCTATTTCACATACTCTCATACTTAAAGCCCTTCCTCTGAAATAATCCCTGCTAGTTTTGACGGAGTTAAAACCTGTTTAATGCACATCTTGCTTTTCTCTCCATTAGTGGGACTCAGGGCGACTCACAAGATCAATCCAACCGGTTAAAGCCAAGGTAGAGTATTAAGATCAGAAAATTGAAAGCAATTTAAAAATACACATCAAGCTATGACATGAATCCAATTAAAAAGCCCCTTCTTCAGCCAGCAGTCAGTTGCCAAAAGCAAGACAGTGCTAGGCAAGCTGGTCAGCCATGGCCACCCTTCCTGGCTTCGTGGGCAAACTCTCAGAGAAGTTTATCAAGGCTATTTAGTCATAAGCTTGTTTCAGGTTCAGAGCCAGTGGGCCTCGGAGTTCCAGCTGCCAGGGGACAATAGTGGGAAGGGGCTACTGCCAGATGCCCAGCTTGTGGGCTTGCTGAGGCATTCTGAATGGCTGTGGTAGAAGAGAGGATGATGGAGGAGACTGGCCTTTGGTCAGATCCAACAGGGCTCTTGTTAGCAAGAATGCCCAGCCAGCACCACAAGCTGAACATGAGTCAACAGTGTAATGCAGCCGCTAAAAAGCCAACATGATTCTTGGTTACATTAATAGGAGTATAGTGTCAAGATCAAGGGAAGAACAGGTTGCTTACCTGTAACTGTGGTTCTTCGAGTGGTCATCTGTGCCCTCATACATTAGGAGCTTTCGCGCCTGCGCGGTAGCGTTCGGAAGATTCTAGAGCTCGTTAGCTTTGGCGGGAACCCCTCCCCCACGTCGGTACTGCGCATGCTCCTCCCGCCGACTAACGGTCTCTCCTCAGTTCTGGTCCGCCGAAGCAGATGGGACCTGAAAAGAGGGGAAGGCAGGGCGGGGATGTATGAGGGCACAGATGACCACTCGAAGAACCACAGTTACAGGTAAGCAACCTGTTCTTCTTTTTTGTGGTCTCTGTGCCTCATACATTAGGAGACTGTGTAGCTTACCAGTAGGATGGTGGGTCAGGTCCCAGATCCTAGAGCACAGAAGACAGCACAGCACGACCGAACCGGGCATCTCTCCTGGAACGGCAGTCGAGCCTGTAGTGGCGCACGAAGGTCGACGGCTGGGACCAGGTCGCCACACGGCAGAGTTCCGACAGGTCGACGCCTCGCAGGAGGGCAGCAGATGCGCCACGGCCCTGGTGGAGTGGGCCCGAAGCAGGTCTGGTGGAGGCTTCCTGGCAAGCTCATACGCCAGCTGAACAGTCTGTATCACCCGCTTAGAGAAACGCTGGGTGGACACTTTGTGGCCTCTTCGACGCCTGCCGTAACAGACAAACAGGTGGGGTGCTGTCTGTAGGCTGCAGTCCTGTCCTTATAGAAGGCCAGCGCCCGACGCACATCAAGGGAGTGGAGGGAACGCTCCAGAGGTGTCGTCGGGTCCGGGTAGAAGGCCGGCAGGATAATGTCCTGGCTGAGGTGGAAGTTGGACACCACCTTCGGCAGGAAGGAAATGTCAGGCCGGAGGACCACTTTGTCGCGATGAAAAACTAAGTATGGCTCATCGCACCGTAGCGCCGTCAACTCTCCCGCCCGCCTGGCAGAGGTGACGGCCACTAGGAACGCGGTCTTCATCGCGAGCAGCCCGTCGTCTGACGTGGCCATGGGCTCGAAGGGCGGCCTCGTCAGCTGGGACAGCACCAATGACAGCGACCACGGCGGTAGCGGCGGCGATACCAGCGGGTAAGGTGCTGCAGGCCCTTCAGGAACTGCTTGACGGTACCCTCCCTGAAGAGAGCGGCCGACGGTGATCGTGGCGGCTGGTATGCCACGATCGCGGCGAGGTAGACCTTAAGCGATGGGAAGGCCAGGCCCTGTTGCCGGAGATGGAGGAGGAAGTGGAGCACGGTACGCAGGGTGACAGGCGATACCGGCTCTCGACGTTCCTCGGCGAAGGCCACGAAGCGCTGCCACTTGTAATGGTAGTTCCTTCGCGTGGACTCCTTCCTGGCCGCGGTCAAAACGTTCCCGATGGCTGGATCGTCTATGGCGATATCCTCCAGCATAGAGGGCCAACAGCGGCAGGTCCGGGTGCAACACCAGTCCGTCGGAGTGAGACAGCAGGTCCGGTACCGTTGGAAACCTGAGAGTCCTGCCCCGGGCAGCCTCGATCAGGGGTCCGAACCAATGCTGCCTCGGCCAGTACGGCACCACCAGGATCGCGTCCGCTGGTCCGCGATGATCTTCGCGATCACGCGACCCAGGAGCGGGAACGGAGGGAAGGCGTGATCAGCCCTTCGTCCCACAGGAACTGGAAGGCGTCGCCGATGGAGCGGCGATCGTGGCCGGCCCTCGAGCAGAACAGGCGGCACTTCGCGTTCTGGCTGGTCGAAGGGTCGATGGTCGGCTCGCCCCATGGGTCCCGAAGCATCCGGAAGGCCTCGTCGGACAGGGACCACTCGTGATGGGAAGTGGTGTCCCTGCTGGACGTCCGCCGTGGTGTTTCCTCCCCCGCCAGGTGAAGACGGGGTGTATCCGGGCGGGTGCCCAGTTCCAAAGATCGAGTGCGATGCCCAGCAGCGTGGGGGAGTGCCTTGCCTGTTCCATGCAGACCGCCGTCATGTTGTCCGTAGGATGCCCCGTGCGCCCGTGACCAGGTGTTGGAACGCTCTGGGCCTTGTGGCTCGCCAGCAGTTCGAGAGAGTTGATGTGGAGGAACAACTCGTCGTCCATCCACTGGCCTGGACCCGGGGAATCTCCGGTGTGCGCCCCCCAGCCGAAGAGCGAGGCATCCGTCGTTATCGTGACCGACGGCCTGGGTTCGCGGAACGGCATCCCCGCAAGTTCCGGTACGACAGCCACCACAGGAGCGATCGACGTACCTGTTGGGGCAGACGGTACCGGCGGCGCTGGTCCCCCCAAGTGGATCGAAGGCCCTGCGAACCAGTCTGGAGCGGCCGTGCGCTTAACCTGGAGGGAAACGGCGGTAACCGAGGCCATGTGCCGAGGAGCTGCTGGATCCTCCTCGCTGACGGTCGAGGCCTGAAGGCAGCGGACGCCCCTGACGAACGTCCGCGCCCTCTCGTCTGGGAGGGGCCCTCGCCGATCCAGTCGAGGGTCACCCCGATGAAGTCGAAACCCGGGCGGGCTCAAATGGGACTTCTTGGGGTTGACCCTGAGTCCAAGCCAGTGAGAAGGGACAAAGTCCGATGGATGTCCCTGAAAGTTTCTTCTCGGGACGCCCCATAGCCAATCGTCCAGGTAAGGGTAGCGGGACGCCTCTCGTCCGCAGGAAGGACACGACCGCAGCCATGCACTTGGTGAACACCCTCGGTGCGGTGGAAAGTCCGAACGGCAGCACCCGGTACTGGTAGCTGGTGCCGTCGATGCAAACCGAAGGTATCTCCTGTGTTGCGGGCGGATTGAGATGTGGAAATAGGCGTCTTTGAGGTCTATGGATGAAAACCGTCCCCTCGGCAGAGGAAGGGGAGGATCGACGGCAGCGTGACCATCTTGGACCTTTTGGGGCGGTTTTGTTCACCCCTCGGAGGTCTAGGATGGGCCGCGGGGATCCGTCCGCCTTCGGACCGTGAAGTCCTCGAGTAAAGCCGATGGTCTTGGCTAAGGGGGGCCCTCTCGATCGCTCCCTTCTCGAGGGGGGCTGGACCTCTTCCAGTAGAGCGGAGCTGGCCGGGGTGGAATGTGACACCCCGTGGGGGATACCTGGAACTCGAGGGGTACCCCAGGCGGACGATGGAAAGTCCCAGGAGTGGGGGTTTCCCCCGCCAGCATCGAGGTGCCTCCGGGCTCGGGGGTGGAACAGCTCTCTGGGAGGGCGAAGGATGGCACGGGTGGAGTCCTGCGAAGGCCGTCAAAACCGGGACTTCACTCCCGAGGACGATTTCTTGGACGACGAAGATGGGCGCCTTGGGAAGTCTCCTGGAAGCCGAAGAGGTCGACGGCCTCGACGGGGTGACCGCGGGGGACCGCGGCTGGTACACCGATGAAGGGGGGCCTTTCTCCACGTACCTCGGCGGGAAAGGACAGCGAGTCTGGGCGGCTGGTTTATCCCCATTTTCTTCGTTAGCCGGGCCTTGACGGGTGATCCATGGCCTCGTCGTGGAGGAATAACGCCCTTCGCCGTCGAAGGGAAGGTCTTAATTTTGACGGCTGTCCTCCTGGAGCCCACAGGACCGGAGCCACGCGTGGCGTGGGGGGGCTACGGCACTGACCATCCCCTAAGGGTGCCTCCCGGCTGCCTCGAGGTGGGGGGAGCCTGTGTACCACCGCAACGGCCTTGCCGAAGATCTGCATGGCTGGGTGCGTGACTCCTCCGGCAAGTCAGCGAGGAGGGGGCCCAAAGTCGGTCAAACGGTTGCGATGGCATCCATCGTTTTCACCATCCTGACCACCGGGGACGATGCCGAGTAAACCTTCGGCCGAAGGTATCGAGTTTCCGCCCTTTCCCGGGGGGGGGGTATGTGCTCGATTACCTCCCTTAGTCTGTGCCGACTCAACCACGATAAATTTAGGTACAGGGTGTTAAAGAGGAACTCCGCGTTCTCCTTCTGTGTCCTGTACAAATGTTCCAGCCTATGAGGAATGCTTGCTGACGCCGGCTTCGCCCACAGCTGCTTCATCGCCTCCACCAGGGTAGGGGTGGCAGCGGTGCGGTCGACGGGGGGGGCTTCCAAGTACTGGAAGACCGGGTCCTGGGTTGGGGGGCAGGTTTGGTCACCCTAGGCCAAGGGCTGTGGCCATCCGGAGGAGAATTCCGAGAACTGGGGACGTCCTCCGGCGCAGACTCCGGAGCTGGCTCTTCGAATCCCAGTGGTGGGGACTCATAGAAGGGGTGGACTCGGCAAATCGGAGTCCGAGTCGTAGGAGCCGCCAGATGGTGATGGCGACCTCTCTGCCTCCTTCTCCTCGGCCGGCCCAGGGGCCGGAGTTGCCAGGACTGTGGAGCTGCAGGCTGCGTCGGTACCAAAGGCCGATGTCGTGACCGGTTGGATCACCTGCAGGGGCACAACCGCGGGTTTGGGGCGGTGTGCCCCCTGCGTGGTGGTAGCGCCGCTACCCCGGCTGGGCCACGGTGGGCTGTGGTGTCGGGCGGGTAGCTTTGCCGTCGTCCACGGCGGTGGGGAAACAGCCCTGTAGCGAGGTGAGGGCTCAGGGGACCGACAGCGACCGGCGAGCAAAGCAGGGGTCCTTATAGCGGGGGTAATGAGCCTCCACGGTGGCGAATGAGGGGCAAAACACCAATACCAGGGGCCCGGGGGGTACCGGTCCCTGTAGGATGGCGAGTACGGTGGGCCGGACCGGTCGTGCCACACCTGCCCTGGGTGTACCTTCCTTGGCCCGGGGGATTGCTTCTCTCCCGAGCAATGCCTCTCCAGGCGCATCTCCCGAATCGCGGGGATGGAGTCCTGGCCCGCTGCTCCGGCGAGCGGGACTGTCGCGTGAGAGGCTGGGCGCTGTCTCCCCAGCCTCCTCTTGGCGTTTGCCGAGGGTACGGCACTCGGTGGAGTGATCTCCGCGATCACTCGGGCAGTTGGGGGCAAAGGGCCCCCGGGCCTGCTCCTCGTCCGACACCTCGGGGGTCGTCCTCCCCCGGAGGCCCCCCCCACGGGGAGCTCCATGGGCCCCCGGCGGGCTGGGTGGGTGGCAGAGTGGGGGTGCACCACCGTCGGTGGGGGCGTCGTTTCTCCTTACGCTTTTTCTTCTTCCCTTTTTCCCCCCGGCTCTGGGGGCTGGGCGCTTTTCTGAGCCGCGGGGCGGGCCCGGGGGGGAGGTTGAGGCCTGCGAGCCCGCAGGTTTCCCCACGTGCCCGAGTTGCCGTCGGAAACCTCGGAAATTTTATCGGTCCCAGCCCCGGGCCCCTGCGACGAGGTGAGGGTCGGGAGCCGCCGCTGCTGCCGAAGAAAAAGAAAAAGCGGGGCGGGCGTTTCGGCCATCGTCACTGGTCCCTTTGCACGAAGAGATCCTCCCAACAATGGGACTTGAGCCTTGCCGACCTGTTGCGGGGGTCGGGGGATAAAACCCCCTGCAAATAAGCAGGCCTGGCGTTTTCCCTCGCCCAAACAAATAGGGGACTTAAGTTCAGTCGGGAGAGCAACCTTCCTTCCACAGGAGGTGCAGCGTTTGAAAAAAGCCGACTACGGACAAGAAAAAAAACAAAGTAAAAAAAACCAAACACAGTCCAAGATCCGAAATCGTCGTCAAGCCAAAAAAAGGTAAAAAAGATCGAGAAAATACCAAAGACAAGTCCCAAATCCGAGAGGGGTAGTAAAAACCAAATGAAGTCGAAAATCCAAAAAATAGCAATCGAGAAGCAAGCCAACAAGCAGAACCTTCTGTACGCTGAGGCGGACAAGAAAAAACTGAGGAGAGACCGTTAGTCGGCGGGAGGAGCATGCGCAGTACCGACGTGGGGGAGGGGTTCCCGCCAAAGCTAACGAGCTCTAGAATCTTCCGAACGCTACCACGCAGGTGCGAAAGCTCCTAATGTATGAGGCACAGAGACCACGAAGAAGAAGTAATATCACTCCATTCTGCTTAGATCAGATCTCACAGAGAATGTTGTGTCCAGTTCTGGGCACCACAATTCAAGGAGAATATTGATAAGCTAGAAGGCGACAAAAATAGAAATGACGCCATATGAGGAGAGGCTTAGGGAACTAGGTATGTTTAGCTTGACGAAAAGAAGGTTAAGAGATGACATGACAGCCATGTTTAAATATTTGAAGGGATGTCATATGGAGGATGGAACAAGCCGGTTTTCTGCTGCTCCAGAGACTAGGACATGGAGCAATGGATTTAAACCACAGGAAAAGAGATTTCACCTAAATATCAGGAAGAACTTCCTGACGGTAAGAGCTGTTCGACAGTGGAATACGCTGCCTGGGAGTGTGGTGGAGTCACCTTCTAGAGGCTGGACCATGGCCATTTGCTGCGGGTGCTTTGGGTGTGTGTTTCTGCATGGCAGGGGGTTGGACTCGATGGCCGTTGTGGTCTCTTCCAACTCTGATTCTATGATTCATGAGGCATCCAAGAACTCCCAGGGTTTCTCAAAATATTATTTGTAAGCAAATGCCTGAAGGCAGAAGTGCGCCTAGGGACAAGAGCTGTAGACTAAAAACACCTGGAAGACCACAGTTGCCCTCACCCTCTTTATTTTTGGACTACCACTCCCATGAGCCCTCACCACTGGCCATGTTATGCTGGAGCTTCTGGGAGCTGAAGGCTAAAATATCTGGAAAGCTGATGCTTCCCCATTCCTTCTGTCAATAATAGCACTATAACAGTGTAGTGCAGAAATGGCCTTGGCTGAAGGTTTGGGAGCATGAAGACCCAGGAAGGCTGGCTAAGCACCTGGAAAATGCTCCCAAAATCTTTGCAATGAGTTGCTCAGCATATGTAGAAACATGGAATGCACCCCCTGCCCCAAAGGTAGATACTGTGTGGAAATTGCTGTTCTAGTCATAAAGAAAAACTACAGCAGCTTAAAACCTCTTGTACTTGAAAAAAAAATTGGAAGGGGGTACATGACGAAATCCAAAGAATTTGTAAGCTGAATTTTGAAATGAAACTGGAGCTTTATTTGTTAAATATGCTGGGGCAACAAAGGGAAATAAGAAGTCATCAGAAGATATTATTATATTTAATAACTGTGGCAAGGTTGACATATGCGCAGCACTGGAAAGAAAAGAAACATATTGATATGGAAGAATGGAAGTTAAAAGTTCGTATATGATAGAGATGGAAAAGTTAGCATTTTCTTTGAAGAATAAATCTATCCAGAACTTTGAGAAAGAATGGAAAAGAGTATTGGATTGGGTAAGGATATAAATGTATAAGAAATCAAAGAAGAAATAACGTTAACTGTTCTTTTCTCTGTAAGATGGAAATTATGTTTGTAATGGAATGGAAATAAGCAATTTCAACTGGAAAGTTTAAGCATGGAAGTGTGAGGGGAGGTATTATTTTCGAGACAAACTTTCAATAAAAATTATACAAAAAAACCCAAAACTTCTTGTACTCGAAGGGGCCACACTTTGCTTGGCTGGTCACTGTCACCTTGGTGATAATAAATCTCCCCTCCAGTTGATTAGCTAAGTGCCCTCACCCTAAAACCATTCATAAGACAAGGTATAAAAAAGGGCTGCCTTGCAAACAGATGGAACAATAAGGCAAGCAGCTCAATAAAAGCCAGTTCAGGGCGAGAAGGTCACACTACCCACACACCCAAAGGCTCCTAAAATCCCTTTTTCCCACCCAGGCTTTTGTCTTCCTCTGGGTGTGACACATAAGGTACACAGGTCTAGTGAAGAAACATTGCTTCCTGACTTACATTTGAAAACACATTCCAAATTGCTGGGCTTCTCCAGCAAAATTCAGCAGCAGGTCAAGAAGCATGGGGTGAGAGTTCAGGACTCAAAAGAGAACTTTGGAATCCATCCAGCATTCAGAGGTTGTGGCCCAAACACCTCTGTTCTTATTTTCTCTGTCCCAGTCCACAATCTGTTTCGTGCCCTCGTCTTAAACAGCCAACAAAAACAGTACAGAGCTGACCAACACAAGAACAATCTACAAGGACACATGAGGATATGGCTGCAAGAAAAAAAGAAGGGCAGGTCAGGTTTTCAACGAGGAAAAAAAAAGTCTGGAGTTTCTGTTGAGTCTCCAAAGGGATCTTTGTCAGTATTTACGTTCACGAAGGGTTCTTGAGATTGAGAATTAAATTGTTCAATAGCTACATTCTATGCTTCTGTTCAGTTAAAACTCAGAGCAGACTACCACAGGACAGCAATGTGATACAGAATAGTGTTAAAAGCAACAGTCACTGAAAGCCAGAGCCAAACCAAACATTAAAAGGTTGTTTGATTAAAAATGATTCAATTTTCTGTCTACTAAAAATGCAAAATAGTAAACCCCCACAGGAACATTATTCCAAAGTTTATGCACCCACGGTGTGTGTGTGTGTGTGCGTCCGATGTCTCTGTACCTAGATTCTATGATTCATGAGGCATCAGTGGGAGCCCCTTGAATCCATCCCTTGTACATATCTGGGAGCCTTAGGTGACAAGGAACAGACAGTGAATTTAATGGACAATTTGGACTGGAATCTGATCCCACTGAAAACTCCAGATCATACTTCACACTAGCTTTCATTCAGTTGGCAGTCTGAATCCACAGGCTGAGTCTATGAGTTATGATCGAGGCTCAGATCCAGTTGCCTAGACATTGGCATGTTTCTGACTGTATCCCTGTCCCAACCTCAGATAAACAATGGACCAGTCCAATGGAGTTACAGAACTAGTCGCCTTTTACCTGGACATTCCCCATTTTTACTCACAGAACACAGCTGTAGAATGATGCTGAAGTTGATGTACTATTTGTTAACACAGACACGATTCAGTAAAAAATTAAGGCATTCTGGTAAAATGGAAGTCTTCTTCTTTGGAGGTTTAAAAATAGAGGCTGGGTGGCCATCTGTTGAGAGTGCTTTGAGTGTGTGTTCCTGGATGGCAGGGGGTTGGTCTGTGGTCTCTTTCAACTCTATGATTCTAAGTTATCCAAAGCCTCCTTAAGAATAAATCAGCAATACAAAAACTGCTGTGGTACTTTCACAAAGAGAGAGAGAGTAAACTGAAGCTGGACAAGTTGCAGACATCAAAATGGCTTCTTTTAAACATAGCCAAAAGCCCCAAACCACAGCTAGAGCTTTGAAAACATACAACAGGCAAACTCTGGTTTTTGACCTGTTTATTTCCTAGACATTTGGTTAAAAACAGAAGTCCTTTCCTAAGCTTCTGTAAGCCCTGTGGAACTGTGGTGGGTTTTCAAGATGTCTTGTAGATAAGCTACCACTCCCCTTTTCCCTGGGCAGCCTTCTGCTCCTTCCTCTAGAGTTCGCACATGCTCAATAGTCCTTCTCAGGACTTCGTCTCTTTCAGAAAAGGGCTGACTGGTCCCTGCTTCCTCATCCTCAGCTCCTGATTTCACATACTGCAACAGGTAGGTCCCCATGACTTCTCCGTGCTCCGCCACCGACTTTCTGATGGCCAGCAGGTCCACCTCATCAGCCAAGCTCATCAAGTGAAGGAGAGTGTGGCACACCTGGGTCCGCAAACTAGCACTGTATTTGAACTCCAGGAAGTCTTCGGTCTCCTCGCTCCGCTGCAAAGCAACCACCAACGCGCTCCAGATCTGGGAGAATTGCTCAGGAGTCCCATAACACTTCCTCCCGACTGGGACTGAGAGGGCCGCAGCTGATTTGATGCGGACTTTGAAATTCTTGCAAGCCTGGACCGCCGAGATGAGGGCACCATAGGCTTGGGCAGTCCAAGGGGCTTCACCTACAGGATTTTAATCCGTACATAAATAAATACACAAACAAATATTTTTTTAAAAAAGGGTGGGAGAATCAGGAAACTGGTCTGAGATTTCAGAGTCATAACCTGCCCCAATCCAAAAAGAGTTGCCAACAAATCAGCTGTCTCATAGACCTTCTACCTGTTGCTCTCCGTGTGGGGAATGACTGTCATATGAACACAGGACGTAACCTTACACAAGAGGTGAGCCAGGGGAACAGGGCATATTCCCCCCCCACAACCAAACTGCAGGCTACACAAACACATACCTCCACTTTTTTGGTGAGTGGGAATAATGGGTCACCACCTCCTGTTGCTGTTCTGAGAGGGACTCTACTGAAAACTGAGGTATTCGTTAGAGGGTTTTTCCGCCCACACATTTTTACACATGGGAGCATTGTGGGGTTTTCAGGCAACAATCATCCAACAAAACAAACTAATTTAAAAAAAAAAGAGTATTGGGGGCTGTGACAGAGCCTGGGGTGTGGCTAACCTGACTGGCAGGACAGCCCCAGCAACAGGTTGCCATGTAACCAACGTGGCTCTGTAAGAGAGAAACCCAGTTCACTGGTGAGAAGGAGGGGCTGAGGCTGGAGAGGAGAAAGTTTATATATAAGACACAGTGACTTGGATTTTAGAGTTTCTTTTGGTGCTATTTCCAGAGAGAAAGCTCTAAGAGAGAGCCCTTCAGTGAGCCAGGGTGTTGTCTGAATAAGAGTGGTCACCTTCTCAGAGGTCTAGAGAGAGACAGAGGAGAAACCAAACAATTTTTGAGTAAATCATTTTGAATAACAACTGAGAGGCTATACCCTTTATACACCAAGGTGGTGGTTTTAAAGGAGAAAGCAGGGCTGTATAAGGTGGCAAGCTGCTTTAGCAGACTGGAGGGAGAAGCTGCCATTCCAGTCTGTAAGATGGAAAGTAGGCCTGGCCTCAACAGCGGGCTTTGAGAGATTCAAGGGCTCACAACAGTGGGTCCACGTGGTGCATCAGGTTGCACTTGCTTCACCCCTGCTTTATACCCACTTAGTGCTGTTTGCTCTTCAGGGTTTCAAAGAGGGCACCTGTCCAGTCCTTCTAGGAGATGGTAGAGACTGAACCTGGGTCCTTCTGGATGCAAACCAGATGGTTCCACCAAACATCTGTGGCCTTTTCCAAACCTAACAACTGCTGTCATTCACAACGGGTAAACTGAACTTATACAGTCAATGGCAGCATTCCACTGAACACAAGCTGTTAGGTTTTGTTTGTTTTTTGAGGTGGGCAATTAGGATAAAGTCCCTTTAATGTCCTGGTAGTGAGTCTTCTGAAGGTATTTACATGGCCACTGCGCAAAGCAGGGTAAAATAGGACCTTGTTCTTGTGTGTTTACTCCGTACTGCCTGTAGAGGGCATCAGCTACACGTTGTCCAAAAACCAAATGCAACAGGAAGGATGCAGAGATATCGCTCAGGGTATATGCCTGTTTGGGAGCAATGAACAGCCAAGAGACAAGAAGAGCATGCACGTCTTTTTTTTTTAACTCACCCAGTGGCAAGGTAGGGTTTTTAAAGACATTCCCAAGTGCATAACAAGCATTCCAGCGCACTTTCATTGTCGCTTCACTCCGGATTGTAGACGTCAGGGCCTGTATCGCTTCCTCAATGGGTTGGATAAACCTAGGATTAGCGATGTGGGATGGCTGGAGAAAATGAAGCAGGTTCCCTAGGGCTCGGACAGCATTGCTCTTCACCTGGAAAAGAGGTTTTGTCCTGTTTTAAATATGTTGTTAGCCACCCGGAGTCCCATTACTGAGAGAGAGGCAGGATATAAATGAATAAAATAAATAAAAAATTAAATACTGTCTCTTAAGCATAGATCTAGCTGGGCTCTAAGATCAAGCTCACTCATTTTGTCATCTTCTTGGGCCATTAATTAGTAGAAGAGAGACAGACAGCTGTTTTGATAATGATGCCACAGCTCTGAAATATCCTCCAGGCTCCCTCTCCCACCCCACCCAACTCCCTGCATGAGATTTTTAATGTTCCATGTTTAAAGCTACCACTTTTAGACTCATGTAGTGAAGACTCTCTGTCTACTTAGCTGAAAAATTAAAGTCAATAATATGCTACACATTTAATGTATAGTGCAAGGTTTGGGAAACTTGCTACAGTCCATGTTCCTTAAACTGGGGTTGCATGTATGTGACAAGAGCAGGACTACTGGAAAGAATTAGCATTTGCAAAGGAGTCAGTAACACTGTCTCAAGATCACCATCAAAGGAATCAAATCAGAAACCCATGATTTTAGGTTTGCTGCTCCTGAATCTTTGTTACATCACAGACATTTTGAACTACAATTCCAAGAATCCCAATCACTAGCCATCCTGGCAGAGGCTTATGGGAGTTGCAGTTCAAAATATCCAGAGGGCACTGGTTTACCTACTCCTTGTTTCAGGCTGAAGACACCCTGGTTCCAACGCTCCCTCAGCTGCAAAACTCACAAAGTCACCTTGAACAAATCACTCCCTCAACCTAACCTCACAGAATTAGATCACAAAATTGGATGGGAAAAAGAATTTCAAAAGGTAGTCTTGTTAGTCAGGTGTAACAAAATGAGATTTGTAGCAGACTAGAGAAATGCATTTTTTAAGGTGTAAACTTTTCTGGACTCAAGCTCATTGGATGGATCAACTGGATTCTAACCCACAAAAACATATTTCATAATAAAAGGTGTTAGTGTTCATTCAGTGTGTCACAGGACATTGTTTCAAAAGGGAAGGGAGCTCACATGCTGCACTAAGCAACCTGGAGAAACAATCACACATTCATATTACCAAACCACCAAACCTGCCCCACTGGGCAGGGGCTCATGTGTGGAGAAAAAAACAAATGCAAAATTAAGGCCATTTCTGCACTACACTGTTATAGTGCTACTGTTCCACTTTCAACATCCTGTAGAATTCTGGGCTTTATAGTTTACTGAAGCCCAAGAGCTCCCTGGTTGAGTATTCCAAAGGCCCTTCCCTAAACTGCAACTCCAGAATTTCATAGGATGTTGAAAGTGGAGTAATAGCACTAAAAGAGTGCAGTGTGGAAATAGCTTTGGTCTCACAAGATCCCTCGAAAAGAATCAGGGTTTTTTCAGAGCAACTGTCTACTCTCCAGCACTGGCACTGCAGAATTCCAAATGGCATATAGAAAAAAGGTACACACATTTCCCAAAACTGTAGCCGTAATCAGGACAGAATGATCATTCAACATAAGTCTCTTTTCATCCAAAAGTCCTGCTGCTTCTACAGGGTACAGTAGGGTATCCATCCATTACAGTCATGGCCATTCCTTTTCTGGTCTTGTGATTATGTGGATACCATGGGACTTACTAATTTATGTCACATGTTTTGCTCTGGAATGCTCAGCCCTCCAATATTTCAAGTGTATCTCAATCCAAGAACTGTACTCCTCATGCAAAGTATCATGGCAAACACGGAAGAATCTTGATGGTACTTGCCTTGTCTTTGTCTTTTGACGCATTGGTAGCTGACCGTAACATTTTGAGCAGTAGGAGATCTGAGAACTCATCCTGAAAGCTCTGTCCCATTAGCTCCCTACAAGACAAGGTAAAAAGTAAATGTTAATCTAAGAACCTCAGAACTGCTTCAAATTTGCATGTCTTTGGACTAACTGCTGGAATCAACTGCATCAGAGAAGCAATCAGATACTTAAAGAGTATAAAGGCATTAAGGATGAATTCTACAAAGCCTGTTGTTGGCTCCCCCTTTTCTGCTGGAAGTGAGATTTCCAAACTGGGTGTGTGTTGTACAGCTGTCACTAAAAGGATGAGGAGGCACTGACCCTAATCTGTTATGCCTAATAAGACGCTCTGATTCTAAGAAACACCTTCAATTCTGAAAGGTCTCAACATTTAGCAAAAGGATTTACACCTCTGCCTTCCAGGACTGTATTCAAGGAGAGATCAAGAGAAGGGCTTTGGGCGGTCACATTGTCACCCTACAGACTTTTGCATAACCTGACCAAAGGCACACAGCATTTCTTTGAATGCAGTTCATACATTCTGTTCCCCAGGTCTGGCACTGTAGAACACAATCTGGAATACAGGGCACAGAATCTATTCACTTATATACCTTTTTCTTTTCTTTTTTCTGAAGCAAAGACAGATAGTCAGAAATATAAAATGCAATTCCCAGAACTGGATCCCTTATGGAAGACTACTTTTTTCAGAAGACATGATAGTGATATCAAAGGCTAGAGTTTTCCAACAGTCAGCTGGTAACATCTGGCACACCACTGGCAAAACAGCACATTCTCCCCTGAGAGGCTCTTCTCCAGCTCCAAACCATGAAAACAAGAAAAGCAATGACTTGGGAGAACAGGAACTTCTCTGGGGTGACACCCTCGCTTCCCAAGTCTGCATGCAGAAAGGATTATTGTCTTCTACATTTTCTGGCCTTTGTAGTTTGTTTTAACCTGTTATTTTAGTGAAACTACTGTTAAATAACTCTTTTGTTTCTTTATTCAAATGAGCCCTGGATTGCGGAGTGGGGTATCAAACACCTAAACAAAACAAAGCCCGCGTTAGAGGAAAGAGGGAACAGGATTGTGCGAGGGCAGGTTCAAACCCCCACAGCCTGCTACCTACATGTTGATGATCAGAGTGTCTGTCAGATTGCCCAAGGACCACGCTGCTTTGGCACGGACGTTTGGAGAACTGTCGCTGAGCGAGTCCAGGATCGCATTGGCTGTGTCAGCAACAAACATGACATCCTAAGGATAGATACCGGTTGTTACCAGTTTGTCCTTTTCATTCTATCCTCCTCCCCAAGAACCCCATTGCCTGAGTGAGTCTGTATTGCAATCCACCAAAAGATCTGGTGGCAACGACTAACTCAAGCTTCACCCAGGATTGACTAAGCTCTTCCTAAGCAATTCTGATCATCACTGGTTGCCTGTTTCTGGCTGTCACTGGCCAAGGGCTCTCACAGTTATTCAAGAGAGGGACAGGGCACACAACAGACATAATGGACAAATGGGACAGACTGAGTAGGGGATCCTATGAAAGGACAGCAGGAAAAAACAGAAAGGAAGATCAGATTAAGAGACTGCTGGAGAGAACTGTCAGAGAGGAAGAAACAGCAAGGAGAAGAGGAACGTGTGGTTAAAAGCTCCAGGGGAGAACTTCATGTCTTACGGCCTTTCCACACTACAGTGTTATAGTGCCATGACTCCACTTTCAACCTCCTATGGAATCCTGGGGTTTGCAGCTGAGGGAGGGTATTTAAAACTCTCAGCCAGAGAGCTCTTTGGCCTCAGGAAACTACAAACCCCAGAATTTCTCAGGATGTTGAAAGTGGAATAATAACACTAAAACAGTGTAGGGTGGAAAGGCCCTTAACCTAAAGTAAATTGCCCTGGTTAAAAGGCCTTCAGTTATCATCATCATGATGAAATCTGCAGGAATGCCCAATGTGGATGTGCAGAGAGGTATACTGTTCCTGGATGTGGAGGTTCTCTTTACTCCACACTGACATAACTGAACCCATAATGAATTTATGCCATTTCTTTCCTAAAGAGAACTAAGCCTTTCCAAAGGCCCACCTTCCACTACATAGAATACATGCCACATTATATTACAATGCCTAATATGCCCCGTCACCTGGATTGATCCTTAATTACTGAGCAACTGTACAAGGTGCCCAAGTTTCACTGGTCTCTTGGCACTTAAGAGGGCCTCTGAGTACATTTTCACTTAATTGGCATTCTAGCTACTTCAAATCAATTGCAATTACCTCAGCCCACTAATCTTACACTTGCACTAATCACACCCTATCATTAAATTAATTGCTTCTCCGTACTCCCTGATGGCCCTGCAATTCCTACTCTGTTCTTTGGCGTCACACTCTGCTTGTCGTCTTCTTTCTTGTCAGTGCTGATTTTCCTTTTTATCACTTTTCTAGGATGTTTAGTTGCTAGGCTGTTTAGCTTTGCAGCATTCTCTTAAAAGAGCCTTCTGCGAAACAAGAGAACATGCTTCCAAACAGGCATGGGAATTGAACAGAAAAGCTGCCCTCTAGCTGGGCTTCCAAAGGCAACCAAATCATTGGTCACTGTTGCAATGCATGGAAGATATTCAAAAGGCTCCTTATTCCACTCACTGGAGAAAATTAACATTTGTCGAAGACCAAAATAGGATGATGACATAACCCAAACCACATGCTAGCAAAAGTCTGAGGTCTGAAAAAGTGGAAGTCAAACTTTATTTTACAGTCCATAGACCCAACATAGCAAACCACCCAGTTGTATGATAATAGAGAAAATATACCTACTAAAAATAGGATATAAATAGGATAGACTATAAATAGGATATAAAAGCATAAAATAGGACATAAATGCATAAAATAGTATAGAAATACATGAAGTAAATTAAATAGTATAGAAATATAGTAAATACAGAAATATAGTATTCTATACTATAGAAGTATAGTACAGAAAATATAGAAATATAGTATAGTATATAGTATATATACTATACTATATTTCTATACTTTCTATTCTATATTTCTATACTTTTATACATATAGCATATAGTATGGTACAGAAATACATAGTATAGAAATACATGAAGTAAATTAAAATCATAGACAATATGGATTAATTGAAACATAAATAGGTGTTCATTAATTCCATCTCATTAAAACAATAGAATTGGATTGATCTTTAAGAGCATTGCCAGTTTTGATCCTTCTCTCTCTCTGATCTTATTTTTTCTTTGATTGTCAAACAGCCTACAGTTTACTTTTATATTCTTGGGGACTTAAATGCTAGGTCTGGCCACAGTGATACCGAATTGGAAACAAAATTCCCAACTCTTACCGAGTTAAAAGATGATAGGTATTTCCCATCCAGGTCTGAAAAAGTCAAAGACCATTGATTTAAAATGACCAAGAGCCAGATCTGTTAACTCTGCAGCAAAGTATAAGAATGAAGAAGGTACAGCTGGCAAAGGGTACAACATTATATGAATTATATTAACCTTTCACTCTGTTGACTTCGGTACAGGCTAAGTCCCCCCCACACACACACAACCACCACAACAGAGGAAAGGCCTCAAGCTCTCACCTGCCGAAGACACGGGAAGACAACGTAGACCCCAAGCGCTCGTGCAGCAGCTGCTTTCACCAGGGGGTTCTCACTGTGGTTGAGTCCAAGGAGGACAGTGATGCAGAGGATCTGCTTGTCGTTCTGCCATCAGCAACAGAGAGAATGCCAGTCATCAAAGGTCGTACACCAAAATCATTTTTTAAAGCGTTTCAGCCCAGGAACAGCGATCAGTGAATTAAAATGCCAGGAAATGCAAAACCTAGCAGGACTGGATAGTGCCCGTAGAGCTCAAAAACCCACATGCAGCTCTCCTTAGATTAACATGAGTTGGCAACTCTTGCTCTACTCAAGAACACTATTCGGATATAGAGTCCTCTCTCCACATTTGCGAGTTTGACCTTCGCAAATTTGATTATTTGCGAGTGTGTGTGCCTCCCCCACCATTCTCCTCCTTCCAGTCCCATGCAGTTTGCCATGGCAAGGAGAATGTGCACTGAGGAAAAACAGAAAGGAATGGTGGGTGGGGGAAGCCTTATGCAAGCCTTCCTTTTCCCATCTGGTGCTCCCCACTTCCCACTCCCATGCAAAACAGAAGGGAAGAAGAGGTGGAGGAAGCCTTCCTTTCCCCCTTCAGAGCTCCCTCTCCTATTCCTATGCATTTTGCCCCTGTGCAGGGAACTCATACAAGGCTTCCCCCACTCTCCACTCTCTTCCATTTTGCATGGCAATGGGAAGGGGCGAGCCCTGGAGGGGGAAACGAAGGCTCATGCAAGGCTTCCCCTACCCTCCATTCCCTTCTGTTTTGCATGGGAACGGGAAGGAGGGGCCCTGAAGCTAATGGGAGGGAGAGGGAGGGAGGGAGGGAGTTATTTGTGGTTTTCCACTTCCATGAGGGTTCTGCACCTGAACCCTCATGAAAGTGGAGGGGCCACCGTAATTCTTTTTATTAAATTGCCTGGGGGAGTGCAATCCTAGGGCCACACATGCACCCAAGGCTATTTTTGCAGGCTTTCACCCCTCTAGGTTCTATGGACCACATTTATCTGGCCAACAAAGGTAAATTTCCTTCTCCTAGAACAGTGGTTCTCAACCTGTGGGTCCCCAGATGTTTGTGGACTTCAGCTCCCAGAAGCCCTGAGCATTGACCATAGTGGCTGGGGCTTCTGGGAGCTGAAGTCCAAAAACATCTGGGGACCCACAGGTTGAGAACCACTGTCCTAGAAGCTTCCATACATTTTCTAAATAGATTGCAGAACACACACACTCTCTGTCTCACACACACATGGACTGTTTAACCTAAAAATACATTTTTCAAAACCAGAAGTGAGCTCCCAGCCATCTTTGGGATCTCTTTTTGTTTGCTGGCATCTTTGAGAGTCCACGTGGCCCTCCGAATGGCAGAAAACAACTCTGGACTTGCCATATCACTCAGCCCAGTGGAAGATCGAAATAAATGTATAACCAGGAGGGGAGCTTGGAAGAGAATGGGGAAAGAAAATGGAAGCAGGGCTAGCAACCACATCTTCTGGAACCACCACAGTCCAGTAGGTTATAGCCAAGCAAACAGAACTACAGGACTCAGTATGGTATCTAAACTCATGAATCAGGTCACACAAAACAGAAGTTGATTCCTTTCTTTAAGGATATTTTCTCTCTTCCTTCTCCAAAGGTCACAGTGGGATACAGAATTCTACCTGTACATGCTCACCCAAGCTGGAGCCCTCTAAATGTACTAGAGACCACATTCCGATTATGTGAGATGTAGTCCAATTCATCTTGAGGGCTCAAGCACAGAGAAGGTTTGGACTAGCTGAGTACACGTTCTAGCTGGTCAGCACCTGCCAGGTGCTGGCTGTTCCCATTTCCAGCTCAACTGCTTGGCTGTGCAGAAAGCACATCATTTTGTCAGGAATCTCAGGCACCTTTGTTTATGCCACTGAAAGCCAAGGTTAAGATGCCATCTATTTGGAACCATTTTCATAGCTCCAAATAAAACCACAAACTGCATTTCACTTCTCATTCTCAGTAAGGACCACCAAGATACATACTGGGAGACCACTGAACGCTTCTGGCAAGATTGAAGAGAGAGCATTGCAGGTGCTGGTCTGAAGGGTTGGATGCTGGGAGTTTTGGAGCGCAGCTGGTAACGGTCCGTTCAGCATCCTTGTCCAGAATGTTACAACCTACAGGGCAAAGAAAACCTTTGTTGAGTGTTCCACCCACTAGGCCGCATGAATGCAGCAAGACAAGAGGGATCATATAGCCAGTGAGTCAGCTGTTGTCCCTCCCCGTACTTATTTCTTGAAACAGGGATGGGCACAAAACAGACTGGGATCTACTGGTAGATTTCCAGGGAGTTTGCTGCAGACCAGCAACAACTCCTGACTTCAAATTGTGAAAAAATAGCTACAACTAAAAAGCTTTCCCCTTACTCCACTAAATTAACTTCCCGAAACATAATGCTTGAGGGCAAAACCAGGAAGAATTTTCATTTATTATTATTATTATTATTATTACTATCATTATTATCATTGGTAAGAGAGCTTTGAACTTAGTTCACAAATTCCTGGGCTAAGCCAGTACTCAGGGACACCGAAACTCTTGATTCTTCATGTATGTGTATCCACCTACTGTGCACTTAGTGACATCGTATTCATTTATAACACGTGTATGTTATAAGATCTCCAAGCCGTTTCAATTAAAAATGGGTGTAAAAAATGCATGAACATTTTTTTCTGCCTTTTCAACCTTCCAGGGAATAAAGCTCCAAAGGGTGAATGCTACCACCGAAAAGGTTGGCATTCATAATGCTGCCCAACAGTTTTTCCTGACTGTGGAACAACCAGTAAGGTATCCCCTCGAACATGTCACTAGCTGCTTAGGAAAGAAGTTGATCTGCTATATGTTGTTCTTGTTGTTGTGTGCTCTCAAGTTGTCTCCAATTTATGGCAACTCTGAGGTGAACCTATCACAGTGATTTTCATGGCAAGATTTGGTCAGAAGGTTTTTGCCTTTCCCTCCCTCTTGAGGCTGAGAGAGAGTGGGATTTGCCCAAGGTTACCCAGTGGATTCCCATGGCCAATCAGGACTTGAATTTGGGTCCCCAGAGTTATGGTCCAACTCACAAGCCACTATACTCCTCTGATATATATATCCTGGTCCCAATGTACTTCATATATCTTTTGGCTGGTGGACCTTGTGATAAACAAAAGGAGATCCCACACACCTGAAGTTTACTGGCCCATGTTTTAAAAGACCACTAGGCTCAGAGTGTTTTATCTATCTCCTAGAAGCAGTCAACATAGCAAGATGCACGAGAGGGAACGAAAGCCAACAGAGCCAGTATCAGTTCTGCTGAGAAGCTGCCTCCATCACTCTCCCCACTGTACCAGGAGACTGGCAGTTGACAGCAACCATTCCATCAAGGTTGTGCCACAGGTAGAGAAGTGAAGCGGCGCCACTCCATGGGCTCAGCTAAGAGGACTACAATGTTTGGCTTTTCCTCCTAGAGTGCTTCCCACTCTACCTGATCAGTATATAAATCCTGTAACTAAGCACAAATGTCAGGGTTCACTTTTTTCCTCCCTTCCAATCCTTGGCATTGTGGTTGTGCCTTTTAGATGGTTAAGTGTTTTATTCTGTGGCTTAAGCACAGCAACAGTGCTTGAAAAACTAACAAAAGGTGAGGCACGGAAAATGCAGCGTAACAAATGTGTATCTACATACCAGGTCAACAGGCACTCGTTGATCTGGAGCATCCACCAGATCTGGTTTGTATTGCTGTATTATACCTACACCAAGCTCATCAAGAAGCTAAAAAAAAGAAGAAGTGAATGGGGTTGTGAAGCTAGACAACACAGAGGTACAGATAACTTTCTAACTGATTAGTTTCCTCTCTCTTTTCTTTATTTGGAAAAAGCAAATGCGCTGTTCACAGTATAAATGATTTTGTATTGAAACTAGTAAGTGCCCTTGATGCATTCTTCATTGCTTACTTATTTGGGGAGTTTTACATACGCTTTTTGTTTTTCTAGTATGCGTACTCTTTATCTCCAAAACTAAAACACAGAGTATCTATTTATTTATCTTGGAAAAAGGGAAAAAAGTGAACTAGCCTCTAAAAATGGCTGAGAATAATCTGATGTACTTTTTTTAAAAAAAAAATCAATAGAAGAGATGCCCACCGAAGACTAAACAAAACAGTGCCTCATTTTGCAGTATGATAGTACATCATATTCTGCCAATTATTAAATTTTTAAAAAGTAGGCAGACCTTTCCTTCAAAGCCAAAACTGTGACCCAGGAAGGTGGCCACTGGACACTCCCCGAATGCCACCACGGCCATTTTTCTTAAATCACCCCCAAAAAGGAGAGAATCACACACCCATTCCCACATTTCAAACCACACAGAACCATAAAATGGCTCAAAAGAGTGAACAATGTATCTAGAGATAACTAGAAGTCAATTCTGGTTGCACAAAAATAGTGGAATGGAGTTGGTGGACAAAGCGGTTTAAGGTTTTGGTTTCTGTTTGTTTGTTTGTTTTTAATGACAAAGAGATTGACAAGCTCTTACTTTTGCTCCATGGAGCTGGACAGCTGGATCTGCTTCTTCCATGCATTTACAAGTGACTTGCCCAAGCTCTAGCAAATAGTTTTGGGCAACTGAGAAGTAGCCCTTAACAAGGAGCACTAAGACCTGTAGTAGGTGAGAAAGAAAGTGGGGGAGAGAATTACCATAATGTAGAATAGAAGCATACACAGATGTCTTATTCAAATCACTGCTCTTGCCCAACATTAGCTCTTCTGGAGTATTTAGAAATCAGCTTTTTTCAAGCCATAAAGGAAGGCCAACAATATCCATAAGCCCAAAACCAGCATACAGGAGTTTCACTCTGCACATAAGGAAAGTGTCAGATTGGGCACTGCTCTAAGAATTTATCCGGACAGAACACTGCTGTCAATCAAGGCCAGATCCTTGAATTTTTAAGCTCAGTACTGAATACATTGACTGTGGCACCTGTCAGGAAGTGAGGTATCTTTCACTCCCACTGCTGATCCTTTTAAGCAGAGGTGTCAGGGACCTTCTGCACACAAAGCCATTTACTGTAGCATTGAGCCTACAGCCAGCCACCCTGAGAGAAAAAAGAGAATCTTGCTTGTGGACTATCACATGTCTGCATACTCACAGCAAGTAAAAAATTGGCACCTGGGAGAAATAGCTATTCTCCGTTCAGACTGCCAACATGCTGCAAATGACAGAGACAAGCACTTGGAGATAGGCAAGAAAGTAAAGATGTGTGGGTTGATAACCAGTTTGTACATGATGTTGTAGGCACAAAGGAGATAGGTACATATTTTTAAGTTTGAAAGGCTCAGCAACACAGAATATACTAAGAACAAGTGTGAACACAAGCGAGTAGACTTCAGCAAAAACCATTCACCTTTTATTAGACACATTCATGGCCTGGGCCACAGAAAATATCAAAAACAAGTTAACATGAATTTAAAAATTCCCCATAGCAGATAGCACGCTACACATTCACACCTGGCCTAACCAACATGAGCTTTACTGTTCAAGTACAGAATGCTTACAGCAAGAGAATGAACACTGCTATCCTGGGAAATCCAACAGCCAGCTTTTGTGTTAAGAAAATATTTTAAAAGGAATTCTAAGGCTCTCTGTAGGCAAATAACATTATTTTGGCCCACAATTCACCAGAATCCACCTCATCAGATGCATAAACTAGCACCAGCAACTCTGTTTGATAAGGACTCAATCCAGAAGCAATTTCCTCACCACAACAGTAGTTTAATGAGGAAAGCAAAGACAGGAATATAGCATGACCACTAATCATGATTCCTGTGAATGGTCACAATAGGCCATCCTGTACACTTTTAAGTCATAAAGAGAAATGACAGAGACCAGTCTTCCCCAATGTGGTGCCCCCTACAACCACCTTCATTTTCAGCCAGCGTAGGCACTTCGTGTGGCCTTGTTCCATTTTTAAACACACCCCGATAACACTGCATGTATAATTTTACTTTCTCCTTGGATAGCTGAACATGACTGGATCCAGTCCACAAACATTTATACCACCCTTATGTTGTTGTTTTTTCCCACAGGATTAAAATGGTTACCATTCTGCCTTTTATGTTATTAATCTGCCAGCAACCTAAACCTCCCCTACATACCTGCAATGACTCCAGCCGAACTGGGGACGGTTCATAGACACCAACGGTTGTCAGGCAGATGCCATCGCTGTCTGAGCAGCACTCCTCCCTGGGCAGCACAACCAGAGATATGCAGAGACGGAGGAGCCAACAGGGCTCTTCAGGGGCACCCTCTGTAGCCAGAGGAGGCTGCCCTGGGGCTTCTCTTAGCCATTCAGATGTGCCAGAGTGGTGAGGTGTGCTGGATCCACTGTCACTGAGTCCAGATGAGCTAGGCTGCCGCAAAAGGAGGCGTACTTCTGGCAAAGGTGCCTGAGCGGATACTATGGCTCCGAGTAATGTCAGACTTGACACTCGAACGTTAACATCTAGGAGAAAGAATGGTTGTGAAAGCTGGACAGTGTATGTATTGTTGCGAAAGATGGACAGCGAAGAAATCTGATAGGAAGGAAACCAACTCATTTGAAATGTGGTGCTGGAGAAGTTCTACAGATACTGTGGAGTGTGAAAGAGACAAATGAATGGGTCCTAGAGCAAATGAAGCTTGAACTCTATGCAGATGATTAAACTGGAACTGTTATATTTTAGACACTGATAACCATGTATTACATGCTTGCTGCAGAAAACCATGGCTAAGACCACATTTCTGCTCCTGCAGCCAGAATGAGAGCTTGCTCATGGAAAAATGCCTCTCATAAGTCCACCTTCTGTTCCTTGAACACACGCTCATCTCATTCACATATCAGAGGTGCTGGCTCTAGAATTCCCTGCAACTAACAGGCAACACTGCCCTAGTCGTCGTCAACTGACAGACCCTTTTAGAACAAGGCAGCAGGAGAAAGGAAGTTTGCACAAAACTGTCGCAGAAATCCACACAACACAAACTCTGCATACCTTTATGTCTAATGTATGGCTTTATCTGGTTCCAGACTCTTGTCAGCAGTCCAGGCTTTAAACGGTTATACGGTACGTTCAGGACCAGATTGGCAAGGCACTGTTAACACACAAGAAAAATATTACAAGATGTTTAGTTCTTAGCACTTACATCACTATCTCATATACCACAGTAGTAACAGGTTGTTTTTTGGTTGTTTAGGGGAGGGGCTGCATTGCAGTATCTGCATGGCAATTCTAGCAAAGAAATGACAGTAACGATCACCACTGCCATAATGACAATAATGAATTACTGTTGTTGTTATCATCACCATCATCATATCACCTCCACCATTCTATGTTGCCTTATTCCTGTATAACCTTTTTGGAGATGCACAACAGGTCTAACTCTGTTCCACTTTCCCAAGGAATTTTGTTAAACCCCACAGCAGCACCTTGGGAGCAAGCAGACAGACAACAGTCTTCCTCCCTCAAAAGGATTAAACCCAAATCATTGTTAGTCTCAGAGCAAAAGTGCCAGCTACAAGCAGAAACAAAACTGCCTCTGCTATAAAAATCCTTTTGCAGGCTGCATGTTTTGTTACACACATGGACTCTTTTGCTGCTTTCCAAAGTTTGATAAATTTCCCCCACTTTTTTTTCTTAGCCCCTTCTTTTCTTGCATCACTGCTTTAGCCCTTAATTTCAATAAACATTCTATACGCCTCTTTTTACCTGCACTGCTCTCTACAAATTAATAGCAGACACAGCCTATTTATTGCATCTCAGAGGAATACTGATGACCTTTGCTTTATTACATTTTAGATCCACTCCTTCCCCCTCTTGGGCCTCAAGGTAGCACACAATCATTTCTTTCTTTCTTTCTTTCTTTCTTTCTTTCTTTCTTTCTTTCTTTCTTTCTTTCTTTCGAGTGTATTCTCCATATCCTAAAGCAGTGTACACGTGCAGATGGCACCCAGAACCAGTGTGGTGTAGTAGTGAGACCAGGATATTGAGGAGAAAAGGGTGGAAGTTGACAACCAGCCATGAAACTCTTTGGGGATCTTGTGTTAGTCTCTTTCAGGCTGGCCTACCTCACAGGGATGCTAGGAGGAGAAATGACAGCAGGAAGAACCAAACAGGGCACCTTATCTTCTTGCAAGAAGTGAGATATGAGTTTTTAAAATATACACTGAATGCATAATATTATCTGTAATATGGTGCTAATACTCCTGACCTACTTCAGAGGAATGTTATAAGTCAATCAGTCACTTATTGTATTTGACTAAAAACCATTACAAGTCAAATAAAAGAATACATACATGTACATGTATTCTTTTCCACACGAAAAAATCAGATTAACAAATATCTGGCACAATCTATAGCAATATCTTTCAAATAACTGGCACAAATACTTTTATGCGTAGCATAGAGATCAGTCTGACAGTAGCCAGCATAGCTTCACGTAAGAGCTATCACCACGTAAGAAGGCCAAACTCTGTCCCAAAAAGCTCTTCCCAGAGTTTCGATACATCTGGAAGTAGAGGAAATAGTATAGAATATCCTCTCACGACAAGCCTGCTCCCTCTTCAACATGACATCCCTTCAAATATTTAAACATGGCTATCATGTCGCCTCCTAACTTTCTCTTCTGGGTATGTTTAGTCTGCAGAAGAGAAGGTTAAGAGGGGACACGATAGCCATGTTTAAATATTTGAAGGGATGTCATGTAGAGGAAGGAGAGGGCTTGTTTTCTGCTGCTCCAGAGACCAGGACAAGGAGCAATGGCTTCAAGCTGCAGGAAAGGAGATTCCACTTGAACCTCAGGAAGAACTTCCTGACCGTCAGAGCTGTCCGGCAGTGGAAGATGCTGCCTCCATGGAGTGTGGTGGAGTCTCCTTCCTTGGAGGTTTTTAAGCAGAGGCTGGATGGCCATCTGTTGGGAATGCTTTCATGGGTGTTCCTGCATGGCAGGGGGTTGGACTCGACAGCCCCTGGGGTCTCTTCCAACTCTATGATTCCATGATTCTATAAGCATTATGAGAACCTGCATGAATGAAAACGACCAGTCTGGAAAAAGTGCAACTAAAGTTCTCTACGATGCAAGTGCTACCTGAAAATCACCCACATGCCAGTAGTAGCCTGAACAACATCGAGGCAGTTTCTCTAGGCAAGCGTTTACCTTAATTATCTGGGTGAGAGTTTGGGATGAGGACTCAGCTACCAGGGCCAACAGCAGACAACGATGCAGTTCTCGGATACTGGATGCCACAGTGACTGAGAAAGGTGTGAAGGCTCTCTTGTGATCACCTGCATCCTCAGCAATGCAAAGGAACTGTTTGGAACCTTCCAAGATGGCCGAGAGAACTTGAAGAGCATAGGCCCGTGTCTGCAGGAGGAAGAAAGGTTGTTCACAGCTCAGAGGTAAAGCACACGTTTTGCATGCAATAGCCTAAAGTGGAAGGCAAAGGCAAACTCCTTCTGAACAAATCTTGCCAGGAAAACTCCATGATAGGCTTACTCAGGGTCACCAAAAGTTGGAAATTACTTGAAGGCAAACAGCAACGACCACCAGGTCCAAGGTCTTACCCATGCGCAAATGCAAGTAAAAGGATTA
The DNA here is from genome assembly GCA_948472985.1 of Iguana delicatissima. NCBI lineage: Eukaryota > Metazoa > Chordata > Lepidosauria > Squamata > Iguanidae > Iguana > Iguana delicatissima. Next base: position 52,208 of record CAOKZL010000007.1, read on the forward strand.
GGTAGCAGGACCAAGGCAAGAATCCTCTTTGCCCAAGAACCTGGAGAGCTCCTGCCTCTCAGAAGAGACAATACTGGGCTAAATCAGACCTTGGAACTTTACTTACTATCCAGTGGGTTTATTACAACTGCACATTACAGAGAGAGTAAGATATTATGCTGTTCATTGGTAGCATATTAATTTTTAGTTACTTCAAACAATTCTTTTTAAAAATAAGCTTTAAAGTTTAAAATGACAAAACGTTTTTCCAAAAGAAAAGTTTCAGGAGTAATCAGCAAACATTAATTGCTATATTAAAACCAGAAACAACGTTACCAATAGTTACAATACTTTTTAGAAGTAACAAGGGCAATAACATAATCATTCCAAAAGTAATGTATTACAAGTAAAATTGTTTTAATGCACTACTGCCAAGCTTTGGGTTAGAAGGGACACGCAGCCTGATCAGAATAAGGTAGCTTTTTGGAGGCTGAGCATTCAAAGGATTTGGGAACAGCATACTGATGAGTTTAAAGCAGGGTTTGGAAATTTGTTGTTTGGCTTCACTTCCCATCAGCCCCACCTCTGGAGGGCCTCATCTTTTCTATCCCTGGCTTAAAAAACAACAACAACAAATTTTATTTGTTACTTGTTTCTCCCAAGGTTCGAGGCAGGGTACAGCATAGGTACAACTAAAAACAAATCATGACTAAAAGCAAACCATTTAAAATACAAATATCCCATACTTAAAATATATCATAATTAAAAGTACATGTACAATTAGAAGTACAATTAAAATATAATTAAATACTTATAAAATAAATAAATTATAGACTGGGTAGGCCTGCCAGAAGAGATAGGTCTTCAATGTTTTTTTGTTTTTTTTAATTCAGGTGGCAGATTTTGTTGTTACATCTCTCCCGGCAGGTCATTCCACATTTGACAAAAAGGTGCTCTGGGTGACCACTGTCATTCTAGTCCTGGCCAGCTTAAGTAAGTGGTCCCCAGAGGACCTTGTGTACAGGGAGCACTGTATGGGACAAGAACCCTTACTAGCAGGAGTAAGCTCTTACCTTTGGAGAAGGATCTTTTAAAGCAATAGTCATCAAGGACACAGACTGTGGGCTTCCGATCCCAGGTGCATCAGGAATAAAAGCTGACCAATACCCATAGAGGACTTTCTTCTCTATAGACTTCACAGTGGAAAGGAAGCAGGTTAGAGCCCCCTGGCGAACTTTTGCTTGGAAAGACCTTGCACAAAACAAAGATAAAACAGTAGGGATACGGAACAATTAACTAGCTCAATAATGTGGGTGATTTATTTTTTTTAACAGGCTTACAAATTTGTCTTGCCATTTTAGTAGGAATGAGGAATCTGGGGCCCTTCAGATGTTGCTGGAATTCCACTAGCCATAAATACGGGCACTTAAAATGCTGAGTGGTATGTATAGGAAGAATGGCTTTGTAACAAACCTTGTTTTGCTCTGCATCCCACCTTCAGCATCAGAATAGTCTGAGTCACTGCTACTGAGTCTTTTCCAGCCAAGGGTGCGCACAGGTAAATGGTTCTTCATGAGTGACGCACATGGGTCCTTGGCTGTCTGGTCTGAGATATCTGGACCAGGATTTTGCTGTATTTCTCCATGTAAGCTTGACTCCTCTGTCCCACCTCCTTCAGTATCTTCTTCTTGTTCTTTTATTGCTTCCTCCAGCTTTCCCTTCTTTTGCTTTGCCTTAGGTTTTTTCCTCCTGGTCTATTTCGGGGAAGATTATACACATTACTGAGAATTTTTATAGCAATTATTACATATATACAGGCCCGTCTCATCACTTAAAAAAAGAAGCAGAAGCACAATTGGGAGATGCTGGACATCACTGCTCAACATTTTTGAAGCGCATGAGGTTCGGGAGGGTAATTTTCCATAACTCAGTCTGTAACTATGCCCACGACCATGTATCCAATATCTGGTTTCTCCTCTCAACCTCTCCTTCATCTGTACCCACAACATTCTATTTTATGTTGCAAGATCCTTAATACAGAAGTTTGTCCTCTTGCATTCTGCAAAGTGCCACGCAAACTGATAGTAGTACTATATTAAGTACAGTCAGCCCTCCACACTTACTAGGGTTAGTGGCACAGGACACCGGAAAAGGTGAAAAAAATTGTGAATATCAAAATGTGTTAGTGGGAAGTGGGCTGAAGCATGGTGGGGAGAACAGACACCCAGGGTCCACACCAGATCAGAGAAAGGAGAGGGAAAGAGGTGGGTTGGCAGGGTGGACTATACCTCTTCTCTCTTGCCCATCTCCTTCGTTAGGAGAGGGGCATCAGGAAAGGGTTTGTGGTGCTGAGAAATTGGGCTCCAAGACATTCCTAGCTGGCCAGGAAACTGCTGCTGGTATGGAGGTGAACTAGAGGCGGGTTTCTAAAGGGCTACACAGCCTGATTGAAATCACCAAGAGAGAAGGTTCCCCCAGAAAAGAAGTACCTCAGGTGGGGAGGGCAGTTGGAGAAACTGGCAAATAATCAAACCCATGAAAATCAAACCAGTAAATGTGGAGGGCCAACTGTAATTAGACAGATAATCATTCACATCATCATCATCAATGGTAGAAAAGCAAATAAAGCAAAAAAAGGTCCAGAATTTGAATTTCTTCAAATCTCACAATATTTTTATTGTATTATATATATAACGCATACAATAATTATGATAAACCATATGCAAATATAAATAATATATACATGTTAACAAAAACTGCAATATATGTTGTAATATACAGGGTCTTTCACCAATAATACTATCTTAAATAATTCTTTATTCAGTATTTATGTTCACTGAAAATAGTCATTCCTTCAAGGATATTGTTGAAGCATTTCCCCATTTCTCAACTAAATATGTATATAACCAATTCCAGTCCTCTCAATGTTTTTCCAATATTCTGTCTTTTAAGAACACAGTCAATTTGTCTTTTTCCATAAGATCATATAGTTCAATAAGCCAAGAGAATCTGAAAATGTTCACTGTTCCTTCCCCCCACTTCTGGCTATTCTGTGTTGCAGAGGCAGTCAACTTGGTGCCATCCAGATGTTCTGAATTACAACTCCCCAACCAGAACAGCCAGTGGTAATGGATTATGGAAGCTATTGTTCAAAACATCTGGAGGGCATCAGGTTACAGTCAGTCTTTGTTGTGTCACTGTATATTCTTCACACACACAGAAGCAAGAGCCCAGCAAGTATAGGTAGGACTACTTTATGCTGGACATACAGCTCAGATCAACCTTGATGTTAAAAACACAAATGAATTTGAAGTCAATACAAAGGTTTACCCCAGTCAGCTTAATGCTGTTTGGCTCTGACTTCTCTTGTTTGACTGGCGATCGGCTGTCATACTGAGAAAGCACTGCGGGGTATAAGATGGCAGCCATCTCTATGTTCAGTCCAGGAAGCCCATGGAACATATATTTCTAAAGTCAGCAAAAAACAAACAAATATCAGAATTCTATCTTTTGGATTAAGCAAGGTGATATTCTGTTGCTCCCTGGTTTCTAGCATGGGGCCTTGTTTGGCAGAGTAAAAAAAAAAAAAGAAACTTGTTGCTTTCCTTTCTTCTTTGTCAAGACTACGTGCAGACATCTCCAAACTCCTGTGTTATCCCTCCCAGTTAATCCTCTTGCAAAACATTTCCAGATTAATCCAGCCCCTCACTGTATATTTGAAGCTATCAGCTTTGCTGCTCTAAAACATGTTCCGAGATTTTTTAAAAGTATGCCAGTCAAAATTATACAATCCTATTTGCATGAAACCTGACAAGAACGAATTGGTACAACATATCCATACACCACTTGTACTTTCAGGGCAATCCTAATAAACTTAATTCAGAATTGGCTTGCACTCACAACAAGCTGAGTTTTTAGTTTTGTTTTCATGAAATGTAGTCTCCCACAAACAGGCCGGGTTCAGGTGCCACAACAATCCATGTATTCTTGTAAGAGGAATATATGAAGCTTGTCCCATCACTTCCCCTACCTCTGCTGACACTGCTGTCAGACTGCAAGTTCTGAATGTTATCCCGATCCTAAACTTTAGTTAATTGCAGCAATGGGGTCTGCTGAAAACAGGCCAGCTACGTAAGCCACAACGTGACACTAGCTTGTCTCAAACAAACAACAGTTGGATTTAACTACAGTTTATGACATGACATGACAAGCAAAGCAAAACTGGTAAAAAAAAACAAAAGAAAAAGCTTCCACATTCATATTCATGGGCTGCAGCAAGAAAAAGAGATGGGGGAGTATATAAGTTTAAAGGAAAATTAAGTTCATTCCCATAAAAATTATGGCTCAATGGGATGACATCAGCAGAGAAATCTATGTGTTTCAAAAGCCAACTGTAAAATGTGGGAAACAGTGTTCAAGAAGGCTCTACCACAATCCTTCTAGTGTTGCTTACTCACAAAACCAAAAAAGATAACTTTCTCTAGGAGGGAGGAATAGGATTTCTATTTCAAATCTTCAAAGGTCACCTTTAACACAGCAAGAAGAGCACCAAGCTGATCAGGCTGTTTCAATTTCATCTTCCCACCATTTAAGAGTGACTGAATTCCTTTCAAGGCATTCTGTAACAACTGGAGGAAAAACAAACAGCAACAACATTAGCTACTGTCCTCATCAGCCTGGCTTCCTCTGAAGTCGCATCTAAGGGTTTAAATAGTTAAAATTAATATGCAAAGATTTCCCAAATGAACAGAAGCTGGAAGATTTCTACCATGTTAACACCCAAATCTAGTTACAAGCTCAACATTTTGTTTTGGCCAAACAAAAAGTCTTCAGCTCATGGAAAGGTATTTCATAGGAAATCAATTTCAAAATGTTCTCAGAATATCCCACTAATGTCTAGAATGTTAAACAAAAACATACAATTTTTAAGAAATGTTACTAATTAAGTTCCAAATGATACAGTTCCAACTTCCACCAGTCCTAGCCAGCTCAGACGGTGGTCAAGCATGATGGGCGTTGTAGTTTGGTCACATCTGGAGAGTCTGCATTACCAGGAAAAGACACTGAGGAGTGCATAAGCTAAAACAGAAACTTTAGAACGGAAATATTACTAGACTGGAACCCCGTGTCCCAGAAAAATAGGGGAAGGTACAGGGAAATATTTCCTTCCCACAGAGATAGCCAGCAAGGAACTTCATCATTCAAAAACAAGCAAATCCAGGATGCTTTGACAGATGACACACCTCAGTCAGCTCTGATCTGTGTCACATCAGCTTCCAGAAAGGAAAAAAAAAAGCCATAAATTTACAAAATGCATCCTTGTATTATTACCTACAGAACATTTTTATTCACCATAGATTACTGGAGAAGTCACTTTTTTTTTTGATAGACCTGTCCTATTAATTGACTGCCCCCAGTCCTGAAAGGGCCACTCTTACGCCTACCATGCAAAAGGTGATGTCATCAACCTCAGATGCTTTTGAAGTCTGTAATACACTGAGAAAAGTCTGAAAACAGAGCTCTCTGTAAGATTCCTCCAGGTATGGTTGTCCAGGTATGCTAAAACAGAAGCAGGTAAGGTCAAGTCAGAGGAGAAGCAGGTAAGATGTTAGTCCCCAAAAATGGTTAAGAAAAATGCTTATTTACATATTTCCTCCTGTAAAGCAAATGGCTATATAACTGTGGTGGACAACAGCATCAACTGCTTCTACAAAGCAGAGAATATAGATCTAGTCTTATAGATCTACAGAGTATAGACCTAGATTTCATAAATCACAACAAAGATGAGAGCAAAATACAACAGAACCCAAAAATAAGAAGGGCATTTATTAAGCAGAAGCCCTGTGCAGTCATTATTCCCTTTACCCACTCAGTCAATGCCCCCTCAGTATCTAATATATACTAGTAAGCCAAAAAGGCCAAGGATATGGTAGACATATGGTGGATCTTACCTTGCCAAGGATCTTGTCCAGACATAATTATATGTGATATAAAAGATAAATACCTAATTGATTACAGGTTGTTCAAATACTTGACAGCCTTACTAATTATATTAAAACATGCTCTTGACTGCACCCAAAAACAGCATGTAATGATTGCAGTTCCACTTGCAAGTAAATGTGCTTCAGTCTGGGCTATAGCCATGGTCTGTAGGCTTATCATTTGTTTTCACAGCTCAGAATAAGCACAATATGATGAAATCCGCTTGGGACAAAAGTAAGACACAAGACAAGTAAGTGGAGGGAAAAATGAAAGGCTCACTCAAGTCACACCTGAGACAGAGGTTTGCCATGCTGTGGACTGCGGCCCTTTTGAGTTCTGTGTCAGTTTGAGCTGGGCTGCTGAGTTCTAACAGAAGTCCTCCTTTCCCTAGCAAGGCCGAGAGGTACTAACAAACAAACAAGCAAAAAATCAGTCACTACAAACTTGATAGATCTGTAGTATGAAAAAGAAAAGAATTTGTATTAACAAACCATTACAAAGGCAGAAGGCAGGATGAGTGCTTGAAATATAGTCGGCTAACAGAAAGCCAAATATGAGGAATCATTTTGGTCACAACAGCCAAGGTTTGTGGATTTCACTACAGGCCTCCCACAACTAATTCTCCCAAATTTTGAGCAGCAGTCAGGAGTGATTCTGGATTAGTCAGCACAGTGTGGGAGATGGATTTCTTATTTATATGGCCAACAAACCTCAGAGCTCAGTAAAAACTGAACAGATAGGTTTTGGCACCCATTTGATCTCATCCTACCTATCCTGTGAAGAGTAATAAAAAAACATCACAGTAAAACATTTACTGGAAATGTATGTAGACACAGTGGAGAGCCCCACACATTTTCTGCCAGGTGGTTTCAAAAATAGTTCAAAGCATTGCAGTGATAAAAATGTCAGCATCCATGGAATATCCTAGCCCTCTTCAGTTTGACTCACACTTCTTGATTGCAATCAATTCCATGGCAGCTCACACACAACAAATCCATTCCATCAGCGTTATGAAGGAGTAGAATATTTGCATTATAGTCGTGTCATTCAAATGGCAGTTGTCACTAACACAGAGGAAGGACTTTGTGTGACTGTTATCTCCACTCTGTGCCCGCAGTGCCAACTCAAAACCATGACATGATCCGATGTAGAGCACATGCTGTCCACACATTTGTCCTCAAGTACTTCCCCGCAGCAGAGCAGAAGGAATGCACCTCTACCAAGACATTCCCAAGGAGATTCCCACCTACCTTTTGACACCTGGGTCCATTATTGTAGACACAAGCCGCCACGGCCTGCAATATTTCAACATGGGTCCAAGAGCTGCACTGCTTTAATGCAGAGATAAAATATGGCAAGAGATACTTCAGACTTTCTTCATCAACTATAACCTGAAATTGAATAAAGAAAAGAGGATTTCAGAGTGGGGGAAAAGACATCAGCCTGGTCACGTCACTGCTGAAGAGGGCAGCCTACTGAACAAGCACTGATACAAGCAGTACCACCTCAGTCCTCGGGTTCCTCCTCAGAAGCGCAGCTACGCATGAAGTGTGGTGTCAGTGTTCACCTGAAGTTGACAAGTATGCTAGCTGCCTCATTCAACTACTCATGGCAGAGCAAAAAGGTTGATTCATTTAAAATGTATGTGGTTTCGCAGTAGTAACACATGCCTTTTTTTTCTTACAATATATGAGGACAGCAACGGCAGACATGATCAACATTCCATTGAGAAGGTAGACACACACTCTGTCTAAGTTAGTTATCAGGCTTTTGAAACTGTCTCTGGTGACTACTTATTGCAACCTCTTCTCCACTGACAGGAGCACACAGAAACACAAAAAGCTACCAAATACCAAATCAAACCACTGGTCTATCTAAGCCAGCGTCATGTAATGCTCTAAGGCAGAGGCCTTTCCCATCAACTATAACCTCATCCTTGGCCAGTGGCCATGCAGGCAGGAGGATTCAGGGAGTTTGGGCTCAAAATGTAACTTTGTCAAGCTCTGCCTTCACACTGCAGTGTTTAGAAGTGCAAGAAATACCCTAACAGCAACCACACAGACTGGTGTTCGCTGAAACACCTGCAGTAAACATGTGGGAGAATAACAAAATCATTTATATACAGCATAGGTTGTTCATATACCTAGTTTCAGTTCATGAGCTGAATCAAAAGGAACAAAATAAACTCATTTTCTTACCTGGAATCTGTTAAGCAATTGATGAATCAGCTGGCAGACTTTATTGACAAGATGCTCTTGATTAAGCTGAACTAGTTTACAAGCTTGGACAAGGAGCTCACAAACCTCCTACCAAAAAAGCAAGGCAGAAAAGGGAGGAGATTATTTTGTTGGTTGGGTTTTTTTGTGGGGGGGCATCAAGTCAGCATCAACACTGGCAACCCTATAAATGAGAGACCACCAAGACCCCAGTCATCAACTGCTCTGCTCCAGTCTTATAAACTAAGGGTCATGGGTTCCTTTGTTAGATTTTCTAGCTAGCCCTTAACAGCCTAGCAGTAACTACAGGAAGATTACAGTTGGCGCTCCACAATCACTAGGATTTGGGGCATAGGACCCTCGCAAAAGTAGGGAAAAATCGCAAATATCAAAGTGTGTCTGTCTGTGGGAAAGGTGCTTAAGCATAGTAGGGAGAATGGGCACCCAGGATCCAAATCAGGTCAGGAAAAGGAGAAAGAATGGGAGTCGGTCAACATGGTGGCCCTATACTTCCTCTCTTGCCCATCCCCTTCCTTGGGTATGTGTGGGGTGTTGGGAGGTTTACAGTGCTGAGAAATTGGGCTGTGAGCTGTCGTTAGCTGGCCAGACAGTGGCTAGTGGGTTCTAAAGAGCTGTGCAGCCTGATCAGAGCTGCCAAAAGGGAATGCTTCCCTGGAAAGAAACACATGACTCACAAATTGTCAAATCCATGGAAGTCATATCCATAAATGTGGAGGGCCAACTGTAATTGCTGAAAAATACATAGCCTTCCTTGTGTGATCTTACAGACCAAGTGCCAGTAGTCCAAGACTACTGCAGCTCAGAGCCCTAAATCCTACTGCTAACGCCAACTAGAGTAGTCCCAACGGAACAACGATAATTTGTTAATAACTCTTGTGTAAATTTATCAATTCGGTGGGTATGCTCTAATGAGGACTAACAAGATTCAGGCCTTACTTGATCTCTGCAACTTTGCCCTGTCATGTTCTATCATAATTACAGCTCTTTCCTTTTCTTGTACTCTTACATCTTTATGTCTCTCACCTTTATGTCTCTCACCAGTAGTAATAGCATCAAATTTAATGAAATACGCATATATCCAGTTGCAGCCCTTGCTTCATGTTACAGATCTCTCCTGGGAGCAAAGCACCCTGTCACTCCCCAGTCATATATTTTTGTGGTGACTGAAATCAGCTCTGGAAACTGCTCACTATTTCAAGTATCCCTCAATGGTCTGGTGTGATGCTACTCTGACACACAGTAGGACAGGCTGGGTGGATGCCTTTCTAGATTCAGCCACTGCTGCCACAAGAATCAGCCAGCTGCTTGAGGATGCTGGATGCTGTCTTCCTATTGCGGCAACTAACCTTTGGCTCCAGCTACTACAGGAACGATTGCATTTGAGGGTCAAAGTAACATTTTGCCAATGAAAACTGTCTTCAGAAGGAACATTTGAGGCTGACTGAAGCAGACTAAATCTCAAGCAGAAAGGGGAGCTTTGGGGCAAGATAGCTGACTTAGATCTCTTGAAACTAGGCATTAGAAAATCCAAAGGTTGTGTAGATACATTATTCCTGCTAAATGCAGTTGGTTTGTATTATACTTAAGGGGAAAGCTGGAGTAAACAACCTGGTTCAAAAGCTAGAGTTAAGGTTCATTTTGGAGGATCATCTTTCCTTAAATTTGCATAGACTGGAGTATACGTATAAAAAGACCTTGTGAAATAACCCAATTCTCAAAAAAAAAACCAACCAACTGCCATTTGTTGACTATATCAGTTAACAAAAGCAAAAAGCCAGAGTAACTCTCATTTTTGTCGGCAGGCAAAAACATTTCTTTTTAAACAGGCTTTCACGTAAGCTGGGCAGCTTTATTTAGTAATTTGTTTTAATGGAATATTGTTTTAGGTTTTTATGATTTAATACATTTTTAACATTTTTTAATGGTTTTTAATGTTTTGCTGTTTTAATCTGTTGATGAAAGCCACCTTGGGTCCAATGCCAGGAGAGAGGCAGCATACAAATATAATAAATAAATAATTTATCAGCTGGTCTAAGGATGCTTAAACGTCATGGGGATTTACACCTAGGTCTCTTCATCCTCATCCGACCAAGCCTCTCCCACATTCCAGGTCCCTTCTGGTGTGCTGGACTACATATATATGTGTGTGTGCATATATATATATATATATATATACATACACACACACATACATACATACATACACACACATACAAAAGCCAAAGTGTGTTTGTCTGTGTCAGGTGAAAAGACTCCTATGACTGGGTGCCTGTGAAAATTCTATGGAATCCTGGGGTTGGCAGTTTAGGGAAGGGGCCTGCAGAATTCTCAGCCAGAGAGCTCTTGAATAGATTGGTTGCTATGGAGACGAGGTCTAGCAGCAAGGAGGAGGGCAGTGTATTCCCTTGGAAACCGAATCTCTGCATGTTAACGACTCTGAATACAGAGATTGCATTGGGGAATATAGGGGAAAGTTACAGGTACTGGACAAGGCAGTTTGGGGAATTAGAGACACAAGATCTCAAATCTCTGTATTTCAACCGCATCTAATTGGTAAGGTTAGGTAATTCCTAAGGTATTTCTAACAAGTATTACCTATGAGAAAATAAAATCTCTGGGGTTTGCAGTTTAGGGAGGGGCCTTTAGAATTCCCAGCCGGAGAGCTCTTGGGCCTCAGTCAACTGTACCGGCCTTGAATAGGCCGGCTGCTATGGAGGTGAGGCCTAGCAGCAAGGAGGAGGGCAACCCAGGAACCCAACCTCTGCATGTTAATAACTCTGAATACAGACTGGGTTGGGGACTATGGGGAAAAGTGACAGGTACTGGACAAGACAGTTTGGGGAGTTATTGATACAGGATCTCAAGTCTAACAAGTATTAACTATGAGAAAATAAAACCCCGGGCAATGCCGGGTATACACGCTAGTCAGGCTATAAAACAACTGCCGTCAGGCCCGGAGATGATGGGATCTGCAGTACAACAAAACCAGAAGGGGCCGCTCTAACCAATACACCTCAAACAGCCCCTCCACGTTCTTTCCCACTCTCCCTAGCTCACATCCTCGGGGAGTTTCGGGACTCTTGCGCCCGCTTTCCCTCCCCGTCCCGTCTCTCCCCTCACCTCGGGCCTCAGTTCCCCCGGGCCCGGTCCCCCCGGGCCGGTGCTCTCGGAAATGAGCTGGTCGAAAAGCAGGTGGAGCTCCGTGCGGCGCCCGCTCTCCCCTCCCGGGAACCGGCTGGCGTCGGGAGCAAGCCGGAGGGCGCTGAGGCGGGCTCGGTAGCGCTCCAGGAACGGCCCGGCCGCCTCCTCGCCCAGCAAGGACGAAACTCCCCTCGCCGCCGAGGCCTCGGCCGCCATTTTGCCCCCTTCGGCTGCTGCGGTCGCTATGACAACGAGGCCAAGCCGCCACAGGCCCGACGGGCCCTTCCGCCGCCACCGCGCATGCGTTAAGGTCTAGCCTCGGCCAGCTCTATGGTGGGAAAAAACTGGCTTCCGGTTTCCTCCTTGCGCAGCCTGGCCTTCTATGTCGGCCGCCCCCTGGTGGCGCTGTGACACGTCGCAGAGAAAGTAGGGCATAGTAGAGCGTAGTAGGAATAGATATATTTTTTCTTTTCTTAGGCCATTTCCACCCTAGTTTGTTACAGTGTTGTTATTCCACTTTCACCATCCTGCGGAATCCTGGGGTTTGCAATTTAGAGAGGGGCATTTAGAATTTTCAGCCAGAGAGCTCTTGGGCCTCAGGAAACTACAAATCCCAGAATTCCCAAAGTGGAATCATAGCACTCTAACAGTGTGGGGTGGAAATTGTCTTGTTTAAAAGGTAGCAATGAAAGAGGTCACACAAACATTGGAAAAATAAAAGTAAAAAAACCCATACCAGACATACAAACCCAATCATCAAATGTGCAATGCATCTATAAAATATAACACCATACAATAACACGAATACAACAATTAACAAAACAAACGAACAATAAATAACAACTAGCAACTCTAACTAAAGAAAAAAAGGACTCCCTTCACTGATGAAGCTTCAGCATTTCTTAATGATAAAACAGTGTGATCCAATTCACAATTAATAAAAGATACTAATAAAATTTTTTAGATCCAGAGTAATAACACCACACAAATAGCCATTCCCGCACTACGCTGTTACAGTGCTATTATTCCACTTCCAACCTCCTGTGGAAATCTGGGGTTTGTAGTTTCCTGAGGCCCAAAGAACTCTCTGACTCAGAATTCTAAAGGTCCCCTCCCTAAACTATAAAGCCCAGGGTTTCATATAGGAGATTGAAAGTGGAATGACAGCAGTATAACAGTGTAGTGCGGAAATGGCCTGAATGACGCAGAATCCGTTCTATTGGGGAGAGAAATAAAATATATTTTATTAAAATATATTTCTTTATATATGTTTATTTATTTAAAATATAGTTTTTGCAAGTATTATTCACATGTATGACTTACATATATGTATTAGCGTATAAGTATAACACATTTTAGACACATTTACACATATATTCCAGTATATTTTGTATTTGAGCCCCAGTAATAAAATAAAGTCTAACAAGGAAGATTTTTAGGCTGTTTCCGCACTAGCCTGTTATAGCGCGATGATTCCACTTTCAACCTCCTATGGAATCCTGGGGTTTGCAGTTTCGGGAGGGGCCGGCCGGCCCCTCCCGAAACTGCAAACCCCAGGATTCCATAGGAGGTTGAAAGTGGAATCATCGCGCTATAAGAGTGTAGTGCGGAAATGGCTTTAGAGATGATAGGGCCTCCCGAAAAGGACCTTGAAAGTAATTGGAAAGGAGGGAAAGGAAAGGCTTGCGGAGGCATGGCAGAGCACAAAAAAAGGGGTACTACTGATAAAGACATCTGGGGTGTAACATGATGACGCACGAGGACGGTGCATGATGAGTGCGCGATCACTCATACTGTAAATATGGGGAGGGGGGAATGTAACTTCTTAGGTGATCCTGACAGGCTGTAACTTTTGGGGTCCTGTCCAAGGAGATCCAAGGGGAAGGGGGATAAAATATGAGGTATTCCATAGTGGGGGTGCCCTCCTCTCTAGGGAGCACCCCCTTCTGCAGAGACATATTTCTTTTTAATAAATATTTAGTGCTTCAGCCAATCCTGTGCTAAATTGTTTTATGAGTCTTACCAGCTATTTCTTACAATTGGTTCTTACTGTGCTGTAATATTTGTATATAACTCTTCTATTAGAGAAGCAAAATCGTCACCATGATTAGCTTTTTAAATAACCCATGAAAATATTGCTTCTCCAGTATATCAAAGGCATCTATTAATGCATCTATTGGCAGCAATGCATTTTGGATTTGGATTTGGAACCATAAAGAATTAAACTGAGAGCTCTTCGAATTGCATCTGAAATCTGCCCTTTTTTGGCATGCGTTTGGTCCTTTGCATCATGTTTGATAATGGAATTATTTGCTCTTCCTGCCAAGATAACAGTTAAGTGTTGCATCTTGATTAAGCAATGTTATCGGATGATAAGATGTTTATTCTGAATTGTCAGATTCCAGTATTGCAATTAGCCTTGAAGATTGCCAAGATGTGAGGAAATCTCTTCCCTTTAGAATGGTGCTAAAAAGATGTTTAATTTGGGGGAGTAGATCTTCACAAAATATCTTGTAAAACTTTCCAAGGTAGCTTGTTTTCACTTTTTTAATTGCTAAGTGTCAAAGTAGTTTGCATTCAGTTAACTCAGCACAGAGGAGAGGAGAAAAGGAGGCAGAATCTTGTCCTTCCCAGTAGGCTCAGGCAAAAGCAAACTGCTGCACTCTCTCCTTGCTGGCAAGTTCTTCCTCATTAATAACTTTTGCCATCTTGACCACATCTTGATGTTGCTTGATCGCACGATACATATCTTGCTTTTTAATCTGTGAAATGTTGGGGGGTTTGCATTTTCTGTTGATAAGAAGTATTGGGCAGTGTGATCTCCTTTACTGAAGATATTTAAACACCAGGCTGGATGGCCATCTTTCATGGATTCCAGCAATGAGCAAAGAAGTGGATTAGATGATCTCCAAGATCCCTTCTGAGTCTCTAAATTTTAAAGCATGTGTCTACAAATACATACCAAAGTAATTGGCTGTAAGCCAGTTTTTTTGTTTGTTTGATTGATTGATTAAACCTTTGTAATAGATAGTATTGTCTCGTTTGCTTCACTGCTAACATTTGTAGCTACTGGATTTGGGCCATTTCTGCCCTACGCTGTTCTAATGCTATTATTCCACTTCCAACATCCTGTGGAATTCTGGGGTTTGTAGTTTCCTGAGGCCAAAGAGCTCTCTGGCTGGGAATTCCAAAGGCCCCTCCCTAAACTGCAAACCCCAGGACTCCATAGGACGTTGAAAGTGGAATAATAGCACTAGAACAGGCTAGTACGGAAATGGCCTTGTTGTTCTCCAAGCGAGGAACACCTTGATTAGGACCAAGTTGAATTGCATAACAGTGAACAAGCTTTTGAGTTTCCCACACATCAACCGGAGTGCTAAGAATATATAACCGAATTAGGAGGAGGTGGGTCAGAGAGAAGCATATCGGTTTAACTGCAGATTTCATGGCCAACTGCCAAATGTTTATACTTCCATGGCTTTCTCCAGCCACCCGTTTGTCCCCAGCTAGTCTGACGAAGAGTTCTGGATAATTTAAACATTTACACAGTACTGTGGAACAGCATCCCCTCCAACTGTCCTTATTTGGCAGGGACAGTCTGGATTAGTTGTCTACTGTCCCGTTTCTTCTGCTGCTTTTAAAATACCCAGGCTAGCAAAGAAAGGCCAAGACAGAGGCAGGCTCCCACTCCCAAAGAGCTGGACTTCAGTCTCCAGTGGGCTGTGTTCATAGACCCTGAAGACTTGCATCACAAGCCATGGATGAGTTGATGCTACAGCTGCCCTGCACAGTCCTGCAGTTCTTGAATTCTTCACTGCCGAGGTTTTGGAACTGGCAGGCAATGCCTCCAAGGATCTCAAGGTAAAACATGTCACTCCTCGTCATTTGCAGCTTGCTATTTGTGGTGATGACGAATCACAGAATTGTAGAGTTGGAAGAGACCCCCGGGGCCATCCAGTCCAACCCCTGCCATGCAGGAACCTACATCAAAGCACTCCCGACAGACGGCCATCCAGCCTCTCCTTAAAAACCTCTAAGGAAGGAGACTCCACCACACTCCATGGAGGCAGCAGCATATTCCACTGCTGGACAGCTCCGACCTTCAGGAAGTTCTTCCGGAGGTTCAGGTGGAATCTCCTTTCCTGCAGCTTGAATCCATTGCTCCTTGTCCTGGTCTCTGGAGAAGCAGAAAACAAGCCCTCTCCCTCCTCGACATGGCATCCCTTCAAAGATTTAAACATGGCTCTCATGTCCCCTCTTAGCCTTTCCTTCTGCAGACTAAACATACCCAGTTCTCTGAGATGCTCCTCATAGAGCTTCATGGCTTGCAGACCACCATTTTGGTCACCGTCCTTTGGACACATTCCAGCTTGTCAATGTCCTTCTTGAAATGAGGTGCCCAGAACTGGACACAGTATTCCATATGAGGTCTAACCAAAGCAGAATAGAGTATACCATTACCTCCCCTGATCTAGACACCACAATCCTATTGATGCAACCAAGAATCGCGTTGGTTTTCTTGGCTGCTGACTCATGTTCAGCTTGTGGTCCACCAAGACTCCTAGATCCCTTTCAAACGTACTGTTATCCAGCCACGCACCCCCCATCCTATATTTGTGCATTCCACTTTTTCTGCCTAAGTGTAGGGCCTTACATTTCTCTCTGTTGAAAGTCATTTTGTTAGCCTTAGCCCAGCTCTCCAATTGGATTCCCTCATTGAAACTGGATTTCCTTATTAAAGCTCCCATTGCTGGTGGAAGTGTAATTCTTCACATCCACAAGTCTCTGAATGCAAAGAAGAAAACTGCTTGGAGAGGAATTTTAAACAGCCCTCTTTCTCCCTGTTATTGTACTGTAATTGGGACAGAAGAAATATGGGGATATGTGGATATGTGGATTTAAAAAAAAAAGTTAAATAGAAGAGTATGGACAATTGACTATGGACTTAAAACATTTATATGTTCTTTAGATTCAAAGTTTGACCAAAGAAAATACCTTGCAATTTGTGTGTTGATTGGCTAGGTTTCTCCCATGTGTTTTATGCAAAAATGGAACTGATAAAAATCACTTTTTATTAAAAAAAAAAAAGTCCCAGTTTCTGTCTCCTCCTCCCACTTTTCAATGCCCCTCCCTAACCTGCAAATCCCAGAATTCCGCAGGATGTTGAAAGTGGAATAATAGCGCTACAACAGTGTAGTGTGGAAAGGACCACAGTTAATTTAGCAGGACGGAGGGAGAATAAAACGTTGGCGGCTCTGTGATGAAGAGTTCCGCATAATTCACACATTGTACACTTTTGTGGAACTGCTGGTTATCCTAAGGAACGTATTCCTTTTGTTCGCATGACTTTGTCAAGCTTATGGGAATCAAAGTGGCTATGTAAATTTTGGCTTTACTCCATCCATTTTTGTCACAAGCTGCTTGTAAAAAAAAGGAACTAAAATGCCACAAAAATGCTTGAATAAATAAGAAGGAGCAAATGGCATTTCAGGGGCCTTTTTTTAAAGGGAGTCGCTACAGCCCAATTTAAACACTTATTAAGCCTCTCTTCTTCCCGCCACTTCAGACAAGATTTAAGCGGCCACTTAATGCTCCCATTGAAATGCAAAAGAGACGGGAGAGTGCTTCACTTTGGACGGATTGTGGCCGCTGTATTTAAAGCCTACACAGCTGTAACATAAAATCGAGAGGTAGCACAGTGTTCAGATTAGGCAAAAAAACAAACCAACCCCATCAAGACCCAGAATGACGCATAATGGAGTATTGTGAAGGCAAAATTGCAGCTGTTAGGCGAATAAATAATTGCAAATCCATTTGATACATACAGGCTTTTCCTTGCATTAGCTGCATTGTCTAGCGGCTGTTTCTAATCAGGAACAGGGTGGGGAAAACAAGAATTAAAAAAAAAAAGAGGAGAAGACCAAGGGGAGGGGGAGTGGTATGATAAAAATATTTAATGTACCAGAGGGTAATTTCGGGCCGAGCAGATGCACAATGGATTAAATGTGTAGATTAATCTGAAATTCATGCCGGCTTTTGCGCCTCAAAATGGAAGCTTATGTTACAAATTTCCCAGGCCATTACATGCATATGACATAATATGTAGCAGAGATGCTTGAAACAAAAATTGCCAGTATTATATATTTGCATCTCTACATGTTCCCAAGCTGGACAGGTGGTTTCCTCTAATGAAAAGGACGTGCTGGCTAAGCTGGACAGTTTGGGCAGCCTCCTGAAGGATCTTCAAGTCATTCTGAGCAATGAGCTACTGCAGATTGTCTGCCATTATAGAGATGGATGCATATATTCTGCTTATAGGTTTCCCTGTGTGATTGATGGGAGGGCCCTGGTGCCTTTAAAGCGGTCAGACAGAGGCCATTTCCGCACTACACTGTTACGGTGCTAATATTCCACTTTCAAGCTCCTAGGGTTTGCAGTTTAGGGAGGAGCATTGAGAATTCTCAGCCAGAGAGCTCTTGGGCCCCAGGAAACTACAAACCCCAGAATTCCACAGGAGGTGGAAAAGGCCCCTCCCTAAACTGCAAACCCCAGGATTCCGAAGGATGTTGAAAGTGGGATAATAGCACTATAACAGTTTAGTGCGGAAATGGCCTAACTCTCGGAGCTATGGGTTCCTGGCTTTGTTATGTAAGGCAGAGCTGTGAGACTTCCTTTTACGGTGTATTAATATAAGGTCATTCATCTTAAAAGTAACTTAAAAGATCCAGTGGCTTTATTGTTAGCATACACTGTAGCAGGGTATGACCTGCTCCAAATGCTCTGGACCACAATTCCCACAATGACTTATCATCTGTGACTTGAAGATTCTGGGCCAAAGATTCTCCAGTCCTCAACAACAGAAAGGAATCTGTTCTCTCCCATTTATGGATCTGTTTATCCATCTCACTCAGCATTGTCTAATCCAACTGACAGCCATTCTCCAGCGTCCGGGGTCAAGATTTTACCTCCCCACCACCTGTCTTTGCCCCCTTTGAACTGGCGGCACCTGGACCTGAACTCGGGACGTTGCACGCTTTTCCAATCAGCCCAGCTCTTTCCAACCCACATGGTTTTTATGAATGGAAAAGGAGCCAGTCATTCAACAAGTCCTTGTACACAGCTTCTCAGCTGTGTGACTCAGTGTGACGACTCTGTGCCGTCTTCTCGCCTGGGTGGCAGCTTTGCATTTTAATCAGGCAATTACCTTTTAGATAATTCGTTGTCGTGCTGCGGAGTCCCGAGGCATGCATTTGCGGGCTGAGCCTCGATTGTGTTGAGCGGCACACCCGTGGCGCAAGAGAGAGCCTTCCTGCCCAGGAAAGCAGCTTTCCCATAGAAGTGGGACGCCCATAATTTACTTTGTTAAAAGAGAGGCTATTGTAAGACAAGACAAAATATCATTCCTGGACCTGCGTGGGGCAGAAGAACATCTCAGAATGTGCCGTCTGATGGAAATAGAGGCCATTTCCACCCTACACTGTTATAGTGCTGTGATTCCACTTCCAACATCCAATGGAATCCAGGGGTTTGCACTTTAGGGAGAGGCATTTCGAATTCTCAGCCAGAGAGCTCTTCGGCCTCAGTAAAACTACAAACCTCAGAATTCCAAAGGATGCTGAAAGTGGAATAATAGCAGTATAGGGCAGAAATGGCCTTAAGAGAAGGTATAGGGGGCAGCTATATAGTTTCTTACTGCTTCCCTTTCATTTCATCTCCTCTCTCTTTTAATGTTCTATGTGTAGATTGCTGTCCTTAAGTTCCACTTCCTTCTTGTTCTTCTCCCCGGCTAAGGAGAAGTAGGCAGTGGATGGAATGGGATGACTGCCAGAGCAGACTGGCACATATACAGACCAATGTTAGAAGTTTCAGTAATAAAAGCTGGAGTTTTCTCTCCCGTTCTTTCTTGAATTGATTTCCTGAAACAATGGTAATTTCCTCCCTACACTGTTATAGTGCTGTTATTCCATTTTCAACCTCCTATGGAATCGTGGGGTTGACTGTTTAGGGAGGGACATTTAGAATTCTCAGCCAGAGAGCTCTTTGGCCTCAGGAAACTACAAACCCCAGAATTCCACTGGAGGTTGAAAGTGGAATAATAGCACTACAACAGTGAAATGTAGAAATGGCCAACCATTAATGATTTTTCTTTACCTTAACTATCAGCGTCCAGAATCATTGTCATCATCTATTTATATAGAAAGCAGCTGTTGCCTAAATGATTGTTGCCGCTTATAACTCCTTTGAGAGTGGTTCAAGCTCTCCCTTTTCTGTCTATGCTCAGCAAATGTAGGTCCAGGTAAGTTGGCTTCTGTATCTGAAGGGGCAGGAGTCTCTCCTGGAGTTGGCACTGCCCTCGGTTCTGTCTCTGGGATTTGTGGCACCGTAACCTCCTCCTGTTCAGCCGGTCCTGGCATGTCCCCTGTTTCAGTCTCTGAGTCAAGAGTCCATTTCCATGCTCTGATAGCAGGGCATGAGAGAGGGTGCGCTGGGAGAATGGAGAGGAGCGGAGGATGCTGGCATGGCTGTAGCTTGCTTGGTTCTTCAGAGCAACTCCCTGCCTGTGCTTCTGGTTCCCAGTCCTGGCAGAAGCTGCCTTTTTGCAGCCAGCCCCAGCAGTGTGCTACGCCTTGGAAAGGCAGAAGAAGAGAACTCATAGATATACATAGTGATTTTTTTTTGTTATTTTAAAAAATACTGAGGGCTTTGCCTGACACTGTATAGGTAAGTGGTGCATTGGCATTCAGGATTATTGCATTGCATTTCCATTTGCTTTGCATTGCAATGGCTGGATGGCTATTTGTTGGAGGTGCTTTGAGTGTTTGTTCCTGCATGGAAGGGGATGGGACTCGATGGCCATTGGGGTCTCTTCCAATTCTATGTCTCTATGACAATACCTGAAAGGCACCAGATCCTGTCTGTTCTTGGATACTAACCAGGTTGGTACTTGGATGGGAGACCACCAATCAATGCCAGATGCTGTAGGCTATATTTGAGAGGAAAGAATTGGCAAAACAGCCTCTGAGTATTCCTTGCCTAAGAAAACGCTATGAAATTCTTGGGGCCGCCATAAATTGACAAGTGGCTTGAAGACATATACACACATAGCATAAGGCAGGTCAGCATTTGGTACCCAAAGAAACATTGGAGAGCCCTGGAATGACATGCAATTCTAGCACAAGGCATCCAGTTAGTAAGGGTGGTCAACCAGAAAGAAAAATACACCCTTTCCTTAGTTTTGCAATTGTAGCAGAAGCATTACCCCCTTCGCAGAAACGCCTCCGGTGTTATTGCGGACTTCAAAGGACAAATAATGCCATTAGAAATCATGCAGTTCAAAGGAAAAACATGACTGAACCTATACAAGGCAGCTACTGGGAGTGAAAAAAAAATAGGTCTCTCTCTTCCCTCTGTTGCTATGTGAATTTTTTTCATTCTTTTTAAAGAATGCCTTTTAGGTCCCAGCAGCGTTCACCGTGTTTAGTTCCTCCAGACCAAAGAATACCTTGGCTGGAGGCAAAGAGAAGGGAGAAGAAATATGGGATGGCTTCTTTTTGCAACAGAGCGGATTCTGGAATTGTGGACTGTTTGGTAACATTCCCCACTCCATGTAGAACTTGGAAAGCTACGTTTGAAAAGTAATCAGAGAAACATAGGGTTGTAAGAACCCAATGGCCATTGAGTCCAACCCCATTCTGCCATGCAGGAAGGCACACTCACTCAAAGCACTCCTGACAGATGGCCATCCAGCCTCTGCTTAAAAACCTCCAAAGGAGGAGACTCCACCACACTCCAAAGCAGCAGATCCCACTGCCGGACAGCTCTGACCCTCAGGAAGTTCTTCCTGATGTTTAAGTGAAATCTCTTTTCCTGTAATTTGAGTCCATTGCTCCATGTCCTAGTTTCTGGAGCAGCAGAAAACAAGCTTGCTCCATCTTCAACATGACATCTCTTTAAATATTTAAACATGTGTATCATCTCCTCTCTTAACCTTCTTTTTGTCAGGCTAAACACACCCAGCTCCTTAAGCCTCCCCTCATAGGGCATGGTTTCCAGACCTTCACCGTCTTGGTTGCCCTCCTCTGGACATGCTCCCACTTGTTAATATCTCAGTGCTTGTTACACTGTTTGAAAAGTAACTGTTCCTATCAGTCATTCCGGTGTTGAAATCATTTCCGCACTACACTGTTATAGTGCTATTATTCCACTTTCAATGTCCTATGGAATTCTGGGCTTTGTAGTTTACGGAGGCCCAAGAGCTCTCTAGCTGGGAATTCTAAAGGCCCCTCCCTAAACTGCAAACCCCAGGATTCCTTAGGATGTTGAAAGTGGAATAATAGCAGTAAAACAGTGTAGTGTGGAAAGACCCTAACTGGCTGGTCTTGCGATGTTGACATGTAACTTATTAAACTACTTTCCTGCCTTGCTTGTTTTTCTTCTTTCTTCCTATTACTTTATTTTTTTGGGGGGGAGGGAGAGGGGGAGAAATTGGGGTCGAAAAGAGAAGAGGAAAAGAGAGAACTGTTCCTGCCGAAAGGTCTACAAAAATAACTTTTGAAAGAAAGTTTTGAAACAAACTGTAAGTTGTAACACTGGTGATGTAAATTTCTTCTTCCTTGTCGTGTCACTTCTGAAATGTGCCCACTCACTACCCAGAAAGGAATTAGTTACAAGCAGCAGTGTGGTTTTTGCTGTATTACCTGCAACCTCTGCCTTCATCGAAGGAAAATAGTAAACAGTAGCGTAAATCCAGTTGGTTCTTCTGAATTAGAGTAAACCTGCTGACCCCATGGAACTTACTTATGAGTTGATTTAGGAGCTCCTTGTCCATTCAGTGGGTTTGCCCTAGCTGGGATTAATGATTGCTTTGGGGCAATCATTGATGGTGGGATCTGGATGTCATGTGGCCTGAGACTACACCGCATCCAAGGTCGGAGTGGACCAAGCTGTGTGTCATGTCGGGTGTGCTCCATGCCATGGGAATGGGTGGCTAATCCACAATTATGCATGCCTGTGGAATATGCTATTGATGTACCATGGGTCATATCCGAACGAGAGGGGAAGAGCGGTTCACTGCATGTCAGGAGCGGTGCTTTTATACTCTGATTCAGAAACTGAGTTCAGAAATGCAGAAGCTGTGCTGTCTGCACCCCCTTATTTACATCGTACTACCGCGGAGAACAACAGTTGCTGCATCCACAACAGCAAGTCCCTGGCCGCTCCCATTCCCCACCCTCACCCCACCCCACCATCACTGATTAGTCTGTTTTTTAAAAACATGCACACATTTTTAACACATCTCTATGTTGCTACGTTTGTGCGTAGGAATGTACGTTCACTGACACATCAAAAAAAGCACGTTTTAATAGTCCATTACCAGATCCACTCTCTTCCACTGTCCATTTAACACAAGACGACAATAATGACGGCAGCCTGTCCTTTGGTGGACAGAGAGAGATAGAGATGGAAGGGACAGCATGAGAATGCCCCTAGCCGGCCACTTCTGCCATGTGAATTGACGCTACGCTTCTGGATATAGGCGAAAACCAAAGCAGAATCAGCAATGGCAGAGCTTGGAGTGTGTGGAGGGGGGGTGAGAGGGGAGGAGCTACGGCACGAAGGGCGTGGCCACTGTGCATGGGGGCATGGCCAAGGCATGCGGGGGCCTGGCCCAGGCAAGTAGGGGCATGGTTACAGGCCAGGACGCCCAAAAACATTGCCGCCTGGGGCGAATCACCTCTCCACCCCCACATCCCTACACAACTGAGAATCGGTTGGGAGATTTACATCGGAGTTTTTCCAGTTTTCACATACAGCGGTTTCGCATCGCAGTGAACCGTTCTAGGGGCTGAAAACATGCAGAACCACAAGGAAAACTACGATGCTAAAATGATACAACGTGCAGATGGGAGGGTAAGAATTCGACACTGCTACGATGTATCAATCTCGTATGGAAATGGCCATAAGGTTTGTATGGACATCATGTGTTATTAGCGTCCATATGGTCAATGTAGAATGCTGGTAGGGTAGTGGTAAATTAATATTTAGCCAGACTGGCCAGGCAAGGCTTTGTTTACTTAGAAGTGACAGCAATCAAGTCGGTAATTTACTATGTATGGGCTTTAGGTTACCAGGGTTAGGACAACAGTTAACAATGGGTAGCATATCAAAGGGAAGGGCCTGGGATCTCAGGCCCTTTCTGCAGCTTACCTTTTTGCAGAGCTGGGGTGTGGGGATGGCGCGAGCAGCCTCTTGAGAGAGGCTCTCGCATCCCCGTTGCTTCAGCTCTGCAGCTGCTGCCTGCTAGCGAGCAGGTAGTGTGAAAGCCCCTCCTCTTCTTCCACAGCGCACCCTGGGATTTTCCCAGGCTGCACTGGGGCAGGAAGCGCGAGCACCGTGGCTCCAGAGCTCCACATGCATGGTAAATGCGCGCGGGGCCCCGGAGCAATGTGCAATCACGCACCATTTCCGGCTCAGAGCCGAAAATGAAATAGTGCGCAATCGGCGCCTGCCAGCCCCTGGAGTGTCGCACGATTGCGAATGCATCGTGTGGACTGCTGCTCACAATTGTGCGACGCTCCAGGGGCCCTTTTGCATGGCAAATGCCGTGCGGAAAGGGCCTCAACCTAGTAAAGACAGATCAAAAACAATGGTAGGGGGAGGAATAGGCTAAAGGCACCTGTATGATGTAAAGTGAGATGCTCGGGTAAACTGAAATAAAGATGGCACTAGACAGGAGGAAATGCTTTGGGTAACAAAATATGTGAACTTAGCACCTTGGGAAAAACTGGAAACTTGGAAGAGGTATAAACCTGGAGAATCTGCAAATAGGCATCATGTGTGTGTAAATCATCAGTGTGTGAGGTAAATTATTTACTCCAGCAACTATTGTAAACTCAGCATCTTGTGCCTCATTAAACGCAATGGAAAAGACCTATGTGTTTTCTTGAGAGTAATAGAATAGTGAAACACGCATTGTGTTACAAACCAGGCAAGGCTTTTTTTTAAACAAAAGCTTTACTCGTTTATTATTCCACTGTAACTGAAATAGTTACCTTTTAATTACTTCTTTAAACAAACATCAGAATGCTACAAGATCCTGCCTTGTGGTACAAAGCAAATCCGTGCAGTGAAACATGGTTATGTTTGCACAACAAAAAAGACTGACATTATTTTTGATTATATTCAAGTTGGAGTGTGTGTTCATTTTGGTGTAGTTATTAGAAAAGGATAATTGGGGTTTTGGGGAATTCCTTTGAAATATTTAATTTCACATCTCCTCATGGCTGTCTTCCTCATTCTCACAACAATCCGCACCCTACTTGACATGGCATCCCTTCAAATATTTAAACATGGCTATCATGTCCCCTCTTAGCCTTCTCTTCTGCAGACTAAACATCCCCAGCTCCCTAAACTGCTCATCGTATGGTTTCATGGCTTTCAGACCCTTCACCATTTTGCTCACTCTCCTTTGGACACGCTTGTCAATATCCTTCTTGAATTGAGGTGCCCAGAACTGGACACAGGATTCCAGATGAGGTCTGACCAAAGCAGAATAGAGTAGTACTATTACTTCCCTTGATCTAGACACCATACTCCTATTGATGCAAACAAGAATCGCATTGGCTTTTTTGGCTGCTGCATCACACTGCTGTCTCATGTTCAGCTTGTGATCTACCAAGACTCCTGAATCCCTTTCATACGTACTGCTATCCAGCCACACGTCCTCCATCCTATACTTGTGCATTCCATTTTTTCTGCCCAAGTCCAGGACCTTACATTTCTTTGAAGGTTTTTAAGCAGACGCTGGATGCCTATCTGTTGGGAATGCTTTGAAGTGGGTTCCTGCATAGCAGGGGGTTGGACGCGATGGCCCCTGGGGTCTCTTCCAACTCTAAGATTCTGTGATTCAATCCTATGAAGTAGGCTAGGTTGAAAAACGGTATGGGGCCCAAAGTCAAACGATGTATTATGAGCATTCATATGCTCTAACCACTGCACCACCACTACTCCTTGTAGGATGGCTCAGTTCTCTTACTTTATCAAGGACAGTCCTCTATTTGATGGAGTCTTCTATTTGAAGAGATACTGGGCCCATATCCCATGCCAAGGCCAAAAAAACTGGATATTGGAGTGGAGATTGGAGATTCGATATTTGATATCAAAATTGGATACTGAAGTCATCTTTCCCTAGTTTGCACCTAAACAAGCAGCCAGAGCAGCAGGCATATGGGTCATGCTGGCTGTGGATGATGGGAAATGTAATCCAAGAAAGTCAGGAGGTGGTGTTGAAAATTGCTAAATTCATCTCCAAAGAAGAAAAAAAGCCAAATATACTTTTTGTAACCGACATACCATTCAGCTGTGCCGAAATGTCTGAAATGCAATCTCTCCCTCACACACCCATGCACACAATCTAAGCAATTTAGCTGCAGATCTCTGGCACCGGAATGGATAAAGAACACTCGCATATTTTTTTTCTTCCCTAAGCATACAAAAATCTGAAATAATCATGGCAATTAGAGGTAATTACAGTTATTTTGAAAGAGGAATTGGAGCTGGATTCTGGCTAGGCCTGAGAGAAGAAAAGAGGGCGAGCAGGAGAGAGAGGGCAAGAAGGAAGGCAAGAGAAGGAGGAAGGAGGCGAGGGAAAGAAATCCTTTGAGGAGTCGGGTGGCCCCGTTTATCAGGCCAAGGATGAGGCCAAGATTTTGGACCAAAAGCAATCCAGAGAGCTGCAAATATTCAGCAGTGTGTGCGCGCACATGCGCAGAGACTCACAGTACAAAATGTTACACTAAGGTGATACCAGCCCTGGGCTAAGAATCTGCATGTCATACCAATGAGTGGCAGGAACCATTCCTTTTTCCACTCCCCCACCCAAAAAAAAGACATTCCAAGGAGCCGGACATGGGCCATTTCCGCACTACACCGTTCTAGTGCTATCATTCCACTTTCAACCTTCCTGTGGAATTCTGGGGTTTGTAGTTTACTGAGGCCCAAGAGCTCTCTGGCTGAGACTTCTCAATGCTCCTCCCTAAACTGCAAATCCCAGAATTCCATAGGATGTCGCAAGTGGAATAATAGCACAATAGCAAAGTAGTGCGGAAATGGCCATTGTCATGGGAAGCAGAAGGAGATGCTGCAGGCCACAAAAATCTGCTAAAATTCTGGACTTTCCAGGCAGCTCTTTTCAGTACAGTGCCTTACATAACCTTCACATCGAGAATCCTTTAAACTATTTTAGTATTTTTTTTTCCCTTTTCCGGAGTGCGTTTATAACCTCCATTTGCACAGCCGGTCCATTGTTTTCGCATACATTACAGCCACTTTGGTTTTGATTATTCCAACAACTCAAGAGGCTCTGCTTTGAAGTTTTTCCCCTCTTGCAGCATAGTCTTGTTTTTGTTTTTTTGGAATATACAGACTTCTGGGTTGCATGCTTAGTTTATTGATTTCATTTTTCCACATTCCTTTCGAGGGGTAGTATTGTACAAAATGGAGTTTAGTCACTGAAAGGTGGGATCTTCAACAAACACTTGGTGACAGTTTCCAGATTTTGAGATAAATTAGCTTTTCCTAGGTTTGCAAAGACACCGTCCTGCCAACCCAAATATCTTCAGTTTGTTTGTATGTGTCTTCAAGTTGCCCATTGACTTTATGGGACCTCATAAAGCAGTGGTTCTCAACCTGTGGGTCCCCAGATGTTTTTGGACTTCAGCTCCCAGCAGCCCTGAGCATTGATCATAGTGGCTGGGGCTTCTGGGAGCTGAAGTCCACGAACATCTGGGGACCCACAGGTTAAGAAAAGCATTTTCTTAGGCAAGGAATACTCAAGAGGGGGTTTTGCTGATTCTGTCCTCTGAAATACAGTCTCCTGTCAAGGTTTACCCCAGGCAATTTTCTCTAATCCAAGGGGTGGGCAACTGTGAAGCCGGTGGAGGTCTCCTCCTTGAAAGAACGAGTTCTGCAAGCTGCATCGCCTTATAGTATTGTACATAATGTTGCAAAAAACCTTTGCATCCATCCTAAAATGTGCAACGCCCTTGTTGTAGCGAGCAGTGTAACTTTTGAGGAGTTATCTGGCCTCTTGCTGCAGCCTGTGCATTGAGGTCTAAGGGACCGTGAAGGAAGCCTGCATGAAAACCCGGTGTGTGTTTTTTGTGCTGGTGTGATGTTGTGAGAACGGTTGCTTGGCAACAGATGCAGGACAAGGAGAGAGGAAAAAGAGTCACAAAATTCCAAGGTGTGGGCAGGAATTCATTTTGACTATGCTGGAAAGCTGTAAACCAGGGATGGATGGATGTGGATAGTCCACTCCCACCCTAATTCCATCATCCCCTGGACTTCAGGCTGCTCCGATGCTCCCCCAAATGGACACTCCTATCCCTGGTGCCTTCTGTGTGTGTGATTGTCTGCTTTTGGGGTGACTTTCCCTGAAAAGGCTCAGGCCACACAATTTCCACTCCCATTTTCCAGAATTGAAAAGCTGTCAGCATTACTCTGCTTTTTTAAAAAAATCAGATTAACTTGTCTGAGGGAACAGAACTGATTGTCATTTACTCATTTTAAATGCTTTATCCATCCGTAGATTCCCTCGGGAGGCCTGACAAGCTGGAAAGATCAATGTGCAAACACGCCATGGTCTTTCACTCCTGGTAACTCTCTCCTCTAGGGTTTTCTTGGCAAACTTTGCTCAAAGGGGGTTTTGCTGTTGGTGTCTTCTGAGGCTGAGAGAATGTGACTTGCTCAATGTCACCCAGGGGGCTTTCAGGGCCGATCAAGGTTTGAACCCTGGTTTCCAGCACTCAACCCACTACTACCAAGCTGAATTCTCTAAATCCACCAGTAAGAATGAAATAGAGTCGGTAAAAGATGCAACTGGTCAGATCAGAGAGCTTGGATGGTGGGGAGGGCTATTGTGATCCTGTCCTCTGGGGCCTTTCCACACCACATTGCTATAGTGATATTATTCCACTTTCTACACCCGGTGGAATTCTGGGGTTTGTAGTTTACTGATTGTGGAGTTTGTAGTTTATTGAGGCTAAAGAGCTCTCTGGCTGAGACTTCCAAATGCCCCTTCCTAAACTGCAAACCCTTCGATTCCATAGGACATTGAAAGTGGAATAACAGTGTAGTGTGGAAAGGCCACCAGTTCCCACAAATGATTTTCTTTACAGGGAATTTTTCCCACCCCACTAACAGCCAAGAACAGCTCAAAACATTGCAAAACACAGTTTTACACCCCCCACAACCTCCCAGGGACCCAGGAAAGTTGCTCAAGTATGTTTTTTCCTTTGGTTTTGATGACCCACATTAACACAGTGGCCTCTTTGAAAATGCTTTTAACTAGACTCTGTTGCAACCACTTGTTAAAGAAAGGGGACATGATTCATGCTACACTGGTTGTGCTTGCTTCTGCCATTTCCCTAACCACAGCCATTTCTGCACTACACAATTATAGCACTATGATCCCACTTTCAACATCCTATGGAATCCTGGGGTTTGCAGTTCCGGCCGGCCCCTCCCTAAACTGCAAACCCCAGGATTCCATAGGATGTTGAAAGTGGAATAATAGCACTATAACACTCTAGTGCGGAAATGGCCCTCTACCACCACATACAAGACCAAGGCAGGGGCTATCAAAAGTGAGATTTGTGCCACATACATGTTGCCAATTCTTACTGAACATCAAAGCACTTTTCAAATGCTGGTTCTAATTCAAAACTTGTAAGAGTCCTCTGTTCAAACCACTTTTAAGCGATGCGCTCAAGTGGGAAAACTTACTTTACGGCCTGCAACTCCCAGGCTCGTCCAGTCAGTTTTGAAACAAAAGCACATTTTACAAGGGGAAGACTACAATCTATCCCTGTCATTTGCAGACGCAGCAGAGGAAAAACTTGCAGCATTGAGGAATTGTGGCTAATCAGTGCAGACTTACGGTTGAAGGATTTGTAGCCCTCCTAATGTTGCTGAAATGCAACTCCCATCATCCCTGGCCACACCAGTGGGAGCTGAAGTCATAGAATTTAGTTGGAAGAGATCACAAAGGGCCATCTGGTTTAATCCCCTGTCAGATGCAGGAAAATACAACTACAGTTGGCCCTCCACATTTACAAGGTTTGTGGCACAGGACCCGCAGCAAAAGTGGAAAAAACCCAAGTATCAAAAGCGTGTATCTGCAGGCAGGGGGCCAAGCTATGGCGGAGAGAACAGGCACCCACGGGTCCAAACCAGGTCAGGGAAAGGGGTGGCTCAGCACGGTGGCCCTATACTTTCTCTCTCTCAGCCAACTCATTCCTCAGGCATGAGTGGAGGCTTGTGGTGCTGAAAAATTGGGCTACAGCTGAAAGCCAGGCAGCAGCTAGAGAAGAAGGAAGGCCAGAGGCAGATTTTTAAAGGTCTGCGTGGCCTGATCAGAGCTGAAACTTCCTCCAGAAAAAGAAGCACTTAAGTCTTCAGGAGTAGGAGAAACTCATAAAATCTGTGGACGTTAAACCCACAAATGTGGACAGCCAACTGTATGAACTTCTGACAGATGCTCTCTTTCTAAAGATCTCCAAAGTTCACTGTCTCCAAAGCAAGGTACTCCATCGCCAAGCAGTTCTCACAGTAAACAGCTCCCCCAATGTTTAGGTGGAATCTCTTTTCCTGTCATTTGAATCCACTTATTTGCATTCTAGCGTCTTAACAGAAAACCAGTTTATTTCATCTTCTCCAAGGCCATCTGCATTCGCTGGGCCAAGCATTTCTCAGTTCCTGGTGCAGAAGAATCTGAGAAGCCCTTGGCCTTTCAGATTATCATCTGCTATATAGTAGGATGTTTTAGGGCATCTGGAAGGTCAAAGTTACCCCAGGGGTGGCTATCCTCTGGCCCTCCAGATGTTGTTAGGTTGCAACTCCCAGCATAGACAATGGCAAAAAAAAAAAAAAAAAAAGAGCTGAGTGTTTCAGTTCATCTTCATCTGAAGGGGCACAGTAACCTCAAGTGAAACCTTCTGTCTTCCCATGAGAAAGGTGCTGGGATTTGCACCGAAACACACATCAGTGGTAGAACATTTGTGCTTTGGTTTGCATTCAAGAGGTTCTAAGCGCAATCTCAGGAATACATCCTCATTTCAGACAGTTGGGCCATTTCTGCACTAGACTGTTATAGTGCTACCATTCCACTTTCAACATCCTATGGAATCCTGGCATTTACAAATTTAGGGAGGGGCCTTTGAGGGAAACCCCAGGGTTCCATAGGATGTTGAAAATGGAATAGCGCTTTAACAATCTAGTGTAGAAATGGCTCTGGAAACAGATCTGAAGCAGGGCATACTAGAGCTGGTGTAGACAAAGCACAGCTTCCCAAATGTTGGGCTGCAGCTCCCATCATCTCTAGCCACCATAGTCAATGACTATGGGAGTTGCAGTTCACATTCTAGAAGGCCACATGTGCCCATCCATGTACTACACAGACTCACACACCAACCCTACGGCATGAAGTTGATCCAAGAGCAAACACCATCTTTGCAATGCTGCAGAAGAAAGTTCTGTCTGCAACCACTATAAAGAACCAAACTGGACACAGTTCTTAAATGTGTCAACTCCTTTTTAATGTCTTTGAAAAATAAAAAGGTTCATTTTGAGCAACCGCAGTTAGGAAGGGAACGCCTTTTGGTTTTTTGCACTCCATGAAGTGTGAGCATATTGACAGGTTAAGACTCATGCACGGGGGGGGGGGGAAGGAAGGTGGAGAGGGGAAAGAAAGAAACAGACATTCTCCGTTTCAGAAGAGGAGTGGAGTTCTTGTACAAACACGACTACTGGAGCACCCCAGTTTAACCAAGGCACCTCCCCACTCCTTCCCCTCTTGGATCTCAGCCAACACACACTACAACAGCTACATCTTAAAAGTTTGGTTTGCTTGCTTTTTTTACAAGATGGTTTTACTGTAATTTTGTACAATGTTCTAGGCGTAACTTTGGATTCTGCGCAGATACACAAGAATTGGTTGTTCTTCAGAAAGAGATAACCTGGATCTTCCTTGTTTGACAGTCATGAAAAGAGAGGAAAAAAAGGAAAAATGGCCCACGCATGTCTTCCCACTAACCCCAAGGCATACAAGCTCAGATGGATGCCAATGACCTCATGATCCAAGCTCAGGAGTCAAGTTACTAGCTCAAACTGATAGCGTTTCTTACTGCTTCCCTTCCCCTCGAATGGAGTGGGGAGACTGCCATCCCCACTCCCAAGTTCTTCAACCACAAAAGCAATCAGGGGATCTGCTCAAGCCATCACTGCACCTTAAGGATGACCTGCCCCACCCCAAAAGAGGAAAAGCATCCCAACACTATTGTAATCAGACTTGAAATATATAGCTTTATAGTAAAGACTGCTAGAGAGTGACCTCCAGCTTCGGGAGGGGAATATTTCCGCATCTGCTTCTGAAGATTCATCTAAGCATCGGGAAGGGAGAAGAAAATCAAAAATGCTCTGCCTTTTAGAAATGATGGCCTTCAATAAAGACAGACAGACTGAACACAGCAACAGCGACACTAAGCCACTGGATTTGGGACAGAAATTTCCCCACACAATGAAAAAAAAGCGAGTCACAATAAGGCAACGCTGACTCGAGAAAGAGGATGTGAAGCCAGATCACAAAGGCCCAGCAAAATGCTCCTAAAACTCAAGAGGCAAGGCAGGACTGGACCTACAACCAGTTTGGAAAACACGTGTCAAACAGTGTACTTAATTCTAGCTCAGAACTAAATGATTAGCTTTGTTTTTCTAGTTTGTACCGGGAGGCAAAAAGCGGGAGGGAGAATTTGGGCTGAGACAACATCCAGAGGGTTGTCTCTAATCACCACTCTTTGAGTAAGATAGCCATCTGGGGGAGCATCAATGTAGTCTTTTGGAAAGGGAGACTAGAAAGATCAAGACAACCTTAGGGTATCTCACTCAGACAAATTCTACGCCTCCCAATTTTTTCCCCTTTATTTTGGCCTCCTCAGATTCAGTTCAACGCTTTTTCAAGGAAGTTAAAAACAAAGGATTTCTTCTGTGGAATTAACGTTTCTCTTTTTATTTGTTTTTGTTTCTTCTTCCCACTTAAAGGCCATGGATGAAGCATTTTACAGTTCTCCTAGTGCAAAAGAACAGAAATTTAAATAAAAAAATTAGAGCAAGAACCAAAGTAACAAGGGGGGGGGAAGAATTTGCTGCCTTTCTTCTCCCAGGCAACCAAAAAAAATGAACAGAATTTTAGGTGTTGTGTTTTTTTTTTTACTGCAACATATACACATTTAATATAGTATACAGTCCATGCAGCGGCACAGCCATGGCATAGGGAGCCTGGACCCCCACCTTCAGTGCACTACAGTCCGTGTTCCTCATTCGCCGTGTCCCCCCACTGTTGCCTGCCTCCTAGCCCGACTTGAAGAGGAGAATTGCAACCTGGCCCAAGTAGAAATAGATGAAGTGCTTCGTCTCATGTGTTACGTAGCTGCCGAAATTCCTGCCCACGATGCAATGCCAAGTGGGGTTGTATTTCTTGTCAAATTCCTGGAGAACAGAAAAGAGGAAGTGGGAAGTTATTGTTAAGAGCCATCATTGAAAATAACTCTACAGAACGCCAAAGGACAGGGTGTCCTTTTTACTTTTTTAGGGCTACAACACCCAGAATCCCCAAACAAGCACTGCCACAGGACTGCCTGGGAGATTGGGTCAGCTGTAATTAAAAAAAAAACCTGTCCTGTCTTAGGGATCTTTACAGTACAAGCATCTGATACAGGACACAAAGAGGCAGGCTGAACAGGAAGAAAAAGGTCACACTGATTCATGTCCTTCAAGACTTAGTTACAGCATGCTATAAAAAGAGCTATTCCTAGCTCCATTTTGTCCAAAAATCCATTTCTCAAATTCAGCCTCTGCAGAATGCAGGAGCAAAGCATGAACTGGCTTCTCTCTGGCCCCGGCACCAGGAATTCTATGGTACACAGCCATCATTCATTTGCTGAATTTACATCCCAACCTTTCCTCTAATGCACTTAAAAAAGAAATGTACTTGACTCCCCTCCTCCCAACTTTATCAACAAAACAGACCTGTGAGGGTCCATGCTGAGAGACAATGACTGCCCCATGGTCATCCAAAGAATTTTATTGCTGGGGAAGATCATGCTCTCCTCCAGATGTTGCTGAATGCATTCCCAACCCTTGGCTCTGCTGCCACTGTCACGAGTCACGGAATCACAGAGTTGGAAGAAATCCCAGTGGCCATCCAGTCTAACCCCCTGCCATGCAGGTACCCACATCAAAGCATTCCCAACAGATGGCCATCCAGCCTTTGTTTAAAAACCTCCACAGAAGGAGACTCTACCACACTCCGAGGCAGCATCTTCCACTGCCGGACAGCTCTGACCATCAGGAAGTTCTTCCTGAGGTTCAAGTGGAGTCTTCTTTCCTGCAGCTTGAATCCATTGCTCCTTGTCCTAGTCTCTGGAGCAGCAGAAAACAAGGCCGCTCCCTCCTCGACATGACATCCCTTCAAATATTTAAACATGGCTATCATGTCCCCTCTGAACCTTCTCTTCTGCAGACTAAACACACCCAGCCCCCTAAGCCGCTCCTCATAGGGCTTCATGGTTTCCAGACCCTTCACCATTTTGGTCGCCCTCCTCTGGATGCACTCCAGCTTGTCAATATCCTTCATGAACTGAGGTGCCCAGAACTGGACTCTGTATTCCACATGAGGTCTGACCAAAGCAGAATAGAGCAGCCGGCTTGTAGCATCTGAAGGCAGCACAGTCCTCCACTCCAGTATACAAACAAAGCTGAGATGCAAATTTATCTTTGGTTCTAATAGTGGGGGAAGCTCCCCACTTCAAAAACAGGCAGACAGGGAAGACAGCGGATGACAAGGAAAGGCACAGAGGCAGCAGTCGGCTCCCCGACCCATCAGCCTCTTTCCTTGAACATCCTCATGAGTAAACGTCTGCGCTTTCAGTTTTTATTCCTGTAAACAGAGACTTAAAAGGAAAATAAAAGCAAGTCAGCAAGACTGTTTGGCTGCTGAGGCATCATCGTGAGAGGCACTGGTGAAGTTGTGCATGATCTAGTCCTAAAGCAAGGCAAACGAGCAATCAGATGAGCAGAACCTTGCCTGCATGGGGCTTCTTGTGGCTCCAAATGACCATCAGACACACTTTTAACCTTTTAAAAGGCTGAAAGTGATAACAGAGCCAGCTACTGATACAAAGCCAAAGAAACTGCATCCTGAGAACTGCAACACCCATCATCCCTTACTACTGGCCATGCTGGCTCTGACTACTGGGACTTGGGAGTAGCTACTGAAACTCCTACTGCCCCAAAGGCAGAGGCAACCTCCTGTTGGTCTTCCAACGTTGAGGGAAAAAGAACACATTATTTAGTCCTTTCTTTCCTTTTCCTTGTTCCTACTATGAGTCACAAACTTTTCCTAGCTCAACTTCCATTGTTTTAAAGACTCCTGTTAGTAAAAGAGGCAAAAAAACTATAGCTCAAGGAACTGAGGATACAAACTGCTATCGTTCAGTTTTGATTTGGCACAACAGGCCTTTTGAGATCTGTTTTTTTGGAATAAGCCATATACGGCGCAGGGCAGAGTAGAAATCCTCTAAGTCTAAACCTGGGAAATCTGTGACTTTCCAAAAGTAGGCGTCCCCCACCACTGGCTTCACTGGGGTAGGACTGATAGGAGCTGCAGTGGATGTGAACACTTACACTACTCATGAATAGTGAAACAGAACAATCAGAGCCAGTGTGGTAGAGCCGTTAATGCTGCATTGAGATTTGTGAGATCTAAGGTCAAACCCCCACTGAGCCACGAAATTCACTAGGTGACCTTGAGCCCATCTTTGGCTGATCAACCTCAGAGGGATGTTTTGAGGATAAAATGGAAAAGGGGAGGAGAGACGTGTGTATCGGCTCAAGTTCACTGAGGAAAGAGGATACACACGTAGCCAACAAACAAAAAAGGCAGCATTTCATGGTATTCACCGAAAACCCAGCACAGTACACGTAAGCAGTTCTGTGTTCACGCGCACACAAGTACTCGGTGCTTTGTTTTGCATCTTTCAGAACGGAAGAAAAACAGACAGACACAACGCTCTTAAAACCCCTTCAAGTTGCAATCGAGATCTCCGTGCAATTCTGCTTCTCCCCAGAAAAAGTTCCACTGCGATCCAACAGATTCACAGAGGAGGAGGAGGAGGATTCAGCTTGGAGGGGCCAAGCCGGAATAAACATCCTGAACGTGCACCTGCAGTCAGACTCAGCTAGTCCTTTCAAAGCAACACACCATCCACTGCCACGCAAACCTGCTGACTCACTACCCTTCTCAAGTCTCCTAGGCCATTTCCGCACCACCCTATTATAGTGCTATTATCCCACTTCCAACATCCTGTGGAATACTGGGGTTTGTAGTTTCCTGGCTGGGAATTCTAAAGGCTTCTCTCTCAACTGGAACAAAAATGGAATGGCAGCACTATAACAGCATAGTGTGGAAATGGCCTTAGTTTTGCCCTCTCCTCTTCCTCTTTGCTTCGTTCTCCTGCCTCCTTCCTTTTCTTCCCAACTGCTAGCACAGCTCAGCCTTCTCTAGTACCGCCTGGCTGCCCGGTTTACATTACATCACAGCAGCTCATCCAATAGCAGCACCAGCTTCTTGCCACTCCCCCTCCGCAGCCGTTCCCTGGGCCAACAGGAAGGGAAGCCAATGGCAGCTGGAGTGACATCACCGCTCCCACAAAGCTCCTAAGTGCACCCATCCTCTAAAGTAGTGGTTCTCAACCTGTGGGTCCCCAGATGTTTATGGACTTCAGCTCCCAGAAGCCCCAGCCACTATGGTCAATGCTCAGGGCTTCTGGGAGCTGAAGTCCAAAAACATCTGGGACCACAGGTTGAGAACCACTGCTCTAAAGCAACTTACGCTTAATGCAAAAGGATTACGCAAATCCATCCAGAGAGTCTTGATACCAACAGCCTGATTAAGTTACTCAAAAAAATTGTTGTGTGCCTTCAAATCATTTCTGACTTAAAGAAGAACCTATCACAGGGTTTGCTGGACCACGTTTGTTCAGAGGGGGGTTTGCCCTTGCCTTCCTCCGATCCCAAGGCCAACCAGTGGGTTTCCCGGCTTGTAGGGAATCAAACCTTGGTTGCCCAGTCCTGGTTCAGCACTCAAACCACTACATCACACAGGCTAACCAGCCTTAAATCAAGTGTCCAGGGTAGTTTAAATAGGGAGCTATTACCCACATTAAGTCCTCGGGCATACAACAGTCATCTCCCAGTTCAGAGGTGCCTGTTCTGGCCCTGCATCAAGTGCAGGCATTGCTGGGCACCTCTCCAACTGCCAGCTGGGTCTTCTGTCACCCTGGAGTGGGATGGGGGGGCTATTGGCTTTTCTGCTTCTGCTATCACTATCACCCCTCCTGTTCTCTCCAAGCAAGGGCGAAAGAGTGAAAACCTTCCTCCCCTTAGGGTGGCTGGAGAGCCCAGAGGGAAAAAGCAAGCGAATGCCAAGGGACGACAGAAGCAGAAATGGGGTAGCGTGCCAGGGTTAAGCCACGCAGAGGCCCTAAGCCAGACCACAGCGTTATCCAAAACAGCACATATTGTCTAGAATCTAACATTCAGTAACACTTTTGAATATTTTCATTTTATATCCACAGGCCTCCCTATAATCTGAAGCCCAGGATGTACAGGTTCCTTAGCTTATCCAGTATGGCATCTTGCCAAAAGCCTATACCCCCTATAAGCCCTGTTACCAACCATATAAGAGGCAAACTCCTGCCCCAGGGTCCTTCAGAGGATATGGGTGTGTGTGTTTGTGTGAGATATAGGGAGAGGACATAGTGACAGACTTGGAAATTTCTTGTCTGACCCAGCATGGTTTTTCCTACACTCCCCATCTCTCTACTCTTCCCACCGCCACTCCTACCTTTTTGATATATGCTGCAATGTCCTTCTCTATGTTGTACTTTTCCATGGCCTGCGTGGCACAGTCGACAGCATCCTGCTGCATATCCTCCGACATGTCCGCATTTTTGATCACAGCCTTCCTGTCAGACATGGTGGACCTGAAGAAAAGAAAAAACATAAAGGTCAAGGGACAGAATAGCCAGCTGCTCCAAAGTGGCTTCCAGAGATGCCCAAGGCCACAGCCACCCCGATGCTGCATCCCAGGTTGGATCCAGTTTTCAGATGCTTTACAACACAACACTCACCATCCCTGCCTCCCAGCAAGGACCGGAGGTTCAAAACATGAGCTTGGAATAGGTTATTTTAGACACTGAAGAGCAGGGATGGGCAAAGTGCAGTCCTCCAGATGTTGTGGGACTCCACCTCCCATCAGCCCCCCCATAGCCAAAGGTGGGGACTCTAGAGGGCTGGATTTGCTCACCATTCCAAATGTGGCTGCTGCAGGGCATTATCTGCCTACTAAACAGCTTGAATAATTACTCCTGGAGAACCAGCATGGCTCAGTGGTTTGTGCTGGTCCAGGACTTTGGGTGAAACAGGTTTGAAAACCCAATCAACCATGAAATTCACTGGATGTCCTTGAGCCAGTTGCTCTTTTGCAGCTGACCTATGTCACCAAGTTCTTGTGGCGAGAGATAAAATGGAGAGGAGGAGCATCTATGCTGCTGGGACTTTGGCAGCAGGATAAAAATGTAAGTAATAAGCAGAAGCAAAGATGAGCCACTATCAAGCTAGCACGTACATTTGCTGTACTTTTATATGTGGGAGTTAAGTCTCAGTGAACCTAAGACTGATTATTCTCAAGCACGTTGGCAGCTTCCTCTATTTGTACCACAAAACTCAAGCCACAAGCACACATTATTCTTTAGACAACCTCTCTGTCATCTGTTCAGAGCCCGAGCAGACGGTCATTTCATCCCTGCAGCTACAGCCACGACCTGCAAACACATTCCATATTTCCCTGTCTTAACAGACAGAAAAAACATGACTTGATAGGGGAGCTCATCTGTGACCGCTCAACTCTGCCACAAGTTGCACAAGCCGAACACAAAGATGCCAGGTACAAGCCCTGCTCTCCTTGCCACACGTACCTGAACAGAAGGATGCTCAGTAGCACCACACTCACTTTTGTGCTATTTAATTGTAACAGTAATATCCTGAGCTTAGAAAGTTTTTTTTTTGGACTACAAATCCTACAATACTCCAGCCAGCATGGCAGGGGGATTCTGGGAGAGGTGGGAGTCCAAAGGTAGTACCACTCCCAAGCTCTGCATCATAGCAAGATTCTTGGCCATCTCCTGCCACTTTAGCCCACATCACAAGAAATTTGCCATGTCTCTCTCCCCCATCAGCCTCCAATACTCAGCTGGGCAACCGGCCAAGGAGAAGAGGCTAGCGGCAGCTACCAAGAGGCTGGCCCACAAGCCCAGTACTTCTGAACTCACAATCAATGTGGCCTTAGTGCGGGATGAAAGGCCCACACAGTCATTTGGAAACAACAAAAAAGGACAGTGAAGAAGCTGGCATTCAGACTTTGGTGAGCTGGGCTCTACTCCCCAACTGAGCTGTGATGTTCACAGACGACCTTGGGCCATTCCATGTCTCTTGGACCAACCAAAGTTATAAGGATGAAGTAGGAAGGACAGCCATGCGCATTGGAGGAAAGATGCAATGTCCACGTAACAAATAAATCAACAAATCCATCTCTGAAACACATAGGCCCTTTCCACACGTGGGGCGGGAAAACGGGGGCGCACGCAACCTCAAAACGGGTTGCTCCGTCCCCGCGGGGAGCGCGCGTTTGCCACTCTAAGCGGTGGCAAATTTCGGCAGCATTCGACGGTGCCCAAAATGGTCTCCGCCAATCAGGGCAGCGTGCCAGCCGGAAGCCCGGCCCCGGACAGCTCTGCAGAGACGTGCTAATGCATCCCTGCAGTTCTATATGGGGCGCGGCGACAGGGTAGCGTGCACAAGTCACATAAAAACCACTTGAGAAGTGGTTTTTATAAGACTCGCAGTGCCACACCCGCAGCCGCGCGAGGGCGGTTTGAGGTTTAGAACCTCCCATTTGCGAACCACCCTCGCGCGCCTCGCGGTGTAGAAGACCTCCTGGGGGGGTCACCCTAGCGCGGGCAATATGCCCATGTGGAAAGGGCCATAGAGACAATCTTAACCTCCTGAGCTCCAAACATCGGCACAGCTTTTTAAATTCAAATCCTCCTAGTCCTACAATTGCTAGAAACCTAATTCTCCATTAAGCTTCTCCTCAAAGGAAATGATGAGCAATTTCAGCAATTTTCTTCCTGTTGCAAGAAAGCTTTCAAAAACCAGTTTTGAGTTTTTACAGGGTTCCGAATGATGCACTGCGCAGCCACACTAAACCCCATTTGTGCAACTCACAGAGATCATGAAGAAAAACCCCAGTTTCCTAAGATGATCTATTCAAAGACTATTCAGGACTTACTCTGCACAAAGTTTGCACATGGTTGTTTTGTGCACAAGACAGCATTTTCTATGTTTCCTATGCAAATCAACCGTATGCAAATTTTGAACAGAATAAGGCCATTTCTCCACAACACTGTTATAGTGCTATTATTCCACTTTCAATCTCCTGCGGAATTCTCGGCTTGTAGTTTCCTGAGGCCCAAGAGCTCTCTGGCTGAGAATTCTAAATGTCCCTCCCTAAACTGCAAATCCCAGGATTCCATAGGAGGTTGAAAGTGGAATAATAGCACTATAACAGTCCAGAGCAGAAATGGCCTAGGTCTCCACCTACAGAGTTGTGCAGTAAAACAACTTTCTACGCAGAACACCTACATGCAAATTTTGTGCAGTTTCAGTCCTGAACTACAAAGACATTCGCCTGTTCAGAATTCTTCTCATTAAGGTTTCCCAGTGCTTTTTTAAAAATGTTTTTAAATATTCTTTACACCCTCTCACCAATGCTTGCAAAAATTATTGCTTGCTTGACCTGGCTGGTGGTGAAGGTAAGTGCAAGAAAAGAACATA
The DNA here is from genome assembly GCA_948472985.1 of Iguana delicatissima. NCBI lineage: Eukaryota > Metazoa > Chordata > Lepidosauria > Squamata > Iguanidae > Iguana > Iguana delicatissima. The sequence continues at coordinate 92,557 of CAOKZL010000007.1, forward strand.
CCCAAAGGTAGGACCTAAAGCTACTCCTATTACCAAGCCCAAATGCTACCTCAGTGTGAGCATTTCTCATCCACATCAGTATTCAAGCATGCAGCTGTGCCAGGCTGTAGCAAATTTTACATCGAGAGATGCTTTCAGCCTAGCAGAGAATTAAGTCCTACCTATGTGAGTGGCAAAATCAAGTTGCAAGGATGGCTCTTTGCACTGCAGGCTGGAGTGTATATGAAAACTAAATCATGGAAATGGAGGGGTAGACAAAATTTCCCTAAACGCAAGGAAAATGGCACACACGAAAGAGAAAGAAAAGCTTCTCTCTTTGGATTGCAACTCCTATCATTGTCCAAGCAGTGTGGCTGAGAATTCTGGAGCCCAGAAGTCCAAAAAGCAACTTTTCCAAGCTCTCGTGTAGCACAGGAGAACAACAACGGGATGCGCTTTTGGTGACAGGGAGTAACTTTTGGTGACTGGAAGCTGAACCTCGACGATTCAAGGATGTTACTATGTTCTGGTTTCCAGCATAGCTTGCTTTAAATAATTTATAGAGCATGTCATTCTTAATGTTTAGCATGTCTGCTTTTAAAAACTGTCACATCTCCTTGACGACGTTGTGATCGCTTCTAAAATATTTTAAATCCAAACATACCTGGAGGGCACCAGACTGGCAAAAATGCCCAGGTGTGGCCCACAGAGGTTTCCCATCCAGTTCACAGGCGCTGGCTGCTGTTATTTCCCATCGGTGACTGGAGGGTATTTAAAGTCTGGGAAGATGATGCCTGGAACTACTTTGAATCTGTTATACCGGTTCTTACTCTCGAATAGGTTGGTTTTTCAAAGAGATAGCTACATCATTAGTTGATCGCAACATAAAAGGATATTAGGAGAAAGAATGTATTATTACCTTTGAGACTTAACTGACCCTTCAGGATCACACAACTAAATCTCACGCTGAAATAAAGCAGTCTCAAAGGTGCTGCTATGCACACACAGGGCCAATTTCCTTCTCCTCCACAGACAGTTCAGAACTGAACTGAGATTGTATGCATGGCAGGAAAGTGGCAAAGCTGGCACAGGCAACCCCACTCCCTTTTGCCTTGCCCTGTGTTCTTGGTCCTCACCAATACCACATTTGGAATTTGCCACCCAAGCCAAAAACAGCTCCCTGCATTGCTTTCACCCACTGCTAGTGTGGTAGCACTTTCATTTTGGGGACAGCTTATCAAAGTAAACGCTTAACAAAGGCTTCCACTCCACTTCTGGATACAGGACCTCATTACCTGAGCGTACCCTCACCTACCAGTAACTCTTTGCTGCGGTATCCGCACACACCTTTCAGCATCCTTCCTCCCACAATGTTTGAAACTGCTTCCCAGAGCAATTTACACAAAAAACTTGCTTCTTTCTATCCTCAAAGCCCACCTTTCCTGCTACTACATGGATGGGCTTCCAGCTCCCCAGAGCCCATGACAACCACACCCAAAGCTGCATCTACACTGCAATATCAGTTTAACTGCCATGGCTCCATCCTGTGGCATCCTGGGATTTATAGTTTGGCTAAGGATATGGAATCTGCTGAGGGAACTAGTACACTCCCCCAAATCACAATCCCCAGGAACTCTGGAGCGTCTGTCTACACTACAACATTAAGCTAATTTAATCTTCAACCCCACTCTTCTCAGGGTACCTTGATGGCTTCTAACTTACTCACCATACTACAAATCCCAGCAATCCATAGGATGGAACCATGGCAATTGAAAGGGCATCAACTGGTCATCTTTGCAAGGTGTGGACACACTCCCAGCTCAAGTAGGTGAAATGAATGCACAGTTTTTCTTCTCTTTATCCTTGAAACCATTTCCTTCTCCTGCAGCATAAGTAGGGAATGTGGGGTCTTGAAACGCTGGGGGTCTGCCACCTTCACCAGCACAACGAATGACTGGTAATGATGGAAGATGCTGTTAAAGAGAGGGTGGGGAAAAAGTAACCTTCCTCCATCCCATAGGGTATTCTAGATTACAAATTACTCAGGACAGAGACCCCCCTTTCTGCATTCTGAGAAGCCCCTTGAGTGCTAATAGCACCAAATAAATAAATGAAATTGGACTTAAAAGCCCAACTCCTACATGCAAGGGCTTTATGCCAACATTTGGGTGCCGGATTTCACCCACAGCTGCCAAATCTGCAATTCCAAAGGCTTTCTGTGCCCACGCTCACTCGCAAAACAGCCACCTACTGAAATAACTTGATCACACACACCTTTGTTCATAAATGGCAGTTTATGAGCATGAATAGCCATTCGCCCTCCCACCTCTGTGGACACAGACATCCTTCCACTTAGCTGCCTGAATGACAAACACACGCAGCAGGGCTACAAAGGAATTTGATCCACAGACGACGCTGCTTGCAGAGAAGATGAGAGATCAAACTCCCAAATTTAAAACACAGTTTTTAAATCAGCTCAGCGAGTGATGCCAGTTCTCCAAAAAATTAAAACTGGTAATTTTTTCCAGTGCTCTAAATAACGTTACCCAATTTAGCATGTTTGGTTTTATATTCAAACAAAGGTTGAGGAAAAAAATCTAAATACCAGTAGTTGAATGTTCTATTTCATTCATGGGTGGATTTGACATCTGGGGGGCACAAAAACTTACCACATTTTGTCTGCATGACTTACTTGTATTTGTGACAAGTACAAACGTACCTGCTTCGGACTGTGGTGGAGTCTCCTTTTTTGGAGGTTTTTTAAACAGAGGCTGGATGGCCATCTGTCAGGAATGCTTTTGGTTGTCTATTCCTGCACGGAAGAATGGGGTTGAACTGGATGGCCCTTGTGATCTCTCCCAGCCCTCCATTTCTAGGATTCTATGTGACTGATTTGAGGAGGAAGAAATTTTGTGGATCAGGAACATTACTAGTATGTTCATTTGTTAGTCTATTCTTTTGAGCACGGGGTTTATCAATGCTTGCTTCCTTAGAATAATAATTAGTACTTCATATCCTATATTTAGCTCATCTAACATGACTGATTCCAGTATAACAGCCCAGACAACTACGAATAAATATACATATATTTTTTTCTCTTGCTAGAATATATACATACAGCGTGGAAAATTTTCCATGAAAAATGCAGCACTAGAAAATTTTCCACCTCGCATCCAAGGGCAGCTCCCACCCTACATCCTATGTTTTGTCAGAGGATTAAAGACTGCTCAGTTAACTCAAGTATGTATTTGCCAAGTTACACTTCCCAGGATTTCAGGGAACAGAAAGCATGACTTGTAAAAATCAGTTCACTAGTCCACATGATTGACAAGAATCCTGCCACAGCCAATTAAGGCAAATCGTTTGTAGCGCTGGATCACAACAACTCACGTGGAAGCATTTCTAGTTAGCACAGACATGAGGTCTCTCAAGATGGATTAAGCAGATGAGCCGGCTCCATTCTGCACCACTGTGGCTACAAAACCACTGTACTCAAGAGTCTGTTGGAAATCAATGCCCATTTAGAACGGCACGAAATAAAGTCTGCATTTGCAACTTCCATATCACACATTGAATACGCCAGGAAGAATCAAGCATCAACATTTACTTGGCAGTCATTTTATACAGTCTTCCCCAACATGGGGCTTTCTAGATGTGCTGGGGTATGAATTCCCACCATGACCTGCCCAATGTACCCAGGCTGTCCTACAGAATTAATGACAGCCACAAGGAATCCTATATATTCAAGGCAGGGATGGTTAACTGTAGCAAATAAATATTCAAGGCAGAATGTGCATATGCCTCTAAGTATTGCTGGACCTCAAAATCCTATCAACCCTAGCCAGAGCTCAGAAAAGCAACTTTAGTCTCAAAAACTCCTAGAATCCTGCAGATATCAATGCATCCCATTGTGGAAGGTTGCTTTTCAAGCAAGACTATTCCTGTTGTCGTATCTCACATCCATCAAAAGAACCAGATAGCCAATGACAAGGAAAGACTCCTTGAGAGCCTTTACAGTCCAAACTAGACACTATCAGGCTAGACTGACTAAGGGCCTTTCCACAGTACACTGTTATAGTGCTATTATTCCACTTCCAACATCCTATGGAACCCTGGGGTTTGCAGTTTAGGCAGGAGCCGTGAGAATTCTCAGCCAGAGAGCTGTTTGGTCTCTGTAAATTACAGACCCCAGAACTCCACAGGAGGTTGAAAGTGGAATAATCGCACTATAACAGTGTAGTGCAGAAATGACCTAACAATCTGACCTGGTATGTGGCAATTTCTGATGTCACTAAAAGAGTCGCAGAGGAGGCACAATGCAAACAGGTATCTAGAACTGAACAGGTGTTATGACTGAATATCATTATGGGGCTGTCATTAATCAGCTTATCCCCAAACTAGCAACAACTGGTTGCACACCCCTTTCCAAAGCTTTTTTGGGGGGAATTACTTATTGGACTACAGTTCCCAGAATCCCCTACTTCAAGAGATGATGAAAGATTAAAAAACATACATGTTGCTACATTTCCATGGCGGGGGGCAAGAACAAGGATTGGAAGGTCCTACCACTTTGTTTTATTTCAGGTGCTCCTGAAAGCTTCCAGCAGCAGAAGTCGATCATTTAGCCTCTTTACTCATTTTTATTTGTTTTGAGTAGTGAAATTGAGAAGGGCCTGTGAAGTTCACCGGCATGCTCACCGCTGGCTTGGCAACCCAGAGCTATCGAAATGAGAGTGAGCAGCAGATCTCTTTTCATCTGCTGCTTAGCTAGCTCCCCTTATATCACCCCACGGCCTGTGGACATAAATAGTATCTGCAAATCTTTTCACCTGCACCGTGACACCCTGAAATGAAATGATCCACTGTTGGGAGATTTCTTGCATTTCAAGAAACAAAACAAAACAAATCAGTTATGCAAAAAATCAATTATGCAAAAAGCAACAACACCACCACGCAGAAGTATTTACTGCTCTTGTGTAACATGTATTGCAAGCAGGTAAATCTTTGCAGTCACCAAATGCACTGAAAAACGCACAAAAGTTTTGGAATTCTTTGTTCCTGCATGCAAGAAGGAATCAAGCCACACTCTACATTGCTGCCACCTTCTAGTATCCCAGACCAAGCAACCCAGCATGAATATAATGGGGGGGGTAGCTGTACACTGTAACATATTCCCCTTTCTTGGCAAGGGCCCAGAATGGAACTGAAGGAGTTGCTCTGTTACGGCAATTACACACTGATATCCAAGAGGAGGGAAGTTACATAATAGCCCCAGCCAAGGTTACAATTATCGAAAGCCTTCGCTTCCCATCTGCAATTCAAGACTAACCCTATGAATTCCTCTATGTAGAAATTAAATACTAAAAAGCAGCACCCAAAACGCACCAGATACTATTTTGGAAGGGTCACCCCAGTTAGTGCGGCCAACAATACCAGGCGCCATAGGCTATATTCAGAGAAGTCACTGGCACAACCAATGCTTGCGTGTTCCTTGCCTAAGAAAACACTATAAAATTCAAGGCAACTTGAAAATGCATACACGCACACTGAGGATATTTTGGTTGGCCGGACAAGGTCTTTGCAAACCAAGAAACAGCCAATTTCATCTCACAATCTCAGAAACTGTCACTATTTGCTGAAGAGGCTGCATTCCAGTAACTGGAACTCCCTTTTGGAAAGTACTATCCCTCTTAAAAAAATTTTTTTTTTATTTGAGATGTTTGTTAACTACTGGAAGTAAGGCGGCAGGTACACTTCACACCAAACCACTGAAGTGTTTAACCAAGTACTGATGGCAGCAGATATAAAATCAGAGGTGGGAAAGCTTGGAGCGCAGAAGCAGGGAATCCTTCTGACTCAGGGATAATTCTGTTTTAAAGCTGTGCCTAAAAGGGTGGAGCCGAGAGAAGCCGTTAATCACAGATAACACCAGTACTTACAGCATTGGCTTTCATAGAAGCCTGTCTCATAACCAATCTGCAGCACAGTCCTTCAAAGCAGCCCACAAGACGCTATTCTTTTAGCAATCCCATCCCTCCCGCTTCATTTTTAGACCAAAGGGGTGGAAAGAACTGGACTTGCAGCAGCAAAACCTGGATCACCAGGTCCTTCCACTGCCACCAATTCAGTGGATGGCTGTGGATGTTCTTAGCCAAGCTAAGCTAAAATGTGGTTTTCCTGCACCCATTTTGCAGGTGGGGCAACAGAGGCCTACTGCATGGGAAAGAGGTCATGATGAGGAACACTATCTACAGAATAGTTAATCCTCCATTATCTTTCCCCGCTGTATAGCATCAGTAAGAAACCAAATCTTTGATAGGCAAACGGAAGCCAGTTTACTTCTCGCTGTCTGGGAATTCCTCAGTCACGGAGAAAAGCTAAATCCATCTTAATGAGCTCCCCAGTGTTACCCTCTTCTCTTCCATAAGACAACGATTTTTTTCTGGCTCTTAATGCATTTAGTCCATCGTATTAAATACCCCCTCCACTAACTGGCAGCCACCATCCAGGGTTTCAGACAGGGCTTTTCCCAGCCTACCTGGAGAAGCCAAGGACTGAACCTCAGACTTGCTGCACCAAAGCAAGCGTTCCAGCAAGGAGCTAACTGGGCTCCGGGGATCAGATGCTGCAAAGCCACTGTGTCCAAACGCAAAAGCCAGCAGGTGCCAACCTGCCAATTTCAAGCCCATTTAAGTGTTTCCTGTTACTTTGGCATGCAGTCCAGTCTTAAGGGTTTTTAACATTAGTTAACACTAAACAAGAACTTACTTGTATTAACGGCCTTTCCTGGCATGCAATAGGGATGGGTGAAACTGCACCCATCTGGACGGTAAAGGGAGTTACTTTCCAAGATTCTCCATACGGATCATCAGGAAATTGATGCATCTCCCAGCACGCTGAGAGGCCAGGTTGGTGGCACCAAGACAGGGATATTCCCCTTGCAGTAGTGCCTAAATTGAATAACTCCCTTCCAGTTTGGACATCTGTATCCTTAACATGTTTCCGAGGGGCTGTCCAATTGGCCTTTGACTACCATCATCACAACTATTATCAGGATTTGCATACTACACTTCCCCCAAAAATGGGACTCAAGGTAGTCCACAGTAAACAGAGGAATACAATCAAAATACAAAACAAGATTAAACATCCTGCAGCAGTTATATATGGCTTTTTAGGTCACACTGAGCACTTCAAATTGAGCCTGGCGACAAAACAGTAGCCACAAAAGCTGTCCTAACATGGAAGTCATGCACTCTACGGTAATAATCCCCACTCTTATCTAAAGTCTGGCTGCAGCATTTTAGACTGGCTAAAGTTTCCAAACGCTTTTCAAAGGCAGCCAGTCCCCAGAGCACAGCGCAGTCACCCAAAACGGTGGCAACTTTCTAAGTAATTTTCATTTCTGTTCTGATTTTTAACACTGCAGTTTTACTGTATAGAGTACGTCTCTCTGGGAATCCCGGTGAGAGGAACAAAGCTTTTCAAAAGAACCAATTTTTTTTTAGGGTACTAAGGGACAAAACTACCCTAAGGACACCTGATTCTGTCTGATCTGGAAGCTAAGCAGGGACAGTCCTGGTTAGTAATCAGATGAGAGACTGTCGATGACTACCAGGTACAGTAGGCGGTTATTTCAGAGAAAGGAACTGGCAAAACTATCTCTGAGCATTACGCATTCCTTGCCTAAGAAAAGCCAAGGAATTTGACGGAGTTGCCGTAAGCTGACAGGCAACTCGAAGACATTAACAAACAAACAAAATTAGAGGAAAGGATTGCTTTAGAAACATGTCCCAAAAAGACACAGTGGGAAGGGTATGCCAGGTCTATTCTGACATCTTTGGCATAAGGGACTAGGTTGTTCTTTTGCCAGGCTGCTCTGACCCACACAACGCCACCAGGGTGGGCACACGTGATGGAGGACTGCCAGACAACGACAGAAAGAACATACTTCCTCTTCGGAAAAAAGATTTCGTGCAGCTGTGTGTTGTTACATTGGTCTTTGTTACACAGGTAGCAAAACAGGGACTAAATGTAATATTGTAAATGTAAATAAATGTAATAATAACCCCAAGTAGAGGAAGCTCGAAAAGCAGCAAGAGGTGCTACCTAAGCGGCGACTAAGAAGTCCCACGGCTTTCCACAGGTCTGGGCCAGCGGGGAGTGACATCTGGACTCGGCTCCGAAATGTTCATACCCCAGCAGCCACTGGGGAGCCAGTGCCTGCAGGGAAAGGGTCTTCCAGGGGACAAGGCTTTCTCCACCCCTGGGGGACACCCTCTTCTTATAATAGGGTGCCCGCAACTCAGGGGGCTTTGGTTTCAGAGATTTTCAATGGAGATCAACACCTCGCCCGCCTCCCTGGGCTGGCGGGCACACAAGACTGGAGCTGCAACTTGCAGAGAGCAGGAGAGGTTCCCTTTGGATGGCGTGGGGGGCGTTTCAGGGAGGCCCCACATAGGAATTCAAGCCTTCCATCCCCCAGCCAGTACGGCACTTCCTTGGATCCTGCCCAAGAGGAGCTCCACCTGCAGGTCTGAAGAGTGGCAACAACCCTGCCGGCTTGGCAAGGGCCTTGGCGGTAGCCAACCCCCCCCCCGAGCCTACCCCCCCACACCTACTCTAGAAGGATCCATGCGCTTCCTTGGCCCCATCCCATGACCGGCGGCCAGGGCGGCCGCCTCCGGAGGACAGCGGGAAGAACTGGGGAAGGGAGGCCGGGGCGAGGGCTCTGGTCCCCAGAGGACCCCATCCCACACTGCTGCAACCCCGGGAAGCAATGGGGCACGGGGGGAGAGGCAGGCAATTCAAATTTACTCCCCCCCGCCCCCCCACCCAATAGCCAGTCTCTGGGACCCTTTGTGAGCAGCGCATGGAGGAAGACGACCCACTCCCGGCCCCCGGGGAGGGAGGGCTCCGCCGCGCCGAAGGGGGCGAGCCTCCGCGGCGCCCACCCCGGAAACTTCAGGCGTGACCTTGCGCCGCTCGGGTTGCCGGGGAGGCACGAGGGAGGAGGGGGAAAAGCGGAATCATTCCGCTACGTTTCAAGGAGGAGACCGAAGGCGCCCCCGCAGCCCAGACAAGTCAAAGGGGAGGGAGCCGCGGGCTGCCCCTTAGCCTCTACCCCCCACACCGCAGAGATGAATATATTGGAAAAGAGGGAGATCCCCCCCGAAAAAAGACACAACGAAGGAAGGGCAGGCAGGGTCCGATGGGGGCCCCGCTGCCTTTCCACCCACCTGAACGCAAATCTAAGGGTCAGGTCCATATAGAGAGGCTTCTCCCCCCCAAAAAAACAACCTCTCCAAGAAGTATTTTTAGGGAGGCGTCCCTCCGACCTCCAGCTGCAATCCGGCCCCCCTCCCTCCGAGTCCGGCTCAACTCGACGCCACTTCCTTGCGAGTAGGAGGCGGCGGCGGCGGCAGACGGGGAGGGCGAGGGGCGTGGACGGCGGAGAAAAACGCGAAAAGACCAAGGCAGGCGGGCGAAGGAGAGGAGGGCGAGGCGGCCCTCGGGCTCTCCTCCGCCCCACGGGGCCCCCACCCCGGGGGGATCGCCGCCCCCCTCCCCCGACCACAAGCCCACCCGGGCGGCCACCGCAAACGCGCCCCGCAATCCCAGAGCCGGAGGAGACCCCCAACGGCCATCGAGTCCAACCCGCTTGCCATGCTGCGACCCCCACTCCGAGCGCCCCGCCAGCAAACGCCCGTCCAGCCATTGCGATGCAAAGCAAATGCAGCTGCGAAAGCAAACGCAACGCAATGCAAACGCAACGGAGCATCCCGAGCCCCGAAGCGCCACTTACCTTCACAGTGTCAGGCAAAGCCCCCAGTTGTTTTAAAAAAAATAGAAATAAAAAAGAAATCACGGTAGGGCTCGCTGGGTTCTGCTCCTCCGCCCTGCCAAGACGCAGCGCCCGCACGGCCGCAGGAGAGGCGGCTCCTCCCGGCACCGGGAAGCGGGGCGGCTCCGAAGGAGCGGGCGAGAAAGGCAAGCCGCGCCGGCGCCCTCGACTGCCTCGGCTCGGCTCGGCTCGGCTCGGCTCGGCTCGGCTCCGCCCGCGCGCCCCTCTGGCCGGCGGCCCGCGCCCGCCCGCGGCTGAAATAGCGCCCCGCCCCTTGCCGCACCGCCGCCGCGCCGCGCCCGGATTGGCTGCCGCAGCGCCTCGGCCCGCCGCCGCCGCCGCCTTCTCCCGCCGCTCGCCTCGGCCCGCATCCTGTTTCGTCCCATAATGCCGCGCGCCGGCTGCAGGCGCCCGTCTCGCTCTCGCCTCTTTCCTTTCCCTTTTTCTGCAGGGCGGGGAGGCGGGAGGGGTGGGGCCGGGGGAGAGGAGGAGGAGGAGCCCCTCTTTAAACATTTTTAGAACTGGCTGCGAATAAAGCCCTTTTTTCTTTTTCTTTTTGATTCCCCCCCCGTTGCAAATATTCTGTCCTCCTTGCATTTGGGCTTTTTTATTTTTTTTTGGCCAAAGATCGACTTTGGTCCATTAGTAGCTGCATCACCAGACAGGGCTGCAACAGGTGGAGCTGGATCGCTGGCCGCCGCCTCTCCGGAGGGCTGGTGGAGGTGGACCTGTTGCGTGGCTGGCTGTAGCTAGCAGCACCGACAAGAGACAGAAGCCATTTCCGCACTAGACGTTTAGAACGCTATGGTTCCCCTTTCAACGTCCTATGGGATCCTGGGGTTCGCAGTTTAGGGAGGGGGCCTCTATGGGCTCCTGGGGTTTGCCGAGGCCCCTCCCTAAACTGCGAACCCCAGGATCCCATAGGGAGTTGAAAGTGGAACCATAGCGTTCTAAAAGTCTAGTGCGGAAATGGCCAGACTCATCCCAGGGCGCCCTCCTCGGCTAGTTGATCCTGGGGGGTTAAGTGACACAGGCTGCACTCCTATCTCCTCTTCCCGGGGAGTAAGCCCAAGCTCCCTTCTGAATAGACAAGTATAGGGTTCGCCTAACAACATCCAATAAATGAGATTATTTTCAGCGTCTAATATCTGAATGCAAAAGGAGGCAAGGAGCACTAAGCAATCTTGGTTCTCTTGTGCCTCCCCCCCCCCCGATGAAACTTTTTAAACTAAAAACGGCCGCTCCTTTAACTTTGCACACCCTGCTTGGTCTGATGTTAAGAAAGGTGTGTCTTCTATGAGAAGCATATTTGCATAGGAATTCTTAACAAATCTTTATTTTTCAAAGGTAAATAGATACAAAGGCTTGCTGGCTTGTGTCTCTAGTGTTCTGAGAAATTGTAAAATAACAGGGAACCTCGGGGCTGCCCAAGAAAGGTTGCTGTCTGAGGAAAAGCTGCAAAAGATGCTCCTGGTCTCTGGGCCTTTCTGCACTGCCCTGCTATAGCGCTATTATTCCACTTTCAGCATCCAGTGGAATTCTGGGGTTTGTAGTTTCCTGAGGCCACAGACGGTCCCTGGCTGAAAATTCTCAAAGCCGCTCCCTAAACTGCAAAGCCCAGGATTCCATTGGATATGGAAAGGGGAATCATAGCACTATAATAGTGTAGTGTGGAAAGGCCGTCTCCATTCAAGGTCTATGTTATCCCAATCTACCTGTTTTAGCATTGGAAGCAGAAAATCGCAGAATCATTCTTTTTTTCAACCATTCCTGGGCAGATTTTGAAAAGAACGCAAGAAAGAGCAAAGCACCCAACAATGTTTTGTCTTTTCAAGAAAGCCAAAAGACTGCGGCCCAAGGGGCTTGCCTCTTTCTGTCTAGTCGTAGCAACGATTTTCTGTTTTGTATATTTATTTTCAAATATCTATATCTTGCCATTCCTCCAGAGAGTTCCAAGCAGTCGACAAGAGAAAACAATAAGAATTTAAAAGAAATCTTCAACAACATAGCCATAAAATATTGAAATGGGGAGGAAGCAGAATGCAACAGTTTCATTATTTTAAAAAAACACAATCTGTTGAAAAACTCACATTTAGTAATGCAGCACATTCACACACTGTTCGGCCTTCCAAAAAGGGTTGGTGTTTTTTTCTCCCCCGATTGTGGAAGACCATTGGAGGGGAAGTGAAATGGACACCCTTTAGAATTGAAGTGTAAAGGCAAGAAAAGAAAGCAAGAACTTGTCCAAGTTCGCATAGATTAGATGCGTCATTAAATAACGAGCTTGAAATCATCTGTGCCGTAATATTTCTGAGTTCAATGTGTGGCTTTGCAAATTAAGAGAATCAGCTCATTGGAAACATGGGAGAGTTCTGCAGATACCCAAGACTACTAAAATGACAAATCGATGTGCCTTTGAGTAAGTCAGGCTTGAACTCTCCCTGGAAGCCACGATGATTTAGCTGAGGCTGTTGTACTTTAGGCACACCACGAGACAACCTGACTCACTTGAGAAGACAATAATGTCTGGTAAAATGGGAGGAGGTAGGATAAGAGGGAGGCCACATCAGAGATCCTTTTTTTTTTCATTCCACTTTTCAAAATATAGGTGAGTAAATTAAATTAAGGAAGCCACAATCCGAGTTTGCAAGACCTAAGCACAGAAGCTGATGACCTGGAGGTCTCTTATATAGAAGGTTAATGTAAGCTGAGCTCACCTTGATGGCAAATATTAACAAAGATCAGAGTGAAATGGAAACACTATGAAGCACTTTCTGTACAAGCGTTGGAAGCAGTTTGCAGTGCCATCAAAGGGAGAATTTTACACTGTGATGGAAGAAAGGGGCCACTGAAGTCTAGCCGTGGAAGAAACTCATTAACAAAGGCCTGCTGTAGGATGTTGATCTTTAGTTTTCCAAGGGCTAGACCACGTGATTCTCTGTGGTAGAGCTAACGTATTCTTTACAAAGCCCACGAGCCGCCCTGTTTTAGGCTGAAGGCCTGGACTACACAATCCCTTTGTGCTAGTTGCAACACTACTATTCAATAAAGGTCCAGGAATGCTAAACGCAGCATGAAACAAGATAGATGTTAAACGTACTACACATTTCTATAAATATATGTCACACCCCAGTTTCAGTGATTCACTCACTGAATGAGAAAGTCAGAACTGCTAAGGTATTTTCCCAGCCCACAAAAGACTGAAATTTGTCATGCGTGCAATCTAATTCTTCTTAATTACTGGGGTGGGGACGGGAGGAGGAGGAGGAAAGCAGGGAAGATGGCATGAAATTCAAGGCGCAGGGCTGCGAACGACGCCTTGCTTCAGCAAATAACAAGCTGAGACAAAGTTGGGATGGAGAGCGGGGCTGTTTCACGCTAGCGTTTCCGGCGACAGCCAGGTGCTGACAGCTAGCACCTCTGCAAACAATTAACCTACTGTCACAGGAGCTGGTAATGGACACAAGGAGCGACAACAGAAACTGCGGAGCGTGACTGGTCCAAGGCCAGTTCTACCATCAGGCCAGCGACAGGGAACCAGCAACCCTCCAAATGAAGTTGGCCTTCACGTCCCAGCACCCCTCATCACTCACTATGCTTGCTAGGAGTGATGGGAGGTGCAGTCCAACGACCTTTAGAGGCTCACCTCTACCTCTTGCATGAAGCGGAACGAGGAGACTCAGGGCCTCTCTGCACTACATTGTTATAGTGCTATTATTCCACTTTCCACATCCTATGGAATCCTGGGATTTGCAGTTTAGGGAGGGGCATTTGGAATTCTCAGTCAGAGAGCTCTTGGGCCTCAGGAAACTACAAACCCCAGAATTCCACAGGATGTTGACAGCGGCACTATAACAGTGTGGTGTGGAAAGGCCACCCTCGGTTGTCCACCCATAACTAAGCCCTGTGGCCACCTCTTGGTTCTCTACGTGCCATGCAGCTTGACATTTCCCCCTAAACCAGGTGTCCATTCACACTACACACTTACAGCCCTATGATTCCACTTTAACTGCCACGACACCATCCTATGGCATCCTGGGAGGTGGACTTTCAGGAGAGAGATTTAGAAGTCTTGTCTAGTGAGCTTGATAGGGTTTTTGTTTGTTTGTTTGTTTTGCTTTCTAGTTTAACTTCTGTATTCTTGTTGTTGTGTGCCTTCAAGTCGTTTGTGACTTATGGTGACCGCAATAATATCATAGGGTTTTCTGGGGCTGAGAGTATGTGACGTGCCCCAGGTCACCCCGTGGGTTTCCACGACTGAGTGGGGAATCAAATCCTGGATTATTTATTTATTTATTGCATTTATATCCCACTTTCCACCCAAATGGGATCCAAGGTAGCTAATTGTTTTAATTGTGTTTTACTCGAACATACACTGAAAGCCACCTGAGGTTTCGTATTGGAAGAAAGGTAGGATATTAAAAATATATAAACGGATAGGTAGACATCAATATCGATATTGACAGAGATACAAATGAATAAATAAAACAGGAGAGCACTCTCCCTAGCTTTTTAAAAGGGTCCTTTGTGTGGGGAGTTTCAGGGAGGGATTTTTAATAGTTGTGAGCTGAGCTTTGAAAGTTACTTTTATGAAAAACAAATCTAGTGAGACATTGGCCATTTCCGCACTTGACTGTTATAATACTGTCATTCCACTTTCGACATCCGATGGAATTCTGGGGTTTGCAGTTTAGGGAGGGGCCTTTGGATGGCTTCGGGATGTGCCACATTTCTCTTACAGATAGCTTTCCAAGAATGGTTTTGTGGTATACCAGGATGGTAACCTTTCAAGACATGTATGTTTAAACGATACTTTTCCCCACTTTCCCACTGTAATTGTTACTTGTTCTGTTTGCTTTAGTTTTATCATTTTGATCCACACTTGGTTACACGGCAGCTTAGAAATGTCATACAAAGAATAAAACAAATAATCCAAACGTTCCTTCTGTACCCACTAACTCTCTTGGCAGGGAGATCATCAATCCCATCATCCCAAACTATCAGCTGCTTTTAAAATGCCCCAGTTTCTCTCTCTTTCTCCCACATTGCTTTGATAGGGTATTTCTGCATAGCAGGAGATTGGATCTGATGGCCCTGGTAGTCTCTCCCAGTTCGATAATTCTATGACTATGTCCGCACTAGCCTGTTATAGCACTATGATTCCACTTTCAACATGCTATGGAACCCTGGGGTTTGCAGTTTCGGGAGGGGCCCGCTGCCCCTCCCCAAAAACTGCAAACCCCAGGTCCGTGGCATGTTGAAAGTGGAATATAGCGCTATAACAGGCTAGTGTGGAAGTGGCCTATGATTCTACTCTTTTGTCCTCAGCTTCCTTCCATTGCTGCAAACTGAGTTCAAACCAGAAAAGAAGTTTATACTCAGTTAACTCGGGGGCAAGAGAGAGGAGCGGTGAATTTTTGCCCTTCCCTATAGGCTCAGGCAAAAGCAGAGCTCTTCAAGCTTGTATGTTCTTCCTCACGAAGGTTGTTGTGTGCCTTCAAGTTATTTCTGATCTATGGTGATCCTAAGGTGAACCTATTATTAGGTTTTCTCCGACAAGATCGGTTCAGGAGTTTTCCCTGTGCCTTCCTCTAGGGCTGAGAGAGTGTGACTTGCCTAAGATCACCCAGTTGGTTTCCATGGCCCAGCGGGGATTTGAATCCTGTTCTTAAGAATAGTAGTCCAATGCTCAGACCATTACACTATGGCCATTTCTGCACAAGGCTATCATACTGCTATTATTCCGCTTTCAACCTCCTATAGAATCCTGGAGTCCTCAAAGGCCCCTCCCTAAACTGCAAACCCCAGGATTCCATAGGAGGTTGCAAGTGGAATAATGCACTATAACAGTCTAGTGCGGAAATGGCCTATGTTGGCTGTCTTCTTCATAAGGACCTTTTTGTATTATTCCATGCTCTGATGTTGCTTGGCCACATGTGTCCCAGTTTTCCACTGTGAAATGTTGATAGCTATGTCCCTGACTTATAATATAAAACAATACATAGTGCAAGAATATGTACCTTACCATTTACAGGGTTGAAATCTGAGCCTTTAAGCATTTCCAACCGCAGACCACCTTATTCCCCTGCCTGCGCTGGCTCTGATGGGAGTCTGCACAACGAGTGACCTGATTAAACCGCACAAACGGCCTACACAGCCGTGAATAACAATGCCCTTGTTTCTGCAAACCCAGGCAGATCAGTTTCTTTTTGAAAAGGAACTTTTTCAGGTCCTTGCTCGGTAGGCCACCTTCATAGGCGGCTGTTAATCTGTATTTGGCCTGTTGGCGTATCACAAATTCCACTCTCTCGGCAATTTCTTGCTGGCGGTCAGAGGATGTGCAGCCGCGGAAATAACATTTCCTGATGACCGAGGCAATCCTTGTCTTCCTGTAGCTGTCCCTGCTACATCTCCAAGCCGTTGTGTCCCTCTGTGTGCTCCTGGTGCAAGGCTTCATTAAAACATTGTTAATATTCTGAAACACTTAAAATGGTTGTTCTTCGGAGTCCAGCTCCCTCCCCCTGAGTTTCTACCCTTTTGAGCGTTGTGTGCTTGTGGGTGTGTAGAGGCAGCATTGTGTAGTGGTTTGGACATTGGACTATGACTCTGGAGACCAAGGCCATTTCCTCATTAGACTGTTATAGCCCTACGATTCCACTTTCAACATCCTATGGAATCCTGGGGTTTGCAGTTTTGGGAGGCCAGTCCTGTCATTAGACAAAGTGAGGCAGCTGCCTCTTACAGAACATTTCAAGAGGTAGAGCTATCACCTCTTGTCCTTCATCATGGCCAGCAAAAGGTCTAGTCCCTGATTCTAAGAACAATTACTTTATCTTCAGCACCCTCTAGGTTTTTAATGTGGTGCGGTGCAATTCGACTCACGTAGCATGCAATATGGGTAGTAGATTGTCTGGCAAAGTGCTGTAATTGGAGACGAGTCTGACCACAACCCATGCTAGGAAAACAGGGTTTTCAACAGCTGGTCTTGACAGGGAGGGGATGGAATTTAGTGGCAGTGTGTGTGTGGGGGGGGGGGTGACTCCCATATTCCAAGTTTTATCCCAAACCAGATTTTTCCTCATCTCGAAAAACAGGTTCAGCACCTTGGACAACTCCTTTAAAGCTTCCCCTTCCCCCTCCAAAAAGCCCCGAGAGGGGATTCACCGCCCCACCTGACATGGGAGCTGCTCTCTGCCGCTCCGCTGGCAGAATCCTATCTTCTGCTTGTAGCTTGCGATAATTAAATCACTGCATTTGTTAGTGATTATTAAATTGCCCAGCAGAGGATGGCTGAAGATGCAACGAACATGAAAAGGCAGTCTGTGGTCCTCTGAAAGTCATGCAATGCTAGTTGCTGAAAAGATGTTGCTGGACTCTGAACTTCCTTTCCTCTGTTCCCTGCAGAGAAGATTTTTCCTCAAACATGTTGGGTCTGCCACCAATTGAAGAGCTCTTGGTTTGTGTCTTCATCAAAAAGGGAACTCACTGCCTGCGCTGATCACCTGATAGAAAAGTCTCTTTCTTGACCCCCATGTTTGAAGTGCCATCACAGATGAAGAGAGCAGCGGGGAAGTCCCATTTTGATCAGGTTTCTCTGCTCCGGAAATGAGTCGGCGCCAACAACGTCCATCCAGTTAATTGGGCTGTCCATCAGTTAATTGAGCTTCTGGAAAAGGGTTCTGTCCAGAACTGCTTGGAACAAAAAGGGCATTTCCATGCTTTCTTCCAACTTCATCCACTGCTGATACTATTTTCTGTGTGATGCAGTATTGGAGAGACTGAGCAACTGGTTTGCAAAGTGCTGGACCAACCACAAGGTAGTGCAGGTTCATGGGTAGTTTCACATGGGTAGTTTGCTTCAAATTATGGAGGATTTTCAAAATGTTGCCATGAAACTTGAGACTTGCAAACACTTTGCCTTTTTGTTTGCCTCCCAATGACCAATCACACATCAAAACATGTTAAATCTTCATCAATGACTTGGATGAATGAGGAGAGGGCATGCTGATCAAATTTGCAGATGACACCAAATTGGGAGGGGTTGCTAATACCCTAGAGGGCAAGGTCAAAATTGACCTTGACAGTTGGGCCAAAGCTAACAAAATGAATTTCAACAGAGAGAAATGTAAGGCAGAAAAAATGGAATACACATATAAAGGATGGGGGACACATGGCTGGACAGAAGTACATGTGAAAGAGATCCAGGAGTCTTGGTAGATCACAAGCTGAACGTGAGTCAGCAGTGTGACGCGGCAGCCAAGAAAGCGAACGTGATTCTTGGTTGCATCAATAGGAGTATGGTGTCTAGATCGAGGGAAGTAATGGTACCACTCTATTCTGCATTGGTTAGGCCTCATTTGGAATACTGTGTCCAGTTCTGGGCACCTCAGTTCAAGAAGGATGTCGACAAGCTGGAACGTGTCCAGAGGAGGGCGACCAAAATGGTGAAGGGTCTGGAAGCCATGAAGCCCCATGAAGAACGCCTTAGGGAGCTGGAGACGTTTAGTCTGCAGAAGAGAAGGTTAAGAGGGGACAGGATGGCCATGTTTAAATATCTGAAGGGATGTCATGTAGAGGAGGGAGCAGGCTTGTTTTCCACTGCTCCAGAGACGAGGACAAGGAGCGATGGATTCAAGCTGCAGGAAAGGAGATTCCACCTGAACCGCAGGAAGAACTTTCTGACGGTCAGAGCTGTCCGGCAGTGGAATCTGCTGCCTCAGTGGAGTGTGGTGGAGTCTCCTTTTTCAGAGGTATTTAAGTGGAGGCTGGATGGCCCTTTGTTGGGAGTGCTTTGATGGGTGTTCCTGCATGGCAGAATGGAGTTGCACTGGATGGTCCCTGGAGTCTCTTCCAATCCTCTTCTAGGATTCTATGATTGTATGAAATGCGAGTTGCATTGTTGTTGTTGCTATTTGCCATCAAGTCAATTTTGATTTATGGTGGCTCTGTGAATAAGAAAAGGACCTCAGCACCCTCAAGGAACCAGATCCTATCTGATATTGGAAGCTAAGCAGGGTCAGCCCTGGTAAGTACTTGTATGAGAGACTGTCAATGACTGCCAGGTACTGTGGGAATGTATTGCAGAGGAAAGAACTCTTGAATATTCCTTGCCTAAGTAAATCCTATGAAAGTTATGGGGTCACCATAAGTCCGCAGGCAGATGGAAAGCACATACACAGACACCTGTGAATGAGTAACTTCCCTGAGGCCCAACCATCAACAGCCCTTCTCAGATCTTGCGAACTCAGGACTGTGGTTTTCTTTGTTGATTCAAACTGCCTGTAATGTGTTTTCTTCCTGTTTTTCCACTGCCTCCCACTTTACTGAGTCTTATAACCTTTTCCAATAAGTCATGCTGTTTCACGATGTGCCCAAAGAATGACAGCCTCAGTTTAGTTATTTTGGCTTCCAGGGAGAGTTCAGGCTCTAGGACTTCTTTTATTTGTCTTTTTGGCAATCCATAGGCTCTGCAGAACTCTCCTTAGCACCATATTTCAAATGAATTGTTCTCTTCCTTTCGACTTTCCTCACTGTCCAGCTTTCACAACCATACCTTGTTGTTGCTGTTGTGTGCCTTCAAGTTGTTTCCAATTTATGGAGACCAAAGATGAACCTATTACGGGGTTTTCTAGGCTGAGAGTGTGTGACAGACCCAAGGTCACATAGTGGGTTTCCATGGCCCAGCGGGGAATCAAACCCTGATCCTCACAATTATAGTCCAATGTTCCAAGCACTACACAACCCTGGCTCTCTAACCATACATAGAATCTGGAAATACTATGGCACAGATTTGGTATTAAATCATGTAGTTTTACACTTGAGGATCTTATCTAGTTCCTTCATAGCTGCCCTTCCAAGGCCATTTCTTCACTAGACCATTATAGTGCTCCTGTTCCACTTTCAACATCCAATGGAATCCTGGGATTTGCAGTTTAGGGAGGGGAATTGAGAATCCTCAGCCGGAGAGCTCTTTGGCCTCAGGAAACTACAAATCCCAGAATTCCACAGGATGTTGAAAGTGGAATAATAGCGCTAGAACAGCGTAGTGTGGAAAGGCCCTTACAGATGCACGTTCCAGAACTAGGGTGTGGCAAGACAATGGTTCCCAGGCTATGTGGAGTACTGGCATTTTTCTCCCTCATGGCCAAGGATGCTGTATTTGTGCCCATTAATGATAAATGTTTCCTGGAAACTCTCTCCAAAGGGAAAGCCAGTGGCTTGCAGGCCCACATTGGTCCAGGAGGCCACCCCTTTGAGTAACATTTACAGTTGCAAAGTGGCATAAGTGACAAGGCTCCTGTCCTTTTAATGGTTGTGTAGGAACCAAGGGCCTTTCTGCACAAGACGGTTAAAGTGCTCCTATTCCACTTTCAACCTCCTGTGGAATCCTGGAGTTTGCAGTTCAGGGAGAGCATTTAGAATTCTCAGCCAGAGAGCTCTTGGGCCTCAGCGAACTACAAACCCCAGAATTCCACAGGATGTTGAAAGTGGAATACTAGCACTAGAACAGTGTAGTGTGGAAAGGGCCCAAGTCTTAGCCCTTTAGTAAAGGTATCTGAATAGAATAAATATCCAAGAAATAAAACCTTAGCTTAGCATAGGGAAGAAAAACCACATGAAGCACCTCTTCTACCTACATATGTTAAACATGTATTCTAGCTTAATTATAAACTAAGAGCTACATCACAGCACGGGCCAGAGCAAGGACACCACCAAACAGCAAAGCCCAGGTTTCCATAGGATGGACTCACGGCACTTAAAATGTTATCACAGTTCTACAACTGTGCAGTGTCAAAAATACTGGAAAGTCATCCATGCTTTATTTTTTGTTGTTTTTGCTTTATTTTTTTCCATGACTTTAAAAAAAAATCCTTCCCAACGTTCTCAGGGATAATCTTAAAACTACTTTAAGCAGATTTGGAGAAGGAGGGGTTGTTTTCCTTCCTGAACTCCTTAGCTCTTTACATGGTAAAACTCAGATAATCCATTTCAGAGCAACTACAGACTACCCAGGGTTGGAAGGAAGGCTTTTGCAAATTAAATCAACTTTATGACGAAGGCGTCTCTAAAGACCACGCTCTCTCTTTCCAGCTTTTGCATCTATGGGAGCGCTAAAGGATCTTAGGCTCCTTTTGCCTTGCTTCCATCCCCTCTAAGACGAAATGCATATCTCCACTTTGGATTTCTCCATTGACTGGGCTTCGTGTCGGGCTAGAGACTCCACACACGTGGCGGTTGTGTGCTTTAAAAAATTACACTGACGACAGAAACTGGAGAGTGTGATGGCCCTAATGGAAAATTAAACGTTTCTTCTGCTAGCAAGGATGGAAGCATTGGAAGAAACACAGTGGTTCTCTAAGCAGTAGGAATCTGGGGCATCGCTAGTTCTGTTTACAGTTGCATTGGCGTCAGGGAATTCAGTGCCGCATCTTTCTGAATATGATCAAGAATATGAAATTCTTGCACTGGATTATGGGTTTCCATAGGGGCAGTATTGTTAGCTTCAGAGGAGCGACCCCCCATCTCCCTATAGAAAAGGCATCTGATAGTATAAATATTTGAGACAAGACACTGAGCACTTAAGAAGGTATAGGATCAGTCTGGAACATTTGTGCTGAATCTAGCTAAAAAAAAGAGGAGGTTCTCACCACAAAGATGCAAGACCAAGCCCATCCACCCACTGTGGGGCATACTAAGATGGCTCTCTCAGGCAAAAGATACAAGATCAGCAAATTAAATGCTTCTACCTATGATTTTACTACATGGGAAGAGGGAAAGGTGCTTATGGGACCTTCTGCCTGAGGTGCCCCAAATTATTTAGATGCCTTTGGGTATTCTGTACCTTGACTTGGGTGGGTTGTGGGCAGCACCATTTGGGGCTCCCACTCAAGCAGCAAAATATCTTCGGCCTGGGTTTGCTTTGGTTTCTCACTATTACCAGTCCGAGTCCAGGTGCAAAACAGTAGCTGAAGCAGCTGGACGGCGGCTAAGCGCTGAAGAATATGCTGCCCGTGAACATCTGCTCCATCCAAAATCTTGCAGTATCCCACAGGAGCAAGTTTGCAAGTCTGTTCATGTGAAAATCCAGCCCTGGTTATCCACATCAACGTGCTTTTTCTCCAGCACATTAACAGAGGGAGGAAGTGGAATAAGTGCAACCTATGGGCCACTGGCAGCCCCCAAATCCAGCTTTTGCAGTCCCCCAGAATCTCTTTGTAGTCCCCCAAATCTTCACCAAAAAATTCAATTCAATGTAGGGACAATGTCCCCTCCCCAAAAATTGGCTCCAGTTGGCAGGAAACCGTTCTTAAACGCAGTGATTTAGCTTTCCAATCAACCCCACCCCACCAAAACAGCAGTTTTTAAGAGAAAACCAGTTGATAATGATGGCTGGAAGGGACGTGACGTCACTTCCTGCGTACTGCGTTTTGTCAGTGATGCTCATGGTGGGGCACTGGAGGGAAAACTAGCCCCTGTCTCCTGCAGGGTTGCCCATCTTGATTTAAGAGAAAGGGGCTGTAGCTGATGCTATTATTATTAGAATATCAGAAGCCAGCAATCCTTGCTGATCTACTTCACATAACTGAGAGATTATCGCCTCCGCCCTGTTCATTTCAACAGGCAAGTTCATGGATTGTTAACTTTGCCTTAGATCAGACACTGTCTTCCGTAAAAATTTTCTGAGTTTCTTGAACAATTCTTATCAACCTCAGCAAACATCATACCTACCGATTGTCCCCATTGGCAGAGACAGTCCTGATTGATCCCCTATTGCCCAACTTTTTAAAACTGTCTTTAAAACATCCCAGGTTTTGTCTCCTTCTCCCAGTTTTCTTCCTTGTCATCAATTTGCCTCTGTTGCTGTAAGGAGAGTTCAAAGTGCAAAAGTAGTTTGCGCTGAATTAACTCAGCACAGAAAAGGAGAAGAGATTTGGAAACGTGCCCTTCCCAGTTGGTTCAGGCAAAAGCAAACTGCTGCAGCCTCTCCTAGCTTGTGTGCTCTTCCTCATTTAAAACTTTTGCAATCTTGACCATGCACTCTTATGTGGCTTGGCCACATGGGTCCCAGTTTTCACCTGTAAAGTATTGGAGTGTATGAAACATGCTCAGGGGTGATGGGAGCTATATTCCGCATCCAGAGGGACCCTGAGTTACCCAACCCAACCTGACTTAAACAAACCCACAAAACAAGCATTGAACTTTTCCAGTTGTTGTGTTCTTCCATCTTCACTACTTATTTCTAGAGGTGCCCGGTATGTTTTCGGAATCATGGCCTGCACTGCATTCCATCCAGTCAACAAGAAATCGATTTACCTCTCAGCCGCTGTGCCATTTTTCTCATCAATTAAAAGCAACCACAAGCCCCCCAGCAGGCTCAAATGCAGTTTCAATTCACCCAGAAGCTTTTACTCTTCGTGTTGAATCCATCTCTCTCAATAAAAGCATTATTTCTCACACCATCACACACAGACACACACATACACAGACATTTTGCTTCTGGGCCTAAGAGTTTAGTCTTCATATATAACAGGAATGCTTTCTGGGGAGCAACTTAGCAACCTCTTCAGTTCCTGAGAGAGTACAGCTAGCAAAATTGGCACCACATAAAAAAAAAAAAAAGGAAATGCAGGGACCTATCCATTTTGCAGTGGGAGTATAAAAGCTATCTTTTCAAGGACTGTCTACAACCCTAGTGATTGTGATTTGCTCCGCCAGACAGGTCTTTGACAGCTCTTTGTGTGGTGGTATCACAAGGCCGCAGCATCTGCAAGAGCCAGAAAAGTGAAAGCTTGTTCTCGGTCTCCTTAACAGGGATGCTGCCCTGGGGCTGATGAAGACATGTTGAGGATTGCAAAATGATGGCCGTTTCCGCATTAGACTGTTATAGCGCTTTGATTCCACATTCAACATCCGATGGAATCCTGGGGTTTGCAGTTCCAGGAGGGGCCGGCAAACCCCAGGATTCCACAGGATGTTGAATGTGGAATCAAAGCGCTATAACAGTCCAGTGTGGAAATGGCCGATGTCAAGTTTAATAAGTAGGGTTTCTTTAAAAGAAAAAAAAAAGTCCACACGATGTAGTGATTTGAGTGCTGGATGAGGGCTCTGAGAGAACCCATTCAGCCATGAAAACCCTCTGGGTGACCTTGGACAAGCCATACTCTCTCAGCCTTACAGGAAAGCAATGGCAAAGGCCCTCTGAACAAATCTTGCCAAGAAAACCTCAAGATATATTTGCTTTAGGGTCACCATAATTTGGGAATGACTTGAAGACACAACAAGAACAACAAACAGTGATCCCAAAAAGGGACATGATCCAAAATTTGACATTTAGAATTTTTTTTTTTTTGCATTTGCATTTTTAATTTATTCATCATTTGAGGTACTAAGCTGGTGGAGGAGAGTGCAGCCCATGGGCTTCAGGGGGTCCCAAACTCCTTTTTTGGCAGTCTCCAAGCCCTTCCCAAGTCCCCGGCCCCATCTATTGGAAAAAAAAACTGGGCTAAAAAACCCACTTGTAAAATGCCTCCAAACACGACTGGGAATGATTTTATGTTATAAAATACCCCTCTCACAAAACCCCTGCAAACCTTCATGGTTTTGTAGAAATCAGCCAAAAACTTCAGGCAGCTGGAAATGGAAGTGACTTTGCTTCACTTTGAGGTTGCAGGAAGAGAGAACCAGAAGTGACTTCCATTTCCATCCAGATCTTTATCACACCAGCCTGTTGTCTTGCACTGCCCTGTTGACGCCACCTCCCTTCCCGTGTGTGCACTATTTAGTCGATGCACTATATTTTTTCTTTCTTTTTTTTTCCTGTGCAAAAACTGCACAATTGCACGATTTCAGCATGTGCAATACTCTCATCATTTCAACACTGTTTTCCCATCAGACCACCATGTCAGCATGTCATTCTTCCAGAGTCACAATTACACCAAATAAATGAATAAACAAACAAACAAACAAAATTTACTGGGCATGAAGAAAGGGGAAAACTACACCCACTGACACCACATCACTGGTTCAGTATCAGAACTGCAGTGGAATGAATGGATTGCACCAATAGGCAATAGTGGAAAGGCAAATTAATTGGTATTTCCCATGAATGAAAAGAGATGACTCAATAACAATGGGAATGCAATCCAACAACGGGAGAGTGATAATGTCATTTGATAAGGAGACACTAAACACGGAATTAACCTAGTTCAACCATGAAACAAACCCAGTGCGCTGTGGGTCTGGGCCCCAGGTACTCTGCAGTCGCCCATCCCATCCTAAACAGCAGCTTATTTATCTTGTACATAAATTGGGTCCCAGTGGCAACAGAGTTGAGGGACCATCTGCAGAGTTGCACAAGCTAGCGTCTCTTCCCATTTCAAGTAGAAAAGTTGGCTGGACTGGCAACTGAATCTGAGTTCAGCACAAGCAAAGGGACAGTTCTTCACAATATCTGAGCTCAGGGCATGGAAAGCAAGCCCTCTCAGTGTATCATACTCTCCAAATGTCTCAACTGAACAGCGACAGTCCCAACTAATCATCTGTCATCCCACTTTCTCAGCCACCTTTAAACGTCCCAGTTTCTCTTTCTTCCTCCCGCTTTCTCCTTCGGTCTTCTGCTTGCTTCCATTGCTGCCGACTGAATTCAAAGTGTAGAAGTAGTTTGCATTCAATGAAGTCAGGAGCAGAGACAGGTAAGAAGGTATTTCCCCCTTCCCGGTAGACTCAGGCAAAGGCAAAACTTTTGCAGTTTCTCTTAGCTTGGTGTTCTTTCTCCTTATTAACGTATGGCATTTTGGCTGATTCATATCTGGGAAATGTTGGAGATCGCTCCTATTCCACCTTGCTGCTGCCTCCCAGCATCTGGTGTCTCAGATGACAGCCCTCCTCTCTGCCTCATGAAAGTCACCAGGTGTAAGAAATAGCTGAAAAGACTCATAAAACAATTTAGCACAGGATCGACCGAAGCATTAAATGTTTATTTAAAAATACGTTTCTGCAGAACGGGTGCCTCCCAGACAGAGACACCCCCACACACACACACTATGGAATACCTCATATTTTATCCTCTATCGCAGCGGGTCCCAGATGTTTTTGGACTTCAGCTCCCAGAAGCCCCAGCCACTATGGTCAATGCTCAGGGCTTCTGGGAGCTGAAGTCCAAAAACATCTGGGGACCCACAGGTTGAGAACCACGGTATCCCGACACAAGTTTTCCCTCCCCTGAGATCTCACTGGATAGGACCCCAAAGGCATGGCCTTTCAGGATCACCTAAGAAGTTACATTTCCCATCCCCATGTAGGTCACGCATCTCTCTCGTGTACCCTTGTTTCTCATGTTACATCCCAGGTGTCTTATCAGTGGTTTCAAAGTACTCCTTTTGTGCTCTGCCATGTCCCCATAAATCACTCCTTACATAGGACTTGTCTTGCCCTCCTTATTGAAGCCTTACCTTGCCCTCCTATATGTTATCTTGAGAAATACCAGTTACTCTTTCAAGGTCTTTGGGAGGCCCTACCATCTCTAAAAATCTTCCTTGTCAGACTTTATTTTATTACTGGGGCTCAAATACAAAATATACTAAAATATATGTGTAAATATGTCTAAAATGTGGTATAAGCTAATACATATATGTGAGTAATACATGTTAATAATACTGCAGAAACTAAAATATATTTTATTTCTCTCACCAGGCTGTCCTGGGCCCCTCGCCTTTCCTGGACTCCTTGCAGCCACCATTTGGATTTTCTCAAGATGGAACACATGCAAAACGTTCTAGGGACCTTTCCACACTATGCTGTTATCATGCTATTATTCCACTTTCAGCATCCTATGGAATCCTGGGGTTTGCAGTTTAGGGAGGGGCTGGCCGGCCTCTCCCTAAACTGCAAACCCCAGGATTCCATAGGATGTTGAAAGTGGAATAATCACGCTGTAACAGTCTAGTGCGGAAATGGCCAGGATTGAATCTCTATAGCTATGGATTCTGCACTAATGTGACCACAAGGAGGAAAGTTGTGTGGTTGCAATCTCTCTTCTGCTTGCCTCTTCCCTCAAGCACTGAGCATTTGAGCTCTCAGAGGTTTGCAGTTGTCCCTCCGCCTCCAGGCACACTCTCCCAAATTAAAGCTCTTCCAGGGTCTCAAGTATGGGGCTGTGATAGGAGTCATGACTGAGACAGTGCTTCCAACACCCCCTGCCCAAAAGAAAAGATGAAAGCCGGTGATGCACTGGGTCAGGGTGGAACTGACAGCCGGAGAAGTGACTCTCCCGAGCGATGAGTGGATGGAGGAGTCGTCTCATCAGCATTCTGAGCAGCTACCACCGAAAACATTCACTCAAAGAGAGAGTGGAGCTTTGAAGAGGGAACAAAATGGCTCAAGGAGTTTAGGAGCTGTGTCGTGGCCGCCCGCAGGGAGAAAGGCAGGCTGACGAAGCTAAAACCTGATGCATTTTAGTCTTGGAACAACCTCACCACTGCCCTTTTTTAAACACACTGGTTTGCAGTTGTTCTTCTTCACCCCTTGACATCTCAGCCTCCCTCCCAGAATTATCTGAAAAGGTTTTTTTAAAGGCTGAATATTTGGAGGGTGGGTAGAATTCTTGCGTGCAAGACAACACCAAAGATTTGCGGTTCTCTAGACTGGTGGTTTGGGCCAATTTTCCCCACACATTTCTATATTGCTTCCCCACCTAGAATCAATCTCACTCTCTCTCATTCACTTTTTGGTGCAAAATTGAATGGTTGGTGGTAGCAGGAGAGGTGGGGGTGAGCTGGATGGGAAAGAAATGGTTAGACTCAATGGGCCTTATAGTCTCTTCCAGCTCTATGATTCTATTCTATGAAATTAAAACTTATTTCTTCTCCTCCTATCATCTTTTCTTTAACTTCTACCCTTTCTTTCCTTTCCCTTTTTTGTCCCCAAATGCCTTCTTTTAATATTTTTTGAACCTCTCAAAAACAGCCTTTCTCAACTTTTTAACCCTGGAGGAACCCTTTAAATAATTCTTAGGTCTCCCTCAGATTGAGTATCCCTTACCTGAATGCTTGGGACCAGCAGTGTTTCAGATCTCAGGGTTTGTTTGTTTTTTAATTTTGGAATATTTGCTTATGCATAATGAGAGATCTTCAAGAGGAGACCCAAGTCTAAACAAGAAATTCGTTCCTGTTTCCTGCACTCCTTATAGATAGTACCTGAAGGTAATTTTATAAAATATTTTCAATAATTTTGTGAACGAAATAAAGTTTGAATACATGCAACCATCATGGCAGGGTATTGGACACGATGACCCTTATGGTTCCTTCCAACTCTATGATGCTATGAAATTAATTTTAAAAAACTATTTTAAAAAAATAAAACTAAGGACTTACATTGGGCTCACCACTGGTCTCGGTTTAGGCTCTGAAACTGCTGGGAAAGAATGCTATTGTCCTGGCCTGCCTAGCTAGGGATGTGGCATTTTGTCTTATGGCAGGGGCACCATCTCTTCCTTTTGGGCCAGCCCTTAATACCAACTAGGAAAATAAAAATCCTTCTTCTTTCACAAACAAAAGGCCAGAGTTCAAAACGGAGGTCAAAATTACTTTGAGAGTCAGATCGATCTACCTACCTACCTACCTGCCTACCTACCTGCCTATCTATCTATATTCCACCTTCTCCAGCAAGCCTACCAAATAAAAAGAGATACAGAAAATTAATAAAAACATACCAAGGGTATAATATACAGTAATTAAATCATCAATAGAATTCAGCACCGTTTTTTTTAAAAAAACCTTTGAAGTAACTAATAATAAGTTACATGAAATTTAATTCCTTAATAGCCCTTCAGAGTAATTAATAACAAATACTGAGTTACAGCAAATTAATTCCTCACTTCCTTAATAACTAAGCATAGTTAAGCTATGGTCCAATTGTAACTTAAAGGGAGGTAGCATAAACTGTGTTTATAGTTACAGGTAGCATGGCTTCAGCACCTGGATGTGTTTTGCACCGTAGGCTAGTAGCTTGCAGTCACCAGCCTATTTCAAAAAAGCTATTAGTTTAGTTGCCTTTAAACAGCGTGAAACTGAAGAGATACTTCTAAATTCTAATTGCAACGGTAACTTACAACTGAGGAAAGGCTTGCAATGGTAGCTGAAATTAATTAGGTTTTTTTTTTTAAAAGCAACTTTCAAGGCTCAAAACAGCACATCACCAGCAGCTGCTTTTTAAAAAGGAGGTCAGATGGGTGGTAGGCAGCAGCTTCTGCTTTTCTTCCACAGCACTGTCACCATTTTCTGGCAGTTATTGCCTCCCAATGTCAGCATTTCATTTCGAGGGCTCCATACAGTAGTTGGCCTCATGTTATTAGGGGCCCCGGTAGCTGACCAAAACAGTAATGGACTTCTTGGGGAACTCTTGAAGGCACCTAACTGTGCAATGTGCCCGTGCCACCAGTTCTGCCTCAGGATGTATTTTCCAGCTCGTGGAATGGGCTGTTAACCCCGCAAGGCCTCTGCTATCTGTCCCACGTCCAGTTCAAAGGAAAGCATTTGTTTTATCCTTGCACGCTTGTGTTAAAATGCCCTCCGGTTAACCAACAGAAAGGCTTTCTGCTGTACATCTCCTTTTCAACGAGCCCTTCACTCCGGTAAGCAATTTTTAAAAATTTCTTGGCTGCTGTATACAAACAAGGAGCAGCAAAGAATAGCTGGGTTGTGAGCTAAGCGAACGGCACTTAGTTCAGGAAGAGTTGCTCCCCTAAAGGTGTATTTGCACTCATGTGCTGCTAGAACTAAGCAGCGGCACAGTTTAGTTGTATCGAATACCACGCTTGAACTGATGGGATCCGTGCTGCTAGCTGGGTTTCGTTGGCTAGTTGCCACCTCTCAGACTGAACTTGTAGAGTTGCTATGAAGGTTAAAATGTGATAAATGCTTATGAATGCCAAGCGTTGGGCAATCCACCTGGGTCCACAGAGACTGCTTGCTTGGTACGAGGGTGAGCAAGTTTAGTGGGTCTGGGGCCATTTCCATCCTGCTGGGAGTCAGGGAGGGCAGCATCGTCCACTCCCACTGAAAGCAGAAGTCATTCTAAGTTTACTTCCAGTTTCAGGAGAAGTTGGTTTATTTGTTGTTGTAAACTGTCCCCAAGACAACTGTGGCATATGGTGACCCTATGAATGGAAGGCACCCATCATTAACAGCCATGCTCACAAGACTACCTTACCCATTAGGTACTTTGGGCACAGTGCCTAAAGCCTACAAAAACATCCCTAGTGGCAGTGATATATTTAAGTCTTTTACTCCAAATCTCAAGTCAAGTCTCAAGTCCTTGAAGATACTTTCAAGTCAAATCTCAAGTCTGGGAGCCAACTTTATGCCCTGACCTATATTGTAGAATTTCTGGAGAGAGTCAAACAAAGTCAGTTTTGAAAATTTAAGCAAAGCTGGGCCTCTACATTTGCGGATTTGCCACCTGCAGCTTCAGAAGTGGGGAATAGGATCCTTCTTATTCCCTCCTTCCAAGACGGGAAGCTTTTGTGCCAATTGGCATGAAAGAGTCTGCAGCTTCAGAAGCAGGGAATACGATCCTTCTTACTTCCCATTACTGAAGCTTCAACAGCTTTAGAAGGAAGGATCCTTCCTCCAAGCCTGTTACCTAGCACACTGGCTGTTCCCCTCTGAGAAATGCACCCAACACTTTGGGACTGAGTCTTGTCCTTTGCTCTGGGGAAAAGTTTTAGAAGGCTCCTCTGATATACAGTGGGGACAGGCTGCTAAGCAGACTTCAAGCCTGCCTCAAGCTCACTGCCTAACCCGTTTGCTGTTCTTCTCTGAGAAATGCACCCACACTTTGGGCTTGAGATGAATCGTCACGTGACCAGCAGGCAAAAAGAGATGGAACTGCTGTTCTGGATGAATGTGTTTTATGTCACTGAATCAAGTCAAGGGCCTCATTTATGGCCGAGTTGAGTCTGAGTCAAGTCACTGAAGCAACTTAAGTCTGACTTGAGTCCAAGTCAATTGACTCAAGTCTACATCACTGCCTAAGTGGTACATCCAGGCAAGGTGGGGAGTCGAATACAAGAGTGCCTAGGGAGTACAAGAACCTTAACGTAGCCCTGCTTGCTCAGATCTTGCAGACTCAGGTCTGTGCCTTCCTTGACTTGTAACGCAGTCTTCCTCTTTTGCTACTTTACCAAGCATTATTGTTTTTTCTAATAAGTCATGTTGTCTCATGATATACCCAAAGTACGACAGTCTCAATTTGGTCATCCTAGCTTCTAGGGAAAGTTCAGGTTTGATTTACTCTAGGACAGTGGTTCTCAACCTGTGGGTCCCCAGATGTTCATGGACTTCAGCTCCCAGAAGCCCCAGCCACTATGGTCAATGCTCAGGACTTCTGGGAGCTGAAGTCCACAAACATCTGGGGACTCACAGGTTGAGAACCACTGCTCTAGGACCCATTTATTTGTCTTTTCAGCAGTCTAGGGTATCTACAGAATTCTTCTCCAGCACCACATTTCAGAGGAGTTGATTTTCTTCCTATCAGCTTTCTTCACTGACCAGTTTTCACAACCATAGAGAGATATTGGAAATAGCATGGACAATTCTAACTTTAGTATTCAATGATATATCCTTACACTTCAGGATCTTGTCTAATTCCTTCATAGCTACTCTTCTAAGTCCTAGTTTTCTTCTTCTTGACTGCAGTCTCTATTCTGACTGAGCCAATATATGGAAAATCTTTATGGTAATTATTTCAATGTCTTCATCATCTACCTTAAATGTATGTAAATCATCTGTGGTCATTATTTTTGTTTTCTTAAGGTTCAGCTGTAAACCTGCATTTGCACTTTCTGCCTTGACTTTCTTCAATGATCATTCCAAGTCTTTGCTGTCTTCTGCTAGTAATATGGTATCATCTGCATATCTTGGATTGCTGATGTTCCTTCCTCCAATTTTCATGCTTCCTTCCTCCAAGTCTAATCCTGGTTTATATATGATGTGTTCAGCATACAAGTTAAACAGCTTGGGTGATAAAACACAGCCTTGCCCGACCCCCTTGCCAAATGGAAACTGGTCTGTTTTTCTGTATTCTGTCCTAACAGTAGTCTCTTGTCCTGTGTACAGACCATATATCAAGGCAATTAAATGTTGTGGAACACACATTTCTTTAAGAGCAATCCATAGTTTTTCATGATCTACAAAAATAAAGGCTTTGCTATATTCTATAAAGCACAGGCTGATTTACTTTTGGAATTCCTCAGTGCACGCCATTATCCAATGTATGTTTTCAGTATAATCCCTTGTGCCTCTTCCTTTTCTGAACCCAGCTTGGATATCTGGCATTTCTGGCATTGAAAACATGATGCCCAGGTACAGCATGCCACCTTTTACTGGAGAATTGTGCGTCCTAGAATTTTGTAAGAGCGTGATTCTCCATTTTGGGGTAAATTTCCCTCTCCCAACAGCCATGGGGAGTGGTCCAGGGATGGTGAGGCAAAAATGGACAGAAGGACACAGACGGCCCATTGTCTCTAAGCTGTCCATCCCTGGTTTAATTGCCTTCTAAACCTGGAATCCTGGCTTGTTTCTCTCAAACCAACCAGGTTTTACAAGCCAAGGACACATCCTTGTTTGCTATCCTGACCAATAAGGGCTAGAATCCCCAGTTCATACCTGTGAGACAGTAGCCAAGGGGAAATAAAACAGGACTTATTCTTTGCTGTTTTCCTCACTACCCAAACAGACAATGAAGCCATGCTATGCCGCCATCCTGGATCTTTTTCAAAGATGAAGAAGGGCAAGGATTTGCTGCCACCACCCGCTGAATTATGAATCAACTGAACAGTACAGCGGGATCCTGTTCAGTGGATTATCAATCCCTGTGTTTAAGGACCTTCCTTCCCTCTCCCTTCCCCCTTCTGAGTGAGAGAAGTCCTCTCTAGCGTGGGAATGGGGAGAAACAGAGATTTCACGGAAAGCGTTTATTCAAGGCATGCAAAATAAACAAGACAATATCACACTTGAGAGACTCCCCCCTCCCAGGCATGCTTAAGTTACAAGTAGTTACAAAAACAGATATAAAAGCACAGATACATTCCTAAGATCAGCCAACTTCCAAAATAATAAAAAGCCTAACGCGACTAACTACTTTATTCTAGTTACTCACAATTAGGTTATAGGCTTAGATCAGTGGTTCCCAACCTGTGGGCCCCCAGATGTTTGTGGACTTCAGCTCCCAGAAGCCCTGAGCATTGACCATAGTGGCTGGGGCCTCTGGGAGCTGAAGTCCACAAACATCTGGGGGCCCACAGGTTGAGAACCACCGATGGTCTAAAAGAGACGGGAGGGGCCAGGAGACGAGGCATGGGACCTCCAGCCTATGACTGGCCCAGATCCCATTGTTCTTCTCTCTCCTTCTCTCTGGCCACATGGCCTCCCAGAAGTTTTATATTTCCTCCCTGGAAGCATCTCGAAGCATCTCCAAGATGCCCACCTCTTTCCCTTGTGGTTGGTCAGTTCTCACCCTGTGACCTACGACGCTGACCCACACTAAAATGTAATCTAATCCCAAGACCTCATTAACCCTTGGTTTACCTTAAGAGGGAAGTATCTCCCTTTGCTAAGCCTAGATAATGGGAAGCCCCATTATCACAGGATGAAAAAGTATGTATCTACTACTGTACATATATACGAGTCTGATACTACATTTTAGAGGATGTTAGCCCCTTCTCAAAGGGCCAGCTGGGATAGTGCTTTGAGTGTTGGACTAGGACTCCAAGAGACCAGAGTTCAAATCCCCACTCAGCCACAGAAATCCACCAAGTGACCTCTGGAAAGTCAAAAACTCTTAGCTTCAGAGGAAGACAATGGCAAATCTCCTTTGAACAAACGACAAAAAAACTCTCTCAGATAAGGTCGCCACAAGTCAGAGTCAACTTCAAGGCATGTAACAAGTCCTCTCTTGCAATCAGGCTTGCAATCTTCTTGGCATTCAATTTCATTTCTTATGCTGGGGACACAGCAAAGAGGAACCATTTACTCCCTGCTGAAGCGGCAGTAGTACAGACATGACAAAAGAATAGCACACTGTGTGGGAGCTCGTACGGAAACAGCCCTACAGAAAAACCAAACTACATATTATATTAGATAAGTTATCATATTTAGGCTCTCATCCAGTTAGGGACAAACATGTGTGTAAATCCCACTATGTATGTAGAGCCAAAAAAAAAATGGCATTGCACAACAGACGTGTTCACTGATACTGCTGGAAACGACATTGCACAAGCAGCATGTTCTTCTGTGCCTTCTCTTTGCAAGTTGTGATTGTATGTTGCAGTTCTACATTGTAGCTGCAAGTCCCATAGTATGCATTGTGATCGTGCATAGTATATTGTCTGTTACAGTTGTGCATCACATATTGTGAATTGTGCAACAGCACCTTGTCTTTGACATGTGTTCTGTATGGCGGTTGTTAAGTGCTCGTGAGGCGTATCTCCATGTGCAGATATTTATGCTACGATGAGCAAATGTTGGATTGCAGCCATAGCTTTTGTTTTATTTTGGTGCTTTAAAAATAGCAACCATTGACAGGAGGAGACTAAGATCAGCACTACAGCACAATCTAGAAAGACAACTAGCCAGTATTACTGAAGCCAATGAAAAAGTATAGACACTTGTATTCAAATTCCCAAGGAGAGTCCAGATTTTAGGCAATTGTGTAGCTCCCTATCAATAAAAATTTGAGCAGTTTTCATTTCCACCACATGCAGTTCTTTTGCGAAGTTTATAGACCTTAGCTGCCTATCAAGATCGAGCCATCCCAAAACACTTTGTATTACCAATGGGACAGGTTAATTAATAACATTAATTGCTTAGGCCAGTGATTCTCAACCTGTGGGTCCCAGATGTTTTTGGACTTCAGCTCCCAGAAGCCCTGAGCATTGACCATAGTGGCTGGGGCTTCTGGGAGCTGAAGTCCACAAACATCTGGGGACCCACAGGTTGAGAACCACTGGATTAGGCAATCCATTCTTTCCACCCTTACCTAACTGTGAGGACTGCAGCTAAGCTCAAAGAAAGCAGAGAAATTTATGGCAGATGATGTGATCCCTGCTCCTCAAAAAATTCCAACCCCAGAAGCCATAGGTCCACTACCCCACTGGGTTTAATCATTTCCCTCTATTGTTTCAGTCCCAGGGAAATTTACTTCCTGAGGCTGCAAAAGAGAAATGGCCAGGTGTAATTTTTGGTGGGACTATATATAACAAAGGGAGAAAGGAAGAGTTAACCTTCCACAGCTCCGATCTCCTCCATCCGTCTAGGTTCTCTTCAACATGAAAGTAACACCTGAAAGATTGCTGAATATAATGGATATAATCCACTTCTGAACAGATACACACAGGATTCCACAGTTAATTCCAGCTAAAAACACTTAGCATCAGGCTGTGTAAACCAGTTCAGTTCTGCTTCCCCCCAACAAGATGGTTATTTTGTATGTATTAAGGGACAGAAGTGGGCAGTTGGGGCATACAACAGGATCTGTTTTACAGAGCTTCCTTCCTAGATTTTACATAGTTTCCCTGCAACTCCCTCCCCTTCACATTACCAGATAGATAGATAAATAAATAAATAACCCTCCAATATTAAATTACTCTTGGGCCTTATTAAGATGTATCCAGGTCATATGCTTTGTGTGATTTCATTTTTGGACTTCCTTTTTTTAAAAAAAATATGCATAAGTGACTGGTGCTATGTGCTCCCTTATGCAAGATCCATAAATAAAAGCGTCCGTCTCTGACGCGTCTGAGGATGCGGGCGGGTAGGCTCAGATCCAGCAGCAGGGAGGAGTAACTAGCATATTGCAACATCAGCAGCAAAGGCAGGTGGGGAAGTTACATCCTGGTGTTGATTTTACAGAAAACCAGGGCCAGCTCTGGGCATTAGGCAATACAGAGTATTTACACCCCTGCAAATCACTTCCTATTCTGCTCTGGGTGTATGAAGGACAGGGCCAGCCCTACCCTTGGGTAAAGTGAGGCAGCCACCTCAAGCTCAAGGTTTTGAGTGTGGTGAAAAGGAATATATTTTTATTAATCGCATTTGTTAGGTTACAGCTCAGGAATGGGGTGGAATCTTCATCTGCTAAATTAACTTGGCCAGCTTAGGAAACTTAGGAAACCTTTGCTGATCAGGCAGCAAACTGTCTCAGTCCGAGGAGAGGAACGAGAAGATTGAATGCAGAACAAAGATCAATGCCTTCTGGTAAAGCTTCAAACTGCGCCTCTTCTTGGCTACACCCACATTTGGTCCTGGGTCCACCCACCATTGTATCTGGCGCCAGCCACTATCCACACGTCCAGAGGAGAGTGACCAAAATGGTGAAGGGTCTGGAAGCCATGCCCTGTGAGGAGCGTCTCAGGGAGCTGGGTGTGTTTTGTATTCACAAGAGAAGGTTAAGAGGGGCCATGATAGCCATATTTAAATATCTGAAGGGATGCCATGTCAAGGAGGGAGCGGGCTTGTTTTCCGCTGCTCCAGAGACTAGGACAAGGAGCAATGGATTCAAGCTGCAGGAAAGGAGATACCACTTGAACCTCAGGAAGGACTTCCTGACAGTCAGGGCTGTCCAACAGTGGAAGATGCTGCCTCCATGGAGTGTGGTGGAGTCTCCTTCCTTGGAGGTTTTTAAGCAGAGGCTGGATGGCCATCTCTTGGGAATGCTTTGATGTGGGTTCCTGCATGGCAGGGGGTTGGACTGGATGGGCCCTAGAGTCCCTTCCAACTCTAACGTTTCTCTGATTCTATGATTCTACTGCAGCTTCCAGCCCAATATACTTTTCCTAGAGGGTAACGTCCCTTTGTTCAGGATGCTGTCCTGTAAAAATTTATCTGGGAGTGCGCCCCATTAAACTCAATGGAACTTATTTTAAGGAGATAAAATGTACGTGGCCTGCCAATCCCTATTCTCCAAAAGACTGCACTTTAAATAAAACGTTGGTGCAGTGAGAGAAGGATGGGACAGACATGATGGAAGAATGAATTATGGGATGGACCACTTCCAGCACAGCAATTACAGGAAGCTTTATTAACTCTGCAGGAGTTCCCCTGCAGAACTTTGATGGCAATTTGCAACAAATCAGTCCTTTGCAAATAAATACATGGAGCAGCTTTAAGAAAAAGCAGAGAAGATAAATATGACATTGCCCATTTTGTGCTGTATGAGCTTCCATCCAAATATGGAAATAATTCTTTCCAAGTGCAAAGATGTGGCTTAGCTCAAGCACAGTGTGTACAGATCTGCTTTCTACTAACAGGGGTTAAGATGGGCAGGTCACCATGAATTTATGATTCTGTTTGCTGCAACTTGGACATTGCTTTTCTGCAATCAGCTGGAAGTGAAATTTCTGAGGACGCCAGAATTTCTGTGGTCAGATGGAAGCAGACTTTTACAAAGCGCTTCCACACAATAAATAGTAGTCATATTGCTGAACAAGACTGGGATGGACCAAGTTGAAATCCATCCTGACTCACGAAACTTACTGGGTGACCTTGGGCCAATATCGCTCTCGTTCTCTCCGCTGGCCTACTCCCCAGGTTGTTGTGAACAAGCTTGGAAAAAGTCATCTGTTCAGATTACAATCCTGTGTCAGACTACAATTTTCAGAATCTTCCAGGTGGCACGAGGGGATGGGAGTTGTAGTCCCATGTTGAAAAGGGGACTACATCCCCTCCAACATGGCCCCTGTGGTCTCTTCCAACTCTATGATTCAGGGGTATACGTTGTCCATGCAGCAAAATTCAACAAAATCCAAAATCCACAAAAGAGCAATACCTTTACTGGCCTATCAAAATGCACGAAGTACATCAAGCAAGCTTTTGACGCTTCACAAGGTCAGGCAAAAATGTTAAAAAGAAGGAAAGTAATAATGTCAGAGTCACAAGCCTACATTTTGTTTCAGAAGTTATTTCTGTTGTCAATCAAGATAGACTGGAGGGATCTCAATGCGACTCTTCTTCTTGGCCATGTGGAGACTAGAGACAAAGGGCAATAAAATAAATTAAAATAAATTTTAAACTCCATTTGTAACTCTCCAACATTTCACAGATAAAAACTGGGGAACGTGTAGCCAGGTAATATCAGAATGTGGTCAAGATGGCAAAAGTCATTTGGCGAAGGCACCAGCTAGGAGAGGCTGCAGCAGCTTGTTTTTGTCTGAAGCCATTTCCGCACTAGACTTTTATAGCACTAGGATTCCACTTGAAACATCCTATGGAATCCTGGGGTTTGCAGTTTCGGTAGGGGCCGGCCGGCCCCTCCCGAAACTGCAAACCCCAGGATTCCATAGGATGTTTCAAGCGGAATCATAGCACTATAAAAGTCTAGCGCAGAAATGGCCTGAATCTACAGAGAAGGATAAGACATCCAGCCTCCTCTCCTCTCCCCTCTCTGCTGAATTAATTGAGTGCCTATTAATTCTGCACTTTGAACTCCATTTGCAGCAATTAGAGTAAACTGAGGACAAAGGGGGAAAGGAGGAAGAGAAGAGAGAAACTGGGACCTTTTAAAAGCAACTAAATAGTGGGATGATAAGAGGATTAATCAAGATTGTCTTAACCAGGTCGGAGGAAAGGGGGATGAAAGCTGTACTGTTATTAATATCACTTCTCCCTGCATCATCCATGTGCTAAGTAATTTTTTAAAAAAGAAAGAAAATCCCCATATTCTCGTTTCTCCAAAACTGAAGAACTGCAGCCTTTAGGGAGCTCTAGCAATATCTCTGCTGCTCCATTTCCAGAATTGCCAGAGACATGCATGCAGAGAGTTTAGGATACATCTTGATAAAGCAAGTCCAGGCGTCCCTTGGAATGAGAGCAGGAAAAACAGGCACAGCGGATGGGAGCGTCACCCAGAGCCAGAGGCAATGCACATCTTCAGCCACGACGGAGAGAAAGCTGGGGTTTCTGTGCCGTGCCGTGCCATGCCAGCTGGGCCGTTCTCTGAGAATGCGGCCAGAAAAGAGCTGCATTATAATCAATACATGGTCTCATGAATAGATAAAGAGAATTCTCATTTGTCACTGAGCAAACATTTCCTTAGAAAGCGGGGTTATGACACAACAACCGAGGTTTTGTGGCACTTCGCACTGGAGAGGAATATAATACTGAGCTCATCGACAGTAACAGAAGACAGGCCTTGCCCTTACATTCATCAAGATGGCCAGTAGGGTGATGCCTGTGGCATATATTCATAAAATTACTAATGCCAACCGCAGCTAATTATTGCAGCGTAAACTGAGCCAGCTGGACAGAGAGTCCGATCCTCTACTATATTCAGTTTTATCCGCCAAGCATTCTGCGGCTATCAACCATCCTCACCACTCCTGGGGCTGTTTTCTTGGGGCTTTGCCTCCTTAGGGTTGATTTTTTTTTTTAATAGAGACAAAAGTAAAACATATGTGAGTTAAGAAAAAAAGAATCAAGATCAATAACAGTTGTATGCAGACATATAAAAAAGAAACAAAAAGAACCAAGAAAGGAACAAAGAACTTTCCCCTGAGTGTCCTTGGGTAATCCATTAAATATATAAGTATAGATCATTAACATTTTTAAATTACTTGTCTAATTCTAACATAGGTCTATTTTAGCCATAAATTTGTGTAATGTTAAAAAAAGATTAACTTGTAATCTGAAAAACCAACTACCGTTAATTCAGAATAATTGTTTCTGAGATAATTGAATAGCCAGTTGATTGTGTTAATTGTTAATTGTTGTGTGTTTTAGGTGGGTTGGTGGGTGGGAAGGATTGGGTATGTTTTTTAATGTTTTTTAGTGTAATTAATGTATTATTGTTGTTCACCACCTCAATCCATGGGGAGAGGAGGGATAGAAATAAATTTTATTATTATTATTACAGTAGAGTCTTGATTATCCGTCCTTTGGTCATCCGACATTCCGGATTATCCGACGTCACGGCTGCTTGGGGGCGTGGCCGTAGGCATTTCCATGCCCCCCCAGACACGCCCAGACACGCCTCAGACATGCCCCCAAACATGGCGGCCGCTACGGGCCTCCGGATTATCCAACATTTTCAGCTATCCGACTATCAGCCCACCGTTTATGTCGGATAATCGAGACTCTACTGTATTATAATTAATCAATGGTTTCCAAGAATGTGAATATTTATCTATAAAGCCATCTCCTATCAATGTTGTCAAGCTATCCATCATCGCCATATCCATTACCTTTAATAACCATTCTTCTAATGTTGGTATTACCTCCGACTTTCAATTTTTAGCAAATAGCAGCCTAGCTGTGACCCTTAGATTGATTTTTAAAGGACCACACACCACCCCTCCGCTTCAACAAACTGTAGATTTTCCTCAAGGCTGCCGATCAATCCCTTTTGTGTCTTCACGGCCCTCTTTTGACTATGAAGCTATCATAACTCAGCAGGACCCGAGTCCACTGGTAGTATCTGTGATATCGGAGAGAGACAATAGGGCAAGACTGTGTAGTGTCCTGGAGGGCCTGGCTCACTCAGATTGGTGTAAGGAAAGTTCAGTCTGTGGACCACATGTGACCACCTTTGGGCCCCAATTTTTGGCTTCCAAATGCTTTCCAGATAGCTTGGGAACTTTTCACATTTTTATCCCCCTAGAGCATGTTCGGCCCAGGAGAGGCACTGATTTGCAGACAACTTTCTGCTGTTAAAAAGAAAAGAGGGGGTCCTGCTGGGTCAGAGAGAGTTCAGAACTTGGCAAAGTTCTGGGGTGTCTGGGGTCGTCTGGGGGCAAACAAAATTGATAGGGCGGACAAGGGAATGTGGCAGAGGATGCAATTTGCCAAGGACTCTTGGATGGGCCAGCGTGGCCTCCAAACCCCTGACAGTTGTCCATTCCTTAGTCGCATCCTGACTTAGATCGCAGCTAAACCAGATTCAGGAATATACTGGAGTAAACTGAGCTCACTGGTGATACAAAATACAGCTATATGGTTTCCAAGAAGATGGAAAAGAGGAGGCAGCGACCAAAATAAAAAGCAAAGGAAGTTATGTCACAGCAGAGGCACCGGGTGTCATGTCCTGGATAAGTTGTGCTCACAAACTTTACTCAGAGTTAGAACAGAAGTGTTTATTCGGAGCAAAGGAAGCATCACAGCAGCCTCCCTGAGAAGTTGCTGAGACTATCGCATATGGGATGGTTACAGATTTTATGCTTGTGTCATACAGATTTAGGGGTGCATACCTGTGACTGGTGAAAGTCATAGATGTCACATCACCCTACCAGTACAGGCACTTTCCCAGACCCTCCATTATTTACCTATCTTTTATCCTTGAAGCTAGAAAAAATTGCTGTCCCGTTATCTTTAGGTTGCCAGTTCCCATAACACCTTCCTGATACTTTCTCATTCTTCTTTCTGATCTTCTTCCCCTTGCCTGGATACAAAGTAGCAACGAACAATAAAACAAGTGACCATTTGGTGCCCTGTGATATCTTAGAGGTTCCAACCAGATACATAGTGGTAAATAGCAATTGATAATTAATAATAATAATAATAATAATAATAATAATAAAATTTATTTATATCCCGCCTCTCCCAACGGATCGAGGCGGTACTACAACAGTATATAAATACATTAAAAGCAATTAAAACATAACCCATCCTCCCCACCCATCAGCCCATCTGAACCCCCTAAAACACATTAACTATTAAAAACAAAAATTGAGACTTGGAAGCAACTCGCCAAGCTATAGCCACATCTAAGTTATCAAAGCTATTCATATAGTATTACATGTCCAGCATAATTATGACAGGAACCACTCATCTGACCCTGGATGTGTATATGGTCTCCAGAAATACACAGGATGTCTTGTGCACCAGGGCCCACTAGAACTCCCCACAGCGTTGTCAGTTCAGGATCATCCCGGGCCAAAAGTGGAGACCTAAGGACACCCCTGCTGATATTATGCAGCGTGATTCATTAAGTACCAACCACAGTTTCTCGGGGCTTGTCACTGAAACATAGGACATTTCTGCACTACGCTGTTATAGCGCTATTATTCCACTTTCAGCACCCTAGGGAGTCCTGGGGTTTGCAGTTCAAGGAGGGGCATTTAGAATTCTCAGCCAGAGAGCTCTTTGGCCTTAGGAAACTACAAACCCCAGAATTCCACAGGAGGTTGAAAGTGGAAGAATAGCACTACAACAGTGTAGGGCGGAAATGCCCATACAGCCCCCCTCCACATACACTGATAACATACTTCCCTATTTGGAAATTAAGAGAGAAATAATAGCTAAAGAGTATTTCTCAAATGAAGATGAAATGAGGGGATTACTCCTTTTCACTTACTTAGGGAGAGGGGATAAGGAACATTTAATCTACTTAATCTTGCTCCTAATCATAGAATGGACATAGAGCAGACTGGAAGGTGAGTCCTGGTGCTACAACAGCTAGGAGGGAAGGTATACGCTAATACACAGACCTTTTGCAATTTGCAGGAAAAAATCAATAAACCGTTGTAAAACAGCAGCAAGCTTTTGCTCTCCTAAGTGAGCTAGAGATTTGTACCCAGTCCTTTCCTCTTGCCTGGAGCTGCCTCCCCCCAAAAAAACCCTGAAGAAATTACACCCTCTTATTTCCCCTGGAGATGATCCTTGAAAACTGGAGACACAAGGACAGACCTGGCAACTCTAGCTCCTAGACAAAAAGCTGGCTTTCTTTTTGGGACTGAGACAAAGTGGCATAGAAATAGGACCTTGCTTTGTAGATGCTCACAGATTGGGTGGGGCAACTGTCACTCCCCGTGATTCCTAGGACTGAGAGAGGAGAAGATTTTTGTTCCCAGGGGAAAAGAGTTCTTATCAGTAGGGAAGCTGGCACTGCTAAACACTATCTGCACTGATGTTCAGGTTGCATCTCTGTCTTGCAGGGGCTTAGTCTCAGAGGCCCTCTTAAAGGGCTGCAATAAAGGGGCAGAGAGAGAGAGAGAGAGAGATTGAGAGAGGGGAGCCTGCCAAACAAATCTATACAACCCTCTAAGCATGTCCTCCAGCTTTTCACAGATGAAAATTGATTTTTTTATGGTAGCGTCCAATTCCCAGTTTGGGATGTTGTGTATGTTTCTGATGAAGTGTGCAAGGTGGGTTGTGCATGTGTCTGGTGATGTGTTAGAAGGACTGCCCAACAGTGAGCCCCTCTCTCCTTCCTTCCTATTCCTTTCCCCACATTTTGATTTCTGGCAGCCGGCTCAGGAATGGTCTCATCTAACACACACACACACACAGAGCTGTGTTTAATAATGACAAAGCATCCATATTTTTTTCTGTACTCCTTTCATGTTTCTACCCCTGATCCTTGGAAC
The DNA here is from genome assembly GCA_948472985.1 of Iguana delicatissima. Lineage (NCBI taxonomy): Eukaryota > Metazoa > Chordata > Lepidosauria > Squamata > Iguanidae > Iguana > Iguana delicatissima. The sequence goes on from CAOKZL010000007.1 coordinate 135,729, forward strand.
TATTTCACTCCACTTGTGCAAAGAGGTTGAGCTTCATTTCCTTTGTGACATTCTAAGCTACACGGGGGTCCACTAACATTTAGGAGAATGTTGACATGGCACCTTGCTACAAAAACCTGCTTGTCTTGCAATTCTTAGTTTTCACCCAAACTCTTTGCCACCTTGTGACTTTTTTTTCCAGCAAGCTCTCCCAGAGGATAGAATCAGAGTTGGAAGAGACCCCAGGGGCCATCCAGCCCAACCCCCTGCCATGCAGGAACACCCATCAAAGCACTCCCAACAGTTGGCCATCCAGCCTCTGCTTAAAAACCTCCAAAGAAGGAGACTCCACCACATTCCACGGAGGCAGCAGATTCCACTGCCAGACAGCTCTGACCGTCAGGAAGTTCTTCAGGTGGAATCTCCTTTCCTGCAGAATTCCTGCACTAGGAACTGCTATTGTCTCTGGGCTGTGCATTACACCTCTTTTGTGTGTTTCTCTCAAGGACTGTTTGTGGTTTTTTGTCCTAGTTGTCTTCCTGCTCATTTCGTATTTCTGACTTCTTCCACCTTCCACCATCCTTTTCCATTGACTAGAAAAAACAAAGATGGCATCCCAGCTGTCACTAGGGAACACGAGGTAGGAAAAGGGGGAGAGATTTCATAGACTCATACAGTTGGAAGAGACCACAAGGGCAATCTAGACCAACCCCCTGCCATGCAGGAATATACAATCAAAGCACTCCCAACAGATGGCCATGCAACCTCTGCTTAAAAACCTCCAAAGAAAGAGATTCCACCACACTCCGAGGCAATGTATACCACTGCTGAACAGCTCTGACTATCAGAAATTTCTTCCTGAGGTTTAAGTGGAATCTCTTTTCTTGTAGTTTGAATCCATTGCTCCATGTCCTAGTCTCTAGAGTAGCAGAAAACAGGCCTGTTCCTTTCATATAGTTAAATATGGCTGTCATATCCCCTCTTAACCTTCTGTTCTCCACATTAAGCATACCTAGCTCCCTAAGATGCTCCTGATAGGGTCTGATTTCCAAGCCTTTTACCTTTTTGGTTGCCCTCCTCTGGACATATTCCAGCTTGTCAATATCCTTTTTGAATTGCGGTGTCCAGAACTAGACACAGTATTTTAGGTGAGGTCTGGCCAAAGCCAAATAGGGTGGTTTTTTACTATTACTTATTTTTTGGTTGAGAAAGTATTGCCCCTCAGCAGCGTGAATAGGGACACATGTGGTTATAGAGACATCAATAATTCTTCCATTTGGACACCCCCGGCGACTTGAAGCATCACAGACCAAGATTTAAGTGAAAATGACATTTCAGCTACAAGCAAAACAGAAGGTGAAACATGACTGTTGTCTGGCTTATCCCACAGAAGACAACACTGGGCTGGGTGCAGAAATCATTTCATGGTATGAAGCTTCTTTGGACTAGAGACTTGTATTACCTAGTGGTTTGAAAGTCATTTCTTTCACAAACAGGAAAGAGTCCATAGCTCACTGGGAGAGCGCGGCCTTTGAATGTAAAAGGTCCTAGGTTCAATCGCTGGCATCTCCAATTAAAACAGCAGCGAGCTACATTTTCAGCCTTCCTGGCCAAGGGATGCACACAAATGTACATACAAACACCCCTTCCTCCTGACACCCCCATCCTCACACACACTTCCTTTCCTCCCAAATGGAAGAATGTCATGTAACCCAGCTAGGGAAAACAGATTCTTGACAGCCCTGACTAATACGGTGCTAATGTTCTGCAAACGGTAGTTTATTTATTTCAGCTAAGTGGCTCAGAAATAAAGCACATGCCTTACATGTCAAAATTTCTAGACTCAGTCCCTGGTATCTTAAAGAGAAGAATGTCAGGTAATAGAGTCAACTAGAAAAGAGACTGCTCTTGCTTGGCTGGCCAAAAATCAGCTGTGGACCCCTTTCACATAACATAATTAGAGCGCTAGAGAACTACCATGGCTACATCCTGTGGGATCTTGGGATTTGCAGTTGGGCGAAGTTCTAGAGGCCTCTGGTTGAGAATTTTAAAGGCTTCTCTCAAAACTCTGAATGCCGGGGTTCTATAGGATGCTGCCAGGACAGTTAACAGAGGAATAATCGTGGTATAATTGTATGGTGGGAAAGAGCCCTGTGTATATTTAGCAAGGAAATAAATGTTCAGGGTTAAGGCTGTTCCCCTCGCCTACTAGGCAGAGATTTTGGATGCGATGAAAATGAACAAATATAGTGAATAATTCAAAAAAGAAACTGTTAGAAACCTAGTTCCACTTTTTATTTTATGGGGAATCGGAGTTTTAGGGGAGCGCATCCCATACAATTGCAAAACTGATGCTTCTAGAATGGAAACAACAGTTCTTGTGGGAGTCATTGCTTGGCAGGGAGAATGAGGAGAACAGAGTCCCCAAACTCTCCCCAAAGTCCCCAGTTTCGGGACTGCAACACAGCCCATGAGCCATACTTTGCCCATCCTGGTTTGGGGGTGCAGATAATCCATGCAATACACAGCACTCTTGCAAAACAACAACACCACCAAAACAGTACCATCACCTTGTTTCCTGAGCAGCCAAGGGTGGGGGGGGGTTGAAAAGACATGATTTAATAGACAGCATTTGAATGGCTTTGATGATTAAAATGTGAGTGGGCAGGGGAGCTAAAACAAAAAGGGAGCCTCGGAGTCTTTATTTGTTCTGTTTTCTTCTTTGAAAGCGCACGTGGCCTTGCTCACAGCCAAGAAACGACATGCACAAACCTCCTTCTTCCCTCCTTGGGTGGGTGGGGGGAAGCAGCACTTTCCTCTGGGTCTGTATGCTTCTCTGCCCCCAAGCAAAAAGGAGAGGGAAAGATGCTTCCCACTTGTTAGGGCAGAAAGGCAGCAATGGCAGCAGGGGAGTGATGGCTGGGTGAGCAAGGGCGTGCTGCCGCCCCTGAGCGGCCATTCCCTTCTTTCTGCCGTCTGAGGCACTTGCCTCCCAAAGATTCATGATCAAACAGCCTTGCCGCATGGACCCCTTTTGGGGTACGTGGTAAGGCCTGGGTAGTGAGAGGGAGAGATTTGCTGTTGGAATAAAAATTAGCTTCCAGTTTGGCTGGCTTCCCTACTTGATCTGTGTGCATCCCATGTTGTTATTTGCTTCTAGGGTTGCTCGGTGCCCCTTATTATAAGGGATGCCCCCTATTTTTATATGGACCGGAAGAAATGCTAAAAATCCTGGATGGTTTGATGTTGTGGGCCCTTCATAAAAGCAGAAATGTGTGCCCCCCGTAGTTTCGGAACGGGGGTAATACACATCAGTAAGTTGTAAGCTGCCCTGGGATCTTCAACTATAGAGTGAGATCTAAATATTTTAATTAATTAAGTTAACTGAAACCAATACTGTACTTTCATTTGGTATTTTTGTAGAAAACAAACTTGTGAATAGCTATATAGAAAAGGGTTTTTTCCCCCCTTTTTTTCAAAGTGAGGAGATTTAAGTTGATCATTGTTAATTTAACTAATGCTACAAAATATGGGAAGTCAGGGGAAGTGAGGGTTGGGAGAGATTTCTTCTTTCCTTTTTAGAAGGTTTGCTTTGTCTATTTTCTTTTCCTTGTTTCTACTTTCATTGGTTATTTTGCTTCTTTCCATTTTCCTTTCTGGGAAGATTTGCTCCTTTTTTTTTACTGTGTATTTACTCTCTTTCATCTATTGATACATATTTTGGAGGTTTTTTTCCTTTTCTTTTTCCGTATTGAAAGTCTTAATTGTTTATATGATATCTGTTATTTGCTAAAATTTAGCAAAATATGTTTTTAAAAACTAGCTATAGTACTTCCCAGTTGTCAACCTTGCAGATCATGAGTTTCAATTGTCTCTTATCACTGTTCTGAAAATTTGGCAACACTTTTTGCCTCAGGAAGCAAAATGCCTTAGGCCCATACTGGTTCAGGTTCTTATGGAAGGTGCAGTGGTTCTCAACCTGTGGGTCCCCAAATGTTTTTGGACTTCAACTCCCAGAAGCCCTGAGCATTGACCATAGTGGCTGGGGCTTCTGGGAGCTGAAGTCCACAAACATCTGGGGACCCACAGGTTGAGAACCACTGGGATAGAGGAAGGCAGGGAGGAGAGAGAGGGAGAAAGAGAAGAGAAAGAGATCTCCTGTCACTTATTCTCTGATCTCTTTAACTGGAGATGCAGGGAAACTGGAGCTTTTTGTCACGTCCTGGTTAACTTGTTTATTTTGAGCAAAACAAGAAACACAGCAACTTTCCTGGTAACGTGCTGAGACTAGTGCATCTTGGATGGTTACAGATTTTATACCTTGTCTTAAAATTTTAGGCCCACATAGCAATGGTTGGTGAAAGTCATAAATGTCACATCACCCCACCAGTACAAGCATTTCCCTAGACCACAGCCATTTCCGCACTAGACTGTTATAGCGCTATGATTCCACTTTCAACATCCTATGGAATCCTTGGGTTTGCAGTTTAGGGAGGGGCCGGCAGGAACTGCAAACCCCAGGATTCCATAAGTGGAATCATAGCGCTATAACAGTCTAGTGCGGAAATGGCCCACATCTCTCAAACACAAGGCCCACAGGCCAAATCTGGCCTGCCAGGCCATTTCATGTAGCCTTTGCACCTCTCCTGCAACTGTGGTACTCTCCCCACCCACTCCTTTGTCCAAGTCTCACCATCAGAGAATTGCCACGGCTTGCAAAAGTTGGACAGAGGAGCAGTCAGAAGTAGAAGTAGATTGCAAGTGCTGGCTGCTCGGCCCCTCTTCAGAATACTGGCAGCCGGGTGGCCTGCAAGGTGGGGACTGGGCTCACCAGGTACAGAGGGGGACGGGGGAGCAGCAAGAGGCACAGAGAGGGTCTAGAGAGCAGAAAGTGGCACAGATTAATACTAAAACCAGTAATAATCGAATGCAGAGGCAATTATTTAATATGATAAAAGAGTAGATACCATTATATAGCCTTACAGATACAACCGGCCCATTGGGGGCAACCATAATGCTGATGCAGCCCAAGATGAAATCCAGTTTGACACCCCTGCCCTAGACCCTTCGTTATTTACATATTACATATCTTTCATCCCGGGAGCAAACACCAGCTCCTGCCCCCTTATCTTTGCATTGCCTGTTCCCATAACACCTTCCCGCTTCTTTTGCGTTTCCTCTTCTGATCTTCTTCCTCTTTGCCTGGATACGAAGTGATATCAAACAATGTGGCGATTAAGCATTTGGTGCCTTGAGAGAATTTAGAAGTGCCAACCAGATATATGATTGCAAGTAGCAATTGGCAACTGGCAACTGATATATAGTGCTTAGCAAATTATAGCCTTGTTTAATTTAGGAAAGCTGTTCTATTGCGTATACTAATACATATCCAGCATATTATGACAGGAGCCACGCAGCCTGACATTTCTACACAGAGCTACTTTCCCTCCTCTAGGATGACAGCAGCGCCTTTTGAAAATGGAGGTGAGTTTTCCTCGTTTGGTTTTCATTTCTAGCAGAGCGGAGGTTGTGTGACTCTGCACATCTGCTTATACCTACTGGAGAATGACCTTGTTGATTAATGTTGTGCATCAGAAATGGATGGCTCATGAATAGCACATCCTGTCATGTATGTAACAAATGACAACCCCAAAGCTTTACTAAATTATACATGATTTCTTTGGGGCTACTGTTCTCAAGCCATCCTCTGTCAGCAAAAGGATTGCATTACCTTGCATTCTGGTGTACCAACAAGATAAACTGTGGGTGATTTACCCCCACTCCCTACCCCAATATAATTTTATTCAGCTGAAAGGTAAAAATTGGCTCATGTCTTGCTACTGAATCATAAACAGTGGCCTGAAAGTTTTGCTTCGGGTGAGAAAAGTGGGGTATAAATATTTTAATAAAGCAATAAATAATAGGCAGGAAGAACTATAAAAGGGCTTCCTACTTGAGTTCAGCCTTGCCTCAGTTTGGAGTCATATGTTTTGGTTTGCCCTTGAATCCTGGTTTATTTTTTAATTTTGCTTCTGGTTTTCAGCTGGCAAGAAGTCCACTTCTTGGTCCTGGTTCATCTTACAGAACTGCGTATGGTTCTGCTCTGATACCTCAGCTCAAACCATGCTTATCATGTTTACCATGCTTATCTTCAGTTCAAACCATGCTCCATGCTTATCTCCCCACCACCATCACCTTTCATGTGCAGAATAACCCAACATTTTGAAATGAACCTCATCCTTGCAGCAAATTCTTTGAGACTGGATGGGTCCTCATGGCAGCCATTTTGCAACAGGCCATGTCCCCACTTCCAGAACACTATTCTATCCTACCTGGGTCAGACTTCACCTGGAATAATTCTATGTCCTGTTCTGGGCACCACAGTTCAAGAAAAATGTCAACAAGCTGGAATATGTCCAGAGGAGGGCAACCAATGTGGTCAGATGTTACTCCACTGGAAAAACCCTATCCCAGGGTCTACAATTTTGATATTAAAATATGATTCCATGTGCCTTAAGAGGTCACCCGGATGGGCACGTAGGCAGCAATGGTCAGACGATCGAAAACCAGGTCAGGCCAGTAAAATCCCCAGTCATGTAGCCCCAGGAGACCTCAAGCTGTGCAAACCCACAGTAGACAAAGGGCCCTCAGCCCCTGAGAAGCCGGCTTGAGGGGATTAGCGTGTTTGCCCAAGTTGAGCAAATATCCCATCAGGCGAGGACCACTTACATGAAGTCACATCACAACCAAATGCAGCCGAAGATCCTGAGACTTGGGCAACACCTTGTAATCTCATCATGCAAAGGAAGTTACCTTTGTGGAGCTTCTTTCTCGTTGCAACACCCATTGTTCTCCCCGGGAAAGGATTAGCCCACCAGGTACTTTTCCCCCTACAAATAGTCCCAGTTTTTGAGCGGTTCTTTGGATCACTCCCAGTCATCCCAGCTGACTGTTTCTCTGTCCGTTGAGTAATCCCCTCAGCCCTCTCTGTGCTGACCCCCACTTCTCTGCTGTTTTCCCGGACCAAGGATTTCTGGAAAAGGTGCAGTATTACCCCAGCTACAACCCCTTCAATATTCCCCTATCCAGTTTCCTCTCTTTTACTTCTTAATAGGTCTTGAGTGAGTGCATTACTGCATGAGACTTTCATTCAATAAAATCATTTATTGGACATTTTTGTTTGGTTATTGGCTTGGCCTGACCCCGTCAAAACTGGGTAAAAAGACCCCACTAGGTTACCCTGCCTCTCGCATTGCTATTGCTCATGCTCTGGCTAGTTTCCATTCCCCATCATGTGGAGCACATTGAGGTGTCCCCCAAGGGACCCCAGAAATCAGGGTAACACAGAGATCTGGAAACCAGTACCTATGAGGAACGGCTTAGGGAGCTGGGTATGTATACCTTGGAGAAGACACCAGAGGCGACACAATAGCCATCTTTAAATAACTGAAGAGACATGTAAAAGACGGATGAGTTTTTTCTTCCTGCTCCAGAGACTACAACACAAATCTCATGTATTCAAAGGACAAGAAAAAAGATTTTGCCTCAACACTAGAAAGAACTTGTTAACTATAAGAGCTGTTAGACATTGGACAGAAGGTGCTAGACTTTCTGGTCTTTAAAAAGAGGCTGGATGGTCATCATTCAGGAGCGCTTTAGCAGTTTATTCCAATACGGCAGGGGGTTGGACTAGATGACCCTTGTGGTCCCTTCCAGCTTTTCGATTCTATGAGTTTGATAATGACCAGGGCAGGCATTTTGTAGTGGTTTTCAGAATGCTTAAAAAAAAAAAACTTTGACAACTCCAAACAGTCCCATGAGCCTTCAGAATTTTCAAAGTTTGAAAAAACTGAGGATCCCGACCTCACAAAAATATTCCTTTGAACTTCCCACAGTACAGAGAAGGAGTAGAATGAAATTAATAGGGAAGACTGAAGGAAAGAAAGACATCCACCATTGTTTCAGCTGCATCTTTAGAATCTTGAGTCGTCTTTTCATCTGGTTTGCTGAGATGAATTGTAACCATTATAAACAGGCCCAAGAATAAGAAAGCATTAGTTATTTTGCCTTTCTTTGGTCTGTGGTATTGTGCTGATGACAGATAGATGTGAATATTGCTATTCAAACATAGGTCTCTTTCTGTTTCTTTAGACATCAGATCTGCAGCTGCCGCCTCCTCAGTCATTCATTGTGCCACTTCATTCCCATCTCCAGTTTGGCAGGTCTTTGCAGACACCACTAGCAACACCTCTCAGGGAAAGAAATCAGCAGCAAGGAAGGAAAACTATTTTTTAGATTTTTTTGTATGTTGGTACACGCTAGCAATGGGGAACTTGGTATCAAAGGCCATTTCTACACTAGGCTCCTATAGCACTATTGTTCTACTTTCAACATCCTATGGAATCCTAGGGTTTGCAGTTTCGGGAGAGGCCGGCTGGCCTTTGAATAATAGTGCTGTAACAGCCTAGTGTGGAAATAGCTAAAGATTGCTACAGGTAGTGAATAAAAGGCGAACTGCACTAGCCAGATTAGCTCTTTTCCCCCTTTGAGAACCTTTTCCTCCTCTGTCCGTGGTAGCTTCAAAGAGGGACAGTTCTCCCATCTCTTTCTCCAGATCTATCTGGCAACTCTGCTCTTGGAGAGCACACCTCAGTCGCCCATCTAACCTGCTCTGCACCCTATAAATTAACCTGCTGTAAGGTATGTGATGAACACTATCCCATTGTCAAGATAGACTCAGCTGCTAATCTCATACCCTCCAACTTGTCCCAATTGGGCAGGGAAAGACACAGTCAAGACTCTGCCATCTCACTTTTAGCTACTTTTGAAATGTCCCAGTTTCTCTCTCCGTCTCCCACTTCCCCATTAGTCCTCAGCTTACTTCCATTGCTGCAAACTGAATCCAAAGTGCAAAAGCAGTTTGCATGCAATTAATACAGCATCTTCTAGCTTGACAGATGAAGGGAATGCTGTGGATGTAGCATATCTCGATTTCAGTAAGGCCTTTGACAAAGTTCCCCATGACATTCTTGCAAAGAAGCTAGTAAAATGCGGGCTGGACAGGGCTACTGTTAGTTGGATTTGTAATTGGCTGACCGACCGAACCCAAAGAGTGATCACGAATGGCTGCTTTTCATCCTGGAGAGAAGTGACTAGCGGGGTGCCACAGGGTTCTGTCCTGGGCCCAGTGCTGTTCAATATTTTTATCAACGACTTGGATGAAGGAATAGAGGGCATGCTCATCAAATTTGCAGATGACACCAAATTGGGAGGGGTTGCTAATACGCCAGAGGACAGGATCAAAATTCAAAATGACCTGGACAGATTGGAGAGCTGGGCCAAGGCTAACAAAATGAAATTCAACAGAGAGAAGTGTAAGGTCCTACGCTTGGGTAGAAAAAATGGAATACAGAAATATAGGAGGGGGACTCATGGCTGGATAGCAGTATGTGCAAAAGGGATCTAGGAGATTTCATAGACAATAAGCTGAACATGAGTCAGCAGTGTGATGCGGCAGCCAAGAAAGCTAATGCAATTCTCGGCTGCATCAATAGGAGTATGGTGTCTAGATCGAGGGAGGTACTGGTACGACTCCACTCTGCTTTGGTTAGACCTCATCTTGAATACTGTGTCCAGTTCTGGGCACCCCAATTCAAGAAGGACCTGGTCAAGCTGGAGCAAGTCCAGAGGAGGGCGACCAAAATGGTGAGAGGCCTGGAAGCCATGCCCTATGAGGATAGACTTAGAGAGCTGGGTATGTTTAGTCTGCAGGAGAGAAGGTTAAGAGGGGACATGAGAGCCATGTTTAAATATCTGAAGGGATGCCATGTAGAGGAAGGAGAGGACTTGTTTACTGCTGCTCCAGGGACCAGGACAAGGAGCAATGGATTCAAGCTGCAGGAAAGGGGATTCCACCTGAACCTCAGGAAGAACTTCCTGACGGTCAGGGCTGTCCAGCAGTGGAATATGCTGCCTTGGAGTGTGGTGGAATCTCCTTCTTTGGAGGTTTTTAAGCAGAGGCTGGGTGGTCATCTGTCGGGAGTGCTTTGAGGGTGTTCCTACATGGCAGGGGGTTGGACTGGACGGCCTCCCTAAACTGCAAACCTCAGGGTTCCACAGGATGTTGAAAGTGGAATAATTGCACGATAACAGTCTAGTGTGGAAATGGCCATGGTCTCTCCTTCCATCCCATCACTGTCCTGCCCATGTGCCCTCCCATCTCCTGTCCCATCCCCTTCCCCTGCGCACACGAGCAAGTGAGCAAATGGACACTTGTACCACTTCCCCCCTGCAGTCCATGAATAATCAAATCCAAAATGCTTAATTTGCAAATGTGGAGAGCCAACTCTGTGTGTCCACACACGCTTGCATATTACCTGCCTAAAGCTTCGTTCACTTAGCAGCCCTCAGTGTTAAAACAAGCGAGGGGGAAAGATGCCACAAGAAAAAGGTGTCACGTAGCACAAGGGTTCTGTATAAATACCGTTCTTTCAGCTTCTGCCAAAATTGCGGCAGCTCCCATGTGGCTCGTGGCTGCTGCTGAATCAGCTTGCCCAACACTTCAAAAAAAAACAACCCTTCTATCTGGAAGCAGCCCTGTTCAGCAATACAAAGGACTGTCTCACACGCCAAATGGGAATACAGGATCTGCTGGTATTTTTAACTTTGCCTGCAACAAGCGGCAGGGCCAAAATTCTGTGGACAACTGAGGACGTGGGAATCATTGTGAGAAGGAAAAAAGGATACAGAACCGTGGAGGAGCCTCTTGTACACTGAATGGCAGAATGCCCAAAATAACAACAGTAGCATCAGACGCACCCCACCTAAGCAGGATAATTAGCAGAAAGGCCTTTGGTGCTGTAGTCAGTCTGAACACGAAAATTGAAAGATGAAGACACAAAGAAGCAAGACCTGTCTAAGAGTGTCAGGGATTCAGATAGGAGAAGCAGCAGATTCTCAAAATTCTCCCTTCCTGTTCGAAATTCTGTTACTTGGCTGCTGGATTAACCATAGGTTCAGAAGAGACAAAAGAAAGTCCTTCTGAACACAAGATATAATTAGTTAATATGATATCCTAATTTGCCTTTACACAGGACTCTTCTCTCTGAGAAATCATCCTCTATTCAAAATGTTTGGTTCAAGGATATGTGGGAGGGGCAGGGATTAAGAAAGGAGATCATGGTGGTCTTTGTGCCTATTCAAAATTAACACCTATCCACAGTTAACAACAGACTGATTAGCAAGCACACAGGTCACATTTTTTCCAACTATGGCAAGAAGTATCATATTCCTATTTACAATACAATATTATTTCTAATTTTTCAGCTATATAGATGGTCAGCCTCTAGCTACAAAGGGTGGCAATACCACTGGCCACTAAAGTTTTCTGATGGCTTTAAAGAGGTTAGAACAAATAGGCATTCATGAGCAGGTCTATTCTAGATGTATTGGAGGACAAATCCCATCATCCCTAGCCAGCAGAGACAAGTGAAGAGGACAAGTCTTACAGTCTCAGGCAAGGGTTCTCTAGTGTGCCCCCTCTCACAGTTATTTTAACCTGCAAATTCATCTGTTTGTTGCCTTTGTTTCCCATTTCTGTGGCTTTAATGGATGATCTGCATATGAGATTTTATCTCAGGCATTTGTTGTGAGCCTTCAAGTTGTTTCAGACTTATTGTCATGTACTGGATAACCCACACTTCACAAAAGTCACTCCGAGGTAGGCAGTAGTTTATCTGTATGGACATGAGCAACACAGCGTACCTCCACAGAAGTTGCCGAGACTAAAGTACACATGCAGCTTACATCTTTTATAGGTAAGCATTCCAAAATTCAGGTGCACAAAACAATGATTGATGAAGACCATAAATCCATGCATCACAGCACCTTCCTGACAGTTCTCAGACCCAAGGCTGCTTCACACTTCCCTCCATCCTTGACCTGTTTGACCTGACCACATATTTCCTGCCCTTTATCTCTCAGACACCAGGTTCTCAAAACAATGAGCCTCTCCAGGCTACACTTTCATTTTCTTCCATATCTGTTCTCCCCTCCTCACCAGATACATTGTTGCTATAGGCAATAAAGCAATTAGCAATAGATACTTTGTGACAAATCCAGACAAACCCCCAGTACAGACATATTGTTGCAATGGTCAATTAGCAATAGATGCTTTGTAGCAATTACAGCCAAGGGTAGCAGGGGTACATAGTAATTGCTTCTACGATGATTAAATACATTGGCTCAATACATATTCAGCAGGCTCAGTACACATGGAAGGGGCTACACATCCTGACACTTATGCCAAATCTATCATGCCATTTTCTGGGGCTGAGAGAGTGTGACACAGCCCTAGACACCCAGTCAGTTTCCATGGCTGATCAGGGAATCGAACCCTAGCCTCCAGGGTCATCGTCCAACACTAAAATCACTACATCGCACTGGCTCTTATATGGCTTCCTGCCATATGATGATAAAACTTGTATGGCTGGATCTGTTCACAACTACTCACACATGTGCCATTTGCTGAAAATGAGTCCTGGCAATGAAACCTGGCTAGTCTGAAAGCCATTTCAGTAAACGAGCGTCTCCTTCCAGGCTTGGCTTCATCTCATCTTCCAGCAGACATCACAATATGGTCGTTATGGGGGGGGGGTTGGTTGTTGTTATTTTTTTGTTTTTTTTCTGCACCTCATCCACTCATCTCAGCAAAACTGATGTATTTATTAAAAGCTGGCTGGAATTCTTAGACTTCTTCCCACATAAACACAGAGGCGCTATTCAGCTGATGCTCTAACTGAATGCCATATGCCGCTGCTATTGTCCGGGTGCTGACTCTTTGCTTTACCCGGAGTTTTCACTCTGAAAATAATGTCATGCAATTCAGGGCAAGAAGAGCAGGCTTGGCCTTGATGCAAAGCAAGAGGAAACAAATAAGGTGCACCATTTTCTTAAGGTAGACAACTTCAGGCCCTGGCATTCAATCCAGCCCTGTGGAATGGAGGAATATGCTGCTTTCCCCATGATACTGTCATTAGTAGCTTCCCCGTTTTGGTACAACTCTGGGCCCTTTTAAATGCTGACATTCCCTCCTAACATTTAGTTACTGCCAGCAAGACCTTTAATGTAAAATAAGGGTGGCATTTTTGGTTCTACTTTTTCACCTGCGTAAGACTGCAGTGTAAGAAATTATCTGAATCCAACCCTCAAGCTAAAAAGAGGTTCACATAGAGCCCCATAATCTGCTTTTGCAGGCTTTGACCCTTCTAGACTTCCAGAACTACCTGTGTTTGGGAAAAAAGGAGGTGAACAGCAATGGGCACAGTTCATCCTTGAAATAGGTTGCAGGGCCCTGTCTATGCTGTTTAAATAAATTACTCATTTATCAGAACGACAAGTAAAGTTCCAGCCACTCCAAGTTTTCCTTTTTGTTTGCTAGCACTTTTGGGAGTCCCACAAGGTACACAGAGGGTTCCAGTGACAGAAAATCCCTCTTGACCTTCTGCAGTTGCCCACTTCTGATACCTTCCAACATTTCACAGAAGAAAACCAGGGTACATGCAGCCAAGCAACATCAGAGGATGCTCAAGATGGCAAAAATTATTACTGAGGAAGGACACACAAGCTAGGAGAGGTTGCAGCAGTTTGTTTTCATCTGAATCTGCTAGAAAGGGCAAGTTTCCACCTCCTCCTCTCCCCTCCCTCCACTGATTTAACTGAGTACAAATTTATTTTGTACTTTGAACAGTTTGCTGCAATTGAAGTAAGCTGAGGACAAAGGGGAGAAATGGGAAGAGAAACTGGGACATTTTAAAAGCAGCTGAAAAAGTGGGATGACAGGGAAGTAATCAGGACTGTCCCTGCCAAACTGAAAAATGAATTATTTTACCATATCAACACTGAGTTTCTGAAAGAGATGGGAGTATACTCCATTGACACCAGTAAGGTAGTTTCCACCATTTCCTAAGTTGGGATAAATTGATTGGACAATTTGGAGAAAATGTAATCTATACAGATTTAGGATTTTTTTTTTTATCAGAAGATGAAGCCTTTATCTTCCGAGCAATTGGAACAACTTTAACACTCACGCAGGATTATACAGCTTACATTTTTTCATATCAAAAGCTTTACAGAGCAGGTACAAATGAAAAAGACAGACACAAAACAATGACAGATTTGGATATGGATGTGATAATTCCAAGGGAACAGTATCTATAGTAGAGTAGAGTAACAGTATTTATGCTGGTCTAGGACCATAATAAATTATTGAATGAATAATATCTATTGCCAATAATAATGAAACAACAACTAATACAAAGGACTCAGACAGAGGGGGAGTTAGACCTACAGGAATTTTAATCAGACAATGGACTCAAATTATTTTGGTTCATCTCAGGCCTAATTCAGACAGGAAAAAGTCCCTAGAAGTTTTGAGACTTTCCAGGTCTTTTTGCTTTGATTTTTTCCTCCATGGTTTTTCCATCCAAACTCTTTCTTGAAATATCCTGGGTTTTCCTCACTCCCTGTTCCCTCCTGATGTTTCTCTCCCCTTCCCACTGATCATAGGTTGCATCTAGATTCAGGGGACATTTTAAAAATTGACTCTCACTAAGGCCATTTCCGCACTACACTCTGATAGCGCGATTATTCCACTTTCAACATCCTACGGAATCCTGGGCTTTGCAGTTTAAGGAGGGACCTTTATTAGGGATGTAGCTACGTCATTGCAAAGTTCCGTGTCATACTTTCCAGTGCAGGATCTCAGACAAAGGCGATGTCTGCACTGCACTGTTATAGGGCTATTATTCCACTTTCAACATCCTGTGGAATTCCGGGGCTTGTGGCCAAAGAGTTCTCTGGCTGTGAGAATTCTAAACGCCCCTCCCGAAACTGCAAACCCCAGGATTCCATAGGATGTTGAAAGTGGAAAAATCGCGCTATAAGAATGTAGTGCGGAAATGGCCTAAGTTCCATCGAGGCCTTTTAAATTATTATTCAGGAGTCATAGTGAAAATGTTAAAGTGCTTTAGCAATATTACACTGATTAAGCTTTGGGATCATTTTCTTTTACTGCTAGTGTTCCTCTTTCCCTCACTTGAATCTGATGTTCTGGGAACAGCTCCTATGTTTCTTGGTTAGCTAACTCTGGGATAACAAAAAGACACTGCCATTAAGAGATAAATTTCATTTTGCAAAATATGGGTTTAATTGAAACTGACCCGGAGAGTGGGAATAAAAATTGGAATGGACAGGAACAAAACCAGGGACTTTTGTGGGTTTTCCAGTCTGTCCAGATGGGCCCACAGCTCATATTTAGGAAAACTCACTAAAATTATGACAAAAATGGCACAGAACACCACTTCAGATCTCCAGAATTAAAGGTTTAGGATCAGGTCTTTATTGGAGGGACTGCACTTTTAGGGGTATCCACTGGAATGTATGATGCAACTGCCAAATTTTCAGTTCTTCCTGGGATTTAATAATTCAAAAGCTTTGTTCTGTACTGAAGGTGGTGACTGTACGAGGGTTGTTTGAAGGAGATAACAATACTCTTTTCCATAAGGTCTTTGTGAGATTTTTTCATTGTGGCAGCCCAATTAGCCATAGCTCAAGGGTGGATCGCAACTATTAAATATATGTATGGCATAAAAATATGATTTATAGCCTTTATGGAAGTATTGTCTCATAGTATTATAAAAATAAAAGTTAAAATAGATGCATTTTATTCAGAGAGCCAGCACAGTGTAGTGGTTTGAATGTTGAACTAGAGTCATTTCCACACTGGACTGTCGTAGTGCTATTATTTCAACATCCTATGGAATGCTGGGGTTTGCAGTTTAGGGAGCGGCCTCCAAACCCCAGGATTCCATAGGATGTTGAAAGTGGAATAATAGCACTACAACAGGCTAGTGCAGAAATGGCCTAGGACAGTGGGAAACCAGGGTTCAGATCCCCACTTGGCCATGAAAACCCACCAGCTGGCTTTGGGCAAGTCACATTCTCTCAGCCTCAGAGGAAGGCAAAGGACAAACCCCCTCTGAACAAATTCTGCCAAGAAAACCCTGTGACAGGGTCACCTTAGGGGTGCCATAAGTTGGAAATGACTTGAAGGCACACAACAACAACAATAACAACCATTTATTCCACATGTTAACACAGATATTGAAGTATTCTATACACACACCATACTATATACATCATATATACACATGCATGGTCATGCTCACACACACACATATATATATCTGGTTTGTATATATCTGAAACACTAATATATGTCTTAACATATTAAATGCTGTTGTTCTCGTGTGCCTTCAAATTGTTTTCGACTAATGGCAGCCCCAAGGTGAACCTACCACAGGGTTTTCTGGGGCTGAGAGTGTGTGACACCCCCAAGGTCACCCAGTGGATTTCCATAGCCAAGCAGAGAATCGAACTCTGGTCTCCTGGGTTATAGTCCGCTGCTCAGATCACTAAACCACACTGGCTCTCCAACATATTTAATAAAAGGTGTTAAATTAAATAAATGGTAGAACTGCTAAAATAAATATAGTTTGAAGGCAGAGATTAATTTAGAGAGTTTTGCTTTGTTTTATTATGGACTCCATTATCCTAACGTTACTATTTATACGAATGTGGGAGGTTCAGACAAGAGCCAATTTCACACTTTTTTCCTATTTTTTATTGCAGTATTAATGGCTGGGGATGGTAACAGGGAAAAGTGTTCTTGTTCATTTTTTTATGTAATGTTTTAAAATTTAATAAAGTTATTTTTAAAAACCCAAACACATTCTATCAGGTTTTCTTCTCCAGTATCAAGTCTTTTGTAAAGCTAATAGAATTAAATTGCCCATTCAAGAACCAGCCATCTAAAAGACATGCTTGCCCATCTGAAAGTACCATGGGATAGTTAGAGAACTGTATTATTTTGGAGAAAATTCATCCTGCACCCTCTGCTTACTGTGAGAACTGCAGCTAAACTTGGGCTATTTCTGCACCACACTGTTATAGGGCTATTATTCCACTTGCAATATCTTGTGGAATTCTGGTGTTTGTAGTTTACTGAGGCCAAAGAGCTCTCTGGCTGAGAATTCTAAATGTCCCTCTCTAAATTGCAAACCCCAAGATTCCACATGATGTTAAAAGTGGACTAATAGCACTATAAGAGGGTAGTGAGGAAATAGCCTCCAAGGGAACAGGGAAGCTGGGGGTAGGACTTCTGGATTACATCCCTGCCGATCAAAATACCCTGTCGCTTTTGCCCTGCAAACCCTGGTTCTACTAGAACACCGCGTTCATTTCTAAACTCTTGCCACACATTCAGAGAAAGCACCAAGAACACTATTGGAAAAATAAAATATTGAAGCAGTAAGTCAAGAGAAAAAAGAAAAAATTATGATCAGAGCGATTCATTCACATGACTTCTTAGGAATGAACATTCAAAGGTTAGTTCATTATCTCTTACAAAAAGGTACAGAGATTTCTGGCTCCAGCCCATCATCTGATTCTTATTAACTCCGTAAAGTAGATGGACCAGGCGCTTCTCATTTAAACATCTGCCATGCATAGAGGCAGCTGAGGCTGGACTGATCCAGTGAGGGCAAATGGAAACCCCTTTCAAAACTGGCACAGGGTGGGCAATTTCCCCAGGACATCAAGTCCACCTGATCATGATTAAAGACGAACAGCATATAATCTAATGTAATTAGATTCTTCTTCTCCTTTTCTTCCTGTTCCAGCAGTGATGTTAGAGGCCTGCGCCCTGATGACACATTAAGCATCACCCACCACTGCAAAGAGTACGCCATTGAATTTTTTTAAAAAAACCAAGTCTACATAATGAGGCAAAAATATACATATACGCACTTCTCCAGGCAGTGATGTTGCCCTGAGATCCTGTCCCTCCTAGGCCCTCAGATCTGAGAACCCTACTCATGACGGCCAACTGACCTCAGAGCTGCTGGTTCACCTCCTATCGTTGCTCAAGATCCAGTCTTGACTCGAGATCCATCCCAAAGCAATTTGCTGCCTTATTGTCCTATGCCTAATGGCAAGGAATACCCAAAGGGACAGAGTCTGCTAAAGAGCTATAGGGAAGTCAATTCAAGTGAGGTCACGCATAGGTAATCGCAAAAAATGAAGGGAAGTGCTGAGGTAAGGTCTTGGCCAGTCCAAAGGATGTTGCTTAAGCTAGTAGTCCAGATATCCCAAGTCCAAGGTCTCCAGAGCCTCCTTCCCTCTACTGCTGTCCTCAAGGAAGTCCTCCATCCCAACTAGTACCAGTCTCAGTCTTACAAACAACATCTTTGACTTCTTTCCTTCCAGTCTCCCTTTTGGTGACAGACTCCATCCTTATCGTCTAACATCACCACTGACTCGTGGGTCCTCGACCATTACAGAGCTATCACCATGGCCATTAGCCTGTTGTCACCTAACACTAAGGCCATTGGCCTGTTCCAGATCTCATTACCCACTCTGCAAACTCCAATGTTTACTCAGCTGGAGAGCCTGTCAAGGTCAGGGACCCGGTGGTGAGCCAGCCTGGAGAAGGGAGTGAGAGAGATAGCAGAGTCAAGCCAGAACATGTCAAAGCAGGGAATTAACCATAGAAAGTCCATTTACCAAAGCCAGAACAACAAGCAAAGCCAAAGTCAGAGTCCAAAATCCAGGGGTCAGGACCCGAGAGTTCAATGCAAGGTATCAGGAGCTCGGTGCTGGAAGCAAGGAACAGGCAAGGAGAGAGCTTGTAGAAGGTTTGCCACAAGCAAAGGAAAGCTTCCAAGCAGGCAGGTAATATAGCCCAAGGCACAGGTGTGACCAGTCACCGCGTCTTAAACTTAATCAAGGAAGCCTCTTTTTGCTCAGCAATCTTAAGTCTCCGCCTTGATTGTGGGCTGATTGGGGCAGGCTCAAAAGTATCTTCGGGATCACTGCCGGATCCCTGTTCCTCTAAAGGAGCAGGCAGAGGAACGTCTGAGCCTGCTTGGTCCACGGCAAGAGGGGGAGCTCTTGAGCTGCAGGACTCATCTCCAGCCTGAGCCACAGGGACCAACAGCTGCTGCTCGTCGTCAGCAGCTTCATCAGCAGCTTCGGCAGGAGTTTCAACTATCACAGAGCCATTCACACCCTTACCCTCCAGGCAGAAATCAGGCATTTCTATACCCCTAGCTTTGGCCAGTCAACTCGCAGTATGCAGATTGCTGGTCAACATTTTGCTGCTCTGATTCCCGATTGTGTACTGTCCTTAGACTCAAGTCTAAGCCACATTGCTGCTTCTTCGCTGCACTTTGAGAGCAGTAAATATCATTCACTATGCCCTGAAACCTCACTATCTTAAAACTTTCCTCCCTTTTTCTTCAGTTAGCCTTGTGTGGGTATGTGACTGTTTGGATCTTGTGTATATGATTCATTCCCCCAGTAAAATTAAATTAAAATTAAAATACAATTAAGGGTACTTTGAATCTCTGGCTGTGTCGGGTAGCCCTCCATATTTCAGTATGGGACATGTAGTAGGAGTTAATTAACTGCTTGCTTGTAACAAAGGATGGGAACCAGAGACTGTTAGGTAAACAAAGCTAGGAATGGAGCACTGATAAGAACTACCAGCCGAAGCCGGCCCTTCAAGGTCTCTTGGAGGTGGAAGGGGAAAACTATTTGCTTAATGTTTGGATTTTGCTAATTGCTTTCAGTTCGCTCACTGAAGTTCTGTACAAAGCATCACACTCCTAAGAAATAGTGTATTAGCACTGTTACATTTGTGTGTGTGTGCGTGAGGGCTGGTTCTTCCCTACAGAAGTATTAGTAAACATAAGTGGAAAGATCTTGCTAGGTTACCACCTCTCATAGGCCTAATTTGAGCTAATAATTCCCCACCATTGCACAGAGATACTGGCATCATGGGTGGATCCCTGAGTCACTACGTTTTGGGGTAACAGTAATGTGGCTGGACACTCAGAAGAACCTTTCAACTTAAGCATTTATATCTTTTGTGTACTTGCATTGAAATTTAAAAGGACATTTCCTAGATATGAAACATCAAAACAGGTTTTGGGAGTTTGGTATAATTAATACAGAAGTAGTGTCAAAAGAGTGATAGAACCCCCAATTACTATGTGCAGAAGTTTGGGAGTAGTATGAGAACCAACCAGCCTTGGATATATTTGCTTGAAACAAAGAAGAATCTTGCTCCGTATTGCTGATCTCTCCTCTCAGTTTCTGATGCAATAAGTCATTTTAGACACAGGCTTAAGGACTTATCTCTCACGACAGAGAAACTGGCCACTTTTTCTCTGAACGTTTTTATCTATTTTTCTTTTTGTTACACTGCAATCGTTTCCCAAAACCCAAAATATGCTTGCATTTTAGGGGAAAACAATTTTTTAACTTTTTTTTTAAAATTGTTGAATTTTTAAACTTTGTAAATATTCTGCCCAGAGAATCTTTTAAATCATCTAGCGTTTTAAAAGCTGTTTGCTCAAACCTTATCAGAGTCCTGAGCAACCCACAGAAATGGTAGATATCCCTTTCTTTTATAATTGGGGATTTACAATGCTGATGCTTGTTAGGTTAGAGTCAATGTTAGATCAAGCTGGAGTTTAACATTTAATATTTTATTTAATTTTTCTTGCATAATATTTTTCATTTATTATGTCCTAATTACTATTTCATCATAGTCTTTTATGCTAGCTACATTATGGCTGCTTTGTTTTGCTTTATGCTTCAATAATTATCCTTTAGCTATTACTAGTATGATTGCAACATATCCTATATTACTCACTGCTTTTACATGACTTTTCACCATCCAGTCTCCAGTGGCAGAGCTTGGAGTTGTGGGGGGGCGGGGGGGCTACAGTGGAGGGGGACACTGTGGGGGGGTGGCCAGGGGGTGGCTAGGGGCGGGATGCCCCAAAAACATTGCCGCCTGGGGTGAATCACTGCCCCGTCCCCACATCCTTACATGACTGCCTGTTCCTTTAATAAAATTTAACCAATTTTATTGTTGGTGTACTTGTTTTTCATCAAGCTCACTGGAGTGAAAAACATCAGTGGTGTAAAAAAGAACTCATATTTTCATCAACTGTACATGAATAGATAGACAAATTTTCTGGTATAAGGTATAACCTCCCAGAAGACAAGCTTGAAAGTACCAAGGGATGGTTTTCTCCTCTTCAACCAGTTGCTTAGAATGAGGAGCTCTAACAGATCCTATGGAAGCTATATAATAGGCATTGGTGCAGGATTGGTTCTCAAGGATCACACAACTCTTGGGAAAGGAGCATTCCAGTCCATAGTGTTTGTATCTTTGAATATCCCTGCCTGAAGCTGCTTCCTAAGAAGCTCCCTGGTAAAGGGCCATTTCACCAGGGTCGAAGCTATGGGAGGAAAATGTATTGCCCCTACAAATAAGAATTCTGCCCCTCCCAATGAAATTTTCTTTCTGGCCCCAAATTTCTAGCATTGCAGTAACTTAAAACTTCAGTTGAATATTTAGAAACAGAGTTTAGGCATCCAAAGAAAAGGAGCAGGCAAAGTGACCAAGGGAATGCAAACGCTGCAAATGTGAGAGTCCTCGGTGGGAACTGTTTTCGACATCTCAGTCTTGCAATGCTAGAGATTTGGAGACTGAAGGTAAAGGGTAGGGGAGAGAATTCTTATTGGGAGAGGAAATGCCCTTATTTTGTTCCCACCACACCAGATTGGCGCGGAAACATCCTATGGAATTGTTGCATTTGCAGTTTAGGAAAAGGAATTTAGAATTTTTAGCCAGAGGGCTCCAGTGCATCCCAAACTAACAAATTTCAGAATTCTGTAGGAGGAAGCCATGGCAGTTAAAGTGCCATGATCGTGTAATGTGCATGGCCCTATAAGCAACAGAGAATATAGTTTCTGACAAAGGGTATTGGGCGGGGGTAGAGAATCAAAATATCATCTAGCTTCAATAGGTTTGTTTTCTTGTTTGGTTTAATTCTATCTTGCACTTTATCTCCACAGCTCTCTGGAGGAAGAAACCCTTCACATCTCCATATCGCTCATTCTCTCCCACTGATTTTCAAAATCCTCCTGCAGAGAGCAAATTTTTAATGCATTTCTTCAGCACGCGGTCCTCTTTCTTGTAAAAATGGGCAACGTCTCTCCATCTGTTATATATGCAAATGAGGCAAACCAAAGCAACATACAATTCTGACAAGCTTGCGTGCTAGCTTCATCCTTTCCTTTGGTGCTTCATTAGCCTGTTGTATAGAAATAAGGTAGGTAAGAAGAACTGGCAGAGCCAGCATGGTGTAGTGGTTTGAACGTTGAACTATGATCCTGGAAACCAGAGTCTGATCCCCTGCTTGGCCATGGAAACCCACTGGTGACCTTAAGTTACTGCCATGCTAGCCCTAGAAAACCCTGTGATAGGTTCACCATAAGCTCACCATAACTCAGGCCATTTCTGCACTAGACTGTTATAGCGCTATTATTCCACTTGCAACATCCTATGGAATCCTGGGGTTTGCAGTTTCGGGAGGGGCCCACTGGCCCCTCCCGAAACTGCAAACCCCAGGATTCCATAGGATGTTGCAAGTGCAATAATAGTGCTATAATAGTCTAGTGTGGAAATGACCTGAGAAATGACTTGAAGGGACACAACAAAAACAACAACAACAACAACAACAACAACAACAACAACAACAACAACAAAACGACTTTGCTTCCAGGCAAAGAACTTGTATTCCATACCCTCCAACTGTTCCAATTCTGTAAGGACAGTCCAGAGTCATTCTTTGTTGTCCCCCTTTTTCAGCTGCCTTTAAAATGTTCTGGTGTCTCTCTCCTTCTCCCGCTTTTCCCCTTTGTCCTTGGCTTACTCCCATTATTGCAAACGGAAATTAAAGTGCAAAAGTACTTTGCACTCAGGCCATCCTGGGGTTTGCAGTTTAGGGTTAGAGTTTGAGGCCCCTCCCTAAACTACAAACCCCAGGATTCCATAGGATGTTGAAAGTGGAATAATAGCGCTATAACAGTCTAGTGCGGAAATGGCCTCCATTAATTCATGAAGGTTGAGGACAGGAGGGGCAGATTCTTGTCTTTCTCAGTAGGCTCAGGCAAAAGCAAATTGCTAGAGCCTTTCATTGCTTCTGCATTCTTCCTCATTAATAACTCCTCCCATCTTGGTCACACTCTGATGTTGGATAGCCACATGCACCCTGGTTTTTTTCTGTGACATATTAGAAGATATGATATTTTTCCAGCCGCAATTGCAGTTTTACTATACTCAGAATCTCTAGTTGCAGCATTATAAGCAGGAGATTTGGAAGCTGTTCCCTAGATGAAGGATGCAGTAGTCAACGAGGTGAATATTAGTAGGTTTTGCTGCCCTCTAGAGTGGAATCTCTGTGCTACTCAACAGTATCAAGGAGACTTGGCAAAATGCAAAATGCATACTGAATTTCATGGGATCTATAATCAAAGGGCTCCAAGCTAAGATTCCATGACCGTTCACACAGGATACTTTGCAGCCTGAGGCAGACCAAGATGTATAATACCCAAAATCAGCCAAACTCTTATGACATCTAAGACAGATAATCCTACAAGCACCTCTCCACAACCCAGACAGTAAAAATGCAGCAACATTATTACAAACAACAAGCACTATCCAGTTAGATTCAGACTTTGGAGGGAGACCCTCAACAAAAGGCCTTTTGGTATGCCCCACATTTCTATACTTTCCAACTGTCCCAGTTCTGCAAAGACATGAATCCTCTGCTGTCCCACTTTTTCAGCTGCTCTTAAAATGTCCCAGTTGTTCTGTCCTCCTCCTTCCCCTTCCTACCATCCTCAGCTTACTTTAGTTGCTGCAAATGGAGTTCAAAATAATTTGCACTCAATGAATTCAGCAAGGAGGAAGGGAGAGTCTTGCCCTTCCCCGTAGACTCAGGCAAAAGCATAATTCTACCTATCCTAGCTTGTGCGTTCTTCCTCGTAAAGAATTTTCCCCATCTTGAACACATTTTGATGCCGCTTGGCCACATTTGTCCAGCTTTTCATCTGTGGTATCTTGGATGATATTCATCTCTGGCATGTTCTAGTAAGTTTACATGGCAATGGCAATAAAGGCAGCAACAATGCCAGATAGCTGCGATCTACCACTTTACTTTCCCGCAATGACTGAGTCAGCAATACTCTGTAGAATTGTGGGAAATTCTAATATCAGCTCCCAGGTCCAATTTCCCAGCACTAATTGGAACAAAGAGATGGGAGAGAGATCACAGAGTCATAGAGGTGGAAGAAACACCAAGGGCCATCGAGTCCAACACCTTGCTATGCAGGAATACATCATCAAACCATTCTTGACAGATAGCCATCCAGCATCTGTTTAAAAACTGCCAAAGAAAGAGACTCCACCACACTCCCAGTCAGTATATTCCAATGTCAAACTGCTCTTACTATCAGGAAGTTCCTCCTAATGTTTAGATGGAATCTCTTTTCTTGAAGTTTGAATCCATTCCTCCATAGTGTCCTAGTCTTTGGAGCAGCAGAAAGCAAACTTACCTCATCTTCCACATGACATCCCTTCAAATATTTAAACATGGCTATCATGCAGTGATGTATTTAAGTCTTTTACTCTAAGTCTCAAGTCTCTACCTTCAAGTCTCAAGTCAAATCTCAGGTCCTTGAAGATATTTTCAAGTCAAGTCTCAAGCCAAGTCTCAAATTTAAGAGCGAACTTTATACCCCAACCTAAATTCCAGAATTTCTGGACAGAGTTGAATAAAGTCATCTGTAACAATTTACAATTTTGTGCTTTTGCCACCTGCAGCTTTGGACGTGGGGAATAGGATCCTTCTTACTTCCCATTTCGGATTTTCAGAAGTTGGAAATAGGATCCTTCTTATTCCTGATTACTGAAGCTTCAAAAGCTTTAGACGGAAGGATTCTTCCTCCTCAAACCTGTTGCCTAAAATATTTGCTGTTCCCTTCTGAGAAATGCACTCTGCATTCAAGGGCAAACCTTGCCTTCTGCTCTTAGGAAAAATTTTAGAAGCAGACCTCAAACCCTCCTCAAGCCCATTGCCTAATCTGTTTGCTGTTCCCCTCTGAGAAATGCACCCACATTTTGGGCTTGAGACAGATCATCAAGTGACCAGTAGGCAAAAAGAGATGGAAGCGTTGTTCAAAGTCGTAAGGTTTCTGGATGAATGTGTTATGTTACAGAACAGAGAGCAGCAAGTCAGTCACTAAAAATATACAAGTCTCAAGTCAAGTTGAGTCAGTGTGTCATTTATCACCAAGTCAAGTCCAAGTTGAGTCACTGGAGGGACTTAAGTCCGACTTGAGTCCGAGTCAGTTGACTCAAGTCTACATCACTGCTATCATGTCACCTCTCACAGAACTGTAAAGTTGGAAGGAAGCCCGAGAATCATCTCATACAACCCTCTACCAATGCAGGGACAACAGAATATGAGAGGAAGAGATCTTTCAGCCCTCTTCTTCTCAAGAGAATCGCAGTCTCGACAGCACAACTGTTCCAAAAGTATGTGGGCATATGTAGCGTCAGAGGAAGCATGGGACCCGTGGCTTGGAGCATTTTCTCCTATTGTACCATCATCCTATTGTACATAATCAGCTTTGCATCCTGGAGAGTCTATTGCAGTTGCCCTGAAGGAGACTAAGAACACACAGTTAAAAAAAAATTTCAAAGCAATGGTCTTGCCTTGAGAGCCTCCTCTCACCTCAAAGCCTGGGGAGAGGAGCAAGGGATAGAGATCTGGGAACCCTAACCTAGAGTGAAGAAGAGATTGTGACCTGAAGAATCTCTTCAGCCATAATACTTGTCTCCTAGGGGAATTTAAAATGTATGTTCCACCCCTGCCCCCACAAGAGGAAATGGAAGGCAGGGAGACAGTCTATTAGTTCCCTAATGGAGGACAAGATTGGCTCATCCTTGAAAATGAATTCAAGTTATGTAGCTGGCCTTCAGTGTTTCTTTCTGTGGAACGTTCTTTTTATTTGAAGCCTTGTCCTGAAGATCAAATGTTTTGAGTCCTAAAGGTATGATAAATGCAAGGTCAAGTTTTATTAAAAACAATCTGACTATACATTTTACTACTCTTACATTGCAGAGGTCAAACACAAGCCCAACATGAGCATCTTCTGGCAGTTGCTGCAACAGAGATTCAGGTCTCTGGGAGTTCTGACTGATCTAATATCCTTGGTTAAAAGCTGTCTGGCTTCAGAGTAGGCAAGGCTAGATTCCTGGCAGACTGTCACTTGGAAATAAAATGTGCTGGCATAACAACCCCAAATTTTGTGGCACCTTAAATACTATGGTCCAAATCCAATTGTTAAGTAGATCCAATGAATCAGTAGGACTTCAATGTTGATTCAAGCTGATACAGTGGTGCACTCTAGTGAGAACTAACAAATGAATTTAGGCTTACTACACTTATGTCATAAACTAATTCAGACCAGAGCACACTTTATTAGATGCATGAAATATTTTAATTGGTATAGTGAGTGAAGTGAGGCAATAATAGGTACTAACTAAATTAATTAAGTTATGAATTAAGTTGACATTTGCTAATAAGATGGAGCTACATTTCCATGAAAGTGATTGACAAAGAATTTCAGAATGTCTCCCCAGAATTAAGTTATTGATTAGATTAGCCACAGTGCACTTTTAATAACAAATTTTATGTGGCATCAGTTGGCTGTTTATCCCAAACCTAATCCTCTTAGATTTCTTTTGCAAAACTACATTTTGCTTTTTTGTTAATTTTTCAGGGTTAGGGAAGTTATCTTTAGTTTCACAAGACTGAAATCAATTAATCAAGGATCTACTAAATAATAGTTCCAGTGGCATGAGCTAGGTGAAAAGCCTTGTAATGTTAGCAAAGGTAACACAGTGCTCAACTTAGAATTTCAGCACAGTCTCTGAAGTTTCTTTCCACCCCTAGAGTAGAATCATAAGATGGCATTTTTTGCTTTGATTCTAGTAAAGCTTTGAGAGTATTAACATAACATAAATGTAAATGCCATTTTAAAATAAACTGTGAAAAATGATTTCCTCCTGATACCTACGTAATGAAATTACAGGCTTGTTTCCTTGTTTTTCAAAAGCATTATCAATTATTAACTTAATTTGGTGACCTTTACCCACTAACTTCCCCATTTCTGCATGGCCAGAGGATGTAAATCAGGCATTGGCAATTTCAGAGAATCTGGGCCGATTTTCTACACACACTCAGGCCCATCTCCTCCCACCTCAAATTGGAAGTTACACCACTGCCTGGAGTGGGGATAACTTATTTTATATCCTTTAAAATCAAAAGAAATCACCCTTTTACTTGATTTAAAGGGGATCGTGCTTCTGGGAGCATGGGTCTCCATATTTTAACAACAAATTGGAATGGTCATGGTACAGTGGGTTGGAAAGACAGATTGCATGTTGCTCACCCCACAAAAAAGCAAGGTTGGAAGCAACTGAAATGCAAAAAGCACAATGATCATTAACTTAAAAGTTGCGGTACACAGAACTACTGTGTACTGATAATACACATACCAGTGCTCTAGCAAGTAATCCTTCCCAAATTGTAGCTGGACAAATTGCAGACCTTGGAAGAGGATGATATTGATGGCTTTGAGGAGCCTCTGAAGGGCAAAACAGATGTGATGAGGTAATCACATGCATTGCACTGTATTCATATATACCTCATTTTAATAAGAAGTGGGTTACATCGGTAGGTTCTAACTTACATCAAATGGAACTTGAAACTTCTGGATGTATGGGGCAAATTACTCCCTCTGCTCTATCACCATGCTCTATTTCTTGAAGAACTTTTGCCCCAATCCAGTTCACATGTGAGGAGAGGAAGGCATAAAGAATATCATCAAATGTGTGATCATTCTTTAGATCAGTGGTTCTCAACTTGTGGGTCCCCAGATGTTTGTGGACTTCAGCTCCCAGAAGCCCCAGCCACTATGGTCAATGCTCAGGGCTTCTGGGAGCTGAAGTCTAGAAACATCTGGGGACCCACAGGTTGAGAACCACTGCTTTAGATGGTTTTGTATGCCTGTTTTTCCTTTGAAATTGCATGCAGCCTGTAACTGATTGGATTATGGGGAGAAATAAATTGAAACTTAGACCAGGTAAAAAATAGTGCAAGGGAAGTTACCATAAAAAAGCAATTAGTTGCTATTTTAAGGCCAACAGCTTGTTTGATATATTACTGTATATACTCATGTATATATCTAGAAATGTTACACACCTGGGTCAACTTATCCATGGGTCAAGGTATGTACCATGCCTTAACTATGATCAAAAAGAGAACCATCTCCTTCTCTGACTTGAATGGCAAAAGGTGAGAGCTTAGCTTGTCCCAGGAGACCCCAATTGTGGGTGCGCCCTAAATCATCCTGGGAAAATTCCCAACTTTGGCCAAAGGAACCCCCCCCCCGGAGAATGAACCCTGAATCACATATGTATTCAATCAGCAGTGCAGTATAAGAAATATTGTTACAGGGGATAACAGAGCACTGGGAACTGATGCTGGAAACCCAGGCACTGACTTTGCCAATTAATGTCAGCATAATTTTAAGGAGGACAAAGGGCCGACCGCAGGAACAACCTTTAAAGTTGACTAGAATTCAAAAGGAACTTCAGTTAAGCAAATGCAGAGACAGAGAGTTCCATTAGCTTGGACATTTAAATAGGCAATACCCTCTTTGAAGTGAACTGTCCAGGGCGTTGAATCCCTAGCAGCCCTGCAGAGCAGACTGGGAAGAGCTGCAGAAGCACTATCTATTTTGTCTAAACTCTTTTACTGCTTACACCTGCACTGCATTGGTTATTGCAACATGCCTTCAGTGCCAATGCTACCAGAAAACTAGCAGGCTAGGGGCCAAGAAGGAAAAAAGGGGCTTGGATGGGACCTTGTGTAAAAATGAATTTTGCTGTCAGTGGCTTTGTTAAAAGAGCCATGCTTGCAAGGTCAACAGGATTTTAACGGTGCAATGGTAAACCACACAACAATATTGGCAATTATTTAATAATAATAATAATAAAAATTATTTATATCCTGCCTCTCCCAGCGGATTGAGGCGGTACTACAAGAGTATATAAATACATTAAAAGCAGTTAAAACATAACCCACCCTCCCCACCCACCAACCCATCTAACCCCCCCAAAACACATTAACTATTAAAAACAAGTTCTACAGTTCAGCGAGTGCTTCCTTATTCATTGCACAAGCTGGTCTCAAATGGAATAGAAAGACTATTTGATTCAATATTTGAAAAGAAAAGGGGAAAAAAAAACGTGTTTGCCTCCCTCCTGAGAGGAAGAGAGCAAAGAGCTGGAAACACAAGGTCTGGAGTGATGGACTAGGTGTCAGAGACTGAAAACGATCATAGAATCATAGAAATGTAGAGTTGGAAGAGACCTCAGGGGCCATCCAGTCCAAATCTCTCAGATTTGCCTGATTTGCTCCTGCCCTAAATGAGCTAGTTTACATGACTGGCCAGCAAACTAGACAACTAGCGTTTCTCCATTGCTTTCAATACCTGACTACAGAGGCTGGTAGTTCAATAAAGCTGTAGTTCAATAAAGCCGAAGGACATTAGATCATCTGCTCCTGGACAGTAGGAAACCTCATTTAGTGAGATTCCCTTCAGCATCAGGGACCTGTCTGAAGCTCTTTCTGACAGCTAAGACAGATGTGTGCACAAACATGTTTCCCTGATTAACACAACTTTAAGAGGATGGTTTTAAATTTAAATCTACTTGTCCATGTGTAAAAAAAAAACCCTCAAAAGAAATAATGCTTGAATTTTCCTACAGCCTTATGGGTAGCGTTAGGGTTACCCCTGAACCCTCAAAAAACACATGGGGCCAGTCCTAAAATATTAGGTCCACACAGACTACCCCGAGTAGTCTATGTGATGGCGGGTAAGCTCTGAATCAGCCTGGAACGGATGTGGATCTAGAGTGGGGCAAGTAGGGCACGTGCCAATGCCGGGGTGGGAACAAAAAAGCCGTGCACGTCAGGGTCGGGGTAAGATGGCAGGGGCACAGCTTCCACGGTTGCCCTAGGCGCGATTTGTGCTAGATATGCCAGTAGCCTGGGAATTGACCAAAGGGACATCCCCTCCTCACGAAGAACAGGGTCAAAACCACTTTTTGCATGAGCAAAGAGACCCTTTATTGTAAAAAAAAAAAGGGGCTTTTTGATAACTTGGGGTGACAATGATCTCATAAAGGATATAACACACATGCAAGAATACTTGCTTTCCCAGGACTAAAATTCTGAAACATGGTTGATAATAAACTTCTGGTGAGCTATCAACAAGGGACCTTGAATCGCCACACAGTATTTGCTCAGCAATGAAGTACAAGAAATATATTGTTAGAGAGTGCTGAGGACCCAGGCTTTGACTTTGCCAATTAACGTCGGTGTAAGTTTTAGTTGGACAAGAAGCTGACCACAGGAACCACCCTTAAAGTTGGCTAGAATTCAAAATGGAGGAACTTTGGTCAAGCAAATGCAGAGAAACAGAGAGATTTCCCTTTTAGCCTGGACATTTAAGCAGGCAAGCCCCTTCCTGAATTGAACTGTCCAGGGCTCTGAATCTCTACCAGCCCTGCAGAGAAGACCAGGTGAAAGCTGGGAAGCGCTATCTGTTTTGTCTGCACTCTTTCTACTGCTGACAGCAGTTACCGTGCCTCTTTTTACCACAGAGCCCGCCAACCGCCGCTCGGTTCGCTGTGCATTGTGGGAATAGTCCTCCTCTTGGCGCCAAGCAACTCTCGCCCGCGCGTTGCATTGTGGGGGGACGCCTCTCTCTCTCGCTCTCCTCCTGTTCAGCCGGATCTTCTTCGCGCGGACTTTTAACGGTCTCAGGCGCGAGAAGCTGAACCGCTGGAGCATCTTTCAAGTTCTGGGACAAGTGATATGTGTGTGTGTTTTCCCCGTTCACTAAAGGACGCTCGTCTTTTCGGGCGGTGTCACAGCTCCGCTTTGCTTTTGGAGAAGGAAAATAACCTTTGACAATGAGGGACTACTTTCACTCGAGAGACCGCGGCGTCTCCTACTGAGGGGACAGCGCATGCGCCGTTTCAAGTCGAGGGCAGCGAATAGAAAAGTAGCTCCGCACGCGGCGTGTCAGTACGCCCTTTCCTCGTGTGACGTCAAGCAGGCGCGAGGGGTCCTTGCGCAGGGCAGGTAGGGCCGCGTGAGGCGGGCGCCATTTTGTGACGGCTGAGGGGGAAGCTTTACAAGGCGGTGGAGGAGGCGCCGCCGTTATTGCCACCTATTCCTTCAGACCCTCGCCCGACTCTCTTTTCTCCCCTTTCCCTCTTCTAGGTCGTTTAGCCTTTTTATTATTTTAACTCCTACCCACCCGACCCCTTTTTTCTGCTCCTTCCCGCTCTCCTCCTCTTTTTCTCTCCTCACGCGAACCGACCCGGCCAACCGCAGCCATTGCTGACCTCGCCATGTCTGGTGGCGGCGTGATCCGCGGCCCGGCCGGGAACAACGACTGCCGCATCTACGTGGGCAACCTGCCGCCGGACATCCGCACGAAGGACATCGAGGACGTTTTCTACAAGTACGGCGCCATCCGGGACATCGACCTCAAGAACCGCCGCGGGGGGCCGCCGTTCGCCTTCGTCGAGTTCGAGGACCCCAGGTGAGGAGTGGAGGGGGCGGCGGGTGTCGGAGGGCTGGGTCACCATTTCACAGCGCCACGCGTCCCGATTTTCAGAAGCTGAGCGAGGCTAGGCCTGGTTACTGCTTGGACTGGACGTCTCCCAGCTAAGACCGGGGGGGTCTCCAGAAAAGAAGCCTGCCTGAAACCCCTGGAAAGGTCCCAGTTGACAATACTAGCTGGAAGCACCAGTGGTGTGAGTCAGCATGCTCTTGTTTCACTCCTTTCCCTCTTCTAGGTCGTTTAGCCTTCTTATTATTTCAACTCTTGCTAAAATAACTGTGTTCCTTGCGCTGAGCTGATTTGGGCAAACTAAAATGAGTTTTTACTTTTTATAGGAAGTTGACATGGCAAACTCAGCGGTCGTATGCTCCCAACAACGAGACTTGAGGAGATTGCAAGCTCTTGCTTTTATGTCTTTTAACTGCTGCCCTTTAGCGTCATGTCAAAAACTTAGTATCTCGATTATCTTAACTGTGGTTAAGAATTGGGAATTGCAGAACATCCGGAACCAAATTTTTTTTAGACTTGGCGTGGTGCTTAGAATACGCCACTCCCCAAAAGGGTCCCTTAGGGATGCAGCCTTCATCACCTTTATCTATTGGCCCTTCTGGCTGGGGCTGATGGGAACTCTAGTCGAGCAGCATCTGAAGTGCACGTGTTGCTCTGGCGGGAATCTTGGAAGTATACTGGGTTTTTCTTTCCTCCTGGCCTACCTCATGGTTTGGTTGCCTTATTTCCCTGCCCTGAGGTCCTTTGAATGTAAAATGCAATTAAAAGGCGATAAAATCCTGATAAAATTGCAATCCGCTTGTCAGTATCTAGTTTTGTGAATATTTGCTTTGCTTTTCAAGACAAGTGTGGTATAGGTTTAATGTAAATATTCACGTTTGACATTCTGTATTATATCCTTATTAGCTGCTTTGGAGTGTCCTCAAAAGTTGAAATCAGTTTACAAACTGATTTACAACAATTGATGGTGGGGGAGGGTGCATGTTTAGTTTTACAAACCCAGTAGTGTTGTGGTTCTGTTCTGCTGTCAGTAGTAGAGAGAGACAGGTTGCTTACTGTCTTTGTTTTGTTGGGAGGAGGGAATACCCTCATTAATTTTAAGCAAAAGATAACCACACTGATTTTTAAGCTTGCTAACCCGTTCTCCAAGCTTATATCATAACTTGTTTTAAAGTAACAAAAATTTGGAACCCTTTTCTATTTTCTATCAGCTTTGTCTCCTTGTGTTTTAAGAGGGAGAGCAAGCTTGCTCGATTACAACTGGTTGACTATAAGAGGGATTTTCACTGATAAGAGATGTGTTCATGGAAGTTTCCACTCTCAGCATAACTTCAAGAGTAGGAGGCTTGTTCCCCATTTTCTGGATCACCTTCTTGTCTTTTCTCTATAAATACTGTTTTGCCATTGAAGCAAATTAAAATTTGACTTTTTAAACATACTAAAGTATGTCTAGTATTTGTCAGCTATGCATTACTTAGAACGTTGCAAGGTTACAATATATTGAATTCTTAGTTGACAATTATGTAAAGCACTGTTTTTTTCTGCGTTCTTTCTGTTGCATATCTACAAAACAAAAGGGTTGGATACGTCCTTTTTGTGAGTGGAAATCCAGAGAAGAGTCTGGAGGATTGTAGAGGGTGAAACAGATGCCCCCATGAACCATATTTCTGGTTCCTAACACATGCATAGGTAGAATCATTTCTACAGGGAAACCAAAAGTCAACCAGTATCCCAGTATACCCTGTGAAGCAGTTAAACACTATTTACTCACCATGTTAGAAAAAAGCTCCAGTGAGAGGTGATGTGCACACATTAATGGGCAAATTCTGGAATGTAGCATTTCAAATTCCCAAGTTAAGGTATCATTTTTAAAGCTCCCCATGTAAGAATTCTATAAGTATAGCAAGCTAGAATAAAGTTTGGAATATTTTTCTCTTTGACTCGCCACCTCATTGTACACAAGTGAGTTTTCATGTACATTGCATTCAAGTTTGCATTCTAATGTGGTAACAGTTTAGAGTACATATATACATTCTGGTGGAAAGTAACATGGAACAGCACAAGTTAATTTTGTAAGCATCAGTAATTTTGCAGACTTTGATGTTCATGTTAGGCTTTTTGTACTGTTTGCCCTGCCTTGTTAAGTGCAAATGTACTCATACAACTAGAAAAATAGAAATGTGTGGCACACATTTGCTAATATTCTTTCGATGTCACTTGTGCTTTCTCATTTTGCATGTTTTGCTCTCTCTTTCTTTTTTTTAAATCTGTATGGAAATACAAATTGCATGCTAGTACTTAAGAGATACGAACATCAGGGAGTTTCTTCCCTTGTTTTGTTGTAGAGCAGTGGTTCTCAACCTGTGGGTCCCCAGATATTCGTGGACTTCAGCTCCCAGAAGCCCTGAGCATTGACCGTAGTGGCTGGGGCTTCTGGGAGCTGAAGTCCATGAATAT
The DNA here is from genome assembly GCA_948472985.1 of Iguana delicatissima. Taxonomy (NCBI): domain Eukaryota; kingdom Metazoa; phylum Chordata; class Lepidosauria; order Squamata; family Iguanidae; genus Iguana; species Iguana delicatissima. The sequence goes on from CAOKZL010000007.1 coordinate 169,863, forward strand.
CTGGGGACCCACAGGTTGAGAACCACTGCTGTAGAGGAACCTTCATGGGGTCTTGAGCTGTAGAAAGAATAGGCGTCCATGCAGTGCCATTGACTTAGATCTCTGTTGGCCATCCCTCTGTAGGCTTAAGAGGATGAACAATGACATTCTGCAGGGAATCAAAAGCAGGATGTCTTTCCTTCAGGAACTGTGATACAGCCAGCTCTTTGAGACTTTGAATCTGGCTTCAATGTAGTTCTCCATCTCTGTTCTTGTAGGGACGCAGAGGATGCCGTGTATGGACGGGACGGATATGATTATGATGGATATCGTCTGCGAGTAGAGTTTCCTCGAAGTGGCCGTGGCACAGGCAGGGGTGGAGGCGGAGGTGGAGGTGGTGGAGCTCCAAGGGGCAGATATGGACCCCCATCAAGGCGCTCAGAATATAGAGTGATAGTATCAGGTAGGTTGCTTATCTGCTTGAGATAAAACAGGTTTGTTTGTTTTTTGTTAATTTCAGCTTTGAAAAGTTATTATTTGGTCCGTGCATCAGGAGCATAGAATTGTTGATGAGATATCTGTCTCCGTTTAATGTATTCAAGAATGCTACTGTGGGATGGGAGTATGGATCTTGTGAGTTACACAGTACTTGTCTTGGAAACAGTAGCTTTCTCTTTTTAAAAGAAGTTGTTTGGTCTTGTTTGAGAGAAAATGAGAGCATATTTGTAGGATCTATTTGGGGTTGTGATACCTGTAGAGTTCTTTGACCTAACATTCTCAACACCAGCCTCCGTTATTTCTCTCCATCGAAAAATCCTAAACTTTCAGAAGGTAATATATACATAAATGCTTGTAAACATATTTTTTGAGCATGCAGCATACTGTATTGAGCCAGTAAATTCTGGAAAGGTGTCCATCTCACTTTAATATAATTCTGCTGTAAATAACTTTCCACTTGTCTCTTGTTCAGGATTGCCTCCCAGTGGAAGCTGGCAGGATTTAAAGGATCACATGCGTGAAGCAGGTGATGTATGTTATGCTGATGTTTTCCGAGATGGAACTGGTGTCGTGGAGTTTGTACGGAAAGAAGATATGACCTACGCAGTGCGAAAACTGGATAACACTAAGTTTAGATCTCATGAGGTAGGTTTTCCACTTAATGTTTTGACCAGAATTGGATGCACAGGGTTGCAATTGGATGCAGTAGGATTGAAGGTAAGGAGGTGCAGTCTCTCTGTTTGCAGCATTGATAACTACAGACAGCTAATTGGGTCATCCCAGGTTTAATAGATTGTGTACTAAGATGTGATGTGATTCCCTCTTGGTTCTTATAAAAAAGATCTTCAGTCTGTCAGCATGCCTGCAAAGACAGCTCGAAAACTTAGACCTTTCAATCGAAAGTTGTGTCTATTTGATAGGGAGAAACTGCCTACATCCGTGTTAAAGTTGATGGCCCAAGAAGTCCAAGTTATGGAAGATCTCGTTCTCGCAGCCGTAGTCGTAGCAGAAGCCGTAGCCGAAGCAACAGCAGAAGTCGCAGTTATTCCCCAAGAAGAAGCAGAGGATCTCCACGCTACTCTCCCCGTCACAGCAGATCACGTTCTCGTACATAAATTATCTTTAATGGTGCTCCTTTTTGTAGAACCCCACCATGTTGTATGCAGTTTTCCTTTACTCAGTACAGTCTTTTCTTTTTTAAAAAAAATTCAAGCTGTTTTATTCAAAATTGGCTAAAGTGTTTGAATTTCATTCTTGTATAATATACCTAGTGAATATTTACTCCTTAACATCAACATTCCCTCAACGTCTTTCATAAATTGTATTTTAACATGTCCTAGGCAGGGTGATCACTAGTTAGTTTGCTGCCAGCACTCTCTTCCAACTGTGATATTGCTGTATAAAATGTCCTTGTTCAGCCATGGTTTCTACAATCTGGGGATGTTGGGAATGTTTGTGGTTTAACTTGTCTCTTCTGGGGGAGCTTATATTTTATCTTGCCTTTTCATGTGTCTTTCTGTAGACATATCTGAAGAGATGGATTAAGAATGCTTTGGATTAAAGGATTGTGGAGCACATGTCAATCATTTTAGGATTGTCAAAAGGAGAAGTGAGGAGGATCAGATCAATAATGGAGGCAATGGTATGACTCCAAGTGCTATTGTCACAGATTAAATTGGCAGTATTGACCTTATACTGTGAGAGACTAGGTGAATAGATACATCTGTTCCAGGCATGTTTTTATTTAGCTTCAGTCTTTTAATCAGCATGATAGTAATTTTGGCTAGATGTGCCCATGTGACTTCCAGTCCTGGGGTGGGGGTATACTGAGTGACTGCAGTATATCAGTTGATAAACAGGTACTACCTGTTAATACACTTGTAAAACTGCAGGTTGTTCCACACCTGTGAGTATAATCTCAATACTGCTAAAATCTGCATGTCCTCTGTGTGACTGATATAGCATTGCTGTTTCACCTTCTTAAAAGTAACAGAATGAGAGCAATTTTAAGAGGGGGTGGGGGGTTGCCTTTGGGGATCAGTTCTTAAGTCCGCCCTCTTCCCCTTCAGGATAAGTCAGAGTTGACTTGCTGATACTTCAGTTAACTTTATTACCTTGCAGACTAAGTACAATGAATGAGCTTTTAGTTTAGACATGCAATAGGCAGATAGCTTTAGCAGCAAGTTTTTGCAACTTTATAAAATGTTTTTGCAACCACAAAACCTGTAATGTGCGATATAGGAATTGATATATTGGCATTATGAGTTCCCCTGTGTAAATATTAGAATGTTACCTCCAAATGATTAACATTGCTAAAATCTGAGCTTTGCAATTCAAAAGCTTGTCTTGGGGAACTGATAGTTATCGATGCACATCTTTTATTATTCCGTGGCAGACATAACTGATCATTCCCCAGAATACTATTTTCCATTATGGTATCTAACTTTTTGCCTCCTCTTTTTTGGTTTTGCTGGTTATAAAGGTTTGGATTGGAGAGGGCTCACTGGATCCCAATCCTTGGAGCTGGATCATTGGATTCAAATCATAATGTGGATAGGATAGGGAGGATCAATTGCAAGGATTCATGGAGCGGGATCAGATTACCAGGAACATAGGAGTGGATTCCTGCCCCAACCAAACCGCACTCGTTTGGATTTTTGTTCAACTCAATTGGCTATTCCAAAGATTTTTCCTATTTTTGACGATTGGAGCCCTTAAGATGCACGATGGAGTTTTCATTTTTTGGTAAAAGGAGCAAAGCAAGGACCTGGAGAGGTACGCTGGAGCATTCTCCTTGGAAGGATTCAGCACGAGTAGATGGTAAATGTTAAAGGGGAAAAGGGGGGGTTTGTTTAAAAACATTAAACCAATAAGTCGTTTACCTAAATTTAAAGACAAAAAAAAAGAAATTGGAGTCATCAGTAGGTTTTCAATTGGCTATTGCCTTTTTTTCTTTTGACAAATAAAATTTTATAAAAAAAAAAGTGCATGGTGGTTCTGTTGTATTGAATAATACCTTCTTGCATTGTCTTGTGCCATGATGAATTCAGCTGTTAAAACTCCTCTGGTCCTTGGTCTGGCAACTGAAGTAAGACTGACTGGGCCTAAACGGGTACTCCGTGGCCCACTCCCTTGCATTGGATCACTGGCAGTAGGCCTGTGGGAGCAGTCTGGTGAGCCATGAGGAGAGCTGAGGGTACCTACTACGTCCTGGATCCCACATGGTCGTGCATCTGGAGTTTACAGCAAAATACTCAGCTGCTATAGTGTGGCATAAAGCGTTGTTCAAGGGCTCACACAACTGTTGGTGAGTGCAGGTTTTGAATAACAAGGTAAGAATTTCAGACGTACGCATGAAGCAGGAGGAATGGCTATAGTTTCACATAAACAGTGCTAAATCCAGTTACAATCCCAGCTGAAGTTCTGTTGAAATCAATGAGGTTTAGTGGTGATCAGCAGGTCCTGTTCATTTCAGTGAGTCTGCCTTAGTTGGGACTAGGATTGGATTTAGCCCATAGCTCTTGGAGTATGATTTGCCTGTGGACTCATTCTAAACTTCCATAACATATTTCTACATCATATGATTCACACCTCTGGATTAAAAATTTAACCCAATGAGAGGAAAGTTTAATAGTCTCTTAGGCCCAGCGCTATTCACACTAATGATTGCATGTTGTGTAGCTTGTCCACAAGGGAATTGATCTTGCTGTTGTATGAATGCATTTCAGCAGTGCTGAAACATTTTCCTGTTCCAAATCGGATATTGAGCCGGTCTGACATCACGTCACAAAATAGGCAGCTCTACCCACCCTCTTAGGTAAGCATCTTGCAGCTTCTCATAAGTAGGAAGATGGTAGTGTCAGATTCATCCCAGAGTATTGCAGTCTAGCAAATCTAAAAAGTATCAAATATGCCAATTTGATTTGTGTTAAGTAGGATGGGAAAGCAAGATGATACAGTACAGTGAATGTAAACATTGATGTGCTCTCAGACTTCTGGAAGTTGAATTGGTAAGGGGACTTGGTGGTTATCCTGTTTGGGGTTTTCCATTTGGCTGCTATGAAACTCCATAATTTTGCTGTATTTTGAACAGTGAGCAGAACTACCACAAAATCTCCATCAGATAAGAGTCTGCTTTGTGATTAAAAAAAACTTGGAGTATTGAGTAGGCCTGGGAGGTCTTTGGCCCTCTAAATGTTTTGACTATGAACTACTAGAAGCTAACGTGGTAAAGGATGATGGGAGTTGCAGTCCACAACATAAGAGGACCAGGTGTTTCCTTCGTCAACACAAAGGCAGTAGCAGGTACATCAGTGCTAAAGGACATGGCCCTTCAGATGTAGGCCTGTTCTGCTAGTAGCTAAATTCAGCAGTGTGGACGACCACACTTTGGTCCTGTTCTAGAATGTGTTTGGTCCTGGTCTAGAATGTGTTTCAGGATATAGACAATGTTGGAGGTCAGCTTTCTTCAACAGGCAGCACTCAAAATCTTGCAAGATCATTCAGTCCTTGTATGGTCTTTCATATTGATCTTTCATATTGTGTTGGGGTTCTGCTGTATGAAGATGTGTGCTTTATTGGATTTAGATCTTTATTCAGCCTTCAATCTTAATTAGTGTTATGTGGGGTCTATTAAAATTTCTCCGTCTTATTCTCAGGATTTAAGGTACAATTGGTAATGTGAAGGGTTTTTAACACTTAGGGTATTAAGTATTTAAAGCACATCACAGCTGCTTTGAAATCTTTGTTGATTTAAGTCAACAAAGCCATAAAATACTTCTTATGAAGACTTCTTTTAGAGCTTAAGTACTCCCAAGGAGCAGGGAGCTTCCTCACAAATAAAATCTAAAATATTTTCTGGGAGAACTGCTTCACGTCAGAGAAGCAGTTCTAGGTCTATAATTAAGATGTAATTTTCTTTTGTTTAGTAAAACACCTGGGTCTGTTAGCTTGAGGCTAAGAGTTGTCAGCGTCTTTTGGCTTCCCCTGCTAGATCAGATTCCCTGGAGTATGACATGCTGCACAATAATGAGAACTATAGCATTCATTAAATTTGCCTGTGATGAGTTGCTTCGTGGAAAACAAAATGATGCAGCTTTTGTTGATAACTTGAGCATGGTGGAACAAAAGCCTCCATGGTTGCTTAAGCATGATTAGAACAATTTTTGCTTAAGATTTTTGTTCCTCAATGGATTTTTATAGTTAGATCAAGGTTTTGGGGCCAAAGAAGTTGATGGCTACCAGCCAACTCTAGGTATAGATCTAGAAGCAAAAGAATGGTATTGATCCATTTTCTCCCCTAATGGAAATTGTTTACTGAAGCTGTGATTCATAGTAGTTAATCTAACCAACTCTGAAACACAAAAGTGTATGTAAGTAGAACACTTTTTTCTATCTGTGAAGGTATACTTTCAGGGGTGGTTGTTGAATTTTCATTAGATGAAGAGTATTTCTAGGCAATATCCATAGCTTGTGTATTTAAGACCATTTTTAGAGCAGCATACAGGATTACTCTAGTAAGCTCTGCTTTCAGTAGTGTAGAAGATTGTATCTCCTACAGCCAAGAGCTTAGACTGCAGTATCTGGGGTGACTTGCCATTCCCTGTCCTTCAGCCTCAAGTCCACAATAATACAGTGTATAGCCAAGTACAGTGAATCTTCTGTCTCTGCCGAGGCTCTGTTCCAGGAACACCCTCCTCTCAAATGTTAAGAAATGCAAATGTTTGCATCCCACATGATTAAACGGTGATATGCGTGCAGATGCTTCAGAGTGCCTGCGTCACTGCCATTTTAGGTATAGAACGCAACGCTCCGTGACTGCTGGAATTTGCACATGCGGAGGTTGCGCATATAGAGGGTCCACTGTATGCTAAACGGGTAGCAGTTGACTCGGAAGAGATTTTCTCTATATTTTTCCACACAGATTAACATTACAAATTTAATTATGTTAAGGGCCATATGATTCATTTTTTAAAGATTCATGAGATTCACCCAATTAAAAACCCAATTTTTAGTAGTTTTGTTCCCCTGGCTGAAACAGTTTTTTGTGTGTCCATCTCTGTTCCCTGCTCAGTCAAGACAATCTAGAATATAGTTTGCAGAGAGCAGATATCCTGCAAAGAGGAATTTTTAAAACTTCAGTAACTGCTAGTATAGATTTGTTAGTCTGAAAAAGATGCAGACGAAACAGGAAAAGCCACTCCCTAATTTCTTACTGTGTGGAAGTGACTCCTCATTTGTCTTAAATTCAGGCATATTACTAGAAAGACAAGAAGCAAATGTATTTATCTTGCATTTACTAAATTTGAATAAAGGGCAAAAGATGATCTGTACACCCTACTCCAGAGGTCAGTCACCATTCTACACTACTTTTGATGTTTGTGTTCGCACAGGGTAACAAAGTTCAGAACTTAAAGCCTTGCCTTGCTGAGATGCAAAAGGGCATGGCAGTGTTCCAGCTCACATGCTGCTCCTGGAGCTCCACAGCGAGAGCTGGATTTCAATACGAAAGCAGTTTTCTCTGAATAAACAAATTTTAAATGAATTAACTTAGAACCATAGAATCATCTGAAATACCTTTTCTATAATTCCCTGATTTGAGAAATAATTCAACAGTGTGGTCTGTATTTGTCTCACGAGTACGGACCCATGCTTTTGCTTGGAACTTTGACTGTCTTTGCCTCTGCTGATTCTTTCTTTACATCCCTTCTTGCTCTTTCACAAAAGCTGATATTTTATTGCCCTTCTGTTTGCTGGTACAGGAAGTGCTAAACTGCGGACTCTGAGCGAGGAAAGCCATACTTGAAAGGTCCTTCTTACCGCCATGGGAGCAGGTGGCCTTAGGGAAAATAGCTCTCTTGCTAAAGTATCCATGGTGCTGTATTAATACTCCACCATCTGTGAACTCACACCTGTCTTGCCAAAATTATACGAGCAATACAGAGCAGCCCCTGTCCCCAGGGACCAATGCAGTTGAAAACAGGAAGTGACTGGGTAGGAGAAAAAAAAGCATTGAGAAGTATAAACTAATCAAATTCATTTTGGAGATACTGAGCAATGGACAACAACATGTTTACTTTTGTGCCAGAACAACTTCCCCCACTCTTAACAAGCGTCTTTCCATTTAATAATTGTCATTTGTGTGGAAATGGCAGCTCATACCTCTCCAAATTGTCCAAAGTAAGCATCGGGAGCAGCCTGGGGGGTCTAAACATTGTATTCTTGTTCAGTGGAATTCTTGGCTTTCCTTTATGCCATATGAAAAGGGTTTTTTTAAAAAAAAATTCTCATAAATGATAGCACAGCTCATTCTTTGGGTTCTGGATAATGAGTGATTGGATCCTTAAGGTCTGTGAAAGCTGAAAAGGTCATTGCAGTATCTTGTATTAAAATAATTAGACATCTGACAAAAGTTTAACTTCAGTATCAGCAGCAGGTAATGTCATGTATTTGGGGCTGGGGTAAGGACGAATCTTTCAGATGCTGCAGATTGGTTAAGGTTTTGTAGTATCACAATATAGTATATTTAACAGTCTTTTAAAGAAATGTGTGCATTGTTTCTAGTTGTTGGTTTTAGTAGATTTTCACAGATTGCACTCTTTCAGTGTATTGCTTATGTTCATCTGTTTAACTTGCTGTTTCTTTCCCCCTGTGTTACTGTTCAGAAAACTTTGAAAATAAACCAGGAATACCAGGAAATGAAAACCTGAACTCTCTGACTGCAGTTAGTTTGCATATCATTTCTGTTAAAGAGATGACTGAGGCACGGAGACTTGGACCCTTGCTAGTGGATGATTTGCACTTGAAGCCAGGAGAGAATTCCTTGAGGCTTGCCTGTCCAAAAGACACCCCTTCTCCTTCAGTGTTCTCGGGCCGTTGCAGAACATGTCGCCAGTACAAAGGAAAGGAAAAAACCAGTTTTTCTTTGCTGGATTGTGGCCTGGAAAACTTTAGTATAGTATTTCACTGTCACGGCTATCTGCATTTTCAAGCGTCCAAATCCACCAGAGGGGTGAGAGATGTAATTTAGAAACTGCACACATCTGAGGGCTGCAACGGGAGTTGAGTGTTGCGGCAGGAGAGGGGGGTACAGCTTCTGGATACAAGATGGCTGTCAGTGTTCTACTAAGCAATAGTTGCTCTCAAATGCAATGGGCCTTAATGTTTTTATGGAGGCCTCGTGCTGTCCTTTATCACCTGTGAGGGATTTTTTTAAAGGGTTATTTTATGCAAACTGGCAGTGACCTAGAAGGCAAGATAATAACTGCATACAACTCTAGATTTCTTGATCACTTGGATACTATAACATGCACACACTCAAATGTATATAGGCCTGCATTCATATTATTCTCACAAATCACTAACACTGGGCACAACTCCTGTGTGTAGGCAAACATCCCACTGTGCAAGGACACTGCTTCCTTACCCCAGTTCTTTTCACAAGAGGTGGGAGTCAGGTATTTGCTCTGTTTGCCAAGGACATGTATCTGCACCAAAGCCACAGAACCACTGGCAGATGTTGAATCTTGAACCCTGGGCTCCAAAAACAAGGCCTGTGACGTGCAACTCACAAAATTCAGAAATGTATAATGTAAAAAAAATGTTTCCCTTTGGTCTTGTTTCTTTTTTCAGATCTGGGCCCTAAGGCCTAGAAGTGTATGGCTTTTAAATAAAAGTTACTATTTTTGATGATCAAAGAGCAATTAGTGCTGTGCACCAGAATTCTTCCAAATCCTTAAAAGGGAACTTAAAATGCTCATCTGCCTACACCTGCCACACCTTGTTTTTCATACCATAGTTTCAAGATGTAATTTGCAGCCTTGGAAAACTGTCCTGTCAAGAAGACTAGTAGCTTTCTAACTGTAGTACAGTCCACTCACAATGCCCTTGCTCATCTTTGTGAAAGCCGCGGCCTGCAGAGAATGAAGTGCAAAAAATAGTATCGGTTAGCAGGTGAATTTGATCTGGCTGTAAATGCCACCTCAAAAACTATCTTGTCTGTGAAGTCCATTTGCTGCAGCAAGCCAAGCTGAAGGGGAGCAGAGCCACTCCTTTTGATAAGTTTTCCTAATGACTGGATCTTGGTTGTATACAATACTGCTCCACTATACTTCTGGGCAAATAAATCCATAATTGACCATTCTGTATCTTTCACAGTGAAGTTTGTGCTGCTCCAGTTTGTTTTTCCTCTCCTTTTGAATATAGGTTTCTTGGAATGCATTTCTAAATGCTTTACCTCAGACTCAGCGCTTAGAAGAGTTTGGACGGCAATTCTGAATCCAATCCAGTGTGCTAGCTTTATATTTGAAGGGTTGTTTTAGGATAGGGAGTGTAACAAAAGGATTGGCGTGCTTCCTCCCTCTGGAAGACAGATTCTGGATTGGATCCACCTGGCAGGAACTGGAAGATTCCAGATGGACGTCAGATGCTGTAGGTGGGTGTGAGCATCAGCCAGGAGTGGACTGTACCGCTAATGGATTGTCTTGATATGCAAGAGGCATGTTTTTAACATGTGGCATAGTTGGACAGTTCTTGAAGCCCCAGCAAGGTGCATTGATATAATCACAGTCTGGAAATCTTGTTTTTCCCTTTGGACTCCCCACAATCTCCTGGCCAGTTTGGAGCAAGGGCCGACGTTTGCTGCCCAAAACATTTTTTTCAAGCTTTGCTGATAAGGTTTACTTGTCTCTGCTTTAACCAGTGCGCTAACCCAAGTGCCACTGAACGATGCTACAGTGCCTCAGCGTTGTATTACTGTTGTGGGCAGACAAGATTGCTCTTTTTGGGTATGCTGCAGCCGCCATCACAAAGCAGTCCCTGTCACCGGGGGAGAGCTAAACCTTGGTTAGGCCGTTACGCCACACAGCGTGGTGTCCCTGTTTAAAACTATTTCAACATTATGGAAGGATTCCATTTTATATGAAAAGTAGGGTACACACGTATGACTGCTTCTGTTCACACCCATCTACCGTTCACTCTTCATGCATACCTTTTTTTCGCCTTCTGGCTGTAAAAAAAATCTGTACTAACCTTTCCCTTCTGCTGTTCACTGCCACGTCTTTGCATGGTGCCACGAAGGAATCATGGCAACAGCTCTTAGCTTCTTAAGCCATTCATTAACATTTCCCGACCCACTCTTCCCATTAATCATGTTTCAGACAAGTCATTCTTTTGATATGCAGACTGCTTTCATGATTTTTTTTAAATGGATGCTTTATTTCCATGCTGGCCATGTTTCGAGGCTTTCAGAAAGGCATTCAGAACCACATTCCAAACCAGTTAGCAATGGGACAGTGTCACGCAGGCATATTTTAACTGGGAGTGAGAGCAAGCTGTATACTGTGCAAACCAACCAGAGCTTGGAAGTTACTTTCTTGGAGCACAGCTCCCAGAATCTTATCTTCCATGGCTATGCTGCCTGAGGGGTTCTGAGATATGTGTTCCAAAAATAACTTTCAGGCTCTGAAAGGAACTGCTGTAGGGGACAAGGACTATTATACTGCAGATCTAATATGTTTGCCATCTTTTCTCCAGTTCCTGTTGCTGACACCACAGATTTGAGGTTGGCAAAAATCCTTTTGTGGATGATACTCTCCCCTGGCCAGGGTGATTTGGAATTTCTGGAAGTTGTGATCTAGAAAAGTTGCTTTTCCAAGATGTGACCTGCTATATGTCAGATTAGTCTCTTTCCGGGAGTTCATCTGGCTCAGTATTGTCCTGCTATCACAGGAAACAATCTTCTTGGGTCTTTGGAGCACAAAAGGGTTTCTACATTACCTCCTACCTGAAGTGAAGATGGAGGGAGATGAGCGTGTCTCAATCTTAAATTTAATGTTACCTTGATTCACCTTGAGTCCTGTCTTGCAGGAGAAAATAGAGGTGTGCATCCAAAGAAAACACCATCTGCTGAAGAATGCATGGTATCAGCAGCTGCTGCAGCTTTACGGCTCGCTTTTTGGAAGCTGCTTCTGGATGAGGAATTAATGGGGTGCCTGCTGATCTGTGCCAATGAATAGTCCTTTCCCTGAGAAAATGCCAGAACCATGCATTCAGTGTGATACATGGTAATTGTAAGTCATCTTGAGGGGGAAAGATTGCTCAAGAATCCGAGCAGGCATTTGCAGAAGGGCTCCCACAAAATCTGAGCTATTTCTAAAGTAGAGTCATAGAGCTGGAAGAGACCCTAGGGGCCATCCAGTCCAGCCCCCTGCCATGCAGGAACACACATCAAAGCATTCCCAACAGACGGCCACCCAGCCTCTGCTTAAAAACCTCCAAAGAAGGAGACTCCACCACACTCCATGGAGGCGGCAGCATATTCCACTGCCGGACAGCCCTGACCATCAGAAAGTTCTTCCTGGGGTTTGGGTGGAATCTCTTTTCCTGTCGTTTGAATCCATTGCTCCTTGTCCTAGTCTCTGGAGCAGTAAGGGCTTTATGGTTTCCAGACCTTTCACCATTTTGGCTGCCCTCCTCTGGACACATTCCAGCTTGTCGATATCCTTCTTAAAGTGAGGTGCCCAGAACTGGACACAGTATTCCAGAGAGACCTCACAGAGCTGCTGATCCTGGCAGTCAAAGTATACAGCAGCCTTTATGAATACAGTTTCCTCCAGAATTCTTAACTCCAACCCCCATCCTCCCCACCACTGGCCTTGTTGGTAAGTGCAAATAGAGGTTGCTGTCCAAATAATCTGAAGGGCGCCATGTTGAAGAAAACTGGTGTAGAGACTGCCAGGCTAGATGGATCCAAATATCTCTGATCCTTGGAGCCTAAGAGAGGACAATCTTTCATAGCCAGCCCCCACAGGGAGAGTGCAAAAATTCCGGCCACTCACTTGATCTGTGTCAACATCTCAGATCTAGCAATTTATCTCCTTGGATACCAGTTGCTATTAATTGTTATTCCAAGATTAAGGCACCCCAAGATACTTTGCATTACAAAGACAGATGTCAGGGTGCTCTCAAGACACTTCCCAGACTTACAGCAAGCATAAGGCAAACCTAAATACCCCAAGGGGACCAGATCTTGGCTGATCTTGAAAGCTAAGCAGGGTCAACCCTAGTTAGTACTTGGACGGAAGACTGCCAATGAATACCAGGTGTTGTGGGCTATATTTACATGCAAAGCTGCCTCTATGAGGCTCTATGAAACCCCATGGTAGATTCACTTTAGGGTTACCATTAAGTCAGCAGTGACATGGAGGCACACGACAAACACCGCAAAGATGGCAAACCAATCGGGTTTTCTCGGCCAGGTTTGTTCAGAGAGGGTTTCCGCTCAACAATATCTCGTTGCTGTTAAAAATCCCCTCCGTCCCAAACACGGCCGCTGTGAAAACTTCATCAAAGCTTGGCAGGACCAGGGAAGGTGGCACTAGCAGAGGATGATATTGTTGTCCCTGGTTATAAAGGAGCACTCGGGCCCCATGAGCCCTGGTTCCACTATCACACTGAAGCTTCCGCACACACATTCTGCAGTATAACTTTTGGTAAACTTGCCCATTCCAGTGGCTTTTCCAGTTGGAAAAAGCAGAACAGAAAAAGCTGCTTTCTTCCAGGTTAGCTTCCCTGTCTTCTTGTGGCTGGGATTCCCTCCTCTGACCGGCAGAAGGCTCATTGTGGTCTCACCTTTCTTTCCCACCACCTGCTAGCTGGATTAGACGTATGGAGCATAGCCGAGGAACCAAAAAAGGTAACTTTCCCCAGCTCTTGCTCTCTGTACCCGTGGCTGGGACCCAGGCTGCCGTGAAGGAAGCTGGAGGTGGCAGGGGAGGAAGGGAGAAAGTTTGATGCTTTCCTCTTCAAGGATGCCACAGTCCTCCCTCCCCATTTGCTAGGGTTGGGAGGACAGGACCCTCGTGAAAGTGGAAAAACCGTGAACAACTCTAGGCCCTCCCAAACCATATTTAACACACAAAAGAGTACGATCACCGTATTCAACCCACCGTGGATTCCTTTGAGGCATCAGGGTTCCTTCCCAAGGCAGAAGTGGGGGGGCTGGTGGGGCTTACGGCCACCTCCACTGCTGCCCCACACCATTTTTAAGAGGGACTTACAAGCCTCGTTCGCAGTTTCTCAGTCTTATGAGGCTTGTAGTCCCTATTAAAAATGGCACAGGGAGGCAGCAGCGGTGACAGCAAAGAATCTGTGAATAATCAAATCTGCAAAAATGAAACCCACAAATGTGGACGGCTGACTGCATAACTGCTTTTCTCTTCAGTCAGTCCCCTGATTTTATTACATGCATATAATAAATGGACATTGAACAGAAGCTACCCTCACCCCATTTCCTCTGCGGCAGAGATGGTGCGACTCGGCTCCTTTGTAAGTATTTTGGACTTCAGCTTCCTGAAATGGTAGCCAGTATGGCAAACGGGCAGAGAGGATGGGAGTTGTAGTCCAAAAACATCTGGAGGGTCCAAGGTTCCTCACACCTCTTCAATTATAAGAGTATTGGGCTAGGACTTAGGGAATCTACACTCAGTCCATCACTGAGACTCAATGGCTGACCTTAAGTAGTCACTCTCCGCCTGACCTGCCTCACAGGGTTGTTGTGATGATAATAAAGGGCTCATTGGAAGAAAAGGGCTATTGCTGTGTGCCTTCGAGTTGTTTGTGACTCATGGCATCCCGAAGGCAAACCTATCACAGCGTTTTCTGAGGCTGAGAGTATGTGACACGCCCAAGGGTTTCCATGATTGAGGGGGGAATCGAACTCTGGCCTCCAGGGCTGCAGTCTAACCATCAAAGTATGACACCATGCTGGGTCTTGTATAGCTGTAATGAATTAATAATTCACATTATTTGTTTAGACCAAGAATGGAAACACACAGCCCTTCAGAAAACGTTGGATTGCAACTCCTCCCAGCAAAACCAATGATGATGGATGATGGGAGTTTCAATACAACAACATCTGGAGGGCTACATATCAATGATCTAGAAAGCACCCTATATAATTCTATATAGCTAACAGGGCTTTCAAGGAAACTGTGGTCACATAGTGTCATCTAGTGGGTGGAAATTGAAATGCAATTGGGATTAATTCAGATAGACCTAAGGCTGGGCAGAGCAACCTGTGGCCTTATTGTATTTATTTATTTATTTATTTATTTATTATTGTATTTGTAGGCCGCCTTTCTCCTGGAATTGGGACCCAAAGCGGCTTCCAACAATAAATGCACATTAAAAACATTTAAAACAGTTAAAAAACATTAAAAGGATATAATATCTTCCTTCTGGATGCTGCTTTTAGTAGCCCTTAGCTACAGTGATGTGGGAAGATGGGAGTTATAGTCCAGCACAGCATCTGGTGTGCTATATGTTATCCATCTTCAAACGAGGGACATCCTGTACAGATAGATTTTACTGTATCTTAATGTGGTGAAAACACAATTTAGGGAAAACTTGGAAAAATTATGCATGGCTACTGACTAGGAATTTTGGAGCCTGTGGTCCAATATATTTATTTTTATTGCATTTTTCAAAAAGTATGATTGTAAAGAAATAGCGAAAAGGGGAAAGGAGGAGTACCTAGGATATGAATGCAGGCTTATTAATGTCAGCTAACTGTATTTCCAAAAACTCATTTTCATGGCATTGACATCAGTAAAATACACATTCCTAAACGGCTAAAGCTGTGAGATATTCTGACTGTTGAACAACAGATGTGAATGTTTATCTTTCCAGCCTTTCTAGCCTTGTGCATGCATCTTTTAGCAACAGTTAGAAGTACCTAGGATCCAACCACATTGGCCATTATTTAAATTCCATTTCACCATTTAAAAAGTTGTGTGTTTCTACAAGTGCCAACAATTTTTCCAGTCCCAGAACTGAAACTGCAATACTGCCATCCAAAAAGGAGAATCTACTGAACAGACACGCCATCCTCATGCTGCAGTAGACAATTTCTTTTGTCCAACATACACAAAACATCAATATTTGCTGAAAAGAACACAGATTTAAATCTTAAAAAAATTTAGATAGGGAAACCAGGACGATTTTCCAGCTGCTTAATTTGTATAGGACAATCTAGCTTTGCATTCCATGCCATTTTGATTCTGCTAACATTAAATGTAATACCTTCAGATAAATCTTTATAAATTAGGCAAGTTAGTTTCAGTTCTTGAGGATGCAATTAAGGCTTTTCAAACAGCAAGAGCGATCTGTATCCGAACACCATAAGGCATTGCAGATTGTAAGGGAGTATTGCCTGTGGATCAACGTTATCAATTTTTCTCATTTTTGAGGGTACAGATGGACACATCCTAAAGAGGAAATTCTCTCCTGTTTTTTTGAAAGCACTTTTTATCACATATGAAAGGCCCATAAAGGCAAGGCAGAGAAAACACCTCTGTCGGGGAGAGTCAATTTTTATTTTTTTTTATTTTATTTTTTTGGTGCCACTCTTGAATAGACCCTGCTCTGGGAATTATCTCCCATATCTTTCTCCCAGTTCTTCTTCTTCCGTCTCTCCTTGAACATCTTTTCTTCTTCGTCTAATCCAGCTGCAGACATATGCTTTCCCTTCTCTTCCTTTCTTACCATCTTTATATTCTCCTTGGAAACTTCTTTCATATTTATTCAAAAAGTCCTTCCCCTCTTGTACAGTTTATGTTTTTGAAGCAGGAAGACACCCTTTTCGAGGCAGACCCAAAATATATATATATATATATATATATATATATATATATTCTAATAGAGTAGTTAAGAAGCTCTATTCCCTTCTCTTACAGAGGATTCTTGCAGGACTATCCTTACACAGCCAGATTCTTTCTTTTCTCACTTGAAAACTTTTTTCTAGGTCAGGTTGAATTACATTATCTCTCATTTTTTTCCTTACCAACCCAACCACAACGATATTTTCTTCCTTCCGTCTTCAGGTGGCTGACTCTGAAAATCTTGCCCACTTCTCATTCAAATTGTTGTAGAGGAATTCTGCAAGAGCTGGAATTCAGAGCTTATACAAATTTTCATTTCTCCGTTCCTTGAGACCTCGTATTTTTAAATATTTTTCCTTCATTTTAAGCTCTATCACTGCTTTTTCATCTACTTTTCTTTCCTACTCTGGCGATAAACTTTTCATCTTGTCTTCTGTCTTTTTAATTTTCTTTTCCATTCTGTCAGCTCTTGAAACCGTCCCCTTCAGGTCTTCTGACAATTTATTAACTTTTTAAATAGCGTTCAGTTCTGTCTTCAGATCTTGTCTAAGTTCTCTTCTTAGAGCTTTCAATCCTGCTCAAATTCCATTTTCATTGTTCTAAATTCTTCTGTCTCCCATATCTTGGCAGTTAACTTACAGTGTCCCCCATGAGATCTTAAATAGATGTAGATGTGTGTACGAAAAGAACTGTGCTTTCAGCAACGGACAACTGCAAACAAAAATAAAAACTAAAAAGAACCAGCTTCTCAAAGATAATTGGTAACAGTTATAACTCCACGTCCCCCCAAAGTAACTATTACTCTAATTACTTCTGGATTCATTTTTTCTGTTTCTTAAGACTAAGACTGTAATTTATATTAAAAAATATTTACAAATGCTACTCTACAACACACAGCACAACCTACCAGTTTAAACATGTGATGTTCTTTACCGCTCAGGAAGGCCATACCCCTCAAAATATAAAAAATAACTAAACCCCTGTATTGCAAAAGGAGAGACATCCATTTTTAAGTTACCATTGTCACATAATGCCTTTGTTATTGCGGAAATTATTGTAATATTTGTTACAATAAATAAATATTAAAATTATTGTTATTGTAATACCTTTGTTATTGTGGAAATAAGCTAATTATGAGTCACCTGTTTATTTATTTGTTATAATTTTTTATTGGATGTTATGCTATAACATTACCCGTAATGCTCCCCTTGAGAAACAGCATTGCATAAAGTTAGGTTTAATACAGCAGGGCATAGTCATAATACAAAAATTTAAAAGTGCTTCATCTCACAGTCAGATAAAAAAAAATGAGTGTTTTGGTTCTCTTTAGATGTCTGGATTCTCTTTGGAACATAAAAACGTGTCACCCTTTTGCAAGTAACTGATTTGCAACCATGTAATTTCAAGCTCAAAAGGAAAAGTCTGGTGGAAAAGCCACGTCGGCTTATTGCATCCGATGAAGGAGGTTCAAACCATTTCCACACTTTGAGGCCCCTCCCTAAACTGTAAACCCCAGGATTCCATAGGATGTTGAAAGTGGAATAATAGCAGTATAACAGTCTAGTGCAGAAATGGCCTCAGTCTCCAAAAGCTTATGCTATAAACTTCTTTCAGATCGCCCCAAAGGTGCTACAAGATCCCTTTGTTTACCGATCCAGGCCAACAAGGCTGTGTTTTCGAAGGCTATCGCATAGGATTATGGTTTGGAAAGATTACGTGAGAGGCAGTGATGCCACCTCCCACCGTGTTCACGTCCGAAGCAACCACAAAGATTATCAGGTTATTTCAGGTCAACTGATATTGAGCCCATTCTAACTTCCCTCCCTAGGTTCTACTGCAGATACCAAGATGGGGAGAAGACGAGTCTTCCATCCTGATTTAAGCAGCCAAGTGTAAATTTTTGGATGGGGCATCACCAGCTTCCGGCACAGAGCCCCCTTTGTGTGTATGCCATGGCCCCATCTGAACCTTTCCATAATCTGAGTTTATAGTTAGACAGGATAGTAGACAGTAGATACTAAGACTAACAGCCTGGAATTGTTGCTGTTGTCATCCCTAGCCCGAAGAGACGAGCGGCAGGACAAGTCTTAACAGTCTCAGGCAAGGAGGTTCTCTAGCGTGCCCCGGCTCACAGTTATTTTAACTTGCCAGTTCCTCTGTTTGTTGCCTTTGTTTCCCATTTCAGTGGCTCTAATGGATGATCCACATGAGAGATTTTGTCTCTGCCATTTGTTACTGTGTGCCTCCCAGTCATTCCAGACTTATGCCAACCCTAAGGTGAAACTATCATGGGGTTTTCTGTGGCTGAGAGTGTGTGATAGACCCAAGGTCACCCAGTGGTGACCTTGGGTCTATCACACAGGAAACCAGTGGGTTTCCAGGGCCAAGTGGGGAATCAAGCTCTGGTCTTCAGCATTGTAGGCCAGTGCTCAAAGCACTACACCGTGCCACGTTCAGCCATGGAGACCCACCTTAAGCAAGACACCAAGGGCTTTTCCGCACTACACTGTTATAGTGCTATTATTTCACTTTCAACCTCCTGTGGAATTCTGGGGCTTGTAGTTTACTGAGGCCAAAGAGATCTCTGGCTGCGTATTCTAAAGCCGCCCCCCCAAAAAAACTGCAAGCCCCAGGATTCTACAGGAGGTTGAAAGTGGAATAATAGCACTATAACAGGTCCATACTCTCAACTTCATAAGAAGGCAAAGGCAACCCTGCTCGAAATAAATCTTGCGGTAATAGGATCACCCTAGAGTCACCACAAGTCAAAAATGACTTGAGGGCCCACAATGCCATGACAGTATGGTAGGAACATGTGTGCAATTTACACATTTACCCACATATATTTAGCATCTAAAACCTACTAGCAACACCGGCTCCCACTGACCTTGGGATCCGTGGCCCTGATTCTTATGATGCTTCCTTCTCCCTCCCCCTCCTGGATGGGGACCACTTATTCTGGGACTGGTAGTTCTTAGGAGAATAACTCATACAGGGAGGCAGATATCTCCTGCTCAGACTCCAAGCCCCAATTTAACTGCATAGTCACATACATTCCCATCTGCAGAAAGCTCAGTAACTTTTCAGAGTGGGTTCCTGTTCTTCTTTGGCCCTAGCTAATACCTAAAGGCACCAGATCCTGGCTGATCTTGGAAACTAAGGGTCAACCCTGGCTAGTACTTGGATGGAAGACCACCAACGAATACTGGATGCTGTAGGCTATATTTCAGAGGAAGAAAGTGGCAAAACCACCTCTGAGTATTCCTTGCCCAAGAAAACCCTAGGGGGGTGACTATAAAGTAGACAGAAGAACTGAAAGCACACACAGTCTCACAAGAACTGGATAATAGGTAAGAACAGATACAGGGAAACGTATCTCCATGACTATTCCTCAACACGACTGGCAATTTAGCCTTAATTCCCCTCTGTAGGTAACTGTTGGGCTGCAGCCTCAATTGAACCCCTCTTGACCTCTGGATTTCAGCAGAGTGTCCCCGTGCTTCAGAGTTGGAAGTCTTTACCTCCTTGGAGAAAATACAAGCTATAAAGAGGATTATCAGTTCAGGACTTTCCCAAGCCCTGAGACTTCAAGGCCAAAACCTTCGGCCCAGGAAAACGCTCTTGTGATGCAACAGGTGATAGACTACAGTGATTTTCTGGAGCATGATGTGTTATGGAGTAGGCCATTCAAAGCATACCAAGGCTATTTCCGCACTAGAATGTTACAGTGCTATTATTCCACTTTCAACATCCTGGGATTTTCTGTTTAGGGAGGGGCCCCAAAGGATTCACCAATTATATGCTGTCCCCTCTGCTGCCTCCTTATGCCATTTCTAATAGGGACTGCAAGCCTCATGAGACTGAGAAACTGCGACTGATGCTTGTAAATCCCTATTAAAAATGTTGCGGGGCAGCAGTGGAGGTGGCCATAAGCCCCACCAGCCCCCCACTTCTGTCTTGTGTAGGAACCCTGATGCCTCAAAGGAATCCATGGTGGGTTGGATATGGTGATCATACTTTTTTGTGTGTTAAATATGGTTTGGGAGGGCCTAGAGTTATTCACATTTTTTCCACTTTCATGGGGCTCCCGTGCCCCTAACTGTAGCTCATGCAGCGGGATGACCGTATTTCACTCGGAGAGTCCTGAGAGTCAGCCAGGCCTTCAGCGCCAGCGAAAGAGAGGCCAGGTCCGCCTGTGTCTAATGAGAGAGACAGGAGGCAGAAAAGGCCGTTTTATAGACTGTCCCAGGAGCCTTTCATGCTCCGCCGTGTGGTTTCATGGTCTGGGGCAGCCTACAACGGCAGTGCCAGCCACTCCTATTGTGCGGCAGCTGCTGCTCCCTGCATCCGACCGGCGGCGGAGGCAGCTGCAAGAAGGGTTTCTTGTTTCTAGTGGAATTTGAGCCATTTGCACTAATCTTTTGCTGGGCCTTTGATGTGCCTGTGAATCTCTGCCTTTGTCCTCTCCGACTCTGGGGGCCTCCTTCGCGCCAGAAAGTATTTTTCTTAGCTTTCCCTCGCCTTTACTTGTGGCCGAAACCTCGTGAAACGGGCGTCCCGTTTGCTCTGCTCGGGTCTGATTTGTTGCACACGGGCACGCCATGGCCGTGCAAAAGAGATGGAAGCAGGCTTACCGTCAGGCGACAAAATGATCCAGATTATAAACACCATTAAGGGCTGCGTTGGCTGAAAAGACATCTCTCCACCACAAGGCAAAACTGACCAGAACCTAAGCCTCATTGAAATGATGTGGAATTTTCCTTTCACCAAGGATCACATAGGGCAAGTTCAATTTGGATGTTTTTCCTTTGGTCTTCAAAGTGCCATAGGCAGTCATTCTAACTCCAAACATACCAACCTGCTTTGTTTCACAGCAGATTCCAAATCCCCCTTTATTCCTCCCTTCCCCTTTGGAAAGACGACACACAAGAACTTTAGCCCCTACCATTACCTCCCTTTACAGTTCTTCTGCAATCCGCCCCATAAACTCAGGTCCTCTGGAGGCCATTTACTTACACTGGCCACGACTAGACCGGCAATGGTCACCCAAAGGACCTTCTTGTCGGCCGCCCCTAGGCTGAGGAATGACCTGCCGGAAGAGATCTGACAGCAAAATGTGCTATTCAAATTTTAAAAAGTACTAAAGACCTATCTCTTCCGGCAGACATACCCAGTCTATTTTTAATTGTACTCTTAATTGTACCTTTAGTTGTATTTCTGCTTTTAATTATGATTTTAATGATGGTATATTTGTATTTTAAATGGTTTGTGTCCTAGTGTATTTTAACCATGATTTGTTTTTAATTGTAGCTGGGCTGTACCCTGCCTTGAGCCTAGGGGAGAGGCAGGTAACAAATAAAATTATATTATATTATTATTGTTGTTGTCCTTCCTCCACCTTTGCTAGGGTTAGGGGCACAGGACCCCCATGTAAGTGGAAAAACCGTGAATAACTCTAGGCCCTCCCAAACCATATTTAGCACACAAAAAAGTGCGATCACTATGTTTTACCCACCGTAGATTCCTTTGAGGCATCAGGGTTCCTTCATAAGGTAGAAGTGGGGGGCTGGTGGGGCTCATGGCCACCTACGCTGCTGCCCCAGATCATTTGTAATAGGGATTTACAAGCCTCGTATACAGTTTCTCAGTCTCACAAGGCTTTAAAATGGCACAGGGAGGCAGCAGAGGGGACAGCAAATAATCTGTGAATAATCAAATCCACAAAAGTGAAACCTGCAAATATGGAAGGCTGACAGTATTATGATTATTCTGCTTTCCAAGTCTTATTTTTAGCTTTTGACTGTGTTCAGAAGAGGGCAACCAAGAACGTAAAAGGTCCGCAAACCTAACTCAGTGAGGGGTGGTTTAGGGAGATGGAAATGCTGAATGTGGAATAAGGTGAAACTGAGGTTATATAATAGCCACGAGAACCAGTGTGGTGTAGTGGTTTCAGCGGTTCGATTCTCCACGCGGCCATGGAAACCCACTGGGTGACCTTGGGTAAATCACACTCTCTCAGCCCCGGAGGAAGGCGATGGCAAACCCCCTCTGAGCAGATCTCAGCAAGAGCGCCCTAGAAGAGATTCGCCGCAAGGTGAAGTCAACTTGAAAGCACCTAACAAGAAATGTACACGCGCATGCCAGTGGCTTGAAGAGTGTTTCTACTCGTGTGGCCTTAAGTGTCTATTAGAGACGTGCCCTCCAGGGAAGATGAAAGGAAAACAGAGCTAAAATAAGCCTCACCTTGTCTGATCATGAACTGTACGGTTCCTTTGCCTTTAAATTCTAGGAACTTGGCTTGTGGAAGTGGAGTTTTTGGCTGAGTCATCCGAGCAGGAAGCTTATGGACGCATGCCTGGGAAGCCCTGGGCGCTGAGTCATAAATCATGGGAACACCTCGCCTTCTTTCTGTCTACTCATAAACAGTTTTGCACTTCCAGACAGCTTATTAAGCTTTCCATCCCTTCTCCAGCCCTGGAACATTTGTCTGGAACTTTGATCTTTTTAGAGGAAGGCATTGCCAGAACCGTAGCTCACGGCATGCCGTTTGGCTCCGAGAGCTGAAAGTGTGCGGATTCTTTAAATAGAGGAGGAAAGCCGGCACAGACGGTTTCCTAGGTCAGGCGAGCCTTTTATGAACTCTGCTAAAAGTTCAGGCCAGACTTCTCCAGTGAATTTGAAAGTATCTGGTTGCCTCTTGAATGTCCTGGGTTCAAATTCTGAAATCTCTTGGTAGGGCTGGGAAGTACCAGAAACCCAGTACAGAAGGGATGGGGAAGCACTTTCAAGCCAAGGGACAAACTCAATTTGAGATGAGTTCTTAGGAGCCACTTTCTAGTAATGATCAGGAGACAAAAAGAAAGAGCCAATTTTTAGTGTAAATCTCTTACTGCCAGTAATTTAAGCTTTGGGGAGAGGGGCCATTTCCACACTAGACTGTTATAGTGCTATTATTCCACCTTTGACATCCTGTGGAATCCTGGGGTTTGCAGTTTAGCGAGGGGCCTTTGAGGCCAGGATTCCATAGGATGTTGAAAGTGGAATAATAGCACTATAACAGTTTAATGTGGAAATGGCCAGGAATTTCACCTTTTGGAACGTTGAACGGTGATTGGAAGACAAAGCTATCAATGGCCACTAGCCAGGATGGTTGTATATTTCTTCCAGGATCAGTGGTGGCACATCTCTCAGTATCAGTTGTTGGAGAACACAAGATGGAAGTTGTTGTTGCATCCATGTCCGACTCGGCAGATTAATGTTCACATCTGGCTGTCCACTGTGGGAACCCAATCCTGGGCCTGGCGGAGCATGCTCAGCAGTAATACATGCAACCTTTCCCTAAAGTCTGGAAAAAGGCAAATTTTCCTGTGCCCAAAGCCTTTTTTTCTGGCATGGAGGTAAGAGGCAAGAAAAACTTAAGTGGCGACATCTCTGAACGTCTGACTGGGTGTATCAGATTCTGTAAGCACACACAGTGGCAACTCTTAAACCATTTAGGCCAGAGGTAGGAGACATGCAACTCTCTGGGCAATAGAGGACTGCAAGTCCCAGCAGCCTTAGCAGAGGCGTG
Source organism: Iguana delicatissima (assembly GCA_948472985.1). NCBI lineage: Eukaryota > Metazoa > Chordata > Lepidosauria > Squamata > Iguanidae > Iguana > Iguana delicatissima. The sequence goes on from CAOKZL010000007.1 coordinate 193,569, forward strand.
GTGAGGAATGCTGGGACTTGCAATCATAGAACAGGAGAATTGGAAAAGACCACAAAAGCCATCAAGTCCATTCAGCCATGCAAGGATACACAATCAAAGCATTCTCAACAGATGGCCATCCAACCTCTGTTTAAAAACCTCCAAAGAAGGAGACTCTGCCACACTGCCATGTATTCTGGTGTTGAACTGCTCTTACCATCAAGATGTGCCTCCCAGTGTTTAGGTGGAATCTCTTTTCCTATAGTTTGAAGCCATTGCTCTATATCCTAGTCTTTGGAGCAGCAGAAAAGAGGCTTGCTCCATCCTCCATATGATATCTCTTCAAATATTTAAACATAGCTATCATGTGGGCTCTTAATCTTCTCTTCTCCAGGCTAAACATACACAGCTCCATAAGCCACTCCTCATAGGGTTTCATGGTTTCCTTCTACCATTTCGGTCACCCTCCTCTGGACACGTTCCAGCTTGTCAATATCCTTCCTGAACTGGGGTGCCCACGGTATTCCAGGTGAGGTCTAACCAAAGCAGAATAGAGTGGTACAGTCTACATGGAGGACTGTATGATTCCCACCACACTGAAGCTAAAGGCAGCCGACAATAACAAAAAACAAAACAAAAACCCCAGAACATATTGATACATCATAAACATATAACTAAGATCTAGGAGTCTTGGAAGATCACAAGCTGAACATGAGTCAGCAGTGTGATGCAGCTGCCAAGAAAGCCAACGCGATTCTTGGTTGCATCAGTAGGAGTATGGTGTCTAGATCGAGGAAGATAATGGTACCACTCTATTCTGCTTTGGTTAGGCCTCATTTAGAATACTGTGTCCAGTTCTGGGCACTTCAGTTCAAGAAGGATATCGAGAAGCTGGAACGTGTTCAGAGGAGGGTGATCAAAATGGTGAAGGATCTGGAAGCCATACCCTATGAGGAACGGCTTAGGGAACTGGGGATGTTTAGTCTGCAGAAGAGAAGGTTAAGAGAGGACATGATAGCCATATTTAAATATTTGAGGGGATGTGATGTCGAGGAGGGAGCAGGCTTGTTTTCCGCTGCTCCAGAGACCAGGACAAGGAGCAACGGATTCAAGCTGCAGGAAAGGAGATTCCACCTGAACCTCAGGAAGAAATTCCTGACGGTCAGAGCTGTCCGGCAGTGGAAGATGCTGCCTCCATGGAGTGTGGTGGAGTCTCCTTCTTTGGAGGTTTTTAAACAGAGGCTGGATGGCCGTCTGTTGGGAGAGCTTTGATGGGTGTTTCTGCATGGCAGGGGGTTGGACTGGATGGCCCCTGGGGTCTCTTCCAACTCTGTGATTCTATGATATATTGAGCAAGCCTGTTTTTAGCAGATTCTCAGTCCATGTTACCAGTTTTCTGAGATCTACAACATATACAAGGCTCTCACTTTTTTCCCCAAAAAATAATGTTTGAAAATGGGATGTGGCTTATACACCGACAAATAGTATTCACCGGTGTAGAAATGGGATATGTCTTATACACATGTGCATCTTATATGCTGGGAAATAGGGCATATCGACACTGGGAAACCATCCTTGTAACTTAGCTGTGGTAGGATGATGTTCTGGCACCCCGCACATCATCTAAATATGTCATAGGGCCTTTCCACACTACACTGTTATAGTGCTATTATACCACTTCCAACATCCTGCGGAATTCTGGGATTTGTAGTTTCCTGAAGCCAGAAAGCTCTCTCCCTGAGAATTCCAAAGGCCCCTCCCTAAACTGCAAATTCCATAGAAGGCTGGAAGTGGAATAATAGCACTATAATAGTCTAGTGTGGCAATGGCCTCTGTCTCAGAGGAAGAAAAGGACAAAACCCTCTGAACAAATCTTGCCAAGAAAACTCAGTTTGATAGGCTCACCTTAGGGGCGCTAGAAGGCAGAAACAAGTTGAAGGCACACAGCAACATTGCAATTTGGGAACGAGGTTCAGAAAAAAATGCATGTTTCTAAATCGCATTAGAATATGGGAATCAAAAGTTCATACCTATTTTGTGGGGTGGCTGAGAAAACATACATGGGAGACCAGACGTATTCCTGCCCAAAGTATTTCCCTTCCAACACATACCTTGCATGCTGTTCTTCTGATTAATCTTCTGTCCTGCTTAATCTTCCGTCATTCCACTTTTTCAGCTGCTTTTAAAATGCCCTAGTTTCTTTTGCCTCCTCTCAGTTTCCCCTTTAGTCCTCGGCTTCCTTCAGTTGCTGCAAACAGAGTTCGAAGTGCAAAAGTGATTTCCGCTCAGTCAACTCAGCCTGGGGAAGAGGAGGCGGAGGAAATTTGCCCTTCCCAATTGGCTCAGGAAAAAGCAAACTGCTGCAGGCTTTCCAGCCTTATGTTTCCTTCCTTGTAAGGAAATTTTGCCATGCTGACAACGCTCAAGACGGTTGCTTGGCTACATATCTCCCTGTTTTCATCTGTGAAGTGTTGGAGGGTATGTTCTTTTTCTTTTACATGATTGCAAAAATGAAAACGTTAATGCATTTTAAAAATTTCCCCTCCAGATCAGGTTCAAATGGCTATGATTAATAAACAGCCTGGTCTCTTTCCTCCTGTCTTTAACATGTCTTGATTTCTGAATTTCATCCAGGTGGTGTCACTGCATTTTATTATTTTATTTTATTTTATTTGCAGCTGGCCTCCTTTCTTGCCTGCATTTCCTGGAGGTTTGCTTTGAATTACTAGCTGAAGTAAGCATGAAAAGTCTAGCAGAGACAGAGAGAAAAAATGTCCAACCTACGCATGCCAGAACGCCGTCCCCAAAATGTGCACCATATGTAGGCCAGGCAAGGTGAAATCAGCTATGAAATGGGAGACGAAGCTGAGAAAAAGGCTTTGGAAAAGACCGATAGAGAAACTCCCTCTCTTTGGCCTGCTCTGAGCGGCACTGCGTATCCCAGGTTGTCAGCTCATCATAACTGCAGACAGCCCTGTTCCCCCCACTTTTCAATAAAAAATTGTACATCCCTGGTGGATTGCAGGCGGGGAACAGGACTTAATGGGGTATCTTCCTTGTCAAAGCAGCTGCATCAGCATTTTCCCAACTATTTTTTCCTTCATTTACTGGAGATAAAGAAATATGCCCCTGGGTGCTTACGCAGTAGTGGCAGTGAGAGGCAAGCACAAGATCTTCCAGTCGGCAGACTGAGAAAAGGCAAGAACACATACTCACTTCCTTCTGTTTTGACTCTCCAAAATTGCAGTATATACACTTTTATTTTCATCTTCTAGAAAGAGTTCTTCCCCGTTTTTTCTGGAAATGGTGAGGCCGGTCCATTGCAACCATATCAAAGATGCCATGGGAAAATTCAGCTTTGGCTTGATGGAGGAAGTCTCTGCGCCAAGTGCTGCAAGTCCTCCAGCTGCCCCATTTTGGCAGCGCCTGTCCCAGTTAAACTTCTTCTGTCCCAGTTTTTTTCAGCTGCTTTTAAAATGTCCAAGTTTCTCTCTCCTCCCACTTTCTGCCTTCATCCTCAGCTTACTTCAATCACTGTAAACTGAGGCCATTTCTGCACTATATTGTTATAGTGCTATGATTCCCGTTTCAAGATCCTGTGGAATTCTGGGTTTTGGAGTTTCCTGAGGTCAAAGAGCTCTCTGGCTGAGAATTCTCAAGGCCTCTCCCTACACTGCCAACCCCAGGATTCCAGAGGATGCTGAAAGTGGAATAATAGCATTACAACAGTGTAGTGTGGAAATGGCCTTAGTTCATAGCCTAAAAGGAGTGTGCACTCCATTAACTCAGCAGGGGAAAAAGAAGAGGAGAAGGCAGAATCTTGCCCTTCCCAGTAGCCTCAGGCAAAAGCAAACTGCTGCAGTATCTTCACTCTTCCTTGCTGATTCTTTTCCCATCTTGAACACTGCATGGCCACACAGACCCAGATTTTTGTTTGTGAGATGTTACAAGGGAATGGCACTGCTGGAATGCATCCATGATGCAGCAGAAAGAAGCAAGCAGGACAAGACCGCAGGGGGCATCTGGGGCCAACCTGAGATATTTGCTGCCTGTGGAAGATCTGCAAATGATGTCCTTCGCCCCAGTCAAAGTGTCTCGTAACCCAAAGCCGGCCAAGTTATTTGTGCGCATGAGATTGCAAAGCCAACAAGCCCCTCTCTCCATCTCTGGCAGTAAAAATGCACTAACAACTAAGTAAATACAAGTGAGTACAAGTTGCTACGAATCCCAGTTTTGGATGTCTTTTTATGACACTGAATACCTGCTCACAAAGGCAGCTGCCTCCTTCTGCCAGATGGTGGGACCAGCCTCGTGGGAGGTTTCTTTCTTTCTTTCTTTCTTTCTTTCTTTCTTTCTTTCTTTCTTTCTTTTCAATAGGTCTTACGGAAAAAAAGAGCTCAGAGCAAAAACAGAATGGCCTTAATGGAGAGGACTGCCAACTGTTTTAAAAACGGCCCTTGTACTCCTGTGTGTTAACAGCTGACAGAGCTTCAAGAATATAACAGGCCAAGTTTTTCCTCAAACAGGCTTGCCAAACTGAAAACTGGAAGGAGCTCCTGTATGGTTGTGTGGAAAGGGGAATTTCGGCAGGAGTTGCATGCCTTCCCAAGCCACAAAGCACCACGGAAGAAGAATTAAAGTTGCCACCTTTTTTTTCCAGCTTTGCTCCTATGTGTATTAAAGTAGTTATAAGTACCTTGGGAAGATGCTCCCTCCCAGCTGCCTATAGTCACAATAAATATTTCAATATGCTATAAACGTGTCTGATCCCACCAGCCCAGTACATCATGTCTGTATGTTTATCAGTGATTTTAATTCCCATCACCTTCTGCAGAGAAGTATATGTACTCAAATCAAGGCACAGTCACATAGGGACGGAGGAGCAGGGGCGGCAGTTCGCCCCGGGCAGCAATGTTTTTGGGATGTCCCTCCCATAGCCACGTCCCCACGTGCCCTGGCCACGTCCCTCGTGCCATAGTCCTGCCCCCTCCCGCCCTCTCCCCACACTCCAAGCTCCACCACCGTCAAGGCAGATTTCATTTGTATCAGGTCAACAGCCATCCCAGTTTTAGCAAGTATAGTGCATACCATCAGTATTATTATTGCATAGAACTGATACTAAAACTGATCGTAACAGTAAAACTAAAGCAATCCTACATAAGAAATGTGTCTCTGTTCATAAAACTAAATAGCTTTGGCACACATAAAAATATCACTGTATTCTATCCCAAGCATGCCAGTCTTGTACTATAATAATTTGTGTTTCTTCCCTTGTTTCAAACTATGGTAATACAGCTTTGCTGGGTTTATAGACCTTTCTGTTCATATCTATAGAGATTCTGGATTTCTGCCCTACAGCTTATTTTGATGGCTCCAATCCTAAGCAAACTGAAGTAGGAGTAAATCCCACTGAACTTTAGACTTACTTTATACCCTCCAACATTTCACAGAGGAAAACAGGGACCAGGCAGCTGAGCAACATCAGGGGATGGTCAAGATTTCAAAAGTTATTAATGAAGATGATCACACAAGCCAAGAGGGGCTGCAGCAGTTTGTTTTTGCCCAAGCCTACTGAGAAGGTATCATAGAATCATAGAGTTGGAAGAGACCACAATGGCCATTGAGTCCAACTCCTTGCCATGCAAGAACACTCAAAGCACCCATAGCAAATGGCCATCCAGCCTCTGCTTAAAAACCTCCAAAGAAGGAGATTCCACCACACTCCGAGGCAGCAGATTCCACTGCCAGACAGCTCTGACCATCAGGAAGTTCTTCTTGAGGTTCAGGTGGAATCTCCTTTCCTGCAGCTTGAATCCATTGCTCCTTGTCCTAGTCTCTGGAGCAATGGAAAACAAGCCTGCTCCCTCCTCCACATGACATCCCTTCAAATATTTAAACGTGGCTATCATGTCCCCTCTTAACCTTCTCTTCTTCAGACTAAACATACCCAGCTCCCTAAGCCGTTCTTCATAGGGCTTCCAGACCCCCCACCATTTTGGTCACCCTCCTCTGGACACGTTCCAGCTTGTCAGTACCCTTCTTGACATGAGGTGCCCAGAACTGGCGATGTACTAGATAACCCACACTCTACAAACACCACTCTGTGGTAGACAGCAGCTTTATTTGTAGAAATGCAGGTAACGTTTCTTTTGAAGTTGCTGAGACTAAAGCATACATGGAGCTTACACCTTTCATATGTAACAATTCCAAAATTTAGGTGCGCAAAGGAATGATTGGTGAGGGTCGTAAATCTAAGCATCACAGCACTTCCCAGATCTGTGCTTGGTTTCCACTTGTTTCCATCTTTGACTGGTTTGACCCAACCACTTATTTCCTGCCTCTTATCTTAGAGACACCAGGTTCCCAAAACACAAGCCTCTTTCAACTGCACTTTCATTTTCGACCATCTCTGATCTTTCCCTTACCTGGCACATTGTACCAATAGGCAATAAAGCAATTAGCTTTTGATACCTGGTAACAACCCAGGCAGGCTCGGTACAGATGCATTTTTGCAATCATCAATTTATATCGGATAGTTTTTAGCAGTTACAAATAAGCTTGATGATGCTCTACAGCCTCTACTTCTTCAAGGGTTAGTGATGGGGCTACACATCCTGACATAAAGGCAGGATTCTACCCTCTCTTGTCCCTGCAAGCTGAGTTAATGGAATACAAACTGCTTTTGCACTTCGAACTCATTTGCAGCAACTGAAGTAAGCTGGTGAGGAAGGGGGAAAGTTGGAGGCAGAGAAAGAAACCAGGACACTTTGTAAAGCAGCTGGAAGAATGTGACGGCAGCAGATTAATTGTGACTGCTTCTGCCAAATGTGGACCAGATGGACAAGGACATTACTTCTGAATCTTTGGGCTCCAAGAATCTGGTCTGGAGCAGAATTGCGCGGCTCTCCAGGTTTATTTTTATTTATTATTAAAAGACTTCAGCCCTGCCTTAACCCAAAATATCTCAAGGTAGCTTACAAGGTAAAATAAAAACAAAGTGTTTAAAACAATAAAAAGAATTTAGACAAAGTAAAAACATATTAAACATAATGAAAGAAAAATGTATTTTAAAAGACTGGAACAGTTTAAAACTACAGCATTTGGTTCTCAATGAGGACCAAAAGCTTTGATGGAGAGCCAGGTTTTTACTGGGTGCCTAAAGGAAACAGGGTTAGTGCCAGCTGGGCCTCCAACACGAAAGCATCCCACATTCATTGTGGAATTCATCAGAAACCATCAACACATTCAGGTTCATTCCAGCGTTGGGGTGTCACAGCCAAGAAGACCCTCTCTCATCTATAGGACTCTCTGGTGGGAGACAGAAGAGCCCATTTAGGGCTTTAAATGTCATCCTAAGCATCTTGAATTTCAGACCAGAAACATGCTGGCAGTCAGTACAATCCTTTTAATACTGGCATTAAATGCTGTCTGTCTAGTATCCCAGCCAGCAATTGTAATGCTGCATTTTGCACTAGCTGCAGCTTCCAAGCCCAGATGTTCTTGAACGTCACAGCACATCAGCCATAGCCGGCAGAGATGATGATGGTAAGAATTGTTGGGAGCTGCAGTTCTACATCTGGCGAACAACTCTCACACCTGGACTAAGGTCCTGTCCTCATTCTTCTGTCTTGAAGAGCTTTTGGACAGATATAATCAGCAAGATTTGGGAAAGAGGAGGAGTCTCACATGTGTCTTGCTGGTGGTCCACAAAATTGGGGTTGCCAACCAACCTGCAAGAGTATAGTCTTAGTTGCCCTTGTGCTTTTAACAAGGAGCTGATATATGCAGAAAATCAGGGGGAGAAACTTCACAGCGTGGAGCGGATCAACCCCTAATTAAAGCAGATCACATTACAATTAAAGTGACAGCTACCATTTAAAAGCTAACAGCCGCATATTAAGGGCACAGAGATCTAGTCAAAAGAACTTGGCTGTTTTAGCAGCGAATTAACCAAACTTCAGAGCAGTCAGCCCTACAGATCTGGGCCATTTCCACACTAGACTGTTGCAGTGCTATTAGTCCACTTTCAATATCCTACTGAATCCTGGGGATTGCAGTTTAGGGAAGGGCCTTAGAGGCTAAAACATTTGTGAGAGATGGGCTATTTGCTTTCCAGTTGGGCGCATACTCTCCAACTTTTCACAGACGAAAACCAGAACACGAGTGGTCAAGCAATATCAGAATGTGGTCAAGATGGTAAAAGTTATTTATGAGGAAGAATACACAAGCTGAGAGAGGTGGTGGCAGTTTGATTTTCCTGAGCCTACTGAGATGGGCAAGATTCCACCTTCTCCTCTCTCTTCACAAGACACACCCGTGTATAAGAAGCACCCCATTTACACCGGCAAATACTATTTGCTGGCATATAAGACACACCGGTGTATAAGATGCACCCTGTTTTCAAACAGTATTTTTTGGGGGGGAAAGGTGAGTCATATGCCAGCAAATACAATAATATATGTGTGCTAATCCATTGTGCATTTTGAACTAAATTTTCAGCAACTGAAGTAAGCTGAGGTCAAAGAGGGAAAGTAGGAGGAAGAGAGAGAAACTGGGACATTTTTAAAACAGCAGAACAAGTGGCACGACAGAGGAGTAACTGGGACTGCCCCACTGCCAAACTGGCACAGTTGGAAAGTATGTTGGCACACTTGGGTGGAGCTGGGGTAAGTCCCTTTGGAGCTTTAAAGGAAAAGGAAGAAAACCATCTCGAGTCTGGCATTAAACAAAGCAGAGTGGAGTCTGTTTAAATCATACAAAAATGTAAAGTTGAAGGCTTTCACGGCCGGAATCCATAGTTTTCCGGGCTTTGAGGCTGTGTTCTATTAGTATTTTCTCCTGATGTTTCGCCTGCATCTGTGGCTAGCATCTTCAGAGGAGATGGCCTGTAGATCCAATGTAGGGGTTGAGGTCCTCACTGACCTCCCAAAAGCCTCAATAAGCCACCTTTTGGCTGAAAAAAAAACCCTAAACACATGTAAGAATGGATACCACCACCTTGTGAAGCTATAAAACGCTGTTTTGAAGGGCTTTCTCCTCAGAGCTATCTTCCAATGGTCTGGAGGATTGTCTGATGAAATATGGAACAGGGTTCCTGTATCTTTCATAGGTGTGTAGAGAGGTAATTCCAGCCAATATTGTTCGCATGTTCTGAACTTCATCTGGCAGAACTAAGGACTCTGTACAACTGTCCTGACCCAGATAGAAAGCTTTTCTTTCGTTTGCTGCCATGCCAATGAGCTGCAATGTGTTTTTAGTTTGCACTAAGCTTCACTATTCCTCCCCAAAACAAGTTTAACTGAGATATGCAAAGCCCTAGTTAGTCAAAATTAGTAATTGATCAGTGAATTGGCTAGATGGCATTTGATTTACAAAGGCACTTCCAAGTGGATAGGGAAACTGCTTACAAATACGCTAATTTTTCCATCAGTCCTCGTAAAAGTTACCTTGGAAGGAAAGCACCAATGAACCACTGGGAAACAAGAGGGAGGGGCTGACAGGCTTTCTAGAAAAAAGCTGGAGAGGAGTCAAAATAACCAGATGAAAGCGATGCATCAAACCCTGGCCATGGGTCTGGGGATTCCTACATCACTGGGGCAATGAATCCTCTTTGGGTTTTAATTCAGACTTTAGAGGAGCTATCCAAGGTACTCATCCCTGTTCTCAAAGCAGGTATACAGAAGGTATACCATAACTTCTTGTTGCAGTGCCTACTTTAATAGAAGTACTTTCTAAAAAAAAAAAACTGCAAATGGTAATCACCGTCTTGCGGGGGGAAATCATCTTCACTTTCTGGCAGAATAGAATTCTAAATTCTAAAATGTCTTTAGCACCATTGTTTGGGTGCTGATTTATGCAGATATGATCTATTGATCAATTAATTTTTAAGACTGGCCAAAACTTAATAGCATGCTGCCCTGCCAATAACTGGGAGTGGAGGGTCACCTTAGAGGTTAGAATCATAGAAATGTAGAGTTGGAAGAGACCCCAGGGGCCATCCAGTCCAACCCCCTGCTATGCAGGAACACCCTCAAAGCATTCCCGACAGATGGCCATCTAGCCTCTGCTTAAAAACCTCCAAGGAAGGAGACTCCACCACACTCCGAGGCAGTATGTTCCACTGCCGGACAGCCCTGACTGTCAGGAAGTTCTTCCTGAGGTTCAGGTGGAATCTCCTTCCCTGCTGTTTGAATCCATTGCTCCTTGTCCTGGTCTCTGGAGCGGTAGAGAACAAGCCCTCTCCTTCCTCTACATGGCATCCCTTCAAATATTTAAACATAGCTATCATGTCCCCTCTTAACCTTCTCTCCTGCAGACTAAACATACCCAGCTCTCTAAGTCTATCCTCATAGGGCTTCATGGCTTCCAGGACTCTCACCATTTCGGTCGCCCTCCTCTGGACTTGCTCCAGCTTGACCATGTCCTTCTCGAATTGGGGTGCCCAGAACTGGACACAGTATTCAAGATGAGGTCTAACCAAAGCAGAGTAATGTGGTACCAGTACCTCCCTCGATCTAGACGCCATACTCCTGTTGATGCAGCCGAGAATCGCATTGGCTTTCTTGGCTGCCGCATCACACTGCTGACTCATGTTCAGCTTGTGGTCTGTTAAGACTCCCAGATCCCTTTCACACGTACTGCTATCCAGCCACTTGTCCCCCCTCCTATATTTCTGTATTCCATTTTTTCTACCTAAGTGTAGGACCTTACACTTCTCTCTGTTGAATTTCATTTTGTTAGCCTTGGCCCAGCTCTCCAATCTATCCAGGGCATTTTGAATTTTGATCCTGTCCTCTGGCGTATTAGCAACCCCTCCCAATTTGGTGTCATCTGCGAATTTGATTCCTTCATCCAAGTCGTTGATAAAAATATTGAACAGCACTGGGCCCAGGACAGAACCCTGTGGCACCCCACTAGTCACTTCTCCCCAGGATGAGAAGCAGCTATTCGTTGCACTAGCTGCAGCTTCCAAGCCCAGATGTTCTTGAACTTGTTGGAGGTTGTTGGGGGGGGGGATAGCTTTCTCAGTTAAACATGAATGTCCAAATGGAACAAGGAGTGGATGCAGAGATGGTTTGGGAATAGATATGGAAGCAAAGTTACAGCTTTGCCTTTTTCTCCATTGGTGTAGCACATGGGCTAAGATACTGAACTCCAAATCAGGGAAGGGCCATCCCGCTGAACTTGTGAAATCTCACCCTAAGGTTCTTTCAACCTCACAGCCCTCCTTTTCCGTAGGAGTTAATGACTCCCGACAAGTTTGCTGTTGGTGAAGTGGCGGAACCTGTGGTACTCTGGATTTATCAGACCTTCCCCCAACTATCTTTTGCCCAAACCATGCTGACTAATGATGGGGGATGATAGAAGCTGCAGTTCATCAGTATCTGGAGAAACACAGGCATTCAGCTCCTCCTGTTCGTAAAAGCATAGAGTGTGTCAGAGATTTAATGCTTTCCAAAAGTGCTACACCAAATGTCAAGTGCTGCTAACAGCTCTAATATTGATGGCTGAGTTTTTCTTCTCTGTTGTACTGTCGTCTCCTGGGAATTATAGTGTGAGGCATTCAGCATGGGCAAAAACTGTATTATAGTGTGAGGCATTCAGCATGGGCAAAAACTGTGGGATAGGATGGGCCAGAAATGAATGAAGCCCAGGCTAATGGGGAAGGAATTGGTGAGTGTAGGATATAGAATCAGGCGTCTGTTTACATCTTCACCTTGCTCTCACTCAGTCGCTTAGACTGAAATCTAAAAGTGCTCCTCATAGGGAATAAGTCCCAGTGAACTTAAGAGGACCGACTTTTGGATATATAAGGCCCTTTCCGCACAAGGCTGATACATTGCAGTAGTGTCGTATTGTCACTTTTACATCTGCCTGTTAAACCGGCTTGACCTTGTCCTGTCCATGGTTCCGCACGAGTTGAGCTCTTAGCACAGTTAACCTTGATGTGAAACCGATGTATTGTAAAAATGGAAAAACTCCAATGTAAACCACCCAAACTGTTTCTGCTGCATTTTCTCCTACATGCAGAAGCGTTACACCGATTCACACCACTTGCACTAAAACGTAACAATGATTTCTACAACGTTTTTTTTTTTAATTGACCAATCAGCGGTGGTGGGGTGGAGCGAGGGAAGGGGATAGGAGCTGCGTGAGAATTGACAATGCGGAAGCTACAAGCGATTTTCTCCGCTTTACTTCGATAGAAACCGGAGGGCGTGCAGATAGGAATCGGGCTAAGTCGGAGTAAAAAAACACATGACATGCAGTGAAACACTCCTTCACTCTAGTGTGGAAATGGCCTAAGAATGGGGATTTCACTGTTAGGTCAGTTCTGTTGTAACTAGTTGGAGCCTGATCTTGTAGACAGTCCTAACCTTTGGTCTTTTTTTGGACTGGTGACTGGGGCCAACTGCTTTCTTCCTATAGAAGCATTGGATGGAAATGATGCAAAGTTTGCATATTTGCTTGCAAAATTCACAGATCAGTTCAGTAGGATGGTAACAGATTATCCCCTTCGGCTACACCAACTGGTGGGACAAATTCTGAGCAGATTCAAGAGCCGGTAGTGTCAGGTGGGGACTCTTAGAAATTATATTTAGTGGTACTTGCAACATGTTTTGGCAGTGGTTTATTTTATGTCATATTTTGTTTTCCTTCCTGCATCAGGTATGCTGTTTTTTCAGAAAAAGCAGTAGAGGTCTACCTCAGTTAACAAAGTAAATGTGTTCCTTGACATTACTTCCTTAAAAGACAATTTGGTACCAGAGGCAGAAATAACAAGGAAAGAACAGGGGTAGATTCTTGCACCACAAAAGAAGAAGAGCAGCTCCAACATGTTTCAGGAAACCTTTCATCCAAAATGATCAAGAGGAATAACTGAAATGAAACAGACAGGTCAAGTAAAGCCTTGCATAAGTAAACAAAATCCTTTTGAACCTTCCACAGGTCCTTTGAAAACTTTTTCAAAAATGCATCCAGGAATAAATTTTCCACCAACTTTCACATTTCTTACAATTTCCATTTTGGTGGCTGAATTTACAGATCTATATTTTGATGGTGTTGTTTTTTAAACATAGTAGGGGGAGCTAGAGAAGCAGGCTTGTCTACTATCTCCTTTTCTATTTTGCTGTTCACGACTGTTCAGTAAAGGCTTCTGGGGGCTGCTGCTGTTAACTTCGCCTGCTTTAGGCGGGCACACACAGCTACAGGTAGGACCAACTAAAAGGGAATCTCATTCTTTCCCAGCTCAAGCTTTCTTAGCATTCGCTGCAGTCATCTGCTGCAAACTGGCGCCAAATATTCGTGTTTCTCCAGCCCTCCTTCACCATCTTCCCAATGCCAACGGCGATTTAAAAACAAACAAACTTCCAGCTAGACAGAGGGAGGTGAAAAAGGGGGCTGAGAGGTGTCCTGTAAAAAAAGGAACTTCTTTTTCAGAGGTTTTGCTAACTGAAGTATGCCTGTATTGTGCTCTCCAGCATCCCCAGCAGTTAACTGCCTAGTGTACCTATCTAATATATAAAAGTCAAAATGTGTCTGTTTGTCTGTGTCAGGCAAAGACCTCATGTGATTGGCTGCCTAAGAAGATTCTATGGAATCCTGGAGTTTGCAGTTTAGGGAGAGGCCTTTAGAATTCTCAGCCAGAGAGCTCTTGGACCTCAGTCAACTGTGCCTGTCTTGAATAGGCCGGTTGCTATGGAGGTGAGGCCTAGCAGCAAGGAGGAGGGCAGTGTATTCCTTCAGGAACCCAACCTCTGTATGTTAATGACTCTGAATACAGATTGGATTGGGGAATAAGAGGAAAAGTTACAGACACTGGACAAGACAGTTCAGGGAATTAGAGACACAGGATCTCAAATCTTTCTAACAAGTATTACCTACAAGACCATAAAATCCCAGGCGATGCCGGGTATATATGCTAGTACAGTATACTTGTAGGTTAGACTGGGCTTCTAGAAATGAGTGAAACCCAGGCTAGTGTGGAAGGAGTGGTAGATACAGAATTAGAAGGTCCATTTACACCTTCATCTTTCCCTTACTGGACCCCTTAAGCAGCAATCCAAATGTACGCTTCATAAGCAATAAATGCCAATAAATTTAATAGGGCTAATTTTTGGTTGTACAAGAATGGGATTTCACCGTTAGGCCAATTCTGCAGTATCTGGCTGAAGAAAGATCTGTCGACAGCCCTGCTGTTGGCCTTCTTTTGGTATGGCAATGCGGAGTGACCACTTTTTTAGGTCATTTCCGCCCTACACTGTTCTACTGCCATGATTCTACTTTCAACTTTCTGTGGAATTCTGGGGTTTGTAGTTTCCTGAGGCTAAAGAGCTCTCTGGCTGAGAATTTTCAAGGCCCCTCCCTAAACTGCAAACCCCAGGATTCCATGGGAAAATGTTGAAAGTGGAATAATAGCACTAGAACAGTGTAGAGCGGAAGAGCCCTTACTATAAAAGCATTGGGCTGGAATGATGTAATGTTTGCATGCTTGCTTGCAAAACTCACAAATCAGTGCAGTAGGAGGACTTGCACAATAGATTGTAGCCTCTTTGGCTACATTGGCTGGCAGGTCAAACTTTGGATTCAGGAACCCTTACTGTTGGGTGGGGCCTTTTAGAAACTATATTTAGCATCATGTGTTTTGACAATGGTTTATTTTCTGACAGGTTTTGCTGTTCCATGTACATGGCCTTGAGGTTTCTCAGAAGGGCAGTATCAAAATATTAAAAACTAAAACAAAATAACCACATAGTGAAATCCAGTCTCCCCAGGAAGGCTTCCTGTATTTCTAGCCTGCTACAAAGAGGTGGTGATACCAGCTTTAATTGTGTGATCGTAGACAATTTCCTCCCTAAGAAGAATAGACAATGTGCGGGTTTGACCAAATCACCATTTTGAGGGCTGAAGAGACACATGTGGGCGCAGATGTATTTAAGGGTCTTTCTGCACTAGACTGTTATAGTGCTATTATTCCACTTTGAACATCCTATGGAATCCTGCGGTTTGCAGTTTAGGGCGGAGCATTGAGAATTCTCAGCCAGAGAGCTCTTGGGCCTCAGTAAACTATAGACCTCAGAATTCCACAGGATGCTGAAAGTGGAATAATAGCACTATAACAGTATAGTGCGGAAAGGCCCTCAGAGTTGCCATGTACTCCTTATTCCAGAATACACCAGGAGCTGAGCTTTACTCGTCTGTAGCATTGTAGCAACCACGCAGTTTGCATGGCTGTGGTGCAATATTTTAAAGCCGATGCCCTGAATCCTGGCTGGAAGGTAGCTATGAGGTGAAATGAATCAAATCTGACAAAATGAGAACCATGCAAAGAGTGTGAAAGACCATACTTGGTTCACGTGGAACCTGTCTAATGATCACTAGACATTATTCTTTTTTAACTATTTGGAAATAGTTTAAAAAGCTCTCAGTGCTGCCAAATAACTGCTTAATAACGCAATTGCTTATTAATAGCTGCTTGCAAAACGTCTCAAGCGATGCTCTCACGATCATGCAACCCTCGCATGTTTACTCAGTAGTAAGTCCCATTAACGTTAATTGGATTTAGTGCCAAGTTCATCTAGCATTGGACTACAGCCTTTCCATGGCAATCATAGGCATGCTTGGGGAGAATGGTTTTAAATGGTTATTGGAGGGGGAGGGAGGTGTAACTGTTTAAAGAGCAAAAGATACAAATCTTAATTTATGAGACTGGCTCCTAAGTAAGAAAGGATTCTATTTGTTTGGCATAACCTAGCGCACTTTTTAAAAGACTTACTATGCAACTGCACATGTGCAGGCATGTTTAGCTCAGCTCCCTTGAGTTCAGTGGGATTTTTTTTTCAAACTGGGAAAAGGAAAAGAAAAATATTTTTGGAGGGTTGCCGCAGAATTTGGAATGGGTGGGATCAGATTGTATAGCTTGCTTGCTTTTTTCTTTTTTTTCAGGCCTGACAGTTGAAGGGAAATTTCTCTGCTGAACACACACATAAATACTTACTTTTTTTTATTTTCAACAAAGTTATATAAAGTTGTATAGATAAATGTAGAGAGTTAGACACGATCATACACAGTAGCATCTAATACATAGAAAGAAACAGCTGAGGCAAAATTTAACTCAGTCTTTTTTTTTCTTACAATAGCAGATTTGTAAAAATGTAGAACAATAGCTTATTTTATTCCTGTTTATTACAGAATAGCTTATTTTTATTCTTTCAAAGCAATAAATGATCATTCCTCCTCCCTCACCCCCAATATTCTAAATAGTTAATTAAACAGTCTCCATCTTCCCTGAATCTATTTGACTTTTAATAGCATTGCCAATTGGCATCAAATTCTGTATCTCAAAAAAAAAAAATCCATTTCGGACACCTTTCCCCCCCCGGTTCCTACCATACATTAACCTTTGCCTTTGTTATCATATAAAGCTATATGGGTTGCAACCCTGGCTAGAGAGGGAAAGAGAGAGAAATAAGTCATACACTAGCCAAGTGCAACAGATCATGAGTATGGCTTGGCTTCCCAGGGCAAGGAAAAGTTTTCCACTTTCCCCTTTGTTTGCTCTTTTGACACCATGAGCTGATCCACCTGATGGCACGGGGCCACACTTTAAAGATTTTGCATGCAGGATCCTTTTAAAAGGCCCAACAGAAGGTAAAGCTTCTTAGATTTTCCTTGGCCTACTTCTGATTGGTCTGGCTGCTCTTCCATCACAGGCCATTTCCACACTGCACTATTAGAGTGCTATGATTCCGCTTTCAACCTCCTTCTGGGGTTTGTAGTTTGTAGTTTCCTAAGGCCAAAGAGCTCTCTGGCTGAAAACTCTAAACACTCTCCCTGAACTGCAAACCCCAGGATTCCAGAGGTTGAAAGTGGAATAATACTGTAACAGCCTAGTGTGGAAATGGGCTGAGTTCACTAGGGTTTACTTGGAAACATCTTTCAAACTGGAAAAAGGAAAATCTATCAACCTATCCATCCATCCATCCACCCACACAAGAGTCAGGCCTATATAAAAAAGAAAGTTATATATTTTCATCCCACCCATTCCAAACTCTACAGCAGCCTCCAAACAAACAAACAAACTTATTTGGAGGCTGCTGCAGAGTTTGGAATGGGTGGGATGAAAATATATAGCTTTCTTCTATCTATCTATCTATCTGTCTGTCTGTCTAGTCTTTGGAGGCCACTGCAGAGTTTGGAATGGGTGGGATGAAAATATTTTATATATATATATGTATAATATATATGTATGTATAAAACACACACACACACACACACATATATATATATTTGGAGGCTGCTGCAGAATTTGGAACGGGTAGGATGAAAACATATAGCTTTTATATATTATATGGAGGCTGCTGCAGAGTTTGGATTGGGTGGGAAGGAAATATATAGCTTTCTTTTATATATATATATATATTATATAATATATACACACACACACACACACACACTTTGAGGTCACTGCAGAATTTGGAATGAGTGGGATGAAAACATACGCCTTTTTTCTCTCTAGGCCTGACTCTTGTATTTGGAGGCTGCTGCAGTTTGGAATGGGTGGGATGAAAACATATAGCTTTTTTTCTTTTTATACGCCTGAGTCTTGTGTGGAGATTCCTCTCAGCTGACCCTACACACTAAAAATGCTATCCCCCCCACGCCTACTTTCTGTGCCTGACTTCTCCGGAGGGAGAGGGAGAGGGAATTCCTGCTCCAGACAACTGTTTGGAGAGGAATTCCCCTCGCCCTGACTCCCTGGACCCTCCAGCCTGGACACTTTTCTCCAGGAGGGGAGAGGGCGCGAGGGAAGCGCCGGGGGACCGGCCCCGGCCTTCACCCTCGCCCCTCTCCCGCTCCCGCTCCTCCATCTTCTCAGAGCTCAAAAAAGACTCGAGCTTCCCCCTCCTTTTTTTCCCTCAGCAGCCTGAGAAGAGCGGGACGTTCCATTCTCCGCCTCGTGGGGGGGGCCGCCTCAACCTCCTCCCCCTTTCCCTCCTCAGAAAACCCCCGACCCGCTCTTGGTTCGATATCGCTGTACTGCTCACGCGGACGCACTCGAAGAGCGGGCGGCGACCTCTCTCCCTCCGTTCTTTCTTTCGTTTTCACCCGCCGCTTTTTCCCGCCCCCCATTCGCCTCCCGTGGTACGGCTCGGGGGGTTAGCGGAAGCGCGGCCGCGGTGGCGCTGCCATGTTGAGTCACCTCCTCCTCCTCCGTCGCCGCCGCCGCCGCAACAGCCGCCGCCGCCGCCGCCGCCGCCGCCGCTTCTGGTGCTTTGTTGTCGGCTCCATGTAGCTGGGGGCCCGGGGGAGGGCGGAGGAGGAGGAGGAGGAGGAGGAGGGCGGGCGAGGGAGAGAGAGGGAGGCCGAGGGAAAGGGAGGGAGAGAGAGAGAGAGAGAGAGAGGGGAGGAAGGAAGAGCCGAGCGCTGTGAGGGAGCCGCAGCCGCAAAAGACCAGGCCGCCGGGCCTGAGGAGGAGGAGGCGGCGGCGGCGGCGGCGGCGGAGGCGGCGGCGCAGGAGGAGACCCACATACATAGGAAAAAAAGGCATTATTGTCAAAAAAAATTTAATTTTTTTTCGCCTCAAACGGCCCCCCCTCGCCCTCCCGCCGCTGCTTTTCTAAGCCATGGAGGCCAATTGGACCGCGTTCCTCTTTCAGGTGAGGAAAAGGAATGAATAACCGCTCTTCTCTCCCCCCATCCGCGCTCCTTTTGAATAAACACCCCCCCGTATGAAAGCCAAAAAAAAAAGTACCAGGGGTCTCCCTCCTCGGGTGCGCGCATGCGTGCTCCGGCCAGCTCGCCCGCCCCCCGCGCCGTGCCCCCCCCGCCCCGATCAGCCAGCTAGGCCTCCCCTCCTCGCAGCGGCAGCAGCAGCAGGAGGGGGAATTACGGCCGGCTCCTTCTGTCAGGCGGCGGCTCCAGCAGCAAGAGTGGGCGCCCTTCTCTTTCTGCCCCCCACTGCCGCGAAAGGGGGGGAATAACGGGAGTGGGGAGGAAGAGGAGGAGAAAGTAGCTGGCCAGCCCCTCCCTCCCTCCCTCCAGCGCTGTGGGAGGCCCGCTATAGCGCGCTCTCCCCCCCGGTAAATGGCTCCTTCATCATCATCATCAACGAGCACCCCTCCAGCACACTAAAACTAATACAGATAACTTATTTTTTTCTTTTTGATTAGCTCTGCCCCCCCTTCCCACTCTTCCCATCCCGCCCTTTCCAAAACGGGGAGGATTAATCTGATTTTAAGAAGGGTGGTTTTGTTTCTCATCGAGATTTTTTTTTTAACCGTCGCCATTCGTTTTCTTTTGCTGAAAGTGTTTTCCAGAATCGATGTTGAGTGATTGTTTGTGGCCTTTGAGTCATCTTTTTGGCTCTTTCTCTGCCAGCCGAATTCTCAGCTTGCTAAGGTTCCGTTTCATCGCGGTCTTTAATAAGGTCGCCGAGGTTTTGAAGGTCTTAAAGTAACTCCCTCCTCCATGGAGACCGTTTGCACGTTAGTTCTTAAAAATGTCCCCTAGGTTTTTAGGGTCTTAAACTCCTTTCTCCGTGAAGACCCTTTGCAAGTTACTTCTTAAAAATGTCCCCTAGGTTTTTAGAGTCTTAAACTAACTCCCTCCTCCATGGAGATCCCATGCAAGTTAGTTCTTAGAAATGTCCCCTAGGTTTTTAGGATCTTAAACTAACTCCCTCCTCCATGGAGACCCTTTATAGGTTAGTTCTTAAAAATGTCCTCTAGGCTTTTAGGATCTTAAACTAACTCCCTCATTTGCACACCTTCTGTCCTTCTGACCCTTTTTTTTCTGATTCAGTTTTCTTGCTCTTTCATAGTTGTTAGGATTGTTTTACTAATTTGCCAGACCCCCCCTTGAGAATTCTCAATGCATTCTTCTCTTTTCCACTTGCACCGATTTTTCTAGTGCTTCATCCTTCATCTGTTTCTCCTCTACAAGTTTAGGATGTTTAATCAATTCCCATGAGATTAGATCTCTACTCTTTTTCTTTCCCCACCCAACCTTTTGCATTTTCCCCCACATTTCAGTGGGAATTCAAAATTATTTGTTCTTTCTCCACACTGCAGAATGAGATTGTCTCCATACTTCAATCATTTCAGTCTCTTCTCCATCTTGTGTACCTATTTCTCTCCCTGCAGTTCATTTGCTGCTCTATTTTGCAGTTCTCCCTTGTTTCTTTGGGATTTCTATCTATCCCAACTATATGTCCCGCCCCCCGCCATGCATCTTCCCTCCATCTCTGGTTTCACTTCATCTGAATTTATTCATGTTTGAATTAATTTTCAGATTTCATAATTTTGTCACCTTTCGTTAGAAAGTGTATCACCTCCAGTTTCTTTTGCTTGATTTCAATTTTTTCTTTATCGTCTTCATTTTTTTTTTTTTTAATTACAGCCATTCCTTTCCACACATTGCCGTCACTGCTACTCTCCCTTTGGTCTTTATGGTGTTATTGGGATATTTTGTAACAGATCAGAACAGTTATTTTGGAATTTTTTTGTTAGCGTTTCTCCTCTCTTCTCTGCCTGGCAGATGTTACCACTGTTATCTGTTTCTGTAGTATCATTTTTACCTGTCTGTTTTATTGATTTTTTTCATTAAGCATTTTCCTTTTTGCAAATATTGATCTTTTATTGCCATATTTGCATGTGGGATTATACTTTGCACTCCTCTGTTTTTTTTCCCATTTTTGTATTGTTGCTGTACTCAATTCTGCTTTCATCTTTTACAAGATTGTTCTCTCAGTTTTCCCTTTGATCCCCACGCTGTGCTCCTGCTTCCTCTATTATTTTATTGTGCTCAACTATTCTTCTTCCCTTCTCTCAATTCTCATAATCTCAATTTTCATAGCATCTTATTTTCCCTACATTTACCATTTGTTGTTCAGTTTCTCTTTCCTTTTTTCCTAAGATGTGTTTGCTTGCTTCATGAGATCCGTTTCCCCCATTCCAAAAATCATGCTCTCAATAATCTTTTGTTCTGCTCCCTTCCGTAAACTGTTATCTTCTCTCCAGTTGCTGTTTTCTTTCTGCTATTCTATCACATAAAGACCTTCTATATCTTTCCCTTATGTTTGTCACTCTCCCATTGAGGAGGAGAAACTGCACCACTGCATTCTAGAAAATCTGTCGGTTGACTCCTTGCTTGGAAGGCAAATTGACTTGAACAGGCTTTCAGAACATATATTAATTTTCAGGGTGGGCCTTTTTTTGCAGTATAGGGTTAGGAATCCCCTTACCTGACTAAGGCCATTTTCGCACTACACTCTTATAGCACAATTATTCCACTGTCAACATCCTATGGAATCCTGGTGTTTGCAGTTTCGGCTGGCCCCTCCCAAAACTGCAAACCCCAAGATTCCATAGGATGTTGAAAGTGGAATAATCGTGCTATAAGAGTGTAGTGTGGAAATGCCCTAAGTGGTCAAATACTGAGATGCACGTTAGTAGGGAGAGCATGTTAGAGGAGTTATTAGCTGGAACTGGTTGGCTTAACAAGAGAACATTGGGGCAAATCACATGCAGTGATGGTGGAAGTGAGAACCTATTCACTTCCGAACCAGTTTTTTTCTAATTTAAAGCTGGTTTTGGAGAATATTTGCACAAAACAAAATTCCACAGATGGCTGTCATCAGATCAGGGACAGAGGAAACTATAAACAGCCCATGCTGTTCTCCCCTTACCGTTGCTAAAAAAGAAAAACTGTTAAGAGTGTTTAAAGATGTTAGAGTATAACGTAGTTAAAATGATGCCACATGGCTTGCAACTTGAGTCACACGGAAGCATTAATCTTCTATAAGGAATGCAGCATGCCACACTGCTTCCTCCTTAAAATCTACAAGTCAAGTGGGAATGTTGATTCTCTTTTTTTTTCAGCTTGGTAAAGTGTTCTAATTGCAATATTCTTTTCCTCTCTATCTCTCCTGAAGGTAAAATGATCCTCTCTGCAAACTAAAAGCCTGTGTCATTGGCCTGTTGAGTTTTCTGTTTTTAAAATACGAAGCATGATTCTAGTTTGAAAACATGAAGGGATAA
The DNA here is from genome assembly GCA_948472985.1 of Iguana delicatissima. Taxonomy (NCBI): domain Eukaryota; kingdom Metazoa; phylum Chordata; class Lepidosauria; order Squamata; family Iguanidae; genus Iguana; species Iguana delicatissima. Next base: position 215,588 of record CAOKZL010000007.1, read on the forward strand.
ATCTGAGACAAATGGTACAGCAGTGTTTCTCTTCTAAAGGAGGGGGAAAAAAGACTCTCTTCCAAGTACGAAGATGAGTCACTTGCTTAGGTGCCCAGTTTCTGGAAGCAGATTTAGAACATGCTCTTGAAAACAAAGTGTATTTGAACCTGTGGGTAGGGAGTAAAAAACTTTTTGGCGTGGCTGATCTTTGTGTGCTAGTATGCTAGATAGGAAATACGTTATTTAGGCAGTCCAGTTATAGATTTAATTATTTTCCCTGTTTTGAGATTTGAACATTATTAATCTCCTTCATGAAACAGCATCTCCGCTGCCAGGGTTAGAGGGCGTCTCCCTGCTGTATTGGTCTTGTATTTTTCTTTATACCCATTTGAAGGAGCAATCGCAGTTGATATATCTGCACGAGAATATAATCCATTGCCACTTTGTGGTTGAATCTCTTCTTTCTTCGGCTAGATTAAAAACTGCTTGGTTCAGTTTTGTCCATTAAACAGATGGGAACTGTGTGGCCCTGCACACTCCACAATCTGTTGGGCCCCAACTTACACCTTAATACATTGATTAGATTGGCTAGGCCACTGGAAATTGCAGTCCAAAGTGGCATAGTAATCTGAGCATGGGACTATGACTCTAGAGACCAGTATTCAAATCTCCACTCAGCCGTAAAAACCCATTGGGTGGCCTTGGGGAAGCCACACTCTCTCAGCCTCAGAGAAGGGCAAAGGTGACCGCCCACCAAACAAATCTTGCCAAGAAAACCCTGTGATAGATTCACCTTAGGGTTGCCGTTAGTCAGAAATGACTTGAAAGTACACAACAGCAACAACCAACAAAAATCTGGAAGGCTGCATGATTCCCACCCCTGCTTTAACAGTTCAGCAGGTTCAGTTGTCTGAATATCAATGATGCCTTTATGTGACCTTTAAAATGTAACTGCTCCTTTAAACTACCAGCAATCCTTCAGCCCCATCACAAAGCTAATATGGTCTCTAGTGCAACCTGGATCCCTCTAGATTAGTGGTTCTCAACCTGTGGGTCCCCAGATGTTTGTGGACTTCAGCTCCCAGAAGCCCTGAGCATTGACCATAGTGGCTGGGGCTTCTGGGAACTGAAGTCCACAAACATCTGGGGACCCACAGGTTGAGAACCACTGCTCTAGATGTTATAGACTTGAACCCTCCCGTTCCTGACCATTGGCTGTGCTGGCTGGGGCTGGTGAGAGTTGTACCCCGAAACATCTGGAGGGATCAGTGTTAGAAAAGGCAGATCAATAGAGAATGTGTTTAAGACATACTGTTAATCCTTGCTTTGCAGCTTTACTTTTGATACTTAAGCTGGAACAAATATCAAAGAATATTTAATATCCCCCCCCCAGTATCCCTCAACTAATAGGAAAGCATTTTAAAACACTATCTTACAAGACATCTTTTGTGTCCTGGGTTTAAAGTCATAAACTATATTGATAAAATATTTTTCCTCCTTATAGTTACCTTTAAAAAAAAACTGTTGTGCAAGATTTCAGCCTGTGGGTAAAAATTCAGGGCATGATGAACTTTTTGCCTTTTCAAAGATACTGATTTCATTCATGATTGAAGTCAAATGCAGGTTTTATACCAGAATAACTTTTGTCTTCGGAGTACAGATTGCATGTTAATAAGGGATGATAACCATCTAATAGCACAATCAAGGTATGACTCACTGATGCTAATTGGCCACTCTGACATCAAAGCTTGAGTGCAGAAAAAAACTTTGCCTGTGGCAATATAAGTTCAGAATGCTGAATCTTCCACCTGGGGTCATGAAACAGCGTTTTGTTATAGAATGATAGAAAGGAAATCCAGAGCTGTTGATTTGTATATTAGGCCAGATAAAACAAACTCTAGAAGAGAATAAAAATGGCCTGAGAAAAGATTATCAGATCTTACTTTGTTCTTCAGATCCTCACTGACAGTTTAGTTTGTGATCCCCTTTCAGGGACTTAATGCAGGAAATCAATGAGAATCACAAAATGCTACGTTTTGGAGAAAGTAACACTGTTTTCCCAATTTTAGCAAGCTAACAAGGTGAGCTGTCCAGGTCTCCACCTAGATACTTTGTACAAACAGTATTTACAGTATGATACTTTGTGAATATAGAAATCTCCATTCTAATAGCTGTGTGTTCTTAAGACAAAATACATGATAATCTTCCAGAACATAATGGTTAAGCCTAAACAGTCTAAAGGCACCCAGAGCCCATCTGATTTTGGAAGCTAAGCAGGGTCAATCCTAGCTAGTAATTTGATGGGAGACAGCCAATGAATATCAAGTGCTGTAGGCTGCATTTCAGAAGGAGGAACTGGCAAAACGGTCTCTTGAGTATTCCTTGTCAAAGAAAACACTGTGGAATACATAGGGTCGCCATAGGTCAACGTGCAACTTGAAGGCATATACACACACAATGCTTAAGGCTTAAAAGGCCCCATAACATCCGGCTACCTGAACTTTGTCCAAAGGATTTGGACTCTGTTGAGCTGGTTTGTTGTGCCTTGAATAGTTACGTGTCCTTAACTAAATCTGCTTCCAGTTTTGTTTTGTTTTTCCCCCTGTTCATCTCTCTAACTGCAGACCATAAAGGGGCATAGATGCAGATGTAACTGTTTTAACTGCTAAGAGGCCACCTTTTCAGGCTTTGGCTGTACAGCCCACATATCCTTTAGTGGCCTTCTGTTGAAACTACTTGTGCACTAGGGTCTTCATAGTTAAATTAGGTGTGTAGTGTAATAAAATACTTTCAGAAGGCCTATTTGAAAATTATTGGACTATGGCTGATTGGAGCTGACTGCTTTACAGGGTCAGTAGGATTAATAACTTTAAATAGAGAAAATGATGAGGATGGGGATGATCTAGCTTGCCTGATTTGAGTTTCAAGTGTGTTTAGGTTGTATTAGTTTTATTGCCTAAAAAGTGCTGTCAGTTAAAAAAAAAAGGTACGGTTTCATTACTTTGTTTTAGGTTAAATTTCGATGGAAAATGGAGTGAACCTTGTGTTGGGTTCATGCTTGGGTTGCTCTGCTCAGTACCTGTGCAGGAAAATTACCCACCCCCATTTCTGCCTAGAGGACAAAGCAGCCTCATTCACTCTCTCTTTAATCTCCAATAACCTCAGAGTTATTAAAGGTAACAATGGTACTGGAAATTACTTGATAACTGCTTTTGACATTGATGGCCCTTTAATGTTACATTTTGAGTTTTTTGTTTTGTTTTAAAAAGGCTGCCAGCATTCTAATAATGACAGAGTAGATTCACTCATCTTTCCAGCTTGGAATACAGAGGAGGTCTGTACAAAGAAGAGGTGGATTCCTTTCACCCTTAGTGAAAAAGTTGTAAGTTCTGCCTCCCTTCCAGGTCTGGCTGTCCTCACATCTTAATGAAGTAGAGTATTGCAGAAGAATGGACAGGGAAGCACTTTCATGTTTCCAGTTGCTGCCCTATATTTTTAGTGGGATACAGATAACAGATTGTGGCAGCTGGGTAAAATTATGTTACAGGTGGCCAGCCGTCTGTTCTCTAAGCGATGGGCTAGATGATTTGAATTAGACTATCCCATGAAAAAATATTATTTACACTTTGCAGCTCACGAGAGTATTACATATTGTGTGTCTGGGATAGAATTCAGAACAACTAGTTCTATAACTCTGTGGGGGGAATCACTTAGCCCTGGATTACTTTCTTCAGCTAGAAGTCTTAGAAGGTATTTCAGTGTCAGCTTGTGGGGGTACACAATGGCTTGCTTTTCATAAAGCACAATTTTTATTTGGCTAGAAAAATCTTTTGCATATCCCTGGACAGCTGAAATTTCAGTATTGTTGGCAAGATCCCTTGGGTTTATCCTCTAGTTCTTGTGAGGGTGGGAATTAGGCAGTCCCTCCAGGTGATACTGGACTGCAGTTCCTAGCAGCCCTAGGCAACACAATCACTTGTGAGGAATTCTGGGAGTTGCCATTCAGTAGCATCTGGAGGACCGCATAGTTCTCAGCCTGATATCTTGATCACCACCCTTTGAGGTGAATTGTAGAGGAGAGAATGTGACAGTTGTCACCAGAGACACTACTCAAAAAGTACTTCTTCCAAAACATGGATGTAGTTATGTCCTGTTTGGGTGTCTTCAAATAAAATATTTCACTGAGTTACACTTGGTTCTTGATTCAGTCATGTGGTGAGTTGCTTTTAGTTTTACTCTCTTAATCCCAAGTACAGGGAAGTAGATGCAATGAAACACATAACATGATAATTGTCAGTGGGTAGGAAAAGTTGTGAGATACTTCAGTTGTTATATGTTATGTATAGCCCAAACTTACTGCTGCTATAATGGTAAAAATTGGTTTGACCTGTTTAAAGGACTCTACAGTGATTTAAAAATGTGAAGATAGAAATGGCCGAAGAGGCTACAACATTCAGCAGTAGCAGGGGCTGCAGACAAACTGTACATCACTGATAATGACAAAATAAATATAGTTGTATTCCTTTGCAGTCTTCAAAATCCTCTTGCACTCTGGCATGTCTAAATATATGTTTACTGAATTAGTGTTTGAGTTTCCTGTCATGTCTAATAAGGTCTGGTCCATTTATGTGCAAAGCATACTTTTGCCTTGCCTTATTAAGGTTGCAAAAACTTACCTAGTTCATCTGGATCATGCTTGAGTATGACACACAGTACTTACAAATTTTTAAGGTATGCCGTGAAACATCTATACAACCAATTTGCATGGGATGTCTTTGCTGTTAACATGAGTGAGTGAGTTTTGGCAATTAAGAGCAGCTGCCACTTGTCTTCAATTCTCTGCTGCAGGACATTATCAAGGGCTGTTACGCATTGAAACACGTTTGCATCCATGTACATGTATATAAGATATTATATCCATATAGAGAGTGTGTCTGTATGTATACACACACACAAACATAACAAATAATGAGGGGGGATTATGCAGAAACACATTCCTTATGCCCAGGAGAGTTTGCTTTTCTGTGGGAATTACTCTTCTTATTTCTGCTATCCCAGATTGAGCTCTAACATGAGAAATTTAAAAACGCAGCCAAATGTCACATAGGTATTCCATGGCAGCAGCTTCAGCTAAAATAAGTTACTTGGTATAAATTGGTTCAGCTGATTTTATTAAATGCTGCCCTGAGATGCTATGATGATACCAAGTGCATTATAAATATTTCAGTAAGCGAGTAAATTTAACTGAACAGAAATATCATTCACTGCATCTTTGTACCCATCTTGTTTGCTTGTATGGTTGATTGTTTGAAGCAATTGTGATCTCAAGAGTATAGGTTTATCATGGATTTAGAAGTGGTCCTTTGAATTCGATTCTTTTAAGAGGGACAGAGGCCCATATTTGCTGATTTAAAAACTCTTTTTCCCCAAGAGGATGCTGGCAGAATAAGAGCCAGATCTCTTTTTCCTCATCTGTCTTTAGCTGCCTGGAATGTCCATGCTTCTGTATGTGAACATGCACACATATATGCATTTCAGAAAACATGAGTTCCAAATAAATACTCCTTACCTTTGGTTCCAACAGGTGAGCTATTGCAAGTATCCATTTCAGCCAGCTGGCTTCTTTGGTTGGCTGTGGCTGCAAGCTAGTTTATGGATGGTTTTCTAAAATAATCTCCTGTGGAAGGTCCAGTGCTGACATTTGTGTTTTCACCTTCTAGTGTGCCCTTTCTGTAATAGAGTAGACTGGGTATTCATAATTATATTTGTAACTCATTGTTAACCAACTAGGATGTCATAAAGATAGAGATCATCCAGTGTCTTACACCTCGTAGCATACACCCAGTCATTAGCCGTAAGAATTGCTCCCCTTGGGGAATTAAAAAAAAGGGTTTGCTGTATCATGCACCTTGCTACGTCCGTCTGTGATATGTGTCTTTGTTGAAAAGCAAGTGACTTACCTTTCATGGAAATGACTGACAATGAGCTTACATAACTTGAATATGCCATCACCTCAATATGTTGAGGATCTGCTCTTTTGTTTGTAGTCAGATGAAAATGTCAAGACTGCTGTGGTTTTGTTCTGGATCAGACACTTAAAGTTGAACTGCAAGCTACTCTGTGTATGTCTGACATTTGTGACAACCAGTGTACTGTACAGGATATATTGAGCTCCAATAATTTCTTTGGAAAATTCTTGAAGATTTTTCACTTGGAGCATCAGTAAATGAAGTGGAGTTCCACTGGAAGATATTTGCTTCTTGCTGATCTTCTCCTGGAAGGTGCAGCCATTGTGCTATGGATGCCTTTGACTCATAACTTCCATTATTCCCAGGCAACACAGGGAAACCTGGCATACATGTAGGCTTTGGGCTGTAGGGTAATGATCAAGCCTAATAGGTTTTAAAATGCAGGGGGTCTTAGAATGCGCCAACTGCCAGGTACCAGAGCAGATTGTTTGACGGTCTGATCAGTAAAATCTGCTCTGTTTAACTGACTTCCAGTGTCCGCTGGCCTCCATCACTGCTGCCTGAGATTCTTCTAGCTGTTGATGCCAGGAATTAAATCTAGGACCTTCTGCATGCAACGCATATGTTTCTGTCACTTGAGCTGTGATCGTTTTCTTGTATGTAGATCAATAGGAACTGCACTGGAATCTGTTGCAACCCGTAGGCATTCCTCAGTAGCTGTGTCCATGTAGGAAGATTCTCCTGAAGGTGAAAAGATAGAAAAAAAAATTTAGTAGTTTAGTTTTGTGTGCAGTTCAGCTCTATACATAACAAGCCCCTGTATTCTCTTGCAAGAGTTAACATATTAGAGCCATATCAGAATAATACTCAGTTTTAGTTCTGCAAGTAAAAACCAGTTCTGCAAGTAGAAAATAGCTACTGAGAATAAAAGGGTTAGTACCATTTTTCTTTTGAAAAAGACTGTCCCTTGGATGCCACAGCCCTTTCGATACGTGTGCCACAAATCTGTCCAGATGGTGAGAGCGTTGCTGTAGTGGACAGTACATATACAGCCTTCTTGATTTTTCCTCTAGCGTACATAGGTGCAGGGGAAGCGCAGGAGGGCATCAGAAAACAGAATATGTCAAAGTACAGGCCTAACTGTAGATAGGTTTGCACACCTGTTATCCAGATTTCAGTTTGGGTTTTTTTGTATTTCAGTTTTCCGTCAGTACAAAGACATCAACACTTTTTGTCATTTATGAAAGAAGATACAATGAGCATAAACAGTTACTAAAGAAAAGCAATCAGTACTTAAATTCCATTTTTTAATCATTAGATGGTGTCAGAGTTTCCATTTCTTCAGATAAGTGTAAGGAAGCCTTCCTGAATAGCTGTCTTTATCTGCTTCCTATAAATGGAAAAGGATAAATTTCTGGTGAACCTCTCCAGAGAAACTAGTTCTATAAAAAGTGCACAACAAACGACTCGTTGATTGTGCTGTACGCTGGCTGTGAGAACTTGTGGGAACAAGTTTGATTTTTCCTTACTCCTAACAACTATGAAAGTCTGAAGGCATTGACTTTCTGAAGGCTTGTAAACCAAACATAACTAGCCATGGCTCTCGTAAGACTCAGATGCTTTACAGAGTTGCATACCCCTTCCATCTGGGTGCTATTTCTGTTTCTTGGTCTCAATACCTCCACTAATGCCTACCTCTGTAATTTGTGCATGACAGAACGAAAAACTGTAATTTTTGATCATAGTAGTAAGATGCAGAAAATTAAAGTATAATTAAATTGTGCATATATTTCATGTACAACTTGAATTGTGTGTATGTGTACAAATCTACTTGTAAGCGGGGTGCTTGGGGAATGTGTACCTGCTTTAAAGGCAAAGGAGCCCTTTTAAAGAAAATACACTTTTTCTTGTCATGGAATTTTTGCAGTAAAACTGATGGCAGCACAACTCAGCCTAATGTGTATTTGGGGGGGCAGTATCCTTGACTCCCCAGAGGTTGCCCATTCCTGAATCCTCATCTGCTATCTCTACGAAATTAATTTTTCTCTTCTTAACAGACCCTGAGTAGTACTCCTTTAAGTTCTGAAGTGTGAATGTCTTGGTTTTAGGCACATGAAGCATCACACCACCAACAGCAAGCAGCACAGAACAGTTTGCTGCCCCTCCTGAGCTCTGCCGTTGAGCCCCCTGACCAGAAACCAATTTTACCCCTGCCGATAACACAGAAACCTCAGCCACCTCCAGAAACACTAAAAGATGCCATTGTCGGGATTAAAAAGGAGAAGCCGAAAACCTCCTTTGTGTGTACATACTGCAGCAAGGCCTTCAGGGACAGCTACCATTTGAGACGCCATGAGTCCTGCCACACAGGGATAAAGTTAGTGTCACGGCCAAAGAAAGCTCCTGCCACAATGGTACCCCTAATCTCGACCATCGCAGGTGACAACAGCCGGACATCGCTGGTTTCGACCATTGCAGGCATCTTGTCGACAGTCACTACGTCTTCCTCTGCCACCAATCCAAGCAGCAGCGCTGGCGCCACGGCCATGCCAGTGACGCAGACGGTGAAGAAGCCCAGCAAACCTGTCAAAAAGAACCACGCCTGCGAGATGTGTGGCAAGGCCTTCCGTGATGTCTACCACCTTAACAGGCACAAGCTCTCCCACTCAGATGAGAAGCCCTTTGAGTGCCCGATTTGCAATCAGCGTTTCAAAAGGAAGGACCGCATGACCTATCACGTGAGGTCTCATGAGGGTGGCATCACCAAACCCTACACCTGTGGTGTTTGTGGAAAAGGCTTTTCGAGGTACCATGTAGAAAATCCCAGGCGAGCTCAAGTATTGGATTTTCATTCTGCGATCGCGAAGGGGTGGTTGGTTGGGAGGGCACTGTGAGGAAAGTCAGAGCTTGGGAGGGTTCAGGGGTGGGGGTGGGATGGAAAGTGGTGTTTTTGATACAGCTTTAAATCTGCACCTAAAGCCAATTTTTTGCTAACCATGGAAGATAACTGCCTGTGAACTTAGCCAGAAATTGCTTTACTGTTGTTTAATATTGGACCTTGTTATGGTCCATGAACATAAATAGGCTGTGGCCAGAAAGCATAAGCTCCTAATTTAAGTTGTAGAGCAGGGAGAGATTTAAGCTAGTGGCCCTGGAGATATATAGTCTCAACTCTATTTGAATGATCTCTGGTTCTGAGTAAATGGCTCGTAGATCTCTTGGTTTCCTTGGAAGAGCATCTCTTCTAGTTAAAGTGTTCAGGATAGACCCTCAAATAGCCACTGGCAGCTTACTTGCATGGTAGCTTTGTGGGATGTGACAAGGACACTGCAAAGATCAAGTTACTTGTTGATTGAGAGCTGCGGAACTATGTTATTTGAGAATAGTTTCTTAAATTCCTTCTTGTGAAGCATGTTGGGCTGTTTGGGCAATCAGTATTGTGTTTTATGTGTAACAAATGTGTCTTCTGGTGTCCCTACTTCTCTTTCTTCCACAGGCCTGATCACTTAAGCTGTCATGTCAAACACGTTCACTCCACAGAGAGGCCCTTCAAATGCCAAGTAAGAGTTTTGGTGATCTGTAAAGCTTAACTTGTTGCGCTGTTGGCTGAACTGCTTCACACCAGAGTTCGGATTCAAAAATCATAGGGGTTCCTTGAATTGGAAGAATCGCAGCCTGAGGAGAAAATTGGCCAGTCTTCTTGATCCTTGGAAACTCCCTTGTAGGCAACACTAATAGGTCCCATCTGGCTCAGAGCCTCAGCCTTGTCGTCATGGGCTGCATAGGCCAGAAGGCTTGTATAGGGTAGGTGAAAAAGCTTATGGGATAGAGAATCTCCTTGTTGCAGTAGTAGTTTCATTGAAGCAGGCACTGGAGGTGTTTGGCTGGCCTTGGTAGTGAGTCAGAAGTAGAAGCAGGGTCTTACCTGTGCTGTCATGGTGAGCTTTGGAAGCCTTTGTTGTGCCATTCAAGTGCAGGGCAAGATCAAGGAGCATTTTTTTCCTCTCCATGCTCTGGAGGAGGGCAAAGGATAGTTAAACTTGCCACAGGAAGGAAGGCCTTTTAATTTTTGAAGGTAGGGTTCATAGGTTCCTGTTGGTACAGTGTAAACAGGGGCTGAGAGAGAGTGCGCAGTGAGATAATGTGCAGCTATCTTGGTCTGAGAGGATGTCCAGTCTGCAGACTAAGCAAGATCTCATGTAGGAATTATTTGAGTGTTTCCGTTCTCTAACTTAAACTAGTTAAGTTCACACTTTCCCTTTACTGCAGGACCATTGTTGATCTTACTTTACTTAGTCTACTGTAAAAGTTATAAGAAATTATCAGCAGCCCTTTTCACCTAGCAAACCAATTTTGGGACTTGAAGCTTTTTTAAAAAAAACAGTTTTAGTGGAGAATTAATCTAGAACTAAAGAGAGGCTTGTAAATGTGTGGCTGCAAGTAAGAATTAGTCTCAGGTGGCTGAACAGGGAAGGTGGTTTTTTTGGTCCCTCCACCCAAGTGAACAGGGTGCAGCATGTGACCAAAAATTGCTTGTGGAGACAGGCCAGTATTTTTTTGTTTTTTGTTTTTTTAGAGGGCAAATAACTTGTTGATTTATTTACAAGGGCAAGCTTAAATGCAAGCGAAGTAACTTGGGTGGCTCAAATGGTTGGGTCTCTTCCTCCGTTCATCTTTGTGCATGTCAGAGCGTGTTCCCAGGGGCTCACCGTGACCAGCAAGTGCTTTGTATTAGGAGGAATTCTAATTCATGCTTTGTGTTCAGTTTTTATCTGTTTTTTATTTAACCAAATGCAACCGAGTAATGGAAAAATGAGAAGCGTTATCAGGAAATCTGGACAATACACCACCTGTGTGTGTTCTTAGCATTTGTAAACCTCATGTCAACTTGGCATGTGAGGTTGTCTTAACTTTCATAACAAAACAATTCTACTTGTGTCCCTGAAGTATTTTCAGCTCTAAGACGCAATATTTTATTTTTTCTTGTTCAGCCTAGGATGCAATATTTTGTTGTTTCTTGTTTTTTTTCCAGAAGTTTCTTTTGTTTACAGTAAAAAGTCTTTTCTCTTATACAGTTGATGGTCTAACAAAACTCCTCCATTTCTGTGGTTTCTTCATCCCAGCTTCAAGTTATTGATGTACTAAATTCTGTATCTCACATATTAAACCGTATACAGTTACCCCTTTCACTTCAACTGCCTTACTTATTACAGTGTTATGTTTTTTAAAAAACTAAAAATTGGAGTGAGGAAAAAAGAGAATTGTAAAGGAAGGAATTTTAAAGGAAGAAAAAGTAAAATATGCTGCTAAAAATGCATAGAAGTGAGGGTGCAGAGAGAGTAAAGTATCTACCATTCCACGGTTCACATTAAGTCCTGAGATTCTGCCAGACATTTTGGAGTTTGGACTCCATGGATTTCAGATTCGTCAGTATGAAGAAGTTTGTAACATATGCAGAAAATGTTAAGCATGTCTGCTGCATCTTCTTGGTCAATTCAAATTTTAGTTAAAGAAATATGTATGTACTGAAAGTAATCAAAGAGGATTAGAGATGATGCTAACTATATTAGTCCCATTAGAGTAGTAAAACTGTTCCCATGTCGCTTCAGGCTTCTTTGAAGGAGTATTAAGCCATGATTTCTTTCTCTCTTTCCTGACACGCACGTCCAAGTTCGAAATAAGACAGCCAAGATACCATCCTTACTGTATTTGGGTGTGAATATTGTGGGAGAAACATCCTTCTGGTTGTACAGAGAGAATTTTCTTTGATTGTGGGTGCATATTAGAAAGACCGATGTGCTTTAGTTCCACATAAAGTGGAAGGGGTTTGAGATAGATCCTGTTGTATTCCTTTTGCGGGCTGTTTTATAGACTTAACAGCTTAATATTCTGAGTATTAAATATATTTAGTATATCTTAATATTAAAGCATTCTGTGAGTATTCAGTACAGCAAGACTGCTTGCCTTAAACCTTCTGTTTCTTCCCATGTAGACCTGCACAGCTGCCTTTGCCACCAAAGACAGGCTGCGGACGCACATGGTGCGCCATGAAGGAAAAGTGTCATGTAATATCTGTGGTAAACTTCTGAGTGCAGCATATATTACCAGCCACTTAAAGACTCATGGGCAGAGCCAAAGTATCAACTGTAATACCTGTAAACAAGGAATCAATAAAAGTAGGTGGATACTTTTTAAAACATTTTCAATGTCATCTTTCCATCAGTAGCACGTAGAAAGTACGGCCTGCTTAAGATCTTGCAAAGTAAACCCATGAGAGTAGGCGTCTGTCTCCATATTGATCTAGAAGCTTTCAGAGTCCTGCCTCTCAACAGCAAGTGATCTGAAAGCTTGCCATATTTTGAGCGTCTGATGCAGGACCTTGTCCAAAACCCTTTGAAGTTAGTCGAAGGCATCCCATTGATTTCAACAGGTTTTGAATTGCTGCTTCGGTGTTCTTGGCATGCTGGAGCTGGTGACTAAACAAATACTTCTAAAAAATTAAACTCATTGTGATGCCTTCTTTTTAGGGTGGTAAAGATAAATCTGATTGTTGCAGCTGAATTTCACTGTCATGTTTAGTGGAGTGAATAATTAAAAACTCCACACACCCAATCCAAAATGGTTACTTAAACCTGGTATTTTCAGAGAAGACCAGTGCCAGGCACCCCTTTGGAAAAATTTGTGTGGTACCTCCAAAAGTTTCTTAGCTTGTTCATCACATCACTGTGGAAGGTTCAAGGCACATTGTGCCTATAGGCAGGTGATAGAAAACTCTTTATGAATGTATTTATTTATCATGGATTCATCACAGAGTGGATTTGTATTGTGTTGCTAGTATCTGGGTGGATATCTAAATTGTCACCTGATAAATCAGCTGTGGTAAGAATTATGCTAGGCACCTAAATAGCAGTGTTATGCATCTTAATACAGTGTGAGTTATAGGCTAGGTCTGTTCAGCAGACTTAGGCCATTTCCACACTACACTGTTATAGTGCTATTATTCCACTTTCAATCTCCTATGGCATCCTGGGGTTTGCAGTTTAGGAAGGGGCCTTGGGAATTCTCAGCCAGAGGGCTCTTCGGCCTCTGTAAACTACAAAGCCCAGAATTCCACTGGATGCTGAAAGGAGAATAATATCACTATAACAGTATAGGGCAGAAATGGCTTTAGTTTCCACAGAGTAGAATGAGATGGTAGAGATCTCAGGTAATAGAGATGGCTGTGGCCAAGATCGAGTGGAATACTTTAGTGTCTAACATCAGCAGAACTGGGACTTCTTGTCCTCTCCCTGTCCCATGCAGCCCACTGTGATGCCAAAAAAACAAAACAAACAAACAAACAAACAAACCACTGCTCTAGAGGGTTTCCCAGTTCTCCAGAGTAATTTTTGGAGTGCACAGGGACTACAGGAGGGAAAGAAATTGCTGAATCTGGGACAAGCAGTGTGATCCAGCAGAAGTACATCACTGAATTCAGGCTGCAGGTGTGGTTTACTGTGTTTTAATGCTCTCAGTCAAGTTTAAAAACAGAAACAGGGAAAACAGAAATCTAGCACAATAAGGAGATGGCTGCAGTAGAACTCTCTTCTGATGTGTGAGGGGTTTTTCTTACTTGCAAAGAACCGTCTTACATGGAGGAGCATTCAAAATTTCATTCCAGTTGGAAATTGAAAGTGTTACAAGTCTAGTCTGTTGCCTCATTGTACTGTTTGTGTGAATCAGTCATGACTAAACAGATGTGGGCTGATGAAAGCTTTCCTGCAGGCTTTGTTTGTACAGCTGCCATAAAATGAGTTATAGCCAAAATTGAAAAGTGAATGTTACGATGCTCTCCTGTATGGTCAAAAATTGGGGGGGGGGTTGGGAGAGATCATGGTACTGGGGATGGCAAGAGGCATTTCAGAATAACTCTTCCCCATAATATCTGCCTGGCTGGGCTTCACATGTATTGGTTCCAAATATATTTCTTTGTTTCATTCATGCAACAACTCAGTGGAGGTGCTTTAGACCCCCCCCCAAAGAAAATTGGACCAAATTTTCCCACATCTAAAATACAATCCTGTATCTATCACATGGGCTCTATGCCCTCACATAAGAAACCTTCCCAGTCTGTCGCCATTCTTCTGCCCCCATCTGTTGAACTTCGTCTCTCTACATTACTTGTACAAAAGAAGTCTCCCGGAGTAGGGACAAATTGTATACCAAGTAAAGTATGCAGGATTGTTTCACCTACATTCCTCTTGATTGCAGAATTTGGGTTTTTCAAGCAAGAAAATCTACACCTCCCTGCTTGTGAGTAGCAATTGTTTGAACTGGATGTCTTTTAGTGTTGTAAACTAGAAATGTTTGGGATGAGAACTGATAACCCATCTTTTCTCTTAAAACACCAAGGAGGGATTTCTTAGTTTTCCATTGAGTGAAATTGTATACTTGTACATATGATGATGGTAGAAGTTCCAGTCTCCCTTCCCCAGTAAATCATTCATGTAATCTTTGCCCACCCACTTGCTAATCCATTTACCCTGCCATCTGGCAGCCCACCTAGGTTTCTTCCATTTATCTCTTTCAACCATAGTTGTGATCACTGTGGGAGAAACAACTGTGAACTCCTGGCCTCCTGTGTACACATCTCAGTCTGCCACAGAGAGAGTAATATGCCCCATTTTGACAAATCTGTATTATAGAACTCTTTGTTGGAAGAGACCACAAAGCTGAATCGGCTGCATGGCTAGAAAGCAGTTCCTTCTCTTCCAGACGAAAAGCTCTGTTTTGCTCTGAATCAGAAGTCCTAAAGACAGCTAAAGACATTCTTCATGGAATAATAGTAGATTTCATGACCGCCTTAAAGTACTCTTGATCTAAGCAAAACAAGCTGGGCCCAGAAAATTAAGAATGAGGAACCATTCTTATTGTTAATGTAAAATATAATACATTCTGTGGTTACTAATGAATAGGAGTGGCAGGCTACATTTGTTTTAGGACACTTCAGTAACAGACTGAAAGGTGGTAGCTAAGTCTCTTTCAGTCATTTTGAGAATGCATTTCATCCTAAATAGCTAGATTTTTATTTCTCCCAGTTGATCCAATAATGAATCTTTTAGAAAAAAATTACGTAGCAAGCATTGTTTATTTGTATCCCAGGTAATTCTCAGTGATGAGAGATTATACATTCATGATGTAACACAGAGAGACTGGGCATCCTTGTACTGGGCTGAATGGACAAAGTGAACCATAGTCTTCTGACCGATTTCTGATGAGCAGCTGGTCACCTGTTGGTCCTCAGACTCCTGTAGAGAGTACTGGATTAGGAGAGCCATATTCTTGTACAGCAGGCCCACTGTTCTTGCCTGCCCAAAATTGCATGAGTTTTCTTTTCAGTGATTGTCCTGTAACACTGGAGGCCCTGAAGGTCTATACCAGTGGTTCTCAACCTGTGGGTCCCCAGATGTTTGTGGACTTCAGCTCCCAGAAGCCCCAGCCACTATGGTCAATGCTCAGGGCTTCTGGGAGCTGAAGTCCACAAACATCTGGGGACCCACAGGTTGAGAACCACTGGTCTATACACTTGGTTGATAAACCGCATAGATCTAGTGGGCTTTTAAAATGACCACAGAAAGAATGTGCAGGACTAAAGTAATGTTACTCTGTCCTTAAGTTATTCACAAGACCAAGCAGTGATCACTCTTAGGTGCTTCTAGTGTGTTAAGGGAATGGTGTTTTCGTTGTCCTCTTGCTTCCAAATGATATTTACATGCACTCTTCTAGTATCATCTGAGAGTATAATCCTCTTTGAGAGTTTTTAAATGATCTATAAAATAAATAAATGTAGTTGATTGGCTCCAGACTTAGTCATGCTTGCTTTTTGAAATAAATTTAGGTTAGACGTAACTGCCTAAAGCCTTATTCATTTAATAACTTTGCTAAGCATTATATTTAGATCTGTTTCTGTGGTTCTCAGACCCTTCCTTTGTGTCAGGGAAGGCAAGTGTGGAGCTTCTGGTGTTCTTCAGCAATTCCCATCATCTTTCTCCACTGGCTATACTGTGTAGGGGTGATCTGAAGGTGGCCCACACTTGCCTATCGTGGCTGCACAGTGTAGTGTGAAGGTGGCCATCCGAAGTCTGTGGAGGAGTGAGAATGGGCGTCCTGTTGCTTGTGAACTGGGGCAATGGGATATTAAATACTACTCTAGCTCTTGCTGCCCTTATTCTCCTGTCTGACAGAAGGACCCATCTGGCCTGCCCTTTGCGCTGACCCCACGGGCGGAACAGTTGTTTCTTGTTTGTGGCTGCCAACTTCTTCCCCAAGGTCTGTGGGGGAGTGGGGCGTCCCTAAACAACTATAGGTTGTTGTGGGTTTTCCAGGCTCTGAGGCTGTGTTCCGTTAGTATTTTCTCCTGACGTTTCACCTGCATCTGTGGCTGGCATCCTCAGAGGATCTGGTGGCATGGAAGTGAGACAGAGTATATATACTTGTGTAGTCCCCCAGGGTGGAAGGGAGCAATTTGAATGTGTTACAGTTGGCCTGTGTGATGGCCTATTGTTACATGGGATATCCCCCAAGGTATATTTTTAGTCAGGGGATATGCGTGACAGTGCATTAAGTACGTTAGCAACCCATTGTATTGTTCCCTGTAGAGGGACCTCCAGAGGCCAACTGTAACGCATGCAAATTGCTCCTTCCCATCTGGGGACTACACAAGTATATATACTCTGTCTCACTTCCATGCCACCAGATCCTCTGAAGATGTAAGCCACAGATGCAGGCAAAACGTCAGGAGAAAATGCTCATAGAACATGGCCTCCAAGCCCAGAAAACCCACAACAACCTATGGATTCTGGCCGTGAAAGCCTTCGACTTTACACCCTAAGCAGTAGTTTTCCAGCACGAAGAGTTGCTCACTCTCGAGGATCCTAGCGCACAGCCAGGCTAGACTGGATATCAGGTGGGGGAATCGTGACATGGGCCTCCACCAGACTGTGAGGGCTGGATCTTACGCTTACCTTTTGTGGGTCACCTTTGAAATAATGGCCTGTCCCAATTAAAATACTTACTGTGAGGGAATAATTTGAATGCGACTTCCTTTTCAACCAATGTTGTGTGTGTTTGCATTTCTCCAAAAGAGGTTTTTAGCTGAGACAACTGCTGCTTGGCAGGGAAAATGTTCTAATTTGCGTCTGTATGTGTGTGTGTCCCCTCTGCATTTTTTTAAACTGGTACAGCATGCATGAACGAAGAGAGCAACAGCCAGAAGCAGCAGCAGCAACAACAGCAGCAGCAACAACAGCAGCAGCAGCAGCAACAACAACAGCAGACACAGCAGCATGTCTCCAACTGGCCTGGAAAACAGGTAGAGACCCTGAGATTATGGGAAGAAGCTGTCAAAGCAAGGAAGAAAGGTAAAAATCTTTGATGTTGGAGTGTTGCCGTGCATCATGTTGATTTGAAGATGATACTTACACTGTGCAAGAAAGAAGGAGCAAATTCAGAGGACTTTTACATTTGCAGCATTAGCTGTCTCTCGATGATAATCTGGCATCGACTGCCATTATCAATTAGACCTGCGATAAATCCTTACTCCTTGAACAGATGCTTTATTATGGGGAATTTTTAGTCCTGTAACGGGTTAGCAATTTACCTGTTCAGGACCTGCTGCTTAAGATCCATTGTTGACCTGAGGAATGTGCAGATAAATTTGGATTAACTCTCTTTGGGAATGTCTGTTTCATACACAGTAAAGCCTCAAGTCTTGGCTTTTAATCAGTTGTGATGTAACCTCCAAAATTTAAGGCTCACTTAAACGAGGTCCTATTTTGGAAGAAAGGCAAGATATAAATTACATTAATAAAATAAAATAATTAGCGCCCCATAGAATCAATTTCTGTGGTTCCCTGAGTGGAGAGAATGTCTGATGGAAAATTCTCAGCAATTTTGGGAAGGTCGTGGCAGGTAAACTGGTAAATGGCTTGGAGATTTTATTCCTGAGTTGTTAAACTTTGCTAGAAGGAATGAATGTAATCCACTGATCTCTTGATTTTACCAGTTTCATTGCACTTCCCTTTTAGTAATCTCTTATGTATTGGATTTGTACAAAGTTGGTTGGACCTTTTAACTAATGTTTGTTCGTCTGTGTGATTACACAACAGAAAGTCAGGTGGTCCTCTCTTCCAGGGAGACTCTTAGCCTACTAGTTGAAAACTGTTCATTCAGTTGCCTCAGGCAAAGCACTCAGGTTTAACTATATGTAAGAGTGCATCAAGGAATCAAAATGGTGTTGGTTATCTCTGGATAAAGATGAATACTTCTTATTGAATCCAGATTTTTCTTTTTTCTCAGCTCTGAGGCTTCCAAATGCTACCCACTTTGTTGTCCTGGAGAGTTGTTTTTTAATTAGTATGAAACAGAGACAGGCTCAATTCTTGTGACTTTATGTTTTGTGGTTGAGCAGTTTTCTTTTTACAGCTGTCTTTACAGTAGCATTTCATTTAGTGATGCAAAATTACAGCACCAAATAAATTTTCTCCAGTTGTTAAAAGTGAATGTGTATCAGGCATTTACCATGAAGACATAAACTGCAGAGCAACCTCCTTTCTTTTGGTTTAGTAGTCAGTTTTGACTTTTCTGTGCACACTGTTTCTCCCAACTATTCTGATCAATCTACTTCATTTAAAAAATAACAAAGTAGAGCTCCTGTGGACAATGGTGTAGTGGTGTCTGTATCTTTACAATGTGTACATTTAAGAATATTGCACGTCCCCCTCAAAAAAATCCATATTCTGCAATTTGAATAAACCATCCAGATGTTTCCCTTTGCATACTTCTGTTTTAAGAGTTCAGTTTTTCAGAATTTGGGTGAGATATAATTGGAGTAGGGTAGAGGATGAGATGATTTCTGACCAGTAGAAGCTTCAAAAGGCATTCTAATCTAATCCCAGCTTCTTTCTGAAAGCTGAAATGTTTTGTGATGTAAAATCCTGCATCAAGTACTACGGTAATTCCCATTCTTGCCTGAGAGGTCTGTGGTGATACTTAGTGCAGCTACAGATCTGTAATCCCGACCTTCCTCCAAGAGTAGCATACTCCTGATTTCCTAGTAGATGCAAGAGTGTAACTGTCCCAGAATCATCCACTGAGTCCTACAGCTGAATGAGGATTTAAACCCTGGGCTCACCAGTGCACAGCAGTATGCAGAAGCACATGATACTGGCATGCTCTGATAACAGAGTCCTCCTCCAGTTCTTGAGCGTACCTTTCTTTCACAGATGTGTGGAAGACAAGCACCACTTCCTCAGTGACTTGCATGAAACCATCCCTTTTATTCTCTTTCACTGTTATCATTGCACCTTTTACCTGTCTCTGGTGCTTGTGCAACTGCTAGCATTGTAGCCTCTGGTTATGTGAGAGTATGTGTGCGCAGCCTTGGTTTTAAAAGAAGGTGGACCTGCACAAGAGTGTGCGAGTGACACTATCTAGAGCAGGAATGGGACTCATGTCGCTCCCCGGAGCCTTGTTGTGCAGCCCATGGAGTCAGCCAGAGAGATTTTTTAAAGAAAACTTTTTTAAAGATGGGAAGATTTCACCACGAGGTGCAAGTATCCTCTCAAACATGGTGTACTCCACACCTTATTTTCATAGGCAATTCCCCTCCCTTTTTTAAAAAAAACAGGAAACATTTTTATTCACTTATTGATTCATGAGGAGAGCAGGTATGATTCCCTTTAGGGTTCTTGGTCCACCCTCCTTTGACCATTTTAATGCATTTGAAGGCCTTCTAGTCACTTCTCCCACACACAGTTGTTCTAGACATAGATGGGTCTTCTTCTGAAAGAAAATGACTCAAACCATCATTTTCTGTTTGGAAAAAAAAAGCCCTTTGAGCTTTTTAGAATACAGCTAGAATCCCCCAGTAGGCATGGCTGCAGCATTTCATTATATAAGGTAACAGCTTTGGAAGTTATGCAAAAAATGCAACTTTCCTAAATCTGGCCCAGACCTTATTTGGTAAGAGGGAAAGTGTCACCTCAGTAGAATAAGGGACCAGTGTATCCCACAGGTAGATCACTCTTTGGCTGCTTTCAAGGCAAGTCTGAATCCACTATGGTATGCAAGGTCTCCGTTGAAGACAAGAGGTCTCCTATGTGATACAGAGCAAGTATTCAGACAAAAAATAAAGCAGAGCTTTCCAAACTTTTCATGTTGATGACACACTTTTTAGACATGCATCATTTTGTGACACAGTAATTCATTAAGTGGAGTCATCCCCTCCATCTGAGCCTGTCCCGCCGCCCCCTGACTGGGGTCTGTCCTGCCCCGGGGCGGTGGCAGTGGAAGGGCATCCCCTCCACCCAGGCCTGGCCAGCTATCACCACCCTCACCGGGGCCTTCCTCAGCCTGGGGTGGCAACAGTGGCAGAGGCAGCCCCTCCACCCATTATGTTTGCACGACACACCTAGACACTGCAGCCAACACACTGACCATATTACAAAAAGGGAGCAAATTAAAAGATTTTTCATGCAATTGAAGAAGCAGAAACAGGGGAGGCTGAGGGGAGTAGAGAAGACAGGGTGGAAAGCCCTTCTTTATTTGCGTCAGTTGCGCCCCCTTAAGTAGTGCCAGCACTGGCCTTGCTGTCAAAATGCCAGGTCCAGCGCAGAGCAGTCGAAGAATGAGATGTACATTATCTGGCATACGGACCTCCTTTGGTTTCTTGGGACACAAGACAGGATGTTGGTTCCAGGATACCAGAAAGCGTGGTTGTACCTCTTGGGTTCGCTCTGTTCTCTTGCCTTCAATGCACAGGTCCAGAAATCTATGCTCTGTCAAGCCCTCTTTGCTTTTTTCATGTGAGGGTAAATCAGGATGTTGCACATTTAATTTCTGGGAATCATTTTTCAGCAGTTATTGCACAGCTGTATTACGTTATGTGTGGTATCCTAAGGAACCCAATGGTCAAAACAGACAGCTTCCATATGCAGTAGATGACAGGTCATGAATCTTATGCTATGGAAGCAGAAGGTGGAAGGTACAATCCCTGGCATCTTCAGTTAGAAAAATCTTGGTCTACACAGCTTGGAAAAACCTCTACTTTAAAACATTTGTAGAGTTGCTACTGGTCAGAATAGGTAGTATAGAGCTAATTGGATCACTGGCCTTCTTGTCATACATTCTGATTTGCTTTACAGTTTGAGATGCGCTAACCTTTGACTGGGAATACTTGGGACTTGGCTTTGGTTTGAAACATGAAAGCTAGACCTGTTAGTTTTACACTTGTGCAGAGATGCAGGTTGTTTGCTTTTGACAAGATATTAGGGAAGAACTAGAGAAATGTGTCACTGAATGGCTTAATTGCAATACCTTTCCTCCACCTCCCAATTTTGATTGCAGAAAGTCAACAGACTCTGAGGCCAACTTCAGTCAAGCAAGGTAGGGTCAGATACATTTATATCGTAAGGCTGGACTCTCGGCTCTCTTAATCTCCTCCTTGAAATGCCAACATATGATTTCCATAGGGGTACAGAGGGGGCAGTCTCCAGAGTAAAAATAACACTTGTTGCTTGGCATGAAAAACACACTCGGGGGGTAGTTCTTTTGGACTGACCGTAGTGCCACCTGCCACTTTGCCCCTGCTGCATTGTGTAGTCTTCTTTTAACCACCCCTGTCCTCAGTTGTGGAGTATGTATATTTGTGTAAGCATAGGCCACTGAATGCTGTAGGAATGGCACGGTGGAACTGAAGCTTGAAGTGAAAGGCGTGTTGATTCTGGCTCTGGTCAGATGTGCTGGAAGACATATGTAAATGGCTTTATCACTTGGCTTCATGCCTGAATGTTCCTTACATTGAGATTTATAAGGGCGCCTGGTTCTTTTCCATAACTCTGGCAACCTTAGCAGTTACTCTTGTTCTTTTTTTTTCCCCATCTTCATATGAGCATGGGATGTATTCAGTTGCTAGCCAGCAGGTGGTGCTGATATATCAGAGGTATATACCTCTGTCATATAGTTTTTCTGTTCTCTCTCCCTGCAGCCAGCCCCAGGTCCTCTTGGTGCATGGTGGAAACCTATCCACCTTTCAAATTCCAAAGGAAACACTGGTTTGCAATTTCTAGCAAAAATGAAAACTGTGCCAACCGATGGGGTTTGATACACACATCTTATTAACTGGGTTATTGTAGAGTTTAATAAGCTACACTTACTAAAATATTCCACTAATTATGGTTAAACTTAATATTAAAGAATGAAATAAGCAGGTAAATAGTGAAACCAGCTTTGTGTATTGGTCCCTAATAATGACTTTTTAAAACCTTCACAGAATGTCAGTACAACTTTGAGAAGGCTATAGAGTACGTACCATTCGGTATGTACACTCTCCTCTACTTATAATGTTCCTCATGAGAGGATTTTCTGCTAATACTGTACTGTATTTATGAACAAATCCCCCTTTTATACTAAAAAAAGAAGTTCCAGGAAATGTATTGAATTCATATGAATTGCATGATTCAAATTACCATAGCTTGTAGAATTATAGTTTTTAATTTTTGTATTTTTAAGTAGACGCTGTTAAGAATACATATTGTTATAGAGAGAAATTAGCTATCAAAGCGAAGAATATATAGATTTCTATTAAAAGGTAGTAGCTTAACACTTTATCGGTAAATGGAAGATGGGCAAAGGCAGATGGTTAACATATCATGTCTCCAGCTCCTCAGCAGCCATTAGCTGAACTGCTGTGGTTGTGATCAGAACATCTCTGCTAAAATATAACCTGGCAGCAGAAGATTGAAAGGTGGAAGGGGCCAGGTGTTGCAGTGGGAAAGGCTATGTAAGTGGTGAGGAGGGCTGGATTTGCAAGAATATAGTGGGAGTCCACACATTTGTACATTAAATGTTTATTATAAGGACTGCCTTACCAATGGTTCAAGATCTCCCCTTGTGCTTCTCTTTAAAAACCAACTCTGGTGTCTCTTTATGTCTTGTGTGTGTTTTTTAGAAGCTGCTAACCTGTGCCAAACATCTACTGCGGCCACTACACCTGTGACTCTTTCGACTCCTTTCAATATCACTTCTTCTGTGGCATCAGGAACTATCACCAATCCAGTCACAGTGGCTGCTGCCATGAATATGAGAAGCCCCGTGAATGTCTCGAGTGCAGTTAACATCTCCAGCCCGATGAGCCTAGGCCACCCTGTCACTATAACCAGTCCGTTGTCTATGACCTCTCCGTTAACGCTTACCACGCCTGTCAACTTACCAACTCCAGTAACTGCTCCAGTGAACATAGCGCATCCAGTCACCATAACCTCACCCATGAACCTCCCAACGCCAATGACGTTAGCTGGCCCGTTAAATATAGCAATGAGACCTGTGGAGAGCATGCCTTTCCTTCCCCAGGCATTACCGACCTCTCCCCCTGGTAGAAACAAAGCAAAACAAAACCTCGCAGCAGTATTAAAAAGAAGAATGAAAAGCAAGTCCATACCAGCAATTATCTTTTTTTAAAAAAAAAAAAAAATTAACAACGGTTATGAAATCAGACTAATTCAGCTGGAGCAAAAGTCCTGCACCCAGTTTTGTTTATTTGTTTGTTTGTTTGTTTTAAAGACACTCTCTTCATAGTGTCCCTGTTTAGTTGGCTGGCTGTTGATCTGTCACTGAATTACTTGGTTCCCTTTAACTTGGCAGTGATGTTAAAAGAGGAACCAGTGAAACATGAATCCAGTTTACACGTATCTTTTTTAAAAATCAGTATAATGAATAATCCTAGAAATTGCAAATGGAGAAATGGGTTTTAATCGAAACACTAAAAAGTCTTCAAATGAGGTCCTCTGTAATTGAATGATGGAGATGGATCACTTTAATCTGCCAGCTCTGTATCCCTCTGATTCAGAAAGTAGAGTTGTAGTGTTTGTTTTTTTAAGTAAATACACTTCATCGTCCTTTTTTTTAATGCATTTTTAGTAATTATGCATTTTACCTTTTGGGAATATGATGCTTTCAGGCCAAATTCCCTATGGGAAAAGTGATACCAGCTCTGATATGCAAAGCATATGGTAACTTTATCATTCTAACTTCTAAATAACAATAGGGATTGTGACCTGATATTTGGAGATGTAAATACTTCGTGACATATTACCCTAAGGGAATATAACATCATAGTCGACATATTGAAACAAAATGAAAAGAAAGAACTGTTTTAATGTGTGGAAAGGAACGGCTGTAGCTGGTGGAAGAAGATTTGGAACCTACACAAGAGCGGTCTTGGGTCAAAACCCGTTTGGGACTCTTTCTGAAGAGCAAGCGGTAGGCTTTGGAAAATGGAAGAAAAATGCTTTAAGCTGGAAGACTGGAGGTGCTGGGGGTAGGGGGTGTATCTACTCCCATTCTCTCAATCAGAACCTGCTGATGTTGTGACAAGAGCAGGTGGTGTTCACTAGAAGTTTTTTTGTCTTATAATATAAAATGGTATACAGTTTTTATTCTAACCACTAACTAGTTAGGATGCCCCCTTCAGGACAAGCCAAGAGTGCATCTTATTGTTTTGTGTTGCTTTTTTTTTTTAAACCCTTTTCTTCTCAATCAAGTGTTGTGCGCTCTCTTCAGTTTTGTAAATATTTGCAGGAAAACTCCTCTCCCTCCCCTCTCATCATTTGTACTTTTTAGTTAATTGTGTTAACACATAGTTTATTGGCTTGTGGGGTTTCCCAGTAACTGTCTGACCCATCCAGTGAAGTGGAAATCCCCACCCTTTCCCCCCACGAATGGTCACATTTAAAGAGGGAAAAAAAACCCATTGAACTACACATCCTTTATTTCTCCTGTATCTGTACATAAAGTAGTATGGAAAATCTAGGAAAGAGATTAATTTTTTTTAGCCTATCATGTCGCAGTCACTTTTTAAATCTTTTGTTTTTGAATACATCCAAGATGGTATATGAAATAATTGGAAGGAAAAGTGGGGTTGCCTCTGATCAGAACAGAGGTGATGGTTCTGTAGCAGTTGATATTTGGGCTTTTTAAGGATGCCGGCAAGCCTAAGAGGGTCAAAGTCCACTGTTTTTGTGTTTATACCCATTGTGTCAGTGTAAAAGCAGCATATTTCGTACTTTTTGCGGCAGACGTCTGGGGTCAGGAGACGGATGTCCAGATTATGTGGAAACGGTTCTAGGGGCTTGGACTACATAGTAAAATAAAAAAAATGGGAAAAATAATAGAACTTAGTGTAAAATAATTTTATAAATGATCTTTTGTACCTTAGGACATCAAATTGTACAACTTTTGTATATATAAAAGCTTAGGAACTTCCTGTGTAGCAAAAAGAACACATTCCTACACTTTTAATGTATATGTTTGTTATAATGTCATGTAAACATATGCCCCATGTTTGTGCCTTTTAATTAGTTTGTCTCAATAAACAGAAATGTAGAGACCTTGTAGTTCTGTGCATTACCCTTTAGCATTTGAATTTGTACCTTTTAGCTTTTAACCAAGATTGACTCTCCAAAACATTTCTGATACTACTTGATGTCTTACTTTCCCATTCTAATTCTTCTGCTGCTTCTTGAACAAGAATTGATGGCCCAACACTAGTCTGTTTTCCTCCTCCTTGTGGTTTGTTGGATCTAACCTGTTATCTTGAAGCTGACAACTTGAAAAGTGGATCAGAAAGATGCATTTGGCAAAAGCCTACTTAATACATTTTTTTCCATTGGTTCCACTGGTAGAAGCAAGAAAGGTGTTTCATAGTTGGAGAGCAACCTCCCAAGTAGGGCTAGGGAGCCTTTGATCCTCCAGATACTTTGATCTACAAGTCCCATCAGCTAGTGGAAGTTGTAGTCCACCTAGAGAAAGAGAAATACGCCTCCTATCCTTCAGTATGGACAGTCCGAGCACTTTCAGAGAGATCAGGCTTCTGCAAGAGTGAGTTCTCCAGGTGTCTGCCGAATGGGGAAGGAAAAAGGACTGGGCTTGCCTTACTTTGGACTGTCCTTATCCACTGCCAGCTTCGGCCCCTGATAAATTACCCTTCAGCACTCGAAACATAGGGTTGCTGACCCTTCCTTCGAGACTTACGTCTGTTAAGAGTCTCTCTTGCAGACTGAACCTATAGGATGTGGCCATTCACCACTCATGGGTAGATCTAGTCAGCAAATGCTGAATGGATGTTGCGTGTTGCCATGCAGAATGGCCCCCTAACTCGAGCTCTCTTGGCTTGACTTATTTAATACCTATCCTTTATTCTGAGATGTCAGCAGATACGACCCTTCCAAAGCCTGCTACTCTCAGTTACTGTCTTCCCTGGTTTCATCGGTCACTTGTTAGCGTCATAAGGCCGGGATGTTTTTCCACATCCTGCGTTTAAACAAACAGATGAGCTACATAAGCAAACTCCCCACTAGAACATTTCAAAGTAAGGCAATGTGAAAGTACTGATACGCAAGTGGTTGATTCGCAAATGCCAGAAACCGTCCTAGTGCCACATATTGGTGTATAACCCAGCCTTTAGTGCTAAGCACTAGTGCAAAATGGTGGCAGACTTCTGGTCCCAGTAAAATAAGTGAGTGTTCTGCTTTGTATTCTTGGCTGAAAACCAGTAACTAGATGAAATGTTAAGATAATTTCTTGGATATCTACTATCTAAAAGTCAAAGTTGGTGAGTGAATTTGTCTGTTTGTCTGTGTCAGGCAGGCAAAGACTTCATGTGATTGGCTTTGTGAGGCAAAGACCTCATATAATTGGCTTGGCTGTGAAGATTTCATGGAATCCTGGGATTTGCAGTTTAGGGAGAGGCCTTTAGAATTCTCAGCCTGAGAGCTCTTGGGTCACAGTCTCTTGAAAAGGCCAGTTGCTATGGAGACGAGGCCTAGAAGCAAGGAGGAGGGCAGTGTGTTCCCTCAGGAACTCAGTCTCTGTATGTTAATAACTCTGAATACAGATTGGGTTGGGGAATATGGGGAAAAGTTACAGGTACTGGAGAAGATAGTTTGGAGAATTAGAGACACAGGATCTCAAATCTTTCTAACAAGTATTACCTATGAGAAAATAAAATCCTTAGTGTTGCCATTTATATACACTAGTATGTGTATAAAACCTTATGGCCCCCATCCCCTTATTCTCCTATGGATTTGTTTCATTGGATTTACAACCTAGGCCCGCGATAGGTAAAAATATATCAGTATTTCTGTCCTCTTTGACTGTTCATCCAAACCAGCTGAAACAAAGTACTCTTAGTGCCTCTGAAATAGAACCTCTGGATTTCTGAGAGTGTTTTTAGAGATGAGAATCAGTTCTCTCTGTGTGGTTCTCACTCGGCTTCCTTATTCATTCTGGTACTGAAAGGTACAGACGGAAGGAGCTGAGCTGAAGCCACTTTGAGGATTTATCAGTCATCACTGAGCACTTAGAATCTGCCTGAGAAGATTTGGATGTGGCTTTGAAACCTATATGCCTCTTCCGCACCTGTTGATTTATCATTGCTCATTTTCTCCCAAACCAGGACTCAAGGCAGGTGCATGGACTATAAAAGCCCGGGGGGGGGGGGAATACTGCGAAGAACTAGGTGCAGTTTGCTTCCTAGAGAGGATTATTTCTTCAGGTAGCAAAAGTAAGTGGCTGCCTTCTGAAAGGAACTTGGGCATCCAGAGGGATGCCAAAATCCAGAGGTGAATCTTGAGGCATTCAGAGCAACAAAATTGGGGTGTATGGGGGAGGCGGAAGCCCAGGGAGGATCAGTATATTCAGGAGCCATGAAATATTGTGTATATTTAAAAAAAAAAAAATTTCAGAAAGGGAGAGCTAGAAGGAAAACCATTTTGGGCGACTTGAGACCAAGCCATATGAGGCATGGCTTAGAGAGCAGGGTGTGTTTACCTTGAAGAAAAGAGAGGTTATACGACAGCCACTTTTAAATGTCTGAAGGGATGTCCATTAGAATAAGATTATTTTTTTTTGCTGCTCGAGGGAATAGAATATGAACTAGTGGATTCAGAGGACAAGAAAGAGTTGTGTGCTGATCCTGCCTGGTTAATTGGCTTTTCCATTCTGGATTTTGTATTCTGAGCTGTGTTGTTAATGTAACTTTACTACAGTCAGCCCTCCACGTTCACGGGTTTTACTTTTGCGGATTTGATTATTCACGGATTATTTGCTGTCCCCTCTGCTGCCTCCCTGTGCCATTTTTAATAGGCGCGGCAAGCCTCGTGAGACTGAGAAACTGCAAACGAGGCTTGTAAGTCCCTATTAAAAATGGTGTGGGGCAGCAATGGCGGGGTAGTAAGCCCCACCAGCCCCCCACTTCTGCTTTGTGAAGGAACCCTGACGCCTCAAAGGAATCCATGGTGGGCTTAATATGGTGATCATACTTTTTTGTGTGTTAAATACGGTTTGGGAGGGCCTAGAGTTATTCACGGTTTTTCCACTTTCATGGGGGTCCTGTGCCCCTAACCCTAGCAAGTGTGGAGGGAGGGCTGTACTTCATAGCACATTTCCTGCCTTCTTCCTCACTCATGTTTTAAAACACACCAAGATTTGCCATCTTGAGCTTTTACAGTCCATTTCCTCAAGCTGTTCCAAAACCAAATGTGAAAAAATAACCAATACCACTAAACAAATAGCAGAATAGTTCTGCTCACCCCACTTCGGTGTAACAGAATCTTGGGACAAAAGGGGCTTCCTTTTGGAAGAAAACGGGTTGAGAGCCAGGCAAAACTGGAGGCAAGCTCTATAATGCGCCGTGTATCAGAGGAAAAAGGATATCAATGCAAATTTTAAAGGATAGTGCTGGGTTAGTGGATCAGTATAATTTAAAGTGTAAATGAAATAGGTCACAAGCTAAGCATGAATCATATGTGTGGCACTGTTTTAAAAAGAAGATCAGCTGAAGGGAACACCTCTTTGGGGGATTCGTCAGTAAAGAGGCACGTCCTGGTAATGAGTAATACTTCTCTATTTTGGTTCCAGACCTCAGAGTACGACAGTGCTCCATTTTTAAACCCCTATTTTTTTTTCTTAATACCAAAGGTGTTATAACTACTATAATGAATACACAGAGACCTCTTAATACATATGTTTAGAATTGCATTTTTTTTAATGGTTGGCCATTGGACTGCCAGCCACACAAATGTATTCTTTTTAATATATCACATTAAAGTGTGCAATTCTGTATCAGAAGAGGGTGTTTTCTGCGATGGCCAGCTCCTCAAATACAGAGTTTTCTCCCAAGTAGGTTTGCCCAATGACCTCTTGAGACTGCTGCTCTATGTGCACATTTACCCAGGAATAAAGCCTAACTAGCAAATTATCTATAAAATTCACTCCTGATTTCAAACTGAGTTATGATCTTCTCATACAGGCAAATTAAATAAGCTAAATATAACCCTTCCCCGCCCCAATCCCCAAAACAGTTCAGATTATGAAGCGCTTCTGAACTGCGCTGGGGGCGAGGAGGTAATACATTTTGTTCATAATCGTAACCAGAAGAGATGGCTTTCCGTTTATGGATGTTACTGTGCAAAGTGTGCTAATGGATGCTAAAAATACCAGCACAGGTGATAACAAAAGTAGGTCTCTGGCAGGCTAGAGTGGCAGCTACCTTGCACGACCTGGGGGCAAGGAATGGCACAGTGGTGAGGTTTTGCCACCTAACCAATCACTGCCTTTTTGAGTATCTTGTCTTCCAGCCTTCCTTGGCCAGGCATCCTCCAACTGGGTTGGCCCATGTCTCCCATCATGCCAAGCGAGCATTATGGGAGTTGTAGTCTAACACAAGGTGGACAAAATGCACCATCCCGCCTCCCCAAGTTTCTCCACAATTCCCTAAACTGCGATCCAGGGGATGTGGAGGGCATTCCCACCATGTCTGGAGGGTTCCTGAGCTGCATTTTTCCCCCCAAAAGATATTTGCTCTCTAATGCCCTCTAGGGCATTGGGTGTCCTTTCTATCACATTTTGCCCACTCTGGCAAAGGTCAGAACACACTTACTTTGCAAGCCAATGGCTCTGGGTTCAACCCCAGCTTCTCCACTCCAGAGAAAGCTAGGAAATGACTCCAGTTGGGAAAACCAGAGCTGCTGCCTGTCAGCGTGGAGGAGGAGGCCTGGAACGTCTGTGGGATCTGATCTAAATTCCTAAGATGTATAAAAACCAGCCTGGTTCCACAAATCAACCTAACAACTCTTACAAGCAACGCCCCCTGAATTTCCCTCTTCTGCGCAACCACGAGCGGCACAGGAGCCCTGTCCCTCCTTGCACTCGCCCCCCTTTCCCTAGAAACGCACCCCCGTGCCCCACACGTGTGCAATTCGAGCAACAGCCCCCGTCGTCTCCAGCTTGGGCCGCTGCCTTCCTTGTGGCGGGTTTAGGACTGTGACTTCCTTGGGGTGTGACTTTGCTCCGGGCCCCGCCTAGCGCAGCACGCCCACCGGTGACAGGAGAGCGCGCATTTCCACCGCGGGGCTTTAAGAGCTGCCGGGAAATGTCAACATTTGCCCCGGCCATTCCCGCCCTACCCCGTTACCGCGCCGATATTCCACTTTCAACCTCCTGTGGAATTCTGGGGCTTGTAGTTCACTGCGGCCAAAGCGCTCTCCGGCTGAGAGTCCTAAAGCCCCCTCCCGGAACCCCAGGAGGCCACGGGAGGCTGAAAGTGGAATGGTAGCGCTATAGCAGCGTGGTGCGGAAATGGCCAAAGGGCTAGTAAAGCCGCAGGGCGTTAGACCCGGGCATCTCCGCAGAAGCCTCCGCTTTTCCGGCTGCCTGGAGGCCGGAATCGCCCCCCGAAAGAACACCCAGCCAGGGAGGCAGAGCCTGGAGGCCGCCCGCGCCCGGGCCCTGGTCCAGATTTGGGGCCAGGATGCGCCGATCCCGCCGGGGAGGGGGGCCAGTTTTGGACAAGGCGGCCCACCTCCCCGCAAGAGTTCTGGGCACCTTGCCCTGCCCCCTCCCCTTCCCTCCCCCCCCAATCCGTCCCACTTGTGGCCCATTGGCCTTCCTGCGGGGAGGGGTGTGTTCCAGCTGCATTTCAGACAGCCGGCCGCTAGGCTTGGGGGGGGAGAAACACACACACACAGAGAGAGAGAGAGAGAGAGAGAGAGAGAGAGGCAGCCCAGCCTGCCTGGCCCTGGCCGTCCTCCTGTCTCGGGGGGGGTGGGCTGGATCGGGAAGCCCCCAGCCACTGCCATTAAGAAAAAGGCACACCTCCGCCCCCGCCCCCGCGAGAAAGGGCGGAGAGCGCTCCGAGGGCGCTAGCGTAGGTAGGTCCCGGTTCGGGGCGGGGATGGCGGGCGGGAGGGACGGGGGGAGGCGCCGCGAGCAGCGGGCGGAGGAGTCCCGGAGGGGAGCGGGGGGCGGCGGCGGCGGCGGCGGCGGCGGGAGGGTCTTCGTCGCGCGGCCGGCGGCGCTCGCGGCTCCCGGACGGACGCGCGAGCCGGGCGTTTCCGTCGCTCTCCAGCCGATCGGGACCCGGCGGCGCCCCTCCGTTTCCCCGCCGCGCCGGTAAGCTCCGGAGCGCCGGGGGAGCCTGTGGAACGCCGGGGCGGGGAGGCGGCGGCGGAAGAGGCGCTGTTGCTCCGGCGCTGCCCTTTGTGTGGCTCCCAGCGCTCGGCGCCGGAACGGCCCGCGTGGCCCGCGCGCCCCGCCGGAGCCCAGCGCCCCAAGCCGGGCGTCCCAGCGGAGCCCGGCGCTCCGCGTCCGCCGAGCGTCCGCGGCCACGCCGCGCCCCCGCTCCGAGCAAGTGAATCCCCCGCCCGAGGTCCCCGATCACCCCTCTTGCTTTCGCACCCCCCACCCCGGCCGTGGATCCCACATTTTGTAGCGCCCCCGCCCCGCCCCCAGTCTCCCCACCCTCCCGAGCGGCCCGTTTGAACCCTCCTCCCCCCCCCGCAGGCCCTCGGGTTTCTCTTGGGAGGGGTTGGAGATTTCGAGGGAGAATCTCGCTGCCTCCCTCGATCCCCTTGCCCAGCATTATTTTCCCCCAAGAGGTGGGCGTCGTGCAAGGCCCCCGCACCTGCTCTCGTGCAGTTTGAAGGGGAAAGGGGGCGTGGGGGGGCGCGCTCCTTGGACGAGGGGGGTTGCTTTTGCAGAAGGGACGGCTTAGAAAGGCTGAGGGCGTGGAAGGCGTTGGATCGAGGAGGAGACAAATTTGGGCATTTGCAAAAGGTATTTGCCCCTCTCCCTCCCCGCCCGTTTATGTAATCACACAGGGGAGGGGAGGCAACAGGATCTCCCCCATCCCTACTTTTGATATTTAGGAGGCTTGCTGGAAAACGCTGCCTAGGGAGGACTGGCCATTTGCCCATCTATTTATTATTGCCCTGGTAGACTGCCTGTTAACCAGGGATTCTTGGACGGGGTGCATGCGGTCTGTTAAAAATATCTGAGGCACCCGGTGCCACAATGCCTGGAGAAAGTCAGCGATTAAAAACCAAGAGAAGATCAGCAGCAAAGAATGTCTAACAACATCACAGCTGATGAAGGGAAACCAACGGGAACCAGAAGTAAGGTGAAAGAGTGATTAGATGGGACAGGGGCCATTTTGGCACTGGACTGTCATAGCGCTATTATTCCACTTGCAACATCCTATGGAATCCTGGGGTAGGTGGCCCCTCCCGAAACTGCAAACCCCAGGATTCCATAGGATGTTGCAAGTGGAATAATAGCGCTATGACAGTCTAGTGGCAAAATGGCCTGGGTTAAGATGCCCATGATTTGAATCACTTGTTAAACAGTGGGACACTATTTATGTTGCCCCTGTTTTGTGCCTTCAGGCTGTTTCTGATTCATGGCGATCCTCTTGTGGGGTTTTCTGGGGCTGAGAGGGTGTGATGCGCCCAAGGTCACCCAATGGGTTTCCATGGCTGAGCGGGTATTGAACCCTTGTCTCTAGGGTCGTAGTCCGGCGGTCAAAGCACGCTGGCTCTTCAATAGTATGAATTCAGTGGGTTGGCTCTAGTTGAGAACTACAGAGAAAGGCGTGCTTAAAATGCTTGGGGGAGTAAAAAAAGTCACAAGTCTGGCGCCAGAAAGACTGTAAAGGAGGGAAGCACCATGCGTGAGTGAGTCTTCAAGGGGAAAGCGTTCTGCGGATGGAGCGCCATCACTGAAAAGGCCGTCTCTCTTGTAGCTTCCTTCCTTACCTCTTTTTGGCGGGCGCCCCTTGAAAGAAGGCCGCAGATGATGACTTAAGGCAGGAGTGGGAATGACACCGAAGGCCACACATTCTTCGTGGTGCTGACAAACTGCAACTCCCAGCATTCTTTACAACTGACAATGCTGGTGTGGACTGATGGGAGTTGCAGTCCAACACAGTCCACTGGGCTGCACAGTTTCTGTCCTTGCATAAAGGGGTCCAGGAAAAGTTAAAAAAGGAGAAGAGACGCTCTTTCAGGGCACCCGGGTTTTAAGCAGAGGTGGGAATTGTGATGACCTCCAGATTTCTTTTTGGACTGCGGTTCCCAGCAAACCCAGTTAGCGGGGCCAGTGGTGTGGAGTTGCAGCCCAACCTCATCTGTAGGGATGCATGATCCCCACCTCACTGGAATGGTTGAACATGGTAGGTTGAACTGGGCCTGGAAACGGACCAGCAGCCAGTATTGACGGCAAAGGACTGGCACAACAGAGATTCTTTGGACTGGTCCCAAAAGAACAAAGATCTGTTCTGAACTAAATGCAGGCCCATAGGTAATTGCCAGGGGAGGTTGAATGAATCATGGAAGGCCTTTTCTGTCTCCAGGTAAGACTGTAGTTCGTTTATCAGCCAAAGGCGATTTCAGTACTATGCTGTTATGGTGCTATTATTCCCCTTTCAACATTCTGTGGAATTCTGGGCTTTGTAGTTTACTGAGGCCCAAGAGCTCTCTGGCTGAGAATTCTAAGTGCCTCTCCCTAAACTGCAAATCCCAGGATTCCACAGGATGTTGGAAGTGGAATAGTAGCACTATAACAGTGTAGGGCGGAAATGGCTTGAGTTAATGAAGATGCGTTGGCTCAGAAAAGTTGCTTTGGCCAGTAGTGATAACTGCGAAGAGCCGTTCATCCCAAAATGGAGAGATGATTCATCGGAGAGGGCAAACATCCCTGGACACCATTTGGCTCTCAGCTTTGTAACCTTCATCCCTTCTACTACCTGGTCCAAGTTTAGTTCAGAGCATCAACTGCCTTAGCTGTACTATACTAAAAACAATTCATTCAGTGGATATGCTCTCATTAGGACTACCATTAAGAATTAATTTATGGTGAGGGTTTTTTATGCTTTCAGATCTTGGCATTCTTTCACCTTGCTGCTCTTTGGTTCTTGTGTTTGTACTCTACTTGTCTGGCCAAGGTCAGACTTCCATCTCTGGGGTTACATTTGTTCCTATTTCTTCTCACAGTCTCTGTCCCAGATAATCTAGTTTCTCAGTTCCCTGCCCTCCCTGGCTTTTGTTTCCAAGCGTTGCTAACTTGTATTACTTTTTCTGCTGCTTATTTTTATTTTTCCTTCCAATGCATGATAACAAACCTGTGCGGTGTATTTTTAAAGGTTCAGAATGCTGCCTAATTTTATCATCCTTATCACAACCAGAGAAGGTATATCTGTGTGGTTATTCTTGTGGGGCAAGTGA
This sequence comes from Iguana delicatissima, assembly GCA_948472985.1. Classification (NCBI taxonomy): domain Eukaryota; kingdom Metazoa; phylum Chordata; class Lepidosauria; order Squamata; family Iguanidae; genus Iguana; species Iguana delicatissima. The sequence continues at coordinate 250,131 of CAOKZL010000007.1, forward strand.
GGACAAGGGATGGAAGGAAGGCCATTTCCACCCTATGCTGTTGTGTTATTATTCCACTTTCAACATCCTATGGAATCCTGGGGTTTGCAGTTTAGGGTGGAGCATTTAGAATTCTCAGCCAGAGAGCTCTTTGGCCTCAGGAAACTACAAACCCCAGAATTCCACAGGAGGTTGAAAGTGGAAGAATAGCACTATGACAGTGTAGGGTGGAAATGGTCGAAATCACCCCATCTATTTCTCCCAGGGTTGCTTTTGCTGATTTGTTATTTCTGCATCTAAATTCTTTCGCAACTGCCTATTTGTTGTCTTTTGTGTGTCCTGGAACCGATATGAAGGAACAAATTATGTGCTAGCTTTATTTATGAAGTATTTAATGTCCCCTCCAGCCCATCAAAATGCCTTACAATTTGCAAGGAGACTGATCAAAACAACCATAGGACAGAAGAAACAAAATCTAGATCAGTGGTTCTCAACCTGTGGGTCCCCAGATGTTTGTGGACTTCAGCTCCCAGAAGCCCTGAGCATTAACCATAGTGACTGGGGCTTCTGGGAGCTGAAGTCCACAAACATCTGGGGACCCACAGGTTGAGAACCACTGATCTAGATGGAGACAGTTAGCAGGGGAAAACTTAGCACTAACACAGTTCTGAGTACGGCTTGGCAACCAAGAGGACTAGCAACTTGTTTGGGTTTTTAAAATAGGGCAAGATGGTGGGAAGCTAAAGGATTATCCCAATATGACGACCCGTGGTTTTGTTTATTTTTGGATGTGCGTCTCTGGCATTGTAACAGCTTTCCTTATAGTGCTTTCTATGTGATAATATACACTCCAGTATTTCACAGATGACAACTGGGGCGTGCGCGGCTGGGCAACATCAGAGTGTGGTCAAGATGGCAAAAGTTACTGATAATTTTTCAGAATCAGTAGGAGATAACTGGCGTTTCTAACCCTAATCAAACATCACTCTACATTCTTCCAAATATTGGACTGCAGCTCCCAGCATTCTTCAACCTTGACCGTGCTGGATAAGGATGATGAGAGTGGCAGTCACATGTTTCCCCTCCCCTGTTCTTTTTTTCATTCATTCCCTCTCTTATAGATGGGGCCAACAGCCGGGTTTCACTAATCCTGGGTGAAAATCTTTCCCCCACCGCTGAGGTCTAAATGAATATTTCTGTGCGTATCAATACCTTGTAGCCAGTGGTTTGGTTGAGAGAGACCTTGCTGATCGATTGTCTGATGATATTCCACTTTTTCCCTAAATCTGGTACTTGAGATACCTCTGAACAAGATTAATTGCTTTTCAAAAGGAACTCCAAAGTTATAATATTAAGACACAATGGAAGGAAAAGCCATTGAAAAGCGCATCAGGAAAGATAGTAAAGCACAAATCCGTTGGAAGGAAAGCTCATACCTGCTGTGAAATATCTGCCCGAATGGGAAGATCTTTGCTTGTCAACAGAAGAAACCACGTGAATGGGACACAAGATCTATCCGCCCCCCTCCGCATCTTTCTCGGCTGGAAATTTGATCAAGGAGCAACATTTCAAATGTAGTGGGGCGGGTAGGAAGGGAAGGGATTTTCACCAAGGTTTAAAATCCTGTCCCTAGATGAACTTTGCAATTCAGTTGCCAAATTAAATTTCCAGAAAGTAGCCTATTCTAAGAGCATGTGTGTGTGTGTGTGTGTGTGTGTGTGTGTGTGTGTGTGTTTTAAATACCCACAACAACTATCCTCATATGATCAGCGTAGGCTAAACAGATATTTTTGTTTTTAAAATAATGGGATTTGTATGGAGGTCCTCGTAATACTTTCTTATGATGGTTAAACAGTATGATCCCACATATGCTTTCTTCAGGGTAGGCCTTGCTTGAACTTACTTCTAAGTAAACGTGGGTAGTAGAAATAGAAAAAGGATTCCATAGGATGTTGAAGGTAGAATAATAGCCCTATAACTATCTAGTGTGGAAATGGCCCCAGATTGTAAACCTGAGGGCAGGGAACTGTTTTGTTGGTCCTTTACTTGTAAAGCTCCATGTACAGCGATAGCCCTATCTGTAGATGATGATGATGATGATGATGATGATGATGATGCAATTATAGCCAAGGGGTACAAATCTGATACTTGTCCCTACTCATTAGAAATAAAAATGCCTACATCAGATAGCTTGGGAAGCATTGGTGTAGAGTTTTGGACTGGAATTTGAGAGATCTAAGTTCTAATCAGAGGTGTCACTATAGAAGGAATGAGGACATTCTCCCGGTTTTAAGAATTGTGGCCCCAAAAATGAAAATCTCCTTCCGTCTCCAAATTTCTAGCAACGCAGAGTATATGGCAGTGAAAATTGCTCACAGCCCCATATTTCCTGCATTTGTATTCCCTTGCCCACTTGGGCCATTTCCGCCCCACACTGTTATGGTGCTATTATTCCACTGTTAACACCCTGTGGAATTCTGGGGTTTGTAGTTTCCTGGGGCCAAAGAGCTCTCTGGCAGAGAATTCTAAATTCCTCTCCCTAAACTGTAAATCCCAGGGTCCCATAGGATGTTGAAAGTGGAATAATAGCACTGTAACAGTGTAGTGTGGAAATGGCCTTAGTTTGTTCCTTGTTCTTTGGAAATGCTCTGCTGAAGCTTTAAGGTACTGTAATGCTAGAAGTTTTGGAGGCAGAAGGGAAATTCCAGGAAATTTCTTATTGGGGGGCAGTACTCTCACTCCCCCCCAATAGCTGCTACATCCCTAGTTCTAGTCCTTACTGAGCTGTGAAAGTCACGGGTGACTTTGGGTTTCTTGGGGGAACCCCAGCCAACTTCACAAGAGTGTCATGAGAGTGAAATGGGGAAGAGGAGAGTCATGCCCACTGCCTTGAAGTCTCTGGAGGAAAGATTATAAATGCAACTGATCAATGGTTTCTCAAAGAAGCATGGGTGGCGGGTGAGGGGGAGGAAAGCAATCAGAATCGGGTGGGAACACACGGCGGGAGACCAAGCTATGGCTGGCAAGATTCGGAAAAGAAATCAGTTTGGGGATGGGTTGCGTGGGAAATGGGGTGCATTTTGTATCCTCTCCGCTGCAGCTCGTGAATCTGAGCAGACGTAGGCTGTAATGTCTCTAAGGCTGCAACTTGAATGTTTCTCTAGCTGCTGCTCTTGGGTGTTTGCAGTGTTTCCGCCGCATGGCTCTTCCAGCTGATCCTTCTTGGGCAGGCCCGAGAGATAATGTCCTAAATCCAAAATAAATTAAAAGGTGTTCCTGCGGTTGCCATGTGGTTACCACAACAACATGACTTCCTCCTCTGCCTCTCAAGCCAAGACTGATCATTAGTTTCCTGGCATAGTTTGTGGGAGGTATTAACACTCCCTGCCCTGCTCTCAAATTGTTTCCAAGAATTTAATTTTCAATTCAATTAGCCAAGCACACGGTTGGGTTGTCATAGGAAACAGAAGCAAGGGTTTTATGGTTGGTGCCAGTTGAAGGACTTTGGGGACAGGCTGTTTTCAGAGGGCGGGGTGGTCCAAAAAGGAATGCCGGTAATACTGAGGAGGTCTCCTAACAATGGCCATTTCCGCACTGTTATAGTGTTATTATTCCACTTTCAACATCCTGTGGAATGCTGGGTTTTGGAGTTTCCTGAGCCCCAAGAACTCTCTGTCTGCAAATTCCAAATGCCCCTCCCTAAACTGCCAACCCCAGGATTCAACAGGATGTTGACAGTGGAATAATAGCACCGTAACTGTGTAGTGCGGAAATGGCCCATGATTGGCCCGGCTCTTGAGCTGTCGCGGAAGTTCTGGGTAATCCAAAGGCAACTATTGGTTAAATAGCTGTGTTAATGAAAACAGGCACAGGGAAGGCTGGGCAGGTTCTTGGGAAATGCAATAAAATCCTGGCCCCAGATATGTCTTCTAATGTAAGGTTAGGCGCCTGGCTATGCTTGCTGGGGGATTCTGGGGTTTGTAGTCCAAAAAAAGTAGCTTTTCCAGGCCCTGCTTCCAGTTGCAGTGGAGGACACTGGTGGGCAGTAAGGAATATTCAGAATGCCAGTCTGGTTGTGTGTGAACTGGGGAAAGGATCCCTTGTCATTTGGTTTAGGTTCTTGGAGGAACAGCCAGATCTTTGGTGGTGAGTTTCTCAAACTGTCTAAACAATGGCCTTCTAGGTGGATCAGTTTCTTGGATAACATGTTGTACAAGTGGAATAGATGCCTCACAACCCAGGTCCTCCTTTGCACGCTCCGCAGCTATAGAACTACTGTGCCTAAATACATAGCACTGAATACCAAAGTTACGATTGTTTATGCATCATATTTCCCATTTCGATGTATGGTTGTGAAAGCTGGAGAGTGAAGAAAGCTAATGAGAAGAAAATCAACTCCTTTGAAATGTGGTGCTGGAGAAGAGTTCTACAGCTACCCTCGACTGCAAAAAATATATATAAATGGGTCCTAGAGCAAATCAAGCCCAAACTCTCCCTAGAAGCCAAGATGGCTAAACTGAGACCGTCACACTTTGAACATATCATGAGAAACATGGCTCACTAGAAAAGACAATAATGCTTGGTAAGGTGGAAGGCAGTAGGAAAGGAGGAAGACCGTGGCCATTTCCGCACTAGACTGTTATAGCGCTATCATTCCACTTTCAACATGCTATGGAATCCTGGGGTTTGCAGTTTAGGAAGGGGCCATCTCTCTGAAACAAGGGAATTCCACTTAAAAAAGAATGGGTATTAAAGCTATTTGATATGCATCAAATGGACAAATTGACTCTGTTGTTAAATAATCAAAATTTAAAAAGAGGAAGAGAAGATGGGGATTGTATAAGACTTTTTCATTTCCCAAGGCCTTTAAAAAGTTGTGCTTATCCTTGGGCAGAATGTTGTTGTTCTGCTACGGCCTTTTGCGTTTTTAAATTTTTGTTGTTCTTCTGCTGGTTTCGTTTGCTTACTTTTTAATTTGTTTTGTGACGTGCCTTTGCATTTTTATGGAATTTCAAAATTCTAATTGCGTGCTGCCTTGGCAACGTGTTGAGAATATGGGACGCAGAACTGATACAAAGAATATATTTTTTAATTTTATTTTTATATCAAAATTTCCATCCAGTTAATAATGCATCATCTTTCTACAATTTATATAGCCATATAATAGTAACCTTCCTCCCCAATTTCAACCCTGATTCCTTATTTCAACTCTTATTTTACGTTTTCCCCAAATTATATACTATTTCTAGAACCTCCTTTATGTGTACCAACTTTACATGAAATATCCCTTTCTTCCCAATCCTCCAATACTTATGTTTTACATAAAATACATAAATTCCTATCTTTTTTAACAGTTTCCCGGCCCTTAACATTTCTGCTTTCCCCCCTTTTTTTAAAACTCTTTACCTATCCTTTCTTTTAACCCAACCCACAACAGGTTTCCATTCTCTCTCAAACTGTTGAGTCAAGTTCGCTTTTATCAAACTTGATAGCTTTTCCATTTCCATCACGTCCATAGTTTTGACCCTCCGTTCCTCAATTGGTGGTTCAGTTTTATCTGATACAAAGAATGTATTGAAGAATATATTGTGTGTTCTCTGCCCTGCTCAGTGGATGCGGTTTGCTTCATCGGCTGGCCGTGTGCAACTTGGTGGAATTTTTTTACACTTCCACAAAGTGTGGAAGAGAAGTGGCTTTACTGGTGCAGCTGCAAGCTCCAGCACGCAACCGAACAGCACGCTCAAGGTGCCTGAGCTGACGGCAAACCTGTTGCTTATTCAGATGCAAACGCTTGGCACTCCTCGTGCGAAACTGTTCTCGCTCCCTGTACCATGCTGCTCTTAAAGAGTGCTTGCAAAGTTTTCTCAGAATCCGATTGGCTCTAGCCCAAAGCTTCACATTGGCTAGAAGCCATATATATATATATCACATTTCCGTGCTCTGGCTAGCCATAGGTCCAGAAGTTGGGGCTGCTTCTCGGTTCAACTGTGTCCTACTTTTGAAAGGTTGTGTTGCACCCTCCAACTGTCCTGATTTAGCTGAGACAGTCCCAATTAATCCTTTGTCAGCCCACTTTTTCAGCTGCTTTTAAAATGTCCCAGTCTCTCTCTCTCTCCTCTTCCCATTTTCCCCCTTTGTCCTCACCTTACTTCAGTGGCTGAAAAGCGCGTTCGAAGTGCAAAAGTAGTTTGCAGTCAATTAAAAGGAGGGAGAAGAGAAGGGGCTGGAATCTTGCTCTTCCCAGGCAAAAGCAAACCGCAGCACTCTCCTCATTTGTGTCTTCTCCCTCATTCATGACTTTGGCCATCTTGAGCACCCCCTGATGTTGCTTGGCCATGCGCGTTCCAGTTTTCATCTCTGAAATGTGGGAGGGTACGTTATGCGGCTTCAGGTCAAGTTGTCTTTTGGCGACCCAAAGGGGATGCTATCGCAGGGTTTACTGGGCAAGATTTCTTCAGAGGAGGCTTGCCATTGCCCTTCTCTGAGGCTGAGAGAGTGTGACTTGTTATAGGTCACCCCATGAGTTTCCATGGCTGAGCAGGGATTCAAGCCCAGAATCTTAGTCCAGTATTCTCTGTGATACACACACACACACTTATTGCATTTCCTTTAGAGGGCTCAGAGTGGTTTAGACAGTTCGTCCTCCACTGGATTTTAACCTCACTAGAGCAATGAGATCTCGCTTAAGCAGAAAAGAGAAAAAGAGAGAGGATGGGTGAGGGAACATCTAGTGCATTCTGGCGGTTAAAAATGAGCTTTTCTGGTCCTAGTCCAGTGCTTTAACCACTAAATCACAGTGACTCATTGCCATGTATTATGTCTATCTTTCCTATACCCTTATTGGACACATCTGCAAGACATTCCACAGATATATCTTTTAAGATGTTCCATAAAATATGTTAAGAGGCTTTTTGGACATACCTTTTTGGACAAAGGCCGTTTTCACACTACGCTGATATAGTGCTATTATTCCACTTTCAACGTCTTATGGCATCCTGGGCTTTGCAGTTTAGGGAGGGGCATTTTGAATTCTCAGCCAGAGAGTTCTTGGGCCTCAGGAAGCTACAAACCCCAGAATTCCACAGGAGGTTGAAAGTGGAATTACAACACTCTAACAGTGTAGTGCGGAAATGCCCCAAAACTCCCGTATTCCCCCAGATAGTATGTCCAGTGGGTGGGAGGAGGACAAGCAAAGATAACAAGAGATACTTGCAAGCTAATGCAGTTACAAAAGAGGGCAATCTGGTAAGTTTGGGGTATTAATATCCAAGAGGCAAGGATTTAAGCTGAGGTGTACATGTTCCTGTAAATTATTGCACCCACATTTGTGTCTGTACGCGTATATACACGTTAGATAGCTGTGTTTGTCTCAGCATAAAAAGGAAAAAGCAGGGAATTAAGAAATCAAGCAGTACCTTTGAGACTCACTGGTTTATTTTACCGTGATTCGTTTTTTAAATGATATTATGATTGCATTATTTTTATGATTTATTTTAGCATGAGCATTCTTGGATAATAACCACCTTCTTCAAAGGCACTGGAGTAACCAAAGTGCATCTGGAGGAGTATATTGATATTCGTGAAAGCTCATGCTAAAATAAAAGAGTCTTAAAAGGGCTGTTTGATTCTACCACCACATTCATGACCCTTTTTAAATCTAGAGGTATGAACAGCCTAAAACTCAGCACGTGGTGCCTAGTTTTTTCCAGCATGCTGAATTAGATGAATATCTGCCTTTTTTGAGTGGCCAGTGTTCAAAAACCAAAACTCTGATGCCCGGAATTTTGTGCTTTGCCCCACTTCCAGGCTGCTGGAACCTTTCTTGACGACTAGAAAGTCATTCTTTTTTTTTTTTGGTGTGAGGCATCTACTATATAAAACTCAAAGTTTGTGAGTTTGTCTGTTTGTCTGCGTCAGGCAGGCCAAGAGCTCATATGATTGGCTGTGTGAGGCGAGAAGACCTCATATGATTGGCTGGCTGTGAAGATTCTATGGAATCCTGGGGTTGGCAGTTCAGGGAGGGGCCTTTAGAATGCTCAGGCAGAAAACTCTTGGGTCTCAGGCCGGTTGCTATGGAGATGAGGCCTAGCAGCAAGGAGGAGGGCATTGTGTCCCCTCAGAAACCAAACCTCTGTTTTGTTAACAACTCTGAATACAGGAAATATAGGGAAAAGTTACAGGTACTGGAGAAGACAGTTTGGTGAGTTCTTAAGAAGAAAATAAAATGCTGGGCAAGGCCTGGTAGATACGCTAGTATCAACATAAGGAGATGAATGTGACTTCCTCTCCAATCTTCCCAAAGATGGAGGCGGCTTTGGCAGAAGCAACCCTCTTTTTGTGTAAACAGGCCTTCAGCCTTGGCTGACCAGGGTGGAGAGATGTGCTCTTTTTAGTATGTCATATGTATTTTAAGTGTTTTAACTGTTTTTATTCTTAATGTTATAAAAATATGTTTTAATTGGATGTATGGTTTAAAGGCTTTTTGAATTTTTGCACCCCATCTTGTTTTAGATGTTCTGTTTTTGTTTGCATTGTAACCCGCTTTGCATCCCATTTGAGAGGAAAATGGGATATAAATCAAATAAATAAGTACCTCTCCTGATAACCATACACAGGCCGGAGTGTAAGAGCCGTCAGCTTTTTGACTCTCCTTCCCTCCTGCTCTCCTCCTGCGCCGCCTGCCCTTCTTCCGCGGGACCAGCTGCTGTGGCGGATGAGTAGATAATTCATGTCAGCAGCTGGTATTGTGGATTTTTTTTTTAATCCTGGGAAATGAAACGACCGACCGCCTGAGCAATTCCACTAACCTTGTCAGCCTGCAGCCGTTCACGATGACGGGGCTGAGCCGGGGTTTCTTCTGTGCCGGTGAGGCTGCTTCTCTGCCTCATCTGGGGCTCGGCACAAAGATGTGATCGCCCGGACATCTAACTGAAGTGGAATCACATTGCAGATTGCTTCGTTTTCACTACATCTGACAGCCGGCATGTCAGGAATGGGCATGCTATTGGCGAGTGATAAATTGGTCCCCCCTGTGCAGCCCAGGATATTCTAACCTAATATATAAAAATCAAAGCTTGTCTATTTGTCTGTGTCAAGTGGAGACCTCGTATGATTGGCTGCCTGAAAAGATTCTGTGGAATCCTGGGGTTTGCAGTTTAGGGAGGGGCCTTTAGAATACTCAACCAGAGAGCTCTTGGGCCTGGCTGGGTGCTATGGGGATGAGGCCTAGCAGCAAGGAGGAGGGCAGTGTATTCCCTCAGGAACCCAACCTCTGTATGTTAATAACTCTGAATACATATTGCATTGGGGAATATGGAGAAAAGTTACAGGTACTGGCCAAGACAGTTTGGGGAATTAGAGACACAGAATCTCAAATCTTTCTAACAAGTGTTACCTATGAGAAAATAAATTCCTGGGCAACCGGAGTTAGATACATTAGCAATTCTTTAAAGGGAGGGGGTCCATGGGCCACTTTGCAGCCCCCTAGAACCCCCCTCCCCAGCAGCCTCAAGGCCGTCTAAACATTTTGGGCAATTTCCAACCCTGAAATCCTGCCAAACTGCCCCAAGCCACACGAGTGCAACGGCTCTCATAGCCTCAGAGCCCCACCTCAAATCCTCCAAGCTGTTTTTCAGCCAGAATTGGGCTGAGAACAACCCAGTCCCAGAGGACAGAAGAGACAGAACTGAGGAGCAAGATGAATCTGCAGGACAGTCTTGGGAGGTGGGAGCAAGCTATAAGGCAGGACCAAAAGACAACCAAAGGAAAAGGCCAGAGCTCAGGAGTGCAACTGAATCATTGACTTGGAAGAGACAAGAATGGCCATTGAGTCCAACCCTCCACCACGCAGGGACACACTCAAAGCACCCCCAGCAAATGGCCATCCAGATCAAGATCAGACAGGATCCGGTGCCTTTAGGGCATTTAGGCTGTGTCTGTTTAGGCTGTGCAGTTGCATTCATTTTGATGGCTTTTGATTGAACAGCAAACCTATTATGGACTTAATAATTTGTGTCGTGTTTCTGTGCCAGCTTTGTGAAAGCGTAACATCCGTACAATCTGGGGTGAGAACAATTGCCACTTGATAATGAGTGTGAAAAAATAAATAAATCTGAAGTTAGTATTCCCTCTCTTATCTGGACTGTGCAGTAGCTGAAAAATTTGGCTACAATCCTTTTTAAAAATGCAAGCATGCAAAGGGGGATCCATGTCTTAGGCGCGTCCCTTCCGTCACTTTCAGAGCCTTAATTCCAACAAGCAACGGCACTGCCTCTTTAATTAATGGTGCATTTTCCAGACAGCTGGTCCAATTCCATCCCTTTTTAATCCTCTCTGCTTCTCATTTGCATATGGCTTAGTCAATGACCTAGCCCCTTCTTCCTCTGAGAAATGCAACAGTTCCTGAACTGCATTTGAGGTACGGTTACTTGATTTCGTCCAGGAGGAGACGATGATGTGTAGAGTTTTGAGCCACACAGAACTCCTTCCCAGTGGAGTTCTGGGGACATCCAAGCTTGTACATCCTGGCCACTTCCACACTATACTGTGATAGTGCTATTATTCCTCTTTCAACTTCCTGTGGAATCCTGGGATTTGCAGTTTAGGGGGGGCATTTAGAATTCTCAGCCAGAAAACTCTTTGGCCTCAGAAAACTGCAAACCCTGGGGTTCCACAGGATGTTGAAAGTGGAATAATAGCACTATAACAGTGTAGTATGGAAAAGGCCAAAGAGAATGCGTGCAAAGCCTTTAGAAGTTCACCCCCTCTTTCTTTCTTTCTTTCTTTCTTTCTTTCTTTCTTTCTTTCTTTCTTTCTTTCTTTCTTTCTTTCTCTACCTACCGACCTCTGTAATTTAAAAAAAAAAAAGGCACTTCAGACAAGTTTGCTCCAGATCCCAAATTACCCAGTGGCTCACTTAAAATATGTGCTGGAGTGATTAATGAGCAGAATGTAATAGATAGATTAGGAAAATGTTTTGGCTTGCGCCTTTTTCTAAGTGACTTGAACCCACGATGGGCATCTCACCCTAAATGATCATACAGTCATCCATCCCCGTTCTCTAGGGTTAGGGGCACAGGACCCCCATGGAGGTGGGAAAACCGTAAATAACTCTAGGCCCTCCCAAACCATATTCAACACACACACAAAAAGTATGATCGCCATATTCAACCCACCATCGATTCCTGTGAGGCACCAGGTTTCCTTCACAAGGCAGAAGTCGGGGGCTGGCGGAGCTTACGGCCCCCTCCGCTGCTGCCCCACACCATTTTTAAGAGGGACTTACAAGCCTCGTTCGCAGTTTCTCAGTCTCACGGGGCTTGCAGTCCCTCTTAAAAAGTGACACAGGGCGGCAGCAGAGGGGAGAGCAAATAATGCATGAATAATCAAAGCCACAAAAGTGAAACCCACAAATGTGGAGGGCTGACTGTACTTAGCACCGCTATCCACTTAAAAATGCGAGCGATATAGTCTTCTAAGCAACCATTTTGGGTGCAACTCCATTTGATTTCAAAGCACCCAAAGAAGCAGAAGCTGAACTGTGTGTGTGTGTACGTGACCAAATTTTTTTAAAATTCAAAATGTTGAGATTGTCAGGGATTTGGAACAGATTTACTTTGATAGCAGTGTGTTGATTGATTGACTGATTGATTAAATTTATATCTTGCCTTTCTCCTGAGATGGGATCCAAGGTGGCTGCAAAGCAAAACTTCAAGGTTCCATTTCTGATTTTGCATATGAATATTAATTAGACATTTGTGCATCAGGAAGCATTTAGCAATGGGGAGGGGAGAGAGAAGCTTTGCAGTCCTTAAGGCTGAAATGATTATGGTGGAATCCTATACACACTTACCTGGACGTAAGTCCCATTGAATTAAATAGGTTATATTTCTGAGTAGACATGTATAGGATTGCTGTGTCAGTATTCTGGCAAATGATTTTAAGACAGTAACAAGGAGGCAGAAAATTTTTCTCTTTCCTCACTAGAAAATTCCATTTATGACAAGCCGTTTTATGTACACAAGCTGATTTTAGGTTAAGCTGTTGAGCCAACGTGAGTGATGGTGGGTGACAGTTGTCAGTCTGAATTTAGGACCACAGGCTTTAGGTTTGGCTTGTTGGCATCTTTCATGCTCAAAACAAAGAACAGGAAGGAAACGCATGAGTTTTCAAGGACAGTTGGCCCTGCGCGTTTGCAAGGGTTAGGGGCACTGGACCCTCGCAAAAGCGGAAAATCAGGGACACCAAATTGTGTGTATGTGTCTGTGGGAAGGGGCCGAGGCATGCTGGGGAGAGTGGGCACCCAGAGTCCAAACCAGGTCAGGGAAAGGAGAGGGTAAGCGGGTGGGTTGGCGTGGTGGCCCTGTACTTCCTCTCTCTTATCCATCTCTGTCTTTGGGTCTTAGGGGGTCATAGAATCATAGAAATGTAGAGTTGGAAGAGACCCCAGGGGCCATCCAGTCCAACCCCCTGCCATGCAGGAACTCCCATCAAAGCACTCCCGACAGATGGCCACCCAGCCTCTGCTTAAAAACCTCCAAGGAAGGAGACTCCACTACACTCCGAGGCAGCTATTCCACTGCCGGACAGCCCTGACCGTCAGGAAGTTCTTCCTGAGGTTCAGGTGGAATCTCCTTTCCTGCAGCCTGAATCCACAGCTCCTTGTCCTGGTCTCTGGAGCAGCAGAAAACAAGCCCTCTCCCTCCTCTACATCATCAGTAGAAGGTTTGTGGTGCTGAGAAATTGGTCTGCGATCCATCCTTAGCTACCCAGGCAATGGCTGGAGGAGGACCGGAGGTGGATTTTTAAGGGCTGCGCAGCCTGATCGGAGCCACTGAGGAGGAAGGGACCCCTGGAAAAGAAGTGCCTAAGGTGGGGGGTGTGTGTCAGGGTTTGAAGAAACTCACAAATAATCAAATACGTCAAAGTCAAACTGCAAATGTGGAGGGCCAACTGTAGAAGTTTACAGACAGGAAGGAACCCAGTTCCCAATGTATTAAAAAAATAATAATAATTAACTTATTCCGCTAATGGTGGGATCCTATCCCACCTTGTTGTTTAAAGCGGAGAGCTCAGTTGCAGCTGGGCCAAGCAGCTATTCTGAGTTGCCAGTGTCCAGAAATGGGTTTGCAAGTGGCCAGCTGGCCTAGTGCCTTACTTCCTGCTTCGAGAGCTCGGGCCATTTCCGCCCTACGCTGTTATAGTGCTATTATTCCAGTTTCAACTTCCCCTTAAAAATTCTAACTTGGCTGTTTGTTTTTCTGTGCTTCTGTTTGTCCCTTTCCTTTCCCGTTTCCCCTTTTGAATTAGATTATATGCCTTTGGCAAGGGTGTATGCTTTTATTGTTTTATTTTTAATTTAATTTATTTTTTAATTTTTTATTTACTGTGCCATTTGCGTAGATGGCGTGATGACAGCAGTGAGGACAACAAGAGTAATAATAACATAACTTTATGAAGCAATACGTCCTTTTGTCTCTCCTTAGTAATTCTTCTGGGTAACCACAGGTTCTAGTATTATGACATAAATCCGTGGACTCTCAAAGCTTCCTTCAAGGGCTATCCAGCCAGATGCAGTCAGATGAAATTCTCGTTCGATTTAGCGGGGCTTTGCCTGGTCCTTTGGGAGTGCCCCGTGGTCGGAAATGCATTTTCTTTTTCTCCTCTCTTAGCGTTCTCCTTCCCGAAGGAGGAACCTTCATGCTCCGGTCTGAACGCGACACAACCCACAGGTGGGAATTGGGCATCGTGCCAAGGTGATTCTGAAGGGGTTCCTGCCAGCCGGTGCTAATTGAAGGTAATTGCCTCATCAATATTTAGAATTCCCTATTTTGTTTCCGGACGATTGTTTCCAGATATGGTGCTGCCAGCCAAACACGTGTGTGTTTAGGGAGCCCAACATTGACATCCCTAAGCTGGTGTTTCTAAATCTTGAAAATATACCCCAAGCCCCCGTGTCTTAGAATGACAGAATCTTCTAAATATTTAGGTAGGATCTCTTTTCTTTCAATTTTAATCCCTTGGTTCATGTTCTAGTCTCTGGAGCAGCATAAAAACAAGCTTGCTCTATTTTCTACATAACATCCCTTTAGATACTTAAAGATGGCTATAATTTCGTCTTTCAATTTTCTGTGCTCCTTGTTAGACAAACCTAGCTCTCTCCATTCTCCCAGGGCTTGGAGCTTTTGATAATTTTGGTAATCTTTCTTTGGACCCATTCCAGCTTGTCTTTATCCTTCCTAGAACTGAGATGCCCAGAACTAGGTGCTGTATTCATGACAAGGTCTGACCAAATCACTATAGACTGGCACTACTCCTTCCGTTGATCTGGATGCTGTGTTCTGGTAGATGCAGCTTAGAATTACGTTGGCTTTTTTGGCTGCTGCACCACACTGTTGTCTTCTGTTGGTCTTCTATGACCCCAACATCCTTTGCATATGTATTGCTTTCAGGTCAAGCTGTTGTAAATATACAATCTGATTAACCTTTTTTAGGCATACCACAACATATACATTTACAATAAAACTTCAACAATCATTTTTAGCTGTTGTAAATAAATTGTTGGGTATGGCCAGTCCAAAACACTTTGCTGCCTGAGGCTGGACTGAAAAGGATGCCCCTTCCTCTTCCATTTTATGTACGAAATCTAACTGGGCTGCTAGTTTAATGCTAGCAATGGAACACTCTGTATTGCATCTTGATTAATTCATTAAATTAATTTTTATCCTGCCTTTCTCTGACTGTGGTACCCAGAGTGGCTTACAGTATGAGATAAAAGCAGAATACAACTAAAACAATGTACAATACAAATCTATACAGACCATTAACTAGACAAAGCTATTTAAACTTAAGCATTATGTTTAATGCTTAAATGAAAGCATAAAGATCTAAGACCAGCACATTCTATTAAAAAAAAACAACAACCCTCTGCACAACCAATTAAAAGTTGAAGGCTGGCTCTGCTGTTGGGAGAAGGAGAAAGCTGGCTAGCTTTCTTGGTTGGACGGCGGCCCCAATAATGCCAAGACTGTGAGCTTGAAGTATGCAACCTTAAAGATACTTACTGATAATATAGCATCCTTTATGTAAACGTTGCTTCCTAAAATACATGGGGGATGCTAGCTACTTGGCAGAATGTGTGCCTTGTATGCGGAGAAGAGTTTCAATTTATTTTCTGTTCTCTCCAGTGAAATGGAGGAGGTGGCAGTAAGGAGGAAACAGATCTTGGTTTTAGGGTGAAGATGCTCTTGGGAGAGGAGGGCCATTTCCACACTAGATTATTACAGTGCTATTATTCTACTTTCAACATCCTTTGAGGTTTGCCTCAAAGGCCCCTCCTTAAGCTGCAAACCCTAAGATTCCACAGGATGTTGAAAGTGGAATAATAGCACTATAACAGTCTAGTGTAGAAACGGCCTAGGCTTCAGAACCTTGGATGGCTCAGGCTAACACCCTGTGGGCAGTGGTTCTCAACCTGTGGGTCTCCAGATGTTTGTGGACTTCAGCTCCCAGAAGCCCCAGCCACTCTGGTCAATGCTCAGGGCTTCTGGGAGCTGAAGTCCAAAAACATCTGGGGACCCACAGGTTGAGAACCACGGGTGGCTTGGGCCGCTTCCACAAGGGAGACAGGTTTTGTCAGCAACATGGCCAAAAGTTAACAGCTGTTTGCATTATGAAATTCTTGGGAGTCCGTCTTCCATTGGCTTTGCCCTGGAGGCGGTGTGCATTAGCACAGTGGTCTCACAGAGGGGAACTGGCTTGCCAGTCATGGATAGGTTGGATGGAATTTGTTGTTTAGGGGCACAGGTCTACCGTTGGCTAAGAGGATGATCGGCACCGTCAGCAACAGGGCTGTAATTCTTTTCGGCGTCTCCCATCCACTCCACCATTGCCCACCAATAAAGCTTATCGCAGTAGCCTGTGTCCGTGTTTTTAGCACTGAAAGAACTCTTGGGGAGGCCTGGAACTGCACCCGTTTCTTTAGCAGGACAAACTCCAAGTGGACTCATTGCTCTGCTGACTTGGGATTCACTCCCACTGAGGAAGACCTCCTTCTCTGCCTGAAATCTCAAGGAGCCACTGCTTGTCATAAATGGATAGGGCCAGTCCAGAAGGACTCATGGCCTGCCTCCTGCGAGCAGAAAGGCCAAAAGCAAGTGAATGGGACGCGGGAAAGGAGTGATCAGTGTTGACACGTTCCTCAAAAGAACAATTAGGAGTTTGAGGAACTTCAGGAGGAAAAAATGGCATCCCCTCCCAGCTTAGAGGTCAGGAAGAAAGCTGAGTCTGGTCCTGTTTCCTGGAAGGAATCAGGAATGCCTTCATATGAACAATTGCTTTTTCCTTGTCCTTTTTTTTTTTCATTCATTCATTCATTTATATTTATATTTTGCCTTTTACTGTGACATCTCAGGGTGACGTGTGAGTAAAATGCTATAAACCATTTAAAACAATATAATAATTCAAACAGGATAAAAACATATTAAGCGAGTTAACATGTTGAAACAGCTCAAAAGGTTTAAGCAATTCAAATCATGTACATTTAAAAGTAAATTAGTCACTTCAGTTCTTGCCCTAGTAACTCCCGAAGGTTGTATGCTGAGAGATTTATGTTTTATAGGTTCTGATGTATATAATACAAGTGTATATATGTTATAAAGACTACTACTAAAAAAAAAAAAAGTAAATTAGTCACATCATCTCATGATATGTCAAAAGTACAACAGTTTAGTTTAGTTGTCTCAGCTTCTTGGGAGAGTTTCGGCTTGGTTTGCTCCTGAACCCGTCTATTTGTCTTTTTGGCAATCCATGGGATCTATAGAACTCACCTCCCACACCGCATTTGAAGTGAAGCACAATGGATGCTAACAAATAAAAATCCACTGTAGGCATTCAGGCAGCATCAATCCGCTCAGTGACTATGAAACTCCCCATGGAGTAATAGCTTCCCTTAAGAGCCAGACGTGGAAAAAGAAGAGGGTGTTAGATTTTCTAATAGGGTGTTTTTTTTACTAACAAAATGAATTTCAACAGGGGTAAAGGTAAGGTACCACATTTAGGCAAGAGAAATGCAGAAATACAGGACGGGTGACACCTCGCTTGAAAGAAGTACAGGGAAAGATATCAAAAATGCATCAAAATTATTCAAATAAGTGTTGGAGACGCAATCATGAAATTGGTACTTTTTATCATCAACGGTGGTCTTGTGAAAAAGCGAAGAAATTTTGGAACACTATATATACCCAAATAGAAAACATTCTAGGTTTTCAATACAAAATGACCCCCGAATTGTACTTGATATCTGTAATGAACGACGATCTGGAGAAAAAGGCTGGGAAGCTATTGTTTTATATGACAGCTGACCCAGCCAGAATGGTGGAAGCAAGAAAACTCTCCTCTCAGTAGTAGTTTGGGAAATGAAACTGTTTGATATGATACAGATGGACAGATTTATGTATGTATTAAGAGGGGATAAATTTGAAAGATTTATCCAAGGTTGGGATAATGTTATGACATATTTTAGGAATCTGTGGGGTGATATCAAGATGGTGAATATTGATTTTTGAGAATAAGGACAACATACAGAGGTACAAGAGCTGTATTGGTTTAACTGACAGATTTGTGAATTGTACTTTATTGCATCTCACTTGAGGGGAAGCCTTGCAAGAATGAATGTATGCTACAAGTGAATGTTTGTGCAGAGAAGATGGCAAAATACATGATTAAGTGTATATTAAAAGAAAATGAAAGAAAGAAGTACAGGTGAAAAGGATCTAGGGAAGTTGGTAGACCGCAGGCTAAACTTCACTCGGTAGTGTGAAGTGGTGGCCAAAAAAGCAAATGCAATTTTGGGCTGCATCAATATGATGCAAGGGAAATAGTAGTGCCATTCTACTCTGCTTTGGTCAAGTCTTACCTGGAGTACATATCCGGTTGTGAATACCACAGTTCAAGAAAGATATGAACCAGCTTTAATACCACTTTATTCTGCTTTGGTTAGATCTCACCTGGAATACTGCGTCCACTTCTGGGTGCCACAGTTTAGGAAGGATATCGACAAGCTGGAACACGTCCGGAGGAGGGCGACCAAAATGGTGAAGGGTCTGGAAGGCCGTGAAACCCTATGAGGAGCATCTTAGGGAGCTGGGTGTGTTTAGCCTGACAAAAAGAAGGTGAAGAGGAGACATGATGGCCATGAATAAATATTTGAAGGGATGTCATGTTGAAGATGGATCAAGTTTGTTTTCTGCTGCTCCAGAAACAAGGGCATGGAGCAATGGATTCAAACTACAGGAAAAGAGATTTCACCTAAACGTGAGGAAGAACTTTGTGACAGTCAGAGCCGCTCAACAGTGGAATATGCTGCCTTGGAGTATAGTGGAGTCACCTCTTCTGGAGGTTTTTAAGTAGAGGCTGGGTGGCCGTTTGCTGGGGCTGCTTGGAGTGTTTGTTCCTCCATGGCAGAATGGGGTTGGACTTGATGGCCATCGTGGCCTCTTCCAGCTCTATCACTATTTCCGCACTAGCCTGTTACAGCACGATGATTCCACTTTCACATCCTCTGGATCCTGGGGTTTGCAGTTTCGGGAGGGCCGTCCGGCCCCTCCCGAAACTGCAAACCCCAGGATTCCAGAGGATGTTGAAAGTGGAATCATCGCACTACAACAGGCTAGTACAGAAATGGCCTATGATTGTATGATTCTAAGCTGGAATGCATCCAGAGAAGGATGACCAAGATGAGTTGCGTATTACTGCATGGCAGGGGGTTGGAGTAGGTGGGCTTTGCAGTCCCTTCTAACACCACCTTCCAATTCTGTGATTCCTTTTTCTGTTCTTTCTTTCGTTTGAAATTAATTTAAATGCAGCCTTCTGGCTTTGACGGCTGGTGGTGGTGCTTTCTGGTAGAGATGAAAAGTTTGGCACTTACCAGAACTTTGGGCTTGACTTGAATAGGACCTGAGTCCTTCCGTTTGGCTTGTCTGAGACATTGAATGGTCAGCTGGAGTACCTGTCTCAGACATGGGCCTAAGACCTATTCAAATTAACTGTGCTTTATTTATTTCATGTTTCTACAATGGTTCATATTCTGCCAGCTGATAATGAAAATATGCATAAATATTTTGCTGGGCAGCCATTCTGGTGATTTAATGCCTCCCCCAGGTGATACGTGTATCCTTGGTGGATTTAATATCATTAAAACAGCATTAGAATTATAGGATTTAGTCACTGTTTCTATAAATGAGGATCAAATGCTTTTCTCCTCTAATTTGTTGCCCCATTAAGAGATAGCAAAAAGTCTATGTGTGTTGTGGAAGTGTCGCCATTTTTTTGTTTTTGGTGTGGTCTAACCCAACTGGGACATATTTTATGCCTTTGTTAGGTTGGAACTTCTCCGGCTGGCCAGTGGGATATTCCTCGGCCCTACATGGCCTTGTCATGGCACCATATCATGGCTTAGCATTGTTCAGAGGGGGCTTCTGGCTGTTTTGGTGGCCTCCATGTTTTTCCCTCTGAAACCAATATTCAAAAAGGAGAGATATACTAATTGTGGGCAACGTCAACCACCCTGATATTTCATAGAATCATAGAGTCATAGAGTTGGAAGAGACTCCAGGGGCCATCCAGTCCAACCCCCTGCTATGCAGGAACACCCATCAAAGCATTCCCAACAGATGGCCATCCAGCCTCTGCTTAAAAACCTCCAGAGAAGGAGACGCCACCACACTCCCAGGCAGCATATTTCACTCCCGGACAGCTCGGACCGTCAGGAAGTTCTTCCTGAGGTTTAAGTGGAATCCTTTTTCCCACAAGTTGAATCCATTGCTCCTTGTCCTAGTCTCTGGAGCAACAGAAAACAAGCTTGCTCCATCTTCAACATGACATCCCTTCAGATATTTGAACATGGCTGTCACATCCCCTCTTAACCTTCTCTTCGGCAGACTAAACATGTCCAGCTCCCTAAGATGCTCATCATAGGGCTTCATGGCTTCCAAACCCTTCACCATTTTGGTCACCCTCCTCTGGACACACTCCAGCTTGTTGATACCCTTCTTGAATTGAGGTGCCCAGAACTGGAGACAGTATTCCAAACGAGGTCTGACCAAAGCACAATAGAGTGGTACCATTACCTCCCTCGATCTCGACACCATCCTCCTATTTGTTGGAAGTCACACTCTGCCAAAAAAGCGTAAGGTCCAACAAATTCCTCATTAGCCTTGAAGGTGATTTCATTGTACAAAAGACGGAGGAAGCAACAAGGGAATCAGCTATTTTGGATCTGATCTGAACCAACACAGACAAACGGGTCAGTGGGGTGGCGTGGCACGGCATCATATTGTTCAGAGGGGCCTTCTGGGAGAACAGTGGCTGTTTTGGGGGCCTCCATATTCTTCCCTTCAGAAGCTCCCTCAAAACAGTGCTGTGTCAAGTGGACAGTGACCTCAGATGCCATTTTGAGAGCCTCGTTCAAGCCAGTTGCTCAGTTTGCAGCTATCGATTTACTGCCACGGAAGACATCACTTTTGAATCTGTCCGTCCATCCCTCCCATCTTCAGGCACCAAAATGACATGTACCGTTTCTCCCGTGATGTCCAATGCTTTCTCCTCTGGCTTTTTTTGGTGAAGCCCAGAGGCACCCAAGTCCAACCGGTAGCAACTGAGAGTGAATGTCATTGTGTATTTGTGCGTGTTTTAAAAGGGCCCCACAAAGCAAGACCGAAATTAAAACCCGCACCCTGCCTTCTGTGTCCCACGTTGGCTTGTGCAGCTGTTCACAGCCATGGTTGTGGTGGGGAGAGGCAGCGCTGTCCCCCGCGTCCTCAGTCACAGTTGGCCAATGGCCTGTATTAAGCTGTCGCCATTCTCCGGGTAATGATCAGCTCTAAATCTTTCTCCCAGGCCTTAATGGACAGAGGCCTGTCCTGCTTAAATAATTTACAGGGCCCCTGCGAGCGAGCGAGCGAGCCGCCCTCCACTCGAACTGCGCTCCTTCGGTTTCCATGGGAACGCACATCGTCGTCTCCTTGTGCTGCTTTTGCCGAGCCTCGGGCAAATCAATAGCGGTGTATTTCTCCTTCTCTTGCTGCCTTCCCCCCGTGCGCCGTGGTGCAAGGAGGCCTCAGAAGGGAAAGAGAGCCCGGCTTCTCCAAAGACGCCATCTCCTTGTGCGCATCATGCGTACTGTGGCTGAGGCCGCATGCCGTTGGGAGGATTAAAAGAACAACTGCCTTAATTGTGCCTTAAAATACATCCCGCCGCTGCTCCTCTCAGCCCCCCTGACTGAACAGGTGGCGGCTGATCATGAGCAAAAGGGTTTGGGGTTTGCGATGGACCTGTCCGCATGAGAAGAGAGCCGTGCGTCAATGTGCCAGCTCCTTTCTCCTGTTAATGGCGCTGTATAAATAGTTATGTGTGCCACGGCTGTGAGAAATTCCAGCAACAATGCTGACGGCTCTGCTTTGCGCAAGAGCATCCTGGCAAACCACAAAGTCCTGACAAAGATAGGAAGCCGCCTCTTTGCAAGCCGGACCGTGTTTTCCTTTGGCTCTGGATTGTCTCCCAGCTAGAGCCTTTCCCAGGCCGACTTGGAGAGACTGAACCCGGGACCTCGTATATGTAAGGCGAGCGCTGTGTCTCTGAACTGTGGTGCTATTGCAACAACAACACTACCCTCTTACCTGCACCCCGAGTTCGTTCTCCCCACCTTCGTGCACACGGTTGGTGGGAACATAAGGCAGGGCCTTCTCCGTGGCTGCCCCTCGACTTTGCAACTCCCTCTCTGAGGAAGCTGGAATGGTCCTCCCTTTTTGCTGTCCTTCCATCATCATGTGTAAACTTTTTTTATTCAGACAGGGTTTTAGAACTTAAAAGCACTTAAAGAAAGGGTGTGTAAGAGGTTTCTGCATCCTTTTAAAGACTATGGCCGTTTCCACACTACATAGTTATAGTGCTATTATTCCACTTTCAACATCCTGTGGAATGCTAGGGTTTGCAGTCTAGGGAGGGGCATTTAGAATTCCCACCCAAAGAGCTCTTTGGCCTCAGTAAACTACGAATCCCCAGATTCCATAGGATGTTGAAAGTGGAATAATAGCACTATAACGGTGTAGTGCAGAAATGGCGTATGTTTCCAATGGTTTTAGCATGCCTGGTAGTTTGAATCGATTTCAGACTCACCTTCTTGCATGTGTTTAGCTTTATTGTAATTATTTAAATTGGTAAGCCCCCTTGAGTCCCAGTCTGGATGTACACACAACAGGCATGTGCAGACATATCTGATTCTGGTGCAGCCAAATCCACAGCAATGTCCAGTTTCAAGACTGTTTCTAGGTATCTCGTGAATGCAGGGACACCCCTGCAACTTCTGTGAACGGTGTTACATTTCAAAAGCAAGCAAGGGGAGAAGTTTGCGGGTGGTCAAGGCACATGAAGGTGCATCCATACAGTTCCTGACCATTCATTAGTTAAGCAAACAAAACCAAAGTGAGGAGTTGTTACCAGTCAGCAAGACAGGCAATCTGAAATGGCACCAAAATCAGTTCCCTAATTTATTGCTACTTCCAGTCCGTTCTGGAGTCGGCCCTCCTTTCTTGAGGCTTGAAGGAACTTGTGGACCCCTTCTGAGGCTTAGAAAATTGAAAGAGACCTTGTAGGTTTCTAAGTTATTGTGAGGTTGGCAGCAAAGTCTTGAAAGAGATGGGGGACCCCTCTTCTAAAGTGGTTCCTTACCACGTAGGGAGAGGAAAGGCACTGTGGTTGAGCTAGGGGACTGGGAGACCCAGGTGTGAATCCTCACTCACCATGGAAGCCCCTTGGGTGCCTTTGGGCAAGTCACACTCTCTCAGTCTCAGAGGAAGGCAATAGCAAGCCCCCTCTGCATAAATCCAAGCAAGAAAACCTTAGAAGGGGCTTGTCAACTTGAAGGCCCCTAACAATAACAACTCAGGGTGTTTAGGGCTTTTGGTCCATCAGTCTTTTAAACCACAGCAGACCAATTCTGACTTCCTGAACTGGTACGACAAATCAGAAAGCAAGATCAGCGAAGAGTCTAGTAACTTCCTCCCTACCACCTTGTAACTCCAACATAGCTGTACTTCCAGCCCTGTCAATTCATTTGAAGAAGTGGATTGAAATGCAAAAAATAAACCAGGTTGTCCCAAAAGGACTGCTGGCTTCCTTCATTCGCTTACCTCTTTCCCCATTTTGTTCTGAAACAAACACAGCAGTCTTTTTCAAATTGATAGCAGCTTAAAGCTGGGATGAAAAAAGTTGCCCTGGGGTTATACATGTTCTCCCAAGACAGTGTTTGCGGCCCTTGAATCCTACAGATTTCCTACAACATATTTTTTTGGCAAATAAGGGCAGCAGGGAAGTTAGAGAGCTGGGCTAACGCTAACAAAATGAATTTTAACAGGGAGAAATGTAAGGTCTTAGGAATCTTAGGAAGAAATCTTAGGAAGAAAGAATGAAATGCACAGATATAGGATGGTGATATCTGGCTTGAAAACAGTACATGCAAAAGGGATCTAGGAGTCTTAGTCGACGACAAGCTGAACATGAGTCAGCAGTGTGATACGGCAGCTAAAAAAGCCAATGCAGTTCTGGGCTACATCAATAGGAGTATAGTCAAGGGGAGTGATAGTATCACTCTACTCTGCTTTAATTAGACCTCACTTGGAATACTGTGTTCAGCTGTGGGCCGCGCAATTCAAGAAAGATATCGAGAAGCTGGAACGTGTCCCAAGGAGAGTGACCAAAATGGTGAAGGATCTGGAAGCCGTGCCGTATGAAGAGTGGCTTAGGGAGCTGAGTATGTTTAGCCTGATGAAAAGAAGGTTAAGAGGAGACATGCTAGCCATGTTTAAATATTTGAAGGGCTGTCATGTTGACGATGGAGTAAGCTTGTTTTCTGCTGCTCCAGAGACTAGGACGTGGAGCAATGGATTCAAACTATAGGAAAAGTGATTTCACTTGAACCTCAGGAAGAACTTCCTGATGGTAAGAGCCGTTTTTGACAGTGGAATATGCTGCCTGGGAGTGCTGTGGAGTCTCCTTCTTTGGAGGTTTTTAAGCATAGGTTGGATGGCCATTTGTCGTGGGTGCTTTGAGTGGGTGTCCCTGCATGGCAGGGGGATGGACTCGATGTCTGTTCCAACTCTGTGACTCTGTGATGCTTCTGAAGTTTCCAGGAGTGGGAGATCTCCTTTCAAATAGGTGGCAGATCTTCCCTCCACTCTTTACCATATGCTTCCCCCTCTTCCAAATCGGTAGTGAATTTCTGGTCAGATCTCTGAGGCCCCAGAGGCTCCCAGAGGCAGAAATTGGCTCCAGGATTCTTCACAGTTGTCTGTCCTGTCTTAAAGGTTGATATGTTTTATCAGTACCTTTATTTGCCAACCAAAATGCAAATCATGTAAGCTTTTGAAGCTTCACTGGCTTCTTCAACAAGCAAAGATGTTAAAAACCATACAGGAGAAGAAAAGTGATGATATTAGAGTCTCCGACCTACGTTTTGTGTATTTCCGTTGGCCAATAAAGGTCTTGCTCTTTTGTGGATGTTGGATTTTGCTGCAACTGCCAACACAGCTACCCCAAATATATTTCCACGTTTTATTGGGTGTAAGTTTTCGTGGACTGCAGCCCACTTTATCAAGACGTGACTGGAAAGCGGTTCTCCTCCAGTTTTTATACTTCTTTAAATATTGTGACACAGTTCTCAAGTCAAAATGTGGGTCAAGCTGCATCCCAATTGCACATTTTTAGGCTAAATGTATGAAAACCTACATATTTTGGGAGCAGAGTGCATACTAGAGTAATGTGTCTTTTAATTGATTTTTTTAAAAAAAGATTTGCAAACAGAAACAGGCTGGACCGGATCCATTCATATGACCATTTTTTCTGAATGTTTCCTGCTCTAAAATGTTTAACCACTTTGATTTTTCAAGAAAATCCTGCTCCCCATAATGTTTTTAATAAATTCTGATGAACTGGCGAAATCTTGCAGCCCTAAAGGTGTATAATCTCTCTGTCACCGTCTTCACATTCTTGCTGTCCTCTTATTTCATGTTTGAATTGCCCCGGCTATTTGAAGAATGTTGTCCTACAGAGATCAAATTCCTTTCCCAGGCGGCTGATAGAGAATGGTCCCACAAACCATGGTGTTTTTCGGTTAACTGCCTTCCCTCCCCTTTTTTTTTTATTTAATAGAGGCTTAATTTAGAAGTGTAGAGGACTTAAATTCCAGCCTAGAACAGCAACACATTAGACACAGCAAAAAGAAGAGTGGTGTTAGTAGGGCACCATACACCCCAAAGGAAATCTTGAAGGTACTGATGAGTAAATAATAGATATGCTGAACTGGGAAGGAGGAGAAAAGAGGGAAGCTCACTGGCTGACCTCATGATGGTTATTGTCTCTCAGCCTAGCCTACCTCGTAAGGTTGTTGTGAGGACCAGTGGCGTAAAAGAGAACCATATATATATATATGTCACATGCCGGCAGGGCTGTGGGTACATGAGAACCACAGGGGTCTTTCCTGTATCTCGGAGAGCCCCGTCTGTCCCCTCCCCACAGACTTCACCACTACTGCTTTGCTGCCAAAACTGCTGACGGTGGAATCCTGGGATTTGTAGTTTTGTGATTTACCTGTTGGCCTTGGAAGATTCTGGGCAGAATTTGATATTTAGGGGTCTGATTTGAGTACTTACTCCTGGGGGATGCTGGAACCCACTAGCTAAAGGGGTGTGATGCTCCCCCTAAAATAGATCTTTTGCTGCATTGACTGCCACCAGTGAAGGTTATCTTTCAGCGGATGACTGCAGCCAGCTCCAGCTTAGAACCCAAAGCTATACAGAATCATAGAATCATAGAAATGTAGAGTTGGAAGAGACCCCAGAGGCCATCCAGTCCAACCCCCTGCCACGCACGAACACCACCTCCAAAGAAGGAGACTCCACCACACTCCGAGGCAGCAGCATATTCCACTGCCGGACCAAGTCCTCTAGGTGGACTTCAGCTCCCAGAAGTTATAGAATCATAGAATCGTAGAGTTGGAAGAGACCCCAGGGGCCATCCAATCCAACCCCATTCTGTCATGCAGGAACACCCTCAAAGCACTCCCGACAGACGGCCATCCGGCCTCTGCTTAAAAGCCTCCAAAGAAGGAGACTCCACTCCACTCCACGGAGGCAGCATCTTCCACTGCCGGACAGCCCTGACCGTCAGGAAGTTCTTCCTGAGGTCCAGGTGGAATCTCCTTTCCTGCAGCTTGAATCCATTGCTCCTTGTCCTGGTCTCTGGTTTGGCTTGTACTTCTTTCGATCTATTTATTTATTTTGAGATTCAGTGTTTATTAATTTTTAGCCGAGGATACAAACAAGCCAATCCATAACCAAAAAAAAAGCAGGCGAAAAGAAACAAACCACACTCAAACAATTTACCTGTATAGCTGAAACTAAAACAAAACTAGATTAAATTGAACTAAACTACAACATAATAACACCCCGTTACTAAAAGACTCATCCTTTACAGTAAACACATCCTAACTATACTAATGAACATACAAGGAAGTCGGACCTCCTCCATACCAACTGTAATGAGAAAGAAAAATCGACTGATATCCCATGCCTAATTCTACCATTACAGACCTAAGTGCATTCAACTTGCTAGAATTACTAATAATCGTAACCACAGATTATTACATCGTTAGATTGCTTATTGCTAAAAAAAAAATCCAGTTTCCAGTCTTTGAAAAGAAACCTTCAATTGATCTATTGTTCAAAATCCATGCCAGTTTTGGAAGTTAAAGCCATGACTTTAACAATCTGGTCTTTCTTTTTTATTCTGAAAGCTGCCTAGAGTCCCACTCCTTGGAAAAAGGAAGGATGTCAATAAAATGATTTGGTTGGTTGGATGCTCAGTTGATCTTGGGCAAGGTTTGGAGGTGATTTAGATGATAAAATAAGCCAAGGACCAGAAGGAACTGTGTGTTATCTGTGATGAACAACTTGATGGCACTCAGAGGTGGCTGGAAGTCCATTTCTGGTTTTGAAAAATAACATTTTTGTTTGTTTGTTTCGTTTTTGTTAAACTGTGCTTGGAATCCTGCAATCTATTGCAATGCTACATTTCTACTTTAGGAGGTTTCCCCTTTTTTGGGCCAGAAAAAGTTCAAATCATGCATGTTGATATAAAATGTCTGCAAACTTTGAAGTGATGGAGCAGAAGAAGCGTTTCACCCATTTTGCGGGGAGGAGAAGACAGAAAAATTCAGAAAAAAATGTCTTACATAAAAGCTTAGCTGCTCCACAAGTTTTGAAAATAATATGGTGGAAGTAAATATATAAACATTGATCTTAAAAGATTTTTTCATCATTATCAATATAAATATACAATAATCCTTTTAAAGAAATTCTAAGATTTTTAAAATTTCCCTTACTTCTTTTCCAGTCCCCCCCCCGGATCTTAAAATTTCTTATCTTGGGAATCTAGAGGTGTAAAAAACACCAAAAAAGCCTGTGGGACGGTGACCACCCATTGCCGATCCATGGTATCATCTGATGCTTGGTAATGTGCATGCAATGATTTGCACGCTTTGACTGTGAAGAATGCCCCTTTGTTTGGAATGACTGCAAAAAGTGGCAAAAGGAAAGGGTAGAGTAGCGGATAAGGATAAAAACTCTCCTGTCCCTGTGCTGTTGCGGGGAAGGAGGGATTTATGGAGCTGGGCGTATAAGAAACAGGCTGCACGGGAAAGGGGCGTTTGAACGTGGTTGAACGTTACAGGATTCGAACTAGCTGCCCTGGGAATGAGGCATCATCTTCTTCCTTGCTATGTCACCAGGACAGCAAATGCAATGTGTGGAGGGGGTCTCCTCAAGAGAGCAGGGCGTAAGGAAAGAAAATATATATCCCTGTACCCTTTCTTTTTTTTTGCTTCTCCTGGTTTCTGTACTCTTCATTCAGCTAGTTCCCTAGTACTGTATTAGCTGCTCAGGTTGTTTGGTATAACTATTTCTTCTTTCTTTGCCCAATGTCTATTGTTTGTTGTATGACGTAAAATTTGTCTGTGTCGTGGACTATGTTATGTATAAGACACATATGTAAATATTTCAGGTATTGGCTTTTTTAATAAAAATAAGGTAAAAAAAAATTGCAGGGAGGACCAAAGCCAACCCAGGTATGGGGGGGGGGTTGGCTTAGCAGAGGATTTTCTGGTGGCCTCTTACTTGGATGGGTGTCCATGAGTTGGCCCTGGGCAGCTGGAAGGGTCCATTTTTCATCTCCCACAACCCTACAATTTGGTTTCCTATCGCTGCTTCCGGAGCATTGTACAAAATGTACACAGCCGTTCCCAGATCATGATGAGTTTTAAAAGAGGTATAGGAAGGTGTAGGAAGGTATAGGATGGTGCATCTTGAGGCCCGGCTGGTAAATTTTGGCAGGTTTTGATAACACTCCAAAATGTGAGCCTCCTAGACCAGTGGTATAGCTGTACACTTTGAAGTGCAAGTGCTCGTGAAGATCATCCCAGTACTCATAACCGCAGGGAGACCAAAAATGCAGGCAACAGTACTGAGGCATATCAGCAAACCAATTCTCGAGCAGTTTTCATCTTCAAAAAACTTGGATCGGCCTTGGAAACAACACTTGCCTCCTGGCCTCTGGCAACAGAATTTCTTGGGTCAGCCTTGGGTGTGGGTAGCTCCATCTGCTTGTTTCCAGGTTTTTGGAGCTAGCATAGCAGGGGTGGCCAAACTGTGGCTCTCTAGATCTTCGTCATCCCTGGCCATCATAGCCTGTGCTATGGTGAAGAATGCTGGGAGCTGCAGTCCAACAACATCTGGAGGGCTATCCTTTTCCCACTCCTGATTCCATTTGTCTAGCTTTTGGGGGTAATTTTCTTGAGCTTATTTACAAGATGGATCAAGCAGCTCCATGTTTTGGGAGGACAGTGCCACATTGGCTTAGCAAAACACACCACACAAATAATACGTTTTCTGGTCATGCATTGAGAAATTTGCAGACAGTTGAAGGAGCACAATTTTGGACTCTTTTGGGAAAAAAACCTTTTTGTTGTTGTTTCATATTTAGTGCCACCGGCCCTGGAGGTTTGCTTTTCCTTGCCATTTACGCCCGCCATATGTGCCATCAGATTCCCATCACTGATCAGAAGGCAGAGGGAAGTTTCTGGGGCCGTCGGCTTTGCAAACTGAAAGACAGGTGTTCAGGGACTGAGCCAACGTGGAATTAAATGCTTTGGACTCCCACGTCCAGAGATCAGCCGCCAGGAATCCACACAACTCACGAATGCTGCCTGACTCCGTTGCGTAATGGCGCAAAAGCTCGGGAGCCAAAGATGTGCAAAAGACGTGTTGTCCCAGTTTCGCCTTTTGGAGGGACAGCCGTCTTGTAATGCATGGGTTATTGGCATCCCTTCTGTTTTGCACACAGAGAGGTGAAATGCATGCACAGTGATGCTGCAGCCTTCTGAAGTGTGCGGCATCCGCTCTTTGACAGATTGCAGATGCTGAAGTATAATTTCAACCAGAGATTGCAGGGAATGATTTCCAAGCCCTGTAGCTGCAAGGTACTCTTTTAAATAACAGGGTTATATCTTCCTGCCTAGGCTTTGTGATTTTTCAGGGCAGGCACTTCTCTCAGTCTTCCTATCCTCACAGTCAGGTGTCTAATGGAAAGGCCTTCTTGGTGGCTGCTCCCAGGTTGTGGAACTGCTTCCCTAGGAAGACCAGATTGGTTTTGCTCCATGGGATCTCCATCGAATCCAAGCCAGTCTTCTAGTTTTCAAAATCACTTTTAAAGGAGATATCAAGCCGTTTCAGGGCATTAGGGTGCAGGCTTTGGTTAGTACTTGGATGGGAGAGTACCTGGTGCCATAGGCTCTATTTCGGAGAAAGGAACTGGCAAAACCACCTCTGAATATTCCTTGCTTAAGAAAACTCTCTGAAATTCATGGAGTCGCCATAAGTTGACAGGTGACTTGAAGGCACGTACACACGAGCACAAGTGTGTGCGCGCACACACAGAGTAACAGGTCCAGAAAGTAATGGGGAAGGTAACTAGATCCAGTTCTAAGCAGCACTCACTCCATTAACCTTGGGAAATGTATCTGTGCTTGCCTGAAAATGGGTTATTCAGACACTTCAGAGAGTACGAGGGTGAGGCTAAATTAATTCTTTGATGTGACTTTGCAATCCCAAGAGAAAAGCAGCTGTAGAATTGAATAAAGATTTCCGAATGAAAAGTGGGACATGCGTGGCCAAGCAACATCTGAATGTGGTCAACATAGGCCATTTCCACACTACTCTGCTTTAGCGTGTCATGTCATGCTCTCTCCATGCCATGTTATTACAGATGGAATGTGGGAAAAGTATATGTATGTGTGACGTGCTGGATGTGACCAGGATGAATGGGAACATAACAGAAAGTTCTTAAGAGACTCAAAGTGTTACCAAATGGTTGGCATTGTTCAATGGCTGGGGTAGTAAATAGCATTTAAGCAGCCTAGCTAGCAAACATTTGTTTGTGTTCGAGTGATAGCAATCAAAGAGTGATTTACCAGGATTAGCCTGTAGGTTACTGGAGTAGAGAATGTAGCTGGAATATCAATGGACACGGCAGAAAATTTGAAGGATCAAAGCAACTAGTAGAGAGGGGCTGTTTCAGCAAAAGAAAAACAACCTATGAGTTGGCAGCGGGGGTTAAACCTGGAGGAGCCACCAATGGGCATCATAATGCTCGGGGACAGCTGCTCCTCGAAAAAGGAGCTTAAATCTGGCGTCCCTCAGAGCACTGTCCTGTCCCCAATGCTATTTAACATCTACATGAAACTGCTGGGAGAGATCATCAGGAGGCATGGAGTGAGGTGCTATCAGTATGCTGATGACACCCAGATATATCTCTCCATGCCTCGGATAATAGCATCGATTAAGGGTGGCATCTCGCCTCTAAATGAATGCCTTGAAGCCATAATGGACTGGATGAGGAAAAACAGACTGAAGCTGAATCCAGATAAGACGGAGGTACTCGCTGTTAGGGGCCCTAGCCCAGGTATGGAGGTTTGTCAACCAGTCTTAGACGAGGTCACGCTTCCCCTGAAAGACTGTGTCCGCAGCTTGGGGGTGCTCCTGGACTCGCCGCTTCGGATGACAGCCCAAATTAATGCGGCGGCCAGGAGTGCCTGTTATCCGCTTCGGCTGATACGCCAGCTGCGCCCCTTCCTGGACCTGGAACACCTAAAAACAGGGGTGCATGCGCTGGTAACTTCATGGCTTGACTTCTGCAATGCGCTCTACATAGGGCTACTCATGTGCTTAGTCCGGAAACTTCAATTAGTTCAGAATATGGCAGCCAGGTTGGTCACTGAAAGATCTAAAACTGACCACATAACACCAATTCTGAAGTCCTTACATTGGCTGCCTATTGGTTTCCGGGCACAGTACAAGGAGTTGGTCCTTACCTTTAAAGCCTTTTATGGCTTGGGGCCAGCCTACCTGCGGGATCGCCTTCTCCCTTATAATCTGCCCCGCACACTAAGGTCCTCTGGGAGGAATTTACTGCAGCCGGTCAGAGCTAGGTTGGCTGCGGTTACCCAGAGGACCTTCTCTTCTATCGCCCCCAAGTTATGGAATGGCCTGCCGGAAGAGACCCGGCATATTACCAGTCTTGACTGCTTTAAAAAAGTGGTCAAGACTGATCTCTTCCGACAGGCCTTCCCAGACTAGTGCTCCACCGCCTCCCACCAACTGTCTTCTTGTTTTTATTAGTTAATGTGTTTTAGGGGGTTTAGATGGGTTGGTAGGTGGGGAGGATGGGTTATGTTTTAATTGCTTTTAATGTATTTATATACTGTTGTAGTACCACCTCGATCCGTTGGGAGGGGCAGGATGATGATGATGATGATGATGATGATGATGAATTATTGTGCTTTACTATATAACTCAATGGGTGATGCAGATTATTGACTCCAGCAATAGTTGTTAACTCGCCTCTTGTGTTCTAATAACTATCCTGGACAGTGGGCAGTGTGTTTTCTTGAGAGACACAAAGCAGCACTATCTGACATAGTGCTATTATTCCACTTCCAAGATCCTGTGAAATGCTGGGATTTGTAGTTTACAGAGGCCCAAGTGCTCCCTGGCTGAGAATTCTCAGTGCTGCTCCCTAAACTGCAAATCCCCAGGATTCCATAGGAGGTTGAACGTGGAATAAGAACACTATAACAACTGTAGTGTGGAAATAACCGTAGCAAATGTTGTTGGTGAAGCCGAAGATGTACGTTAAGGGAGGCTGTAGCAATTTATTTTTGCCTAAGCTGTGGGGAAAAGCAAGACTACCCCCCACTCAATTCCTCTCCCATCTGCTGAGTTAATTGAAGACAAACTGCTTTTGCCCTTTGGATTTAGTTTGCAGCAATTGAAATAAGTGGGAGGGGAACAGAAAACTTGGGGCACTTTAAAAGCAGCTTTAAAAGTTGGGGTGACAGGATTAATTGGAATTATCCCTATCCAATTGAGACAGTTGCAGGGCGCGAAAGCATAATTGTAATTGCTTTGTTGCATGAGGGCAAGCAGTTTTAACTGTGTCCATCCCAGGTTTCCCCAACTTGCATCGAATTTCGAAAGCTCAGGGGTGCGTATGTTTGCAGTGATTAAAATAATGTAAAAATGGCACATATAATACACTGAAATGTACACATGCAAACAAACACTGTTTCAGTTAAAAAAAAAATGTTTAGAGCCAAAAGTAATTAGTTACAGGTGCACAGGTATGTATGCCACTAGTTACTTCCAAGCTCTGAGCACCAGCAAGTTCGGTGGAATTTACTTCCGGAAAATGCTGCTCAGAATTGCTTTCCTCCCTTGCAAATATAGCTGTGAGGGTTTAACGAATGGTTTGTTTGGCTTTGATGTCTGTGTTTTATGCTACACTTCATAACCAGAATGTTAGATCCTTGAGTATAAATAATAGAAAAGCAGGAAATGTCTGTCTTGACTGTGGTCCACGTGCCGTTGGGCATATCGTTGTGGAAAATACTATACGCATTTCTGCACTTTGTAGTTTCTGTGGAAATGATTGCGGCTTGGCATTGGTTGCCTGGATTCATCTGCTCCCAGTCCTTCTGCCTGGCAAGAGGCAACTTGACCCGAATCCAGGTGAACCGTGAGACCAGAGCTTAGAAATGTTGTGTTTTTGGACTACAGCTCTCAGAATCCTGCATCCAGCATGTCTGGTGGCCATGAGGTTTAATCCCAAAAACTTTTTCCAAATGCTGCTTCAAACCTCTAGGCAGTCATGCTGCTGCCTGAGAATCTCAACATTCATTTAAAATGTGAAACAATTCTGCTGGCGCACATTGCTAGAGAAACCCAAATAAGGGGACTGCTAACTTTTTTTAGTTCTGCTTTTATAGGAAGTGGGGGGAAATGGTTTTCTTAGGAAAGCATAGAATTTCCTTAAAGCAGAATCCCAAACTTTGGCTTCTGATTCTCTTTTTAAAAGTTATGTTCCGTAGAATCAGAGTTGGAAGAGACCACAAGGAGCATTGAATCCAACCCCTGCCATGCAGGAATACACCATCAAGGCATTCCTGACAGATGGCCATCCAGCCTCTGCTTAAAAACCTCCAAAGAAGGAGACTCAACCACACTCCGAGGCAGCAGATTCCACTGCTGGACAGCCCTGACCACCAGGAAGTTCTTCCGGAGGTTCAGGTGGAATCTCCTTTCCTGCAGCTTGAAGCCGTTGCTCCTTGTCCTAGTCTCTGGAGCAGTAGAGAACAAGCCTGCTCCCTCCTCGACGTGACATCCCTTCAAATATTTAAACATGGCTATCATGTCCCCTCTTAACCTTCTCTTCTACAGACTTGTCAATATCAAAATTACAGGAAAAACTTTAGGAAGAAATTTGTGATGGTTAGAACAGTTTGGCAGTGACATATGCTGCCATGGTGTGTGTTGGAATCTCCTTCTTTGGAGGTTTTTCAGCAAAGGCTGGAGGACCATCTGTCAAGAGTGGTTTGATGGTTTTTTCCTGCGTGGCAGGGGGTTGGACTGGATGGCCCCTGGGGTCTCTTCCAACTCTATGATTCCATGAAACATGAGCTGGCCTTCAAGTTCAGTTCCCATCCACTTGGAACCCTCCTCTTGAATCAGGAATCGGGCAGGGGAAACAGCATCCATGTTGGCAGCCAAGATATTTTGCTGCTTCCAGAGACAAACCTCTGCCCCCGGCTCTGCCCATCTCAGTCTTGCCCCTGTACTGGGACAGGAACAGACCACCTTAAAAGAGGATTGTGGTGCTGCTGGCAAGCACGTTGCTGCTCCCTTGTGCTGGAGATTTCCTAGCCAAGCTTTGCTTGGACCCAGAAAGGCCTCTTTGAGAGGAAGACGTGGGAGGCCTTATTGGCAAAACTTCCTCCAGCGACAGAAACTGTGAATGAACGGTTCCATGTCTGTGTAGGAAAAGCATGTGTTTAAGGACCTGGGAAGAGCCGTTTGCAGACTCATTACAGAAGGGAGACAATATGCTTTTGCTCTGTTGGGAGGTGGGGAGAGAACAGCAACGGGCATGCCAGGTTGGGAAGGCCATCTGCAACAGAAAGAAGGCAACCAACAACCGAGAAGTGATCTGTGTCATCAGGGGGATGGGAGCAGCATAGAAAGCATTAGGATTTCCTGGAAGGGGAAAAAGTTGGGGGCAATCTTCAACATGGAGCTTGGAAAAGATTATTTTTTTAAGAACTCCGAGAATCCCAGATGGATGCCAGTAGCTGCAAGTCTCTCCTCACAACGGCACAGTGAATGAGAGAATTGTTGCTGTTCAGGATTGCTGCTGGTTGAAGCTGTGTGTTAGCTGACAAGAGTCCCTTGGGGGGCTTTAGAGCACTTGCTTTGCATGCAAAAGATCCCAGCTTCAGTCTCTAGCTGCTCTGATTCAGAGCATGCAATAGTTTATCTTTTTGGACTAGAACTCCCCACAGCTGGCTTGTGGAGTGTGGGATTTCCAGACTGAAAATCAATCAATCAATCAATCAATCAATCAATCAATCAATCAATCAATCAAACCTTTTCCAAGCCCAGCTCCAGTTGTGGGTGTACCCTAACAGCATCCGTGTTTTTTAAAATACAGTTTGAGCCTCCCTTTTCCAAATTGCTTAGGACCAGAAGTGTTCCATATTGGATTTTTTTTCAGATTTTGGAATACGGTAACTGTTTGGGATAACCTCATGTCTCGTTTGTTTGCTACTTGTGTTAGCATGAGATGTGAGGCTGCAGAGAGAGACTGAGGATCTGTGAAGTGATGGGAATTGAAACCTCGTGCTCAGTGTGAACCCGTGCCTTCCACCGTTTCACAGATCTTCATTCTCTGTCTTTTTGCCACCAGCTGCCCACACCTGTCTTCAAGGCAGGTGGCGACAACATGAGAGGCTGAGGTTCTGAGATGGAAACAAGCAGGAGTGCCGCTGCTGCAGCCTCAAAGGCAGAAGCGGGTGGCTGGCAGCAAATGTTCTTGTTTCTGGAGGTTTTCGGATTTCTTGCTAAGGGAGGCTTTACCTGTATTGCAGCCTCAGTTTTCTGAGGGCTAAAATCACATATGATTTTCAAATAACATAGAGCTAGGTCTGGACCAAGGTTCACAAATCACATTGGAGCCAAACCTCAGGATCCTAGATTGCATGATATTCTTGCACACAAGCTAGTAAAATCTGGGCTAGATTCTGCTGCCATTAGGTGGATTTGTAATTGGCTGAATGACCGAACCCAAAGGGTGCTCACCAATGGCTCCTCTTCATCCTATAAAAAAGTCACTGGTGAGGTGCCATGGTGTCTGTCCCGGAACCAGTGCTTTTCAACATCTTTATCAATGATTTGGACGAGGGAATAGAGAGCAATCTTATCAAAATCTGAAGAAGACACCAAATTAGGAGGGGTAGCTAACACCTCAGAGGACAGGATCAGAATTCAGAATTGCTGGGTCAAAAATAAGAAAATGAATTTCAACAGGGAGAAGTATAAGGTACTACTCTGGGGCAGAAAAAAAAATGAAATGCACAGATATGAGATGAATGACACCCGGCTTGACCACGGTACATGTTAAAAGGATCTAGGAGTCTTAGTAGACCACAGGCTGAACATGAGTCAGCAGTGTGATGCGGCAGCTAAAAAAGCCAATGAGATTCCAGGCTGTATTAATAGGAGTGTACTGTCTAGGACAAGAGAAGTGATAGTACTATTCTGTTTTGCTTTGGTCAGACCATATCTAGAATACCCAGTTCTGAGCACCACAGATCAGGAAGGGTATTGACTAGCTAGAACATGTCCTGAGGAGGGTGACCAAAACTGTAGAAGACCTGAAAGCCATGCCCTGTGAGGAGTGGCTTAGGGAGCTGGGTATGTTTAGCCTGGAAAAGAGAAGGTTAAGAGGCAACATGATAGCCACATTTAAATATTTGAAAGGATGAAGCAAGTCTGTTTTCTGCTGCTCCAGAGACTAGGACATGGAGAAGTAGAATTTCATGAAGGAGCAGAATTCTTGTTCAGAGGAGCAATGCCTTCATTTGCCTTCCACATTTACACCCTTAGTGTCATTGTTATGATGTGCCTTTAAGCTGACTACAGCTTATGCCAGCTGTCTGCTAGGGTTTTCTTGGCAAGAGTTGTTCCAAAGAAGTTTGCTGTTGCCTTCCTCTGAGGCTGAGAGACAGTGACTTGCCCAAGGTCACCCAGTGGGTTTCCATAGCTGTCCATGGATTTGAATTCTGGTCTCCCAGGGTCATAGTCCAACACTCAGATCACCACACTACACTGGATCTTGAATGTCCCTCACAAATGAAATGAATATCTAATGCTGAGCAGAGGAAGGACTTCTGCCACAGGTCCAAAAAGGTCCCTGCTAATAGACAATCCGGAGCAAGAGGGAGCAGGAAAAGGACTCAGTATAATGCAGACTGTTTTGTTTGAAGGTGAATGTTTCCCTGCCTGGGACTGTTGTTGTTGCGTATATTGAAGTTGCAGAGGCAGGGCTGAAAAGCAGACTCGCGCATTTTGGAGAGGCGGTGGGAGGATTTCTATGAAGTGTGGTTGTCCTTGAACAGCTGTTGCTCCCAAACCGCACCCTTGAATGGTGAACGGGCATCCGTGCGTTCAAGCAAATGAGCACTCGGAGTGGGATGTAAATACAAGAGAGGAGGAAAATTGGTGGGCTTCTTAGCGAGCTTGTAAAAACCCACTCCTTGGCACCTTGGAGATGTTCACTTAATTGAACGCAATCTGCCGTCGGATTAACACCCCGTTGCTTGCTAGCTAATGAGGCTGATACTAAAACACCTTGGCTTCTTCCCCAGTTCGCAGTGGTGAAGCTCTCAAGGCTTCTGGGGAAATATTCAATTTGCTTGGACTCTTTCTCGGCCGCCCCCCGCCCTTTCTTGTCAATTCAATTCACAAAGACCAAAGTGGAGCATCGTCGGGTCTGTAGATTAGGCGCCTTTCCACACTACACTATTATAGTGCTATTATTCCACTTTCAACATCCTATGGAATCCTGGGGCTTGCAGTTTAGGGAGGAGCCTTTGAGGATTCCATAGCATATTGAAAGTGGAATAATAGCATTATAACAATCTAGTGCGGAAATGGCCTAAGTTTCTTCCTGAAGAAGCAGAAGAGTAATTTTAACAATTTTCTTCGTGCTGCAAGAGAACCTTGGAAAACCACACAGTTTTTCTTAGCCCTTTTCCCAATTTGGAAAATTCCCAATTCTGTGCAAAATTCACACATGACTGTTTTGGGCAGAAAGTAGGATCTTCTGCACAGGAGACGGTATTTTCTGTATAGGAAATAATATTTCTATGCTTTTTCCTTATGCAGATTATGTAGTTTTCCATACACATTAACTGTGTGCAAATGTTGTACAGACTACATCCCCAATTACAATATTTCTGTGCAGGAAGCAAGAATTTTCTGCTAAAAGAAATATTTCTGCATCGAAACACTCTATTCTGCAAAATACATGCTGTTTTCTGTGCAAAATAACCACATCTAAATTTTGCACTGAACAAATCCTAAACTATGAAGATTCTCATCAGTTCAGGATTTTTCTTTCAGGGTTTCTCAACACTCAAAAAACATTTTTTTTTTTTACCATTTTGCAAATAGCTATTTTAAATATTCTTTCCATTCCTAAGCTAAGGTGCATCAACTGAGCACAAGAACTGCTGAAGGGCTCTCTGAAAAAAAAAAATCAATCCACCACTTTTTTCTCCAGAGCAGAATTAATTCCTCCTGTGCTGCTTTTATTGCCTAAGGAACAGGCCTCCCCAGCTTGAAGCTTCTTTTGGTGTGTTTAACCACAGCTCCCAGATTTAGGGTGGATAAATTAATTACAGCCCCACCGCATTCCCAGTGGAACATGGAGCTGATGTGAACCCCCAAACAACAGGTAGGACGGTAGAAAAGAAAAGGATGGAGCAAAATGACAAATAGACAAGAAAAGCATACAGCTTTGGCCCAAGGATCTCTCTAGCGATCGCCAACAGTGATGACCCCAGAAGAATGGTTTATTCATCCATGCTTCCTTTCTTGTACCATTTTGTATGCTTGCGTCAGGACTGGATCAGCAGAGTCACCACTTGTATGGTGAAATGTGAAATTGTACCGCCTCTGCAGTGAACTTCCCACCCGATCATTTCCAAAGACATCAGTGACGCAATACCACTTTCCTTTGGGGCACATGTTAACTATAAACAGAAGCCAGGCAGAACAAAGAAGGGAAAGGCAAAGGTCATTTGATGAGCTGCAGTTGTCTAAAATGCCAATTAATACATCATAGAGTTGGAAGAGACCCCAGGAGCCGTCGAGTCCAACCCCCTGCTATGCAGGAACACCCATCAAAGCATTCCCAACAAACGGCCATCCAGCCTCTGCTTAAAAACCTCCAAAGAAGGAGACGCCACCACACTCCATGGAGGCAGCAGCATATTCCAGTGCTGGACAGCTCTGACCATCAGGAAGTTCTTCCTGAGGTTCAGGTGGAATCTCCTTTCCTTCAGCTTGAATCCATTGCTCCTTGTCTTAGTCTCGGGAGGAGCAGAAAACAAGCTGGCTCCCTCCTCTACATGGCATCCCTTCAAATATTTAAACATGGCTATCATGTCCCCTCTTAACCTTCTCTTCTGCAAACTAAACATTCCCAGCTCCCTAAGCTGTTCCTCCTAGGGCATGGCTTCCAGACCCTTCACTATTTTGGTCGCCCTCCTCTAGACACGTTCCAGCTTGTCAACATCCTTCTTGAACTGAGGTGCCCAGAACTGGACACAGTATTCCAAATGAGGCCTAACCAATGAAGAATGGAGTGGTACCATTACCTCCCTCAATCTAGACACCTACTCCTATTGATGCAACCAAGGATCGCGTTGGCTTTCTTGGCTGCCGCGTCACACTGCTGACTCACGTTCAGCTTGTGATCTACCAGGACTCCTAGATCCCTTTCACACATACTGCTATCCAGCCATGCATCTCCCATCCTATATTTGTGCATCAATTCTATAGCAAATTGGAGAGCCCCAAATTTCAAGCCTCAGACCAGAATCCTCCAGACAGCTTGTTTTGTCAGCAGGAGGCACCATCTGGGCTGGCAGATGCAAAGAAATTCTGTAAGCATCACCGTTGTTCAGAAGATATGCAAAATATGCCAGATAGGCATGTTTAGCGTCACTGGGCCACTTGGCGTTGCCAAGTGCCCCCCTCTCCCCATCATTGGTGCCAGGGCACGTACCCTACTTGTCCTACCCTTAATACAGAGACGGTTCGGTTTCAGAGAGCTGCCCTTTAATTTTGTGACAATTCCCTGGAACCACAGGACCGTGGTTGGAAGTCAAGATAATACCTTCCAGAGCCACGTCTTTGGTGCTGAGAGGACTGGAGCACTAGTTAAAGGTTGTCTCATGGCAACATCATCAGTTGTGGCAGCAGGTACCTACCGTGTCAATGAGGCAGTGGATCCATTCCAGGTTTTAATCCAGAATTTAAAGTTGTTCTTCAAGGCTCTGAACCTTATTCCCAAATAGCCCTAGTAATGATGACTTCTTTTGAAGCTAGCCAAAGCCTGGAGTGGAGTTACCGCCTCACTGTCATGGGAGTCACTGATCAGCAGTGTGCCCTGCTGTGCCTTTGGCAGGTTCTGAAAAAAGTGTCATTGATTTCTGGATGGTCTGGAATATTTTTTAAAAGTCATCTGAACTTGGGGCTTTTTCCTTTGGCCAGGTTCATGTATAACGGCAAGCCAGGTTGTGGGTTGGTGAATTCTAGCTTGTTTTTGCATTTGAACACAAACCATAGTTTGTTAGCCAGGTGTAAACTGCAATGAGAATTCATGAGCCTGAATCTTATTGGCAGTTCTAACCAGAGTAGTCCCATTAAATGTGTGAGATTTACTTTAAGTGTTGCTTAACCTTTCAACAATTGATTCAACTTATTGATTGTAGTTATGACTACCAGTAGCCTCCAGGCTATGGTTTGTTGTTAACTTGCAAGTTCTGGCTTGTTTAGACTATGGCTTGTTGTTACTTCTGAGTCCAGAATTTGTCTCCTCACCTGCACACCCTGAAATGGGAGCTGATGGCAAAAGGAATGGGAGAGAAGCAGACCAGAAACTGGGAAAACAATTCTCATTTCTTTGGTGCTCTGTGGGATAATTCATTTCTAAAGCAACAAACCACAAGCTAAGCTAAACCACAGCTAAGCAGTGCAGCCTTCTCGTTTGGTGCTTGGTTCAGTCCAACCTTTCCTTCATATCCACACCTCAGAATAAAGGAATCCAAATGGTTGGATATCCTGGGCCAGGATATTCTTGGCTGCTGTAGAAATGGAACTGCCTGCAGTTTCTCCTTTTTGGCTGCAAGCTCCAGCGGAATCAGAAATGAATATTTAATCCGCACGGGTTCATGTTCAAGCTTCGCTGAGAAGAGCATCCCAGGAGATTATTTTCCCAAGGACCAAATCTTTCTGCGCCACTTTTTAACTGAGTCCAAGATCTTGATGCGGCTGCTTCGTCCTGTTTCGTGGTAAGGGTTATCTCCAGTACTGTCTCAGT
Organism: Iguana delicatissima; assembly: GCA_948472985.1. Lineage (NCBI taxonomy): Eukaryota > Metazoa > Chordata > Lepidosauria > Squamata > Iguanidae > Iguana > Iguana delicatissima. The sequence goes on from CAOKZL010000007.1 coordinate 291,213, forward strand.
GACCTGGAAATCCATCCTGTTGGGCAGTGCCCGGAAAAGCAACAAGGCAACCATTGTGCTGATTGTTTCTTTTTCCCCTCTAGGCTCATTAATTGCATAACCCAGCTTGCATTTTCCATATGGAGCATGTGAGTGGAAGGGAAAGAATGCCAGTATGTGTTCCACTGGCTCTAGCCAACCTCTGTGATCTGCGGACTGCAGAAGCACTGTGGTTGCCTTCTTATTTTGTTGCATTCCATGGTTTAGGCAGCTTCCCAAGACCACTGAGTCACTTTTAATTCAAGATGTGTAGTTGCTTACAGTGCGTGATACAGAGCTTTCCTTAAACTCACAGTACTTTCAGATCCTGGAAAAGTTTGGTCGTGGTGGCTGGCTGATGCTGTGATTTCTGCTGTGATTTTTCATAAGTCCTGTTCCCTTTCCTCAATTTTTACTGATGGAGGGCTTAAGGAGTTGGTGAGTGCTCTACCCATAGTGCCCCACAAATCTGGTGGCAACTGCAGGGCCTTTTTGGTAGTGGCACCACATTCTGTATGGTAACAGTGCCCCAGAGGTATGTGTAGGGAGGGACAAATAGGGCACATGCCCTGGGCACCAAATCCGGGGAGGCACAAAAAAGCCATGTATGCAAGGAAGTGGGGATAAGGGTAAGAAGGTAGGGGTGCAACTTCCACACTTGCCCTGGGTGCTCTTTATGCTAGATATGCCACTGTAGTACCCACTTTGTTATGGGTACCCGCTGTAGTACCCGCTGTAGTACCCACTTTGTTGTTTGCTCCCTGGAAGCTCTCTAGATGTCTAAAAACTTCTGGCCTTTGAAACTGTTATAAATACCTTAAAGGCCCCTCCCTAAACTGCCAACCCCAGAATTCCATAGGATGTTGAAAGTGGAATAATAGCACTATAACAGCCTAGTGCGGAAATGGCCATCGTCTTGATTGGCGCTTTGAAATTCATCTATCAGCATCAGGCACAGCAAGGCGGTGTTAACATTCTGGAGTTACATTTTGGCACTGAGTGTGGTTGTGCATCTGCCCTGTTTCATGCATTTTCCCAGTCCTGCCTAAATTCCCTGAAAGCGCCAGATTCCATCTGATCTCGGAAGCTAAGCAGTGTCAGGCCTGGTTAGTACTTGGGAGAGAGACTGTCAGGAAATGGAAGGTGCTGTAGTCTATATTCAGAGGAATGCAATGGCTAACTACTTGTGAGTATTTCTTGTCCAAGAAAACCCTATGAAATTCGTAAGCTGGCAGGAAACTTGAAGCCCCATACTTTTCCTTTACTCATGTTTCCTCACTTCTATCTCTCCTAGGAAAAAAACTGGTTGTTTTTTTTCCTTACTGCACTAGGAGCTCTCTGTCAGAAAGGACTTGCTTGCTGGCAATTTTGCTAGGATTAGGCTAACCCCAAATCATATTACCCCGTTTTGTTTGGATTTTGCCTTCTAGAGCTCTGCAAATTATATGTTAGCTTTTCTGAATAAATAATAAAAAAGGCACTTGGTGCAACATTAACAACCTGTCCCTGAACTTCTTTATTTTATTTTATTTTTCTTGTACTTCCCCACCCTCTTTCCTTTTAGTGCTTTTCCTTTTCTTTCCTTTTTCATAGGGAAGGAATTCTTGCTTTTTTCTTTGTACTAATATGCAAGTCATTAAAGAGCCTTTCTAGGGATACTGGTGCTATGAAAGCAGAATATAACTAATATTTTCTGGGTAATATAGTAACGTAACTGAGATGACATATTACCAATCTTGATCAGTGTGACTGGAACGTTTAACATAATAATGCTAATCCACATTCTGCAAAAGGTAAGTACTCTCTGGCAACAGTGCTTAGATACAAGCCGCCTTGCAAATCAGTGCCCTTTGGTGAAAGTTGGGGAAATTGCCCAAAATTTATTACGACAGATGAGCCTTGAATTTCCAGCAACAAGTGGTGGCAATGCACAGCCTAAATGTGAACTTTGTTTTTGCTTTTTTTGCCAATTCATTCCCCCTGCACATAAACTGTTCAATAGACTAAGGAATGACGTAGCACTAAAACATGGCTTTTTCTTGCAGGTTGCTATGGTTATTTTCCCATCCGTCTGGACGGGCAAAGAATTTCAGCCTGGCTTGGTAACAAGTAGCTTTTGTGGAGAATGAGATGGGGACATGGCTCAGCGAATCTTCTTGGTGTAGCCCCATATGCTCAAAATGGTACAACCGGAGGTAGGAGTTTTCTAGTTTTACTTCCCGAAATTTCATAACCGGTATATAGGGCAGCCTTGCCTTTAGCCCGAGGCCATTTCTGCACTACACTGTTACAGTGCAAATATTCCATTTTCAACATCCTGTGGAGTTCTGGGGTTTGTGGTTTATTGAGGCCAGAGAGATCTCTGGCTGAGAATTCTCAATGCCCCTCCCTAAACTGCAAACCCCAGGATTTCATAGGACGTGGAAAGTGGAATCATAGCACTGTAACCGTGCAGTGTGGAAATGGCCCAAGAGTGAGAACCACGCTGTTTCTCTGTCTCAAAGAGCCCTGGAATCTAAAGATATAGGGTAGCTTGGTGGCCACATAAAGGGGTGCCCACTTGCAGAAGGCTTCTTCATAAGTTAAGGTGTTCTTGTGAGTGAGGCTTTTTTTATGAGCCAGACTTCAGTGAAGCGAGCTACAGTCAGGAGTGCCTGGTGGATTCCAGGTCAGTGGGGTGCTCGAGGCATTAGTCCAGACGTTTAATGAGCTAGCCATGGTGCTCAATTCTATCCCTAAAAAAAAGGCTCGAAGTCTTGGACAGCTCCCTTGAAATTTGGAGTAAAGCCCAAAGTGGATTCACTGCCCCGGTGACACAGAAGCTGTCAGCCACCAGTGCCTGCAGAATTCAGGTACAGTGAGAATTCAGGTATAAGTGTCAAGCTTAGACAGGGAAGGTTGCTGAACAATCTCTGTTTTATATAAAGTCAAAGGTATTCACTGTTGGAATCCATAGGTTGTGAGTTTTCCAGGCTTTGAGGCCGTGTTCTATTAGTATTTTCTCCTGACATTTCGTCTGCATCTGTGGCTGGCACCTTCAGAGGATCTTCTCTGAAGATGCCAGCCACAGATGCAGGCGAAACGTCAGGAGAAAATACTAGTAGAACACGACCTCAAAGCCCGGAAAACCCACAACAATCTAATCTGTTTTCTTGCTCTGGATCCAAATTGCATTTTTTTAAAAAAAAAATTGGCAGGGATGTGGCTACATCCCTTTGCTTCGCTGGAGGAAACTTGCAACCTGTGGCCTTTTGTGTCTCTGCCAGGATCCCTCAGACTGTTGCTGGAACAAAAAAATTAATGGTCCAAAACAGAGAATCACATCTCTAGGGAGCCCAAACATGGCGGCTATGCTTCGTGACATAATTGATAGTGTTATGCATCTATGACAATGCATAAAACGTTATTGTATTAGAAAATTATTGTTATGGGTCATCCTTTAGTGTTTTAACTTAGTTTATTGTAAGTGAGCATTTAGTTAGGTTGTTAAAGTACAGCAATCAAATAGTGATTTGTTATGTACGGGCTGGGAAGTACCTAAGGTGTAAATGTGGATGATCGTGGATTGTATATCGAAGGAAGCAGTTAAGGAATTACAGCCTAGTGAAGGGGAATCAAAGGAGATTGCTTGGGCCACAAGGCGTCTGACCAGTGGAAAGCTATATAAACAAGTAACAGAATAAAAGAGACGCGTTAGATTGAGGTATGAAAATGTAGACATCTAGAAGACTACTGGAAATTTGGGAAGCGGGAAGATATAAAAGAATCCGCAGTGGGAATTGGCAGTGTGCAAATATTGTATCAAGATAAACCCAAAGTGCAGGATGTGAAAAGTTAGATTCAACAACCATTTTGTGATTAAGCTTAGTATGCATCATTAGATACATTGGGAAAAACCTTGTGTGTTTTCGGAGCCAAAGGGCAGATCACACGTGGCGGGGAAATTGCATAAGTAAAGACTCTCACTGATGCCCTCAACAAATAGGATTCCCAAGTACAGCGTTTGAAGCTGGAGGTTCTGTTTCGCTTTCTGCCTGCTTGATCGATGTTGATAGGTTCATTCCTTACACATTATCCTACCCTGGTAAAGCCACCGAAGCCAATGGCTCTCATCACATTTGAGCAACAAGAAGTCCCATCAATGCAACAAATGCTGTGTGAAGGAACCACTTTGGTTTGTCCATATTCAACATACCTCCCAAGTTCTAATGCATTTTTTCCTGAGCTGGCGGCCTCCTGTGTGTTGGACTACAACTCCCAGCACATCAGGAGGGCACGGGGTTGGGGAAAGCTCTTCTTTTTGTTCTGGGGGAAAAAGAATATTTCCTCCCACATACACTTTCTTGAACCCATGGCTTGTTTTTTAAAGACTTGTCACACCCCATGCCTCCTGCCCTTTAAGGCTGCCGTCCATCAGCAAAGCAATAAAGCCACAGATATGTTTGGAGCCTTTTCTAGCAACAAAGATGCTCTTCTGTCTCTTTCAGGTTTTGGTGTGGCTGTAGCTCTGGGTTCAGTTCCCAGTAAGTAGCCATGCACCTGCTTGCTTTCAAAAAATATCCGAGGTTTAATCCACATTATATCCAAGTTCTTTTTTTAGAAAAAGGGCCAGGGAGCAGGTTACAGTTCTGAATTACAACTCAGGTTAGGCCTGGTTATGCAAAGGATGGGAGAAGACAATTCATGGAGGTTAGGATGGTCCTTGGCTAGTAATCTGGACAGAATACTGGATAGACCTTTGGCTTGATCCAATACTATGGTTCTTGCATTCTTTTGAAACATCAGGCTCCTTAGGAATATGATTGCCCCCCCGCCTTATAATATCTAATGATTGCCATCTTAGCAAGCTGTAGTAGTTCTTTCCAGCCAGCTGCATTGGTCATGCCAAAGAGCAGTGGATGGTAGTCTGTTGTTTTCCTTTATCTGTTGAGCTGCTGGGAATGAGTTGTGGAGAACCTCCTGCTTGGCTTTTGTTGCTAGAGTTCCCTATCAGTAAAGCCATCGCAGAATCTTGCTGGTTTCTGCTCTCCCTTGTGATTCTTGAAGCTACCAAGAAATGTCAGCAGCTGTCTTTATCCACACCAACAACCTAGTTTGGGCAGTTTTCATTTCCACCAAGTGACAGGTGTTTTGTAAAGCCAGTGGATCTTGATTGTGTGTTCAAGACCAAGCCGCCTGGAAGTCCTGTGCAGTGAAACAATATATTATTGTCAGGAAAATTAGTCTCAGGATCAGGTAATGTGATGGCTGCAGCTAAGTTGAAAGGAGAATGAGGTTGCTAGATGACATTATTGTCTTAGTTAAAGCTTCAGTGTTTTGCAAAGCTCAGCTCTGCCACGACACTGGCTGTCACTGACACAGGCAGATGTGCTTTGCACAAACTTTGTGCTAAAAGCAGGGAACAGAAAGTAGGCAAGAACCCTACAGGGATGCTATTTTATTGCTAACACAAATCACTTTGCAAGCAGAACAGAACCTCTCAACATGATAGATGTGCGGGGTAAGAGAATACTTATGCATGGATAAATTTCAAAGCTTATCACTTTGCCTAATGGTGTTAAACCTGCTTGCATAATGTGTCACTTAAAAGGTTCTAACAACATTTCTTTCTCTTCACTTTTTTTTTTTAAAAAAAATGTTTAAATATGGTTCTATTATCTTGTTGGGATGTTAAAATCTCCCACTTGTCTCTTAATGGAAATTAGATAATGTGAAAAGTCCTGAAATGCTTCCCAGTACAATTTCATCCATCAGTGGCAACTGTACCCAACATAAATTGTATGTCTTTCGTGTATTTGGAGAGGAACTAGCTGCCTTAAGAGCTAATGCTAATCTTAGAATTTATGACTCTTTCCCCCTCCCCCCATACTTCCTTATGGATCTGAAATATTTAAAAAACCATGAGCCATAATTTTTTCAGTGTGTCTGGAGTTTGGAGGACGGGAATTTCTCCCTCCTTTCCTTCACGGCTAACAACAGCCGTGATGTCGACTTGAGTCAACTGACTCAGTCTCAAGTCGGACTTAAGTTGCTTCAGTGACTCAACTCAGACTCAGCTTGGCAATAAATGATGCACTGACCTGACTCGACTCGAGACGTGTATATTTTTAGCGACTGACTTGCTGCCCTTGGTTCAGTAACATAACACATTCATCCAGAAACCTTACGACTTTGAGCAAACCGGTTAAGCAATGGGTTTGAGATGGGCTTAGGTCTGCTCAGCAGCCTGTCTCCGCTGCATATTGGAGGAGCCTTCTAAAACATTTCCTAAGAACGAAAGACAAGACTTGCCCCCGGAGTGCAGGGCGCATTTCTCAGAGGTGAGCAGCAAATGGGTTAGGCAATGGGCTTAAGGATCCTTCCTTCTAAATCTTTCGAAGCTTCAGTAATGGGGAGCAAGACGGATCCTGTTCTCCACCTCTGAAAAATCCTCCAGCTCCCGAAATGGGAAGTAAGAAGGATCCTATTCCCCATGTCCAAAGCTCCAGACGGCAAAATCACAAATGTAGAGGGACGCCTCTGCTTAAATTGTTAAAATTGACTTTTATTCAAAATCTGTCCAAAAATTCTGGAATATAGATTGGGGTGTAAAGTTGGCTCCCAGATTTGATACTTGACTTTAGAGTGTCTTGCAAGGACTTGAGACGCAGGTAGAGACTTGAGACTTGGAGTGGAAGACTTAAATACATCACTGCCAACATCTCATTTCAGAAATCATTGAAAAAGGAAGCTGAGCCAATGCAAAAGCAGTGCAACAATTTGTTTGGAGAGTTTTCCACTTTAAAACTCAGAGGCTACCAGCCTTCATAAAGTTTGGGGCGTGGACATGGGCAATGGTGGGAGGTCTTTCTGTCCCCTGTGTCTGTGATTTCAATATTTGTGCCTGGGTTTTTAAAAAATGTTTGCTTATTTGCAGTCTAACGTGCTTCTGAGGCTGGTGACAGGGGACTGTTTCTGAAGGCCTGGACAACCGCTTGTGGCAGATTCACCAGGTTTATTCAGCTCTGTCTTGCTTTGGAAACGCCAATGTCCCACCATCTTGTTGCAGATTACCGGCCAGCGTTCCTGGAAGATGGATACTTAACATCTTGACAACGAACCTGGAAGGCAGATTGTGTGCCTCACTTATTCCCGGCTTGGGATTTATACGTTTCTTCTATTTTCCCTTCTTCCTTCTCTGGTTATTTTTTACTCTACCTCAGAAGCGGGTTTGAAAAAAAAAATTAAACATTTTCCAAAAACAGTTATCAAAAATGACAAGTCTGTTCCGACGGAGCAGCAGCAATGGCAACTCGAGGAATAACGCTTCCGCCCAGGAACTTAACAACAGCCGCCCGGCGAGGCAGGTGCGGCGGCTGGAGTTCAACCAGGCCATGGAAGACTTCAAGACTATGTTCCCCAACATGGATTACGACATCATTGAATGTGTTTTGAGGGCGAACAACGGGGCGGTGGATGCCACCATCGACCAGCTGTTGCAGATGAACCTAGACGGCAGCGGATGCGACGACAGCTCGGATTCGGATGACAGTATTCCTCCCGAGGTAAACTTTGCTAAGAATTCTTCCAGAGGTGATTTTCGTTGGATGGTTGTAGGACCATCCCCAGCTTCGAGGAGGTCCTCAGCATCATGTCCTCTTGTGCTGATAGACCAGGCCCTGGTGGGCTTGCCCAGGACTCCTCCAATCGCTACCGAGTGTCCACCATTTTAAGAATCCAGCGTTTTAATCTGTGGCAATTGGTGGCTCCAGTAACATGGGGGGGGGGTGAATCTAGCTATCCAAATTGCTGAATCCCATGATGGGGTATCTGGAGAGGGCAAGTAGGACATGTGCCCTGGGCGCCAATGCTGACGGTGGCAGGAGGGGGGCAAAAAAGCAGTGCCAGGAGTAGCAGAGGAGGAGAAGGGGGAGAAAGTGGTCTTAGGGATAGAGGTGCAACTTCCATGCTTGCCCAAGGTGCTGTTTATGCTACATAAGTCTCTGACCCCATCCCAAAAGAAGCTCAGCACCTTGGATAGTTCCCACTAAAACCTGGAGTGGACTCACTGCACAGGTACACGTTGCCTGGAATACCTCTGAAATAGCATTGCTCTGAGAGGTTGTAAGAAATTATTTTAATTGTTGGTAACGCAATAGTGAAAGCCAGGAAAAAGGAACATTTTGGTAAGGTGGAGAATGCCCCAAGAGCTACACGAAGTTAGCTGTGCATTGTGACCCTGGCAGTGAAAGTGGAGTCATAGCGCTATACTTATGTAGTGTGAATGGGCCCTCGGAGAGATGGTGAAATTCTTAATTCAACATCTGATTTTAAGGAGGGAAGGAGTCCATGTGACCTTCCTTAAGAGACAGCTCTGGAGTTGAATTTCAAAGAAAATGCCCTGTGAACTTACCAACCTAGCCTCTCTTGGTGGTGGAAGATTAGAGGTAGGCTCAGAGGAAACATTCTTTTGTCCTCAGCTCATTTAGGCGCTATCTAGCAAAACCAGTAGCTGGTCTGAGTCAGGAGTACATTGGAAGTCAGCACAGCTGCTTCAAGCTTACTGATATATCAGCTCCAAGGTACCTGCCAGAGAGCAGCGTACCATTCCCATAGTGCAAATATTGGTTGATTTTGGACGCAATAACATTTATGTGATTATTTTTAATACAAATGTACACAAACACACTCACAAATAGCGTTATTGCAAGCGGCATGGACACTGTATATGGCTCACGTCACCTGCGATCTTGTCCGTAACTTGGTTACGTCAGTTTTAATTTTTAGAAAAGGAGGTCAGTGGGTTTGGGTTAACTAATTAATGCTTCTTAAGGACTCTGAAGCTACTTAAGGCTCTGATCCGGTTTTAAAGACTTGGGCACATGATGAAGTGTGAAGAATTTGCCAGGCTCCAAGGTCTATATTTTGCTTCCAGCTATTGCTGCCTGGTTGCGTTCTCCCATGGGCTTGGCTCTTTCTCGTTTATTTCTTTTTGACTTTCTCCTCTTGAAAGACAGGGCCCTCCATTGAGGATGTGAGCATGCTATTCTGAGAAGCAGATATGTATAAGCAAAGAAAGCCCGAAGAAGCTTTCTATTCTTCCCGTTATTCAGTTCCAAATGAATGGCGAGAAGGCTTCTTCGGGTAATTAGTTTCCTGCTTGAACGGATGAGATAATTTGCAGTTGGTGGATATATTATGATTTCATATTACATCACATTATATTATATTATAAATGTTGGCTGACATCCTGTTCAGTGTTTTATGATGTTGTAAGCTATACTTACAGCCTTGCAAAGTTAGCTGTTCACATTTATGACTGTGGCATCATTGCCAGAACCACAAATGCCTCCCCAACCCACTTTAATAATCAGGGGTGCTGAAGGATGACATATCAAGTTGTTCCCCCCAACCGCCAGTGAGCTACCACGCAAAGAGCAGCAGCAAGGAATGTGCGGCAGCAAGGGGATGTGATGCGGCAGCTAAGAAAGCCAATACTATTCTGGGCTGTATTAACAGAGGTATAATGTTTAGGTCAAGGGAAGTGATGGTACCACTAGATTCTGCTTTGGTCAGACCCCACCTGGAATACTGTGTCCAGTTCTGGGCACCTCAGTTCAGGAAAGGTATTGGCAAAAGGGAATGTGTCCAGAGGAGAGTGACCAAAATGGTCGAAGGCCTGAAAACTATGGCCTATGAGGAGTGGCTTAGGGAGCTGGAAAGGGAGCTGAAAAATCATAGAATTTTTTAATTAGAAGGGATCCTGGAGGTTATGTTTCTGACCCACTTTTTTAGTCCAGGATCTGTTGCACGAGATGCAGCAAGAATATCTTGAACAGCTGTCTGGTCTCTGCTTAAAATACTTCCAGAGAAGCAGATCCTGGCACTGAAGCAGTATGATCCAAACACCTCTTACTGTTAGGAAGTTCAGCAAAAATCTGTTTCTCTAAAATCTCCAGCCACCGGTCCTAGTCCTTCTGTTGGGGGCAGTGGGGAGCATGGGAGACTGTCTTGCAAATGAGTCGAACTTTTAAGCAGATACCTCTTTCTAAGATTTCAGACTGGATTCTCATCCAGTTCTTTCTGGAGACCGCTGATGTTTGGCCTCAGTAAACCCCAGAATTCCCCCAAGGATGTTGAAAGTGGAATAATGGCGCAATAACAGTGTAGTGCGGAAATGGCCTTAGAATCCCATACACACACACATAGGCTGAGGGATGCTAGTGTTTCTTGTTCAAAAAAGTAACTTTCCCAGACATATGTGTGTGTGTGTGTGTATGAGTTTATTAATGTAAAATATCTTACAAAACAAAAAGTTACACCATATCATAATAGTATACCCGACATTTAACAAACTACTCATATACATACAGTATTTCCTTCTTTTTTGCCCCCTCCCACCCCCCACCCACCCAGGGAATACTGTAGCTTATTAGTTTCCTTTTTTTCCTCATGTGGAAAATCATTTTAACTGTTTCCTTTTCTTTCTCATACCCTTCCCTTTCCTGAGCAAACTCAATCATTAATCTCCAATTACTAAACCAGACCTCCTCTTTTCTTTGACCAAAATATACCTTCCTTTTTTCCATTATATAGTCAAACATCATATATTCCGATATGTACTGCACCTGTCCGTTACGATTCCAACTTTCTTTTTCTTTCCATCCATATGCAATTACTGCTTGTGCTGCTATTATTAACTGTTTAATTACATATTTTTGTTCCTTCTTCATTCCTATATTACTAACATTACCAGTTATACATATTTCTTTATTTAATTGAATCCTCCCAATTATTTTATGTATTTCTTATTCTATTTCCTTTCAAAAACTTTGCACCTTGGCACACTCCCACCACATATGAATATATGTTCCTTTACTCCCACACCCATGCCAACAGACAGGTGATACATTTTTAATACCTTTCCCAGACTTTGACTGTCCTTGCCCCTTCCCTTTGCCTCCTTAATCTGGGCTTAGTGATGGCGCCCTCTTTTTTGGGTGTTTGTAGTGCTTCTGGGCTTTCCCCCTACTCTCAGCGCAGCCAGGGACTTCTATTTATGTTTACTTTCTCTCTATCATGTTGTCTTTAATTATACACAGAAGGAAAGATTGGGGCCTTCCCATTTCGGTATGGATTCCAGAACCGGGGGAACAGAAGAGGTTTGAGCAGCCCAAAGATTAGGCTCCCCTAAGATTTCCACTCCTTCCCAAAGAACAACAGCAATAGTGGTATTTATTTTGTACTCCATCTTTTTCCCGGTTTGGAACTCAAGGCAGCTTACAACAGTTAAAGATAGTTAAAAATTAGCCGTGTACAAAAGTTTCAAAAGCACTTAAACCATTGTAAAATTAAAACCGGTTAAAACAGTTTAAGAAAACAACAACAACAAAATAAAAGCATGTTATACAAAGCCCAATTGGGACAGTGGGGTATGTGATGTCTACGGATAGCTTCCCTCTGCCTTATTGACTTTAAAAGTGGTGAACAGAAAAAGACAGACTGAGGAGCTTTGCCACAAAAAAAAAACCCTCCTTTCTCCTCCTCGCAAAATAGGCTGAGCTAGCAGGGGCAGAAAAGCCCTGCATAGTTTTTGAAAGCAGGTCTGACCAGGGCACTGGATGTCTTGTCCTTAGCAAAAGGAACAACTGCAAGAAGGTTTTGTGTTCCGGGATGCTTGTCTGCTATTTATGGGATGCCTGGCAAGATGGTAGCTGGAATCCCCGCACACCAGAGACTTTTGGGATCTAAATATGGCCATCCTGCTTCCTTTTGGCTCCCGCAGGAGTTGTAGAAGGCATCCCGTCTCGGGTGACTTAAGGGCAAGTTGTTGGTTATCTGCCCAGGCGTGTATTTTTGATGAGCAGACTTTGCAAAACTAATTTCGTTGCCTGCTTGGCAGGTGGGTGGGTGGAGTTGCTATTAAGCAGTTGACAATATATTGTTAGTCAGCCAGATTTAACCTGGTGGCATTATAAGTTGTGTTGCCACGTTTTTCAAAAAGCAGAGCTTGAAAATCTTCTTTGTGCACTACAGTGCTCATAATATTCTAACTGGCATGCCCATCGGCTGAAGGATTCTGAGAGCCAGAATTTTTTAAAAAAGGAAAGTTAGTTTTCCAAGCTCCGACACAAGGTCACAGGTCAGTCCCTAGTATTTCAAGCTCAAAGGATCTAGCAATGAGAGAGATCCCTGCTTTTATAACCCTGGAGAGCTTTTGCCGGTCAGAGGAGATAATACTGAACTAGTTGGGCTCAGCTTGGCATTAAAGCAGTTATCTATGTTATGAAGAATGAAAATTTGACCTTTCTAGCTTTCTCTAGTCCAGGGTTGGTGAATCATGTGGCCCTTCCTTCATCGTATCTTCCGCTGTTCCAATTTGGCAGGAACAGTTCCAGTTAGTTCATTGTCCTCCCAATTTTTCAGTTGCTTTTAAAATGTCCTAGTTTCTCCTTCTTCCTCTGATTTTTCACCTTCATCCTTCAGTTGCTGCAAGCTGAGTTAAAAATGCAAAAATTGTTTGCACTGATTAACACAGCAGGAAGGAGAGGAGAGGAAGAGGAAGACTTTTGCCCTTCCCAAGGAGCTCAGGCAAAAGGAGATCACTGCAGCTTCTCCTAGCTTACACGTTCTCCTTCGTTAATAACTTGGCTACGCACTTCCTCGTTTTGATCTGTGAAATGTCAGAGAATGTCTTCAGATGTCATTGACTGCAGTTCCCAGCATTCCTCACTGATGGGCATAGTAGCTAGGGTTGCTGGACGTTACATTTCAACAACTCATGGACAGCTGCATGATTTCCATTCTGCCCAAATTACCTCCCTCTTTGGCCATTCCCGCACTACACAGTTATAGTACTATTAGTCCGTTTCAACCTCCTGTGGATTCTGGGGTTTGTAGTTTACTGAGGACGAAGAGCTCTCTGGGTGAGAATTCTAAAGGGCCCTCAGTGATAACTTAAAACAAAATTCAGCACCAATCCTACTTTAAAAACATTTAAAAGCAATTGAACAAATCTGTTTTAAAAGCGCGTGGTTAAAACAGTTTACATGCGTTTCAAAAACATAATTTAAAAGATGAAAGATAAAAGGCGTAACGCATCACTTTCAAAACACGCTTTTGCCACATGATTTTAAAATTAAAGGCCTGCCTAAACAACATGGTCTTTGCCTTAAATAGCAGTACAGTTCCGCTTTCACTGCCGTGACAGCATCCTATGGAATCCTCGGATTTGCAGTTTAGGAAGAAATATTTAGAATTTTGAGCCAGAGAGCTCTAGTGCCCCACAAAACTGTGAACCCTGGAATTCCATAGGACGCAGCCACAGCAGTTAAAATGGAATCGTAGTGCTATAACTGTGTAGTGTGAAAGAGTCCCAAGTCTCTGGTTGTCTCTCTCTTTCCTGTATTATTCTCATTTGCTACTCTTGACCATCTGGCCTCTTTAGGTCTTCAACAGAATCGTAGACTTGGAAAAGTCCACAATGGGCCAGCAAGTCCAACCCCCTACCATTCAGCAACACATACTCAAAGCACCCCTAGAAAATGGCCATCCAGCCTCTATTTAAAAACCTCCAAAGAAGGAGACTCCACACACTACCAGGCAGCATATTCCACTGCCAGACAGCCTTTACCCTGAGGAAGTTCTTTCTGATTTTCAGATGGAATTTTTTTTCCTGAAGTTTGAAGCCATTGCTCCGTGTCCTAGTCTCTGGAGCAGCAGAAAACAAGCTTGCTCCATCTTCAGCATAACATCCCTTCAAATATTTAATTGCCTTCTTAGCTGCACTGGTGATTTATGGAATTACTAGCGCCCCTGCCCTAAAAGAGCTGGTTTTATTTAGGGAAAATGGGGAAGAGTCACCATGGCAACCCGTCAGGGCTTTTGCGTGTGATTTGATCTCCATTAATGTACAGAGCGTGTCTCAATGTGTCTTCCTTTCTCTCTTATTCCATCCAGATTTTGGAACGGACTCTGGAACCCGACAGTTCAGATGAAGAGCCACCTCCCGTTTATTCTCCTCCTTCCTACGACATGCACGTCTTTGACAGACAGTACCTGCAGGCCCCCCCAACGCCGCCCCCCAGGTGAGCAGGAACTCTTACTTGGAGTTTGTCCGACTAGAGTCTGGAAAGGGTTGTGGAGGCGTCTGGTCCAACCCTCCTGTTGGATGAAGGAAATCCAGAGGAAAAGCATCTTCAGGAGAGGTTTGCCCAGCTTCTGCTTATAGATCTCCAGGAAATTAGTGTCCTTCACTGCTGATGAGCTTCTTCTCATGCTCGTTACCTGCATGCATAGCTCCTGCCTTAAGTGAGTCTGCTGGATGTGTATTGAAATAGTGTATTGTAGACAATGTAGAATACTGCTGTAGAACTTCTACCGCTGTAGAAGCCATGAAGCCGTATGAGGAGCGGCTTAGGGAGCTGGGGATGTTTAGTCTGCAGAAGAGAAGGTTCAGAAGGGACATGATAGCCATGCTTAAATACTTGAAGGGATGTCATGCCCCGGAGGGAGTGGGCTTGTTTTCCCCTGCTCCAGAGACTAGGACAAGGAGCAATGGATTCAAGCTGCAGGAAAGGAGATTCCACTTGAATCTCAGGAAGAACTTCCTTATGGTCCGAGCTGTCTGGCAGTGAAATATCCAGTGGAGTGTGGTGGAGTCTCCTTCTTTGGAGGTTTTTAAGCAGCGGCTGGGTGGCTGTCTGTTGGGAGTTCTTTGAATGTCTGTTCCTGCGTGGCAAGGGGTTGGATTGGACAGCCCCTGTGGGCTCTTCCAACTCTATGGTTCTATGATTCCATTAAACTTAGTTGTAATGCTACAAAGTATCCCATGCTAATTGTATCTGCTTGGAGCCTGCCTATATTATTACAAAGTATCAATTGGTTAATTGCTTTATTGACTGTTGCTGAAATGTAGCCGGCAAGGGGGGAGAGTAGAGTGGGCAAAATCGAAAGGGTAAAGGTAAGTGTTTTGAGAACCTGGTATGTCTCAGATAAGAGGCGGGAAAGATGTGTCTGCCTCAAGGATGAGAAGAGGGAACCAAATGCAGGTCTAGGAACTGTCTGATAGATCTATGATCCTCTCCAGTCACAGCTTTGCGCCCTTAAAATTTGGAATTGTATCTATATAAGGTGTGAGCTCCAAGTGTGCTCTAGTGTCAGCAACCTTGGAAGAAGTGTGCTATGATGTCTGCAGTTTCTACAGATAAATACTACTGTTTGTGAAGTCGGTGGAGTGTGGGTTATTGAGCGCATGACACTCATTCAGAATCAGTCCACCCATAAGGTAAGCCTTAGCTCCCATAGGATGTGGGTAACCTACATGAGCTGTTCTTCTGGGACAGCAGAGCAGAGTGCCTTGCAGGCTGAAAAGTGGTATAAAAATATCTAAAAGAAACGAATGAGCTGCCCACAATTTCGTTGATTTGATTCACTATCTCGGGGCCTTTTTACAGTACAGAATTATAGAGCTATTCACCTTAACAGCCATGGTTCCATCTTCTGGAATGCTGGGATTGGTAGTTGAGGGAGAGGCAAAAACAAGGCAGGCAGTTTCAGGTTACAAACTTTGAAAAGTCTACTAATGGCTTTTACATTCACATATGCGTTGGGGAAGCTACATTTAACCAGCTAATGAATGGATTGGGTAAAATAGTAAGTTCGTTCTTAACTCACCATCTTCATGATGGAGATGCAAAGCATGGATGGAGAGAAGGGAGTAGAAGCAAAAAATGGCGAAGAAGAGAGAGAAAGAGATCTGAGAAGGGGGGTCTTTATAAGACCAATGACCCTAAGGAACTGTCCTGGGTCCCATCATCTGGTCACCTGAACACCAAAGGTATTTATAACCATGCATTTAACTGAAACAGGGGCAAATATTGAGGCTTTAGATGAGAAGAGAGAAGGCTTTGGCATGCAAAGGAAAAGAAACCCTATGCTATCTAAGCCCCACTTGCAAGAGGAGGGAAGAGAAAGAATGCTGGAATTTTTCCAACAAAAGCATAGTAATCCAAATAGCTATACAGTTTTAGATTGGTAGAGAGTGGTAAAGATCCCTTATTTTGAGGGGAGGAGAAAGACCAGAGAAATACACAAAATTTCACTTTCACTTCGGTTCACTCCATCCAAATCCAAAGTCCACAAAAGAATGATATATTTATTGGCCAATGTCATCACTTTTCCTCTCTCCTAAGCCCTTGGGCAAAGAGAGGGAGCCAATAGGATTTCCCTGCTCCTATCCAAACACTCCCCAGTGTGTTTTTGTCCACCTTCTTGGCGAAAGGCAGAAGTATGAATAACCTAAAGTAAAACCACTTTTCTCTTCCCTCCTCCTGGAGAAGAAAGGAACCTGTGTGTGTGCCAAGTAGCCAACAGCACTCCGAGGCTTAATAGAAAGAAAGTTTTATTCCAAGTTATGCCATAAAAGCTAAGGAAGTTTTATTCTAAGTAAGGCCATAAAAAGGCACATTCACACACAAGAAGGATTACATCAGGTTTCTAGGTATCGTATATCTTGGAGCATCCTTCTCGAGGCATAACTTAGAAAGTTGCAGAGTTACAGAAACAGGTTATATTTCAAAAACACCTTGGAACCGACAACTAGCTAGCGAAACATAATAAAAATCCCTAAAGCTCCCCAACTAAAAGCAGCCCCTTGCCACTTATAGAAAAGTAGACCTTCTACTTTGAGGTTTTCCCATGGCTAAGGAGGCAGAAATCTGACCCTTTGGAGATCAGCCTCTACCAGCGGATACTCACCAGAGGAGAATTTGAAAAAAACAAACCAGCAACCTCCTGAGAGCAAAGGCAGTAAAATTTTTAATACCTCTGACCTCCAAATGTTTATCCCAACCTACCGTTTTGACATCCCTCTTTGGAAGACGTCCTGAAAAATGGCAGGCAAGAATACAGTATCAAGTTGCCAGTTCAAGATCTTTTCCAGGCCTTGAAGAGTCCAGGCCAAAACCTGAGATGTAGGGATGTTAATGTCATAAATATTATACTCTAAGTGCCAACCACAGTTGCTCACCTCTTATCATTGAAACGCATATGGAGAGAGAGAGAGAATTACACATTTTCCTGCTGGGAAATTTAAGTCAGAAATCTTACATTGAGGACCTGTTCCCAGATCAAGGTGAAATGAGGGCATTATTACTTTTCACTTACTTTAGGAGATGGGGAATATTTATTCTAGCTTTCTTGCTTCTCTCCAGAAGGTGACTGCAAAGCAGAGCAGAGGGTGAGCCCTGGCTCTGAATTGACTGGGAGGAAATAAATAATGGAGAGTTTTTAAGGTTGCAGCAACAAATCAATTAAGCCTTACAAATTGTAGCCAGCTGCTGTTCTTTTACCTGAGCTAGACATTTGCACACAGGTCTTTTTTATTCCTTGGAGCGCAACTTCACAGACTGGAGAATGTGCATGTGATGTTCTGGAGCTAATGTAGAAAATGTTGTGGCAGTTATTAGGTGTATTGAAGTGAAGTATATTTATGCATGCAATGTGTAGCCTGTGTTGCAAGGCAAGGATTTGTTGTGGAGGGGAGAGAATGAAATGACTGTGGATTGGTTGAATGTCTGAGAGGATTTCAACAAAAGGCTGGTATGTTTGACAGTTAAATATAGGAGCTAGAGAAGTGAGAAGAGTGAGTCTGGTCAGAGGGAGATTACAGGTGGCCCTCCACATTTGTGGCTTTGACTTTTATGGATTTGATTATTTGCAAATTACTCCAATCCCTGACCCCCCACCTCCGGCACTTCTTTTCTGGTTGAACCTTCCCTCTCAGCAGCTCCAATCAGATCTTCTTCCTCCTCCACCAGCCATTGCCTGGCCAACTGACGATGGCTCACAACCCAATTTCTCTGCACCAGAAACCCTCTCCTGATGCCAAGGAAGGAGACGGGCAAGACAGAAGTATAGGTCCACCATGCCAACCTGCCTCCCTTCTGTCTCCTTTTCTTGACCTGCTTTGGACTCTCTCTCCCCACCATGCCTCAGCCCCCTTCCCACAAAAACACATACACATTCAGATATTTGCAGAATTTACTCTTTCTCAAGGATCCTGCTTCTCTAACCCTAACGAATGTGGATGGCCAACTGTACTTAGAGTCAGACTCAGCTAAGATGCGTGAGAGAGATCTGAAGTTAGAAATATGAGTGAGAGATGTGAACTAGACTTGAGTTAGTGCGAGTCAGGATTTAGGGCTACTATCCGTGATGTTATGCCCAAATTCTGTCTAATTAAATCATTTTTGTTTTACACGCTTGACACTCAGCCCTACATAAGAAATCTTGAAAAGTTTGCATTCAGATGCCTGGTGTCTCTGGCGACAGGCGGGAAAATTAGATTAATAATTTGTGGCATCAAAACCGCAAGGGCATCTGAAAGATCCCTACATTTGGGGCCATAGCAGTGGGAGGGGAGAAAGTCCTGACACTGGTGGCAGAGGTGGGGAAGCCTTCACAGTTGGTAGCAGTGGCAGGATTTGTGGAAATCCACACCTTTGGTGGCAGTGGTTGGGACCAATGGAAGAGCACACTTGTCTCTCCTAACTAGAGACCGTCCATGGAAACTGGAGACATGGGGCCTGGCCTTGCCATTTAGCACCCCTACGCATGTACGAGGTCATGGTGACTGCTTCCTCCTGCCCTTCTGGATTTTTACATTCCGCTGAATATCCTCAGAAAGTGAATTCCCAGCTTTGAGACACTTGGGATAACGTGAGTGGCTGTAACACAAACCAGGATTTGAAACACATCAGAGTTTGGACCTCTCTGCTCTTTTCCTCATCTTTTCCTCTGGCTTTTTGGCTCCACGCCTTCTTCCATCAGGCCTCCCTCGCACATGCCAGGAAAGCAAGTCTGGCTGCTGCTCTCTCCCACCTCCCAGAATCCTGGCAGGGTGATTTCTGAACATCCCTCGGTGGGTGTTGGTGGTCTCTTCTCCTTGCCTGCAGGTTTACTGAAATCCTTTCGTCTGCTGAACGGAGATTTTTCTTCCATAACACATCACGGGATTGATTCTCATTCTGAGGGCTGAACCATGGGGAGAGTAATTGAAGTCCTGGGACCAAAGTAGCCTGCATGTCTACTTTTCCAGCACTGAATTCTGCAGTGCATATGAATTATGCAGATTAAATTGATTTGCAGGTTTTATTTGGTTTTGCAGAACTGTGCTGTTCGTGGAGCGAGTAGGGTGCTGAAATTTGATCTTGTTCAGCATCACATTCCTCTGGGTCTGGATGGATCTTTCACTTGGTTTCAATATCATTTCAGTATTTCAATATCCTCTGGCTGGCTATTTCACCAGCTAGATAGCCCCCTTACTCTCAGACTGAACTTTTCAGCCTTAAGGACTAGGAACTTCTGTATGGCCATTTCCACACTAGACTGTTATAGTGCTATTATTCCACTTTCAACATCCTATGGAATCCTGGAATTTGCCCCTTTGAGGCCCCTCCCTAAATTGCAAAGCCCAGGACTCCACAGGATGTAATAGCACTATAACAGTCTAGTGCAGAAACGGGCTGTGTGTGTGCGCTTAAAAATGAAAGAGGTAAGGATATTGAATTCAAAACGCAAGTCCCAGATCCTAGGCTTTTATAGTATGCTCCTAGAATCCACACTGATAGATTCTTCTGTCGCTGGTATCCACAACATTCATATCAAGGAAAATCTGCCTGAACTAATTATAGGAAGTGCACGCTCTCCAACTGTCCAGATTTGACAGAAATAGTCTCCTCTCATCCCACTGGTTCAGCTGCTTTTAAATATCCCGGTTTCTCTCTCCTTATTCCCCTTCTCCTCTCAGCTTACTGTACTTCGATTACTGCAAAGTGAGCTCAAAGTGAAAAAGCAGTTCGCACTCAGTGCGGGGCGGGCAAGGAAAAGAGTGGGAAGAATCTTGCTCTTCCCAGGAGGCTCAGGCAAAAAGAAACTGCCGCGACGTCTCCTCGGTTGTCTGTTCTTCCTCATTTTTGCCATCTCTACCACACCCTGATGTTAGTTGGCCAGATGTCTCCTGGTTTTCATCTATGAAATGTTGGAGAATATGAAAGTGATCCCACTTTCTGAATGTTTGTTTTAATTTCATTTTGTGTCGTGTTTTTCCCAGTCCTCGCCCTATTCATTCGTTGAAAACGGTGAAATGTTTCCAATTCGGAATGTGGAGCAAAAAGCAGTGATGGAATACAAATGTATTGGTGATCATAACAGAGGAGGAAGCAGCTGCATAGTATGCCCAGCAGTTTTACCCTCAATAGATCTAGCTTTCTGAGTAACTGTAGCATAAAGCTGTTGAAAAGAAAGTAAGTCTTAGGGCAACATAGTATTATAGTAGTGTTAAATAATAGCATTTATTTGTAATGCCCTTTTCACCAAAGGATGGAATATCAAGCTATGCAGTCAGCCGTCCACATTTGCAGGTTTCACTTTTGCGAATGTGATTTTTCACAGATTATTTGCTGTCACCTCTGCTGCTTCTCTATGCCATTTTGAATAGCGACCGCAAGCCTCATGAGACTGTGAACAAGGCTTGTAAGCCCCTCTTAAAAATGGTGTTGGGCAGCAGTGGAGGTGGCCGTAAGCCCCCCTAGCCCCCCACTTCTGCCTTGTGAAGGAACCCTGATGCCACAAAGGAATCCACGGTGGGTTGGATATGGTGATCATATTTTTGTGTGTGTGTTAAATATGGTTTGGAGGGCTCAAAGTTATTCACGGTTCTTTCACGGGGGTCCTGTGCCCCAACTCTAGCGAATGTGGAGGGATGACTGTACTCTAAATATATATATATATAAAAATATATAAATAAAATATAGTTCAGGAGGGCTAGAATTATTCACGGTTTTTCCACATTCACAGGGGTCCCGTGCCCCTGACCCTAGTGAATGTGGAGGAATAACTGTAGTTTGAATCCATTGCTCCATGTCCTAATCTCTGGAGCAGCAGAAAACAAGCTTTTTCCATCCTCCATATGACATCCTTTCAAATATTTAAACATGAATATCTTGCCACCTCTTAACCTTTTCTCCTACAGGCTTCTCTTTCTCAATCAGGGACAAAGACAATAAAACGTAACACTCTAACAATACGTGGAATGAAATCCCCAACACTCCACCAGTCGCTACCCATCTCAGCACCTTAAACACAACTCAGTGGCTTAAGATGGTGAATCAAAGAGGAAGGTCTTCAATCGTTTAGGAAAAGGGGGAGATCCTCCTCCAGCCGGAGGTCCAAAGGAAGACCGATCCACAAATGCAGAGCCAGATCTTGAAAGGCTCACTGTGCGAAGTTAACCAGAAACAAATGGGAGCAGGGAAGGAGAGAGAGGGGGAAGAATACCGAATAGGAAAATGAAGTTGGGCAGGGTGAAATAGCTCCCGTTTGCGGTTTGTCTGAAGATGGAGTGGAGGAGGTGTTAGGCAGACATAATTAGGTTAGGCTAAATGGAAAAACAACATTCTTTGGGTTGTGTTAAGGGCTTGCGGAACAGAGAAGCATGGCTATTCTCTGTTCAGAAACTGGTGCTGTGAAATATTTTTAGACTCTGGCTGTAATGGTCTTACAAGCCCTCTGTTTTTAGATGGTAATAATGTGTCTTCAGGGCTGGGAGGATGTCAATTTGTGAGCCTTGCTGTGTTCACTTTGCTTTTGTTTCCTACGAACAGGAACCTGGTGCAAAACGATTTTTGCTTAGAATTAAAGAATTCTGAGCCCTGGAATTACTTTTGCCTCCTGGAACTGAACAGAATTTCCTCAATCCTTCCATGCAAAATCCACCTCTGGGAGCATATGTACACAACATAGCTATAGAGTTTTGTTTCCACGTTTAACTGTCAAAGCTTCGTCCTGTGGGATCCTGGCATTTGTAGCTTGGCGAGGCATCTGAAATTCTCTGTTCTAATGCTGTACTTCTGGGAGCTCTGAAGTGCCCCACAAAGTTACCGATCCTAGAATTCCATAGGCTGGATCCATGACAGTTAAAAAGTGATATGAAGATGCTTAACTATGTAATTTCAATACCCTGGATTGGCTCTCATTTTTTATTTGAGGCAGTGGGTGTTGTTGGCTAATGTGTAGGTTCAGCCACATATACACACACACACATCTCCAGAATCTATCAACCGGGAGGCAACCAGAAGGATTTTCCTCCATTTCAAAGAGAGTTTTGAATTGCCTAGAATGTTTTTTTCCAGAGCTGAAGAGTCATTGTATGTGTGTGTGTGTGGGGGGATCTTTTTATTACCTTCCTTGCTTTCCTCGGCTCTGTAGATTTCACTCTAGCATAAACATCCTATTCTGCCCACCACATGTGTGTCAGTGTGCATGTTTAGAAAGAAAGCATCTTTAAAAATAGCTTTTCTTCCTGAATCCTTTCTCACCCCTTTTGCAAGCACAAGAATCCTTCTTCATCCTCTCCCTTCCTAACCAATATGGCTCAGGAAAAGACAAAGATAGAACCCGACCTGCCATTATATATGTGTGTGTAAATTCATAATACAGGAAGACCCTACCTTTTGACACCTTGACTTACTCTTTTGTTGTTTCCAAATTAAGGACAAGTTCCATTAATTTGAGGGAGGTTCTGCTCTTTACCGAGGCACACTTGGGACCTCTTGCATCCATGCATTGCTTGCAAAGTGAGCTGGGGGCGGGAGGCTAAACCAGCTGAGAAACTTTGCAACCAGTCCATGCATGATCAGCACATTAAGTCCTTTATGCTTCTGACAGTACAGTACCTAGATTCCACTTTGCAACCAGTTCTGTCTTCTGGCAGTGCTTTGGGGTCTTTCAGCTGTCAGATAAGTGGGGGAAACCTGTCCAGATCGAGTAATAGTACCACTCTGTTTTGCACGCTCTATTCCAGTCCCACAGTATGTAGTACCACTCTATTCTGGTTTGGTCAGACTTCACCAGTGTCCAGTTTTGAGCACAACAATTCAAGAGGGATATTGACAAATTGGAACATGCTGAGGAAGGCAAGCAAGGTGGCAAAATGTCTGGAAACCATGTCGGATTTTCGGGAACAACTTTGGGAACTGTTTGTGCTTAGCTTGGGGAAGATAATATTGAGGGGTGATAATGGTAACCACTCCTAAATATCTGAAGGGATGTCATATATACAGTGGAGCAAGATTGCTTTCTGCTGCTTCAAAGACTAAGGACCTTTCTGCACTACATAACTGTTGCACTATGCTTCTACTTTAACTGCCATGATTTTGTGGAATCATGGGATTTGCAGTTTGGGAAGGGATATTTAGAACTCTCAGCCAGAGAGCTCCAAGACTACAAGCCTCAGGATTGTACTAGAGGCAGCCGTGGTAGTTAAAGTGCAATCATAGTGCCGTGGTTATGTAGTGTGGAAAGGCCCTAAAACTAGAACCAATACATTCAAATTATAAGAAAGGGGATTCTATCCAAATGTTAGGAAGAACTTACTGACGATGAGAGCTGTCTGAGAGTGAAGTGGAATGCTTTGGAGGCACTCCTTATTTGGAGGTTTTTATTGGGACGTTGGACCGGCATCTTTCGGGAGCGCTTTAGCTGTGTATTCCTGCATGGCAGGAAGTTGGATTAGATTCCAATAAAGTGGAGAATCTCTCACTTTTACGAACAGCCTTTGCAGGGGAAATGGCTGCCTATGCATATTCTGAAACTCCTTGCAGCGGTTGCATCTATCAGTGATAGAACATCTGGTCAGGGGATGGTGCACATATTTGACCTGAGGCTCTTTGGAGCAAAATCCCTTTTTGTCTCTAACTGGAAGTAACTGGATATCTACTTCTGATTTTGGCTTTGGGAGCCGGAGGACTGGATTCTGGGACAAAATGGTTGCTCCAGGAGTCTTCGATAACTGGAAAATGACCAGTATGGGTGATTTTTTTTTCGTGGTGGTTTTCAGGGGCCTGAGGATGATAAATATCTATCTTGGTCCACAGACCATACTTTGTCCGCCCCTGAAGTAAATTATCAGTGGAAGCCAAGTAAATCGCATCTCTTTCACACCACACAAGTACAGTATTATGATTCCTCTTTAACAGGCATGGCTGTAACCTATGGGATCCTGAGTTTGGAGAATCACTAGAGTTCTCTATTCTGCACTGTATTCTGCATTGGTTAGGCCTCACCTGGAATCCTGTGTCCAGTTCTGGGCACCTCAATTCAAGAAAGATATAGAGAAACTGGAGCGTGTCTACAGGAAGGTGACCAAAATGGTGAAGGGTCTGGAAGCCATGAAGCCCTATGAGGAGCGGCTTAGGGAGCTGGGGATGTTTAGTCTGCAGAAGAGAAGGCTAAGAGGGGACATGACAGCCATGTTTAAATATTTGAAAGGATGTCATGTTGAGGAGGGAGCCAGCTTGTTTTCCGCTGCTCCAGAGACTAGGACAAGGAAGAATGGATTCAAGCTGCAGGAAAAGAGATTCCACCTGAACCTCAGGAATAACTTCCTGATGGTCAGAGCTGTCTGGCAGTGCAATATGCTGCCTCGGAGTATGGTGGAGTCTCCTTCTTTGGAGGTTTTTAAGTGGAGGCTGAATGGCCATCTGTTGGGGGTGCTTTGACGGGTGTTCCTGCATAGCAGGGGGTTGGACTGGATGGCCCCTGGGGCTCTTCCAAATCTATGATTCTCTGGCAGAGAATTTGAAAAACCTCACAGAACTAAAAATCCCACCATTCCATAAGATATAGCCATGGCAGTTAAAGCATTATTAAAGTGTTATAATTGTGTACTGTGAAAGAAACCTTAGGTGGAAAGGAAGGGAAGAAATTGGTACCCCCTTGGATGTTCTGGAAGGCAGATTGATCAGATTAATTCTTCATTTGTCTCCGGCTCTAATTTTGTTGATGCTTTGCCTTTTACTCAACTGTTTGAAGGATCAAAGCATATAAAACTGAGCACTAAGCTGCCAGCCAAAGAATAATCTTAGTTTTAGGGTTTTAGGGTGCTTTCATTCTGGGTGATCCTAGAGCTACCAATGCAAAAGACAGTGCAACTATTCCATCTTTTCCACCCGAATGGATGTGTTTGTGGAAAGAAAAAAGAAAATTGAAAGTGCAGTAGGAAAATGGCATACAAATGTAAAAATGCATTTGTGCCCCCTTAAAATTCTGTCAAGGAGGTCCCCTTAAGTAGCATTTTACACCACACACACATACACACACGCACACACACACATATATATAAAGCTCCTGTTCTGAGGAGGTGGGAACAACCAGTGGCAAAAGATGGCTTCCTTTTCAGTTTTGACTAGGAGTTAGCCAAGGTCCTAATTAGAAATAAAGAGAGGGCATTAGAAAGTTCCTTTAAAACATAGAATGGATTTTTTGGGGAGGAGGTGGGATTTTTGCATGGTTTTCCAGATTTCCAAGGGTTCTTTTAAACTGGAGTGTGGTTTGCTGAGGTAGGCTTACAGCTTGAAGGAGAAATGTTCTTGTCTTTGATTAAAAAAAAAAAGTAATAGTGGTGTAATGCAAAAGTGCCATTTCGCTGATACTTACCGTAACTCTAAGATAATAAGCTTTTTAAAAAGAGAGAGAGAGAAAGAGAAGAGAAGAAGACATCTGTCTCAGAGTTAAAAAGAAGCCCACTCGATGGTGGGAATAAAATGTTGCAGTGGGTGCCAGGAATTGGCAGAAAATAGTCCCGGACAAGATAAGTGGATATTTTCTTACGAGCCAGGAACTGCAGCAAGAAATACTACAGTGTCTAATAACTTCCTGACACTTTTGCCCCCTCTGGAGTCATTGAAGGCAACTAGATTTTTAAGCTTCATCTGAATTTTGTTCTTTTTCTCCCCATTTTTTTTGTTTGACCATGCAGGATTGATATCCAGAATTCCAGTGGCCCGCCAGCACAACGACGCTACCGGAACTGGAATCCGCCATTGTTAGGCAATCTTCCCGACGACTTCCTTCGCATCCTACCCCAGCAGATGGACAAGGTGCAGGTGGGAAATAGAGGGGTTTTTTTTTATTTATTTTGATCATTTGAATGTCTTGAAAAACTGTTGCGTGCTGCAAATAAGCTTGAGTGAACCTTGAGCTGCCCATTGCTTTCGGCGAGGCTGGCGAGAGGAAATGGGAAGCGTTGTCTTCCATTTTGGCTTATCCGAATGTTTCCATGTTATCCAGATTAACAAAAGGTGGCTAAACGTTTGATTGACAAAAGGTGGCTAAACGTTTCACTTCTTTTCCCCAGAAAATAAGCCAACTTCGAACCATGGCCCATGAAGTTGGCTTGTGTAAGCAAGCTGTAGTTAATATTAACCACAGTAAGTGGAAAATATACCACAAAAACTTTGCCCCAGGAGGATTGGGATGATATATGTGAGCTATTCCATCATGCTATCCACTTTGGCAATATTCTCCCAGAAATCTATGCACTATTGGCCTTGACTAATGGAAAATGTATGCAGTCTTGCATCTTAAGTATGTTTACTTTAGTATATGGCTGGTATTGCTTTGAAAGAAATGGATGTCTCAGTACCACTTATTTACTATGATTCCTCCTTGACCAGTTCAGCGCAAACAGGGAGGCTTAGGGCTTTATCACACGAGGCAGGTAAATTGCAATTGCAGCAGGTTAATAGCATCTTTGGCTGGGACTGATCGCATGACCTCATTTCTCTTTTGTTGTTCTGGTGGGAAACTCTTTGAAAAATGTTTCTTTTATTAACACAAGACATCCATTAATGATCTCCTTTGCAAAAGAAATGTGATAAAGCCCTGTGTCGTTAGAACAGCTACAGTGAATTAGCTTGTTCGAATTTATCAAGGAAAAAAATGGGTGTGAGTAATTGGAGGCATACGTCTGACTCAGAGCAGGTGTGATAGACCACAGGGGCTTTGTCTAATATATAAAAATCAAAATTTGCTTGTCTGTGTCAGGCGAAGACCTGATATGGTGGGCTGCCTGAAAAGATTTTGTGGAATCCTAAAGTTGGCAGGGGCCTTTAGAATTCTCAGCCAGAGAGGTCTTTGGCCGCAAGTCAACTGTGTCTGTTTTGAATAGGCTGGTTGATATGGAGATGAGGCCTAGCAGCAAGGAGGAGGGCAGTGTATTCCCTCAGGAACCCAGCCTCTGTCTGTTAATAACTCTGAATACAGATTGGATTGGGGAATACGGGGAAAAGTTACAGGTACTGGACAAGACCAGTTGGGGAATTAGAGACAGAGGATCTCAAATCTTTCTAACAAGTATTACCTATGAGAAAATAAAATCCCAAAGAATGCTGGGTATCTACGCTAGTCCTATATAAAGTCTTCTAGACTTTCCTGAGTGAGCTCAGTGCAGATCAGAAGGGTGAGTAATTTGCACTTCTTGGCCAGAGAGGGAGTACATCTTGACTGTTGCTTCTCCAGGACTCCCAACAGCTGAACGGAGACATGGGTTTGCTCTGTAGGACCTGTTTGCTTTAGGTATAGGAAGCTATTTTTATAACATCTCGGGTTGAGGAATTGTTTTGATACATCTAGAGATCTTGTCAGCTAAGTTAATAAGCTGGATGAGCCCTCGAGCAACTGGGCTTTTCCTTCTCTCCACATATTTATTTGAAAAAACTACTTGCCATTGCCAAAACACACAGACAAAATGCTTAACTATGGCTAATGGAAAACAGGAACCATGATGGAGGAGTAAACGAAGAGGAGGAGCATGCAAAGCAGGGAGCAATTATTTGAGCACAAACTGCAATACCACAGAGAGAGAGAGAAGCAAGCCAGAACCTCCAGACATTTCTGGTTTTGTAAAAACCCTATTAGTGAGTTTTCTGGGGCAGGAAACTAGGCGTACAGGTGTCATATAAGGTGTGAGATGGCTTCTGTTTGCCATGCCTACTAGTTGGTTGGTTCTTCATTGCCAAATGCCTTTTCTAGAGTTCTCAAAGCTGCCATCAAACAACTAAAAGCCCCGGAAGCCAGCAAAGCCAAGGATCCTTGGACCAAGAGAGGAAATGGAAGCAGTATCTTGAAGATGAGCGGATCGCGCTCTTCCTCCAGAATGAGGAATTCATGAAGGAACTGCAGAGGAACCGGGATTTCCTTCTGGCCCTTGAAAGAGGTAATGGGTCATTTCAGAAGCTTCCAATGGTGCTTTTCCATTGTTGTGGTAATGTGTCTCCTTTTATTTGTTTAGATCTACTTAATAGGATGGCACCATGGTTTAGCAATAGCAATAGCATGTGTATTCCTACACTGCTTATCAGCTAAGTGCTCTCTAAGTGGTTTACAATGTGTTAGCTAATTGCCCCCAACAAACTGGGTACTCATTTTACTAACCTGCAGAAGGATGGAAGACTGAGTCAACCTGGAGCCCGGCAGGATCGAACTCACAGCCTTGTGGCTGCAGTACCAGCATTTAACCACAGTGCCACCAGAAAAATAGGAATCTATCTTGCACCAGGACAAGCTGTGGCCTGGGGCCTATCTAGTCCTAACTAGATAGACCTACTGAATTAGTTGTGGTAGGTAAAGGGTTATGACCTGTTAAGCTCTGTACAGCTTAGGGACTTTTCCTCACTATGCTGTTATAGTGCTCTTATTCCACTTCCAACATTCTGTGGAATCCTGGGATTTGTAGTTTAGGGAGGGGCATTGGGAATTCTCATCCAGAGAGCCTCAGGAAAATACAAACTGCAGAATTCCACAGGATGTTGAAAGTGGAATCATAGTACTATAACAGTGTAGGGCAGAAAGGCCCTAGGTCCAGCCTATCTCACAGATCATATCTCCCAATGTTGACCCTGACCAAGAATGACGAGCCCTGGAGGGTGGAGAGAAGAAGCAGTGGGTCCAGTAATGAGAAAGGCTGAGCACTGAGAAGGGACAGAGAGAGAGAGACTGAGAGAGAGAGAGAGAGAGAGGAAGGGAGGTTGCATATCTACTTGGGGAAGAAGCAGGGAACTCAAGACGGAAGGAGGTTGGCTCCCAGTTCATTTTTCTCTAGAGGGTCAAGGGTCTATGACAGAAAACACTGTTTTCAGACCTTGTTTGATCACATAGATACTACTGTTGCTGTGCTTTTTTCCCCCATCTCTGAATAGTTTCTTCTAACCCTTTCTCCTTTCAACTGGGAGCTTACCTTGATAGATGGCTCATAAATTTATCATGTGTGTGTACGTTTGTATGCGTATTCTTTGTTCCCATCAAGATCGCTTGAGGTATGAGTCAAAGAAATCCAAGATGAACAGCGTGGCCGTCAGCAGCGATGTCAGTTTTTCCTCTGTAATATCAGGTATGTCATGTCGGATTGCTTCTCTCTGTTCCTAACACCATCATCCCTACAGCTTTTCTTCCTAATGGTTGTGCCGGGCTTCCTTGCTTTGTATGGTGGCCACCTAAACCAGGGCTTCAATTTTCTGGCCAGCCGCCAGGACTGGATGGTGTCAGGCCAGGAAAAAGAAAGAACTTGGAGATGGGGGAATAGAAGTAACTCCAGTTCTGGCATAGAAAAGTGGGGAAATGGCTCAATCAGAATGGGGGACCCCATGGACACCCTCGTACAGCACCCCTCCTAGATCCCCAAGGGGGAGCAGTGTGATCCCCTAATCCTACACAGTTGCACACTCCTGTTCTAAGAGATTAAGCTCATTCTTTTCAGGTTTAGATGCTAAAATGAAACTGCTCTCTCTCTACCCCAAACCTCCCTTGCACATGCAGGGGATGGAGGCAGAATTGCAAGCCGGCGGCTGCCGTTCCCAGCCATAGCAGATGCAAACTCCTCTTTCCTTTTTAGCTTTTGCACAAGGAGATATTGCCTTGCTGGCAGAACGAGTCGATAATCCTGCTTAACCTTAACCATCAAGCCGAGCGGCAGCCTCAGAAGAGGGAATTAAGAGTCTCTCTCTCTCTCTCCTTTGATATCCCGTTATTAAAACTGCAGAAGGGGAATGGCCTAGTGTTATAATGGGAATGTTTCCTATGAGGCAACCAACCATGCTGCGTCACAGGGAAAAAACATGGAAAGCAAAATAGCTCTAGCCGGCTGTCTAAGAGGCTCGGAGTGGACACGTTCCCACAATTCCACATCCATGCAGAACCACATTCGATGCCAGGTAGAGATGCCAACATCTGAGAGTCCGTCTCCATCAAAATCTTCTTTTAAAACAATCAAGCTCCTAGTCCTTAAGGCCACAAATTCTGCAGTGTGAAGAGTGGGTGAAATGGAGAGAGATTGTTAATTCTTCTCTCATGCTAGCAGAATGCAAACTCACCAGCTTGAACAGAGCAGCAACTAATTTAGGAAAAGCAGAAGAAAGTACTGCACAGAGCGCACTATTTGTATATGGAATTCCTCATCACAGAATAGAGTTATATCTTGGCTTATGGGTTTAGATAGGCTGAAAATGTCCTTAGACAGATTCCTGAAGGAAGTGAAGCCTGTCCAATGGAACTCTCACATTCAGAGGCATGAAGTATAAATAGGCTCTGAGGATGGGATACACTTAATTATAGTGGTAAATTTAATTTAGGGTTGAACAGGTGAAAAAAAATACAGTATATTGGTATGTAGGATAATAAGAGTAATTAGGTAATGGTAGCTGTGTTTTAGGATAGAAATAAGAATGAAATTATGAATTTTATATTTTGAAAAGGATAAAAATAAGAATGAAGTTACTAATAGTATATTTTGAAAATGTTAATTATGGGTGAAATTAATAACTGGTATAATGAGAATGAGATTAAGATGTATATAATTAAAAATATATAACCGATATGATGTATAACATATTGTATAAGTAATACTATGTATAAGAAATTTGGAGAGAAATAGAAATGTAAGCATTTTTTTTGCCTTTCCCTTCACTTTTATGTTTATGTTATTTTTTTTTCCACAATAAAAAATATTCAGAGGCAGTATACCTTGGAACAGAAGTTGTAACAGAACAAAAACAGAAAAGAGAGCTCTTATCTTTCATTGCCTAACTGGAACCCACTGAGTGACCTGGGACAAGTCACACTCTCTCAGCCTCAGAGGGAAGCAAAGGCAAACTTCCTCTGAACAAATCTTGCCAAGAAAACCCTGTTATAGGGTTGCCATAAGTTGGGAAAGACCGGTGCAGATGCAGCTTCTAGTGGCTTTAGCTGAGCGAAGATTTGTTTCTGTTTCTTCTGCTTCTCATTGATCCCAGATGTGTTTTGCTTTTGCAGACGATGTCGTTCGCTCCTTAACTGGCATGTCCAGTGGTGCTGTTTCCGAAGATGCCTTATTCAGGGACAAATTAAAACACATGGGAAAATGTGAGTTGTGTCTGACGATGAGATTTTAATCTTGAGCCGTGATCAGGCTTGCTGGTGAAGTTGTGACTATCCCTCTGTTTGAGTGTGTGTATGCAAAAACATTTGAGAGCCAGCTTGAAGTAGTGGTTTGGACTAAGACTCTGGGAGAGCAAGGTTCAGATCCCTGCTCGGCCATGCAAACCCACTGGGAGACCTTGGTTGAGTCACATTCTCTCAGCCTCAGAGGAGGGCAGTGGCAACCCCTCTCCGAACAAACCCCATGATAGGGTCGCCTTCAGGTCTTCAGAAGGCAGAAGAGGCTCCCGAGGAGCTGCAGCCCTGGGCTGAGGACACCGATGAAATATCCGTTGATCCTTAACATAACAGACCTTAGAAATATCTCGTGGGTCTCCTTTTCTTTTTCCTTTAAAAGGCCCCCGTTCTTTGCTTTTAAATGCCTGACCTCTGCTTTCTTTCAGCTACGCGCAAGAAGCTGTTTGAACTTGCCAGAGCTTTCTCAGAGAAGACGAAAATGAGGAAGTCAAAAAGAAAACAGCTGTTAAAGCATCAGGTGTATCCTTCCGTATCATGCCAGTTTCATGAATGGACCAAATATTCTCTTGTTGGTTGGTCTCCTTGTCAGAGAGTGTGCCAGATTGGGAGCCATGGGGCCTTTCCACACTGCACTGTTATAGTGCTATTATTCCACTTTCAACATCCGATGGAATCCTGGGATTTGCAATTTAGGGAGGGGCATTGAGAATTCTCAGCCAGAGAGCTCTTGGGTCTCAGGAAACTACAAAGCCCAGCATTCCACAGGATATTGAAAGTGGAATAATAGCACTATAATAATGTAATGCGGAAAGGCCCATAGACAGCTGGCTGTTGCCCAAGAGAGCAATGATATTACTCCATTCCTTGGACTTCCTCTGGTTTCTGGAACAAGCCTTCATGCTTCAAAGAGAGATTTGAATTCAGGACTCTCTGACCCACTACCCATTGATAGTGGTGATGATAAAATCATAAAAGCATAGGGTCAGAAGAGACCTCAAAGGTTATCCAATCCAACCCCCTGCCATGAAGGAATACACAATCAAAGCACTCCTGGCAGATGGCCATTCAGTCCCTGTTTAAAAATCTCCAAAGAAGGAGATTTATATCCCACCTTTTCCCCAGTCTGGGGCTTAATGTGGCTTACAAAAATTAAAACAGATGCAGCTAAAAAATTATTATGCAATCTAGTTACAGGTTGAGTATCGCTTATCCAAAATACTTCTTCTCCTTAATCATAAGCCCAGGATGGGAACAGCAGCTTCGACAGCTAATCTGCTCGACGATGTCGAAGGACATTCATGTGGTAAGATGGTCACCAGTGTCTAACACAACCACTATTTCAGGTTTGTCTTAGCTACCCAAAACATGCCAGTTGCGTGGAAGCCACCTGGAGACTTCAGGCAAAGAGATAAAGTCTTTTGTTGTTCCATTAAAAGTGTGTCTCTAACGAATCGAGCAGCATTTTCATTTTTAGAAGAGGCATTCCAGAGGAGGCATTCCTATATCAGAGAGGAGGCATTCCTATATCAGTGTTACTGCCTTGTTTCTATCCTACATTTGCTCAGATGCAAATGGAGATTCTTTGATATATGACATCACGGCATTTCACATCACCAGCTGTGACATCAGAAATACACGCCACGTGTCTGTACAGGACGGCCCAAATAAAGGCACAAGTGTATCTGTAATGATGACTCATTCTTAACTGTAGGAGGAGGGAGAATTGGTGTGAGCTCCTCTGTGATGTGGAAGCTTGTGTACGTCTTCACCAGCAGAAGCTGCTCCAGCTTAAGAAGTCCGTCCCCTAGGGTTGCCAGATAGAAAACTAGAGAGGGCTCCTGTACCTTTAACGGTTGCGTAGAAGTGATGCTCGTCACACAACCAGGAAGTAAGCATGCGAGAAGTTCCCTCTACTACACAGCCATTAAAGGTACAAGATGCCTGTCCAGTTTATACTTTAGCAACCCTGCCCCACCTGCTGTAGTTGTGCTGCCTTCTCTCGTTCAGTGACAACGGCACGATGCAAGCTCGACAGAGCTGCAGAACGGGTGTCCATATTCCTGTGTCTCTCTCGGCATTTCAGATGAAGACAGCCAAGCCAGAAGACGGCCGTTACCTGTAGAGGAAGAAACGTCAAAAGAAGTGCAGTGAGGCAACAGATGACGTGAGGTTAGGGCTTCCCCATTTGGCCCTTTTTTTGCCTTAGAGTACTGGAAATATCATGTAATAACCTGGGTATTTGGAATTTGATGTGTGTTTTCTCTACTGACCCACACATGATCCACAAAACTGATGGTTTTTTTGTCTTAGTTTTCAAGAGACCAGCATTAGTAGTAGTAGTAGTCTTGAGGTTTTTAAGATCAGCTTTTAATAGGTGTATTTAATCATTGTTCAGTAACAAGGCTGAAAAGTTTTGTGTGCCCGTATTAAAAAACAGTATGGGTTTGTATATAAAACAAAGCCAAAGTCGTTGACAAAAGATTCTTAGACATATAAAATGAAAAGCGTTTTATGTATACGGTACGTCTTCCGCTTTCGTGAGAGTGATGGGCACAGGACCCCCTCGAAAGTGAAAGTATTGTGAATAAACTGAAGCCTATTTTAGAAGCAGCCAGCAGCCACAGTGGTAACCAACTGAGCTCCACACCAAACTTCTCTCCTTCCTCCTCCTGTCCTCAGCAGCCTCCCATCACCCAGTTCCCCCCGTCACTTCCCTTTACCACCTCCTAACACCTCTCTCCAGTCCCAGCAACAGCAACTCCTGATTTCTTTTCCTGCACACGTTGGAAACTTCATGCCTCTTCCAGATTCTCAGATCAGAAAAACTCAAGCAGGTTTTAACTTTCTCTTCTCCCACTCCTAACACCTCTCCCCAGTCGCCTAACAGCAACCCTTCATGCAACCCCAGGAAAACTCAACGGGACTGGGGAGAGGTGTTTGGCGGAGGGGAAGAGAGTTGAGTTTTCCTGGTCTGAGAATCTGGGAGAAGGGTGAAGTTTACAATGTGTGCAGGAAGGCAACTGAGTGGCTGGGGCTGGAGAATGGTATCAGGAGGAGGAGAAGAGAAATTGGGGGAGGCACTAGAAAATGGGAGGTTGCTTCTGGTGTCTCTAAAACTGGGTGGAGTTTTCCTGGTCCAGAGCCCTGGTGTTGCAGTGGTTAAATGCCGGTGCTGCAGCCACAATGCTGTGAGTTCAATCCTGCAGGGCTCCAGGTTGACTCAGCCTTTCAACCGTCCATAAGTCAATAAAATCAGTACCCAGCTTGTTGGAGGCAATTAGCTAAATACATTGTAAACTGCTTAGGGAGTGCTTCGCACTGATAAGCAGTATAGAAGTGTAACTGCTATTGCTATTGGTCTGAGAAGCCACCTTGGGTCCCATCTTGGGAGAAAAGTGGCATATAAATGCAACAAATTTATTAATTAATCTCAGAAGGGAATGGTGGTACCAATCAAAGGAGGAGTGGGGGGTGTGGACCTTAAAACTCGTGAACTCAAATTTGTGAAAGTCAAACCCACAAATGTGAAGGGCTGACTGTATGTTGTACTCATTGTTATGAAGCTGGGAAGAATGCCTGGGAGTTTTAGCTACAGAGATGCTTTGTGGGGCGGTAGCCTCGTTAAATTGTGGAGGAGGAAGATAACATGGTTCTAGTGCTGGTTTGGGCTGCTGCTTAACGCTCTGTGGTGTGCTCTGTTGTAGCGAGGATGGGAGAAAGGTGGATTTCTACAGCATCCCAGAAGTTTCTTCTGCTTTGGCTAGGGGTTTTTTTTTTGGCTTTGAAACATGTCACTTAAAACAAGTGGACTCGGTTTATGTTCACATCCCCTTTCCCTTTTCTTCTGCTTTCTTCTAGATCCTGAGCTGGCAGCTGAAAAGAAGAAGAGCCACGTAAGCTGAGAATTGGAAGATGGCTTTTAAAGGAGCGGTTTTTGGGCTGATGCTGCATTCCAGCCCTGGAGTTGTCGGACGCTTCCCAAACGAAGTACAAGCATTGCATAATGTCAAGGCACACAACATTTTCTTACCAGTGGGTTGAACGCAGTTCTGGGTTGTGGGTTTTTTCCTCCCATTTTCTTCTTCCTCAGTCTGAAGATTCCAGCCAGAAAAGGGGGTGAGGGGAGAGATGAACTTAACATCTGATCTGGATTTTTTTTTCTTTCCTATACCAGTTTTTTTGTTTTTTGCCATTGGAGAATGAATTTGAAACTCCAAACGATGTGTCCAGGCCCTGTCTTTCTTTGTAACACCGTGCTGTTCAGATGTATAAATGAAAAAGAATGATGATGTTTAAACGTTTCAAACCCATCTCTCTTTTACTAACAGATATATGTCCTTTGTCAAGGTACGGGACAGCCACAGCATTTCATTGTAGGGTTGATTTTTTTCCTGTTCTGTTTTGTTTGTTTGTATGACTGTTGCTGCTAATAGAAAAGAAGCCCAAATCGAGATAATACCTGGCTGTCTCTATCCAAAAATAATATAAATTTCTCTTCATGAAAGGGTGGAGACCCAGAAGCATCTCGTAACGGATTTGTCCCTGTGTTGGTCCTTGCTTTATTATTATTATTATTATTATTATTATTTTAAAAAAGCAGATTAAGGTCCGTCCATTATGAAGCCATCTCTCCTCACCCCATTGCTTTGCTGTGCTTGCTCTTCTAACGTCATGTTCCGTGTATTGCTGAAAAATGAGATTGAAAAATAGAGTTGGTGTAGCAGGTTCATATCCTCTGTATAGTCCCATTTGTGTTTTTGTGAACTACGGCTCCTTTGCAACTTTGTCACGGGATCCTCAGTCATGTCCCATACTGTGTCGAGGTAATGTTTGAAAAGCTGG
Source organism: Iguana delicatissima (assembly GCA_948472985.1). Taxonomy (NCBI): domain Eukaryota; kingdom Metazoa; phylum Chordata; class Lepidosauria; order Squamata; family Iguanidae; genus Iguana; species Iguana delicatissima. The sequence goes on from CAOKZL010000007.1 coordinate 327,321, forward strand.
TATTTTACCCTCCAACGGTCCCGATTGGGCAGGGACAATCCAGATTAATTCTTTGTCTTCCCACTTTCCCAGCTGCTTTTAAAATGTCCCAGTTTCTCTCTTTTCCTCCCATTTCCCCCCTTTGTCCTCAGCCTGCTTCAGTGCTGCAAATGGATTTCAGAGTGCAGAAGTAGCTTGCATTCAATTAATTCATTGTGGGGAGGTGAGGAAAGGAGAATAAATGGATTCTTGTCTTTCCAAGTAGGCTCAGGCAAAAGCAGACTCCTGCAGCCTCTTCTAGCTTGTGCGTCCTTCCTCATTAATAGCTGTTACCATTTTGGTCACACTCTGATGTCGCTTGGCCACACACGTCCCAGTTTTCGTCTGTGAAATGTTGGAGGATATGTGATACCAGGCCTTAAGATATGGAAATCGTAGGCTCATAGAGTCGGAAGAGACCACAAGGGCCATCCGGTCCAACTCCTTATTATGTAGGAGGACTCTGTTAAAGCACTCCTGAAAAATGCCCACCCAACCTCTGTTTCAAGACCCCCTCAAACAAACAGAGTCCTCTGGGGCAGTCTGTGCCACTTTTTAAACATACTGGTTGGGAGCTTATGGAAGCTCTAGCCCCCAAAGTAACTTTTCCAGCCAACTAAGCCACAGTTGACTAGGAAGGGTGCACACATTTGGCCTCCTCCGTGTGGTACCAATTTTTTCAAACATTAACCTCAGTAGCATCTTTTGAAACTGTGTGTGAAAGAAACACGTGCATGAGAGTCTTGGGAGGGAATTTAGGGTGGGTGGGAGTTGGCTTGGTTTCGATTGGATTTGCCTGCATGTGAGTTGTATTAGGGGTGGGATAGCCCCCCAAGGATTATGGCTTCCGGGCGGCAGCGTTTGGTGAATTTGTTCCTCAAAGACTGGAACGCTGAACGGTGGGAGGCGGAAGCTTGCTGGCAGAGCGCCCGCTTTGACGCAGAGAGTCCTGGGTTCAAATCCAATATCTCAATGCAAAAGAATTGTCTGGGATGGGAGAGGCCCCAGGCTTTAAAGTCTGCCCCTAGATGTTAGACTGCCGCCACCAATTAGGGTAGACAGGATTGTGTATAGATGGACCAATGACCTTATTCAGCATAAAACTGCTAATAACCCAAAGGCTGTAGATTCCAAGCCAGCCATAAATTTTACTGCTCCCTTTTATAAGTGCATGAAAGTATTAAGAGCAGGTTTATGAATTGTTGTTAACCATTTTGGCCAAAAGAATCTTTAGATCTTTAACAGAATTGTTCTAAGAACCTAGTAGATGCATCAAAGTTTCGTGCATTTCGTCCCTGCCATTCTGTTTTGCTGCGGTCTGTGTCTTTCCTGAAGGAATGCATCTATAGCCGGATGAAAATGATCATCCCAAGGTTGCAGATTCAGTGGGACCCTCGTGGCACAACTTTGGGGCCGTGGCGCAGGGCCCACGCCTGGGGCAATAAGTTCCCCGAAAGCCAGCAAGGACAGCTTATCAAGTTTTGAAGGGAGTGGTGTCATATATTTATTTTTATTATTATTATGTACTTATTTATTTTTACATTTATAGTCCACCTTTCCTCCAGGGAGCCCGAGGCTGTGTACGTAACTCTACTCCTCCCCAATTTGTCTTCATGACAACCCTGTGAGGTGGGCTGGGCTGAGAGAGCATGGAAGCATACCAACGTCACCTGATGAGTTTTGTGGCTCAGTGAGAACTCGAAGCTGGATCTTCCAGGTTGCAGTCACACACACCCATCACGACGCCACACTGGCTTTGGTGCTGTAGATGGTAATACAAAGTACTGTAGCATCACAGGGTTTAAAGAGACCACAAGGGCCATCTAGTCCAACCCCCCAGCTAAAGTGCTTCTGAAAAGTGAGCATGCAGCCTCTCTTAAAATTCCTCCAAAGGATCACCATGTTGGCAGCCTATTGCACTGTCAAACACCTCTCGTAATCAAGAAATTCTTCTTAATGGTCAGGTAGAATTCCTTTCTTTGTACTTTGAATCCACTGGTTTGTGTTCTAGAGCAGCAGAAAACAAACCATTTATAAAGACCCATGTCAACAAAGCCAAAGCGTAAAATTACCCAATTTTAGCACAGATTTGTTTGCAGTTTAGGATTGAGCCGTTAGAAATCTCAGCCAGAGAGCTCTTTGGCATCAGGGAACTACAAACCCGAGAATTCCCCCAAGGATGTTGAAAGTGGAATAATAGCACTGTAACGGTGTGGTGCGGAAATGGCATCAGAGTCCAGTTTTCTATCTGTGGCTGCCAAGGTCCAGTTTGAAATGGACACTCCTCACGCCATTTGGAAGTGAAAATAGAGATCTCAAGGCTGTGTTTCAATTTTTTGTCTTAAGAGGAGGCCTAATTTAAGCATTCTTTGTTTCTTGGATAAACAGAGGCATAACTCTAGTTGCCAGTCCTAACAAGAACATACCCTCCAGCTGTCCTGATTTGACACAGATCTAGTTGCCATCACATTTTCTCAGCTGTTTGTACAGTGTCCCAGTTTGTCTCTCTTCCTGCCACTTTCCTCCTTTCTTCTGAGCTTATGTCAGCAGCTGGAAAATGACTTCAAAGTGCAGAAGAGTTTTGCGTTCAATTAACTCAGCAGGGAGGAGAGGAGAGGAAGGAGCAGAATCTCACTCAGAAACTCAGAAAATGCAGAAATTCCAAGATTTCTGTGTGCTTTTCCTTATTAATTACTTTTGTCCTCTTGTTGCCTGGCCCACGCCCTTTTGACAACTCTGCAATCTTGCTTGGCTGCATGGGTCTCAGTTTTCATCTGCAAAATGTTGGAAGGTATGCCCGAGTAGATCCTTTGAATCAGTGGAATTTACAGCAATGTTGACTTGCTGATGCCCCCTGAATTTAGTAGGTCTCCTCTAGCTGGGACTAGCCAGTGGATTTAGGCCAGAGAATGAGTGAGCGAGTGCACCATGGGGCTTAAGGGAGGGTGGGGGGAGAACCCACAGCAAGGTTTTTATGTTCTCTCCAGGACCAAAGCTGACGTCAGTAGAAAACTTGGACAAAAGTTCAGCCTCTTGATCTTGGCAACCGTGCCCTGTACGGCATCCAAGTTTCCAGGCTCTTTGGAGGGGGAAGGGAAGTGGTCTGGTTTAACGGGACCCAGAAGCTTGAGAAATGGCCAAGGATTGACAATTATGGTATGTGTGATTGGGGTGATACGAGAGGAGACAAATAGGCTGCAAAGAGACTCACCTCCTTGGGAGGGGAGGGAATGGCAAGGCAGCCCTCCTCCCGTGCCTTGTCTGAGAATGAGCATCTGCTCATTGCTAAAGCCAAAACTGGAGGCTGGCCACTGGAAATAAAACAGCTGTCGAGCTAGGAAACATGCTCTCTGTGTGAGTGAATGTGTCCCCCTTGTCCCTAGCTGAATAAGCCACCGTCTGTCCTTCCTTCCTTGTTCAGGAGGAGTTTTCTAAATGCTTGGAAAGAACTCGCATTCTGGAATTGGATCCACCTGTTTGGACACCCCAATGTTTCACAAGGGCTTTGATGGCTTCACTTTCTACACTTTTTGTGCCCTCCTCCACATCCTGTGGTTTTTGTTTGGTTTTAAAAAGAGGAACAGAAGCCAGCAAGAAATTCGACCCTGTCAGTCCTGCAGAAAGATGATGGCCATTTCCACACGAGACTCTTATGGTGCTATTATTCCACTTTCAACCTCCTATGGAATCCTGGGGTTTGCAGTAAACCCCAGTAAACTGCAAACCCCCGGATTCCATAGGAGGTTGACATTGGAATAATAGCAGAATAACAGTTTAGTGCAGAAATGGCCAATGTCTTTAGTAGAAGCCATCTGATGTAGAATAGCATCTTTGTAAAATGGGTTAGGTGAGGGGATTTGTGGACACCTATCTTTTCTGAGAATGTGTTTTTTACTTCTCTGGCACACAGAGCTGTAAAAGAGAGCCAGGCAAGCCTATCCCTTTGAGCTTGGGAAAGCTGCTTTTTTGGACCACAGCATCCAGAATGGCCCAGCCAGCGTGGGAAGGAGCTATCCTGGCTGAAGGATTCCGGGGGTTGTAGTGCAAAAACATCATTTGCCCAAACTCTGCCCTCATCTACAAGGAAAAAGCCCAGAAGGCTTGGTATGAGATACCTAAGAGATTTGTTCTACAGTAATACAAACGCCAGTGTAGCGTCGCAGTTTGAGCATTTGGCTATAACCCTGGAGACCAGAGTTCGATTTCCCGCTCAGCCATGGAAACCCACTTGGCCAAGTCCCACTCTCTCATCCTCAGAGGAAAGCAAAGGCAAACCCCCTCTGAACAAATCTTGCTGAGAAAACCCCAGGATAGGTTCGCCTTAGAGTTGCCGTAAGTTGGAAACGACGTGAAGGACATGACAACAAAAATGTACAGATCTATCCATAGGAATATTGCTGCTTTTTCTCCCCTTTTGGAACTCCAGGGGCCTTTCAGCCTAATGCAGTTTTAGTGCTCTGATTCTCCTCTGGCTGCCATGGGATCTGAAGTTTAAGGAAGGGTATCTAGAATCCTGAGCCAAACTCCAAACCCCAAGATGCCCTAAGAAGCAGCCTTCACAAAGTGGAATCACAGTGCTATAACTGAATAGTGTGAAAGGGCCGCATGTCCTTTAACACCCTGGTCAGCAACTAGTTTTACAGGAGGACCCTTGGGGAGTAGAATAGAAAAGGTGGGCAACGGCCACCTTTAAAATGGGGTTTTGCAAAGGTTTATGGCCACCTCTCCCTCTCTTTCTTGACTCTGGATTTGGCCAGTGGCCCCGGGGAACAAGTGATACTTCTCTTCCTAAAGGTCGGATGGGGCCGAGGGGCTTCTGACTGCCAAGCCCTACCAACTTCAGACAGTTCTTCCAGCTCCTGTTTCCTTGGGCACCTTTGTTTCCCCCTCCTGCCCGCAAGTCTACGATCCGCCTCTTTAACCGAAGCAACCATCGTATCCGTTCTTATAAGCAACGTTCCAAGCTGTGCTTCATCCACCATCCCTTGTGGCCCCAACACTTTGGGCATTTCCCTCTGCTGCGGAGGGTTTTGCCTGACTGTGCAACGATGGCATTGTTTCCTCCTTAATGGTTGTTTTTGTGGAAAGAAAAAAAGATGGAAAATGCCAGGGGGAAATGGCATGCAAATGGAAGAAAGGCATCTGTGCCCCCTTAAAGAAGGCAGGGTGATCCTATCCCTGCCAACCCCCTGTTTTAATCTTTACTTCCTCTTGGAAGAACAAATCCCTCTTGTTAAAATTAATGGGTCAATGCAAAAAAAAAAACCATAATTCTCTGCATAGAAATGAGAACCTGCAAATTCTTGTTTAGCTTCCCAGGGTTTATACGAGTGGCCCAGACAGTGATGGGAAAGGCCTAATCCAGAATGGCTTCTCGGGTCCTGGACAGATCTGCAGCCAGAAGGGGTACAGCTAAAGCCTTTAGGTCTCTGCCTCACTGCTAGGCCATTTCCGCTCTAGACTGTTATAGTGCTATTATTCCACTTTCAACGTCCTGTGGAATCTTGGGGTTTACAGTTTGCCCCTCCTTAAATGGCAAACCCCAGGATTTTATAGGATGTTGAAAGTGGAATAATAGCACCATAACAGTCTAGTGCGGAAATGGCCCTAGTCTCCAGCAGGGGAGGGTAAAGTTAGGCAATGGGTCCAGGGAGGTGGAAGGGACAAAGCTGACATCGAACTTTCCTCGCTAGGGGTCAATTAAGGAAACAAAATCATCTGTCCTGGTCACCGTTGATCTGGCTGTGTTGCAGAGCTACAGAAATAACTTTTTGAATGAGAGCATAGAATTGCCAGGCAGAGGATTCTTGGCATTGTTGGAAAAAAAGTTGTACTCCCAAGCTCTGCTCCAATGATAACAGGTTATATTTTGTTACATCACATGTTATATTTTTTGGGTGCACCCTCCACAAAAAGCATGCATTTCGATAGCACGCATATATACCAATGCACCAAAAATCAGTTTGAAGCCGGATCTCCCACAGCAGCTCCCGACAGCATTGTTCTTTTCACGGAAGTTGCTCATTGCTGCTGCTCCCTGCTAGAAATTTCAAGGAAAACAACAACCAGAGAGTCAAGGCACCTTAATTGCTAATAAATTTATTCTGGTACAAGCAGAATTCCCCTTATTACAATCCCTTATTACAATCTCTCTTCAAAGCCAGGAAGAATTAAGAATCTCATATTCTCCAAATGTCCCAATTTGGCAGGCACAAATCTGGATTAATCCTTTATCATCCCACTTTATCGGCTACTTTTGAAATGTCCTGGTTTCTTTCTCCTTTTCTCAACATTCCGGCTTTGTCCTGTGCTTACTTCAGTTGCTACAAATGGAATTTGTAGTGCAAAAGGAGTTTATATCTAATTAACTCAATCCGGGGAGAGGAGAGAAGGGGAACAAGCCTTGCTCTTCCCAGTAGGCTCGGGCAAAAGCAAACCACTGCAGCCTCTGCTAATTTGTGGGCTCTTTCTTATTAGTAACTTTTGCCATCTTGATCATACTCTGGTGTTACTTGGCCACACTCACCTGTGAAATGTTGGGGGGTATAAAATCGGGCAATATTTAGAAAGCAGTCAGGAATAAGTAGTAACGGTGGGGGGGGGGGATTAAAATCTTGCATCTGGGTCGAACCCTTTCAGACATGCAGACTTAAGCACGCCCAGGGCCTAAATCCCAGGGGAAGGAAGATGAATATGTTCCTTCCCGATCTCACATTTCAATTCTTGCCATTTTTAAGGGCGTCAAGGAAGCCGCCAAACCCGGGCTGTTTCTTCAATCAAACGATGTACAATCCTCAGTAATGTTTGTATTGCTTTCTCTAAGAATATAAAAAAAGTGTGTTTTTTTTCTAAAAAAAAAGGAGACAAACCGACAAAAAAGAGACTTCCGTGATGTTTGTGAGTGTTGCTATTTTAGAACTTATTTCCATACATAATTTTTTTCTTAAAGATGTTTAATAGTAATTCCTATAATAAAAAGTCATGTTGTACTCTCTTAATGGTTTCGTTTGGTGATTTCCCCTGTCGAATGTTGTCGCCTTACGGTGGCGAGGCTGTCGCTTGGCAAGGAACAGACTGCAGATCAAATCCAGGTATTTTGGAAAAGACAGGCATGGGTTTGTTGAATGCTGCATAAAGCAACTAAACACGAAATAAGCGTTTTGAATGTACGTAGCTGGCCTTGTAAAGTTATTTTAAGAAAAGTAGTTAGTTACTGTTCCATGGTCTGTCCTGATGCGGTCAGGGAAAGTCCCGATTAATCATCTATTGTCACTCTTTTTCACCTACTTTTAAAAATGTCCCAGTTTCTCTCTCCTTCTCATGCTTTCTCAGTTTTGTCCTCAACTAAATCCATTTGCTTCCAGCTGAGTTCAAAGCACAAAAGTAGTTTGCACTTAGTTAACATGGTAAGAAGAAAAGGAGAGGGAGAGCATGTAGAATTCTCAGCCAGAGAGATCTTTTGCCTCAGTAAACTACAAATCCCAGAATTCCACAGGAGGTTGAAAGTGGGATAATAGCACTAGAACAGTGTAGTGCGGAAAGGGCCATGGTGTCTTGCCTTCAGTAGCAAAATATTCTGGGTGGTCCCCGGAATACGTGTGCAAATGTTGCAGTTTGGAGAGGTGGGGAGACAGTTTTCCTCTGGATTGTGGAAGAGAAGGGGTGAATCACCCCAGTTCTGGATGCCCCCGTGGCTGTTTTCAGCAGTTTAAGCAAAGACGCACCTCAATTGCATCAGTTGTCTTAATGTCAGCTGTCACTCACCCAGAGATCCTGGAGAACCATTGCCAGTTGTTATCTTGAACTCAAGTCTCTTCCAGAGGAGAAGGTTGCTTGTTTTCTTACTTAACGATATTTTTACAAGGTAGCTGGACTCTTGTGCATTTGCCAAACGGAGATTAAAATATATATACACACACACTGCAAAATACAAGAACATCAAAACGTGCAATCAAAATACATTTGTGCTTGCTTTTGGAAAAAAGTTTCATGCGTGGCAGGCGATCTTGTTGCCTTTGTTAACATTTGGTAAAGCCAGAATTCCGAGGGGTTGCCCAAGAAAGGGAAGTGCACATCCATGAGCACACACAACATGAAAGATAAAAGAAAAATTAGGGAAATAAAGGGTGTTTTAACAGAGTTGAGGCCTGATGTGCTTTCGGACCCATTTGTTTGCCTTTTTGGGGAGCCCGTGGTATCCACAGAACTCTCCACCAGCACCACGTTTGAAATGAGTTTATTCTCTTACTGTTAGTTTTCTTTGCTGATCTGCATTTGCACCGTACCCAGAAATACTACGGCCTAATTTAATCACTGAATCTAGAACACACGTTCAAATTAGAAGCTCCACTAAGGCCATTTCCACACTACACTGTTATACACCATTTCCGCACACGAGTGTTATAGCGCTATCATCCCACTTTCAACCTCCTCTGGAATCCTGGGGTTTGCAGTTTCGGGAGGGGCCGGGCGGCCCCTCCCAAAACTGCAAACCCCAGGATTCCAGAGGAGGTTGAAAGTGGGATGATAGCGCTATATCACTCGAGTGTGGAAATGGGCATAGTGCTGTGATTCCACTTTAAACCTCTTATGGCATTCTGGGGTTTAGTTAGTTTGCTGAGGCCCAAGAGCTCTCTGGCTGGGAATTCTAACGGCCCCTCCCTCCCTAAACTGCAAACCTCAGGATTCCATAGGATGCTGAAAGTGTAATAAGAACACTATAACAGTGCAGTGCGGACGGGCCCTGCAAGGGAGAGTTGCTGAGTTAAACAGAGGTGACAAGTGGAAGCGCTTGTCCTTTCCGAAGGGTGAGTCACAGTCCGTCCCTTTTTTTAGAGGCAGAATGAGGGGTTTGTGTTGGCTTCTCTGTAATTTAGGACAAGTGTCTCCGAAGCCAGTCGTCTCGTATTCTTAGGCTGTCTCCCAGAGAAGCTGATTCCTGGAAATGAAGGAAGCAGGATAAGACTGTGTGCCTATTGCAGCCGTAGCCCTCCTGTAGGCGTTCCAGCACATTCATCCAAGGGGACAGGGAGCAGGCGATGGAGGGATGAGGGCAACCGGGCTATGGAAGGGTTATGCCCAGTGCCATCTGGCGGGCGCTTATGGAAAGCACAGCTAACCTTGGAGCAGAGAGGCAAAAAGCAAAGCAAACCAAGGCCATTTCCGCACAATGCTGTTATAGAGCCATTATTCCACTTTCAGCATCTTCTGGAATTCTGGAGTTTGTAGTTTCCTGAGGCCCAAGAGCTCCCTGGCTGGGAATTCTAAATGCCCCTCCCTAAACTGCAAACCCCAGGATTCCATAGGAGGTTGAAAGTGGAATAATAGCACTATAGCTATAACTAATTGGCGGCGATCACATCATGGGGAAAATATATCACATATATTAAAACTAGAAACTGAACAGGTAATAATTAAGGATTTTATGATTAAATGGTCAAGGGATTTAGGATATTCTATTGAGTTAGCTGAATGGAGAAAGGCCTGGAATATAAATGTAAAATTCACGAGAAGTGTAAATTTGAGAGAAAATTTCTATAAAATGTTATATCGATGGTATATTACACCACAAACTATTGCCAGAATGTTTAGCAGTTATTGTAATAGATGTTGGAAATGTGGTAAGAAATTAGGAACTATGTATCATATGTGGTGGGAGTGTAAGAGGGTAAAGGAATATTGGGAGAAGATCCATAATTTAGTTAAAAATATGTTGGAAATCGATTTGAAACTTAGTCCGGAGTTATATTTGTTGAACATGTTTGTGGGAGCTAACCAAAAGTACCAGAAGCAATATGGTAGAATTCTTCTATATATGGTGACGGCCGCAAGAATTGTCTACGCTTCCAACTGGAGAAGTCAAGAGATACATTCGCAGGATCAATGGATACTGAAATTATATGAAATGTTTCAAATGGATTTGTTGACTGCATTAATGGATGATAAGACTGATAAGGTTAAAGTCGAAAAGGAATGGTCCTTAGTGGCCAAAATCTGGAAAAGGGACTGGAAAGAGGTTTATATAGAATGAGGGATTTATATTAATATTACTGTCTGTTATTTCTGTCTGTGATACTTGTTTATATTTTTTTTTACCTATGTCTGTATGTTTTTTATTGTCAATAAAAATATATTAAAAAAACAACAGTGCAGTGCGGAAACATCCTTTGACTGCCATGGCTGTATTCTGAGCTTGTAGTTTGGAGAAGCACTCATGCTTTTTGGCAGAGGCTTTTACGTTTATTGCCATCGTGTATGAGTCTGACCCTGACACTCTGCTAAACTGGAAATCCCAGGAACCCATAAGATAGAGCCGCAAAAGTTAGAGAGGAATCTTGGTGCTATAACTGTGTAGTGTGAAAGGGGTCCAACTTGAGCCATTTCTGCACTACACTGTTATAGTGCTATGATTCCCCTTTCAACATCCAGTGGAATCCTGGGCTTTGCAGTTTAGGGCAGGGCCTTTAAAATTCTCAGCCAGAGAGCTGTTTGGTTTCAGTAAACTACAAAGCTCAGGGTTCCACAGGAGGTTGAAAGTGGAATAATAGAACTATAACAGTGTGGTACGGAAATGGCCTCGGTCTCATTTATTTGCTGGCTGCATTCCAGCCATGAAACTATGTTTTCCTTCTGTCAGATATCAAGGGGGGTGTCTATCGGTTAGCCAATAAAGACAGTGATCATGAATGACCCATGTTCCTTTAATATGCATCTTTTCATACACGATGCCCTTAATTGACACCCATAACAATGTTTTCTGTTAGGCGGTAATTGCTGCAAAGTGTGCTCTGAAGACGGCATAAAAGAGCACATCGATTTACGTTATTGCGAGGCAGAGGGGAGAGAGTAACGAAGCTTTGAGGTTCTGAAGCCAGATGGATGCAATCCTTGGCCAGATGGTCGGAGCTTAAGGACTTTAATTTGTGTTAACTTGCGATATGTGCAGCGCTTCCCCCAGTCTCACCCCACTGCCTTCTCCAATGCGCCTTCTCCCTAGTGGGAAGGGTTTGTGGCGGCTGCCGGTACGTGGTGGCGTGTTCCTTCTCCCTTTTACGCTTTGGAAATAACAACTAGAAATGGTGCCCGCCCCAACAGACTCCCCCCTCTTCATATTCAGTGAAACTCAGAAGAAAGCTCGATTAAAACAAGCCAGCCTGCCTTAGTTTGGTGGAGTGGTTATGAACATGACCTATAACCTTGCTGGGTTTGGAAACGTTACTTTTGGACTAAGCTCAGAGGCCATGGATTGAATGGACTGTGTTTTTATTCCATTGATTTAAACACTATTCATTAATATCCCTAATAAATAACATTTGTTTAACCTAATAAATAAATATTGTTCATTTATTAATTAATTGCATTTATTTCTCAATTTTCCTCCAACGGCTTCGAGACTCTCCACCTCCCCGAGTACATGGCTATGCATTTTATCCTTGCAATATCCCTACAAGGTTTCCTGGCTGAAAGAACAAGTCATAGGGCCTTGCCACACTACACTGTTAATTATTCCACTTTCCACCTCCTGTGGAATTCTGGGGTTTGTAGTTTACTGAGACCCAAGAGTTCTCTGGATGAGAATTCTCAAGGCGCCTCCTGAAACTGCAAACCCCAGGATTCCATAGGATGTGCAAGTGGAATAGTTGCGCTATAAGAGTGTAGTGCAGAAAACTTATGGTGACCCTAAGGCAGTGGTTCTCAACCTGTGGGTCCCCAGATGTTCGTGGACTTCAGCTCCCAGAAGCCCCAGCCACTATGGTCAATGCTCAAGGCTTCTGGGAGCTGAAGTCCAAAAACATCTGGGGACCCACAGGTTGAGAACCACTGCCCTAAGGCGACACTATCATGGAGTTTTCTAAGCTAAGAATCGAACCCTGCTCTCCAGGGCCATAGTCCAACTCTCAAACTACTACACCACACTGGCTCTACCACTACAACTACTACAACTAGTACTATTATTTTAAAATAATTGATTTTGAAAGATACCTGCTGGCAGGATTTAAGGCTCCATAAGTCAGCAGACCAAACCTGTAGGGCAGAAGGTACTGTTTCCTCTGCCGTCTACGTTAATATTGATTAGTAGGAATTCTCCAACGTCACACACAGATACCACAAAGGTTACTATAGTCAGGCTCTAGAAGCTGTATTTGGTTAATAATTGATTTTTATGCCTATTACAATTCAACTTTTCCATTTAGGATGGTATCCATAGTCTTCACTGTATCGTTGTTGCGTGCCTTCAAGTGGTTTCCAACTTATGGCCTAAGGCCATAAGGTTTTCTGGGGCTGAGAGTGTGTGACGCCCCCAAGGTCACACCCAGTGGGCTTCCATGGCCGAGCAGGGAATCCAACCCTGGTCTCCAGGATCATAATCCAATGCCCAGACCAATCCTCCATGCTGACTCTAGGATCTATTTGTCTTTTTAGCAGTCTACACCATCTGCTCTTTTAGAGCACCGTATTTCAAGAGAGTTGATTTTCTTCCTCTCAGTGTTCACAACCATGCACAGAAATTGGAAAGAGGATGGCATGGACAATCCTTTATAGCAGCCCTTCCAAATCCCAGCCTTCTTTTGATTTCTTGACTACAGTTTCCATTCTGCTTCGTGACTGAGGTCCCTGCCACACTACACTCTTATAGTGCTATTGTTCCACATCTGCCATGACATCATCCTGTGGAATTCTGGGGTTTGTAGTTTGCTGAAGCCCTGGAGCTGAGAATTCCAGATGCCTCTCCCTAAACTGCAAATCCCAGGATTCCATGCAATAGTGCCATGCAGTTAAAAGTGGAATAATAGCGCTATAACTGGGTAGTGCGATAGGGCCCTATGGGAGCTCTTGATGGGATCCCTGTGGTCATTATTCTTGTTTTCTTAATATTCAGGTGTTGTTTTATTAACATTCTTCATGTGAACTTGTCTGTGCAGAGGCTTTCTTCAAAGAAAAATGTGCACAGAAACTACATTTCCCAAGCAAGACCCTTCACAGTGTTGCAGGAGCCCAGAGACCACAGAGACCACAGAGCAAGAAAAGAGTAATTTATTACGCGCGGGCTTTTGGTCTTTTGGAGAAATCCAGCCAAAAGCCCGCGCGTAATAAATTACTCTTTTTCTTGCTCTGTGGCCTCTGGGCTCCTGCAACAACAGTGCAAATGGCTTTGAAAGGTTTCCTTTCTTGTTTGGAAACGCCTTCCCCAGGCACCAGCGATCATGCATCGATTGCTTCTGCCTGTCTCTGGAATCCCCGCTTCCTCGGCTTCGGTCCGCAACTGCCTCGCCTGCGACGGTTCGTTCTCACCGCCCAGCCATCTCGCGAGGTTTCCGGGTTCCGTTTCCGGGTTCCCGCGGTTGCTAGGGGCTAGGCGGGGTTGCTAAGAGAGGCCTAGTCGAGGCTGAGCGCGCGATGGCGGGGAGCAGGTTGGAGAAGTTAGGCACCGTCTTTAGCCGGTGAGGACTTGTGGGGAGGAGGAGGTTCCCGACACTGACTGGGGTGGACGAGGCTGTTTCGGGGTCGCCTGAGTGAAACGGGGGTCTGTGGGTGCACGAAGGGGCAACGGTCTGTGTGGTCCTGCGTCTTGTTTTCTTCAGTAGTCAAGAAAAAGGTCTTGGAAGCAGCTGCCCTCCCTTGAGGGTTGCCAGAGTGACAACTAGCGAGCTCTTGTACCTTTTATTAATATATTTTTATTGAGAACTAGTGTATATACCCGGGGTTGCCTGGGATTTTATTTTCTCATAGGTAATACTTGTTAGAAAGATTTGACAGCCTATGTCTCTGTTTCCCCAAACTGTCTTGTCCAGTAGCTGTAACTTCCCCCCATTCCCCAAATCGACTCTGTAGTCAGAGTTATTAACATGCATAGCTTGGGTTCCTGAGGGAATATATTGCCCTCCTCATTGCTGCTAGGCCTCTTATCTCTATAGCAACTGGCCAGGCCCAAGAGCTCTTTGGCTGAGAATTCTGAAGGCCCCTCCCTAAACTACCAACCCCAGGATTCCACAGAATCTTCCTAGGCAGCCAATCATAGGAGGTCCTTGCCTGACACAGACAAGCAGACAAACTGTGACTTTTATATATTAAACTTTTATAGATTATATAAGATTATAGACTTCTATAGATTAAAAGGTAAATACAACATATATGTCATCATGCATTCTTAGCTTTCAGGCTTTTACAATTATTCTCATGTTATCTCTGTGAGCAGTAAAAGGGTACAGACAAATTAGGGCTTCCTACCGTTTTTCCCTGGTCTACTCTGCAGGGCTGGTGGAGATTCAGTGCCCTGGACAGTTCCATCCAGTGAGGGCATTGCCCGCTTAAATGTCCAAGCTAAAGAAACTCTCTCTGTCTCTCTGCATTTGCCTGACCAAAGTTCCTCCATTTTGGATTCCAGCCAACTTGAAACCTTGTCCCTGTGGTCAGCCCGGTGTCCACCTTAAAGTTATGCTGACTCTAATTGGCAAAGTCAGTGTAACAATATTTCTCTGTAGCTATATTTCTTCGCGCAAGCTGAGCAAATACATGTGCAATTCAGGGTGCATTGTTAACCAGAAGTTACTTTCTTATCAACCACCTGTCAGAGTTTTAGTCCTGGGAAAGCAAATATTCTTGCCCATGCGCTGTATGCTTGATGAGATCATTGACATCCCAAAGCTATAAAAATTCCTCCTTTTTTACAATAAAAGGTCCTTCTCTTTGCTCAGTAAAAAGTGGTTTTGACTGCGTTCTTCGTGAGGCGAGGAAGTCCCTTTGGCCAAAGTTGGGGACCTTTCCAGGCTGATTCAGAGCTTACCCGCAATTGCATAATCAGGGCAGTCCGTGCAGGCATGATATATTAAGCCTGGCCCTGCGTGTTTTTTGGGGGGGGGTTAGGGATGACCACCAACTGTGGGTTCAAGTCCCACCTACATTGCCAGTAATCTTAACAATTTGGGGGTTCAGGGGTAACCACCAACTGTGGGTTCGAGTCCCACTTGGCACCAGCACCTTCAATGGTTGTATAGAAGAGGGAATGGCAGGAACTTCTGCTTGCCATACAAGCAACAACCACCATTTACTGAAATTCCTTCTTTTATACAACCATTAAAGGTACAAGAGCTTTGATTTCAAATAACCTTCAGATAAGATTGGAACTAAAACAAGAATGGTATTACATGAATAGCTTTCTGCAAGTATACAAGTATATATGAGCAAAGATAATGCTGTTAGTTTGGAAACTGGGAATAACCAATGTGCTCTTGCCATTTTTTCCCTTTGCATATATATCTCTTCACACTTGCCATGATTTGCACAAACTTCAGTTCACTTCAGAATCCTAGAGTTCTGTGAAAGGTTGCTGAGGGTTCCATGAGAACTTAATTGGGGAAGAATACACACACACACACACACGTGTGTGTGTATATATATGTGTGTGTATGAGACCTGTAGGTACAGTAATTTTTTTTGCAGAGGTTCACTGAAATCTGAAAATTATTTCATGAGTTCCTTCAGGATAAAAAAAAAGGTTTGAGAAAGTCTGTTTTTAAATAGTAGAAAAAGCAAACTGTAGAAAGTATGACAGTTTCTTGAATGAACAGATGATGGTAGGGAGCATGTTCGAGTGTGAGGCATGGTATATCAGCACTGTTTCAGAAAGAGTATAAACAGAGTAAGCTGCAACAAAAAAGTTAAGTGACTGTAATCTTCTAGGCTTTTTCTGAATTTGTTTCCCTGCATGGCAATTTACTTTCTTTTGGTTGCATGCTGCTTTTGAAAGTTGAGGTGGAGGGAAACAAAAGTGAAACAGTAAATCATCATGTGGGTATTTACAAATTTTCTGATGTAATCTGCCAGAAGGGAGTTGCTTGGATTGGCAAGAGTGAAGAAAACAACCAAATAAACTAACAGGGTACTAGCAGGTTATCAGTGAATAAGCAGCAAGATTGCTGTTTCAGAAGAGCTTTCTTTCTCACAAACAATCAGCTTGCTTTTCATTTCTCTTTCAGTTGTCTATAGTGAGTGGAAAATGAGAGGGGGAAAATTTGCACCAAATTTCTTCTTTCAGGGACACTGCTGTTGTGAAATAACCTTTCCATGTGTCTGCTTTTGGAGCACATCTTGTGTCCTTAGCTAATAACAGTTTTTTCTATATACATTTTTGCCTTCTTTAGGACGCGGGACTTGCTACGCTCAGGGGTGCTGCCTGAGGCCAAGAAACCAATCTGGTATGACATTTATGCTGCCTTCCCACCTCTGAGAGAGCCTGTTTATCGGAATCCGTCTCCACGCTATATCAAAGTAGAAGATGTTGTCCCTCCTGTCTTGTATCCAGAGGATAAAATCAGAGCGTATGTTTATTTCTTTTTCTTGTAGTATTAGAACTTGGGAAGCATAAAGTGAGATTGGCAAACAGTTGGTCCAGTTCTGAGTGGTCGCGACATAGTGCATGCAAAATGTGCTAGTAGTCAGTAACTAAGATGGCACTAAAAGAGAATTAGACAAGTTCACAGAGGAGGAGAGGTGTATTATTATACTAGCCATAAGAGCTAAGTGGAAACTCTTCTCTCAAGGCTATGTACGCTAGAGAGGACTGTGGTCTTTGTGCTATACTTGGGACATTTCTGCTCGAACTGGCTACCTTTTATATTTGTGTGCATGTCTCCCAGTCTTTTGCTTTATATTCTGATTTCTGTAGTCTGTGTGCAACGGACCAGGCTTTTAGCTACTGGGTTTGTCTGCTTGATTTTAATAGGCCCGTTGTTAATGTAGTGGTCCTTACCAAGAAAGAAACCATGTGTTTCTGTGCAAGGGCTCACAGCTCAGTGGTAGGGCATAGGCTTTGAATGACAAAGGTCCAGGCTTCAGGTCCCACCATCTCCACTTAAAAGTAGAAAATCCGTGGACCTGGATGTTTTGGATAGTCACTTTCCATTGGCTTCTCTGGGTAAGCTGATGGGCACTGTAAGCCAAAACATTTGGAGAAACAAAATTTCCCATCCCTGACCTAGGAATGACTGGGAATGATCTTTATCTTTGCCCTAGATTGCAGGTTACTCTTAGAGCTGACCGTACATGGGCTGTTTGGACAAATAATTTCAGCCTGGTGTTCAACAGCTTCTTGCTAAGGGACAGAGTACTAGATACACTGAAAGACTTGTCTCTGGGTTACTTTTATTCACTTTCAGTTCTGAACAAACCACTGGTTCCTTGGCTGCCCAGTGGTATCAGGAGATTGTTTCCTGAGCAGAACTATTTGTACGGCAAGCTCTTTCGCTTGGCCCAGAATTTTTTCCCACTCCCATGCTCCTGTGGATAAGCTTAGGTCTTGGGCAAATGCCACGTGTAAAAAAAGTATCCAGAAGGAATTCCAGAGATTCCTTGGGATATAAATACCTGATCTGATTGCTTGTTGTTCATGCCTGACTGTGAGCACAGAAAATCAAAGCAAAATTGTTCAGAATGCCATTCTGAGTGTTTGAAGTAGCTAACAGCTTTATTCCTTGCAAAACTGTTCAGAACATATTAAAGGCACAGCCTTGTCTGCACTGCTAGAAATTTCACCTAGATCTCTCTGTCACCAAAAATTATCAGCTTATAAGAGATCCTACAAATTCTAGATGAAGATGATGGTGATATTGGTGACTCTGCAGGGGAATTGTCCAGGAGAGAGAGTTTCATAACCTGCAGGGTATTTGACGAGCAAACCAGTGAGCTAATTTTTGCAATACACATGTGTTACCTTTTTGGTAGAGAAAGGCATTGACTGAAAGTGCCTTTATACTGAATGAAGACTGTTAGCCCATCTAGCCCATTTGTTAGTCTTGGTTGCCCAACACAATAAACCAGGGAACTGCAGGCCCTCTGACTTATTGGTTATGAATGGCATGAGAGGGTTCACACTGATTGCTGCAGTGAGTACAGTGAAACAAGTCACAGAACTTTGTTCTACCTTTTGCTTTGCACCTTATCCAAACCTAGTCTTGGGTGCTCTCTGGTTTGTTTCTGTCCTGACAGAGCACAGCAGGAATCCAGAGTTTTTAATTTGTTTCCCTTGTTTCTTGGGAGGGAAACAAACCAGAGAAATGCTTGTGTATGTATCGGGATGGATCACTAAACAGACCGTGCTGTGCTTTGCTTGGTTACTCTTGTTGTAAGCAAGAGCGGTGCACCAACAAACTGATCATAATTGACAAGTCAGGGTATTTGTGGTTCCCTGGCTCACCATATTAAACCAGAGCAATTTTATTTCTTCTTTTGAAAACTAATTGTTAGAATGGCCTAAGGTCAGAGAGACCTGGATTCAAATCCACTTAGTCATGAAGTTTACTGGATGACCTTGGGCCGGTCAATATCTTTCAGTTTTCCCTTCCTTAGTGGAAAAGAGAGCAATATATTCTGCCCTGAGTCTGTTAAAGGAAGTGGCAGAGTAAGAATTGCAATAGCATTTTAGTGTCTCAGGCCATTTCTGTCCTTACAGTTTGAGAAGGTCTCCATTTTGGCAAGCTTGAGGTTAAACCTGAGAGTTCTTGGGTGCACAATATGTGGTCTGCCGGTGGACTGTGGCCTTATTGTAGTTGGTATTTCAGCTGACGTGGAGACTACACTAGGAAGAAACCAGTTGCCTCTAAGTGTGTAAAAGACAACACTGCACTTAACAGATTTTCTAGTACTGTGCCAGGATGGACAAGCTTTGAAGGACCCCCCCTGAGGACCCCCCTGTCCCAAAGAATGAAAACAAGGGACCTGAAGTTCACTTCCCAATTCATAAAAACCTCCAGCTATGGGTAGAATGCTGGGTTGGAGGGGAACTAGTGCCTTGTTTTGAGGAAGAATTGCCCTCCTGGAGGTTTCCTAGTTTTTGTCCAACACATTATTTTGGATAGATGCATTATTCTGGGGTTACACACAAGAATGGGAGGCAGTCCACAGCCTGCATGAATTCTATTCCTGATCCAGACCAAGATCTTAACTTAGTGTTGGAGGCTTTCGTTCAAGTCTTGGCTGGGGGTTGCGGGGAGGGAGGAAAAACAAGCAACTGACCTACCTGTCTTGTTAGTGCTTCTAGAAAATACTGACAGTTCTATGAATCAGTCACTCATGTATATCAGTCCCAAGTTGAAACTTCTTTTTTATTTATTAGGAAATTCTATGAAGTTTATGGAAATGGCCCAAGAACCTTCGAGCTCTCCAGATTAAACTTCAAATCTACTTGCCAAAAGTAGGTGGCCAGATTGCAACTTTCCATTCTGTTTGTGAAATAAAAGTGGTTTGTTTTGCCTGCTTTTGTTTGGCTAATACCAATCTCTTGCATTCCAGGTTTGTTGAAAAGTACAGTGAATTGCAGAAGCAAGGAGAAATGGATGATGAGAGACTCTTTGAAGAAACAGGGAAGGCCCTCTTGGCAGAGGGAGTTCTCTTACGAAGAAAAGCACCAGGGAATGTAAGTATTGTTAAAAGTTACTCTAAAGCATGGTAAATAGGTGTACAGATCACAGGCAGAAGGCTGATAAGATGTTTTTAATAATTTCGGTATGCTTGGAATGGTCAAAGCCTGATATGTCATAAATATCACAAAGCAGTTAAGCCAAAGACACCATAAAGAACAGAGGAGAAGAAAGCATGTTAGCAGGGTCATACTTGAAAAAGGGGTGGTGGGGGAAGAGGAGGACGTGCTGCTGCTGATGATGGTAGTGATGATGATGGAAAAGGGGAGGTTTCTGGAAGTCTGACATAGAATTATACAGCTGTAGATCAATAATTGTATATATGTAGAAGGAAAAAGTTTTCTCAATCTTTTGAATAGCCCTATTGTGAATAAACAGTAATGGCAAAGATAAAATTGACTTTCCAGAACAGACAGCTGCAGCTCTGTGCATGTTTGCTTGGGAGTAAGTGCAGTTGAAGTCAATCAGATTTGATTCTCAGTAGTGTGAAATATTGATCTGTTTTTTTACATGAACTCTGAACTGGATTGTGTTTAAATTTTCTTTGCTATAAAGCATTTATAAGACTATAATGTATTCATTTTCTCTAGCTTCCCCTCTCATCCTTAATCCCTTGGATTTAATCTCTACATGTGGTATCTGCATGGAGCATAAAAATGCATCATGAGGGAGAAAATCCTTTTCTAGTCCAATTGCTTGGGCTAGTTAATGTGTGTTCAGTATATACTCTTTGGCTTGACTGCCACCACAGTTTTCTGGGGCAAATTTGACTCCCCTTTGGCTTGTTTATGATGCAGTCACTTTGAAAATTGTGTACGTTAAAGCCCCAAATCTCAGTAACATTTAAGCAACGTGAATCATATTACTTTTCAGTCTGGATGAAAACTTATAAATCTGTTCAAATCTCTCTTGTAATACTCCCTTAGTGCATCCCATTGTTTCTCTGGCAATGTGACTTTTGTCTGGGCCTCTGGACCTCCCCCCCAAACCATAACACATTATACTAGCCTGTTTCCCTTTTCAGATAGTTGTTGAGGTAGTGGCATGGTTGTATTTCCTGTCGTTTCTCCTCACTAGCTGTTGTCTTGTTTGTGAATGAAGACAATTGAAATCTTACAATGATAGTCCCCTTGGTTAACCATAATATCATAAAAAATTAAGTTATATCACAGAGACTCTCTGGGGCAGGATGGGGCTGATGTTCCAGTATTCTGTTGTTATTTTGTGGACCAAGGACCTTTCATACAGAGAGCAATTGATGTGAATGGCTTTTTAGAAGTAAAAAGTAAGGAATATTCCCCCTAACCAATTTGAGTCAGGACCTAAAGACTTTTTGAGTGCTTTAATCCTTTGTCTTCTATTCTGATCCTCGTGAGAATCAAGAGAAGAGAGGAGTCCTCCTACCTGTGTTGGAATAAAAGTTTCCTTTAGTACAAATCTGAGTTTCTCTTCTAGTTCATATAGCAGGTGTGAAACCCGTCACTCAGATCAGCAAGGCCGTGATGGGGTTTTTGACCTGTCTTGGGAGAAGCTCCTTGTCTGCGCTTTTCTTGTTAAAAAGCCAATTTGCACAATTGCGCCCCTGGTACCTTCCCTTTTGGGAGGCATCAATTCACTGCCCATGGGGCATGGAAGAGAGGGTGAAAATGGCTATAATGGCCCTTGATGCACAGCAGCCTTGCAGGGGTCTAAGGTTCCTGGCGTAGAGGTAGATCATCCCATCATACTAATGCTACTGCTCTGTTGTAACCTACAGGTCACCCCTGATGCCAAGTCCAGGGACCCTGCACTGGAAATGAGACTACACAGTATGTTGCAGGAGATGCAGGACAGTCCCAAAGAGCAGAAGCCTGATACCATGGAGGAAGTGCCAAAGGAAGGTCCCGTGCCCTCCTAAGGGCTGTGCATTTCTCAGCCTGGGTTCTAAAACAAGATTCTGTGCCATTGAGTGTCTTGATCTGTGGCATTTGTGACATTCTGGACCAAGAGATGCTTCCAAGAAGCACAGGCGGTGATGGAAGAATGTTGGTGGCATGCAATTGTACTGACTGAAGTACATGTTTAAAGCAATGGATTCAGTCATTAAACACAGTAATGGAGGAGTTGAATTGCTTGTGGAGTAGTCTGGTCACTGAAGCTGTAAGCCTGGCCATTATAAGGGCCCATTGAAATTGGTGGGATTTCTGATTAGTTAAGTATAAGATTATACTCTGAGTCTTAGCTCAAGAGAGATCCGTCTGAGATTTTGCTTGCATCCATCTATTTTGCTTTGCAAAAAGTGCAATTATGCTTCTCATGTGGACGTAAGTGATGGTTCTATATGGGCAGAATCGTATCAAGCAAATCCAGTACAACTCCCTAGTTGCTCACTTGGTGATTTCAGGCTAGCAGTAATCTCAAGTTAAGCTTTGGTGGGGATGAAACAGCATTCCCATCTATGTGATCCATATAGTAGCTTGTAATTTTGGCTGAATCATCATCAGCAGGTTCAGTCTGGTAATGAGTCTGCCTTGCCCTTTTATTCCTCTTGCTACACATTGGTGTGTATTTATTTTGAGTGTTTTCCATCTCAGAAGCCTCAGTAGAGAAATGCTGAGGAATGTGGTGCTGTTGGAGTGCAGCTGTTTTTGGCAAGGGTTAAAGAGACTTGCAACACAACAACATTTGGACAGCCATGCGTTCTCTATCCCTTGTAGAAAACGTGGACAAAAACCTAAGAATGTATTGAATGGGATTGGGAAGGTGCAGACGGAACGAAACAACTCCTGGTACCTCCAAGAGTAGGGGGTTATGCTTGTTTGCCTCCTGCAACTGTGGTTCAAGCTCAAAACCTTCCATGCACCAATCATGGACTCACCCAAATCCTTTGGTGATCCTGTGTGCACTTACCTGGGGATAAGCCCCGCAGAGCTTATTGAGACTAACTTATCATGCCTAGGTTGAGGCAGTCAACTCTTCCATTCCTTTTTAAGATCATGTGACCATTCAGTCAAACCCAGCAGAAACTTTGCTTCATCTGTCTCCACTCTTTTCCATGTTTCCATAACATCTAATTCTATGAAACTTGACAGCTTGTTCATTTCTTTGACTTTTCATTTTGTTTTGCCAGCTTTTTATTGGGGGCACAGTGATTTTTATCTAACATACTAACAGGACTCCCTGCGAATTTGTCGACAAATGTATAATGAATGTATCTAGCCCCCTGATGCCTTAAAATCTGTTCCCTTATTGTGCCTGTGGGGAAAATGTCAGCTCTAGAGCTTGGGAAAAGTTACTCTTCAAACTACAGCTTGGCAGCATTCTCCAGCTAGTATAGTGACTGGCAATAGTAGGTAGGGGATTCTGGGAATTGTAAACCAAAAGTAACTTTTTAAAGAGCTGGTCAGCTCTAGCAAACAACCAGAGAATGAGGACTTAGGTTATGGGGTACCCACAGTTATTTGTGTTTTAGATGAGATGCCCAGATGGAGTTCATTAAAGGGGTGCACTCTGCACTCCTCTTTAACTTTCAAGAATGCTGTGAATAAAAATCTTGTTTTAAAATTAAAACTGACTTGGAGCTTCAAGTCCCAAGGAGATTGGCTTGTCCAAGATTGGAGCTCTTATCTTGGATTCTGGGTTTTGTTTTTTGTTTTTTAATCACTGTACCTTGGCTTGACACAGTGCTACCTTCTGGGAAGAGCCAAAGCCATTGGGCCTGCCTCCAGTGGAGGGAGAGAGGCAGGGGGGTGTTTGGGGTAGCCGATAATGTGGTCCAATTAACTGGAAAGATTTGAAATGCATAAGTGAGCAGCCAAGCTAAATGAGCTGGCAGGGTTCAGGCTTTGTTGCTGATGAGGGAGGTT
Source organism: Iguana delicatissima (assembly GCA_948472985.1). Taxonomy (NCBI): domain Eukaryota; kingdom Metazoa; phylum Chordata; class Lepidosauria; order Squamata; family Iguanidae; genus Iguana; species Iguana delicatissima. The sequence goes on from CAOKZL010000007.1 coordinate 350,599, forward strand.
TGTTGGCTCTTGTGTAGTGATGAGAGATAGGGGAAATGACTGACTCCATTTACCCCTCCTCCCCACTTTAATTTCAAAGGCAGCTACCAGAGTTAGAAATAGCTTTTTGGAATCCAAGTTGCTTGTTGGCTGACCTCAGTCCCAAAGAACACATTAGTGGAATGGCAGCCACTAGGCAAGCTCAGTCACGATTTCTTCCAGCTGGCTGAGATGGTGGGGTGTGGCTTGCGAGAGGGAGGGGTTCCCCTGTTGAATACACTGTGTAATAGGCAAGTGTCCTTGTCCCCTTAAGAAGGAAGCAGAGCCCAGAAGGAGGGCTCCAGGTGTTTAATCCACCCTCTCCCTTGGACAAGAGCTTTGTAGTCAGGGTTCTGTCATTTCAGTGTGACCTTACAGGAGCTAGAGTATTTTAATTAAAAGGTTGTCAGCCAGCCCCCTCCTAGGGTGACCTGTTTACTTATTTATCAAGCTTTTACCTTCCAGCAGTTAGCAAAAGGTCGCAAGCTTCAGCTACAGCTAGAGAGTTAAGATTTTATGTGCTTTTTAAAAAGACTATTTAGCTTAGATGGGGAAAATATTGTCTAGCAGTTGCTCTAACCTTGGGTGGGTGTGTTTTTAATGTCTATAACATTCCCTGCTAATATTGATTTCTGACTTGTAGGACACCATGTCTGTGAAACATGCATGGGGAGCGGGGAACTGAAATAAAAGAGGGAATGTGTGTTTCTCATAGAGGTTCATCTCTGCAAAAAACAAACAAAAACTGTTTAGTGATTATGGCCAATAATGAGATATTGATTGTTTTGCAAATGTCACTGGTGGAAGGGCAGAAATGCTGGCACCTAATAGTGCTAATTCTGCTTTTGTCCACTTGGGGGGACTGTTGGGTTTTCCGTAATATTTTTGATCTCTCTTAGGTACACATGTTTTCAGGTAACAAAGTCTTTCAGATCTCCCAGACTAGTAATTATTTTAAGCTCTTTCATTTAGAGGGACACCAACACAGTTGGCTTTCAAAGGAGACGGATAAATTCAGAGACGTTAAGGGCATTACTGGCTCTTAGCATGACGGCTGTTGATTTCCCCCATCTGATGCGCTGAGTTTCTGCTGTCCTGTTTGTTTTGTCCCTGGACTGCAGGAACCAGAGGTGGCAAGTGTGAATGCCCTCTGAGAAGTCTATTCATGACTTTTAAGATGTGGTTAAGTACAAGGATAGCTTACGTGATCTGCGCTTTTCATACTGCATACCTGAAAAAGGATGTTGTAGATCTGGAAAAGTAGCATAAAAGGGCAAGCAGAATGATGACAGGCTCAAAGCAATTCCCCTGTGGGAGAAGACAGTGGATGTGTAAGATCTTGCATGGTATATAGAGAAAATTTATAGACCTCTCTCACCATGCTGGAACCTAGTGCTTCCACTGAATCTAAATCTTATCGAATCCAAAAGAAAGATAAAAGGAAAAATTTCTTCATAAAGGGCATCGTCATTCAGCTGTGAGTTGACGGCCAAAAATGTAATAATGGCTGCCAATTTCAGTAGTTTGAAAAGGGAGATGGATAATGCATGGAGGATGTGACTGTCCTCAGCTGGTGGTCCTGATGGATGCATATTCTCTTCAGTACCAGAGACTGTAGGCCTGTGTTTCCTCAGCAGTCTGAATTCTGGAATGTAATAGCACTTTAGCTGCCCAGAATAACCGCACCAGATGAGATGGAGCTGATGTAATAAAGGCAGCAAAAAATTGTTTCTTTGCTGCCCTGACTACTGCAAAGAAGGTTCTGAAATAGGCCATAACCCTGGCTTGATGGGATTCATCCTGAGATTTTGTCCACCATCACTCTAGTTTTCTACCCAAGCACTTCATTGCCCTGAACTCCTCAGAAAACCCAAAAAGCCCATACTCTGCACACAAGAAGCTTATAAAATGTGGGCTGGGCAGGGCTACTGTTAGGTGGATCTGTAGTTGGTTGACCAACTGAACCCAAAGGGCACTCATCAGTGGCTGCTTGTCATCCTGGAGAGGAGTGACTTGTGGGGTGCCACAGGATTCAGTCCTGGGCCCAGGGCTGTTCAACATCTTCATCAGTGACTTGGATGAAGGAATAGAAAGCATGCTGATCAAATTTCCAGATGACACTAAATTGGGAGGGGTTGCTAATAGGTCAGAAAACAGGATCAAAATTCAAAATGACCTTGACAGATTGGAGAGCTGGGTCAAAGCTAACAAAATGAATTTCAACAGAGAGAAATATAAGAAATATAATATACACTTAGGCAGAAAAAATGGAATGCACAAATATAGGATGGGGGAATGCATGACTGGATAGCAGTACGTGTGAAAGGGATCTAGGAGACTTGGTGGACCACAAGCTGAACATGAGTCAGCAGTGTGATGCAGCAGCCAAGAAAGCCAACACGATTCTTGGTTGCACCAATAGGAGTATGGTGTCTAGATCAAGGTAGGTAATGGTACCACTCTATTCTGCTTTGGTCAGACCTCATCCAGAATACTGTGTCCAGTTCTGGGCACTTCAATTCAAGAAGGATATCAACAAGCTGGAGTGGGTCCAGAGGAGGGCGACCAAAATGGTGAAGAGTCTGGAAGCCATGGCCTATGAGGAATGGCTTAGGGAGCTGGGGATGTTTAGTCTGCAGAAGAGAAGGTTAAGAGGGGACATGATAGCCATGTTTAAATATTTGAAGAGATGTGATGTCGAGGAGGGAGCGGGCTTGTTTTCCGCTGCTCTAGAGACTAGGACAAGGAACAATGGATTCAAGCTGCAGGAAAGGAGATTCCACCTGAACCTCACAAAGACCTTCCTGACAGTCAGAGCTGTCTGGCAGTGGAAGATGCTGCCTCCATGGAGTGTGGTAGAGTCTCCTTCTTTGGAAGTTTTTAAACAGAGGCTGGATGGCCATCTGTTGGGAGTGCTTAGATGCGTGTTCCTGTGTGGCAGGGGGTTGGACTGCATGGCCCCCTGAGGTCTCTTCCAACTCTATGATTCTAAGTAAAGGATGCTTGGGAGCAACTGTGTCAATTGCCCAGGCCATCTCCTTGTTCCACAGAACAAAGAGTACATCAACAGAATTACAAACTCTAACAGCTGGAAAATCTCCCAGAGCAGTCAGGAAACCTTTTAGTTCTGTTAGTCTGTGGGGGCAAACCATTTGAATGGGTCCACTGCCCTGCAGAGCATTAGGAGTCTTGAGAAACCTTAACCCTGTCAGGTAGTGATCTCTCCACAACAAGGGGGTTCTTCAACCTCCCACCCGAAGATCACCATCACCCTGTCCAGCAGAGATCAGAGCAAGAATGTGGCCTGCTAGATTGTGTTGGGCTAGACAATTGAGACAAGTCCATGGTTACCATGAAATCCTGAGCTGACAGTGATGAAAGTGCCTCAGGATGGATGTTAAAATCTCCCAACACAATAAGTTTTGGGGAGATTAACACCACTTCCAAGATCACCTCCAGCAACCTTGGAGCCTTGGTAGGAAAAAAGTTGGTCAGCAGGGTTGATGGGGCACCAACAGGATCCCTTTCCTGTCACATTGCCGGGTATATACAGTGGAACCTTGGAGATTTATCCAACAGGGTACCTCAACAGAGGAATGGACTCACAATAATTCACTGCGACTCCTGTGAGTGCGACTCCTCCCAGCTAAAGTGTAGGGAGAAGTGTGTGAAGGGCATTCCCACACTTCCCAAATGGCACAATAGTTATCTGTGAAGCAGCCTGTATGATGCTTCACATCGTAATTCAAGTCTGCTTGTACTTTAGATAATGAGATCCTGCACCAGGGAAAAAATCTAAGTAAAAACAACGTGTCCTCTCTTGGGGATCTGTAATGGGAAGGGGAGCTAAGCTAGTATGTTACAGGAGGATCTATCTAATTTTACACCCTCTTTCCTCCCCCAGGAGCTGAAATATTCTTTGTGTGTCTGTGTGTCTTAATTCAGTTAAATTCCCCAATCTAGCACACACAGCATTTGGGAGGCAGACAAAATGTCTGCTTCACTTTGGGTAGAAAGGGAGCATTCTGTCCCAGACTAACTGTGAGCCTTGCTAATGAGCAGAGTCAGGCTTTGTGTCTCTCTTGAATCTTACACCCCATTAAGGGAGCACTGAGTTGACCTTGGCAGGCTGAATAGCTAACCTCTTCCTTCCGGAAAGCCAACCAAAGGGGACTCAGGTCATGAGCCTTCCCTGGGTCTTCTGGCAAGCTTCATCAGAACACATTGTGAGGCACCAGAGTTAACAGTTTGTTAAACGCTTCCACATGTGTATATGTTTGTGAATATTAGTACTAACCACATTACAGAACTTGCTCTGCAAACAGAGGTGTAGCATCAAGTATTTTAGAACCCTGACTTGAGCCTTTTGCTATAAGCAGTAAGTTCCTACAGTACAGAAAAGATTTGAGGTGAGAAGGGATGTTTTTAGGCTAAGGGAGGCTCTAATTATAAAAAGGGAAGATGACATCTAGCTTCCAATTTATTGCTAAAATGTTTATTGCCATGTTTTTTTCCCGACAACATTAAGCACCGTTAGATATTTGTCTGGGGTAAAATATCTAATAGGTCATTGGGGGATAGAAATATTAATTGGTATAATTTACACTTTTCTCCTCTAGGAGACTGTGGCATTTAGCAATGTAAGTACGTTCTATTTATATATTAATGCTGCGATGCACAGTCAATTAACAGTGCAATTGTAGGCATGTCTCCTCAGAAGTAAGCTCTGCTGAATTTGGTAGGGCTTGCTGTCAGGAAACTGTGTCTAAGATTTCATCATACAAATCTTTTCCTTAATCAAACAGCAGATTTTTAAATAAAAGCTGATTATCCGTTAAAAGGTAAATACGTGTAATAGAGTAGGATAGGTAATGTAAGATATATGTAATTGCATAAGAGTACCTGTTCCCTGCAACTCTATACCATAGAAGAGCTATTTGTTTAAAACAGTTTTTAAAAGACTATTACACTTGGTCCTTCAAGAAATTTCCACAGTACAAAAAGAGGTACAAAAATAGTAATGAAATAAAGCAGTGGTTCTTAACCTTTTCTTTACCAGAACCCCCCATAAATATTTGTTGCCGTGGACCCTCAAGATCTAACTCAATGTTTTAATATTTAAATTTAGACTTAAATTTAAATAAACACATTTAAATATTTAAATTTAGATTGAAGTACTCAAATATTTATTTAAATATTCAAATATGTATGTATGTTTAACGTCTTCTGGAGACTAGGTTTCAAATCTCCACTCAGACACTGGGTGTCCTCAGGCAAGTCACATTCTCTCAGCCTCAGAGGAAGGCAAAGGCAACCCTCCTCTGAAATTTCGCCAAAACAACAGAAAAAACTCTGATATGGTCACGTTAAGGTTGCCATGAAGCCAGAAGTGACTTCAACAACAAAGTGCTCCTGAAAGAGAGAGGTTCTTTCTAGCCATCATGTCTCTCCACTTTGAAAAGTGACTTACAGTGACCCAAAGGTGGACCTGTTATGGGATTTTTCTTGGCAAGATTTGTTGCCTTTGCCTTTCTCTGAGGCTGAAAGAATGTGACTTGCCTGAGGTCACTCGGGGGTTTCCGTGGCCAAATGGGAATGCAGATCCTAGTATGCATGGTCATAGTTTGTACACACAAAAACTCTTGCCTTCTCTCATCACTTTCATCAGGGGTGCAACAGTGGGGAGGGGGGGTCCCTCATTTGCCAACAAGGGGTCAGGATCATGTATTGGAAACTGTTTCAAAAGAGGCATTCTGCATTTTGACCAGATGTGAAGAAATATCTCTTCTAAGGCCATTTCCACACTAGCCTTTTATAGTGCTATGTTTCCCCTTTCAACATCCTGTGGAATCCTGGGGTTTGCCTGAAAGGCCCCTCTCGAAATTGCAAACCCCAGGATTCCATAGGATGTTGAAAGGGGAAGCATAGCGCTATAACAGGCTAGTGCGGAAACGGCCTAAGATGGGAACACTTTGGCGATTTGTTGAAAATTGAGCAAATTGACCAGTTTATCAAAAGATGGATATGGAGATTTTCAATAAGGACCTCAAAACATCTGTCCAATTTACAGATAGTGAAGCCAGTGTGCTTCTGCATGCTACATAGTTTGCTCTGACTTGGCTTCTCAAGAATAGTCTATATTGACCTGCAGAGGCCCTTACCAGTTCCGCAAAGCCTTCCAAAAATTTCGAAAACTTTCTGGGCCAATTTTTTAGGTGATTTTTTTTCTTTTGCACCCACAAACAGCCCAAAACACCAAGAAAGCTCCACATATTCAGGTCTCCCTTGCCCCAAAGACCTCCCACACCTCAAGAGCTTGTTTTAAGCTAAAATCTAGCTGAAAATGCCTGGATATACCGCTGGAAGGAGGGCACAGGCTCAAAAAATGACTGCTGCATTGTTGTTGTTATGCTTTCAAGTAATTTCCAACTTATGGGGCTGAGAGTGTGTGACTTGCCCAAGGTCACCCAGTGGGTTTCTATCACCGAGCAGAGAAGTGAATCCTAGTCTCCAGAGTTGTAGCCTAACAGCCAAACCACTATACCAAACTGATTCCTATAGTCACCCAATCCTAAGGCTTGTTATTAACTTTAGATTCTAGATTGTTATGAGAGCCACAAGCCAAAGACGATTGTCATTACATTCAAAGTGACCTGTTCAGGAGAGTTGCAATCTTCTCAGTTGAGATGTGTGGGAAAAAAATTATTTTGTTCATTCCTGGTAAGAATTGTTAAGAGCTTTTTATTGAAAGAAAAGAAAGGAAGGAAATTAACAAGCATGGGGAAAAGCCAATGGTTTTTTCTCTGGATTTGTCCATAAAGGCTTTAGACTCTTGAGTTCTTAATTCTTAAAAGAGTGGGTTTGAATAGCTGTGCGTTCAACCATGTTAATGCTGAATTAAGACCTCTTCCCAACCCCCCCACCCTGAGGCTCCTCATTTTTAGCAGGTATTATTCTCTTTGCTTGGAATATTGAATTCAATATTGAATTGGGCTGGATTTTGGTTCAGTTTCTTCTAAAAGTATTTACCAGAGTATTTACCACTTTTCTTCATATTCCAGACCAAGAAGACTTGACATGCGGGAGAAAGTACAATCAGCGGACGGTTCCCCTCCCAGCTTCTCCGTGCGAGGACATGGCAAACTTTACGAGGCCGGCATCAAAAATGGATTTGCAGAAGGTTTTGATAGAAGTGTGCTAACATGGAGAGGTTTAAACGGTTTGGAATTGTTTGCTTCCCTGATGGAGTTTGGCATCTCGCGAGCATTTAACACACTGCTGGTTTTGAGTCTGGCAGGCTTCTGCCTTCACACATATACCGGACTGTGTGTTAAACACCAGGGTGGTTTCTCTTGGAAACTCATTGCTTTTCAAAACCGGTTCCTGTCAGGAGGGACCAGGAGTCGCCCTGTGTGGTTTCTCCTCCGCCCCTCGGCGCGCATGCTGCGTTGGAACAAACATGTGTGGATCATTTGGGAGGTGCTCCGTGGGAGCTGCTCCGCTCTCTCCGTCCCCCTGTGCCGCCACCGCTGAGCATACTGCAAGCTCATTCTGCTGTGCGCTAATGCTATTATCCTCCCGAAATTAAATATCAGGCCCAAACCTATAATGTTTCGCAGGGTGGGAATTGGGGTTATATATTCCTGGGTAGAACTACCTTCTATTTCAGTCATACCATTTAATTATGATTGGTATGTTAGTGCCCACCAGAGCATAACAAATTGTCATTATGTTATTCTGCTGAGTCTAATTTAATTGGCAAGTTGTCACAAAAGCAATTATCCGTCATTTATTTTGTTGCCATAACCACATCTTAGTGAGCACCTGCTGTCTGTGCTAGGGAGGAAAAAAAGACTCTCCAAGTCCCCTTGGCCCAGATGCCTTCCTCCCTCTCTGACACGAAAGACATTTGCTTCCTTTTCTTTACTTTGGTTTTGGCGTGTGTGTTTTTTTTTCCTAAGTTTGCTTCTCATTTCCTGTACTAGAATTCTCACACAGAGACCCTTTCAGCACAAATAATGAAGATTATTCACCTGAAGTGAAGGGCGTTGTTTGAAAAATAGGAAATTGGGAAGTAGCCTAGTGAGGAGAGAATGGTGTCCAAACAATAATCAGATTGATCAATCCATTCCCATGAAATCTTGCTTATTCCCTTTCTTGTTTTTTTTAAATATAGTCTTTCTGCGCAGCACACAAAAATTAAAGAAGTGTGGAAAAATTTAAAAGCCAGTTTAAACAACAGGTGTTTAAAAATGGTACTAGCCGCAATTCAAATGACCACATGCGTATGGGTTGGTGGGTGTGTTTAGGGGGTCTTTTTCTCACCTTGTTAGCAGCAACACAAATACCACACAACTAGAACTGCTATTCGTTTGCCAGAGTTTGGACTTAGCTAGCTCTTAATAATAATTAATTCCTTTTTGTGATAGCTAAGGCATGCCTGAGCTGTATTATGATATTTAGCATAATGAGGAATATATCCACTGCTTTTGCAGTTTAACTGTAGCTGTTCTTGTTACTTTTACACTGTCTGAATTTTAAAAAGTTCTAAAAACCTATCTCTTCTGGCAGGCCTACCCAGTCAATTTTAAACTATGAATTTTAAATTAGTTTATTTTAAATTGTTTTATGTATTTTTAGCTGTATTTTAATTTATGATGTACTCCGCTTCAAGCCATGGGGACAGGGGATAAGAAATATTTTTTATTATTATTATTATTATTATTATTATTATTATTATTATTATTATTTATTGTTTTATTTATTTTATACTTACTGGGGTGTGATCTCACTACTTCAGTGTGTTTTTCACCACAGTGGAATACCTCATGGTGTACCAGTTTAGAAACCAGTTTAGTTGGCTCTGAACTACAGGAAAGTAGCCTAGTATAGTGGTTTGAACATTGGACTGTGACCCTGGTGACCTGGATTCAGTTCCCTGCTCAGTCGTCAAAACTCATTGGATGACCTTGAGCACGTCACAGACTCTCAGCCCCAGAAAACCCCATGATAAGTTTGCCTTAGAGTCACTGTAAGTCAGAAATGACTTGAAGGCCCACAACAAGAACTGAGTTTTAAAATGGAATGATAACAGGAACTGTTACTGCCCATCCTGTACCTGGAACAGTGACTAATCGCTTTCTTAAAGAAATTTTCAAAACATTGCCATTCCAAACATTTCTCTTTGGATCATAGCCAATGCTGACACAAACTGATTAAAGGCAGCGAGGAAAACTGATAGTTTTTAATCTTGGCCTTCCCTTTGTATGTTGCAAACCACACCTGTGTGTTACCATGCCCTACCACCCCTCTTATGAGATGTGCAATATTCATTAATTGGATTTATTAATGACTGGAGAACAGGATTGGGGTCATGCTGACTGGAGACGTGTTCAGGGTCATGATGGTGGAAAAGTCGATATGATTATGCAGAAAACCCCAACGGTGATGGGTTTGTGATAATCCCTTCACTTCTTCAGGCTCTTGGCATTTTCAAACACAATGGAAGACAAACTCCCCAGATAAAGCACTCAGAGACCGTCCTTCAATCTTACCCTATGGAGAGCTTCCCTATATACCCTACTTGACCAAACATTAAGAGATTGTCATAAATCCCATCCATGTTTTGTCACTCCAGAGTTAAAGCAAGCAGCCCATTCCAGACCTCTTTGTCAGTCCTGTGGGAAAGCCATTATGGCTTTGTCAGTGCATTCCTTCAGGGTATGAAATAGGGTATAAAAATCCTAGCTTCTTCCCCAGCCAACTGTAGTATGCAGTATGTGCTATGTAGTGTTCCCAGACTGCTGTTCCTCTGTGCTACACTCAGAGACTGTCTTCTTCACGACTGCTAACTATTACCCTTTCCACACCTAATCTCTCTCTATCCAACCTTTCTTGCCTCACTTTCCGATAGCTGTGTATGGCTCTTAAGAGTATCTGATTTCCTGTATATTTGTCGATTCAAATGAAATACTTTGTTTAACTCTTAACTGGAGTCCTCTTTACAATGAGTACTGGCATACATAGGTGAAAAGATTCTGCCATTACCCTCCTCTCACAGGTCTCCGTTGAACTATAATCCCCCCAAATTCTAAGGAGATGCTGGCATTGAAGGTGGACCCAACATCCCCCCACCTCTTAAGGTGTTGCAACGGGGTGTCAGATTTGAAAAACAGAAGCAGAGTGAGAGAGAATCATAGAATCATAGAGTTGGAAGAGATCCCCAGGTCCTCTAGTCCAACCCCCTGCTATGCAGGAACACCCATCAAAGCATTCCCAACAGATGGCCATCCAGCCTCTGCTTAAAAACCTCCAAAGAAGGAGACTCAACCACAACCGAGGCAGCGTATTTCACTGCTGGACAGCTCTGACCGTCAGGAAGTTCTTCCTTTCCTGCGGCTTGAATCCATTGCTCCTTGTCCTAGTCTCTGGAGTGGTAGAGAACAAGCCTGCTTCCTCCTCAACATGACATCCCTTCATAGAAAGATAGTAAGGAAGGATAACTTTTGTGGTGTAATGATGCAGTTACTTTTAGAACTGCTGTAGTGACCTCACTCTGTGGTGGTAAGGAAATTTAACAATGTGGACATCCCCGCCCATATTGTGCCTCATCCTCTCCATTATAGACCCTGAGATGTGCTGAGGCACCAAAGAGGTGGACTTCAGGCCCAGTGGCTGGCAGAATTTTAAATCTTTTTAAAGTAATGATTTTAGAAAGGAGAAATTAATGCAAAATTTGGAAGCAAAGAGTTATTTTAAACAAATTATAACCATTGAGACAACTACTTTTTGCCTTGGAATGATAACGGCAACAGATTACTTTTTAAAAGTAACTTTATGCATTTGGAAAGTGTGGCTCGTTCATTGCCCTTCTTGCCTGTTGAAAAATCAGGGACTAAAAATGACTCACGGTTCCTCAGTCCATGCACAAGCAAACATGACTGCTACTGTCATGTGAGGCTCAGATTAAAATGCCTTAAACAAAATGGTTTCAACAGAATGCTTGCAGTTACTGTTGGTTTTTATTTGAAAGACTTTTTTGTGGAGAGGACGGTTGCTACATGGCTGGGACTGGGGAACATTTTGCCCTCTTCTCCTTTGCCTTGAACCTTTTTCATGTGGAAGAATGGGTGGTGGGAGATGACAACAGAAGGTGGCATTAAGCTGCCAAAATGTTTCTAGAAGAGAAGGGGGATTTCAGCCCTGATTGTAATGGCTTGGTAGGAAATTAAAGCGGAGCTCTTCGGCGTCTCAGAAGAGCCTCTCATCTTCCTGATGGGCTCTGATTCCACATTACTGAAAGGACTGAGTTGTTATGCAGTGCAAATGAGAAGTAATTCCACCGAAGCCGAAATGACTACTGCTTTCTGTTGACTTCAGTCCAAGTAGAGTTAACTAAAGGTACGCTGGAGACTGAGGCCATTTCTGCACTGGACTGTTATAGTGCTATTATTCCACTTTCAACATGCTATGGAATCCTGGGGTTTGCAGTTTAAGGAGGGGCCTCAAAGGCTAAACTGCAAACCCCAGGATTCCATAAGATGTTGAAAGTGAAATAAAAGCACTATAACAGTCAAGGGCAGAAATGGCCTTAATTTATGTGACTGGCTACCGAGACCCCCTTCCATCACGCGACCTTCATGTTTGGGCAAACCAGCCTAGTTTAGATAGTTCCCATCTTCATTTTCTATTTCTGAATGTTTTACATTAGTCTGTCCCTTATTCCTCACCCAGTCATTACTAATCCTGACAGTTGCATTTTTGTTTTCGTATTTGCCAAACACATCATGCGCTTGGGGTATCTTGTATCTGCTGCGGGTTTCTTTGCTGGGATTTTGCCCACCACCTCAAATATTTGAAGGAGAAATGTCAGTATTTCTATGCATCTTTTGTTCTGAAAGCCAAAGTGTAATAGCTGAACTGGGGGGCTTGCTTCTTTGTATTGTTTGTTGTATTCATTCAGATGAATTCTGACTTACAGCAACCCTATAGTAACCCACTCACTGTGATTCTTTTCCTAGATTTATCCAGAGAAGGTTTTGCCATGGCCTTTTCCTGAGGCAGAGAGAGCATGACTTGCCCAAGGTCACCTTGTAGGTTTGCAGGGCCGTCCAGGGATTCAAACCCTGGTCTCGCAGAGTCCTACTTCAGCACCCAAACGCTGTCCCATGCTAACTCTCTTGCTAAAATAGCAGTGGTTCCAAATGTGACTGGATTTTTTGAGAAATTTCACAGTTGCCTTTTCAATAAATTATGTCCCTTCTGCCCACTGGCTTTGCTTACTTTTATGGTTAAAGTTGTAGAAAGATCCCAAAGTTATATGCATGGGCTTTGTTCTAATAGTCCACTTTCTATTTGGATTATGGCCCATGTTTTTGTTCCTAAAACTTTCAATACCTTATCTCTTTTTCTAACCAAATCAGCTAGAGGTATAAAGAATTCTAATTTCAAGAAATGCAGATACAAAGATCTTTTGGTATAAAACCACCTTTAAAATTTTTTCACTCTGCTTCTGCACAAAAATCTTGGTTCACAGTAACTGGTAGTTGATGTTATTTGCAAGATAGAGGGAGAAGATTCCCCAGCCTTCTGACTTCTCCCCCCCCATTATTTCAAATTTGATTATTTTCTAATCCGAGGAGATTGCCTAAGACCACGATTTATTCATCAGACACGCATCGGGGTGATGTGATTCAGAATTGCAAGCAAGGCAGGGACACCAAATCAGTATAATTCATTCTTCTCCTTCAGACACCAGCCCTCCTGCTGGAAAATCTGCACAGTGCTATCCCTGCAGAGAAGCTTAATTGTTTCACTGGACCAGGATGGGGAGAATATGGGAGGGGGGAACGATTTTCTTGTCCCTTTTAATGCAGGAGTGCTTCTTCTCCAAAGAGCAGCTGCTCCAGTGGCAACCTTTGTTAGCCATAATCTCCAAACCTCCTGCCCTTCTTCTGGTTTGCATTGCAGTGTTAGAAAATTTGATCGCTTCAAACAGTATATAACAACTCCCGCATTTTGTTCTTGTTCTTTCTGATTTTATATGGAGTTAAAATAAAAATACTTGAGGAGCTGGTATAACAAGTCTCTGGGAGCCGACAGAAAATATTCTGAGGTGAACAAATACGTGCGTGGATCTCCAAAATAAATCAGAAGGAAGAGGAAGAAAATCTAGGAATTCCTGGGCCCTTTCTGCAGCTTACCTTTTTTCGGCGCTGGGATGCAGGGATTGCGTGAGCAGCCTCCAGTGAGAGGCTGTTGCATCCACACTGCTTCAGCTCCGCACAAGCTGCCTGCTCCTGAGTAGGCAGTGCGGGAGCCCCGCCTCTTCCTTCCGCAGTGCAGCCTGGGAGTTTCGCAGGCTGCCCTGGGGCAGGAAGCGTGACCGCCGCGGCTCCAGGGGCTCCGCACACATGGCAAGTGCGTGCGGGGCCCTGGAGCAATGCGCGATTGAGCACCATTATTGGCTGAAAGCTGAAAATGAAAAAAGTGCGTGAGCAGTGCCTGCCCTACTCTGGAGTGTTGTGTGATTGTGAGTGCATCATGCAGATTGCTCCTCACAATCGCATGACGCTCCAGGCACCCTTTCGCATGGCAGATGCTATGCGAAAAGGGCCCTGGTCTTTTTAATTGGTCTGAATGCACCGTCAGTCTTTGCATGTGGGCTAGATGATCATTGTGCTTTCTGCATGGGGCTGCCTTTGAAGACAGTCCACGTTTTTATTATGTAAAAACTTTGGTACAAAAATTGCACCCTCTTTGTATAAAGCAGTGGTTCTCAACCTGTGGGCCCCCAGATGTTTGTAGACTTCAGCTCTCAGAAGCCCCAGCCACTATGGTCAATGCTCAGGGCTTCTGGGAGCTGAAGTCTAGAAACATCAGGGGACCCACAGATTGAGAACCACTGGTATAGAGGCTGTTCTTTTCACATTCACCTATATGAGGGGTAGGCAACTTCCCAGTGGCAGTGATAGGGTGTTGACCTTGCTGGTGTTGCCATGGTCATGCCAACATTCATTGGCAGCTACAGTGGTTCTTTATGCCAGAGCTTCTCAAACTATCCAATGTGGCGGGCTGGCATTTTTGTCCTTGCTTTACCAGGATTTTTGCACTATGTTATTATTATATTTGAATTTGTTGTTATGTGCCTTTAAGTCCCATCCTACTTAAGACAACCCTAAGGTGAACCTATCACAGGGTTTTCTTGGCAAGATTTATCCAGAGGGGGTTAACCTTTGCTTTCTTCTGAGCTGAGAGAATGGGACTTGGTCAAGGCCACCAAGTGGGTTTCCATGGCTAGTGGGGATTTGAATCCTGTTCCCCCAGAATCCTAGTCCGACACTTAAAACTACTACATCACAGTGGCTCCCGCTTCTATTTGCATAGTTTCCTGGAAATTCACCATGTGCCTGCAGCTGACAGCTTGTGGACCAGTACTGGTCCATGGACCACCAAATTAAAAACAGGGTGTGTGAATGTGAATATATTCTCCAGTCAGCAGCCTGGCTGCAGTGTTTTGGACCGCCCACAGTTTCTGAACAGCTTCCAAAGGCAGCCCCATGTAGAGTCGGTTACAGTAATCCCAAACAAGATGTCATCAAATGATATACCAGTGTTGTCAGATTTGACATCACAAGAAACAAGGGCAGCTAGCACACTAGCTTCAACTGTGCAAATGCAATCCTGGCCACTGCAAAATGCTGGGTCTCCAGGCCAAGTCCAAGAGCTATGAATCCGAGATTTCAGGAGATGGATAGCCTGTTTCTATCCCGGCAGATGCTTTCGGTTGCTTCTCAGGTTATTGGTGCTACCAAGAAAAGAATCGTGCTTTCTTGTTTCTGACTATCTTCCTTCTAATGTTCTTTCTCTCTGTATACATTTTGGAAGTTAGAATGCTTAATAATTACTGCCACCTCAGATATAGGCAAGTATGAACATGCCAAGCTGAGGAATAACGGCAGAGGGAGTGTAATGGAGACAGGCGAGCAGGAAGGTTGATGGTGGAAAAGAGTTTTTCCAATGTGCTGTAATTTGCTTTGACAGGTCAATTCTATACTTGCTGAGCTGGAAAAAAAATTCATTATGGAAGATGCATTGGCTGTTGTTGTCATTGCTCCCCAACCCTAGATGAATTTTCCATTCAGTATCTTCATCAGTAGTAATAATAATAATGATAATGATAATAGTAGTAACAATACATACTTAGTAGTCATATTAGTCATACTACTTCAGCAGGCCAGAGCATATATAGCCACAGAGTGACTATATCAGAGTTGCGATCAGTCACAAGCACAATCAGTATTTTCACGTACTGTTTGAGTGTGAACTATTTTCACATACAGTTTACTGCAGTATGGATTGGCTCAGTTTCCCTGTGGAGAGTTGTGTTCCATGTTGCATTCAGAAGATGATTTACTTCTAATACGTTATTTGTTTTTTATTATTTATATATTTGACTTATATCCTGCCTTTCTCTCCAAAAATGAGGCTTACAGGGTCTTACAAGTTTAAACAGTTGAAACAATATGTGGTACAAACATTTAAAAAGCATTAAACCGTCAATCCATTTGTAGCATTACTTTTTTTGAGACATTAATGTAAAACTATTAAAAGCACATAAATACTCCATAAGCAGCATATCAGTTTCACATCTTTCTACCCCAACTAGTTAAAGTCTGAGGGCCTTTGAATAGGAAGATCTTTGCCTGCCAGAGAAAAGATTGCAGAGAGGGGGCCAACTGGGCCTTTCTTGGGAGTGAGTTCAGTAGCGGAGGAACAGCCACCGAGAAAGCTCTCTCCCATAACCTCACAGATGAACCTCAGAGGTTTGTGGGTTCATCCTTAATATCTTCTACTAATGTTGTCACATTCACACTCAAAGTGGTCAAAGAACATTGTACAGGCATTTCCATGTCAAAAGAACTGTACATGTCTATAATCTACAATGGTTGAAAGAGTGGAACATCAAAAAATGAGGGACACCTGTAACGATGAAGCAGAGTAGAGATGTCCTTCTGTGTCTTCAATATGGCTTTTGAATATTTTTTTGTCCAGAGAAAACAGGAGAAGCCCAAAGAAAGCACAGGAGAATAGCCATTTGAAGATGCTGTATAAATGAAGATGAAAATATTAGATTAGCCACCAAGGTGAGCAAACCATGTGTGGCTCTTCCATGGTGAACACCTAGTGTGGAAGCTCTCAGGCTTGTTACAAGGATAGAGTGGGACAGAGGCTTTGGTCTCCCTACCCTTCCTGGCTCAGATAGCTATTTTTCAATTAAGATTACTAATATGATGATATTGTATACCTAGAAACTGTCGAAAGGCACCAGATCCTGACTATCTTGGAAGCCCAGCAGAGTCAGCCCAAGTTAAGTACTTGGATGGAAGACCACCAAAGAACAGGCACTGTAGGCTATATTTCAGAGGAAGGACCTGGCCAAAGCACCTCTGAGTATTCCTTAACTAAAAAGACCCTATGGAAGTCAGCAGATGACTTGAAGGCACATAAGCACACTCAAAATGTGCCATCCACTAGTTGAGCCAAAGGTAAACCAAACATTGCCTTAATTTCATATTAAAGGTAGGGAAAAATGTTAGCATCTTTAAAAAAAGGTAGTAAATATGGAGCCACTTGAGTCTTCCTTGGCTGTTGTTTAATAATAAAACATATTTGGCCTGGAGAAATTCCCAAATCAAATCATCAGCATCTCCAAGATAGACTGGGAAAAAACTCCTCCCCAAACTCCAAAAATGTTGTATCATTTATTGTCAGCAACAGCAAATAGATCAATAGCTTCACAGAGTACAACGTAGATTTCTGGGTTTCTAAGGGAAGGGTGTCCCACAGTTCTGAAGCTGCAACAAGGAAGGCTTCTTGTGGAGACAGATTTCCCTTTCGCATGTCATAGATTGAAGCCATGGAAGAATGGCTTCAAACTTCAGGAAAAGAGATTCCATCTAAACGTTAGGAAGAACTTCCTGCTGGTAAGAGCAGTTTGACAGTGGAATGCACTGCCTAGGATTGTGGTGGAGTCTCCTCCTCTGGAGGTTTTTAAACAGAATCTGGGGGAAGCATCTGTTGGACATGATTTGATGGTATATTCTAGCATGGCGGGGATTGGACTCAGTGGCCCTTGTGGTCTTTTCCAATTCTATGATTCTAGATCCTCAGTGAGAGGTTTCAGATTCAGCCCCATCTAAGCCTTATCAACAGAGATTGTTATTTGGGCTGTTTTGCAAAGGTCTCTCTGTAGTGTCTTGCTGGTCCGCAGGCAGAGATGACAGTTGAGTTCATCACGGGGGAAATGGCCACAAACCCTCTTTGGACAAAATGAAATGATGGCAACATGAAACCAGAATATAGCAGTTTGTCAGTGATATCATCTGAATTCTACATTGAGCAGGCAGATGATTTCCAAGCTGGGAGAAAATGGAGGCAGCCTTAAAACAAACAAAAGAAGAAAGGGAAGTAGGAAAGGAAAGCTCATAAACCTCTTGATACAGAATGTTCTGCCTTGGATAAGGCTTCTTGATGTCCTGAGCTAAAGTTTATCAAGGTTGACAGAATGCCGTAAATGAAGCTTGCTTTCTTTCTTCTGGCCCTTTCCATTATACAGTAAGCCTCGGGTGAGTCAACCTCTAGTCATCCAGGGCTTTCAGGAAATGCAGCCTCTTAACACTTTTTCTGATGGGAAATGCCAGAATAGAAACAAGTTGGATGGGAAGGTTTGAATCTGGTAATAATCAAGAGGTGAAATGTACCTCTGAAATGTAGTGCAGTTCTGCAATGCAGAATTAGGTCAGCACAGTGTGCAAAAAGAAAAAGGAGTAGTGTAAAAAGGATGAGGAAACAGAATTTCTGTCTAAAAGGTGGATGTTGTGAGGTATAGCTGCGTGAGGAAGAAACAAAGCCATACATTGGGAAATTAGCTTTGGTCATGAGCTTTAAAGCCTTAATTTAAAAGCTTTTTTTCCGTATGAGCTTCTTCACTCTTTAATACTTTCTGCTTCATTGGGATGAGTATAAAAGGCTGATAGGGTCTGTGAGGACCTAAGATCATGGAGAAGGAGAAGAAGAGCTCAGAGTTTCAACATGTTGATGTAAACATTAAAACTTCCATTTTATATGAGACAGGAGAAAATGCACTAACAGCTAGTGTGGCTGGTCTCTTGCATCTTGCTTAGTCCTGAGACAGTGATGTGGAACTTATCCAGTATCTCAGCATCCAGAAAAGAGTCGGAAGATGGTAGAAGGAAACCAAGTGTTGTTATACTTAAAGTAGCAAAATTTGCTACCTTATGTGTGTAAGATACACCTTCAAATGGTTAAGAGTTGTTGTTGTTAGATATTAGAAGTTGCTCCTTGTTTTTTTGTTTGTACTTATTTATTTATTGCTCAATGACTGAAATCAAGTGTCTGTCTAGCTGAGGATGGAGGTGCTGCCTCCATCTTTGAAGCTCAACAAACAGAAAGAGAAAAACTGATATTTTTGTGGGCATTTTGTAAGGGACTGTAGGAAGAAAGTCTGGAAAGCTGTGCCATGATGTATATAGAATGACGATCATGGATGGTGATAATGTTGTTGCAGTGACCTGCAATGTCTGTGCCATGATTGTTTTCTTGTCATAGAGTCTGTTGTGTTATACCTGTAGCTAGTCGAAGCTGGCTGCCCTGTTGGAGGAGAAAGTGCCCAAGCTTGAAGCCCGTGTATCTACACTTTGATTTATCAGGAAAGATGAAGCTTTTTTGGAAAGGGTGAAACAGACTCTTCTGGAAGGGTAAGAAATGGGGAATTCCTCTAGCGAGGGTGACAGTTCCAAAGCACAGGAAGAAAACATTTGGAGGAATGTGACATGCAGGGCCTTTCCACACTACACTGTTATAGTTCTATTATTCCTCTTCCAACATCCTGTGGAATTCTGGGGTTTGTCGTTTACTGAAGCCAAAGAGCTCTCTGGCTAAGAATTCTAAATGTCCCTCCCTAACCTCAAATCCCAGGATTTGACAGGATGTTGAAAGTGGAATAATAACAGTATAACAGTGTAGTGCAGAAAGGACCTGAGAAGAAGGACTATCAAGAACCATGCTCCAAGCCTGGAGCTACAAAAGCTCTCCCCTTAACCATTATGAAGCATAGGAAGAGCGACAAGAGCCTCACAACTCTGAAGCCATGTGACATTTCCGCACGAGGCTGTTGTAGAACAGCCTTGTGCAGAAATCCAAATGGAGGCAACTTGGAAGGATTCTGTGGATGGAAGAGCTATTGCCAATTCCCCAAAGAAGAAAAGACTTGTGATAATCAGTCGATTCCCTTTTGTTTGGAACAGAAGCTGTGTTGTGTGGACCTGATAAGATGTTTCATGAAATATGCTGTCCCCATGGGGTGAAGAATCACGATGTAACAGAAGAGCCAACAAGACTCATCAGGCCCGCTGGCTATTACCTCTTCCTTCTGATCCAGTACTTGTAGGGGGATATCAGAAAAGCTAGAGCTGAGAATGCGCTCAGGTTCACTAGAAAGGTTAAAAATAATATAAAAGGGCTTTTCTATGTTCAGAGTAAAAGGACGTTGTAGGGCCATTGCACAGAGAAGATGGTGAAATGCTTACAGAAGCAGAGAGAAGATTGAGTTGTTTAATACTTTCTTTGCTTCTATCTTCTCCCAAAAGGAAAGCAGTGCTCTAACTGATATAAATAAGGTAAACCATGAGGTAAAGGAACTACAGCCAAGCATCGGTAAAGAGGTAGTAAAGGAATACCTATTGTTCTTATGTGCCTCTGAGTTGTTTCTGACTTATTACAACCCTATCATGGGGTTTTCTGGGGCTGAGAGTGTGTGACATGCCCAGTGTTACCTGGTGGGTTTCCATTGCCAAGTGGAGAATCGAACCCTAGTCTCTGGAATTGTAGTTCAATGCTTGAACCACTATACCATTGCTGGCCCTCAAGGAATACCTATCTCTTATTAAATGAATTCATGGCCATTTCCGCACTACACTGTTCTAGTGCTATTATTCCACTTTCAACATCCTGTGGAATCCTTGGGTTTGCAGTTCAGGGAGGGGCATTTAGAATTCTCAGCCAGAGAGCTGTTTAGCCTTAGTAAACTACAAACCCCAGAATTCCACACTATGTTGAAAGTGGAATAATAGCACTATAACAGTGTAGTGCAGAAATGGCATCAGTCAATCAGTTGGGTCTCCTTAAGAGAAAACTTGGAAGAAAGAACCAAACAATGTGATAGTAAGGTGCAAATCCTAACCAAAATCAACAGATTTTTTTTCTGATTTCAGAGCAATTATTATTGTGGCTTGGACAGAACGGGAATGTTAATGAAGGCTGAAATTTGCATGTAATATCCTCATGATTTTCTTAGAGACATGAAAGGTCACTTACTGTGCAGCCGAAAAGATTTTGGAGTAGTTTTTTTTTTAAAAAAAAATAAAAACCCTTTTAGTGAGAAATAGATTCTGTCAGAAACAAAGATGCTTCTGTGTATGTGTGTGCTCGTGCGTGTCTTGGCTGGGGTTGCATCAGCGTGTCTCATAAGCCTGTTGGGTCAGTGACTCAGCTTTAGGCAATGTGGTATTAACTGGAGGATTACGTAGTTCTGAGCTCAGCCGCCTTCTCGGCTGTGCAACTGCGAAAGAGATGAGTTCAGGGAGATAGGATGACTCTACTAGTCGGCTTCCAAGCCTTCTCTTTCTGTCAGTGATATTGTGCTATGATTGTTTTTTGTGATGATCAAGTTAGATCACTCCTCACATTATTCTGTTATACAGTTGGCCCTCCACGTTCGCTAGGGTTAGGGGCGTAGGACCTCCGTGAAAGTGGAAAACCCACAAATATCAAATGTGGGTGGGTCTCTGTGGGAAGCAGGGGGTTAACTGAGGGCCAACTACTTTCGCACTTTTACAGCACTTGAAGTAAGCTGAGGATGAAGGAAGAAAGAAGTGGAGAGAGAAACTGGGACATTTTAAAAGCAGCTGAAAAAATGAGATGAAGATAGAGGATTAATGAGGACTGCCCCTGCCCAGTGGGACAGTTGGAGGGTATGCAATTGTCCATTATATTTTCCAAGATGCTTAACCTTTTCTTTCTTTCTTTCTTTCTTTCTTTCTTTCTTTCTTTCTTTCTTTCTTTCTTTCTTTCTTTCTTTCTTTCTTTCCTTCCTTCCTTCCTTCCTTCCTTCCTTCCTTCCTTCCTTCCTTCCTTCCTTCTTTCTTTCTTTCTTTCTTTCTTTCTTTCTTTCTTTCTTTCTTTCTTTCTTTCTTTCTTTCTTATTTATTTGCTGGACTACTTCTTATTCTGGATCTGAGTTCTGAGCCCCAGCAGGCACTAAAGGTCCAGCTCAGGTCAGTTTGGAGAAGGAAAGGGGGTGAGTCAGCAAGGTGGCCCTAGACTTCTTCTCTCTTACCCATCTCCTTCCTTGGGTATATGGGGGCATCAGGAGAGGGTTTGTGGTGCTGAGAAATTGGGCTGTGATCTGTCCTTAGCTGGCCAGCCAGTGGCTGGTGGAGGACAAAAAGGGACCAGAGACAGGTTTTTAAAGGGCTGCATGGCCTGATCGGAGTCACTAAGGGGGAAGGTCCCCCTGGAAAAGAAGTATTTGAGTTTGGGGGCCAGGGGTTGGAGAAACTTGCAAATAATCAAATCTGTTAATGTGAAACCCACAAATGTGGAGGGCTGACTCTATTCCTTTATTTGTATCCTGCCTTCTCTCTAAAGCTCAAAGTGAATTCAAGGTGGTTTACATTTAAAAAAATACATGTTGTCTAAAAATGCATATACAGCCAGCACAATGTAGTGGTTTGAGTGTTGCACTATGACCCTGGGGACCAGAGTTTGAATCTTCTCCTCCATTCAGCCATGGAACCCCACTGGGTGACCTTGGACAAGTCACACTCTCTCAGCCTCAGAGGGAGTCAAAGGCCAACGCCCTTGGAAAAATCTTGCCAAGAAATCTTGCCACCTGAAGGTCATCATAAGCCGGAAACCACTTGAAGGCACACAACAACAACAAAAACCTATGAACGATTGACTAAAATAATAATGAGCCATCTATAGATTTCTCTAGATGTTTTGAACATTGGTTTAAAACTATTTTAATTGATTTAAAAAGCAACAAAGAAAAGTAATACAGCATGCTAGGAAAATCACCTCTCTTTTTTTTGTAAAAGTTCCCCTAAAGCCTCCTGGAATAGAAAGTTCGTCATCCGTCCACAAAATAAGAGCCAGGAAGGAGTCAGCCTAGCCTCCTTAGAAAGACAATTCCAGAGACTGAGAGCAGTCACAGAAGAGAGCTCTGTAATTACAGTAGCTCAGTGCTCCTGTGCATGGTTTTCTTGCAAAAGATCCCAGATTCAGGCCATTTCTGCACTCGAGTGTTATAGTGCTGTTATCCCACTTTCAGCATCCTATGGAATCCTGGGGTTTGCAGTTTCGGGAGGGGCCACCCAAGTGCAGAAATGGCCTCTGTCTCTCTGGCTTCTCTAGCTGTCTAGGGTAGGAAAGCTGCAGCAACCAGTGCAACTGATAGTAAGCTAAATGTGCGCAAGAGCTGGCATGAGTAGTGGTTTGTATGCTAGGTTAGGACCCTTAGAAACAAAAGTTCAAATCTCCACTCAGCCATGGAAACCTTGGGCACGTCACACCCTCTCAGCCTCAGAGGAATGCCGCAGCAAATCCCCCTGGACAAATCTTGCCAAGAACCTTGGTGATAGGTTCCCCTTAGGGCTGCTGTAAGTTAGAAATGACTTGATGGTACATGATCACACAAAATGGACCAAAGGTCTGACTCTGTAAGGCACATAAAAAAGTTCCACTCCAGTTTTTATGTTCCACTCCAGTTCCCTGTTTGCTTGCCGCCTTCTCCTTTCTTTTTTTAAAATTATTTATTGAATATAAACCTCGCCTTGCTCCTGAGATGGGATGTCTTTGAGGCCCTTGGCCCACTGTTTCTCCTTTGCCCACTTTTTGTCCTTTCATACACTGGTATATCCTAGGGATGGCAACACTGGACAGTTATTTGTCAGGACTGGGATGCTGTCTTCTTTGATTTGAGAGTTGGGTGTCTTTTCCTGCTCTGCTTTAGACAGCTAAATATCTTCTGCCAGCCCCAGGGAAGAGGAAAAGAACTGTTTGGCTATTATCAGGGTGGTGAAGCCATGGTCTTTCACATGTTGTTGGACTGTAGCTCCCATCACCTCTGAGAATTGCAAATGGGATGGGAGTTGAAATTGAGCATCTGGTGGGCCACAACTTCCTTATGGTCAACCCACCCACATCTGATGTGTTTGGCAGTATTGTGCAGACCTTGGAAAGTTACTTTAGTGGGCTATAGTCCTCAGAATGCCCTAGCTAGCGTGGGTTGGAAAAATTCCTTTTTTTTAGAAGGACTTGTGGCTGTGCTGGCTGGAGGATTTGCAGTCAAAAAAGTAACTTTTCTAAATTCAGCCTGTTATCCAGCCGCTTTGCCTGTGTTTGATATATTAGAATTTATACCAGCAGAGGGTACTGTTCTCACACTTTTTGCAAGTTGGAGTATCTAGAGAAATAGCAGTATGGTTGGTTTTCAGGAGGGAGTGTTGATATGAAAATGGAAATAACAAGACAACTTTATTCTGCCACAGGTTTTTTTAATATTATTGTTATTAATATTTCCTTTCTCCTCAGCCAGCTGCTGTATATCATGATGATATTAGGAATGACAGCTATGATTTCTTTTCCATCCAACAGGGCAGAAGTTTATTTCAACATTTTTGTAGTCTGGTGGTGAAGGAAGACGTCCCTCCGTTCTTGACCTCTGCTTGAAAACTCAAGGAGAGAAACGTAAGTGGCAACCAAATCTAGGAACGCTGGGTATGTCATGTCATGGCAGACCTTGATAAAAAGAGAGAAAATGTCATGGGAGCAATGCTTGGAGAAGTTACTTCTTTGGACTACAGGTGCATGGTTGGGGGGCTTCTGGGAACTGTAGATCAAATCGGTAAATTTTCTGAGCTGAACAGTAAAGCAAAATCTATGGGTGTTTCCTTTTCTTCTTTTCTGCTGCTGAATTCAGGTGCTAGCTTGTGTTATTGGCAGTTCTCCCCCTTTTCCCCTAAAAGCACCAAATACAGTGAGGCCAGGGAGGGAAAATATGTAATACAATTGACCCAGAGCACAAGCGTTCCTCAGACTGTATTCAAGGGCAAAGCCTGGATCAGAAACTCTTAGAGAAGAGATTACATTAGTTGTCTCTCAAAATGGTCATTAGGTGCAAATGAGAAATTATCTTTTCTTGTCATGGATGGTGTCTTATTGCCCCTGAACAGTAAAAAGGGTTGGAAGGAATCAGACCTACAGGTACTTTGTTGAAATGTAGCCAGATTCTCTCATCCTATATGCATGTGCACACACACACACACACACACACACACACACACCCCTATGCAGAGAATTTTATACTAACTTTACTCTGGTTGTGAGAAAATCTGCAGGAGGCAAATGTCTTTGTAGCAGAGGATCTTTGCGGGTGACTTTCAAAGGATTATGCGGAATCTGTGCTAGGGCTGCATCCTTCAAAGGAGAGGTTTGAAATACAGGTTTTGAGCCTTCCTTATCTGAAAATCCAAAAACCTCTAAAAAACCCAAAACTTCTCCCGAAGGCATCTTACGGAGATAGCAGGGAAGGCTTGATGCATTTGTGAGCTGATTATGGAAGAAGAGCCTTTCTTGTCTCTGCGACCACAGAACCAATGTAGTTTAGTGAGTTTGAGCATTCGACTATGATTCTGGAAACTGGGTGACCTTGGGCAAGTCACACTCTCTCAGACTTCTTGCCAAGAAAATCCCATGTTGCCAAGAAAATCCCATCTTTGGAACCCATGATTGGGTCACCTTGAGTCAGAAGCAACTTAAAGGCACACAACAACAACGAAGTGTGGAAACCAAGTGGGCTGGTGAAGGAACGGAGTGATCTGTCTCTCTCTATCACTAGCCCTTTGGTAACCTCTTAAAGCTGTTAAAAATGAGTCTGTCTTAGTGCTAGCCTTGTGTTTTTCCCAAGATACATTATTCAGAGACTATGAAGTGCAGAATTTTACTTTTTGACCACGACTCTCAGAATCAGCATGTTGGCCAGGTGCCATTGGGAACTGTAGAAAAAAATACGAATCTTTCAAAGGCCATTTCCGCTCTACACTGTTATAGTGCTATTATTCCACTTTCAACACCCTATGGAATCCTGAGGTTTGCAGTTTAGGGAGGAGCATTGAGAATTTTCAGCCAGAGAGCTCTTTGGCCTCAGTAAACTACAAACCCCAGAATTCCACAGGAGTTCGAAAGTGGAATAATAGCACTATAACGGTGTAGTGTGGAAATGGCCCAAATTTCAGTGTGTTTGCCCTCATCCACGGAACAACGTGAGTTATAATACAAAAATGCCATTTCACTCGCACACTGTGTGATACCACTCTTTTAAAAAGTTATTTTAACAAATTGAAAAGAAGAGAACATATTGTTCTCATACGTCTCAGAATTAAGAAGAATAAGGATGGGAAGAAAATGTTGCAATTGACTTGCCAGAGGATAGTCCAGGGCAGCAGAAACATCATTAGGATATTTAAAAAAAATACAGAGAACTACAGAAATGAATCTACCCTCCTAATACATTTGCCCCTTCTCGAGGAACCGTTCTCCTACAAAGGCCTTCCAGTCAACTTCATCTTATGGTCAACCTATTATAAGGTTTTCAGGGCAAAATTCCTTCAGTGCTTGCTTGCCACTGCCTACAGCTACAGATGGCTAAATCACTCCCCTCCCCATCTTCAGTGTTTTTCATTTGCCTGGATACACTAAGAAAGAAATTGCAACTCTAACCAGGATTTCATTGGGATCTTCAGGTGCTCTGTCATTTCTCTCCCCAAAGGACTTTAACTGAGTAATTGCAAACCTGTTCCCGGTCAAATCCTGGGCATGTTACTTTTTGGGGCCCAAACATCTTGAATCCCCCAGCCAGCAGGAGCTCTTTGTTCATCAATAGGTGGCAAAAAGGGGGAAAAACCTCCTTGAAGTGCGCAGGTGCTTTTGGGCCTTGGGCACTGTGCTCAGAAACCATGACAAGTCCTCCGCTTCAAAGTTTCTTCCTTCGCCTTGAATGCTGTCCTATCGGAATAATCTGTGGATTACCACCAGTTGGGTTTATCGACAGCAGAGATAATGTAGGTGTTTTTTGGTCGTACAGACGGGGGGAGAGGAGATAAGGGGGAGCAGAGGAGCGGGAGGAGAACTTGACAGAGTGACTAAGATAAATTTAGTGTACTACAGGAAATCGAAATGGGAAATAAAGATCTCCTGGTGACTGAAATATTTAAAAAGATAGAGAAGTTGGGCACAGTTGTGAGCCGTTCCAACCCCAGATTTTCTCGGCCAGCTGATCCTTTATCAATCCATCAACCTCGCCAGATAGAATATTATAAAGGTAATAGAATGGATGAAGAATGGGAAGAGGCGAGGCATGCTACGAGGTGGAATGACAGGGTCCCAGAAATTTCCATTATAATTAAGAAAAGATTTTCATCTTTGCCTGTTATTGTTCCACGCCCACTGCGTGCCTCCTCCAGCCCCCATTTAGCTACATGCAACAGGAATGATGATGATGGTGCTCCCAGATATATTAACACTGCCATCCAAGGCGCATCGATTTGCAGGTTGGTTGAGATCCGAAAGCCTACTTGGAGCATGCTCTCCAAAACTTGAACACTTCCCTTTTGTTCTTCCTTCGTTTCATATCCACCCACCCCACTGTTACCCACAGAAGCACGCACACAGTGTCACAAGAATCTTTTGAAAACCCTCAGAAAAGTTTCCAAATGGATGATGTATTTGCTGGTCTGCAGTTGGAACAAAAGAAGCCAAACTTCCCTCTACAATCACAGACCTCATGTTGACATGTTCTGTTTGGCTTTTGGATGCTAACTGCTTGATATACATTAGGATTTCCTCCCAAGGAGAGGCTGATAGAATTCAGATAGAATTCTGTGTCAGAGGTATTAGGGTTGCCAGCACAGGATTATTGTGAGCCCTGGGATTTTAGTGCCCAGACCTAAGACCAAGGAACAACACCTTGTGACACCCTGAGGACAATGCAAGAGATAAGTCTTGGTGAGGTCCTTAACATTACACAGTCAACCCTCCACATTTAGAATCATAGAATCACTGAGTTGGAAGAGACCACAATGGCTACTGAGTTCAACCTCCTGCCATGTAGGAACAAACACTCAAAACATCTCCAGCAAATGACCATCCGGCCTCTGCTTTAAAACCTCCAAAGAAGGAGACTCTACCACACTCCATTGAGGCAGCATATTCCACTGCCGGACAGCTCTGGCCATCAGGAAGTTCTTTCTGAGGTTCCGGTGGAATCTCTTTCCTGTAGTTTGAATCCACTGCTCCTTGTTTTAGTCTCTGGAGCAGTGGAAAACAACCCCATTTCCTCTTCGATATGACATACTTTCAACTATTTAAATATGGCTCTCATGTCCCCTCTCAACCTTCTCTTCTGTAGACTAAACGTCCCCAGCTCCCTAAGCCGCTCCTCAAAGGGCTTCCTGGCTTCCAGACCCTTCACCATTTTGGTGGCCCTCCTCCGGACACGCTCCAGCTTGTCAATATCCTTCTTGAATTGTGGTGCCCAGAACTGGACACAGTGTACTACTTTGACTGGGTTTAACTTTCACAGATCTTATTATCTGTGAGTTTCTTCAACATCTGCCCTCAAGCCCTTCTTTTCCAGGGGAACCTTCCCTTTTGGTAGCAACCATCAGTCTGCACAGCCCTTTAAAATCCCACCTCTGGTCCTCCTCCCCCTCCACCAGCCACTTTCTGGCCAGCTAAGGATGGCTTGCAGACTGATTTCTCAGCACTACAATATTTTTTGAGGAATGTGGTGTGAGAGATGGTGATCTGCATTTTATTTCAGCTAGAGCCACTGGATCAATTCATAGAGCCACTTATTCATAGAGCCACTGGATCAGTTGTTGAATGGTGGGTCAACATATAGATATATACAACTGGCTGTACTCTACTCACAACATCCTCTACCATTCCTCAGATGAAAACCAGAACATATCTAACCAAGTAACATTAGAGTGTGGTCAAGATGGTAAAAGTCATTGAGGAGGAATGCACAAGGCAGGAGAAGTTGCTACAGTTTGCTTTTGCCTGAGTCTGCAGGGAAGGTCAAGATTCCCACCCACCAAATCCCTGCTGACTTAATAGAGTACAAACTATTTCTGTTTTGAGTAACCCCCTCTTTTCCCTTCGCTTTTGCTAATTGAGTGGAGGTACTGTTCTAGTGCTATTATTCCACTTTCAACCTCCTGTGGAATCCTGGGGTTTGCAGTTTAGGGAGGAGCATTTAGTATTTTCAGCCAGAGAGCTCTTTGGCCTCAGTCAACTACAAACGCCAGAATTCCACAGGAGGTTGAAGGTGGAATAATAGCACTATAACAGTGTAGTGTGGATAGACCCTTGGTTTCTAGCAGTTGAAGTAAGCTGAAGACAAAAGGGGAAAGTGGAAAGATGGGATGTTTTAAGGGCAGCTGACAAAATGACAGAACACGGGATTAATCGGGACTATTCCAGCCAGATGCAATCAGGACTACCAGAAGGATTTAGGCTGTTACTTTTCTGCACAGTATATGCTGGATTTGTGTAGTTGTCACCCAAATAAAGCCAGTGAGGCACAGTGGTTTGAGTGCTGGATAAAGACTCTGGGAGACCAGGGTTCAGGTCTCTGTCTGACTGTAGAATCCACATTAGGTGACTTTGGACAAGTCACTCTCTCTCAGCCTCAAAGGAAGGCAATGACAAGCCGCCTCTGAATAAATCTTGTAAGAGAACCCCATGATAGGTTTGGAAGTTGGAAGCAACTTGAAGGCAGACAATAATGAGTCCAAATGAAGTAACTTTTCCAAGCTCTTGGCATAAGAGGCTATAGTGAACTAGACTGACTAAATAACCTGTTGGTACAAGGCACCTTCTTATGGTTCTAACACAGCAAAAGACAATTTTATCATTTTTAATTCTGTTTTTACTGCATGCATGGATGGCACATCTAGACTTGTAAGTTAGCTCTTAGATTCCTTCCTCGCGTTCTTATGTTTGAAGAAAAGGAGAGAGAGAAAGAGGGAGAAAAAGTCAAGTATTTCACTTTTACATTCTGAAGAGGATTGCAGGCCCAGGCAGTATCCACCTGTTAATTTCCTTCGTATGTGAAGCAGCCCTTAAGGCAGGAGATGGGCAAGATTTTGATCAGAGATCTGAAGGCAGTTTGAAAGAAAGGGAGCCAGGTTTGTGCTGTGCGTGCGCACCAACACATCCTGCTTTTTGGTCTGATAAACAAGTTTTTCAGCCTAGTTGGTATCTGATTATCACAGGCAGGGTATGTTTTTCATAAACATTTCCATGTCCTTTTTAACTGGATGGAATAGCTTGCTCAAAGAATTGATGCACATTCAGCAGCTGCAATCCTCTATGGTCCAGCATAGCATAGTCTGGAAACCCTACCCTAGGAGAACCAGCTTAGTGATCTGGGTATGTTTAACCTGATGAAAAGAAGATTAACAGGAGACATGATAGCCATGTTTAAATACCTGAAGGGATGTCATGTTGAAGATGGAGCAAGTTTGTTTTTTGCTGCTGCAGAGTCTAGGACACGGAGCAATGGATTCAAATTGCAGGAAAAGAGATTTCACCTAAACATCAGGAAGAACTTCCTGACAGTAAGAGCCATTCAACAGTGGAATATGCTGCCTCGAAGTGTGGTGGAGTCACCTCCTTTGAAGGTTTTTAAACAGAGACTGGATGACCATTTGCTGGGGATGCTTTGAGTATGTGTTCCTGCATGGCAGGAGGTTGGACTTCTTGGCCATTGTGGTCTCTTCCAACTCTATGATTCTATGTAGAACTATGCTACAGCAAGCCCTGGACCTATTATAGAGCCATTACAATCCCAGCCCCCTGGCAATTTCGTAGCTGGTGCGAGCAACAACGTATCAGAGAAGCACCTGGCTATGTTCCCCTTGGCCAGACATGAAAGGTTTACATCATGGGCTCAACAGATGGTGAAATCATTTTGCATTTGGCTACAGGAACATAGTCGACATTTTTCCAGTTCCCCTCCCTGCTCTCACCAGACCAAGCTGGGCAGGACCTATAGTTCCTCTTTGGTAAATCTGGGAGGGCTTTGGTTGGTGTGGAGGGAGAAAGGGAATACCAGCCTCCACACTGATAAAAAAGAAGCATGTACAGGCACAAGGCTGACTTACGCCTGCATATGCCACTAACCGCATATGCCACTAACAGATTACCAGCCAGTGGATGTTAATATAATAATATAATAATAGTATAATAATAGTGGCCAGTCTGCATAGCTTTCAAGCTGATATAGTCTCAGAATTTTCAGTGACTTCGATCTACTCCTCAAACTACTAAGGCCATAGAGTGGACTCTGTTACCTCTCAGCCTAAATGCAGCATGTTACAGTAGTCCAAATGGGAAGTAATCAAGGCATATGTCACTGTAGCCAGATCTGACTTCCGAAGGAACGGGCAGAGCCATGCACTAGTTTTAACTGTGCAAATGCACTCCTGGCCGCAGCCGAAACTTGGACATCCAGGTTCAGATCCAAGTCCAGGAGTACGCCCAAACTGCACACCTGAGATTTCAGGCGGAGTGTAACACCATCCAGCTAGGCTGAATGTCTCCTCTCTGGTCTGCATTATTATTGACCAAGAGCACCTCTGTCTTATCTGGATTATGTTTCAATTTGTTCATCGAGTCTATTATTGACAGCAGACACTGGTTTAATACAGAAACAGCTTCTCCAGTATCGGATGGAAAAGAGAGAGAGTTGTGTACTGTGTACTGATGACACTGAACCCCAAAACTCCAGATGACCTCTTCCAGCAGTTTCATGTAAATATTAAACAGCATGGGGGACAGAACGAGGCCTTGAGGAACACCCGTTTCACTGATGCACTGATACACTAGGAATTGTTTTTTAAAAGCCAGGAGAAGAGACTCTTGCCGCATATTGTGTTTCAGAACTTAAAAAGAAATCCGCTTAAGAGTGGGGATAAAGTGGTAGTATCTGGTGCTGGGAATTTGCAGAAAATAGTCTGGGACAATAGAAGTGTCATTTAGATATTTCGTTAAAAATCCCCAATAACTACAGCAACAGATGCTACAACCTATGGCTGGAAACAAGCTTCCTTGGAAGACTGGGGCAATGATAATCAATCTTTCCTTGCCACATTCAGCAGCTATGGGGGAATGTGAATCGATGCTTTCATTTCATGGGAAATAGCGATGGAAAACAAAGGGCTGATACTCTCCTAATGTGTGTCTTCTTCCTCATTCACAACTATTGTCATTTGGACCAAACTCCATGTTGCTTGGCCAGCTGGGTCCAGGTTTTCATCTGTGAAATGTTGGAGGGTACATCCCTGGTCTGATGCAAATTGGGTAGAGGGCCCCATTACTTCCATGAAAAGTGAACACAGGGGAATGGGTACCATCAGGAACCTAAACAGAGCCACTGATAAAAGCTATAAAAGGTTTGTAAAAGCTATGCCCTACAGAAGACGTAGCCTGCACCGGGGGCCAGGAATGTTGAGTTTCCATCTTATAGCACTACACAACCATTAAAAGGTAGAGGAAATGTCTTCAGTGAGTGAGTGAGGATACATCATCACACTTACTTGCAAGCCTCAGTTATGGAGGCTTTAAAGCCAGCGTAGCCCAGGGCGTAGAAGTGTGCCATGGGGTGTGGAGGATTAGAATTTCCAGAATCCACAGCCAGCAGGGCCAGTGGGAGCTATAGTCCAAAAAGTAAACATTTTCTAGGTCTGAGATTACTGCAGGTTCTTAGGAACAGCAGGGTTTC
This sequence comes from Iguana delicatissima, assembly GCA_948472985.1. Lineage (NCBI taxonomy): Eukaryota > Metazoa > Chordata > Lepidosauria > Squamata > Iguanidae > Iguana > Iguana delicatissima. The sequence continues at coordinate 382,550 of CAOKZL010000007.1, forward strand.
CTGGCTGGATTAAGCATTCCTCTTTCTGTTTCAAGATGGCCAGCCACACAACTCTAGCCTGGATGCTTATAGGAAAAGCAAGAAAAGAGCAGCCGCCCCCACTTCTCTCTTCCCAGTATCTGGTACTGCCTCCATGGAGCTAAGCTACCCTGGGTGCTAATACCAGATTCATGGTCCTATCATCCACGACCTTTGTAACCAAAGGTTTCGTCTCCAGTGTCCAAGACTGAATCTTGGATGTGAATTCCCTGAGTTGGTTGGGCACTCTGATTTACAATCTGTTGTTTGACCTGAACCTAGTTAATTCAATTCAACTCAAGAAGCTTTTTGTATTTTCTGGCTCAGCTGAATAAAATCCAAAGGGAGGGAGCAATCCTTGCCCCCAGCGAGTTTGGAGTCTAAGTTAGTTATTGGAAATTGGATGCTATTAAACACCCCCTTGTTTTTCTGCTTGCTCCCATCACGTTGGAGGCAATCACACAGCTCTGCCCTGTCGGAAGATTGCCTTGTCCATTCCAATGATCTTTAACGGCTTGTTTTCATGGCAAAAATCACAAACGCTTTTCTCATTGTCCGGCTGCATTGCTGGTCGCTTCCCATTTCTCTGCCTTCCATCCCAGGCAGTCACATTCCATCAGGACTTTTCTACATCTTGCCTTTCTCCTTCCTTCCTTCCTTCCCTCCTTCCTTCCTTCCTTCCTTCCTTCCTTCCTTCCTTCCTTCCTTCCTTCCTTCCTTCCTTCCTTCCTTTCTTTCCTTCTTTCCTTCTTTCTTTCTTTCTTTCTTTCTTTCTTTCTTTCTTTCTTTTTTCTTCTTTTTGGTTGCTATCCATTTTTAACAATGTCTTTACCTTCCAGAAATTTCACCTTGACAACCACAGGTCTCCAACTGTCTCAGTCTGGCCAAGATTAGTCCAGATTAGTACTCTGCCTTCCTGCCTTTTTTTTCCCCAGCTGTTTTAAAAATGTCTCTCCTCTCACTTTTCCCCTTTGTCCTCAGCTTACTGCCGTTGCTGCAGTTGTGTAGGAGTGTGAGGGCAGGGGGGACGATTTGCCCCAGGCGGCAATGTTTTTGGGGCGTCCAGGCCCGTAGCCATGCCCCCGGGCACCCTGGCCATGCCCCCGCACACCGTAACCACGCCCACACACACAGTGGCCCCGCCCTCTTCTGCCCCCCCCCAGACCCTCCAAGCACCACCACTGCGTTGCTGCAAAGTGAGTTCCAAGTGCAAAATAGTTTGCACTCAAACATGGCCATTTCCGCACTATACCCATCTCCATCGTTGTCTTGTCTCAATCCCGGCAGCGCCTTTGCCAGACTGGGAGTGTATCCCCAATGCTCCCCTCCACACCTGGCTGGCTGCCTGCGGATGGGAACGCAAGCAATGCACCCCTTCCTTCCGCAGTGCAGCTGCCTCTTTCCCATGCCACATTGGGGGAGGAAGCGCCTAGATTGTACTCCCACCACCGGCGATGGGTGTGTTGCGTGATCACTGGCCATTGACAGGTTTTTTCCATTAATGCAATCTCGCATGATCGCAATGGGTGTTGGCAGCAGAAATGCAACAATGTTATGCAAAAGCATGACTCATAGAATCATAGAATCATAGAGTTGGAAGAGAGCCCAGGGGCCATCCAGTCCAACCCCTTCCTGCCATGCAGGAACACCCATCAAAGCACCCCCAACAGATGGCCATCCAGCCTCTGCTTAAAAACCTCCAAAGAAGGAGACTCCACCACACTCCGTTGAGGCAGCATCTTCCACTGCTGGACAGCTCCGACCATCAGGAAGTTCTTCCAGAGGTTCAGAAGGAATCTCCTTTCCTGCAGTTTGAATCCATTGCTCCTTGTCCTAATCTCTGGAGCAGCAGAAAACAAGCCCACTCCCCCCTCAACATGACATCTCTTCAAATATTTAAACATGGCTATCATGTCCTCTCTTAACCTTCTCTTCTCCAGACTAAATATACCCAGCTCCCTAAGCTGCTCCTCACAGGGCTTCATGGCTTCCAGACCCTTCACCATTTTGGTCACTGTCCTCTGGACACGCTCCGGCTTGTCAATATCCTTCTTAATTGAGGTGCCCAGAACTGGACACTGTATTCCAAATGAGGTCTAACCAAAGCAGAATAGAGTGGTACCTCTCTTGATCTAGACACCATACTCCTGTTGATGCAACCAAGAATCGCATTGGATTTCTTGGCTGCCGCATCACAGTGCCAACTTGCGGAAGGCTGCCAATGCATCCCCATGATGAGACAGTGACACCATGCAGAAGTGGCCTCAGGTGGAGGAGAGGAGGGAGTAGAATCTTGCCCTTGCAAGATCAGGGTTTGAATCTCTGTTTGGCCACAGAAACTCACTGGGTGACCCTGGGCAAGTCACACACTCTCAGACCCAGAGGAAGGCAAAGGCAAACCTCCTCTGAACAAACCGTGTCAAGAAAACCCGGTGATAGATCCTAAGTCCCATAAGTGGGAAACTTTGAAGGCACACAATAAGAATAACGTATGTTCTACCACCCGTGGGACAATCAGGCCTTAGCCAATGTATCCAGTTACAAATATGCCAGTCTTCATTTCCTAAGGTCAGCCCAAAGGCCGTCTCTTCCCACCCCTGCGGGCTTCCCATCCTCTTCTCAGGCCTGCCATTCTGACAGAGCAATCTCTTTTATCTCTCCCCCTCCTCCCTGCCCGCCAGCCGATTCTGTGCATACAGCAGCGAAACAAAAAGGCACGTAATAGAGATAGTTGGATTGTCAGGTTTCATAAAGCAGTCTGGGAATCTTCAAGCGAGCTTTCCTTTGGCAGCCTCTCTCTTCCTCCCAGAACTGAGCTAACAAGATATCTCAAGGATATTCCGGTTAAGTGGTTGCAACACGAGCAATCGGCAAGAGGGATTCTAGTGTGGGGGGGTAGGTGTGTAGAAGGAGAAACCACACTATGTTTTTCTGAGCGCTGCGATCAGCGCACTTTGGCATCTAAGGAAATCTTCAGCTGTGGTGAAGCAGGTGAGGAATATTTCAAGATAGAAGTGAGGGGACTCCCTTCTCTTCACTCTAATTTTAACCATTTATTTATTATTTATTGTGGACTTATGGGGATCTGGTTTCTCAGAAATATCCTTTCCTCGCCCTCTTTGCCATTTTTACTGAAAGGATGTGTGTATCTGTACAGGAGTAAGTAACCTCAGCCATTTCCGTACTAGGCTGTTTTAGTGCTATTATTCCACTTTCAACATCCTGTGGAATTCTGGGATTTGTAGTTTACTGAGGCCAAAGAGCTCTCTGGCTGAGAATTCTTAAATGCCTCTCCCTATAGCACTGTAACAGTCTAGTGCAGAAATGGCCCTAGACCAGGGGTGAGCAATTATTTTTTCCATGGGGCCACATGAGAAACTAAAAATATTGTGGAGGGCCGGGCCAAAAGGCTGAACTCAATTCTGCATAATATTAATTGTATTTCTTTATAAAAAGCTGTGAGTTTTATAAAAACCACCTTCGCAAGTGGTTTTTATAAAACTCACCCGCGCTGCCCCGTAGCAGCCCCCGGTGAAGAACTGCAGAGACGCGGTACCGCGTCCCTACAGATCTGCCCGGGGGTGGGCTTCCGGCTGGCATGCTGTCCTGATTGGCAGAGTGCTGTCGGAAGCCGCTGGCCGCCATTTTGGGCGCTGCTGAGCGGCGCCGAAATTCAGCGGTGTTTGGAACGGCGGATCCGCACTCTCCGCAGGGACGGAGCAACCCGCTCGCGGGTAAGTTCTGCCCCTGTGTGCGCGACCCTGTTTCAGCCCCCCCCGTGAGGAAAGGGCCTTAGAAACTATGTTTATTTTGTAATTTCCAATTAGCCTTACATGGGCCGGTCAGAGCCAATCAAAGGGCCGGATGTGGCCCGGGGGCCGTACAATGCCCAGGTCTGCCCTAGACCGTTCATTCATAGGGATATAAGGAAACACACACAGAAAGAATACAGATTTACTAAGAATATTAATACTCTTAGTTAACTTAGAGCAAATTCAGATTAAATCTCTTTATAAAGAGGGGGGTTTGTTTTTGTTGTGTGCCTTGAAATGAACTTTGACCTATGGCAACCTTTTAATGGGGTTTTCTTGACGAAATTTGTTCTGAGTTTTTTTTTGCCATCAGCTTCTTCTAAGGCTGAGTGTGACTTACCTAAGATCATCCTATGGGTTTCCATGGCCAAGTGGTGATTCGAACCCTGGACTCCTAAGGTCCTAAACCAGAACTCAAACCACTATACCAACCTGGCTGTGTGTACATACCTGTGCCTTCGGGTCACCTGTCAACTTAGAATCATAGAATCAAAGAGCTGGAAGAGACCACAGAGGCCGTTGAGTCCAGCCTCCTACCATGCAGGAATATACCATCCAAGCATTCCCGACAGATGGCCATCCTATGTCTGTTTGGAAACCTCCAAATAAGGAGACTTCTCCAAACTCCCACGCAGGAAGTTCTTCTGTTTGCTTAGGTGGAATTGCTTTTTCTGTAGTTTGAATCCATTGCTCTGTATCCTAGTTTCTGGAGCAGCAGAAAACAAGCTTGCTCCATCTGCCATATGACATCCATCCAAATGTCTTGTAGTGACCCCATAAAGTTCATAGAGTTTTCTTAGGTAAGAAAAACTCGGGTGATTTTGCCAGTTCCCTTCTCTGAAATATAACGTTCAGCAGCTGGTGTTTATTGGCAGTTCTCCATCCAAGTACTAACCAGGGCTGACTCTGCTAAGCTTCCAAAATCAGACAGGTTCTGGTGCCTTTAGGGGATTTAGGCCCTTCCACCACCTGTGTTTATATTCCTGCTCTTTGGTGGTTACTTGTTGGATTATATTTGTTCACCTTTTTTAGTTGTCAGAAAGATAGCTCTTGGAAGCCATTGCCTTCACACAGGGTAACTTGAGAAGAACTCATTTCTATAAAGCTTGACATTCCTTCTATGGATCTCCAGGTAATGATAATGCCACGAATATTCCCCTGCTCCATAAAATTGCATTTGGACCTTTGCTGCAATATTTTTGATTGTTAATTAACTGTGAATGTTTGTTACTACTTTGATATTGATAATAGCGCACATAATTTTTAAAAAAAAGCTGCTTGCTTCAGTGCCCTCCGGTCTGATTATTTTTCCGTAGCTGTGACACTGTTTTAAATAGGCTGTTAATCACCGTAAGCATCCTTAATGAAAAGGTGAGGCAGAAATACTTAAAATAAACAATGCCATAATTGTGAGTTAATGGAAGAGGAAGACCAAAAGCACAATGCTGCCGGGCAGTGTTGTCGTCACAGTGCCAAATAACTCTTTGGTTGTCTTCTGTTCTCCCTTCTTAACACGCTGAGGAAATTCAGCTCAGACTCTTTGCCTCTCCAAGTTAAATATCCGCCCAAAGTCAGGGGCACCTATTATTAGCCTTCGTTTATCTTGGTGACACATCAGCCGAGGTGACTCTCCCTTTACGGTTTTTGCTCCATTGGAGGGTGAGAGAACAAAAAAAGAGAGGGAGAAATGGAAGGAAAACATCGATATTCTCCATCTCCTAAAACCCGGCAACTAGCCTTTTGACACTTCATCTTCACAAAGCCCCGGCTCTCTCAAGATTAATTGATGGAAGCTGCTCGGCCTATTTCCAAATCCCTCCTGAGCCTCCATTTTAAAAAAAAACCCTCCAGTTTTTTTTATTTTATTTTTTAATAAAGACACTAAGGCTTTTTTATTATTATTATTATTTTTAATGGATTCTTAAAATGATTGTCCGGCTTGACAAATTGGATTCGTAAAGCTGGTTCTTGAAAGAAAAGGCTACGGGTTTGACGAGACAAGAAGCTGCTCATCCTCGGAAGCAGGAGGATAAATGCAATAATTGTGTGTGTGTGTGTGTGTGTGTGTGTTAAAAAAAAACTCCTCGAAAATCCCATTTTTCCACTTTCATGCTACTCAATGGGCTTGTTGCTGATAATCTTATCTCTCCCATGATAGGCGGCGGAGGGACAATGGAGGCAGAAAGCGAGTTGAAGGTTTGATCGCCCCCTGATTAATGGAACTGTCCAATGAACACTTCAGCTTTGGGGAACAATGGTTAATGACATCTTATGTGACCCCTGGCCCCTACCGCTTTCCAAGGGGGAAAAAAAAATTGGGATGAGAAGCCTGTTAGGAGATGGTAAATTCTCTAGTCTGACAACAGAGACTTGCATCTTTCTGTCTCCCTTTGTGTAGTGGAAATAGCACCCCAAGCAATGACTAAAGCCATCCAGTCCGATTCCACAAAAATCAATAATGTTTTTTTTGGGGGGAGGGGATCCTTTCACTGAGATATTGACTTGGTTTGGCTCTGGCCCAATGCACTCCTTTTCCAGAGGCGAGGAAACAGAAGAAGACTATACAGCAGGAATTTCCGTTTTATTTTTGCATAGAATCATAGAGCTGGAAGAGAATGCAAGGGCCATCCAATCCAATCCCCTTCTGCCATGCAGGAATAGACCATCAAAGCATTCCCAAGAGATGGACATCTGACCTCTGATTAAAAAACTGCAAAGAAGGAGACTCCACCACACTCCAAGGCAGCAGGTATTCCATTGTCAAGCTGCTCTTACCATTAGCAAGTTCTTCCTAATGTTTTGGTGGCATCTCTTTTCCTGTAGTTTGAAGCCACCACTCCATGTCCTAGTCTCTGGTGCATATAGGTCACGTATAGTTGAATACAGTGCTGTGTACATCAGAGTTGTAACACCAATAATCTTAAATGACAGACTGCGTTTGCCATAGGGCTGCCAGAGGGAAAACTGGTGAGGGCTCCTGTACCTTTAAAGGTGATATAGAAGTGGGGATTTCAGCAGTAATGGCTTGTTTCCTGTTTCCTGTCAAGCATCATCTGCTGAAATTCCCTCTTTCACACCACCATTAAAAATACAGGAGCCCTTGACAGTTTTCACTTTGGCAACACTAATTTGCCACAATCAGGTCCCCGTGATGCTATGTATAACGTGTCGAGATATAACACTTCACGTAACGCTGTAGGCAACACACAGAACAGTAAGAATAATATACCTCTCTGAGGTTGAAGCCCAGACACAACACGTCGAAAAGTTACCCATAGAAGCTAGTTGTGCACAAGAAACTAGAACTCTTGTTGTCACCAAGAAATCTCTTGCAGTGCTGTTACTGCTGGCTGGCATTTCCAGGAGCTCTAATTTAAAACAGCAAGTCTTCCAACCTCTCCGCTGACAATACACATTTGTGCAACTTGTCCAAGCTTTGGGCTTTCCCACACATACCACAGAAGACTTTTTGCTGCCTGAGGCACAGGGCAAAAGAATTTCCCCCTCTGTTCCATACACTGAGGCCCACCAGACTGGAAACTGAATTTTACTTTGGCAATGAGTCTAAATTACCCAGTAGACCTGAACGGAGTGGTCTAGTCTCCAGGCCTGGGGAAAAAATAGGAAGAAACTATTCCCTCCCCTGGCCTGTTTTCCCTGGATTGGGAAGGACATGGATTATGAAATATTTTCTTTTAGAAAGATGAAAAAAATGTTTAAGAGAATTGGTTCACATATTAAATGCATCAAAATCATTTTTAAACCTATGCAAGAGACAGACTTTTATGTAAGACCGTGCACAGCATCAGATCATTTCAATTCTTGGTCTTGGTTTCCTTTTCTTGTTTTTTTTTTTTAATGGAAATTGATATGTTATGCCTGCTTGACGCTACGGAGAAATAGTGGAGACAGAATTGTTTTCTCTGCTTTACTAAAGTTGACGGTTTCTTTTGATCTTCTGCTTTCAGTAGGGCTTTTTGACCTGCTCCTCAAAGTGGCAAAGCCAAAGGACATACTTATAATTCTTAACAGTTCAGGACCACAGTGCAAGGAAAATGCAACTTTAAAAAGGTAAGTTAAATTTGTAATTCTATTTTATTATATTGTCAAGTTTTATTAATTAAAATTGCCATTCATATTTGTAATAAATTGCGTTTGCAATAAATTGCATTTCTAATAAATCAAACATGATAGCTTAATGTCAAGCCAGATTTGCCACATGACTTGAATGGGAATAACTAAGATAACATAACGTAACATAAACTAACGTAAACAGGGAGGTCCTTACTGCACGACGTCGTCATTGCAGCATGGCAATGCGTTGCTCCCAGTCCGGAATGTGTATCATCGCATGACATCAGGTGCTGTTGCATCTCCATCCGTTGTAAACGCTCTCATACCATTACTGGAAAAAATCCAGTAATGGCCCCCTTTCCCACCACGATCCTATTGGCTGCAGGCATGCAGTAAGGGCCAAAATGTGCGATAGCTCTTCCTTCCGCAGTACGGTGCAGGAAGAGGCAGGAAAAGGGATTCACCATTGATGCTGTACTGTGGAGGGAAGAAAACTGTCCTAATGCTGCCCATCCACCAGCAGCCAACTGGGGTGCAGTGGGGAGCATTCAGGCCCCAATCCCATCCTGGCAATAGCACTGCTGGGATCCTACCAAGATGGCGCGCTATGAAGGCATGGTGCAGAAAGGGAAGAAGTATGTCTGTACAACATACTTCTAAGGTAGGAGGTCCTGGGTTAATTTCTAGCCATCTCAAGGCTGTAAGTGGTCCAGTGGCATGACTTGGTATAAACAGGCATATTTCCCAGGTCCCCAATATATCACATGGCCTTGGTGGGAATGCAGATGCCCGTATCTTAAAAGGATATTTTTGCCTTTTCTTATTTTATCATCTGGCTTAGCTGTGTCAACTAAGGGATGAAGAACTTTCAGACCGTTAAGACTTTGTGTGGATGTATGCGTGCACCCGTACGTACCTGCAATTTTTTAAAAACTCCCATTCCACACAGAAAAAAAGAGAAAATTCTACAAAGGGCCACTAAAGAAGATGCTGACATAGGTTGTCTAATGCAAAAGGAGCCTGTGAACTCCTTGCCTTGAGTTTTCTTTTCCTTTTTGAATTGCAAATGGAACTTCACATTTGAGAATGAGCTATTTGCTGGCTTTTTAGGCAGAAGGTCTAAGCAAAGCAGGAAGAACTGCAAGCGATATCACTGCTGTTGTTGATCTCCAGGAGTTGACTTGGCTTTTTGGCATTAGCTGGCTTTGCACAAATCATATGTCCTTACAGTTATGCTGCTGGGTAGCATAAAAAAAGTCTTGCTTCCCCAAAACCACTCTCCCTTTTTTTGTGCATGGAAGGCAGAAGTGGATTTGCTTTTTTCGAATAAAATTTGACAGGAGAGTAGCTGCACAATTTGTCCCACATCTCAGCTTCTACAGGGACTAGAGACTTCCTTTTACAAAAATGAAAGTTTGGAGTCCAGGTCAGGTGATGGTCCAAGCAGGCATTCGGTGGCGTGCTCAGAATCAAGGTAAAACCCAGCCAAGCTGCAAGTACAGAAACTCTGGTATAAATCCTCAGTTTCTACCTGAGGTCCTGGTAAGTGAAGTTCAGACTCCGTGCAATCAGGTTCTGGAATTCAGATGAGTTGGCTATCAGCCCACAAAGGCAAAAGACAAGTGAATGCTCCAAAACCTGTAGAGGTCAGGAATTTGGAGAGATGACATTAATATTGATAAACAACAACAGAAATTACTTCAGTACACGTTATTGGCAGTGAGACTTGACTATGCAAAGTATTGGAAGAAACTGGAAATTCCAACTTGATTAACAGATTGATGACAATTGCTGAGATGGATAAATTGTCAACTAAGCTAAAGGGAAATTCTGATCAAGCATTTACTTTAGGGTGGAGATTCTTGGTGGATTATTTAAGGGAAAATGATGGTGAATTGCTGATTGTAGGGTTTTGAACTTGCATATTACTGTTCCTTATAATTTTTAATGCTGTAATTATCATGAGAAATGTATTACAAAAGCTAAATTAGATTATTGGTTGTTGCTATTTTAATATTATTCAGATAAGTACGGTATGTTTAAATTGAGGAAATAAACTTTTTGAGTATTGATTAACAATTTATGGAATTAAATAATAATATCCTGTGGTAACTAACAACAATGATATTTAACATAAAATAGAAAACTGAGAAATTTACAGGTTAAAATATTTAATGAGTATAATTACAATGAGCAACAATTCTATTAGTAATTTTAAATAATGACTTTAAGTAAAGTATAATTATATAAGCAAGAGCTCTTCGCAACAAGGGCAAGAACCATTTTTAGCTAGTTATAGTCTATTCTTTTGTTTGGTTTGGTTAATCTTGTTAGTTTAGTTTAAATATGTTTTATTTTTTGTCTAACAATTGTTAAGTGATCTGTATTTGAGTATAACTTTTAGTTTAATTGTGTTTCCTTTGTTCTTTTATTCTTTCTGGATGTATCGTTTTGATTGATGTTTGTCTTTTTAGTGTTTATGTTTGAAACATTTAAACTTCTAAGTTAAAACAAAAACTTGCAGAGGTCAAATTCCAGAGAAGAAATTAAGGATGAGAAAAGCAAACCGGGGGTAGCCCTTCATAGAGCCTGGTGGACCAGAATTGGAACTTGGAACCTGCAGAAAAATAAAATTCAGGCAGATGGGTGCTGCAGTTCTCAGGGCCTTTCTTCCAAAATGAGGAGTCCAGGTAGTTTACAGTTAAAAAAAACAACAACAATACTGATAAAACCATACCAAAATTGGACGTTAAAATGGAATTGGAACTATTCACAGTAACAAATTATAAAATGCAATTAAAAGATAAAAAGCAATTAAAAACAGTTTGGTTTAAAACAGAACAGCACTCGCAGTCCATTCTTTAGAAAGTTTCTGTTTTGAAAACCTCTTGGAATAGAAAGGTCTTTGCTTGCTGATAGAAGGACCGTGGAGAGGGGACCACCCTGGGAAGAGAGGTCCGGAGTCTAGGGGCAGTCACTAAGAAGGTCCTACCTACCACCTGGGGGTTGTGGCCATGGTGGGGCTGATAGATAGGTCTCTCCTGATGATCTCAGGGCCCAAGCAGGTTCATAGAGGAAACCCTAGCCATCACCTTCCAAGATCTACAGTGTACTTGCTTGGAATCCAGGAAGGCACTCTCTGTTCATTACTCCTATCTGCAGAGGTACTGGTACCACTCCACTCTGTTTTGGTTAGACCTCGTCTTGAATACTGTGTCCAGTTCTGGGCACCCCAATTCAAGAAGGACATGGTCAAGCTGGAGCAAGTCCAGAGGAGGGCGACCAAAATGGTGAGGGGCCTGGAAGCCATGAAACCCTATGAGGATAGACTTGGAGAGCTGGGTATGTTTAGTCTGCAGAAGAGAAGGTTAAGAGGGGACATGATAGCCATGTTTAAATATTTGAAGGGATGCCACGTAGAGGAGAGAGAGGGCTTGTTTACCGCTGCTCCAGAGATCAGGACAAGGAGCAATGGATTCAAGCTGCAGGAAAGAGGATTCCACCTGAACCTCAGGAAGAACTTCCTGACTGTCAGAGCTGTCTGGCAGTGGAATATGCTGCCTCAGAGTGTGGTAGAATCTCCTTCTTTGGAGGTTTTTAAGGAGAGGCTGGATGGCCATCTGTCGGGAGTGCTTTGAGGGTGTTCCTGCATGGCAGGGGGTTGGACTGGATGTCCCATGTGGTCTCTTCCAACTCTACAATTCTGTGATTCTATTATTCTGTGAAGTGCAGCTAGTTGTTTGCCGGTTCCTCCTTTCTTTTCTCAGCTGCTAGCTAGCCAAGGAGGCGCTTAGTACATAAGTATCTATCTATTTATTTATTTATTCTATTTATATGCCACCTTTTCTCTCAGAAAAGGGACCAAAGCTGGCATCACACATCCTGCTTGAAAAGAAATGTTTTGGTCTGCCAGCAAAAGGAAAGCAGAAAGGGGGCCAGCCTAGCCTCCCACAGAAGAGAAATTTCACAGGATGGAAGTAGCCACTGAGAAGGCTTTCTCCCATGTCCTCACCAGGTAAGCCTGGGATGGTAGAAGGATCAAGAGAAAGCCTTCCCTGCAGATCTTAGGGCTCTGGCAGGTTCATATAGGGAGATATGGTCTTTCAGATAGTCTGGACTAAGCTGTCTAGGGCTTTATAGGTCATGACCAGCACTTTGAATGGTGCCCGGAAACAGAGAGGTAGCCAATGAAGCTGTTTTAACAACGGAGTTATGTGCTCCCTTGTAATTGGCCTCTGTCAGCATTCTGGATGGCACGTTTTGAACCCACTAAAGTTTCCGAACAGTTTCCAAAGCCAGCCCCACTGAGATACAATCAAGGCGTGTGTCGCTGTAGCCAGATCTGACATATCAAGGAATGGGCGCAGGAGGCTCACAAGTTTTGATTGTGCAAATGCACTCCTGGCCATGGCTGAAACCTGGCATCCAGGCTCGGAGCTGAGTCCAGGAGAACACCAAGGCTGAGAGACTGAGATTTCAGAGGGAGTGTAACCCCCTTTTCAGAGCATTAAATTCCACAAGTGTCATGTAGGAACGTGACCAGTGGCCCTATAGGCCTGTATTTCAGAGTGCTACTGAATGCAGTGTGTTTCCTCTCACTCCATTCTTAGGTGATGACTATGAATGCCTTCATGGAACTGGATTTTTTGTACAAGGAAGACTGTTCAGCTACCTGGAGAGCCTAAGCAGGAGCTTACTCTACCAGCCTCGGGTTCAGATATTTCCAAACTGTCCCATTCCTCTCCCCCTCTATGCCATTATTGTCCTTGTAAATTTATGTGGTATCACACACGGCTTGCCGAGAATGCAGCATTCCCTCATGCAGATTACTACTGTCAGGAGATGAACACAGTCACTCTGAAAAATCTATTTATGGCCCTCTAATGCCACCCCCAGATGGTACTTATGGTCACTGGTACTGCGTCTATGCCTATGGTGAAAACAAAGCCAAATGTTACCGTTTTTGCTGTAAAGGTTTTGCTTTAAATTGCAAGACATAATACTCAGAGTTCAGTTAATTAGAAGAGATGAAGAAATGGTCTTTTAAAAAAAAGATAGCGTGCCACAAACAGATGCTTTGGTTTCCCATGTGGATCTGCAGGGCAGTCTGAAGAAGAAGTGATTGCAGTTCAAACTCCTGCTATCCCATTCCTGGTGATGCTGACAAGGAGAGATGCTTATTTCTCTGAAGGTCACTACGCTTCTCCCAACAGCTGTTCGGCTTTGCACGACCTCAGGAGCGTTCTGAAGTAAGAGGTTTCATTCCTGATTTGCACATAACCGGAGGCTTCTTCAACTTGATGTGCGTGGTAATGAAGTCCTTGTCGGGTGTGCCACGCAGTACGCAAGTATGTTGAGCTGACCATATGGCTGGGGAATATCAGGTACTGCAATCATGACATGGTGCTGATTAACTGGTATCTTTATTTGTCCTGTCTGCTTCATTTTAAAAAAGGAAAATACTGATTTAAAAAAAAACTGTAAAAAGTGAACCTTCTTAAGGACTGTAAAAAGAAAAAAACCCCAGCAATGAATCTAACCACAATGAAAACACAACCAAAGATCACCAGTTTCCTTATCTGCCCTCTTCTCGTCCCCATGTATAACAAACTTACTTGTCTTAAAAGTCTAAAAATACATTCCCAGCTGCCAAAATAACATTGCTCCTCTCCTTTTCCTGGATCCTTGTTAGGCCCTGTGAGGAGCAACTTAGGGAGCTGGGTATGTTAACTGCAGAAGAGAAGGTTAAGAGGGGACATGATAACCATGTTTAAATATTTGAAGGGATATCATGTCAAGGAGGGAGCAGGCTTGTTTTCCACTGCTCCAGAGACTAGGGCAAGGAGCAATGGATTCAAGCTACAGGAAAGGAGATTCCACGTGAATCTCAGGAAGACCTTTCTAACTGTCAGAGCTGTCCAGCAGTGGAATCTGCTGCTGCCTCCATGGAGTGTGGTGGAGTCTCCCTCTTTGGAAGTTTTAAACAGAGGCTGAATGGCCATCTTGGGAGTGCTCTGATGTGGGTTCCTGCATGGCAGGGAGTTGGACTAGATGGCCCCTGGGGTCTCTTCTAACTCTATGATTCTATGATTCACTAGAAAAGGAAGTGAAATACTAAATACTAACCTCTACAATAGAGGTACATGCATAGCCACTGGCCTAAAAGGCCAAGGGACAGTGGGAAAAAGAAGTAGGATTAAAATGTCATAAAGCAAAATGTCATACAACCCACCAAGATCCAGGTTGAGAGCTCCCAAATACAAGGTGGGTGTTTGCAACTCGAGAGCAAATTTAATAGATGCATCTCCAGCTGTGACACTATTGCCCTGCCAAGTAATCCAGACTGGTGTGTGCTGTTTGTTTTATCAAAGACCACATAATTCACTCTTGACAACCTGATTGGAGGCCATTGGATTCCTCTGAGCTACGAGGTAGTTCAACATGATGTTGCTCGGTGTAATGTTATAGGGGCTCTGGGCTAGAAAAAGGCGTACAGAAATCATTCAGCTCTGACTCTTATCTGCTGCCGTTATGTTGGGAGACACAGAGAAGAGGATGGTGAATCTGAGCTTAAAGCAGCAAGATTCCCACTGTCTGAAATTCAGCAGTGTCCCCAACTTTAAAAAAAAAATGTTGTGCTGCTTAAATCTGGAAGTTTAAAGTTAACTTAAAGTTTGGCATGGAACAACCTGGCATAGGCTTTGTTGCAACCTTGTGCGGTGGTATTATTTATTCCTCCTACATGATATCCCAGTGTGGCGATTGCCTTAATTTTTAAGCCTACAAAATCAAGATGTTATTACTAGAGACAGGAATAGATTGGTTGAAGTGCTCATGTAACCTTGTTGCATTACTGTCATGTGTTCTGTGTGGGGCTGGTCTTGAAGATGACGTAAAACCTTCCATTGGTGCAGAATTCAGCTGTCAGAATTTTATCTGGTACAGGAAGCCTCCACCTTTTGACGCCCCATCATCTGACGACTTGGGCCATTTCTGCACTACACTGTTGCAGTGCTATTATTCCACTTTCAACATCCTGTGGAATTCTGGGGTTTGTAGTTTACTGAGGCCCAAGAGCTGAGAATTCTAAATGCCCATCCCTCAACTACAAACCCCAGGATTCCATAGGATGTTGAAAGTAGAATAATAGCACTGTAACAGTGTAGTGCGGAAATGGCCGTACTCTTTGATGCTTCCAAATTAAGGATAACTTCCATTAATTTGACGAGGGTTCCACTATTTCATCTGTTTTTCCTACCTATGGAGGTTCACTTGGAACCACTTTCAGGCACACGCCGCTTGCAAAGTGAGCTGGGGAAGGGAGAGAGACTTTGAAAGCAACATACGTGCTGTCAGTCCCAAGTGAGCCTCGTAAGTCCTTCATGCTCCCTAAAATACACTACCTGGGTTCCACTTTTCGACCGATTCCTTTTTTCTGTCAGTGCTCCAATCCCTAACTTGTCAGATAAGTGAGGGAAATGTGTACAGCCCAGTTTGTTCATTTCTCCCACAATTTTTTTTTTGACTATAAGAAATGAGGATTCCATTTAATTATAAAATGCTCCATCCAACGACAAATTTGGAAAGTAAAATGCACACAAATTCTTTAAATGCACAGAAATAGATCCATCCAAGGGTATCTGGCATTTATTTATTTGGAAATTTCTCTATGCTTCAATACCAGAAGCAGTACATTCCTAGGCCACATGCGAGAGGGCACTACAAAATTATTATAGCAGATTTCAAGACTTTGTACTGCTAAGAGTCCAGATATGTAGATGCTTACACATTTAACATTAGTGCTGAAGCAAAAGGTCTTGCTGATTCAGAGGAATTACAAACATCACTTGCATTAGGTGTAGGTCCCAGTAGTTGTAGAACTGGCCTTCTAAGAGTTTATTTCAAAATCAGTCAGGCAGTCTGTACAGTATACCCTATTGGTACAGACCATATTCCCCACTATTAAAAGCTCTCCAGTTATTGCTTTCCAAGCCCAGTCAGAGGTGCTGGTACTGACCTTTAAAGCTCTAAATGGGCTAGCAGGAGGATTGCCAGTTCAGGAGCATCCCAGGCCCTGAGAGTTTGGAGGTTAAAACCTAAGAACTAGGGACGGACAGCCCCTAGCGCTGTCATTAAATGTTATACATTAAGTACCGAGCATAGTTGCTCACAGTTCATCATACAGAGAGAGCCTTCTACTGTTTGAAAAGTAAGACAGAAAGTGGATGAAAGGTGAACCCTGGCTTGAGAACAACTGGGAGGGAAGAAGCAAGCTTATTAAAACTTCCCTCGAGAATCTTAGCAAGTTGCAGCAAGGAATCCATGAAGTCTTGCAGATGGTAGCAAACTCCTGCTTTACCAGGCGAGCATGAGATTTACACACAGTCCTGCTAGGCAAGCAGGAAATTTTCACATAGCCCAAAGTTGAACCCCCCCGCCCCCCAAAAACTGGAGAATTTGTACCTTTGACTCCTGCCTGGACATGGCCTATAAAAACTGGAAATGCAGAGCCAAGCCCTGAGATCTGGCAAGCCTACTTAGCATCCAAATACCTGAAAAAGGACAGCCTTCCCAGGTCATAAGAGCATCTGCTGAAGTTCTGCTCCGACTGCCTCTCTTGTCAGAAGTGTGCTATGTGGTCATAATGGAAAAGACCTTCTCGGAAGTGGCAGATTGTCTTTGGAATAATGAGGTGGACCTGGAAGCCTTCATTACAATCCTCTTGTTGCTGTTTTTAGATTCTCAGGCAATTTAATTTTCACAATCCCTCCGCCTGAATCGAAATGTTTTATTTGCTGCCTGCAGTGGTGGTGCCTGGCGTTTGTCTCATTGGCATGGTGAGAATCCATTCTGGTGTTTAAGGGAGCTGTCCAAAGTGCCGAATGTATTTTAAAGACTAGGATTTAGCATCTTGCGTAGCTCCTCTAAAATTCAGGCTAAACCCCAGGATGGGTTCACCGCCCCACTGATTTGGTCGCAACCAGCTCCTACTGCATTATATTGGCTTTTAAGGATTTTATTAACCAAGATTTTGTACATAATCCTGGAATCTGCTTTAACAAGGAGCCATGTAGAAATATGGTACCCTGAAAGTACCAGATCACATTGATCTTGGAAGCTAAACATGGCCAACTCTGGTTAGTACTTGGATGGGAGACTGCCGAGGAATGCCAGGTTCTGTAGGTTCTTTCCTCTTTCAGAGTACTTTCAGAGGAAAGAATTGGCAAAACCACCTCTGTGTATTCCTTGTCTGTGGGAACCCTGTGAAATCTATGGGACTGCCATAAGTCAGCAGGCAAACACACATTAGGCCTAAATGCTCTAAAGGCACCAGATTCCCCCGATCTTGGAAGCTAAGCAGGGTCAGCCTTGGATAGTACTTGGAGGGGAGACCACCAACAAATGGCAGATGCTGTAGGCTCTATTTCAGAGGAAGGAACTGGAAAAACCACCTCGAAACATTCCTTGCCTGAGAAATTCATAGGATTGTCATAAATCAACAGGAGACTTTAGGGCACATATACACACATACATGTAGGAATGTGTTTTTTTTAAAAAAAGACACAGTTGGGAGCAATTAGTCTCCTCTTTCTTCCTGTTCTTGTTCCCTTTATACTCCTCCCTCTCTGGTTTCCAAACAAAGTTAGCTTAGAGAACCTTAAAATTAAATTTAAACAAGAAAAACCTTCTGCCACAAGTTCTAAATGTGACCAAGGCTTCCACAAGGGCACCTTCCTGGTATTAATTAATAAGGGTGTATTTCTGGATGACGAATGGCATCAATCTTAAATGTGAAAAGCAGCAGTTCCAAGAAGAATATGGTACAAATTCAGTGACCCCTCCTGTCATTTCCTCCACCTTCCCGAGGCTGCTTGATGATTAGCACCCAAAAATTACAATCTGCCGTAGAACAGGAGGGTAGGGAGTCTGTGTGCGTATGCATGGTTGGATGCAAGGAAGTGGATGCGAGGAAACTAAAAGATGGGAGAGAGGGCATAAAGGTGAGTGGCTGTTTGAAAATCTAAAAGCAAACGAGGAAAATGTGGGAAATTGTTTCCAAAAAGGAGGACGCCACTGGCTTTGGTATGGACACATTCACTGTCTCACAGAGACATGGCTCTGGAGGAACTTTTTATCAGTTTCAAATTATGACAAATGACACTGGGGGAAAGTCACACGGGGCCAGAAAGTACTGTCACCACAGAAACACCTTAGAAATTACACAGAGTATTTTATTTTTCCTAACTGCTTTGTGCCTTGGGGAATTTTTTTTTTGGTTCTTCCCCATTTCAGTATTAATTAATCAGAAGGAATAAAGGATTGTCTTCTTGTCTATTCATATTTCTTCTTCTTTTCCTTTCTCTCCCCCCACCCCGCTTTTAAATCTAACAAAATGGGGGACAAAAAAAGGGGAAAAATGCTAAAATGGAACATTTGGGAGAAGATAACACCCTGCTCCTTGCCTCGTACAAAAAGATATTATTTACCACTTTGACAAGACAAATTGCCAAACTCGTGACCTGCTGTCACATCTGGCAGGACAGCTTGGCAAATGCAGAAATATAAAATAAGCAGCAATTATGGAAAAAACAATAAAAGCCAGGAGATTTCCTGTTTCTTGTTCTGTTTTCATTTTCTTCTTCTTTTTGTTTTGGCAGCAGTTTAGGAGAACTAACGTGTCACAGGAGCTGAGAGAACTAAGTTGCAAACCGGGACATCACTAGTTCGAGTCTTCCTTTTGCTGGCAAGACAGAGACTGTGATTATACTGATTGCAGAGAAAACATCTGACCAGAATGTTGCTATTATCTCGGCATTTTGACCAAAAATAAATACAGGCATACCTCAGTTAGTTAGTTAATTTCATTTATAAGCCATCTTGACCACACTCTGATTTTTTTTTTCCTGCTGCAACTTGCAAAGAGTCTCCAAGGGATCTATTGACTTAGGTCCTTTCTGCACCAGACCTCATTAACGTATTCTTCCATTACAATCCCAGCATTGCCTTTTCGCGCAATGGTAGCAGGTTAGGAATGCTATCCTCCACACCCTTAAGCAGATGAGTAGCGTTATTGCCACCGGTGTTTCTTCCACACCACAGTGTCCTTGGCCATTCCCTTTCCCTGCCTCACCAACCGTGATTGTCTTTTTGTTTTGTTTTGTTTGTAAGCCATACTAGCTCAGCAATGTTGTAACAGCACGACACGCCAGTACACTATTGCATTTTCATCCTATAATGTTTAAAAATGAATTTAAAAAAAAGTTTTAACTCAAAGGAAAACTTTAAAATAAGCATGGAGAGGTGATAGATCCTGAATTTGCAGCTGGACATGCCCATGCCCTGCCCGCTGCTGGATTTGTGACAACGGGAAGCACTATCAAGCGCTTTCACGGTATCGCATTGAGGTGGCTGATAGGATTGAAGTGCTAAAGGAAGCTCTTAACGGATTTTTTCTGGAAATGATATAAGGTGGTTTTGCAATGCCTGGGGGTGGGACAGCAGCTGGATAATGATGACATGGTGTGATATGCTGGACTGGAAACAACCCACTGCTGTGGCGGGATGGTGACGCCGTGCGGAAAAGTTGGCTTCCTTCTTCCTTCTCAGCCATGGTGGTGACAGGGCTCACCGTCTGCTTTCCTCTTCTCCCACCTTCTGGCTAAAAACAGGTAGGCCACATCCTTATCTGGTCATTTCAAACAGGTGAGCAACTACAGTGATAAGCATAATCCTTAACAGTACTACTGTTTCATTTATTGTATTTCACTAAAAGCCATTACACATCTGATAAAAGAATCCATCAACACATGTACATATATTGAAAAAAGTAAAATTAAGAAGTGCCCTGTGCGGTCTACAGCAATAGTTTTCAGAGGCGTAGCACAAACATTTTTAGCATACTTAGCAAATAAGGCTGTTTTATATATGACATGTGGGTCTGACAGCAGAGAGCATGTTTTCACAGAAGAGCTCTCCCCCTGTAAGGAAGCCAAACTCTGTCCCAGGAATCTCATCCTGGGGTTTTGACATAACTGGCAATAAAAACTCTGAAATATCCTCTTCTCTCTCCCAGAACTTTAAGTTTCTTGGAATGTTCCTGTATCTGCCATCAGCAACTAATATAATTCTTAATATAATGATATGCTTAATAACAGCACCAAGGACCATCTCTAGGTCTCAGGTTTTGGCTCTGATAACCCAGGGCCTGTGATGATCCTGAACTGGCCACCCAAGTTCAGACTAAAATTCAAAGCAGATTCATCACTCCCTCCTCTTGGAACCACCAGCTGCCACTAGAAAAAATGTCTCTTTACATTGAAGGGGTGGACTTTGAATCTATAGAACATTTATGATAGAGGCTCCATGCTCAGCAGATCCTCAGGACACCGGCATGGAGAGTATTTTGCACAGGTGAAAACAACCCGTGCATACTGAGAAAAGGAAAAGTTTCTTTGTGCTATCTCCCTGCTCTGTTTTTATGTTTCCTAACATCTCCCTTGAAGCCTTGTCTGTATAAATGTTGAATTATATGGTTCTTTGGCTCTTTACTTGAAATTGCTCTGCATTACCTTCTTTATGTAATCTGTTTCATTTCCCCCAATATTCTGCCATATCTCACAGAGAAATATCTATAACTGTCAGGAAGCACGATTTTTCCATCAGCAGACCCGCTGTGCCATTTGCTCCTAATAAAGTCGTCCACTCTTCAGCTATGGGGCCATAATCTGAAATGAAAATGTTACTGAAAACAGGGTTGGATTGAAATCTTCTGCGGCGCTTTCTTAAGACCCTTTGCCACTCACGCAGGCAGACACATACACAGTGTATAGAAGACGAAATGGGATGGGAGGTGGAAGGAGAAAGAGAGGGAGACAGAGGTTGGTTTATCAACTTGTCATATTTCTGTTTTCAACTTCTGCCCCAATTCCTGAAGGAATTCCAAATGGCGTGATCAGTGTAAATTTTTACACTAAAAAAAAAATACTCCCTGTGTCCCAAACTACCAGAAAAAACATACTGGTTTCAATCACCTTGATTCCTACTACCACCTACATTTTCCCAAACCCCAGAAAAAGGAAATGCAAATAGCCGTTTTTTATGCCGAATCCTGAAACCGGATATGATGTGCTGTTACTTCCTGTAGTGCCAGGAGAGAAGGGACAGCCCAGGGAATATCATAACAGAAGGGAGAATAGCTGCTAAACTAAACAACTAAACTGCAAACCCCAGGATTCCATAGGAGGGTGAAAGTGGAATAATAGCACTATATCAGTGTAGTGTGGAAATGGCCAAACTCTATAGAAAGTTTCAGAAAGCTGAGGTTGCTACCAGTTGGGCAGTGTGTGTGTGAATGTGTTTGCATGTGAAGGTGTGCAAGAAATCCACGGTGCCTATGCACTGTTAGTTTTTCACAGGATCTGGGCCTCACGTGAGAAAGGTGTCCTGTTTAGCATTCTCTTTTATAGCTGCAGGGAGAGCTTTTTAAAAAGGGAAATGATTGCTCTGTCAATTATCTGAAACATTTTAGTTGATTAAATTGCAGACTTTTAAGTTATTAATCAATTAAACGTAATTCATATTTTACAGTTCCTCCATCAAAGTGGTTTTTCAGAGGTTTCTTTGGGAAGGGAAACCACCCCTCATTATAAAGAGCAGCAACTTTCTCCAGCACTTCCCAGTCACTCCAACAGCTGACCACACTGGCTAGCAGCACCAGTCTGGGGCAAGGTCTTAAAGACAATGTTAAATTAGAATAAAATGATTGCTACTCCTCTTCAGACTTGCATCTAAGCAGGTGAGACTTATGTGAAATTTTGACTACTCTCTTGTCTGATAGCTAATTTTTAGATTTGTTTGGATGTGAGGTTTAGGGAACGGTTGTACACAATCAAATTTTAAATATGCAGTGGGCCTTCCACTTTCATGAGGGTTTGGGGCACAGAAACTTTGTGAAAGTGGAAAAACTATAGAATCGTATGTTTAGTCTGCAGAAGAAAAGGTTGAGAGGGGACATGATAGCCATGTTTAAATATTTGAAGGGATGCCATGTAGAGGAAGGAGAGGGCTTGTTTTCCGCTGCTCCAGCAATGGATTCAAGCTGCAGGAAAGGAGATTCCACCTGACCCCTCAGGAAGAACTTCCTGACAGTCAGGGCTGTCATGCCTGGGAGGGTGGTAGAGTCTCCTTCTTTGGAGGTTTTTAAGCAGAGGCTGGATGGTCATCTGTTGGGAATACTTTGATGGGTGTTCCTGCATAGCAGGGGTTGGACTTGGTGGCCCCTGAGGTCTCTTCCAACTCTATGATTCTGTGATTCTATATCTTTGGCTACTATATACCCTCCAAATGTCCCTATTTGGTAGGGACTTTCCTCATTAATCTGCCATTCCACTTTTTCAACTGCTTTCAAAATATCCTGGTTTCTTTCTTGATTTCTCATTTTCTCCTTATTTCAATTGCTGCAAAATGAATTTAAACTACAAAAGCATACAAGTAGAAGTCAGAATAAAAAGCATACATTTTAAAAATTATTTTACTGCACATGACAAAACACCAGATGGTTACAGTGACCTTAAAGGTGAGGCCATTAAAGGAATAGCGTACTGATGAAAACTTATAAGTAAGTGGGGGAAAAGGCACTAAAATAAAACTATAGATCATGTGGTAATATTTATCTATCCATAATCAAATACAGTAAACCTGAAAGGGTCAACCCAAGAGAGTAGGGAGAGAGAGCTTAAAAGAAAATAAGAGTAAATATAATAAAATATACTGTCCCACTATCAACTTTGATTAACCCAGTGTTTACTCAGAGCACACAGGATTAGTTAGGAATAATTAAGATAATTAAAGCATTAAAAAAAACCTATCTCTACTAACATTCTCTGCTATAGAAAGAGAAGAGAGCGAGAGGCACCAAATCGAATCTAAAAATCCAAGAAGAGCATATCTCCCCATCGCGCTTTCCATATATGATTTAACATTCTCCATTCCTGATTGAATTTATCCAGGTTTTGGTTATTATTAATATACATGGTCAACATGTCCATTTGGTACATGTACAAGAGTTTATATAGCCATTCATTGCTAGATGGAACATCGCCTCCTTTCCAACTATAGGTGTGTAGCATTCTTGCCGCTGTTACCATATGCAATAGCTGTTGACCGTATTTCTTTTGTTGATTTACATGCATCACATAAACAATGAGAAAAAGTTGCCATAAACGCAATGCGGCAGGGGTATTAGTTCCTAAATTCAGTTTAATACTGGCCATCTTCTCTCCTGTAAACTGATAGGCTTGACCTATATTAGCTAGGTCAGTGATTCCCAACCTTTGGTCCTCTAGGTGGACTTCAGCTCCCAGAAGTCATAGAATCATAGAGTTGGAAGAGACCCCAGGGGCCATCCAGTCCAACCCCCTGCTATGCAGGAACACCCATCAAAGCATTCCCAACAGATGGCCATCCAGCCTCTGCTTGAAAACCTCCAAAGAAGGAGACTCAACCACACTCGGAGGCAGTATATTCCACTGCCGGACGAAGTCCTCTAGGTGGACTTCAGCTCCCAGAAGTCCTGACTGGTAGGCCAAGGTGGCTGGGGCTCCTGGGAGCTGAAGTCCCAAAACACCTGGAGGACCAAAGATTGGGAACCACTGAGCTTGATGACCTGCACAACAGTTTCATTGGTTCATCTAACTCTGAGGTCATAATCTCCCAGCTCAAACCCACTTGCCATCCACTCTTGTTTAGTAGAAGACATCTTGGATGGCCTTGCCCTGACCACAGTCTAGGTCTTCTCCATGTTTACTTCTGCAGTGTGAAAACCGTATGCAATGGAGACCCAGCAAGAACCAAAGATGGACAGGAAGGAGGAGGCACTGCAGAAGGACCTGAGGTGCTTACGCCAAGAAGTCATGGACGACCTAATCAAGTGGAAGGGCATTCTGGATTCCTTAACAGAGGTGGCCAACAGGCTTGAAGCCAGAATCCTTGGTAAACAGCTAACGGCAAAAGAACTAGAGGACAGCTGCAGCGTAAAACAATATGATTTTCAAGAAGAACCCCTGGCTGGAGGGAATGGCCCATAAATGGGCTAAGAAGTAGAGAAAGGCAATCCGGTTATAATTCACAATTAAAAGGAGAACACAGGGAGCTGTCCTCAAAACTCCAGTATGGGGAACAAACTTTTGAGAATGGTTTATGGGAGTTGGATAAAGGGAGAATTTATTATGAATAATCGTAGCAGAACTTAGACACAGAGGTCCTAAGCGTAATTAATTTCTCTTATCCTAAATACTGTAAAGGCACCAGGTTCTATGTCATGTCAGAGGCTAAGCAGGGTCAGCCCTGGCTAGTACTTGGATGGGAGACTGTCAGGGAATAGCAGGTGCTGTATGCTATATTTCAGAGGAAGGAACTAGCAAAAGCACCCCTGAGTATTCCTTGCCTAAGAAAACCCTACGAAATTCGTACAATAATTGCCATAAGGTTGTTTATCTGTTTAAGCATTCACATACGACTGCTCAGATGTTTGACCTCTCACTGCCAAAGATTTGCTGGGCAGTCAGAACGAAGCATTATTTTATGTTGATAAAGTAGAACATAATACCTAACTGGATGTTCTGGACTGATAACTGCTAGGATACTTTTCTATATACAGATAACAAGGTAGTGTATTATGGATAGTTGAATTAGGAAAAAAAATTATAATCCCCAAATCAAAAAGGTAAACAAACCAAAACAATTCAGCTATCCTGAATGCCTGTCTGCATTCAATTCCTGAATTAAACTGATTTATTCCTCCATCTCAGGATACATTGGATATCCAAAGGGGTACACTTCTCTCTAACAGAGAAGCCTGAGTTCCTCACCAAACTACAAATCCCAGGATTCTGTAGGATGCAACCATGACAGTTAAGGTGCTATCAAACTTCTATAACTATGTAAGACACTGGGTCTCCCTAGTCTAAGATCCAAGCTAGAACAAAACATTGAGATGGGGGGGAAAGCCCATTGCAGTGAGCAAGCACATACCTTTTTTATTGGTTGCATTTCAGCAAGTCTTTGACATGAACCCTCTTTTCACTTTCCCTTTAGCGTGTGGAGGGATCAATCAGAATGGAATTAAACGGTCAGGACAAGAACATATTTGCTCAGCTTAATGGATACCTTGATACATGCAGAAGGGACCTTTCTGTTTTATAACACTGATGTCACCAGGATTCTATTTTTAGGAAGTTTAAAATATACTTTATCAGATAGAAACAAAAAGTTGGAATTCTGCTGGTGACATAGACTGGCGTTAAGGATCCTTATGCAGGATACTTTTCGGGATGTCATGCAAGGGTCACCTCCCTGAGCACATGGCATTCCTCCTTTCAAGAACAAGAGATTTTGCACTTTGTTGGAAACTAGTCCAACTGCCTGCCATGCAGGAATACACAACTAAAACATTCTCAACAGAGGGTCATCCAACCTCTAAAGAAGGAGAGTCCAAGACAGTCTATTTCACTGTTGAACAACTTTTACACTCAGGAAGATCTCTTTTAACTTTCAAGTGGAATCTCTTTTCTTGTAATCTAACTCCATTGGTTTGTGTTCTAGTCTCTGGAGGGAGAGAAAACAAGCACACTCCATCTTCTGTATCATATCCTGCTAGACTTAAAGAAATCTATCATATCACGTCTTGATCTTCTCTTCTTCAAGCTAAACATGGCCAGCTTTCTAAACTGTTGCTTGTAGGTCTTCAGTCCCAGACCTTTTACCATCTTGGTTGCCCTTCTCTGGACACATTCCAGCTTGTCCGTATCCTTCTTGAACTGTGGCTCCCAGAATGTGACACAGTATTCCTGGTGAGGTCTGAATAGATTCAGATTCTGACATCTCCAGGTGGGTGGGAACATCCCCTACCTGAAATTCTCTTAAATCGGGGGTGGGGGAAATGTGGGTCAAGCCTTAAGACTGCAAATGCCACAAATCACGGTGATTTTGTTTCCATACTTCCGACTCCTCATGACCCCAAAATAAACCTGGCTGAAATTAAAAATAGAAATTATGTCATGTCTCTTCTAGTTGAATTTCAGGGTGGCAAAGTGGCCCAGAGGGAGCCAAAATGTCATCCTGCCCTGGCATAGTTGCCCACCCCTTTGTTAAATTCTGTGGCCAGTCGTCGTAGACAATGCTGAGCCACAGTGGCCAACTGATTCCATATCAAGCAGCTCCCAGGGTCCTATCTACATTCAACAGTCAATTTGGGTTAATCTAAACATGCAGTAACTCCATTATGCTTCACGGCACATTTGTCACCAAATGCTAAGCAGCAAATTCTGCAAGAGAAAGAGACTCCCAAACAGATTATATGGTTTCCTCCCAGAGGTCTTTGCATGCCTCCTCTGCCAAAGCGTCCCTGGGGTAGCTTGGCAGGTCCCCGAGTGCATCGAAGTTTCCGACGTCCTTGTGTCAGGAAAAAAGTTCTCATGTATTTCACAGCTTCACTCTTTAAAACGCAAGGGCTGACTCTCGCACAGAATGGAGCTGTGGGGATTAAATCCTTTCAGGCAGAAGCAAAACTCAGCATTATGATCATCTCTCCTACCAACAAGGCAGAAGAATTGCTTAGCGCAATACACAGGGGTATTAGTAGGACTAATGGGATGAAGCAGAAGAAAAAAGAGCATTTTGGCTTATAGTCTTGTGAAATTCATGGTGGTGAGAAGAATTAGACTCCCAGATAGCCTTCTCGGGAGAACAGCCCATATTCTCCCATCTTTCCCTCTCTCTCCAGGGTCTTTTAAAATGAAGGAGGATACCACAGTAGCAAATGTTCCAAGGAAAAATTTTGACTGTTGTGAAAATGGTGGCCCAGATGTACGGGTGGCCAAAACTCACCTGTACTTTGCAGCCGGGTTGCAAGAACAATTATGCTTTCTAATTATTTAAAATAATTAGATTAGATAGCTGATTAAAACGTCAGGCTTTTCACAGATTAATCAGTTAAATAATTGTATATGTATATAATTGTATAATTGTATATATAATTGTATATATTATGGTTCCTTGGTCAAGATGCTTTTCGGATGCTTTTCAGGGAAAGTGACCATTTTCACTAGGCACAGGTAAGGATTTTAAAATAAAGCCTAGGGGGAAAAAAAGAATGGCTAAAAGTGGTTATGGCAGTCATGAAGGAACTATTCAAGACCCTCAAATGTAAAAACATATCTTTTAATACTAAATCATCCAAGATAAACAGTGTTTCTGATTCTGTGTAAGGTGCAAAAACTGGACAGTTAAGAAAGCTGACAGGTAGAGAATCAACTCATTTGAAATGTGGTGCTGGAGGAGAGTTCTGCAGATACCATGGACTGTCAATAATTTGACAACGGAGCAAATCAAGCCTGAATTCTTATCAGAAACAAAGATGACTAAATGGAGACCATTACACTGTGGGTCTATCATGAGATGACATGACTCTCTTCCAGAAGTAATTACTGGTAAATTGGAAGGCAGTAGGAGAAGAGGAATACCAATCTGTAGGTTGATTATTCAACCAAGGAAGCCATGCCCCTAATTTACAAGACCAAAGCAAGTCTGCAGATGAAGGCCTCATTCATAATAGTTTGCAGATGGAGGCCTCATTCGTAGTATTGTCATAAGACAAAATCATAGAATCATAGAGTTGGAAGAGACCTCAGGGGCCATCCAGTCCAACTCTATTCTGCTATGCAGGAACATACATCAAAGCACTCCCAACAGATAGCCATCCAGCCTCTACTTAAAAACCTCCAAAGAAGGAGACTCCACCACACTCCGAGGCAGCATAGTCCACTGCCAGACAGCTCTGACTGTCAGGAAGTTCTTCCTGAGGTTCAGGTGGAATCTCTTTTCCTGCAGCTTGAATCCATTCTTCCTTGTCCTAGTCTCTGGAGCAGCGGAAAACAAGCCCTCTCCCTCCTCGACATGACATCCCTTCAAATATTTAAACATGGCTATCATGTCCCCTCTTAACCTTCTCTTCTGCAGACTAAACATCCCCAGCTCCCTAAGCTGCTCCTCATAGGGTCTCATGGCTTCCAGACCCTTCACCATTTTGGTCACCCTCCTTGGGACACGCTCCAGCTTGTCAATATCCTCCTTGAATTGAAGTGCCCAGAACTGGACACAGTATTCCAAATGAGGTCTAACCAAAGCAGAATAGAGTGGTACTATTACCTCCTTTGATCTTGTACAAGTCTTCACTGGAGTGCATGAGTTTCCTCTGGATTGCTGACTAGTCTTTTCTCTGGGGCTAGCTCGTTTTAAAATTTGTGGCTCTAGTTTATGCAATTTGAATATCATTGCTAAGCAACCGTAGCAGAAAAATGTTTTAAATAAATGAATGAATGATAGCTAGTAGCCACGAGCTTGCAAAAGCCATTGTAGAAGCATCTTTGGCTTTGGGCTATAATAATTGGCGGAGAGAGAGACCATTTTCTTCACCTGTCACAGTACAATTGCATGCCTGATACAAGGACAGTTATTTATGCTGAGGAGCAGAAAGGGGAGAAATAGAAGGGAAAGCAATTTGCATATCTATAACATGTAAGAAAACCTCTCCACTTAGCAGAGACAGAACATTAGAAATGGTTGTCTAAACATGATAATTTGGGGCAGTATTGTTTGCTAGAGGGCCTAAGACTCTAAAGGCACCAGATCCTCTCTGATCTTGGAAGCTAAGGAGGGTGAACCCTGGCTAGTACTTGGATGAGGGACCACCAGGGATTACCAGGTGCTGTAGGCTATATTTCTGAGGAAAAACCTAGCAAAACCACCTTTTGAGTATTCTTTACCAAGAAAACCCTATGAAATTCATGGTGTTAGCACAAGTTGACAAGCAACTTGAAGGCACATATCCCCACAAATTATTTGCTAGATCAGTTTAATGTTTGCAGTCTTCTTTTCCGTTAATAACCAGGCATTTGTGTCCTGGAGTGGAAGTGCTGGGGTATTTTAGTTAGTGGGGATGATCACATTATTTCTCAGCCCTACTTGTTTGTTCTGCGGTTAGCTGTGATCTTCAAAGTAGCAAGGGAAGGGTGGATTTCCCCAGCAACAATGGCTTTTTCTTATTGCATGGTAAAGTATTTTGGAGTGGCTGGATCTTAAAACATATTTTGGGGTGGCTGGGTCTTGAAAGGACAACTAAGAACCACTAGCTTTACAACAAAGCCTCCCTGTGGCAGAAGTTAAAACTGTTGGAGCTCACATGGATCAATACAGCTACTGGTATTTTGGGATTCTCTGGCGGCATGGCTACAAGGAGCATCATGGGGCATGGCTGAAGTTCAGTATAGTCTCACCGCACCATTGTCAACAGGCCTGGCATCTGTAAGGAAATCTTTCTTTTCTGCTGAGGGTGAAGATGGAGTAGGCTTAGGGCCTTTCTGCACTACACTGTTACAGTGCTATTATTCCACTTTCAACATCCTATGGGATTCTGGGGCTTGTGCTTTACTGAGGCCAAAGAACTTTCTGGCTGAGAATTATCCGTGCTCGTCCCTAAACTGCAAACCTCAAAATTCCATAGGATGTTGGAAGTGGAATAATAGCACTATAACAGTGTAGTGTGGAAATGGCCTTATTCTCTGTTGCGCCAGAGGGCTGGTCTAGAAGCCAGTGGTGGAAACAGCTATTAAGCAGGTTTTCTTTAAAGGTTTTGAGAAATAAAACCAGAGGTACAAGCTGCGACACTTGTGAAGACTGCTATGGGAAGGGGGAGGGCTGTCTTTTGCTGGAAGTATTTAAGCAGAGGCTATGTAGCCATCTGAACGGCAAACCGCCTTTCAGTATTCCTTGCGTAAGAAATCCTATGAAATTCATGGAGGCATAATAAGTTGGCAGGTGAATTGTGGGTGTGCACATACACAGGGAGAGAGCAGGGTTAAGCAGTAGGCTGGATTAGATAGCAATAGCAATGGCATTTAGATTTCTATACCGCTTTATAGCACTAAGCACTCTCTCAGCGGTTTACAATGTGTTAGCTAATTGACCCCAACAAGCTGTCTATTCATTTTACCAACCTATGGAAGGATGAAGGCTGAGTCAACCTGGAGCCTGGCAGGATCGAACTCACAACGTTGTGGCTGCAATACCGGCATTTAACCATTGCACCACCAGGGCTCTGCCAAGGTCCTTCCCTCCTTTTTTTCTAACCTCTCCTATGCAAATCAGGCCATGGAACCAGCTCTGTCATTGGCTCATTGAACTCTGAAGTCATAATATCACTGCTCAAATCCACTTACCGCCCACGATTACCCTAGAACTAGAAGGTAACCTCTGATAGAGTTGTGGGAATTGTGGCCACTGGACAGCTTTGTTTTCTTACTGCTCCTGAACTGCTCTTGATGTCCATTTCACATCTTGAGATGGAATCAGGGAAAGATTTTGTGCTTGTTGAGAAAGAAGTGGGAATGCAGACCCATGAAGACCTGATATCCATCCCTCCAGAGCCTCCATCTGGTAAAACAAACTTGAAAGGCCCTGAGCAAAGCGCAGCCTGTCTTCTCTCCACACTGACTTCTGCGGTGTGCAGCCAACATGCTATGGACTTGGCAAGGCTGTATCATGAACTGAAGGACATGGAGAAGGAAAGGAAAGGCTTCCAGAAAGACATCATGGACACTTTGCCCAAGCTGAAGGGCACTCTCGTGGCCTTGACAGAGTTGATGACCAGACTTGAAACCAGAACCTGGGAGGTGGAACGACGATTGAGAGAAGAAGAGGACAGAGGCACCGCTCGGAGCAAAGTCCTCGCTTTCCTGTTGTCGCGAGAGAAGGAGCTACGCAAAAAGTGTGTTGTTCTGGAAAAGATGTTTCTCAAGAAGAGTTCCTGGCTGGAGGAGATGGTCCATAAATGGGAAAGTCTTAGAGAAACCCAACCTGTGTGGAACTTGCAATTAAAAAACAAAGAAAATGCAAAATGTTGCCCTCAAACGCTAGGTCTGAAGACCAAACCTGGAAAAGGAGTTTTATAATGGAAAAGAAAAGGCAAAATTATTTTGAATAATTATTATGGATCTTAGAAATTGTCTTCGTAATTTTAACTCTGTGCTCCACAACACACCTAAGTATTTCCGTTAATTTGACTGGAGTGAGTTGGGGGGCAGAGGTGGGGTAGCAGCCATGGTTAGTGAGGGCTTGTAGTCCAGAAGAGTAATTTCAAAGTTCTGAGCCTCTGGGAAAATAGTTTCTAGGACACCTCTCACATTGCATGGAATAAATCATAAAATTATAATAGCATACCCTCCAATATTCCAGAGATGAAAAGCAGGATATATGTGATCCTGCTTTTCATCAGAATGTGATCAATATAGCAAAAGTGATGCATGAGGAAGAACACACCTAGCTAGGGGAGGCTGCAGCTGTTGGCTTTTGCCTGAGATTCTGGAAAGGACAAGATTCTTCCTCCTCCTCCTCCTTCTCCTCCTCCTCTTCTTCCTCCTCTCTTCTCTCACCGCTAAGTTAATGGAGTGCAAACTACTTTTGCACTTTGAACTCAGTTTGCAGCAATTGAAGTAACCAGAGTACAAAGGGAGAAAGTGGGAGGAGGAAAGAGAAACCAGGACATTTTAAAAGCAGCTGAAAAAATGGGATGACAGAGGATTAATCTGTCAAATCGGGACAGTTGGAGCTATGTAATAAAATAATATAAAACCCACTGGCAATTTGGGGATCAAGGGGGAGTCTTCCTCCCACTATGTTGGCCAGAACTTAGCCGGAATACATTGTCCAGTGCTGACCACCAGAATTTAAGACAGATATTGACAAGCTGGAACTTGTCCAGAAGAGGGCAACCAAGGTGACAAATGTTTGGAAACCAAGCCCTGTGAGGAATGGTTAGAAAATTGAGTATGTTTAGGCTGGAAAAAAGAATTTACACATGATATGGTGGGCATTTTCAAATATCTTACAGGTTCTCATATAAAATATGGACAAAGCTTGTTTTCTGCTGATGCAGAGCACAGGACTCAAACCAGGGTGTTCAAATTACAGGAAAGTAAGAGCAATTCAGTAGAGAAATTGACTTCCTTTGAAAGTGGTGGACTCCTTTTGTTGGAAGTTTTTAAAAAAGAGGTTGGATGACTGCTTTAGTGGTGGGTTCTTGCACTGGAAGTGGGTTGGACTCTCTCAACTCTTGCTCTGATGCTCTGAGGTATGCACCCATTCATTCAATGAGATGCCACTGAAGACACCTAAATCTAAATGTAAAAGGAACAGTTGGTATGGTGTAGTGGTTTGTGCATTTGACCACAACCCTGGAGACCAGGCTTTGATTCCTGGCTCGCCCATGGAAACCCTCTGGGTGGCCTTGGGTGCATCACACGCTCTCAGCCCCAGAAAACCCCACAATAGGTTTGCCTTAGGAACACTGTAAGTCGAAAAGGCACATGACAACAACAATAGATGTAAAAGGACAGAAGCTGTAGCCATAAAAAGCAACCAAATCTAGCAGAATTATAATGCAAAGCTAAGAAAATTATTATAAAGATGAAATATCTGGGCATTCTAAAAAAAATTGAGTTTTTGCCTGGAATCAAATGGATGGCAGCATCACTTCTTGGCAACCTTTCTTGAAAACGGTAAGTAAAGTAAGTAAAAGGTACCTTATTCCAGTCCCCACCTGGCTGATATCACATGATGAAGGTGGTGAAGGCCGCTAGGGAAGGTCTCTGACGAAGAATTTACATTGCAAGCTGTTACATTTGCAGTTCCTAAAAAATTCAACGGGATTTATTCTCAGGCAAGTATGCATGGGACTGCAGCCTACCTGAAATTATTTCCTATGTCTCTTGGAATGGCTGGGTTTTGTGTGTGACCCTGTTGTATAACACAGCCCCCCTCCTCGCCAACCCGCAAATATATTGGGTGGCTATGTTTTCAAAGATTTGGTCATTTCTTTCCTGCGTTTCCATCCCACCCTTTTCTTCTGATCACTGATGTCATGGAAAGTACTCCTAGTTTGGAGCCGAGATAAAAATAACCCAGTGTTGCTCATTTCTTCTCCCTGCTGTTCCCATTAGCGTAGAAACAGAAGGATGAAAAATAATAAAAGTGTCAGCCGTGATGAAATGAATAGTGATTCCCACCCACCCCAAACCACCCTCCCTTCTTCTTCACCAGTGGCACAGATTTCTCTGCAAAGTTTTTCTCTCTACTGGATTTGCCGGGCACCCATTTTCCGTCCAGATCTCTCCCTGTTTTTTACCCTTGTGAATGCCGCTGTTGATCTTATGGATATTGATTTCATTTCACAAAAGCATGTCACACGGTAAAAGGAGCTTACCCCACTGACCTTCAGCTTTGGCTCTGAGCTGGTGGAAGTTTGGCTAAAGGTTGAACTTCACCCGGGAGAAGTCACGGCCATACCTGCCATCATGCATGAAGCAGCTGCCTCAGGAAGCATATTTTTGAAGGTCAAAAAGGGCATCACATGGTTATTACTTTGCTTAATTTTTTTTTATTGCCATGGATTGGGGAGGCTTAGAGGATATTTTTTTCTGCCTCCCAGGTTAAATTATTGGGTGTAGGCACCAGGTCAGGATCTAGGATTAATTTCTTGTGGAAGAATGCAAGGATATGTAAGGTGGGACATGTCCAGAGGAGGGCAACCAAAATGGTAAAAGGCCTGGAAACCATACCTTATGAGGAGTGGCTTTAGGGAGCTGGGCATCTTTAGCCTGGAGATGAGAAGGTCAAATGGTGACATGACACCTGAAGGGATGTCGTATAGAGGACGAAGCAAGCCTTTCTTCTGCTGCTCCAGAGACTAGGACATGGAGCAATGGCTTCAAACTACACAAAAAGCGATTCTACCTCAATATTGGGAAGAAGTTCCTGAGGGTAAGAGCAGTTTGACCATGGAATACACTGCCATCGAATGTGGTGGAATCTCCTTCGGAGGTTTTTAAACAGATGGCCATCTGTTGGAAGACCTTTGATTGTGCCTTCCTGCATGGCAGAATGGGTCTGGACGGGGTGGTCCTTGTGGTCTCCTCCATCGCCATGATTCTAAGGTTCCATTGGAATAATAAAATCATAGAGTTGACCTCAAGGGCCATCTACTCTGACCCTTTGCCATGCAGGACAGCTAAAGCAACCCAACATACAACCATCTTTTTTGTTGTTGTGTACCTTCAATTCATTTCCAACTTACAACAACCATATTGTCGGGCTCTTTTGGCATGGAGGTTTTTCGTTACCTTCTTCGGCTGAGAGATTGTGACTTGCCCAAGTTTCCATGGCTAAATGGACTCAAGCCCTGGTCTGCTAGAGGGCTGGTTTAACTCTCAGAGCACTACACCATGCTGGCTTCCTCAGCCTCTGTTTAAAAACCTCCAATTAAATGGTGGGGATATAGTCCTATGGGGGGAAATCAGACCATTGCCCCTGGCTAAGAATGTTACCCCTGTCAGCCCCCCAAAGTTCAGTCCCCACGTTGCTAGCATTGCAGGAAAGGAACGCTTCAGCTGTGCATGTAGAAGCACAGTTTAGACATCCAAAAAGTGAGGAGGGAGGAAAAGTTCCCAAGAGAATGCAAACAGAGCAAATGCAAGAGATTTGTATGTGAGTGATTTTCAGTGGCCATTTCCGCACAAGACTATTGTAGTGCTATGATTCCACTTTCAACCTCCTATGGAATCCTGGGGTTTGCAGTTTAGGGAGGGGCATTTAGAAATCTCAGTCAGAGAGCTCTTTGGCCTCAGGAAACTACAAATCCCAGAATTCCACAGGATGCTGAAAGTGGAATAATAGCACTATAACACTGTGGTGCGGAAATGGTCTTAAAGTGGGATCAGAGTGCTATAATCATGTGTTATCAAAGGGCCCCTGCAAACCCCAGGATTCCATAGGATGTTGAAAATGGAATAATAGCACTATAACAACGTAGTGCGGAAATGGCCTAAATGGCATGTTTCCATCCTATGGAATCCTGGGATTGGCAGTTTTAGGGAGGGGAATTTACAATTCTCAGACACAGAACTCTAGCGCCTCATCAAACTACAAACCCCAGAATTCCACAGGAGGCAGCCATGGCAAGTGGAATCGCAGGACTATAACTGCAATGTGAATGGGCCCCAGGTGCTGTAGGCTATATTACAGCGGAATGCAAAAGCAAATTGTGTCTGAATGTTCCTTGCCTAGGAAAATGCTTTAAAATGCCTGGGACTGCCCAAAGTTGACAGAGGCCATTCCTGCACTAGATTGTTATAGTGCTATTATTCCACTTTCGACCGGGGGGGCCTTTGAGACCCCTCTTTAAACTGCCAACCCCAGGATTCCATAGAATGTTAAAAGGGGAATAATGGCACTATCACAGTCTAGTGCAGAAATGGCCAGACTTAGAGGCCGACCCATCGGTGTGGTTGTGCAAAAGAAGGCAATCCATCAGGGGCTGCTCATGGCTTAGTAAAACAACAAACAACATCTGCTGCAATGCTCCCCTCCATGCCACACAGCTATTAAAAGCACAGGAGGCCTGTCCCGTGTGCCATTTGGCCACCTTCTGAGGGAGAAAGAACTCAGGAAAAAACAGGCTTCTAAAGGGGCCACTGGGAAGGGTAGACCAGGTGTGTGTGGGGTTGCCTAGCAACCATCCACCTTGCCTCCTCTGAGGAGAAAATGGAGGCAAGTGGGCCCTCTCTGCCCCCTACAGGCCCTGGAAGGAGTGGCAAGAAATTATTGCCATTTTTATAAGCCAAAAAGAAACACCTGTGGTTTTTTGCCTGGGAAGAAGTGGCTCTTTTGTCCTGAGGCAGAAGTTGCTGCTTAGAAATTAAACAGGATGAGAAACTGCTCCAAACGCTGCATTTTTGTGGTAAGGCTATTTTATTTTGTGTTTTCTTCAAATGTTGCCAATCTTTTAGAACACTTAAACCTTACAAACAGGCAACCGAAACAATGCAGCGTCCAGTATAGAATAGCCATCCCTTTAAAAAGAACAGGAAAAACAGCAACTCAGCTAAAGTACCAATGAACAAAAAAATTACAAATTTTTATAACGCTTAAACCTTAAAAACAAGAGAGGGAATCTAAGGAGCACACTTATTTTATATAATTTAGCTTTACATTAAATGAATTAATGCTTACATTCAGTAATAAATTTTACTTTTGTCCTATAACTGAATGTAACATGGTATTTTTCTTAGAATTTAAGTGTAATCCATAATTCATAATTTATAACTAATTGTTGCTATAATTTGCTGTTTATATAATAATTTAAGGAAATGGCATGTATATATTCACTTCCTTATTCTTTTTTTAATATACTGACTGTTCAAATAAAAAATAACGATTAAAAAAAGGTAACCAAAACAATACAACATCTATACAGCAACACAGAATAGCAATACACCCAAAAAGGACAAGGAAAAAAGCAACTAAACTACTAATGATGTAATGAACAAAAAAATTACAATTAAAAAAAGGCAACCAAAACAATACGACATCTATACAGCAATGTAGAATAGCAATACATCCAAAAAGAACAAGGAAAAAAGCAACAAAACTACTAATGATGTAATGAACAAAAAATTACAACTTTTTGTAACACCTAAACGTTAAAAACAGGCAACCAAAAGCAATACAATATCTATGCAACAATATAGAATGGCAATACATCTAAAAAAAACAGAAAAAAAGCAGCTAAACTAAAATACAAATGACATAATAAACAAAAAAAATGCAATTTTTGTAACACTTAAAACGTTAAAAACAGGCAACCAAAACAATACAGCCTCTATGCAACAATATAGAATAGCAACACGTATAAAAAGAACAGGAATAAAAGCAACTAAACTAAACTAGCAATGACATAATGAACAAAAAAATACAATTTTTGTAACACTT
This sequence comes from Iguana delicatissima, assembly GCA_948472985.1. Classification (NCBI taxonomy): domain Eukaryota; kingdom Metazoa; phylum Chordata; class Lepidosauria; order Squamata; family Iguanidae; genus Iguana; species Iguana delicatissima. The sequence continues at coordinate 419,332 of CAOKZL010000007.1, forward strand.
AAAACGTTAAAAACAGACAACCAAAACAATACAACATGTGTACAACAATATGGAATAGCAATACATTTAAAAAGAACAGGAAAAAAGCAACTAAAGTATCAGTGACATCGTGAACAAAAAATTAAAACTTTTTGTAACGCTTGGATGTTAAACACAGGCAACCAAAACAATACAACATCTTATTCAACAATATAGCATGGCAATGCCTCTAAAAAGAACAGGAAAAAAGCAACTAAACCACCAACAAAAAATACAACTCTTTGTAACAGTTGAAATGTTAAAATCAGGCAACCAAAACAATACAACATCTGTACCACAATACAGAATAGCAATACATCTAAAAAGAATAGGAAAAAAAGCAACTACATTAAACAACCAATCACACAATAAACATAAAATATAATGTAAGACTATTTTAAAGGTACGAAAGGCCATCCCAGGGTTGGTGGGTGAGAGAAGCTGGTAAGCACAGAGTTTCCAAAATGCCACTTCTGAGATACATTTTGGATAATTTGGCTAAAACGTTAAATTTTGAGTGGCATTTGTGGTATTAGTTCGGGTGCTGGGGCTAAGATGGGGGAGATTTGGGCATAAATCGGTGCATGATCTTGGGCCGGTCACATTTTCTCACGGATCATTATAGCATGGAAAGAAAATAACACATGTTGCACCCTTATTTGCACTCCTTTGAGGAAATTTGGTGGTCTGTAAATCTATTTATTAATTCAAATATGTAGATGAGGGAAATGCAAGAACAAACATGTAAGATGAACATAGAATTGTGGTGCTTAATTGTAATAAGTGAATAGAAATTCAGGAAATGAAAACCAGATCAGAGTGGAAGAGCAGAAATATTTCATGTAAAAGTACAATTTAAAATGTATGATGTTTTTATTTGTGAAACTTCATAAAATTATTTTAAAAAAATTCAAATATGTATATCCCACTCTTTATCCAAAGATCCCAGGGTGGTTCACAATAAAATCAATTAAGAACAATAAATAATTACAAGAGTTTTTTTAAAAAATAAAAATATATTAAATAGTTTCTTAATAAAAACAGAAAATTTTTCTGTTTTTTTCCCTTCATTATATTTTATGGAATATTTAAGAAAAAAACAAGACAAAATACACAATACAAATAAAACATCTACAAATATTAACAATAAGCCAAAAAAACATACTAATAGAAGACTATCGGTACTTGGTAGTGAGGACAGGAACCACTTTTATTATGTCTCTTATGTGTTATTATGTGTAAATATTAGTCTTTTTGGTTATTTGTAATTTTTAGTTTAGATTCATTTGTGGTGATTTGTTAACTTGTTAATTTGTTAATTGTTTGATTAGTTTAGTCGGTGTAACATGTTAGTACGTTTTGTGAAAACAGACAATTTAAAACTGGTTAAAAGAAGTTTGAATAGTGTGACCATAAAACATGTGCAGCCTGGATAAAATCAGTTTGGCCCAAAGTCTTAAATAAAAAGCCAGGTTTTGAAATTTCTTTTATGCCAATCTGAAAAGGGGAAATTTGAAAATATAATTAGGATTGTCTGGGAAAGATACACCATTTTAAGAAGAATCATCATTTTATATACTGATATTCTTCCAAATAGAGAACGATTGAGATTTTGCCATTTCCTTCCCTCTCGTACTTTAATTAGAATTTAGAATTAATTTAGAATTTGAACTTAAGCATCTCTCATGCAGTTACAGCTTTCACTATGGTTTTGGCCCTTGAAGGGGCAGAAATGTGGTAAAAGGGACTACAGATATTTGTTTCTATTTTTAACAAGAAGAGGTAAGAAGTCATGGGCTTTGGGGGGCTAAATGTATGGAAACGACCAATATGCATGCACAGAGTAGCTCGTGGTAGAAACAAATTGAAATTCTTTAATTAGTGAGCAGCAGCTAATATTGTCTTTGCTTGTTGCTGTATGTTCAGGTTGCTGCAGCCGCTGGTGTTGTCATTGCAGTCACCTTAGGAATGGGGGGGCGGGTGGGTGCTTTGCCCCAGGTGGCAATGTTTTTGGGGCATCCTGGCTCATAGCCATGCGCCCGCATGCCCTGGCCAGGCCGCCCCACTGCGGCCATGCCCCCACACACCATAGCCCTCACCCCCTCCACACACTCCAAGCTCCGCCACTGTGTCATTGTTATTTCCGCTAAAGTAGAGTTGCCAGGTAAAATACTAGTTAGGGCTCCTGTTCCTTTAACAGTTGTGTAGAAGAGACAATGTCAGCAGGTGTTGCACATCATGCAAGCGATGCCTGCTGAAATTCCTTCTTCTGGGCAACCTGGTTAACTGCAGTTCAGAATTTAGTTTGTTTTGTAAGTTAATTCACCTGCATGCATAGGGAGGTTTGTTGTCCTTTGTGCATCCTTATTTTTGTTCAGTGAATGTTTCCAAGGTGCGGCCACAACTTGATAATTTATGGTGACTGTTTGGTGAATTAAGGTAGGCTTTGCTTTCTCTTGTTTGCTGTTGCTATTTTGGACTGACCAAATGGCCAGTCTGAATGCTGCACATTTCAAGGCCTGGCAGCAGTTTGAACTCTGCTCTTTGACATCCACCTCCAAAACACAATCACCCCGCAAGTCACTGATCCTCTGGCACTCCTCCTGTGCCCAGTTCCCATAGGAACTTTGAATAGAGCATCATATCCCTGGGAGACTGTAGCAACTATAGGTTCTGACAGCTGCTCCATTTGCCTGGAGGAAAGCCTGTATCTCTTTCTCTCTCTTTCCCACACATGCGCACACTTACTCATTCATCCCTGGGCAATGTCCAGTTGCTTTTTACAGGACAAAGGAGATAAAAGTTATTGCATTTTGTGCAGCTTCTTCGCTTGTTTTTCTGTTGCTGCTTAAAGGAGCAGAAGGTGAGGAAATGGGTCAGTTCTCCCACTTTGGGGCAGATGTGGTTGTTACGTGCTATCAGTTCAACTCTGACTTCTGGCAACGTTATGAGAGTCCTCTAAGTGCCTCAAAGCCCTGTAGCTTCCTTTACGGAGTCATGCCATCTGTATTCTGTAATCTCAATAGTAATGCTAAAAAGTTTGGAGTTTCAATATCCTATGGAATTCTGGGGTTTGCAGTTTAGGGTGGGGGATTTAGAGATCTCAGCCAGAGAGCTCTTTGGCCTCAGGAAACTACAAACCCCAGAATTCCACAGGAGGTTGAAAGTGGAATAATAGCACTATAAAAGTGTAGTATGGAAATGGCCTTTCTCATGAATCGCTTTTGCCATCTCGACCACATTCCGACATTGCTTGGCCACATCTCTTCCAGTTTCCATCTGTGAAATGTTGGAAGGTGTGTAGTTGCCACGATCATCCAGAACCTTTCCTGCACATGGAAGTTCTATTTAAGGAGATGGTCACAGAAGAAATATCTTAAAACTGATGGCTGCTACAATCAAGTGGCAAAGTGAGAAGAAAAGCACTGCCATCGTCAATAATGCTTTCTTTCCTTGGTCACTTCTAAGCAGCTTCAACTCACTGCAGGCCACCAGATGAACAAGCACAGTCATATTTGTATTTTCTATTTTAAGTGAGCTAACTTTTGCTGGCTTTAATGGCTTCTTTCTGTATGTAATTCGTGTATGCTAAACATACCATATTAAGGCCCCTGTCAGGCTGATCAATATTTAATGTGGAATTTACAAAGATTGACTCGGGGATGCATTTAAAATGGGAGCGTTAGCCGCAGGTGGCAATTTCTGAGACGCAGCTGAAGCAGTTTGATTATTTAGTGAGCTGGCATTTTGTAAATTTTAAATCATATGCAGGGCTATGGGGCCTTCCGCAGTGGGCAGAAATCTCCTAAATGTGTTGACTTTTCAGTTGTTTGTGTGTTGTTTGTTTGTTCTAGTATTAAATAGAGATGGGTGATTAATTATTTATCTGCCACATACAATTAGCCTGCCTGATCTCTTGTGGCTCAAAAGAAGAAAAAAAATCTAAAAACCACCCCACCTTAAAGCTAGCTATCAGCCACGGAAGTGTCAGTGTTAAACAAGGAGGTAGAATGCAGCTTTGTGTGAGTAGGAGCTGTAAAATGAATACAGATCTATCAGAGAGCATTTGCAGTAACATTCTACAGGAAAAGAGATTCCACCTAAACATTAGGAAGAAGTTCCTGATGGTAAGAGCTATTTGATGGAGGATAGCCTGCCTCAGAGTGTGGTGGAGTTGTCGTCTTTGGAGGTTTTTAAATAGAGGCTGGATGGGCATCTGTTGGGGATACTTTGATTGTGTATTTCTGTGTGGCAGAATGGGGTTGGACTGGATATCTCTTACGATCTCTTCCAGCGCTATGATTCTGTGGGCCTTTCTGGACTACATTATTATAGTGCTATTATTCCACTTTCAACCTCCTGTAGAATTCTGGGGTTTGTAGTTTCCTGAGGCCTAAGAGCTCTCTGTCTGAGAATTCTCAAGACCTCTCCCTAAATTGCAAACCCCAGGATTCCATAGGGTGTTGAAAATGGAACAATAGCACTATAATACTGTAGTATGGAAAGGCCCTCTGATTCTGTAATTCAGAGTGTGAGAGATGGTTGTTTCTTAGAACAAGGAATTAAAAATTGCAGAAGGATGTACCATGAGGGCCAGCTTCAATGTTCCATACTCTCAAATGTCTTGCTTTGTCAGGGACAGTCCTGATTAATTCTCTGCCATCCCACTTTTTCAGCTGCCTTTAAAATGTCCTGGTTTCTCTTTTCTCCTCCTACTCCCCCCCTTTCTCCTCAGCTTGCTTCCATTCCTGCAGGCTGACTTCAAAGTGCAAAAATAGTTTGCAGTTAATTAACAGGGGAAAGGATGCCCTGATTTTAAAAAAACTGTTTAGAATGCCTTAGTGCAGATGCGAGAAATTGCTACAAACGGCCCTCCAGATGGATGGAATGAGTGGAAGCATAGCTGGCAAAATCCAAGGAGCTATAGCAGAAGGACTCATGCTTTAATACTACTGCTACTACTGATGATGATGATGATGATGATGATGATGATGATGATGATAGGAGTTACTTGAGGGAAAGGTCGCACCCTGGGAGGGTGTAGAAACCACGAGGGACAGAGAGAGAGTCCTTTGGAAGTAGGGAGGGGAGAATGCTGGTATTAAAATACTCAGATCTCCTGGGGGCCAGTGCAGCCGCCTAACTCCTAGCAGTTGCCTACTCCTGAAATTCTGCCCCTCCAAATGAATTTTTCATTCAGTCCGCAAATTTCCAGCACTGCAGAGAACGAGATATTGAAAATTGCTCAAAGCTAGATTTCTTTTATTTGCTCTTCTTGCTTTCCCTTGGTAACTTTGCCAGCCTTTTTTCTTTGGATGCCTAAATGGTCTTTCCAAATCCTCACCTGAAGTTTGAAGGTAATGCTAGAGTTAGAAGTTTGGGACTGAAGGAAAACCTCAATTGGAGGGGCAGAATTATTGGTTGAAAGGGGCAGTTCTGCCCTTCCTTAAAGTCTGGAGCAATGGTGGGACAATGGTGGATGGCAGTTTACACCCTTACACCTAACCAGACTGCAGCAATATGTCATTGTCAACCCAGATGCAGTATCACCTAATTTGAGGTTCCCATTCAGGCTTATATTTAAAATTTTTTACCGAAGTTGGAGGGTGGTGGGAGAGAAAAAGAGACAAATATACTGGGACATCATGGCACAACACCTGTGTCCTCATGATCACCTCGAAGGAAATCATTCCATCCACATGCAAGAGCAAAATATATTGCATCCGGATTTCTCTTAAGATTAAATTTCACCCAAAACATGTCTTATGACCAATGGGCTTTCATCTTATAGAGGGCATGCCATTAGGACAAAGGAATAATTACACGGGGTAAAAAAAAGTTTCCTATCAAAGTGGTGGGTATAGAGTTTATCCTGAACACAAGCAATATTGTGCTGGCTTGTTCTCTGTCTTGTAAAAATGGACTGAGCCTTGCAATAGCTGGTGGCCGCTGAAGTTTTGGAATGTATTTATTATTTTTAATTCATCAACATGAGGCACAGGGTAGTTCAGATCAAGATTATAAATCAGGTACAGTAAAAACACAATACTATTAAAGCAAGGAACAGATCATAATATTAAAACTCAATGCAAAGAAAAGCAGTTTGCTTTTAACTGTGGCCCATATATCATGGAATAGGCTATCCCGTTGCTCCTTCCCTTCATCTCATGTCCAGATGATTTGCTGAACACTTTTCCTTTCCATCCCTCGAGCACATTTCTTTTGTTAATAATTTCTGTTGGTAATATAGGCCTAAATCTCATTGTTAAACCCAGCTATAATAGACCCATTAGATCAATGGTAATCTAGTAATTGAACACTTATTTACATTAGTGTTTGTAGGTCTATTCTAGTTGGGACCAATAATTAGATTTCAGAGAGATATTCACACCCTTATCCTGACAAAAAGGAGACTTCTTAGTATGTGTGCAGCTCATATAGTTCATGACAAAAATTATAATAGTGTGTCTCGGAGGCATTTGCACTTACTAAGCAATCTTCTACTGCTGGTATGCTGTCAGATCAGGTTTGGCCATTTCAAAGCCTTTGGCCTCAAAGTCCCCTCCCTAAACTGCAAACCCCAGGATTCCATAGGAGGTTGAAAGTGGAATAATAGCGCTATAACAGTCTGGTGCGGAAATGGCCTTTGACTTGTGGTGACCTTATGAATGGAGACTTCCAAGAACCTTGGTCGTCAACAGTTCTGCTCAAGTCTCACAAACTTGTGGCTGTGGCCTCTTTGGTGGATTTTATTTATCTCTAAGGCACTCATCCTCTTTTCCTACTGTCTTTGACTTTGCCAAGCGTTATCATTGTCTTTCCTAAGGAGTCATGTCATCTCATGAGATTCCAAAGTAGGATAGCCTCAGTTTAGACATTTATTTACAACCTCCTTTGTCCATATTTCAAAATACTATTCTCTTCAGTGGGTACAATTTTTAACGCTGTTCAGGGGAAAGCATGCAACTCTTTGATTGCCTTCCAGTCTGCCGTCTTTAAGGACAGTTATAAACATTTGCTAGTCAAGACTTCCTGGATTAAAACCAGAAGGTGCAGAAAGGTTTTTATTCCTTCATAGAAGACACATAACCAACATACCAATGAGCAGCCATTTTTTCTCTAGTCTAATCTGCAAAAATGGAATTCTGGCAAATCATCTGGGTTATTTGTGGGCTCATGATGGTTTCCCATGACCTCCATTCAGATGTCTTCATGTTCTTGACTTTTATTACTAAATGGGATCAGTATTCTTCTAAAAACACTGAGGGAAACTTTTTCAATATCTTTCCAATTTAATTGCATAAGGCTTCCCTGCCCAGCCTGGAAAAATGTAGGTACCTACTTTGACTTAAGTGAAGTGCAGGTCTTTACATGGGCTACTGTACTACTCTCTTGAATTACTACTTTCTTTCCTCTGGTTACTACTGCTAGTACCACCACCACTACTGCCTCTTCATCTTTATCGTCTTGCTCTTCTTCTTGCCATTACTCTGCATGAAGACTTTGAACTTTTCTGTTGTCACTAAGTATTCCCCTCATGGTTGCTTCAGGTTTTGTCTGACTCTAAAAGACTCTGTCATGAATGTAGGCCAAATGCAGCCAGGGGAATAGCTCTGTGACTTTCACCCCAGAGTTCCAGTTTAAATTCTATCTGGTGCCCATTCATCTTGATTTCTGCCATCCGCAGCCTCATTCTGATTGCTTGATTATCTGCCAAAGATCCAAGAAAGTTGCTCGATTAGTAGCAGCTTGTCAAACTGCTACCACTGCAGCGTGAGCTTTTGAAAAATTTCCCTTTCGTTTTTGTGAAATGGCTTGACAGTTTTGCCCGGAATGAGCCAGCACCAAGGACGACAACTGCAGTGCTGTCGTGGTTATGAACGTGTGTTACAACTCTGTGTTCAGAACTTGTGAAAATATGGTTCTGAGCAGAGAATTCAGCTTCCTGGTATTCAGCTTTTGACTTGCCCGTCTCTAGAGATTGTATGTTGCTTCCCTTTCCACGCTTTCCATGCAAGCTGGGCCCTGAATTGTGCTTGTGTAAATGGTTTGCATACTTCTACCTGCCTTCATATTGCATGGATGTGAACAGGGGGACAACTCACATGACCTTAAGAAGATTTCACCTTCATGAATTTGCCTTTTGCCTGGTTGTGGAGAAGAAAGGGAGGTGTGTCAGGACAAAAGGCAAAGGAATAGGAAGGGGGAGCTCTGGAAGGGAATGATAGGGGGAGCATGAGGGGCATTATCCACAGTTTTTCTACTTTCACAAAGGTTCTGTGCCCCAAACCCTTGCAAAAGTGGAGGGGCCACTGTATATTTATTGTATTAGTCCTTGGACTGCAGCAGGTAGTCCATAAAAGCCAAAGTGCAGCTAACAGCTGCTAGTGATATTGGATCTTTTGAGATCGTTAGATCTTTTTCTGTGTACTGAACTTCAGGTCCTTCCAGCCCCAACCTATTAAAGGCTGTGGGTTTGTGACAACCAGGAAATTAACTTCAGCTTCTCTACATTCTGGTCTGCCTCGTATTTTTTTTTTGTCCCAATATATTATATTGGCTGAGAGTTTTTAAAAAGAGCCAGTTGATCTTTGGGAAATACTTTTGGCCCTAGAATTTTCTTGTTTTTGTTCTTTTATTTTTATTTTTAAAAAATTCCTACAAATGGCAAGTGGCTGAAATTTGGAGATGAAGACCTAAATCCTACTTTTACTCCCAACTAGATCCAATAGCCAAATAAAGTTTAGATGGAGGTAGGCCAAGAATGCCAAAGAAGGCAAGTTCAAGTGAAATTGCCATAGGCATTCTGACTTAATTAATATATATTACCTATGTACTTGTGCGCACAGAGATGTTCTGACAGGGAAAGCATATGTAGCATCCCAGTTTGAAGTTGCTCAGATGGTCTAGTTAAGGTCTCACATCAGAATTGGAATCTGAGATTCAACAAAGCTGCACCCTTAAATAGATATGGTTTTCACTCACTCTTGGAAGTCTAGATAGCAAATCAGAAAATTACTTTGGGATTGGAGCTACCTTCTCAATTATTCTAAACTTGTATCTCAGAAGATCTGCCTGATTCCAACCAGATGCATTTTTATGAAAAAACTAAATTCACTTCTGGAGACAGAAACTAGGATATATACTTATTCGGGCTTCCTAGCAGGGTTCCAAATTACCAGATGCTTTAGGGGGCACTGTTGAACTACATCAGAATTGGCACAGCAGAATAGTTTGTGGGGAGAGGGCATAACTCAGAGGTGGAGTTCTTGTGCAGTTGACCCTAGGGAAAATCCATGCATCTTCAGAGAAGATAGGAAAGAGATCTCTTTGCATGAGACTTGGGAGAGCCATTGTCAGCCAGAGTAGCTGGTGCTGAACTACGTGAAACATACGCCAAGAACCTATGCACTTTTAACAAGGTGTAAATAAATACCAATGTAACACTAGATCCTGTATAACTGATTGCATATAATGGGTGCCGCTATCTTGAGCAAATCTGTTGAGCAATGGTTGGGTTGCTTACCACCTAGCCCTCCCCAGTGAAAGAGAGGGCCCTGTGGGTGTGTTTGTGAAATGGCTGGCTGTGCTGGGGACTACTTTGATTGCCTCTTGTGAAAACACAAGAAACTTGTGCAACTATTTTTAGCCTGGTGTGTTGCCTCAGTAGAGCCAGTGTGGTATAGTGGTTTGAGTGTTAGCAGTTAACAATAGCAGTTACATTTCCGTACCGCTTATCAGTGCGAAGCACTCCCTAAGCAGTTTACAATGTGTTTCGCTAGTTGCCCCCAGCAAGCTGGGTACTCATTTTACTGATCTATGGAAGGATGGAAGGCTGAGTCAACCTGGAGCCCTGCAGGATCAAACTAACAACATTGTGACTGCAGTATCGGCATTTAACCACTGCGCCACCAAATTCACACTTGGTCGTGGAAACCTAATAGGTGATCTTGGGCAAGTCACACCTCTTGACCTCAGAGGAAGGCAGTGGCAAACCCCCTTTCAATCAAACTTGCCAAAAAAAGCCAATCCTTGCAGAGTTTGTTAAAACTACATCTTCCTTATCACATGCAAACTGGAAAACTAGGGATTGACCTGTGACTCACAATCCTGGCTTGCAGTAAGAAACAAATTCAAGGTTGCAATCCTGCTTTGTAGCTGAACTACAGTTTTCCTGTTGACACGTGATAGAGATATGCAACTTAATAATGGCCAGAAGGATTGTTTTAAGTTGTGTAAGAAAAAGAAAGAGAAGAGGGAATGCGCAGACACAACGCCCTTTCTTTGTCCAATAAACCATAGTTTACTGAACTGACTGAAATCATTATGTCAGAACCAGCCCTCCATGTTGGAAGGAGAATGAAAATAGAGCATTTTAACATGTTGTTTGACTTGATTTAGGACAGTTCCATATTGCTTTTCATTTCAAAAATCCCAAAGAAGTTTGTAATATTGAAATGTTTTAAAAACCACAGGATGCAATAAAACCAGCTAATTGAAGAGTGATGAAACAATGAAATATTTCATAAATATCATTAACAGAAATTGACTAGCAACACATTGCTTCCTTGCATCTGATTCTATCAGTTTTGGCCTCTGGGTTTTAGATTCTTCCCTCCCTCATCCTTTCCCCTCTTAAATAATAATAGGACTCCAAACAATAAAATTAAGGGTTCTTTAAAATATCCTAATAAAGCACAGTGAACATCTTGGTGGCCTGCCTTCAGTCTGTATATTGCCCCCCCAACTCTTAACGGAGCCAACATTTTGTGTTGCTCTGTTTTCTTTGTTCTGATTGATTGGCTATACTGGACTAATTTGGGTAAATGTCAATTATAACAACTGATTGCTGGCTTGGTTGAGGATGCTGTGGCCATTCAAAATTGTGCTTGTGCTTACATTCAAGGGTAAATTGTGTTTGTATATTTAAAAATATTTAAATGGCAAGTCCATTCATTGGTGTTGCTGCGTTTCTCTAAATAAACCCCAAATAAATATCAGCCCAAATTTCCCATGGCTGCTGCATTTCTTACAGGTGGGGAAATTATCTTATTTTCCCCCAGTTTAAATATAATTACCCTGCTAAGCCATTCTTTCCTCTTTACTATAATTATACAGATTAAAGGCTACTCATTTCCTGTACAGAGATGGAGCACAACATATGGCAACAATGGAGTTTTTCATAAATTGTATGTATATTTTCCCCCCAAAATATATTGAAAGCAAGGCTGAAACAAACAAACTGCCTATAATGGAAAACAGCAATCTTCCCCCAGAAGAAAACAAAGCAGACACATCCCATGACAGGTGTAATTTTGACAGAATCCTGCTTCATGAATATGGAATGGCAATTAGAGGTTTTATTTAAAACTCAGATGCCCTTAGGGGGAAATTCCCCCCACTGCACACAACCCCACTTCATTTAGTCCTCTAAACAGAACCTGGTTCAGCTTGACAACATATTCAAACTGTTTTGCTGTAGCCATCCATGGATGCAAGAAAAAACTGAGGGATATTTGAAAGCGGAAATACTGCCGGCGAGATTTCCAAGTGAGGGAAGTGGCCGTGCAGAAGTGTTTCCCCACGACCGCCTCTTGCTAGGAGACTGGTTTTGATGTAGTTTGTTACAAACAAACATTACCTGCAATTGTTATATTTGGAGGTCACAGGGCAATGAAGCTATGTTTCTAACATAATATAATTGCTAAATATGTTATCATTTTGGGGTGTGATGAGTAATGTTTATGTTGTGGGTGGGGCGGGGGGGCATTTTTGGCCATTTCTGTATTTTAAGATTTTTTTCTTGTAAAATGGAAAAGTGATGCACTTGTGCTGTAATTAACAAAAATTATACCCTTCAACTGACCCAGTTTGGCAGCGAGAGTCCTGATTAATCTTCTCTCATCTCACTTTTTCAGATGCTTTTAAAATGTCCCAGTTCCTCTCTCTTCCCACTTCATACCTCAGCTTATTTATTTCAGTTGCTGTCAGCTGAGTTCAAATTGCAAAAGTGGTTTTTGTAGGAGGGAGAGAAGAAGAGAGGGTGAAATCTTGCCCTTCCCAGTAGGCTCAGGCAAAAGCAAGCTGCTGCAGTCTCTCCTAATATATGTGTTCTTTTGCATTCATTACTCTGGCCATCTTGACCACACTCTGATGTTCCCTTTGGCTGTACCTGGAAAAGGGTGTGAGCTGTGGGCCGCCCTCCCTTGCAATCTCACATTCACAGTCAGTAATTTTCTCTTGTCCAGTTTGACCTTCCAGTCACCTCAGGTCCCATTTTATATCAATGCCAATTAATGTAGCTTGCCAGTTAAATAATATTTGCCAATTAAACCATATCAATATTGGGGGCGGGGCTGTAACAGCTACACTTTGCCCACCCCAGCTAACACAGGCCGATTTGAAGGGAAGTAGTGTGATGTGAGATTGTTATTGTTATGTACTGTCAAATTGGCTTTAACTTATAGTGATAAAATTCTAAGAGCCCCTATTATTAAGAACTCTGCTCAAGGTCATGGCTTCCTTGACTGAGTCTACCAACCTGTAGCATGGTCTTCCTCTTTTCCTACTATCGTTCACTTTTATATTAAGTGTTACTGTGTATTTCTAGTGAGTGATGTGAAGTTGAGATACAGGCAAAGGTTCTAAGTAGGACTCTTTCCTGCTACCAATTCTCTCCTCTCCTCTGAAGTTAGTGATTGATCAACACTTAACAGAGAATATCCATGTGTGTGTTTCAACCAAAGACAGAATGGTTTATAAATTTAAGCAACACATAAAGAGTGATTTCTTCTTGTTAAATATCCCCTAGGCTCCTGTGGGACGCTTTTGGGAACAAGGTACAGCAATCTCTATGAGCTTATTCTGCAATGCTTAAACCACTGAGCAAAGAAAAATGTTCTAGGCGCCACCGTATATAAAGAGAGCTAGGATTAGATTTCGATTTGCTCCCTGTGCGATGAAGTGCCTTCCCTGTTTTTCTGTCTTTAAAATCGGATTTCCCACAGATCCCCTTGTGAGATAGCAGGATATCTAATGATGTGTGTGTGTGTGTGTATGTGTGTGTGTGAAAACGAGAGACAGGGAAGACTACTGGAATGTACAGACCAAATACCAGGCCTAGTTTGCTCTCTCAAACTTGGAGCCAGCCATAGACTAAATGGCATCTTCAGCTGTCATCCTTGTCATGTAACAGAATAGATTTCCATGCATAGGTCTGGTCATACTCTTTCACATGTATGGCATGTGTTGGTGCTCAAGTCATGCTTTCACATGACGTTGTCATGTTCCTGCTGCCAACCTGTCCCCACCTGTCACAACTGGGGTATTCGCTTAGCGTAATAAACCCGTTAAAAGTCTGTGATCACACAATGCTCCCGTCACTGCCGACCATGCGGAAGGGCAGAAGTGCGATGTAGGTTCTTCGTTCCCCAGGTCGGCATGGGAAAGAGGCTGGCTGTGCTGCAGAAGGAAGGAAGGCATGCATGCATGTGTCACTCGCGCTCCCTACAACAGAGAGCTGGCCAGGTGCGGGGGGAGCATTTGTATTGTGCTGCCATCCTGGCAAAGGAACCGCTGAGATTGCTACAGGATGCCAACGGGAACCAGTAAGGTGCAGAAATGGCGACAGTGTGGATTTAAAAAAAAAATCAAAACAAACCCAATATAGATATTGCTTGGTTAATAAAGCCAAAGACGCTCCTTTTAAAGGCTTTTTACACATGCCCAGTCCTCTCCTTTTCTTCTTCATCTCTAGCTGTAGCTTTTTAAAAGCAGCATTGGCACTGGCGGAGCGGTGAAGAAGGGCTGAGGAACACACAGATTTTTGGTGTTGGGTGGCAGCAGCAAACAATGGAATAAAGCTTGAGCTGTAAAAAGTAGGATTCTACCCTAGCTGATCCAGGTGAAGCCCTGTACGCTTGCCTACTACAGGCAAGGTAACCAGCAGCTGCTACCTGAACATGTATGAACAGCAAAAAGAGAGAAAAGGGGCAAGGAGTCCCACAGCTATTCTCAGCATGTTAAAAAACCATTGAACTTTAAGTTTGGCCACCAAAATGGAAACCATAAGAAGAGTAGAGGCCAGTGAAAGAAAAAAGTCATCCCTGGATGCATTTGGGAAGCAGCTTCCATGTTTTTTTTAATATCTGCACACCTTTACCTGATCTCACACATGCGTATTGTTAGTTTTGTGTAGCTTGTTACTTTGCAGAAACATGTCTATCTGCTCTTTTTTTGTGCCGTAGGAACACATGGAACTATCCCTGTTCCTTCAATGCTGCCTCTGCTTCCGGTGCCAAATTTTCTGTTAAAGAAGTAATGCTCAGGAACCTACCTACTTTTTAACTGTTAATATATCTGTTGACATATATTGTTAAGACCCGGTAATGTCTTCTTCTGTCATCCTGCCACTTCAAGCATTTCTTAAGTATGATTCAGGAGTGCCCTCAATTTCCAAATCTGTTGCTTCCACAAAGCCCCACAGTGTGTGCAATTTTGTGCAATTGTGCAAAATTGTGCACAAAATTTTGTGCAATTGTGCAAAATTGTGCAATTTTAAAAAACCAAGAACCCCCCCCCCAAAAGTTCAGATGCCACCAGTTTCTGACCACTGCCAACACCATTGGAGATCTTTTGCAAAAGTCTTGAGCATTTCATAGCTGAGTGGCTGATTTGGGTAATATCTGTTGCTGCTGGAAATGCTCCCCTCCCTCACCCCCATTGCTGTTGACTCCTAGAGATGTGTTACTTTTGCTCAGATAAATGTACTCGCAGCTGCATCTTGTGAGGGAGAAGCATTGATCTACTGTGGCCGGTTACTTTAATCCGAGGTATTGCATTCCCCCCGTGGAGATTTTCCCCAAGGCTGTCTCCATTACCCACTCCTGACAGCTGAATGTGACAGCTCGAATTACCTCAGCAACACAGCTGAAATGGCGACTCTCTTTTTCCCTCGCCTGGCGCCCAGCCGCCAACCTCCACACACGGGCACCCGGGTTGTCTCGTTTCTAATTAAGCAGTAATGTCTTCTGTCTGGATTGCTAAATGTCCAGGGCCAGAGACAGCCTGCGAGGAAATGTTGTAAGCAGAAACAAGTGGAGTAAGTTCCTTTTTCCTAACCCTTCTCTTTCTCCCCTCCCTCAGATATTATTGATCCCCATGACATGCAAGTCGTGCATCAAACTTGCCTCCGGGCAACGCTCACTTCTGTTGGGGAGAACAGAAGGAAGCCAATCCATACAAAAGATGCCATTTGGTCACATCTTTTTCCTCTGACTTTCCTACTTGGCAAGAGAGCAGCTGGCACCTTGGCCACCTCTTGGATGTTTAAGTACTTGCTATATGCTTTTGAGTGAGGGCCTCTGACAGAAAATACAGGCCTTCCTGTAATCTCTCTTTTTCACCCAGCCGGGGAAGCATAATAAATCACAGTCAAAAGATAGCTTCCCATACCTTTCAACTGATTTGGCAGGGACAGTCCAAATTAATCCTCTGTCATCCTACTTTCTCTGCTGCTTTTAAAATGTCCCAGTTTTTGGCCATTTCTGCACCCTACCTGATCCCTTTGCCCTGTGGTCACAATCCCGGCACCGCCTTTGCCTGAAAGGAAGTGCAACAGAAATGCTCCCGTCTGCAGCTTGCTGGCTTCCTGCAGAAGGGAACGCAAGCGACAACACACCTGCCTTCTGCAGTGCAGCTGGCTCTTCCCCATGCTGGGCTGGGGAAGGAAGTGCCTCCATTGCATTTCCTGCCCTTTCACATGGTCAGTAAGGATGGGAGCGTTGCGCAATCACAGGCGCGTAATGGATCGCGATGGGTGGTGTGGGATGGCAGTGGTACTGCGACGACATCATGCAGAAGCACGACCTGCAGACCGCTTCCATCCCATTCCCTAGTGGGACTGTGACACCATGTGGAAATGGCCTCTGTCTTCATCTTCTACTTTCTCCCTTTGTCCCCAGCTTACTTCAGTTGCTGCAAATTGAATTCAAAGTGCAAAAGTCTTTTTTGTTAACTGCCATCAATTCAGCCTTGATTTATGGTGATTCTGAGAAATGTTCAAGTCACACATCAGCAGCAGCTGTGCCTCAAGTCTTGCCGTTTCAGGGCTCTGGCTTCCTTTATTGAGTATATCCATCTGTAATGTGGTTTTCCTTTTTTCCTACAGCCTTAGCAAGCATTATGTCTTCTCATGATATGTCCAAAGTATGACAATCTCAGTTTGGTCATTTTGGCTTCTAGAGAGAGTTCAGGCTTGATTTGCTGTAGGACCCATTCATATGTCTTTTTGGCAGTCCAGGATATCCATAGAACTTTCTTCCAGCACCACATTTCAGATAAGTTGATTTTCTTCCTATCAGCTTTCTTCTCAGTCCTGCTTTCACAACCATACACATATACATATATCTTTACACTTCACAATCTTGTCGAGTTCCTTCATAGCTACCCTTCCAAGTCCATCTTCTGATTTCTTGACTGCAGTTTCCATTGTGATTAATGATTAATGACTGAGCCAAGGTATAGAACTATTTCAGTGTCTTCATCCTGTGCTTTAAAGTTATGTAAATCATCTGTGCTCATTATTTTTATTTTCTAAATGTTCAGCTGTAAACCTGCCTTTTCACATAATTTGCACTCAGCAAGGGTTAGAGAAGAGGAGAATTTTGGCAGTCGCATAGAGACATGGGGGTGGGTGGGGTGATTCTCCCTGGGCGGCAATATTTTTTGGCATCCCGGGCCATAGCCATGCCCCTGCATGCCTTGGCCATGCCGCCATACACCCTGGCCACGCCGCCACGCACCACAGCCACGCCTCCACACTCAGCGTCCACACCCCTCATGCCATAGCCCCACCCCCTCCACACAGTCAACAAACTCCGCGACTGAATTTTGGCCTTTCCTGTAGACTCAGGCAAACTGTGGTAGCCTCTCCCAGTTTATGTGTTCTTCCTCAGAAAAACTTGGCCCCACTCTGGCGTTGCTTGGCCATGCGTGTTCTGGTTTTCATTCGTGAAATGTCAGAGGGCATGGCTTTCCTACTTTGCAAATAAAACTGTGTTGAGGGGAGGAGTGGTGGTGGTGATGGGGTTAAAATTACAGGGGGCTTGTGTCTAGAGACAGAATATAGCTGTTATAGCCCCCTTGCACAGGTGTGGACAATCTGAAACAAGCTTTGTAGCTCTGGTGCATTTTCCTCTCATTCTGCTTCAGGTCTGAGAGGTGTGGCAGGATTTTGCGTTGCCTCAAAGAATCCTGAGTCCCTGTTTTGATAAAAACAGCAGTGACAGTAGAATAAAGCACATGACCATGTATGCATTCTGTAAAATAAAGTTCTAACATCACTTTCAGATCTCTAGAGAAAAATATACAACCTTTACTTCACACATGTCAAATCCTGCAGAGCTCAGTGCTAAGTATTTTCCAACTCCATTAATTTTGGGTAAGGGAGGAAAGTGGTTCCCAGACAGTCCTGTAATTTTTTGGGTGGAGGGGATATTTTCATTATTTTGGGGGACTTTTCTTTTTTCTTTTCTTTTCCCTTTTATTTTATTTGCAGAAGTCCTTAGTTTCAAAAGGGCTAGAAATCCTGTAATTTACCCTGCTGTGCTCTTTCTCTCACCCTCTGCTCTTTTTATTTTCTCCCTTCCTTTCTTGCTTGTCTTTCTCTTTGCCAGTGCTCATTCAGTTATTCTCTTTGTTCAGTATCCTCCACCTCCCATTACCAGGGAAGAGGGCCTTTTCAGTCTCTCTTTGAGCCCTTTGAATTTGTTCAGGAGCCCTGGAGAGGGAAGCATTACAGGAAGCCCCCACCATTTGATGCGCCGTTATCTGACAACTTGCTTTTTTGATGCTTCCAAATTAAGGAAAAGTTCCATTGATTCAATGGGGGTTCTACACTTTCCTCAGTTCTTCTCGTCTACAGAGGCTTGCTTGGAACCCCTTGCAGGCACACATTGCTTGCAAAGTGAACTGAGAAGGGCAAAAAAGCAGAAAATCAGCTGTGGGATTTTGCAAGCAGTGTGTGTGCTATCAGTAACAAGTGAGCCCCTGTAAGTCTTTCATGCTCCTTCCATTTTCTGACAGAGCTCTGATTTTTAGCCTGTCTGATAAGTGGGAGGACTGCCTTTGGAGAAATGACTATGGCCATTTTCGCACTAGACTGTTATAGCGCTGTTATTCCACTTGCGACGTCCAATGGAATCCTTGAGTTTGCAGTTTCCAGAGAGGCCTCCCGGCCTCTCCTGAAACTGCAAACCGGAGGATTCCATAGGACGTTGCAAGTAGAATAACAGAGCTATAACAGTCTAGTGCGGAAACAGCCTATGTCAGGGGCAGTTCTGTCTTCCTACTGGTTAAGCACTGCCACCTAGTGATTGAAGATGATACTGCAGGCTTTGGGCAGAGTTTAATTAATTGAAAACAACAACAACAACATTAATACTAATACTAATACTAATACTACTTATTCTTATTCTTATTCTTATTCTTATTATTATTATTATTATTATTATTATTATTTGTTACCCACCTCTCCCCAAGGCCCGAGGTGGGGTACAGAATAGATAGGACTAAAAAAATCCTAGTTAAAATACACTAAAACATAGACCAATTAATATAAATATGCTATAATTAAAAGATATCGTACTTATAAATAATTCATGTAAAAAGCAAAATTACAATGAGAGATGCAAACCCAAGGGTTTCCACTGATATCCTTTCCAACTTTCAGATGCCCATACTTCAGGCTTGAAGGAATAGTGGAAACAAAGATATATACACACAGACACACATTTTATTTTGTATAGGTTATATTTTAGGACCATCTGATATGGGAAGTTCGTGACAGTCGTGTATTTGGATCTTGTTGTTATGTTCCACAAGCTCACAAAGCAGCTTGCTTTAAATTCATAACAGATCTTGCGGTATATCTACCAACTGAATTTTTAATCATTCTCACCTTTCTTTTTAGGAACTGTGTGCATTGCATGTGATTCTTACCACTACCATGACTACCATCAATGGCACTTGATACTCAGAGCAACTTTGTGAGGTAGGTTATGCTGAGAGGTAGTGAGTGGCCAAAAGCCGCCTAGTGAGCTGCATTGTTTACCATGGATCTGATTTTCCCCAGTCCTAGGCCATTTCTGCACTAGACTGTTCTAGCGGTATTATATTGCTATTACTCCACTTTCAACATCCAATGGTATCCTGGAGTTTGCAGTTTAGGGAGGGGCCTCAAAGGTCTCCCCGACCTTGTTCTAAGCAGAATACTATGTGAAAGTTTACTGACTGGACCACTAACAAATGTTGTTGGCCGTTAGATAATCAAGGCCCACCCACATTGCATTTCATTGATCTTACCATCATGAGTAATGTGTCTCAAGTATAAATTCCCTCATCTAATCAGCCCTGCCCACAATGTTGGTGGTGCCAGCCCTGTCATTGGACAGAGGGGATTACTTCAAGAAGCAGGTTTGGACCATTGTGAAAGAATACCTGGTTATTACTTAACTGAGTTTGTTGTCTCTTTATTTCTACTGCTTGGGAGTGGAGAGTGGGGTTTTCACTTGTGTTGTAATAACTTGACTGGCTCTGAGTGCTATGATTTGGTGGATGCTGGAACATCTCAGACAACAAAAAGTTCAGGATGCAGGTGGAGCTCCAGGCATTTTGGCAAATACCCACAAGCCACAGCCAGCATGGTCAATGGTAGCAGACTCTGAAAAAAACAGTCAAAAACTTTAGGAGGGAAAAAGGTTCACCACTGTGTCAGACCTTCTCACACCTGTATGGGCTCTTGCTTCTCCGTAGACCTGCAGGAGTGAGCACAGTGTTGCCTTCCAGTTGTGGTTGGATTGCAGCTCCCATGATTCCTCACCATTGGCTATGTGGCTACACTGATGAAGGTTGTAGCTCTCCAGCATGTGGAGAATCACATGATCTTCACCCCTGCAATGGGCAGAGAGAATCTATTTAAGTGAAAAATTTGTGGGTGATTTCCAGTTTGGAAACATTACTCCTTTGGAGTATAACTCTCACTGTCTCCCATCTTGCATAGCTATTTGCTGTCTTGACTAGAGGATTCTGGGAACTGTAATTCAGGAAAGAATCTTTACCAACCGATAAATCTAATTGCATATATCTTTTCCTTTTCTTACCTACCATTATACACTGGCTGTGATTGTAAAGACTTGAAGGTGATCTGAGAGCAGAAAAACCTGCTCCCTTATATCCACCACCTGAATTGCCTTTCTGTGTCCAGCCTCCTTTTTATTGCAAACTGGTTGTTGCATTTGCTAACTCGGGTTGATCCTGACATGGGCTCATGCAAGCTAAAGTGACATAGAACAAATGACTGAGCTTCCTCTTGCTCCGGCACGTACCTTTCTGTATCACAGCACCGTTGCCTTCTTTGCTGTCACATCTCTTCTAATGAATGTTATCCTCACCTGCCAAATCTGAAGTGGCTTCTGAATGTCATTTTTTTAAAGCCATGGAAGGTGAGGGAAAAACCTGGGTGTTTTCTGCTTTGCTCACTTCAATACAAATCTCTCAAGTAAATGTCAGCACGCGCTTTTTATTTTTTTTTAAATTCTGTTTTTTTCTATGTTTTCGTCCTGTTGTTGTTTGAAATGCATTTTAATAATATTAAGGAAGGAAAAGAAAAAGAACATTAAAGAAACTGAAGGTTGTTGGCAAGTATTGAGAGTGGAAGGTGGTTTTTAATCTCACTAAGCTTGCTGCTTATGCAGTAATGAAATTGAAGTAACAACAGATTGCAATATGTATCACAGCAAAAGCCACGGTGCTTTCTCCCATGCAAATAATATTGGGTGATGATGGAGAGGGGTGTATATGTGTATGTGTGTGTGTGTGCGTGTACACGCTGGCTTATTTTAACAAAGGAAAGAAATGAACCATGTCGGTCATGACTCTGTGTCTTTTGGTCAGATAGTACAATGCAAACACATTACTGGATCTATTCAGTCGTGAATATATTTTCTGTCTTGGTTGTTTCCTTCTGTTTCTTCCCCTGCTCTGCACACCTATTTCTTCATTTGCTCTCACTGCAGAGCTGTGTGGTGACTTTGAAGTGCTGAATCTGGTTAGTCAAAAGCTGGTTTGCAAAGGTTGATTAGGTGGTCCCTTGGTTGAAATTAGACATGGTGGCGGTGGCGGTGGGAATCCCCTAGTGTTAACTAGTCATCTGCTGTCGTTAGCCCTAGAGCTACAAAGCCAGCTGGAATAAGAAGCCCAACTAAGTTGCAAAGGACATTGCAAGGTTAGATATGTGTCTATGCCTTCAGGTTGCCTGTCAACTTAACGCAGCCCCATGAATTTCATAAGGTTTTCTTGGGCAAGGAATATTCAGGTGGTTGGCCATTGCCTTCCTCTGAAATATGCAGTACCTTTGGCAGTCCCCCATCCAAGTACTTACCAGGCCTGACCCTGCAAAATGAGACGGCGTCTAGTGCCTTCCGGATATTTAGGCCAACCTTGCAAGGTCTTGGAGAGCCCCAGCCAGTCAGAGCAGAATGGTAGAATAATGCAATCAGAATTGTAAAACTGGTGAGCCTCAAGAGCTTTCTAGTCTAACCCATGCCAATGAAAATTGATAAATCACACAAGGTCAATAAGATTTTAACAACTATGTGAATTTATTAAGATATGTTATAACTGTTTTTCATTATATAGCAGTGGAGTTCTACCAAAGTTGCAATTTAATTATACTTATTTGTTGGTAACCAATATATAATGAAACATCCTTGCCTTTGTTAGTTGAAAGTTTAAAGAAGAACTTTTGTTTTATGTTATGTTTTGTTTTTGCTTTGAGATATATATGTGTGTGTGTGTATTTCTTTGCTATGTACTTATTTTATATAGTATACAATATATCACTTACATAGACTATGATCCTGTCCTTTTGATGTAGTACAATCTGAATATTATTGTTACTACTAAAAAAAAAGAAATAAATAGATCCACAGCTGAAGTATCACTGTTGTCCACTCTCTGCTTCAAAATGTCCAGTGAAGGTTCTCTGACCCATTGTGAATAAATTCAGAAGTTCTTTTGCATGTTTAGTTGAAATCTCCTTTCTTATAATTTGGACCCTAAGTGTTTTTCATGTAGATCATTGCTGCTTAGACTGTTTGACGTGGGTGACTGGAAGTTTCTTTTCCCCTAATGTCCTAGGGACCCAATGCCATATTTGCCCCTGTTAACTACCACTGCTTCTTTCCAGAAAAACTGCTGCAGACCAGCAGCTGATGGATCACAGATCAACACACTGGTCCAAGAACGATCACTTTGAATAGCATTGATGCAGAAGAGGGAGCAAACTCGTCTTCTGCTGCTCCAGAATATAGGACATGAGATAATGGATTCAAATCATAGAATTATAAATGATGTTGCTGGAAGAGACCCCATTCAGTCCAACCCCATTCTGCCATGCAAGAACACACATCAAAGCACCCCCAACAGATGGTCATCCAGCCTCTGCTTAAAAACCTCTAAAGAAGGAGACTCCACCACACTCTATTCCACTGTCAAACTGCTCTTACCATCAAGAAGAAGTTTAGGTGGAATCTCTTTACCTGTAGTTTGAATCCATTGCTTCTTGTCTAGTTTCTGGAGCCTGTTCCTTCTTTGTTATGACATCCTTTGTAATATTTAAATATGATTATCATGTCACCTCTTAACCTTCTTTTCATAAGGATAAACATCCCCAGCTCCCTAAGCTGCTCCTCATAGGGCATGGCTTCCAGACCCTTCACCATTTTGGTCACCCCCCTCTGGACATGTTCCAACTTGTCAATATTGCTAGAAAAAATATCCCACATGAACATTAGAAAGAACTTCCTAATGGTGACAGCTGTTTTGACAGTGAAATAGACTTCAGCAGACTCTCCTTCATTGGAGTTCATTAAATAGAGATTGGATAGCCAACTCTTGAGGGCTTTAGCTATGTATTCCTAGTCCCTTCCAACTCTGTGGTCTTATGATTTTATCTTGGAGCAACCATGAGGAGCAGCAGTAGAATCTAGAGTGGATTCACTGCTTCCGTGGTGGTGGAGTCATCAGCTGCTTCTCCTTTCAAATACTTTTTCAGATACTACAGATACCTTTCAGATATCACCTCTTAGTCACCTTTTCTTCTTGGCAAACATGCCCAGGTCCCTCAGCCATGTCTTATAGAGCTCAATTTGCTATTTCATTGTCCTTTTCTGTACACATTCCAGCTTGTTGATAACAAAGAACACCTTCTGAAATTGCCTCTTCTACACAAGCTGTGTCCTGTATTTCACTTGGCAACCCTACATATCTTACAACTTCTCGGCCCAGCTGGGTCTGATCATTCAGAGGGTTAAAATGGACCCATCTCACCAGAAAGAGTAGTTGCACTACAGAGTCCCGAAGCCTTGTTTCACTTGTTCTGTTGCCTTCCTCCAAAGCCCACCTGCATTTCTTCCTATCATGGACTTGCATCATCTGTCTCTAGTCTTCCTGTCTTTGGCACATGACCTCTCCCAGCCCTGGGTTGTGTTTCTGACAACCAGTATTCCCAGACCGTAGAACCTGGGTTGGATCTTTGTGGGCCCTGAAAACCAAATTGCTTGCTGAATTGCCACCACCTCATAAAAAGTGTTGCTTTGCATTGATGTTGCCACTCAATGTGGGAACTTCACAGCCAATATTGTAAGGATATGAGTCCCTCTGAAGGGAGACAGGGGGCTGAACTTATCTTGTACCTGTATGAGGCCAATCAGGATCTGAAAGGCTAATTTTGGTTTACTCCTTCTCCAGTAAAATGTAGCCCCCCCCCCCGCAGTGTGACCTTCAAGTGAAGAACATTAGCAAAATAGCAGTGGGGAGGTATATATGTTTTGGCTAGCATGTTAGACAGAAATAGTCAAAGCTTTGGTGTCAAACTGAGGACAGTGTCATTTGGGCTTTAATGGATTTTATTTGCTTATTTTGCTGGACCCCTAGGAGTTCTAGGTTTTGCAAAAGCACCTTTTAAAGTGCATGTGAAGAACAAGAATTCATGTTGTAAAGAGAATTGTTAGAAAGTTCAAGTTCAGCTGCATATGAATGGAGGTCAGGGGGTCGGCAACTCTTTGGGTGTTTTGGACGACAATTCCCATTAACCATCCTGACATCACCACTGATTAGGATGGTCAGCACTGTATTCTAGAACATTTAGAGAATGTGCTCCATCTTTGTGTTTTCCAGCTGTTGTAAGGGAGAGCTCCATCTGTTTTAGTGAGCATTGCAAATATGATCATATTCTTGCAACAGCCTCCTTTTCTTCACTGTTTGGTTTGATAACTAGGCAGAAACTGACCCGTGCTGATCTGTTTGTCTTAAGATCCACGTGTTTCTTTCTCAGACCCTGCATAATACAATGATGTCATGCTATAGGGCGCAACACCATGATATCATGACATTGTTTCTCTGTGACATGTGAATTTGTAAATCTCTACAAAATAGTCCTTAACACTGTAAAGGGAAACTCCAATGCTTTGTTGTGGGGGATGATGCTCTTGTAGTGCCAGATGAGGAGGGAAAGTATTTATTCAGCTAAAGATGCTTCTTAAATGGATAGAAGCTTTTTTACTTAATGGCTTTGCATGCCAAGGTGATGCTATGTTTGCTCAGCAGCCATCAGCTAGGATGGGAGCTGAGATAAGCATGCATAGAATCATAGAATTATAATGCTGGAAATGCCCGCAAAGACAATGTAATCCAGCAGGAATACAAAACTAGAGCACTCCCAAATGAGGAGAGTCCATCATGCTCCGAGGCAGTCTATTTCACTGTTGAAAAGTTCTTACAGTAAAAAAGTTCTTACTAATGTTTGGGTGGAATTAGCTCCTAGTTCTAGGAGCAGCAGAAAACAAGCTCTCTCCATATTATATATGACATCCTGTGAGGCATTTATCTTATCCCTCAATCTTCTCTTCTCTAAGCTAAATGTACCGAGCTCCCAAAGCTGTTCCTCTTAGGGTTTGGTTTCCAGATCTGGTTGCCCTCCCCTGAACATGTTCTAGCTTGTCAATATCCTTCCCAAACTATTGTGCCTAGAGCCTGGACACGGTACCCAGGTGAGGGGACCAAAGCAGAATAGAATGATATTCTTACTTCGTTAAATACTTCTTATGATGCAGCCTAAAACTGAATTGGCGTTTCTAATGCATCACACTGTTGATTCATGTTTACCTTGTGATCTACTAAGACCCCTAGATCCTTTTCACATATACTTTTATCAAGCCAGGTGTCACCCATCCAACATTTGTACATTTGTTCATTCTTATTCACTTTCTCTCTCTCTCTCTTTTTTTTGGGGGGGGTTAGCTAGCAAAGAAGAGAGAAGTCCCAATTTTTTGAACTTGCCCAAGTGGCTTCAAGAACTGCTGTTCACTTTTGGGGCAACTGGTGCTGCTTTAAATGACTGTCTTAAGTGCTTTTCTGTTTTCTGCTCAGTCTGCAAAACAAGCAAATACAGAAGTTCTGCATACAGCTTCAATGTGCTCTCCTCAAAAAGTACTTCCTATTACCAAGGTAAATAAGCGATGTATGTGTAAAACAGCAACCAGCTGTCAAGCTCTTTTTAACATCTTGTGGATCTCCATTTTACATAAAAATTTAAACATTTCTAAGCAAAGTTAGCATGTAATGGGGAACATCTCTGACAGAGACACTGAAGAACTGCAGCTGTTTCTAATGAGCCAATACTGGGTTATATAGAAAAAATAGCCTGTATAAGCCAGTTTTCTGTGTTAGGTGTATCAACAAGCCCTCCCCTTGTGTGGCAACAGCAACTGGCAGAATATTGAGTCAGCCGGTCAGAAGGGCCTAGCAGGCGTGTCACAGTGCCTCTTCCAGGCTGGCATTTGGAAATGACTGGTAAAAATGGGGAATGGTGAGTTTGGTAGAGTCATCCAATGCAGTTGACGCTCCAATGGAGGGATGATGGAAGAAGACAGGAGTGTAGAAAGAAAGGGGGAAGGAGAAACAAAGAGAATGGATGAAACTGTGAGAAGTGACAGCAGAAATCAACCAACCAATGAAGATCTGGCAAGGAAGGGGGATGTTTGCACAGTGAAAAAAAGGTGACATCCTGCTTTTAGCAAAGGCTCAATTAGGCATGGGACCAAAATATGTTTTGTGTTAACGATAGTTTAAAACTCAAACTGTGCTTTGAGTTTCCAAAAATCAAGACAACCCATAATTTACACCACTTTGCTACATTAATGTCCCGTCTGTGTAGCAAACCCATCTTCCAATTCAGTGGCCTCCAGACTCAGCAACGGCCATTAATTGTGGATGGTGAATTCACAGCTCATGTCAAACTCATGGTTAGCTCAAGTCGTGGCTTGCAAACTAATTTCAAACCATAGATTCTGACCTGGATTTGCTAAGCGATTACAAACTATTGTTAAAGCTTCCTTAATCATGGCTTGGTATGATCTGCATTGTATACTCTCAGACATTATGTGCTAGGTATATTTAATACGCCCTTGGGGATGTTGATGTAGAGAACAGGAGAAAGAGCCAAGGAGAAACATGAAAAGACGGGGAGGGAAAGGGAGAGAAACCTCAGCAAAATCAGTATGAGAATTTGGGCAGCAGATGGTTGGCAAAGATGGATGCGGACTCCTTGCTGTGTCCCACTATACATTTTGGAATGGCTTTGCAAAGTCCCTAAACTTTCAAAGTGGCGAAGAAGGATTAGGTAGTAGGTTGCTGTCTCAGTGGTTATGGTGGCAAAGTGCTGAATCTGGAAGCTTAGCCTGGCAGTGACTAATGAGGAAGGAAAGGAATAAAGGATGTGTTCTGGATTCTTTTACATTACATTGTTTGAGAAAGGAAGTGCCTATGCTTCTGACCGCTCTTTATATCCAGGAGTCTATGTTCCTGGGTGAAAGGAAGTCCATTCATTTGGTGAGTTTTTGCCATGGGGCAGCAATCCATACCAAGATTATGCTCCCGAGCTGGGATAGGGGAAAGTGCCCTCTTCTGGATCAGAAGTGGGAAACCCTGAGAGATCTAGAGGTGAATCTCCCTTTTCCCAAGCCTGCCATGGGTCATGCTGCACCTCTGCTGAAATTAGCTGGTAAACAATGCTATCAAATATTGGTGGCAAGGGTGGATTTTTACCTGAAAATGATTTGTGAATTTACTTCTAGTCACCGACCACAAATTCCTGAGCTGTGTATGTGCTACGAGTCACTCTTGGATCAGGGCCAGTCCAACCCATTTTGCTGCCGGGGCATTTTGCTGCTCGCCCCCCCCCCGCATAAAATCTGACTGAACTGATGGAGAGTTGAAAGTTTCCAAAATACTGGATATGAGGCAATGATTTTCTTTTCATCTGAGGGCCAGTGAATATATGCCTGCACATATAAACCACTACTTTGTGCCTGGATTCAACTGCTCACTCTCAAGGTTATGTTTTTGTTTTTTGTTTTTTGAAAAATGAAATTGATCAGGGCTTCTCAAGCTGTCAGATCTGGTGGACCAGCAGGGCCCCCCCCGCTATATTTGTGCCATATTGCTATTGTATTCTCACAGTTTCCTAGAAATGTGCCCTAGACTGGCAGCTCATGGCTTGCAGATTGGCACGAATTGGCAGAGTACCACTTTGAGAAGCACTGAGGTGGCTCTTATTGGCATTAAGTCTGCTCAGACCAGCTCTAGTAAAAAAGGTGAGCTTGCTCCAATTGCTTCAGAAACATTACTTCTTTGAGGGACAACTTCACTTAACTTACAGACAAGGTCTGCTCTCAGGTCAAGTAAAGTTTTCTGTACTTGTAGTTTTCACTTCCTGGTTCTTCTCTGGCAACAGACTGTTGTCTGAGATGCCAGCCAAGCAAGGCTATGGGGGGGGGGGAATCCTTATCTGATTGCAGTGCCCTCTCTTGTGCGTCAGAGAGCTTGGCTTTTATAATTTGGGTTCGCTTGTTAATCTTTCAGTGCCCGTATCAGCA
Organism: Iguana delicatissima; assembly: GCA_948472985.1. Classification (NCBI taxonomy): domain Eukaryota; kingdom Metazoa; phylum Chordata; class Lepidosauria; order Squamata; family Iguanidae; genus Iguana; species Iguana delicatissima. Next base: position 447,345 of record CAOKZL010000007.1, read on the forward strand.
AGGTGCTGCAAATAAGCAGTATTTTGCTTTAATTGAAGGTCAAGTGTCTCTGTGGAATATGCAAAGATTGTAGATGGATCAGTGATGGGCTCTTGAAACATCCAGATAATTCCGAAGCATTAATCGTTCCCTTCCTCCCTGCCTCCCTGGAACGTAGAAAACACTTTAGAGGCTCTCTTTTTTGATGTATCCCCCTTAGGAATTGTTTGGGACAATGACAAAGTCCTAAAATTCATTAAGCCATGCTTATTTTACCTATGGAATGGTTTTGTGGATGCACAAGTGCTTGTGGGAATTACTCTAGAGTGACTGGTAATTTTGATGATCACAACAAAGACAATGTAATAATACAGTATCTTTGCAAAGAGCCATGCTATGTAGTTCTTCACTGCGATGGCTTAGGTACCACCTTTTTTCTGCATCCTGCATTTACAAATTACTGGTAATTCCCAATTTGGGCTTAAATGTAAAAATGAAAGGGACTGGAGCCATTCCTTCCAGTCAGGGTATCAGCCTTCTGAAATGTCTTCTGCCCTCCATCTGCATGGACTGCAGCAGGCATTGGCCCCAGTCAGTGATGATGGGATTGGTAGTCAAAAACATAGTGCATGCACCAGTTAAAAGAATGGTGGTGCAGTGTTAAGGAAGCATTGGGGATACCCTTAAAGCAGTGGTTCTCAACCTGTGGGTCCCCAGATGTTTGTGGACTTCAGCTCCCAGAAGCCCCAGCCACTATGGTCAATGCTCAGGGCTTCTGGGAGCTGAAGTCCGAAAACATCTGGGGACCCACAGGTTGAGAACCACTGCCTTAAAGCTTCTACCCATCCATCCATAGAGCTTACTAGATAACCAATATTGGATAGCCAGTCGGTTGCTGTCATCCTCAGCCTACCTTACAGGGTTGTTGTGAAAATGAAGTGAGAGAGAATGGCCCATGTATGCCACCTTGGGATAGTTCTCATATTCAAAGGCAGTAGATCCATAGGTTTCTGTTAGGGAATTGGCTTCCCCTAAGCAACCCTTTTCAGGCCATTCTGAATTGTGGAAACATTGCTGATAGTTATGAAGTCATGCTTTGTGAGAAATGTTGTCAGGAACATGCACCATGCAAAGACCAGCTCTGAAGCAAGTAGTGGTTGTGTTGTGTAGTCTTGCCCTTTATTTATTTATTTCTGCACAAATGCCAGTACTGTAATGCGATTACCAAGGAATACTAGTGGAAGAAAAGGAAATGTTAGAGAAGGGAGGAGAAGGTGAGTTGGGAGTGGAAAAGAGAATGCCACTTAAGTCTCAGAAGTGCTTTTGAGATTGAACAGTGGGAATGAAAAAAAAATTGCACTCCTGAGGTATTGCTTTCCCCCCACTCTCCTTTTTGCTATCAGTGACTTTACCACCTTTGGGGTTTTATTTGTATACTTTATTTAGACTTTTACCATAATCCCTGCTATTCTACCACTGACACCTTTTTCACCTATCTAACATCTCTGACATTTCTGGCATATGCCGGTGCCCTTATATAGCAGAGAAAAGCTCTGGCAAAAGCAGCCATGGTCCGTGGAGGGGAGAGGAGTATGGAGGTGGTTGTGGGAAGTAAAAAGCACAGGGGCATTATGGGCTGCTGAGACTGTGTGAATAATAAGATTGAGAAGGAAGAAGGCCAGTGGTTAACTCTGTCCTCTTGATGTGAACTTTGCCGTGTAGCGGTCTCCATCCACATTCAGCAACCCCCTGCAGACTGAAGGTTAGAAGGAAGGAGGAGAGGATTTCTTGCATATGAGAAAATATCCACTATGCAAAAATTCAGCTTTATACATATGTTATTGTAGTTCTCAAGGTTTTTGAGGAAAAAAACCTGATAAGATTAGTGGTATCATGGAGGATTCAGTGGCAATTCCTGGCAGCAGCAGCAACATTTGATTCCCAAGTAATATATCACACCAAAATAAATCCCAAGAGACTGTATGGTTCTATGTTTGTGGTTTCTAATGGTCATTCCTCCTCCTTGCTGCCTAATAGTGATGGGAAAACAGAAATGGGAAAACAGAATTCCTTACACTTTCTTTAAAATTTTCAGAACACCGTTCCTTTGAAAATCAAGGCTCTGAAAAGATTTGTATGCTGATTGGCCAAATTGCCTGATTCCATGAGAACTGAATGATGATTGGTTAAGCTGGCTACAGCCTTTTATAGGACCAGGCAAATTACTAAGTCATATACTCACAATACAGGTGAGCCAGAGCCCTAGAGAAGTTCTGAAGCATATTGAATATGACTGGATTTTGTTTCATTTTGCAAAGCCACACGAATACGATGTCTTGCTGTCTTTATCTTTTGTTGCATTATCAAGAGGGTCAGTCTTCCTCGGAACTTTGTACGAAGTTGGTTTGAAATGATAGAATAATGTATAACCCTGTGAGATGCTGCCCTTTTGATTTATTCCAATTCAAACAGATCTATTGTTGTTTCAACGGGTCTACTCTACTTGGGATTAACAATAGAATCGATACCCTTGTTTTCTGAGTCTTACAAGTCTTGCTACTCTCTAGATCTCAATTTGTTTCCCCACTAAATAAACTACCCCTCTAAAGGAGACCTGCATTGTGAGTATATGACATGCTAATTTGAGCAGATTTGTTTGCCCCAGCTCTAGAGCAGAAGACGTTAATGAACTTCGGAGGTCACTTGGCTGCCCTGATGAGTTTCTTCAAGACAGTGGCGTATATTTGGGGAAAGCATCCAGATGAATCTTTCCCTAATCCCTTTGGGAAAAAAAAGGCTTTAATTATTAGTGACACTGCGCAAACAGTTCCATACGACTGGAATACCAACTACTTAACTCTATGACCTTATTATTCAAATAAACACATCTTATTATAGCAATGTGGCTGGTTCGTCAACACATCAAATCAGCTGCCACAGCAGTGGAATTGAATGTCCCTGCTGCGTCAGCGAAGAGCATACGGACTTCATTAAGAGCGTTAACGGCAGCCTTAAAAGCCCCCCTCCAACTTTTAACTTCAATTTAAACAGTATTGTGTGCTGCTGAATGTATGGCTTAATGCTCTTAAAGGGAGCCAAACGGCCCTTGGGTTCCTATCTTGGAAGGGCACGCTTGCAGAGAAAGCTTTCCCCATTTCTTGCACTGCCACTAAAAATACCGAAGGAGGAAACAGCCCCCAAATACGACAGGCATGACGTGATGTGACAGAGCCCCACAGGGATGTTGCTTTCTAGGGCATACAAGCCTTGCTAACCTTACCTCACTGGATGGAAGGAGAGAAGGCGGTAGTTGCCTTTTCCTTGCCCAAAGCAAGGCAGGTCACGTCCTCCGTCCACATTTCTGCCAAAGCCCATAAGGGGAACTCCGCTAGATCGAGTCAATGATTCATCTAGTCCAGTGCCCTGCACCCTTCTATGGCCAACTCAGTACACCAGTGGGAGGCCCATAAGCTCAAGCATGAAGGTACTAGCTTTTTTCTCACTGTTGTTCCTTCAGCGGCTAGTGTTCAGTCATATACTGTCTCATGAAATAAAATTACTGCATAATCATGATGACAGATAGATACAACTCCCTTTTCCTCCTCCTCCAGGAATTTGTCCAACTCTCTTTTAAAGCTAGTGATCTTTACTGCACTTTGTAGCAACATGTTCCATACATTAATTGGGTGTCAATGAGCCACGTATTCATTGCATTTATATCCTGCTTTTCCTCTAGAAGATTGAGACAATGTACATATCTTTACTTCTCTTCCACTTTGCCCTTACAACAATGTTTTGAGGGAGTATAAGCAGTCCATGGCTGCCTAAATAGGAGTCATGGATGAGCTGGGATTTGAACGTGGGCTTTCCCAGTCCTTGTCCTCCATTCTAACCACTGCAGTACACTGGCTTTGTGTGGAAATGTCCTGTATTTTTCTGTGTTCTGATATTTGGGCCCATGCATTTAACTGGATAAGCACAAAGTAGAGAATTATGGGAGGAGAACCCCTTTGAGTTCAGGTTTTCCAAATAATGTGGGCTCTGTTACCACATATGGTTGCTCCAAAACCTGGAGATAGGGAGCATTTTCCTCCCATAGGAAGCTGGAAGAAAGTTTGAGAAAGAGATCATTGTGCACAGTTGCCTCAGTTTTGCTTTTGGTGAGTCAGGAGTTTTAGGTTATTTGTATTGTCTCAAAAACATGCAAGAGTTGTTTCTCCAGAGATGACTGTAGAACAAAGAACATGTGTATGTCATATGAAGCAAAGAATTCTTTTTTCCCAAAACCCTTTAAGATATATTTTCTGTCCTCCATCCAAACTGTGTCCATTACTCCACACCTAGTGTTCTTTCTCCTACAGTCAGAATGAGAGAATTCTCTCAGAACGAGAGAAGTAAAACAAGGGAAACAGTCTGCTTTCTGCTTGGCTTGATAGCTTTCTTTCCCTGTGGGTTTGGTAGGGCCCATTGGAAGCCACCAGGTGCCACTGAACCTGCCTTGATACGCAGCCAGCTCCATCTTGACTCTGGAGTATCAGGCTCTTAATACCAGCAATACCATGTTTTAAAGGAGGGATGAGCAACTCTGTGAGGGCAAGGGTCAATATTCATTCCTGTGTCATTCTCAAGGCCATACTGGTACATTGGTTTGTTCCAGTTTTGTCTGGTTCTCTGCCAAAAAAAGGGAAGATTGGGAATTTTGGGAGAGAAGGCAAACTACCATGGCTAAGCCTAGTTTTAGATGGTTTTCAGGTGCAAATTGTCCGAAAATTTTTGGAAGGCATTCAGAGAGCTTGGGGAGATAACAAAAATTGGTTTCATCAACCTTGTGGGGTCCAGAGGCCACACTTTCTCCATCTCTGCTTTAAAGTAAGGGCTTAGGCATAATTAATGTTGAACTGGAGAAATGTTCAGTTCTGTTTCTGATGCAAGCCTTCAGTCTGATCAAAGGTCCTTTCCTGTGTATCTCTGGTGTAAAGCTCTTCTCTTTGCTCTTGCATTTAAAAAAAAAACACCCAAACCTTACAAGAGATCATGCAGAAAAAAAATAAATTAATAAAAAATTAAAAAAAAAATCTAATGTTAAATCCAGTCTCTCCTGCAGCAGTGAATCAAATCAATTCTCTCTTTCTTCTTTTTGATTTCTGGGGCTTTTACATTTTCAGCCCTGTCACAGAACAGGCCTGGAGAAGCAATCCCTTTTGTATTCTTATTGACTCAATTATTTTGCCTCTTGATTTTCTATGAAATGGACCAGAATGGCAGGCTGATTGCTAATGGCCACGTATTGTTAAAAGCGATGTGTTGTGAAGGTGCTAAGTAGAATATCTTTTGTCTTTTTTTTTCTTTTTTAAAAAAGGAAGCTAACTGTGCCAGAGTTTTATTTTGATTGATACAAACCACAGCAGACAAGGATATCCAAGATGAGTTTTTAACCATTGACAGTGAGAAATAGACGTGGCTGCGTCCTGAGCGGGTTGCACAATTGAGCGGTCGTGCTTTTGTTGTTCCTCGTCTCTGTGTTACAATTGCTGACCTTACTTTTTCTTTGACCCACTTGCACTAATAGACTTAGTCATGTGATATCCCAGAGATCCAATGGGATTAATCTCCTGCGTATTTTGATCAATAGTGGCTGGCACAGGGTGTTCTGTGGATGTTACATTTATATGATGTCATTGACTATCGGTATTGACGGCTGAATGGATGTTCTCGATATTGCAATGAGAGCTGCTTGTTACAGAATTATTAACTCAAACAGCTGCTCCTTGGAGCAAGAAATGTGGCTGTAGGATGCTCCAGGCTTGATAATAAAGGAGTCCTGTCTCCCCCCCCCTTTTTGTGTGTGAAAGTGCATTGCTGAGATGGGGGTGGAATAGAGATGAGTGTATAGCAGTTGAAATCCACAAAGCTTGTTGGTGTGATCTGTAACCGCTGATTTGACCACCCTTCTGCAACACCTATCAACTTTGGGGAGGAGAACCCCTCTACGTTTCCAGCTTTTATAGTGGTATATTTCTTCTGTGCTTCTGAAGTAGTGGATTGAAACCCACAAAAGCTCATGCTAAAGTGAATCAGTTTCCATTCCTCGTAGGTTTTGTTCTCCATGCCTCCTATCATCCTCATCACCCTTCGCTCAACCCACTCCATCTTCTCTATATCCTTCTTAAAATGAAGTGCCCAGAATTGAATGCAATACTCCAGATGAGGCCTGTTGGAGTTTTCATTTGTGTAGGGGTTGTATGATCATAGTGTGAGCTTTTGTTTTTAATTTTTTGTGTGTAGGGAATGAGAAGACTGCTTGTGTTCAGTGATGAAGGGAAAACATTTCACTTATATTCAGATGTACTCTCTTTATTATTCTTGAACTTCTGCTTCTGCTTAAAAGGCCAGTGCTATGCATTCCTGGGTAGATCTTGCACTAGCCCTTTATCGCCCTATCTTGGTTTCTATCAGGAATAAAACGCAACTGATGTCATCCAAAATCTAAATGGTTATCTAGATCGTAACACAGTGCATATGTGGCTTTATGACGCATATGGCACATGTCATGTGGTGTGTTGATCACCTTGAAATTTTGTCATCTGGAATCATGTGCTTATATGCATGTTTAGTTCCCTCTTTTTTGAATGTGGCTTATCTGGTGTAGATTGTTTCAGATAATCATTGTCCACTTACTGTGCCATTTGGACTGGCAGTCTCCATCCCATCCCACCCATTGTGCCATAAAAATGCTCCTTCTTCCTTCTGTGAAATGTTAAAGCATGGTGAATTGTATATATTTTGGTGGTGTATATTGTCTTCTAGTTACAGAATATCTTCCTGTCTCTCTCCTTCTCTCTCTCTCTTGATAGAGATATAAGCTTGGTAGATGATGGGAATGCAGTGGATGTAGTATATCTTGATTTCAGTTGACAAGGTATTCATGTCATCAGGCTGGTAAAATGTAGGCTAAACAGTCCTACTGCCAGGATTTGTAACTGGTTGATGGACCCAAAAAAGTGCTCACCAATGGTTCTACTTGCTGCTGGGGAATGAAGCTAAGTGGACGTCTAGTGAGATGCCACAGTGTTCTGACCTGGGCCCAGTGTTGTTCAACGTCTTTATAAACAACTTGGATGATATAATAGAGGGCATGTTTATCAAAATTCCAGAAGAAACCACATTAGGAGGGGTAGCTAATACTCAAGTGAGAGCAAGTGCAGTAATTTGAGTGTTAGACTACAATTCTGGAGCCCAGGGTTTGAATCCCCCACTCAGCCATGGAAATCCACTGTGTGACCTTGAGCAAATCATATTCTCTTAGCCTCAAAGAAAGGCAAAGGCAAACCTCCTCTGAACAAATTTTGTGAAGAAAACCCTGTGATAGATTCACCTAAGGGTCACCATAAGCTGGAAGCTCCTTGAAGGCACACAACAACAGCTAATACCAATGAGGACAGAATCAAAATTAAAAATCACTTTCACAGATTGGAGAACTGAGCCCAAACTAACAAAAAGAACTTCAACTGATATAAAAGTAAGATACAACATTTAGGTAGAAAAAAGACAATTCACAAATATAGGATAGGTGACACCTTGCTTGACAGTCGTACATAGGAAAAGAGGCCAAAGGAGTCTTTGTAGACCATCACCTAAATATGAGTCATCAGTGTGATGCAGCAGCCAAAAAAGCCAACTCAGCTCTTGGCTGCAACAACAGGATTATAATGTCCAGTTGAATTGTACTACACTATTCTGCTTTCGGCGGACCTTACATAGAATACAATGTTCAGTTCTAGTACACATAATTCAAGAAGAGCATCAGCAAGCTGGAATGTGTCTAGAGGAAGGAAACCAAGATGGTAAAAGGTCTGGAAGCCATGCCCTGAGGAATGGCTTAGGGAGCAGGGTATGTTTAGTTTGAAGAACATTGAGAGGTAACATGATGTTATTTTTAAATATCTGAGGAAATATCATGTAGAAGATGGAATAAGTTTGGGTTTTTGCTGTTGCAGAGACTAGAACACAAACCAGTAGATTCAAATTACAAGCAGAGAGATCCCACTTAAACATTAGGAAAAACTTCTTGAGCTGTTCGACAGTGGAATAGACTTGCCTTGGAGAGTGGTGGATCGCCTTCACTGGAGGTCCTTAAATAGAGGTTGGATGACCATCTCTGAGGAGCACTTTAGTTGTGTCTTCCTGTGTGGACTAGATGGACCTTCAGCTCCCTTCCAGCATTGTGATTCTGCAACCTTCCTTGGACGTTGGAATTCTTTTGTTCCTTCAGCATTTAGCTGCAGTACCGAACAGTATTTCCAAGCAATGACGTCTTCTTATGAGCTATCCTTGTTGTTATTCAACATATTTAGTGATGGCTTTATGAAGACCTTTTCCTTGTAGACATGAAAACTGCTAGAAAGGGTTTCAGATCAGCATAGCCACCTGTCCTTTTGAACTCCCCATGGGAGAATTGCTGTAGAGATTGTCCTCGTGAAGTCCTACACTTCAAATTTTGCCACTGCAACACTGCCTATTTGACTTTGAAAATCCTTAGAAATAAATACAGTGCATGAGAGAAACAGAAAGAGCCATTCTGCAGGGCAATGTTTCTACGCACTGTCCCTCAGGGTGGCAAGAAAGGAGATCTGGTTATTGTGCAAGATCTCCAGGTTATCTGAAGAAAACTGATCCTCAGTATTGCTGACATAAAGAAAGTGTGGGGCAAATGTTTAAGTGTAAGTGAATCTGTATGTGTTTCAACTGAGGCCCTTTCCACACCGTACCTTGTCCTGTCATGCTCCTATGCCAATCCTGGCAGCAGCTCTGCCAGGAAGGGAGTGTGACAGGAGCACTCCCCTCCACACCGGACCAGCTCCCTGCCAAAGGATGCGCTATGGATATGCCTCTTCCTTCCACAGCACAGCTAGGTACCTTCCCAGGCTTTGCAGGGGCAGCAAGTGCCTCCATTGCACTTCCAGGGCTTCCACAGGCCAGGTAAGTACAGGATGGTGACACAATCACAGGTCATTGAAAGGGAAAACTCATCAATAATTTAATCCGCAATCTCACTGCCTGGCAATGGGAGAAGGATGGGACTGCGACAACGTCATGCAGAAGTGTTGTCGTCATCCCACTCCTCTCCCTTCCCCCTGCTGGAACAACAGCGTCCTACAGAAAGGGACGAAGTTTTGATGCGCAATACAAATCCGTGAATTCAGAATTCTAAATTGCTTCCAGCTTCAGTTGAAGGATCTTGAGGTTCTATTATAAACAGATAAATCTAAGTAGATCTCACAGACTTGAAGTCTTTGCACCCGTGCTGTAGCCGATGGGGATGGTATATTATTCTGACTATTAATACACGACACCCATTGGTAGGAGCCGTGGTGGATGTATCAGTTAGCCTCTAATGGCCGTTCTATCTGCCATGCTGACATTTTACTGGCTCTTTTGTCAACATAAATCAGAGGCCTCGTCGTTATTTTGATATCACCTTTTGACGATTACAGTCTCAATAGAGGGAGTGCATAAATCTTTCTGGTCATGGCTGCAGTATATTATAGACCTTAGCAGTAATATATTTTCCCATATAGTCTGCCTGTGGGCTTCCGAATGTCCTGCAGGCGTCGGCAAAGGACGTTGTTGCTTGAACAGAGCTGGAAGGTGGCATTGCAATGGCCAATAGCTTAGATATCTTCTAAAATGGAAAAAGGATTAGACCAGGTTTTCCTAACATGATGCTGTCCAGATGCGTTAGATTGCAACTCCCAGCCAGCATGGATTAGAATTCCCATTCCCAAATGATATGGATTGCAACTCTCACCATCCCCAATTAGCATGGCAGTCCAGCCCATCTGGAGGCTACCACATTAGGGAAGAATATTACTTTGTTTATTACATTCCGGTTTGCAGGAACAAAGAATTTGAGCAATTTTCTCCAGGCACAGTAATAATATGAGGGTTTCACAATTTCAGCAACTATTTGTACTTCATGCGTCATTGGGGACAATTCATTTGCACAAAAATACATGTGTTTTTTCTGTGCAGAAGTCATATCTTTAGGCAAAGAAAGGTTGTGTTTTTTGGGGGGTTTTTTTGCAAATAGTATACTAATTGCGGCAAAAAAATTTCTTTTGCACAGTGTAGATATGAGGGAGATGTACATACTGTTTTTCTGTGCAGGAGTCTGTGTATTTGCATAAGCATATTTTCTCTGCAAGAAAGCCACATATATTTTTTGTGCAAACTAGTATTCTCCAACACAGTCCTGAAGTCCTTTTAAATTTTGTGACTGGTCTCATCTTCTTCCACATAGTATGGAGATACCCTTTCTTGAGGGCCACAAATATTAATGGGTATTCTTCACATCTCTAGGCTCAATTAAACAGAATAATGAAGGATGGGATGTATTAATGGCTATTAGTTATGAAAGCTAAATGGAACCTTCAGTAGCGGAACATCTCCAAGTAAGAAATGCCAGGGATAGCCTTTCCCTTCATGCTCTTCTTGAGAGTTTCTCAGCAATCTGGTCACAAGCGTTGGGGCAGATTGTTATACTGCTGTTATTCCACTTTCAACATCCTATGGAATCCTGGGTTTGCAGTTTAGGGAGGGGCCTTTGAGGTGTCAGGAGCAGGCAGGGTTCTGTGCTCCTCTGAGCGACACCCAATTTTCTTCTGCTTTAAGGAAGTGACATTGTGGCTGGTGGTGGTTGTGGGGAGGTTTGCCCCCACTGTCTTAATTGTAGTTCACCCCGGGTCTAGGGAATGCAAGAACAGTGGCATTCCAAGAGACAAGAATGGCCAGGGAACCCAGTCAGAATGCTGGCATCTTGTCTCCCACCACCTGAGGCAACCACCTTGCTTTGCCTGATGGAAGGATTGTGTCCTCTGAAGCCTTCCAAAGGTGCTTCATTATCTCACTATCAGTAATTAAGTGTATTTGGGGAGATGCGTCCAGGTGATGCTGTCTGCCCATCCATGCAATTTTTACATCTTTATAAGCCCTTTGGAAAGGAAGCCCCCAGATTCCAATATTCTTTAAAAAGAGAAATTTCTGTGTAATTGTGCTTCCCTTCCCAGGCATGAAGAAAAATATTATGTTGGGATTGACTCTTTGAAACAATTGTCTTTAGACAAAAAAAAAAAAAGAGTTAAGATAAAGCTGTACCAAGAGAAAGAAACTGATCTTTGTGCAGCCAACCACCAACCCTCAAAAACTATTACAGTCATCCCTCCCCATTTGCTAGGGTTAGGAGCACAGGACCCCTGTGAAAGTGAAAAACCCATGAATAACTCTAGGCCCTCCCAAACCATATTTAACATGCAACGAAGTATGATCTCCATATTCATCCCCCTATAGATTCCTTTGAGACACCAGGATTCCTTCACAAGGCAGAAGTTGGGGGGGCTGGCAGGGCTTACGGCCACCTCCGCTGCTGCCCCGCACCATTTTTAAAAGGGACTTACAAGTCTCATTTGCAGTTTCTCAGTCTCATGAGGCTTGCAGTCCCTATTAAAAATGGCATAGAAATGTGGCAGAAGTGACAGCAAATAATCTGTGAATAATCAAATCTACAAAAGTGAAACTCGCAAATGACTTTTTTTAAAAAAGGAAAAACCTGCTGCTTGCCCTGTGAGGCATGCCAACTTAAATTCCATGGTGTGTCTCTCCTGGCAAGTTTGCAGGCCACCTGGGTGGGGGAGATGCCCACCAAAATCATCCAAGCTGTTTTTCTGTGCCCTATGAAGGGTTTTTTTTCATGTGTCGGGAACCTTGGTGCCATGAAAGATGATGGACGATGGCTTGGTTGCAAGGCATATCCAAACATTGTCAAGCTGGTGGTTTGGGGAGGATTTCATCTTTTTGAGCAGCCAGAAGAAGCCTGCTGCCAAGGAGATGGGTTAAGCTGCCAGCCCTCGGGGGTCACTCCGGATTGGATCCCTCTGCCAGGTTAAGTACCTCCAAAGCCGTGTGAACACTTGGCCCAAGCCATCCTAGACATACTAATTAACTTTGTGCACTGAGCCAAATGGAAGCCAGTGGGCAAGCCGTGCTCTGTCAAACAGGTGCCAAAACATTACCTTGGAGCGAGAAAGAAAGCTGGAATTGGGGGGGGGAGAGAGGATCTCATTTGATCCAATTTGACAAATTCTGCAGCACTACATCCTTTCTTATTTGTCTGTAAATTACAGTGTAAAGGAGAGCTTTCACTTCTCCTCTCCTCTTCCAGCAGGGAGCTTGCTTTTGAAGCATCTTTCTTTGGCTGGTTTTTTTTCCCTCTCTCCCCCCTAAAAAAAGTTCTGAACCAGGCTGTGTGTGTTCTTCCTTGCTGTGTCAACCTTGAATTAAGTACGAACAGAGGATTATTTTCTAAAGAGCAAAAATGGCTGTAGTTTTATCATTAGAGTAAGTCCCTATTCTCTTGGCTTCATCCTCCCAATATATCACCTCCAGGCAAGCTTGTTATGGGAGGGGTGGGGTGGGGCACCGAGGAAAAAAATAGCCTCCCTCCTCTTCACCTCTTACTTAGAGTGCCTGGGTATAAGTTGAAGTAATGGGAACTGGATATTCTTAGTGCTCAAGTCAATCAATCACAGTGACATGTTTTGCAGGGGGAAAGAGCATACCAGGGAATAGAGCTTTTGAGCTGAGTATCATTTATGTCCTATAGGGATCTGCTCATTTCTCTGTTTTCTTTATTAGCACCAGAATTATGTCTTAATTCTGAACACAGGCAAACCCTTTGCATTTAGCAGTGCAGGATGTTCAAGATGCCCTGCTTCCAGCCCTTGAATTTTGTCATTCATTGTGATAATTAAATACAACAAAATTCTTAAGCAGCAACAGCATTCGCCAAAGTAAGCTTTTTGGCTATGAACCCCCTCCCAGTACATATTAAGGTGTTTAGATCTATTCAGGGTCACAAATTATCGTGTGTGGAATCTGGATCTCTCCATAGTAAGGGGAATGAGCATTAAAATGGCAGGTGAGAAACAGCATGATCAAGGGTAAGGTGATACACATTGGGGCAAAAAAAGAAAAAGAAACTCACCTTCAGGTTGAGAGATTTGAGCTGCCATTGATTGATCAAGAAAGGCCTCAGAATTGCAGCAGGTACCTTGCTGGAAATTTGGCCCCAGTGTTTAAAGAAAGACAGGGGAAAAAGAGAAGCAAATGTGGCACACTGGGCATAATTAGAAAAAGAATCAAAAGCAAAATCATTATAGTTCCCTTATACGAATCCACAGCACATGGCATATTGCGTATAATTATTTTTCATCACCTGAAAGGGAATATTGTAGAGCTGGAAAAGGTGCAGAGAAGGGCAATCGCCTGATAAGGATAGATTAGAACATTTAGGCTGCTTAGTTTTGTTTTGAAAAGAAAATACTGGTAAAGGAAGACATGAGAGGTGTACATTCAGGGTATGGACAAAGTGGATAATGAGAAGCTTTTCTCCATATATCATGGTACTAAAACTTGGGGTCATTGACTGAAGTTGAGTGGTGGGAGATTCACAATAGGTAAGAGGAAGCCTTCATATAACGTATCATTAAACTGTAGAATTCACTATTGCATGATATGGTGATTGCTGCCAATTTGGACAAATTCGTGGAGAACGGGGCTATCTGTGTAATAGTCATGAGTGATGCATACTTCCTCCAGTATCAGAGGCAGGGTGCATCTTTATGTCCATTGCTGGGGAGCATGAGTGGAAAGATGCTGTTCCACTCATGTCCTGCCATAGGCATCTCATAGCCCTCTGGTTGGCCAGTGTATGAACATGTATCTGGACTACACATGGTGGTTCTTATGTTCTTGTGTCAGGCTCCTGAGTTTTTCAGATCTATTTGTCAGCAAACTCTCTTCCATAACATTACAGTTTGGGAGTTAAAGAAATTGTAAATGGTTGGCTTGGAATGGTATTTTTAAAGTTCATTTGTTTCAATGGGTGATTTCAAGAATGTGTGTTGATTGCTTTGCAGGATATTATAGGACTGGAGAAAGTGAAGAAAAGGGAGACCAAAATGCTCCAGGGACTGAAACAACATGCCTGTGAGCACAGTTGGCAGTGTTTGACTTCAGAAAAAGGGGAGACATGATTGGGATGTAAAAAAATGTGCATTTCTTATAATACTAGATCCTGAGATCATCCACCAAAATTGAATGGTGGAGACTGAGGACAAATAAAAAAAGGACTGTTTATTCACTACTTATTATAAGGTGTAAGGAGGGTTGCCAGCTAGGACAGGTCTACAATGGCATTAGATAAAGTCACTAGGGACATGAATGAGGCAAATAGTCAGCATGGTAGCATCACTTCTTGTAGTAGAGGCAGGATCCCTCCATATTTCAGTTGCTAGGGAATGTTAGATGGAAGGTGCAATCGTACTCTGCTGTTGCTGGTGAGCTTTCCGTAGGCAACAGGTTGGCTCTTACAGAAAGGGAAAACTGAACTGGATAAGCCCTTGTTCTGATCCATTGTGGCTCTTCCTGTGTTCTTAAATCAGCCCAAGCTTGAAGGATCAAGATTTCTGTCAGTCCGTAAAGGAGCTCTCAAAACAACTTAGAGCCTGGGAAGAGCCAAGGGTATAGGAAAATAAAGTTTATGCAGAAGCACAGCTTTGGGAAGAACATTTACCACCTCCTCTTTTAGGCAAAGGGTAGCACAAGATGGACTTCCTCCTCTTTCTGTGATGTCTCCCATGCATCCAAACTAGAATCCAGAGGAGATCTATAAACAGTGCCTCTTATTTTTAGCATTCCTCTTATTTTCAGACCTTTATAGCATTCAGATTTTTTTCCTGCAGTCCCTTTGGTTCTTTCTTCCTGATCCTGTTAGGAGTTTATCCCCAATTAAATAAAGCTTCTTTGCTCAAAATGCTGTTAGTATGATTCTGACAATAAAACAATTACAATGAATAAAACGAATAAAATTTTAGAGACGCTAGTATCTTATACAACAAATCCAGGCCAGCATCCTATTAGGCAGTTACAAAGTCATAAGCTAGGCTTCATTTCGTAACTGATTCACTTTTGCCTTTTATGATTGTGGCATCATTGCCACAGTTGCAAATGACCAGGAAACCCACCTTGAAATCTAGGCAGCTCTACAGAGAGATGGCATTCTGGAACAAGGGTGAGCGGGTGCTGAGGGATGACACATCCAACCCCCTCCAGGCATTGAGCCACGATGCAGTGAGTAGCTGTGATTGGACTGCACGGGGGCCCTAGCTTCTGCTTGTCCCACTACAGCTTTCTGGCAGAAGGGGGGCAGCGTCTGCTTCTCTTTACATTAACCACAGTGTAGGGTGCCTCAGCTTTAACCGTGGTTCATTTTAACTAAGGTTAGTGGAAGTAGATCAGATTCATAAACTAGCTTGAAGCTGGTTAGTTTCCATTAGTAAAGATCAATCACAGGTCATCCAGATTTGGATGGCACAACAAGAGTGGTTAATCAAAAACTGAAAGGATAACTTTCCAACTCCTTCTTGAAGCCATGCCAGGGGGTGAGTGGGGCAAGCCAGAGGAACATCTCATCTGAAATGTTCCACTACATTTCTTTTTGTTGGACTGTTGGTTTGAAAAAAGGGGTTGTCATGCCACACCTTTAACGTAGTGTGAAACCTGTATTTGACCAGATGCTCTTGTAGGCTGAATCCATATTGCTGCATCCCAGATCACTGAATCTATGTTGTTGCATCTTAAACACATGTAGCTACCGGGGAGCAAAATGACAGGATTGCTTCCCCTAAATAAGAGTTCTGCCCGCCAACAAAATTTTCCTCCAGCCTCCCAATCTTTTGGTCCTCGGCCTACCCCTTTTCTTTGGGTGGTTATACTGTATTTTGAAATGCCCAAATGAAGTTTGACGATTGAAGGAAATGGGGGAAGGAAGAATTCTTATTTTGGGGACGGTGCCCTATTTTGTCCGCCTCCCCCAATAGCTACAGCCCTGGTCTTGTGTGTTTGACTGAAGATGAAAGTAGGGCATGTATACATAGCGTGACTGGGAACGTTACCCAAGGGAAGCGTCCTCAACAGTGCATACAGAACCTGAATGAGAATTGTTCCTGTCTTAGAATCATAGAGTTGGAAGAGACCCCAGAGGCCATCCAGTCCAACCCCCTGCTATGGAGGAACACCCATCAAAGCTGTCCCGACAGATGGCCATCCAGCCTCTGCTTAAAAACCTCCAAAGAAGGAGACTCCACCACACTCCACTGAGGCAGCAGCATATTCCACTGCAAGACAGCTCTGACCATCAGGAAGTTCTTCCTGAGGTTTAGATGGAATCTCTTCTCCTGTAGTTTGAATCTTCCCTTCTCTTCCCTTCTCCACTAATATATGAGGAGAGGGAGTGGGTATACAGGGTGTGACCCACCTGGTCCCCCTGTAGCTTCAGTCTCTGCATGTTCCCAGTTATTTGATGGTCTTGCTCTAGTTGGGTGGAAGGTTATTCTTGGAGTCCAGTTACCCCTGCGTGTGCCAAGTGGAAGGGGCCTGGGAACAGATGAGTCTTTGCTCCAGCTGGTCTGCCCACAACCCTCAATGTGTTTATTTTGACTAGATTTGATTGCACACAATGGTCCAGGAGGGCTCTTTAGGTTTTGTTTGCTGCTGAGTTTTAAATTGGAAGAAAAGAAAAGATTGAAAGCTTGTCTGAAATCAAGGCACCGAGGTGCTTCGAAGTGACTGCTGAGATAATGACCCCAAATTAGCCGGATACTATACACACAAAACAGTACTGAAAAAGAAATCCTCTCTAAATTATGGAGGAAGCTTGTGGCGGGGAGTGAGAGACTTAGTTGGAGTAAGCAGCTTATTACACCGTTAACATTAATGAACATTTCACTTACAGCAAGAAATGCAGAGATCACACTGGCTTCCTGGTACCTCTCTAAAGTTATTAACGTTGCTACTGGTGTCATTTTCCATTTACAAAACAATGAAGCAAAGGATTTAATTATGCAGGCTCAAAAATAGAAGACAATGTGTTTTGTGGGCCCAGGGATTCAAGACACACGTGCAGGCAAAGGCAAGGAATGTAGGCTTTGGATAGGAGGAGGCAGTTTGCAGCGGCAAAAATCAGCCGCCCAGGTGAAATTAGCCACTCTCCTCATAAATCTCTGGGAAATTCAAACAGCCATTAATGTTTGTAGATATTTTAAGCGATGATTTCATAATCGCACCCATCTATCTGTGGCTTTGCTATAGATGAGGGTCGTTTGGTTTAATGTACATTTCAGTCTTCATTGCCTTTTAACTAGTTTTTAATCAGTAATTATTGCTGAGCTGGAATGGTATGTGCAGTCCTTCCTGCCCGCTCCCCCGGAAGAGTGCCAGTCAATATGTCATGTCAATTAGCCCATGGTGCGTGGGCTGGCAGGAAGCGTCAGAGCTCTTTCTAGCAAAGGGCAGCTGGATAAGTAGCCTGTCTGTCTGATCAACCCTGGAGGGGTGTGGGGGTGGGGGTTAGGAGGGGACAAATTTCTCCTCACCCCACCCACCGCTACCATTTGCAATTTCCCCCAGGTGGCTCAGCACAGGAATTGCCAGGACGGTTAACATGAGTAAATTAGAGGAGTAGTCTTGCCTCTGGGTTTGCTAATAACCAAAGCAAATGGAAATGTAAACCAACAAGGCTTGTTTCAGAGAAGCTAAGCCTGGTAATGGCTTGGGCCCCCTTCCAGTGTTGCCTTTGGAAAAACGCAGAGGATCTCTGTGCCTTAGTCAAAATCTAGCACACATTTACTCTTCTGTGGCTCAGATTGTAACCACATCAGATGTGTGGGAATATGATTTTCCTCCTGGTTATACACAAACACACATGGTTGAGTTATGTCACAATCTGTTCACATTGTTCTTTCTCTGGGATTCTGTTTCCGTGTTGGTTACTTTGCCTCTGTGTCCTGTTACCGTCACCCCTACTGCTACTTTTGTATTGATTTGCTCTTAACAGATCTAGTACTGGCTAAGAAACTACTAGTAGCTTCCAGGGTGCTTTTTCCTCTTGAGTGCTTTTGTGTTAGTACAAGAACTCTACAGCCAAAGACATTGCATTCCATCGTGAAGCAGAGCCAATGCCATACACCAAGTTTCCCCATGCAATCTTGTTGCCGCACATGGGTCTTGCATAAAAAACTTGCTTTATGATCCCCATCCAAATCGGTGGTATAAGACAGAACCTTTTTAATGGTGGTGCTGCAACTGTTAAACTTCTGGGTCCTTTATTAGATTTTAGGGGTCAGGAGAAAATGGTTCTGTTTTGTAATGGTATTCTGAAATTGGTGTTGATGCACTTGTTTTTAACTGTGCTATTTTACTAGGAATCTCATACATAAAATGGGTGGTACTTGGAGCTCTTTAAACAAAACAAAACCCACCCCAGCCCATTTGTGGCTGTGTGTGTGTGTGTGTGTGTGTGTGCGCGCGCGTGTGCACGCATGCTTTCAAATGGTCTATTAACCCATGGGGACCCCAGAGGTAATTTGCCTTTGCTTTCCTCTGAAATAAAACTGACAGCACATGGAATTTCGTAGTGGTCCTCCATCCAAGTACTAACCAAGCCAGACTCTACTTAGCTTCCTTGGTCAGATGGGATCTGGTGCCGTCAGGATATTTAGGTTATCCATTTGTCTTTATTCTGGGCCCTTTTTTATTTTAGCAGCATCATTTAAGATAGAAGGGGAGTAATTAATTTTGTTGCTTTCATTGTAGCCAGCTGAGAGATATCCGTGTTGATCTACTGCACACTACTTGCATCTACTATTAGATCTAGATCTATCTTCTGCCCTTCCCTGTTCTCTAGGCTGTATTCTTATTTAACTATGGCATTTTCTCTGAAAGAATCCCTAGACATTTTAGTTTGCTAAAGGTGCTGAAGAAGCTGTTCAGGAGAGATCCCTAGCCCCCAACTGAGCAGAGAGAGAGAGAGGGAATGAGACCTGATGTAGGGTCTGGAAGCCATGACAATGTAGATACGCCCTATCTGGAAACTAGCCAATGCAGACACACCCTATTTGTGGCTGGGGATCTGTACAACCACACAGTGCAGTGGCTTGAGTTTTGGACTAGGACACTGGGCGACCAGGTCTGAATTCCTGCTTAGCCATGAAAACCCACTGGGTGACCATAGAGTAGAATAGGGTGGTACTATTACTTTCCTTGTGCCTAGATCGAGAAAAGTAATAGTACCACTCTATTCTGCTTTGGTTAGGGCTCACCTGGAATCCTGTGTCCAGTTCTGGGCAGCTCAATTCAAGAAGGATATCGACAAGCTGGAATGTGTCCAGAGGGGGGTGACCAAAATGATGAAAGGTCTGGAAGCCATGCCCTAGGAGGAACAGCTTAGGGAGCTGAGGATGTTTGGTCTGCAGAAGAGAAGGTTAAGAGGGGGCATGATAGCCATGTTTAAATATTTGAAGGGATGTCATATTGAGGAGGGAGCGGGCTTGTTTTCCGCTGCTCCAGAGACTAGGACAAGGAGCAATGGATTCAAGCTGCAGGAAAGAAGATTCCACCTGAACCTCAGGAAGAACTTCCTGATGGTCAGAGCTGTCCAGGAGTGGAATCTGCTGCTGCCTCCATGGAGAGTGGTGGAGTCTCCTCCTTTGGAGGTTTTTAAGCAGAGGCTGGATGGCCTTCTGTCGGGAGTGCTTTGATGTGGGTTGCTGCATGGCAGAATGGGTTTGGACTAGATGGCTCCTGGGGTCTCTTCCAACTCTATGATTCTGTGATTCTATGGTCTTGAGCAAATCACACTCTCTCGGCCTCAAAGGTAGGCAATGGCAAAAGCCCTCTGAACAAAACCTGCCAGGAAAACCCCATGATAGGTTCGGTTTAGGGTGCCATAAGTCAGAAATGACTTGATGGCACAGATGACAACAGAAACATTTACAACATCTGTGGAGAACAGAAGCTGTCAAAGGTTCATGGGGTTTTGGATGTGAACTCTTGGATTTGTCTGACAGTCCATCTCGTGCACTGTTCTGGCTGTTGCTGTGTAATTCTGCTTTATTATAAAAGCAATACCGAAAATAATTAGGTTTGCTAGTCAACAAAGGACTGAAACCACTGCCACCCTACCCGGAGATAGAATGTTGAAGAGTATTAATGGGCATAACTGTCGAAGGGGTAAGAATGATCGCTCATTACTGAAAAAGCAGATGTTGCACCAAACCTGAGTTATGCATCATGAAAGCAATGTGTTGACGGGAGAAATGGGGAACAGAAGCAACATTTCTCCAGAGCATTGGTAGTCTCTGAATGTGGCAAGGATTTGTTGCACTGCTATTAGTCCAACCCCTTCTCACCTCCCCTGCAAATTGCAATATTGGGATAAAAATTACGGCCAGTCTTAACGGGTTTTTTATAAGAATTGTCAAGGGACTGTGAACACAAAGTGCTGTATTCAGCAGTAGAGCATCAGTCTGTCTTGTGCCATTGTCGTCTTCTCTTATCCCAAGCATCGACTCTCCCAGCTCATGGGCAGAGGGAACTGCTTGTCCGACAGAGGCATCAGAGATCTTTTTAAATGGAGATGCCCGGGATTAAGTTGAGTGCCTTGGGCATACAAAGCATGTGCTCTACCACTGAGCTAGGGCCCCTTTCCAAAAACTTGTAGGGAAAGCATTTTAAAGAGAGTTCAAAGCATTACGTAAATCCTATTAATTTTGTTCCGAAGACCTTTCCTGCACGAGCGATGACTCAAGCTGGCATGCACTGACCAGGCTTCAGTGCTTCTATATCTGTAGTAGTTGTGGGAAGATGCTGGGATGTGTAGTTGAATCTGGGCTAGCAGAAGAGGCCCTAAGATACAGGAGGGCAAAATGAAGGCATAAGAATTCTGCTCCCCAATGAAGTTTTCCTTCAGTCTCCAAAATTCTAGCTTTGCAGAGAGCAAGACATCAAAAATTGTTCACACCTAAGACTCTTTTGTCTGCCGTGCTTATATTCCCCTGGTTGATTTGTCCACTATTTTTCCTTGGATGCCTCAACTGGGTTTCTTAATGCTCAGCTGAATTTTAAAGCTGCTGCAATGGTAGAGATTTGAGGTCTGAAGGAAAATTTGATGGGGCTGCAGGAATCCTGTCTGGGGAGGCAATGCCCTCCTTTTGCCTCTCCCGCCCATTGTAACTACCCCAGTAACATCCATCTCCTCCTCTGGGTTTGCCAGGTTTCTCTGCCACATCAGTTGAATATTTGGTGGCACAGCTTGGAAATACTAGCTGGATGGATTCTGGAATTTGTAGTCCAAACTATGTTTCCAGCCCTTGCAAACATTGATCAATCTGGTAATACTGAGATGTGATGTGAGGTCTCCGCAGCACACATTCTGAACCACAATGCAGTAAGACTGGAAACACTGTGACAGTGTTTAAGGTACTTTATTTTTGGTAATTCTTTTTTTTTATTATTATTTTCTGTTTAGAATCAGTGAGTTAGAGAGCATCCTTATGGCACTGTTGCCATAATATACTAGAAACAAAGTCTGTGAGGATCTGACACAAACAGCTTTGCTCCATGAAAGGGATCTGTTTACAGCACTGTGTCTATCAACACAAGAGGAAAGGCTCCTTCTGGCCTTTGCAGATGGCTTCCCTTTCACACAGCAGCAAATTTAAAAGATGCCATGGAAGCGGACTGCGTTAAAAGGCAAATTAACAGCAGGCTCTGTGAATTGGGTTAGCAAATGGAGGTGAGGTTTTTGTAAAGGGACAGGCAGAGACTGGAGTACCTTCCAGAACTGACCGCTGTGTGGACACTGCTGTGCCAAGCGGAAAGAAAAGAATCAGTCCATGGCTTGTTTTTGTACCAATATTTATATGCCTCTTCTTGGGTATTAAGCCACTGGTTACTATGATCCCTCACAGTATTTTTAGATAAAGTTGATCTTGCTAGGTACTAACGGGCTATACATTAAGGCCTTTCTGCACCCTACCTTTACGCAGAGTCCTTCGGTGGGGATCCCAGCATTGGCTGTGCTGGGGGGGAACATGACAAGAGCGCTCCCTGTGGAAGGGAGCGCAGCGGCCATGCCTCTTCCTTCTGGAGCGCAGCCAGGTACCTTCTCAGGCTGTGCTGGGGCAGGAAGTGCAGCCACTGTGCTTCCTGGGCTTCTTCAAGACAGTTAAGTCCATGATGGTGGCACAATCACGAGTTGGTCATTGACAGGAAAACCGATCAATGATTTAATCTGTGATTGCACCACCTGGAGATGGACGGGAGAAGGACAGGGCTGCAACAGTGTCATTGCGGTCCCATCCTTCTCCCATCCCCATGGTGGGTTGGGAGGGTAGTGCAGAAAGGTTAAAAATAAAGAGGATGAATGGCAGGAAGACCACATAACTGATTTGATAGTGACAGTCCTGGATGATCCCCCATTGTCCCAATTTCAGCTGCTTCTAAAATGTCCCACTTCCCCACTCAGCTTACTTCGATTGCTACAAACTCAGTCCAAAGTGCAAAAGTAGTTTGTGCTCAATTAGCCAAGGAGAGAGGAGAAGAGGGGACAGAATTTTCCCAGTGGTCTCAGGCAAAAGCACACTGCCTCAGCCTCTCTCAGCTTGTGTGTTTTTCCTCATAAGAGATTTTTGCCATCTTGACCACGCTCTCGTGTTGCTTGGCCACATGTGAGCCAGTTTTCATCTGTGACATGTTGGAGGGTATGAGACCATAGCAGGTAGGGTCCCACTTCATCTGATGCAAGTCTTGGAAGGCTCGTTAACTTCCACCAGCTCAAGGGCCACTGCTGTAAGACACACATTCTCAAATAGTGTAGCTGCTCCTGAAATTAGCAAAGAAAGAAACCATGCCTGTGTGAGTCTTGCGAGTGATGTGGACACTTGCGGTGGAGGCAGAGCATTTGTAGGGTCAATTGAGAAGCAAACTTTAGCTGTTTTTAGCAGGTTTAGAGCCAAGGGTGGCTTTGGAGTGAGGCAGAGCTCTGAAAAAAAGTTACTTTTTGGGACTGCAACTCCCTAAATCCTGACTGCCAACAAAGCAGTGGCCACTGATGGTTATTTAATGGTGGGAGAAAGTATCCTTAAGGATACAGACAGCTGATTCTTAAACCGCCCCTTCTTCTGATTTGCACATTTGTTTGCTTAAAAGATTGAATCTAAGTCTTTTGCAGTTGTACATGACAAGAAGACAAAGTGACTGAAAGGGGACTTGCAACATCTTAGCAAAGGTGGGCCCGTCTTATCCAGCAGCTGTTTTTAGAAAAAGAAACCAAAGCCTCCCCACCCCAGCCACCCATTTTTCCATTGGAAAGTTCGAATGAGCATTTCCTTTTTTCAAAACTATCTGCCCAGAATTTGCCTTTGCGGGTTCACATTTTTCACATGGATTGTAAAAGATTTGGTTTCTCTCGAATAAAAAGGATAGATGATTTTTGGGCAGGGGGACTGGTATGGTCCTCCAAGTTCTCCTAGGGGACGAATAAAGCCCCCTAGCGGTGGCTCACTAGTAGTGGTTTGAGCATTGGTCTAAAACCCTGGAGTTGGTATTGTGTACCTTCAAGTTACTTCCAACTTAAGGTGAAGCTATCATGGTGTTTTCTTGAGCTGAGAATGTGTGACGCACCCAGGATCACCCAGTGGATTTCCATGGCCGAACAGGGAATCGAATCCAGGTCCCCAGGGTCGTATACCAGTCAAACCACTGACCATGCTGGCTCTGCAGACCAGGATTCCAATATTTGCTCAGCCATGGAAACCCTTTAGGTAAGCTTGGCCAAGTCACACGTTCTCAGCCTCAGAGGAAGGCAAAAGCAAACCTCTTCTGAACAAATCTTGTCAAGAAAATCCCGTGATAGGTTTTCCTTAGGGTTGCCGTAAGTCGAAAACAACTTGAAGATACAGAACCAGCACCATCAGGCTTCCACAGTTGCCTACCTTTCTCTGGAAGGGGTGCTGTTCCATTTGTTACTGCATGGAAGAGGGAATGCAATTCCATTTGTAAATGCAGTCATGAATTCCAGCCCCTATCTCCATCTATGAGCCCAGTTAACTTTTAAGGTTTTCTCTCTGTCCTACCAGCATCACAGGTGCATTTGAGGAGGACATGAGAGAGATGCCATTTCTGCACTAGACTGTTCTAGTGCTATTATTGCACTTCCAACGTCCTATGGAATCCTGGGGTTCCCTCAAAGGCCCCTCCCAAAACTGCAAACCCCAGGATTACATAGGATGTTGAAAGTGAAGGAATAGCACTAGAACAGCCTAGCGTGGAAATGGCCAGAATCTTCTTGGTGGCTGCTTCCACGTTATGGAATCGCATCCCAAGACAGGCTTGCTTGGTCCCTTGTCTGCTCTTTTTAGTTAGGTGAGCCCTGTGGATCTTAGCTTATTCTGGTCAAGGGGCCTTTTAGTAGGGCGTGTTACACTTTTATCCTTAGGTTCAGAGAGACATCTGGGCTGCCCACCCAAAATAGCCAGACTCACAAGGATTATATCAGGGCTGAGATCTGCAAGGGACCTCTGGGAGTCTCACCACTTTTGTAGTCATTCTCACTCTGAATGGCCTTCTCCCCATGAAGCACAGAACAGACGTGCAAGGTGGCTTTGGGGCTGTAGCTCAGGGTAGCATAGATCTGCACAGGGATATTTTCACTCGGCCGAGGGGCTGTTAGATTGAGTCCTCTGTCTCCTCAGCCATCATCTGCCCTGTTTTAAATCAGCAACTTCTACTATTAATTATGTATTTGAGGAAATGCTTGGTTTTGGACCCAGTAAGTAAGCAAGTAATATAAGAATAATGCAGGATCCTGGGCTACCTAAAGGCAACCGATGAAACAAAAAAAGCTAGTTTTATAGAAGAAACAAAAAGTCCCTTTGATTAATCCCCCCCCCCGGATTTGTAGGAGACCTTGGTTGGTTTGGCCATGTGAAAAGCTGAAACCGGTCTCTGCTTTTCTCCACCCATATGAGCATTTGAATGGCAGAGCAGGGGAGGTTAAAACTTTAAAACTCTGTCTTTTTAATAAATGAAAGATCCTTAGGGGAACAATAAATCTGAATTACAGCCGCTAAAATTAAGACTGTGTAGAGGTGGGAAGTGTAATGTCTGCATTTTTTAAAATCCGTGCTTTCCTCCTCCTTTTCTCTGTAATCAATACACAGTATAACAAATGAGCTTTAATAAGCACACTCTGTTTTATTATTCTTGTTAATAATAAGGAGGCCCTTGAAAATATCCATGAAAGGAGAGACACTTTAGTTCATAATTAATAAATACCGGTTTCAGTTTTCACTGCTGCATAGCTACCGCGAGTCGGCTTGATAGGGGATGGCTCTTCAGTCCAACAACAGAAAGGCTTAAAGTAAGTGTGTATGTGTGTGTGTTGTGTGCGTATGTGTGTGAGCTGCAGATTAATAAGCAAGTGCAGCAGGAAATATTTAACATGCTTAGTGCCCTTTCCATGTAGGAAACGGGAGGCAAGATGATGAACTCAGCAAAAAATCAGTTACAAGGGAAATAAGGCCACCTGTGCCAGAGCTGGGTCATTTTCTTGAAGGGAGCGGAGGCTTTTGCCAAAATGTAGAGTTCAGGTTGTGCCCCACTTTACAGAACACGAAAGCATTAACAGGTTGGCAGGTCCAGCATTTTCTTTCTGCTGTGGTAGTTGAATCTCCCTGCCCGCTTCCCTTTTGGCCTTGAATTGAAATGCCTTGCAGATGCAAAGGTGGTGTCGAGATCAAGAGAAGTAATAATACCACTCTGTTCTGCTTTAGTTAGACCTCACCTGGAATCCTGTGGGCTCCTCATTTCAATAAGGACATTGACAAGCTGGAACTTGTCCCCAAGGAGGGCAACCAAAATGGTGAAGGGTCTGGAAACCAGGGCCTGTGAGGAGTGGCTTAGGGAGCTGGGTATGTTCACCCTGATGGAAAGAAGGTTAAGAGGTGACATAATAGCTGTGTTTAAATATTTGAAGGGATGTCATGTTGAGGTGGAGCAAGCTTGTTTTCTGCTTCTTCAGAGACTAGGACAAATGGCAGAAAAAGAGGTTTTACCTAGACATCAGGAAGAACTTCTACTGTCTGGCAGTGGAATGTGCTGCTGCCTCAGAGTGTGCTGGAGTCTCCTCCTTTGGAGGTTTTTAAAGAGTGGCTGGATGACCATTTCCTGGAGGTGCTTTGAGTGTACATTCCTGCATGGCAGAGGCTTGGACTCAGTGGCCATTGTCTCTTCCAACTCTGTGATTCATTCCCTTGAAGCAGAAAAGAGAGTTGCTGCCCTATGGTGCCTTTTTTTCTTTTTTTAAAATCTGGAACTGTTGGGGTGGATAAACAAACCACACCTCACCATATCCCCAGGTGGACACAGAGCTGGCTTGAACCCCCAAACACAAGGCAGGAAGGTAGAAAAGAGAAGGAAAGACAGACAGACATACACACACAAGTTTCTTTGGCCAAAGGATCCCTCCCAGGAAGGATGATTTATTCTTTCAGGCTTCCCTTCTTATACCATTTTTATATTAAAGAATGCTTACAGAAAAGAAAAGATTCATGCATCAGTATTAGCAGAGTCACAGTGTACACACGTTACATTCTATCTGACCCTTAATTTCCCAAGTCTACATGACTCTGGTACATTCTCAAAGATATCTTTCACATTAGCAGTGTCCTTAACGATGATCAAATATTAATTCTCTAGCAAGTCACAGAGCCCCAAATTTCAAGCCTAACAGAACAGTTCATAGAATCATAAAACCATAGAGTTGAAGAGACCGCAACGGCCATTGAGTCCAACCCCCTGCCGTGCAGCAACACACTCAAAGCATCCCCAGCAAATCAGCTGTATGCTTTTTGTGTGAACGCCAGAATTATAGTCTGATTACTGGAATTATACGTTTTGAGTAAAACTGGGATTCTTGAGTAATTAACAACAACAAAATAATCATTTCAAGGCCTTGAGCGGTGCTTCTACACACGGCTTTGTCCTCAGTCACTACTCTTCAAGGAGAGTTTAGGTACTGGTGTCTTCCCCTTAAACCTTTCTGATGTTCTCCCACCACAGAAGTCTCCATCGTTTGCTTAGCCCACTGGTTGCAACCTTCCTAGAGTCAATCTGATGTGACATTTGCTGTAATGTGCTCTGCATGAGTTTATGCTTGAAGGGTTCTGGGATATTGTTACTCGGAGCTTGAGAGATCCACACTGATTGTCAGTGGTTTTTCAAGTTCCATTGTAGGTACCCACGGAATAGTTTAAAATCTTGCTTTTGCTCTGCTTCAATAAAATCCACTCCACGTTTATTAGCTTAAAACCACTTTGTCAGCTCCATCTCCCCCATTAAATAAATCTCACCCATCCCAGGTGCGGCTCAGCTTATGTGGCCACAGCAGCTCACAGAGCATTTTAAACCCATTGTAGTTCAGCAGAAATATTTATGGCATCAGGAAAAGGTTGTAAATCGTGTTTCTAGGACCTGTTTTCTTTATCAAAGGTAGTAATCCGACAGGGAAAAGAAATTTTGGCTTCTTTTACAACCGCGGCTTTGGCTTCTGATGTGATTTTTGAAGAGCTGAGTGGTGAATGGAGGTTTTATTTGGATTATTATTGGGTCCCCCCCCTTTTTCGGAGACTGTAATAGGAAAAAAAAATCCTGCACTATTTGTTGAAACCAAAGGCTCATGAGCATATTTTTAGTTGAGATATAGGAGGCCGTTGGGCTTTCTGCAGACGCATAACCCAACAAGCACCACACTCATAACTCACTAATGTTTGCTGAATGACAGGGTTAAGTGGCTGCTATTCCCGGGCTCCCACCACGCTAATGTATTCCAGATCTGCTCTCCTTCTCCTCCTGGATGGAAGTCAAATTGTTGCCTGCCTGGATACAGCAGCAGCCTTCCACTGGCGCATAAGCCCCCGCTTCCTAAATTATTTTCATTTGTTTTTCTAATCTAATTTTTCCCTTGGTACCTCACTAATCATCGGTCCCATTAAGGCTTTGATGGGTTGACTGCTTTCCAGAGACGGAGGGATCTCGCAGCCAACAGGGTGCCGACCTTCAACCACCAAAGCTCCGAGTCCATCTCTTCTTGTTAAGCGGCCTCAAAGCCAAGGTCTCTCTTTCTATATCGGAGGTGCCCTTAGGAGACCCCCCACTGAGGCTCCCCTCTCCTCTTTCCTCTCACCTGGGCCCTGGACAATTCACTGGCTGATCTCAGATGGGGACTTAGGGGGCCGGGGATCAGATCTTGCATCAGGGTTGAGTTATTAGGCTTGAAATTTGTTACTTGCTATAGTATTAACACTTGATCATCATTTACTATGGTACTGATTAGTCTGCAGAAGAGAAGGTTAAGAGAGGACATGATAGCCATGTTTAACTATCTGAAGGAATGTCATGTCGAGGAGGGAGCGGGCTTGTTATCCACTCCCCCGGAGACGAGGACAAGGAGCAATGGATTCAAGCTGCAGGAAAGGAGATTCCAGCTGAATCTCAGGAAGAACTTCCTGATGGTCAGAGCTATCCAGCAGTGGAATCTGCCGTCTCAATGGAGTGTGGTGGAGTCTCCTTCTTTGGAGTTTTTTAAACAGGCTGGATGGCCATCTATCGGGAGTGCTTTGGTGTGTGTTCCTGCATGGCAGGGGGTTGGACTGGATGGCCCTTGGGGTCTCTTTCAACTCTATGATTCTATGATTAGTATTTTGGGCACTCAGAGCTCAGTCTGTAGCTCTGTGGTACTGAGCATTTCCCACAGCCTTTGAATTAAAATTGCTTGTTCTGCTTTGTTCACATTTGTGCAAAGAGAAGGCCACTGCTAACGTCTCTTTTGTCTTTGGGAATGGCCCAGGATGTTAACTGGAACGTGCAGACTTGGGAATGTCAAGGGTCAGATAAAATGTAACTCGTGTACAAGCTGTGACTCTGCTAATGCTGATGCATGAAATTTATTTTATGCAAGTGTGAAAACAGTATAAGAAGAGAAGCCTCAAAGAATAAAATCATCCTTCCTTATTGCTACTGTTAGTAGGCTGTATTGAACACAGTTTTGATACTCGGAGCGATCCTTTGGCCAAAGTTGTTGTTGTTATGTGTGTGGGGGTTTTCTTTCCTTTCTTCCTTCCTACTTGTGTTTGGGGGTTCAATTCAGCTCCATGTCCACCTGGGGATACAACAATGTGTGGTTTGTTTACCTACCCCAACAGTGTAGCATAAATCTCTGCGTTGATTCTGCTACATAACCCTTATGGTGAATGGCGGTTGCAGTTTCGCAACCGAATGCAGCCTCAAATGGGCCTGCGTATGCAACACGGAGCCATGTACATCTGCGTGTAACCATGGCATCTTTTACACAGCTCTGCATCCGCAACCTTAAACTGAATGTGGATGCAGTTGCCAAAGAAATTCAGCTGCTTCTTTAGGGAAATTTGCATATGCATAAAAACATCAATTTCATCAGTTCTTCTCCTCTGGCTTTCTTCCTGTAAGGAAGGAATGCTCCCTACAGGAAGAAGGCAAGAGGAGAAGAACCGATAGATCCCACATTGAAAGAACGGTACATCTCTATAATTTACAACGGACATTGAAAAAAAAGTCATTAAAAAGCAGGGGCTGCCTGTAGGGCTGGGAAGCCGACTCAAGCCATTTTGGCCTGGGCAGTGTGAGAAAATAAGGAGACTTTGATGCCACTGACCCAGCCGGGTTCCTGTCTTCCCCTTGTACTGTGTGGACCAGAATCCTGTTGGGGCATTAGGTAAGGGCAGCTTCAGCTTCCAGCAGCGGTTGCGTATTTGATATGCCTGTGGAAGGAGAGACCCATTTCCCCCTGTGTCCGCCTCACAATGGCCCGGTTTAAAGGCTAGCCTGGTATGTTGAGCACAGTTCTGCCCTACGGACCTACGGCCCCTGGGAGAGCTTTAGGCTCTCCTGACACGGAACAGAATCTTGGTCCATTTCTGCACTACACTATTATAGAGCTATTATTCCACTTTCAACCTCCTGTGGGATTCTGGGGTTCGTAGTTTCCTGAGGCCCAAGAGCTCTCTGCCTGAGAGTTCTAAATGCCCCTCCCTAAACTGCAAACCCCAGGATTCCATAGGAGGTTGAAAGCGGAATAGCACCAGAACAGTGTAGGCCAGAAATGGGCTTAGTCTGTGCAAACAGATACAGGCAGCTTGCCCATCTAGAGCAGTCTATTGAGGGTTGGTGGTGGCTACCCAGGGACCCTGGTGGGATCCTTCCTGACAGTTGCCGCCCATCACCAAGGTTTGAACCTGGGACTTCTGTGTTTGAAGTAGCTCCAGACATATTTAATTGTACAGGAAGATATTGCTCCCCTATTTCCTGTACATATTGTGGACGCTTTCTTTCCTTTTCTTTTCTATCCCACATCCCAGGTATAGATATAAAGTAGAGCAAGGTGAATCAATATGTTGTTGTTGGATCATTTGCAGGAGATTCTCTAGGGTTATTGCCTCCCCAGTATAATGCCAGAAACAAAATGTATATATATTGTGTTTAAAGGCTATATGTATTATATATTCTGTTTATAACATAATTAATTCAGTAGGAAAGATCCTGTATCACACTGGTAGAGCATAAAGCTCTGCTGGGTGTAAGTCTCCTCTCTGCACCTTGGCTGCTCTCTTTACCCTCCAGCTGTCCCTGCCTGGCAGGGAGAGTCCCAATTAATCACCTTTAAAAGGCTTTAAATACCTCAAGGGCTGCCACAGAGAGGAGCGTGCAGGCGTGTTCTCTGCTGCCTCAGAGTCAGAACCAGGTCTAATGGTTTTGGGTTACAGGCGAGTAGACTGTGATTGAACATTGGAAGGAAGTTCTCCACAGGGAAGGCAGTTTAGCGTTGAAACCAATTGCCTAGAGTGGTGGCGGGGGGGGGGTCTCCTTCTCTGGACATCTTCAAAAAGAGGCTGGAGAGTTCTCTGCTGGGAATGCTGGAGATGGTGGCTCACGAGGGCCCCCCAGCTGTGATTCTTTGACCTGTTGTCCCAGTTCTTCAGCCACTTTTAAAATGCCCTGATTTCTCTCACTTCCATTTCCTCCTTTGTCCTCAGCTTATTTCAGCTGCCACAAACTGAGCTCAAATTGCAAAATTAGTTTGCATTCAACTTAGCAGGAGGGGAGGAGAGGAGAGGCTTGGCCCAAAGCAACCTGCTGCAGCGTCTCCTAGCCTGTTCGCTCTTTGCCGTTTTGTCCACTCTCTGATGTTTGGCCACACGGGTCCCAGTTCTCCTCACATCTCCTCTGTGAAATACTGGTGAGTGTGCTGTGCATCCTCCCCCCCACAACCTTTCAGTGACTGGGGAGGATGCTCAAGAAAGAGGACACCATCTCCTGGTGTCAGAGGTCCAGATGGATGCCCGTTCCTTACCTCAGAAATGGGCTGTCTGGCCATCCCTGTCCGACAGAATGGCCACAGCAGTGGTGTCCCCAAGCCTGCAGGTAGGTAGTGGCTCAGTGAAATTCCTCCATCCATCATTCCTCCCAAAGTCCTGAATACCTGAAATCCCTCCATCTGTCATGCTCCCAGCAAAGGCCTACGCAGGTATAGTTTTCAATTACATGTCTGCATATGCAGCGGTAGTTTCCAGTTAACACCTATGCAAGTTCCAAATTGTGCTGAAAGAAAAGCCAAGGTAAAAAACGGCCCTGAATGCCTAAACCATAGTAGTGCTAAGATGTGATGCTCTGCGCTGTCAAGGTTGCTCCTCAGTGTAGACAACATTGCAGAGAAAGCCTGCCTCTGTTTTTCTACCAGAAGAGAAATCTATATGCCGTGGGTTAAGCAGAGCCTTCCTTGAAGACCAGAATGGCCTGGAAAGTTGGCTTATGCTGGGCTAGAGAAAGTGTGGCCCCTGGGTTGTGGGTAGCCCCAAATGTTGCCGCTGGAAAGGGCTTCTGTTTGCCAACTGTCTCCTGGTTGCGACAGGTAATTAGGTTGGTCAGAAATAACACTTGGACTGTGGAAATGTTGACGTTTTCTGTGGAAGGATTTGTGAATTTGGGTCTTGTACCAACTGCAAATTTTTGGTTTGCTCATCTTTGTAGAGGCACCCTTTTCCTTTAGTCTTATCTGCCTACCTGAAACTTTTTTTTTTTTTTTTTGCAGGTGATCTCAGTCAGGGATCTAGTGAAATGCAAAGTGGATCTCATCCGCTTGAAGCCTGCCTGAAGCTTATGTTGCACATCTCAGCATTCAAGTCGCGTGACATAAAAGGTAAAGGGATGTGCGAACTCAGCATTCAGAGGTGGAGTGAGGAGAGTATGTTTATACTTGCTTTAAACGGTGGCTGCTTTGTTATAACCTTTATCTTTCTCTTCCTCCTGCTCCAAACTACATGCACCCCCGAGCTACAAATACTTTATAGCAGTCACACCATGTAATGCTTTGCCCTCACAGCTCTGCGTCTTCTTCTCTCCCAGCAGTTGCCAAGCCCTTGGGATGGGCACCGCTATGGCTCCAAGGTTGACTCAGCCTTCCATCCTTTCATAGGTCGGTAAAACGAGTACCTAGCTTGTTGGGGGCAATTAGCTAAAAATACATTGTAAACCGCTTAGATAACACTTAGTTGATAGGCGGTATAGAAATAAATGCTATTATTGCTAAATGGCCAATGATGGGGAGGAAGACGGCCAAGCAGTTTGCACAGGCAGCAGCTGCCGCCGCCCAGCCATCTCCCTGCCTGTCTCCTGTCATTCAGTGGCTGTAGCAGCCGTACCCCAGGATTTGGCAGCTCTTGGGGAGGAGATTTTGGATGAAGCACAAGAGACTGCTGAAAAGCCCCCTGCACAGGTAACTTCAAGTTTCAGAGGGACAGTGTGTAGTGGTTTGCAGGTTCTGGGTGACTCGGGTTCGAATCCCTCCTCAGTCTCGGAAACCCACTGAGTGACTTTGGACAAGAGAAAGGCCAAGGCAAACCTCCTCTAAACAAACCTTGCCCCCCAGAAAACCATGATAGGTTTGCCTTAAGGTCACCATAGTTTGGAAACAATTTGAAAGCACACAACCACCTCAAAAAATAATTTTTTTTAAAAAAAATGCATCACTAATGGCATTCCAGCCGCAGTGCTCATGCCAGGCTGAGAAAGGCATTAATAACCGATTCTTGATATAGAATGATATAGAATGACTTTTGGCCCCTTCCCAATCCCTCTCGCTTATAACAACTGTTGTGGCCATTTTCGCATCACACTGTCACAGTGCTATTACTCAGGCCCAAGAGCTCTCTGGCTGAGAATCCTCAATGCCCCTCCCTAAACTGCAAAACCCAGGATTCCACAGGATGCTGAAAGTGGAATAATAGCACCATAACAGTGTAGTGTGGAAATGGCCTGTGAAGTGGGGATTTTCTTTCTGAAGTTTGCATAGCCACAATAGCATCCACCCAGTGCTTTATAAACCGAAGCTGTTTTTTGTTTTTTTAAGGTAACGACCAAACAGCCATCCGAAGCGGACAGCGGCAAATACCCAGGAGTCCTAGGAGCTGTGATGTCACAGGCGTCCCTCTGAGCTCTGGAAGTCTTTCCTCAACTTTCCTTCTCCAAGTTCTGAGGCTCGGGAGATTTGACTGATTAAAAAAACTGAACAGCGAGTTGTCAAGGAAAGAACCTTCATGGCAGGTAGGTTTATGTCTCCTCCCTGGCAGATGTGGGAAAACGTAGAACACCTTGTCGGCTGTAACAGAGTAATTAAGAAATGATGATTGACTAACCAGAGCATATGGGCACCTTTTTGAGATGAATGCAGGCAAGGGAAGTGGAAAAACAGACATTAACAGTTAGGTGTCAAGTGATTGATGCAAATGACACTTTATACAACGCTGTTCAAAACAGATTTTTTTATTTTTATTTTTTTTTTCTGAGACAAACACATTGATTTTCTGGACCACAGTAGAGGATGGAAACCTTTCACAAACTTATTTATTTGAAAATACAAATATAAAATTATACTTTCCACATCTGTGATGTGAGAGACCCCCATCCATGTAGTATTTTACAACAGGGCTTCGGAAAGCCATACACAGAGACCTGAAAGATGCTTGATATATATAGATACACGTATATATATATATGTATGTATATATATATATATATTTATATATGTATATAAAAAGTCACTACCAAAGTTCGCATCATTTCATACTAAAATATAAAAGGAAGGGGCTAGGCCTGGCCACTGTGTCTTTGTTGATTAAGTACATTTAGAACCACCTGAAAAATGCCAAGACTTTGCATTGAGTTACTGATGGAATTTCAAAACGTGTACAACATATACAGTGAGATTATTTGCTATCACTAGAATTCAAAATGACACTCACGTCCCACGCATGGTGGCATTGGCGTTATGTACAGAACACAGGTTATACAGCACGGGTGACTTCCGTTTGTTTTTCAAGACAATACATTCTGATTGTTTGGTAAGTGGTGAACAAATAGCTTTGATTTTGAACTCCTTTCTTTTTTTTTATTTTTATTTTTTTGGTAATTTTTTTTTTTAAATTACAGTATTAAAGTATTGCTTAGCTGGCAGAATCTCATGCAGTGCTTGCCCGCAGCAAGAAACAGATTGGAATTGGATTCTGCGCACTTTATGAAACTCTACAGTGTATTGATGCAGACCTTTTTGGAATCTGCCAGTGTGTCTAAGGCCCCCTGTCGCTCGAAACATAGTTAGACCAGCTTCGGTTTGCTTTTCCAACCATTTTGCTTTTCAGAGAAAAAATAAAAAAAAGGAAAGAAACGACCTCAAAACAACAAAGAAAAGCTTTCCAAACAAATACACCCAAGAGTAAAAAATAAGTAGTTAGTGTTTTTTTTTGTAAACAATTTCATATGCAATATATATATTATTACATAACCATGGCTGACCTTTTGAGAAAAGAAACGTAGTAAAACTATATTGCTTTAGTCTTGTTGTGTGTTTGCATTGAATTAGATGGCAAATGGAACAGGATGGTTTGGGTGGCTGGAGTCCCTAGCCCTCATTCACACGCAAGATCGAAAGAGCCATACAAGGTTAATAGCTGGGTGGAGAAGAAGCAGAGGAAGGAGAAGAAGGAGAAGAGAAAATAAAAGTCTATACACCTTTCAGGTCATTATTATTTACCAACAATTACCCAATGATTCAACTAGCCTAGCAAGATGTGTTAACATTCATTAGCTTGTGTATATACTGCTGTACAAGGGGAACAAAATTACAGCAACAGAGCCATGCTACCTTAAAGTCCAAAGCTACAAATTCAAATTAAAAGGAACATTACGCAGAACAGGGAACAAAAAGGGACAGGTTGCTCTTCATTTTAATCAAGTCAGTTTCAGCCGAGGACAGGGTGGCGGTGTCTTTTTTGTATTTTTTCTCCCCTTTAATGGGAGGAGAAATTAAAAACTCTGGTGTCCCGACGGTGAAATTCTCGCCCTCCATTCAAGTCAATGGCAAGAAAAGAATCCTAACCTTAAGGCAGAGATTTTCTTACCGAGTTTCCTGCGGCCTGTTCACACCATAGAATTACAGTGCTATGATTCCACTTTTGACTGCCATTTTCCATCCCATGGGCTCCTGGGATTTGTAGTTTGGGGCACCAGTGTGCTCTGGCTGAGAGTTCTAAGTGCCCCTCCCTGAACTGCAGATCCCAGGATTCCATAGGATGAAACTATGGCGGTGCACGTGGAACCACAGTGCTATAATTCTCAAGTCTGGATGGGCCCAATCTCTGATTTTCATATGGCATTTTTCTTTCTCTGAATGAATGCATTAAGGTGTTTTGAGGCACAAGAAAACCTTTTCCCAATGTGCTCTTTCCACGGAGGTGCACAAAGCATTTCCTGCTCCACACAAGTGGCGCTTTTCATTCCCTGTTTGCACCAGCTATGAGGTTTATTTTCCCTCACTCCAAGGCAATGTTTACTTGGAAAGGGACATTTGGAATAAAACGAAGATGAAGGCCATTTCCGCACTACCCTGTTATAGTGCCATTATTCCACT
This sequence comes from Iguana delicatissima, assembly GCA_948472985.1. Taxonomy (NCBI): domain Eukaryota; kingdom Metazoa; phylum Chordata; class Lepidosauria; order Squamata; family Iguanidae; genus Iguana; species Iguana delicatissima. The sequence goes on from CAOKZL010000007.1 coordinate 483,274, forward strand.
TTCAACATCCTGTGGAATTCTGGAGTTTATAGTTTACTGAGGCCCTCTAAATGCCCCTCCCTAAACTGCCAACCCCAAGACTCCATAGGATGTTGAAAGTGGAATAACAGCTCTATAACAGTGTAGTGCGGAAACGGCCGAAGTTTTGTGCCTGCCGTCCTTGACTAAAACAAAGTAGCAGCTGTACCTTTTGTGTTTAAAATTAATCTCCTTAAAAAAAAATAAAAATTAATTAAAAAAAAAAGCCCAAATCTTTTAAATCAGACTTCTAGATGAATGAGGGAACTAAAATGAATCTCAGCCTAGGAAGCCACTTCAAAAACATAATTGGGCTCCACACACGTTGTGCTATGATGAGCCACTGGGGCTTTTCAAAAAGGTATAGAAACATCTAAAACATATTCACACAGGTTATCAATTTTTTTCTTCTGAGCGTTCTTTTTTAAAAAAATATTTTTTTCTCTTAGTAAAATCATTTTATTATACCATGCCTCCCTCTTTTTTTATTATTATTTTAAAAAATAAATTAAAAAAATCCAGTTTTGCATATCTAGCATGAGCGTTTAAGGTAGTATGGCACACCCTCTTTACAAAAGTCAAAGGGTGGGGGAATCGACAAAATGCCGCAGGAGTTTTGCCAGCATTTCTTCTTTTCTTTTTAACGTTGTGAGACCTTTGGTTAGTTGAAACCACATGAGATCAGCGGAAAGGAAGGAAGAAAGAAACGAAACAGGAAAAAAAAATTAAATTAAAAAACAAAACCTGCCTGAAATTATTAGCATTTCTTTTTGTCATTTAAATAAGAGAAAGTTCTATCCTTACTGGTCCTAAATCTGAATAACTACGTCTATGTATTTAACCTTAAGTACAATACAACTACCAATATGTACTAGAAGAGGAAGAAAGAGAAGAAAAGAGGAAGGGTTAGGGGGTGGGGTGGGGTCACTACGACACTAGAATCAGGACAGCACTCTTACAAGATAGTCATTTTTATACATTATTAACATACAACAGTGATCAACAAAGAATCTTCTATGAGGTGACAGGGACCGAATGAGGAGGAACACGCGGTAGTATACAGTCCAGGCACACGCTCTCAGGAACGACGCCCGAGAAAGCTCCCCTCTCCTGGGAAACGACCCGGGAGCTCTGCGGGACCCTTCCCCGCGGGGCCCGGAGGGGGACAGACCCTCCCTCATTGACACAGGAGCATCCACAAAAGAAGTTCTCGTCAGGTTGTACTGTGATGTCCTCTACATCGATTAAAGAGTAATTAAAAATACCTATTATCTCTATTGATGCTTCCCTGAAACTTTTGCTTTGTTTTTGTTTTGTAAAAACACACTTGACTCTCAGGGAATTTAGTTTCTGGTTAATTACTTTTATTTACTTATTAGTTATTAATTATTAATTATCATCATCATCATTATTTCTTTTCTTTTTTTAGTGTACTACTTGATCAAGTCTCGATAGTTTTTTTTTTTTTTTCTAAAAAGCGTCCAGCATTCTGGTTTTTAAACCTGGTTGTTTTTCAAATAAGAAAATAAGAACTCAAAATATTATACAACATTCCCCGCCCACCCCCACCCCAAGAAAACAACCTATGATTTTCGTCGTTCTTGTTGACCTAAAAAAACAAAACAAGGAAAAAAATGTGGATTTTCCCCCCTCCTCCTTACAGTTAGCATTATGGTGCCTCGGTGAGTGTTCGAAGATGCCTTGCTCTAAGTTGTCTATTGAACATCTACATTAGTCTACTTGTTAGTAAAATTTTACAAAAATAGGAGTGCAGCAGCCTTTTTTTTTCTCTTAACAAATGTCGCATTCAGTGTCTTATTCTGGCTGTACCTAGAGTACCAAATTTATAAACGTAACAATTTAAAAAAATATTAATAAAACTTGTCAATATTAATGTTTAAAAAAAAGAATATATCCACACTATAGTTATGCTTGTAATATCACCTACTGTGTTGTACTTCGAGTTGCTGTTGCCGGCCTATTTGACCCATATTAAAAAAATTAAATTAAAAAATATCCTTCATAAGTCTCCTCCCCAGCAGAGGACCATATATATAACAGCCAAACATTAAACATGTGCAAATCTGAAATTGTCAGTTTTTCCCTACCAGTCACAGTGCAATGATGTTTTTATACATTTTTTTTTCAAATCTGTTTTCATCTATAATAAATTAAGCTTCTCTTGCGTCTAGGGTGATAAACTTGAAGCACTGAGGTATTCAGAACAAATTTTTTACTTTTAAAAAAATCTTTGCTTTTCCTAATTTGTTAATATAGGAAAGAAATGGATACAAGGTGAGAAGATGCAAGCATTTACCGCCTCTCCCCCCTGCCGCCGCCCCGCCACAGCCCGGGACCCTTCAAGACGACTTGCGCTTGGTCAAGTGCACTGCGGGAGACGTGGAGGGAGCTGAAATGGATGGACAGTCAGGTGATCTAAACGTAATGCTTTTAAAAAAAGTGTGCTTGAAACTTTAAATACCTTTTTTAAATATTAAAATTTTAAGCTTTTTCAGTCTTGGGAAAAGCAGTGTCTTTTTTTGTTTTTTTAAGAACTTAAAAAGGTAACTAGACTGTTAACTTTTAAAGGTGTGCACAGATGTCTAGTTAATATGCTGGTATGACGCTAGTACAGTTATAAGGTCTAACATCTACAGAGCAAGCTAAACAGTGTTGATCGAACTGCTACGGGCCAGCTCTGGCAGTTGATCTCGAAAGTTTAAAAACGTTAGGGCGCAAATCTATCAGAAACTCACCTGAACATGTGCTGGCGAGATGGATGGGAGGGTCACGAGGACGCTTGGGTGCCCTGGCGCATCTCCCATCCCGGGCCCAGGACGTGAAGTGGAGGAGATTCTGGTAGATTGCGTGCCCTTAAATCGTCATCGTTTTCTTCAGTTCAGTACAGAAACTGCCTTAGTCTGACTCCCATCACAAAAATATTATGCATTTCTTTCTCTCTTTTTTTAATAGTTTATATGTAAGTTAATGGAATTGTATTTACAGTATTTATTCATTTTTTTAGAATTCACAATTTCAAAAAACCTTATCGCCTCTATTTTTTTAACAACAGAAAATGCACTTATAGAAAAAAAGGACCCCAAAAAATTTTGTGGTCCTCACCTTATTGCCGAAAATAGATATAATTAGGTTAACTAATAGAAAGAACTGCTAGAGATTCTGCTATTGAGCCAGCCTCCTATTCCCCATCCAGCATAAAATAGAATATTTCTGCTTGCTTGTCTTGCTTGCTCTACTTCTAAGTTCAGTGTGTGCTAAATTCCACCTGAAAAAATGTTTTTTCCCCCAGCTTCAGAATTGGTACCAGTCAACTGAAAAAAATCATGTTACCATTTCAGCTTCTTTTAAGCGACAAAAAAAGAAAGAAAAGGGGTGGGGGAGGATCAAAAAGCAAAGCAAAGAAACCCTTAATATATAAACAGTTATATTATGGTTAGGTTTTTTCCTAAAATACACAAAGTAGCAGATCTACGTGACTATAAGCCTACGTCAAAAATACTACAAAAATGTGATTAAAATAGAATTCAAAGGGGAAAAAAAAGCAAGGAAAATAATAAAATGAAAAAAATGGATTATATATATACACATTTTTGTTTTTGTTTTTTAAAAGCTGTTGTTCTATAGTACAGCAGGTTCATGAGATGATAAAGAGATTTTGGACAACCCAAATCCACTGAGTGCCACCTCCAGTTTGTGTGGGTTATTGGTGATGATGCAATGCTCGAAGTCTGAGGATGTACCACCTAAACATGGAACCATTCAAAAACTTCGCCCTGTCTTGCCTGGACATCCAGATATACTCTACAGGGGAGAGAGAAAGAGGGAGGGAATAAATAAAAAAACAAAATCATTACATCTCCATCTTAAGACTCAGGCTCGTCCTTATATGTAGCAGAGGCCCCTAAAATGAATTATGAACTCACAGTGTAGTCAGCACATGGATGTGGTCTTTCTGGGAGTCAGTTTGCTCCACAAAGCCACCACAGATCAAGGGGAGGGGGAAGGCTTTTATGTATTATCGACTACACTGTAGATATGGCTTATATCAAAAAGGGGGTCTTGATTTATTATATCCTAGGCTGTGTAGTAAGGCTAGCAAAATGGCAACCAAACTTCTGCAAAAAGGAAGCCTGCAGAGTTGTACGGTTGCCAACGCCTCCTTCGCTGCCCCCGTGATCCTGCTTTTGGGCGTCTTATGGGCTGGCACCAGTAGAGGAGCCCTGCGCTCCTCTCTCCATTGGGAATCTTATTTGGAAACTACCCCCACCTGCCCTTGGCAAACTTCTGAGATCTTATTATAAGCCCTGCTGGTAAATATACCTTCCCCATTATAAAGCTTGGTGCTCGTAGTGGTTTTATGGGAGGTGGATTGGTTCAGCTACTGTTGGTATCAGAACTAGGTTGGGTTGGGATAAAATTCCTACAGTGATGGAATGAGAGGAGATGAGGCAGGGGATAATGCAAGCAGCTTCAGTTCTCTTCACCTCCCTGGAATCTTAATGTAAAAACAGAGGACACCCCTCAGTCCACCAATATGAGGAAGATACACACAAAGACAAGCAGAGCATTGCCTCTCACAGATCCTTATACCATGCCAGGCTGAAATGCAATCAGTGCCCATCTGATAAACCACGGTGTACCGATCTGGGGACAAGCCATGAGCCTTTTCTAGTTCATGTATCCCAGGAAGCTATGTTTTCAAAATTTCTAAGAACAGATGAGAAATGTTTGCCTGTTGAACCAAAAACAGCAGAGTCTTTGTGTTGCCCTAAAGCCTAACAAATGTATCATAGAGTAAGAGTTTGTGGGCGACAGGCCGCTTCATTAGACCCAAAATTCATGTGTGCACGGGGTGTGGTAGAATAAAACGAAGTCCAAAAGTAAAGTCCCTACAAAATGAAGCCCATGGGAATTCTGCATTGGATTTCCCTCTGACCCTCACTGTCCACAAGTCCCCCATCTCCAAGCAGGCTAGGTAGTCCTTACCTTAAATTTAGGCAAATACAACAAATGTGTCAGTCTTGCGGCTGCCACGGGAGTTGCAGTGCTGTAAGAGAGCGCTTGCCTGAAGCTGGCTGACTAGAGGAAAGAAGGCAAGACAACAGCACGGAACAAAGCTCAGGCGCTCACAAGCTTTGCCTGCCTTATGCTATGATCCTGGAGGAAAGTGCAGTAGGGGTATCTTTGTAGTTAAACCAGGCTTAGGTAAGAACACCACCAGCTTAAAAAGGGAAACTCTGCCATTTAATTTTTTTTTCAGGACTGTACCGTTCCATTATGGAACTAAAAAATTTATAAGCCAGATCACAAAGGATATTTAAGCAGCTAACAGATAACAATGGCCTGATAATAAAATGATGATAACAATAATGATCTAGAACTGATCATTTCATAAAAGTTTCATTTAACTCACTCGCTTTGGTAAATATCTTCCCTAAGAATGAACATAATTATGAATATGCCAATGAGGGTACACTTCCCCCCCCCGCCATGTAGGAAAGTAATGACAAATATTCTTTATACCCTAACTGACAACTAATGGGGATAGAAGTCTGACATCATATGTTGGACCTTATGTTGTCCACTCTTGGGCTTAAGAGAGTTCTGATTTGAAATGCATATTCTGGTGAGAGAGCTAGGGACCCAGAAATTCTTGACTAAAATTTCTGCTCCACCAGAAACTTTTAAATCAGCTGTAAGACAAGAATCTCTCATCCGTAATCAGGAGACTACAGGGAATGCAGGGTTGTTATGAGGCTTAACGACATAATGCATGTGAAGAAATTCTATGTGTTTTAAGGCTAAGGATTATTATCAAAGTTATTAATGACTAATATTTTTATTGTTAAAAACAGACAGTATCCTGTTATGATGTCATAAGTTAGATTTAGGGCACTGTTATTGCTTTGTATTTTCTGCTGTGATCCTGGCACCATTTCCGCAACTGCAAATTATCCTGAAACCCACTTTAAAAGCCAGTCAGCCATCAAGAGCGGCAGAGTCCTATTCTGCTGGCAAGCTGGATGTTGCATGAGGGCAGCCCTCTCCTGCCAGAGAGTGAGGCTGCAAGGAAGTATTGCAACAGGCCCAGGGCTACTCAACATCTTTATCAATGACGTGGATGAAGGAGTAGAGGGCATGCTGATCAAATTTGCAGATGACACCAAATTGGGAAGAGTTGCTAATACCCCAGAGGACAGGATCAAAATTCAAAATGACCTTAGCAGATTGGAGATCTGGGCCAGGGATGAGAAAATGAATTTCAACAGAGAGAAATGTAAGGTCCTACATCCAGGCAGAAAAAATGAAATGCACCAATATAGGATGGGAGACACTTGGCTGGACTACAATACGTGTGAAAGGGATCTAGGAGTCTTGGTCGGCGACAAGCTGAACATGAGTCAGCAGTGTGATGCGGCAGTCAAGAAAGCCAACACAATTCTTGGTTGCATCAATAGAAGTATGGTGCCAAGATCAAGCAGAACAGTTGTACCATTCTATTCTGCTTTGGAATACTGTGTCCAGTTCTGGGCACCTCATTTCAGGAAGGATATTGGCAAGCTCGAGCTTGTCCAGAGAAGGGTGATCAAAAGGGTGAAGGGTCTGGAAGCCATGAACCCCTTTGAGGAGCAGCTTAGGGAGCTGGGGATGTTTAGTCTACAGAAGAGAAGGTTGAGAGGGGACATGAGAGCCATGTTTAAATAGTTGAAAGTATGTCATGTCAAGGAGGGAGCGAGCTTGTTTTCCACTGCTCCAGAGACTAAAACAAGGAGCAGTGGATTCAAACTACAGAAGAAGAGATTCCTCCTGAGCCTCAGGAAGAACTTCCTGACGGTCAGAGCTGTCCGGCAGTGGAATCGGCTGCCTCAGTGGAGTGTGGTGTGGAGGTTTTAAAAGAGAGGCTGGATGGCCATCTGTTGGGAGTGCTTTGATATGTGTTCCTACATGACCAAAGGGGGTTGAACTGGACGGCCCCTGTGGTCTCTTCCAACTCTATATTTCTATGATTCTAGGTCTTCCGAGCGGTCCCTGCGTCTGCAGTGACACGGCCACCAGCAGAAGCGGCCTCTCTCCCACTGGATGCCTGCTTGGCTGTTAAGGTGGGTTTCATCAGGGGTCAAGTAGGGAGTTAAGGAGTAGCTATAATGCTATGATGACACGTTTGATGGAGGATCTTGGACATCATTATATCATCTATCATCTGTTATTATTACTGCTGAATAGTACAAACCACATTCCAACTAGAACATGTTAGAAAAGGTCATTTCAGTCACATCACTGTTCTTTTTAAGAACATGCATCTGATAGATGAGGTAATTGTCACAGGAACAAGAATGCTAACAAGGGGAAGACTAACAGCCTTTGAAGCTGTATGGTAAAATATTTGAATGTGTTTCCTAGGAATGGCGGTTTTAAAAAGGAAAAATGGCCTAAGCCATTTTTAACTGGACCTCATTACTTTATAGTAGCGCTTTTCTTGATTAATAAGCAGTGTTAAGGAACTCTTCTTGCCTTCTTCATGCCTGCAACGATGGTTACAATTTTAGCAAGCATGAGATGAGTTATGTTAGTGAATATCTTAATCTAGCTAACACTGTTTTCTTGTTAGCATAAAAACACCCTTTTTAACATTCTCTTAGCATTTGTAACAAGATCATATCAAAACCTACTCTGAGTAACTTTAACATCGCACACTATTTGGGCAGCTATCTTGAGACCAAATCCTTTTTACATGATGATGAATCTAGAATAAACGCATGGTTTTTGGAAGAAATCGGTGGAGTTATTCTGCCCTCAGCAGGCACTCAAAGCACATAGGGCAGAAAAATCCCCCCTTAGCAATACTGGTGATGAGTACAGGGATGTGTTTATTTAGTACAGTTATATCCTGCCTTTCTTCCCTCATGGAATTCAAGGCACTTCTTCAGCGGGGGTGGCTGTTCAGGTAGGCTCTCCTCCCGGCACCAAGAGGCCCAGACTTGCTTAGCTTCAGCCAGGTATCTTCGCTACGGGCTGACAAGAATGGGGTGAACTCAGGCTTTACATTCATGCAACCACCGGGCTAGCAAGAGAATCATGGAAGGAGGGCTGTTAATGTATTTCTCAGGGGATGCAAGAGATAGAACTTGGACAATGTGTTTTAACCCTGTAAAACAAACCTTTTCCTGGCCGCTTAAACCACACTACCATCCACTTACTGCTCACAGCTTTGACTCCCAAGATGGTCCACAAAACAGCATGCCGCATCTACTTAATTTCAGCAGGTACGATATTCATTCCATGCACTGATTTTTAATTTGGAATGCGTGACAGATTAGACACACAATTAGAATTAGCATCAAAATATAGCATTTGCTGCATTTAATATAAATCTATATCTATATTTATGTATTTATAGATATAGATATACCTGGTCATAGACTGTTTTGAGGAATTATTTTCCAGGCTAAAAATTTGTAATAGGAAGTACGCAAAAGCATACGCTACTGGGATGAAAACCAACAGATCACGGCAAGGGGAAGGAAACGGGTAGGGATCCAGATTGAACCCTAGCATTTCATTTGTTGAGATGTATTTGTCCTTTGAAATTTGCGGTATTTGATCTGTAAGTAGGAAGAGTACTTACTGTGGTACGATATTTTGTATAACACTGAAATGAGTTTATCATGCAATAAAGCACTGTATGTTTAGAAAGTGCTTTTTTGGTATTTGTGCAAATCTGCAGTTCTTTGCTTAGAATCTGCAGCACTCTTGTAATACTTGTAATGATTTCATTTTGAAAAATGACAGAAATAGTACAGACTTCTTACAAAATTAGTTCAAGATCCCTTTCCAGTTTCCATCCCTCAAGAAACTGCTTTTGTTGGGGGAAAGGAACTTTTAAGCAGGGAGGGGGACAATCAAAGATAGGGAGAAAGGAAAGGAAAGGAGTATAACAAAAAAAAAATAAGGTAAGAGAGAAGGGACATAAGCAGAAAATATAAATGTTATATACTGGAATACCTCCAAGTGAGATGGCAACCAACCCTGTGTAACGTTTCAATGGTATCCATTTGTAAAAGCCGTTGCAATCAAAGGCCCCTAAAATTGTACAATTGTTAATGTCATCAGTGTGAAGAGATTATGATTTTTTTCAAATTTTTATAGCTTGCATGAAATTATTATTTATTTATTTTTAAAAAATCACAAGTCTGTGTGATGTCAGCATGAATCTGGCTGCTGTCTGATCCTGCTAACAAATCTTAACAGGTTCAGTGCCGGGCGTACTCTTCTAGGACCAGGTAAATTTGGAATTGCACTTCTGAAGCTGTGGTTAGTAAAAACAGTTGGTGTGAAACCTATTAGAAAGGCAGCCGTTCCTGCAGAATGTTATCAGACATGAAATTAAAGAGCCAGCCATGTGCAGGTATACACAAAATAATCCAAAAGGTCACACGAGTCCAAGGAAAGCACTCCGCCGAGCACTGTGTTATTCTTTGGAAACTAGGCTGCAGCAAAGGTCAACACCACACACCTTTTTCAAGCACAACCCAATCTTTTCCTTTAGGGGGAAAAAGGGGGAAATGAGGAGAGTTGTAAGTGGTAATAGACGGCAGCTTGTATTGCTGTAGCTCTTAACAGAATAATCATCTATATTTCACTATATAGGCAATGGAATTTGTAGATTACTCAGGTAACATTATGAGGGGAGGACAGAATTGCACAACGGTTCTATATGTTAGTACCTGAATTTGTATGGTGGAATATTTCCAGCACTTAAAAAAAAATTAAATAGGTAGTGCAAATGTTACGTAGGTGTAAGTTTATATGGAACCTTCCAAATTTCATTTGAATCAATTTGGTTAAGTGGCCTTTAAATAGCAGCAGGCATTCATGCTAACACACACCGTCGGAACGCAGTAAAATCAAAGGAAATGAAACCCCGCATGCAACTTGTTAAGCAAAATTTCCACTCCCAAATTAGTAATTTTCAGTCCCCAAATTATTAATAATGATCCATTAATACTAAAAACATTTCCAACCTTGCTTGAGAAAATTTATGCTGAAAACCTGCTAGCAGTTTTTGCTGACATGCAGATTAAAAGGAACTGCCTCACTCCCTTGTTCAGCTCGAAGCACGTGACTATTTTGCCTCCTCCACTATACAATAGATATACCTGGTCATAGACAATAGTTTCAGCGTCTAAATGCAGATTGGAAGATGATTTGGACACAGAGTGGATGTCTTGGATGACCCTTGGTCTGAGATGGTTAGAAAATCCCCCCCTCACGTGAATCCGTTTACCCATAGCTCTTAAGGCACAGAACATACAAGTGTTCATATGAAATGTTATATCAATGTGTAGTGACTAGCCACATTAAGGCCACTTCCACACTAGACTGTTATAGTGCTATTATTCCACTTTCAACATCCTATGGAATCCTGGGGCCTTTGAGACCCTTCCCTAAACTGCAAACCCCAGGATTCCATAGGATGTTGAAAGTGGAATAATAGCACTATAACAGTCTAGTGCAGAAATGGCCTAGGAGTAAATGAAGCATTCCACTTGAGCAGTACCATCCCAGGTCATTCCCTGCCTTCCATTTCGAAGTCTGAAGGAGACTCCTGAAAATGACTTCTCTACCCATTCTTGAGCCTATTTCTTTGAAAGGCACAACTCAATGGAGTACAGAATCTCTCGTTGAGCAGCAAATAGAGCTACCGCTCTTTCTAAGAAACACATTTTGGACATGCCAGTCAACTTTTTGGAATACTGTGATGACTTCAAATTAGGATAGAATTCCTGTCTGTTGCTTCTGGATTATTTTCCAGTACAGATGATTTAAGCATTTTTCAGGACTATGGATGGCCTGCTTATGGAGATGTCCACAGATTCTCTTAAAGAGAAGCACATGCTGGTGGCCCTGGTGTGCTATGGAACCTGACGGATGGGAGAACATTCCCCGACCCCCCACTCCTTTTGCGTCTCCTTTATGGGCAGAAATACACTGTATACCATCAAATGGACACTGCTCAGTGGCTGATTTTTATCTGAAACAAGGGAGCCAAATGTTATGTCCAGTCCTGGTTGCAAAAGATCTTCACATGAGATCGGGCTGAAATGAGGTGTCATTGTGTTTGCGAGTCCCAGGCTAATGGTCTGCTATTACCGCCATCCAAAATGTGAAGTTTCATTTTTATGGCACCCATAGAGGAGGCGGCTGGGGTGGGGGGGCAAAGTCACACAAATAGATTCAATCTAGCTTCTAATTCACCTGACGGATGGGGCTCTGGGGGCATTCTGCTTCGAAAGGTCTATTAGTAAATGGAGTTGGTTATATATAAAAGGCCATTACCTGATAGCCAAACAAAACAACACTGCACAAGGCCAGCTAACTCTGCTCATTCGGGAGACCAAGACAGGGCAGGAAAAGTAAACAAGAAAAGAACGAGGCCTACTTACAGCAATTCCATGCCCAAAGCTGGAGCCAGGCTGGGGGCTGGCTGCACTTATGTAGTTACCAACACCGGAGTCTTGACTGGCTGTACCATAGAGGTCGGCAACTGGACCCGGGCTGTTTGCCCCTGGAAACCCTCCGGGCCGGGCTGGGTTGGAGCCTGCCGGGGAAGCAGGGGCGCCAAAATTCGGTTGAGCACTGTAGCTATTCAAGACTGGTGTGCAGAGAATAAAGCCGAGTATGAGGCCAGAAGCCAAGCATGCACAGTTATTACAAAGCCAAACACTAATTAAAATGAAAAAAAAGAAAAGGAAAGAAAACAGCCTAGGTCCAACTTCTAACATTTAACCAAGGCCATGCGAAAGAAGAGCAAGTATTTGATAATAGTCAGCCCATACTACTACGAAGCTTGGCGCTCCAAATATATAGAAATATGTATAAAGAGAGAAGAAAAAAAACATCATTCAACACACTACTGCAACCAGAGACTGTGGGTGCTCAGTTTCACCAGATTATCACAAAAAATATGTATTTTCCAACATCTGATTTGATGCTCATGCAGTAGTAAAACAAGTTTTCTAAAATCTGGGCACGTCGAGGCAGCATTCACATCCCATGCAAACTACAAAGGAACTAGTTTTAGACTACACATTGTGTTAATATTGATATTAAATGTTGACAGCAAAGAAAGCAAATCAGAGCTAGGAAAACTGTTTCTTTTTGGATCCCTTGGAAATGTTCAGATTTTTTAAAAAAAATACAACCTATTCCCCACCCCCCATCCTGAAGATAAGTGAAGATTTGGAGGTTTGAAATGTTTTTGTTTTCTTTAAATTAAAACAAACAAACAAACAAATGATATGCAATGGAACATTTGGGATTATTTTAGGTACAAGAGATGGATTAGTCGCATTTGCTTTACCCTCTTAAATTTAAACATGTAAGTGCCTGCCTCCCTATCTCAAAAGTCTTATTCTAGTCCTAACCAAATGAACAGCTACAAGCAGAAATAATCCTGCAAATTGATATACTATGAAATTTAATTATTTCTACATAGCTCACTAAAGAATCCAGTGGCACTGAAGAATCCAATTGCTACCAATGAAAAGAGGTTGCTCTTTCTTATGACTGTTTGATAGTAATAAAGTCCGCATCCTTCTCATCAGAGGAAGGTGAACTGGACTGGTTCTTTTCTCAAAGACTGGGAAAACTACCTGCTTTATCCTTTGCAAGAGTCCCCTCTCCCCTCTGCATCCGTATCAAGATAAGCTGAACTATTTCTTCAGCTGATCATTCTTGACCTTTCAGTGTCTATTGCTTAATTATCCTGAACAAGATGCTCTAAAGTAGCTCCAACTATAACACAAGGATTTTACTGAATAAACCTTCCTACTGCTGGACTACTTGCCATGCCTGGAAGAGGTCTGCTTTGTAAAGTAATTGGTAGAAATATTTGAAAAATGTTCACCAAAAAAATGTATATACAAATAGAAGGGCTATGGGAGTAAGTATTAAGCACTCATGAGACCAGTCTTCCCTGATAGGAAAACAGCGCACTGTTTCCAATTCTCCCTAGGGGGAAATGAAATGGGAAAGTTACAGAGTAATGCTGGCCTTTCCATAGTTTTGAATGTTTTCAGCCTCCTTGAAGATGCAAGCTTGCATGGCTTCCCAGAGGTCAAAAGGCATGCAGCCTCGAGGTACAGGGGGGTACCTGCTTCCTCATCCCATTCCTCCCTTCCCAACTGAATGAGGAATACTTTCTTGAGTTAGATGCCTGTGGCATTTCACAATTAGTCTGCATCTTGCAGGCTAACCTCTGTCCTCTGAGTCAACTGTCTACTGAGAGTGACTATGAGGCCAACAAACACTACTATGTGGAAAACCAAGGGCCTACTCCAAAGTCCCACACACCAAATGGGGGTCTCTCCATCTCTATCAGCTACTCATACTTTAAAATAGAACAAAAAAGCAAATGAAAACAGAAACAATTGAAATATTGGATGTAGGTAATTGGCACCCTCTAAACAACATAACCCTAGAAGGTCCTAAAATTATGGTTGACCATAAACATGCAACCACTACAACAACGCTGCTGAGAAGCAAACATGGAGTGAACGGCAATAACAAAGCTGTTTAGGGCCAATTCCTCACTGACATATCCCATCTATAGCTAAAAATTTAAGTAAAAACCTGGCTGAGACAAACTGACGGGGAGAATTTATGGAGAAGGGTGGGGAGATTCATACAGCAGCATTATATATATTTGGCAGCGTAGTTTCAGCATGAGATGGAGGGCAGAACCAAAGAAAGTAACTCCATAGTGCTAGGCGGCACTGGGAAAACAAAGCACTTTTAAAATATTAAAGATTAAATGTCAAGCTAACATTTGGCATTCTCACTCATGGAGAAAAACATCCAGCTGAGATATTCGGAGGACCTTTATTAACTTGCTAGGGCAGACTTTTCTTTTCCAGTTCAGTAAAGTGGATATAGGCCTTGCTGACAGCTTGCCAGGAAAAAACTCCATTACCCAGGCGGATAAATGTGCGGGCTTTTGTAGCGAGCAACACACACACATGCATACACACTCCAGACGGAAGGAGGGCTAAATCATACCATCTGGAGGTGGCCTGTGTAGGAGGTAGAGGCGGCTGCCTTGATAACTCGGGGTGATTGAGGAGGCCTTAGTGCTGGAGTCTCCTTAAGCATGCTCGGCAAAGGGGCACGGTGCTTTGGAGACACGAACGGAGTGGGGAGTGGGTTATTCTGAGGCCTTTCTGCACCCTAACTTATACTGTCATCCTCCAGTGGTGATCCTGGCAGTGGGAAGGGAGCACAACGGGAAGGCTCCCCTCCGCACCAGACCGGCTCCCAGCGGAAGGGAGCGCAATGGACAGGCCCCTCTTCTTTCCGCATTGCAGACGAGCACTTTCTTGTGCTGCGCTGGGGCAAGAAGTGCCTCCATCACATTTCTGAGCCTTCTGCACAGCAGGTAAGTGTGAGAGGATTGCGTGATTGTGCGTCATTGACGGGGAAAACCCATCAATGATTTACTCCACGATCATGCCAACTGGTGACAGGAGAAGGAAGGGACCGTGACGATGTCATGCAGAAGCGTCATCGTGGTCCCGCTCCTCTCGTGTTGCCATCACGGGACGACACCTGTCTGCAGAAAAGGCCTTAGATCCCTCAGTCTGGCAAAGGAGTTGCTACTGTTTGCAATTCACTCACCAGCACCAAAGGTGGAACAACTTTTAAATAAAAAAAAAAACAGCTACAAAGCTAAGAACGCAGGCAACAACGATTTTGGAACTCAGCTTCTCTGCCTCACCTCAGGGTGATTGAGAGACAAATATCACCATGCTGGACCCAAAGCTCTAAGGCACGCTGGGCTTGGCAGTCAAATGATGAGTCAAACACAGACAACTGACCTCCTCTTTATCATTTGAATTTTTTAAAACAATAACCTACTGCTATATAGATCAGGGTTGTGACCCCCACCTGTTTCTGCCTTCTCTGCAAACAAATCTACTGAAAGTTTATATTTTACATTACATAGGTGGAGTCCAAAATGTTGAAGCTAGTGCTTTCGGTAGTTGAGGCTTTACAAATGCCTTCCCACTTTTTGATAATTAGTTGGCTAAGACTTGTTTTAATGAGTCACGTGTCCAACCTTACTTGATGGGAAGAGGACGTCACACTGCGGGAATTAACCTGAGCAGAACCAATGGTATGGATCCAGATCTAGTCACATTTACAGCAGATGTGTTTAAATCAGTGGGATTTAAATCAGACATAAACAACTTACCCTACTGGTTTTAATTTAGACTGCTCTAAACATAACACCCGGAAGATGCCTGCCTGTGAAGGGCTGGGTCTAGTTAGTACTTTAAGCATAACTGTGGGTAGATCCAACTGGCTGATATCGTGTTTGAGGCTGGGAGAACAGGCGGTTCTGCCCTTGTAGTCACGTGGATCCCAGAGCGGGAGGACGCAACTGTCGCCAGGCCAGCAGAGGTGTGAAGGAGTGTTCCCAATGGACTCTCACTGTCTAGTCCGTGATATTAATGGTAACAGCCCATTTCTGGAAACTTGCCTTTCACAACTGCTAGACATGCACACCCACACCCAAAACGCATCCCTGTTTGCATATTCACTCTTTGGTTACAAAGTCTGAAAAACAGCAGTGGAATATACAAAGTCATGGCTAATTTCCCACTGTGCGAGTCACATTGTGATAGTCTACTCTGATTGCACTTCTTACTAAATGGTTCTTTGGGTTGGGGCGCAAAGCTCTGTTTGGGGGCTGCCGCATGGCCTCCATCATAGCGTGGAAACTGTTATGTGAGCAGGCACCTTGAGTAATGTCGGGAGGAAGAGTTATGCTGTGTAGTTATGCTAGTGTAACGGTTGGGGATGGTAGGATAAAGCTTCAAGTGGATTCCGGCCTTTTTGGATAGCCCAGATTTCACTGGCTCTCCGTCAAGTGCAGATGAACACCCAACCATAAAGCCAAACCTCTTCAGCACTATTCAAAGCAACCTCCAATGTGTATCTCTTCATACCAAGGATGCCATCGCACTTGCCTGGTTTGTGCTCCTGGAAAAGAACTAAATAGGCTCACTCACACTGCCAGGGGAATTCAAGAAGGTGTTTGAAGGGGAAAAAATGTCTCTTGTTACTAGGAGCAGCAATGGCAAAGCCTACATGAGCAAACATCTAGGCTTCTGAGTCACTCAGGGAATTCCATTTTCAGCATCCAGTCCGCTTCCCCCGACCCGCATTGCAATGATTTTTAGTCCAATTATTTTAGATGGCAAACACTCTGAGAACACAAATCCCGAGCTGGTCCAACCTGATCCCACGCTCTGTTCTGCTGCAGTCTGAAGTGAACTGAGTTTCCTTGTTTTGTTTAGCAGTAATGGTGAAATTCTCCAGAGCCAAACTTGATCTTATCCAAGGGAGAGGTGAATTCTCCCTGGCCCCCAACTTCCTCTTTGAGTGTTTCGATTTCCAACCGCCCTACATGGACTTCCTTGGGGTTTTTATGTGATCCCTCCACCCTTTAAGAACTAGGACAAATTCAAAGCAGTTCGAAAGAGAGGGTTGAAAAGCGTACAAAAAAAAAATTCTGGTTGTATTGGAAGTTGCCTTGGATGAACAATTTAATGATGGGGTCCCATCTGCTTTTATTTCTGGAGCCCAAGCAATCATGCCATGTGGCTGGAATCCACTTGAATCACCAGGCAGACACCAAGTTTGTGGGAAACAACAATCATCCAAGTTTGTGTGATTGCAACAAGGCAGCTGAAAGGCTCCTACTGCATTTGAAGTAGTTCTTCAATAAAGTGTGTGAGCGTGCAAAGGTGTGTGGTGTGAGGAAGGAAGACTAGTGGAATGGGAACATCCTTGGGAGAACGTCATCGTGAAAGTTCAGGGCCTCACATGCAAAGCATTTCTGGCACTTGGAGGAATCATCTCTTCCAGCATGGCACAGACAAGCCAACGGCTGCTGTCCTCTTCGTTATATAATTACCAATGTGTATGCCAGTTTCAAGCAATCCAACACTGCTCCCTCCTCCCCTTTCTTCTTTTTAAAAGAAAGAATAGTCATGTTGCTTTAAATCGGGCAAAGTCTGGCACGTTTTAATTGGCTCAGTACAATGTGCCAAAGGAGCTGCTACTGCAGGACTACCAATACGTTACACGATATCCCTGGGTTCTTGTACTAAGGGATAAGTGAGGTATTTACCAATATACAACTACTTCTGTGCAGTGGCCATGTGGACTCTACGGAGAGAGACGGAATCTATGAAGGCATACCGTCTAGCTTGTGATGAAATAAAGAGCAACAATCTCTGGAAATTTTACAAGCCAATTTTGGGAATTCCCTTTCACAACTATAAAACACCCATGCGTTACTGTTTGTGCCTTTACTGTCTGGTTACGAAGTCTGAACAAAAGCAGTTGACTATACAAAATCAAGGGTGATTTCCCATTGTGTGAGTGACGTTTTGATAGTTTGCTCTGACTGCACAAATTACTGCAGTAGAAATGCACAGCCAGAAGGTAGTTGGGGGGGGAGAAAAAGCACACCCACGGTGACATTAAATTGCAAGTGGACCACTAGAGGAGCATGAGATGTCTCACCTCCTTTTTTAGTGAGTTGTAAACATTTCAGTGGACGCTTTGGGAAAGTTGTTACACTTTGCACTAGGTGGCAGGAATTAAAGAAGATGGAACTCTCATAAATGGCACAGGGACTCAACATCTTGCAAAAAACTGGCCTTTAATCTGAATATGGCGCTCACTATAAGACAAAGAACCCTGATTCTCCAAGACCTAACCAAGATGTAATGTTAGCAGTGAAATAACGCAAGAAAAGAAGAAGAGGGAAGCCACTGTTATGTATTTGAGAAAAAAATCTCTTCTATCAGTCCTCAGAGTGGGAGGTTAAAGAAATGGGAGAGGCAGAGAGAGAATTCACTGTATTTAAAAGCTCAACCTCAATATGAAGCACAAGAGGGAATGCAGAACTTAAGAGGGTAAAGATTTTTATCCCCAGTGTCCAGCTTTAAATTGAATCGTGACAAGAGCAGCAATCAGCCAGAGCTGCTGTTTTTCATGCAGGGGGACACTGGAAATAAGATTCAAGAAGGAGAGAAGGAAAGAGCCTAAGACCTCGAACACAAAATCCTTTGAATCGGTGGAAGAGCCACTGGGCTAGGAGCCAAGCTAAGAACTGCCAAATTGGGGGGATTGTCAAGCAACAAAATGGCTTCTTCTCATGTTCCTCTCATCAGATATGGGATGAATCTGTAGGTGAAGCATTTGCATTGGCCATGAGCTCTAGATACTAGAAGACGCGGCAACGTTCTCCGCATCTACAGAGTGTGTCCTGCACTATTTCCAAAAGTAGTATTTTCATCATGTGGCTTAAAGACAGCAGTTCCAATTTATACATTAAAGGAGAATTTTTACAGCCAGTACCACTTTGTAGCACTAAAACAACAGCTTCTCCAGTTAAGGTTTGTGTCACCTGGTAACTTTTACTGGGACTGGCTCAGAAGAGAGATGGGAATCTTTTCCTACTGGAAACTGTAATTTAGCACAAAGTCATTGCTCTTCTTCTGCAAGGAGACAGCGAAACGTTGACTATTGGGGAGAAATGGTTCTCAAGCTCACATTATGTTCCTATCTTTACAGACTTTTAGCTTTGCCTTGCTCAATTCTGATGTGCCAGGGCCTCCTTCTGATCAGTCAGCCTCCAGTCACCTACGAGTGAGATCCTGCATCACAGAGACACGAGCGCAATTGTGCACTCATGAAGTTCCATGGCAGTTGTGCAATGCCACCTCATTAGTGAATTGCGATGTTGCGTATCAATGTGCAACCGCACCTCAAGCAGAACTCCACTTCCACACCTGAAAAGTAACTATCTCCCCATTGTGCAACGGTGTAAAAGTTTGAGCATCAGACAGTTTGTTTATGTCGCCAACAAGATGTCAGCTGTGTATATCAAATGCCAGTTTGTTCAGTAAAACCCCTATTCTTGTACAAAATTGTAGGTCTTAAGATGCTGTTCCAAATACTGGGGGCGGGACACCCAGTGTTTATGTGTGAGAGAAAGAGAGAGGGAGGGCGACAGGTGGACTGATTGACTCAGAACTGATTAAGAAGATGGACTGAGTGCCTATAATGCACAGGGCTGACCCAACAGATTTTGCAGCCTGATGTGAAGCAGCTCTCTAAGAGCTCATCTTCCCTTCCAGTTGCACACCCTTCTGTGCTGGAAATCTCTACCTGGGGCTAGCCATGGTCCCAGCACGGGTTAGAGCTTTCTGCAGAATGCTGGGGGAGCAGCCCCCTACGTGACTCACAAGCCACTGGCATCTTTACCGCACACCGTAAGATGAGCTCTACATCCGAAAACCTTGGAATCCCTCTCGGCAGCCGCAAAGTTTTATGAAGTACACAGTATCGCAATATTTTTGAAACAAGTTTAAAAAAATGTACCCACAAAAAGTGATGGATTACTATTTTGGGCGCTTTTTAAATTGGGGTCGTGGAGGTTGATGACTGCAATGGGAGGGGGAGGCCCAATGGTTACTGCGGCCGTAATCTCCAGGTTTTATTGGACAGTGGATCTAACCTTCCTGTCAGAGCCAGCGTGCCGCTCCCAAATGAGTCTCCAGTGGGAAACTAATAGAGTAGTAAAAGTCAGTTCCCCCCTCCCGCACTTTCCCTTTAGGAAAGAGAACTGGGCCAGCACAGGAGCAAGTGCGGGTAGCCTGAATGCCAGTTTCTGTGCCCATTAACCCAGATTACACACAGAGGTCCAGCAAGTTCGCCTTCATTTAGGAGCTAAAAATAACAACAGGGGCTTGCAATCATGCACTCCACTTCACCGTCTCACTTTTTCCTGACAACTTAATAGAGAGAATAGATGAACATGAGTCAGCAACAACATGCTATTCAACACCCCCAGCCCCAATTTAAAACAAAACCAACGGGGGGGGGGACATTAGCAAAAGCGATGCATCCAAGCAATAGAAAATAACAGCATGATGCAGGTGAGGTCTCTGATGGCTCATTTGGTTCTGTTAGGTTACCGTAATGT
Source organism: Iguana delicatissima (assembly GCA_948472985.1). Classification (NCBI taxonomy): domain Eukaryota; kingdom Metazoa; phylum Chordata; class Lepidosauria; order Squamata; family Iguanidae; genus Iguana; species Iguana delicatissima. The sequence goes on from CAOKZL010000007.1 coordinate 503,375, forward strand.
AAGTAAGAGGGAAGAACGGAGATTTCTTTTTAAAGGATTTGTTTTTAAGTATGTTCTAAGATCTAACTGGGGGAGTAAGATCTGAAGGATCAAGCTTTATTTGGAAACTCTCTCCCTCCGAAAGAAGATTTTGGGGGAAGTGTGGCAGATATTTGGGGTATTGTGGAGGCAGAAGTTGTGTTCAGAGTTCCCAGAAGCCAACTTGGGTCTGTCACTGTGTGAAGCACTCAGTTGTGGACCATGGCCAATTGCTGCGTCCTGACAACTGTGGCTTTATGATATCCCTATGCATTTGCCAAATCCACACATTTACATTTTTAGATGAACATATGAAACTGCCACTATAGCAGCCCTGAGAAATGTATCTATGTGTATAGGTACATATGCAAGTTTTTATTTTAATTTATGTGCTTCCCTTTTGACAACTGATTTAGCCCAGAGCAACACAACTTTCACCCCAATATGTTTTTTCTCAAAGCAGAAGGCAAACAGCGATGAGTCCTTTCATTCATTTACTATATTAATGATTAATGTATTTTACCTTTAAATAAAACTGAAACTATTCCTATCTTTATTTTATAACCCATTTTTTCCTTGAAAGAGCTCAAGGCAGAATGCATGGTTCTCTCTTCTGGTCTCCATTTTGTCCAAAGAACAACCCTGTGAGGTGGCTTAGGCTGAAAGGCAGTGACTGGCCCACAGTCAAGCAGGGAGCTTCATGGCTAAGCTGGAACTTGAACCTGGTCTTACCTGGGTCTAGTCCAACACCCCAACCACTGCGCTACGCTGTCTCACATATTTCAGAAAAGTCCAATAGGATCCCACAGGGAAGATGAGGTGAGCAGTAAAAACTATTTTAAAAAAAACACAGGAGGGTGGATGGATGGGGATCAGCTTTGGGAGAAAAGATGGGACTGTAGAAAGCAGAATGGGCACTCAGCTCCTATCCTCCATCCCTGGTCTTCACAGCCACATCCTCTGGCCCACCAGCTACATATTTTCTCCAAATTTGAATCCTTCTGTCCTCTTCTTAAGCTAATAAGAGACAATATTCAGGCCAGTTACGCATTAGATTGTTATAGTGTTATGCTTCCCCTTTCAACATCCTATGGAGTCCTGGGGTTTGCCTCAAAGGCCCCTCCCTAAACTGCAAAGCCCAAGATTCCATAGGGTGTTGAAAGGGGAATAATAGCACTATAACAGTCTAGTGCGGAAATGGCCTCAGATTTCTGACGGCACATTAACAGTGCTGCACATCTGCTGGCGTTATGTCATTCAACATAGCCTAAACCCAGTTTTTCTCAGGTGGGGCAGGAGACACAATGCCTTGCTAAAGAACATGGCACCAAATTTAAATTCCTTCCATTCCACCGCCACCCCACCCCACCCCGTTTCTATTGTAGGTATGACCTCCTGCAGTTTTCCGCAATACCATCAAGTTGGGTACAATTTCCAAACCTCATTAAAGAAATAATTATTTTGGCATATATGTTATAAGCTCAATACCTTCTTCACCTCAGCATTCTTTATCTCCTATAAATTCCTATCTGCATCTTTTAATTACTACTTCTGCAGCTAAGAGAATTAAAATACCGCAAAAAAACCAATAAAACAACTCTGAAGGTAAGCCGAGCACCTACACTTCTACAACCAAGTTCTGAGACTGTTGTAAAACCTAGTTAAGTCATCACTTGGATTCAAGGAGTCCCACTGGCCTTATTGGGAATTTTCAAAATAAAGTGTTGGAGAAATGACATTGTCAACTTTGAGGCTGAGCTTCAAAAAGCAACCTCAGATCCATTCAAGAGTTGGGGTATACCCACAGTGGGGACCCCCCAGGACTCGCAGCCCATCCACTCAAGATGATATCACAGCCTGCTTTTTTAAAAAAAATCTGATTCAAGCACAGGTAGGGATGGAGGGAAAACCATTATTTTGGAAAAGCACGCATTCAAACGAGGGTTGCCTCTGTGACTCTCCACCTTAAATTTCAAACTTTGTTTTAAAATGGAAGTCTCCCAATGATGTTGTTGGATAAAAAGGACATCCGGGATGTATGGAAGACAGTTGCCCCCATGGGAAAAACAATAGGGGGGGGAACTAGCTACAGTGGGAGTGTTAAAACTTTAAGTATATTGGACATGTTTAGATTACACCTTTACTGAAATGTAAAACTCTATGAAATTTTGGTTAAGCATACATATGTTATTTCCTGTTGTGTTAAAATCTTTTACTCGATGGAATAATCCATAGGAAATATTATATTTATAGGTTAAAAATAAGGGAATTATCAAAGGCTGAAAGTAGAGAAGTAAGTTATATAGGATTAAGAATGTATGCCAAAGCAAAATAAGAAATAATGAAGCTCTCAAAACTTTTGGAGAAGGAAGTTGGTAAATGATTAAAGGTAGGGATATAGGATTTGTATTTAACATTATTTGAAATGTATTATATTTAGAATGAATTGTGATGTATCAAGTTCTTGGCTGTAGCTTACTTTATTGATTTTAAGTTGATGGATTTAATTACAATAGTTTAAAAAAGAAATAAAAATGAAGTCTCCACGTGCTTCTACCTGACTGAAAGGCATGCAGTTAAATTGTTTTGTTTTAGGCTATCTACTTTATAGCCCAGATGTTTTGCAATAATCACTTGTCTCCCAGGCTCCTATCCTGGTGCGCGCGCACACACACACACACCCTGGCCACTATAAAAATGCCAAGCTTTGGGCCTGATTCTGCCCCCCCTTGGAATCCCAAAACTATTTCTGCTACTATATTCCTCCTGGTCAAAAAACCTCTGACATGCTGGTTTTAAATGATGCCAAGAATTTGGTTTTATATTTAACACAGCTTGAACCTAATGCAGACTCAAAGCCAATCAAGGGCCGTACGCCAAGCAAGAAATGAGATTTGTTTCTGTCTCACACATTCCTCTGAGAGAAGGAGAGTCTACGGCAGGGATCTCCTGCCTGCCTTTTGCGCTTGTAGCAGGCAAAGACAAATAGTCCCCAAAGGTGGGGTCTAAAGGCAGCCCATCCCACAGTTCTGCTGGTGGAACTGACAAGGGAGAGCCGAAGGCTGGCTTATCAGGTGGTGGGTCCCAGCATGTTAGCACAAAGCCCGCCTGAAAATTAATCCACCGCTGGACAAGAAAGGTCACCACCAAAAGATAAACTCACTTTCGATAAACTGGGGAGAAATTTCTAGCCGTGATTCATTATGACATGTGACTTGGCATATGGTGCATTTACACCGAGGAGGATTCAGGAAGGAAGGCGATGGAAGCATTGGCTTCTTCACTCATGAGAGAAACGCTTGAGCCATTTTACACACCTATTCTCAAATTAGCCTAAGGAACAGGTCTGTAGACCAACTAACTAGCAGGATGGGGGCATACAGAAGGAGCAGGTGACTTGCCCTCCATGTGACATTGTAAAGGAGGAGAATTAAAGAACAATGCATGCTTGCAATATAATTGTCAGACATAAATGAACCCTTGTACCAATCTTAATACAAACTCAGAGCTAATAACGGGGCATTTGCCAAGTAAGGAATTAGATTTGTTTCTGTCTCACATGTTCTTCTGAGCTAGGGTGCAGGCTAAGACTAACAGCTCACCAAGGTCAGGTCTAGCATCCGCCTTGCATGCCCTGAGTCCACTCCACCGTTCTGCTGGTGGATCCAAACCTGAGCCTTACTTCTTGTGCAAAATGGATTTGCAGTTTGCAAATGTTTTAAAAGTGCAAGCCATCTGCATCCGTGTCAGTGGAGGATCTCTAATCTTAACAGTTGATTATATGGCAAGGTTCCAGTGTGTGTGTGTACTCCATCAGTACTACCTGCAGTACAGGTAGGATGTACTGTTTTCCCAGCCCAATCTGCAGTGAGCAATTGTTTCTGTCAGTTTTGCAAGTTTTTATAGGGCCACTTTCTTAGCCTCTGCCAATCCTCTAACCTTCCGTAGACATCGAATACCTCTAGAAAATACTGCAGGATTGCTGTAATCACTCACAGCCAGACTGACTATATAATGCAGGATGCTCAATGTCATTGTTTTGCAGCCACAGACCCCGTGGACAACTCATGGCAGTTCTTTGGAATTTAGCTTATCTGGGCTATTTGTGTTTTACGGAAAGGGTTCCACAACTGTCAAGAAGGATAAGGACTTGTGCTCTTTGTTGTGACTGTGTGTGTATGTTTGTGTGAATTCACTGCTACATGTATGTGTGTCGGAGGGGTAGGGTTTTTGCTAAAGAAGTGCAAGGGCAGGAAGACTCAGGTCTGTATTAGTGTGTATGATCTATCATATTTAAGGCACAGAGGAATCATTTCAGACACTACGTGTGCACACCCAGTATTTCAAAAAGATCTTTAAAGCATGCAAAAAGGAGCCCCTACATCATAAGTATCTGTACGGAACCTTGTTGGGAAAGAACGGTCAAACTGGGTTTCAACATAAAAGGCAGGGGCACAAATGCAGCATGTAATTACAGTTTAGCATTACATTTCTGAATGCTGGGGTTGCCCGTTCCTCCTTTCTTACTGCCCTTCCAGCATACTCAGGGGGTGGGTAGATGCAACCATGGTTATTTTTTTTATTAACTGAAAAACTGTTTAGTTTAAACTATGGTGAATCCAAACAAACCAATTCAGACTACAGTTTCTGGCCATAGGTCCTTTGGCTTTAACCCACTGTGAAAAAAAATAAAATAAAAACAGTTCCTGCACTGGCCAAAAGGATAAGCTGTCATTGCTTGAAACTGGAAGCCAATTAAAAAAAAAATCTCCTTGTAACCACATCTAAAGAGATGGAGGTAGTACGCAAAGCTGGAGTACCAGAAAAGTCTTCTGGGTTAGATTGTCAAGAAAAATCCACTCATTACATTCAAAAGCAAATGCCTAAGGGGCATTTAAAGCGAAAGATTCTCTGAAAGATCAGCATCTATCCAAAAGGTATCTTCCCCACTTTTTCTCCTTGTGACGTCCCTTCCCAGTTTTGCATCCACTATTGGGCTTAATAAGGATATTGCCTGACAGTGGATTTTAAGAAAAATCAGTGCCTATAGGCATGTCCAAAGCAACTCATTGCTCTGCCTGCATATCCTTTAGTCAAATACCTACACAATAATATCAGTAAGTGGAATGCCTTCTGCATGCAATGGAACATTTTTTTTGCATCAAAAAAACTGCAAAAGAAAAAAAATGAAAAAATCAAGACAACTTATTTGGTCCCTTTATTCTAGCTCTCTAAATTTTGGTCCAAGCAGAGAGAAGAGAATGGGATTCCCCTGCATGTCCCCCTCTCTCTTTGAAGGTATGTCTCTAAAATGCTAGGTTTCCACTGGCATTTTATCAGGTCTGGCCTGGTCCCTGGAAGAAAACACGCCCTTAAGAATTACAGCAAAGTCAATACGAAATCTGGCACTGAATAAAAGGATGGAGTGAAGTTCGGTAGCCAACCATGAAGTGGCAGAGCATGCAAACCTCTTTCTGTGAGTCATTAAATTACGTGATGCTGTTATCATAATTCTCTTTGCTTCCCCAAAGGAATGAAATTCTATACCAACCTGGGCTTTTAAACTGATCCGGGCTGGGAAGGTGGTGAAGGGGGGAGTTACTCGCTGAAGCAGGGTGCTCGCTACGCAGCATCTGAGCCACCCGTGGCCCCATGGAACCATAGTCCGCGTACGATAATGGAGCCCGTAGGTCACCGGGCGGAGAATAGAAACCGTAATCGGGGATCCCTGGAGATACAGTGACTCTATCATTGTGGATAGTGGACTGGTTCTTATTTTCAAATATTAATTGTACTCAGTTTACAAATAACGGAAACATTTAAAAAATAATAATAATCGAATTCTGAAGAGAGAATTGACCACCATTTAAGCATACCTGCTCCAGGGTGCTGGTTTATTATCATTTTTAAACAAGCTAACTCACCACTTGATTCGCTAAACGATTTTTTCCCTCCCTCTTCAGGCAAAAATGAAATATAATGCCCTACTGATTAAAAGAAAGTAAAATAAAAGAAAGGGAATGGGATATAAACTGAGACATATGAAGAGAACCTGAATCAAGTTAGCTGGTTTTAACTTCGCAATAAACACATGAGCTTCCTTCCCCTATATCCCATTAATATGCAGAGGAGTCCCTAAACCACAGTCTGTACAAATGCATGCCTTGTGTACATGGGAGGATAGTACACCCACACAGTTCCTACAAAGTATGTGCTCAGGAAATGGTCCCTTTCCTCAGTTTCTCTTACCTGGATTTTCCTGAAGTCCTGGGTCCCACCAATATCGCCCCCCTCCCCGAATCTTAGTACCATATTGCACATGGACTGCAGCTGTATATCATTTATTATATCCCACATACATATCCTAAAGCAGTCATCCTCATGGGCCCGTAACAGGTGAGTTAGGCCATTTCCTCACTAGCTTATTATAGTGCTCTTATTCTACTTTCAACCTCCTGTGGAATCCTCAAAGGCCCCTCCCTAAACTGCAAACCCCAAGATTCCATAGGCGGTTGAAAGTGGAATAAGAGCACTATAATAGGGTAGTGCGGAAATGGCCTGAGAGTCAAACCACTACAGAACTATTGATTCAACAAAGCAATCCACAGGAGTCAGGCAAGCTCTCTCAAATCAGTTTGGTCACAGCGGACAGGACAATGAAACAGATGAGTGCTGCGAAACCTGCTTATAAATCCTGGATAGCGAACTCCTAGCCATGGATAACAAAAAAAGACATACATTTTTAAAAAGGCAAATACCACAAGCGAGGTTAAGCGGCTCCGCATTTATCTGAGCAAAGCCAAGAGCAGAACTTGGCCTCAAATGCCAAACTCCACAATGCGCTGGGATTGAGGACACTTGGAATTTCAAGATCGTGAAGAGGGAGCACCTTTGTCTCAAAAAACCAGCTCAAGCTGCTCAGTAGAGAGATGGCTCAGCATGCCTGTGCATCATTCAGCAAAAGAGACACAGGCCCTTTCCGCACGGCATTTTCCATGCGAAAGAGGGCCTGGAGCGTTGCGCGATTGTGAGGAGTGATCTGCACAACGCACTCACAATTGCACGATGCTCCAGGGTCCGGCAGGCGCCGATTGCACACCTTTTCATTTTCGGTTAGAAGCCAAAAATGGTGCGTGATCGTGCATTGCTCCTGGGCCCCGCGCGCACTTACCTGGCATGCAGAGCCTCCGGAGCCACGCCGGTCGCGCTTCCTGCCCCAGCGCAGCCTGGGAAGGTCCCAGGCTGCGCTGTGGAAGGAAGAGGCGGGGCTCTCGTGCAAGCAGGCGGCTCGTGCGGAGCCGAAGAACCCCGGCTGCAAGAGCCTCTCGCCAGAGGCTGCTCACGTGATCCCTGCACCCCAGCACCGGAAAAAGGTAAGGTGCGGAAAGGGCCACAGTGTTTACACAGTCCTTCAATCCCAGCAGGCCAGAGGCAAATATTAATATCTGAAAAATGAGGAGAAAAGACTACTTCCCTTTAGTATGATAAAAGCACGTCGTGCCACTGACAGAAGATGCCCTGAGATCTGGAAATCTAGCTTTCCTCTAAACCTACAGTGGTCTGTCCAACCAAAAGCAAAAGCAGGTCTGAACTTGAGAGTGAGAAACGATGGTGTTGCCCCCTTATGTTTCACATCGACTGCATTATCAAAACATACAAATTCTATTGTGAAAACACGGCTGATGAAGAAGAACTCAACATAAACACCTCCTAACAATGTATTTTTCCTATTCAAATCAATGCTACAGAATGAGTTCTCTGGTCATTTCTTTCTTTTCCTTTCTCATTTGAGAATGTCTCATCCTTTCTTCTTAAGGTGCCAACTGCAAAACAAGTCTCTTGGGATCTATCAAGGAGCAGACAGTTGACTAGATAAAACTCCAAGCATGTATATGGCAAATCTGGAAGCCAGTCAGTAGAATACATGTTGTGTGGCACATTCTTTTTGCCCCTTTCTCAGCATGCATCTTAAGAAATTGCATTGAGAAAAGCAGGAAAGGAAGAGAATTCTCTCAGAAGCACGTTCAACTAATTCTTTCAAAATTCATTTCCCTGCCAACTTTTGTGCCAGCCCAACTCCCTTTGGTAATGTCTTGTATTCCTTACAGAACCCAACAAGCCTTGGACTGCAACGCTCTCCTCTCCAGCTGCCCAAACCCCAGATGTGCTTGTAGCTGCCTTCTCCTGGATCGTGCAGTCACACGGGGGAATTTCTGCCCAGGTGGATGTATATAATTGGTCTCTACTGAGAAGCCGTCTTCATCTGTGGCCTAGTTTCAGAGACTTCCAGGGGAATGCTGAGCAAGAGGGTGTTCCAACCGGAGCACAAAATGACTTCGGCACAGGCAAACCCTCCAAGACAAAGGACCTCTCTCCAAAGACAAGCCTCCAGTTCTGCTCCATCTTATTAACCCTGCCTGACCACAGCTGAAAATACCGATGTGAGATGAACCCCACACAACTTCAGGAAGATGCCCCATGCTGGATTGCTCCTGGAGCAAAAGGCTTCATTGATACCAAGCTGTGGACATCACGCCCTGTTCCTCTCGCTCTGCCCCGCTCGTCTCACGACAAGCAGGCACACACAATTTGGCAGCTGTGTGCACCCTCCGTGTTTATGATAATAACCATGCATGCTTGAAAGCAGCAGGAAATTTTCAATATAACTATCATTAAGACAAAACGCTTTAAATCAAAGCCATTACTGCTACTGAGAGTTAAAGCTCACAAGATTAGGCCACTTTTTATCTTTATGAAAAATTCATAGAACAAGCTGCCAAACATCATCTTCCTGCTCGAGAGAGTAAATGATATAATAATATTTAATGCTGCCGATACAGATGAAAGTGGAGTGAGAAGCGGCGTGCTGTAATGTGTACATCGGGGAGACACTGTCGAACAAGGCGCTCCGACGCACCGCAGATGTAGCGCTGGGCAGATGAGCGGAGAGGAAGCCTGTCACCGGCTTCCTCTGCTTCTGCACATCAGAGACGGTGCTTTGATGCTTTTCAAAGTCTGGTTGCCCCGGGAGAGCCACCCAAAGTGGGCTTCAAAACTGTAGGATGGAAAGGCGGACTCAACACACAAAAACCCCTGAAGAACCAAGAAACAGCTTTGCCAAATAATACTCTCGCTGATCGATCAATGGACGGTGCAACAACCCAGAACTTTACATGCCAGGGAGGTGAGCCCCCAGCTGGTCAGAGAAGGGAAGTGCGGGCGACTTGAGGCATCAAGGGCCCTTCCACACTACACCATTATAGTGCTATTATTCCACTTTCAACATCCTGTGCAATTCTGGGGTTTGTAGTTTACTGAGGGCCAAGAGCTCCCTGGCTGAGAATTCTAAAGGCCCCTCCCTCAACTGCAATCCCCAGGATTCCATAGGAGGTTGAAAGTGGGATAATAGCCTTGCGGAAAGGCTCCAAGACTACGGCCATTTCTGCACTACACTGTTATAGTGCTATTATTCCACTTCCAACATCTTATGGAATCCTGGCATTTAGAATTCTCAGCCAGAGAGCTCTTGGGCCTCAGGAAACTACAAACCCCAGAATTCCACAGGAGGTTGAAAGTGGAATAATAGCACTATAACAGTGTAGTGCAGAAATGGCCTAAGAACTAGCATCCCCTCCAGTCTTGGGAATCATGGGATGAAAAAAACCCAACCCTATGCTACTTTCTGACTATAAAACTCCTAAAACTCCTAACCAGCTCATCTGATTAGGCAAGATTAGAATGGCTTGTGGATTTAGATGTGGGGGGGGAGAGGTATTTGTCAATTCTCAAGCTAGACAAGGAGGAGGCAAAGACTTTGTAGCAGAAGACTGGCAATTTGTCTTGTGTTTTAGGCACTCTACTTAGCTCCTCTGTTTAAATTCTAAAAACCCAATGTGTTTTTATCGCAACAACATGCCCGGCAAGAGACAGCACAGGCACCGTATTGGCTCCTTGGAGGAGGAGTGTAATGAAAAAATGTAATATAGAAAAAGAAACCCAACATTAAATAACTACAGATTGTTATAAGTTGTTCTACACGTCAACTTGAAGGAAATGTTCTGTAGGGAAAAGACCCGAGGACTATTGCCAGTAACGTTCATTTGCAGCTGCAGGGACACCATCTCCACATTATACTCCTAGAAGGAGAAAGATGCTTCCAGGTAAACCTACTCACACGGTCTGCAAGCCAGCTTAGCCTTCTTGTTGCCTTTCTTCCTCAGCTCTGTGAGCCCAGCTAAATCCCCCAGACAGTGCGCAATTTCTGTTTCTGGGCTGGAGAAGCCAGTGGAAACTGACGTCATTGGAGAGGTGAATTTGCTCCAAGTTTTCACACAGATTTTAAAAGACCTGTTCCAAGGTGCTGAATCCTATGCCCAAAACAAGTTCAGTACCCTTGCATTGCTCCTTTAAATTTTAGATTAAAACCAGGGTGGAGTCACGGCCCCACTGTGGGTTTTGCCACTAGCCTCCAATGGAAAAAGAACTGGAAGTCTGCACTGAAAGCAAACAGCGCAAATATATACCAAGTTAGAAAACTTAAAGAGAGATAAAAAGTATCTCTTCAGTGGCTATGCTGAAGGGCACCCAATTCTCTCTTTCAAGAACGGGACCTCTCTCCAGTTGGTGGCTAGTGCCAGCCATCATTTCAATCCTACAATCTGATTCACTGGTGGAACTACACTGTCCTTGAGAGCCGTCTTCTGCCGAAGTGTAACTTCTTCAGTTACTTAAAGCTGCAAGTAGACTTGTCTTGTGTCCATCACTCTGAAGCAAGAGTGGGCAAATTGTGAGCCACTGGTGGACCTCCAACTAATTGCTGATGGACCACCTACATGTACCTATGGGTTTCTTGCTAAGAATGATGCACCAGGCTGGGGTGGGCGAAATGTGGCACATGGGCTGAATGTGCTCTCCCCAGTCACCCCAGTTTCTTGGAAATTTTTCAGAAAGGGTTTCCACAGATCTCCTACTGAGGATTATTTCAAGATGTGCTGAAGGCACTTTTTTATGTATTTAAAGTGGCTTACAAGAGAGACAAAGATGAGGCTTGCCTTTCCAAGAAGAGGCACAGCACATTATTAGATGTGCTCTAGTGAGAGTGCTGTATTGAATTCCATTTATTTCTATCCCGCCTATCTTCAGTTGCACTCAAGAAGAGGCACCTAGAGTTCCTACACACATGAGGCAAATCTGTATTACCCAGTGTGTAGTCTTCCATCCATACATTAACCAGATCCAGGCCAGATCAGCATCAGCAAGGCTGCTGAGCCATGTACCTTTAGACCATAGGGTGGTCCAGGTTCTATTATTTGCATTTAAGATTGTGTTTACCCAGCTTTAAACTGAAATGCTGATTGTTCTGTTTATAATATTAATGCAGGAAAGCCTTAAGCAGATGGCTCAGTGTTATTGTTTTTAAAGAAAGTTGCATGGGAAGAGCACATTTTTTGCAGGTTTGGTGACCCTTCTGAATCCTACCAAGTACTGAACTGAGGCTGACCTACTGACATGAAGAATTCCCAAGCCTAGCAGCAGATTAAAAATCTTGGTGACAACTCTGCCGGGGTAGGCTGGAACAGAGCTCTCTCACGCGCATGCACAAAAGGCAGCTTACTGTTGTGATTCTTTCTGACTCAAGAGAAAGAGCATCTAAATGCGACGATGAAACAAAATCCCTATAGATCACATTTCTTCCCTTAAAAAATAATAAAGACAAAATCAAAAGCTAAAGGTATTTTTCTGAGATCAGCTTTTGAAGCCTCTCTCTCCTTGAATATCAGGAGTGCCCTTGCTTATATCATCAGTTCTGCCTCTTTCAAAGAGCTCCTGAGTGATTCCTTGAAATCTCTTTCTGCCATATTCTGAAGGCATTCCATGAAGGTGTTCCACTGTGCTACTCTCTCTCTCGCTCTCAATCTCTGTCTCTCTCTTTAATAAGCTAAACAATGGTATAAGTATAAGGTGTTTGGTTAATACTGCAAGACAACATGATGAAGCAAATGAGAGAAAACCAGGACATGTTCTCAAGCCCTTCTGACACTGTCTTCTCTTAAGGCAAGCATCCATCATGTCCGTAATCTTCTGTGACCTCCCATCATTGTGTTACATCAGTGGTTGCCCATCTAAATATCTTGGGGAAAGTACTGGTAATGGACAAGGAGTACAAGAATTTTAACTTTCCATAGAAAGGGCTAGAATGTTCTCCTGCAATGCATTGATCACTTCAGGTACTTACCTGGATAACATAATCAACAAGGGAGACTAAATCTAGCTCTGGGACACACAGTGTGTGCCTGGGTCATGACATATCTTGAGAGATATTCAAATATATTTGGAGAAGCCAAATCCCCATGATGGTATATAAAAGGAATAGCAACCTCCTGGCTTTAGCATCCTACTTTGTGGAATGCAGGTGCAAACTAGTTACCTAAGATCTAATCCCACTGAAATAAATGCAACTCAAGTGTTCACTGGACTTTGCAAAATGCTGCACATCTGTTGTTGTTGCACAACAAGGTGAAAGAGTGGAACTAGTGGTGTGTTCTTGTTGCATTTGTAGCCTTAGAGGAGCATCAACAAGAAGATGTGGTCTATGAAGATCAGAGAAGTGGAGGAATAGCTACAGAGATGCTCTACAGCAGTCTACAAATGCTTGCCCAAAGAGACCAAAAATGTGAATTGGGAGAGCAGAAAGGAGTCAATTCAGGCCCAGTGCCTGTTTTGTGCGTACCTCTGAATTTGTACCAGTGTCTACTGGGATGATAAATTATTCCCAAGACAACCTGTCATGTGACAGAAAGCATCTCGTACTCCCCAAAATGTTGCTCAGACAAAGCAACTATGGCGTAGAAAATGCAGAACAGGGATGTGGAACGTATGGCCTTCCAGATATCACTGGATTGCAGCTCCCATCATCTCTTAGCACTGGCTCCATTGCTGGCTGGTAAGAGCTGCTGTACGTTTGCTATCAAAGGCTGGTTTGCAAGGTCAAAGAGTTAAGGCACGGGGTTATGAAGATACTGTGATCTAATTCAATAAGACAGTGGCAGGCTGGGGTGTTTCGTGACTAACTTTGCCATCATTCCACTGTGCTAACTGCTTTAGCAACAGCTACATCTTTAACAGATGTTTTAGTACCGCTTAAACTTGAGCATTGATAAAGGACTGTCAACAAGTGATTGGGGACACATTAACAAAATACTTGACGCAGACCAATTTGACAAACCCACGCAAAGTAAAATCTCCTGAAACGGTCTCTTCCGAGCCCTGCAATCGTTTGTGGTGGCAAATAAATACACTTCTCATCTTCGCGGCGGATGTTGTGCGCACGATCAATATTTATGGCCTAATCAGAATTTCCCCTATCACGAATTAAAAGCGTCGCTCTTGCACAGGGCCGGGGCCGTCGGGCGGAGGCTGTGCAGAGCTCCGCCAAGAGAAACCGCAATCAGAGATCCTCTCGTTCCTCTTGCCGCATTTGACAAAAGAGTTTCCACTTGAGGGGCTCATCTTTAATCATTATAAAAGCACAGAAGTTTAATCCATTTTTGATGTAAGTGCTAATAGCTCTGTGTCCTTGAAGTTCAAAGTGGTCTTCGTGCATGTCACTAATTAGCCAAGCAAGCCAGCCGGTCCGCTCTCTTTCCCTCTCTCTTATGATTCTAATTAGAGCCTTAACAACAAACAAATGCCGACCTTACCAAGGCAGTGTTACATTTTTCTCCTTAGTAAAGAATTTTGGAGGGCAGGAGATATTGCCCCTCTGCCTCGTAAACAACAAGTCTCACACCCTGTCTTGCAACCTCTCCTTTCAGAGTGTTGTCTGTTCATCCTACAGAGATCAAAAGTGGTTCTTTGCTGGTCAGAATGTCCCCAGGCTGCATTTTTAGTTAGGAAGGCTAGCCATTCACTCCTCTGTAGTCAGACACACTAAAAAGGGTATCTTCTCTTCAGACACATTCCTTTACTTGTGAGCAACCTACACTCCGAGGCCACTTCTGCACTACCCTGTTATAGTGCTATTATTCCACTTTCAGACTCCTGTGGGATTCTGGGGTTTGTAGTTTACTGAGGCCAAAGAGCTCTCCGGCTGAGAATTCTCAATGCCCTTCCCTCAACTGCAAGTCTCAAGATTCCATACGGAGGTTGAAAGTGGAATAATAGCACTATAATGGGGTGCTATTATGCCCAAGTAGGTAGCAAGTAAAAGAGGGCTAAAGGATATTGAGAATATTTATTTGTTGAATAGATTAGTCTTACTGGGTCAGAAGTGAGTTAATGTAAAGTGGTGACTCCATAATCATTAATACAAGGGGTGGATCAGGAAATATGCTAACGGCATGCAGTGGTATATTGCACTGTGGCTAAAAGCACACAACCTTTCTGGAGGAATGCAAAGATCCTGGGGGTTGGCCCAGGTGCATTGCAAGATGTTTCCTTCCAATTGTGTCCTCACTGGGCCAGCAGGCAGGGGAATATGGCCACCGTTATGTTCTGGACCCCTGCCACAATTATTACTGCCAGTGCCCCCAAAGCTCTGGCAATGTTTTTCTTCAAAATTCTGTAGAAGCTCAACTACAGAGACTCTAAAGCAGGCTGTGGTTTCCCACATACCAACTATCTCATTTTCCTCTGCCCAGCCGGCTTGCTGAGTGGAGGACAAGAGCAGGCACTGCCCATCTGTCTTCATTACGGCAGGGAAGGCTCAGAATGTTCCGTTGTTGCCTTCGGAAGGTTCATTATGATGAAGTTTCAGAACCTTCACAGCGCTGAAGATGTTCCTTCTGCTTCAAGTGGATAGTCGAGTCACAAGTGGTGCCAGCGAGAGAGAGAGGAACAGAGCTGATAAAGTGAAGGAGACGCCAAAAGGGATGCTGAGGGCGAGCCTATGCCCTTTCATGTTGCGCAGTGAAAACGCCGCACGGGATGTCGGTGCTATATATATTAACTAGGAGCCTGCGGCCAAATAATTGGCCAGTTAGTTCAAATCAATATGTGAAACCCAGCCCTCCTCCCTTGCTCTTTTGACTCATCGCTGCCTTAGAGTTGCCAAGCAACGGCGCTCGCAGTGACAAGAAAAAGCCACGACTGGCACGGCTCCTTGTCAAATCCTGGACTCAAGACAGGGCAACCCAATGTCCTTGGGGCTTCCTTGGCACGCGTTCTCTCGTCCCCTGCGTGCTTGTCTCTTTCCTCCCAGTAATGGACAGACCCTCCTGTTCTTGGGGACAGTGGTTTTACAAGAGGCCCTCTTGAGCATCTTCTGATTAACCCCTTCGCAACTCAATTCCTTCCTCTGCCATTTAGCATCGCTCTTGTTCTACATTTCCACACTAGCCTGTTATAGTGCTATGATTCCACTTTCAACATCCTATGGAATCTTGGGGTTTGCAGTTTAGGGAGGGGTCTCAAAGGCCCTTCCCTAAACTGCAAACCCCAGGATTCCATAGGATGTTGAAAGTGGAATCATTGCACTGTAACAGGCTAGTGCAGAAATGGCCTTAGTATCTTCCTGCCTTCACTTTTCTCTTCACTCTGCAGCTTACTCCGCACCTTTCCTCAAGTTCCCCACACCTCTCACTTTCTCTAAATGTTGGCATCGCTTCCCAAATCCCCCTACAAACATCCTGATACTAGCCAAACTGGCAACATTCCTTTCCTTCCCGGACCACAAGCTGTTAAGTTGCCCAAGCAACCAAATCTTCCGCGCTGCCGTAGGAGCTCAGCCAACTCGTCTCTTCCTGCCGCAAGTGCCTTACAATAAAAATAGTAAGAATCGGAAAAAAAGAGAAGAGAATCCACTGCAGCTGAAGGAGAGTTTGGCATCCCCCCCCTCACAACATCTCTCTATAACAACCTCCATTTAGATTGCTTTTCTACAACTCCAAACACAATTGTCTCCTGTTTGGCCTTATTTCTCTGAAATTCCTAGCAGAGGTCCCAGTTTAGCAAGATGGTTATTGCTGTAGCCATTCCTATACAGGAAACCTATACAGGAATAGCTGTGTTGGCCACGCCGCATAATACAATAAAATCCACAAAAGAGTAGTACTGTTATTGGCCAACCAACCAAGCAAAATGCACAAAATATATCATGAGAGCTTGTGGAAGCCTCACTGGCTTCAACATCAGGAAAAAATGTTACAAATCATATAGGAGAAGATAAGCGACCATGTTAAGAGTCAGAGGCCTAAATTTTGTTTTGTCGTTTTTGTTGTGCCTTCAAGTCGTTTCCAACTTACGGAGACCCTAAGGCATTCCTGTTGCAAGATTTTCTGGGGCTGAGAGTGTGTGACGTGCCCAAGCTCACCCAGTGGGTTTCTGTGGCCGAGCGGGAAATCGAACCACTACACTAAATGTTTGTTTCGAAGCGTCAGTTCTGCAGACTCAGAATCCTTCCGTGCGAAATGTGTGTGATCTCCAAAGGCTTTGCTTTCTATCCTCATTTTTTGCAGTTTCTGGGATGTAACTCAAGACAACTCCATCCCTCTGACGCCTTCCCCTGTTCCTATCTGCAGCTATCAATCCATTAAAAGCAAAGCTGCGAGTCTCTTCACTCTGGTTTCAGAACCCTTTCCAAATCATTCTGTTTTTTATCAGAAGGAATGAAACACCTCTTTGGCTTTTTCACTCCCCGTTTATCGGTAAGGCTCCTGCCTCTTAAGTTTTTACTACTGGTGCCCAGATTTGCATTAATTGTTTACCACAGCCTGGACAGGCCTTTTATTAATATTAATGAGCAACTGGGAAGAAAGGGGCCCTTTATTTTTAGCCTCCTCTAATTGCGTTGTAATTATTCATCTACAAAACAAATGAGCCGACCGCCATCACTATGGCAACTGAAGCTCTGGCCTCCGACTGTAACACATCAATGGGCTCGGGTTCTGGCGATATTTTAAAAGAGAGGCCTTTTTGCGAAACGACAGCAAAAGAGAAATTCAAATAAAGTCAGGACTTGGTTGTGCCTGAAGTTTAAGTGCCAATGGTCATTGCCAGGGTGTGGCTTTAAGAGGTTATTCGGTTCTTCAGCTACACTGTTGTGGGCATGATTTGTTACTGGAACACTCATACATTCAGCATAAATTTTATACGCGGCCATAGATGTTTGAGAGTGGAACAGCCTGCCTCGGAAGGTTTTGGAGGTTTATAAGCAGAGGCTGGGTGGCTGTCTGTCGGGGATCTGTTAGTTATGGGTTTTCCCACTTGGAAAGGAGTTGGACTAGGGGAACCCCTAAAATCCCTTCCAACTCTACAACCCAGTTTTCTGCAACGTGCTTTGAACATGCTCCATGTTACAGCTGCGCATTATTTATGGTAGCCTGCCAAAGGTATCATTTTTATTGCTATGGTTGTCCACCAAGTCGACTCTGACTCATGGCAACCTTCTGCGTGAGAGACCTCCAAGAGCCCCGGTCTTTAGCTGCCTGGCTCAGGTCTTGCAAACCTGGGCAGCTGTGGCTTTCTTGATTGAATCAGAGAATCACAGAGCTGGAAGAGACCACAAGGGCCATCGTGTCCAACCCCCTGCTATGCAGGAACACACATTAAAGCACTCCCAACAGATGGCCATCCAGTCTCTGCATAAAAATCTCCAAAGAAGGAGACTGCCCCACAATCCACTGTGGCAGCAGCACATTCCACTGCCGGACAGCTCTGACTGTCAGGAAGTTCTTCCTGAGGTCCAGGTGGAATCTCCTTTTCCTGTAGCTTGAATTCATTGCTCCTTGTCCTAGTTTCTGGAGCAGTGGAAAAACAAGCCTGTTCCCTCTTTCATATGACAGCCTTTCAAATATTTGAACATGGCTATCATGTCCCCTCTTAACCTTCTCTTCTGCAGACTAAACATATCCAGCTCCATAAGCTGCTCCTCGTAGGGCATGGCTTCCAGACCCTCCACCATTTTGATCGCCCTGGATGCAGTATTCCAGATGAGGTCCAACCAAAGCAGAATAAACTTGTACTATAACTTTCCTCAACCTGGACACCATACTCTTATTGATGCAACCAAGAATTGCGTTGGCTTTCTTGACTGCTGCATCATTCCAGCTGTAATATGGTCTCACTCTGCCTCCCACCTTACCAAGCATTATCGTCTTTTCTTTTGAAGCACATTACCTCTTGATACTTCTGAAGTATGACAGACTCAGTTTCGTCATCTTTGCTTCTAGTAAGGGGAAACTGATTACTCTAGGACCCATTCATTAGTCTTTTTGGCAGTCCTACATTTATTTTCTAGCAATTATGGGAAGGGCTACTGTACCACGAGACAACAGAGGTATCCCAAACTATCAGTGAGCCAAGTTCTATAGAGTGAAATAAATAAAACAACAACAGAGCGGTTTTATCATGAGGGATAAATCTATCAACAGCTATGAGTTGTGGTGGCCACACGCAGCTGCCAAGTTCAAAGGTAGCATATCTCTGAAAATTAATTCTTGGGGAGAATTAATTCTTGCTCTTGCCGTCCTCCGCTACTTGAGAGTTTCCAAAGAGAAACCTAGCTAGTTGTTCCAGTGAATATGAATCCAGACAAGATGGACCTTGGGTTGGACTGCGCAGTACTTTTCTGGCATCCTGATGAATTTTCTTGTGGCAAAGGACGGACAAGAAATTGCACCTGGAGAAAAGATGGAAATGCTCTGTCTTTCCCCCTATCCATCAGTCAACTGGCCTTTTGCTTCAAGCAAAAATATTCAGAGGGACTGGATTAATACTTTTCAGCTGAGCGACCACCTTCCTGAGAAAAAACCCAGCCCAGTAGACCATCTGGACCACTATTTATGGATATGCCCTTTGCAATCCATTATGAGAGGAAACGGGCTGAATGAACCTTCTGATTATGACTTTGAAATAGGGAAATGATCAACGAAGGGGGACGGTGGAGCAGCCAGAATGGATGATGGTAAATAATTCACTGCCAGTGTTCTACCCCTTAGGGAATTGTGCCACCTAACACCAATAACAAAGAGCTAACATTTTAGGAATTCTCAGCATGGATGCTTATTCATTTCTGCTTGGTGTGCTATTCTTCACTCTGGGCAAAATGGCTGTAAATAAAACCTAATCACATCCCTCTCATGTACACGGACCACGTTTGGACTCATATTCAGAGTTTGGAAAAGTTCTGTCCATAATGCTATTGTAGGCCTAGGGGAAATCATGGAAGAGCATGAACTGTAAGAAAAAAGAGATTCTGGAGAGGTAAAATAGAGAGGGTGTGAGCCACTACTGACTCTAGAACTGCTAGAGGAAAGATGCCACAGGAAGAATAACATACAGTCCATCTCTTTTAGATGAGCAACTACCTGCTACTTGCTGATCAGCACAAAAGACTGGGTTTTCAGATGTATACTCACTTGAGCCTCTGAATAGCTCAAGGTAGCGCAATTTTCAAATAGACCCCACTTTCAGCTAGACCTGAATTGTGTAAATTTCACTCCTAAAAATTCAGAAACCCCCTGGGCCAACTTTCCAATGGCCTGGTAGGGATCTGAACTCAGGTCTTTTGAGATCTGGTTCCCAGTGATTTTTTGAATCACTAAGGGCTTCCATAACATTTTCCATTCCCTTACCTCTCCCCAGATATCCCTGAGCAGCTTTCAGATCAGCAGTATCACCTTGAGATTATTAAAATGGAAAACAGATAACAATGTGAGACAGAAGATCTCGCTTACCAAGTCTTGCTCCATCAGGGGAAAAAATATTGAGTTATGTGAAGTATCTATTATTCCAGGGTGTGCTAAGAGTGGAATAAAATTCATTCATGGAGTTGAGAGAACCTTTCGTGCTCCCTTTGCCCTGAATGTGATTAGTCTGTTTGGATCCCAGGGCCACTCAGGAAAATGTGAAGTATGTGAAATGAGGCACCCTACAAGTCAGAGCGGGTTCGGTGGCAGAGTGTTTGCCCATTGAAAATAATTCCACTGATTGAGAAGACCATTAAAAGTTAGTGACTACACTCATTAAAGATTAACTGATACCCTACTTAAGTCCGCACTTCTGAGCTGGTCACTAATTGCATTGGAGATGATTTATCAAGTGCTGTGGATTTTCTATTACAAAATAAGTGATTAAAAGCCGATGTATTTTACCCACAACAGTGAAATGACTGCAGCCAGGGGTCAGAACTTGGCTGTGGCAAAGTCTGGCAGTTATGAATTTAGAGGACGGAAATCTCCATGTGCTCTGCTTCTAAGAGAAAGAAATTGCTACCCAGAGTTGAAGAAGACAAATGGATACGGGCCAGCTAGACATCCCAGATGATGCTCATAGGTGTCCTGCTTTTATACTGGTATTTTTTCAAATGATCAAATTGATCAATGTGGGAACTCCAGAAACTGAGTGGATAGTGTTCTAATGCTTTTTGGAAAAATAATATCGGAAAGTTTTACTGATAGGAAAGTAATAAGTAATACAACTGAAGGGATGAAACCAATATCACTAGGACCTCCTGCTCTCTTTCTGCACTTTCTGGGAACACGGCATTTCATAGAAACGTTACATTTTGCTTTAAGGCAGGGCTGAGTAACATGAGGCCCTTAGATTAATGTAATGTTAAATTCAGCAGCCTAGGATGTGGCTGTAATAGATTTGGGAAAGGCACTGTGGCTCCATATCCCTCAAAGAAAACAATGTATTTTCTCTACTTCTCTGCGGTGAAAGCTCGCAGTTCTTCACTACCATGTTTTTAATATAGAAGGATAGATTGACTAATGGCCTATTTTAATGACAATACTCTCCCCTGCTGTATTTAGAGAAGTCCCATGCAACCACCAGTTCTTGGAGAAGCCAGCCACACTTCACTTCACTTCACTTGACCCTTTTTTCAGGCACAGAATGTATACAAGGCTCCTTTCATGGAAAACATTCACTTCCACATACATAAGAATGCAATGCAACCCAAAGCCCGCAGATCAACTGAGTACACTGCCCCAAAAACTGTATAGATGGGTGGCAGTGTGTACAGGTTGTGGGTTCATTTCTTGGTATCTCCTGGTCAAAGGATTTTGACAGACAAAGAACGATGCGTGAGATTTGGGGAAACCAGTGCTTATCACAAGAGATAGTATAGGGGGCTAGAAAGAGCAATTTTGCACCTTGGCTCCACAAGGTGGTTGGGGATGATGTGAACTGGAGTCCAACAACCTCTGTGGACCCAAGATGAGGAACTGCTGGGCCAGATGGGCAACTGGTCAAACTTGGTATGGCAGCTTCGTGTGGTTCTGTGAATGTCAGGGCAAAGAAACAACAGTTCGGTGACAGAGTCTATGGTTATTTCTGCCCTATACTGGAATCTTGGGGCTTGCAGTTTAGGGTACTTTGGAGTACAAAAATATTTTCTTTGTACTACAAAACAGCATCCAATTTGGGAAATGCATTAAGATACAGGATCCATTCAGAAGAGCTAGCTGTCAGCCTTTCTAGAGCTGCCACAGTACCTGTAAAACATTTTTTTTGCCCCAGGTGGTGCTTGTTAGACTGGGTTTTGGGGACTTAATGGTCTGGATTGAATTTTCTGTACTTTTCAGGTAGTGAAACAATAATTTTAAAAAGTTTCTGTGGCTCCTTCTAAGCAAACACTCTTGACTGTAAAGAAAATCACAATGGCCCACCTATGTCGCTTCAAATTATGGCTCTCCCATCATCTGTGTACAAGGCAAGAGTCACATCATTTTTTTAAAAAAAATATTATTACTGCAAATATGAAAAGTACTTAATGGCAAGACTAAATATTTGAAAGTACCAGAGTTAAATGCAAAATGTAGATTGTGAATTTCCATGCAGTCTTCTCTTCTGCTAACCTTTTCAGACATTTCCTGCCCAACTTCCCTGCTCTGTGCATTCAACAGTGGGCTGCATTCCTCACAGTAGACTGTTCCTAAAGAGCTTGTTATGTATGTCATATCCTCCAGCATTTCAAAGATGAGTACTGGTGCATACAACCAAGCAACATCAAAGTGTGGTCAAGATGGCAAAAGTTAAGGAGAAAGAATATGAAAGTTAAGAAAGTTTGCTTTTGCCTGAATCTACCGGGAAGAGCAAGATTCCAGCCCCTTCTCTCCTCTCTCCCTTTGAGAGCGTGAACTTGCTTTGCACTGTAAACACAACTGCAGTGCTGTAGTAAGCTGAAGTTAAAGGGGGAAGGTGAGAGGAGGAAAGAGAAACCAAGACATTTTAAAAGCAGCTTGGGATGGCAAACGATTAGGATTAATCGAGACTGTCAAATTGGGACAGTTGGAAGGTATAGTATTTGTGTCTCCAGTGCACAACATTTATAACTATGGTAAAGACAACTCAAGCATCACACCTTCAGTTCAGGTATGTTATGTCATTAGAATCATGAAAATGGAAAAGGGTGAGGTATGGTGTTTGTCTTTAGAAGAGACTAGCATATATACCCACTGTTGCCCAGAATTTTATTTTCTCATAGGTAATACTTGTTAGAAAGGTTTGAGATCCTGTGCCTTTAATTCCCCAAACTGTCTTGTCCAGTACTAACTTTTCCCCATATTTTCCAATCCAATCTGTATTCAGAGTTATTAACACAGAGAGGTTGGGTTCCTGAGGGAATACATTGCCCTCCTCCTTGGTGCTAGGCCTTGTCTCCACAGCAGGTGGCCTATTCAAGGCAGGTACATTTGACTGAGGCCCAAGAACTCTCTGGCTGAGAATTCTGCAAACCCAAGGATTCCACAGAATCTTCTTAGGCAACCAATCATATGAGGTCTTCACCTGACACGGACAAACAGACAAACTTTGACTTTTATATATTAGATGTATGCTCACCTTTAACTGCACATTGATATTGTATCTAAGGCTTCTTCAGGAATGTATGCTGAGTGCAAAGTTCCAATTAACAGTCTAAGCTGAGCACGCTTGGTAACTAAACACACTCCAAACTAAGAAAGTGCCTCTCCCAGCAATACCTTGAGCTGGATAGAACGGGGAGGGCGATGCACGCAATCTACTCTCAGCAGGATATGCACTGACAAAACAGCAGCCGCCACCAACCAAATGTAATGTGGCATTCAGGACCTGAATTACCAGCTGCCATCCCTATCCACGGTTGCTCATTTGGAAAACAATTTTGAGAAGCTGAGTACAGAAAACTGGGTGCAAATTAAAAAAGAGAGAGAAAAACAAATGAAAAAAAATAATAAAAAGAGACGTTTGCTGGCTTGATGGTGAAAATGATGAAACTTGTTCTAGGAAGATCTAATATTGGCAGTTCATGAGATGTTCAGTCATACTCAAGAAAAAAAAATTCTCCTAGAACCCTGCAGTGCGGAGGAACAAATACAAGTTGCGGCAAGTGCTGGGATTTGTGGTATGGCCAAATTTTCATTAGGATCTAAAACCAATTCCCTTGTGCCTCAGCATAGTCTGACGATCAGTCGTCGCACATACACTCCAGAGTGTGGCTTTTCTGCTCTGCCAGCCTCCCAAGAAGGATCCGGGCTCTAATGCAGACTACTGGAACGGTTAATGTTCTGCAGGGAGCCACGTTTGTACAAACGCTTGCCGAATGCAACTTAGCCCAAACCTGGCGACACTTACGTATGAGTAACTCCCACTGGCTTACAGCACAGGAACGACTCGCAAGTAAGTGTATTACAGGGAAAATGTTTCTTCTTTGATAATAATGGACAAAATGACAGATAGTCAATTAGCTCCCGCTGCGCAAAGCACAGAGAGCTGTGACAGAACAGTGTGTCACGTTGAATTTGGTAAGCCAAAGTTTGGGAGTTTAGTGGCCACTGTACTATGGATGGAGGTGTTTACTGATGCTCTGTTCAGGCAGGCCTATGATTCCTGTCAACCCGCTATGAAACTTCGACTGCCATGCTCTTTCGAGTCGACAATGACCTATAATATCAACTCAACAATGCATGTTCTACAACTACGTCTACTGCTACCAGTTACAACTACTACAAAAGTGCATGCATTTAGTTCAGTCCCACAGATACATGACACTCTAAGAACAGGCAAGGGGGAAGATGTGAGATGTTTTACGAACGACAAGTGTTTTCATTTTATCGAGTAAGGGAAAGTAATAAAGAAAAAACAAAAAGAGGAAAAAAAGTGTATTAAAACAAAACAAAACAACTAATAATAATCGTAATAAAAGAGAGAGACATTTTTCAAGAGTTGGATATGAGTCGTTTCTGGAACCGGTTTCATTTGAACAAGCAAAAAAAACATGCAACCAGCTGCTACTAACAAGAAGCTGGACACAGAGAGAGGATTAATATAGGTGCGGACAAACCTTCCTGCTGAGCGTGCTCAGAAGAGCGTTTGAGAGGAGTGCACGTCCCAGTGTAAGAGAGGCCGGAAAGGATGCCTCAGAGACACCCTCTCTCACAGCAGCCCCAACCAAGCAAGAGAGAAAACAACAAGAACGTAACTGCTCACACTCACCAACAAGGGTCAGTAGCTCATGTTATGAGATTTGTTACAGCCGGCAAGTATAAAGGACAGTCACGGATCGGCGGGACCTGGGGTTCGAGAAGTGGCCACAGGGGGTTGGAAGGAGAATCTACGTAATCCTTTTGGGGAATTCCACTGCTTTGTTAGCGTAGCGGCTTACAGATGGCCAAGCAAGGAGACTCTAGTATCTTCCTGTGAAGACTTTCCTGGCTGTGGACATTCTCCAGCAAGGCACGGGAAAAAGTCCCTAAGCATCAAGTTTTGGAGTGAGGGGGCAAATCCTCTACCCTGCTTTTTTTTTTTAGCCAATTCCTGTTATTTTTTAATCCATCTTCTTCATCGTCCCCCAAAGGGAAGCAAAATAGCAAGTGGGACTTTCAAGAAACGCCCTGGTACGGGCATCATTGGCAAGGGAGTGGAGGAGTGGATGCGCCAACCCTCCACAAAATGCCCAAGTTAAGGCAACCGTTGCCAATGGAGTCCACGTAAACAATGGCCCAATGCGGATTAAGCCGCTGTGCATCTGTTGCGAAGTCTGACCACTATGCATGCATGGAGCATTTGCCCCACACAATTCCTTCAGTACATGACTGAAGAAGAGGTCATTCTATAGACTGTCTCAGGATTAGTGTCTGACTCTGGGCCACAGGAAGCAAAAGCAAACCAAGCCAAACATTTAAAACCTCCCAGAAGGAATAATGACACCCTCTCCTGGTTATATGCTGCTGGTAAAGGGCTGAGATGTTTCCATGGTTCCCCTCCCCATAAGCAATTTTGGAATCATGCAAAGAAGTACGTGCACATCAAACTGAACGAGAATGCGACGTACACATGAGATCTGTACATGCTCAGGACTGGGACAAAATTGTGGGATTGATAGTGAAATTGTCTCAGAGGTGGCTGTTACAAAACACACGCCGTCATATGAATGTGGCTCAGGTCTTGAGTTGTTAAAAAGAACCCCAAATCTAAATGAAATACAGTCAAGATGGCTGCAAAGGCCCGGTTTATATGGAGAGCTGCAATTTCCTCACCAATGGTGCAATTTTAATCTGCAGTGGATTAATTTGCTATTATGTGTAGCAAACTACTTACACACAGTAGTTACGAGGTCAGCTAGTCTGTTAATGGGGGAAGATGAATGCAAAATAGTTCACGCTCAAAATCTACTTTCTCCCATGTTGGAAATGCGATGAGCGTTTGAGTTTCAAAGAACTTCCACCATTTTAGTAGAATTGCTTTTTACAATCCAGACACCATTAATACAGGAGGAAGTAGCATCTGCATTATTTTTGGAGCCCGTTTGGAAAGCGTGCAACCTTTTACTTTGAATTAACTGGTTTCTAGCTGGGATCAATGAGCTGATCTGCATAAATAAATTCTGCCTCATCTGCAGGGGTTTCACTGAAATACCAAGGATCTCAAAAGCAATACTCACGCACTGGTATGGCATAGCAGTTGAAGGGTCCGACTATGGCCATTTCCACCCTACACTGTTACAGTGCTATTATTCCACTTTCAACCTCCTGTGGAATTCTGAGGTCTGTGGTTTCCTGAGGCCAAAGAGCTCTCTGGCTGAGAATTCTCAAGGCCCCTCCCTAAACTGCAAACCCCAGGATTTCATAGGAGGTTGAAAAGTGGAATAATAGCACTATAACAATGTAGTGCAGAAATGGCCCAAGTTTTGGGAAACCTGGGTTCTAATCCCCATGTAGCCATGAAGCTCACTGGGTGATTCTAGGCCAGGCCCACACTTTCTGGCTATGCTGGAGAAGGGAAAAGAACTATGCATTTTCCTCTGATCTTATTTGTTCAAGGGCGGACTTTAAGAAGTGATCATTTTTTGCAAACAGTGCCAGATGTTTTCCTATCCTTCTTCCCTTTTCTTGGATGATGGTTGGGGCAGGTATTTTACAAAGGAAAGTATCCATCAAAGTTCCATATACAAAGCCAGTTTTGCCTGTAACACTGAGTGACTTTATAAACCACATCTCATGTTCCTTACACAAGACATGGATTCACCCTTGTGAAATACAACTTTCTCTTAAGGTCTGTGGGGCAATGGCATGTCAGAATTGTGATATGTATATTCATTTCAACAAGAAGGCATATTGGTTGCTGGGATCAGTGCCGAAGGAGCTGGTCACAAACAGCCTGGGAGCAGGATATCCAAAGAACTGCTTCCCACTCAACCCTGCCTGTCAGTTGTGGTCACCTTCAGCAGCTTTGCTCTTCTTTCCTCTGAGGAGGCATTTGGTGGAAGTGCCACAGCTTTGGCATGGAATCCCATGAGAGGATAGATTGGCCCCTTGGTATCATTTGAGCAGGTGATCAGCATATCATACATATATATATATATATGCACCAAGCTTTTAGTACATTTTAATCTTTCCAGCTGTGGACTGGTTTTATCTATTTGGGTTTGTTATCATTGTTTTATTTATCTGGGCTTGTTATAATGCAATAATAGTAGTAATAGTACTTTTATGCTTTTGGGGTTTAATTGCAAAGTGTTTCCATTATAATCTGTTCTGATCCCAGTGTGGGGAGGGCTGCGCTTGTAGAACAGATTCCCTTGGGTGGACTTCCATGGGCAAGCTCTCACTTCTAGCAAATAGGCTGGTTTTGGCCCTCATCTACAGATACGTGAACATACCCACGGGGTGCAAACTGACATTGTCCTTGGGTGGAACCTGTTCGCCACGTAATAATCTCTTCAGCAGAAGAAAAGTTCACAAACTGTTGCTGAACATCTTCACATGGCTCAGGTTCAGTAGACAACTACATAATCCTACATGTGTGCCCTTAGTAATGTTAATAATAATAATAATAATATACTTATTTCCAGTAACCATTCCCCTACTTCTGCAATGAATCAGGCCTGAGTCCCATTAACATGAGGTTGACTATAGGCCAGTACTCCCGGAAACACTTTACTATCAATACCAGTTCCTTTTTGATGGAAGTGGCTCTAAGTTGATCACCATCCCATAACCCAAGAAAGCTCCTTTAGGAGTGGAAACTGTAGACTAATCACATTTTTTGCTCCACAACTGAGCAATGGGGTAAATCTGCACATGCAGGAATTGTTTGGGGGAAAAAAAGAACAGGAGAGAAGGGCACCGTACTGCTCTTAGACTTGCCATAATATGTTGGTGTTAATTTTCGGGTTAGATTTAGTTTTGTATCACAAGTATTTCTTTAAAAAAGATAAATGAAAATCAACTTCAAAAATATATCTATATAAAATAACCAAATATAAAACAGAGAAATTGGCTGATGCCAGCTTGGTTGTGTTGGGCTCCAACAGCACCCAATTAAATGAAGCAAAAATTGCTAGGACCCTCAGCTTTTCTAGGATCAAATTCATCACTCTCTGTTTACACTGGTTCTAAACTGGAGTAAAGCATTGGAAGGGACGTGGAAATCGTTCATCATCTCTTTACACTGGTCTAATGATAAACTTGGGAAGGGGTGGAATCGTATTTCTCTTAATATGTCATTTTTTCTCAAGGCAGAAAAGAAAAGCAAAAGAACAAAACCAAAATTCCCACTGCTGTCTAGAAAGTCACATGTCCTGTTCCATCGACCCTATCATGACATTAAACTGCTACAGATGATCCTTTGTAGCTCCAACAAGCAGTGCCAGTTTGCATGGAACGGAGTTCTCCAAACATGTCACCTTGGATCCTAACGAATTCAGTCTTTCCCCCCAAAATCCACGGGGGACATTAGTGCTCAGGAGCCCTTTTCACCTTGGAGATTTCTGGATGATGTTGGTGGAAAGAGACCTAGCTAACGTGTGTAGAGGTTCCACACCAATGAATGAGCTTTATCATGAGCGAGCTGGGTAAAACAGTTACCGCCAACTTCTTTGCTCCTTGTCTCAAATCTGGCTGGGGAATTCAGGCCCAAGGATGTTGTATGCCAATCGTTTCCTCCTCCCTCCCATCGGATAACCCACTTAATATTAGCAAGAACAAAGGGCTGGAGAAAACGCACAAGACAGGATACAGAGATGAGCAAGCGAGATAGACTGGGGAGCAATTAGACCCACTGAGAGAGCGGCAAGTTTGCCTTTTGTCCTTGCTCTGTCTTTAGGGTTCGGAATTGCTGACAAGTAAACGCGGCAAAAAAAGAGGCACTGGTAAGTCTTAACAGCCCACTCATGATTGAATCAGATGCTCAGTTTATACCAACGGGCTAGTTTGCTTATCTGTAAATTGGATCTCAGTTCAATAAGGCAAGGGCTGAACTCCCTCCACCAGCAGGAGGGGCCCTGGGATGGAAGGAAGTGGAGCTTTTTAGAGATGGACCTGAAAGCAAAGGGTTAACACTTCTCATGGAAGTTGAGTCAGAGGCCATTTTTGCACTAGACTGTTATAGCGCTATTATTCTACTTTTAACATCGTATGGAATCCTGGGGTTTGCAGCCGTGGCCCCTCCCTAAACTGCAAACCCCAGGATTCCATAGGATGCTGAAAGTGGAATAATAGCACTATAACAGCCTAGTGCAGAAATGTCTAGAGTTTGCAGCAGGTAACAAAAGCTGAACCAATATTCAACCTAAAAGTGCACGCCCTTCTTCTGTTATGATTTTGTTTTTGAAAGGTGACTGAAAAAGGTTCTATTCATTGGCAGGACTCTTCTGATTCTCCCTAGGATAATCTTTATTGGTTTAAGCTCCAAATTACCTCTGTTTTCCCAGTTTAGATCTCATACAAACAGCATGGCTTGTGCTAGCCATAGTTGAGAACCCAAACCATGGCTAGAGCTTTTAAACATACCAGACATCCATGGCTGCGAAGCCATCTGTCTTAGGAATGGAACAGGAATTCCTCAATTTCCTGACTGAGGTTGAATTTGGACTTCCTGACCACCTGAAAAAAACTTTTGCAGGAAGAGAAATGGCACGCTGAAAGTTCCCACAACTTGCCGAAACTATCTTTTTTTGTTCTTGGCACAACATAAACTGCACAGTTTTTGAAAACTGTACAGCAGTTTGAGAAACTGTCCAACATTGCTGTAAAAATCTACACTCACAGTTCTTTTCACTACCCACAGAAAAGCTGGATGACTGAAGCTACTATCTTTGCCAGTCTGAATGTTCTGTGGTTTCTTTTTGGTGCTGAATACTGTGTAGTTTTTAGTTTCCAAGCTGAAAGCTGTGCAGTTTTCTGGGCAGGCTGTGCAACTTTTGTAGGAAAAAAAAACTGGGAAAAATGGAGATTTAAGCATCCCGAGTTTGTCTGCTGTCTTTTACCTTTCTCCACCACTTCATCAGTTTATTAGATCACTTCCTTCTCCAGTGTGCCAACAGCTTCTGGACTAGAGATGCAAAGAATATGCACCTGTTTTCTCGTTCCTGAAAAAACGAAGGAGTGTCTCCAATATAGGGACTCCCTATTGAGAACATTTAGATACAACTGTGTTCTTTGTAATTTGAGGTTTTTCAACCAAAAGTCATCTCTGTCCAAACAAAAGGGGCAAGGGTTAGAGAAAATATTATTTTGTTCACAGCAACCTGTTTGTGTTGGGGGGAAAATGCTTTCTGCACAAAAATTGCCCACATGTCCTGCATGGAAAACCTGTATTTTGCAAGTTTGGCATAGAAAAATGTTATGTTCTGTGCAGAAATCTTGCATCATTCCGTGACAGCCAGCAGGTTCGACGGTGGTGAATCTGTGAATCTGTACTTTAAAGGAGCCAAGCAAGTTGCTAAACTTGATTGGGAGACAGCAGTCAGCACTCTGGATAGCAACAATAAAGTCTGGAACTAAACGCTTTGCAGATTTGCTGCCGCACGGAAATAGAAGCCACCAGCTACAACTGGCATCAGAATACTGTGGGGTTTAACAATAATGTCACATCCATTCATTGTGATAACTGGAGATTCAGCTCACTTTTCTAGCAGCTGAGGAGTGAACAGGAAAGGAAGGACTGTATTGTTAGCCCACTGCAAACCATCTGAGGATGCATCCACACTGTACGATTAGACCACTTTGATTCCAGTTTAACTGCCATGGCTCCATTCTAGGGAATTTTCAGATCTGTACTCTGCTGAGGGACTCTTTAAATTATAGTATTAGAGCTCTCTGGCATAAAAATCTAAATCTCTCATAAAACTACAAATCCCAAGATTCCATAAGATGGAACCAAGACAATTAAAGGCGGTATGAAAGTGATCTAACTGTGTAGCGTGTGTACACCCTGAGAAACATCCACTGCCCTTTGCATTTGAGCTTTTAATGAAAAAGGTCCACCCTACAGCTCCACTAGGTGTT
The DNA here is from genome assembly GCA_948472985.1 of Iguana delicatissima. Lineage (NCBI taxonomy): Eukaryota > Metazoa > Chordata > Lepidosauria > Squamata > Iguanidae > Iguana > Iguana delicatissima. Next base: position 534,103 of record CAOKZL010000007.1, read on the forward strand.
TTGAAAGGTGTGTTTTTTATAGCCTGTCCACTGCTTGAAGACTCGGGGGCTCTGCTTGTAGCATTTGGTTTTGTTTTTCGGGGTTCCCTCCCTCTAATGCCACCGCCCCGCACACACATCCCCGCACCCGGCCCCAAGAGAAGCGTGAGGAAAATCAAAGAGCGTGATGGACAGCTGCAGCCACACAGAATACCGACAGAGCTTTTACCTGGCCCTGCGTTCTGAGGGTATGCCATGTAGCTGCCTCTTCCACGGCCCCCCCTACCTGATCCTCTTGCTGCCGCCACCGCTGCTGCCGCTACTGGTCCGTAGGCCGCCGCTGGGAAACCTGGCCGGGGGGAGAAATGAGAAAGGTAAGAGGAAAGGTGCAACCGACTGCTGGCATAAAAGATGGCTGTGACCAAAGAAGCAAGCACGGCCACAACTGTTGTGGGAGAGGGCGTGGGCAGGCACGCCTGTGTACCTGCGCGGGGATCTGTCGTGTGTCGGGTTTTGAGCTAAATTAAAACGGTGGCTTCCCTAGCTCTGGCATTCATCTGATGCGTCTGCCACAAGTTAAGCCTATGGGGAGGGGATTAATTGATGTAGAAAGGGGCCAGTGGTGTAGCTAGGGTAAACAGTGCCTATTGCAAGCGTGGAAGCAGCGCCCCTTCCTTCTTACCCCTACCTCCCCACACCCCTACACGTATGGCTTTTTTGCACCCCTCTGGCGTTGATGCCCAGGGCATGTGCCCTACTTGCCCCACCCTAGATACACCTCTAGAAGGGGCCCTCTAGGACCCTCTGAAAACCTAGAGCAACCCCATGATCCCTTGCTTTGAAAAAGCTAGTGATGTGGGAAACCAATCAGTCTCCGCCAAGGGAGGTATAACTTTCATAAGCCCAGGGAACCTGTTTATCTGTTGCTGTTTTGAGGGCAAAAGAAATACAGAATGGATCACTGGACATGCCCTGGCTACAGCCAGGGACTCTCGGAGATATTTCGCTGGTTTGTGCCAGACTTTGACGAGGGACGCTTGCTAAGTTTAATGAGCGCAGAGATGAACTTCATTTCTTGGGCTCCATAAAATTCCATCACAAATGAGAGGTGAATTTTTAACTCCTTCCCTGCCCTCAACAGATTCTTCCTGGGTTTGAATTAAATTCTGAGCCAGATAAAAATCCCAGGGTCTTCTCTGGCAGCTGTCCCCAAACACTCCCTCTTTCCTTAACAAAAGTGCTGGCAGAAACAGTGGTGGAGGCATATGGGGGACAGGGAGGAATGTATCCCCCTTTTCTTTTCTCCATTGTGTTCCCAACATATTTCAGGCTAGCACGGGACACATCTAGAGGAAGAGGAGGTAAGGCAGGGGCTGGCAGATGCTATTTCCCCTGTCCTGAGCTCTTGGACTGGCTCAGAAAAATGCCTTACCTCCTTCTGATTTCTTCCCAAATAACTTGGGAATTTTTTTGCGTTAATTTGAAGCAAACGTCCGAGAGCTTGCCTATCTTGTGATGGCCAATTCTGGTTGCAATGACAAGAGGAAAGGACACACACTTCACAGCCAGCGATTACACTGCTTGTAATTTATCATTATGAAAACAAACCGTACAGAGGCCACAGGCCACAAAAGAAAGAGAAAGAGACAGAATGCAGGAAAAGGAAAAGAAATAGATACGGAGATCCAAAGAGCTTAGCCAACTACAAGCCCACTAACTCTAGTTCTATCACCGTAGCTACACATATTGCTACCGGAGGGGGGGAACTGAGTAACAGAAGTGACAGGCTAAAGTGTCTCTAAACTACTGTAAAATATCAATTAAGAGAGACATACTTGCATTTAAATATGGTAATAGGGCTGTTGGGGGAAAAAAGATTTCAAGTAAATAAAGGTAGAGCTCTCTCCTCCCAGCTATCTTCAGAGCCACCTCCCTCCTCCGCAAAATGAAACCCCCTTTGCTGAAAAGATGGGTGATCCCCTTCTGATTCATGGCAGAGACTAACTAGCATGCTGTTCAATGGTGGCCCCAAAGGTTTACCAGGGCTGGAGGGGAAAGGGAGGGAAACCGTTGGCAGAAATGCAGCCCAAGCAGGTCCAGATCACAAAATGGTTTCGGCCACATCACCGCCGCAGTGGCTATGCTGGCTTTGTGGTGGTCCCTGTTTTCTTAGGAAGGTTGTGTTGGGTGTCACCTTGAGAAATGGGTGGAAGGTAGCCCACGACGTGACACAAAGGAAAAAGCCAGAGGGCCCCTCCTGGCCTCGGGAAGGGGCCCTATCACACTACACTGCTATAGTGTTATCATTCCACTTTAAATGCCATGGCAAACAGTAGCGGGGCTAGGAGTGTGTGTGGGGGGCGGAGGGAGAGGGGCTACGGCACAGGGGGCGTGACCTCTGTCCGCAGGGGCTTGGCTGTGGTATGCGCGGGCATGGCCAGGGCACGCGGGGGTGTGGCTATGGGCCAGGACACCCAAAAACATTGCTGCCTGGGGCGAATCGCCTCCCCACCCCCCGCCGTCCCTACGTGACTGATAGCAATATCGCACAGAATCATGGGATTGACAATTTAGGGCAGGGTATTCAGCATTCTCAGCCAGAGAGCTCCGGTGCCTTCCCAAACGACAAACCCCAGAATTCCAAGAAACGATGCCGTGGTAGTTAAAGTGGAATAATAGCGCTATAACAGTGAAGTATGCCAGGGCCCTCAGAGTGCATTTGCTGGATTACTTTCTAAACTAATTGAAGCAGGCACTGAGGCTATAGCCAGCGGTCTCCCCTGAGAGCTCCGAGCAAGGCTCTTTCACAACAGACCCCCTCGACGGTTGCTCCAACAGAGCTTGGGGAAGGCCTTTTTTAAGGATTCCAGTTCCCAGTCTGGCTGGCCCTCTAAAGCAGGGGTGGGAAACCACTGTGAGGGCCACCTGAAGTGCATAAAAATTAGCTACATATATGTAAAACACAATGAATGGAAAATTAATTCATTAAATAGTATTAAATTCATTACAATTTTCCCCATGCATCTCTCCATGCATCATTATGATTAGATTTATTTTTTGTTTGCAAAAGAATCTTAAACGTACTTAAACTGTTATGATATTGACTATGATGCTGGCAGTCCCATGGACTATAGTGCATTAAGCAGTTTGCTGCTGATAGCAAATTCCTATGCCATTAAAAAAAAAAAATGGTGGGGGGGCACCTGAAAGTCACAATAAAGAGTCCGACCTGGGGCCTGCAGGTTGCACTTTGCCTATGCCTGGCTTGAGCGATATACTCGTCAAATTGAATTTATGGTTTTCTTGCTTTTAAAAAAAGGCCTGCCCTTCCTCTGGGGAGTTCAGGGCAGCATGCATGGTTCTTCTGTCCCAAAATACACCGATGGGAGTTGTAGTCCCCACATTTCTGGAATGGACTAAATTGGGAAGAGGTGAGATAGAGCAGAAGTCGCCCGCTCTATCTCACCTCTTCCCAATTAAGTCCATTCCAGAAGTGTGAGGAATACAACTCCCATCATCCCCAGCCTGTACAACCATTTCTCTAATATCTGATTCTATGCATCTGCACATGTGCACTGTGGTCTGTTTCTTGCGTGCTATCAAGTGGTTTCTGACTTATAAGTGATCCTTAGGGTCACAGGGTTTTTTTGGCATGATTTGTTCAGAGGAGGTTTGCCTTTGCCTTTCTCTGAGGCTGAGAGAATGTGACTTCCCCAAAGGAGCATTAGGGGTTTGGGATTTTAACTCTGGTCCCCCAGAGTCTTAGTCCAAGGTTCAAACCACTACACTGTGCTGGTATATTGGTGTACTTAACAAGAATAATCAGAATGGCTTATATGGTTGGGTCAGAGGGAACCGAAGGAAAAATTTAATCTTGGGACACTCCTCCTACACAGTCCGTCAAATGCTGCAAGAAGATAAGCTAGTGTATTTCTGTACACTGAATATTAACATAATATATGTAGCTTAGCATAAAGGATTGAAAGACGATAAATTCATAAATAAGCATCACTAGACAGTCAGGGCCACTTTAGTGCAAAGCAAAAAGTATATTACAATTGCAGCACGATTAAGGACAGAAATCACCCAGTTTTCTCATAATCCAAACAACAAACCTTGTATTCTAATCAATAATGATTGCAAACAGGCAGCCCACTCAAATGACTTCTTCCTTGCTGAACTTTTGATGAAGTTATTTATTGGGAAGATTTATTTGCATTGTAAAAGGTGGAGTACAGTACTAATAAAACAAACCAACCTAACAGTAAGAACAGGGGAAGGCCCATACCCAATTCCAAGGTGCGGGGACGTCAGTTCAAAGCCTAAGTGAACAAACAGGACTTCAGTCGACAACAAAACCTTAAAAGACTCAGTGTCACTGTTATCTTGAGGGCGCATCCAGATGGATTGAGTAGACCAGAAAGTCCAAGATTTTGTTCCTGTTCTTCTTGATTTGTTTTGGAGATCTGTGATGTTTTGTTCATTTCAGAATATTTTCTGTGAATTCACACTACATTCAGAATTTTTTTTATGCCAGCTCCCAGGTTGGTTTATTTTAACTAGGTATAAAATTGGGGGATAAAAAACAGGAACAAAATTTAGGATGTTTTATTCAGTCTGGATGCACTCATCCAGTGGAAGGATTCCACAGGTATGGTGTCTGTGTCGAGAACATTCTTTATCAGCCTCCTGCATAACAAATATGGCATCTTCCTCGATCAGAGCATCTAAGCAAGTACCCAAGACAGCACCTCTATCAGGTCCCCTCGTCCTAAACCATGTAGGGGTCAAGATGGACAACATAAGCACCTTGAACTTAGCTCAGTTCCATACTTGCGGGCAGGGCAACAACTCCAGGACGGGTATGGTATGTTGCCAGCTGGCAGCTGAGCTGTTCCCTTTTGTTCTAGCTGCAGCTTCTTGGCCAATATCAGAGGCAGAACCACAGAAAGCATATTGCAATAACTTGATTATATCTTCAGGTCAACAGGGCATGGATCACTGGGGCTAGGCTATCCCACTCCAGGAACAGCGGGTGTAACAGTTTCAACGTGCTCCCCTACCCAGGACACATTAGGTCAAGGTGAGGGATATTTTTTTTCCAACAGCAGTTGACTTCCAGGTTGAAAAAAAGGCCTCTCTTTGCCCTAAAATGATCCAAGGAGCGGGGGGAAAATGTTGTGAAATTGCCCCCCGCCACAATGTTATTTTTGTAGAGGGGTATGTCCGTCCAAGGTCCCTTAGGGAGCCACTGTGGCCCCTTCCACCCTGATAATTGTGCACCCCTACTCTAGAAAGAAACTTGGGCTTCCCGATGGTTCCTGTGCAAGATGCACAACCCCATTTAACTCTCCAGCTTGAGAACCTCCTAGCCACAATGCTTCCATCTTGGCAAGATTCAACTTCCAAATCCAAGCCTGTATTAGGCCATTTCCACACTACACATTTATAGTGCTATTATTCCACTTTCAATATCCTGTGGAGTTCTGGGGTTTGTAGTTGACTGGGACCAAACAGCTCTCTGGAGGAGAATTCTGAAGGCCTCTCCCTAAACAGCAAACCCCAGGATTCCATAGGAGGTTGAAAGTGGCATAATGACATTATAACAGGTAGTGCAGAAATGGCCTTAGTTAGCCAAAGGCCACCAATAGGTATTCAACTCCACCAACAAAAGAGGGACAGCACTCAAAATATTATTAAAAAAAAAAAGTTTGTGTGAGAAACAGTTTTGGGCACGTACAGGTGGAAGACTGGTCTTTTTAACAACAGGCTTTGTATCAAATGTGCGTGAACATCCAAGGCTGAACATTCAAACAGCATTCTGACCTTTGCAGTGTGTGTGTGAGAGACCGGCAAGATTATTTGCTGGCTTCCTTACTTTTTAATTTCTATGTGGGACTGATATAGATTGCCAGAGCCAGAGCCAGGAATTTTTTTTTTTTAAAAGAGGAAGACAGGACATTATACAGCCTAGGACAGAAGAAAATAAATACAGAAATCCAAGATACACTTCGGGGATGGGGCTTTTGAAGTGCTGCCCCAGACCAGTTCTTTGCCTTTATTCGAGATGGCAAAAGCTCCCGCCGGACTCCCTCAGGGCAACTGCAGAGGCTTCTTTTTATAACAATGCATTTCATGACCTCCCATTGATAAAAGGAACATTTCAAAGAGTGCCTGGAGCTATCTGCCTAATGTGGCTCGGGCACTTCAGTTGCCGCAGCCCACAGCAAGAAAAAGATGCCACTTGACTCACACCGCGCTTCCACCCTCAGCCTGGTGGATCAGGGAAGGTTCTACACTCCTGTTTAGGAACAAGAACGATTATCTCCAAATCAGTTCAAATGCAGAACCTACAAGTCAGGATGAGACTTCCTGGTGGGTTGGAAAATAAATCACCCATGAATTTGCTGTCATCCCACCACTGACAAATGTTGATGTCTGATGTCAAGCTGAAAGGAAGTAAGCAGTCTTGTTTGGCATGGCATTGCCTGATTTTTCCAGTCTGTCAAAAGTAAGAAGGTGGTCTTGGGTGGAAGAGGACAGCCAGAACCTTGGGTTGAGAGGCTGCCGGTGTGTTTCTAAGCTCTTATTGCAATCATCTTACACCAAGTGTCTTGGGGAGATGGGCTCCCCCTGCCTTCTCTAGGTATATCGCAGAAAGCTAGCAAATAACGCTTCTGGGAATATAACAGCCCTTAAAGATAGGTCGATATCATTATCTCTGGAGTCAGGGCTGGTAAACTGGAAATAAGCAGAGATGGGGAATTGCAAAGCAGCCAAATTAGTTGCAACAAGAGGAGGGTCAGGACAGCTGTATAAGACCACATGGGATTCTACTAGTCCTAGAACTGTAAGAAAACCCAGCCAGACAATAGTTCACTTCTTTGTTACAGTCTTGAAAACAAGGCATCTGTCCTGTTGCTAGAATCCCAGGTCCAGGATTTCTGGTCTTTTCAGTGGAGCCTGAGAGGAAATGTTATGGGAAAAACAAGATGGGAATAAGAGGAGGATATTCTCAGAGATCATTAACTTGTTTCATAAGAGTGATGGGTCCCAAACTTTGGTCCACCAGATGTTCTGAACTTTTGAACAACTTGATCCCATGCCCTCAAGTAACTACACAAAATGTTGATGATGACGACGACACCAAGAGAATCAACAAATGGCTGGGGATTGTGGAAAAATGCAAGCTACACCTTTGGCACTGGCTCTTCTCCAGTGAGCATTGTGGAGCCATTGTGCCAACTGAACCACTGATAACCTGGCCTTGAGTAGTGGACTTCCAAAAATGTCTTTGCAGACACATGAGATTCCTGTTCCTTTCCTCTATCTGTAACTGACAACTCCCATGGTCAGAGACAGTATGGATTCTAGGGACAGAGAATAAGGAGGTGAGCTGCTTTCTTGATGTTTTCTGGCAACCAGCGGTTGGTCGCTGTGGCAAATAGGCCACTAAGCAAGAGGAACCTTTGCTCTCCACCATCAGGGTTCTTCTGCTATGTAAAAAGAGGACTAACATTCTCTCTCTCTGTTTCCAAACTGCTAAAAAGGTGCTCCTCATAATGTCATCTCTGTGACTAAGACCACTTGTTAGGAAATATTGTTACTGTTGGTCTTGATTTGACCATTGTCCAATTGGCAACAGCATCTAAAGATTCCTGCATGAGAGGGAGCAGCCCAACCTAGCCTTGCTGGCCCAGACTGGAACAAGGACTCTTGACAGCCTCTTGTATGGCAGACACAGGATGCAACCTCAAGTCAGATGGAGACAAGGATGGACGCCCACCTGGTTTGGCAGCTGGCCCAGAGACTGGAGGGAGCTGGTCCATTGTAGCAGGCCAACACAAGAAGAATTCTCCTAGAGGCTGTGATGGTGAATTTCAAGACCTGGCTGGGGGTTTAACTGAACAATGACACAGAGTCTTTGCAGTTTTGTCTGAACCAAGCAGAAAGAGAGATGGGGGGGTGAGGCCTTAAGACCATTGTTTCCCCACCACCGAAGAGGGGGCATGCTGAGAATAGAGTCTTCTCTTCAAATGCTCTTCTCACAGCACAGCACGTTTCCATTATTAGAGTTTGGCTGAGGATAAAGGTACTGGAGAGAAGAGGAATAGACTGCAGGGATCTGTCTCTCTCACACACTCTCTCTGTTTGTACACTCCAGACTGGCAATGCTCCTTTTCTTGTGAAAAAGACAGCCATACCTCCCTCCGTGTTTTTAAGCCATTGAGGAAGATCAATGTTTAAATGCTGCTCCTCTGACTTCAAGGTAGAACTTCAGAGGACTGGAACTACAACAATCCTGGTCAAGGTACAGAACCTTTGCAGTACGGGATTAAAGCATGAGGCAACAGGCTGACAGACCAACACAACTGGTATGTTTTCCAAAGGCCCAAACTCTCTCATGCCTGCCAGAGAGAGCCCTCACATTTCTAATTGCCTAGAGAAAAACAAGCCAGGGCCATTCAAATGCACTAAAGTGGATTTAGGCATTCCAATTAACGGATATTTTACAATTAACGTTTTAACGGGCTCCAGCGCTGCCCAAGAAGGCCCCAGGATTCCGATCAATTTCATGCTGCCTTTATTTGTCAGCGAGAGCTTAAGCCTACATTTAGAGTTCAATTTTTCACAGATAATATTCCCCCCTCCCCAGTTCCTGCATCAATAGGTTCCCTAACTACTTGAGCAGCCGCGTTGGGGAGAAAAGGACGCATCTGGTTTTGACAATGATGCCCTCAGGTCCCAATTTAGTGAGCCACTCTCTTCAAGCAAATGTTTTCTCCAACACGCAAACAACAGCACAAGGTTGGGGGGGGAGAAGAAAGAAGGTGGAGCATAGTAGACAAGCGAGCCCCTTTCTGTGTTGTAACTGCACCTCAAATAATATTTGAAAATATTTTAAAAACGGTTGAAAAAACCTGTTTTTTGAGCATCCAGAAACCCTGATGAGAAGACTTTTGGACTGACAAGAAACTTTGCGGTTCAGAACTTGTTCTGCGCAAAATGTTTATGTGGTTGTTTTGTGCAGGAGACAACCCCCCCCCCTTTTTTCGGCATCAATATATTATTTTCTGTGCGGAAAATGCCAAATTCTGCGCAAAAAAAAAAATCACATGCAAATTTTGCACAGAATAAATCCTGAACTGCAAATAAGCTTTGCAAACTGCAGTTTTTGAAGATTTCTTGCAGAAAGAAGAAAATTGCTAAGATTACTTGCTATTTCCTTTGAGAAGAAAATTAGTGAAGAATTACATCCCTACCTCTCACTCAATTTGACTGATTCAAAATCATTCAAGCAGCCTGATGGATATTTCTTTAGTTTTACAATCCATGGTCATCTTATTTTATCTGGATCATTTTCTTAAAAATTACTGGTCACCTGCAAACATAGTTGCCTCATACCACGCTAGTCACTTCTAGCCCAGTGGTGATGAACATTTGGCCCTGGGCAGGATTAGTCCTTCAAGGCCAAAGATGAAGCCCGAAATGAAAACCCTCCCAAACTTGATCACCAAATTTCAGTGGCAAAGCACAAAAAGCCATCTCAATGTGTTTTTGCGGTCTTTTGCTGAAACTGAGCAACTACCCATAATAATAATAATAATAATAATAATAATAATAATAATAATAATAATAATAAACACTTTATCGCAATAACTTTTTTCCTACATTGCTGCCAAAATTCTGCAATACAATTTGTCCCTGAATAGTGTGCTGCTGGATGGTGACTTTCCTCCTCATATGCAAGAATGAATAATTCCAGCAGAATTTCCCCTGCTATGTGATAACATGAGGATTTCTGCATACTTTTTGACCACTATTCTCACTTGAGGATGCCTTTAGGGATAATTCATTTGTGCAACTTGATTTTTTTCTGACCAGAAAACATTGCAAAGAATACATTATCTGGGCAGAAAAACAACAGCATGTACTTTTGCACAAGTGCACTTGCTTGAAGTGTAAGGAAGCTTGCAACTGTCCACTTTTTTTTTCTCAGCAGGGTATTGTGACTACTGGAACACACTTTTCTCATCAAGGATTCAACCCTACCCCCAAAAAATATTCTAAATATTCCTAGTTGTGGTCTACAGGAAATCCAGGGATGCAGAATCGGTTGCCAGACTCATCAAAGTTGCTCACTGTTGATCTAGCCTGTACTGTCTGCTTGGATTCTCCAGCATCTCAGCCAGAAAAGGGTCCTTCTCACCAGCTGCTTCCTGGCCTTCTTACATGGTGATCCTGAGGACCGAAGTTGGGATGCTCTACTTCTGAGCTACTGCCCCTCCACACTTAGGTCCTTGGTTGGGTATGTTTAATTCACTTTTTCAGAATGTTGACTCAAGCCAGAGGCTTCCTCTGACTAAACACCAGCCATCGAGATGGATTGCTATGTTTCTGACATCACCCTTTGTTTTAATTCTTACTTTGAACCATCAGTCACTTGTGAATCAATGGATATTGGAAAGAAACCAGACTGATCGGATTTTAACACTTTAGATTTAATTACAGGTGTGATCCAGATAAAGTTAAGTCCTTTTGAGTGGCACCAGCTGTAAGGATACATGAAACTCTTTTGGAGAGCTTCAGTTTGCCCGGAAGAATCTATTTTCTTAAGACAAGTGCGCAATGTAGCCTGAACCAAACTTTAGCTAAAGCAAGTCTCAGGCCTAACAGCAAGGGTGACCAAAATGTAGCCTACCAGATTTGGCTGGGCTGCAACCCCCACTAGGCCTAGCCATCTGCATGGCTTCCATCTGGAGGATCACCAGTTGCCCATCCCCGTTTTCAAGCCTATGCTAGACTAAGACCATTTCTGCACTACACTGTTATAGTGTCGTTTACTGAGGCCCAAGAGCTCTCTGGTTGAGAATTCCAGATGCCCCTCCCTAAACTGCAAATCCCAGGATTCCATAGGATGTTGAAAGTGGAATAAGAGCACTATAACGGTGTAGTGTGGAAATGGCCAAAGTCTTCTCAATGGCAAAGGTAAGCAACTGAAGGCTGGACTAGACTGAATCTTGGTCCTCAATCTGGTTTCTAGTTCCCAATAGGCCATGAAACTCAATGGGCCAGCCACTTTCTCTCAGCCTGGCCTACCTCATAGGTTTGTTGTTGGCATGATGAAGGAGAGCTCAAACTCATCAAAGAAAAGGCAGAATATAAAACTACCTAATCATGTAAGACGACATTGAAGGGGAAGCTAACGCCTATATGATTTCACTTGGGCTTCCAAAAATGCTTGCATTTCTTTAGAACTGTGTGCCTTGGTTTCAAGGACCTTTCCTCCGGAAAATTAAGTTGACACGGCTAGAGTTACAACCAGCATGCCTCTTCTTCCCTGGCAGATCGGGGCTTCTGATAGCAAGGAGTCTGGAAAAAGTATGTGGAAGGTTGGTTTTGACGGCTAATCTGGGAAGCTAATGTCAATATCTGGTCAGGAATGTTAGTTGGGTGGAAAGTTGCTGGGACACACTGCACAATGTAAGGTGACCTGGCACTTTTTATATTAGACTGTACTGAAGTCGAGGCCTCCATTCTGCTCAGATTCAGGCATTTCGTTTAATTAAGTTGGATCCTTGATTCACTGGCATGGCTTTCTGATTTCTCCTGGAGTTACTGGAGGAAGTAATTCCTCTTCCTCCTCCAGCAAGGGAGAGCACACCATCTTGCTAGACATGGCATGATTTGTCTTTTCTGTTAGCTACGGCCATTTCTGCACTAGACTGTTATAGTGCTATTATTCCACTTTTAACATCTTATGGAATCCTGGGGTTTGCAGTTTAGGGAGGGGCCTCAAACTCAGATAAAGAACTAAAACTCAGATATGGAACTAAACGCAGCCTGAACAATCAAGACTACTGGCATGGCATTTGCCTTTACTTTGCCACTGTGGTCTTAAATAGAACGGCAAGGGTTTCGAACAGATTTGAGCTTCGGGGAAGAAAAAAGTGGAAAGAGTGACTCCTTTGTGCACAGGCCCAATTTAAGTGCCAAGCTGTGGCTTAGCATGGATTGTCCTTTAGTGACCAACAGGCCTGGTGGGTATTAAGAAACGCAGAATTTGTTGTATTGAGGTCACAGCTTAAGCCCTTCGTGGGTGCCACTTAAAGAGAAAGAGAGGAGTACTCTTTTTCATGGTCGGAAAGTTCATCTATCTTTCTTAATAGGAGAGACGCAGAAGAGCAAGAGGGAAGCACCTCAATTCTCATCGATTTTGTCTTCTTAAATCAGGGATGGAGAATTGCACAGCATCCCAAAATGTTGTTTGACTAGAATTCCTAGCAAACCTACAAACCTATGCAGCATAACAAATGGGGAAGAACGCTGGGAGGTACAATCTAATACTTGGAGGACGGCACAATTCTCAGCCTACTTGGTTATTTTTCCTTCCCTCCCAGAACATATGGCCTTCAAATATTAGTTTGCATGACATCTTCATTAGAAAACTAAGAAATCTGCTCTGAGTGTCAGTCTGAATTTTAAAGGAATGATCCAAAGTGCTGACATGATTTTGGGAACAGGTTTCAGCACCTTGGACAGGGGCTTTTGGTTTATCTGTCATATTTTGTGCGACCAATCTGGTCATTGCCGTTTGTTTTCTTCTGCATACCTGATTGCTCATTCTTTTAGACACCACCATCCGTAAATACGAAGGGCTGCTTACAAATATTCTAATCAATACATTTGAAAGAAATTAATGGACTTGTTTCAAAACTGGTATCACTCATCCCTGGAACCAAGATTGGTTAATACTTTGGCGGCTGTAGGTTGAACCAGCTATGGTTTCTAGGTATCTGCAATATGCTCCTGTAGAACATGTTTCAGTAATCCAATCTGGATGCTTTGTTGTGTGCCTTCAAGTTGTTTCTGACTCTAAGCAGAACCTACCACTGAGTTTTCTTGGGGATGAGAGTGTGGGATGCATCCAAGGTCACCCATTGGGTTTCCATGGCCAAGCAGGGAATCAAACCGTGCTCTCTGGGGTGTTATCCAATGCTCAAATCACATTAGCTCCCAAACTGGATACAACAAACCATGAATTATTCTGGCTCCAAGTCATGCTTCTTCTGGAAGGGGGTTTTGATACACCAGTCAAAGCCTGTTAAATATATTCTTGACTTCTGTTGCTATCTGAGCACCCAAGAGTAACATGGAATCAATGCACATATCAAAGTGTAAATCTGAGTCTTCAATGAAAGTAGATCCCTATCCAATAGAGGCAACATATCCCCAGCACTAGCTAGATTTCCAACCAACCATACTTCTGGCTTGTCAGTGCTTGCTTGCTTTCATCCAATCCACTGCAGACCTCAGCCACCTGTTTACAATGCTCTCCCACCGATCAATGAAAAGGAGAATTAGAGTTGGGTATGATTGGTGTGCTGATGCTCTATGCAGATGTTAAATGTTGTGAGAGGTAAGCTGGAACTCCTAGCTGTGTTCTGCAGTATCTCGCTGAAGAAAAACTCTTGGGCAAGTTTCACTTTTACCACAATCAAAGGTACTACAAATTGTCAGTGCAACCGCCCTAGTTTCTCGTTTATAGGCATGTGTTCTGTTTCCCCAGAACAAAAATATGCACACACACGCACACATACACATACACACAGAGCAGTCTTGTATAAAGATCATTAAAAGCACAATAAGGATGCCTATGATTGCATCAAGAGAGACAGAATTCTATACCAAAACGTTCAGTGGAAAAAGAAGCAGTTTTAAAACTGAAGTGTAATCAACTTGCCTGGGTAACTGGGTTTGATTGAAGATCCCACGGAAAGCACTAAAAATCCATAGAACCAGATACAGGCATTACTGGGCAGTACAGCAAGCTATAAACTGACGTTAAGAAAAATTGTACAACCTCTGCATTTCATCCATTTCCCTCCCCTTTCTCTATCCCACCACCACCACTCTGTGTTGAACCTTGTGTTCAAAATGCCAAACAGAGGAAGACAAACAGGGCAACTTTCCTGGGAAATGACAAAAGACTGTTGTTGCGCTTCTGATGGATTAACCCTATTAACATTTTTTAAAATCTGCCCAAGAGTGCTTTATTTTGACAGCCACATTAAGTGTTTCCCTTTGCCTTTAAACGCCGTTTTAGATCAAGCTTATTAAAATATATTTCACCAGGTCAGGAAATTAGTGCGTTTCGGGCTCAACAGTGGCGTGCATAATGAAGTCGTCATTATTAGAGAGGCTATTATGGTATTCCAGGCACAGGTACTAAACTCCAGCAGAAGACTAGAAAAAAAAAGGAGTGGATGAGAAAGACTTCCTTGGGGTCTGGGCACGGAGTTTCATACACTCTGACAATGTGGCGGTAAGCCCACCATGGCAAACTGCCACTCAGCAAATGGTGATACATAGTCATCCTCTGCTCTGTTTTGCCCTACTTGTGTCGCACCACAGGGAACGGTAGGCGTTACACGCCAGACTTCACTCAAGGTTTGGCACCTGGGTATTTCTAATTCACTTCATTAGAAGTGATTCAAGCTTGTCTTTGGAATCAAAATCATTTGATTCCCCCTCTGCTATGGAGTAATCCCATTTCTGTTCCCTCTGCACATGCGTCGGTGCCTGCTTTCCCCTGCCTCGCTTCAGTGAATAATTGTTCATGTAGCATCTCCCAGCAGCTGCATCTGTGGTCTCTTCCAAACTATTAAAAGGATGGGTGAGCTGCTTTCAGATGCATTTGGAATGGGCTTGATGAAAACAAAGATTCTTTTAAAAAAATATTTAAAAATCATTCCAGTTCAGACCTACAGTCCTGTTGATACCACTGAGAGGCTGACAATGCTATCTTCGACCCGTTCTTACCATACTAATTGGGAAATGGCACAAGTTTGGAGTTTGGAGGATTTATAGGAGCAGGGGCAAAAAGAGTGGACCTGGATTTTGAGAGCCCAATTTGGCACCCACATAAAATTATAGAGTTGGAAGGGGAACCACAGGCCATCAGATCTAACCTCCCCGCCCCACTCAGTGCAGAAATTCCAGCTAGAGCATCCTTAGCAAGTAGTTCTCCAGCCTCTTTCTGAAAATGCTTAAGAGGACCACCTCCCTGTTCCCCAAGTCTTTGGTTCCATTGTCAAAAACACTAGCTGTCAAAAAATTCGTTCTGAAGTTCAATAGACATCTACCCTCCTATAAGTAAAAACCATACACTCTGCGGCAGCATTTACATCCCGTTGTAAAGCATCCACAACAGCCAGTTCCCTCCCCTATACCCAGTTAGCTTTGCCACCAGACGTACTGCCTAGAGTAGCGTCTGCCACCTGAACATGGTTGGCGCATATGACTTTGCAGCTCTGGTACACTGACATCATTCAGGGCCATTGGAAAAAAACCAGATTCCCTCCTGCTTCTGAATCCCTGCTTAGAGAAGAGAAAGAGGAACTGCTTTCTTTTCCACCATTGTTGGAATGTCAAGGAAGGGAAATGAGTGAACGGTCTACAGAAAGGAGTTTTTTAGGTGGAAGGAAGGCAGATTTCAACTTGAACAGAAGAAGAATATGATTCCTTCTTTCTGGTGAACATTACAGGCCAAATGCTGTCATTCTGAGCCAGGAACTACAAATTTTGGTGATAATGCTAATTCTTTCAGAAGTCACCAGTTTGGGGCAGTCATCCAAAGCTTCCTGGTAGGAGCTGTGGATCATCAGAGCAGCCTCAGATGGAAGCAAGACATGGAGGATGTGGAGCTAACCCAGCCCTTTCTAATCTGATGCCCCCTCCCCGTTGTGTCAGCTTGGGGACTAAGGGAGGTGTAATCCAAAACATTTGTCCAATAGATTTGGTGGGTGCCAGGCTGAAAAGCTGAAACATTGCAAAGTATGACAGTTCACACTCCCAAAGAAGCAGACAACAAAGGGAAGTGTGGGAACTCAGAATGCGATGTTACGCATTTTGAGCTAATAAATTCCAAAGAGGAGGCACTGATGGGGGGACTGCTGATTTCAAGATCCACTAAGCCGCTCCGCAACATCTACTCTTGGCCAAAGATTAGCGAAGGAGCCAATCTGGAAAGACAAGAGAGGCATTTGATGCTAACTAGGCAAATTTAGGGCCAAGAACGAGCCAGGCATCAGGAGCTGAAGGCTGCCATGCAACTGTGTGATTTAGTGCGGTGAATGAGCTATTTTATTGCCTCTTTTTATTTCATGATAACCCTTTATATTATGAGCATTTAATGAAGCTGCCTTTATGGCTACAGGAAGTTCCCTATCGAGCTGCCAGGCAGCTATAAAGCCCCTGCAGAAAATGCTTGTAAAACTCTCATTACCCCCAATGCCTGGCATTTAAGGAAAACTAAACAAGCGCTTACATGGTTAGTTGAGGAAAACCATAGAAAACTAATCAGGACCAAGAAAAAAGGGGAAACTGGGAGTGGAGTTTCAAAACTGTCTAGGATGGTTCCAGCCTCCCTTGAAGAATGCTTGTGAGCTCTTCTGCCACTACCATAAAACTCAGTTTTAACTCAGTTTTATCTAGAACAGTGGTTCTCAACCTGTGGGTCCCCAGATGTTTGTGGACTTCAGCTCCCAGAAGCCCCAGCCACTATGGTCAATGCTTAGGGCTTCTGGGAGCTGAAGTCCACAAACATCTGGGGACCCAGAGGTTGAGAACCACTGATCTAGGAGGACCACTTAATGGAAGGCATCCCACCTTGGCCCTTCAGTCTCGCCTCACATCAGCTGCATTTATATGGCTATATGGGGAATTTCCGCCACCTCCCACCCCCCCAAACCTTATTTCTTGGGTTTCATTTTGTTTCACTGCAGCAAAGTGGTGGCGGCGGTGGATTGCTGAAGAGGTGTCACACTGTTATTTCCATGAAATGTTGCAAGATATAGTACAGTTAGGACAAATCACATCACACAGACCTTTAGCTCCTCTGGAGCTCTGTGGCGTAGCAGCAAGGAAGTCCACCAGAGGGCACCAATGAAAGCTTGGAAAAGTTCCTTTTCTGGACTACTATCTGGAAGACAGTCTGAGTCGTAATCTGAAAAAGAACTTTTTGCTGCCACTTTCACTGAAAACTCTCTCAAACCTAGAACTAGATGTCACTGAAGCCACAGTGACCTAAGGAAATATAACCTAAAAGGATTAAATTGTTAACATTATTCTAATCTGCTGAACCATGAACGACCTTTCCTTTCAGCAATTTGTCCACCATTCTAAATTCTTTGTGGCCACTAGCCAGAATACGGAGAGGCAGAGCAATGGAAGAAGTGGGGCATACACATGTTGGAAGTAGAATCTTGATAGATTTTAAGATAACAATAACAACATCATACAAAAGAATCATGCAGTGTTTTGAGGCTAAGGGCCTTTCTGCACTAGACTGTTATAGTGCTATTATTCCACTTTCAACATCCTATGGAATCCTGGGGTTTGCAGTTTAGCGAGGGACCTGGCCAGGTCCCTCCCTAAACTGCAAACCCCAGGATTCCATAGGATGTTGAAAGTGGAATAATAGCACTATAATCGTCTAGTGCGGAAATGGCTTAGCTCGGAAAAAGAATTTTGTAGCATAAAAGCTTATGCTAAAATCCTCTCTCTTCCAGTTAATCTTACACGTGCTACAAGATTGCTTTCTATGCTAATACAGACTAACGTGGCAATGCAATATCTTTGCATAATAACAACACTAATTATAGCTGAAAAGTCAGCAAGCGTTTTGAATATCTCTTTTTTGCTCTGGCTAAAACCCTGGCTGCTTATGTGCTTTTAAGTGGACAAACCAAACCTCTTCCCACTTCTGACAGCTCAGTATTTGACAACTTCATAATGTTGCTGTCCCATGTTGGGAGGAACTGGTACAAGATGCATTTTCAGAGAAAGCTGTGGTAGTGGCTATTGCTCCGGTGGAAATACACCAAGATTTCTTTTGACTCAGGGATGTTTCTCAAATTGTGTAATGCAAGTTTTCATCCAATGAGCCAGTGGCAGCTTAGTGACTCATTGAACAAGCGCTATAGGATGGAACGACATGAACAAGGCAACTATTTTGTTGATGTTTTCAGTATAAGAAATGAATTTCTTTTAGTGTTCTCTGCATATCTCATGTGTGACATGGTGTCTTTGTGGGAGGAGGAAGACAGAGACAAAAAGAAAAAAGAGAGAAAGAGAAAGAAAATTTTCCTGATCTACACAGAAAGATGTGAACATCTCTGATAGGAAAGTGGGATTCAGCTATTACCTTACTGGATTTTTAGCTATGCTACACCTGGACCCAACTTTCATACCAAATGCTCCAGCAAATCTAGAAGGCTGGGGCAGGCTGCGTGATTTTACTATTATGTAAATAAGAACATTGCAGGAGAACTTTGCCTTTTCTGCGCTCCCCACCACAAACCCACATAGGAACCAATGAAATATTTCCACAGATTTGTTTTAAACTCTCTCAACCTTCATTCATGGAAGCCTGGTCATTATGAAGCCCAGGAGGAACAAGGCTTCCCCAAATGGATCATAAAGCTGCTATGGAAATCACTCTTTATGGGGCCACCGAACAAGAGTCAGATGAGTGACAGAGCTCTTGTTTTGTAAGTAGAAGGTTCAGCACTGAGTTTTTCCAAGTAGGTAAGCTCCCTGTCTGAAGATGTGGGAGAGTGACTACCAGCCAGAGTGGACAACCCAAAGCTAAACAGTCCCATTGTTTGAGTAGAAGGCGACAGTCTCCTATGCTCCCATGCACATGCTTTGCATGGAGATTAAGATCCGAGGACAAACCCCAGTGAGAAAACCAGCCGATCTAACCTGCCTACATAAGGGATTTCAGTTTTAAAAGGGTGTGTGCTGCAGCAGAAAGCACAGGGACCTGTCTTTTTCACTCAGCTCATGAAAAGCAATCATCATCCAAATGTACTCTAAGCTCTGGTTTACAAGTTTGTGTCCGTGAGAAAGTTGTTTTTTGTTTTGCTTGATTAAAGACCTGGTGTGTGTGTGTGTGTGTATGTGTCATCCAGCCTGTGCCATACCTTTTCACACTGATGGAAATTAAAATGGAAGGGTCTGACGAACGATAATTAAATTCACTCTGGTCGATTTAATATGCACTTTGAGGGGAAAAAATCATTTGATGCCATGCAGATGTTGCCAGCACTTTTTAGGTAAACAAAAGGGGCACAGGGTTGGAAGGACTGGGTCAAACAGTCATCACTGAGCTGAGAAAACCAACAGAGGAGTAAGTGTCACAAATTCCAAGACCAAAGGATGATACAAATGACTTGTTTATTTAGTATTATTTAATATTATTTTATTTATTTACTTAATAGCCTGCTTTTCTCCCAATGTAGGAATCAAGGTGGCTAACAACACAGATTACTACAGAATACAGTCATCCCTCCGCATGAGCTACAGTTAGGGGCACAGGACCCCTGTGAAAGTGAAAAAAATGTGAATAACTCTAGGCCCTCCCAAATCATATTTAACACAAAAAAAAGGTATGATCATCATATTCAACCCACCATGGATTCCTTTGAGGCATCAGGGTTCCTTCCCAAGGCAGAAGTGGGGCTTACTGCCACCTCCGCTGCTGCCCCACACCATTTTTAGTAGGGACTTACAAGCCTTGTTCACAGTTCCTCAGTCTCACGGGGCTTGCAGTCCCTATTAAAAACGGCACAGGGAGGCAGCAGAGAGGACAGCGAATAATCCGTGAATAATCAAATCCACAAAAGTGAAACTTGTAAATGTGGAGAGCTGACTGTTAAAATCAATTGTGAGAGTAAATTAATATTCAGATTAAAAGAGCATTGAATAAAAAACTATTTAAAAGCATTTAAAATACAAGTGGAGGTATAAAAAGTGTAGCACCATGCCCATTAAAACAGGAGCCTAAAACCTGTTGGGAAATCAGGCAGAAGGAGAGCAGAGAGGGGGCCAGTTTGGCCTTTTCTGGGAAGGAGTTCAACAGCTTGGAGCTGCCACCCAGAAGGCTGTCTCTTGTGTCCTTACCAAATCTGTCTCTAGCAGTGAGCATCTAGGAAGGGTCTCCTGAACACGCTTGCCCCACTGAAATAAAGGTGTGTTGGGGGGAGCGACGTAGCTACAGTGGGAGATATATGAGAGCACTGGTCACCAAATAAGACCTCAGCCCCTCCTCATAATGACATTTCCTTTTAGTCCTCATATTCCTAGCATCACAGTAAGTCAAAATTTCAGAGGAGTATTTAGAAATAAACTTTAGGCATCTAAAGGAAAGGGTGAGGCAAAGCGACCAAGGCAATACAACAAACACTTCAAACACAGTTGGCGTTCCACATTTGCAGGTTTCACTTTCACAGGTTTGATTATTTGCAGTTTCCCCAACTCCCTTCCCCTCCCCACTTCGAGCACTTTTTTTTCTGGGGGAACATTCCCTCTTGGTAGCTCTGATCAGGCTGTGTAGCCCTTTAGAAATCTGCCTCTGGTTGTCCTCCATCAACCGCTGCTGGCCAGCCAAGGAAGGATCACAGTACCACAAACTCCCTCCTGACATTCCACACATATCCAACAAAGGAGATGGGGTGAGAGGGAGAAGTATAAGACCACCACACCAACCCACTCCCTTTCCCTCACCTTTCCATGATCTGGTTTGAACCCCAAGTGCCCACTCTCCCTACCAGGGCTCAGCCCCCTTCCCACAGACACACACATTTTGATATTTGCAATTTTTCCACTTTTGTGGGGATCCTGCATCCCTAACCCTAGCGAATGTGGAGTGCCAGCCGTAGAAGAGTTTGAGGTGTGAGTGGTTTTCAGTGTCTCATTCTCTGCAATGCTAGAAGTTTGAGACCTGAAGAAAAATTTCATTGGGGGAGCAGAATTCTTATGGGGGGTAAATGTCCTCATCCCCCCCTCCACAGCTATACCCCTGGGGTGCTCTTGGGCTCTTTTCATTGTTTCAATGAGCCCTGTACAGCCTGGATCCTAATATGTTTGGTTGCAGAGGATCCAATGTCTTTCCCCAAGGTAGGGAGGAAACATCAGTAGTGTGGAAACTGCATAACTCCAACGGTCAAAGTGTACAGTTTTGCCACTGGGGAAAAAATGGAAGTCTTCCCACAACATGTAGATTTTAGAGTAGACCTGCCACAAGCACGGCATAAAGCTGACAAGCAAGGGGACAAAGGCAGCCGCTGTCTGTCTGGGGCATCTGATATTTCACTGACAGGTACAGGTACACCTGTCACTTCTACATTTGTTTCGCATCTTTTAAAAAGCCATCTAATGCTATGGGTGACATCACATCATGTGGCAATGAGAGTTCTACAATTAGCTGCACATTATGGGAAGAACAGAGTTCTTTCACCTTTCCTGAACCCACTACCAGTGGCTGGATGACCCCATGTTCCTGTACTAACAGAGAAGAAGAAAAAAATTCCCCGCTCTTTTCTCCTTTATTCATAATTCCATAAACTTGTTCTCTTCTGTTGTCTTTTTTCTCCATTTTACAAAAGCCCAGATGTTTTAGCTATTTGCCACAAAGAAAATGCAACAACCCTTTCAGCATTCTAGTTACCCTGTCATGTCTACCTGGGATGGGGCAACTAGAATGGCATGCCAAATTGCTTTGGAAGGCTAGGCAGGATAGCTGTTGCGTCTTTTGGCCAGACACTGTGTCTGCAGTCTCTCTGACACCAGAACCACATTTCCTCTCAAATTCCAATTAACTTACAAAATTTTGCATCATTTGTGATGAAAATGGAAAAAAATATGTAAAGGCTAAATATTGTTGCACTGCTCAAGTGTACAGGTATTCTTTTAACAGACCCCTCTCCTCCCTGACTCTTCAAATGCATTACAGATGAGTAGGAAAACATGTCATATCACAATCCTTCCTCTTAAAGCACTAAAAATTATAACCTCTTGAATTATCTTTCTTGAAAGGCTCTTCTTCTCCCAATGTTTACCAATACCAAAAAAACAAAGGCCAGGGATTACACATCTTAACCACATCTTGTCCAAGAAATAAGTCTTCCAGGGCTTTTTTGTCCTACAAATTTGAATTCTTTGTGCAATGGTGGGTGTGTTTGTGGGTATGTCGATGTTGGCTCTGATTTCCTTTTAGAAGCCAGAGATCATTTTGCTGAGCGGTTAAGAAACATCTTATTCATTCAGCCGTACATTTATATCTGCAAGGCATGACTAAAACAAAACAAAACCCATAAGTTTATGCATCGATGTGTGCTAGCACAGGCAAGGTCTCCTCAGTTTTGCTCAGATTAAAGGCCACACTCACAAGTCTGTAAACTAGCTTTGGCTTGCTTGCGTTAAAACAAATTTCCTTCCCTAAAGGCTGATGTTAAAGTTCTCTTTTACAAAGAAACATATTCGTGGTAGGAAAATGACGACAGTGCAGCTGATATGGGATGCAAGTATGACCAAGCAGTTGAAGACTAGCAATGAAGTAGCCCTTCCTTCACGCAGCATACCTGCTTCTCGTATCCCCCTCATATTCAAAATCCATAAGCTAGACATTTCTGTTATCCTGTGAGCCCTTCTAGGACAGAAGCAGCTAGAAGTATATAATATTCCTTGGTTAACTAACATCCCAATAAAGCTCAAACTTCTCTTACCCATCATTTTTCATTCCGTGGTTTAGAAAGTACCTACATCTACTACTAAGAGTAGCATACAAGATAATAAGAACTTCCATCCAAGGTAAGGGTGTTCAAAATTGTGTCAAAACCCTGACTTGATCTTCGGTATTTTTCACACATTCTAGTAAGACCTGCAACAATTTTCTTAATGCTCCGAGTTTCGTGAATTAAGAGTGTCCTATCAAGAGCTGAACACCACCGGGATGGCCCACGGCAATTTCTTCTGACTGCCACCTTACTTTCCAATGTACTTGTTTTATATGTGTATTCATAGACCACACATTAAAAAGGAGTCCCAGCTTGGCCATCCCAGGCAGGCTTCACAAAATGTGAAAATAAGCACCTTAATATTTTTACAGACTGGCCCCTCTAAACTGATAAAACTTCCATCAACAACACTGTAAAACAAATATGAACCACTCATTCAGTGATAAAGGGCACATAGAAAATGTATCATGATGTGGAGGGAGGCTTTAGCAATGAGGTACTATTGTTTTTTCAGGCCATTAACATTATTTGTGTGGCACGCAATCAAAAAGGTAGATAGCAAGCTGGAAGGAATGGAAAAGATTCACACATTTTTGCAATGGGAAGTCACCCCTGCTCCCACCAGGGTATAAGATAACCAACCAAAATGACAACACAAAGAAGCCAGACTTCTAAAAACGTCATTGAGTGGATCTGTGGAGCATCTGATCTTGCCCATACTCGATCGGTGTGTCCCTTTTCAGACTGATGTCTGATCTTTGGAAGCCCTATTCTTTATCTCTGTGTGTATGAGGTCTAGAAGCTTTTTTTAACAATGACAACTGGGAAACTCAGATCTGTATGCTACCCATCACCATGCTGTCATAAGGAAGAAGATGTGTTTTCCCTGTTAATCTTCACACACCCCTTTGATACTTACACTGAAACATTTTGAACTGAAAAGCAATATGGTGGGCTGAAGCCAATTGGTGCCCTCACTTGGAATAGGGCCACTGAGCTAATGGAACTTGTGTTAGGCGTTCACCTACACAGTTCTACCCAATTCAATAGCTCTAATTTAGTTGGGATTAACCATGGGTGTCATACAATTTATTATTCTGTTTTCTTTCATTTCATTGATATTGGTACTGGTTATTTGGTGCACTCCAGATAAAAGAGGAAGCTAAGAGAGAAGAAACACAGCTTGTCTATTGTAGCAATTTATTATCATTTTGTCTAACTCGGTCACTTACAGGAATCTTTTTTTTTTCCAAAAACAAAAACAGAAAGAAAAAAAAGAAGAAGAAAAGTACAGATGAACTACTTAAAGAAATCAAATGAAAGAAAAATAACACAACAATTAAAAATGTCTGCAAAAGTCATGCACTTTAGGGCAAAATCACAAATGCAAAGCAAATCACAGCCAAAACCCTCAAACCAAAATAATTAAAAAGAAAGCCATACAAGTTTTAAAAGACACAGCTTGCAAAAAAAGGTAAAATTAATTACATCAAGCACCATCAGTAAATGAACAGCACAGCTCTGTCGGTAGTGACTTTGACATTTTAAACAAGTAAATTAAACAGATATTTTAAAATGCATTACAGTCAGTCCTACTGTAAGCATGCAACCAATTTCTCACAAACACTGAAAACATACAGCAGGGCTTATTTTTATTTTATTTCTGTTGTTGTGTGTGTTGTGTCTTTTCTCACAGCCGGAAAACCAGCTGTCCTAGAAGAAAACAGCACACTACACAGACACGGGGGAAATTTGAGACAGCCACATGGTAAGAAGAGCTGACAGCTATAGAGCAAGGAAGCAGAGGGTCTGTATTGATATTTAGAGGGTATCACTTTAGGTTAAAAGGGTTCATATGATGAAATAGATCTCTGAATATAGCAAATCACCACTCCAAGGAAAAGGCTAGTCTAGGACCAAAGCTGGGAAATGTTATGGAAGAGGTTGAAACTCCCAAAACCTCCCAGCCACCACAGCCAGTGGGGAATTTGGGGAGCTGCAATCCAAAATGGTAGCTTGCTCTTAGAATCATAGATAAGAGAATTGGAAGAGAGCATAGGGGCCTGCTATGCAGGACACACATCAGAGTCTTCTCCCCAGACACGAGGGAATTTCGGTGCAGAAGGAATAGGCCCACGTGGAGAAGCAAACTAATGTAGGAGCCCTGTTACATAGTAAGAAAGGCAGTACAGCCTTGGCAGCAAATGGGGAGGTCTTTCACCTGAAGGAGAACCTAGTCCTCAGCCAGATGACTCTGAAGAGACTGCCAAACTGCTGGCCAAATAAAGGAGCAGTTGGGTTCTGCTGCCACTCACGGGAACGGAGAAACACATGCCACACTGTGATGACAGTGCCACAGAGGGGAAGCAAGTTGCCAGCAACGATGAGGGTGAACTTGCCTGTGGGAATCTGCTTTTAGCAGCAGCCTGATGTGTTATGTGTTATCCGGTTTCGTGATGAGTGCCACCAACCATGGCTTTATTGATCAAGTGACTTCACAGGAGCCCAGCTTGGTTTTCTTGGTTATCTATCTGAAATGCTCTTGGTTATTTATCTCAGTTATTTATCTGAATTGCTACCCTATGTTTTCATGAAAGCACACGGCAGAGTGAAAAACTCATTGACTATTTGGGAGGAGCCATCCAGAAGGGGAATATGGCAGATGGGAGAGGGCACCAATCATTATGTGGCTGCCAATGACTTGGATTCATTTTCATGCATCTAAGATCTTTAGATTTACCCTCTTTGTTTGTCTAACAGCCGTTAAAAGCCACCGTTCTCTAAGATAGGAACAATACCTGCCTGCCGTTGTGCTCAGCCATAAAGACTGCTCCCCCATGTCCTTCTTGGCTTTTAAGCTGGGCCAAAGCATTCATTTCAAAGCACGCTAGTAATTTTTTTTCCCTGAAAAGTTTGTGAGAAATTGTTCTGCTGTTGCTCCCCCAAAAGCCAACCCTGGTGTGAGTTACATTCCATGTGGGTATTAAAAGATAAACTCATACAAACAGAGGAAAGAAAAATAAGAAAGCAAAATAAAAATTAAAAAACAAAACAAAACAGGAAAAGATGTGGAATTTTTTTTTTCTTGAAAAAGAAAAAAGTCCAGCCAGGAAAAGGAGTCAGTAAGAGCAGCACTTTTTTTTTTCAGTGGATATTGATATTAATGTATGGACCACCCAAGTTTTTTTCTGTCTTTCTCTCTCTCTCTCTTTCTCTCATTAGCACTGTAGTAAACCCCGATTAATTTGTTATGCATCTTTAAGAACTAGTTGATAAAAATTATGTCTTGTGAAATCGGCAAATAGTCTGCAAAGTGAAATAAGAACAGAAATTAATAGATTAAACTGAAAAGATAAGTTTCAGGTTTTTATTTTTTTAAAAAAAGGGGGGACTTGGGAGGGCAAGCAATTGCAATTTTTTTAAAAGAAAAAACATAATGAACTATTAAAGCCTGCAAATGGTATGGGTTGTGGTGGAGGAAACTTGGTAAGAGAAGCTAGAAGTGCAATCCAATTCAATGCTTACTCAACACTAAGGCCATTTCTGCACTAGATAGTTATAACGCTATTATTCCACATTCGACATCCTATGGAATCCTGGGGTTTGTGGTTTAGGGAGAGACCTTTGAGGCCCCTCCCTAAACTGCAAACCCCAGGATTCCATAGGAGGTTAAACGTGGAATCATAGTGCTCTAACAATCTAGTGCAGAAATGGCCTAAGTCTCAATAATGGAACTTTCTCCCAAACAGCAGCCTTGATCACCAAATTCCCCAACTGCTCAGCAAATGATCTGTGTGTGTGCGTGTGCAAATTACTGTACAGAAATCATTTTATGTGTTATCACTTCCGTGTGTACATTGCTTTCTGACAACAAAGAAAGGTTCTCAAAGCAATTTACGGCTTGAACAAACCAACCACCTTATCCATTTGAGCAAACAAACCACATTTTTCGAAAGGTAAGAAATTAACAGTGCTTCAACAAGACAGCATACCCCCGAAAGGAAAACAAGCAAGTTGTGGTGCCAGTAAGGAAAACGATGGCTGAAAAAGGATTGCTAATGGATGCCTTTTATGGGCATAGAGAGAGCAGGGGAGGGGGAGAGAGAGAGAGAGAGAGAGAGAGACGTGGAGAGGCAAACCTCCCTGGTTAGGGGCTTCCATCCAGAGCGGTGGCGTCACCACCACAAAAGCCCTGCATTAGGGATCCACTTGTCATTCCTTAGAGATGTAGGCCCTCCTTCACTAATACCTAGCGGGAGGGGTGGTATGGATAGGTGGCATTTCTTTAAGTGACCATGGAGGGATTGGACTTGGCAAAGTGTGTCTCTCCAGATGCTGTTGGGCAGCAACTGCTGTCAGCTCCAGCCAGTAGAGCATCTGGTAGGGAATGCTGGGAGTTGCAGTCCAAAAAAATCTCGGGGAATACTGTTGTCCCTGGGGACGTACAGAATATTTACCCACTCTGGGGGACTTAGAGACACCTTTCACACACAAAAATTGTCACCTTCGCCAACATTTTTTGAAGCAACTCCTCTGTGTCTCTTTTTTTTCCCAGAAGCATCAATAGCAAAATATCAACCCTGCACCTTTGTGTTCAGCTACCACTAACATCCTGAAATCCTACCACCTCACTTAATAAATGCAGGCTAGGCAGGGGTGGCAAAAGGAGGTACAGGTGGCCCTCACCCCTTTTCTCTGGCACCCCAAGCTCCCCCAGACCTCCCAAAGCCAGGAGACATCAAAAATGTAAAAAATGAATGGGTGAAGAATAATTCAAACTGCCTCAAAAATGCAACAGTTGAGTCGATTTAACCTTTTTTATCCCCTCCCCCCAAGCTCTGCAACAACAACAACAACAAAATTGTCAGCTGTTTTGGGGATGTGAAGCAAAACCAGAAGTGACATGATGTCACTTCCAGTCACTCGAGCCACAACATTGTGACCCCTTGGCTCAAGCCCAAAGGCTGAAAAGGGCCCTGGATACCACTGCAGTTTCCTACTGCTGGATTTTGGAGATAATTGTGATTTCTTATACCTGGTGGATCTAAGGAGGGTTCAAAATTGGTCATGGAATGACTTTCAGAAGACCAGAAAGCATTCCTACACTCAAGGAGATGCCACAATGGCTTTAGATAGCCTCGTCCAGCAAGCTAATCTTAGCTATGGAAGGAAAAGGGCCCAAGTGTCAGGGTCAAACTCCCTGCCGGTGCCTCTCTGCCAGCAAGGGAAGGGAAGCAAGAGTACTTGCCTAAGAGGAAGAGGCAGTGGGGAGTGTCCACTGCAAACAAACAAGTGGAAATGCTGGGCTGAGTCAAGGTCAAATCCAAAGGGTCCCGAAAGCCGAAGGTCTGTCCCAAGCGGTTGAGAGAGCCCGAACACAAGGGCCAAGAGAGCTTGCGTAGTTATTTGCTACAAGCAAACTGCAAGCCACACCGATAGACTCATATAGCTGACGAGACCAGATGTTCCTTATCACTCTTCTGTTTTCTTAATCTTGCCGAAACAGTTTCCTTCTGAGCCGCTCATTTCTGTCTCCTCCATGATGGCTGCTCGGGGGCAAAGGTGAACCTAATTCCTCAGAATCATTGCTGGTTCCTTTTCCCTTTGGGGCTGGCTGCAACAACTCTGCCTCTGCTTGTCTTTCAACTGATGGGAGTGTTTGCAAGCTAATTTGGTCTATCACTGGCTCTGTTCCTGGCCCAATAAATTGCCCATTGACCCCTGAGCCATCATCTATCATACCAAAAGCCTGAGGGGTTGGCTAGACAGTGTCGGACTTTTATTTTTCCACACCTAAAGGCAGCCTTCCTCAATTTGATCATCTCTTGAGATATTGGGCTACAGCTCCCAACATCTCCGAACCAGGAGAACTGTCCCATCATCCCCATCACCATGGGACCTGCCGCTGAGGGTGATGAGAGCTGTGGTCCAATACATCTAGAGAATACCAAATTGGGAATAGACAGAGAAAGATGAGCAACAGAGATTTTATCCTCTGCAAAACGTTTAGCCATAGAGTGAAACATCATAGAGAAAGCAAAATAGCTGCGGCTTAAAAAACAAAAAAGCCATCAAACTTCTCCCCCTCTCTCCAATAATGAAAACACACATAATGGGAGCAGGTGGATAGTGGCACACTGTTTCACCTGACAGGAGTAAATATCACATTTCCATGCAAGTGTCAACTGGCATTTTATTTGCTTACAAAGCAAACAAATAAAAATGAAATGCCCTGAGTGGAAAGAGAGCAGCCGCTTGAGCCCTGCCTTCTGATATTGAACAGGAAAAAAAACACCATGGCAATCACAAGTCCTTTGCAGTGGCAACTTTAACAGCAAAATATTCCATTATTTTAATGCAAGGGAGACTATAATTTCCTCAGGGTAAGCCGACTTTTTTACCACCTTATTTTAGCAGAGACATCAGAACCATACTATATTTAGGTTTCATGACACATCTGTGCTGTAATAGGAACTGACACCAAGCCTGCACTATAATGAACGTGTCTGACACATAGTAATGAGGGTTAAAGGAAGGCACATTCTAATCAATCCCAAGCTTTGGGGGTACAGATAAGATAGTGCATCCCAGCAATTGCTCTTTCCAAGTGACCCCAATTTACTTCCACCGGGCCCGGGCAGACCCCATCCTCGCTGGGATGGATTCCAGAAGGTTCGTGAATTCAATCCCCCCTTTATCCTAACATCTGCTCACAGAAAAGGCCCGTGGCCGTCAATCTGGAATTGATCAAAAGCCTTGCAATGAATGGGAGAAATGAAGTCCCCTGTCCTACTTCATATATATCACAATTGAGGCTGTGGAGTCAGAGTTGGAAGCACTGTACCAACTTCTGGCTTTGGATTAAAAATAAGAACTTATAATAATATATGGTAAATATATTATTTTATATACCTTTTAATAATAGTAATCTACTATATAAAAGTCAAAAGTTTGTTTGTCTGTGTTAGGCGAAGACCTCATACGATTGGCTGCTTCAGAAGATTCTATGGAATCCTGGAGTTTGCAGTTTAGGGAGGGGCCTTTAGAATTCTCAGCCAGAGGGCTCTTGAGCTTCAGGCTGGTTGCTATGGTGATGAGGCCTAGCAGCAAGGAGGAGGGCAGTGTATTCCCTCAGGAACCCAACCTCTGTATGTTAATAACTCTGAATACAGATTGGATTGGGGAATATGGGGAAAAGTTACAGGTACTGGCCAAGACAGTTTGGGGAATTACAGACACAGAATCTCAAATCTTTCTAACAAGTATTACCTATGAGAAAATAAAATCCTGGGCAACACTGGGTATATACACTAGTATTTAATAACATTAAATGCATAGTTTGTTACATAGTTACTTCCCTAGGATTTTAGGCAACTCTTGTTGAGAAAGTTTAATAAATATATTTTATGTTCTGTCAGTCTAAGTAGCCTGATGATTCATGTGGTGGTGATGAAATGGCTTGTGCTACCATTTTACTACAGTTAATTTGTTATTACTAATCAATAGGCATTTGCCAGTTATGAAGGAGTTGGAGTAAAGATAGTAGAAAAACGGAGGAGTTGGAGTCAGATGAGTCAACCCCACAGTCCTGATCCCAATCACACCAAAAAGAACCCTCCTCTTCTGCTTATGAGAGTAAATTGGCAAGGGGGGGGGGCAGATGGTTTATTGATATGCAGATAGCCAGCCAAAATTCACAGCCATTCTCTAAATCTGAGTGTGCTACACGCTTCAAGATTCCACAGGTGAAAACTGAGACACACATGGTCTCAGGGAGTGGTCAAGATAGTAAAAGTTATTAATGAGGAAGAGCAGACAAGCTAGAAGAGGCTACTGCAGTATGCTCTTGCCTGAGCCCACTGGGAAGGGCAAGATTCTCTCCTCTTTCTCTCACCTACTTTTGCACTTTGAACTGAGCTTGCAGCAATGGAATTAAGCTGAGGACAAACGGGGAAAGTGGGAGGAAGAGAAAGAAAGTGGGGCATTTTAAAGGCAGCTGAAACGGTGGTATGACAGAAGATTAATCGGGACTGTTCCTGACAAATTAGGACAGTTGGAGGGTATGATGTGTATGAGGATCTTCTATAATACAACCACGTTGTTCACTGGAGGCAATCCTAAGGGAAAGGAAACAAACAGTTTCCCCACAACTCCAAGCTGGCCAAGAGTTCAGCACTGTTATGTTCTGCTTTGGACTAGAAATGTTGGAGAGGGAAGGCATCATTGTGGGGAGTGAATTTGTAACAGCCACTACAATTTGGCATGAAGTATAGCAGAGAAAACTTTGGTCTGGAGACCCAACTTGGCCCAGAAATGGTCTGAATTCAGTTCCCAAGGGAAACACCCTCCCCAAGCTTCCCTTGTGGGCATCTCACCTTGTGACTGGCAAGGAAAACTGCATGGAGGGGGATTCTGCTGTTATTCTCAAACTCAGATGAGAGATAGGAGGGGGATTTTCCTAGCCTAGAACTCACATTCCCCATTATGAACCTGAGCAAGGAAGGTGAGGAATGCCTTTGTTACTACTGATCTGAGAGAGCAAGGGCATTCTCCTGGCTTCTATCTGCGTGGATCTGTCTGGGAAGGGGGCAGCACTGCATGGTAGCAGGCTGGGACTTTGGAAATTTGGGTTTGTCCCCCATGGCATCATCTGGTTACCTCCCCAGTCTTGACCACTGGATTGGGCTTGTCTAGAAAAGTGGATGGTGAGAGATCTTTGACAGAAGATTTAGTAGAAGTGTGAGGACGCAGTAATACATAATGCAGCTACAAATGACAAAAATGCTAAGTGGTGGAAATATGAATGCAATAACCAGACTAACAGCACAGGCTGAAGCAGCTAGGAAGCACTAGGAGTCAGCTTGTGGAAAGTAGATGCAATTGCAAGATCACAATATGTAGACAACACTTAGAGGTCACTGATCAGAGAGCAGGAAAGGTGCCTCTAGCCAAGCCCAAGGACAGATGAGCCTAGGGACAATGGTTGGATTCTTGTGTTGTTTAGTCTTGCAGAACTCATGGGCTGGAGGCAGAATCTCAGTGCCTGCCCCTCCATTTTGGTTTGGTAGGTCCCAACCTCCTGGAACCTGATCTTCCTGGATATTTTGGTCAGCCAGGTTTCTACTGATTTGTGGACGTAACAGTGACAAACTGCATGCACAAACCAAGCAAAGGATCAAATGTGTTAATTGCCACAAAATCTGGATTCCCCACTGTCCTTGGTAGGCTGGTGGACTAAGCTTCCCTCAGTGAGAGCTTCAATTTCACAGTAAATGCTCCACTGGGTCATATTTGGCAGCTGATGCTTCCTGCCACCATGACTCGAGTGAAAACATTTAGAGTTTTATTACTGCAAACAGAGGGTTCTGCACCTAGCGATAAAAGAAGAGAACCATCACGGTCTATCTTACGCTTCTGCTGTTGTAAGGGAACGCAAGCTTTTCAAGATATGCTAAAACTCTGGGGCAGGCACCATAAAAAGGTAGCTACTTCTCAGCAACAGGGAGAGCCACGGTTACTTATTAACCCAAGGATGCCTTGCTGCCAAAATGAACCACACACTTTTAATGGAAATGGAACTTGAGATCAAATGAACCAGAGAAGCTGATTATTCCGTCCCTCATTCTGAAACTTTAAACCATTTATGTAATTTATCCCACCATATGCCCATACCTGACTGCCCCCTACCCTCATTTTCCATGGAAAGATTAATGCAATCTTTCCATGGAGAGGTTAATGGACTAGCCTCAGGCTTCACAGTTCCCCAGTGACCAGCAACCTTGGCTACTATACTTCAATTATTATTACCATTAGTAGCAGTATCGCCAGTTCTTTTCAGCACAATTGGTGTGCTGCTCTGGTTTTGCATAATTTATCATTATCTTTAAGCTTATAAAGATATGGAGGTCTCCACATGGACTATTTTCATCCTTCAGGACAAACTTTTGATTAAAGGGGTGCTCAGTCGAGATGTCAGGCTGGATTAAATAGTTAAATCTCCCCCTGCAAACTGGGGAATCTAAGATAATTCCAGTAGGATGGCTGTATGGAAGCTTCTCCAAACAAAAGTTTACAACATAAATAATGGGACTTTTGATGATGCATTTTGGTGACTTCCAGGGCTTCAGTTCCCCAGTAATAGGCAACCTTTAACTACTTGCAATGCAATTATTATTAGTAGTAGTAGTAGTAGTAGTAATAGTAATAGTAACAGTAGTAGTAGCTTGCCTTTTCACTGGTTTGGGACTCAAGGCAGCTTACAATAGTGAAACAAGCAGAGTTTTAAAAATTCTCAGCATATAAGTGTAAGTAAATAAATTAAGAAAAATTAAAACTTGTTAAAATACAAACCATTTTTTTAAAAAAAAACAAATAAAAGTGTAGCACTTTACACAAGGCCCATTTTGCCTTTAAAATAAAAAATTCAAAGACCTTCCAGAATAAACCATCCTGTACAGTCAGCATAAAGACAACAGAAAACAGGTAGCCGAAAGACAGTTAAGGAGATAAGTTTAGCCTCTCTGGAAAGCAGGTTATGAATATTGGTGTCCCTTGCTTTTTGACGACTCATTTTTCAACGTGCTGACGTACTGTAAATTATAGACATGTACCATTCTTTCCAAGCGGCATTGGCTCTTTCATCAGTTCTCCTTTTGTCTTTTGTAGGGAACAGGAGGGAATTACGGAGGTTGCTTGAGGCCGTGAGCATGGACCCAAGCAAGCCTCTGTAATGCTCTCATGTGCCCTGCAGGAAACAGGCAAGAGGAGAAGTGACAAAAGACTGGGTGCTGTTTTTCAACCAATTCTGCTTTCTGGCAGTCCGCAGGTCCCTAACCCATTAGATAGCCAGGGGATCCCTGTATAAATACAAAATAACAGGGAGGCTATTTGTGGCCAGACCTACCATTGTTCTAGTCTGTGGCCATCATCTCAGGGAGAAGATGCTGGCAGTCTTTTGGAACTGTGCTTGTGCCACATTTAGGCCAAGATCCGCCTCACACACGAGGAGCTTAAGGTTCCCTCCTTGCAGTTCCACATCTCTCCCAGCCTCCGCCAGAAGCTGCTAGTCCCCAAGGGTGTGCTGCTCCTGCAGTCATTCAGTGGCCCTGGAGTGGCAAGGACTGCCTCCCATCACCATGTCTAGTCTGGAGTTTCTCAACCTGGGATCCTTGGAACCCTAGGATTTCCCAAGAGATCATCAGGGGTTCCACAGAAAAACATAATGGGGGGAAAAATACACTTTTCTGCAGGGGTTTCCTTGAGACCTGAATATTATTTCAACGGTTCCTCCAGAGTAAAAATGTTGAAAAAGGCACTCTAGGGAAAAAGGGAAGAGAAGGAGGTAGGAAGTTGGCCCTCTGTTCCACTTCCCTCTCCACAGGCATCTTAGCCCTAAACATCTTAGGTCCCAGCTATGTGACAAACTGTATCTCCCTTTACAAATCTACCTGGAGCCTGAAATCCTCAGAGAAGGTTTTCTTTCACAACCACCAGCTTCACAGGGAACACAAGAGAAGGACTCCTCAGTGGCTGCCCCAGAATCTCGAATTCCTTCACAAGGAAGGCTAGAATGACTTCCTTCTTGCTATTTTTCTTTTTTTAAGGAAAGAACTTGTAAAAAAGGGCTGTGTTATTTCAATGCAAACTGCTTTAACTGTTTTTAAGTTAAAATTATATTGATATTGTTAATAATTTCATTCTGTTTTACAGTTGATCTCTTGTACATTTTTAACTGTATTGTAAAATAATCTTAATTTGTAAGCTGCTTTGAGTCCCGTTTTGGAAAAAGAAGGGGTATAAATAAAATTGTTAACAACAAAAAAAGAAGGAATGTCCTCTCCTGTACAAACTTGTCTGCATTTAGAGATTTTCTGGGGAGGACCTGCTCTTTGTTCTACTACTCTCATAGGTACATTTGGTGGGAATGTGGAAGATCTGGCCTTCTCAGTTAATGCTCTCATGCTCTGGAATTCCCTTCCCAGATATTCTGGACTGGCACCCAACTTGCCATTTTTCCACAAGCAGGTAAAATCCTTTTTGTTCCAGTAGTCCTTTGAGAATTGATTTTTCAAGGAAAACAAGCCTTTCAGGGATTTTTAAGGATGAACACTTATGTGCTGGACTTCTATTTGTTCTTGCTTTTTAAATTTTGTTTTATCTAATTTTATGATGGTTTAGCCGCTTTTTAACTTTTGTATGCTGTTAATTTTTAACTAGGTTTGTTTCAGGCGTTGTAAGCTGTACTGAGTCCCGAATTGGGAAAACGGATGGGAAATGTTTGATGCCAGTAGCTTCTTAGGTCTCGGCAGCTGTGCATGGCAGGGGAAGGGTTTTGACAGAATCCAAAGGACTAGCTGCTTGCACCCCATCCAACACAAAACATCCACATGCGCCACCTCAAGTTACACAAGCATGTGTCATTAACATGATTCCAGACAAACTGTTCCACATTCCCTAAACTGGCCCTACCAATCTGAGGTATAGTTGGGGATCCTATCCCCCTTGCTAGTTTTCAGCTAAGGCTCAACTGCTGTCCAGCCATAATTTTCTAGTCCTTTGCCTCAGGCATCAAAATGTCTTGGGCTGGTGTAGCATATGCAGATTTATTCTTGGTCCATCTCAGAGTACAAGACCCAGGCCCTTTCCGCAACTCACCTTTTCTCGGCGCTGGGGTGTGGTGCTCACGCAAGCAGCCTGCAGAGAGAGGCTCTCGCGTCCGGGGTCCTTTGGCTCCGCATGAGCTTCCTGCTTGCGCAAGAGCCCTGCCTCTTCCTTTCGCGGTGCAGCCTGGGACCTTCCCAGGCTGCACTGGACGGGAAGCGTGACCGGCCTGGCTCCCAAGGCTCTGCACGCAAGGTAAGTGCGCGCGGGGCCCCGGAGCGATGCGCAACTGTGCACCATTCTTGGCTTAAAGCCAAAAATGAAAAAAATACGTGAGCAGTCCCTGCCAGGCCCTGGAGCATTGCACAAATGTGAGTGCGTCACGTGGACTGCTCCCCACATGTGCGTGATGCTCGAGTAGCCCTTTCACATTGAAAACGCCATGCGAAAGGAGCCCCCGTTTCTGTAGCCCTTTTTCTACATGCACTGTCCCCTCATTGCCAGAAGAAATCTGAGGGAACAACCCTGATATTTGTTGATATGCTTTACTGTGGTTTTTAAAGCAGGTATTCTGATATTGTTTGAGAGCTACCTCAGAAGGCAGGATAGGTAGTAAATAATACATTCAGTGTCCTCAGTTATATTTGTGGGCGTTACTTAGCCTGTGCTGTACATTACTGACCAAAGCAGGCAAGCAGAAGTTACATAAATAGAAAGTTAATGGGGGGCCCCACCCTGTTTATTGTTCTATGTATATAGCAATGAAAGTTGATGAGGCAAGCACTCATAAACTTTGAGAATGGGTTGAAGTAAGTGATGGTTCATCACCCTTGACATCTCAAAAGCAATCCTACACCACACGGGATTAGGAGGAGATGAAAACGCTCTCATTAGTTTGGATCGGGGAAAGGAGCAAAGGGGGACTGAAGTAAAGCAGCAGTGCACTTCTCCCAATTTGCAATGGAAATGTGAAATTTACCTTGGAGTAACAGCATTGCTAGAAAAGCTGGTCTATAGCCAGAACCTATAACTCTGTGGATGTTGGTAGACTGCAATTCCCACTATCTGGCATCATTAGGTTTGTTGTCTAAGGGTGAAGACCTACGTACTGCTCCTCTCCACTGCGCTGTAGAATAAAACCATTGTATTTTCTTCACAGCATGGATGGCTGCTTTTGGAAAGGCGCCTCTGGAATTCTACTCCTGGGGTAAGTGGGGAGGGACAGCAGGGTGAGTTTGAAGCCATTAAAAAAAATTGAGCAAGGAAGATTAAGGACTTTCCTCTATTCGCTCTCACCTCTCTGCTAAAAACTAGCACAATGAGAGTTGAAATACATGAATCTACATATAAAGTTTAGATGGGTCCTCAGTTCTCAAGCCCAGAATTGCCAAGGCTGACATAGCTAAGAAGTGATACCTCCCTGATCCTCAGTGCAATGTTTGAAGATTTCTCATATGAATGCATGGTTTGGATGCTCTTTGAGTGAGTGAATGAATGAACAAATGCTATCCCCATCCTTATAGCTAGTTTCACAGCTGGAGTGAAGCCTTTACTGGTGCTGGCACTTACTGCTAAAGAAAAAGAAACCCCAGAGGTATTCTTCAGCTTGATGTTTCCCACAATCTGGATGATAACACTAGTTTTCCTAGAACTTCAGAGTGGAGAAGAAGACCATCAACTGAAACCGGAGAACCTGTTCAGGGAAAAAACTGTGCTGGTACACACTCCACTCATCTCAATTGACTATGAAGAGTCCTGGATTTTTCAGAAAGATCTATTACCCCTGATGGCCCCCATCAAGGCTTTTGGGAAAGGGTCTGGGGTTGTTTTTTAAGAATTCTGAATGGCATCCAAATTCTTGGTTCTCTGTAAATTAGATGTCTAAATGGAGGTGCCAACAGATCTTGTCTCCAGGACACATACATGTAAAGGTATGTGTATGAACACTAAGGCAGTGGTTCAACCAGTGCTCAAAAATTCTGTGAGCTGAAGTGCCAAACATACGGAGGACCAGAGTTTTAGAATCACTGCCCTATGGCACGGCATCCAGCAAAGTCACCACGCATTGCATCTGGAAGAGGTTCATTTCAAACTACTGAGCATGCTCTTCCAGCCAATGTCTTGTCCTAGCACACTTCTAACCCAGCATCTTCCTTGCCTTTAAGTCAGTGTGGGAGAAGCAACGATAAGCTGAACAGATACAGCATTCAACACTGAAGAAAAACCTTCAGTAAATGCTGGATATGGTAGAAGCACTCCAGCAGTGAAGGAAGAAGTATAATGACTAGAAAGGATTGTTTTCTGCTTTGTTTTCTAAATGTCTGGAAGGGAAAGGCCAAACTAGACAAGATGTCAAAACCCCATGAGCAGACTCCCATCTGTTTATGCTTTCAGAAAAAAGGAGCCATGGAGATCACAATGTTGAACAGAAGGTGCCATTTCACCTAACAACAATTTAAAAACCTTCTCCAAATTACGTTTTATCCCTCTAAGACCAATTTAGCTATCGCCCTTCATTTTCTCATCTACTTGAAGTCCTAAATGAGGATATTACGTAGCAACACCCATCAAATGTTTCAGCAGTGTTGAGGTCACTACAAATATTCTTAAAGAATCTGGCCAGGCTACAGACTAAAATAATAATATGGAAGCCCCATGGACAGCTCTGCAGAATTTGAGATTGAGTACCCAGGTGAACATGACTATTGGTAAAGAAGTTTTCTTTCTTTAGCTAGCATCCCACCTCCCACACTGGCCTTCTAGGATACCAGTAAGCTGGAACCTGTCCAAAAAAGGGCACTCAAGATTATCAGAGGTTGGGAAACCAAGCTTCATGAGGAACGACTGAGGTCGCTGGGCCTATTTAGCTTGGGGAAGACTGAGAAGTGACCAGGTTGTTCTCTTTATATATCTGTGGAGCAAGCTTCTTTTCTGCTGCTTGAGAGACTAGAAAATGAATCACTTCTAAGAGAAAAGATTCCATCTAAACATTTGGAAGACCATCTTGAATATACATGCTGTTTTGCAGAGGAAGGTGGTGGAATCTCCTTTTAAAGTCTTTAAAGAGAGATTGGAGGAGTATCATACTTTAGCTGTGTATTCCTGCATGGCAGGGGGTTGAACCAGATGGCCTGTGTTACCAATTCCAACTCTAAGATGCTACTATTCCCCAAGCAGTCACCCCCAAGAAGGGCTGGACTACAACCCCCACTGTCATCAGCTAACGTAGCCAATGGGCACATTGGCTAATGGGAATTGTAGTTGAACATCTAGAGGGTTTCAGACTTCAGATTGTTTCCATGATTGCACTGGCTTCCCTGATACTTTAAATATTTCTTCCATTAAGGGCTGGTTTTTCTTACCGTTCCTATTGCTTTTATTTTTTAAATGAAAATAGCTGAACTTGGGTTTCTTAATTAACCCAAGCAAGGCTGTTTTCCCATCATTTCCCTTGTACGCAATTATGGAATGCAGGGCAAGGTGGCATAACCTCACACTTGTGACATGCATTAATGAATTT
Organism: Iguana delicatissima; assembly: GCA_948472985.1. Taxonomy (NCBI): domain Eukaryota; kingdom Metazoa; phylum Chordata; class Lepidosauria; order Squamata; family Iguanidae; genus Iguana; species Iguana delicatissima. Next base: position 572,785 of record CAOKZL010000007.1, read on the forward strand.
TAACATACAGTGGAACAGTTTCCTTGCTGTGGACTCCAGGTGGGCCTTTGCTATTAGCAAGCAGCCAGCTCACCAGCCAGAAATTGGATTCGCAGCTCTCCCCAGAAATCCAAAGGAAGGGAGGGAAAGAAACTCACCCCCCTCACCCCCGTCTGACACCACACAGACTGAACCTTCCTGGCATCTCCAGTTTAAGCCTGAAGTGTTGCTGGCATAAAACAAAATACAGAGCATTTGGTTTCAGTGACTGCCTGTTGATAGCGCCAGAGATGAAATAGAAGGGGTTGCTCATTATCGGCAGGAGGGGATGTTTAAAAGCCAGCTAGCCTACCATTTCAAAACCTCAGGAGTTCTGAAAGTGACGACTAGCAGTATTAAACTCGGGAGCAAATGGAGATCACTAAATGCAGCAAATCTGACAGCTGCGCAAAATGGAAGCAAAGGGTACAGGAAACAAGCATTAAGCTGAATCCCTGCCTTCCGCAAGAGGGCCGGAGGGCCTTTCTGCCTAACGCTGCAAACGGATTCAACGCCAGAGAATACAGAACGGCCTAGAGGGCTTACTCTATGCAAAGAGGGCTAGCGCTTTTGTTTATTTCTCAAATAACCAGTACCAATTCATACCCAAAGTGAATGTCAGTTATTTTTCTTTCCAGTACACTTTGTTTTCAGTAGAAAATTATACCAGAAAGAAAACCTTTCCATGGGTGTTTTGTTTCCTCAAGATGGATGGAATGTGGCACCACAAACAGGCCCTTCAGGTTTGGTCATGAACTTTAAAAGGCTATCCCATGCATTTGTTCTTAGAAGCCTCAACAGGGCCTACTCCCTAGTAAAAAGTGCGCGTAGGATTGCATCATTAAGATCTCTCCCCGCACCAACCCAGAATTTTCTTTGTGTATACTATACAAATCCATGTCACACATACCTGGGAACTGATAACTGTAACTTGGTGCAAATCCAGGGTATCCTCGGCCATAGGTGGCAACAAAATTCGGGTAACCTTGAAGATAAAAGGGTTTAAAAAGAGAGAGAGAGAGAGAAAGAAAGTGAGATAAAATTGAGAATTCTGCCTCCCATAGGCCACATGCAAACAACTGCATGCATTCCAAAAAAAAAAAAAAGGGCAAAGAAAAATATTGACATTCATACAAAGCAGCAAAAGGATATAATCGATACTAAGTAAATGCTAAGTATTTATAAATAACTTCAATGTATTGAAAGGGCTTCATGTACAGTTCACTGAATAATATTTAACACAACCCTGCAAAGTAGATCAGTACTATAATCCTCCACAGTGCAGATGGAAAGTTGAGGTGGCTGCTATGATTTATTTTTTCTCTCTCTGGCCATTTCCGCTCTAGACTGTTACAGCGCTATTATTCCACTTTCAACATCCTATGGAATTCCTCAAAGGCCTCTCCCTAAACCGCAAAGCCCAGGATTCCATAGGATGTTGAAAGTGGAATAATAGCACTATAACAGTCTAGTGCAGAAATGCCACCCCCCCACACTCACTCACACACACACACACACACACACACAGTCCCAAACACACAAAATCTGGAGACTAGTGTTGTTTTTTTGACTGCCCCCACCTTCCCACTCTGAAGCCTGCTACTCATAATTAAAATGCACTCCTAGTCCAAGGACTCTGCCTCCTTATTTCAGCTGGGAAGAGTAAATGCCAAATGCTAAGGCTAAGCACATAGAACAGGTTTGCTCTGACATTTGGAGAGCTTACAACAAATGTACTTTGCTTCAGAACTATTGACAGTTGGAGATTAAGGTACTAGTAATGCTTCATCCCAAGAGTGTGAAGGACAACTGTTAACACATCCAAGAGGCAGAGGCAGGAGAGATCAAGGAGCTGGGAAGACCAGGAGATTTTTATTTTACGAGATGCGGAAATGCAGCACAAAGTGGCCACAATTAGCTTTCGTGGAGCATAGGTAGCAGTGGCTGCAACATTCAGAAGTGCATTCTGGTGTTGTTGGTATTTTTTTAAAAAAAGGGGTGTAGTAGTTTGAGCTACAACTCTGTAGACCAGGGTTTGAATCCTCACTCAGCTGTGGAAACCAACTGGCTGACCCTGGGCAAGTCACACTTTCTCAGCCTCAGAGGAAGGCGAAGGCAATCCCCCTCAAACAAATCTTTCCAAGAAGACTCTGAGATAGGGCAATTGGAAATGTCTTGAAGACGCACCAGAAAAAATAGTTAAACTTCACAAAAGAAATATGGGCGGAGGGAACTTCTATTCTCCCTCTTCTGTGCTAAGGCACGAATTGGGCACATTCACAGGGGGTGAATCTGTAGATATCCAGAAGTTTTTAAATTACATTGGAGCCTTCCAAGTGGCAACCAGATTCAGGTGGTACTAAAGCAGGTGCTGGAATAAGTGAGTACCTCTTCTTCCACCTATTTGCAACTCCTCACTTGAAATACCCCTTCTATTTCCACCCTAAATTCATCCAGTGTTCGCTTGGAATGAAACAATGTGCTCAGTGCTAACTAAAGTATAGAACAAATTTGCTTTGCAGGCTGAAGGTCTGGTTCCCAGGCATGATCAGAAAAAAGTCACATCTGAAATTTCCTTAGAGAGCCAAAGACGATCAAGGCTCATAGTATTGGCTATGCTGGCCACAGCTGATGGGAGATGCAGTCCAATTGGAGAACCATAGCTTCCTGGTCAAACTTGATGACCCTTGGACTGTGTGTGTGTGTGTGTGTGTGTGTGTGTGTGTGTGTGTGTGTGTGTGAGAGAGAGAGAGAGAGAGAGAGAGAGAGAGAGAGAGAGAGAGGCGGGGGGAGTGAAGGATAGGGGAGAGGGAGACTCACCTGGCAAAGCTATTCCCAAGATTACACAGACTTTAAGAAATATCACTACCTTCTTGAATCTTTTAGGGCTCACAAGTTCATAACTGTTTTATCTCCAGCTACTGTGTTCCCAATAACAGTGCTTTTTATTGTTTTCCCTGTGTTTTGACAGCATCTATATAGTCTTTTTTGTTAGCTTCTTTTAACTTGTTAAGAAAGGCAAGTAACTGAATAAGTGAATACACGTACTTTGTAGGCAGACGGCAGAAACTGGGATTCCCAGTACTACTGGCTTGCACCAATGTTTGCGTATCTATTGGGAACGGGGAACTTTCCTTGCAAGGAAACTGAAGTGACTAGCAGTAAAAACCAGTAAAAATGATGCAAGCCCATGTTTTGAGATTAACACGGCAGCTCTTGTTCTCTATGTCCATGGAATGCAGCAAGCAGTCATGAGAGACAGGGCATTCCAAGTTGCGGCCGAAGGAACAAAGTTGAGATCTGCCTGCTCCCACCACTGCCTACATATCTAGCAGATTGCGCATCTGTGGAAAGAGCCTTTGATTCTTCTCACTGGGAAATTCTATTTTAAACTGTATTTTGAACAGCTCTGAGAGATGCTTTTGACTGCATATTATTTACTCCTGAGGTAGTTTAGATAAGTGGGCTCCCAGACTTGAGACTTGACTTGAAAGTATCTTGCAAGGACCTGAGACGTGAAGGTAGAGACTTGAGACTCGGAGTAAAAGACTTAAATACATCACTAATATTTAGGCTTGTAGCATAATACATACACTCATCTTAAGACAAAGTTAGCCAACCTCTGCTCTTTCAGAAGGCAAAGGTTTAAAGCAAAAACACTTACAGTGTTTTATTAAGGATCTAATCCAGATCCAGGGGAACCCTTCTGTTGATTTTAACCTGGATCAAATTCTTCTCAATACATTGTCGCTTAATATAATATTTGCTCTTTTGCCAAGGGCTCATCCCTTCAGTTGCATTCATTCTTACAAAGCTGTTGCGCTGTAACGCCAACATGCTCAATTTATTTTGCCAACATAGCATGTCCCCCTCCATCTCAGATGAGATTCAGACGTCCATATTGTTTGCTATTAATCATCATTTAGAGGTGGAACATTAAACGCTTGGATGAATTTTGATTACTAATTATGACAGGATGGGTTTGAGCATGCAAAGCAAAACAGCCATGGCCAAACAAGGCACTGTGGTTTTAAATGCACACAAATCTTCCTCTCTCTCTCTCTCTCTCTCTCTTTTTTTGTTTTGTTAACATGGCATATTCACAAAGTTATCCTGCCAGAAATTCATTGGATCATGCAGAGGTAAGTTTTGCAAACCATTTCTCTTCCCACAACAATATTGACAGAGCATTTCTGACGAGGACTGCAATGTCCAGCAGGACTGAAACATCCTCAACGAAGTGCCATTTTGAATCAGACACTATTTTGTTCCTTAATAAGGGCTCACTGCAGGGTCAACAGGGTAATGAGTTTGTCACACTACATTTGAGGCAGTCTCTTCCCACAATTAATGGCTGGACTGTGACTGTGTAACAATACAGTCATTCCTAAAATGAAAGGATGAAAGATATGAACAGCTTTTCAAGAACAGCCCATGGGCAGGTCCACATGTTTCATTTCCCAGGCATGCAATATTATTACCTATTAAGTGCGTTCCCAAGCACATAAAATGTGTAAATGTGGAAAGCATTTCTAGAACGCATGCTCCAAGGACAACATACAAATGAATTGTCTCTAATACATGTGTAAGGCATACCCTCCAACATGCATATATGAAAACAGGAACATGTACCACCAAGCAACATTACTGCATGGTTAAGATGGCACAAGTTATTTATGAGAAAGGACACACAAGTTAAGAAAGGCTGCTACAGTTTGTTTTTTCCTGATCCTGCTGGAAAGGGCAAGATTCTGCCCCCTCTTCTCCCTCGCCGCTACAGTGTTAATTGAGTTCAAACTACTTTTGCAATTTAAACTCAGTTTGCAGCAATTAAGGAAAGCTGAGAATAACAGTGAGAAAGTGGGAGGAGAAAAATGAGGATATTTTAAAAACAGATGAAAAAGTGGGACAACAGAGAGTTACTAGGGACTTTCTTTGTCAAATTGGGACAAATGGAAGGTATGGGAAGGTATATATACACAAACTATATATATTTCCCAGTGAGTAAGATGCACCCATGTATAAAACGCACACCTTTAAGCACTGGCAAACACTATTTGCTGGCATATAAGACACACCGGCATACAAGATGCACCTCATTTTCAAACAGTATTTTTCGGGAGAAAAAGTGAGTCTTACATGCCAGCAAATACAGTATTTGGTATTTCAAGCTGTATTGTAGAGGCTAATTTTGTCCCTACTTTCAGCTTTTAACAGTTAGAGGGTGTAGTTTGGCCTCTCTCATACGCTGCTCTGTACTGGATCCTGGGTGAGAGAGAGTAACTTGTTTGTATTGTATGCTGCTTTGAGTTTCATTCTGGGAGAAAGGCAAGATATAAATCAAATAAATAGATAAGAAAGATTCTCCTGATCACTTTTTAAATGCAATGATGGTTGACTTTTCCAGTGAATGCATAAACATTCATTCAGTCTTACAAATAATTCTTAATGCGCACAGGTTAGGACTTCTACGTCCTCCAAGGTGGGCTGGGAGACACAGCTGGGATTTGCAAAAGACACAAAAAATACACAGGAAAGAAAAGAGGAATTAATACATGACAATACTGATGGGAGTGGGATTATGGATTCCAGAAGAGATGTTGAACTTAGACATGCATACTGCCTCCTTGGACCCCATCTTGGGAGAAAGGCAGGATATAAATTCAATCAATCAATCAATCAGTTTCCATTTACTTAGCGTAAATAACAAGTTATTTGTAACCAATTCTTTTTTAGAGTAATTAAGGCATAATCATGTTACTGTACAGTTTTGACTAGGGACAACATACCTGCTGTTTAGAGTATAACTGTAATTTTTTTTTTAAAAGTCTATAGTCACAAATGTGCAGCCACAATAAATGGTAGAGGAGGAATATCACATAGTTCAAGCGCTGCTTCACACCATACTGAGTGCTGCTGCTGCCTCATAAACTGTTGAGGTGGATGGAAGGCGAGCATTTTGTACCACATGCCAATGGCATAAAGCACTCATATTTTTTAAGCAATAATTTTAGTTCTTTTTGAAACATGGGAAAGGAAAGAATTGTTTTTTTTTTCAAAGTCGAAAATTTAATTTTTTTAAGGTCTCAGAAATATAGCAATAACTAATTATTAAAAAAAAACACATACACATTCTAAGCTCTGGTTTCCTTATGGGCTCTTTTGGATAAGAAAATCTGTTTCTAGAAGAGCAAATGAGAGGGAAGAAGTGGTAAGGGGGAGAGGCATTAACCCTTTCCTCCAACTGTCCCTGAGAAAATACATGGTTTCACTAGCAGATATTTAGCATTCTAAATAACAGATATTTTACTCACTAACAGGTATTTAGCATTCTACCCAGGGGGGGGAATAACTACCAGGTAGTGGTGGGCAAACCAGGAGAAGACTTGGGTTCGCTGATGCTTATCACCTTTTCAAGAAGAAGTGTCTGTTCCTGCTTAAAAGAGGCAATATAAGGACTAACATCACATAACCTTCAACTAGGCTATTTCTGCACTACACTGTTGTAGTGCTCTTATTCCACTTTCACCATCCCGTGAAATTCTGGGGTTTGTAGATTCCTGAGGCCAAAGAGCTCTCTGGCTGAGAAGTCTAAATGCCCCTCCCTAAACTGCAAGCCCAGTCTGTTCTTCACACATTGCAATTTTGGAGAAGGCCAAACTACAAACCCTACATGAAAGGGAGAAGAAAGACTTTAGCTGCTCTTGTGATTCTTCAAATGGTAAGGTAACTGGAAGAAAACAACCCTGCCCCAGAACACACGAACTCCAAAACTTTGTCCCATTTAATAGAGAACGAGAGGCGCCAAGCCAACTAACTGGGATCTGAGAACGCACTAAGGACACTTGTGTCATTCCACAGCTCCCCAGCTCCCCACCTCCTTACAACAACAAAGACAAAATACACAGCTGACTGGATGGCGGTTCTCATCCATATATATCCCATCACAGAACATTTCTCGAGGTCAGGCAGATGAAATCATAAATTTATAATACAACATTACTTCAATTTTCCTCTTCATTTGCCGCTGCGATGCCTGGCTCTGCTCTAACGAGTCAGAGCCTGATCTGCACGGGGGGAAATTGGCTGGCTGAATATCAATAGCACATTAACACTATGCCCGTGTGGATGCTTCATCAAGCCAAATTATGGGCAGGCCGGCCTATCCACCATTTCCCATTTAGCCGCCATTCTCGCCTTGCAATGGGTACCGAGCAATTTATTTGCTTCAGTACTTCTGGCGAATGATCAATCTTGCAGTAATTATCTCTTGTCACTAAACTGAAAAATCAAAGCTTTGCCTCGATTACCTCCCTTGAAGAGAGAACTTCCTACCCATGAAAGGACGGGCCTAAATCAACAATCAAACATGCTTCTCAAAACACAACTTCTTTCCTGCTTTTCGTCCTCTTGCTCATCCGAGCCAGCAGGGTTGGGGTGATCCCGCTTTGCGGTATGAAGCATAGGACCACGGTGGCTTGCATACCTTCCAAGGTTTCACAGATAAGAACTGGGAAACATGTGGCCAAGCCACATCAGAATGTGGTCCAGATGGCAAAAGTTACCGATGAGGAAGAACACACAAGTGAGAAGAGACCTCAGCAGTTGGTTTTTGCCCCGGACTATAAGAAGGGTACAATTCTGCCCCTTCCTCTTCCTTCCCTGCTACTGAATTAACAAATTTTGCACTTTGAACTCAGACCATTTCTACACTACACTGTTATAGCGCCATTATTCCACTTTCAACATTTTCCTGTGGAATCCTGGAGTTTGCAGTTTAGTGAGGGGCATTTAGAATTCTCAGCCAGGCAGCTCTGTGGCCTAGTAAACTACAAATCCCAGTATTCCATAGGACACTGAAAGTAGAATAATAGCACTATAATAGTGTAGGGCAGAAATGGTCTTAGTCTGCAGCAATGGAGTAAACAAAGGACAAACAGGAAAAGGAGGAGGAGAAAGGAGTACCTGGAATATTTTAAAACCAGCTGAAAAAGTGGGACAAGACAGAACAACTGGAGAGTATAGATTTGCAGTCTGGTAGAAAACACTGGAGAATTTGGGGGCTGCTACCAGCACTGACCCCTAGAACATGAGGGACCCCAAGTCTTGCCATTCAACACAGCTTCTCTGTGTAGTTCTGTCCAATTCATACAACTCTTCCTATCACTGTGTGACCTACGCATATAAATTCCACCTTGTCTCTCTTCTGTGTACAAGGGCAAGGAGTCTCAAAATTATTTAGCTCATCCGACGAGAAGGTCAAATGTTTTGAGGTGCCCCCCACAGAATGACTATGATTTTTAGAGGTTGGGCACACCAATGAAGCAAAACAGTACAATACAAGGATGGTTAGTGCTTTGTTGCATAGACTTGGAGGGACGCATCTGCTCCCACAGAACAGAACAAAACAAAATTGCTCCCAAAGATCCCTCTACAGGACATAGTTTTGGTCCTTCCTTAGCGCCAAAAGATATTTTTAGACATTCTGGGAAACAAAAGATTTTGTTTTTAAAAAATTTCACAAAATTTCATATTGACTCCTGAGGAGTCTAGGAGGATCTAAACATGTCAAAATGCCCACTGCAGCCCACAGAGATCATTTTTTTCTTTTAGCATTCTGAAGCAAATAAATAATAACTATTTTAAAAAGAAAAATGGTAATTTTTTAATTCCTGGGGGCCACAAAAATGACCCCAAGGACCAACAGGCAGCCTATGGATTGCACTTTGCCCATCCCAGCTTAAAGGATATACAAGATACTAACCGGGATTTTCTAGTTAAGTAGTTTTGCAGCAAAATAAAATAGAATATAAAGAAGATAATGATGAGGCTTATAATAGTTGCCATTTCTCTAGCAAGCTGTGCAAGGTCAGCTTGTGCTGAAAGGAAAAATAAGAAGGCTGCCATCTTGGAATGCCTAGGAAACGGTTCCTTTGTTAGTCAGGATGGGGTTCTCTGCCCCACCTGGGAAAGTGCCAGCACCTTCCAGAACAAGAGAAAGGGACTATTTAAAGAAAAGGAAAGATCAGATAGTTGGTCTAGCCTTGGAGGGATTCACTGTCTGTACTCCAGCCAAGGAAACTGGCCCAGTGGGGTGACATTTCATTCACCGTGGGGATCCTGGTGGAGAGCAGCTGCGATGAAGGACTTTTTTTTTGATCAGCTAAGGGACATAAGCTACCTTTGCCCACTTAATATGTCCTGCAATCAATAAACCATTGTTTTGATGCACCTGCGACTACATTTCATCTTAACAGACCCTTGAGCCGGAGCCGGCCTGGGAACTGAGTGGATGAGGACCATGGGATCATTAGCGGAAGGATGCCAGCTTTGCACAAATTACGGAGACCCTGACGATGAAAAAAACAGCCCTCCTTGTCTCACTCTCGTTGGAGGCGAGGAATCTTACAGGGCTCGAAAATGCCTCACTGCAGCTTCTCATCGAGTCAGGATGGACTAAATCAATGGCAATGAGGATTTTAGTGAATATTCTTTCTACATTCCCAGCATGGCCCAGTCATACCTCAGGATGCTCACATGCAGGAGGGAAGAAACAACAGCTGCCATGCACTTTTGGCACTGATCCCAGAGACTGCAAGAAAATAAGCCCACCTCTGCTGCCCTCTCTTAGTCCCTTCACACAACACAATTTTAGTACTATGGTGCTTTTCGCACCTTACCTGCTCCTGGTAGTGTCCTGTGGGGATCAGAGCAGTGGTTCTGCCACGAGGGGAATGCTCCCCTCCACACTGGCTGCCTACAGGATCCAGGAAGCATGATGGTCCCACCTCTTTTTGCCACAGTGCAGCCAATATTGTCCCAGGATGCACTGGGCAGGAACCATAGCTACTGCACTTACGGACCCTCTGCACACCACAGCATCATAGAGTTGGAAGAGACTCCAGGGTCAATTCAGTCCAATCCCCTGCCATGCAGGAACACCCATCAAAGCTCTCCCGACAGATGGCCATCCAGCCTCTGCTTAAAAACCTCCAAAGAAGGAGACTCCACCACACTCCATTGAGGCAGTATGTTCCACTGCTGGACGGCTCTGAGAGTCAGGAAGTTCTTCTTGAGGTTTAAGTGGAATCTCTTTTCCTGTAGTTTGAATCTATTGCTCCTTGTCCTAGTCTCTGGAGCAGCGGAAAACAAGCCCACTCCCTCCTCGACACGACATCCCTTCAAATATTTAAACATGGCTATCATGTCCCCCCTTAACTTTCTCTTCTGCAGACTAAACATCCTCAGCTCCCTAAGCCATCCTCATAGGCCATGGCTTCCAGACCCTTCACCATTTTGGTCACCCTCCTCTGGACATGTTCCAGCTTGTACCAAGAAGGGTGACCAAAATGGTGAAGGGTCTGGAAGTGCAGGATGGCAGCACGATCACGGATTGAATCATTGATGGTTTTCCCCATCAACAATCCATGATCATGCTACCTGGGGACAGGAGAAGGACAGGACTCTGACAATGTCATGAATAACCGTTGTCACAATCCTGTCCTCCCATCCCTATGGTGGAATGACAACGTCCTGTAAAAAGGGCCTATGATTCCACTTTAACTGCCATAGTAACATCCTATGGAATCTTGGGATTGGTAGTTTAAGGAAGGCCATTTAGAATGTTCAGCCAGAGAGCTCCTGTGCCTCCCCAAACTTCAAGCCCCAGGATTCCATCGGATGGAACCAATGGAAGAAAGCAGAATCATGCTGCTACAACTGTGTGGTACACACAGCCCCTCAGACCCACCTCTCCACACACATCTGGGATGGAGGTGGGACTACCCCTGGGAGATTGATGAACTTCATCCACATGGGACAGACATGCCAGACGGGCTTCTTCTACCTGAGTGCTTGTTAAAACCTTGCCTAAGTGCAGAATGGCCAGAAGTCTTCTGTGTGAATTGGAGTGCTCAGTTCTTGGTGACCAAGAACGGACTCTCACACTCCACCCAACTGGAGCTAAACTGCCAAGCGCTGGCTCTGTTTTGTCGAGGAAAGAATAATTTGCTTGTATTGATTTTGAAATCAAGGCTCAGTAGCCTGACATGTTCTGACCCTTTGGAACTTAACAGTCGAGTTCGTTTACCTTTCAATTTGCTGCAAAGCTATTTCCCGAGCAAGAATATTTACACCTTGACTTGGAAGTAGTCCCATTAATCTGAACAGGAATTACTCTTTGGTGTGTGTGTGTGTGTGTGTGTGTGTGTGTGTGTGTGTAGCATATACGCACAGTAGGAAAAAAGGAAAACCACATTACAGGTGAATTGATTCAATGAAGGAAGCCACAAGGTTTGGAGAACCTGAGAGGGCAGCTGATGACCGGGGTTTTCAGAGGTTTCTCATTCATAGGATCACCATAAGCTGAAGCCAATTTGAAGTAAATTAAAAACTACAAATATGTGGATAGGGCAGCAGCCTTAATTGCTTGGTAAATGCAATTGCTGCAAGTGACAGAATTGGCAGACAATTTATATAACTCTACCCATTACAACAGTAGTGGGGAACATGTGTGTCTCAAAATGCTGGTGGACTATAGCAGCCATCAGAGATGAGAGGAGATAATGGGAGAGGTAAAGATGGACAGACCTGGTCTGACATGGTTGAAGGCAGCTCTCCATTTCCTGATGACCTTCAAAATCTTACTGAACCCATGCTTTCATTTAGAGCAACGGTGGGCCAAAGTGCCCTCCCTAGGTACAGTTGGTCTGTAATTCCAATCAGCCAGCATAGCTAAAGGTCAGGGGAGTATGGGAGTTGCAGTCCAGTGGCACCAGCCACCTGCCCAGATTTAGAGGAAGACTTGGGTGGGTTTGTGTTAAGAACCAACTCAGGAAAGGATCCACACACATATTTGCAAATGCCCATGAAGTCACTTCATGTTTGTGCTGGGGAAAATGGCTGGCAGAGGATGCTCTGGGTTTTGCAGCGACATGGAACATTCTTTGCAGCAGCTCGAGCTCGCAGTGCTTGGTGAAACTTCCTATCTGCCACCCATCTACTTTGGTGGAAGAAAAAAGTGAGGTCTCTTGTGACCTCCGAAAATGAAATCTCACTGCCAAGTCACACATTATGGATTTGCCACATTCACAGAGATTATACCTAAGAACATAATCTCCCACAAAAACAAAACCCCTTAGACACAGAAATGATCTCTTGAAAAGAAGGGAATCACTTCTGGTCTAATCTGCCTCTTTCACTTGGTGGATCAGGGCAGAAACCTCTGCCCTCCTTTGTCTTGTCTTCTGCTCTGCCTCTGCCACTGCCACCTCGTCAGCTAGAAAACAACACTCCGTGCTCTGATTTGCATGCCTCGGTTGGGTTCTAACAGCGACTCAAGGCAGCCGGTCTTTGGTATGCCGCTCCCTGGCTCTCCTTGCCTTCCCTCTCTCGTATGGAGCGTCTCCTCTAGAAGAGTGACTTTCCTTTCAAGGGCACCAGCCTCTTTTATGCATGACTGCCGCCCACTTAGATTGAACGTGGGCACTAATGTAGAGCCAGGGTCTGGCTCCCTCAGCAATATTAAAAAGTCAGTCGGAGATTTCCTGGAATTAGATGTTCATACCAGGTAGTATTTCAGTGGTCCAGAGTTATAAATTTTACCGGCTGAGCTTTTTGTAGCCCGGGAGGTAAAGGAGCTGCTGAGTGCCAACTTTCAGGTATTGTGTTTTAAGAGGATCACTGCTAAGATCCTTGTTATTGCACAGGGGCTAAGCAAAGAAAGTGGTGAGGGAATGGCTCTGGATTGGCAGGGGGTGGCATATAAGAAGGGGCACACTTGAAGACTCTCCTCAAGAATGGGATGCAATCCCGTAATGCAAAGGATGTCCTCCTTCTGGGTCTCTCTAGGACTTCTTCCTTCTTGACGGATTAACCAAATACTGCTTTTCTTTTCTACAGGTTGCCTGCAGTGCTGGAGAGGCTGCTTCAAACTCCTCGTGGAAATTTCGAAGAGGGAAGGCTCTGGAGACTGGTGAACAACACAAGCATCCATCTCCTTCCCATCCACTTAAACAACACTATGCCCAGCACAAAAGCAGGCACATTTGCAACCTCAGTCTTTGGAACTGATATGCCAAATGCATTTTGTGCCAAAATGGTCTGCAGTGAAAACTCACAGCTGCAAAGCAAGAATGGAATCTATGAATGTCTAAATGTGACTCTATTCTCCCTTCCTTGCATTTGGTCCATGGCTTAACTTCTAAAAGAAGAAGAATGCCATTCACAAAGGCCACAGTGTCACATGGTCCCTAGAACTATCATGGGATGACCTTGGAGAGCTGTGATTTAGTCAGTTCAGGTAGTCCCTCCACTAATGCAGACCACAACTATCCTATCCATAGTTGCAAAGGCTAATTTGTCACCTAGTGTTGAGCCCTTCTGTACTTAGGCACGCAGTCTACATCTGTACCCTCAGCTGTACCAGAATATACCAGAACTTTTAATCCACAGATACAGCCTTCAAGAACACAGAGCCACCTCTGATATGATAAAGTAGGATTTTATGGAAGCCATCTTGTGACTTTTTCCATTATATGGCCCTCAGAGACCAGAAATACAAAACCCACCAACCATTACTGCTGTTCAATTCAGTTAAAAATGAACCATGACTTCAAAACCTATTCAACTGTGCAACAGACTGCCTTGGATAGTGGTGGACCTTCCTACCTAGGAGGACATTAAAAAGAGGTTAGATGGCCATCTTTTTGGAGTGCTTTACTTGTATATTCATACATGGCATGCAGTTGGGCTACATGGCCCTTGGAGTCACTTCCAACTCTAAGATTTTATTATTCTGTCTGGTGGAGGCTGGGGGGCCTTTGTGAAACAGGTAAGCAATGTATGGGAATGCTTAATTAGTTTTGCCAGTCTGTAATTTAAGACAGAGGGAGAAAGCATTGCTCACAGGGAGAAGGACTGTACAAAGAAGTTCCTGATTAAGTAGAAGATCTGCTTCATATTCTCTTAGGGTTCCAATTGTCTCTTATTATAAGAGATGGCCTTATCTGAAAGCAAGAAAGCTTAGTATCCCTTATTATAAGAGATTATATCTGTTTGAAGGTTGGAAGCCTTCTGAATGAGATGTCAAAAAAAAAAAACCCAATATTTTTGGATGTTGCAAAGACAGAATATGAACAGCATATAACTTAAGAATGTGAACAGTACAGTTGGCCCTCTGCATTCATGGGCTTGACTTTCATGGATTTGATTATCTGCAACTTTCTCCAGCCCCTACCTCCCACCTCAAGCCCTTCCTTCTTGGGGGAAACGTTCCCTCTCAGTGGTTCCAATCCAGCTGCACAGCCCTTTAAAAATCCACCTCTGGTTCTCCTCCTTCTCCATCAGCTGCGGCCAGGTCTGCTAAGGATGGCTTGTGCCCTGATTTCTCAGCACCGTGAACGTTCTCCTCATTCTGCTGATCCACCGCTTTCCCTCTACTTCTCTATGACCTGGTTTGGCCCCTGGGTGCTTTTCCCACCATGCCTTGGCCCCCTTCCCACAGAAACACCCACAGATTTTGACACTTGTGGGTTTTTCACTTTTGTGGGAGTCCTGCGTCCCTAACCCTAGCAAATGCGGAGGGCTGACCTTACATTTCACAGAGGAATATAGGGCTACCTTAACTGGAATCAGTACTTTCATTTGGTATTTCAGCAAATCATAAACTTGCTAATAGCTACTCCCTAATTGTCAACCTGGCATACCATGATTTTTGGCTTATTACTATTTTGAAAACCTGGCAAGACTACATCTCCTCTATAAGCCGTCAATAGCCCTCTGAGCTGGGGGTGCTGATAGTAAGTTTGATCATCTGGATATAAACTCTGGCACCTTTCTACAGGCAAAGACTGACAACATGCTTTGCCCCAACACTCCAGCTTTTGCATGGTTCCTGTAGAAGATGGTCTGGGGTGGCCCTCGCTCAGAAGGGGTCACCCAATCAGTCCTTTCTGTTTTTAAACGCAGCTCAAGGTTAAGGATTACTGCATGGGGCAGTCTCTATTAACCTCACCAGCATCTGAAGAAGGTGATTTCCAGACCTGAGCACAAGGCTTTCAAGGTTGTGTGGTTGCTTTTTTTTGGGGGGGGGGAATCTCATTTACTTCATTCTCCTAAAATTAGCAATGGAATTGTGTGACTAAAGGTCTTTGGGATCCTGGCTAAATATCAGGCCACATCAGTCTCCCTATGCTAATTTTGCTTGATGAGTTAATTACACCCTTCTTCTGCTCTTGGGTGGGATTTCACCGCTGTGCAGTTGACGGGTTAGGAATGGAAGATTTTGATTGCACGCTGAGAATCCGCTGACAGCCGTCGACCTTGAAGCTGACTTGTTAGAAGCAACTAGGGATATGCTCAGATAATGGGCAAGACAGGACCGGACTTTATCTGCCACAACTTGGCTGCTCTGTAATGATGCCACCACAAGAGGAACCGAGATCTTGGAATGGGGTGGAGGGGGCCACTGAAGAGCTGGAGCAGATAATTAAGCATCTGGCCTTCATCATGAATCAATCACTCATTCAGAGCAGTCAGAATGATTTAAAATCTAATAAGATCACATTAGGAGTCACCCTGGAAAAACCAGTGGAACAGAACCAATGTGGACCTCTTAATGAGTCTGTGCACTCCACATGCGCTAAAAGGTACCTGGGCGGCATGAGAAGATGTGCCAAAACCCACACATGTCACTTCCTTTCAACTGAAGGAGGTGCCGGCCTGAGATTTCCATAATCAGAGCAAGTTTAATGTCTAAAAAAAAAATCCAGGAGCTCACCCAAACACAACTGAGTCATAAAACATGCCTGAGGGTTTAAACTCTTCTTTCTGCTTAATAGCACTGGGCCTTTACTTTGAATGCCTTTTCCAACTTCAGTGTCTAAGACAGAGAACAGCAATAGTTGGAATAGTTGGAGCAATAGCTCCAGAGCCCAGAAAAATTACTTTTTGTGCTATAGAATCCTCCAGACAGAATGGGTACAATTTTTTTTTGGACTTTTTGAAGTTCTGGATATGTTGTCCAGCTGGAGTGGTGGATGGGGCCGTGGCAGAGAACAGAAAGGCTAGCTGTAAGCTGGGTAAGGAATGGAAGGATGAGAAAAGGAGGAGGGCTTTCAAGTTGTGGATACTGTCTTTAATAGAGAGGGAATCTTGCCTCCCTATTACTGAAATTATATTAAAATAAAAGCATTCAAATATCTATCTATGCATAAGGCTAGTGAAACAGCATGTTTTACCTCTCAGATAGAACAATATAGAACCAACATGGCATGGTGGTTTGAATATTGGACTAAATTCTGGGAGAACATGGTTTAGATCCCTGCTCAGCCACACAAACCCACTGGGTGATTTGGGGCAAGTCACATTCTTTCGGCCTCAGAGGAAGGCAATGGCAACCCCCCTCTGAGCAAATCTTGCCAAGAAAACAATGTCACAGAGACGAAGATACTATCTTGCATAATCTTTTTTGTCAGCTACTTAGGATCCAGTCTCTCCAATGAATATGCAATTGTAAAATTCATTAGTAAACTTTTCGTAAGTTTGTAACCTGAAACTGCCTGCCTTGTTTTGCTTTCTAGGTCAGTCTCAGTTCAGGGAATCCACACAGAGATTGCAATATACTTTTTCTGCTACTCTGCTAAAAGAAGCCTGATTCCTAACAGTTTTACCTTTCACAGAATTTCCCCCAAAGGACTGACATCCTGGGAAACCCAACAACAACAACAACAACAACAAAAGGTGTCTTCAAGCCTGGAGGATTGAAAATGGTGATCGACTGCCCATGGAAACCTACCCAATGAGACTGAAGGCCTGCAGTAAAGAAGGAACTGTGTTCTGAAGAAGGGGAAGATAGACCAGTAATTTTGCAGTAGAGAAAAAAAACACGGACTGGCTGGAACTACCTTCTGAGGATCAGATAGAAGAGCAGGATTTACCAAAGAAGCAACTTGGTGATATGAAGTAAACAGAGAAGAAAATCAATTGGACATTTTTGGAAAACAAGACAAAATGTTAAAGACATCTTTCCTTCCTCTCTGTCTGCCTGCCTATCTCTGTCTCTGCATTTACACACACACACGCACACACACACTCACAAACACACACATAAGAGCAGTTGTCAGGTAATATAGGAAGAACTAAGCAGAAACAAATGAGAGCCAATTAAAACTAAGATGACCTGCCACACAAATAGAATTTTACCATTAAATACCATTTATCCTGTTTAATTAGTACTTTCTGGACACAATGGTCGGGATTCAAATACTGTCCTCTTTCCTTGGAACTTCTAATTATTGCTACAACCTATGCTATTAAGCTTTTCTCTGGGCTTTCTCCATCTTGTGTGCCATTTAAAGCCAAGATTTTTAATTATCCATGCTGAACTGTCAAAGATACCTCTAAGAATGTGTGACTCAATTCTTTAACACACAAAAAAAAGAGAGGAAAAGAACATTTTTAAACCATAATTCTGTTTTTTTGTGCATGTGAGCAGAATGGCCTATTGGAAACATCCATTTAAATGCAAATTTTGATATTCCAAAGGGTGCACGTGTATGCGTTAGTCTTTTAACACAGAAAGGATTATTGAGCCCACATTGGCCACACCATTGTGGCTCACACAAATTAGGCAATTTTTGAACTTATGAATCTTGTAATAAACACAAACACAATAAAAGCCCTACAGATATATTCCTGACAATTGCTCTTCTACTGCACATGACAATTTAGACACTTTCAAGCCTTGGAATATGGACAGAAAACACAGCGGCATTCTTGCCGATCGCTGATCGATTGCACACTTACCCAACATCCCCATGCCTAGCATAAAAGCATCCATGGTATATGGTAATCCGCGAGCCCTTCCTCTTGTCCCTGGTGGGAACATCACTTCTTTAGGTTGTGCTTTCTTACATTCCACCTATGAAGCAGAAACATGTACAAATGAGATGCAAATGAATTCATGTAAAATGTCAAATGCTGAATCTATCTGGTTAAGTTGTGGGGGAAGGGGGGGATTATTTTTAGCACTGCTCTCTCATAAATGTGAACTTTAAAAATAGGCCAGCAGCATACAGTGATTTTCTAAGAGTAAATATGTGTAATGTGACTTCAGAAGGTATACAGTACAAACACAGCTAAAGCACAGAGGCCATTTCCACACTAGGCTGTTATAGTGCTATTATTCCACTTTCAACATCCTATGGAATCCTGGGGTTTGCAGTTTAGGGAAGGGAGGAGCTCCGCTCCGGTCCAGAGTTGTCTCCATCTGGCACTTCCCACCATGAAACAAACAGGCCACTAATTCTCTTCAATACCATTTGTCATGTTACAGTCACACAAACTACAAAAATGCAACACCCACCTCTTGGAAACACCAGTGATACCGGGTACCAGTATCGTCCCAGAAATACTTTGTTCAGCAACTCTTGTACAGTGATTCAAATGAGCCATTTGTGCCATTTATGCATATGAATAGAATTTTTTTTAAAAATTAGAGCTTTCCAAATTTCCTCATAAATTCAATGGAAAAAGCCTTGAGATTCTATTTTTAAATGAACATGGTGGAAAGCTATACTAAACACATTTGTCTACCTAAGTAGATGCTTTGAGATGTTCTTCAAAGTCTGAATTTTGTTAAGTTCAATCACGTTTGTGATGCTGAATAAAGGTTTGTAACTTTTTGGGGGAGGCAGGACCCTCACCATTAACAGCTCCGTGGCAAACAAAATGAGAGTCTGGAAAAGTTACTGTTGGTTGGTGGGACAAACTGGTGGGGATTGTGGGAACTCTTGTCCAAAAAAAGAAAGTTTTCAAACCAGTGAGCATGATGCATAAACCAGTGAGCAGATGCATAAAACAAAGGAGTGAACCAACAGCAACAACCCCACCAGTACAACCAGCAACAACATCTCATGTTCTGATGGATTATCCAAGTAAGTTCTTATTTTTAACATACTTTGGTTATTATGAGGGAATCAAAGGCTAATTTCCAGGATAACCCAACTTGCTATAAAGCAATAGGAATTGTATATTGACAAGTATCACCAAAAGTTTAATTTTGCACAGGAAGAAAAAAAAAGTTTCTAAAAAGGATATCTGTATGATGATAAAATGTACAAATATACAAATAAAGGACTATTTTCACCAGCTTTTGAAACTCAGCACAATTTTAGGTTGCTATAGTTTTTAAAGAGTAACAACCGTTGAACTTTAACCCAAGGGAAAAGAGTAAGTCATAAGACTTAACTGAGAAATATTTTTAATTGTGCAAACATCATGTGAGGTGCTGGGATATTGATTCAGGGAATAAACTGAGAAGAACAGAGGAGGTGCATTGAGGATCTTACTCCTAGTTCCTGTAGTAGGAGGCGTATTGACATTTGGGGGCAAACTGGAAACTTTGGAGAGTATAATCACACTTCATTTAAAATTCCACGTTTTTCTTCCCCATTTAGGACCAAGTAAGAAAATATGTGAAAGACACGCTTGTTTAGGGTTTTGTTGAACTGCAGCCTCACTGCCTGTGTACAACTATTTGTATGCTGGGGAGAGTTAATGAGTGTAGAATCACACAATCTTAGCTCATTTCTGCACTATACTGTTAAAGTGCTGTAATTCCACTTTCAACATCCTGGGATTTGCAGTTTAGGGAGGGGCATTTAGAATTCTAAATTCTAAAAGCCAGAGAGCTCTTAACAATGTAGCGTGGAAACTGCCTTAGAGATAGGAGGAGTCACATGAGCCATCTAGTCCAGTCCATCTTCTACATGACATGCCTTTAGAAATTTAAAAATGGCTCAGTCTTTGTGCTGAACGTACCCAACTCTCTAAGTCAGTGGTTCTCAACCTGTGGGTCCCCAGATGTTTTTTAGACTTCAGCTCCCAGAAGCCCTGAGCATGGACCATAGTGGCTGGGGCTTCTGGGATCTGAAGTCCACAAACATCTGGAGATTCACAGGTTGAGAACCACTGCTCTAAGTCATTGCTCATAAGGCTTGGTTTCCAAATCTTTGGCCACGCTAGTTTTACCTCTTCAGATACATACCAGCTTGTCAACATGTTTGCTAAAGAGTAGTGCCTAGAACTGTATGCCATACAAAATCTGACCAAAGCAGAACAGTGTCACACTATTCAACCTGTTTTCCACTGGGACCATGGCACGTGGAAAAGGATGTTTTCCTGCTATGGTATGATGGTCTCAATCAACATCTCTCTCTCTCTCTCTCTCTCTCTCTCAATATTTTGCTCAGAAAGACTGTTGGTGTGAAAGATCAGAATCTCTCCAGTGGCAAATAGAGGGGAAACTGTCTTGAGACCACAGTGCAAAGGAGAAGCTGAGTTCCACCTCCTTTTCCTCCTGATCTCAACCAACAGCCCCACCTCCATCTGCACTATAGCTGCTGTTTAACTAATACCTTTAGTTCTGTCCCTAAAAGCAACGGGACCTGCCAAAATATTTCATTCTTTTTAGACAACTGTCAGTATCCTTTGAAAGACCATCAAATATTGGCACAGATACGTTATGCGCAGGCATCCCAGTTTCCCATCCAAGTCCTGACAGATGGAATGAAAGAGGCATTGGGTTTATGTTGCATCGTGTTCACAGCACAAGTGATGCTGTAACCAGGATTAGAATCAGGATTCATAAACCTACTCAGACAGGAGGTATCAGGGTTTGGATGTGTTACTTTCGGGAAACCACAATTCTTAGAATTCTCCAACCAGTATGGCCAGTGGTCATGGTGGCTTGTGGGGTTCTGGCCACCGTAGTCCAAAAAGCAACTTTTCCAAACTCTAGGAGGGACTGATGGGTGACACAGTTCAACAGACAAACTCTGGTCTGCTTAATTCACTGACGGAAAGGAAGAGCCAAGAGCGTGCAGTGTGGCTGCAAGATCTCCACTTCGCTAACACAAGTCCCCAGACCAACAGAGCAACCCGTTTTATGCCTTTGCAGACCCAACACCTATCCAGCCCCAGCATCTGCTTCTCATAACAGGCAACCAATTACTTATGGGAAGCTCACAGCACTCTCCTGTTACTTGGCCTCAGTCAGAGGCAGATCAAATTTGGAACATGGAGTTTCTCTTCCCAACTCTCATAGCTAGTCCATCATTCTGTTTGCCACAGGGGGCAAAGAAATTGCCTAGAGGACCCCACAAGCAGGACAGGAGGGCAACAGCCAACAACAAGCACGGAGGGCTGAGAAAACCTTGGAACACAAACTACTAATTAAAAATGACAAGTTCAGCAGAATGTTGAGATCATCGAAAGCTTGTTTAAGATGCATTAGGACACATAGTTATGATAGGCAGGATGTGCGCAAATAATAGGCACTGGGGTGCACAGTGATACATGACATATACTCCCAGGGGGCTGCTATCATGGAGGAGTGAGGTGAAGCGCATGGGTGTGATAAGAGTGTGATTTGCAAGAAGCAGCAGGTGGCACTTAGGGGAAAGATGTAGGTGAGGTTAAACTTGTCCCCTGCCTGTTGCTCCCAGACTTGAAGCAATGGGTAAGTCTTAGGCTGGAGTCCAGCTGGTGCACTCACTGGCAGCTGCCCTTTTCCCCAAGACTGTGCAGTGGTGGTGAGAGAGAGCAGATAAATCTGCCAGCTCCAAGCACCTGATTTCTCCACTGCCATACTTTCTTCACAGCTTGCTGCCTTTTTCCTTCTGCTGTCACTGCCTATACTGGCACAGTTATGCTGGCGTACCACTCAGTTTCATCACAGAAAGCAACCAGTCTGCTCTGTCCTATAAAATTTGAAAAGAGCCACTAAGCACTTCATTCACAGTGCCCAACTTCCTCTTCTGCACAGTCCCATCCTGGGTTTGCTTTCTTGTAACTGAAATGTGACAGCACCAGCAGAATTGTCCTTTTCAATACACAGAAAGCAAGTGGAATCTCCTCCTCCATAAAGCTGGTACTCCTGGTTCAAGCCACTAGAAAGCCAGCTATGCATGACATTCCATTTCCTTCATCTCCCCTTGTTTTATATCTACGCTCCCCAGAACACAGATTCATAGAAAGCTGGAAGAAACTGCAAGGGCTATCTAGTCCAACCCCTTGCTTGTAGGAAAATACAACCAAAGTATTCCCAAAAGCCCATCCAACCTGTTTAAGGGCCATCAAAGAAGGTGTGTCCATCATTCTCTGAGACAGCCTATTCCACTGTTGGAGAGCTTTTACAGTACAGAAGTTCGTTGTAATGTTTAGGTGGACTCTTCTGTAACTTGAATCCGCTGGTTTTGTTCCAGTCACTGAAGCAGCAGAAAACAAGATTGCTCCTTCATCTATATGACATTCCTTCAATTATTTAAAGATGGCTATCATTGTCACTGCAGAGTCTTCTCATAACACATGTCATCACAAGGTCTGTTTTCTAGATCTCAGATAATCTTGATTGCCCTTCTCTGGACACATTCCATAGAATCATGGAATCATAGAGTTGGAAGAGACCACAGGGGCATCTAGTCCAACCCCCTGCCATGCAGGAACCCACATCAAAGCACTCCCAACAGATGGTCATCCAGCCTCTGCTTAAAAACCTCCAAAGAAGGAGGCTCCACCACACTCCATTGAGGCAGCATGTTCCACTGCCAGACATCAGGAAGTTCTTCCTGAGCTTCAGGTGGAATCTCTTTTCCTGTAGTTTGAATCCATTCCTCCCTGTCCTAGTCTATGGAGCAGCAGAAAACAAGCCCATTCCCTGTCCTTGACAAGACATTCAAATATTTAAACATGGCTATCATGTCCCCTCTTAGCCTTCTTTTCTGCAGACTAAACATCCGCAGCTCCCTAAGCCGTTCCTCATAGGGCATGGCTTCCAGACCCTTCACCAATTTGGTTGCCCTCCTTGGATTCCAGCTTGTCAATAATCAGTATTTTGTAATCTCTGAACAAGTACAGTCCTTCCTGAGCTACTTTTGGAGAGAAGGGCTGCCCCTTACACTTACTCCCACACACAAATATTTTCCTGCTTCTGAAGATCTTGAGTTCCTATTAATTCCTACTTCTTAATGTTTGTTCCTAATAGTCTACTCTGGCTACACAGCCATCATACCTCAGTATATGAATTTGCTGTGTGTGCGTCTTATCTACATTGCTGTTAACAACTTTGACTTATGGCAACCCTATGAATGAAGAACCTCAAAGTCACCCTGTTAATGACAGCTCTGCTCAGGTTTTGTACACTCAGGGCAGTCATGGCTTCCTTGATTGAGTCTATCCCTGTGTAATGCTATCTTTCTCTTTTTCTACTGCCTTCTACCTTACCAAGCATTATTGTCTTTTCCAGTGAGTCATGTCTTTTCACGATATGTCCAAAGTAGGACAGTCTCAGTTAGTCACCTTGGCTTCCAAGGAGAGTTTAAGCTTGATTTATTCTTGTCATTGCTATGCACTTTCAATTTCTGACTTACGACAACCTTAAGGTGAACCTATCACAGGGCTTTCTGGGCCCAAGGCTACCCAGTCAGTTTCCATGGCCAAGCAGAAAAATGAACCCTGGTCTCAGGGGTAGAAGTCCAATGCTCGAGTGAGTGCACTGTGCTGGCTCTCTGATGTGCTCTAGGATGCATTTATTTGTCTTTTTAGCTGTCCACAGTATTTGTACAACTCTTCTCCAGCACCACCATTCTAAATGAGTTGTTTTTCTTCTTATCAGCTTTTTTTCATTCGTCAGCTTTCACAACCACACACAGAAATTAGAGATATGATGGAATGGACAATTCTAACTTTAGTATTCAATGATATATCTTCACAGTTCAGGATCTTGTCTAGTTCCTAGCTGCCCTTCCAAGTCCTAATTTTCTTCTCATTTCTTGGCAACAGTTTCCATTCTTATTAATGACTGAGCCAAGGTACAGAAAATCTTGAACTATTTCAATGTCTTCATTGTCTGTTTTAAAGTTATGTAAATCATCTGTGGTCATTATTTTTGTTTTCTTAATATCTACATATCACAGCCTAAAAGCATTAATTTTTGGACTTTTATCGGCCAAAATCCCTGTTAAGGTATTTTGGAAGTTGTAATGAAAAAATAGAGCCATTGTGGTATAGTGGTTTGACTAAGATTGTGGAGACTAGGGTTTGATTCTCCACTTGGCCATGGAAACCCACTGGGTGTCACATACCCTCAGCCTCAGAAAGCCTCATGATAGGTTTGCTTTAGGGTTGCCGTAAATCCGACACAACTTGAAGGCACCCAACAAATCCAGAAAACAATGCATCCAACCTTCTGTCTATTTTCCTACAACATCTAGCTGTCTGGCTTTTTTTTAACTGTCTTATGATAAATGGCTCTGTCTTTCTTCTTACTATAAAGCAAAATATCCAAAGACACCAAGGTCTGAGGAAGGAGATGCCAAAAATCCCTCACCATGCAGGGAATGGTTTGGCTTTGAGCAGCGCATCCGTATAAACTCTACTGATGGAGCAAAGAAGAAATGGTGGGCGTTTTTGGAGGTGCAGAACAGGTAATTACACAAGACAGAAGCGGCAATAGGAAGATAATGCTGCTAACTGGCTCTATATCTAATAGCCCTATCAGTAACAGTGTCTCCATTGTCTTGTGGTAACCGACCGCCTGTTCCTAGGCAACCCGTCGGCGAAAATTTCAGGTTTGTACAATTTTCATTTAGGTAACGTAAAGGTTAACTGACTGTAAATGGGAGTCTTTTAAACAAAACCGCCCACTCCCTCCTTCGCCCCCACCTTGCAACAAAACCCCATGGCGTATCTTATTTATTCAGCTTTGCAATATTTCACTGAGCAATACAGCTTCCTTCCTGCCAACAAACTTGTCAAAACACTCATTTCCCCCAAGCAACTCTTCCACAACCCTTGGCATGTGGGAACGAGGCATCTCCAAGCGCCACCGAAGGGTCTGCCTTGCCACGGAAACCTGCAGGTGAGGAAGAACGACTCCGTTGGAAGGGGATGAACTGGAAAGGAAGCAAAAGAGCAGCCATGCTGGATTCAGGGCCAATATCAGTATCCAGTTTCCAACAGTGGGAAGCCTACAAGCAGAGACTAAATGCAACAGTACCCCCAGTGCTGACCTTGGCAGTAACCAGTGATGTATTTCTTTTACTCCAAGTCTCAAGACTCAACCTTCAAGTGTCAAGTCCTTGAAGATACTTTCAAGTCAAGTCTCAAGTCTGGGAGCCAACTTTATACTCCAACTTACATTCCAGAATTTTTGGACAGAGTTGAATAAAGTTAGTTTTAACCATCTAGGCAGAGCCGGCCCTCCACACTTGTGAATTTTGCCTTCTGCAGCTTTGGACTTAGGGAATCAATACTGGGAGCCGCCATCTATAGTTATGACTTCAAGTATGCTGATATCTTCTTTGGTGGAAAAAAGACTTTTCCAAAATAGTCTTTCATTTTAAAAGGAATACCTTGACAGTGCATCTAAATTCACAAGGAATTCATGCTGGACTGATGAGTGAAAGTATACCCATTCCCTCCCAAGTTAAATGTCTTTGCTTTCCTAGCCACTATACCATGCCAAGGGGTCATCTGTAACATGTCATCAAAGGCATTTCAAATTCAGTGGCTCAGATTAATGTTCAAAAAATAAAACAACTCAGCCTGTCTGGATAGCCAATTAAAGGAAAAATTACATTTGGAGTAGGGCTGTTAGAACAAGAAAGTGAAACAATTAAGCTTCTGCATACACTTAAAAAAAAATGAAGCACTGCTAGTATCTGATGGACAAGCTGAATTTATCATTTTCATGGTGCAAGAGGACAATGCAATGGGAATGCTTGGATTTAAAAAAAATTAAAGCCTACAAAAAGGGTGCTGGGATTGCTCGTTCTCTCAAGATAAACATAAAATAGCAAGCACCCTTCTGTTACTAAGTACAGGCTCCTAACTTGCTAGGTGTTCCACTTTGCTAGATGTGAAAGGGCAGAGACAAAGTGGACCACCATCTCCTGGGACCAGCAGCATCTCTTCTTCCCAAGGAGCCTTGCACCAATCAGAGGCTTTCTACAAATGGCAGGAAAGGTCAGCCAATCAGGATGCTGCTTGCCTGATTTGAGGCAGGATGCTAGAAGAAGCCTTGGTCTACCTGGGGACCATATAACTGTTCCTGGTTGTGACACCATCCAGTCTTCCTTTAACGGCCTTCCCTATCTTTCCACCCCGACTTATGCCTGGGGTCCATAGCAGTCACATTCTCTCCTGGGCTGCTAATTTTGGCATGTGGGCGCTTTGTGCTTGTCACAACATTTGGGGTGTCTGCATGGCATAGAGATGCATCCATTTGGGGGGGGAGCGGAATCAAAGCCTATGTACCTATTTCCTCACTTTGGGGACAGATCCACTTTAGGAGATCTTGGAGGCTGGGGCACTGGAGGCAGGCCCATGTAGGGAATTATCACCACTACCTCAGTCCCAGGGGACGATGGGAAAAACACAGAGGTTTCCAGCCTTGCATATCCCAGTACTGCTATCCCACTGGTTTGCCACCAGTAGGAAGGCTATGGCTGGTAGGTGGGTACTCTAATGTTTGGATCCATGCCCTGTGCTGCACCAACTGCTATGCCCCATGAAGTTATGGCCAAAATGGTCTCCTGCGTGTGTTACTGGGGGTCCTTGTGTCTAAGGCCTCCTTCTCATCACAAGCTTACAAAGGTACAAACCCTTTCTTTTTTGCAGACTGTGCTCTGGACAAAGAAGCAGGATTGGAACTTTGGCACTGGATCTGTTAAACCAGCACAGAGCACCAGACAAAGTGAAGCAAGTCACCGTCCTCCCAGTAATCTAGCAATTCTCTCAGTGCTCTGCAAGTCTGAGCCTGGATGGATTCACATTTAAGAACGGGACATGATTAAACACCCTCCCACATTCCCCATACACAGATTTCAAAGCACTTTAATAATGCATGGGTGAGCATCATTAACAGCTCTTTTAATCTAGTGGAGGATGGAGACAGGAAGCGACTTGCCCAAGTGGCAGGACTGAAAATCCAAGAAGTACAACTCATTTCTTTCTTTCATTTCAAGCAGCACTGAGGCGCCGTATCTCCTCCTGTCATTAGTTTGTACAAGCCACTTCTCACACTATAGCCCTGGTAGAGGTGGCTGAAGTTCACAGACACTCCTCTATATCCAGCACAGCTTGGAAAAGTTAGTTTTTGTACTACACCTCCCAGAACGTCTCAGCCCACACCATGCTGGCTGAAGGATTCTGGAAATTGAAGTCCAAAGAGGTAAGTCTTCCAAGGTTTGGTATCCAGACATGTGCACGGTCCTCTCCACAAGATCTCTGTCAGCAAGAGGGCAGGCTATGGAGAATAGAGCAAGTCCCCTTTTTTGTGTGTTGGCTTTTCCTTTTTCCATCCTGTTGATGGGAATGAAACAACTCAGGACAGAAGGCAGGTGCTGGGAGTCAGAGCTTCCCAAGGGTGTTAGCTCTTTGGGGGAAATTCTATGAAAGCTAAACTGTTAGGAATCAGCCTTCTTTTAGAAGAGTAGCAACTAAAGGATGTCCCAATCTCTATGTGGCTTACCTGAACTGAGACTGACTCAGAAAGCAAAACAAGGCAGGCAGTTTCAGGTTACAAACTTATAAAAAGTTTACTAATGAATTTTACAATTACATATGCGTTGGAGAGACTAGATCCTAACTAATGAAAAGATTAGGTAAGATAGCAGCTTCATTCTTAACTCATCATCTTCTTGGTGGAGAGGCAAGGCATGGACAGAGGGAAGGAAGTAGAAGCAAAATGCCAAAGAGAGAAGGGTCTGAGAGGGTGGTCTTTTATGTAAGACCAATGACCCCCGGGTCTATCCTGGGTCACCTGGAGACCATAGCCATGTATTTAAATAACACAAAGAGCAAGAGTGAGGCTTTAGGTAAGAAGGCAGAAGGCTTTGATATGCAAAGGAAAAAGAAATGCTATGCTAGATAAGCCCTACATGCCCCAAAACAAGAGGGGGGCAGAGAGAAAGTCAGAATTTTCCAACAGTGGGAAACCCCCCAGGCTTCCTGGAATTACCTATGTGTTGTATGGATCTCAGAGACAGAAGTAGCAGTTTAGTGGAAAGGGAGTTATTAGTAGTAGTGGTAACTACAGGAGTAAAAATGATGGCCTCCTGATCCATCTGGTCAAATCTGGATGAGCCCTTGTCTTCCTCTGCTGGTTCAGACTAGTTCACTCCTTCACAGGGAGGGAGGAAGGGAGAGAAGAAGTAAGCAAAGCAAACACAGGTAAGATGCAAAACTAGGCAGGGCATAGAAAATGGATCCATGTCCACCCATCTATTCTCCACTGACTGTGACTATTGGTCACACTGGAGCATGGCCAAAGGATGCTAGGGAAGACTTTGGAGAAATAGCTTTACTGCATTTAAATCAGCTTATGTCACTGGTTGCTTCATATCTCTACTGCACAGACTTGAAAACTGACAAACAAGAATTTTCTTTGAAAACTGACTCTCAAGTATAAAGAGAAATCCTACCTGGAAAAACAGCCATTGCTGAATATTTACCAAAGCATTAATCCTTTAAAGAGGCAGAATCTACTTTGCACTGGACACTGGTCTGCTTCTAACAGAGCTTTGTTAGCTTTCCTAGGTTTTGCTGCATTTCCAACCAAGCAAAATGGAATGCTTCTTTTACGTGTGGAATATTTTTCTATTGAACCTATTACCGAAACTGAAGTGTAACTAAAAAAATCATGCTAAGCTATTACTGGGCAAGGATTCAGCAGCCAGATCTAAAGGAAATGGAAAGATGGGGAAATCTGTGGATGGAGTTACAAAAAGAACTCTGTATTTATTTTTAGATTGAGATCCGACTTTTCTGACTCTTCTCAGACAGTTTCCAGTAGTCATGGCTATTTGTCATTGACTGCAAAGACCTGAATTGGGAATGCCCATTGCCCAAAGCAGTGTCTCAAAATTTGTCAAGTATAAAGCACCTCACATAGCTATGGCCTTCTGCTGTCAACCATGAGGACAACTAGCTGGATACTGAAGAGATAATCTAGCCCAAGGGTGTCACGCACAATTTCATCTTGGGCTGCATAAGCATAATGGTTGCCTTCAAAGGGCCGGTTGAATTGTACAATTTATTGAAAAATGAGTTTTGAAAACAGAAAGTTATTTTTTTTAATCATCAGAAAAATCATCACCTGTGGCTCTTTCTGCCCCCTGCCCCTCTCTGGGCCTTTTCTGCTCCCCACCTCCCCTGTGGCTCTTTCTGCCCCCCTGCCCCTCTCTGTACCTGGTGAGCCTGATCCCCACATTGTGGGCCCCGGCTGCCGGTATTCTGAAGAGGGGGCCAGCAGCCAGCACTCGTGATCTACTTCTACTTCTGACTGCTCCTCTGTCCAACTGTTGTGAGCCAGGCAAAGCATTGCTATGGCAACCCATGGTAACGCTCTTATGGCGAGACTTGGGCAGAGGCACAGTCAGAAGTGGAAGTAAATCTCAAGTGCTGGCTGCTGGGCCCCTCTTCAGAATACCAGCAGCCGGGGGCCTGCAAAGATCAGGTTCACTAGGCAGGGGGAGTGCCACAGCTGCAGGAGAGGAGCGAGGGCCACACGAAATGGCCTGGTGGGCTGGATTCAGCCCATGGACCTTGTATTTGACACATGTGATCTCGCCCACGCAGGTGAGGCACTGGTTCTCGTCAAGAGGAAGGACAATAAAGGAAGGAATTCTTGACCTGTGGTCCATAGATCCCTAGCAGATGGACTTGGGTGGGTAGAGCAATTTATGAATCCTGTCACTTTGAAAATTATGCTCAGTGCATTTTTATGGGGAGGAGATCCAGATTCATACTGAAAAAACTATTGTTAAATGTTCTCCAAGACAGAACTGAGCGAACTAGTCCAGAACTCTTGGACAGAGAGAAAAATTTAATGTAGCTAGTCTTGGGCTCCACTGTATATACACATGTGCTACAAGAAGCAACAAAGAGCATAGGTTCTAATCTTTCTAACGTTGTTCTTATTTATTGGGCACCAAAATGGAAATCATAAGGAAAGTGGAGGCTGCTGAAAGAAGAAATCATTGTGGATGCATTTTCAAAGTGGTTTGTAGAAGGTTCAGAATGTTTTACTTTACTTATACAGGGCTTGCTGAACTTGGTAGATGCATTTCACTTCTGCAATTTTTGAGCAATTTCAGTTTTGAATGAAAGTATGCTGAAATATGTTCAATTGCTTTTCTTTTTTGTGGTGTAGGAACCTAACCTTCTTCTTATAATGCTATTTCTCCCTTTGGTACCAGATTTTCTCTTGAAGAGGTAATATTCAAGGACATACCTGCTTTGTTAATTGAGGTATACTTCTAAGCTTTTCCCAAACTTGGAAAGTTACTTTTAAAAAGTAATTATTTCCCACTATTTGTAACAACGTCTGAATGGTGACTTAATTGCCATGCTTGCTGCACTGCTTTTTTCTTATTTTCAATTGCTATTTGGTTGAGAGAAAAAAAGTCCTTAGGATTGGCATAGATTCTCAGGATTGAGAATGCCTTAGAAGCTGAAACAAACATATTGAAATGTCTCTAAAAACATTGAAAATTAACTATAAAATGCTACTGTGAGCCTCTTTTGTCTTTTCTTATTTTATCCAAGCAAATGCACTCAACTAAACATGTGTATATTTGAAAAATGTAGCTCAAAACATGTTACTCAATGGGAAAATGAATGAACAAAGGAAATTTAAAACTGGTTTGTAATTTTAAAATAAAATTTGGATATGTGCATACCATGAAATAAGAATATACATGAACATCTATGCAACCGGAGGGAAAACTTCTTGTAACCCGATATGGAACTTGGATGGCATATGAATACTGGTGAGAAATTGACAGATTTTTCACATCTCTAATCCTCTCTTAGATTTGGACCTAGCAGTGATCATTTTTCAACATTTTTGAAAAATTATCCTCAGTAATGTAATCAGCTTGAAAGCTAGGCAGCAATGACAACTGGCAGCCAATCTTATTCTGGGAATAACTCTCATTACTCCATCACACAGCTATGTTCTGGGAATAATTCACAGTGCTTGCTGTGGCTTGTCAAACTCCAAGTGGGCTGGATCCTATTCGAGATGACCACCTCCTTTATATAGTCTGTCTCAAGCAACCGAGGTGCTGCATTCAGATTTGAATGAAATGTACGTGCTTAATCTTAAGTGTTGGACCTCTCTTGCCTTGGAAGCTGGTCAGAGATCAAGTCTGATATCTTCTGGAGGTAACTCAAGAATACTTATATGAGCAGTAGATTTTTGTTTCCAAGCTGTAGTACTTAACAGACCAACGGGCCAGATGACTTAATTAAAGTATTCTGATTAACTGAAGTATTTTGACTGACTAAAGTGAGCCTTGATTAACGGTGATCTAGATTTGGCATTATTTTTAATAAAAGTACAATTTAAAAACTGATGATTGCAAGTGCCATCTTAGAAGAAGCATCCCCTCTTTTACTTGAAGAAGGGAGTGCCTCTTCTGACATTATAGGTACCTATACTTGCATTATCCGATAGACCTGGTATGTATTTTTCTTTAGAACATTTATCTCACTGATTTATAGAGCTTGCAACATCAGCCAGTCAACTGACATGCTACAAGAAATACAGTTTACTGACTAAGACTTCATTAAGGAGGCAACATTCTTAACTAAAGAAGAATTTAGAAAATTAAAAAATAGCACGATGTGTCCCTTTTCACAATATAACTATCCCCTTCTGAGTCACCAAGAGCAGCACATTTAAAAAAAAAATAAACAATACACATGATAAATAATGTTTTCTATTCCTTAACAAATGCGGAAGAAGTCATTCTTATGCTAGGGATCGTCAATGAAAAATTAAGCAAGCTAGTGACACCTTGCACCAAAACATTCTCTCCGACAAAAGCCATATAACGTAATGAACATTTTGCAGAAGTACCTGCTTTGCATTATTTAGCCTGATTGCAATGACGGGGTTTGTTGGAAAACAGCTTTTGGCTTGCTGGCTCAAGAAACTGCTGAGGGAACAAGGGAGGCCTGGGGTGGGATAGGCAGCGTTTGGAAAACATTGCTTCTTAGGTCTACAGCTCTAGAATTTCCTCAGGTGGCACAGCCACTGAGGATACTGGGAGTTGTAAGGTAAAAAGTAAGTTTCCCAATTTCTGAGATAAGCAGCGGCACAGGCCACACAAAACAGCAGCAAAACACAACCACCTTGCAGATTGGCAACTGCCAGAGCAAGAATAAATGCATCAGAAACACCCTAAAGTACAACTGGCCCTCTACTTTCATGGGTTCAGCATTCATGGATTTGATCATTCGTGGGTCATTTTACTTTATTTATTCAACATTTTAAAAAAACCCTAACTGTATTTGCACTTGCCATGGAAAAAGTATGTTCTTTCTAGAAATCTCCACATTCTCCAGAGCGACTCTATGGCCCACTTCTTCTGGAAGCTGACAACAGAAGTGCACTGGAGGACCTAGAGATTTTCAGAGAAGTATTCTTAGGTTAAAAAAAAAAAGCGTTTGTAATTTTTACTTTTATTTGTGGGTTTTCCAGTTCTGCGGGGGTCTTGTACCCTTGGGCTGACTCCTACTTACTGGATGGCGCTGGGAGGAGGCTTCTCCTTTCACTACACGCACAACAAGTACTTGCCACTTCTATTTCTGAAACACTTCTATTTTGTAGAAACGTTATTTTCAGATGGCTGTTGTATTTTCTTTAATGTCCACCAAGGACTTTTTTTTTGCTCCCATGCAAACGATGCCTTTCGCTTATTAAACACCTCGCTGGCATTTGCTTGCCACTTTTGTCCCACTTGTTTAATGCACCACTTGACATTCTGGGTTTATAAATGGCGACGAAATTGGCGCAGAGCTGCTAAAATTAGCTCCTCAGCAAGAGGAATGATAGAAATAGGTCTACCACCACAGCAGCTAGGTTCAGCTTTTTCTTTTTCTTCCTTCACCATCTCCCCACCCCACCCCAGTCCTCACACTTCAGGGAACAATAAATATCTGGGAGACACTGAGAGAGATTTCAGAATGTCTTACAAAGGCAAGTCTTACAAAAAGAAGTGTTCTTCTGGGGATGGACTGCTAATCGTTGTGGTTACTGCTCCTGTAAGCTCTCCAGCCATTCAGAGAAAACTGGCCAGGTGCTGCCTCTGGCCAGCTGTGCCAATTCTCTCACCCGCACAGTGAAGTTTCTATTATAAGGATGGGCAGTTAAGGCCATTTCTGCATGATGATGCTCTTCTGTGTTGTCGTGCTGCAATTCCGGGTCCAGATGGATGCGCATCAGCAACGCTCCCCTCTACACCTGCTTGCTCTCTGTGGAAGGGAACATGATGGTCCCGCCTCTTCCTTCCATAGGGTAGCAGGACACTTGCCATTGCTGCACTGGGGCAGGAAGCATTGTAATAGCACTTCAGCAGCCTCTGCGTGACAGATAAGTATGAGAGTGCTGCACGATAGGTGCAAAATGGATTTTTTCCATTTTGCAAATACTGCGCAAGTGCAACGCTTTGTGATGGGATGGCAGTGGGATGGTGACAATGCCATGCAGAAGCACAACCCGCCAACCACTGCTGTCCTGTTGCATAAGCGGCACAGCGATGTTGTGTGGAAATGGCCTGTGTCAGGCACTCTTGGATGAAGGGATGAGAGATGCCAAGCCTGGATCACATACTGTGGCATGTCTTCCAAAGGCAAGGATGGAAAGAAGAGAGATTTGAAATGGATGCCTAATTCACATACAGCACCTTTGCGAAGGTGGTACACACACAGCAGGATGCTCCCCTACCCACCGTAAGCACAGATAATTTTCATGTCAACCAGATCTTAGGACTGCAGTTGCCAGTGTTAATCAATCCCAGTTACAGAAGTCAGCAATTAATCCTCCCTACCCTCAACCCCACCCCAAGCTCGGAAAAGTTAGTTTTCAGACCACAATTCTAACAATTTGGAGGCTCTAAGACAGGACTTTCCAAATGGTATGCCACGACACGTTAGTGTGTTGCCTGAAGTGTGTAGGTGTGTCACTTACAATCTTGGAAATGTATGTTATTATTTATAAGTAATATATTTTCAAAAATATATGAAAGGTTTTCATGAGATATGTTGTGCCCCCATACATTTCATGAATGCAATTTATGTATGTGTCCCTATCTCTTATAATGGGGTTTGTTTAACCTCTGGTTTGCTAGTAAAACTGAATTACTGCGTCGTGAAATAACGCATGTCTAAAAAGCGTGTCACCAACATGAAAAGTTTGGAAAGCTCTGCTCTAAGAGCTGCAGTCCAATAAAACTAACTCTTCCAATTTCTGCTTTTTTTTTAATGGTAAATGGACAATTAGTAGGATTCACTTACATGGAAACACATGTGTGCCAACTCATATGAAGGCCACTATGCATAGGAACGTAAAGAATATTTGTTGTTATTGGTACACATGCTGAAAAACAGGTTGAGAAACCCCACCAGGGAAAGCAATAGACAAGTCAGAATCTTGCACAATTTTCTCCCAGCATTTGAATACCCTCTTCCCAGAAAACTGAGGCTAATGTACTTCGGCCTTATCATGAGACGACATGACTCATTAGAAAGGATGATGATGGACATGGACCACTACAGTAACAGCCGGATGCTAAACACAAACATTGTGCAAATCTCTACACAAGTCCCACTTCCAACTTCTCAATCCTATAATTGAATTCTGGGCATGAGAACTGCACACAGAGAGGAGAGCAGAGGTCAGATTTTGGATTGCAACTGTTCAGAATATTTTTCTCCTTATGCTCTTATCAGCTCCAGGGAGTATCTCAGTCTTCCAGTTGCTTTTGGAGTATAGAAGGGGAGCTGCATTGGGGAGCTGCCAGACCCCCAGTTCTGGCAGCTCCTGCTATTTCATGAGCTAAACACCATCTCTGGGTAAAGCCTGTTATTCTGACATCCTTCCCCTCCTCTGGCTAGGGGACAAGATATTTGCTAAGTGCAAGATTTTTGCTCAGAAGTCTTTGGTGACTGTATTTTTCCTTCATTTGTGACTGAAGCACTGAAGAAGAGGAGGAAATTAAGAAAGTCTGCTAGGGATGACTGATTAATACCAGAAGAGAAACACAGAGGGGAGAGCTGCAGCTCAGAAGCACCTTTGGACAAGAACCGTAGGGGTCAACTCCTTGGTCTAATTTTGGCCATGAATCTTCCAGTCAAGGAAACACTTTCCTTACCACCTAGGAAAGCTGCCTCCTACAGCGCCTGCAAAGCATACCCTGCTGGCTGCTGCTTCTTTGCACAAGCTAATTCATTTCAGTGCACGCAAATTAAATCGCTACCCATTGATAAAAAGTGGAGGCTGCACTGGCGAGGAGGGAATACCCACTCAAGGGTAGAGAGAAACAGGCTGTAGGAAGTTTTGCAGCAGCTGTGACATTTATCCAACAGGAACAGATCGCTTTAAGTGTCTCAGGCAACAGGTAGCTTCCTGGGCCGTTTTCTGCCAGACAACACAGAAGCCAGCATCTCATGCTGTTATCATTTCCCACCCTGTGCCCAATTCATTCCCTAGTTCTCCAAGAACTGCAATAGGGATTCTGAAAAAGAACTACAGTAGCTAGAGAAAGAACTTGGGAAATTACTATTTTGAATGTAATCTATTAGTAACTCATACCTCAATAGTAATTAATTGCTGTTAACACTACAATTTTTTTTTATTAAAAAAGCAGCAAGTTATGTCACTTATTCGGGGGTAGCCATGTTGTCCATGCACAAAATCCAGAATCAAGAAAACATCTTTGCCTGATGAAGAAGATGGTAAAGCTTCAAAAGCTTGCATGATGTATTTTGTAAATTTTAGTTCATCCAACAAAAAGTACTGCTGTTTTATGGATTTTGGTTCATTTTGTTAGACGCTGCTCTTTAAAATAAAAATTATTTGGATTAATAATAGCCAAAAAAATAAAAACAAAGGTAAAAAAGGCTGACTAGAAAAGGTTACTTTTCATACTGGAATTGGACAATTTTGGCAGGTCCAAGGGTATAACAGAAGAGCAATATTCTGACTCAGAGATTCTCTGGAGGGCCATACTTACTGTCAAAAATACAACAATGACCACAACCACCACAACAGTAACTAACCAAGAGTCAACTTCTGGTTTTCGGAAACAGCAGATTTCTGATAATGAAACAGTGCCACTTTATTAAAAGATTAAACTCCCAGAAGCACCCAGAAGCAGTAATTTGTGGGGGGGGGGCATCTAGTGAAGTCTGGGGCTACACTTTGCCCACTGTTATATCCCCCCAAAAAGTGGCAGCAGGGGAGGCGATGCTTTGCCTTGATCTGAAATCTCCTTCGTTGTCTCATGGCCTTCCTGGTAGCATTGCCAATGGGACTTTATTCTACGTGATACCCCTTACTTGTGGGTAGACAGCTTGCCCCTTATAGGCCTGGCACACGTCCCTTATTGTAAGGGATGTCCCCTGTTTGAGGGCTGGAAGACTTTTCCTTGTATAGACACTGAACAAGATGCCAAAAAAACCCCAAAATCCCATATTTAGGGGTGCAGGCTCTTCCTAAAGACTGAAATATGTACATCATGTAATTTATGAATATGGACAATATCTTCATTTTACAGAGAAACACATGGCTAAGCAAACTGACACCAAGACATTCATTTGGTATTGAGGCAGAACACAAACTTGTTAACAGCTACTTCCTGAATGTCAGCCCTGAGTCTAACGAATTTTGTCTGTCCCTTATTGACATTTTGAAAATCTGGCAATATTATCTCCTGGGCAAAGGTGGATCCAGAGAGAAGCTTGAAGTAAGTGTGGAAGCACCTATTTGAGGGCTGGTTGCTGGAGGTCTACTCAGGAGGAAGGAACTCTTCTGACTGAAAGCTATCAGCCAAATAAGGACCTGGAAGGAGTCTGCAATGAGGAATTAAGTTTCCTCTGAACTTCAGGGATGGAAGGAATATTCGTTGCACCTTGGTTCTCAGCAGAATGGGTTTTTCCATGTCTGGAAACGCTCACTGAGAAGAGTAGGTCAGATTCTTTACACGGTGTGACCTCTCCTGCAGAATTATTCTGTGCAGAAGCATAATATTTGTACAGAAAATGTATTTACTGCACAAGAGGCTGTATAATTTGCACAGAAAACACTGTCGTCTGTACAGGAAACACACTTGCTGCACACACAAAATGGCGTTTTGCACATAAAAGCCCTGTGTATTTCCATGCAGCGTAATTTCCTGAGAGACTTTGCAAAGTGCAAGTACCTCTCAAGAACCGTGCAAAATTTTTCTTTTCTCACACTGTGGAGAAAATGTCCAAGCCTATTTGAGCTTGTATGTAAAGATGAAGAATATGAAGATATCTGTCTCTAATGAACATGTCCCTTTGGGCTATCAGGTTCAGTTCCTGGTCCCTAGACCATGCTCTCCTTCCTCCTCCATGCACCAAGGCAAGTGCATATCGTTGATGAGGGCAGCATCTCAGCCAACTAACCAGGAGCAGTTACCATCCACGCTGCAACAGTTTGTTCCATAATTTAGCTGTAAAATTCCTTATTCTGATGAATAAATACACCAAATAAAGAATTTGGATACGTTTATAGCAGAAACTTTGGCCATTTCTGCATGGCGTCACAGTCCTGCTATGGGGATGGGATGGCAGTGGGAATCCCATCCCCATGGGTCGCGATCGCAAGATATTCACTTAATGTATTAAATCTGTTAAGCGCCTGCAATCACATGACACACTCATACTTACCTGGCATACGGAAGGGCAGGAAGTGTGATGCAGGCGCTTCCTTTTCCAGTGCAGCATGGGAAAGAGCCCGGCTGCGCTACGGAAGGCAGACACATGTCACCCGCACTCCCTTCCACAGGCAGCTGTCCAGGTGCGGAGGGGAGCATTCCTGTCGCATTCCCTTCCCAGCAAAGGCACTGCCAGGATTGCAACAGGACGACCCGGGACAGCGTCGTTGTGCGGAAATGGTCTAGACTTCTTTTAAAAGTCAAGGCATGCTGTGCAACCCATATATTTAATAAAAATGAAGTGAAAATACTTGGGAGAAGAGGGGGGGAAAGTACAAGCTGTTTCTATTTCTCTCCATTTATCCAAGTATTACTGGAAGCTACAGGGGGAAAAGTAGTTTGCGGCAAGGAAATATAATGGAGCAAGCCTGCCAGTTATCTAAGAACAGCCACCCGCTCAGACCGTGCGTGTGCAACTTAATGGAGTCAGCGCATCAAGGACTCGCTCCCTTTTTCTGCAACCGCACCTTTAGAGTTGGGCCCTGACATCTTAACACAGAGCACAAAAAACAGGGCTGTTATTTTCATT
Source organism: Iguana delicatissima (assembly GCA_948472985.1). NCBI lineage: Eukaryota > Metazoa > Chordata > Lepidosauria > Squamata > Iguanidae > Iguana > Iguana delicatissima. The sequence continues at coordinate 611,143 of CAOKZL010000007.1, forward strand.
TCAGAGACATATTGTGAGGAGAGGAACAATGTGAGGGATATTATTTCAGAGCCCTGGGAAAAATTAGCAAGTCAAATATTGAATCAGTCTCTAGCATATGCTAAGGAGATTGCTTTGATCTTATCCAGCCTAAAAGCCCCATTATTGAATTTAAAGTCTGCGAACACGTCTCGGACCAATATACAAAGCCTATCCGAATGCAAGTTTGAACGGCAGAAGATGTTGTGACAAAAGGGGAAGGTGGGGAGGGGATATTTAGCTGAAAAAGTCAAAGTTGCTGCATTGATTAAAATACAGGTGGAGTTACCTGGATTGCCTCCCCCTAAATAATCCAAGTCAACGGCTTCAATCAAAGAGCAGCCCACTCCCAGGTGAAAAGCAGAGAGAACTGACCATGTCAGAAAAGTTCTGTCCCTAATCCATGCCAGAAAATAGAACAGAAATGACCAATTGTGTTATTTGTGGTCTGTTGACTTCAACTTATGGAGACCCTATGAATGACAGATATCCACAAACCTAGTCAACAGCTCAGGTCTTGCAAACTCAGGGCAGTAGTGGTTTCCGTGACTAAATCAATCCACCTATAGTATGGTCTTCCTCTTTCCTACTAGCTTCTGCTTTACTGAACACTGTTGGTTTTTCCAGTGAGTCAAAGTATCACATGATACGTCCAAAGTGCAACAGCCTTACTTTAATAATTCTTGTTCCTACTGAGAGTTCTGGTTTAATTTGCTCTAAGACCCAGTTTTGTTGGGTTTTTAGCTGCTCATGATATCCACAGAATTCTTCTCCAGCCTCACATTTCGAATGAGTTCAAATATAAAGTATTTAGTGGAAAGATGGAAAAAGAGATATAAAAGAGATTCCACCTAAACATTAGGAAGAACTTCCTAACAGGGGGAGCAATTCAACAGTGAGCTATACTGCCTCTGAGTGTGATGGAGTCTCCATCTTCGGAGGTTTTTAAACAGAGGCCAGATGATCATCTGTTGGGCATGCTTTGCTGGTGTATATCTGCATGGTAGGGGGTTAGACTTGATGGTCCTTGTTGTCTCTTCCAGCTCTATGATACTATGCAATGCTTGTTCAGTATTTGAAACCATCATAACTTTTGCCAATTGTTTCTTCAAAGAGATGAGAGCAACCGGTACTGACCTCATGAGGTTGGTGTGGCCAAGTGAGCTTTGTGTCTGAACAGAAATTCAAACTTAGGTCTCTAGTGGTCACAGAAATTAATTTTGGAGCATCAGCTCCACAAATCTCCTAGCCAGCAGGGCCACTGTTCATGGATTCTGATGCAGTAGTCTACACTAGTAACATTTCCAAGCTCATCCCTGGCCAAAACCTGGCACTCCAACCACTACACCCATCTGGCTTTCTAGAATGCATATAGGGATATTCCTATGAAAAATTTAGCAGCACACTTCTTTCTGTGTGCTTTGGCCTTCCCCAGTGCAACTACAACCTGACTGAAATTTAAAGGAAAAAGGCACATAGTCCTTCATGGTTCATTCTATCCAGGACAACACAAAAACCTTCCTTGTCACTTTCACACACACAACCCAACAACGTTATGGATAAGTCCCTTTTCTCTGGCATGCTGACTTCTAACACAGTGGTTTTTCATTTATCCAGTTTGTAAAACACAGCAAATGGCAACCTTAGGACACATGATTCCCTCGTAACCCCCACTTCATTCAGCTTTTACTTATACCAAGGAAGGTCAAATGAGTTGTCTCCTAGTCCCAGGAGATGCACTGAAATATTTGGGAAGCTCATGTTTACAATGCAGCCTTCTCATCTCTACCCAGAAGTCCCACTGAGCCCAGTGTGTGCAGGATTGCTGCCACAGTGTGTGTGTGTGTGTGTGTGTGTGTGTGTGTGTGTACACACATGCATGAGCACAGAGCGAGAAAAATAGGAAGAGAGAGATAGAGAAGGAGAGAGAAACAGAAGGAAGAGGAATTGTCTTGAGCAACTTAGAATTTAATGAGGAGACAGCTTGCTTCTACATTCATCACCTTAACAGAATGAAATCTATGCTCACAGATTAGAAAACATGCATTTTTGGGAGACAACAACTGTAAGAATCCCCAAGCCGCTGGCCATACTGGCTAGAGGCTTCTGGGATTTATAGTCCAACTAAGCCCTTTTTCTCAGTCTCAAACACATTACTGGCAAAGTTCTCTGCTAGGCTGGGCTGGCAGAAGATTTATTTGATTCTGTAGCTTTTCACTGTCCTCAGTGCTGTTGGCTCATCATAGTCCAGCCCTTGGAATTAAGCAGCAACTGCTCCCTTCTGATGCTTTGAAGTTCATGTGAGGACGCCCAGGATCTGACCAACCACCAATTTTAGTGCACATCCTCCTCCACTTTGCAGATGAAAACAGGGACCGCCTTTCATTCTTGCACCCCTCCCACAGTCTCATGCCAAAGATTACTGCCTGAAGAGCCATGCCCTTCCACTCCAGTGGAAGGACGGCAGCATAGCTTCCAATATTTCATGGATAAAAATTGGAATATGTGCAAGAATGTGGTCAAGAACACAGAAGTTATTAATGAAAAGGAACACACAAGTTATGAAAGGCTAAGATAGTTTGCTTTTGCCAGAGCTTACTGGGAAGGGCAAGATGTCCCCATCTTTTCTGTCCCCTTCTGAGCTACTTTTGCACTTCAAGCTCAGTTTGCAACAAATGAAGGACAAAAGGAGAAAAGAAGAGGAGAAAAGAGAAACTGGGATTTTTTAAAAGCAGCTAATAAAGTGGGATAGCAAAGGATTAATTGTGACTGTCCCTCCCAAATTGGAACTGTTTGAGGGTGGTAGCAAAAGAGAAACTACTGAGCCTCTGCATACCAGCAACATTTTTCCCCAAGAGGTCACTTGGCACCCCCCCATTTATTTATTTATCATTTATTTGATATTCTGCCTTTTTCTCAAAACTGGGACTCAAGGTGGCTCATAACAAGTTTAATTTAAAAGGCAGAGACCAGAAACTTAGCAATTTATAACAGTGAAACAAAATTGAACCAATTAGGTTAGTAAAATATAATTGTCATAAAAGTAATATAAAAACACATAGATTAAAACAAAAACTAGTACCAACCCATTCATTAAAAGTTGTTTCCTCAGTAACTGGACAGTTGCCCAAAACTTGCCTGAATGAAAAGGCCTTTCACTACAAGAAGGAAGGGGCAAACCTGGCCTCCTTTGGAAGTGAGTTTGAGAGCCTGTGAACAGACACCAAGAAATCTCTTTCTCATGTCCCCAGCAAAGGTGCCTCTGAAAGAGTTTTGGTGATTAAAATGCTAAAACTCCTGATTTATTGGGGACTGCTAACCAAAATACAGAGCCAAAATGCCCTACAGACACCAGACCCTGTCCATTCTTAGAAGCTAAGCAGGGTCAGCCCTGGTTAGTATTTGGATGGGAGACTGCCAACGTATACCAGGTGGTTTAGGCTATTATTTCAGAGGAAGGAACTGGCAAAACCACCTCTTGCCTAAGAAAACTCTATGAAATTCATGGGGTCACCAAAAGTCAGCAGATAACCTGAAGGCACATACATACATACAACAAAATACAGAGCTATCCTTCTGGAATATATGGATACCCAAGATATGTTGTGTGTGGCATAGCATCCATGAAAGTATCAGATGCTGGATGTTTTGAGGCATCATTGATTCATGAATTAACATCACGACAGCCCTTCTCAAGGATAATCAGGAGACATTCCCACTATGTCCATGAAAGAGAGACCAATTTTCCTTAAAAAAAAAAAAAGGGACAGACTGTGAAAACTTACCATTTTATTATTGATTTCATGAAAATGGATTTCACAGACTTTTTCCACCACATCTTCATTCTCGAAAGTTACAAAGCCAAAGCCTATATAAAAAAAGAGAGAGAGAGAGAGAGAGAGAGAAAACCATATTAATTATGAAAAAAAAGTTATCTTCTTTTGGGGACAGCTTACAATTATTTTAAGATTATACATTTTTTTAAAATTTTATTTAAATTTATTTTAAGATTATTATTTTAAGACACCTCACAAACATACATTCAGAAACCTGTGTGTGTCTGTGCATGTGCTGGTGTGTCTGTGGCCATTTCCGCACTACATTGTTATAGCACTATTATTCCACTTTCAACATCCTGTGGAAATCTGGGATTTGTAGGTCAAAGAGCTCTCTGGCTGAGATTCCTAAATGCCCCTTCCTAAACTAAAACCCCAGGATTTCACAGGATGTTGAAAGTGGAATAATAGCACTATAATAGTGTAGTACAGAAATGGTCTACGTATGTTTGTGTGTTCTGTGAAATCTTTAAAGAAAAGTTCTTTTTAAGATTAGTATGGATTAAACCAACAGGGGACTGCCAGCATGAAAACCGCAGTCATCCTACACATTTAAATAGATAGTTATTGTCTTGGAATAGGACAGATCAAACATGAAATAAAAAGGGCATAAATCTCTGTTGCTCACGAGTAATAACTTCCTTGTAGCCTTTTCCCACCTGTCCGTGAAGCCCTGTTGGCTTCAGGTGGAGTTAAACCCAGTGGGACTTTTCCTATTATGGACGTCTCATTAAGCAGCAAGGGAGGGCTGGGAATGGGTCAGTAATACAAAAAGGATAACCATGAATCATCAGTTACCCACCGCCAGCGTGAGGGCAAACCTATCCGTGCTTCTGCAAATGCATGGCAGCTCCCAGGGAGCACATTTGCCTCTAAGAATAAAAAGTGGAGGGGAAAAGCAGCCATTCAGCTCTTATTGATAAGGGTTAAAAAGAGACGAGCTTTGCTCTCCCCAGAAAGCAGCTGTGCTCCTTGGATCTCTGCAGGTTGCAGGCTGTCCTTTCCACTCATTGCGGCAGTTCAGCCCTACAGGTCAGCCAAGATCCGGAGGTGTTATTTGTCTCTTTTCTTCCTGAATTGCTTCCTCTAATACCTCATCAGGATATCCCGAGGCCCTGAAGGAACTATGAAAGTTGCAGGCCGCTCTCATCTGTTACTGCACTGCCACTTCAAACGCAGCTTCTGATTTGCTTGGTTTGATGCCTGCCGTCTGCCCATCAGCAAAGCTGTTGGGTCCCCACGAACCCGGGCAAAACTGAGTTGAAGAATTTTTGGCAACAAGCTCCAGCGCAGCATAACAATTCCCACATATCTCTTTGCAGGGAGAAGTGGGTGCATGTGTTTGTGTGTGCCGGATTAGACTGCCACGTTCTGGCACAGCGGATGAATAAATATAGAAACTCACTAAAATAAAGTGACAGCTCTCTGAACAAACCTGTAGAAGAGAGCTTGGTTCCCTAACTTAGTAGTACAACAGACTTTGGCAGCTTCTGAAGGGATAGAAATCCAACACACAACAGATTCAAAAGCCTTCGCTCCATGCTGTTGCTGGCTTGGGAAATAAAATTCAGGCTACGCTGATACAGATCCATGGAATTCAAACTATGTGCATAAGCCCAGGTGCACGGGGCAAGGTAAATATCTTATAATACTCAGAACGTCTAGGTGGGATTTCCAACAGAGGATGTTCACAGAGTTAGGTGGATTTAGGCCCCTGACAAACTCTCTCACTGAAATACGTAAAGAGGAGCAATCCTGTTTATGTGAGAAGACGGTGTGAATCCAAGCCGGTTCTGACAGAATCAAAGAATCACAAAGTTGGAAGGAGCTGTGTAGGCCAGTGAGTGTAACCCTTTTGTCAATGCAGGAAATCCAGCTAGAACATCTCCAGGAGATAGCCGTCCAATCTCTTTTTGAAGATGTCCAGAGAAGGAGTTCTCACCACCTCTTCAATTAATTGGTTCCATTGCCAAATGGCTCTTACTCCCAAGAAGTGACTTCTAATTTTCAAGTGAAACCTACTCTTCCATAGCTAAAAACCATTAAGACCTTATCCTTCCCTTTGGAACAGCAGAGAACAAATCTGTCTTTTCCTCTGTGACCGCCCTCAGATACTCATCTTTAAAGAGTGCAATAATGTCAGCCCTCGCTAAGTCTTCTTTCAAATGGCTAAGCATGGCCAGATCTCTCAACCTTTCCCCATCTGTTCTGTTCTCCATACCTCTCATCATCCTTATTGCTCTTCTCTGAATCTGCTCCGCCATGTCTAATCCTTCTTAAAATGAGATGCTCAGAATCAAAAGCAATACTCCAGATGAGGCCTGACTAGCACAGGCCTCCCTTGACTTGGAAACAACGGTTCTGTTGCTAAAATATTGGCAATCTTCGCTGCAGCATCACACTGCTGAGAACAAGACATGAGGAAAGTTTGAGGGAGCTGGGCATACCAGCCTTCTGAACAGGAAACTGAGGGCTGATATGATTACACTCTTTAAATACTAGTATCAAAATGGCTGTTGCAGAGGAAGAGAGAGGTTTCTTCTCTGCTGTTCCAGAGGGTAAGACCAGGTGTAAAGGTTTTAGGTTACAGGAGGGTAGATTTTGACTGAACAGTAGAAGGAACTTCAAAAAGAGGATGGACAATTACCGGCTGAAGATGTTCTCCAGTGGTATTTCTTGCACTGACCAAGGGGTTGACCTAGATGGCCCATGGGGACATTTTCAACTCTATGATTCTATGATTCTGTTCCTGCAGTCAACTGAAACTGGGAATGGGTTGCCTAGTGATAAATCAGTCTTCAGGAAATGCTGTGCTCTCCACTACTGACATTTGCAAGCGTTTAGGAAATCCCGTTTATCCCCAAAGGTAAGTTTAGAACCCAGGTGGCCTATTCACATGTCACAAGTCTTACAATTAATTATTCTGGCAACCTGCAAGAGCTGGAAAGGAAAGGTGCAAGGTCTACAAGTTCCGGAACAGTATTTGCTTTCTGCCTCTATTGGTTTGGATACTATAAGCTAGTTGCAAGTAATTTGTTAGGTTTTGGGGTGAAAAAAAAAGAACATCTTTGAATAATCTACTCGGTGGATTTCAAGCCCTAGAATCAGACATATAGATGATGTGGTTTTGCTGTATTATTTGAGCCATATGACTGCTGTTGCTAAACTAATTTTTAATTTGCAACAAGGCAGTTAGCCCTAGAAGCCACCACAGCTTTCCATCCTATTATCCATCCCCTACATCCAATGTTCCTCAAATTTTGTTCCAAAAGGGCTTTTACCACTAGGCATCATTATCTTCCTTCCAATTAACACGATCACCTTGCCTGCTTTTGTATTCTCCAACAGTCCCAATTTAGCAGGAAGAGATCCAGTTAAGCTTTTGCCATTTCACTTTCTCAATGTCCTGGTTTCTCTCTCCTCCTCCTATGATCTCCTTCCGTCTTCAGTTCACTTCAGTTGCTACAAACTGAGTTCAAACTGGAGACACAGGCCATTTCTGTACTAGGCTGTTACAGTGCTATTATTCCACTTTCAACATCCTATGGAATCCTGGGGTTTGCAGTTAGGGAGGGGCCTGATGTTGAAAGTGGAATAATAGCACTGTAACAGCCTAGTGCGGAAATGGTCACAGTTTTGCACTCAATTGACTCAGCAGGAGAGGAGCGGGCAGTCTTGCTCTTTCTTAGCTGGATTTTTTTCTTCAGGCTTTCCTGATCTCAATACATAAAATTCCAGGTTCCTCTGCTTAAAATGGTACCTTTATCTTTTCTATCAATAACCTGCTCGCCCACACCTTTTTGGCCACACTCTGTCCCAGTTCTCATCTGCTAAATGTTGGGGGCTATGCGCTTTCTCACCCCCTGCAATTGAATCTTTCCTTAATTCAACACTTGCACGCTCTCAGTTGGATATTTGTGATCCAAGTGACATAGGTATTGCTCCTCTGACACTCCTGGAATTTGGGGACGATTGTGAGTTAAGTCATTAGTCTTGTGCACCCCAGGGACCCAAGCTTTTGCCTTTGGAAGGTCCACTTCTGCAGGTCATTAATTGCCTGGCTGCCAGAAACATCTTCATCATTAGTGACTCATTAGCAAATAACGCAGCGGAGGATTTCACTTTCGATTCTCTCTCTCCCCCTCCCACCACGTCTTCAGCTACCAGTAATGAGAAGCGAAAGGGTATTTATAGGAGATTAGCAGTAATCATGCCTAACAATGCTAGGAAGTCCACCGCTTGAGCACTCACCCTTCGCAACCTCCTTGCTGCCTCGCCCTTCTTCTCCTTTTCCCCCTAGATCTGAAAACCAGGGGAATAGTCTGATTCAACACTGACACATTTGGAATTAGCCAGGAAAGCATGGCAAGGGGAGCTGTGAATACTCATTTTCAAATTTTTAAAGACTGGCGCTGTTTCAAACATATCCGACTGCTTGATTAGTTTGACATGGGAGGAGGAAAGTGTCAGTTAAATAGATCCCATTGAATGTTACTTGTTTATGGGCTCCTGGAATGGCCAAGACACAAAAAAATAATATTTTGCTCCACGGTTATGTGGCTCTATATGCTATCTTGTATTAATGTGAGAAGTCTGGACACTTGTCCTTTTTCTTAACAGAAATAAGAGGTGGGGAGAGAGCAGGATCAAAACTGCTCTCCGACAGATGTTCAGATGATGTCCTGGATGCACCAGAGTGTGAAACAGCAGGTTGTGATGCTACAGTATTCATGTGCGTCAGGTGTCCCTTCCCCACTCAAGAGATTTAAGCTCTTCAGGGCGGCAGCTAAACTCTTAAGAACAACTCATCTAGCAACTCACACTTCCATCATTTTAAATGGGCATCCTCAGGTGGCAAAGGCAGAGATAGCATCTTTCAGGTACAGAAGACCTGGGACTGACCCGAGTAAATGGGAACAGCCAGTGCAAAAGAAAGTTGTGCACCACCTCACTTTGCATGTTACAGAAACTAATTGCTAATAGTCACTCTTTTGAATCCGTATCTCCCAAACTGACCCAAATCAATTCTCAGTAAAGACCTCATTTGTGAAAACAGAGACTTCTAAGTTCAGCTGCTAAAACCTAATGTATAGTAGGTTACACAGCACGCGAGCCACTCTGGCTACTCATCCATAGTACTGAACAATCTGTCTCCATTAGCAAAATGTAACATAACAATCTTAAAGTCTGCACAAGAGCCTCATTCTGTTCCTATTTGCAGTAGTTCTTTGGGTGAACGGAGAACAAATTCCTCCCTTGCATCCTCCCCCTCCTACCAAAAAAGGAACAACCTTTGCTGCACTTCTAAATAAAACAGTATAAAAACTGCTTGGGGAAAACAATGAAGAAGCAAAATGAAAAAGAGATAGGCTTAGATCCTGATTGTTCCACATACCAGCACAACTAACAGTGCAGGTCTGACAGGCAAGCCTCTCCTCTTTGCTTTTGCTTGAGACTACTGGGAAGAGCAAGATCTCACATTCAGAGACATGAATTGCACCACAGACACATGACCATGCTTCCAATCAAAAGAAATATATAATGAAAACCTACGGGAATTTTTTTTCCCCACAGATCATGAACTCCCAACCCATGTTGCTCCACGGAAATGGGTTCCTCAGATAACAGAATGAAATATCTAAGCCACGGAAATGGGTTCCTTGGATAACAGGATGAAATAACTAAGCAGGCACCCATGTGAGAAACCATGTCTTACATTAACCCTTGTTTAGAACGTAAGCCTTTGATCCTGTGGTTGTTGCTGGACTGAAACTCACAGTGGACCTAGCTAGAGATGTGAACACTCGGGGGGGGGGGTGACCTGGAAAAATTCAGGAAAAAAAAGTATGTTCCTCATTTTTTCCCCAAAGCCTTACTTTTGTAGACAAAAGGATTATGGATACTTTTTTTCAAAAATGATGAATAAAATCTTTAAGACAAGGTGATCATATATTTACCACCACCCCCAATATATTACAAAAGTAAGTAGGAGAGAGTCTGTTATATAAAATTATCTACAGTAGTATTATTCAAAGTTGTGGTTTGCAGAGCAGTGCTGGAGAAGGAGGCGTTGGCTGGAAATCCACAGCCAGTTTCCAGGAAAGAAGGAAACAGCTGTAGCCAATGGGCACAAATACTGTACTTGACCCTTACAGTAAGAAATAAAAAAAATGAGATCAGACACTCTGAGAAACACTGATGTATAATTCCTGGGTCCTGATTTCCTTTTCTGTTCTTTTTGTGGGAATGAATGTTTTACGTCTACTTGACACAGTGGAGGACTACAAGAGACAAAGTTATTGTCTTACTTTACTAATGTCGATGGCTTCTTTAGTCTTTCTGTACTAGTTGATTCTCATAAACTGACAAAATGAAAGAATCATAGAATCATAAGGTTGGAAAGAACTGCAATGGCCATCAAGTCCAACCCCCTTCTGCCATGCAAGGACAAACGCTCAAAGCACCCCCAGCAAATGGCCATCCAGCATCTCTTTAAACACCTCCAAAGGAAGAGACTCCACCACACTCCCAGGCAGAAATTTCTAGCTGTTTAGGTGTTCCTTATGGCATACCACATTAAAAAAAAAAAGAAGTCTGAGAAAGTAAATTTAATTTGTAATTCTTTTCTGGAATAAACTGTATTTTTAATATACTAAACATGATATTTTTATCCCAAGTTATACATGACACACATTATGTCCCTAAAATAACAAAATAACACGCAGTATGTAGCAGGTGCTAAGACTTCATTGTTTCAATTTGCCTGAAAATTTACATTTTTCCTCCCGGGGAAAAAAACCCAGGAAGAAACATTCTGTCTCCCAGTTTCAAAATTTCTGCAAATGTTACATCTCCAGCCCTAGCTAGGATAGCAATATGATGAGGAAAGATGACTGGTTTCCCTTTCTTAGGAGATCTTTAAAACAGAGGCTGGATGGCCACTTTTTGAGAGTGTTGGTCTCTTCCAACTCTACGATTCTATGATTTTATTCAAGTTGCTCCAAGCACATCTAGCGAGCCACATTCTGCCCATCTGAGCTTTAGAGCCCAAACTATACCTCCAAATAGACAGTGAAACATGATTTACAGAGAGGATGTCTTCTATGACTTGCATTAGCTACTATGATGGAAAAGTATTCAGGGGTTGCAATACTTGCCTCATGGTTGGGACTGCAAGTATTTTAAGTTTTATGGAGATCATACTTCCAAGCCCAGATATGAAACCTCAGCAAGATTTCTGAACAAAGAAAAATTCCCTTCAAGTTATTAATATTGTTAAAGTGGAGCAGGAGGGGCATAAAAGTCACAGAAGAGATGGATCAAACCAAGACAGTCTGACACATTTATTCATAATACAAATGTCATCTTAGATTCTATGATTCTACCTCTTTGAAGGAAGAAACAAAGAACACGATACATGGCTTATGTGGAGAACTTCTGAGCAATCCAACTATCAAGCAACTAAGCATACTTAAGTGGAAATCAGATTTTTTTAAAAAAATACCCCTCAAGGACCAGCTGATTTCAAGTCAGTCACATTTCTTTGTTTTTCAAATGCAAAGAGTGTTGGTTAGCCAACCACACCCTTCTCTGAAAGTCCAAGCCTTCCATATCAGTCATTTAACTGGGAAAGAAACTTCATAACCTCTTACATACTTGTGAAAAATCCCAAAGGGAAACCTGTCCAGTTTCTTTTTTAAAAAAATGCAAATACAAAGTTGGCAAAAAATGCATTTTTCTTTCGCCATGCCCCATTAGTCAAGGTAATGAATACCCACTCGTTCTAAACTACCTCAAGTCTTACAAAACCTTTCTGGATTAAACAGGCAATTGTTTCTTATGAGTGGTACAAAGAGTCGGCGACAAAAAAAAAAAGGCGTTCCTCTGAAAGTGTATGAGAAAGATTAACACAAAACAAAAGAGGCTGTTTAAAATGGTGACATAAATAGGAATCAGGTTGTCAAGGAGTGTGCATTTTTAAAATGAAATTATACCGCATCCTTCTGAATGAAGCTATTATTGGAAGCTAACAAGCTCTATTTAAGAGATAAGCCTTTAACAGAGTCAAACAGGGTGGCTTCCCCCTTCCCCTTTATTCAAATGAATAAAAAACCGAATATACATTTGAATAATCTTTTCTGCAAGAAAAGGAAATGGGGGGGAGAAAAAGAGGAGTAAGGAGGGTAGAGGCAGATAGAGTCCCCCAAATGTGGGGATTTGAGCCAAGTGAGATGATTGAAGGCAACGCAGGCAGAAATAGTTGGTCTTGAGGCTTAAAATAAAATGGGAGAAAAAAGCAAATGTGAACAAAAATAATTTGGGAAACAAAAGCCTCACCCCATCTCATTCAGAGGATAACTAATAGCTCCCAAAGAATGCAACAAACTCAGTGAATCACCAAGGAAATTGACTGATGTCCTCCCAGAATTTGAGCTGCTCATATTCCTGTATGATCCAAAGGAACTTCCAAACCTGTGACACCATATGAGATATCCTAAGCCTCCTGGATCTCTGCCTTCCCATACAAAACACGCAGCCTGATGCCTCCAGCAAGAGTAAAGTAACCCCCTTGGCCAAACCAGTGCTCTCGGTGGTACTGCTGAAAGATATACCGTCCAGGGAGAATGGTTGAAAACATACATGATTAAAACAATTAAAGAAATTGGTAGAAGCCATAAATAAAGTTAATAAGGCATGGCACAGGCGCCAAGCACCAATTGCTTGGAAAAAATTATGCTTCCGTAGGCTGAATTTTGGTGGGCTTCCTCCCCTCCCACCACACCAAGTAAGCCATATTTCATGCTTGCATCGACAGTCGGAGAAGCCTGGAATTAGGTTGGCTGAAATATGGCCCTGCTGGTACTATAGCTCTGAAATACTGGGGTGTGTAGTTTTGAACTCAGTGGGACTCACCGGTATGCATAAGACCAACAGAACCACACCAAGTTGCACCTAGCTTTTTGAGCAGTTGTTGTATACCTTCAAGTTGTTTCCAATGTATGATGACCCCAGGGCAAACTTTATGGGTTTTTCTGCGGCTGAGTGTGTGTGATGCCTCCAAGATCACCCAGTGAGTTTCTGTGGCTGAGGAATGAATCAAACCATGGTCCCCAATGCTCAAACCCCACCCCAGGCTGGCTCTCAGCTTTGTGAGTCCAAGTGCACAAACGCACACCTGATGCAGTATTTAGCCTAGACAACAGAAGACTGAGCAGTGACATAACATCTCTCTTTAAGTACCTGAAGGGGCGTCGCGTAGAAACTGCAGAAATTCTGCCCAACAATAAATGAGGGTTGTTTAACTGTTTTGAAATTAACTCATTATGTAAAGGCTCATACCTATACTTACATAAATGTGTTCATCTTTTTTATTATTTTTATTCCAAAACACCTAATCAGTTTTGATTTCCAGCTGTAGCTAAACTCATCTCTTAACTTCTGGGGGGGTTATCATTAATATTTATGCACACTATTTCAAATTTACCTCTGTTCGTTTACTATCCAGCTAATGACTCATATATTGCAATAATATTTTCAATTTTCCTTTACTGATTTAAGAGGTTTTGCAATTGTTTCTATAATCAGTATATAATTGAAATGTTTTTTTTAAAAAATCTGAGTTAGCTTAATATTTTCACTTATTTTTATTGTATGTTCCACAGATAAAATTAATAGTGATAATGATGATGACAGAGATCATCCTAGTTGATTCATACAATATATGTAAAATCATATTTGTGCTTTATTTATTAGATTTCAGATAATAGGAACAAGATCCACTGGTGTAGTAGCTGGATTCTGCCACTTCTGGCAGGAAATGGCAGTTCTCTCTTCAACCCATCCCATCATGCAACCTAGGAACCTATAAAACCCTTTGGGAAGACACATAAGGCCATTTCCACACTACACTGTTATAGCACTATTATTCCACTTTCAACCTCCTATGGAATCCTGGGATCTGCATTTTAGGGAGGGGCATTGACAATTCTTAGCCAGAGAGCTCTTTGGCTTGAGGAAACTACAAATCCCAGAATTTCACAGGATGTTGAAAGTGGAATAATAGCACTATATAACACTGTAGTGAGGAAATGGCCACAAGTCCAATTTTGGCTTTGGATATTTTAGATCTTGGCTACAGTGATTCAAATCCATCCAAAGTTCAACCATTTTAATATATTAAATTTTACAAAGTAATCAACGTACGGATGTGACAAGAAGAAAATCAATTCATTTGAAATGTGGTGCTGGAGGAGAGTTCTATAAACTGTAGATGATGACGACGACTGATGATTAAATTAATGGGTCTGAGAGCAAATCAAGTCTGAATTCTTACTAGAAGCCAAGAAGACTAAACTGAGGCTGACATACTTTGGTCATATCATAAGGCAAAATGATTCATTAGAAAAGATGATGAAGTGGAAGGTAAAGTGGAAGGCAGAGGGAAAAGAGAGAGACTGCATTACGGGTGGGATAGGTTCAATCAAGAAAACCACAGCCCTGGGTTTGGAAAATCTGAGCAGGGCAGCTGATGATTGCGACTCTTGGAGATCTTTCATTTATTGGGTCACCAATAAATGAAAAAGTAAAAGTCAACCTGATGGCAAATAACAACAATCTCACCCAAAAGGACTTTTTTTTCCTTCTATGCCTTAGCAACAAGTTGCATCTATCCTAAAGATGCCCAGTTATTATTCTGAAAATCTTGGGAACAAATGGTGTCCAGGTTTCTTTGTGTGTATGTGTCTTCTGAGAGCCAGCATGGTGTAGTTTTTCAAGCTTTGGATTATGATACTGGAGACCAGGTTCGATTCCCCGCTTGGCCATGGAAACCCACTGGGTGACTTTGGGTGTGTTACACACTCTCATCCCAGAAAACCACATGATAGCTTTGTGTTAGGGCCACCTAATACAAATCAGAAATGATCTGAAGGCCACAACCATGTGTCTTCAAGTCATCTGTCAACTTATGGTGACCCTGTGAATTTCATAGGATTTTCTTTGGCAAGGAATGCTCACAGGTGATTTTCCCACTTCCTTCCTCTGAAATATAGCTCACCTGGTACTCCTTGGCAATCTTCCATTCAAGCACTAACCAAGTCTGACCCTGCTTAGCTTCCAAGATCAGCTGCATCCCCCCTTTCTGCCAATGTGTCCAAGTAGTATACACAGCTTCTTGCCTCCCCACTTTGTCTTTGCAACCACCCAGTGAGACAGGCCAGGCTGAGAGAGAAGAAAATGACTGGGTCAAGGTCAGCCAGTGAGTTTCATAGCTCAGTGGAGACAAATCTATGAAAGTCCTGGGTTGCAAGGGGTTCTCTGATGGCTGAGCGCTGAAAGGGGTGATGTGATGATAAGATCAGTGGATATGGGTTGTTCCCTCACACAGTCTGCAGAATTTCATTTTCTGGAATGTGATGGGAAGCACGATATGCTACACAAGCTAATAGGTGTGTAGCAAAAAAGAGGAATGGAATAAATTAATCCTGAAGGTGAAGCTACCACTGAGACGGTAGCAGACGTCCACCAGCAGAATTCCCAGGCAGCCGAGCTAATTATCCAGCATCAGGCACTCCCAAGAACATACACAGCTCTCACCATTTTACACAATCCTACAACTGCGGCAGAGTCGGAGTGGAAGGATCATTTTCATCCTAATGAGACCCAAAAGCACAAAACTGGTGTTGTCCTAATCTGTGCTCCTCTATGGTCCTTCTTCCCTCTCCCCATCATCCCAGATCGGATGCAGAAAGAACTCATAAATATACTCGCAGGGAAGCAATTTTATGATGCATTCCAAATTACTCAAATAGGTCTGCATCACTTGAACAACTAAAATTTCATACCAATCCAGTGGGACATAACAGGGGTGGGAAGACTGCAGGCTTACAGGATCTTGCTTTTTTACCAGAACCCTAACAACCGCTAACTAGAAGCCAGGTGTGAAATACTGGCTCAAGCAAGTGAATCTGAGTGAAGAGTTAAGGAATAGAGTGCCTTCGTGCACATGCTTAGCCCTCCAATTTCCAACCTGTGATCATTATCAGAATCAAGCTTTCCCCTCAAGCATTGTTTTCCAGCAACTTAGCATTTCTTCGAGGTAGGGGGCTTACTTGTTGTTACTATGGTTAGACAATAAGGATTCAGAATCTGTTTTCAAACCACCCAGAAATCTAACTGCAGAACCTCCTTGTCCAACTTTTTTTTAAAAAATCACACATGAAGTCCAGAATTTGCAGATGTATCCTGATTCATGTGCCAAAAGTCATCTCCCAGGGCCTCTGGGCCTATCCCTGCTCACTGCCAAAGGCGGCACCCTTGTCTCCTTTTTCTGCAGTGGCTCATCCGTCTTCTTAGGGCCAAACTAGAAACTGTGCGAAACCAACCAGTGACATTATTCAATGGTAACTACATTGACTAAGTCCATCCACCGGTTACGTGTTCTCTCTCTCTTCCTACTGCCTTCCAGTTGACCAAGCATTGTGGTCTTCTCCAGTGAGTCTCATGATATGGCCAAAGTACAGAAGCCTCAGTTTCTAATGCGAGTTCAGGCTTGATTTGCTCTGGGATTGAGGTGTTCCCAAATATTTCATATAACCTTGTGCAACACAACAACACTGTGGTGGATAAACACAGGTGCCACCAAATCACAAAGCACCTGTTCATTTATGTGCAAGGTCAACGTTCTGAAGAAACCTTCCATCCTCACAGGCTGTATTTTTGCCTCAAGAAAGGAGCAGTTCTCCAAAATACTGGGTCTGCACAGAAGTCAGCAGAACATCTGTGATTTTGCCTTGCCTGTCTCCCGCATTTTTTTGTGCTTCCTTGCTCCTGGCTGTGGTTGAATGATGAAGGGATCACAACCCACCTGGGGCTGTATCTCAAGCTTTTCCTGAAGCCCGTCAAGAAGATTTCCCTTCTGCAAAACTGTTATTAGAGTTCCAAACCACAAGCTATTTTCAACTTTCTTACCAACATCATCATAACTACATTTTTTTTGGTCATGTCTAAGCAGTACACTGGTTACAACTTCTAATTTTTCCTACCCAATATCAATGCACCATGCAGGATTTATTTTTTATTTTTTAAAAAATATTATATGGCAGCTTGACAGCCTCAGGTGCTAGATAGCTTACTAGGTAACATTTCCCCTCCTGATTATGGGGGATGTGTGAATAAAGCAGAGCCATATTGATTCACACCAATCTATGCATCGACTGTGTGAAAGCCACTTGCAATTCCCAGCAGCCCTAGAAAGCTTTGCACCGGGGAGGGATATGACCAGGCAAGTTGAGAAAATAAATTAAAAGAGTGTCAACTTTTCTTGTTGCTTCCCTCGTTATTAATGGATGGAACTGGGGCTCGTTTATCAAGGAGAGGAAAAATTAATTGACGCCGGCTTTAATATTATTATGCCCAGCTTGTCTGGTCACATTTCTTCATTTTTTTAAAGCCATTTTATTACAGTTTACAGCAGCCAGCTGCCAAAGTGAGCGGTGTAAACAAGAAAGCAGGTGCATGAATAATGGGGCAGCCTAAAGAGAAGATTTCTTTTTCCGTGTAAGCTCAACTGACTTAAGTGCAGGGAAAAGGAGAGACAAAGTAAATATAGACTTGGAAAAGATCACCTGGCAAGAAATCATCTGAAAGGGCACGACAACAAGGGAGTAATATTTCTTCATTACCTAGCTCGGAACTGCAGAAAAGAGGTGACGGGGAGTGTCAGTGCCGAGGCAGTGCGTATCCTTTTGTCACATCAGGTGATTTGTGTTTAGTAAAGGCCCAGCAGAAAACCTGAGTTTAGAAAAGGGGTCACATTCTGAGCTAAGCAAGAAACTGAGGACTAGCAACAGCCATTCCACCAACGGGCTTTTTGCAATAAGTCACACAAGGATAGGGAACTGCTGCTTTCCTGATGTTGCTGGACTGAAACACCCAGCAGCCTTAGCATAGCCAGTAGTCAGGGGTCATGAGAACTGAATTTCAACAATTCTGGGAAAGATACAGCTATCCACACGCTCCAATTATCCCGATCTGGCAAGGACAGTACCAATTAATCCTTTGTCATCCCATGTTTTCAGCTGCTTTTAAAATTTTCCAGTTCCTCTCTCCTTCTCCCACTTTCATCCATAGTTTTCTTTGGCCATTTCTGCACTAGAGTGTTACAGTGCTACTATTTCACTTTCAACATCCTACAGAATCCTGGGGTTTGCAGTTTAGGGAAGGGCCTTTGCAGATTCCATGGGATGTTGAAAGTGGAATAATAGCACAATAACACTCTAGTGCAGAAATGGCCTTTGATTACTGCAAACTGAGTTGAAACTACAAAGTTAGTTTGCACTCAAATTGAAGAAGAGGGAAGGAATGGGAAGAATCTTGACCTTGCCAGTATGCCAAGCCAACAGCAATCTGCTGCAACCTCTCCTAGCTTGTGCGTTCTTCTTTATTAATAACTTTTGCCAATCAAACTACTCTCTGATTAATGTTACTTGGCCATATATGTGCTGGTTTTCATCTGTGAAATGCTGAAGTGTGAGAGCTGATGTAACTAACCAATTAAAGATGCTGTCACTGTATCTGAACAGTGAGATTGGGGCCAGCATCACTATCTGAAATCTTTCAGCTGCAGATGCTGGAGACTGCATTTGTTATTGTCCTCAGCACTGGTACTCAACAACTTCTATCTGCCATCTTGATTTATCAGAATTAGAGTCTCTGTATGTGTGTATATATACACCAGTGTTTGTGTGTGCATATGTACCTGGGGGACGGCTGTTGCCGACTACACAAAGATAGTTGCCAGCACAAAACCTTGGCCACCTGATAGGTTCTCGGATTTTTGTGGCTGTGGTCATGTTTCTCCTTGCACAATGCCCTGGAAGTTTCACGGGCCCAACCACACCATACAATTACAGTGCTATTATTACATTTTAACTTCCATGCTTCCATCCGATGAAATGCTGGGGCTTGCAGTTTAGTGAGGCACTAAAGCATTCTGGCTGAGAATTCTACAAATCCCTCCCTAAACTACAAGCCCCAGGATTTCATGAGATGCTGCCATGCAGCTGAAGTGGTAGGCAGCACTATAAGGGTGTAGTGCTAATGGGTCATGAGGGGAGAGGGGAACCGAGATGGTTGTCAGAAGCTAGGCAATGCTGTGGAACAGAGATAGCGAAGATGTTTAAAGTACTCTTGGCGTTTTTCAAAACAATGCCCAGGAGAGGCACTCCCAGGGACAATGGGAGTTTGCAAGCAGCCCCTCAACTCTGGCATTAGCCATGCCAAGCACAGTGAGGCCTGAAGCCGTCACCATTCCCCTGATACATTCCTAGGACAGTAATGATTGGATACGAAAGGCAGATTCCCACTGCGAATTCAGTCGCAATTGCTGGCTGCTGTCAGGTGAAAAAGGTTTTTTGGTGGGGAGGGGATGTCTCACTTCTGCAGCCAACGCTTGAAAATATCAACCATATAATTCTACTCATATAATTCTAAAGCTCTCTAGCAGTGAGCCTGTGAATGACACTTGTCAAGGGAGAAGATTAGCTTGCAGATGCTTTTTGGTAAGCACGCTAGGGTACAGGGAGCGGGGGAAGAGGGAAGAAAAACACATCGAGCCCGTTTCCCTCAGCAGACGCAGGAACGACTGCCACTAAGATGTGCAAATGTGTAGCGCAGGCCACAAGAGCAAGCTCTCAAAACTGAAATCAGCAGACAAGTGCCTCAGAGCGAAAACTTCACAAAAAGGTGCTAGCATTCCAATACAAGCACAGTGGGAAAGCGGAGAGCTGAGGTCAGTCACACAGCGGGATAAAAGGGCAACACTATTCTCTGACTTTTGGTCTGCTTCTTTTTTGTTCCGATTCTCTCCCCTCTCCTGGATGGCATTTGCAAGAGAGCTCATTCAAAGGTGTGAGCGAGGAGTGGGGGCTCAATAGCGTAGGAGAGGAACATCTCGGCAAGTTTGAAAAGAGCAAAAACAATCCCACTCAGCTATGCTTTCCTCTCTTGTGTCTAACATATTCAGTATTGTGTACATTTGACTACACAGTCGGTTAAATTCGGGGATCCTGAGTTCGTGAATATAGTGGGCCTGATGTGTTTATTGGATGCCTTTAAAAATAATGAATTGAGGCATCTCACAGCTAAAGGCTGGTCCCTCCTAGAGGGGCACACTCAGAAGCTGGTGCTGGGGGACTTCTGTTTGCCTTTTTGGCTGCTGGCCTATAGAGTTCCTCAGGACTGACGACACGGTGGTCAAAAGATCTGATCTGGTAGATGCCAGGGAAACATTTATGAGACAAGTTGAATTTTAACAAAAGACATGGGCTCCACTTGAGCTTCCATGGAACCAGACCTAATCCTTAATGTCACCAAGATGACAATCCTCGGGCAGCATCCCAGTTGAAGGCACTTCTTGAATCCCCTGCTTTTTTCCCAGTCCCTGCTTCCCACCACAGGCCAACAAAATTTGCTACCACCACAAGCTATGCTACTGAAATCTCAGATGAAACTGCAGCAGGAAGTTGTCCACCAGTCCCTTATAGGATGAATGATATGATTCAGAATAAATCTTGGCAAGAAGAATACAACAAAAAACAACCGCTATCTAAAGAGTTACTGCGATTTCCATGGTCCTTTGAGAGCAGAATTCTATAGAATCCTGGGGTTTGCAGTTTAGGGAGGGGCCTTGAGAATTCTCAGCCAGAGAGCTCTTTGGCCTTGGAAAACGACAAACCCTAGAAATCCACAGGACACTGAAAGTGGAATAACAGCACTATAACAGTGTGATGAAGAAAGGTCTTTAATCACTGAAGGAGGAAGAAGTTTGATTTAAGTTTGAAATGTTGATATATCCTCTCCTCCTTCTCTTAGCTAAGATTAAGGATTCTGATGGGTTGTGAGCGTACATGCTAAGTTTTGGATTTTGATTAGATACCTCAAACCAACTGTTTACACATCACAGTAACGTCATTTCTGTTCACTAAATGATTGCAATCACAAGTCAACGCCACAGAGCTGTAACTACAATTATGGACATGCTATTACAAATGAAGGCAACGGAGCACCAGAGAAAAATCACAAAGATGCCTCAAAGATTACCTGTTCTTCTAATTTCACATGCAAAACAAATCATCATGTGAAAAATCAAGGCAAACGAAGGAGCTTCTGATAATAGCGGTGCATTTTTGACAGTTTTATCAAAAGGAACAGTTTCTACTACAATAGATTTCCAGCTCACAGTTCACAAAGGGGAACCCTGCTTGATGTTACAAGCTGTGTTAATGCAGACAGCACCTACACTCTGCTTGATGAATTTTTCATGGCAACAAATCTTCATTAAATTTTTATTCTATTGGCATTTTGAACCCAAACCAGAGGGCTGAGCAGACAATGGTGCACAGATAATAAGCCACCTAGCAAAGCAGGAAAAGGCTGGCTTCACAATATTACAACAGTGTTAATTTAATGAAACAGTAAATATATCCAGAGATCATCTAGAAGCTTGAAGCATACTCCTGGAAGAAGACTGGAAGTGTAAGGAATGTCTAACATCTCTGCATCTTTTTCTCTTCTTGTCTTTCCTCTCTGTCTCTTAATTTTCTTTATGTATGTTTTGTCACCCATTTCTCTCAAAATCAGTGCAAAATTCCCACAATGATCCCTTTCTGAATTAGCAGAACACATCTTGAATGAAGCTGTAAGAGTTTCCTAAATTCAGTTCAACTTAAAATCAGTAAGAGCTTATCTTAAGAGAGGTAAGCTGCAGGTGGGAGATGGGAATGAATATTATTCTCCGAGGATGACAAAGAGGTCAACTGAACTGGCAAGAATCAAGAGACCAAGCCAAGAGACACCATCCAGGCAAAGGCCATTTCCACACTACAGTGTTATAGTGCTATTATTCCATTTTCAACTTCCTATGGAATGCTGGGGTTTGCAGTTTAGCCAGAGAGCTCTTTGGCCTTGGTAAACTACAATCCCCAGAATTTCACAGGATGTTGGAAGTGGAATAATAGCACTATAACAGTGTAGTGTGGAAATGGCCAAAGTCACAGCCTGAAGAGGAAGCCTTTTACAACAATGGGTAGGCAGAGTCAATTGGGTGTCAGTTACAACCAACATTTCCTTTATACTGCATCCACCATTTGCTAAAAAGATGATCCTGTCACTGGGTTGTTAAAGTACTGGCTGAAAATTGGGAACATTTGTTAAGACTGTTATTGATTCTAGATGTTCCCGATGACATGCTTAATAAGGACTGAGAGGGAAGTGACTTAACATCTTTTTTTAAAAAAAAACTCTTTTAATTTAAAGCTAATTTGGTCAACCAAGGATGTGACTGTTTCTTGCTCAAATGCATACAAATCAATGAAAGGTGTTTGCTCAACACTGCCTCATGCATCAGTGATCAAATGCATGCGAAGTCAGAGGGAGTGGGATCCCATATCTTTTCTAATTCCTTAAAATTTGGGGCGGGGTAACTGACTTTATTAATCGAGAAGGAATTTAGAGGGGGTTTGCAGATTTATCAAAAATCCCTCCACCCACCCACCCCATCAAGCCCTGTTCTGAGTTGATAGATTGCTGCCTATGAGCTCATCTATATAATTTTAATATATTGCCAGCCAAGCTGACTTAAATTTTACAAGCTTGAGATAAAATGAGGAAGTTAATAATAAATACCCCTCCAGAGGAAATAATCGGGCAATTGATTGTTTTGGGTTTTCCTTCATACCGTAATGAATAGCTTTGATTCACGCTGACGAAGTGCTATTAATTTTATTTTTCACCCTAGCTGCAAGCAAAGAAGACTTCCAGGGTGGTTTTGCATAAACTACATTTCTTTTCTGAACCAGAGTGTGTAAAGTTATTTTTAAAAAGCAGGTAGCTACCATTATGGCTCCAAGTCCAGACAAATAATTATTACCATTGTAGGCATGTTTTCTCTTTACAAAAAACAAACAAACCACAAAACACCTCTTAAGATCTCCCATTTCTTGCCTTTTTAGTTAACTTTTTCTAGAGAAAAATTGGAATGCTATAATTTGGGATAAAATAATTCATGCAGAAGCATGAAGGATTTATAAAATGGATTGCACTTTGACAATTCACAAGATGAGTATGATCCTCTCTCCTGCTGTATATTATGCATCTTTGCAAAAAAGCTAAGACAAATCCGAAAGACTGGTTTGCAGGACAGATGTACAAAGACCGTTCCCAATATGAGCAGACAGAGCTATCTGTCTGTATTTTTAGTCTTCCATGCTGAGAAGTTCTTAATATTTCAAAATATCACATATAGACCATGGATACTATAAAGTTTTAGCTGCAGTATTATATATTGTTATTGTTGTGTGCCTTCAAGTCATTTCAGACTTATAGCAATCCTACAGTGACCCTACCATGGAGTTTTCTCAGCAAGATTTGTTTAGAAGGGTTTTTGCCTTTGCCTTCCTTTAAGGCTGAGAGAGTGATGTACCCAAGGTCACCCGGTGGGTTTCCATGTCTGAGCGGGGATTTGAACCCTGGCTTCCAGAGTCATAGCCCAACACTCAGACAATCACACCGTGGTCGTTGTCCGCACCATTATATATCATCCAACATTTCACAGATGAAAACCAGGAGACAGAGAGTCAAGCAACATCAAAAAATGACCAAGGTGGTAAAATATTCAACACTTCACAGATGAAAACCAGGGGACAGATGGTCAAGCAACATAGAGCATGGTCAAGATGGAAAAAATACTGATGAGGAAGAATACACAAGCTAGGAGAAGATGTAACCGTTTGCTTTGGCCAGAGCCTACAGGGAAGGACAAGATTAAGCCTCTCTTCTTTTCTCTCCAGACAGGTTAACAGAATGCAAGCTACTTTTGTACTATAAGCTCTGTTTGCAGCAATTAAAGCAAGCAGAGGAAAGAGAAACTGGAACATTTTAAAAGCAGCTGGAAAAGTGGAATGACAGAGGATTAATCATGACTACCCTGACCAGATTGGAAAAATTGGAGGGTATGCTCTTGGATTTGTCTGTTTTGCTCCATCTACACTGGTAGTCAAAGCCTTAGGCCATAGCAGGTACCTAAAAGGAACATTTCTTTCTGGAAAGAAAGAGGAAGAGTTACTTTGCCTCTTTAAACAAATTGGGAACCCATCTCCAGAATTTCTTTTGTGGTTTAAAAAAAAGAAAAAAGAGGGGGAGGAGTAAAGCGAGACAAAGCTGAACCTGTCTCTCTGCTGTCCTGAGAAAGCGTTACCACTTCCCTTTCTCTGTTGTCAATTCTTCCACAGTTTATTACCACATTCCTAAAATATTACATTTTTTTATTATAGCCAAATTCACTTCATTGCATTTGACAATACAGATAATCACATACCATATGCTCCAGTGTTTTGAAAGCGATGTATGTTGACAGCAGTTTTTATTCATGATGCATAATTCTATTCACGGCTAAGCAAAGAGGCAATGAAGCACCCAGGCTAGAGTTTTTTCTTTTTTCTTTTTTTGTTAGTGGCTTAATAACAGATTAACAATATTGCAAGTAGACGACACTTCACTTTCAGTCTAAATGGGAAATGTGTCTCAGCTGACAAGAAGGGCTTATCAGAGGGATCCTCACAAACACATTCCTAATGACTTTCGGCTATTGTAACCTGGCTTCTGAAACCCAATATTGAAAACAAAGGGTAGGGTGCCATCCAATCCATGCTGTAATCTCATTGGTGTGCAGGCTGAATGACCTCCTGACCAGCGCACTAGGCTATTAAGATGTTCAAAATGGGTGCACCAGAGGTAAAACAGCAATATACAGGCTTCTGAGAGGAATGGCTTGAAGCGAGCAAAGGGATGGAAAAGACAGCCAAGACTACACACATACACTTTCTATCCCATAATAGCTCTCTGATGAAAGAAAAGGCCACAGGAGATGTGGCTCTCTGTTCAGGAACTTGGGCACAAACCTGCAAACTCCAAAGTTACAGCCTGTTCCCTGGATTTTTGACCAAATTGCCAGTTGAAAACACAGCTGCACAGATGGTATTCATGACTAGTGTCCAATTCTGGGCACCACAATTCAAGAAGTACACTGACAAGCTGGAAAAAGAGTGACCAAGACAATCCAAGGTCCAGAAACCAAGCCTTATGAGGAATGATTTGGGGAGCTGGATATGTTTAGCTTGGAGAAGAGAAGACTGAGAGGTGACACCCATCTTTAAATACCTGTAGAGATGTCATGTAGAAAAGGTAGCCAGCTTGTTTTCTGCTGCTCCAGAGACTAGAACATGAACCAATGGATTCAAATTACAAGAAAAGAGATTCCGCCTAAACATTAGGAAGAACTGTTTGACTGTAAGAACTATGGGGTCTTGAAAACATAGTCTGGATGGGCATCTTCTAAGAGTAAACTAGATGGCACTTGTGGTCCTTTCCAACTCTAAGAGTCTATCATTCCAGGCAGGATTCTAAGAGTGACCTTGCTCATTCACCTCACCCTCTGAGGTAGTTGGGAGATGGTGGTGGATAAGGGAAGTCACTAGAGAAGAACCTGTGCCAGCCAAACCAAGAGGAGGCATCTGGAGTTATCATCTGTCCCTTTCTGCCACACCTCTTAAGACAGCTATGAGTGTCTATGAAAGTCATTCCTATGGCTTTGCACTTGTAAATGTGGGCCATTGCTCATTTTTTAGTACATTTTTCCCAGTAGAACCACTCTTCCTCCAGCAGCTGTTATGAGGAAGCCATTCAACAAATGAACATTTTCCAGACAATACATTTCAACATCAGGGAAACATGCATCTGGTTGGATTTCTGCCTGTCATACACCTGTTAAAAGGCAGAAGAGTGTGACCAGAAAATCAGGCTATGAATCTACCTGTTGGACTAGGGGTGTGGGACCTGCAGTTGGCCTATAGGTCTCATTTTCCCATGTAAAAGACATGCCAGAACAGCAGCAACACCAGGTTTTCTGCTTTACAATGAGCCTCATAGACCATCTTGGCATAGTAACGTCTCAGGTGACATTTTGAGAGAAATGAAACACATTATTCTTCAACAGCAGTGCACTGTGAGACCCACGGAGCTATTTTCTTTGTTTTCATGAGGGCAGGAGGGAGGAGGAGGCAGAAAGAGAGGGAGACAGAAAAAGAGAGAGAATAAATCCTGAAGCAGGATGTTCCTGTAACCAAAGGATGGATGATTTACACGTTATCCTAGGGCTTTAAAGGGTCCCTCTTAGAACAATCAAGGCCATTTCATGCTTCTCCTAAGCTTCTTCATTTGCTATAGAGATTTGCTCAGAACAACTCTAAGCCCATTAGATTATGTTACATTTGGAGGGGAAAGTATCTGAAGGAAGAAACGAAAAACCCCGACAATACTCCATCACAAATGCTTGTGCTTGATCTGGTGTGCTTTTAATGCCTGTGGCTCAGCATAACTCAAGGTCGTAACCCAGAACATCCCTCAGATAAAAAGGAAAACTGTTCATGCTTTGTTCCAATCAGACCTAATATAATATTGGGAGCGGGGGAGACAAGCAGATATAGAAAAGGAGGAAAGCTGATCAAAAATGTGGCAGACAACAGACGGGTTGGAATTCCATGCTTGCAGAAGAATTAAAATCATGAAACATTTTCTCTCTGCAGGACAAAATTACAAAAAGCTTTTGCACATTTTTTGGGGAGTGATATTTCAAGCCCTTTTGTGAATTACCAAAAAAAAAAAAAAAATGAAAATGTGCAAACACAATGCATTGTGGCTATAAAATATCTTTTTGCACAAATCTTCCTGAAAACAAAAAATAAATAAAAACTAGAATTTTTGCTTTTGTTCAAATGGTGAAAAATTCTGCAGTGGTTGAGAAGTCTTTTTCAGTCAACACACTCTTTTTCGTAAATAAAATGTTTAACAGTTCTTTACATTTGCCATTGAGTTCTGCTGTGAGAAAGGCTTTTGACCAATTCTGTTCGTGTAAATAAATGGTATTGTTAGAAATGGCACGGAGAAGTTTCCTTACAAACCCAAAACCATCTGCTCAGGTCAAAAGGGTCCCCTGCCTTCCAACCACTGCTGCCAAGTTTTCAAAACAGTTGAAATTCATGACATGCGAGGTTGACGATCAGGAAACAGCTATTAACAAGTTTGTGATCTATGTAAATTCCAAAGCAAAGTATTGGTTTCAGTTCACTTCGCCACGTATTTCTTTGTAAAATTAACATATTGCCCACTTCCATAAATTACATGACACACATTTCTTTATGAAGAGCCTGCACCCCCAAAACACGAGATTTTTTGGCATCTTGTTCAGTCTATATAAAAGGTACACCCTCGAGCAGGTAACTTTTATAACAGGGGACACTTGTTAACAGGTGACAAGTTTTCCAGCTCTCAAAAAAGGGACATCTCTAACTGGAAGAGAGAGCTGGCAATCCTGTCTCTAACATCTTGCCCTCTGACACAGACACATATCATATTAATTTGGGCCAATGGTTTGGCAATACATTTCTTAAACAGGGCAACTGTCCTCTTGCGGCCATAGCTGACCTGGTGGGAGGGCTTCTGAACTTATTGTTTCATCTGTCTTCTATCATTTCCTCCACAGAGGCTTCCAGACCAAGAATGGTCAATAGCATCTGCCAATGGAGCTTTGCAATAAGGGTGCAGATGAAACTGCAATGAACTAAGGAGTTTCCATAGGTTTTTAATTCATGACCTAAAGGGCTTTGAGATCCCTTGTTGAAAAGGGGCATACATATGATTTCTAAATAAAGAATTAAGCAACAGTGAAAGGACAGAGGAATGGCATGGCCTTCGCCTAGAACCAACAAGATAATAAGATGGTACCAGCTGGACATTTTAGTGAAACACATTCCACAGTTTGGATACTACCACAGCAAAGGCCCTTTCTCCAACAGCCACTCATATGACCTCAGAAGTATGTTAACAAGCACATGTGGGGATACAGAGTTCTATAAATACTCTGATTCCAGATTGGCTAAGGCTTTCAAGGTCTGAGCCACCAACCTTCAAAATGAACCGCTAGGGCATAGAAAACTAGCATAAGGAAAGAGAGAAGAAATGGGAAAACAGAGGTAAAAGTACTTTGTCTCACATGAAGAGACCACCTTGGAAGTCTAGAGCTTAGAAAGAGCTACCGTTTGTACTACAACTCCCAGGTCTCCATAGCCAGTACAGCCACTTGTCCTGCAAGCTAGGAAATTCTGGAATTCACAGATCCAAAATGTAATTTTTCCAAGCTCTGCTGAGAACCTTTAATAAAGTCACTCTCTTGGACCAGATGCTGAAATCAATTTTTGTTACTGTAACCAGACTGTGGGCTTAAGAGACAAACCCTATATGCATATAGACTGACTTATACTACCTACCAATCAAGAGCTGAATCTTTTCTCAGTGGCACTTAGTTCTGACAATGATCAATATAATGCATCCCAGCATATTTCAGTACAATAGGTTTTCGTAAATTTCCATGTCAGAGATAAAGTGAGGTCATTTTGTGAAACCAAGGGACTGAAGACAAGTACTTGGGCTGCACACTGTTCAGTTTGGCTTCTCAGTGTCACTCCGAAGCATCATTCTTTTGTGTGACTATACTTTTCTTTTTTACTTAAGAAAGATGCCTTAGAGGCTACAATGATATGTTAGAACGTTGGTGTGTATCTGCTTCTCAGACATCTTGAGCACATAAAATAGCCCCAACTCAGACTAAATTCACATTTACGAGCTGGGACCAGGCTTAAAATGAGGTCAGGTCACCTAGGGTCCTTCCGGGTGGAAACCATCACTTAAAGGGGGAAATGGGAGTTGTCTGCCAAAAAGAAATGCTGATGTAACAAGTCAGAAAAACTGGTGTCTCTCCCCACATCCAAACAGCTCTTCCTTGTCCATCAACTCACTTCTGCCACTCTTCACTTCAAATCAAAACAGACCCAGCGAGCAGCCAGGCTCTACCTGCAAAGCCAGACACACAGACACTGCTGGCTAATTTGGCATGGGGTGCACAGAAGGCAGGAGAGGTTGTTGAAGCTGCTCCCCTATTTCTTGAGAGGTACCAATGAGCAACGGACACAGTCTCGTGAAAGATGAGGAGGAGAGCAAAACCAACGGGATTCTCTCTCTCAATTAAGTCCTAACGGTTTGTTCCAGGGGTCTTTATTAGTCCAGTAATGATCATTTAGAGAAGGTTAGAGTCCTAAGCCAAGGGCACCCAATACTATTAGCCGACTTGTTAAAAGCTGCCAAGCAAAGTCATTACTTCTATAACCACTTTCTTCACCTTTAATGATGGTGCTTTTACACCTTTGTTCTTTGATGTAAATGGCTGCAATTCACAAAAGCTTGGAAAGGGGTGGAGAGAGAGGGAAATCCACCAACTGCTGCAGGAGTATTGGATACAGCTATGCTGCTATGAAGATGGTTCATGAAGTACATTTGCCTTGTGAAGCCGTGGCTAGGTTGGGATGCCAATATATTGCACCTCTTTGAAAATATACTGCCAAAGCAGTATAGGAATCTTTAAATAAATTAATATATTTTAAGCATGGAGCAATCAGTCATTTAATCTGTCAAGCTGTTGTTGCAGTGCACCTTCAAGTCATTTTATGGCAGCCCTAAGGCGAACCTATTACAGGGTCTTCTGGGGTTGAGAACATGCGAGGCACCCAAGGTCACCCAATTTGGTTTTTCCATGACCGAGCAGGGAATCAAACCCTAATCTCCAAGGTTATAGTCGGACACTCAAAACACTACACCACACTGGTTCAAGGCTTTTGTGCCACCCAGGAATCAAACTCAGGTTGCAAGAATGAGAAACTTGCAAGCTACTAACCTGAAGTTTACCAACTATGCTCACATACTAGTATTTATCTTGCTTTATTCTTTAGTTGCCATTGTGTTTCAGTTACATTGTGCCGATTTATTTCATCTCTGGAGTGCTACCCAAACCCCAGCCATAGCCTGGACAGAAATCCTCCCAGACCCCACGAGGCAGCATTTTAGGAGTAACAAGTACTCAATGCACTTAAAAGGCAAAGGCATAATTGGTTATTTGATTATTTCAGAATAGAAATACTACTACACCCTAATTAAACCCCAAAGTAACTGGTTACAGGTAACAAGCTTTACATGTAACACGTTACTTCCAAGCTCCAACTTGCAGTTTACTCTAGTTCTGCCATCACTTGAAAGGTATCAAAGCATTAAAAAAATGAGATAATACTGATGTCACCACCTTTGAAACCACCCCTGAAAAATTTATGAAATAACATTGGCCAGAGAAGGAACAGCAGAAGGTGGTGTGCCCTTTCTAGACAGAAAGAACACCTAGAAGAATTCTGTACCAAAAAAAAAAAAGTGTCTGCATTTGCCTTTCCCCATTTCCCTTTTGTGCCATGTCTTTTAGGGAGTCCTTGCCCTAAGGCTTGCAGTCATATTATTAATCTTTCTAAGACACGCTAGAAGTCTTTTTTTTTTTAGCTGAAGAACAGAGTGAAATTGTTTTTGATAAATACATGCATACACATATTTTTCCTGAACCTTTTAAAGATCACAAAGATATCTGGCAGTCATTGCACCAGCGTTCTCTCTGTCACAAATAAACCCCGGGCTGAATACTTAATCCAGGGGGTTCTTGGTCTTAGATGGTCTTGCAGTCTCTTCCAACTCTACAGTTGTATGATCCTATCAAAGCCAAGAAAATCCTGGTTGCTGCTGATTATCAGTTGGTAAGAAGATATGGTGAGGTATCCTACCATATTCCTTCACACTTTTTCCTTCTTCAGACTATGAACCAAAGTAGTAAAATCTGTCCAATCTAATAACATGGCAGTGGAGAATGAAGTCATGCCAGACTTTCCAACCAAGAGTGAAGGCAGCTGAGAATGAATGGAGCTGTAGTCCGACACACTGAAGAACATTTGATTCATCTGAAACGTGGTGCTGGAAAAGAGTTTGATGGATACCATAGACTGCTAAAAAGAAAAAGGAATGGACCTCAGAACAAATCAAGTCCAAACTCTCCCTAGAAGTGGAGATGACTACACAGAGACTGTTGTACTTGGGACATATCATGAGATAATGTGACTCACTGGAAAAGGTAAGTGGGAAGCAGTAGCAAGTAAGGGAGGCTGCAGGATAGAGTCTGCCCTCCACATATGCGGCGGAGAAGATCCTGCTATTTATATGCGAAACAGTCCATTGTATAAAGACCCCAAGAGGAAATACGAGACACGTGGATGTCCAAATGGCTTGATGTCCAGCAAACTGTTAACTGATTTTCTTACAAGTGGCACTAAAAGTCAATGATCTAGAAAAGCAGCATTATTCATTGTAGCTGCTGCTAAGGTTTCTGCACAGACTGTGAACAATGAAAGTGCAGTCAGTGTAGCAGTTTGACTACTGGACTAGGATTTTAGGAGATCAGGAGATGGTTGATGTAAGCCATAGTCAGTTTGAAGAAACATAAAAACAACACATGGGAGAGGTGGCAACCATACTGGTGAGGGAATTCTTGATATTGCCTTTTTAAAAAAACACACACACCTTTTCATGCTCTATGTAGTCTTACACAGCTGGTTTTTCAACAGTTTCTCCTCCAGCCTGTGTATGTGTGAGAAAGACAGAGATGGTGAAGACGCAGACTGACACACTCTGCCTTACCCGCCACTTTTTGCAATTGGAGATAATGGGTTGGATTGACATGGGAAATTTAAAAAAAAAAATTATGAGAAATGATATTTCTCACATGAAATAAGAGCCAAGTCAGAAGAAATGTGAAATTCTGTCTTTATCGCTCCCTTTTTTCTGGGGAGCTATACTGCTGCCCATACCTAGGAGTTCTCCACTGTTCCCTGTGGGCTCATCTCACTCTAGTCCCAGGAGAGAGGCAGGGGAAAAGCTTCAAGAGAAAGAGCTTCTGCGGCAATTAAACTGTAACTTTAGATTGTTCTATTTCTACATTCTGTCTCATGCTCTGACTTTTCTTGTTGGCTCCAATGCAAGGCTGGGCCAGGCTCCTTTCTCATAAAACAAATGGGCAGAATGCTGAATGCTATCTGCACATTTTGTCTGGTTATCTCCCTGTTTCTAAAACAGGGAGAAAGAAAGAAAGAAAGAAAGAAAGAAAGAAAGAAAGAAAGAAAGGAAGGAAGGAAGGAAGGAAGGAAGGAAGGAAGGAAGGAAGGAAGGAAGGAAGGAGGAAATTGTGAATATGGGCCAGCTAGCAATGGCTCACCTAGGTAATTTTAGATCCTCACTATAATGGTTCTGCTGGAAGTGGATGGGCTTTAGACAGCCACGTGTGTTATTTCTTTGTCTCCAAAGCACACAATTTACATTCCCCCACTCCTCACTGCCATCCTGGGCTTTCAACGGCTTCCTGATATGTTTGAGCAATTGAGCAAACAAAGAAACAAACAGATGCCAATCCCAATATAAACACACACACACACACAATGAATATGTGCAACTTTCCATTTTAAATTCACTTCAATCACAGCATCAAGAGAATTTTCTTCTGCTGACCTGATGCTATAAACACATTTGCTTGGAATTAACCACTTTTGCCACTAAAAAAGGGAGGTAGGAGGGATAATATATTTTAAAACTTAAAATAATAAAACAAGCATCTGCATCCACGTTCAGCTGTCCCTCTGAGACCTCATAAAGACAGAACAAAAAACACAAAGTGGGGCCCTGGGTTGGAATCTAACCCTAAAGTCACTTTGGTTTTGCACCACTGCCAACTAGTGGAATAGCAAGCATTAGCCCGCATGATCAAAATCCAGGCAAACTGACCAACTGAGTCAATTTCTTATCTTGACAGGGAAAGAGGAGCACTGTAAAACTATAAGCACAATTAAGTCCTCACCACAGGATAGGACTCACTATAAATATGACTCTCCCCAGTTTCTGAAGTGCTCCAATTATTTTCTCCAGTTCCCAATACTCACCAAAAAGTATAACAAATATGGAAGTGTAGCTAATATGGCACCAATAACTTCGACCCCATCTGTTGCATTACAAGAACACCAATCTTCTTGCTTGAGCACCTGACATACTACATACATTACTCTTTACAATCTAATATTTACAGTAGTTGGGAGTATGTTTTCAAGGTGAATACAGATTTTTTTTCATAGACGTGTACGAAGTGCTAGAGGTGCTTTCTTAAACTAGGATACTTTTTAGGACGAGCTGTTCTCTTAATATATTCTGGCTATTGGTTTCTTGATTGGGGTGAAGAGGATTTTCACATTTTCACAAACATACTTTTATGTCAGGGGATTTGGAAGTTGATCTTCAACCCAACTTCTGCACTCCTAAGCCCATTCAGACAATATCAAAACAATCAGATTCCTCCATTTGAGAAAAATGAGTATTTTTGCTCCCAAATATCCCAAAACTGGAGAGCCTGCTAGGTATAGTGGTTTGAGTGTCGAAGCACACTTGGCCATGAAAACCCACTGGGTGACTTTGGGTGCATCACACACTCTCAGCTCCAGAAAACCCCATGATAGCTACATCTTAGGGTCCTGTAAGTCAGAAACAACTTGAAGGCAGACATCAACAACAACCTCGAAACCTTACAAAACCCCAAAATGTGGTAGGGTTGCTTCCTTAACTCCTGAAACTCCCAGAGTGCCAGAAAGTAGTGCAATATAAAGTAACACAACTCACTTTTTGTTCCAGAACAACGTTAGCAGTGTGCCTACCGTTCACCCTTGGAAAAGATGCCTACTACTGCTTTCGGTGTACACTCACCATATCTGAAGTATAGCTCCATGGGGAACATACGGCTGATAACAGCTTTGGACCTGCTGGGGCATAACATGTATCACAATCTTTAGAGACACACATGAAGACTTTGTACAATTTTGTGGAATCAGCTTATTAATTTTAGGACTCTTTCACAACGGTGACTGAACACAAAGCAAGTAGCGTCTACTTTTGATCTGATGTGAAAGGCATGCTAGAAATCAGTCGAGGCAACACATGGTTGCAATAAAGGGGGCATATTACAGTAGAGGACAGAGGACAATGTTTTTGGATGACAACTGGTTGGAGCAGCTGCACTTTACAGTAGCCCAGCTTGGCCAATATTCTGAGTGATGCACGCAAACTCCCAGGCTTGGAAACTCACAACTGTCAAGGTACAACATGGCGGCCTGCCAGGCCTGGAGCTTTTACATCCGCTATGCCAGAACATCTACACACAATTTAATTGCATTATAATTTCAAAAGTGCTTTTCAAACTGGAGGGGAAAAAAGGCATTCACTGATTAACCAGTGAAGAGCAAAATTGTTTATGAAATTGAATACAAAAAGCTACAGAAATGTAATTGGGTCGTTCTAGCACCTAATTTTCAAGCCATTTTCCCACTTATTTAATCACGAGATACAAAAGGAGAGAGTGAATTGACTTCATAGTAATTAGATTACTCCCTGCGATACTCATGGCCCATATTCCAACTGGTTGATAGCAACGTTTTAAAATGGAGAAACAAAACAAAAAAAAAAAGCAAGGGGGAACGCCAACAGCTTGTCTGTGGGAGCCACTTATTTCAGAATTGGCTTCTCATCCGAGGGAGCGCCATGAAGGGGTTGCCAAAAGAGACCCCCATTCTTCACTCCACAAGCAGGCCTGGCAATGGGGAGTGAGAGCCAAACAGCACCGGCGAGGACGGCTGGAGGTTCCTCCCGGCCCAACTTACACAAAAATTAGGATCAGAAACATTGTGCATAATAATGACACTTAACGAGTCTCCACAGACTCAAGGTTATCGGCACAAAGCAGCCAAGATCTACTTTGTCAAATATACTAATTGGGGTGTGTGGAGAATTACTCCCAAAGGGAAAATCCACTGGGGCATTCTCAGATTTAAGAGCAAATGAGAGAAGACATCTCCCATTATTCCCAGAAGCTGCAGGAAGAGGATGTTCCCAGTGGATTGTGTCCACTGTTTTGAATTAAACCATGGCCGCAGCCAGAGTAAAGCATGAAGCAGAAAATCTGGATTTAACTTGAAATCTAGTTAAAAGAAAACAGGTTTGATTTGATTTATACAACTCCTCATTCATTTAGCAAGCCCAGTTTATCCATATTCTCCCTCCCTTGCCAAAGCAACGGCACACAAGCAGAAATTCCATTTAACCAAACCTCTAGTTAATATTTATTTTTATTAACTGCTTTTTTCAAATCAATCATTCCCAAAAGATGACTTACAGCAAAATATCTACGGGATAAACAATAAAACCCAAGTGAAAACAAAGCAGAGCTGTGCGATAAAAATGCATCGTAACTGGAATCTTGGTTTACATGTCAGATGCTTTTATTTCCCCCTGGCCACTGACATGAGTGAGATTCCACTCGCTTCCATTTGTGTGTTTGTTTTTGTTTCACTAGACAGATAAGCTTGACAACTGGTGGTGCAACAAGCCTCAAAATTTTATACATACATTTCAAACACAGCTGTCATTAAATATTAGCTGAAGCCAGAAGCAGGATATGAAGTATGGAAGATGCTCTGAGAACTGTGGGTACGTTATAGCTAATACCATAGCCCTCTGACTTGTGGGTTATGAGCGATCTTATCTGTGGGGCAGAACTTGGAAATAATTTAAATTTTTACTATCTTTATTAATAATTTATTAATTACTATTTGTTATTATTATTATTTGTTAACACCTACTTTGCTAAAAAAAAATCAGGAACAAATTTGAAATACATTATGTTCATCCTGGACCACCAATAATGTTAATTTTTGGAGGTCTGGTTAACAGTTCACATAATTTAAATTTGTTATGCGGGGGGGATGCTTTGGAGAGGGTTAGTCTCTTTTAACAATTGTAATTCTTTAATTAGCAATTTATAGTTTAATAACACTTAATATAAATTAATTTTATAATTTTGTCAACGTTTTAACACCAATGAATTAATCCTCCTTCACAATTTAAAATTAACATATTAGCACTAACGTCTCTGTGCTCTGCTTTGGAAAAAGCACGTAAGGAAATGAATGGTAATGCTTTCCACATAGAAGGTCCCAGGAATACTCAACACGTTGATGAACTAATAGTCTCAGGATCCCTCAGTACTGGACACCCTGGATTCAATTAAACCTTTACGGTTAGTAGGGTTGCTGCATAAGGGCATCCCAAACCCTGACATTTCAGGGCCAAAACTCCTGGGGCGGCCCATGGTTATGTTATAGAGGACGGCCTCCAGATGTCATTAAGCATCAACCACACGTTCTCAGAGCCTGTCATTCAAAAGAAAAAAAATGACATCTACTAAAATGAGAATATATATATTTATCTAGTTAGAAATTAAAGTTTCCAAGCTCTGCACTGCATAGAAAAACCAAACTTTTTCCAGCTCTGTTTTTAACACTTTCCCAGGCACTGCTTTTAACATATGCTCCCACTGAAGAAATCTTCCCAAACAAAACTAAAGTTTTACACATTCTGTTTTTAATGGATTGCTCCAACTACCCAATGACTGGCCATATCTTCTGTTTATTACAGAGAAAATCCGCTTTCACACCAAACTGGAGAGCAACGATGGTAGTGCTGGTGATGATGACAGACCATCAGAGACCAACAAGAAGGTAATCCTATCTATGCTCTTTCTACTGAGAAGTACAAGCAGAACCAGGAGGTGTGAGGAGAAGAGAAGAGGAAAAAGAGAGAGGGAGAAGGAAAGGAAAAGATATTTAACATGGGTGGGGAGGAACAATGGGAAAAGAGGATAAGACAGAGAGAAAAAAAGGAAGCAACAGCTGCTTCTGCCCCTTGGGAGACAGCTTGCTCTCCGGGGATTGTTGAAATACAGTGAAAGGAAGGAAAGAAGGAACTCTTCTGGCTTGTCATCTGGTATCTGGCAAGAGGGAGAGAGAAGGATGCTTTGCATTAACTGTGGTACTGAATGTTTGCCAGAACAAATCTCGTAAGGGTGAGACTCACCAGGGCCTCTCTCCTTCACCTGCTTTTGCCTCTGAAAGTATTTCTCACCACCAGACACCAGCCAGGGGATCGACAGCTGCAGGACACACCGCGCAAGAGCAATGACGCGCCTGCAGAGCTCCCGTTCTGGGGGCGGGGGAATTCTCCACAGCTGAGTCTTGGTGTTCAAGGTGACTCCTAAGTGATTGGTTATTGAGGGAAGAATCAGAGTAGAGACTGAAGGAAACATTCATGTGCCCTTCTAATCATGGAGAGAGAAAACAGGAGCCCTGAACAGCAGTATTTTGGCCACTCTGAAAGAAGAGCAAGTATGCACGCTCAGGTTTCGGAGGTACCCCAAAGATCCGACCTCCAGGGGTCAGATCAATGGCTACCTTTGCTGAGAATGGCTGCTCTCTACCAACTTTCACAATGTGGGGCTCCCACCTTTCTGGGTAGGGCTTCCAAGAAACAAACAGAGGGTTGACGTTTTGCTCTGCACCAAAATAAAGCTCCAGAAGCCCAAGCGTCTAAATATATTTTCATGCTTCTCTGAATTGTCAGCTAGAGCAAATGACTTCCTTCATCCTCTAAGCCCCCTGCCAAACATACACACACATAATCGTGGCAGGGAGGACTTTTTTCAGCATCACAGACATATGATAAATGGGATGGTGACCTTGAAAATCCATCAGCGGGGAATCTGGGGAAAGTTAGAGCTTGCAAGGTTAGATGGTGGCGGATGAAGCAGGACCACTTGCAGGGAAGGACCAGCTGCAGCTTGCTTTGTGTTTTTTTTTAAATCTGAAATTTTCTGTTCTGAATAAGGTTGCCCCTGTTTAAAATGGAAATGTCACAAATTAAAAAGGGGGGGGGATGATCTGGTGGACCATAAGCTAGTCCCACTTGGCTTACGTCCCAGAGTTCACTGTGGTGAGTCTTCCCCACTAAGAAATTAGGCAGCCCTGGACAAATTTAGGTTATTTGGACAGACTGTTTAAAAGTAATCACAAGTATTATTCTTCTTGTCATGAACATCCAAGTCATTTCCAGCTTGAGGCATCCGTACGGCAAACCTATCATGAAATTTTCTTTTTATATATATAAATTATTTTTATTATCTTCCATTATAATCACATGGGCTAAACAAATAGCAAATTTTCTTGGCAAGATTTCTTCAGAGTGGGTTTGTCATGGTTTTCTTCTGAGGCTAAGAGAGTGTGACTCAACTAAGGTCACCATGGACATTTCCCTGGCGCAGTGGGGATTCGAATCCGGCCTCCCAGAGTCCTAGGCCAAAGCACTACACTACACTAGGTCTCTCACATAGATATATAGATATATATAAAACCATGGCTTTTCACGTGCTGAGACTAAAATGAGATAGTGTATACCTGATGACCTGAATCTTAGAGTCTTTGAGTTCCACAAGGGCTGTCTTTGACCACTTTGGTCATCCTTCTCTGGACACATTTCAGTTTGTTGTATTCCTCTTGAACAGTGTAGCACAGAACTGGACTGAACTCTAGGTAACATGCAAGCTCCTTAAAAGCTAGTGTTGGGAAACTCCAGTGATGAATACTTTTCTCTACACATGCATTGTTTGACAGAGCTGGTAAGATGTTCAGTTGTGTGTAGATCACAAAAGCCTCTGTTAAGCAATCAATGGGCTGAGGAACGCTGCCGCCGCCGCCGCCGCCGCCGCCGCCACCACAACTACAAAACTAATAAGAGTATCCATAAAGTCCATCCTAGACCTCAATATCTGGATTCATTCAGATAACATCGGAATAGATAAAAGGAAAGGCACTACAGCCTTATGTATGTTTATATGTGAGTAAATAACAGTGAGTTCAGCCGGACTTCCTCCTGAGTAGACATGCATAAGACTGCACTGTCAGACAGTTCACATCCATATTTGAAAGCAGAAGACTTATCACTTTTCTGGAAGCTTTGCTTTGATCTAGCAATTCAGCAAATCCTACCATACTTATCCTAACTGCAAAATCATTAACTGCACAGATGATACTCTTTTACTGAGCAGAAAACGTCAATCAAGAAGGAAGCATTCCGTAACACTTTAGACGAAACTAAAGGGTAGCTACAAGGTGACAGGAAGACGATAATAAACCTAGCCATCTTAGAGATAGTGTACTGTATAACCTTGGAAGGTCACAGGAAGAAACCCACAGAAACCGTCACAGGACAAAACAGACACCCATACGGTGCAATCACACTCAAGTTTATTTTTACAGACTCAAGGAGCCTCCCCACACGGGCCACACACATTTCTTATTTCTTCTTAACTTCTCAGTTATTGTAGTTATTGTAATACAGGAAACTTCTACAATCATCGCAAGTGTTTACAAAAATTTGGAATTTTCTTTCGTTTCTCAGGACATTTTTTCAAAGGCAAGATAATGCCATTTGAAAGAATATATTTTCAGTAAAAAACATTTATTTGAGCTCCTTCTCAACTCCGCATGGCAAATATATGGGGAAGCAATAAGGAGATGAGAGCTCAGCAGCCTGACATAATGGGTACCATAAAAACACCGACTATGGTCAAGAGAAGAGCAAATAATAATAATAATAATAAAAAAGACACAGCTGACCTTGGGCTATAATAATTCCATTGATTCTGTAATAACTCTCTCTCTGCAGGCTTCTGCTTCAGGAAGAATTCCATAATCTTGGCACCTTTATTGCTGGGCAGACAGCAGCTGCCCAATACTTAAGATAAACTGGCATCTAACGTTAACCTGGGGAGAAAAAGATAATCTCCCAAAAACTCAAAGGTTTTGCTAGGCCCACAATTTCAGGAAGACGAACGATCGACGTCTTGTGATGCTATAGAGGAAATGGTTGGTTGTGTTTAGGATTTTCTCAGAGCAAAAGCACATCTTCATTATGTGTTCAGATCTGCTCTGTATCACACACCTATCTAGCATCTGCCCACTGTGCCATAGTAGCTCTGATACAGGGTAAAGTCAGGAGTCATGATGCAGTCAGGAGTTGGCATGGGGGATTTTATTTTCCCAGGAACTGTTTTACCCACTGCTTAAAAAGACGGGAAAAGTAACAATATTTCTTTCATTACATTGATAAAACAGAGGAAGGGGTTGGGAGAATGGTAAAAAAATACATTTACAGTGGTATAAACATATTGACTGCATTGTGCTCTCTGTTTGTGGATCCTTTAATACTGGTCTCTGAAGGTCTGGAGATTAACACCCTGAAAAAGTTCAAATATTTTCTGGCATTCATATGATCAGTGATTCAGAAGTGGAGGACAAAGGGATTCTGGTAGGCTCACAGAATCACAGAATAATAGAGCTGGAAGAGACCCCAGGGGCCATCCAGTCCAATCCCCTGCCATTCAGAAACCCATATCAAAGCATTCTCGACAGATGGCCATCCAGTCTCTATTTAAAAAGCTCCAAAGAGGGAGATTCCACCACACTTTGAGGCAGCATATTCCGCTGCCAGACAGCTCTGACTGTCGGGATGCCCTCCATGTAGAGTAATGGGACATGTAGTCAAGTGAAATATGTAGTCAAGTGAAATACTGCTTGTAGCAGTAGAAGCTAGAGACCATTATATAAACAATGCCTAACACTGCTAGGAATGTGCGATAACTGTGGCTTGGTTTTCAAGGTCTCTCTGCAGAGGAGAGGGAACACAGGGAATCTTAAAGCCATGTACTTTCACTTTACCTTTAGCTTTCTCACTAAAGTCATTATTTGTACTTCACTCCAAATAAATAGTACTTTATGCACTGTACTATCTGCGTGTGGCTTCTGCTGCTGTCACTGACCATCAGGAAGTTCTTCCTGAGGTTTAGGTGGAATCTCTTTTCCTGAAGTTTGAATCCACTGCTCCTTGTCCTAGACTCCGGAGGAGCGGAAAACAAGCCCGCTCTCTCCTCCCTTCTGGATAAGATTCACAACAAAGGTGCCAACTGTATGAATCAGCGTCTCCACATGTGCAACTTCAACCAGGTATCTGCTACAATGAGTGTGGCCAATGCAACTCAAAAGGGTGAAATGACTGTGGGGGTTGCAGCAGGTGTGCATCATTCCCCACCAGCAAGGCCCATACATGAAGCTGCCACAGTTTGTACAAATGGCACTCCCAACTCAAATGCCAGGTGAACTGGGAGGTCATTGCCCGCAGGGTGCAGTTCTGTGGGCAAAAACTGTACCTTCCTGCTGCTTACACCTTAGTGAGGCAGCCTATGAACTGGGATGCAAAAGGTTATTTTAACTCTCTGCTTTTCTCACTTCACTTGTAGCTATGCTGGGCTTTACCATTCAGTGTGTGAAGAAAAAGAAGGGAGTCCTGGAACAGGCTGAGTTTTGGAAGTTTGGCACAGAACTGGCTAAAAGTGTCATGTAATTAGCAATCGAAACCCACATCTTACTCACCCTACAGAAGGGGTAATAAGTAAATTGGTTATGTTCACATTCTGCCATGGAAACACCAGTTTCACATATCCTGAAACTGGCAATAGAAAAGAAGGCACCTTGCATAAAAAATCCATACCTTTCTGGTGCCAGGAAATGACTACTCAAGCATCATCTAACAAATGTGCACAGCTAGGAACACACGTATTTCAAACAACGTGCGCAAGCATTGATTAGTCAATGGGGAGGAATGTTTTAAAATGTGTACCTTAGGAAAGATGTGCTCTGAAAGTTCTAGGGGGGGGGAGACTCTCAGCCTGAAACAGAACTTGGATGGGATGAGCTGCTGCTAAGACTCTGAGTAATAATTCTGAGAAAACAACGATTTTCACATGCGTACCTATGGAAAGAGTATCGTATGTTCTGCACTGAAAAAAGCCCAAGAGGTGGTGTGGAAGTTGGATCCCATGCTTAAATTCACAGTTCTTGCTCCCTCTCTATCTGTCTCTATCTATGAGCCTTTCCACACCACACTGTTATAGTGCTATTATTCCATTTTCAACTTCCTCTGGAATCCTAGGGTTTGCAATTTAGGGAGGGACCTTTAGAATTCCCAACCAGAGAGCTCCTTGGCCTCAGTAAACTACAAACCCCAGAATTCCACAGGACATTGAAAGTAGAATAATACCATTATAACAGTGCAGTGCAGAAAAGCCCCTTGTCTCTCTCCTTCTCTCTCTCTGACACACACACACACGCACACGCACATCCACAGCACACACACAAACATCCCAAGGATTGTGTTCTATTTCTACTTCCAAAGGAAACCAAAATTCTCGATTAAGGAGGGAAATTCTCATCCAGAACCATGTTTTAAGTGTCTTCTTTTAATGTTCAAGGCCACAGGCAAGGAGAGAAGGATAACATCAGTCGTTTAAATGCATATCAAACCCAACAGGTTCAGGTTTACCCACGAACACCAGCAAATGAGGGGTTTTGTTAAGATAATTATGTTTTACATATATCTTTAAGAACTCAGCTACAGAAAGGGGGAGTAGCAGGGTGGGGGAGACACATCAATTACATGAGGGCTCATTTACAAATCCATGTCAGATTGTCAAAAGGAGAGGGAGAAAAAAAAAAAGTCTCCTGCCAGTTTAACTGATAAAGAATGCCATTTAGGCAAGCCCAGTAGGTATTAAAAGAGGAGCAACTAGTTGAATATCAAAGAAAGGAAGGGGGTGGCAGCTTTCCTTAGCAGCTGTCACGGGGAGCACAGGAAAAGGCATATACCTCTGCTCTAGCAAACAGAAATCGCAGGCATCTGTGTTGGGGTGACAATCTCTGGAACAGGAATGTGTGTAAATACAATCAAACCAGAGCTGTGTAGCAGACAAGATTTTCCTCTACAGCTTAAAACTAACAATGCTCATCTGCTTATTCCTCCGAATAAAGGCAACACCCCGCTCTCTGCCGCCCTCCACCCCGAAGTTATGTCTGTATCAAAAGGAGACAGAACGAAAGGGCCCTGTGATCATTTTCAAAGGCCCTTTCTGTCACAGGGAGCAAGGGCTTGCTTCCAACAGGACAAGCCCCCCTTTTCTTTCTGGGATCGCATAAAGATGAAACCTTCTGACAAACAATGTGTCTCAGTCCTCCTCTTCCAGCAGGAACCACATCAGTACGGCTGCAAAAAAGGCACCTAGATGCGTATCATGCCGGTACATCTTTCTTTTTATGTATATACAAAGCATCTACCTATTGGCTCACAGCCCACCAGGGGCCCAAGGCAAAGGACAATGGAGGTAAGTAGGTAAATTTCACTCCAGTGTATGAGAAGTGGCCCGTGTAAATCTGCCCAAGGGATTAATAGAAGCATCTACGTTGTTTTCAGAACATGGTGCCCTTTCTGTCCTTGTTTTCTCTTATTGTGTCGCCAGTCACTGATATTGAAGGCATTAAAAGTTCCATTCCCCCAGGTTTTGGTCTTACCCACACAGCTACCTGTCTTCAATATTGACAGCCAGACCACATCCTCACATCAACCACAAATCCATATTAATCGTAATCCTAGGCCAACACACACGTTCTCTTTTCTCTGAGGGTTTTGAAATTGCTGTCTGAACGTAACGCCAAACAACCTTATCTTTCTCCAGTCACACATGTATGGTGTAAGTAGCACATAATATAATACAGCAAGCCAGGACAGAATGAGAATTGGAGTAGTTGTTTTGGCCTACAATCCTCAGACGCTTCTATCTGCAAAAGAACTGGTTAGGGGATTTGGGGCACTGTACTCCAAATTGTTTCCAAACTCTATGAATAGACTCTGGGAAAGAAATGCACTTTTCTTTAGCCAAATGGTTGCTCACACGCACATGCACACCCTCAATTCCATATAGGAAGCCAAAGGGAGGAGGTTCATTGCTATCAAAAGTGTTAGACTGCACTCAAAACCTTTTCCTTTCTAGCCTTGCTGCTTTGCCTTTCCATCCCCTGATAAGAAATTCCTTTTGGGAACATGCAGAGGATTGTGGCACCGATCCAAACGAGGCACGTTCACCTTATATGTCCAGTTGGGCTGCAGCTCTACCCAAGCTCAAATCTGGCTCCATTAGCCTTTTCTAACTGGGCCATCACTCAGCAATATTTCCTGCTCTATACCAAAAGCACAGGCAAGATGAGTTCATCCCACCACAACCTCTCAGCAGACAACCGATTTGTTCTTCCCCTTTGATCAACTGCACTCTTCCTCCGCTAAGATGACTACAGTAAACAGAATACATCTAAATCAACTCCAATGACACAAGATCAGTAAAAAGATCACCAGAGGTGCAGATGCACATAACACTGTGGCAGAATCTTTTGATGCAGTTAAATGATCCAGAAATTTATGTCTACATCTGCCAAAGCAGGATGTTGCCACCAAGAACTTTGGAGAATCTTTATCTTGTCCTCTCATT
Source organism: Iguana delicatissima (assembly GCA_948472985.1). Taxonomy (NCBI): domain Eukaryota; kingdom Metazoa; phylum Chordata; class Lepidosauria; order Squamata; family Iguanidae; genus Iguana; species Iguana delicatissima. The sequence goes on from CAOKZL010000007.1 coordinate 655,318, forward strand.
CCCAAAATTATATCCAACTCTTCTCATATATTGGAAAGATCTTCTCCACAGTGAAAGGAGTGAGTATCAGTTTAGAAGCCAAGATGACCAAATTGAGACTGTCATACTTTGGACATAGCATGAGAAGACAAGACTCACTAGAAAGGACAGTAATGTTTGGTTACGTAGTAAGAAGGCAAGAGGAAAAGAAGAAAACCACATTACGGATGGATAGACTCAATCGAGGAAGCCGCAGTCCTGAGTCTGCAAGACCTGAGGAGGGCTGTGGATGACAGGGTGACTTGGAGCTCTTTCATTGAGAGGGTGACCATAAGTTGTAGTCCTCTTGACCGCAGTTCATAACAAAGGGAGCAGGGGACAAAACTGCATCTCTGGAAGCTGCATTTTGTGTAAGAAGCAGTTCTATGTAGAAGTATTTCTTTCCCAGAAGAAACTTTTCCACTGGTATTTTCCCAACCTCCACCTAGCTGTTTTAAAATCCGTGTCACAAAATTAATTAGTAACATTATGAATAACTATAATATAAATCAAATCAGTCAGTGGAAATGGTTACATGTTACTAAGAAGCCCAGCCAAGCCGGCAAGATGCAATCATCTTGTCTAAAATGTTTGTCTACAAGACCACAAAGGCACAGGACTCATGGCAGCCAGAAACACAAGGATTCTGAAGGCAATGTACAAATGAGGAAGATGTATCTAAACTTTATGATCCATATAATTTTTACCTCACAAAACCACTAATCTCCAAGCCAACAACATGAACTAGGTATAAAGACAAATGCCTCCTGATGTTCCAGGTCATCACACTAGCCAAGCAACTCTTCAGGAAACACAGCTTGGCCAGTCCAAAGTCCTGGAGGGAAATATGCTCTAATCCTACACATCCTCACCTCCAGTTAGAGGTCTGCCTTAATCTCCTCTGCATGGTTCAACATGTTCTCCCACCCCACCACAGATCTCAGACACTTCATAATATGCCTTCATCTAGGAAAACCCAGCAAAATCCTGGACTAGCAACACCTAATTTGGTCAAATGAAATTCCTTTTAGACCCAATTATAAGTAGAGCCACAGGATCAATGGGATTTATATAAGATTTACCATTCAGCATTTGATACAACAGGTCTCCTCTAGTTACAGCTAGGTCTGTAAGTTGAATGAATAGATCCCAAATGTTGCATCCTCAGATGCTACATTTCAGCTCCTAGAAACTTAGCAAATCTTTTGACTGCAACTCAGGTATGCCCACAGGAATTGCCTCCTTTGTGTTCACCTGAATTCTGCAACTATCTTCAAGTCTCCAGGTGGTAAATCTTCATGTCGAAGCCCCAGGGTCTAACAGGCACCATGCCATACTTCACAATCCATTCCTTGCAGAGTCCCTCTCCTGGACCTCATATGCATGTTTCCAGTCCCAGAGCTCTCCTCTCTGCTTGTGCTATTATGCAGCCTAGGCAAGAGTCTCATACCTTTAGCTGCATTCAGGTAACAGTCCTTTCAGTGGTGTCCAACTGCACTGAGAGCTGGCTGTGTGCATAAGACAAATTGTGGGCCTCCATAACCAGGCGTATGACAAGAAGACTCTGCACTTCACTTGGAGAACAAAGCATCTGTGCTTCAACACCTGAAGCTAGTTGCAAGACACTTAAAAGATTGCTGGCTTAAAGCTCAGTGATAAATTTCACCTGTGTTCTGGCTAAGAACCAAGGGTGTTCTACTAAGGCTTTACAAGATCTCAAGCTAGGGGTCATTTCATGTATATTTGTTAGGCTGGCCAGTTTACTGCAACAAGTAAATATAACCACTCTAAAATCCTTTCTCTCTTTCATTTCTGAATTCACTTTAAGACTTGTATTTCTGAGTTCACTTTACGCCTGCTTTTCATATGACCAAGCTCTGGACTACTTGAAACTCCAATTCTCCCTGTTATGCCTCAGACATCCAAAGTATTTTTTTTCCTCCATCATTTTTTTGCTTTTCTTTCATAAAAGAACCATCTGCCATTCAGTTCTGTGGGAGGTTTACTAAGAAATTATTATTTTTTCCATCCATACTTCTGGTAAAATAAAACTTCCTTGCAGACTATGTTCTGACCATGTTTTTGAGCTAATTTGCCCATTTCTTTTCTAGTGTGGTGTGCAATTCATTGTGCAAACTCTGGCCGTTTCCAAACTAAGCTGTTATAGTGCTATGATTGCATTTTCAACATCCTATGGAATCCTGGGGTTTGCAGTTTAGGGAGGGACCTTGAAGGATTCCACAGGATGTTGAAAGTGGAATAACAGCACTATAACTGCCTTGTGCAGAAATGAGCTCTATATTCTGTATACTTTTCTCACCCATCCCCTGCCAACTCTTTTCTCTCTAAAAAGAGTCACAAAATATTTCAGTTCAGCTGCTTTTGGCTGTTGAAAAAAGAAGTTTTCATTTATTTTATACAGCATAACAAATTCACATGGCATACCTTTTTAGTTTTGTTTACTAGGCAAGTCAAGCATGCTAAATTAAATCTTCTCCAGTGATTAAGCAGAAACGTTTTCTGTTCAAAATTTTCCAGAAAACCCACACTGCTGATCAGAAGTTAGATCCCACACTTCTATGGGTCAAGTATCAGGGCTACAGGAGAATACCGGGCAAACTGTGGTCCTCTAGATGTTGCTGTGTTGAAAGTCCCATTGTCCCTAGCATAGGGATGTTGGAAGTTGCAGTCCAACCACATCTTGAGGACCCCATATGGACCACACCGATTAAAAAGATAACTGCTCCCTGGAGTGGAGCTCTCCTTTTAACCTCCTATAGTACAGGACATACATACTGAGGGCGAGGTTCATTAAACTGACTTGCACACTCTATTTTAGGTGTTTGTTTTGAACAGACCCACCTATTCAACCCTTGCTCAGCATCTTAGCAGAAACAAAGCTAAAGAAACCAGTTATCACCTGCTGGGAAGCAGAAAGAGACACAAATCAATTACAAGCTCACACAATACTACCCCTACAAGGGTGTTACAGACTTCTGGATGCTGTTTGTTCAGAGCACAAACCTACAACCCTGTACTTCTTGGCATCCTAAGCCTGGGAAGGAGCCCAGCCAGCTCTGTTTTCATTCACAGAGGATGCTGACATGCATGGTCTGTTCACAGTTAACCTGGGATGGGGCATGGAGAAGGAGTCCACGGAGCTAAGGTTCAAGGAATAGTATAAAAATACAGCAAAAACAAGTGGAGCCCAAAATGATTATTGCCTTCATTGACATAAATCTGAACTCCCCATGACTGAGAGTTGTTGGATCTTAGGCTCTGGCCTAAACTTTCAGAAGTGCTGGTTTCTTTCCCAGTGTTTCCACAAGAAAGAGTAAAGTCTCATAGTGTGGAATTCAAAACTGTGGGTATTTTGTGTGTTTGTGCATGAGTAGGAACACAAGTGCCATTTGCCATAGGACCATTTCCCTGTCTTCCTCCAAACCCACTCAAACACTTAAACCATCAGCATGTTCTCCCAGCATCATCTGTCTTTCTGTGTGAAAGAGTGACACGCTGATGGACACTGACAATGGCACCACTTTTTTTTTTTTTTTTGGAAAACCAAGCAGACAAAAAGATAACGATAACAAAATGAAGAGGAGTCAGGAGACATACGGATACCTCTCTGAGCAGTCCCACCATATGCTCTACCACATCTGCAATCGTCAAAAACAGATTTACATTTGCTACCACTTTTTTAGGTTCTAGTGACTTAAATACTCTCTAACACCAGCAGTTCCGATCTGATCTTGGAAGCTAAGCAGAGTCAGCCCCAGTTAGTATTTGGATTGGAGACTGTCAATGGATACCAGATGCTGCAGGCTATATTTCAGAGAAAGGAACTGGGAAAACCACCTCTGAATATTCCTTGCCAAGCAAAACCCTATGAAATCAGTGGGGTCACCAGGTGACTTGGAGGCACATACACACCCAACAAGCTGGCATTGGAAGATACTATGGTAGGAGATAATTCCTTGTAATCCATGCCACCCTGAACACAACTGCTTTTGCCTCCTTTTGGTAGCTAGGCAGGGTAGGCCCTGGTGAGTACTTGGATGGGAGACCAACAGGAAACATCAGTTAAACTCAGTTAAGACTAGGAAAAAATCCTGTCTGATACCCTGGAACTCCACTGTTTATCAGAGTTGTCAGTCCTGGGCTAGAAGGATTCATAATCTGACTCAGCATAACACCACTTTCTACATTCCTTGGAATCATAGACTCTTAGAGCTCGAAAGGGCCATGAGGACCATCTAGTACAACCCTCTTCCATGCAAGAATATATAACCAAAGCACTTCTGATAAATGCCAACCTCTGTTTAAAGACCTCTGAAGAAGGAGAATCTACCCCACGCCAGGCTGTCTCTTCCACTGTCAAATTGCTCTTATAACAAGAATGGAGATGCTCAGGTCCTGTGGGGGGGCCGAGGGGAGCAAACCCAGCCCTGCAGGGTTCTGTAGATGGCAATACCTCCTTCCTCATGACACCATTATTTGGTGGTTTTGCAGTTTCATGTCCCCGTCCCCCCAAAATCGAAACTGTTAAAATGCCTCTCCAAAAGCTTAGGTTCTAGTCATAAGAGCTTTCAGCTACAACCGTGTGGCATTTTTGGTGTCACCCATCCAACCCAGTCCTTGGAAACTTGTTGGAAACAGAATCTGATCCTCAGGCTGAGAAAGGTTCCTCAGCCTGGCTTTACAAGGTTGGGGAGGGGGATACATCATTATACTTGTTTCTCACCCCCCCCAAACATACATATTTTAGTGGAGGGGCAGTAAGCATCTTGCCCAGGTCACCCAAAGAGCTTCGCAACCAGTCTTGCTGTGCTTCTAAATTTCACCCTCCATAATGTCTAATCCCATGAAGCACCAAGTAGGTGCTCCCCACATTATGCACAATCTGCGTCATTTAAAATACTGCCATTCACTCCCCAAAGGAACGTGATGGACAGCTAATAAGGAGGCAAGCCAAAGTGCTGAATGGGGGTGATTATGCGGTGGTTCAACAGGCTGAGACCACAATGGCAAGGATCCTCCACAGAGAAATATAAGCATGCCCTTTCCCTGGGGCTTCTTATTTAAATATTGCTCCATCTCCCATAGCCTTACAATGCAAGGATACTGCTCGGTGAGAGCCTCATAAAACCGCATAATTATGAATAATGCCTCGCTTTAACAAAATAAACCATTGAGCGTTCCAGAAAAGGCAGCTAATTCTGACATACTTCAAGAATTTTATTAAAATGCCAAGTGAAACGAGGCAGCCTCTTTCCCTGAAAGGCAGGTGATCGCCACTGATTTTCACTGTTCTCCTTTTCTGCTTCCCCATCTTATTCTTTGAAAAGGTACAGAATGGATTTGGTGGGAATAAAGGGGGAACGGTCCCCTAAACCAGTGCAACTGAGAGTGATGGCCCTGGATGGGTGCCAATCCTTGAGCTTGATTGCTAGCTGCTTGTAAGTTTCTAGGAAAGGAAGAAACAAATATATCCAAAGGACACAACTTTAGTACTGGTCTCTAACACACTGAGGGGGAAAAATTGCTGGTCCCCACATCAGACAGCCTGAGAAGCACCGCCTAAACAGTTCCAGTAGGGTGGCGAATTAAGTGTGGCATTCATGCAATCACAGAGATTTAGAGTTGGAAAGTATTTTAGAGATCATTTAGCTAAGATGGGAAGCTACAATACCTGGGGGCAAATCTGGCCCTCTTGGGGTTTCTAGGTGGCTGTCCAAAGTTTCCCAGATGGCCATACCCCTTTCCCTATGCCACCACTGTTTAGTGACTTCCCAGCCATTTCTGTTTTTCCCTCCTATGCTGAAAGGCTGAAATGCCTCTCCTAAAGCTTAGTTACTAGCAGGAAGAGCTTTGTTATAAAATATGCTGGTGCATTTGGTCCCAACCTTTTACCCCTCCCCATCACTAGAATATGGTCCCTGAGAACTAATCTGAATTTGGGGTGAACGAGGTGCCACACCTTTGAACTGGTCCAACCCCCTGCTGACTGTAGGATATCTATTCCTAAAGCAGCTCTGACAGACAGGCATCCAGCTTCTGCTCCAACAAAGCAGAGTCCATCATTTCCTCAGGCAGGTAGTTCTGCTCTCAGACAACTCTTTCTGATAGGAAGTTCTTCCTAAAGTTGGATGAACTGATATCTGAATCGCCATGTCCAAGGGGTCCACACCTCTTGTCCTGAGTCCTACCATAACGCAGGATGTGGTAGTTGCCTCCAGTGGCAAAGCATGGGGAGCTGGCAGGAATGGCAGAATACCAGCGGTTTGTCATGAGATTACTGCCTCATTCCTTTATCTTGGTGGAGAAGTAGGGTGCTGCACGGCACACACAGCCTATTGTGCCCCTGCCAAGCTGTATATGAGCCCTCCTGAACTTTAAGCTTCCATATATGAGCCTTCCTGAGCTTTAAGATCTGTGGGGGAAGGCTTTCTCTCAGTCCCACCACTATCAAGAGACTTTTGGTGAAGACATGGGAGAGAGCCTTCTCGGCGGCTGCTCCCAAGTTGTGGAACTTTCTTTCGCAAAGAGATCCAGCTGGCCTCCTCCAGCTTTTCTTTCCACCAGCTGGTAAACCTTTTTATTTAGAGACACATTTGGTTTTTAACATGTTGCAGCAGATGGAACTTTCAATGGGGAGTGTTGTGTTTCTATTTCATTATGCTATTTCATTATGCATCTAACTAATATTTTAACTTGTTTTTAAACAGAAACACGTTTTAACTTTTAGTATGAATAGTTTTTGGTTTTTTTGTTAGTTCTACTTGGCTCCTAAATGGTTTCGACATGGCCTTGAACCTCATGTTGAGAGAAAAGTGGTATACAGATTAAATACATACATAAAAACATAAGCTACTCTGATGTCATCAGAGTAAAGTGGGGATGCTGACATCACCACAAGTGGTCCAACTGCTGGATCAGGGCAGTTATCATGCATCCCATTTCCTGGTCTTTACTGTGGTGTGTCTTCAAGTTACCTGTGACTTATAGCAACTCTCTCCTAGAGTTTTCTTGGCAATATTTATTCGGAGGACTTTAGCCATCACCTTCCTCTAAGGCTGAGACAATGTGACTTGCCCAAGGTCATCCAGTGGGCTTTCATAGCTGAGCAGGAATTTGAATCACGGTATCTTGAATCCTAGCCCAATACTCAACCACTACATGGCTCCCATTTTTGGTCCTTGCAAACATTAGTACTTTCCTTTATTGGGAAATTCCTTTATTCCTCTCTCTCTCTCTCTCTCTCTCTCTCTCTCTATCTATCCATCCATCCATCCTGGACCAGTCTGTTCATTCAGTCTCGGTAGGTTAGGCATAGTGTGCTCTGAAAGAAACACAATCCAGGTAGATTGTTAAGAAGAGCATTCAATGTGTGAAAGGGAATCCAAGTCAGTCATTCTTACTGGTTATTACCCATTTCAGTTGAGGGAGAGGGAAGGCTTCCAATCGCGCTGAATTCCAGTTCAGATCAACTTTTGCACAGCAAAACTGTTCTAGCCTGAACCTAACTTTTTATAAATTGAGCATAAAATGCACTGCACTGCAGAAGACTGTTCAGCTTTAGGTTGAAGGTAGTAAAGATGGGCGGGGGGTTAATTACCTTTAAATGCTTTTGGGAGAGCGGGAGAGAGGAAAAACCCCGGTAAGCGTGATTACTTAATAGTGGTAAAGACTTTGAAGCCATCTGAAGGGTTTAAAGAACCTTAACTTGAATGCCTGCTGTGTGAGCTGGAGGAAGTAAATCACCTTTCCTGGTTTCTGAGTTTCAGAACATAAAAGTCAGTAGTCATTTCAGGGCAGGACTCATGTGCAGCCCTGCTCTTCTTCCTTAAAGCAGGATGAGAATACATAATATTTCACTCTTCTGTGCCTTCCCTCACTGCCAAGCCATGGCTAACTCCCCTCCCTTCCTGCCAATACCAATTAGTTTCCAATCTTTATTTACATATGTTAGAACTGTTAAGTGCCCATAAATTTTTACATCAGGCCTCTAGAGAGATCGTTTAAATGTTGGGGAAGGCAATTATCTCGTAGGCTGACGTCTTCCCCGCTACCCCAGCCAAAGGCAGCCCCAGCCACCTTCCGCCACTTCTTCTTTCCCCTCGAAACACTGCCAATCACACACGCTGCTCTTGGGGTGGAAAATCCACACAAAAATCGGCCTGTCTCACACACAGAAAGAGGAGCATACCCATTATCCTCTTATTAAAAATTCAACTGCGCATGTTAAAAGTCTCACATTTGGGAACCACAATTAAAATGTTGCAACATAGCCACTCCTCCCAATGCTGTTAGTCTGGAACAAAGCCCTGGCAGTGTGATTCAGACCCCACCATTTTATAGTTAAAATAGTTAGGAGGGCAGAGGGAGCTGCACACTCTACAACTGTCTCGATTTAGCAGGGACAACCCTGATTAATCCTCTATCATCCCACTTTTTTAGTTGGTTTTAAGATGTCCCAGTTCCTCCCTCCTCCCCCCACTTCCCCCTATTGCCCTCAGCTTACTTTAATTGCTGCTGAGTTCAAAGCACAAAAAGTAGTTTGGACTCAGGTCATTTCCGCACTACACTGTTATAGCACTATTACTCCACTTTCAACATCCTATGGAATCCTGGGACCTGCAATTTAGGGAGGGGCATTGAGACTTCTCAACCAGAGAGCTCTTTGGCCTCAGGAAACTACAAAGCCCAGAATTCCACAGGATGTTGAAAGTGGAATAATAGCACTATAACAGTATAGTGCGGAAATGGCCTCAGTTAACTAAGCAGTAGGGAGAGGGGAGGAACAACCTTGCCCTTCCCAGTAAGGTTAGGCAAGAGGAAACTGCAGTCACCTTTCCTAGTTTGTGTGTCCTTCCTCATTAATAACTTTTGCCATCGTGGCCACTCTTGGCTGTTGTGGGACTATAGGTGTCCCAGTTTTCCTCTGTGAAATGCTGTAGCATGTGAAGTACTTTGCATGCAATTGACTCAGAAGGAGGGAGACAGAATGAGGGAGGTGGCCATCTCACCCCTCCCAGTAGGCTCAGACAAAAGCAAGCTCTTGCTGCCCCACCTAATCTGTCTGTTCTTCTCATTAAAAACTCTTACGATACTGCCCACACTCTGATGTTGCTTGGCCACGTGTGTCCCAATTTTTATCTGTGAAGTGTTGGGCAGTACAGAATTGCCCTTTTATTTCTTCCTGTCTCATTAAAGGTTCCCAATCTCTTGCAAGCAGAAGAGCCGAACAGCCTTGCAGCACATATTCTCATTCCTACAACCCTGTGTCTCCTCCCAGCCTGCAAGAGACGTTCTTATAGATGCCAGACTGTTTTAAAACTTGGCGACAATGTGTTACTTTTGGGGAGAAGGAGGGGATCACAATGCTTCTTTTGGTAAAGTTTGCTGAAATGAGTAATGCTTACGTGTTACTTCTAACAAGAAAACACTACCTGTTAGATAAAAGGAGGAAAGGAAAGGAAAGGAAAGAAAAAAGAAAAGTACCATCATCTTTAAGACTAAATGATTTTTATTTTAGCATGAATTCTTGTGGATATCAATCTACCTCTGTAAGCTGCAATGTAGACTGAAAACTACTTAAGTGTTTCCAAAGAAATAACTGTATTAGTCTGTTCTGGTATAAAAAGGAAAAGGGAGGAGGGAGAAATCTACTAGCACCTTTAAGACTAATTGATTTATATTTTTGCATGACCTTTTGTTAATATCAATCCACTTCCTCAGATGCACTGATAATGTGATATTGAAGCTGCAGGCTTTTTTAAAAAAGGTTACTCAGCTGTGGGAGTGGGATAGAACGTAACTTTCTGTATCCTCCTACACCCTGTTCCACTCCCACAACTGTGCTACTATTCTTAAAAACCCGTGGCTTTAATATTACTCTATCAGTGTATCTGAAGAAGAGGATTAATATCCATGAAATCTCATGCTAAAATATAAAAAAGTCAGCGCTGAATATGCTGCCAGATTTTTCCCTTTCCCTTTTTCCTACTTGCTAGAATACACAGAATACATAGAATAACTTGTTAGAAGTTCTATAGAATACATAGAATAACTTGCTACATAGAATACATAGAATAACTTGTTAGAAGTACTTGTTGGGGGAACATTTCAGCACTCTGTTGGCCTTATTCCTATTTTTAAAGGTATTTTTGTCAAGAGTGATGAGGACAACAGTGTAAACATAGCAAGAAAGTAATGAGTTACAAGTAACATCACGTGTGTAACTTCTTATAGATAACATTTCAAACTCTGGAAGTTCCAAAATAAAAGAACAAAGAAAATCCCCTTTTCCTCTTAATCTTATCACAATTTCTGTATCATTTCATATCAGAGGACTGCCCAAATATATAAAATCTACAATTTTATTGTAGAAGCTTTCTATTTCCCTTTGAAATTGATCTATCACTCAAATATCAGCATTTGCTATTAGAGAGACCAATGATCTCCAGAAATTCCCCATCAGCCAAGCAGGAAGACAGACATACAAACAGGGAGGAACGCTTCAACAAAAGCAAAGCAAGAGATACCAGAAAACAGAGATAGTTCAAATTTGAAGAGATGGGGAGTACTCTTTCTCACTATCTTGGGAATCTCATCCCTTTGGAAACTGGTTAAGTCCCCTTAAAATGTCCAAATAAATCAAGATGCTTCTCCCTCAAGATGGCTGATATAGAAACTGTGGTGTGTATTTGGAAAGAAAGTTTTCAAGCCATCAATCAAGGCTGGCCCGAGGCAACTGCCTCACTGTGCTACTTTGACCATACTGCTCTCTTGAGATAAACATGGGACTTTTTACAATTATCTTTTGCCCACAAGCAATACCAAAAGGGGTGGGGTGTAAGGCAGCAAATCTTTCTACCCGTCAATAATGGAAACTTTCAATAGATCACAACCAGAGATATTTTCGGCCTGTTTCAAATCAAGTTCAGAAAGACAGCTTGCAAAAAGGAAGGGGAGGGAAGTCACCTATCTGAAGCTCTTTGCACATTTGGAAATGGTGTTAATTTTTGTAACTGAAAAAGGAAACATCTCCTGCTTACTTCAAGAAAAAAGAAAGAAGACTTCTAAATCTCACCAATTTCTGCCTTCCACAAACTGTTCACACCAGATTAGGATGAATAACTTCAGTGATGTTCTTTGTTATCACTGAGGTCGGCTAGACTGCTCTGGAATAAACAGGCTTTGAGTCCATGAGGTCATGTACAAAGGAGCCAGATAAGGTTTAAAGGTTTTTGTTAGCCCAAAAATGTGCAGCTCTCAACCCTAAAGCAGTCATATAATCTCGGAGTTGGAAAGACCGTCTAGTCCAGCCCCCTGTAAAAACCATTCTAGCAGTCCTAACAGATGCCTGTCCAAGTTCAGTCTAATAGATTCACAGAGTCTACGGCCATTTCTGCACTACACTGTTATGGTGCTATTATTCCACTTTCAACCTCCTATGGAATCCTGGGATTTGCAGTTTAGGGAGGGGCATTTAAATTCTCAGCCAGAGAGCTCTTGGGCCTCAGGAAACTACAAGCTCCAGAATTCCACAGGGGGTTGAAAACAGAATCACAGCACGATACAAGTATAGGGTGGAAATGGCCTTAGAGATAGAAGGAGTGCCAAGGGCCATTCAGTCAAACCTCCTGCCACACACAAATACCCAACTGACCTACTGCTCCTAGCATTTCCCACCATTGGTTATGCTGGGGATGGTTGATGGGAGTTGCAGTCCAACAGTGTCTGGAAAGTCCCACTTTGCTCGTCCTTCTCAGCCAATATTGTCTCCCTTGGCTGGCAACAGCTTTCTGGGGTCTCTGATAGAATTCTCTGCCTTTTTTCTAATACCTAAGTTCTATTTAAGCTGCGATGCTGGGAACTGGACTTGGGATGCTTACATGGGCAAAGCCATGAGCTTTAACCTCATTCCTCGGTCCCTCTAGCCCAGTACTGAGGAGAAACAGCTCTCTGTTGTCTTTCCCACTCCTGCCACTTGGACAGTGGCGGAGCTTGGAGTGTGTGGACGGGATGGGGCTACGGTGCACGGGGCTGCGGCCGCAGCGCGTGGGGCATGGCCACAGTGCATGAGGGCATGGCCAAGGCACACAGGACATGGCTACAAACCGGGATGCCCCAAAAACATTGCCGCCCGGGGCAAAGCACCTCCCACTCCCACTCTGCCGTTCCTACATGACTGAACTTGGGCAAGGACTGAATCCAGGGCCTTCTGACTGCAAGTCTGAGCCATGGGCCTTCCCATTCTTTAAAATAACTTAAGGCAGGCTAATACTTAATAGCCACATTTTACATATATTTTTCAGGGAGGTTGAAGTATCGTCTTTTTTTTTTAAACCAAACACCACATCTATGTCTGAGCTGACATTTGGAACTAGGTGCACTGGCATTTTGTTTCATGCCCTTATCCTTGGAGCAATGCCAGTAGAACAGGACAGAAAAGAAAGAATGGGAGAAAGGTAGACAGACCAGGCTGTCGGTGGGGAAATATCAAAAAGCAAGAAGACAAAAATGTATTCTTAGAGCCCCTTTCCCCCTGTTAAATAGATAAGCTAGGAGGCAGCTCCTACTTGGATAAAGATGAAAAAGGAGAAGTATCACTTAGAAATTGTGCTTATTTATTGTATCTCCAGTCTAAATACTGCTTAAGGTTGCGTCCTTTCCGTACCCACAACACCCGTTTCCCCATCTATAAGCTGCCCCTTGCAGACTTCAGTAAGAACTAGGCTCAGCACATCTGGATTGCACCTTTCTTTCACCCAAACTGGAGGGAGATTCCAGCACAGGCGAGACAACATATCTCATTTGCAGTTTCTAATGTATTGGAACAGGCGTGAAATGAGGTACGCTGGGAGGCCCCCGTTAGGAGTGGGACCTTAGAAATAACTCCCTCCATCCAGATCTGTTGCGACAACCACCAAGCTGCAGAGGTTAATACGAATGTGGAATGATTTCGCCTCTTCTGCACTCTCAAATAAGCAAGCAGGACCAGTAATTGTGTAACTCTCACTGCTGATCCTCGGTTGAAAAAAAGGTGTATGTGTTGCAGGAGGGAGGGCAGTCGGCTTCATTCTGGACAGAACACTGGGACACAGCATCCTCCATCTCAAAGAGAGGAGGAGAGAGGGGACAACACAAGCATCTACTACCTTTTGCCACTGTTTCCTTTCAACTTACATAGGGCAATGGTTCATCTTCCCAGCAAACTAAGTCAGCTCGGATAGTCACTGCTATTAACCCTAAGCAGCCAAGGAAAGCAACAGAAGAGGCAGAAAGGTGAGGACGGAAGAACAGCTCCTGTCCTCCCACTACCCCAATTTGGCAGGGACAGTCCTGATTAATCTTCTCTCCTCTCACTTTTTTTTAAAAAAAAAAATTAAAGTGTCCCAGTCTCTTCTCTTTTCACTTTCCCCCTTCATTCTTAGCTTATTTCAACTGCTATAAACTGAGTACAAAGTTTGCACTCAATTAACAAAACAGGGAGAAGGGGAGAGGAGGTTGTCCTTCCCTGTCTGCTCAGGCAAAAGTAAACTTCTGCAGTCTCTTCTAGGTTGGGTGTTCTATCTTATTAATAACTTTTGCCATCTGGGTCACACACTGACGGTGCTTGGCCACACATGTTCCAGTTTTCATCCGTGAAATGTTGGAGGGGATGACAGCATGTCTGTTTGAGAGAGGCAGGAGGGACACAACGAATCCAATTTAACCTCTAGCTCAGTGGTTCTCAACCTGTGGGTCCCCAGATGTTCCTGGACTTCAGCTCCCAGAAGCCCCAGCCATTATGGCCAATGCTCAGGGCTTCTGGGAGTTGAAGTCCACGAACATCTGGGGACCCACAGGTTGAGAACCGCTGCTCTAGCTGATTCCCACTGCTTGCATGTCTGCTGCATTACCCCTGAGCCAAACTGGTCCAGGCCACATAAAGAGGGCTGCCCATTTCTCTTCGAACGCTTCTTCCCCCTTTCCTTTCCTCCAAACTCATCCCCAACTGCACCATGAAATGCAAGCCTTCCACTTCGTGGTAGCTAATTTGACGCTCAAGGCCGACATTAGCAATGCCTGTTTCTCAGCTAATCAGTAGGCAATTAGCTGGGAGAATTCAGGATGGCACATGAGATGGGAGAATAAACCCACAGACGCTAAATTATCATTTCACAGTCATAATACACTGCAGTCTCTTCCTCTCCTCAATTCCCCTTCCTTCTTTTTACTTCCAGGAACTAATGACAGTATTCAAACACACACACACACACACACACAGTCCTACATCTCCTTCATCATGGAATTTGAGATCTAAATTATATTAATGAAACAAACAATTATTTGGGGACCTACAGGAGACCTCCTTCTGGCTGTGCCATCAAGACCAAGGTAGGATGGGAGGAAGAGACATTCATTCCATCAAAATTCTCTTTAAATTGTTGTTGAATATGGTGAAGCTTTAATTAGTCCTCACACCAACCCTTCCCTGCAACCTTTTTAATAACTGACTGCAGGTAGGAGGAAGCACACTGCAGAGCTGGCATGCAAGACATGGTAGAAAGGGAGAAAATAACCTAATGTGTAGACTAATTAACTTAACATTTGTAGAAAGCAGATTTTATTCCCCAATTGGGTATGCAATCATGCACAGTAACATGAAAGCAAGGCCCACTGAGCACATCTATGTAAACATGCAGAAGACTGCAGCATGCAAGGTGTTGAGGAGTTTATAGGATCTTTCCTCAGAGGAATGGGCTACCAGGCTGAATGGGGCGTATGCCTAAATTGGTGCACAAAATTGCAGCCCTAGCCATCCTGCAAAGACTACACAGAATGGAGAAACTGGGTGTGTGCAGAAGATATGCTACTGACTTATTCATTTTAATCAATTTATATTCCAACTTCCTACTGGCATGGGATCCACAGCTTTTTTTGGACTGCAACTCACACTTCTAAGCACTAGCCACACTGACTAAGTGACTTCTGAAGATGCAATCTAGAAAGTTAACTTGTTTTTATTCCTTGCCAAATAATATCATAAACTGAGGGCCTTTCTGCACTACACTGTTACAGTGCTATTATTCCAATTTCAACCACCTATGAAATCCTAGGGTTTGCAGTTTAGGGAGGGACATTGAGAATTCTCAGCCAGAGAGCTCTTGGGCCTCAGTAAACTACAAACCCCAGAATTCCACAGGATGTTGAAAGCGGAATAATAGCACTATAACAGTGTAGTGAGGAAAGGCCCATAGAATCATAAGAGTTGGAAGAGACCAGAAAGGTCATCAAGTCCAACCCCCTGCCACGCAGAAATACACCATCAAAATATTTCTGACAGATGGCCATCCAGCTTCTGCTTAACAACTTCCAAAGAAGGAGACTCCACGGGATGTCGAAAGTGGAATAATAGCACTGTAACAGTGCAGTGCAGAAAGGCCCATAGCCTTGCTGTTCTTAATAATGAACAAAAGTAATACACTGGGAAAACTGCTTGTGTGCAACTTAAAGAAATGCCTTCGCTTCTTCTTCAAAACCATTACACCTTTTAAAACAATTAAGCAAAATAAAGGTACGGAAAGTCTCCAGATATCGACAGTGCATTGTGATTAAATAAGCTCACATTTGTCACAGAAGCCAGAGTTTCAACAGCAATTAAGATCAACGTGGTGCAAGATATATTATCACACTGGTTCTACCCAGGATCACCCTTTATGGAATGGCCTTACATGTTCCCCTCTATTGTACTTTTATTGCTCAATTGTCATCCGCAGATTAGAGACAGACACACACAGGGGCTGCCCCTTCGTTAAAAATTTTCATCGGCAAATTGTACAAATTTCAGTCCAAGAATGAAAGGATTGAAATACATAAATAAACAGAGGAATAAAGTAATAGTTCTGGTGCAAAAAGCACTCTCTTCATTTCCAGATGAGGATAGTGACATTTATGTGTGTGCATGCTTCTTTGTGGCGCCAGTCTTAAACGTAACATTCCCTTCTTGAGTGTGAATGAGAAGGGGGATTTTTCTTAAAGAGCTCATCCACTGCGGTTTAAGTTCTTTCATCAATTAAACTGGCAATCAGGGTAGATTTTAGTATGCCAAACAAAAAAACTGTAAAATTAGTTACTTTCACCCAAGGGATGGCTAATTTCTCAGTCACTGGGGCCCACTCTATGTTGCACTGGCCCCCAAAACACAATTTGCTGGACTTTTATTCGTTGTTATCTGAATGGCCTATGTTTTTAATTGGTTTTAATTCTTTTGATAGTATATGATGTGAATTTTTAATTAGGTTTGTTTTCACTGTTGTAAGCCTCCTTGAGACCTAAGCTGAGAACAAAGCAGCACAGAAAGAAAAAGAAGAAGAGGAGGCGGAGGAGATGGTAAAGCCAGAAGAGGCCAAAAATCCATTTTAAGGAAAAGTTCTGGGCAAAGCAAGGTACTTTGTCTTAAAAGGTAATCACCACTCTGGGAGGCTTCTGGGAGCATCAATTTTAATTTTTGGCTGATTTTTTTTTCTCCCTCAATTCAACAGATGGATCTAGGAGGGACCCAGAGTTGGGAAAAAAGGACGTCTGGGGGCCAGATGTAGCACATGTGATTTTCACCTCTATTTAATTAATTAATGAACTAAATGCAGTGGCCTGCAAACATTCATCCCTTGTGTCCAATGACTGCAGCTGAACCTTTGAGAGAGAAACTTAAATACCTCGCCAAATCATGCCATTGGAACACCTTGTGTAAGAACATAGAATGTTTTGACAATGTTGAATGTCTGATTCAAGGCCAATGTTGGCCCCAGGAATTCCTGTGCATCAGAAGAGATTATGGATCTGGGCCCAGGAAGGATGAACAGCCAGGTAGGAAGAAGGAAAAGATTTCAGATGTTGCACAAAACATTCAGCATCCTTGAAATGTCTCCAGCTGTTAGGCCTAGATCTGCCATGTAGCTCGTAGCTGCTTTAGGCACCACTGTGACTTGGAGCAGGGAGAAACAAAGGAGGGCAAGAGCTGAGCAGACAGACCTTTGGAAGTACTATCTCCAGGGGGAGGTTAGGGCTACTGGGGCCCTGGTTTAGGCTGCAAAAGATCTTGGGCCATCCCAGCTGAGATCTGTCAGATGTAATACCATTAGCTCTGCTTAACCAGCTCTCCCTGTAATTTGGTGTTTGAGAATTTAATACAACATCAGTAAATCTTCATGTTATGGTTTCCAGAAATGCATACTAGAAAGGCTGCCAGCTTCTGTTACCCCTTGCTATGCTAAAACAGTAGGCAAATGTTGCTTCCACTGAACGAAATCACAAAGATCCTCCCATTAAATGAGCATAGCGCTCACCTCAACTAACTAAAATGAGATACTGTTTCCTTACCAGTGGTAAGGAAATAATCATCATTTACTTGATTAAGACGTTTTGGAACCATTCTCTGAGAGAAGTTCAAAAACAGTTTGCACCACCAAAAAATTATAGAATAAAAACAAAGCAAACACAACAACATTGGTAATCAAACAAAACAGCCTACAGAAGACATAATCTTTGGCCCCAAGCTTGGTGAAAAGGAAAATCTTGCTGTCTTCCAGAAAGGGAAATGACAAACTCTTCTAGCAAGAAGTTTTCCAACATTTGGAGGTTGTGACCAAAAGAAAAAGAGAAAGACTGCTGCAATGTGGTCTAGATGGGGCTGCCTTTGAAAAGTGTTCAGAAACTTCAGCTGGTCCAAAAAATTGCCAACAGTTGTTAACTAGGGCTGACAACACAAGAGCATACAACTCCCCTGTTACAACAGATCCACTGACTGCCAGTCCATTTCCAGGTACAATTGAAAGTGCAGGCTTTAGGGCTCAAGTCCAGGTTATCTGAAGGGAATGTCTTCTCCCATACAAACCTACCTGTGTTTTGAGAGCTTCAGCAGGGAGGGTTCCTTCTGCCCTTCTACCCTCACAAGAGACAGAGAGAGCAGGACAGAGGTCCTTCTCAGTAGCTGCTCCCAGGCTTGTGAATTCCCTTCTTGGAGTGGTTAGACTGGTGGCTTCCTTGCTATTTTTCTGTGTTCAAGCGAATACTTTTTGATTCTTTTAGTCCTTTGAGATTTTTTTTTAAAGGAGACTCAGGCCTTGTATAATGTGCTGGATTTTTTATTTTTTTGTGTTTAAATGAGTTTTTAAAATTTTATTTTTTTTATGATTTAATATTTCCTAACTTTTGTATGCTGTGAATTGTTCGCCATGCTTGTTTTAACAGTTGTAAGCGGCTTTGAGCCCCCGACCGGGAAAAAGGCAAGATACAAATAAATAGGAGGAGGAGAAGAAAAAGCCCAATTCTCCCTAAGTCTGTCCTCTAGATGGCCCTGGCGGGAGCAGTACCCGCTTTGCCTTCATGGACTTGGACGTATTAGATCCAGCAGCAGCCTTTGTCAGCCGTGCAAAAGTCACATTCAGAGAAGAGTTCACGTCAACCACAGTGCCGGGGCTGTGCTGCCGGAAGCCCTTTTGCAAAACCAAAGAAGCTGACGCACTCGGACTAACCCAACGCTGGAGAACTATTCTGCATAAGCCTGAGCGCCATCTACTGGCACTTTCCTTTGCTCAACACAGACCCTCTCGTCTACTGGCACACCGTCACTTCCAATCATTTGCCACTTTTACAAGAACGAGTACAAACATCTTTTTGTCTCCAGCTTGTTTTTGCTTTCCTATGCTGAATTATGTAGGCAAGAGCTATTTTTAAGCTGAATGAGAACTCAAAGAGATCTGGTTGTTTAATAGTTTCAGGGAGCTGGGTGCGTGTCCTTAGAAATGCACTATTTATATCTTTTAAAATCTTGTTTATGACCAATTTATCTAAGATTACTCTAAGGAACTCTTAGCAGAGTGTATGGTCTTATTATTATCTCCCAACAACCTAGTGAGGTGGGTTACACTAAGAGCTCAAAAACTGGCCCAAGGTGACCTTCATGACTGTAGTGTCTTCCAATGCTATGATTCTATATATGGGAATTTGAACATGGGTCTCCTTGGTCTGGAAATCTTAACTGTGCTGCATTCACTGACGTAATCCACTTCTATAGGCATACCACAGCTAACAAAACCCCTGACAAAGAAGCTTCTTTTTACAAAGTCCTTTCATACCTGCTCATCACCCCTTTCCTGTTCCTCCTTGTCCTATAATGCTGGAAGACTTTAGCAGCAACTGCAAAGACGCTAAAGGAAGGCTGGACAAGCACATGCTTTCAGTGTCAGGCTGCAGCAGCCTGCAGTAAACAATGCAATAAACTGTGGCCTAGGAAAGACAGGGATTCTGCTCTAGCTAATGCTGCTATAGCTATGTGTGCCTATCTGCAACTGGTAGGGTCAACTGTAGCTGCCTCCAGAATCCTTTACTGAGCATGCATGAACAGCAAAACAGAAAGAAAGGGGAAGAACCGGAAAGCCTGCCTCACCCGCTAACCCTGCATGTTAAAGTATGCCAGAGCTGTACATTTGGCCACAGAAATGTAGATTCTAAGAAAAGTTGGGGCTGGAGAAAGAAAGGGGGAAAATTAGTAGATGCATTTCGGAAGCAGCTTTCAAATGGTCTCTAGGTTCAGAATGTTTTTCTTTACCTAAGCAATACTTATCTGACCTGGCTGTTTCATTTCACATCTGCATATGGTTGGTTTTCAGACTAAAACGTTCGCAGAAACATGTTGAACTGCTTTTCTTTTCTATGGCATAGGAACCAGTGTGGCATAGGGGTTTGAAAGCAGGACTAGGACTCTGGATTTGAACCCCACTGAGCCACGAAAACTCACTGGATGATCCTGGGGAAGTCATGCCCTCTCAGCCTCAGAGGAAGGCAATGGCAAACCCTCTCTCCTAACAAATTTTGTCAAGAAAACCCGGTGATGGGTTTCTTTGGGGTCTCCATAAACTGAAAACAACTCAAAGGCACATGATGACGACAACAACAACGAACCCATCTCTATTATTTCCATGTTATTTCAGCCTCTGATACTAAATTTTCCATTAAAGAAGTAATGCCCAGGAAAACATCTACTTTGATAACTAAGATATACTTCTACTAGGTACATTTCCTATCAAGTCATGAATTGTCTGGATTTTAATCCTGCATAGGGATGTTCCTTGTGTAATAATAGCCAGAGCAATACTTCTGAGTACAAAAAATCATAATATCCGGACCAGCAGAACATGAAACAGTGAGATCACAGAAACTCTCTTCTTCTGAAAGGAGCCAAAGCTGGAATCTGCTTTAAACATTTACACAGAGCAGGGAAATACCACAATAACTTGTATTCAGCTCCCTTCCCCAACAATGAAGGTTATCAATTCACATTACACTGGCATTCTGTTAATGGCACACACCGGCATATTTAAATGTTATGCCTGTGCACGTCTTTTTTTTTTTTTGGTCAATATGGAGGTTTGTATTCCTTTTTGTCTTCCACACCAACCAAAGTCCCCACCCTAACAAGATAATTATAAATTATCTCACCAAAAGGAGTTTTGTAAGCATTGGACACAGCTGAAATTTTCGGAGGAATCTTAGAGGAAGCCAAAGGCAGATCCCCTTGAAATCTTGCCAAGAAAAATCTAGGATAGGTTTACTTGCCATAAGGACCTGAAGGCACACACCAGTAACAAACAAGAGGCCAATATATATTGACAAAGAAGTAAGCATTCGTTTTGAAAAACCTGGAGTGTTCTTCACAAAGCATATCATTTTCTGCACATACCATTTTTAATGTGCAGAAAACAAGTTTTTTAGAAAATTGTGAAATGCAAAAAAATCCAACACAAACTGACCATTGTTTTCAACAGGATGTCCCCTAATGTGTGAAGTCACCCATTCTTATCAGGGACAAGCATTATTGGCATTCCTAACCTACACGTATGTAAACAGAACATAAGGAGGTCACAGGCAATAAAAGCAGGTGTAATCTTTGCTTTCCTCTGTATAGTCACTGCACATCAATTTGCCTTCTGCACACTGTTTGAACATCACACAGAGACATCTGCAGTATCACAATTTAATTCCTCATTTTCAGTCCTTGCTTTGCAAATTTACAATAATTGGTTATAGTTAAGAAGAAAATTAAAAGGTTGACAAAGAGAACAGATAGCTCCACATTTCTCAAGCAAAACAAGCCAAGCCATACAAGAATCTTAGGCCATTTCTGCACTACACTCTTATAGTGCTATTATTCCACTTTCAACATCCTATGGAATTCTGGGGTTTGCAGTTTAAGGGCCTTTGGAATTCTCAGCCAGAGAGCTCTTGGGCTTTAGGAAACTACAAACCCCAGAATTCCACAGGACGTTGAAAGTGGAATAATAGCACTATTACAGTCTAGTGCAGAAATGGCCTTAGAATCATAGATACGGAAGAGGTCTTATGCTCCATCAAGTTTAACTCTCTACTTTTTGTTGTTGTTTAGTTTAGTACAATCTGATTATTAGCTTAGTTTAAGTATGGTGTATACGTATATAATTTTCTTTCTTTGTATGTGTAGTGTAATCTCATATGTAGGTTGATTTTGTTGTTTGTCTTTACTATATATTGGTTTGGTTGTTCAGGGTTTTTTTAAATGTATTTGTGTTAATTTTTAAAAAAAATTCTAAGAAGAAAAGAGTTTAACTTCCTACTCAATGCAAGAAATCCAGTTGGAGCATTCCCAGCAGGTAGCTCTCCATCTTCTTTTTGAAGATATCAAAGGTGTCTGAAGAAAGAGACCCCACCACCTCTCTAGAGAATTTGTTCTAGTGCTGAACTGAGCTTATTGTCAATTTTTTCCCCCCTAATGTTGGGTTGAAATCTACCCTCCTGTAACTTAAAGATGGTAGACCAGGCCCTACCTTCTGGGGCAGCAATGAACAAACCTGCCCCCTCCTCTCTGTGACAGCCCTTGAGGTATTTCAAGAGAGGACAACCATAGCCATGGTATGCCTCAGTCCTCTCTTCAGTACGCTGAATTTGCCCAACTCACTCAACTAAAGGGAAGCAACCCTAAGATCGGCCAAGTACAAATGTGGAAGTCAGGTTCAGTAAAATGCAGTGCTCTTTCTCAAGGTAACTGGAAAAGAATCTTCACTGAATATGTCCCAGAGTTGAGATACAAAAGAATTCGCGCTACTTCTACGAAGGATTAATTCTAATATTGATCATCCACACAGACACACAAAGGGTGTCTTTAAAAAGCAACAACTCAGCTGGCTTGCAGTTGTTAGCACACCGTTCGTCAATTCTTTATTTCACATCACCCCAGTGGACTAAGCTGTCCCCACCCACAGTTTCTCCTAGACAAGTTAATAAGATGGAAGGCTCCCTCGAGGCCTGGAGCCAGTGAACATTATCACTTGGAAGCAAGGCAGAAATACTGACAAGTCGGAAATGACTCCAAACCTATTAATTACCCTTTCTTTCCCTGGCACATCTTTGAGAGAAAAGCTTGACAAATTGAAAGGCAGGAGAGATCAGTCTCCCCTGCCCCTTCCTCAGCTAACGAAAGCGAGATCTCCCCTTCCACTTTATCATCAATTAATCCATTACAAATTATCTAAGCACAAGGTGCTTTTTAAGCGTTGGACACAGATGATCTCTGGCCCCATGTTTAAATTTTCATAGATAACAAGCCAATACTTATTGACAAAGCAGGACATATTTATTTATACAGTCCAGTGAATTTTTCAAAAACAAAAACAAGACATCACACTCTTCAGAAACAAATGCATTGAATACAAAAATTAACCTCGGCCTGTTTTCATCAGAAGTGTAGGCAGGCAAGTACACACAAGTTTCCTATTAATTTTTTAGAAAAAGAACTTTGAAGGCACATGTGCTGTTTCTTAAACAAGAAGCCTGCACCACTGGTTCCTTCCTGCAGAAAACAACTGAAGCTTGATTTGAGTTTTTAACAATTGCACTGGTAGACTTTTCATTCGGGTTGCCAGGAATAATTTAGGAATTGCTTTGCTTGTGAGCTTTATATATCAAAGACATGCAATTACACCCAGTGCGTGCACACAGGTATGGGTGTGCAAGCATGTACATGCGTCGCGGGTGGATTGAAATAGTTGCCTCATATTTACCACCCCATAGGGAGCAGCCATTTGGGGGCTATTTTAGAAGCCACAATGAAGTATTTGTATTTGAAGTACCTGTATTTATTATTCATTCCTTTGAAGCATTTACACCTTGCCTTTGAACCAAAAGGACTTACAGAAGAGCTTACAAATGGTTAATTTTGACACTTTTTATCCTTAATGTTTACAATCTAAATAAGACACAATACACAGAGAAACATTTCCAATTTCTGTGCATGGGTGTGAAAGCTGGACAGTAAAGAAAGCTGATAGGGAGAAAATTAACTCATTTGAAATGTGGTGCTGGAAGAGAATTCGACAGATTCCACGTTCTGCCAAAATGACAAAGGCACGGGTCTTAGAGCAACCAGGCCAGAACTCACTGGATGCAAAGATGACTAAACTGAGGTTGTCGTACTTTGGACGTATCATGAGACAACGTCACTCGCTGGAAAAGATGATAATGTTCGCTAAAGTGGGAGGCAGTAGGAAAAGAGGAAGACTGCATTACAGGTGGATTGATTCAAAGAAGGACATCAGGGGGCCCTGAGTTTGCAAAACCTGAGCAGAACAGTTGATGATCAGGTCACCACAAGTCAAAGTTGGCTTGACAGCAAGTAACAACAACAACAGCAGCAACACATAAATGGATGATGTGGGTGCGGCAGAGGTGTATCTAGCAAAAATAGCACCTAGGGCAAGTGTGGAAGTTGTGCCCCATCTCTGGGACCTCCTCCTCCTCCTTCTCTGCCGCTAAATCTTCTGGCACAGTTTTTTTCCACCTCCTGGCATTGGCACCCAGGGTGTGTGCCCTACTTGTCCCACTAGATACGCCTCTAGGGTGCAGGGAGAAGTGGAGAAAATTAAGTTCAGCAACAGCTAATTCCTGGCTGGATGGCAGTTTACTCAGTTGCTCTTCTTCACCAGGGCCGTGGCATCTGGAAGCTGGAAGGGTGGGTTCTCACCCAGCTACTGGGTTGGACAACTATGTGTTCTCATAAAGTTAACTTTCACACTTTCTAGGATTGAAACTTTGCTATGATTTGTATATGAACAGGCGTCTTTTAGTTAAGTAACTGCACAAGTCCAACAATGAGGGTGGCAGGTCATTACTGACCTTCCTAGCTTATTTAATTTTTATTTATTGCTTTCTCTTACCACAGTATATGGGAATTCCTATTTTAGGGTCTCCAAACTGAGTAAGAGACAAACAACAGCAAACAACATTACACTTTCCTTCCACCTCTTCCTCCACCTATCCAACCCAGCACAAAAATCTCACTAATATAATTGATCCTAATTACCCAAGCAGAAGATTTAAATACAGCCTGGCTCGCCCTGCACTTTCTGCTAAAGGCTTCATGAAAAGGCCATTGTATAAATAAATGATTGGATTTCCTATTCAGCTTCTTCAGATCTGACAGCCTTAATTTTGATGCAAAGTAGCCCCTGCCACAGCACAGAAAAAGTCACCACCGCCTACTATGGCTTTATTTTAAAGGTGATTTTTTTATGCTGTCTGGTGTTCCACGGGGCTTTAAAAAAAAGTATTAAACAATCTCCAAAGCCCATTTACCCAAGTAGCCATCATTAAATCATTTGTTCATTTTTTTTATTAGTGTTGCTGTAATTAAAGAGAATCACACTTAAAAAAAAATCTTTAGCAGCACTTATCAAAACTCATCCCTGCAGCCTATCAATTAGGATTACAATAACCCACTCCCCTGTTGCCTTGGCTATTAGCATTTTGATTGAATGTCTGTTGAAAAGTGACTGGAAACAGAAGATTGTGCTCAGAAAGTAATGTCACTTTATTCGCTTTCATTGAAGCTTGTCTAGTTGTCTCCAGGCCCAACTCAAAAAGAGACAAGACAGTTCCAAAAAGCAGCATTTTTTTTCTTTTTTTGTGATGGTGGATTATTTATTCTCCCCACTTTCTCAAGGTGGGTTTATGGCAGGGGCACAAATGCTATTAAACCACTTGACAGCAGAGGTCTTGTTCTCTTCCCAGCTAGAATCAACTCACAATGAGCTCAAATGAACACTCAGCTGTCACCACAAGACAGGCACAGGCTCTCCCCAAACTAAAAATGCTATGTCTCCCCCCGAAATCCCCAGCAGTGGCCTTGGGCAAATGACCTTCCATGAGACATACCACTAGCAAGCTGCCTGCAGTGTTTTGTGTGTGTGTGTGTGTGTGTGTGTGTGTGTGTGTGTTTCACACAGCACCAGCTTCAAGATAGCAGGGACTGAGCAAGCAGCAAACCTACTTCTGAAAGTGATTGTAAATGAAAAGTTGAGAATGCGCTCAGGCCTTGTGTTGCAGTTCTCTCTACACCTTCCATTTTGTTTTTTCTCTCTCTGGAAGTCATCTTCTACGCTTTGGTAAAGGTATCTTAAAACTTTGTAAAGTGGGATGGTCAAGTTGCAATTATTCCCAGTCGAGCTTCTTCCCAAAGAGACACAAAAGATCCACGTTCTCCAACATTTTATAGATGAAAACCAGGATATATGTGACCAAACAACACCAGAATGTGGTCAAAATGGCAAAAATTATTAATGAAGAAGAACTAGAAGCTAGGAGAGGCTGCAGCCAACTGGAAAGGGCAAGATTCCAGCCCTTCCTCTCTGTTAAGTTAACTGAGTTCGGACTACTTTTGCACTTTGAACTGGGGCCCTTTCCGCAACACACCTTTTCACAGAGCTGGGGTGCAGGGATCACACGAGCAGCCTCTAGAGAGAGGCTCCTGCATCCCGGTTCCTTCAGCTCCGCACCTGCCACCTGCTGGTGCGAGAGCCCTGTCTCTTCCTTTCGCGGTGTAGCCTGAGAGTTTCCCAGGCCGCGCTGGGGCAGGAAGTGCGAGCGCCATGGCTCCAGAGCTCCGCACACACAGCAAGTGCACGCGGGACCCCGGATCGATGCGTGATCGTGCACCATTTTCAGCTCACAGCCGAAAATGAAAAAGTGCGCAGTCGGCGCCTGCCAGCCCCTGGAGCATTGCGCAATTGTGAGTGCGTCGTGTGGACTGCTCCTCACATTCGTGCGATGCTCCAGGGGCCCTTTCGCATGGCAAATTCCAAGCAAAAAGGGTCAGGGTTTGCAACAACCAAAGTAAGGAGAAGACAAAGGAATAATATGCAAGGAGGAGTAAGAAACTGGGACATTTTACAATCAGCTGAAAAAGTAGGGTGGCAAAGGATTAATTGAGACTGTTCTTGCCAAACTGTGACTATTGGAGGGTACGAAGATCCCTCGAGTGGGCAGGTGGATGTATCTGGTCTCTATCAATGTACACAGAAGATAAGCAAACATGCAGAATGCATCCCTCTGTCGCATAACCTAGGGAAGGCCACTGTTTTAACAGTTTATGACTGAGACTCAATTTTGTTGTTGTTGTTGGAGTTGTTTGTTTTTCCTGGTACATTTTTAGCCTAAAGAACCAAACTCACCCATTTGCCCTTTTAAAACAGAATAGGATGAACTGTTGTGGAGGACAATAACATTTCTAAGGAAAAGCCTTCGGGAATATGTAATGGGGAGCAACCCTTGACCAGTAATTCTTGGTATGAGAACTGGGGTATTACAAACATGTCCCTGATTTCATCTATGAAATATTACAGCATCAAAAGGCTGTCCCAGATGTTTATAATCTTCTCTGCACAATATGGCAGCACAACTGGAGCAGAGAATCATTTGCTGGTTTCTTGAGGCACCTTGCAGCCACCCAAAACCCTATACAGATATGTTCACTTTACCGCATGGTGACAACTAGCAGATTCTCAGACATGTTGTAGCCCTGATCCATAGGACACCTGATCCACAACTGAAGTCATTTATCAAGGGGATCAGTCTCATCCTTCCATACTGAGACCCAGGCTGGCAAAGTAACAAGAGGAGCCTTGAAGCCCAAATGTGTTGGACCAACCCTTTCCATCATACCCAGCCAGCATGACCATTGGCCTGTGATTCACAGCCAGGACTTGAGTTTCAGCAACCCTAGCATAACATAAATATCTGTATGTGAACTTGCGCTATGCTGTGCCCTTGAAGCTACCCTGCGCAGGCGGTCGGTGCAGATGTCATCATTTCACATCTAGCTATGGGGAGGCAGTCAGACACTTCTCCAATCCTGCTTACTTGCTGCAAAGGTGGCTTCAGGGGTTTTACAGTAAATTGTTGGAGGCCCTTGGGCTCTGCAGAGGGAAGAAGGGAATGCAGCACCCAAAAAAGACCACTCGCATTTTGAAGGGACACTTACATCTGCGTATGTCCCTAACAGAAGTCTGGCCAATGAGTTTTTGCTCAACTCCAGTTTACTTTTCAGAATGCACAAAAAACTAACTGGAAACCTCTGAGCTTAGTGGGAGACACCAATGTGCTTTAGTCTGGCTAATGGACGCCCTTCTGGGACAGTAGAAGTAGGCAGAAGATGCACCCAATGTTCCCAACAGATATCTAGCAAACTCTGAGCAGGCAATGATCTCCCTTCTCTCAGTTGCCTATGTGGTGCAGCAAGAAAGCCGCGTCGTTTCCTGATACTCCTGCCCCTTGTGCCTCCATCTGCCTCCCTCTTCCACTTTGGTGCCAACAGAGAATGGAGGAAAACCTGGAGGACAGGACAAGGCAAATGGCTGTTGGCATTACTCAGGTACATCAGCTGCAGTTGCTGAAGTCCTTGTACTCCCATTCAACAAAGTACCAATTCTTTTCAGATTCATTCCCGCCCTCCGAACTTCCGTTCTGTCCTATCCTCCTCCACAGATTTTTCTCCACCCGCTAACTTCTCCTTTGGCAGACAGCCAAGAGTTTATAATGGTATCAGGTAGCACTACACACACACACACACACACACACACACACACGCACGCACGCACGCACGCACGCACGCACACATACGCACACAAGAGCATTTAGAAAAAGATTTAAAGAGAAAAATAAGAAGAGCATACTACACCGTCGTAGCGGGAAATACTGTATAAGTGCATAGTATTTTACAAATCAAAACAGTTATCAAAAAATGAGACAGTGGGAATATAAAACATAAACCGAGCCCAGAAACGAAAGGGGGTGGATGATGGTGGGGGCAGATCTGGATTAGGCGGTGAAGCACTTGAGATTCTTTTGTCAAGTGGCTTTTGAGCTCACGTAGATAAAGAAACTAACAGAGGTGGACAACTCTGTCAGGGCTGAGGGCCAATTTTTTACTCACAGCGCCCGCTGTTTACTGCTCTGGGGCCAGAAGCAGGGCCAGGCATGGCTACAATGACAGACTCCAATCATCACAGCTCCTTCTGCTGATGCCACCCCCCCAAAAAAAAACCCTACCTCTTAAGCTGGTCAGTGCTTCAACTCAGGGATTTCTGAGGTGCTGGGAATCAATGACCACAGCACTTTCTCAGCTGAGGGGCACATTAAGACAGGCAACCGGGAAGGCCCGTCAGGGTCCTGCTGCAGCAGTTTGTCTCAATGTGTCTAAGATTGAATCAGGACATTGGACTAGACCAGGATGCAAATCCCTGCTTGGTCATGGAAACCTGCTGGGTGACCTTGGGTGTGTCACACTCTCTTGGACTCAGCAAAAACAAACTCTCTCCCCAAACAAATTCTGCCAAGAAAACCCCATAATAGGTTCATCTTAGGGTCACCATAAGTCAAAAATGACTTGAAGACACACAACATCAAACATCACAACTAGGAAAGCACTGCAGTCACCATTTCCCTGCAGTCAATGTTCCTAGTTGGGTTTGGAAAACTCTCCCAAACTATACCTTTCCTCAGAAACAAGTAGATTTATTTTGAGCCAAATATTCAATCATATGCTTGACCCACTTACAAAAAGACCAGGATGTGATTTCAATGGCCTCCACTTTGTCCAGAATTGGAATTTAAAAGATGATAGAATTCTGATTTTTTTCTTTTCTAATGTGTGCATTCCAAGCCTCCTCCAAAACAAGGAATGACAACTTCCAACCTGTACATCTAGTTTAGTCCGCAGGGGTGCTCTGTCCAGCCGATAGAACTTCTTCTGCCTATAACTTTAACCACCCATCCATGACAAAGAGCAAATGAATGCTTAGGAAGGTTTTGGATGGAACAGGAGGCCTCTTTTGTGGGCTAGCAAAGTTTTACCTGCCTGAAAGCCATTATAAGTAAGCAGGGAACAGTTCCTCACAGTGGCTCTAATAAATCCAGGGCATCACTCGCAGGTCTTACCCATTTTACTCTGACAAATCTAAGGTAGGTGCAGCTAACAGTGCATGCGGCTAGGTCAAAGCCCCCTCTTGTGCATTTTGTGTGATACAGACTATAGTCTCCCAAACCCAAATCCAAAATGTATTACATTGGTTTCCTGCTTAGGCTCCATCTTGCAGATGCACCACTTAAGAATCCCTTTCCTCGGCATGCTGCCACATCTCAGAGCAAGTGCACTTAATTCATGTGGTCACATTCTCAAGCACCTGGTTGATACGGATATTTGGTTCACTGTTTACGGCACAAAAAAACGCAATATATTTCAGAGCCCATCACACACTCCGGAGTCTTAACATACCTTTTCCAACTGTTCCAAATGGAAGCCCATCTGCCACCTCGGCTCCTCATCTCCCACCCCTCAGTGTGCCTTCAACCTGCTGCCCCTTCTGACTCAGATGGCCATCTGTAAAGTTATGGCATACTTACAGCCTTTTGAAAAATGGCTGCCACATATATAAATTGTGGGCAGTATATTCCGCTGTCAAACAGACCTCAGCAAAGCTAACATGAGCACATGCAATTCTTCAAAGAACCTTAACAGCAGCCCTGCTAGATCAAACCAAAAGCCTAGCTGGAGGGGTTAATACGACAAGAGGGGTTAACAGGACCCATCTGCTGCCAGAAGCAAATGCCTTTGTGAGTCCCTCAACTTTAAAGGAAGGATTTGCCAGATTCTCTGTCATATTGGAGGAGAGTGAGTTAATGCCATGAGTTAGTGCATGGAGGTGAGTTAATGTAGTATGTGAAGCTGAAACCTCTGTCCTTCCAGCATTGGCTCTATTGAAAAACAAAGCAGATGCTCACCAGGGCTGTACAATCACTCTTGTGCATGGGTTTTTTAGAGCAGTAGAAGTAGTACCACTTTCTCCTGGATTATACACCTCTTGGTTTTATTCTCTGGTGCTTCTCCTCTGCTGTTTCTCTTTCCCTTGTCTTTTTTTTTTTTTTTTGGCCAGGGGTGTGCAAATTGGTTTTAGTCTTCTTCCAGTCCTTCACTATCACTCCGCTCCCCATATTCCATTCAGGTACTAAGTGGCAGGTACACTCTGTGTCCAAAACTCTTTGAATAGTTTTGGGCCCTTCAGTGGGATGCAGCACACAGTGTTGCTGAGATGTCCTGTGATGAAACGAACCTCACAGGTCCGTCTCCAGCCTTGTACACAGGGAAAATTCTTACTGCCTAAAGATGGTACAGTACGCTGCAGACGTGTTTTATTTAACTAAAATGCACTAATATGTTTAAAAAACCAAAATGAGTCCAAGATGCACACTCCTGGGATCCCCTTACCATAAATTATACATTTATAAGTTTTAGCCTTGGAGTTACGCTGGAGACAAACAGTCTCTCCCCTTTTCTGTTGCACACTTGTGCTTTTATTATTATAGACTGATGATTCTATAAAGATGCCAGACCACAAAAACCATGTGGTCATTCTGCCGTAGGTGCAGGAATTTCAAGATCCAGAAATCCATTTTGTCCTGTCTTCCTATAGTTGTGCAAGCCATCAGTTAGGTACATTGTATATCTCAAATAGCTTTCTTGCACACGCCTGCTTCTGTTGTTGGTAGATATGTAATTTCTTCAACAGTTTGATATGTTCAGACTTGTCTGATGGGGAAAGCATCTGTTGCTAATACTACTATTTTATTATTTATCAAACCCATTTCTTCATAGAATGACTAATTCCAGACCCGCAGCTGCTCTCCTCGGCTCTGTGCAGCTGCTACTTATCCAGCGCAGCCAAACCAGTTCCACATTTGTCTGTCTCTTCTCTTATCCTTATTCCTCTGCCTGCGAGCCTTTTTATAAACACCACTACAATTTTAGAAGGACTAATCGCATTGTTCCAGTGCTACAGGCCCAACTGTGGAGGATAGGGAAAGAAGGAGGCAGGGTGAAGTAAAACACTTTTAAGACTGCAATGCTACATCAGCCCCTACCAACCAATAAGCTTCGCATAACACAGTGGAACTTACATCAAGGTAGATGTGTGTTAAGACTGCGCTGTTTTAAAATGTCCCTTCATGATTTCCAAGCGCACAGCTACTTCTCATTGGCCAAAGCAGACATTCTTCTCCATTCCCCCGCTTTTAGTTTGTGCTCTGTTTGCGTAAAATACCCAGTTGACAAAAATGAGAGTGGCTAGCTTTCAGTTCATCACAGGAGATGTATTCTGAGAGACCGGGGGTCAAATCCCAGTTTGAATCTCTGCTTGCCTATGGAAACCCCATTGGGTGACCTTGGGCAGGTCACATTCTCTCAGCCTCAAAGGAAGCCAAAGGCAAATCCCCTCTTGATAAACCTTGCCAAAAAAATCCCTCTAAACCTCTGTGATTGGTTTGCCTTATGGTTCCCATAAGTCAGAAATGATTCAGAGACACAGAATAAGCAAACAAAACCATATAGGGCCTTGTCCTTAAAAATGGCACAATTTAACCTATCTAGGTAGTGTTTCCAATTGGTTCACCTGCAGTTGGTGGAAACACTTGAAGAAGGAACTCTAGAGACTGTAAAGACAGGATGACTTTTTCTTATTATTATCGGCTACATTCACGCTTTGCCTTTCCTCCTCCAAAGAGCAAGGACCACAGCATTCTTCCTCCCCCCATTATACTTCACAGCAATGACCCAACACAGGTCAAGCTGAAATAAAGACTGGCTGAAGGACAGCCGATGGGAGTCTGAGTCTGAGTCAGGAGGCTTCCTCTGCCCATTTTGGATATCTGTGCGTGTCTGTTGGCTTATGGTGATCCCATGAATTTCATGGGGTTCTCTTAGGCAACGAGTACTCAGATGTGTTTTGCCATTACCTTCATCTGAAACGCAGCCTACAGCACCTGGTATTCCTTTGTGGTCTCTCATCCAAGTACTAACCAGACCTAACACTACTTAGCTTCCAAGATCAGACGGGATCTGTTGCCTCCAGGGTATTCAGGCCTCTTCATTTTGGATGGCATGCACTTTTTCTACAGCAACGCTTTATCTCTGGCCAGCTCATTGGTGCTACAAATAGAGGAACTACTCTTAAGAATCACTGGACAAACTTTGTAATTAAAGAGGATTGTGTGTATGTTGCGCTTTTAACTGTGTGTGTATGTTCGTGTGTGTGTGTGTGTGTACATACACACACACAAATTGACAGAGAGACAATGAGAAAACAGCTTGAAATGAAATTTCTGGTAGTAATTCAGACCCTGCCTTAGTTACAGTGCTGCACTATAAAGCAATCCATCCCAACCTGGAGTTCTCCATATCTTCTGAGCCACAATGTCCATCAGCCCCAGTCAGAGAGCATGGAAAAGCATGTGTTGAAAAAGAGGTCTGGGCTCTCTCATGACTCTGTCACCATTTAACCTTGAGGGTAACCAAGAAAGGATCAGTGAGGTTTGCAGAACCACGTAACTGAAATCCAAAGTGGGGTTCCTGAATACGGAAAAACAGCCATGGCAGAAATGAAAAGAAGGCAGTGATGATGAGAAAATGTATACACATACAAACACACAGTTTGCTGTATGTGATCCTGCTTGCGTGGTAAATCTAAAGCAAAATATTAAAAAAAGTTGTAAAGAGCTAAAATCAAACCCTTGTGCATGTGTGTATATGCCTTTAAGTTTCCTGTCAATTTATGGCATCCCCATGAATTTCACAGGGTTTTCTTAGGCAAGGAATACTCAGAGGTACCTGGATGAATGTGAACACCTATTTTGATTAAGTGCTGAAGGTATAGCTGATAGTGCTTTACTTGAATTTAAAAAGATCCCAGTAAATGAAGCAATGGCTGTGACCCTCCTTTCATTCCAGGGTTTTTGTTTTTCATTTTCCAAACCTTGCAGTTTTTAAAAACTATTGTAAGGGGGAGTTTCTAAAAAAAAAAATCTGTTAGCCTCAGAAGAAAAATATGCCAGATGTTCTCACTGAAGTTTAAATATATCTAAATACTGTACCACCAGAATCTAAAATTCACGTCAGTACATATTAATCAAGCCAATCAAAGGTGGGAAATCATACTGGAAGCAACACAAGAAAAACATAATTACAGTAAAGATGCACTTGGCAGCATGAAGCTGAAAAGGAATGGCAGAACTCTTGGGGTTCCCCCTAGCTCAGCTCACCAGAGACAGGTTGCTCCTCAACCCACTTCCGTCCTTGAGCATGTACAAAGGCAGTGTCAAAAGATATATATACACAACTTGTTCCAAGTGCTGGGAGAAAATAACTCAAAAGAGTTCTAATTTACAACAAGGCTTGCAACGGTGGACAGAGAGAGGGTATTTTGGTGGGAATTCAAATGAGGGCCCTACAGGCTTGTCAGTTCAGAATCATCCCATGCTCAGAGGTTTAGAAGTCAAAATTGGAGACCTATGGATGCCGTTAAGCATTGTGCATTAAGCACTAATCACAGCTGCTCACTGCTCGTCATTCACATCTATACACACACAGCCATGCAACATATGTTTCCGTTTGGAAATTAAAACAGAAGTCTTAGCTAAAGTCTAAGCTGTTCCCAGATCAAGGTGAAATACAGGGATTATTCCTTCTCACCTCCTTAAGGACATATGATAAAGAACATTTAATCTAGCCCCACTAGCTCCTAGCCAGAAGGTTGGTGCAAAGCAGAGGAGGGTGAGTCCCGGTCCCACAGCAACTGGCACGGAAGGAGGAAACTAACTATATAAATATCTAGAAACCACCACCACCCTCCGGGAGTTTTTGCAAGTTGCAGCAACAAATCCATTAAACCAGGGCTTTCCAAACGGTGTGCCGTGACACATTAGTGTGTCACCTGAGGTGTGTAGGTGTTCACCTACAATCTTGGAAATGTATGTTATTATTTATAAATCGTATTTTTAAAAAATATATGAAAGATTTTCATGAGATATATTGTGTCCCCATACATTTTGTTATTACAGTTTATGTACGCGTCTGTATCTCTTATAAGAGGTTAGTTTATCCTCCGGTTTGCTAGTAAATCTGGAATTACTGTGTCGCAAAATGATGCGTGTCTAAAAAGTGTGTCACCAACATGAAAAGTTTGGAAAGCTCTGCATTAAGCAAGCTGCTACTATCCAAGGGGAGCTACTATCCAAGGGGAGCTAGCCCTTTCCTCTTGCCCGGAGTTGAGCCCACCAAAACTGAAGGAATTGAAACATCTTTCCTATACACCAAAATGAATGAGGGGTATACTGAAACTCTACATCACCACCCTCTTTCCTCTCAACAGGGTGTGGCTTGTGCCATCCATCTATTCACCTGGAACCTGTGACATGGACCAGGACTCTGCAAGATCAGAGTCTGAATCCCCACTTAGCATGGAAATGCATAAGGTGACTCTGGGATCTCTCTGTCTCAGCAGACGGCTGCGGCAAACTCCCATTGAACAAATCTTGCCTGGAAAATCCCATGTTAAGTTTGCGTTACGGTTGCCATAGATTGGAATTGACTTAAACAACAACAGACATCATGCAAATGACACCCAAAGTCAGATGTGTGTATCAGACAGAAGGGTCTGATCCATTATGCTTTCACAGGGATCAGAATGGCAGAGGACTGCTGCCATTTCCAAAATTCAGAGGAGGGAAAGGTACCGTGCAAACTAGCTTTCAGCAAAAATGGCCAGCATCAGCAAAATGGCCAACTTTTTCAAGGACACTCCAAATATCACTGTGAGTGTGATCCTCGCTGATGGTATTTATCCTGGACTAAATAATCCAAACATCCAGATATCATTTAGTCAGTAAATTCTAGGACAATGCAGCCTTCTGCACTAGGGGCAAAAATAAATAAATAAATAAATAACCTGACAAACTATATGGGAACTGCTTTTACGGCCTTTATCTCTGTTGTTGTTATAACAGTCTTTCATGGGAACTAAAGATGAGACACAACTAATTGTCCACAGTCTTCTTTTAAGACCTTGGCTGGATGAGCAAGACTTTGAACCAACCAATCTACCTTTTTCCCTAGGGGACTGTGAAATGGATAGCCTCTAGCACCAATAAACCATCATTCTTCTGCCGTAAAGTACAAGGTGTATTATCGGGGGATGCTGTGTATTTTCTCTGTGTCTGTTCTATACTCAGCACTATATTCCATCCACACCTTCTGTTACTGTTTTAAATGGTGTGGTTTTAACAAGGAAGTGATTTACAGGACAGCTCAACCTATTTGGTCATCACATCTTTACTGTACCCTGTGCATCATTTTCTTTGCCTATTCACTTATATTTTTAAATTAGTCTTTTAGGTTTCATTAAAACACTTTTCTGACTGTGTTTCCCTGCCATCCAAAATATTAAAAGAATACTGAAATACTTGTTGTGTGCCTTCGAGTAGTTTCTGACTTACGATGAACCTAAGGTGAACCTATGATGAGATTTTCTGGGGCTGAGAGTGTGTGACACATCCAACATCTCCCAGTGGGTTTGCATGGATAAGCAGGGAATCAAACCCTGGTCTCCAGGTTCATAGTCTAAGACTCAAACCACTATACCATGCTGGCTCTCTACTGAAATACTACTTTATACTCCTATAATACAACATATATATTTAATTTTAAAATATATTTCAGTTTTATTACTAAGAATAAATCTAAGGGCATCTACAGTTATGAGCAAACAAAAAACAAAAACAAACAAACAAATCAGACTGTCAACAGTGAGAAACAAAGAAGTAGAACTGGGAACATATGCAAGGTTTCCAGTAAAATTTGATTAAGTTAATCCAATGGCAGTTCCATAATAAATACCTCATCTGGAAGTACTCTTCACCACAGTTTATGATTTGCTCCAACAGAAATAGAAATCTGATTTGTTTTGTCTTGTTTAAAAAAGAGAAAGATAGACACCTTCTGAATTCTAGGTCAAGAAATAGATTCCATTTTTAATTTAATAGTGTATATAACTGCGCCTATGTTGATTTCAAAATCCAGAGCTCTAAGAGTACAGCCTTCGGTAAAACAACCCCCCAAAAAAGCCCTCAAATATAATCAAAAGGAATATATTCACATAACTTTGGTCCACTCTATTGGGGAATAATTTGATTGTTTAATTCCTGGAGAGTCTGTGGAACTACCACTAAGACTCACCCTGCAAATGTAAATCACAACCACATGCCCAAGAAGTCTAATATAGAATCACAGAAGGAGTTGGAAGGAGCCACAAGGGCAACTATGTTTTGATAAA
Source organism: Iguana delicatissima (assembly GCA_948472985.1). NCBI lineage: Eukaryota > Metazoa > Chordata > Lepidosauria > Squamata > Iguanidae > Iguana > Iguana delicatissima. The sequence continues at coordinate 691,851 of CAOKZL010000007.1, forward strand.
CAGGGGGAAAAAGTAGGCTGCTGGGTTGCAAAGGGGGACAGGTGAGCAAATCTCTGGCAGAAGCCGATTCACTCATCTATTCGTCACCCAAAGATGACGTCCCCTGCTAAGTGGTGGAGAGAAAGGCAGAGGAAGACATGACTCACCAGCAACCTGGCTTAATGCTCCAGTAGATACAGCTTTGCTCAATGATACAACAGGCTTCTTTTGAATGTAGCTATTTTTAAAGTGGCGGGAGGTGGAGTGGCCGGTCAGGGAAGGATCAGCACAAAAAGGCATTAACCCATCTGTTAATTGAAAGCCAAAGTGCTTTCACATTCCCTTCGCAAAGTAGCAAAATGATGCGATCGCACTCGCTAGGATTTCTATGTACGTCCATTGAGATAGAACAATGATTTCTTTTTAAAAAGGCCTTTCTTTGAAAAAAAGAAATAAGTCAGATTTTAATCCTGAGCTTTCAAAGCCTCCCTTTCACAGCTCACTGGTCTGAGCTACCGGAGCAGGCACTGGCCTTTCTCCAAATCAACACCTGCTGTATCCCAAATTTATTTCTGAAACATACAGCAGTATCAGCAAAGGTAAATGCCAAAATGTATTTCTTGCTTGATATTTATAGCACTATTATTGGCTGGGAACAAGAGGATCCCCAGCTTTGACCCAGGAATGGGGAGGGGGTCGCCATCAACCTCCTATGTTGCATCGGCTGCATGGAGGCACTGAGACCTGCTTCTATACATGTGGGCAGGAGGGCGCGGGTATAATCGCAATGCCAGCACCCCAGTCACCCTTAGGAATGCACAGGAATGCACAAGAGAGATGTGGGAAACAAACACTCGGGCAACCCAGCTGCCCTGGTTGCCCCAGTGAGGATGTATCGCTACTGATTTCAATGGGGGGTTTGCTTTCACCATAATTTGGGGGCAATCATCTCTCGGTTGGGGATGTTCCCTGTCATTTTGTGGTCAAGGAAGTTAACAAAAGTCTTCTCCCCTGACACCTCCTTTAATTAAAAAGGGAAGAGAAAGGCAGATCTTCTGCATCTTCATGCCGCACATAAATACGAGTCAGATCGCTTTTTACAAAACCCATTAAAAACCACACTCAGAAATGACAATGTAGAACAAATTGTTCAGTATGTTAAAATATTTTATGTAACATTTTCCTCGATGCTGGAGGGGATCTGCCTGTTTTCTCAAGGCTGCCTGCTGATTTATTACACTTGGCATCTTTAATACTATTCACTGCATTAAATCTGTCTATGTAAATGTTGCATTTTGTTCTTCCCCTCCGTGCACACTTGGATTTCTACCAATTAATGTTTTGAAACCATCCCACATGACTTGAAAATACAACCTGATAATATCTCTGCTCTTGCAGTTCTGAGATTGTACAAACAGCAATAATGCTCAGTGAATTAATTCGTAAGGGGAAGGAGGGGGAATGGCCCAGTTCGAATCCAAAGCACACCATAGGGTGTTTCTCATATACAACATCCCCAAAATCTCAGCAGATACAGGATTCTACATATAATGTCTAGTGCCTGTTATATCTTGTTTGTGTCTTCAGCAATGAGTTCTTTTAAAGCTCGGACTCCAAAGTTAAGATGACAAAACCTAGAAGAGAGTACCTTTTTTCTTCCTGGACAAATTCTTTTAAGGTTAAAAAAAAAAGCCTCAACAAAATGAAAATGTGAGCCTGCCAGTAGTATATAATTACAGCTCGGTTTATTCACTTCTTCCTTATCAATTTCTAAAGCCATTAAAATAACCTAAAATGTTTCTGTACTAATTCTCTTCTCCTTTGCTACCTTCTGGAGAATCCAGCTGTTTGGCTCTTCCCTCCAACTTTCCGGAAGTGATTTCCCGTTACTGATCTAAAATTAAGCAATAAGGTATGATAGGCGGCATACAAAAAGATGGGCAATTATTCTGCACACCAGGTGGTGACACGCAGCACAGGAGGTAGAGGTCAACGGAGTGGAATCACGGAAGATGTTCACTAATTGGTCAGATTAGGCTTTGGAAGGTTCACACCACAAGATTCTTCAGAGACCCAGGAAAATGCAGAGACATCGTTTTAGGAAAATGCAGCTTTAATGCAATTTTAGTATCAAAAAATACTGCTACTGGGAGCCTATGAGACTGGGACGCCATGTCAAGATTTGCATATGTGAAGAGAAATGGGGAGACAAAGATAAAATCGGCTCTAAATAAAATTGTGGTCAGAACTACGAACCTTTCCAACTCTGCAATTCTATGATAGTCTATAATCCAGAAGGAAGGATCCAGAGTTTTTGGCTTCCCCTTCTGACTGGTGTGAAGGAAACAATGCAGGCAGACATGTGTGCATTGGTGCACATGTCTGCTCATGCACACACAGACTCTAGACATCTATCTCTTGATGACACTCAGATGTATATGTCAACTCAGATTCTAGTATGCTACAACTTCCTGGAAAACATTTAAGTGCACAGCAGCCATATTATTTCAGCATGGGGCTGACATTTCTGCGTTATTTATATTTCTGTACACACTTTCAGTTGGCTCTTCATTTGAGGACCATGTCGGCTCTTCTGTTGAGAGCCAGCAGGGTATAGTGGCAAGCAGAGATTCAAAGCCTGGGCTCTCAAAGTCGTAATCCAACACTAAGCAATAGCAACCGCCCCTGAACAATTACGACAAGAAAACCCAGTGATACATTTGCCTTAGGGCTGTCGTAAGTCAGAAATGACTTATGTTCTAAGATGATCACAGGTCCAAAAAACATACCTAGCCAAGATCTGCCTTCCTTTCTCCCCTTGGAGCTCCCTCTCCCTTTCCTATATATTCTTCCCCAGCACGGAGAACGCTGGCCAAGGCAAAACGGAAAAAGAGGGGGTGAGGGAAGTCTCGGGTGAGTTCTCCAGGCTGAGGCAAAAGGCATAGCAAAGAGAGGAGGAACTCCAGAGAGGGAAAGGAGGGCTTATCAAACAGCAGGGCTTTTTTTGAGCGCCCCCGGCATTAGTGCCCAGGGCACACGCCCTACTTGCCCCATCCTAGATAAGCTGCTGTGCTCAGGCCACCATTTGCACCATGGGCTAATCATTACTCTCAGCATAAAGTGAATAACACAAGAATGAGCACAGTCAGTTCACAGACCAAGCAGCCGGGGGCAGCTCTCCCACCACCAGCCCCTCATCTCTCCCGCTGAGAATGACTACAACACAAAGTGGTCATGGAAAGGTAGGGGTGCGCATGAGAGAGAGAGAAAAGAAAAAGAGAGAGAGAGGACAGCTGCGGTTTGTGAAAACCTATGCTATTATTAGTCTTTTACAAGCCACAGAACTCTGCTGAAAACAAAGAGTTTTAAGCAGCCATGATGGCTACTGCAGGTGATATCAAGAAAAGTGAAATGAGGGGGCCCTTCAAAGCCTTAATGAATCCTTGCTTAATTTTCTCCCTTAATTTTCAATTAAATAGCATTAATGAAAAGCACCAGGTTCCTCAACCCTGATGGAAAATGAATTAAATGGTGAATTAGATGGGAGGGAGTGACATTCACCAACTTTGCTCAGCCGCCCGTGCAACTGGCAGGCCCTATTCATACCAGGAAGGAGGAACTTTCACGCCAATTTGAATGCTGCCATTTCTGATCTGGAAACTGATCGGTTCCCACATGGATCAACAGTTTCTCAACTCTTGGTGGCAGCCAACTGGTTTGTATTTATGTGAACACGTGCACGCTTATTGCTGGATGAGGGCATTTATGATTACAGTCATTAAGCACTATGTATATTAGAAGTTCTTGACTACATCAATACTTTATAATTAATCTTTGTACTGTGCTTAGAGAGCATGTAAATATGTCACGCAGCATAACCAAAAGCTAAGCTCTATAAACCCAGGTAGGATTTATGATCTATCAAACCCTGCAGTATGAAGAAACCACACTCAGCACCCTGTGTTTAAGCAAGAACAACATCAGCTCTACACCCATTTTTGTTTTGAATTCACATTTTACAAATTATTTTTGTAGGGAGATACATTCAAGATATATTTCTTTTTCACATCTGGTAAAACATCTGGTGATGTTTCATATTATATAGTGTTACTAGCATACATGTTCAAGAGGTGCACAGTTCAATCTGGCAATTCATGCCCCTTACGTATAGACGTATCTTCAACTTAGCAGACTGAAAAACTAAGAAGTAGTAAAAATTAGCTACAATTATTTGTAAAAGACTTCTCAAGTAATTTTTTTGTTTTGCAAATTTCTTTACTATAGATTTCTAACATTTACCTCACTGTAACCCTTTGTCTCTCTCTTTCTTTCTCTCTGCTTAATATTTTTTATTGGATTTAACATTAGATTAGGAGGGACATGAACAAAATCATGAGTCATCTGAAAATCAAAATCAACTACACAACTGAATTCAACAAATCCATAACAAAGATGTGACACTACCCCTTTCCATAAAGCTAAATGAATAATTTGAGGAACAAATCTTTTTCTGTTTGTATTGACATGGGAAACAAAACAAGCCAAATTGCTAAAACAGTTCAATAGTTTCCATTGTTTCTGACACTTCCTCTGTGTGTGTATATGTGCCTTCAAAGTCACTTGCTGACTTATGCCAAGCTCAAGAATTTCATAGGGTTTTCTTAGGCAAGGAATGTTCAGAAGTGGTTTTCCCAGTTCATTCCTCTGAAATCTAGTCTACAGCACCTGGTATTTGTTGGTGGTCTTCCACCCACGTACTAACCAGGGCTGACCCTTCTTAGCTTCCAAGATCAGATGGGATCTGAACAGGCTGAATAAAATTGTTAAGCTCCAAAGGATTTGATAAAATGTCATGTTCTAAATCTGGAGCCAGAATGAGGCCCTTAAGAAGAGGGCATTCCACAGCCTGGGCATTGCAAGGACAAATATGCTTTCTCAAAGTACTTGCACCAATGTAACTTCACTGTTGCCTGGTCTTTTTGCTGTCTTCTGTCTTTTCTCTTTACAAATCGTTTTTATGATTTGTTTGGCTGTTATGTGTGTATATGTGCCTTCAATTCAACTGTCAACTTTGCGACTCCATGATTTTCACAGGGTTTTCTTAGGCAAGCAATACTCAGAGGTGGCTTGCCATTGCTTTCCTCTGATGGGATCTGGTGCTAGTTAGTTTCTCCATTAAAGCCCATTCCGTAATTTATTTTTCCATTCACCTACTGACAATCTCATTGCACTCTACCGATTTTTTACAACTGTCACCAAGCCTGACAAACTCATGAAAGGAATCAAAGTCAGATACAGATGAGTTGCTGCCATAAAACAACTGTGGCCCTTATTCCACTGGAAATGTCATCTCTTTACTGTATGCTCAAAAGACCCATACTGCTTTCTGGGCTTACATTCATATGCTCAGTTAGCAAGGCCTGCAGAACATATCACGGATGCTCAATGGTGCCAAATGTGGTATAATACCTAGTGCTGGAGTATCTGGGTCTTTGCCGTGAAGCGTTCTGGACAGGTTTTGGCAAGCTATGGTCTTCTACTTGTACGGATAATTCAGGACAACTACATGTCTACCACCTGAAGTGATTTTCAAAGTAAAAGAGATCAAAAGCTATGTACAGGTATGTGTTTCTAAAACCTGGGTTTCAGAAGCAGAAACTGGAAGGCAGAAACACAGCCAAACGAAAACAGAGGTGAATGCCAAATTAGGCAACAGAACTACATCGTCTGATTTTTTTTTTTTTGTAAATTTCCGCAGGATAATTCTTTCTTTAAAAAAAAAAGTGCATGACTTTCTTTTTGCTTGAGCCAGACAGCAATAAACAAACAATGGCAGCAATTCTTAATCATCTTTATATGGTGTAGATAAAAATGTCAATTAGAATTTCAGAGGTCGGCTACACAAGTGAATTCCTGGCATTCGTACAGAACAATGAAAGGCTATTTTTCTCCTTAGAAAAACATTATCCTGAGCCGGAGCTTAGACAATATCTCACCAACAACATCATTCCTGTCTCCTCCAATAAACAGAGTGATTACACCAATTGGCCAAAGCTAGACAATTACTTTTATTTATCGAGATTTGCTGGAAGCCAAATTCCCCATCCTTCTTTAAAAGCAAAATCTCAAAAAAGGAAAGGAGGGTGATGGTGTGGGGAAGGAGAGAAGTTATTCAGGGGTTCTGTGGCTGAGTTATGTTCCCCTTAAATCTCTCTGATGATAAATGGGACATTTCTACCTTTCACGCACACATCCCAGAATCAGGTAAACCAGTAAATCAGGGTTCATCTGAATGACAAGGCAATAGCCAGCCAGGAACAGGGGTTGGGTGGGAGATGAGTAAGGCAACAACAGTAATATGATGCTAAGTCAGCTCATGATGGGGAGCCTCTCTCCACCATCTCAAGGTGAGGTACTCCCTACTAGAGCAACCAGAGCTCCAAAGTATGTCCTCTTCCCTTCCTGTCTTAGTCGCAAGCTGTTCCTGTCACTTCTGTCAAAATACCAGAAGCAGAGCCCATCAGATTCTTAATAGCCTTCTTAGACCACGTGGGCCTTTGCTATTGATCCTCCTTGTATCTTTATAGCTTCCAGGCTTCCACCTTCCTGTCTGCCTATTCTCCAGGAGAAATAATGCCCTCGGTAGCTTTTTAGTACTGGCTCCTGATGTGCTTTGATTTATTCCTGATTTTGGTCTTGTGCCTGGTTTCTGCCTGCTAGTTTGCAATCCTGACTACTGGTCTCTGGGTTCTGTGAAGATGCAATAGGACAACCACCATATACACTGTTCCCTGTGCCTTAAAAGAAAAGTGGGGTGGAACTCCTAGACTCAAAAATCAACCAAGGGGTATCCAATCTAGTTTTTTTTAAGCAACATTGCCACCCCGAGGTTCCACATCCCATTGGTGTTCTTAGGTTCAACTCATAAAGAGTCAAAATGCTCTAGCCAACCCCACCTGCAGTACCAAAATTTCAGAAGTGCTTAGAAAAGCATATCAGCAGAGTCCTTGTCCAATTCTAACCAGAAGAGTTGGGACAGCTCAGCCACTGGGATAAACCCAGCTCTTCTAGGGGCTGAAATTGTCCCTCTAAGTTTTCTTTGCTTGTGACACCACTGTTGGCTTTTGTAGGATTTCCCCCCTGCATTCTAAAAGTCTGATATGCTCTTCTAAGGCTTAGTGACAGCAGGAAGAACTTTAAGCTATGCTATGCCAATGTTTTCCTTACCACTTTATTCCTCACTAACATTTCCGCCTGGAATGTGCCTCCTTGAGGACTTTGATTATGAATTTTGGCCCTTAGGTTGAGAAAGGTGTCCTACCTGGTAAGGTATTGCTAAAACCCTTCCAGGTTGCTTGAGATCTCCTTAGGTGCCCACATAAATGGAGGACATCATCTGGGGAGGGAAGGCAGAGAATATCTGACCAGATTTCACAGAGACAGCCAGACCCCACCAGCTTCTGTGGCTGGCCCTGAACACCTTGCTTGGCACGCTCAGCAGGAGCCAGTGTGCCTTTTGGAGCTCTCTGGCCTAATGAAGTTAAGAAGGACATCATCTTGAGAGATCCTTTCCAGCCCACAAGATCAATAACTACTGCTGAGGTTAAGATTTTATCTAAGAGGCTGCAAGGATAACAAAATAAACTTTTTCTCCTTTCCAATTACTTAATCCTTTCGAGATTGATTTTGGTCATTTTTTTTCTTCTCTCAAAAAGGGGCTCGATCAACTTTTTACAGAGAGTCAAGAAAACTCTCTTAACGTGCTATTTACCCCAGCATATCCACTGGCTTTTCTATTACTGCTGCTGCTGGTGGACTTAAAAAGAGAAAGAGAGCAGAGGCCCATTCACACAGCACAGTTACAGCACTGTGATCCCACTCTAACTGCCCTGGTTCTATCTTGTGTAATCCTATGATTGGCAGGTTTAGATGGACATTTAGAATTTTCTGCCAGAAAGCTCCAGTGCCTCACCAAACTACAAAGGCCAGGATTTCACAGAGTAAAAACATGGCTATCACAGAGCTGTAAACAGTACTGTGTGAACGAGCTCTAACCTCAGATTTCCTAATTTCACTTTATCCCAATCTGTCCATGAATTACCACTCTGCTTGCCCACATGCTGAAAGTTGCCAGGTGGCCCCTCATCCAGAAGGAATCATGATTTCCTCCAGGAAACTGAAGGACTAAACCAGTTCTTGGAAATGTTGTATTTTTGGAATACAATTCTAAGACTCCCACCCAGAATGGCCTTTGGTATTCTCCTAGCTCTAGAAAGCAATCAACAGGGCCGAACTCCCCAGAGGGCACAATCCCCCAGGTCATCATCCTATGCAAGCCACACTGAAGATCCTTCCACGCTACGCAATTATAGCACTATGCTGCTTCTTCAATCACCACGTTTCCATTCTGTGAAATCCTAGGGTTGTAGTTTGGTGAAGCACTAGAGTCTCTGGCTGAGAATTCTGAATACCTCTCCCTAAATTGACAATCCCAGCACTCTTCAAGACCGTGGCAGTTAAAATCGCAGCACTATTTGACAGGTTAGGGACCAAAGCAGTGTCAAAAAGCAGAAACCATCAAAAATTGGAACCCAGACTGAACAGAAAAGATTGCGGTAAGTGAGCAGAGAGAGAAAAAGCAGTGTGCCATGGTCACTTTTTGATGATTCACTCTTTCCATGCTTTGCAATTACAACCAGAGCTTGCATGTTCAACACCACACATCAAAATATGAGCTCTGGTTGTAATTAAAAAGGTTTAAAAGAGAAGATCACCGAAAAGTGGACCATCAACAAGCAGGGGATGCATGTAATTGTACAGTATGGAAGTTTCAACAGTTCCCCACCACAAAAAAAAAGAAGTCTTTTTGCAGAAGAAATGATTGGTGGATGGTACCCAAAAGTCAATATAACTTATTAATGTGGGCAGGGGCAGTACTAGGAACACTCTAGAAAGCAAACTAAAAGTAACAACTGGAGCATTCCCTTTCTCAAGGATATTCCCTCATTTTCTTCACCTAAATGTAGATTTTAAACATCACATCGACCTGCAAAACAGAAATATGCCTTGGATTCATTTGATCATCTTGTTTTATCCAATGTGCTCCTAACTGAGAAGTGGTTAATGACAACTAAACATCACATTTTATCCCTTTCCCCCAAAGAGCTCAGAGCGGCCCAGAGTTTTAATCCTCACAACATCCCAGTATGGTAGGCTTGTCTGAGAAACTGTGACTAATCCAAGATCAACTGGTAAGTCGTATGGCTGTGGGGACTTCTTAGCACAAACCTAGCACAACCTCTTTTGCACGGCAGACAACCTCCCATAACCCATTAACTTCAGCTAGGCTGACCAAGGCCAGTGGTAGAAGTGAGCTTTATGCGAGCAAAAACTTGGGAAACATCATACACGTAAAGGTATGATTTATTAACGACACTACTGAACAGTAACAATGGGGAGGAGCTCAGAGCAACAGCACGGGAACCTTACCTTTTGGACTACAGCTCCCACAGTCCACTAGTATGTTCGGCCATTGAGAGATTCTGCAAATGGTAGCTCCCCAAGAACAACTTTTCCCCCAAGTTCTGAACACAAAATAGTAGAAAGTAAGCCAATGGAGGCAATAATCAGTCTCCACAGAGAGATGGATAACCCTCTCCCTGAACAGAAGCTGTGTACTCAAATTTAGCAAACTCTTCCTTCTCTGAGTCCTGGACAAAAGAAAGGTGCCTCTGCCAAAAAACGCAAAAGGGGGTTGACGGCTTGTCATTTTCAGGCCTCTTAATAGGGCCAGCATATCTGGTCTGGCTGATATGGCACTATGGAATAGATCCAAACTGGTTCCCTGGGCAACGTCTCCAGGGCTCTCGTGTAAAAACCTGCAAGCACGCTTCAGACTTCCGGCTCTGTTCCTCAAATGGATCGGCCTACTTTAGCCAGTCACCTTCCTTGCACGGGCATGGACAGGCCTCTTCCCAGCTTCTGCTGAGTAAGCAGCTTGCCCTGAAAAATCCTTGGGATCTTTCGCATGCAGCTCACACAAATAATGCCAAACGTGCTCTGAGATGACCCACGGTAAATCGTGACTGAAGCAAATCAGGAGCCAGGAAAAGTCAGCTAAATCTAAGCCTGCCCTGCTTCTAAAGAAAGGGGCTTTTGCCAGTTTGCCTTAAAGATCCCCTCAGAAGTCAATAGTGTCCTCCGCAGACACGAGCCCTAATCAGCCGTTGTTAACTCCGTGCCAGATAAGATAAATGGAAAGATGTTTTGACAGGCGATTTTGCCCTGAGAGGGCTTGTCGCTCACACCCACAAGCTGCCAACGGTAGGTTTCCAAAACACTTTATTCCACCTTTCCCTGAACCATGCAGCAGATGCAGTCGCCTCTCAGGATGAAAAACAGAGCACAATATTCACACACACACACACACACACACACCCCTCTTCAAAGAACTGGTAGCTTTAGGTGGTGCAAGAGCAGCAACATCTAGGATCACCTTGGAAGCTATCATGAAAAGGCAGTAACTGACCCAATTTCAGAAAACAAGAGAGGGCTGATTAGCGTGGAGGGAAGAGGAAGAGATCTGAGGAATGGCACCCAGCTCATGAACCTTACCAGAAAGGGATGGGAGTGGAAAGATCCCAGCGGGGTAGGTGGCCTTCCCTGTATTTCAGCTCCTTCCTTTAACCCCAAAATCGGAGCAAGGGATTCCAGGAAAACAAAGGGTCAGCAAGTATCCCTGTGGGTGTCAGGGTCCTAATTCAATGTGTCACAGAGGTGAGAACAAATGCAGCCTCTTGTCAGTCGGCCAGGAAGGGCAAAAGAGGCAGGGGAAGAAGCAGGGAGGGGAAGCAGTAATGTGGGAGCTCTAGGGCACTGTTTTCTGCATCGGAAGCCTCCACAGCATGGTGTAGTGACTTCAGTGCTGAGAGGCCAGGGTTTAAATCCCCTTTCAGCCATGAAAACCAGCTGGGTGATCTTGGGCAAGTCACACTTTCTCAGCCTCAGAGGAAGGCAAAGGCAAAACTCCTCTGAACAAACCCAGCCAAGAAAACCCTGCGATAGGGTTGCCGTAAGTCGGAAACAACTTGAAGGCACACAAGAAAAACAACAAACATGCCACATAAAAGTGGCTTCTGGTATCTGGCCACACAATTCCCAGTGCATTATTAAAAGGGCAAAAATAGATGCACTAAGAAGAATTTCTTGACTGCAAGAGCTGTTTGACGGTGGAGTGGATGGCTGTGAAGGATGAGCAGACTCCTTTCTTTAAAGCAAGAGTTTAGAGGGCCATTTCTCAGGAATGCTGTAGTTGTGCATTCCTGTACAACAGGGAGAGAGACAAGATGGTCCTTGTGCCCCTTCCAGCACCATGAGTCTCCGAACTGGGCACAGAATCAAGCTGCTGCCAAGGCCAGTTCTGCTATGAAGCGGCGTGAAGCAGCCACCTCAAGCAGCAGACACTGCAGGGTAAGAAAGTGGCAAGAAGGCACAGGAGGGCAGAGTTGTGTGTGCCACGCAGGCTGCCCCACAACCCTTAAGCTAACATGCAGTGGAGTGGGGGACATTAATGTGTTGTGTTGCTGCTGCTGCTGCTGTTGTAGTTGTTGTTGTCATTTCCAACTTGTGGTAAGCCTACGACAAATCTATCATGAGGGTTTTTTTGGCAAGATTTGTTCAGAGCGGGTTTGCCTTTGCCTTCCTCTGAGGCTGAGAGAATGTCACTCGTCCAAGGTCACCCAGTGGCTTTCGATGGCTGAGAGGGGATTTGAACCCTGGTCCCCAGAGTCAGAGTCCAAGGCTCAAAGCACTACACCATGCTGGCTCTAATTAATCTGTAATCTGCATTAAACTATAATTTACCACCCAATCCAATCGTCTCTCATATGCAAAAAGGGCAGTATTATCTTTTGTCTCAGGCAGTGATAAGTCTTTGACCAGCCCTGGTAGCTGAAGGAGAGGTGATAATTTAAAATACAGAACTGGGAAGGTGGGATGGTATCCGAATGATCCCATTTGCAGCAAAAGAAAACAGAAACGCTGCTATCTGCACGCAATTTTCCAAGGTAACCTCTACCTGGGAAGGACAAGAAAAAACAGCTGGAGATCAGCACTGCTGAGGAGGGGATTCTCTGCAGAGGAAAAATTCAGTACTTCCTCTGACCTCTCCATGTCCCATCATTTAAAATGCCCCTCCCATACATTTCCATATTATATGCTGATCCCGGGACATGCATTTCTATGCCACAATACAGGCCCGCTTCCTGACCTTGCCCATCTCTGATGATCAAAGAGCACATCGCTATTGGTAATGATCACTGCATGACAATATCTTTTGTACTGCTCCTAATTTGCAATGTACTCAATAATCCTTATCTTGGTATGTCCTTGTAGAAAGCACACACCAGGTATTTCAATTTTGGTCCCCCCTCACATCCCATGGAGAAGGAACTGCGACTGACGCTCCCTGATCACCAATCCCTCCCATTCACCCACCCCTACTTAATTGCTGTTTGGAATTGCTTTCTCAATACAGTTGAGAAAAATACTGACAACTACCTGCTACTGTTACAAGTCAACTCTGAAACTTTGGGAAATAGATCTATTACACTGTGTACCTTGCAAAGGTTATTCCATTTGCCTTCTTTTCTGCGACTATCAAGAAGGAATACACACTTAAGCCTACTCCTGCCTTTTTGTCTCCTTTGCTAAAATGGCCAACTGATGTGCTGGATACATACTCACATTCTACCTGTTTCTTCTCTTTTCCTTTCTCTTCTCAAACTTCTCTCTGGTCCATCACAAGCACACACAAAGACACAGACATATATACACACATATACATTTCTTTTGCACCTGGCCTTCAACTCAGCCCTAGACCGGTGGTACTCAACATGATGGCTGGTGCACTGGAGCCTGAAGTTTCCAGAGAACTATGTGGATATGACGACAATGTGAGCCAGACTGGTATACAACTGACTACAATTCTGGAAGATCAAGGTTCAAATCCCCACTGAGCCCTGGAAACCCACTGGGTGACTCTAGGCAAGGTTACACTCTCTCAGCATCAGAAAAAGGCACTGGCGAACACCCTCTGAACAAATCTAAGATTTTCCTTGTCTTATCTATTGTAACACTGAGACCTCTTCATTAGTATCTAAGCATCCCTTCACAGTATCTAAATAAAAATGGTTGGTTTTGCCCTCGTGTCTGTTATTTTGTACTTAGCACATGTTGTTGCGTGCCCTCGGGTCATTTCCAACTTATGGTGTGACCCTAAGACAAATTTATCACAGGGTTTCCTTGGCAAGAACTGTTTGGAGAAGGTTTGTCACTGCCTTCTTTTCTCAATGGCAAATGTTCTCTGAATAAATCTTGTCAAGAAAGCCCTGTGACAGGCTCACCATCGGGTTGCTGTAGGTCATAAATGAGTAGAAGGTACACAACAACACATGGTATAATATGGCACAAATATTATACCGATGCCTGCGATACCACAGAAAAAGCGTGAGGGTAGCAAACCAGATAGCTTGGGAAACTGTGCTAGCCATCTCTCTTTTTAAACCCCTCAACAATCCTTTTTCCTCCTCTACATATCCACTCTTACTGGGTGAGGAGAAAGATTATTTCACTTCCCAAGCTAGGGCACTACATCTACAACAACCCCGTGAGGTTGATTATTCTTAGTCCCCCATTTTACAGACACCAAAGCATGAACTCAAAATTTAGGTCAGTACTAGTTAAAACGTAAGCATCAGAAAGAAAATACAATGCTGGCCATTTTCACAGAAAAGTCTCTTGACTCCTCCAGCTGCCCTGGCACTGGGACGATTTATCTGCAAGAGGGCTACGAGAAGCAATTTCTAAATTCTGTCAGGGTGGTGGGAAATGAGGTCCCCCACTCCATCCCCAGTTGCCTGGCATTCTAGGAAGTAGGGTTTGGCTGCTGTCCTCATGCGAAATATCCCAGGTTTGTAACAGACGCTGTTTTTACTCCAAAGCTTTAAACTTTCTCTGGCAGATTCCCTAAACAAATTCACTACACACATTAGTCCAAGAAGCTGACACATTTGTGGCTTATAAGACAATCAGAGCAGCCGCTGGCAAGAAGCCTGCGCCTTCCCAGAGCGCAAACACACACACACACACACGAACACGCACAGAGGCCTAAGCAGTTCAAAGCTTGAGAGACAAATAACACAACTCTCTGGAGCTCTTTTTCCAAAAGCGAGCAGAAACTGCAAACTCATATCTGTGCCCTGTGTTAAAACCTTTCTTTCCATGAAACGTATATTATACCAAGAGATACTTGTTATTAGAATTGTCCATCTTTAATGTCTAGAGGTCTCACTTTAGACACAGGCCATTTCCGCACTAGACTATTATAGCACTATCATTCCACTTTCAACATCCTATGAAATCCTGGGGTTTGCAGTTTAGAGAGGAGCCGGCTGGCCCCTCTCTAAACTGCAAATCTCAGGATTCCATAGGATGTTGCAAGTGGAATGATAGCGCTATAACAGTCTAGTGCAGAAACAGACATAGTACAGGTACAGTACCTGGACTGTGACATTTCAAATCACAGGACGGAACACTCCTCCTTACTAACTAAATGCAAATCCTTGAATACAGAAATCAAGCACTGGGCTAATATGCTAGATTTCTACAGAACATAGATGTGTGTGGGGGGAGAACATTCTGTTATGTGAGTTAAGAGTGTTCACAAAGACTTTTCTTCCCTTAGTGGAAACTTAGTATAATATCATCTCGGCCTACCCTTACCCTTGACTGCAAATTCAGGAAACTATTTCCAGAATAGGGAACTCCCAGTCGCTTTCCTGCAGCACCACCATAGTGAGAAAGTTATTTTTTTGGACTACAAATCAGACAGTTTCCTACCCAACCATGCTGGCAGATATATACACACACGCTGCAGTCCAAAAAAAAAATTACTTTTCTGAACTCTGAAGGAAAAGAACTGCTTCCCCAGAAAGCAAAACAGACATGACACTCAGGTTACAATGCAACTGGATCACTGGGAGGCCTTGTGTAAACTGATGCTCTCTTGGTCAGGTAATTGACCTCCATGGGCTCTGGCTGACCTCTGCTGTATTACAAAGCCATCCAGAGGCAAGGTCACCATGCTCGGGATGTACAATGCAGGTCAGCCAAAGACCATGCAGCTCAATTATCCGATACTCTGGGAATACTTATTTCCATATATGCTTGCTCTTGCAGGAACACTGGTCACAAACCAGGCGGGTTGGACCTGTGCCATGAAGACTCGTTGGAAAGATACCCTAGGCTCTGCAAATATCAAAAAAAAAAAAAAAAAAAAATTCTCTGAAGAGATTTTAACCTCTATCCCACAGAGCCCTGGTCACGTAGCCACAAATCCACAGTGGCATTTTAACTATGGCTGAATCCCATGCAGAAATCTAGGTGCCTCCACACAGTGGTGATATGCCACCAAATTGTGGAATTTATGCAGGCCAGTATTGAAGGTGTTCCAGTGCTCATATACTTTCCAAAGTTATTTCAACCAGGGTCTCTCCGCGCTGTACTATCTTTGACTTTTGCAAAGCTTGATTTGAAAATTAATCACTTATCTGTGTTGGCTGAGACAGAAACTGTCAAGGTATTTGTTATGCTGGCATTTTGCCTTTCCACCAAACAGTGTTTCAATTGCTTGTAACAATTACACAAGTACAAACAACATACAGTAAAATGAATAAAACAACAGTAAACAGCAAACACCCCAAAACAACCACATGGACACACACACAAGATCAAAGCAAAACAATTAATCAATAAAAACAATGCATTTAAACCAATTTCAACATATTTTTCGATCAAGTTATTTATGAGAGGTTGATAGGTCCTTGGGGTTATTGTTGTCCATAAGCCGATGCTGCAGCAAAGAAGACAAATGTTATTTTAGCCTATATTAATAGAAGCATGGTTTGTAAGTTGAGAGAAATAATTGTCCCTTTATATTCTGTACACATCTCATCTGGAGTACTGTGTTCAGTTCCTGGCACCTCATTTTAAAAAGATTACAGACAAGTTGGAGCAGAGTCAGAGAAGGGCAACAAGGATGATATGGAGATCAAAACATATGAGGAGAGGTTGAAGGAGCTGGGTGGACGTGTTCAGCTTGGTTAAGAGAAGAACGAGGGGTGACATGCTAGCACTCCTTAAACACACAAAGGGGTCCCAAAGTGGAGGAGGCAGGCCTGTTCTCTGATGCCCGAAAGGACAGAACCAGGTCTAATGGTTATAAGTTACAGAACAGTAGACTGTGACTGAACATTAGAAGGAACTTCTTGACAGTGAGAGCAGTTTAGCAATGGAGCCGATTGCACAGAGCGAGGTCTCCTTCTCCACACATCTTCAGAAAAAATGGTGGGGATGCTCTACCTATGCGTGAAGCAGGAGGTTGGCCGAATGACCCGTAAGGTCCCTTCCAACTCCATTATTCTATGTACGCTATCAATGCACACTTCAATTTGTAAATTACTGAACTCTTGGCATGATTGGAGTGAGTCCTTTGGTTATAAACAAATAATACCTTAACCAAACTGACAGTTTAGGGCCAAGGGCCTGTGTGTATAAATACATTTGTGACAGCCAACAAATTATCAATAAAGATGAGGATCACAAGCCCATCTCTTGGTGGGCACCTCAACAGTCTGGAGGTGGAGGCAGCCACGGAGAAGGCCCATAGGAGAACTGGCTCCACTTCATACAGACCAGAAGGAGTTAATGAATGTGCCCACAAGTACTGCATATGGAATGGTGAGATACACACATGGTATATCACATTACATGTATTATTACAAAGGTTGCTGTTTACCTACAAGTTGTTTACAGTGACCCTAAGGTGAACCTATTGCAGGGTTTTCCTGGCAAGATGTGTCCAGAGGGTGTGTGTCATTGTTTCCTCTAAAGCTGAGAGAGTGTGACTTTCCCAAGATCACTCAGTGAGTGTCCATGGCTAATCTTCAGCCTTTCAGAGTCCTAGTCAAACCACTACACAACACTGGCCTTTTATTTCAAAGGAGCCCCCTCAGAACTGTTAGTGACTTCTGACCTATTTACTGGTTCTATCAGTTATGCACAAGGTCTGAATGCCAAAAGCACAAATCCCTTTGCTCTCTGTGTGCACGCACGTGGCCCATGCCAACCGCTGGTAGCTGAAGAAAGGACCTTTCAGTTAGCGGTCTGAACCAGCTGCCCATAGCCTTGGTGGTCTGACTAATTTGGCGATGACAAGCAGAGCTTGGAAACATTACTTCTGGGGTGACCCTAATTCTCAGAATTCCCCCAGAAAGCACAGCAGGCGGCCATGTTTTCAAGCTCTCTGCTAGGGGACTAATCTGGTATCACCTGTAGGGACAGCAATTCTACCGAGTTCTCTTAACGTAGGCAATTCTTTATTGAGGCAGAGCACCAAAGCTCTACCTATGTCCAGCCTGCTTCTAACCTGGAGCACACCTTCAGACCACCTGCCTCCAAGGCAGCTGAGCATTCTTGGCCTGGCAGAAAGCAGCAGAAGGCTCTGCTCGCCACATCTCTCATGCCATCAACTCAGACGCAAACTGTTCAAAAGAAAAAGGAGGGAGCAAAAAGATTTGAGGAGAAGAACGGAAACCAGTGTTGCCATCCTGATGCCTGGAGCTGTCAGCCAAAAGAAAAGCGGGGCTCGGATTGCTCAGCTAATCAAGACATATTCAGGGAGCTGGAGACAGCTCACAGAAGAAGCCCACCCCACAGTTCCCTACTGGGCCAGAGTCCTCAAGCAAGCTGCAGCTTGCCCAGAGCCCAGCTGCCAGCGAGTCCAGCATAGAGTTAGCAACTGCCTCATTTCATCTCCTTCACCTTTAGTGATCTTCGCCAGAGGGAGAAACCTGAAGCTTCAACAAGAGGCAGGCAGGGAAGGAAAGAGGAAAGAGGTGGGAAAAGGTGGGAACTGGCTCTGCTCACACTTCAGCAAAGCTACAGGTGAGAAAAAGTGCCAAAAAGAAGTTACTGTAGTCTGCCTCAGGGGCATTAATTAATCCTTTTGGAAAGGAAAATCTACTCCCTTTACAAGAAAAATCAAGCCCTAGAATTTGACACCAAAGTGCCTTCGCTATTTGCAGTCTAAAACCTGTCACCTTTTGCGCTGCCTGTGGCGAACGGCACACAGAGACCACACAGGGGCTGTTGGGCTGCCTCCCTGTTGAACAGCTTCTCATTAGGTCTTTGCAAGCTGTCAGGCTTTTGGATTTAGAAGGAAAATAAAGAGCCCAAACCTTGCACGGATTCCAGAACGAGAAATGTCGCACATGGCTGCAGGTGGGAACAGGGGACTATAGAAGCTGCTGCTCTTCAAGGTGCTGATAATTTGACACCACAGAAAAGAGAAGGCATTGGCCACTTTCCTTCAATGGTACCCCAAAGCCCTCCTCCAATCCACTTGGGAAAGCATGCTGACTTCTTGCCAAGGTGGCTAAGTGGCAAATAGCAGATTGACACATTTGTCTCATATGGCATTAATCGTGTTTTAACTTTTGTATTCCAAGGTTTTTTAAAAAAGAAAAAAGGTAGGGAAGAAGAAGGAGGAGGAGGAGGAGGAGGAGAAGGAGAAATGATGAGGATGACGACGGCCCTCTCATCCCAGGGGAAACAGAACAAGTGGACAAAGAACAGAAGGGGACCACCTGCAAGGATTTTTGCCACAGCAAACCTGAGATCTTGTGGGAGGCAAAGAACATACACTTGACTTCCCTACCCTACAAGAGTCAAGGGCCACAATTCCACAGCAGTATCAAAAGCAGCCAGAAGGATGTGGACATTAAAAAGCAACACTGTACAGATGCAAACTAGCAGTGCCATAGATAAGGGCCACTGGCCCAAAGTCTTCTGTAAGAACTTTGGCTGGCATTTCCTTCATTTTATTCAAGTTGTGTTACCCCTCCTGCTTACATTTTGCAGAGCCGCCTCTAAAGATTAGACTTCTCATCTCTGCTGAAGCTTCATCCCCAGAAATGTGAGCCCCAAAGCCTCTTCTTGACTTGCTGTTCAGCGGAGAAAAAACATAGTCTGAAGTGCCACAGTAGCTCAGGATGTATTTGGACTTCAAAGTAAACCAACTCCTCCCCACATGTATCTCCCGGTGTGATATTGAACCCTTCACTCCCATCCACATCCCAACGTTGCCTTCAATGAGCTGAGAAGGCCAGAAACCATTTTTCTGGCTAGTCTGCAACTACACTTCATGAGTCTAAAAGCAGGGATGGCCTCCTTTAGGTATAGCAGAGTCATGACACAAACAAGATGGACCAATCTCAGTGCACATGAGCCCAACAAAGAGAGAGGTCAGATATGCCAACAGTAAGAACTCCCTAGAGTGAAGTGCATTGAGATATTTGCTCTCTCTCGCACATGCACATCCCCAAAGCAGAAGCTCTCCCATCCTTGCTTTCATGGCCCACTCTGCAAAATTCTTGTGTGTTTTGTTATGCTTAGTAGTCATTATGCCCAACATTTTTGCTTGAGGCCAAGATGGGATGCTCAAATGACACATGGGAAGACAATCAAAACCCAGCTTGCAAATGGCATGTGGCTTTTGAGCTGAAGCAGCAAAGCTCCATGGGCTCCAGGAGGGCTGTCGGATGCAAAAGACCACAACATACATGACAAATACGGATTTGTCCTGGGCTCTCTTTGTCCCAGCCACATACTGGGGTGCAAAATGACAACAACATTCTGAACAGACCCAAAGACAGGGCATCCTCAGGCGAGACAGGGACCCGCTAGAACCTGAGAAGAATTAGGGTTGGCTTGAAATGGCAGGACTGGAGCTACTGGAGAAAAGACACACACAAGCTTTCACAGCGGCATGACGATTCTGTAGAAAATGGAGGCATTTGCTGTGGAGAACAGTATGGAACCTTTGGCTCTCCAGATGTTTTGGATTTCAGCTCCCAGAACCTCCATCAGCAAAGCCAACAAGAGGTTGTGGACACTATTGCCCAAAGCCATTGGAGGGAGAAAGGTTTTGCACCTCTACTGGAGACAAAACCAAGCAAAAATAAGCCTTCTCCTCACCCCCGCTGAAAACTGAAATGAGAGATGCCACCTTGAGGTCTCGTACCTCAGAACCATCTTAAAACTTTCATTAAGGTAGTAGAGATCTTCATTCATTTGTTTGCAACACCTACATGCATTCTTATAAGGATAAGGGAGGCACATGCCACACCAACTCAATTTATATCATCACCTCTCACTTTCGCTGGTGAGATGGTCAAATGTGTGAGAGACTAGCAGGTGGTTTAATATCACAACTTTCAGAAAAATCTTCATCACTGCAAGCAACTCAAATAAGAGATAGTCTAACCCACATAACTGTTCCCTTCTTTTTCACATTCATCTGTAAAAACCTAAAGCTGGAACAGTAAGATTTATCAGAAATGACTGAAAATAACAACTTCAAAATCACTGAATGGCAAATGCCAAGTATTGTCACCGTTAGACACTGGCCAGTGAGAAAAAGGTTCACAACTAGATCAAAGCTGTCTTTATTAGGGCAAGCAAACAATGAATTTTGGCATCCAACTGTTGGTGTCCTTTGGTGCAGAAAGTCATCCATTATCTTCAACACACACTGCTCAGCAAACCACAGAACACAGATGCAAAGTTTAAAAGGGAGCTGGGAGTCATTTTCTCTCCTTACCTCTATGTCTGTTGGTGGTCTTGTCAAACATAAGCATGGCATCCTCTACCTGGAAGACAGAAGAAGGAATCTAACTTAGAGGTCTTTAATGCTAGTTGTAAGATGATGCTTAGAAGTATATTAGGAGACAGTTGAGAGATACCAACAGTGACAAATGTGACCTGAAACCCAAGCTTTTTCTCTGTATGGCATGAAGAATCTATATGTCAGATAGGACTTCAAACAAAATATAGATATCAAGGCTTTTATGGATTAATGGCATCAACAATGTAGCGTATATTACTAGATCTTGGTACAACGGGTTTGTTGTGTTTACTAGAATGTTCAAATTCTGGGCGCTTTATCTTCTTGACAAAACGATTTGAGGAATTCTGTCTAGTCCAAGCCCAATTTAAATATCAAGAATCCTTAGAAGGCTGAGCAGACAGGGCTATGAAGTTGCTCGTCCATGGTTCTTAACATCATCGAGACATCAAAGTGAGAGCAGGCATACTGGTGATCTACTAGATCTAGCCACAGTTAGCCCCACAATGGTGCATCTAGGCATATAAATCAACATTCACAAAAGTTATGCAAGATCTCAGCCCTCTCTTTGGCAATGCATTTCTTCTTCTTTCATCATACATAAAAGGCTACTCCGTTGAGTCAAATATTTTATGTGTCCATTCATTCACATTTAATTTGTATCCTGCCTTTCTACCAATACTGGACTCTATATGTGACAGTTTACAACATAGCTCAGCACAAAATATAGCTGGAACTAACTGTAATAGTTTAGAAAAATAAGTTTAAAATGTTAAATAAAGCATTAAAAACAAACTATTGTATAAAACCAGCACTAATTTAAAATATTTTAAAATGCACTTAAAACATAACACTGAGGACAAACGACAGCCTCCATCCTTTAAAAGCCCCTTCTCACAGAAACCAGTAAATAATCAAAAGATTTGTTTTATTAAAAAAAAAAATGTTGCCTGCTGCCAGGACAGCAAGAAGAGGGTCAACTTGGCCTCCCCAAATAAGGAATTTCCACAACCTGGAAGTAGACACTAAGATCTTTCCCACATTCTCACCAACAGTAGTGGTGGGACCAAGAGAAAGCCCTTCTCTGAAGATCGTAATACTGGGGCAGTCTCATATGAGGAGATAGTCTTTCAAATAATCTGGACCCAAGATGTATCAGCTTCCCAGGGTGACCAGCCACAGGCCTCTGGGAAGCCCACAAGTTGGACATGAAGACGGCATCCTTTGTTCAATGACTATGCCTCGCATCCAGGACAGTGTCACTCTCACTGGGACAAAACAACACATCAACATTTCCTCACCAAAACCACAGAATACAGGAAGTTGTATGGCCTTGTATGTGTGTGAAATTAACATGACTGCTAAAAGATAACGGGACAGTCCCCCTGATTTTTTTTCCCAGTACGTTTTATGCTTTTCCAGGTATTCCTTTCATTCAAATAATTCAAGATGTTGGCTTGTGAGTCTGTCCTCCATCGGTGCAGTCTTATCTCCACTGTTTGTGTTTACTGTTGTACAGGTAGCAATGCTTCAGTATATAAACACACTGTGCAGTGTTTGGCTGAATGTGCCTTGCCCCAACACACCCGTGAAATCACAGAAATGTCTGCATTTCTTTAAAAAGAAGAGGGCCAAGATAAGCATAAAGTTTGCTCCCTAAGACCCACTGGGCACTGCCAAAAGTGCCAGAGAAGAAGTGGACACAAGTAGATGCAAAATTGGACCGCACAAAGCATCTTAAATAGGGACTTTGACTAGGGTTTCAAGTGGTTGAGCTTGCTGCTAAGGAAACACTGAGCAAAACATGCGCTAGTTTTGTCTGAACAGCACGTCTTCCAAAGAGGCGGGTGATCAACTATTCCATGGCCCATTTGCTCAGAGCTAGTGTGTTTGCTGCAGCTGATGCCCACACGGGTGACATCCCAACCTCCCATCTGGACACCAGCTTTGGAGAGACTGGTGCGGAGAACCTTCTCACACCATCTCCACTAGGAGGAGATGCTGAACTGTCCAAGCCTGATTCCAGCAGTGGATCAAGGCCCGAGAGCTGAGCCAAAGCTCCTCTCACCTGCGAGAGGGTGGAGCAAAGCACGCCACCATGAGAAAACCCAAACTCCGATAAAGGTGATACAATTCCACCTGCCTTGAGGGAACTATCAGAAGAAAACACACACACACACACACACACACACACACACACACACACAACACCGTGGGGAAACCCAAACCCTGATAAAACTGATACAACATCCGAGCACTGCCTTAATCAAAAGCCTCTTTGTCTGCCCAAAATGCCTCTCCTGAAAATGAAGCCGCTTCCCCCATCCCATTTCCAGCCCCACATCCAATCTATTGAGACAGCCTGGGAGGTGGGTTGGGGGGAAGGTAATCAGAGCCACACCCACAGGGAAGAAAAAAAAGACCCAGCTGAAAATCTGAGGCCACGACCTTCCTTCAGCAAAACCGCTGAACCAAAAGAGGTCCCAACAGGGTGTCCCAGGCAGAAAACAGTTTGTCTACAAAGAGATTCAAAAGGCCCTTTGAAAAGGAAAAGAAATGGAGGAGGGAGGGCGGGAGGAGAGGTTACACTTGCATTGATTCTGGTATTTCCACTTCAGAGAAGAGAAGGGTCTAGACTGACTAAATGTATCCAAGTGTGACAGAGAAAAGGCCTTTCAAGTTTCACCATTTATTTGCATGATTTAGTCCACCTTCATTTGATCTGTGCAACCACACCTAGATTCAGCAGTGATCTTTAAAAGAGACAAAATAGTGCTTTGAATTCTTTTCAAACCGAACTTTCGTTCCCACCAACACCACCAAGGAACAAGGAAACGTCTCAAGTATCACTTTATCCTGTGTTTTTTTTAAAGTATTTTTCCATTCTGTAGATGAAAAAGTTTGCAAATTTGGGTGCTTTTTCAAAAGTTAAGTGAAAGGCAACCCTCCTACCTTTTCAGAAGACTCGATTTGGTGTAGCAGCTCGAATGCTGGACTGGGATTCCAGGAAAACAGGGTTTGAATCTCCACTCAGCCATGGAAACCCACTCAGTGGCCCTGGGCAAGTTACATTTTCTCAGCCTCAGAGGAAAGCAGTGGCAAAACCTCTCTGATCCAGTCTTACAAGAAAAACCCTCTAAGTTGGAAACAACTTGAAAGCACAATAACAACTACAACCACTTCAGTGTTCCGAGCTGAAGGGGAATATGGTGGACCTGCCTGCTAGAAAGATGTTATAGATGAAGAACCTCCCAGAAAAAAAACAGGTGGCAACTGTCATTCACTACCAGCGCAGTGGGAATATACAGGGATTCAGGGATCCAAAGCCAGACTGAAAGCCCTGAAATGACGCATCTATCACGTTTGTCTTCAGTATGTTCCCTGAGTTTTTTCAGCTCTCAAATTATTTCAATCCCAAATGTTAAAACAATGTAAATTTTACCAAGTTGTTCTTTTAAGAAAATCTGGAAAGAAAATGCCCATCCATCTCTAGCACCGGCACCGATTCCTCCACGCGCTATCACTGTGGAATGCTGGAAAAGTTTCACAGGCATTAACTTCATATCCTCAGCAATGCCCCACGGAGTTTATCTGGAAAGGATGCAAGTCCCCGTAATAGCCTTTACCAACTTGAGTTCCCCATTTTTTAAAAAGACTTTTTTAAAAAAAGGATGGCAATCAAGAAAGAATGGATGGATAGCACATTTTATTTAGCTCTGTAAATTTCTAATGATTTTCTTCCATCACGAATGGTACTTAAAAGACTCAGAAAAGTGATGAGCCATGGGCCCACAGTATATTTTATCCCCTGTGTTTAAAACAAATGGGAATCCCTTTGTGAAGGTTGAGGGAGAAGTGGTACAGTTCTTTCCTTATCCCTTATCTCTGGATGCCTGCAACGTATATACAACAATTCAGCAGTGAATGTCTATCATAACAAAACAAAACAAAAAAACCCTTAGCAATACTGTGTGTATTCTTACCAGCTAATTTCACAATCAGATTTTCAAAAAAACTCAGCTTAACCACACAACTAAAACAGAATTCATCCGATGTACAGACTGAATCCTAATAGTGCTATCATACTCTTGTTTATCTCTGTTTTGGAGGTGTTGATTTAGTCTTTTCTTTAAAAAAAACTTCTTAAATTATTAATACTTTATTTGCTTTGCCAACTTTGGATAAGGTGATAAGATTCCAGAATCACATAGAGCCAGCATGTATGAAGCAAAGGCCAAATTTCTTTAACTGAAGTAAAGTCTCCATGTCTATCTTTCGTGTTGCACTAAAACTAAGTCTATTCATGCAATAAAATAAATCTGCTGAATACTGGGGTGGAAAAGTGGATTATATGACATGTGTGCTCCCCAACATTAATAGACAACCACTCTGTAAACAAAAAAAACTAGCACACAAGAAAGTTGTAACTCACTCCACTGATTCCTTCTTCTATTTCTTTATTCAGCTTTCTAACTTTGATATGGCCTGAGAATAACGATAT
The DNA here is from genome assembly GCA_948472985.1 of Iguana delicatissima. NCBI lineage: Eukaryota > Metazoa > Chordata > Lepidosauria > Squamata > Iguanidae > Iguana > Iguana delicatissima. The sequence continues at coordinate 717,074 of CAOKZL010000007.1, forward strand.
ACAATCCACCACCTACGGTTCAAAACAACACAGTCCACTTTATCAGCCCACGATAACCAAGCTATGGCCATTTCCGCACTAGGCTGTTATAGCGCTATGATTCCACTTGCAACGTCCTATGGAATCCTGGGGTTTGCAGTTTCGGGAGGGGCCAGCCGGCCCTTCCCAAAATTGCAAACCTAAGGATTCCATAGGATGTTGCAAGTGGAATCATAGCGCTATAACAGTCTCGTGTGGAAGCGTCATATGTCATTCCTTGCAGAACTGAGCCAGATCTGAACTACAGTTGGCCCTCCACATTCGCTAAGGTTAGGGGCCCAAGACCCTCACAAAAGTGGGGAATTTGCAAATATCAAAATGTGTGTGTGTGTCCTGTGGGAAGGAGGCTGAGGCAAGGTGGGGAAAATGGGCACCCAGGGTCCAAACCAGGTTAGGGAAAGGTGAGGGAAAGGGGGTCTCCTGTATTCCTCTCTGTTGCCCGTCTCCTTCCTTGGCTGTAGGAAGACACTGGTTTATGGTACTGAGAGATGGGGCTGTGGGCTGTCCTTAGCTGGCCAGGCTGTGGCTGATGGAGGAGGAAGAGACCAGAAATGGGTTTTGAAAAGTCAGCAGGGACTGACTGGAGCAACTGAGAGGAGAAGTTCCCCTAGAAAAGAAGTGCCAGAGGTGAGGATGTAGCGATTGAAGTAACTTGCAAATAATCAAATCTGTGAAAGTCAAACCCACAAATGTGGAGGGCCAACTGTACTCTTGTTCCCGTTTCACTTCGCTGTGGCTGGAGACGTTACTGTGACTGTATCTGCAGCTTTTTCTATATGCTTCCTCGTCTGAATATTACTTGCCCTCTGCCTGCAGTCACAACGGCTCTGTGGCTTCGAGGAGGAGCTAGATTTTTAGCAGCTTCCTCTCCTGTCTCACAGATGACAGATGTTTTGAGGAGGCCGTGGCCTGATGCACTGACCAACGCATGCGAGCCGGATGCAACTTGTCCTGACGGCAGGAAAGTTTCAACCGGCTCCTGACATCCCAGGAGGCAGCTGCTCTGAAATCCCTTTGTTCCTAGAGACGCTTTAAGCTACTTCTGTAGCTAAGGTAACAAACAGCAAGGAGCCCAGCCGATAAGGGAGCTGCTCTTTTGTCTCAAGTGGAAGCACCGCAGGCCCTGACGCAGAGCTGTCTCCACACGAGCTGTAACCTAGGTGATGGAGTTGTAAGCCAGTTGGCATATGACCTCCTGTCCCTAGCATTAGGCTTTCTGAGCAACAGGTTTCTAGAAGGACTTATGTGCGTATTTCCAAGAGGATGGGGAAGGGGCACAAAGAGACTGTCTCTGGCCCTAGGTGGTTATCTGCTCCTCATTCTGTACTGGAGGGGTGGGCACACTGCAGCCCTGAGAGTACATGGAGCCTCCATGTCTGTTTTTGTGGTCCTCAACCCCTCCAGACTTCCCAGACCCCCCTCCTCTGGACAAAAAATAAAAATCACATCGTCCTCCAGCTGAACTGCTTGTCCCCAAACCTCCCAGAAAAAGACACATCATCTTTTAAAATAGGTTGGAGTACAGTGGGCCCTCGGTATCCCCTAGGATTTGGCTCCAGAAGCCACCCACACACCCCTCTGCGGATACCAGAATTCAGGGATGCTCAAGTCCCATTATGTACAATTGTGTAGTATATATAGTATACTTTTATATAGTACTATACAAAATGGCAAAATCAAACTTTGCTTTTTGGATTTTTTAAAAAACTTTCAAGCCATGGTTGATTGAATTCGTGGATACAAAATCTGCAGATATGGAGGGCTACCATACATAAATTCAGCATTTTTCCGAATAGCCGTGGATGCCTGCCCACTTGGTTCCAATTGAGGGACCTTGCCGTTCTAGATACAGAAGGAAAAGACAAGTGTGAAGATGGAACTGGTCTCCTTTCCTTTTAACTACTTCCAGAGCTGCTTAACTAGGACAAACTTTGTCCTCAGTCTCGAGAGAGCACTCTCATTTCTGCTGTGGACACAGGCATGGATGAGAATTTCATTTCAGCTTATTTTTTTTACATACTAACTTACGAAAATTTACAAATGTCTTAGGAGCCAAATGTAAAAAAAAAGTTAAGAGTCAGGATCCTCATTAGAGGTTACAATACGTAACTCTACAATGATGGAGGTTCATTGCTGTTATGATAGGCAACCATGCTAATGAAACTGTGATGGTGCCCAAAAGGGCATGGTGAAAGAGTCCCTTTCTACCACAGAGGTCTCACTGCGCAGCATGATCCAATGTACACTGAGACACACACATCGCAACACTGTTGTGCACCAGGGCCACTGTACAATGGCCATGCTGCTGGCTCCATTTACGTAGTGCTCCCCTCTTGAGAATACGAGCATCACGCAGGTCAGTCAGTTTTGCTGTGGTTGTGAGTGGTCATGTAAATACTTAACGCATTACCAACTGGTATTTTTAAAAAAGGCAATTGTGGGAGAAACTGAAACTGACAGATGTCTCTCTCTAGACCAGGGATGGGCAAAATCTAGGAACACACCACTCTAAGTCATTTTCTGCGACTGTCACATCCCTTCTCTCTCTCTCTTTTTTTTATTTAAAAAAGTTCCCAGCCTCCTAGGGGCTGTGATGGGCATCCGTGCCATGCCACCCAGGTGTTTTTCTATGGGGCTCAAAACCAGGAGGGACTTCCACTCATATCTGGTTTTGGGGGGAAACAAGGCTGCTTTGGGGTCTGGGACAATTTGAGATGGAGGGACACTGAAAGTGTGCACCAGGTCCCTTAGAGGGCAGAAGTGGCCTTTCTGAGTAAAAACAAAGGAGATTTAGGTGTCAGGGTGGATAAACAAACGTAACCTCACCGTATCCCCAAGTGGACATGGAGCTGATTTCAACCCCCACACACGGTAGGAAGGTAGAAAGAGAAGGAAAGAAAGACACACACAAGTAACTTTGGCCAAAGGATCCATCCAAGTAAGTAAGTAAGGATGATTTATTTTTTCAGGCTTCCCTCCTTATACCATATGTTTATATTAAAGAATGCTTACAGAAAGAAGAGATTCATGCATCAGCATTAGTAGAGTCACAGCTTGTACAAGTGTTACATTTTATCTGACCGTTAACTTCCTGAGTTTGGGTGACCCTGGGTCATCTCTGAAGACATCTCTGACGTCTCAAGAGTCCTTCACTTGTACATACTGATCATCGACATGTACGAGGCAGAACAAACAATCCTAAAGCAAGGTTGTTTGATGAGCTCCGAGAGTCTAAAGTGCCAATTAATATCACAGTTAATGATGATCAAGTATTAATTCTATAGCAAGTTACAGAGTGCCAAATTCCAAGCCTAACATAGGGTGTTGCATTCCCCTCAAGATCGTGGGATGGAGGAGGTGGGAAGGACAACACTGACAACTTACAAACCTCTGGACATTCTCTTGAGTGCCTAACTCTGGGTTTGAATCCCTTTGTACTCAACCCCACTGAGGCTGCATAAGACTTGCCATTTCTTTTTTCTTTTTTAAATTCTTGTCATTTTTAATGCCTACAGGTCCTGTCCATGTTGGGAACAACTGTGCCTACTGAATTTTGACAGTGCAGATGGAGAGGGGTGTCTGTTTCAGTTTGTCTCTGAAGTATTTATCAAAATTTACAGAGTTCTTCATTTCTGGGACAGGAAGAACACGAGGTTGGGGAGGGGAGATCAAATATTGAACAAAGTAAAACTGACAAATAGACCCATCCCTTCTGGAGACTGCAGGTCCCTTGAACAACTTTGGGGTAGGCAGATGTAAGGATGGATTAAGATATGCTAAGGCCCTGAGCTGTATCAGATTTAAAAGTTCCCGTTAGGAACTATTTCATTCCTGTAAGTAAGGATGAGTCATTTCTACAATATTTCCCTGTGGAGAAAACTGATATTTCTTCATTGTTCTTGTCCAGTATTTGCACAGATTGCTGGTTTTTGCATAGAAAACAGCAATCTTGCACAAAGAACCAAACACAGCTACCTGGAAACTGTTTTTTGTCTCAAATCCCACATGCAAAAACGTCTCCTTCTGTTAGAATAATTCCCCAAACAGGATATGTGAATATTGGGCAAAACAGCACAAAATTCACCCACGTGTGTTCTTCTTTCTGACTGCGTTTTCCTATTGTCAGCAAACCCATTTTTTTAAAAAAATTTTTGCTAAGAAACAAATCACCAAGGTGAATTCTCCTTCCCTTCTCAGTCCCTTTAATACTGTCAGAAGAGGTATATTATTAGAACAGGATGTAGGGGATGAATCTGTTTAGATTTAAATGCCCCACATAATCTGAAACCCTAATCTATATTTTATATAGCTTGTCCAGAAATCTGGCACAGGGAGGGGTCCAGATTCCTGTGGGAATCCGGGATGCCTTCGAGGTCAATGTGCTCAGCACTGCTGTATTCAACTTAGGGAACAAATAGCAGAATTCTGGCGTTCCTATTTAACTCAAATCAATGGTGGTGAGGTTTCTGATTTCTGCATCAGGCTCTGAAAAAGCCAAGTAAGAAGAGAAAGAAAACTTTTCAGCAGGAGAGGAGAGAAAGAGTCAGGAAAGCAGTCAAAGCCAAAACGATGTGAGATTCAAAAGACTTGGGTGGGTTGGAATGAAGTTCTCCGGAGTACAGCTTTTTGTTTGCACCCGCCAGTGGGTGATACCCCAGGATGTTTTAAAGCCAGGATGCCCTTTCAGCCAGGCCTAATTGGTTATCTTTTTGTGTGCGCTTTGTTTTGTTTCCTAAGGTCAGAACATTTTATCTCTGCCTCAGCCCTTTCTAAGTCTGCCCCACCCTGCCCGATTTTTTGTAGGACACCCATTGTCACAGAAGAATAGCCTCTTTCCTCTGCAGCTGAGTGACACAAAGCCCTACTCAATACCTCCTGAACAGATAAAGCGCAGCGAGGAAAGAGAAATTCTATAAATGCCTTTCCAAAATAAAACATATAAGATGACAGACAGGACTGCGGCAGAGGCTGCGGAGGGGAGGGAATCGATATGAATACCACTGGCTTCTTAGGAGGAAAAACTTTTTTAAAACAATCTCATTGCAAGGTAAAGAGTAGTGAAGGGAACTGAAAGAGGCTATTCATTCATTCAGTCCCATTAATGGAAGTGAAATCTAAGCAGAACCGTATTTGAATATGCAAAGCCTAAAAAAGAATGGACTCAGAAAGCCCCTTTCTCACGGGTCTCTCTTCCATCAAGACACAAGCTGCTTGTGCTTCTCCCTCAAAGGGGAAAAGTCAGGGTACCTAAGCAGGAATGCCAGATATTGAGCAAAAGAGATCTCTTCTCTTCTCCTCCTCTCAGCCTCCCAAACAAGTCATGAAATTCTAGCCAGATTTGGGGACAGTTTCCAAATTACAGTTCCAAATTACCCTGTCTTGGGTAGCCTCATTCTGAGGAATTTGTAATCAAGGTGGGAGGGCATGTCTTTTTGAAACACGGAATAGCTGAAGTGTCTTTAAATGAGCCACCTAAAAAGCTTTTTTTTAAAAAAAAAAAAAAAGCTTTAAAAAGAATAAGTTTTGGTTTCAGTGCTCAAAGAAGTAACTAGTTATCCATTCTAGCTGCATTTTTTTAAAATGCATATTTCCCATTTCCCAAAAGTAGCAAGAATGTTTTGCAGATTTTATTTAAAGAGGCACCTGGATGCTGCAAGCTGGTGGCCTGGAATACCTTCCTCCTGTTGACTCCGGTCACCACCTCAATGCCAACAATGGAACATGAAGTACAGTATGAACCAGCAGTCCAACTGCATGATGTGCCTCCTTTAACCCAGACTGAGGCCATACCTTGCAATGATTATAATATCGAAAAGCCTGAAGTTATGCTGGGGAAAACTGAAGTTTCCTCTCATAAAGCACTGGCCATTTCTGCACCACACTGTTATAGTGCTATTATTCCACTTTCAACACCTTTTGGAACTCTGGTGTTTGCAGTTTAGGGAGGACCCTTTAGAACTCTTAGCCAGAGAGCTCTTTGGCCTCAGTAAACTACAAACCTCAAGATTCCACAGGATGTTGAAAGTGGAATAATAGCACTATAACAGCGCAGGGCAGAAATGGCCAATATTTCTAATGTAATGCAGTGATACTTTAATTATTAATTATTTAAGAGACAGTGTGGTCTGAGTGTTGGGACTAGGATCCTGAGAGGCCAGGGTTCAAAGCCATGGGAACTCACCAGATGACCTTGGGCAAGTCACATTTTCTCAACCTCAAAGGAAGGCAAGGACAAATCCCCTCAGAACAAATCTTGCCAAGAAAAAACCCATGACAGAGTCCTTGTTGTATGCTTTCAAGTAATTTCTGACCCTATGCACCTTAACTTATGGGGATATGAACCAATTACAATTAACTAGTAATCTGAAATTAGTGATCACCAAGCTTTGGCTCACATTCCAATAAATTTACATGTTTAAGGCAACAGTGGCTGTCCCTGAGATGTCTTTGCTTTTCACCTATTTAAATTTTTAGCTGTGACCATACTTGAGAAGAGTTCTCAAACGATGTAGGTTTTGAAATCCAGATCTCAGAAAAGAATCACAGAATCATTATGCTGGGAAGCGACCAGTTTAGCCATCTTCCAGAACAGGTATCCACCTCTAAAGCCTTCCTAAAAAGTCAATTCAGCACTATGAAATCTCTCCAAATTCAACAGAATTTGGAACTTATAACCCAGGGCAAAGAAGTCCAAGGATGCAAGCATGACAGCTTCATCTGTGGTCCAAAATGGAAGCAAACACCCATCATGAAATCCACTCTAGGGCAACACAGATGAGCATGAGATTTCTACAGCTTGCCCCTTCCTTGGCATCAGGTCCATCTTCTTAGAGGGAGTCCAAAAGTGCAATTAAGTGGTGTCCATTCTTTCATTCGCTGAATGTTTACACTACGTGGCCAGTGAATGTACCAAGCCTGGCCAAACCCATTTAAGGTTGCATAATTTTTCAACAATTTCATCTTAATACAGCAATCTCCCTTTATCTGCAGTGTCAGTTTCAGGTACCCACAGTCCAAAAACACTAAATGGAAAATACCACCCACGCAGCCTGTTCTAAGCCCTGCCACCCACGTCTTGCCCGCTTGCCCCCTGCCAAACCCCTACTTTAACCACCCGGCCCCCACCAACACTGCCACATGAAATGGCTCTGGTGTCACTGGAAGTAGCCCACTAGTTTTGCAGGGACCACAAACCGGCTGCGTACTGTCAGGTAGTATTAAGTCCCTCTGTGGGCCCTGTAAAGCTAGAGGTCTACTTCTGGTGATGCCAGAGCCACTTTTAGCTTTGCAGGGACCACAGAAAAGCTTCATACTACCTGGTAGTCCAAAGCCTTTCTACAGTCCTTGTAAAGCTAGAAGGTTCAATGCTATCCTCAGTTTCAGGCATTCATGAGGAGTCTTGCAACATATCCCTTGAAGATAAGGACTACTGAACTGTTATAAATTACAAATGAGAAGCAAGACAGCAGCCCCATGTACTTTTCTCTCTGGCTTCTCTCATTGTTTTTCCCCCCTTAATGTTAAACTTGATAAAGAATTCAGACAACTTCTCAACTTCTCTGCAGCTGTTCAGCTGTTTTTCACACACTTATATACTTTTCTTTTTTTGTCTAGCCAAAGGAGAGGGGATGTGTCTTTCTAGACCACAGATGTTCTGTAGGGATGACCCCGGTGCTTCCACAGGCAGGTCTTTCCAGCCTAGTCTCTTGCGTAGCACATGGAAGCTCCCACACACACACACACAATCTTAACAAAACATAAGCATTTAGTAATGCAAAGTGCTTAGGAGTGGGGTGTAAAAGGCAAAGTACAACCGAAAATGGTTATATCCCCACATGGCTCGATGTGGCAGCTTACAAGAACTGATTAATCCAAACTAATTAAGAGCATCAAATAAGAGGACATTACTAAATGCTCTTAAATTCTCCACAGTTGGAAGAGAGGAGAAGGAGGGGGGATCTCAACATTTGCTGCAAAATTAACGCCAGTAATAAACAAGTTACCAAACAGGTCTCTACCCTTTATCCCCCCTTTTTCCTCTCTGTAATCATGGAAATATAATTTTCTCTGTGGCAGAGATCGAGTTTATTTAATGTGCTCCTCCCATTATATCTTTGCTCAGTACTGCTCACAAGAAAAATAAAAAAGGACTTTTTCTACTTACTATGAATTGCCTGTTCCAGAAGAAGACAGAACAGTCTCAAGCAAGGACAGGAGTGAGCAACTGTGGAAGGGAAGGGACACATCAGCCCCCCAGGAGACCTTAGAGGGCCATAGCTGATCATTGCACATACTTCCACAAAACAAACAAACAAACGTTAATTTTTTCCCACCAAATGCTCTTTAGCAGATGGGGGCTTTTTCAGCATGTTTTTAACCCTACTGGGCCATTTTAGTACAAGGGAGGATTTTTTTTTGAGAGTGGGCCCAAAATGCAATGGAAATGCCACATTCCCTGGAGGGAATTTTAGAGCAAAAACATTTTTTTACACCTTGAGGTAAAATGCACACCGTCAGCTGCACTTTGTCCACCACGTGCTAGGAGGCAGATAGCTGCTCCTTCCTCAGGGTGGGAGCATCTTTGCAAGTTTTCCCAGCAGGGCTTCAGACTATCACTGAGGCTCCCTAAGAGCAGTGATGTAGACTCGAGTCGACACACTCGGACTCAAGTCGGACTTAAGTTGCTTCAGTGAGTCAACTCAGACTCGACTTGGCTATTAATAATGCACTGACTCGACTCGAGATTTGTATATTTTTAATGACTGACTTGCTGCCCTTGGTTCAGTAGCATAACACATTCATCCGGAAACCTTACGATTTTGAACAATGCCTCCACCTCTTTCGCCTACTAGTTACATGACGATCTGTCCCAAGCCCAAAGTGTGGGTGCATTTCCCAGAGGCAAAAAGCAAACAGGTTAAGCAATGGGCTTGAGGCAGGCTTGAGGTCTGCTCAGCAGCCTGTCCCTGCTGCGTATCGGAGGAGCCTTCTAAAACGTTTCCTAAGAGCAGAAGACAAGAGTCACTCCCAGACTGCAGGGTGCATTTCTCAGAGGGGAACAGCAAATGTGTCAGACAACGGGCTTGAGGAAGAAGGATCCTTCTTTCCAAAGTTTTTGAAGCTTTAGTAATGGAGAGTAAGATAGGATCCTATTCTCCACTTCCAAAGCTGCAGATGGCAAAATTGCAAATGTGGAGAGCCGACTCTGCTTAAATTGTTGAAACTGAATTTATTTCACTCTATCCAATAATTCTGGAATTTTGATTGGGGTATAAAGTTGGCTTCCAGACTTGTGACTTGTCTTGAAAATATCTTCAAGGACTTGAGACTTGATGTAAAAGACTTTAATACATCACTGCCTAAGAGACTTCAAATTCTGAATCAAGAGAGTCATCAGGTTTCTGTGATTTTATTTTTGTTTTTAATCAGCTGTTTATTCCACTCTCACTGCCAGCAGTAATTATTATTTCTTAGTTACATTTACATTTAAGGCGTTCAAAACTGCATTAATGGTTCCTCTCCACTTTATCCCCCCAACAACCCAGCGGGTAGGTCAGGCTGTGAGGGAGTGACTGGTACCAGGCCAGCCAAAGAATTTCATGGCTCAGAGGGGACATGAACCTGAATCTCCCAAGTCCCAGCCTAACCACTACGCCTCATCCAATGCCTTGTGTCCACCTACTAAGTCTGGGGAAGATGGGGAAGGACTTCTCATGATGAGAAACCAACCAGTGGTTGGCCCAGCCTCCTAACTCATAGGAGGAAATGAGATGGAAGAAATGACATTGATCATATCCACTTGACTATTATGGGATGTAACACTATGTGGATTGGTTTGGTTTGGTTTGGTTTGGTTTCCTAGAACAGAACCTCTGCATTTACAAAGGGCACAATGTACTTGCTAAAGTGGAACCCAGTAGGACAAGAGGAAGATTGCACTACAGGTGGATAAAGGATTCGATAAAGGATGTCACAGCCCTGAGCCTGGAAGACATGATGACTGGGGCTCTTGAAGGTCTCTCTTTCACTGGGTTGCACTGAGTCAAAGTCAACCTGACAGCAAATTACAACAAAGCAAACTTTGTTCTCGCAGGACAAAACCAAAAGCTCACAAAACAAATCTCTGATGTTGAGAACTGCCATGCCAGTTGGAATGTAGCAGGTGGGCTCAAGTCAAAATAACCTAGCTGGTTCTGGGTACTATGCACCTTGAACTGATGGCGCTGTTTGCCACTCTGTCCCAAGTATCAAAATATTTTGTTGGTGGTGTGTGCCTTCAGGTCATTTCTGACTTATGATGACAATGAGGTGAACCTATCATGGGGTTTTCTGGGGGTTGAAGGTGAATCCAAGCTCACCCAGTGGGTTTCTATGACTGAGTGGGGAATCAAACCCTAAGCCATTTCTGCACTAGTCCACTTTCAACATCCTATGGAAGCCTGGGGTTTGAAGTTTAGGGAGGGACAACTGCAGGATTCCATAGGATATTGAAAATGAAATAATAGCACTATAACAGTCTAATGCGGAAATAGCCCTAGTCTCCAGGGTCACAGTCCAATGCTCAAACCACTACACCAACATTCTGTGCTTCTATGAAAACAACTGCTCAAATAAGTTCTCCAAAATTGCAGGGGTTTAAGCAACCTGATCTGAGCCCCAGCAGGAACCCTAAAAGAGGATGCACAGGCCCTTCTCAAACCAGCAATGACAGCTAACCCATCAGCCTGCCTAAACCTAGGCTATCACCTGCGATTATACCATATACTTAAATAAGGTGTGCAGAAATCCATCTCTGGAGCAACGCTTTGAAAAACTGCTAGAGAGACAAAGCAGGAGAAGCTGGAGCACTTTGTTGATTGCTGAGTCTAATTCCCCAGACTGAATTTAAGCAAGCAGGTAGGACGAGGTCTTTCTCTCCCTATCCTGGCCCGGCAATGTCTGGAGATAGCTAGGGCGGGGAACTTGTCAGGGAGCATTTTCAGCAGGGATGTTTAGGGGGGAAAGGTGGTAGTTAGCTAATGGACAGAGAGAAAGAGCAGTGATGGGCAATTACTCAAGTGGAGAGACAAGAAGGCCATCAACCACTTATTGCCAGGGTGGGTGAGTGGGGCTGTGAGGCAGCAACAGTATCTTCTGACAGATGTCATACAGAAGCAGCATTTGACATCAGCACACCAATCTCCACTCTCCTTGACTTGTGACTGCTGCTCTTAAAACCCGCTATTATAACTCCCTGTCACTTGCCACCTCAATAAATAACTGATTCAGAGAGAATATCACAAATCTTCTGGCTTCCTCTCCAACACACAAAAATCTGAGATGGAGCAAGTCAGCAACTAAGGGATCGTCCAGAAAGGGAAAAAAGCCTCAGGAAGTATCAAGACTTGTTTTGATTTTATCTGTACATTCCCAGATTTGCATACACATTTTTTCTTGAAACCCCGCTGTTTTCCTCCCCAATCTTTATGTTCTTCCTCCTTCCCACTGAACATGTATCACAGCCAGACTCAGGCAACATGATTTTCACCCATTTCCACCAAACACTCCTCATTATTATTCAGGAGTTATAGTCAAAGCGCTAAAGTGCTTTAACAATGTTATGGTGGTTAAACATTAGAAGCACTGCACTTTGATGTAAACATGGACCCTCCCGAAACGGCAAACCCCAGGATTCCATAGGATGTTGAAAGTGGAATAATAGCGCTATAACAGTCTAGTGCGGAAATGGCTTGGGTCTCTGTTGATAGCAGTGTTTTACAGGTGGACACCATTTTAGGTAGCTTTGGGATAATACAAACAGAATTCCAAGCAGAGATCAATTTCATTTCACAAAATACTGGGTTAATTCAAAATGATCTGGGAAGTAGGAATGAAAAGTCTTTGATCATGTAGGAGTTCCCAGGAAGTACTCCACGATGAATGAAATATCCTGTGGATGTCCCACACCCAAAACTGTAGCTTGACCATGAACAAAACTAAGACATTCAGAGACTTTCTTCTCATCTGGGGGCTTTAAGTATCTTTGTTTTTCTTTTCCAGGTTATATACAATATCTTTCACAGGACATACATCTTTGTAGACATCCATGATAGAAAAAAATAGTGGTAAATGGGCTTAAGAATGGTGGGGAGGGAGAGAGACAGCAAGAACATAAAATAGGTAATCTTTAAATTTTAAAGATATTTTGTTAAATATTAATACAACTGCTTTATTGGTGCCTGTTTCTTATCCAATTCCTTGCATTCGCTGGCCAAAATACAAGAAAGCTTAATCCTTACTAAACAACACGGTAGAATATTGCCTGCACAATTTTTCCTAAGGTCTCCTCAAGTTCTCTTTGCACAGAGAACCATTTTTCCATACATATGTCAATGTACCAAGAGAAAGAAAGAGACACACATGGAAATGGGTACACACATACTTTCGCTCAACAGTCATACAGACAGAGATAGAAAAGAAAGCTGTCCTCTTTAACTTGAAAAGGACAAATTCTCTTCTACCAAAAACAAACGAAATACATCTTTCCGTTTTGGGAGATTTCATCAAGATCATTTTAAGAAGCAGATCTGAGAGAAGTGGAACCCAGCACTGACTTTTTAAACACCCAAGCACATCAACACACAGAGAGATTAGGGATGCAAATATAGAATTGTTCTTTGATGAATATGTCAAAGTTAGCTAATAATGATATAGTAACATAAACTTTTTTTTAAAAGGCATTAGACTTTATGCCAGAGCTATTAGGTTCAGACTACAACTTTATCTATCATTTGTGGAGCTCAGAGCTGGAAGGACATATCATTAAATACCAAAGTCACAATCATCCGGGCCATAGTATTTCCAGTTTCTGTATATGGTTGTGGAAGCTGGACAGTGAAAAAAAGCTGACAGAAAGAAAATCAACTTGTTTGAAATGTGGTAAGGAAGGCAAGTTCTACAAATATCACGATCTGCCAAAAAGAAAAATGAATGGGTCTTACAGCAAATGAAGCCTGAACTCTGACTATGAGCCAAGATGGTTAAACCAAGTCTGTCAAAGTTTGGACATATTATGAGACAATATGACTCACTAGAAAAGATAATAATCCTTAATAAATACCCTGAAGGCACCAGATCCTGTCTGAATTTGGAAGTTAAGTAGGATCAGCCCTGGTTAGTACTTGGATGGGAAACTGCCAAGGAATATCAGATTCTGTAAGCTACATTTCAGAGGAAGGAACTGTTAAAACCAACTCTGAGAAAGAAAATCCTATGAAATTCATGGTGTAGCACAAAGCAGTCATCTATTGTGGAGTACCTGGATCTGAACCCAGCCTGTTCTTCCGCTAATATATTCTTCTCGATTACCTAATCATCTATTTTTCTGAGGAGATGTTTTGCATACATCTTAGCTGTTATATCAATAAGGCTTATGGGTCTATAATTTCTAGGGTCTTCCTTGTCTTCTTTCTTGTGTATGAGAACTATGACAGAAGGTTCCCATTCTGCTATGAAATTTATGGATTCACCATTAGTCGATATGTGATTTAAAGGCACATACAGACATACACTAAGAAGAAGGCAGTAGGAAAAGAGGAAGACTGTACCACAAAGGGATTTATTTAACCAACAAAGCCATGGCTACCCTGTTTGCAAGACCAGAGCAAGACAGATGCTGACCATGGCTCTTGGAAGTCTCTCTCTGGTAGGGTTGCCATAAGTCCAAGTTGACTTGATGGCAAATGACCACAACAGCAAATAACAGCAACAAAGAACTGGAATCCATGACAGCAGAGCCAGATTTCAAAGCCCGTAGCTCAGGCATACAGTGTTCCTCAGAGCCTTTGCCTGTGAAGCATCTGCCATTCAGAGTCCCATCCTCCAGTCACTGGCACCCCCAATTAATGAATGTTGACTGGGGTGATAATTGTACAGATCTATCTTGGGCTCTGAGGAATCAACGGGTTTATTACTACTGAATCAAGGAGCCTGTCAATAAGTTAATCTTTTCGAATACGTCGAGAACAGATAGTGACAGCCGTGAAATAAGGCACGAGAAGAAAAAAAAAACCACACACACAACACATACCAAACTCTTCACATCCTCGATTAAAACTCAGTGCCAAACTGTCAGAGTGCCAGGCTTCGTTGCTTTCGGGGGAAGAAGGGTGGCTGAGCAGATGGAGGAGTCTGGCTTGGCTGAACCCCAGGGTGACTCTGAAAAGTACAGAGGTTCAAGAAATGGGATCTCTAGCTACCCTGCAAGAACAAAGCTACCCAACACCCAACCCAGATCTACTGAACATGTGAGAAATCCACTTTACTGGATAAATGACAAGACCCTACTCAAGCTGCTGACATCAAGTTCAGATGAAAGACCAACCACACCCTTGTTGAAACAAGGAAATCAGGAGAAGTTCCTACTTTGGGAGAAACCCAACAGCACAAGGCTCAAAGCAATTCACTGAAGCCCCTTGAAGGTAATTAGCCAGGAGTGCTACCTAGACTGGATCCCACTAAGGGCACATCTGCTGGACATTGCTGGGAGAGCATGCAGCAAACATGATGCACCCTGTTCATTCTGGATTCAGACAGCTATAAAAAAGGGGGGTCCATCTGTGCCACTTGACATTGGACAGGCATCTATACCAAAGGCTGTCCAGTATAAATCTGACAGCCAGTGTGATACAGTGGTTGGTGTCTTGGACTAGGACTCTGGGAGACCAGGGTTCACTCAGTCATGGAAATCCACTGGGTGACCTTGAGCACATCATGTTCCCTAAGCCTCAGAGAAGGGCAATGGCAAACCTCTATGAAGAAATCTTGCAATCAATCAATCAATCAATCAATCAATCAATCAACCACTGATAGATTTGCCCTAGGGTGCCATAAGTTGGAAACTTACACAACAACTACCAATAGTCCAAGGCCCTTTCCACACCCTACCTTTTCATGGAGTCCTCCAGTGGAGATCCCAGAGGGGAGTGCAATAAGAGCACTCCCCTCCACACTGGCTGGGTCTGTCATGAAGGAAGCGCCATAGCCACACCTCTTCCTTCCGCAGCACAACCAGGTACCTTCTCAGGCTGCGCTGGGGCAGGAAGCGCAGCCATTGCACTTCCTGGGCTTCTGCAGGTCAAGTAAGTCCGTGATGGCAGCGTGATCGCAGGTCATTGCCAGGGGAAAACCCATCAATGATTTAATCCATGACTGCACCGCTTGGGGACAGGAGAAGGACAGGACTGTGACAACATCATGCAGAATCATTGTTGTGGCCCCATCCTTCTCCTGTCCCCATGGCAGGTTGGGAGGGTGGTGCGGAAAGGGCCCAAGACTCATTTAAAGATAAAGAACCATGGGGAGGGAAATCACGGACCCAAAGCTACCCATCAAGAGTTGGACAGAGCAGCAAATCAAGCAGCCAGGCACCAAAGTCACAGCAGCTACCACAATGGTTGGATGTACTCTTTTTCCATTTAAAATATTACTATTAATTGTGATTGTGTCTGCTCTTTTATTTGTTTATTTTTTTGGTGAGACACTTCTTCTTCTTCTTCTTCTTCTTCTTCTTCTTCTTCTTCTTCTTCTTCTTCTTCTTCTGTCAGCCCTTAGGCAGGCACTCTTGCTGTAACCCGATGTTTCCCAAGCTCTAGTCTTGCAGGTGTTTTGGATTACAGCTCTCAGAATCCCTGATCATTGGCCAAGGCAGCTGTGACTCTAGACACACCTAGAGGACTAGTGTTTGGGAATCACTGCTGTTGACCACAAAGAATGAGAAGATGAGGAAGAGGCAAGATTTCATTCTGCACCAACTAGTGCTTTCATCATCTTGGAAATGGCTGGATTCCAGAGTCTCTTTTTAGGAATCTCTTCCAAAGGTGAGACTGGCCAAGTCAGGTTGACTACCCACTGAGTTGCCCTGAGGACAAAGAAACCACTGAGGCTTCTGGATTTGAACTGACATTTCATGTGGCAAGAGAGATGGGCAGGACCTGGAGAGAAATGGCAGTTGATCTGAACTTCCACACACACAAAAATTCTATTTTAGGATTAACGCAAAGATCATTTTGGTGCCAACCCAAAATGGCAAAGCACTGTACATGTTCAGGGATCTTCTCCTCCTTCTCTTAACCAATAAGAATGAAAGAGACAGAGAAAGAGACATTTCTGGTCATGATAAAAGCCAGTATTTGTTTAATGGTTTGCAAAGGTCCCAGTTTGAAGCATGTTAAGACTCTTGTTGATGCAGAGAGAGAGGGAAGAAAGAACAATTTGGGTTGTAGCAAGACCTGCTGGGCCAAAGAACAAGCATTAGGAGCCAAAACAATGCTGTATTTCACTGGTTCTAGTGATCTCTTGTTAATTTAAGCACCATTACAGAAAGTTATCAAAGTTAATATTTGTTTTTTCAAATGCTAATCTGGCATAGTTCAATTCCTGTACCTAGTTAAAAAGTAGAAGCGGGGATTTAATAAAATGGTATGCTGCATCTGTCATGTAACCGGCCCCCAACATTTTGGAAATATTTGGTCCAAGGAGACTGGGGACTCATCAAGATGAGAAGCTCACTAAGAAATACTGTAGCACAGAGATATGCACTTCATTTCAGCTTTGTCCATCCACTTGCACTTGCAAACTTTCATGCTCTTTCTGCTGTCTAACTCTGGAACCATACTGGGCACTGCTGGCTTAATTCCTCAAATTATTTATGCACATTGCACAACTCATACAATATTTTGCTTTCTGAAGCAGAAAAAAAAACTCCACTCTAAGCTGCTCATAAACTGTCAGGTGCTATTATTTTAAATACCCATGTGAAAACATAAGAGCCAGCAACTCGGTCTTGCAGATTTACTACCTTTCTCTATATGAATTAACAAAAACAAACGCTGCAAAGCCAGATTACGGGGCTGGGATGGGAGTAGAGGGGATAAACAGCCTTCCAGCCAGCCTCACAGTTTGATTACTGGTGGAATTGGACATAAACAAGTGTTTTAACCTCTTAGTCACCTCTTTTCAGGTGCAAGATGACCCCTCTGGGCATCTTTTCTTTTCCTTCTGGTAATGATGATAAACCACAGACGATTGATTCAAACTTTCACAAAGCTAAGCTGTCTTTTAACATTGTCAGGCTTGTCTGCAGTGCCCTTTGTTAGCAGCTTTTTTGGACAGGATGCTTTCGCTGTGCCAGAGCCTTGTTATTAACGGAGTTTGGGTCAGAGAAATCAGGGTCAAACTGCTGTCTATGTCTTCTGATGGCAACTTAAGAATGGGCAAGTATCACAGGCCCAGAACACAGCTACTAAACCTGTGCCATGAGCCAAATTTTTGAAAGGTTACAGTAATTGAATTCAGGCCTGATTCTGTCTATGGGAAGTCACAATAATAATATCTGAAGAGATATTATTCCTCAGGGTTGGAAAACTGTTCCATATGGGTTTCTCTAAGCCAGAAGAAACTCAAACCACTTTGAAGAGACTGCAGATTCAAACCATATTTGAAGGGAGTACAGATCCAGATTTAAGAATCCTTTGCCACGAGACAGAACAACGTTCACTGGTTTTTCAATGAGTCTGAAATGGGATTAAACACATCCATGTTGATGGAGGAGATGTGTCAGTATGACAAGCCACGACTGGTCTTATTAAAAGGGCTTAGACACATCCATGAGAGATAAGACTATTGATGAGTACTAGTTCTGAGAGCTACTTATTACCAGGAGTATCAGAAGTACTATGTCTCTCAGTCCAAGATGATGGGGAGCACAACCCAAGAAGATACTGCTGAACTCATGTGATATAGTAGACTTCCTACTGGCACTTGGCTGGCCATGTTTAGAACCTAAAGCTGAACTAGACAAATCTTTGGTGTGATCCAGCACAACTTCCTCTATGTTTTTAATTGTTTTATGAACCTCTACATCCAGAGGCAATGTGTCACTTTGACGAGTGACAGCAACAGGGAAGACTAATTGCTTACGGTTTCCTAAAGGCCATCCAGTTTGGTCACTGTAGGATGCACAGTGCTGAAGCTGACTGGATCTTTCATCCAGCCAAAGATCCAGCCAAAGTCTATATCATTATGCTATATAATATGCAGGGTTGCCAATACTTTGGATCATTTTGACCTCAACATGATTATTTGGCATGCCCTCGTGGCGCAGTGGTTAAACGCCGGTACCGCAGCCACAAGGCTGTGAGTTCAGTCCTGTCAGGCTCCAGGTTAACTTAGCCTTCCATCCTTCCGCATTTCGGTAAAATGAGTACCCAGCTTGCTGGGGGCAATTAGCTAAGCACATTGCAAACCACTTAGAGAGCACTTAGCTGAGAAGTGGTATAGAAATACACATGCTATTGCATGCTATTGCTATTTAATCTTTGGGGGTACCTTTACCACACTCTGGCATCCATAGATTCTGTCTTTACAGAATGCCTTGGATGCCACATTGTTCCTGGGCATTGAAAGTTGGAGCCACAGGGGGAGTTGCTTTTTTCTGTTGGCTGCCATTTTTTTCTCAAGACCAGGATGTTTTCAATTCACTATAGAGTGTTTCCAAACCTCCAACCTCTTCCACCATCTTTCCAAAAGGACTGGACTGTAAGTATGACCTCCATGTCATGCTCTCTACTCATCACAGATATGGAACAACACTTTCAAACAACAGCATTCATGCCTCTTAATCACGCCTGTTGACACCAGAATGACAAAGGAGTGCAATACATGTCAGGATCCTGACCAAGGACAACAATTAGTGTGTCACAAAATCCATCATTTCACATACAGAGCCTTCCCCCACCCCAATATACAGACCGGTATAAGTACGGAGGAAGGGGACAGTAACCCCATTAAAAGAATGGAATGTCAATGTGTTTTGATAAAGATCGTATTTCCTACCGTGCAGGATGGAATGCATTATATAAACCCGCTACATCTGCCAACACTGTCCTCCAAAGAGAGGATGGACATGTATTGGCAATGTTGCTGGGGAAGGGAGGAGAGACGTGCCTGGGAACTGTAACAAAGAGGAAGAGTTCAGTGCTGTTTCTTGGCCATATATTAAATAAAACAAAGGTGTTTGAGGGCCTTGAACTCAGCAGGTAGCATTTCTTCATACTTCTCCTAACAGAGCAGGCGGACAATCATTCTCTTTTGTGGTGACTTCTCTAAGGAATGTTTTCCACTGTGAGGTCTGTACTGAGACTCCAGGCCTTTGGAGTCTGAGCGGGACACCTATTTGTATGCTGCTGTTATTATTCCACAACGTAAGCACATTCTTGGGCTATTACATGAGATCTGCAAAGGAGCCCTGCTGAATCAGACCATGTTCTGACTAGCCCAGCATCCCACTTCTCATGCTGGCCAACCAAGTGTCCTTGGAAAGCTCACCAGTAGGACCCGGGTGCAATGGTACGTTGTTGCTTTGTTTATACAGAATCATCAATGCACATGGCACTGTACAAAAATAAAATAATAAAACAGACAGCCCTGCCAAGCTCTTAGCTTCTTTCAGTTATTTGGATATTTTTGTCCAGCCAACTATCAACTGACTCCTCAACATGCAAGTGGCAATCATGGGCCTAAATTGAATTCAGTTGGTGAATGGTTAAGTCAACCCTTCTGAAAATCCCACTGATTTAACAGATCTGCTGTAATTGAGGTGACTGGTTGGATTTTAGCTTATGGATCTGGATGTCCAAAAGGTGGTGAACACTAGCAGTTGCACTCTGCTTCTGACAATCCCTCACAAATTTTATCAATTTCCAGAGCCTTGGGGATACACCAATCCTGTTCGTATCTCTCAGAAACAGACTTTTTTTCCAAAGACACTTCACAGGCTGAGCGCATCTGAGCTTTTGAGGCTGTCTGAACCAGCAGCCAGCAACTCTACCAGTTAATTTTGCAGTGAGAAAAGATGTCCTTTATCTGTCCTCAATCTCAATGGAAGACCATGAGCATTAGTACTTATAAGAATGAAACAGCTTTGGTGTTCACATGCACTGGTCAGGATCCTGCTTCGACTGCAGTTCTGTGCAATGAATTCAGTATGCTTTGTTTCTCAAACAACAGCACCCCCTTCCCACCTTAATATCACACATAACCAACTTTTGGAATATGGGAAGGACTATCAAAGCAGACTTGGATAGGATTAAGGAGAGGAACTCTGTTGTCCAACAACAAATTCTCACCCAGCAAGAGTGAACAGACTTGGAAGTGACCTAATAATCTACAAATAAGTATTTCTTTCTAAAGCAACTTTCAATATTCTCTGAGAGTTTAGACTCACTTTGAGCGAAAATGTATGTCCAAGGAACAAAAATGTAAAGAAATGTATTGCTGCATGGAAGTTACCATAGCTACACTCCCAAAATGCCCTGTTTTTCAGGATAACAGACTCTGTTCCCTTTCCTCAACACAGGTGCATTCACACTGTCGCCAAAACTCACGAGTCTGAGCAGCAGCAGGGCGCTGAGCCCACTTCCGAAACAGAGCACTCTCTTCACAAACAGAATCTGGAGTATGTTAAACAGCCATCAGTGTCAATATGGCTTTTTTCACAACACAAAACTGACAGAATGTCACGCAATGTACTGCTTCTCTCTAATCCTAGCCAAAATGTGACAAGCTTTATGTAAATAAAATGTCGCTGAATTATTCTACTAAACAGGCTCGGCTGAGATGGGAAGGAAGCTTTGTTCGCAATTCTTTCCAAGAAACTTATTCTGAAAGTTTCTTTCACACTCTCAAAAAGGACGATGAGTCCCTTAAATGAACGACACTGCTCTACTAATCAGCTCTGGATCCACATTGTCAGTCAGAGTCAGAGTCACTTTACTCCTAAACTGGATTCAGGGTGAGAAAAAGGGGGCAAGGTGAAGTCAGGGTAGTTTCTGCCTGCTTGGCAGCACACGGCCAGTCCTTCGGATGACCAACACCAATGGGGGCCCATCAGGGGTGTGTCAATCATCTGGGACAAACAAAGCAGAAATAGAAGACAAAAAACAGCATAGCCATTTTCACGACTAGCTTCCAGACTTTTTTAAAAAAACTAATAATGATCAAAAAGAGAGCCAGTGTGGTAAGGGATTCTGGGGCAGCTACTATTTCCCTTGTCTGTTGTAGGCAGGTACACACAGCAATGGTAGATTCAGCTCTTTCCTAGCTCAGGTGTTACTGCATTGTTTACTGCGGAAATGATGATGTACCCAGAGACATATCTAGGGTGGGGCTAGCAGGCTATGTGCCCTGGGCGCCAATGCAAGGAGGTGCAAAAAAAGCCATGCATGTAAGGATGGGGGATGAGGATAAGGGTAAAAAGGTAGGGGTGCAACTTCCACGTTTGCCCTAGGCACTGTTTACACTAGATATGCCACTGGATGTACCCCACAGTGAAAACCTGTGTTTCTCCTATTCTCCTTCACCATCTTCTCAGTGTCAATGCTGGTAAAAATTTCCAAGTAGACAAAGGATAAGGAGGAAACGGGAGCCAGGTGGGCATAAACAGACTTGGTAAAAAGGAGATTCTTTGTCACAAGGGGCTTTGTTAACTATACCAGAAACCTGGAGGGAAAAAGGAACAAAGAGACTTTCCAAGGCTGGAAAGAAAGGAATTCACAATTATTATGACTTCTACAATTCAGTAATCAGAGGATCTTCTTCCTTTGCTTACTCATGAACTTTATAGACAAAAATCTTGACTAGGTTATCTTTTCGGACCTATGATCAGGTTCCATTCTTGTGCAAGCCTGTCGTTGTGCCTTCAAGTCATTCAACGCCAGGGATCACCACACTACTGTAGCACTATTACAGACCACTTTTACTTGGCCATGGCGGCAACAGCAACTGTTGCTCCCCGTTGTGTTGTGTGTAGCTTTCCCAAACTCTATGCCAGTGCGCAAGCCCAGGTTTACCCCATTGCTAGCAGCAGCAAGCCCAGGGGCAAAAGAGAACACTTTTGCTATCCATTCAGCTTCCTCTCATCCTCCACTAAGCCCTGTTTCTACCCAGAAATTACTTAAAACTAACTAGTGTTAACTCCTGTAGTCCCTGTCCAAACTCCCCAGCCATGTCAAATTGCATGGGCAAGCCCCAGATAATGGTACAATTTGGGAATTTGGACACTGGACTTTGTGAACTTACAGGATAATGCTATGTAGCTCTTTAGATGGTAATCCCTATTACTTTGTTTTCCTCCAAACGTTGGAAAACCAAGCCTGCTGCTTCTGGAGTAACTCCTCATTCCGGCAAACAGGGTCTTGGACTTCTATTCCAAAGTCCTGCCCTGTCCATCCTCCCAGAGCCAGGAAACTCCTGCTAGCTCCTGCCCCGGCATTTCTCATCTTGAGGTAAGCAGCAGCTTTTGCTCTGGCCTCATTTTTGTTTCCTTTTTTTGGCTAACTGCCTGGGACAAAAATCTAATCTGGCATTCTCCCAAAGATAACCCATGTTCATGCAATTCAGAAAGTGTTCCTCTTACCTTTAAACAACTTAAGTTGGTCCTTGAGGAAAAAAAGCCCTGATATGTAGAAGGCAGCAAAAAACAAACAAACCACAATAACAACTGTTCTTCCATGCCTATTTTCAAAGTTCACCTCTGTAATTATGAGGATTAGAAACATTTTTGCTTGAATAGGGTAGAAATACTCTAGATTCTCATCCACCAAATAAGTTGGCCAGATTCAAAATCTAAAGGGGAGTGTCTTTAAACCAGCCATAGCAAGGCAGTGAAAATCGATTAAAACAGTGTTGCGTAAAGCTGAAACATAAACAGACTTCTTAATCTGGGCTTTGCAGATGAGTATCATTTGAACTCTTTGGTGTATAAATGAAGGCCTAGCTGAAGGACTGCATAGAAACAGCTTCTGTACAGAGTTGCATGCAATTCTCTGTAATTCAATTCCCAATAATATGATGGCTGCACAATCTTCCATGTTTAGGAATAGGTGTAGCTTTCTACTTTGCTTCTTACATTCACACCTTCTTAATTTCAGTACCCTCTGATCAAAACCAAACGAAAGTAAAAAGTGATGTTACACTGTTATCACTGCTAGCTTCTTCCAAATCTACAGTGGGCAGAAACACAAATTTCATAACCTCTTTTGCTGGCCACAATTAAGAAGGAACATTCCACCATGAGAAGGGAGACCCCAAGAGAAGCAGGACACCCCAGCATTGACTTGGCAACCAGGTAACACCCTCTCAGCATCCTGGATTAACCCAGAAAGACAAGGAGAGTCGCCCAGCTGTAAAGGCCAGGTAGGGACGCTTGTATCTCAAGAGCACTGTGCAAAGGTCAGAGCGCAGCATGAGAAGATGGAAAGAACATCCAATGGCAGAAGCAACTGCGCATTATTCTCAAAGTTTCCATGCCACATCCATGCTCGTTAGTGCAAACAGCCACAGAAGAAGCAAACAGAAGGAATGCTTTGGAAAGGCAAGAGACAGGGTGTTCTGTTCCCTAGCCAATCCCTTTAATTTGCTTTGAAGTATCACCTTGACAATCTTTTGGTTCATCACCACCATCATCACTGTTGCTGCTACTATGATTCTGTTGCCTTTTATATTTATATCCCACCTTTATTCCAAAACTAAGACTCATTGTAGCTCACACTAAGAAACTAAAGGTAGAAAAAAAGAGGTGGGTGGGAGAGAATTAACATTTAAGTGCAATCAAGCAACATAACTGAATCAAAAACAATTTACAAGTACAGTCCCCATCTGTTGAAAGTTGCTGAAAGCATTGACAAAGGCTAGCCTCAGGAGACGGGAGTGCCACCGGCTGGCAACAATCATGGAGAAGGCCCTCTCTTATCTCCTCTCCAAAACTATCTCTAAATTTTATTTGCTACTCTCCCCAAAAAAACCTGAATGGGAGGGGAAAGTTGTCAGAGAGAGGTGTGTGCCTTCCCCATAGCAATGGCCCATACATGCAGAAGCAAAAATGGATATGTACAAACGCCGCTTTGAACTTGGGGAACTTAGGCTAACGTCTTTAGTAAAACAGTGCCCTGGGATCAGGAGCTCATTCGTGCTACAAAATTATAGTGCTACAATTCCACTTTATGGCTGCTTCCTATGGAATCCTGGGACTGGCAGTTTAAGGAGAGGCATTTAGGAATTCTCAGCCAGAAGCACTCTAGTGCTTCTCCAAACTACAAACCCCAGAATTCCTTAGGAGGGACACATGGCAGTCAAAGTGGAATAATTGTGCTATAATGCTACAGTGTGAATGGGCCCCTGGTCAAGTGGCCACTGTGGAGAAGAGGTAGTCATAGACTGGGGGGGAGAGATACTTCTCAGGCCAGGAGCTTCCATGACGCGTCTACAGAGATGCTGTAGGGAACATTGCTCCTTCAGCACTTTAACAAACCAGGTGCAAAGCAGCTTGCGTTTTTATTTTCACGGAACATTAGCCATCGTCAGCAGGAATAATTCTTTTTCCCTTCATGGGGTTTGTGTGCAGATTAACAGTATGAGGACTCGAGAGCTGCAACCTATTTTCTTTTTCCAAACAATACTGAAAATGTAGATTAAACACATACTCGCACAACCCCCCCTTTTCTGTAGAATTGAAAAAAGTCACTTTTTGATTTTATTGGGAAGAGAGGACAGGTGGAAGTTTAAAATCTTATAGTCCAGCTGGATCTCTACAATGTGGAGGTCTGTCTCAATCCAAAATGATTTTATAATTAATTGCTGCTAAGTCTTTATCAAATTGGCTCACCATGAGGTCAGGATGCGCTTTGCGAGTCAAAAAGAAAGAATGCTGAGTTTTGCAGCAAAAGGAGATTTAATTTTTAAATTTGCAGGGCAAAAAAGTTGCAGACACACACACACACACACACACACACACACAAGCACACAGTACACAAGCTGTAACAAATGTCACATAGTTTAATTACTCAGAACTTACATGAACTAGTCACTGCCTATAGGCTAAATGTGAGAAAGAACTGGATAATATTAAGCCAGGCAGATGGTCAGAGGTCCTAGTTCTTATTTTGGTTTCATTTTCAAAGAGCACACATCTGTTCTGCCTCAACCATCACTGAATGGATCTGCACGTACATCGTGCCAGAGCAAAACAGAAATTCAGGTTCGGGGTAATAATAAACTCTGCAAGCGAATGAAACTTACAAATGTTGACTTTACAGGAGGGATGATGATGATGATGATGATGATTTTAAATTCCTCTTCTCATTTAGAACATATTGGATAATAAAGAGAAAGCTGAAGATGGAGAAGCTGATGGGGTAGGAAGGGACGGGGAGCCAAGGACAGCAAGAAAGGGGGTCATGGTGCTAAGAAAGTGGCACAAGGCGGTGCTACTTAAAACGCTAGTGCACAGGTTGGTGCTGCCCCATGAGCCATCAAGAACACTGAATTTCCAGGAAACTATGCCAATACAATAATAATATTGGACAAATATTGTACCAGTACTGACACACTGGCACAAATGAAAACATCCACTCCACGATATCAGGTAGCTTGAGAAGGACTCGCAGAAGACACTGGAAACCTCGCCTCTGGGTTCCAGTGTCTTCTGCCACTGCAAATGCCAACAGCTCTACTGGATGTTTCTGGGCACATTTTGAAGTATTGGTTATGACTCAAAAAGAAGCCCGTTATGGCCCAGATCCAGGATATCTGGCATCTGAGCCGTGGGATCATTAGGAGAGGCCCTTCTCTCAGTACCACCACCATCACAAGCATGTCTGGTGAGGATATAAGAGAGGGTCTCCTCAATGGCTGCCCCTAGACTCTGGAACTCTCTTCCCAAATGGCACAAAATGACCCCCTCTCTGTTGTCCTTCTTTCTGCGGGCAAAGACATTTCTATTCCTGCAGGCTTTTAAAATGGAAACTTTTAAAAGAGTGGATGAAGGTGCAGTACTGTTTTACATAGAATCATAGAACTGTTTTAATTGCTTTTTAACTTTTAATGGTATTTTTATCTTTTTTATTGTCTATAGTTTAATCCCATTTCAATATCAGTTTTTTCTATGTTTTATGCTGTAGCCGTTTGTAAATTGTAAGCTGCCTTGAGTCTCAATTTTGAGAGAAAGTTGGGATAACAACAACAAACAGGTGAGGAAACTTGTAAGATTTTCATGACACATTAAGACCAGAATATTTTTTTAAAAAACACCAGCTCCAGCATCTATGCTGATTCTGGTAGCTGCTTCAATCATTCCCCTTTCCCTCAAGGCAAGCAGGTGTGGTAATGGTAGCAGCAACAAAAGCTGGCTTTGCCAGGAAGCATTGCTGCAGTTGATCCCATAAAATTTCCCCATACTGCATCTGGGGACCTGATGGAGCCTCACTCTGTAGCAATGTTCCATCTGGGATCTGAAAATATAACGGGGAGGGGAAATTAAATGGTGGGCAAACAGAAGCCTCTGCTGATAGGAAAGGAAAAGGAGGCAGGGTGATAGGCCCTTGGAAAATGCCTCTTAGGGCCAAACACTGCTCCTCAGCCTTTCAATTGTTGGGTCCACTGAAAGTAGGATTTGGCACACTCTGCCAAGCTCCCGCCACCCAATACCTGGACTAGAGTCCTATAGGGTGAACACAAACAAAGAAAGGCAGGGTCCTAACCAAAGATGAATAAACCGTAAAAGACCATCACAAAAACATCCATAAAGAATACTGAAGACTGTGATTACAAATAAGTCAAGATAATGTTCGTAGTCAATAAGATCAACAAATGAACAGGAATACATGCAGAACTAAACAGAAGGTTGCAACTTGCAACCAATAAGAAAATATACATGAAACATGGCCAAAAGTAATATTACTAATATAACAGTACAATCAAACTGCCAGAAACTGCCTCAGTCAATAGAGTAGGAAAGAACAGGAATTCAAAATGAATGAAGTCCATAACAATATGTGACATAACAAAGTCAAATCTAAATCTTCCATGGGTAAAGAAAGTCCAGATGTGGAAAGAACACAGCAGTTGCTGGGAAAAGGCTTGCTCCAGTGACTGGCAACCATACAGGGTTGGGGATTAAAACTGTTCATATAATGGACATTCCACAAGCAATGTGACGTCCTCACCAAGATTGCCCGGCACATGCTTTTAAGCTAAGATGGTAGCAACAGAACAGCAACCACGCAGTGACCTTGGACATTTCCACTGTCACCATGGTAGGAAACAGATACTTGACCCAGGCCTCCCAAAAGAGACTTGCTCTATCAAGAGCTGTCTGTTTCTTTAATGCCTGGCTCTTTTTAATCTCAGAGCCAAGGCACTATTGGAGGAAAAGTCTGGAAAATCACCTGTTGAGAAGGACATAAAACCAGTGGCTTGCCTCTCAGGATTGAATAGAGGCACACATTAAAGAGCAGTTCTTAATAAAGACAGCCCCTACCTGGAAGAGTTTGCTGGAAGATCCAATATAATACTGCTGGTAAAATGTTATGCTCTATGAAAACCAAATAGCATCTTGGCTCTGGAGTTGACCTTGTATACAAATGATTGATATGACTAACATTGGAAAAGCTCCCCTACTATATTGAAGTAGCATTTGTTGGAAGGACTCGGCTCACCTGCAGGTTAATATGCCCCCTTGCTAATTAACAGAAGAGCAGCTTTGCAAATTCATTTGGCACCAAGCAAAACTGTGTGACAACAGCATTCATTTTCACAGACTGTAAACACAACTGCATAACATGGAAAGATTTTCATCTCAGTCTTTGGGAATACCATTTGATTTACCAGAAATATTAGAGTGCCTGCCTGTTTTCACAGACTCCACATTCAGCATAGATTCAAGAGATTTAATACCACCAGAACTCGTGAGCCAGTACTCAGTCCTGTCTGAAAAATGACAATTCCAACAGAGGCTAGATCAGTAAGTTTAGGGAGCACTAAAACCACAGAGTGCAATGGCTTCTGATGAGAAAACTTCTGAGAAGAGCAATCACCCAAAGCCACTCACTTTTCCTCCAGGCTCTGCTGGGAAAACACTCAGCACATGGTATGGCTTTGGACAGAGCTTGAGCTTTGCCTAGACTGAAGCTGTAAGACTGGTGACACTTAAAATAAACACTGGAGACCTGGTTTGTGGAAGTGGTGCAAAAGTGGTTTGCAGCACTTGGGGACTCCTTCAGCGAAGTGTGTAAAACAAGGTGGGAAGAGGGACTTCTCCTTGCTGTTAATGATACAGAAAAGCAGGAGGAATCAAACATTGCAGGACTGGATGAAAAAGCTGAAACCAAAACGAAGTGGCCAATTCTCCATTCTCTTCAGTACAGGTTACTACATGAAAGTACTTAATGCAAATTATGAGACGGATATATGAAACGTTTACGGGGGGGAAGTGTGCTATTTCATCAGATGATTAACACAGAAGTGTGAATTCTGTTTGTTTGTATGTTTTTAAGCCATGCTTATATCAGCATAACTGAAAGCTCTCACGTAAACTGGACACTTAGGAAAGGAAATCTGGAGTGCAGATTCATGTCCAGGACTTAAGCAGTGGGGACAACATAGAGTTCTCAAGACTTCTTGTTCAGGCCTGCTACCCTCATTGCAGGATTAACAGCCCTCACTGACTAACGCCTACAACATCATCAATCCACCTCTCCTTGGTGCAGTTTTTCATCTCAGAGTGGGGAGTCGATGGCAGGGGAGGAACCATTACTAGTTATTGGAATGAGTCAAGATCTGTCCCACCCCAAATGCCAGGTTTAAAAAAATGATTTTACAACCTCTGCTGGGAATATCTGTGAATGGAAGTTCGAGATCCTGCCTTCTAGGTACCTTAGTAATCAACAAAAGTTCTTCTGTATAAGAAGACCTCTTTCTCTTGGAAAACCAAGAATGTGAGATTATCTGCATTTGGTGTTGTTGGGTAATAATAATAATAATAATAATAATAATAAAATTTATTTCTATCCCGCCTCTCCCAAATGGATCGAGGCAGCATTACAAAACATATAAATATTAAAATATCAAATGTAGCCCACCCTCCCCACTCACCAATCCTACCATCCCCCCAACATACCAACTATTAAAACAGATTAAAATAAAATTAAAACTAAAAGTTAAAAACAAAACAATTAAAAACAAAGGGACAATTGATGAGAGGCAGTGGAACACTAGTCTGGGAAGGCCTGTCGGAAGAGAACAGTCTTGACTGCTTTTTTAAAGCAGTCAAGACTGGTAATGTGCCAGGTCTCCTCCGGCAGGCCATTCCATAACCTGGGAGCGACTGAAGAAAAGGTCCTCTGGGTAACCGCAGCCAACCTAGTTCTGACTGGCTGCAGTAGATTCCTCCCAGAGGACCTTAATGTGCGGGGCGGATTATATGGGAGAAGGCGATCCCGCAAGTAGGCTGGCCCCAAGCCATGAAGGGCTTTAAAGGTAAAAACCAACACCTTGTACTGTGCCCGGAAACCAATAGGCAGCCAGTGTAAAGACTTCAATATAGGTGTTATGTGGTCAGTTTTAGATCTTCCGGTGACCAACCTGGCTGCCATATTCTGAATTAATTGAAGTTTCCGGACTAAGCACATGGGTAGCCCTATGTAGAGCGCATTGCAGAAGTCAAGCCGTGAAGTTACCAGCGCATGTACCACTGTTTTTAGGTGTTCCAAGTCCAGGAAGGGGCGCAGCTGGCGTATCAGCCGAAGCTGACAGCAGGCGCTCCTGGCTGCCGCATCAATTTGAGCTGTCATCTGAAGCGGCGAGTCCAGGAGCACCCCCAAGCTGCGGACACAGTCTTTCAGGGGAAGTGTGACCCCGTCTAGAACTGGTTGACAAACCTCCATACCTGGGCTAGGGCCCTTGACAGCGAGTACCTCCGTCTTATCTGGATTCAGCTTCAGTCTGTTTTTCCTCATCCAGTCCATTACTGCTTCAAGGCATTCATTTAGAGGCGAGATGCCACCCTTAGTCGATGCTATTATCCGAGGCATGGAGAGATATATCTGGGTGTCATCAGCGTACTGATAGCACCTTGCTCCATGCCTCCTGATGATCTCTCCCAGCGGTCTCATGTAGATGTTAAATAGCATTGGGTAGCCACCCTGGGTCCCATACCCAGGAAAAAGGTAATACATAAATAAAATAAATAAAAATCAATCGATCAAGACAGCCATAGCCACAAAAGAGAAGGGTTGAAAGCAGCTTCATAAAATTTACCTTTCTGGACTATAGCCCCTGGATCCTCTAGACAGCATGACCACTGGACATGATATCTGAGGGATTCTGGGACCTGTAGCTTCCCTTCAAAAGTTACTTTGGCAAGTAGAGCCTGCAGGCTGCCCTCACCTAAGTGTTTCACTTGCTTGAAACACATTTAAGTTGCTAGAGAGGACAAGGGATGAACAAAGATAAAGGCATGGGGTTAAAAATGATACCTGAAACATATACTAAGCATACAAAGAGAAGGTGGGAAGAGTTGAGGCGGATTGAATTTCTGGAGATCAATACGCTCGGTCTATTGAATTTGCAATCTCACCAACTGGAAGAGATAGAGGCTGATAATAAGGTATGAAGGTGTTACTTCTGCAAGCTCCACATTCTTATTTGAATGCATACCTTGGGGTTGTATTGCTAGTTTTTCCTCCTTTGCTTGCTGCGGAGCTACGGTTTGTAATGTCATTGATTTTGATCTTAGCCTGTAGATTTTAAATGATATTTATTTATTGTGTTATTGGATGTTGCGCCATCTTAAATCCCATACATTTATTCTGATAAAACAGAGGATTTTAATTTAACCCCTTGTGGCATCTCACTGTTTCCTCAATTAATAGAATTAAGCACCTGAATTGGCAGCTCTTAATAGAATTCCTAAATTGCAGCAAGATATCGTTCCCTCTCTAGACTAAATCCAATTGCTGTTCCCAATGAGAGCACACCCACTGAATCAACTGCTGATTAGTAAATCAAAACTTACCCAGATCCTACTGATTCCAAGACTCTGCTCTATTTGTGACTAGCAAATGGATCGCAGCTTTCTCATGTGTAGACCTCTAGGTCCAGGGAATTACAATTAATCAATGAGGCTACTGAAATATCCTCATGGTCAACTCAACTAACATAGGAAAAGGGACCTATCTGTGGCCTAGGGCTGAGAGACTGTCCCTTCGTTTCAAGCACTCTTGCACTGGGCTGGCCCTCCAATTAAACAATGGGAAACCTCGGGCAGCACCTGCCAAAGGGGCAGCAGCGGCAGCCTTCCAGTCGCTGAACTTTCTAAACTTGAACTGCCCCTTCCCCACTATTGCCCTCTGTTTGCAACTGGGAATGTTATAAAACCTGTCCCAGGCCCTCTAAACAGGGCTGTCATCCCAGAAGGGATGCAGAACACTACCCCATTGCACAGGCTACAGTAAAATTCAACAGCCAATCCAACCAGCTTCCCTGCATGCACTGGAGAGGGACTGCCATTTTGCCTTTCATCTCAGGCATCAAAATGTCTTGAACCTGACCTGATTCTATGGCCCTAAACCATGGGTAGAGAAAGAGCAGCCCACGGAGACATGTGAGCTCCAAGGCCATTTTGTGGCCACCAATATTCCTCACCCCCAAGCATTTTCTAGTCATCTTCTGTTTTGGACAAAGTCCTCTCTTGTTCCAGAAACAGTCTAGGGGTGGAGAAAACAAGGCAAAGTTGTCCCTATTTCCTTCTAGATGGCATGGAGGGGAAATTTTGAATTTAACTTAAAAAAAATAGAAACAAGGAGTCTGGGGGTGCAACAGAGAATAGCTCTCTAAGATCTGGAGGGCGAGTGTGCATCCCCAGACCCGAACAAGTTGCCCATTCCTACTCTAAAGATAAGGGAGAAAGAGGAAAATGGAACAGCGGGATCCAAAGTGACATGTACCAGCTACCAATCCACGGCACTTTCTAGACAGAAACCAAACTTTTGAAGGCAATGATTCAAACACGCTTACATGCTCTTCTGAAGGAACATCACGGCAAACATTCCCCACCCCACTGGGATCTCGCAAGCTGCGCTGGTCAACATGCCACTCACAAAACCAGGCTGGCGTTGCTAAGGCTCCCAGCTGAGTAGCGGAGAATGGATGAGCTCGTGCCAAGCTACAGCTGGGGGAAAGCTGGTTGTTGGGCCTGGATTGCTTCCATCATACTGGAGAGTGCCAGTCTATAAGAGAGTGAGAGAGAGCTACAGATCGCTCTCCTAAACCATCGTGTTGTCACGGCTTTTTCATTTGTAGCCCTAAAGACACAGAGTAGCACAAAGTCAATAAGGTTCCTTAGGAAAGGAAATGCACCGGCTGAAGATGCAAAAGCTTTATGAGGGCTGCGCACGGCCCTGAGGTAGGACAGACGCAGGTAAGCATATCTGATCCGGACACATCCTGTGCAGAGTTAACAGGATTGAGTTGAAAGACTTTCTCACTGCCCTTTTGTAAATACCTGCTGAGTAAGTGTGAAGATAAGACAAGTATTACATTACGCTGGTTCCTGATGCATGAAGGACTTTTTTTTTCATCGCACAAAGTTCTGGCGGAAAAATAATATATATTAAGAAATGAACAATTGCTATGGCCAGTTTCACAGAAAGGCTCAGGTGCAAAATGAGAGCCTTGTTTATTAGCAGAGACAATTTTATCTATGTTTCCCACAGGTGGAAAGAAAAGCAGGTTAGTTATATTTGCCGTCTGATTTGCTCCCACCCCCCTCTGATTTCCTTCCCTCTGACTGACTTGCATATTGAAATTATTATTTTTCCCCACCTGAGCCAATCTAGAAACCAAGGCTGCTTATTGTGAGTTATCAAAACAAGTTAGGAAACACTGGAAACATTCAAATCATGGGTGTGGGTGAGTATTTTTTAATGACAGCAGCATCTTAGGTAGAATTATGACAGTGGTGAGCTAGCAGCATCCCTTCAGATGTTCCTGGATTACATACAGTTCCCCTCAACAACGACCAATGGCAAGGGATGCTGGTTGCCGTAATCCAACACCAACTAGAAGGCTGCCACACACACACCCATTACAGTGATCTAATGAGGACAGGGCAGCCTGGAAGTACATTGTGCCATCATCTTTCTCAGGCTCAAGCCAGACTCCCTATGCTCAGGGCCTAAATGGGATACTGCCTTTCTTGCCATGATGGAATGTGAGAGACTGCATTTATTGCTGTTCTTATTTGCCATCAAGCTCACTTTGACTTGTGGCAACGCTATGAATGAGCAAGTCATCAACTTCTCCTCCTCAGGTATTCCAAACTCAGAACCAGTTTCTTTGATTGAATCAATACACCTGTTGCGCGGTCTTCTTCTCCTACTGCCTTCCACTTTACAAAGCATTATTGCCTTTTTGAATTAACCACATAGTCTCATATGTCCAAAGTCAAAGTACAACAGTCTCAGGTCATTTCCGCACTAGACTGTTATACTGCTGTTATTGCACTTTCAACATCCTAGGGAATCCTGGGGTTTGCAGTTTAGGGAGGGTCCTGTATTTGTTTTGTTTTAAAGATGTATTAGTTTTAGATTTATATTACTTCTTCCATCTTGTGTGTGTATCCATTAGATTGTATACCTTTGGCAGGGCCGGCTGTTTTTGTTATTTTCTATTTTGCAATCAGTGATGGCATTATATAAATAAATGTTGATAACAACAACAACCACCACAACTAATTGCCTGGCTCTTTGGAATCCGCACAGGGGGGAAAGGGAGATAAGTCTCAAAATGCTCAGTGGATAGTTTTTAATTTTTTTATTTTGAAACAAAACCAATGCGCTTCAGCTGATGTACCTATTTCAATGGCCTTCTTTGGGGCAATATGTCCTTTAGCAGCAGAAATTTTTGGAGTTGAAACTTTCATTCCATTTAATACATTTTTGTCAGCCCAGCAAATGGAATGAGATTTTGAGCTCCAGAAATTTCTGCTGCTAGAGGGCATCTTGCCCCTGAAGAAGGCCACTGAAATACAGTCAGCCCTCCACGTTCCCTTTCACGGAGTCAACAGTTTGTGGACCTGATCAATACATTCTCTCTCGAGACCTCTAGGTCCTCCAGTGTCATTCAACTTCTGTAGAAGCTGGCCACGGAGTCAGACTGGAGGATCTAGAGATTCCTAGAGAAGTGTTCTCTCAGGTATGAAAAAATAGTGTTCACAATTTTCATTTATATTTGTCGTTTTTCCATTTTTGCAAGAGTCTTGCTCCCCTAATCCCCGCAAAAGTGGAGGGTCAACTGTATACGCATAGGCCAAAATGTGTTGGGCTTGTTTCAAAATCAAAACTAAAAAATATCCACTGACTCTATGGAGACACATCTGCCCTTTTTCCTCTGGCTTCCACTGGGTACTCTCCAGTATTTGTCTCTTCTGGCTCTATGGAAGCCTTCCCGTATGGGGAAGAGAGAAGTGGCAGGGATTTCCAGCAGAGTTTGGGTATATTTTGAACCAGAACCAGCCCGCAAATGACTCCTAGACAAGTCTCACATCCTGCAACATTGAGGGAACAAGACCGAGATGGTCTTTGCCCAGACGCCTTTTCAGAAAAAGAAGGGCGATCTCTGCACTTATGGACAAGAAAATTGAGTTTATACACGTCAGTAATGAAAGTGCTCATCATTTTGACAGATAATTTGCTATTCACTTGAAAACGCACAAGGCAACACGCTTCAGCTAATTTTTAATTACCCTCCGCTAGCACGGGAGTAACACAGAAGTCATTGTGGTATTTAGAATTATATTTCCACTAAATGGAAGGGCCGCAGCCACCAGAAGTTATTCTTATTTGAAATTTGACACCCTCTATTTCCTGGAACTATCTACGTCAGCAATGATCTTCAAAAGTCAGGGTCGGTGATTGTTATTATTGCTGGCGTAGCTGACCTGGGAAGGCATTAACCAAAGGGTGAATTGCCAAAAGAAGGTGGGGGCAGATGTCACTGCTTCGGGAAAAATGGGTGTAGCCAGGAAGGCGAGACCAAGGCCGTTCCACACTAGACTGTTATAGTGCTATGATTCCACTTTCAACCTCCTATGGAATCCTGGGGTTTGCAGTTTAGGGAGGGGCCTCAAAGTCTAGCGCAGAAATGGCCCAAATCCACTCCTCTCTTGCAGACACACCTTTGCCCCCAGTATGCCATCTGAGATGGCCACATATCTAGAACACTGTGCTTCACTCCAGCCAGAGTAAGGAATTAACCAAACAGCTCCTTGTAATTATTTTTTGCCCAAATACAAAGGTACAACTGCACTGTGTTATGACTGTAACTTAACAAGATGTTCACAAGTTGTACAGAGTAACTTTTTAGCTACTTTTCTCTGTGGCCTCACAGACTGGTGGAAATGAAGAAATAAGATATGATTCAAATATTGGCTTGTGTTCTATTTTTGTGTGTTGAGGTATGGACAAGGCAAGCAGGAGAAGAGGGTTCAGGAGCCCAATCTAGTTTCTCGAAGCAGTCTGATGTGGTTTTTGAAGTAACTGTAAAACAAGCTATTTAGTTGCTTCCAAGAAATGGGGAAGCAGAGAATTGCCTTTTAAAAACGGCAGCTATAAGAATAACTACCCCTCAAGTATTGGTCTTGCAAATATAACTAATTACTCCATGTTCTGGTCCCTTCCAAGAAGAAAAAATGGTTGATAATTGTATGAAGACAACTATGAGCATAGCTACCTACAGATACAACAGAGATGCCATAAAGAAAATGAACACAGCACAGAAACAGCTGGAGATGGAACATGGCAGAGACGTAACTAAGGTAAACAAAAGTGCCTACTTTGCAATAATGCTGTACCATAAGTTCTTCTCATAACCATAATGCAAAAACAAAACAAAAAAGGGATGGATTTTCTCTACTTATTTCAGAGACAATGTGGCTATAGTCAATTTAGGGCAAAGACAAGCCTAACAGTTTTACAAATGAAGAACAAACTTGTGAACAGCACTGACTAGCTAGCGCCTGTAATGTCATCAACCACCAAACGCTCTCCTACAACCTTCCAGAACAGTTTTGTTTTCCGAGCATGTTGTGCTCTTATGTGCCTTCAGATTTCTGAGCTACAGCAACCCTAAACAGAATCCATCATGGGGGGGGGCTCAGCAAGATTTATTCAGAGCTGTTTTGCCACTGTCCCACTCTTAGTCTGAGACAGCGTGACTTTTTCAAGGCTACCCAGTGGGTTTTCATGACTAAGCAGGGATTAGAACCCTGTTCTCCCAGTATACAACATTCAAACCATACCACTACATTGGGTCGCTTTCTCAGTTATGGTTAAATCTAAAGATAGTATTGAATGGCTCAACAGATAAAGGTAGATACTACGTTTAAAAGTTTTTTTTAATGTGAGTAGTTCATTTGAAGTACTGGGATTGTATACTGCCTTTCTTATTTGTCAAGGTATTATAGATGTTTTGTACGAGTTAAGCCTTAAGCAACCATTTTTGTTATATAAGACATAACCTCAAATCCAATGCTAATGTCTTGACTGAAGCTAGTAGTGAGTTCCACTGAGCTCATATGTTATTCACTTTTAACTATTGAATTCCACTTTAATCTAGTTATATTTAAATTTGGAAGACTAGATTGAAGTTCAGGGGCCCTCACTGGAAGTCGGGGCAGAAAGAGAAAGAAAACGAGGGCAGACGGTGAAAGGATTTGCTTATGTATACAATTTTTAAAAAGCATTTAAATCAAACTCTAGTTTAAAAAAAACTGAACAAAACATCACTGGCGTATTTATGATGCAGTTCCGCAGCACTTCAGAGACTGTTCAGGTCTTCACATTTATTATCCAAGTCATCCTTCCAACTGTTGCTGTCTGTGACAGAGAGGCAAGTATTACTCGATAATCTAGCCAAAGGAAATCACTTCAGGTTCCTTTGTGGCTTCACACTTCAGTCAAGATTCGAACTGGGCCTTCCAACTTGATTCATATTTTTAACACAATGATGCCCCACTTCACAACACAACAAAGGGTTTCTGCAATCCGACTTTTTATTCATCTCCAGAGCAAAATGTAAACTTTTTCAAGAGCACTACTTTTTTCCAAATCTTGACTATTGAAGTGAAGGTTGCAGATCAAATGATTGTAACTTTAGAGCTTGTTAAAGTATTTAAGCCGTTTAGGACAGTTATGTCTACAGATGCAAATGATATCTATGGGGGAATGAGATTGTCTGCACCAGTGCTCCCTGTTCAACTCACACAGCTGTGGGCTGCAAGATACTGAAAGGGCAAAAAGACAAAAAAAGAGACCAAAAGAGGCCTTGGACTAGGGAGCAAAATGCATTTTTCGACCGCTTTGCAAGGACAAATCATTTCCAAAGTATTTTTTCTAGTGTGAGAAGATTTACATACAGTTCTTAAGAGGCATTTTGCATACCCTCCAACATTATGCAGATGAAAAGTGGAACACAAAATCACAGTGTGGTCAAGATGGCAAAAGTTATTGAAAAAGAACACACAAGCTAAGAGAGGCTGCAGTAGTTGGCTTTGCCTCAGTTTACAAGGAAGGGCAATAGCCCTCCCTCTCTCCCCTGCCCCAAAGTTAAGTGAGTATAAAGGACTTGTGCACTTTGAACTCAGCTTGCAGCAATTTAAGTAAGCTGAGGGCAAAGGGGGAGAGTGGGAGGAAGAGAGAGAAGGAGGAATATTTCAAAACCAGCTGAAAAAAAGTGGGATGGGAGAGACTTCATCAGGATCATCGCTGTCAAAGTGGGATAGGTGGAGGGCATCCCTTTGCCCTTTGCAAGGTTTTCAGAGAACTGTTCTGCACAGAAATGCACATTTATGTCTGCATTAAAAGACTATCTACTGGACAGGAAACTGTTCTATGCACAGAATACAATTTTCTGCATGGAACGTATTTTTCTGCTTTAAAGTGGGCTTCGCAGAAGAAACACACATACACACACGTGTGTTTCTGTGTAGACTTTGCAAAGTGCAAGGATTCTTTCTTGTTGCTCTATTTGGCAAACAGGAAACCCACTATTCTTTCCGGAAACCAATAGTAACAAATAATCTTTCAGTCCATATCTCGAACACAGCTGAGAAACAGCAATGTCCTAAAACTACACTTTATCTGTAGGAGTATACTTTACAGGAACATGTGTGGCAAAGCAATGTAACAGCGCAGCCAAGATGGCAAAAGGTATTAATGAGGAAGAACACTGAACACAGCTGGAAAAGGCTGCAGAAGTTTGCTTTTGCTGACCCTACTGGGAAAGCTGAAATTCCACACCTTCTTCTCCCTCCCCCTGCTGAGTTGATAGGGTGCAAGTAAGCAGAGGACAAAGCTGGAGAGGGAGAGGGAGAAAGAGCAACTGGAATGTTTTAAAAGCAGAAAAGAAAGTGGAATGACAAGAAGATTAACTGAAACTGTTCCTGCCAAATCAGGACAGTTGGACAGTATGGTGCCACTTTTTCAGCACAGAGTTGGGTGGGGGCAAAATGCCAGGAATTAAAATGCCAGCTCCTGGAAACCTAGCTCCTTTAGATAAATAAAATAAAGCAGGGGAGGAAAACAGAGCAGGAGTCAGCAGTGGTCCCTGCTGAGGACTGCCACCCACAGTTATTTGAAGATACTTCATACAAAGGAGGAATGGTCATTGAAAGTGACTGACGTAGCAGAAATGGACAAATTATCTGATTAGATTAGGGAAAAATCGTTGGGGGACATTTCTAAAAGAATGGAAACCCCATATAGACTTTTGGCAGAAAAAAACATGATTTGGTAACTTTTGGTTTTAAAGGTAAGTAAGATTTGTTGTTTTAGAGGGGTGGGTATGATTGTACTATATTTATGTAGAACAACTGCTGAGAAGAAAGGCAGAAGCCACTTTTCTAATTCTTTTTAAATCCTACTTTTCTTCTTTGTTCCTTTCTTTTTCTTTTCTCGTTCTTATTTCAAAATATCCATAATTTTTATTGTATTTTGGAAAAACTCTTAATAAAAGCTGTATATATATAAAAACATGCTGTATACCAAATTCTGGGCCTCTCTAGCCTAACTGTAGCCCAGCACCAACAGAATTTATACATCTCTCAGTTGGCATCCAAACAGTCACAGTATTTCCATGTCTCTGAACAAGTTTTAGATTTGTTTCTGAAACACCAGCCCCCGTGGCCAAGTGGCAAGCAAAGCTGGAAGCTAAGGTGGGGGGCTCCCCTAAAAGTTAAAATGGAAATTTCTGAGCATCCATCTTCAGTGATTGACGAGCTGTCCACTTGCTACTGTGGTTAGGAGTGGTGTGGGAAGAGAATGGCTCCCCTGACTTCACTTTATTATACTGAAGGAACACAAGATACAATAATTAAGCCCTGATCTCGGCGGATTGTTCACAATGATAATTCCACCTTTGTAACGCAAGCTTCAAATAAGCCCCTTTTGTTCTGTCTTAGAATGCAGATTCTAGTATCATTCAAGTATATTAACTGGAGCCTATTACTGTCACACAGAAATGCTCCCTGAGCCATAGCAAAGAACTCCCCAGACAAAACTTTATGTCATGTTAATCCAAGCTTTAATAACTAGGAGAATATATAACTGTATTTTAATTGCGCTTTGTGCTTCTGCATACAAACCCCTCCTCAAAAGATATCGAAAATGACAGAGGCCGCTTTCTTCAAACAAAACCAAATTAAACTCCAAAATTCCGAGGAGTTGGGAATCTCCATCCCCTCTTTAGCCTGCAAAAGGCAGTTTTTATTCAGAACAGGAAGAATGAATGCCGAATGAAAGGGTCAGGCAGACACGAAGGAAAAAGGGGTGGGGGAGAAGGAGAGGCATGGAGCACAGCTGTGATTTTGGCAACCAGAAGTCAACCCCCTCTAAATGAGCACTTAAAACAGGAATGATCAGTATTATGGAAATCTTTCATATTTAATTCTAGAGTGTTGGCTATAAACCTTGCAGGATAAAAAAGGCTGTAACAAGACAGAACATTTTATTGACTCAAAGCTTTGGGAAAAAAATAAAGAGCTGGGGCAATTAGCATAGTTTGTATTATTTCCATATGAATGGCTCAGGCTCAGAGAGCAGTAACAAAAGGCTCTCTTGGGTCCCCGCTGGCCTCCTCCTTAAGGTGGCCGGCCGCTCAAATATCTTTGACAGTGCCCGCTGGTGTACCCCAGTCTGAGAACGAAAGGCACAGTTATTTTGGAAAGGTAATGCCTCGTAGTGCACAAGACCTGAAAAGACCTGAAGAGTTGTTGGGTATGTATTAGATTATTTGCTTGGGTTAAAACTTAGACGTAAGTAATTAAAAAAATATAACCCCCAGCTTTTAGCCTTTAGGACTGCAAAAGATGCACTTGAAAACATATGGTGAAAAGAAGGTGGTGAAGTTTCAGGAGCATAATTTAATCAATCTTTCCAAGAGTCAATGGTCAAGAATGCTCTTCCCTGTCCTCCATCTTCTACTTCTACCTGTATCTAACAGAAGCAAGAATCCCATCTTCTTTCTCTAAAAAAGCCAAAGAGCCCAAATGAGACCCAGAGACATTTCGGGGAAAGAAAATTAAGACAGAGGGTACCTTAAAGTCGAGATCTTCAATGTGCAACAAAACTGGCCAAGACACCCACTAAAATTTCTCAATGAAATCTGGAGGCCAAGAATAGGGTGGGAAAAATAATTCAGTGAAAATATTTTTCATTGGGGGGGACAGATTTTGGTGGGTACACTAAGGGAGGTGTGCATGAATGCATTGGATGGATGGAGCCCTGGTGGCGCAGTGGTTAAATGCCAGTACTGCAACCACAAGGTTGTGAGTTCGATCCTGCCAGGCTCCAAGGTTGACTCAGCTTTCCATCCTTTCGCAGGTCGGTAAAATGAGTACCCAGCTTGTTGGGGGCAATTAGCTAAAAATACTTTGTAAACTGCTTAGATAACACTAGTTGATAGGCGGTATAGAAATAAATAAATGCTATGCTATGCTATGCATTGCTGCTAGCAGGTACCACCCACACTGAACTTTGGAGGAATGGTGACTTGAATGAAACTCCGATCACTCAGGTAAAAAGATGTCTTGAACAGACTCATGTGACACAGGGACCATTCTGTCTGAGGCAGTCAACTTGTATCTGGGCTGTGACACTTCAGATTGAAAGAGAGCACTGCTACGTTCACATTCGGGTCACCTTAACTCAGAAATGATTTGAAAGCATGCAACAAACTCATGGTGGAATCCTAACTCAGAAACCATTGTCCCCCCCAGAGTTCCTTCCATATAGAAGTCTAATATGTCAGAAAATAAATGAGATTACAATGCTTTCCTCCAACATGCTGGTTTTCTGTACGACTGACCTTTAAAACAACTGAAGCATTTAAATCATGTGGCCTCCCCACATCTACTCTCAGTGAACTAAGCTCATCCAGTCAGTTTCATGGCCAGAACCTGGACCACCTAAGTCCCAGTGGGAGATATTAACCACCTACATCACACTGGCTCTTTCCTTGGGAAATCAAGTTCGCTAAGCACAGTGGTCCTAGCAGACTCCTACTGCAGCTACTGCTTGTTGACAGTAAAAATGAGAAACCAGTACAGATCTTGAATGCCAACCTATCTGCAGTTTTATTTTGAACAGATAAAAAGGCTGGAACTCACAGCATCTTTCCACCCACCCATTCAAAATTGGCTTCTTTTGCACCTCACGAAGTGACTTACTGCATCTCCATCATACTCTTTGGTTTTTTCAAAAGCCATGCATGGCAATGAAATCAAACAAATGCTCTTTCCTATCCTCTCCACAACAAGCCTGGAGGGCAATCCCAATGCATTATTGCCATTAAGCAAGCAGCTAATGAAAATAAATATTTTACATTATTTACTCATTACTGATTTATGCCACTTAATCACAATAAAGTCTCACTTTGAAATGTCATGTAAAATGGTCTCCTGTATTTTAGCACCAGAATACTGACAACTTGGCTAAGCCTTGCCATTCCTCCTTATAAAAACACGCTACGGCAAGGCAAAGTGCTTTGTTAAAGCAACCAAAATTACTATCAACGAGGAAATATCTGCTCCTGCCTTCACTGGCTGAATGACATTTAAACCCATGAAAGTAAACTCTGTTTTATATCTTTTTTAAAAAGAATTACACCAGATTGTGTCAGTCACTCCAGAAAATTGCCTCATAAACACGGTTCTGAGAACAGAGATGCATGTTATTTATGGGCATTTCTTTGGGAGATGTTATTTGTTCAAAACAAAAGAGCATGTGAAAAGTAGCACTAGTACCCGACTAAATATTTTTCAGCACAGATACGTCCAAGTATATATAGCTTACGGTGTTTATAGTCCAGGCAGGCTGCACCTGTGCTTTTATTTGAATTGTGGTGCTAGAGGAGACTTCTGCAAATACCATAGGTAACTAAAAAGACAAATGTGTGCGTCTTATTTAGAGAAAATAAAGCTTGAACTCTCTCTAGAAGCCAAAATGTCTAGATTGAGACTGTTGTACACTCGATGCACAATGAAAAGACACGACCTTAGTAGAAAAGAAAATAATTTTTGCTAAGGTAGAAAGTGTCAATACAGGTAGATTGACGCAGTCAAGAAAGCCTTGGCTCTGAGTTTGTAGGACCAGGGAGATTCACCATAAGTCAAAGTCCACTTAAGGACAACACCTGAACATAGCAAACCTCATATTTTGTCTGAGGATTCCTCAAGCCAGTTTAGTTTAGTGGTCAGAGCAGGCTATCTCAGACTATCAGATATGGGGGACCAGCAATTTTCCGGCGTGCTAGAGACTGGTATCAAATTTTTGCCCACTGGCTAGAATTCCTCCCTGTTTTTCCTGGAAACTCACCAGAAGCAGCAGCTAAAGGTTCAGAGACCTGCACCAGTCCAGGGATCACCACTTTAAGTGGAACTATATATCCAACTGACTCAAAAAATCCAGGTTCAAGTTCCTTTCCAGTCCAAAAGATGACCTTGGGCCAAATGCCATTTCTCAGTCAAACGGTTGTGAAAGAGAATGAAAAAGATTGAAGAATAAGTCCTGGAGCCCCTTGAAAGCAGAGAAGATTAAAGCGTGTCCATAAAACATTAACATTTTCTAGCACTTAGATAACCCACTTCCACCATCCCGGCAAAGGTCACCAACCAGGGAGAAGAAGAAGTTCTGTAGATGTGTTGCTTTCTCCATGGCAAAAAATGAAGAATGATTGAACACCTTTCAGATCACTCCTATTCAAAGGAACATAAAAGAGAAAAGCTATGCCCACACACGATTATTTTAAAAGAACTGCCACATTTCTAAGTTACAGAAAAAACAGAGAGTATGGATCCATGAGAAAACAAATTTAAAATATACCAAAAATTGATATAAAGAAATACATTTTTAAAAGAACAATTTTAACAATTAATACAATGCAGTAGATCAATATGTCTGATATCAGTATCCAACAATAAACTGATTACCAGTGTAGGTTAAAGAGAGCCATTTTGCAGCCGTAGGATGTGCTAGCTGGAG
The DNA here is from genome assembly GCA_948472985.1 of Iguana delicatissima. NCBI lineage: Eukaryota > Metazoa > Chordata > Lepidosauria > Squamata > Iguanidae > Iguana > Iguana delicatissima. The sequence continues at coordinate 760,519 of CAOKZL010000007.1, forward strand.
GGATTTCATTACCTCCAATATTTCACAGATGAACACTCAGATATATCTAGCCAAACAACATCAAGGTACAGCCAAGATGGAAAATATTATTAATGAAGAAGAATGCACAAGCTAGGAGAGGTTGGTGAGGCTGATGGAGAAGTGAGGGAGGGATGATAGTGGAAACGTGCCCTTCCCAACAGGCTCAGGCAAAAGTAAACTGCCGCAGTTTCCCCTTGCTTGTCCACTCTTCCTCATTAATGTTTGCCATTTTGACCACACTCTATGGGATCTTCTCAATGGTTGCTCCTCAGTGGCTGGAAACTCCTCCCTACGGAGGCTCAGATGGCCCCTTCTATTTTCTCCAGCAAGTCAAAATATTCTTATGCCCTCAGGGTTTTAAAAACTGACTGGTGCCATGCTGTTTTGTAGGTTGTCTATAGTAATTTAATACATTTTAATGGCTTTAAGCTTCATAAACGATACAATTGTCTTTTAAGCAACTCTTACAGCATATTTATATTTCTCGTTGATCTTTTTGTACAGTTTTAAATCTGTATTGTTTTTAACCTGTTGTAAGCCGCCTTGAGTCTCATTACTGGGAAAAAGACGGGATATTAATAAGTAAAATAAATAATGTCATTTGGCCACACATGTCTCGGTTTTCATCTGTGAACTGTTGGAAGGTGAGGAAAGCTTGTTGGGTGACAGCACATTACGGTCACATTTTGCTTCTGGCCTCCTCTTTTTTTTTATTTTATAGAGAATCTCCAGACATTCTCCAGTTAGAAGAAGGGGAGTGGGTTATAAAGATCAAACACACACACACACACACACACACACACACACACTCCCTGAATGTCAGGAAACTTCAGGCACAGCTCCTTAAACTCTCCAGACCCTAATTACAGAGAATCTTCCCAATACTTCCTGCAGTAAATCCAATCATCATAAAATAAGAACACATCTTGCTGGGAACAGGTTTTGTTTATTGGCATGAACTAACCTTATACATTTGCAAATTTCACCGGATTTGTTTAGACAAAAGGGGAAGAGAAAAAAAAGATTTAAACAGGATAAGCCGAGAGAAAGAAAAACAAGTTTCCTGTATTGGGAAGTCCAGGAGCCACGCTCTGTGAGAGCAACTCTCAATTAGAACAGAAAAGTATGGTCGCATCTGCTGGCCACAAAGCAAAGGAAGTGTTAATTACAATTATCCATTCTCTTCATGCTGGGAAAAACAGAGAAATGAAAAACAGAGGGGGAAATGCAGGCTTTTAAAACAACATTTTTATTTATACCGTATCAGATCATTTGTTCACATAGTTCAGGAGTGGGCTGCTGTGGAAGGCTAGGGGACCCACATTAGACCCCTGGGGAACTTTGAGGGCCACAGTCCTCACTTATGCCTGCTTCAGACAAAAAAAAATTTGCTCCCAAAAGCCCTCTGCAGGATATGGGGACATTCTTGTCTATTTTTTGGACAATTTGAGGCAAAAAAAAAAAAAGGCAAAAATTTGTTTTGACCCCTGGAGAGCCCAAAGATGTGTCCTCCACAGCCCCTGTGGGTTTTCCCCTGTGGGGAACTGCTTTTGCTCTGGTTCATCTTCTGAGAAACCACAATCATAATACCGCAGGGTCCCCAGTGCACTTGCAAAGGATTCTGAACCAGGCTATCATGGTCACAGGCTCACAGGCTCCTTTCATGGTCCAAGCCTCTTTCTCAAGATCTCTGGGACCTCCTGGTCACACCACACACACACAGAATGCAGAGGTAGAAAACCCACATAAAAGGGCTATGGATATGATCACAGGATGAGAGCAATCCACAGCCAAAAACTGCAACCCTAGGGGCGGCTTAGCTTACAGGAAAGCATTAAGGAAGTGGAGACATAACAGAAGTGTATAAAATTATGCATGGTGAGAAGAAAGCAGATAGGAAAAAAAGTTACTATCTTTCCATGATGATATCATTCTCCATCAAAGAAGCCAGGGTCATCTGCAGAAGCTGAACAGCGGAAGATTCAGAACAGACAAAACGAAAGATTATTTTTCACACACAGCATAGTTAAACAGTGGAATTAAGTGCCATAAAATGCAGAGAGGGCTGCTAACGCAGAATGTTTCTAAATAGGTTAAATAACTGGATTGTATAAATTCATGGGGGCCTGTGAGATATAGCGGTTTGAGTGCTGGAGTAGTACTCTGGAGACCAAGGCCATTTCCACACTAGACTGTTATAGCTCCATGATTCCACTTTAAACATCCTATGGAATCCTGGAGTTTGCAGTTTCGGGAGGGGCCTTTAAGGATTCCATAGGATGTTGAAAGTGGAATCATAGCGCTATAACAGTCTAGTGCGGAAATGGCTCCAGGTTCAACTCCCCACTTGGTTATAGAATCCCACTTGGTGACCATGGGCAGGTCACACTCTCTCAGGCTTGGAGGGAGACAATGTTGGCAACACCCTCCTTGAACAAACCTTGCCAAGAAAACCCCACAACAGGTTCGCCTTAAGGTCACACAATTCATGACAGCAACAACAACAAACAAACTCAAGGAGGTTAGTGCCATCGAGCGTTAATTATCAGAGGCAGTATGATGAACACAGGAAGGAAGGTACAGCTGGAGTTAGACTCTGCCAATCGGCTTCCCATAGGCAACTTCTTGCCCACAATGTTAAGAAGATGCTGGACAAGATGAGGCTTTGATTTAACCTAGCATGCCTCTTTTGTCCTTTTTCTTTTTTTTTTAAAAGAGTGCACTTTACACACTTAACTTCATATTGAATATGATCATAATTGATGGAAATCTGATGGATTATCAATCTAATTTTTTCCCCTTGTATGACCACTATTGTCGTTGTTGTGTGCCTTCAAGTCATTTCTGACTTATGGAGACCCTAAGGTGAACCTATCACTAGGTTTTCTGAGTTCAAGAGTGTGATGTGCCCAAGGTCAGCCAGTGGGTTTCCATTGCCAAGCGCTGAATCTCCAGGGTCCATACTTCAAAGCTCAAACCACTACACCATGATGGCTCTCATGACAAATGTACAAGCTGGTTATACACACGCTTTCCCACACTGACCATTTCCGCACTACACTGTTATAGTGCTATTATTTCACTTTCAATCTCCTATAGAATCCTGGGGTTTGCAGTTTAGAGAAGTGCATTTAGAATTATCAGCCAGAGAGCTCTTTGGCCTCAGCAAACTACAAACCCCAGAATTCCACAGGGTGTTAAAAGTCATGTTTACTTTTGATATTTTTACCACAGCAGGATAAATCAGAACAATTAATATTTTTGTTCCTTCACCACGCCAGGGAAAAGGTCACCAGGCCTTCCTGCACAAACATGTGAGCAACCCCCTCAACACACAGGAAGACAGAGATAGAGAATTAATGCAGCCAAAGTCACCTTTTGAAGAGTTTGTGACACTGAAAGGTAACATGAGCACTGTGCATTAGAGAGCTCTAATCTGCTATAATGCTAACACTTTCCTAGTAAAGATGCTGAGGTATATAGATGTAGAGCAACCTTTGAATTAAATATTACATGAGAACCATAGATTTGAAGTAGCTGATAGTTAGGAGAATACAAAGGAGTCAAAAATGCAAAATCAAGCAACTTTAGAATTCAAGACAGTTGTTTTTATTAATTACATATGCACTCGACCCTGCCTCCAAGGACTTTTGGGTTACGAGCAGTTTAGGATATTAGACAGTAATTTCCTCAAGGTCAAGCAGTGAGCTTCCTGGCACAGGACAAATTTTCTCATGGAGGTGCTGCGATTCCACGATCATCTCAGTTGCCCTTTTCTGCACGTTTTTACAATATCCTTTTCTGTATAGGACAACCAGAAGATCCCAAGGACCCAGAGAAGGAAACTAGAACCTGGAAACTCCAGAACATAGTCTGTGGACTAATAACGCTGACGAGAAGAAGAGGTTGCCTGTCTAAGGAGGACAGGAGACTTGCCTCAGAGCTGGAGTGGGGAACTTTAAGCAGGAATGAAGGGCAATTTACTTCTCATGAATTCAACCTCCTGGATTCTCCAGATGGCCGTGCTCCCTTCCCTATGACACTAGTACTATGCTAGTTTTTGTCGGGTTCCACCCCACCCTCCAATCACAGTTCTAACAGGCTGAACAGTCCCAATTAATCCTCTATCATCCCATTTTTTCACCTGCTTTAAAAATGTCCTGGTTTCTCTCTCCTCCTTCCACCTTCCCCATTTGCCCTCAGCTTACTTCAACTGCTGCAAACTGAGCTCAAAGTACAAAAGGATGTTCTACTCCATTAACTCAGCAGAAGAGAGACGAGAAGGAGAGGCAACACTTCCTCTTTCCAGTAGGTTCAGGCAAAGCCAAACTACCCTCTCCTAGCTTGTCTGTTCTTATTCATTAATGACTTTTGCTGTGCTGACCACACTCCGATGTTGCCTGGCCGAACGTGTCCTGATTTTCATCTGTGAAATGTTGGAGGGTATGGAAATGTATTTTATGAGTTATTAGAATTACAGCGCTTAAACCTAAAAAATGCTAGTATATTTATTATCACCTTTTCCCCCTTGGCTTGTCCACCACAGAATATCCATGTACACAAATATCTGGAACTCAGGTTGAAAGAGATTCCTCATCTTTGCTATAAACTGAATCAGACTATGCAAGCCCAGTGTTATCAACATTGACTGACAATGGGCCTTTCTGCCTTACACTGTTGTGGTGCTATTTTTCCACTTTCAACATCCTATGGGATCCTGGGTTTTGCAGTTTAGGGAGGGGCCTTGAGAATTCTCAGCCAGAGAGCTCTTTGGCCTCAGAAAACTACAAATCCCAGAATTCCACAGAAGGTTGAAAGTGGAATAATAGCACTATAACAGTATAGTGTGGAAAGGCCCAATGATTCTTCAAGGTTTCAAGCAGGAGGTTTTCCAGCCCTAACTGGGGATGGCAGGAATTGAACCTGGGACCTTGTGCATGCAAAAAGCTCTACCACTGAGCCACAGCCACTCCCCTTAAGCCCCTTATTTTAGCAGGATGGTTCTAGAAATAAGATCCTGTGTTTCCTGTTCTGGACTGAATTATAGCCTAAGTAGCCACATTTGCATTGTGTTGTGGTCATAAACGTTACACAACTTTAAGAAATGAGAATTAGAAACTGGAAACATTTTCAGATGTTGTAGTTGCAACACCCCTTCGATTGGTGGTGGGGCTGAGGCCTGCTTGTGAAATTAGAAGCATGAGGGTCACACTGAACTTGAATGTTTTAATTGCACACAGTCTGTATTTTACAAGTGGCTTTCATGAAACCCAGCAGATGCAAAATTACAGTTGGCAGATGTCCTACACTTATTCTTACAATGCTCTGAAATTGTTTCTAACCCAAATGTGAAAAACATGAACTGAATAATATCAGAGTAGAGACTTTTTCACCCCGTTCCCAAGCACACTTTCTGTAGATGTTCCACTATGGCAAAGAGAACATAATGCCATCAAATGCATTCAGGATGAGGGAGTCAGACAAGGCAAAGTGAGGAAATTGCCCATTTGGGGGTGATGCCTGGATGAAAAACAAGAAACAGAATGAGCTTGGATCATCTGTTTTTGCTCACTTCTTGATCCTGTTCCTTTCAGAAATTTGCCTTGATCCTATCAAACCTCTGGCTGCATTCATGCCTATTGGAAATTTGCTTTCAGCCCAAAGTTTAGATTCTCTGGACTGATGAAGAGGATCACCTCTGTTGCTGGGTACGACTGCACATTTTCTATCTCACTTCAAAGAAGGAGCACACAGGTGTGGATGGAATAGACATGAGTGCACAGAGAAGCACACATGCCATTCCAAACGTCTTGCTCCTCATAAGCAGCCTCCTGATTTCTTAAACAATGGAAAGACTCCACCACTTATCACTTGCTGTGCTATGAGTTTGAGTTCATCCTGTTTATTTCCCATGCACTGTGCATTAGTGCAGAGGCATCCGAGAGGCATCACGGGTCACTCCCCTAGCTGCTTATTTAAGTATCTTTAGAATACAATGTGCAACATACGTTAAATTGCAGAGTTAAAAGAATCCAACTTGCAGCATACATTAAACTTGCAGAGTCGATACCATTACGGAGATAACTAAAAGAGGAATAAAATGATACGGACCATAGACTCACAAAGTGCTGTAACAAACCACATAGTGAACTGGAAATAATAATAATCAAAGAGTGCCCAGACAGCAAGCTTACTTAGGCTTCGTGTGGGACTATTGGCCACAAGGTCAAAACAGGACTAAGAAAATTAAATTTAGACTAGAGCATGAACCAATGCATTCAAACTGCAAGAAAAGAGAGTCCACCTAAACATTAGGAAGAACTTTTTTTTATTGTATGAGCCGTTTGACAGTAGAATAGACTGTTTCTCCATCTTTGGAGATCTTTAAACAGAGGCTGGATGAGTATCTTGCAGCATACATTAAACTTGCAGAGTCCGTGAAAAACTCTATGCCCTTCCAAACGATACTGAACACACGAAAAGTATGATCACCATATTCAACCCACCATGGATTCCTTTCAGACATCAGGGTTCCTTCGTAAGGTAGAAATGGGGGGCTTGTGGGGCTTACTGCCACCTCCACTGCTGCCCCACATCATTTTTTAAGAGGGACTTACAAACCTCGTTTGCAGTTTCTCAGTTTTACAAGGATTGTAATTCCATTTAAAAATGGCATAGGGAGGCAGCAGAGAGCACAGCAAATAATCTGTGAATAATCAAAGTGAAACCTGCAAATGTGGAGGGCTGACTGTAGTTATGAATTCCTGCATGGCAGCAGGTTGTACTAGATGGCCCTTGTGGTCTCTTCCAGCTCTATGACTCTATGATTCTGTAAACTCACAGTAACCTAAGAAGCTAAATGAGTGATTTGGACCGGAAAGAATCACTCACTTTAACTCTTTGTCAAGAGGAAGAAGATGGAGGGGGGTGAGAATTACATATACAGGCTTCTCTCGTTTATCTGACAGGTTAGAGACCAGAGCACAGTCAGAAAGTGGAAGTGGTCGAAGAGCACCCATCTACTGATAGGATCTTGAAGGGCTTATGGTGGCTCACCTAGGACTGATTGCTTGTAAGGTCTCTCAGCTGGCTTAGTGCCTTTTACTCTCTCTGAGCTCGTTTTGCACGCAGCATATATGTGGTCCGAAGAAAGCCTCTGTAGGCAAGAAGAACTGGCAGAAGCCCACTGTTTCATTGCATGCAATACAGACAAGTTCCATTAGTTCAAGTTCCATAGGCAAGAAGGAACTGATAAAAAGAGTGGAACCCTGTTGAATTAATGGGACTTGCCCTTAATTCGGAAGCATCTTCAGATAATGGGAAGATTATCAAAAGGCGGGGGCTTCCTGTACTGCCCGGGAAGAAGAGTGGGACAAAAAGGTATAACAAATTGTATCTTGCTTTGCAGAAAAGCAGGGTGCAGCCCTCAGAGCTCCCACAACTTGAAGGCCACAGTCTTCAAACTGGGTCTGCCCAATGCTTAAGGCTTTCCTCAGAGGCCTTTCTGTACATGTCCTTTACATATTCAACTAAATTAGAAACAGGCAAACAATCTTTCCAGTGGTGGTCCCTCATTTTTAGAATGCCCTCTTCTAACCATTAAAGGACCTACCATCTAATTCACCATTTAGCAAACATGTTCAAAGCCCATCTGATTCAGTAGACTTTCAACTACTCTAAGGGGTTATACAATCTCACAATTCTATCATTCTTATTTTTTCCTTTCCAGTTATATTCTTTTTAATTTTTCTTTGCTTCTCTTTTAAAAGCCTTAAAAGATCATTGTTTGTTCCCTACTTCCCTTTACTGCTGACAGCCACTTTTATTATTTTTGTACACTACTCTGAATTTGATTTTAATACAGTAGCAGCTCAAAAACATTAAAAATAAATACGTACATGAATAACCCCTCTTGTACCACAGAAAGACAAAAAACCCCTAAAAGCAAGTATCTCTGCTTGTAGAAACTTCACTGTGGGCATTCAGAAATAATTAAGCAATTTATGAACTCTCTCACTAATAGTTAAATTTTAAGATGACTAATCTCTCTGTGCGACATCTTTCAGCTTCAGTGAAGAGTATCAACATGACACTGCACACAGTTAAATATATTTCCAGTCCGAACTGTGTGATTTTTGGTCCACTTCCAAAAAAACGTTAGCCAGTGGTGTGAAACATCTCTTTCAATTCTCTGCAGTGGATCTCCCTGGACAACACCAGATAAAGAGGCAATTTATCATTCAGCTGAAGGTTGTGTGTAATGCATTATCTGTCTTCCATGAGGATCGGCACATTCTGTGCGAGCCCTCTGTTTCGGCAGAATGACCTACAGTTCTCCATTTTGAGATGCCATAGCAACACAAAATTAACAGAAGGAGAGCACTCTTAAGCGAACACATTTATTGATTGCACAAAATCTTGCAATTCATAATTATATTATCCTTTATATCCTGTCTCAACTTATTTGTACATGTAAGAAGACTGCAATCACAGAGGTCAACACCAAGAGGAAAGCCCTGTGAGCATGTGAACATCCTAATAAATACAAACTGATGTGGTTAGGACGCTCACCAAGCATCACTTCTCACTAGGATTTCCTTTTGTGCTTTCAAACCCCCTTCTCCCAAACCCTAGTTTTTGAAAAGGTTAAAGGAGATTTTTATTCTTCCAAGCGATAGCTTAGAATAGCTGTTGGTTCTCCAATCTTCAATCCTCCCACAAAAGCCAGTAAGCAAATCAATGCTGGTGAAGGATAAAGCAGCATGAATAGGAAAGGTAACTCAGAGTCCACTTGCGGGATATGACCTTCCAGACAGTGGGGGTGTCTGCTTACCGTTTAGAAAACCATAAACCCTCTGTGACCTCTTGGAAGAGCTCAGAGGTAACTAGTTGTGCATAACTGGTTAGTTACATCTGCACTGTTATAACAGGGAATTAATTACAATAACTAGTCACACATGAGTAAGCTATATTATCATGCAGGCATAACTAAGTTACATTATGATGGACTTAACAAGGGATAGTGTTACTTTTACAAAAAAAAATGTAACCCTTTAAAGTTGCTTTCTTAATTATGGGACTGTAGCCTCACTCTGTGCACTGGGACGTTAAATTCTGGCTATTTTATCCTGGCAAAAAGAAGTTTCTCTTTCTGACATTAGGCAGTGTGTGCGTGCTCATCTGAAATAGAGACAAGAGGCAAACATAGAGCAGCAGGCTCAGCGTGGCATCTCCCATTGAGCACACCTTTATTTTGGAAGCCATACCACAATATCACTCCGGACACACCTGATCTTGTCCTCATTAGCATCTGAATGGGAGACCTTCAAGGAACAACAGGGAGTGCAAGGACACAAACCTTCCTGAAGCACTGGAAAACTTCTGCTAGTCAGAAAAGACCACACCGGTCTGGAAAGAGCAATGCTCTGAGTCTTCCTGTATTCCTAAGTCTGCATTGGCCCCATATGGGCATGGCTCTATCCATGTGGTTGAAAACTCTGAAAAACCACAGATTCACAATGTGTAAAGGAATGTGTTCTGTTTCTCTTGGTGCACAGCTCTAAGATCTATGCCAAGCTCTCCAGACTTTTCCTGTTGGTGACACTTTTTAGACATGCATCATTCAACGACACCGTAATTCAGCAAGTATTTCAGTAAGTGGAGGCAGCCCTTCCACCCAAGCCTGGCCCGCTGCCACTGCCCTCGCCGGAGTCCTCCTTGGCCCAGGGCGGCGGTGGCGGTGGCAGCAGCAGGAGAGGCCCCTCCACTGGAACCTGGCCTGTTGCCACTGCCCTCACCAGGTTTTTCTTCGGCCCAGGTGGCGGTGGTGGCAGCAGCAGCAGAGGCAGCCCCTTCACCCAGGCCTGGACCGCTGTGGCAATGGAATAGGCAGCCCCTCCATCTGTTACATTTGCGACACACCTACACACTGCAGGCGACACACTAAGGTGTTGTGAAACACAGTTTGGAAAGTTCTGATCTATGCAGATATCCAAACTGGCCATACACAGAGTTTGGGTCTGCCATTCTGACCGACGCCTTCCCATATTTACTTAATGAGCATTTGAAAGGGGAATTTGACAATAATTGGTCAAAATGTTAAAGAGTCATAACAGTAAAAGCAAGCTTCTGCACACATTTCTGTTGCTCTTAATAGGCTTTAAAAATTGTTCTAAATACCTGTAGCATTAAGTCAATGCGCACTACACCAGGTATATCATTATTCCAGGATTCCTTTTGGAGAAGAGTAGAGAACGATGTACAGTGAATCTGGAAGAGACTCACTGGCTTCTTTCGGCTCAGTTCTCAGATTCTAGCAAACTTTGTTGGTTTAGTGAAAAATAACAAAGTGAAGTGAACCCTGAAATGTTGAAAACTCTTCCTGTGTGGTTGTTTTTTTGTCTGCTTGCCTGTAATTCTGGAGGTAACAGAAAACAAAGCAGCCATGGGGCATGGCTATGGATGTACTGCAAAAGCTTTAAAACGTCCTTTTCTGTGCGACCTTGCCATCCTCAACATTATATCAGCACTCAGAATGTGCATCTATGTGAAGGAAGGGGAAAGAAGAGAGAGAGAGAGAGAGAGAGAGAGAGAGAGACTGAGCCTCTGTGGGCACAAGATGAGTACAAAAAGGAGGAAAGGAGGGATGCTGGAGTTGTCAGTTGCCAATTGTACTTCTTAACTGTTAGTTTTGAACAACGCCAAAAAGCCTGTTTTTACGGGGATAACAATAGCTTTGACAAAGCACTTCCAGACTTGACTCTTCACTCCTAGAGTGCAAATACTGTGATTTTATATAAAGAAGTGGAAGAGAGAAGAAGATAGGATGGCAGTTAGTTCAGAAGCTGGGACTTGGTAGGAGGTTAGGGAAGAAATGGGATTAAAACAGATCTTTTAGGTGTGTTTCCCACACTTTTAGCCCTAAACATAAAAGCGGCACTGTTGCTGTTCAAAGTATGTACAGCAATGATTATGTCTTTAATGCGTATCTGAACCATTGAAACATGTGGAGGTTGACTGTCTTTGAAGAGAGGGTCCAGCAATTAGCATTCCTTCCAACATTTCACAGATGAAAACTGGGACATATGTGGCCAGGCCACATCAGCATGTAGTCAAGATGGGAAAAGTTATTAATGAGGAAGAACAGACAAGCTAAGAGAAGCTACAGTAGTTTGATTTTACCTGAGACTACTGGGAAGGACACCATTTGATGCCTCTACTCCTCTCTTCCCTGCCAAGTTAACTAAGAGCAAACTACCCTTGCACTCAAGTTTACAGCACCTGAAGTAAGCAGAAAACAAAGGAGGAAAGTGAGAGAAGGAAAAAAGGAACTAGGACATTTTAAAAACAGCTGAAAAAGAGAGACGACAGACAGGACTGTTCCTGTCAAACTGGGATGGTTAGAGGTATGAATTAGCTCAGTGTAGGTCATATGCTCAACACTGAACAGGTGCCAAATTTAGGCCCTGGTAAAGGGTCTTTAGTTGGAAGGATCAGGATTCTGGTGCCAGAATAGTAGCAGAACAGCACCGGACTGAATGGACCAGACCTCTGGCTCAGTAAGAGGAAGATACATCCATCCATATGTCACGTCAATGCAGAGAGACGGTGGATTTTTTTTTCTTTTCTCGCTTCAAATCAGAGTCATCCCAAGATATTTTGTTGCCTCGGGCAGAATAGCAAATGGTGTAAGTCCATTCATCTAAGTAAAAGCGAATAGATCCCAAAGCCACCCAAATTATTTTCACACCTGGGGCAGAAAATACCACCAGCATCTTTCTCAATCCCTGGCAGGAAAAATGTAATAATAACTTTGTAAATAACTAACCATTTTCTGGCCTGTCATGATGTTCACAATCTCCTGCTTGAGGCAGTCACCTCTTCTCGCTTAACGGTAAGGCCATCTAAGCTTCAAATCTATATATCCCATACAGTGAGTGTTCTACAGAGGTAGATTTTTTTAAGCAAGCCTCTGTGGCTCTGTTCTGGGGTTCCGGCTCAACTCGAACCACACAAGCTTCCTAAAGTGAAAGTCAACAGGGCTAGCTCACGCTCGGCTACCTGACGGTCACCCAACAAGGAGTTAAGGAGCTGCACATTCTTGAGGGACATCCCTACAAATTACAAGAGTGGGTCAAAAGCTACGTGTTTACGGATCTTTTGAGCAATAGGACATTTAGCAATGGAATAATTTGTGGCTATGGACATTATTAATTCTAGTAAGATTACTAAGTTCGATCTGCAGAATAATAGAATAATAGAATAATAATAGAATATAATAATCTGTAGAATAATACTTTTTTTTAAAAAAAATCTTCTTTCACTACAGTTTGGTTTGGGGGACAGAGCCCTTTGTGTTTTAGGAGGTTTTAGGAGGTTAGCGTTTAGCGTTTCAGCTAGTGTTCAGTGTTTTAGTTTTAGTTTATAGTGTGCTACTATTGCATTATAATTTTAGTTTTTCTTTTTCTGAACATGTACTTCTTTGACAGTAATTGTATTTTTAATTGTGAATTTCACTGTTTTAAAACTAAAAATAAATGACAAATAAATAAAAATAAAATGACAAAGGCAACTTGTTATGCAGACTTGTTCATGAAGGTAGCATGGGGTACCAGGGAAGAGGCAGAGGACTGTGTGCATCATATTGCCAAAAGCTCTTCTAACAGCCACTCTGGGTTTCCACAGGTAGGTACTGTACACAACTGGGAACCCTGCCTGGGCCACACTCCAGCTAGAGGTGAAATGTCATAGAATCATAGAAATGTAAAGTTGGAAGAGACCCCAGGGGCCATCCAGTCCAACCCCCTGCCGTGCAGGAACACCCTCAAAACACTCCCCTCAGATGGCCATCCAGCCTCTGCTTAAAAACCTCCAAGGAAGGAGATTCCACCACACTCCGAGGCAGCATCTTCCACTGCCGGACAGCCCTGACTGTCAGGAAGTTCTTCCTGAGGTTCAGGTGGAATCTCCTTTCCTGCAGCTTGAATCCATTGCTCCTTGTCCTGGTCTCTGGAGCAGCAGAAAACAAGCCCTCTCCTTCCTCTACTTGGCATCCCTTCAAATATTTAAACATAGCTATCATGTCCCCTCTTAACCTTCTCATCTGCAGACTAAACGTCCCCAGCTCTCTAAGTCTATCCTCATAGGGCATGGCTTGCAGGCCTCTTACCATTTTGGTCACCCTCCTCTGGACTTGCTCCAGTTTGACCATGTCCTTCTTGAATTGGGGTGCCCAGAACTGAGCTTGTGCATGTGTGCTGGAGTCTTTAGGCAAGGAATAAATATTGGCCTGTACATTGTATGCAACCTGAGGGGGGCGGGTGTCCATGCAGTACGTGGCTCCTTCCAGATCCCCCTCAATCATATTTTTTCACCAGAACAGCTGATATTGGAAAAAGCACTGGTTTTTTTCTGGAAAAAATAGAAATAGGTTGTGCTCCTAAATGCTATTTTAATCCTGGAATTCTGCAAAGGCAAGAGGAGGAAGAAGAAGGGAAAGAAGAGGAAGAAACAGCAGCAGGTGCCTACTCCTAAGTGCCAATGGCTCCCAGCCATGGGCTGGAGCCACCCCAAGCGGCTGGGAGAGCTGAAAATGGCCTTCTGGAGAGCATCCACCCATGCCTGAGGCATTTGAGAGGAAAAGTGTGGTAAGAGAATGCAGTGGTGCCAAGAGTTTGCACCTATATTTGTCCTGAGCTTATGAGTTGCGAAATTTCATAAAATTTGAGAAGCCTCAGCTTCAGTATCCACATACTACTTTTGGCCTCACCTTAAAGTGTATTCAATTCTGAGCCTAAGATTTAGGGAAACAAAATTTGGGGGAACTGGCACTCTCAACAAAGACAGCATTTTTACATCTCCTGAGATATGTGTACCTTGTTGTCAGCATTCCCACATTTGCAAGACTTATGCACTAACGTTTCCAAGAATTGAAGTGTGTTGCAAACAAGGCGCATATTCAAAAATGCGCTGATTCCCGGGTCGGGGGATGAAAACAATGGGAATGACTCCAAGGGAAACAGCATTCAGGAGCCAGGTGCACTAGACCTAGGTCACCTTCTTTTGAAAAGAGAGAGCCACATTATTATTGGAGGGCGGGAAAGCACTGGTGGTTAGCAGTGGCAATTACTTTCCTGCCCCCATAAGCAACTGTAAACTATGGGCACTGCTGAAACTAATCTGCCATCTCCAATATATACTGAATGAAGAATATCCGTTTTGCTGAAGAGCATATGACAAAAGTAATCTAAGCCATTCCACAGAAATAAGTAAGTCTGAAAAGAAATCTTTCATTGTATTGTCTTTATAAATATCCTTTAAATTGAGTCGGTGTGGCAATGTGCAAGTTGATGGTACTGGGGGAGCCTGTTGAAATGCGTTTCACACTCACAGTTATCACTGAATGTGTTGCGTCTCCCCCTCCCATCTTTTTCATTCATTTGTTAATACGCTTCTTTGGAGTCTTCAAAGTGATGGTTGGTAGATCAGAGACGGTGGTATTTCTTCTGTACTTCTGAATGCAACTCAACTGGTTTCTGATTGATTTGAGAAGGTAAGGATGGCAGGACTGGACACTGATTAGTTTTAACTGGAAGGATGGGTAGGAGCCCCCATCTCCACAGAGCTCAGAATGGAGCCATCTGAGGAGGGGCGAATGTCCAAAAGGCCATCTGCCATTTTCAGATTCACTGTGAACCAGCAATACCCTGGCATTCCCCTGCCTTTGACAGCACTTGTGATTCTCCCATAACAATACCTCAGAATCCTCCTGCACTCGGAAAGGTTGCAGGTTGAGGCCAAGAGAGAGAGTTGCAAGAACACCTCCTGGGAATTTCTGCAAGCTGAAATCAAGTTTTCTTTGAATCAAGGACTTGCAGAACAAAGCACTTCCAAAAGTTATTAAACACTATCTAACATTTGACAGATGAAAACCAGGACATGTGGTCAAGCAACCTCAGAGTGTGGTCATAATTGCTAAAGTTAATCACTAGAAAGAACACACAAGCTAGGAGATGCTGCAGTAGTTTGCTTTAGCCTGAGACTCCTGGAAAGGGCAAGATTCTGACCCTTCCTATTTCCCCCTCCTACTGAGTTAACTGAGTGCAAACTCTTTTTGCACTTTAAACTCAGTTTGCTGCAACTGAAGTCAGCTGAGGAAAAATGAAGAAACTGGGAGGAGGAGGGAGCAGCTGAAAAAGTGGGATCATAAAAGATTAATTGGGACTGTCCTTCCAACTCAGTATAAATAGAGGATACAATATTGTGTCTAGCAAACTCAAGCCTGTCCAGCAGCGGAGCTTGGAGTGTGTGGGGTGGGGGCGGCAGAGGCGTGGCTATGGTGCGAGGGGGTGTGGTCACTGTGAGCAGAGGCATGGCTGCGGTGCATGGGGTGTGGCCAGGGTGTGCGGGGGTGTGCTTACAGGCTGGGACACCCCAAAAACACTCCCACCCAGAACGAATCGCGCCCCCCAGCCGCACGTCCCTACGCGACTGAGCCTGTCAAAAGTTACAACTGTCTATGGCAAAGTGTGCCCCGTACTGCAAAACCTTGTCTGGTGCTGCAGAAAGCCTCTTATAATCAGACCAGGACATCCCAACATTCACCAATTGTAGACCACTGGACTATCTAGCCCAGTTTTCCCAACTTCAGCTGGCAGTAGATCCTCAGATTTTCTGACTGGATTACTTCTTGGTTTTCCGTGGGGAATCCTGACATTTCCTGATGGACTCCCGTTCGAGTACTAACCAGGCCCTACTCTACTCAGCTTCTGAAAACAAATGAGATCAGGGTGGGACAGGGCCCACCATGATGACTCAGCAAGGATGTCCTCCAAACTGGATACCGGATACACAGCAAGGCAATCAACTCTGTATAGTTAGGGGACTGGATGGCTGAAATTAATAGACTTCATGATTACATCATTGCAAGTTTCTATGGCAGACAAAGGCCATTCTGCACTCAACTGTTATAATGCTATTATTCCACTTTTAATAGCCTATGGAATCCTGGGGTTTGCAGTTTAGGGAGGGGATGCTTAAAGTGGAATAATAGCACTATAACAGTCGAGTGCGGAAATGGCCAAAAATTAAGCCACCAGCCCGGAGTAAAGTGAACACCCCCAGGGCTGCTACATAAAAGAGAGATGCAAAGACAAAGAGAGATGGATTGGGTTGGGCTGACTGAAGAGAAAGAAACAGATTCCAATTTAACAACTTGCCTATTTGATCAAGGCCACTCTCAAAGCAGAGACACACAAAGCAACAGATACATTAAAAGGAAACTCAGCCCTGATCAGCAGTGTCAACTACTCAAGAGCAGACTGTCTTGTTTGCAGTCAGTTTTTCTACCAGCCTGCCAGACTTTGAATCTATTAACAATCAGTTGTGTCTGGGAGAAGATACACATCAGTGGTAAAGGAGAAAAAAACAGAATGGGAGAGAAAAAGCTTAAGGCCAAATATGTGATATCACAGAGACTGATATTCTATATTCAGCTGTCAAGAGTCAAAATAAACATTTGTTGAAGATCCTCCTTTGGAGGTGTGGTATGAATTCACTGTATTAGAAGACTTTTTCCGGTTGTTTACATTCATAGCAAGTTCTTTCCTAAAGGAACTCAAAATGGTAGTTTTGCCCAAGACAGACAGGCACGCACAGAAAGCCAATATGGTAGGTTATTCATTGTGTTTCACAACACACCTGGAATTTAACCATACCTCTTATGCAAGATGGCCACCTGGAAGCCCACAGGTGCCACATAATACTCAGTGCAATTCTATACAATTTCTAGTGTGGTGATGAGCATGTAGCCTCCACCAGAACCTGTTTTCAGTCAATGGGCCACCACTGCCTCAAGTCACACTAACTGGAATTGCAGTCACTGCAGCTAGCAACACAACTTTCTAAAAGCATTGAGTTTCCTTTTTCTTTCTGCAGTGGATCCCCTGGGCAACACTCCACTGCACATTCTCACACGGCTCTAATAAAAGAGGGAGCTCTGGCACTTTCCTTCACCACTGGGCAGCCACAGTCACCTTCAAATCCAACAGAAGCTGCCCCATGGTAAAAGGCAGAAGTATTATGAAGTTGTGATGGCAACCCAAGTTGCTCTCTAAGTGACTTTGTTTACTTCACACTCTTAAGCCCAAAATAACTTACCTGGCCTAGAAGAAGTGTCAAGAGACTTGGCTTCCCTTCCTGACTCTATCTTCCACTTCCAAATGCTCCCCAACTCCTCTTGCTTCAGTAAGGCACTTGAGAGTTCTTTCACCTCCATTTTGTCATGGACATTTAGGTGTCTACCTCAGTCAAGGAACGACCATCTCCACTTCTCTCACTAGGGCCCCCACCCTCAATAAAAGAGAAAAGGCTTGGCCATCCTAAGGTCACCCAGTGAGTTTCATGACTCGGTGAGGGGGGATTATATCCTGCCTCTTCCACTCTAACCATTATACCACACTGGTTTTCAATTGGCTGGGCATCATGATTGCTATCATATACACATTTGGTCCTCTATCACTGAGGATAATTGTGATTTGTGGCAGTGTCTCCTGTGCAATCCCTTTAAGAAAAAAAAACATACTTTTGTGAAGTATTGGAAGAAGTCAATGGCAAAAAATATATATATTGTTTTGAAAGAATAAATGTAAGAACAGGGGGCTAGACCCAGACTTTATTAACATACTCAGTCTTTGATGCCAACCAGACTGTCTTTGTATCCTGAATTGACAGCAAAAAGCAGTTTGGCTTCTAGGAATCAACAATGGATGCCGTATATACAGACACACTTATGATTGCTTTGTAATTTGGCTACTGGTCCCTAGTAAATCTCCAGGAAAGAAATAAACAGTTGTAGTCACTGGGCACAAATATGATGCCAGTCCTTGGCACACTGGAAAAAAAATGCTAGTCCCTATACCCACATCAGATAAAAGCCAGTGGAGCATAGCGGTTGGAGTGATGGATCAGGATGCTGGGAGATGGGGTTGAAATCCTGGCTCAGCCATTATAAGTCACACTTTCTCAGCCTCAGAAGCTGGCAAACACAAACTCAAATCTGAAAATCCCATGACAGGTTTGCTTTAGAGTTGCTACAATCCAGAAATGACTTGAACAGACGCATATACACACATAAACATCAGGTAGCCTGAGAAAGCACAGCTTCACAGCGCAGATAAATGAAGCACTAAACTAAGATGCACAAGAGGCCAAATCACACAGGCCAGGAAGAGTTAAAGAGTCCTTTGTCCAAGTCTCAAGCCACAGTAGAGCAATTCAGTATGGCCAGAGAGCCGATGTTGTTTGTCCTTCAGCCTCTGCTTGGTTCTAAATATAGCTCTTGTTAAAAATTAGTTGCCAACCGCAGCTTAAAACAACACCAGTACTGGTGGACTTTCTGTGACTTCATGGATCCCTTTAGCGAAAGGAAAAACTATTAGGCTTGAGGCCAAATGGACCTCCTTTTATGTGAAAGTATTTTTGGGTAAATGAACTGTAAATTTAATGCTGTCGTTAGAGTGTTGCTGTTTACCCTCTTAAAATGAATTGCTGTTAGGAATTGGGCATTATTATATTTATTGCCAACATAGACTGTTCTGTAATTTTGTTAGTTTTATTCAATTGTTCAGTTTTGTAACAGACTTGATTGTTAACAGAATGTTGTTACAAGGAATGTTATCGTTAATGCATTTATATATCTTGTTAACCACTGCTAAGTGCAGTAATGGAAGAAAGGCGTTTTAAAAAGCAAAGTTAATTTGACTAACGTATGCTGCAAGATAAACCAAACTTCTGTGCCCAAAATTAGAGAGAAAGGCCATTCTCCAAAGGATTGCATCTTCTTATGGGAACCTGCAAAGGTGCTAACACCTTTGTACTTTCCAGGTATATCTTTATGTATATCTTGGCTCAATCATTAATGAAAATGGAAACTGTAGTCAAGAAATCAGAAGACTAAGACTTGGAAGGGCAGCTCTGAATGCCAAAGTCAGAATAATCCGTGCCTCAAAATTTCCAATTTCTCAGTGAATGACAGAGGCTCCTGGAGGTCCTTAATTCACTGGGTCAACATAAAGCAAAGTCAACAGCAAATGAGAACAACAAACTTTACAGGTGCCCTGTGCACTTCATGTCCTCACACTGGAAATTCATGCAACATCCTCTCCGCAGGGGTCTACCTGGTTCTTTTGGTTCCTAAGCTGTATCTGAGAAGCAAAGATTTTGTTGCTGTTGTTGCTGCCTGTACTTTTTACTACACAGTATGATGGGTTTCATGCCATGTTTTATCTGCTGCTTTACTGTCATGATTTCCAAAATGTATAATTTTAGCAATTTGACAGTGCAATACACAGCCTGGGAGTGTGGTGGAGTCTCCTTCTTTGGAGGTTTTTAAAGAGAGGCTGGATGGCCATCTGTTGGGAATGCTTTGATGGGTGTTCCTGCATGATAAGGGCTTGGACTCAATGGCGCTTGGGGTTTCTTCCAACTCTATGATTCTATGTGTTTATATTTCTCCCATAAAGATTGTTTAAGTATATTTACCACTTTGTAAACTTTTGAAAGAGTTTTTTTTTAAGGGGGTAGAGAAATTCACCTTGCTTCCTTCACTGGATGCCTTTAACATTCCCTTGTATCACCAGCACCCATTTTCTCAACAGGAGGACAATTTAGAATAATTGACAAACTGATCAGTTTGAGCAACAGAATGCCTTTACAAAGATTCTAAGAAGGGCTGGTTGCTTGGCTGAGGGGATGTTGCCAGTTCATGCCAGGTCTTGAGGTTTTCAGATCAAAACCTAAGAGCGAAGGACAACCTCTTCTGATGTTATTAAAGCATTGTGTTTTAAATACTGCCCATAGCTCCTTCCAGCTTATCCCTGAAGCACACACAGAGAGAATGTATTTTCCTGCTTAGAAATTAAGACATAAAGCTTAGCTAAAGGGACTGCTTCCTGATCAAGGCAAAATAGGAGATCATTCTTTCTCACTTACTTAGGGAGATGGCAAAAGAAACATTTAATCTCACCTACTTGTTTCTAATTAGATGCAGAGCAGAGTGGAAGGTGAGCCCTGGTGTTACAATGAGTGGGAGGGGAGGAGAAAACCAAGCAAATGCATAGCTCCCCTGGAGTGTCTTTGCAAGTTTCAGCAAAACATCAATTAAGTCTTAAAAACTATAGCAAGCTGCAGTGCTACTAATGAGTTGGAGATTCACACACAGCCCTTTCCTCATGCCTGGACCCGAGCTCACCGAAACCGGAGAATCTGAACCCTTATCTTCTGCCCAGAGATGACTCCTGGAGACTCTGGGCCAAGCCTTGCGAGCTGGCAACCCTAGCAGTCAGAGCATGGAAAAACTGTCTTTTTCAACTAAGTAATCAGACTGGCTAGGAGGATTCTGAGAGTTACAGCCCAAAAAAAGGTTATTTTTCCAGCTTCTGAATTTGGGGAGAGGGCAGGTCCTTGTGAGAACAAAAATATACATAAACAAAACACCACTGGCTTATATGTTTGTAGAGCAGTGGACTCCCAGTCAGTTTTTATCCACACACTTTTAACGTGTACACCCCTGCCAGACTATAACCTCTATCAATTGCAAGTTACAACTAGCACCAAACCACAAGTGGCTTTTCCCCTCTTCCTTCTCTTTTTTCCCTGTGTAACTGAAACCACAAGACTATAGTCCTAGCATGTTCAAAGAAAGGAGACAGAGAAGCTCATATGTGCATGCACACAAACACGCACATATACCACAAACAAGAATCTTTTGAAAGACAACAGAATGTGTTTGTGCGGCAGCATCAGCTCTATGCAGGGGTCCTTAGATGTGGCAAATGTAAAGTGCCATCAATGTGTAGCATCACCAAGACACAGATGAGGTGTCAGATAGTGTTGCGCTTGCAGCTTGTAGATACAACTCCCCCCGCCTCCCTGCTTTTATTCTTTTTAATAATTTCATTTTGTTCTAATGCAACAATCTAAGGGTATGAGAGAGGGAAAAAGTCTGCTCAGGCATAACAAGACAACAAACTTAGCAAACAGAAAAAGGTAACAAGAGCTAAGCAGAAATTTTAAGAATAAAGTGCCTCTTGACCTGTCTTTAACAGAATTTCCTCTTTATGAGAGCCAGTGCAGTGCAAGTGGTTTGAACGTTTGACTAGGATTCTAGAGCTCAGGGTTCAAATCTTCACTCAGCCTTGGAAACCCACTGGGTGATCTTGGGCAAGTCACACTCTCAGCCTTGGAGGAAAGATTTATCCCTCTGCACAAATCTTGTCGAGAAACCCCCATGGGAGATTCACTTTATGGTTGTCAGGAGTCAGAAATTACCTGAAGGCACACGACAATCCATGTTCTCTCTAGTGGTGTCTACAGTAGCAGCAGCAGAAAGCATAAGAAGCTGCTTTAAACTGAGTCAGCCCACTGGTCCTTCTAGCTCAGTATCAAGTACCACTGGCAGGAACACTCCAAGGTTTCAAGCAAGATGCCTTCTTAGGCCAACCTGGTGATCTCTGGTGGTCTTTCACCCAAGTACTAACCACACCTGATCCTATTTAGCTTCCAAAATCAGATGAGATGTGGTGTGTTCAGACTGGTACAATGACCCAAGGAGGAGGAACAGAAGAAAATGGTGGTGCAGGATGGAGCCCAGCAGGTTGGGGAAGTAGAAGAGCATTTCTGGCCACTTGAAACCAGTCTGGCACTTGTTCTCCTGGCAACTGATTTAACCATGATAGTCAACCCACAAAAGCACTTCCACACTGAAGAATCTGTGATAAAATGAGGGCAGACACAAAAGTGTTCTTGGTGGCTCTCCTTGAACTCTGGAATTCTATCCATCGACTGTAGTATGCTTCTGGACAGTCCTGCTGGGACAGGGCTTTGAAGGCCACCAAGTTCTGGCAACTCCAAACATCTTCTGAAAGGCAGGTGGCAGAGGCTGGTACTAACAGCACCCATTTCTCAATGCACTTTGTTCCCTTTGAAGAATTTATTGTGTTCCTTGAGCTATTTAAACACACACATGAAAGTGCTAGGAGAAATTACCACACCTACAGGAGGGTTCATCATCCCTATGCAGATGACCTGCAATTCTGTACTCCTTTACTACTTCTGTCTAGGTTCTGAAGCAGTGTTTGAGGTCAGTGATGGACACAATATGTAGGAGCAAGCTAAGATTAAACTGGTACAAGACAGAGATGTTCTCAATCAAGGGAGCCTACAAACTTAAAGACAGATGGTAGGCTTTCCTGGATGGAGTTGTATTCCCCTGTCTGCAATCAGATCTGCAATTTGGGGGTAAGCTCCAAACTCTGGCTTTGCTCCTGAATGATCAGATGGGAGCTGTGCCCAAGAATACTTTTGTTTAATGTCACCCAATACATCAAATGGGCCCATTCTTGGAGGCTGGGGCAGCCCGAACTGGACACAGCCACTCATGTCATATGAGTCATATTTAGATCACTGGGTTTCAACCTTCAGTCTTCCAGATGTTTTGGATTTCAAATCCCAGAGTTCTCTACACTAGTGCTGGCTCATTCTTGTAAGACCTAAAGTCCAAAAAATATGGAGAGCTAAAGGTTTAGGACCATTGATTTTAATGATATTATGTTATTATAATCTACATGGACTGTCCATGAATGCCATTCCAGAATTTCAATCAGTGCAGAATACGGTAACAAAATTTTTGACTATTCCTAAATCTCAGGGTCGTGTGGCCCCCTTTTTGCTATACCAAATGCACTAGCTGCCAGGACATCTCTGGATGTGATTTGAGATGCTTGCTCTTACATCTAAATCCTTAAATCTAAATCCTCAAGTTACTCAGACAAAGCTGCCTCCAATATAAATCAGCCTGCCTGCTGAGATGACCTGCTAAGGGTGTTTTGTACATGCCACTACCATCTAAGACAAGGTTACCTACATCTGTAAGTATGTACATGGGCACTTTTAAACCAATAAGCAGAGTTCTAGTTAGTGTTCACACATGAGAGAGTTTCTGTAGTGACACCTTAGTATGTGGAACTTCCTGTCACATGAATTTATGCATCTCCTTCTTTGCTGGTATTTGCTGTTGTCAAAGCAGGAACTTGAAGAAGCACTCCTACGTGTGTATGTATCATAGCATCCAACCATTAATTTCTAATTACTTCCATTAAAAATAAAAATAATTCATAATTTGCTGTCTTGTTACTCTGAGGCACTCTTTTAATCAACTGAACTGTTATAACACAGTTAACATAATTGATTTAGTGTTGCAACCTTTCAAAATAACATGACTTTTCACCACCTCTGAAGACAACAAGGCATTCCAATGAGCCTCCAGGAAAAGGACATTACAGAGCTGGGGAGAACTCACCAAGAACAGCCAGCCCTCAGTTTGCACAAGTGTTTTGCAAATGTGGAAGCCTATGAGCAGACCAGAGCCTAAGCTCATCTATTTCTATGCTGGAATTTTTCTTTCTTTTTTTAAGTAGAAACACAAAAGTTATGAAACTCATTTCCTGACCTCTATATGACATAAGTGTTCAGGCGGATTCTTTTATATAACCTTTCAGAAATAAATATATTCTATGTATGTGGATCTATGTTAGGAATTCCACTATATCGTCCAACAATTAAATTGTTTCAATATTTACAGTGCCTTAGGCTGCCAAAGTCTGAACTTAGAGTAATGCAATAGTTATTTAAAAGAGGAGAGGGGGTGGAAAAGAAAAAAAGAAACAAGGAGGAAAACAGCTCCCAGCGGCCCTTGGGCGGAAGTGCCCGATGTCAGGACGCATTTGTTTTTATTTCCTTTGCCGCCAAATGAATTCTACTCGTGGCAGTGGTTTTGAGCTGGACCGAATCCATACAGAAGCTAACCAGAAGCATTTGTTTCTTAAATAAATGCCTCTGCTGGGAACAGGCTATATATAAAAAGGAAACCTCCTTTCCTAACAGCCATATGCTACACAGCCAGCATGGAATTTGCTGCCTTTAAAAAGGGCAAGTAGTTTTTAGGTTCCCATTAAATGGCCTTTTAAAGCCTACTACGCACACGCCCTTCTGCATTTAAAGCCAGGTTCACAACTCCCTGCAGAGATTAAAGTTAAACTTTTCACATCCCGTACTCTAGGAAAGAAAAGGAACGAAGATGCTGGACCACAGTGGCTCCCCAGCTAAGTTTTCCCAGTGAAGCTGAATTCATCCAGCTTTTCTCTCATACCAGGATTAACGGAGAGGGAGAGAAGAGCAGCCAGGCACAGGTCCATTGTGCCTTGGTCCTAGTGGCTCACGAGAGGCCCTCCTTCCATACCAATTGCCACTGCTGTGGCTGTTGAGGGAGAGAAGAGCAGCCGGGCACAGCACCATGGTGTCTTCATCCCAATGGCTGGTTTGAGGCCCTGCCTCTCTGTCTCTACCAGCCGGCACTGTTGTGGCCTCTGAGAGAGAGAGAGAGAGAGAGAGAGAGAGAGAGCAAGCAGGAGCCAGCATTTGCTTTCCCCTACTATCACTTCCTTGTGTTTGCATGTCCTGTCTTTTTCTCTTGTGAGCCTGTGGGCAGGGACATGTCAAATTAACAATCTGTAAGCCATTCTGAGGGCCTTTTTGGTTGAAAGGTGGGGTATAAATGCTCTAAATAAATAAATAATAAATATGGAAGCACCCCGTCCCGATAATGAACTGTAACTAAGCCCAACAGGTACGACTCTGCAAGTCCCCCTTCCTCCCTTCTCTTTCTTTCCTTTCAGTTCCTCTGTTTGTAGGCTGTAAGCCCCTTGGGACAGGTGCCTGCTCTTGCATATCAATGTGACATCTACATCATGGTAACTGAAGAACAAGCAGCCCTTCCACTGTAGCAGGAGCTGGCAGGGAGCTCTTATCCCAAAGCACGAGCTCCTTTGCTCAGAAACAGAAGGATGATGAGACTATGGCCGTTTCTGCTCTACACTGTGATAGTGCCATTATTCTATTTTGAACATCCTGTGGAATTCTGGGGTTTGTAATTTCCTGAGGCCAAAGAGCTCTCTGGCCAGGAATTCCAAAGGCCCCTCCCTAAACTGCGAACCCCAGCATTCCATAGGACGTTGAAAGTGGAATGATAGCACTAGAACAGTGTAGTGCAGAAATGGCCTATGGCACTACACGAATCCTGCCTGAACTACAAGGGAAACATAGGGGGCTCCAAATAAATACTCAGGTTGTTCTCTGGACCCTCTCTATTTTAGCAATTCTGATGTTTTCAGTTCACACAATTGTCAACATGGCAATGAAGCAGATGCTGAGAAGTGGAATCTTAAGGCCATACCACCACTCAGAGGTGTGTGTGTGTACATGTGAAATCAAGCTTATAAGAACATGGAGGGAGAAGGTAAGCTCAGAGAAGCCAGATCTCCTGCATCAAAGTAACTATTTCAAGTTTGCCAGTGTTTTCCAAACATGATGAGAAGTTAAATAGCAAAGAGTTACAGTCTAGCAAGGCTCTCATTGATTCAGCCAAACTGAGAAAAGAACCTTGTTAATTCTGTTCTTAGTGAAAACTGCATACATGAAAATGCAGCTTCAGCTGCTATTCCAGTGGGAGGACCTAAAAGCGAGAGCAGACTGAACTGGCGAGTAGATTGCAAGCACCTCAGGAGAGCCAAGGGCAGGCAGCAGGAGCTAGGATTGTGACCACAGAAGGCCACAGAGCAAGCTCCCAAGCTGTAACCCTTTTCCTCCTGCGATCCTTTAGGAGAGGGTGAACAAAATGATTGCCTTGGTTTGCCCTGCACCCTTTGTTATCTATCGGCAGCAAAATGTAATGGAAAAAATTGACTGTTTGCTTGGTGCAATAGGGCATGACTCTGTTTACACAGAAATAATAGCCAAACAGTGATGGATTCTAAATCTCCATTACAGCAA
Organism: Iguana delicatissima; assembly: GCA_948472985.1. NCBI lineage: Eukaryota > Metazoa > Chordata > Lepidosauria > Squamata > Iguanidae > Iguana > Iguana delicatissima. The sequence continues at coordinate 786,424 of CAOKZL010000007.1, forward strand.
AAGATTTGAAAGAGTAAAGCAGTTAGGAAAAATAATTAGCTTTCTCGTTTGGGTTTTTAAAGAGCCCTTCACACACTGATGGAATGGCATAGCTCTCCTTGCGTCGCTATCCTCTGAAGGAGCAGCTTAAAACATACAGCCCTTACATCACACAAGGATAAGTGAACCAGCCCATATTTTGCCATAAATCCTGAATGTTGAGCGACCCAAAAGTCCCAGGAGAGATGAGAGATCTCCAATGCTGGAGAACCATCTCTGCACAAACAACAGTGGAGCGCTGATATAAACTTCAGCTTTGGGAGGATAAATTTATGTGCCACAGATGTCACTGCTTGGACTTATTAAAGAGTATTCAAATACCTTGCACAGAACCAATCTATGGTTCGGAGGTAGGAAAGCTGTTGCAAGAGACTTTGTTGCTGGGCAGACTGAGACAGAACTGAGCTGTGTATTTTCAGACTTGGCGGGGAAATGTGCAAACTGGTATAAATTACACCCAGCTCCAAACATTCCATTTCACTCTGTTGTGTCCTTAAATCCAGCCTACTTCTGAAATTCACTCTTGAAGATACCCCCACCCACCCAGTTGGAATTCAAGAAAAGAAATTCCCCAAACTCTGCTGTTACCAGACACAGGTGCACTGAATTTTTCATCCATATTTTTAAGGCAAAAGAGGGAGGAGAGTTCCACTCATCATTTGTGTAGCATTTAATGGTCTGTTTTCAACTACAGTCGTCCTTTCACATCTGCGGGTTTAACTTTCATGGATTTGATTATTTGCAAGTTACTCCAACTCCCGCCTTCCATCTCAAGTGCTTTTTTTCCAGGGGAACTTTCCCTCTCAGTAGCTCCTATCAAGCCACTCAGCCCTTCAAAAACCCACCTCTGGTCCTCTTCCTCCTCCAGCTAAATATAGATTGTTGCCCAATTTCTCAGCACCACAAGCCCTCTCCCGATGCCACCTCACACCCCCAAGGAAGGAGATGGGTAAGAGGAAATATAGCATCACCACGCTGACCCCACCTTCCCTCTCCTTTCCCTGACCTGGTTTGGATCCCGGGTGCCTGTTCTCCCCACCATGCCTCGGCCACCTTCCACGGACGCACATATATTTGCAATTTTTCCACTTTTGCAATGGTCCTGTGAGTGTGGAGAGCTGACTGTACTTTGGCGTCTCTCACTCTCCTACACGTACAACACACAGACACACTTGCATATGCAAATGTAAGAAAAACAGAGGCTTTCTTCCTGCGGCAATCCCACTCAATCAGGGAGCACGTAAGCAAAGTGACAACAGTGTTGCAAAACAGCCATTCAGATTTTACTTCATTCTGTTTAGTATAAAGGAGGACAGGGCCTTCGCACCTTTAACAGAATTTGTGATGCTGAAATTCCTTCTCCTACGCAAACCTGAAAGCTACCAGAGCTCTGTACTCCTTTGCATCTGGCTACCCTAACAACAACACAAAGTCATATCAGAGCCGTGAATCCATTTTTAATGAGAGAAACAGAGCAAAATAGAAGAGACAGGCTTTAAGCAACTTTGCAAAACCTCCAAAAGTGTTCCTGGCATATGCCTCCCTAAATCTGCCAGTCTCAGACGACACTCTCTGCCTCCGTCTCAAAATACTACATACAGAGAGGGATCCCTGACTAATTTTGGAAACAAAAGCAGGAGGATAGGCTCAGATTGTCCTCAGCCGAACCCTTACAGCGCAAGCTCTTTCATTAGGAAGTGTGGATTCGAAACCCTGACAATTCAACTCAATGGAAAAAAAAAATAATAATAATAAAAGGAGAGGAAAAAAAGAAAAGCTTACCTCCCTATAACGTGAAAATGCAGACTGAGTTCTGAACCCTGCGGGATATTTGCAAATATTTTAAAGAAGAAAATCAAAGAAATGGCCAGAGCTTGGTGGGAATGAGAAGGGAGTCAATGGGCTTTCTGAAAGGTTGAGAGACCCCTTTTTCTTCTTCCTCACTCTCCCCATTCCCCCCCCAACATAAATCCCTTTGAGGCAACTTCTAAATTATTTAGCAGCAGCTCTGATTAGGTTTTTCTGACGGAAGAAGATGGCAGAAGCCAGGGAGCTGGCAAGGGAAGGCGCCTGCTGCTGACATTTGCGGTATCTCTGTGGCGCACTCTCCAAAGCCCAAGTGCGCCTCTTTTGAAATCACACCATCTTGGGTAACAATGGGCCACCGGATCCCCACATCGCTTTAGGTCATATTTACATACAAAAGCACAGCCACTGTGCAGCTATTGTGCCTCAAAGTTTTCATTTGTGACCCATGGCGGGCTTGGGAGAGGAGAGGTCACCGCAAATGTGCGGAACCTACTGAGACCCCATTAATTTTTCAGGGTTTCTCAAGCTTTGGCCTTTTCAAACTTGGCAGGAGGGGGTGGTAGAAGAGAAAGCAGGGAAGAGGAATTCCAGTTTTGAGTCTCTCTCTCTCTCTCTCCTCCATAGTTCACCCCCTTCAAACTGTTTCTGGAAAAAACAGAGAAATGAATAAAGCTTGCTCTCAACTTACCATGTTCCCTAATTAGGAGGGGGAAAAGTGGTCTGCAAATTGAAATAAGGTTTGCAGAAGGGGAACTGAGCAGGCTCCAGACATACCAGCCTTGCTCTAAAGTTTCTCTCTGTGGCCCAATTTCCAGAAATTTATTCCAGTTGTAAACCATTAGGTGCCAATTTTGCAAATCAATCTTACCATTCAAAAGCACCAAAAAGCATTTTCTGCCTAATAGACTCTGAAAATCTTTTGCCAATGCTCAGCTGAGCAAACGTTATCTAAAAACATCTTTATAAATCTCTAGCTATTCTTTCACCTCATTGCTTTTTTTTTTTAAAGGAGTCCAACCAAAGAAGCCAGAAGCCAGATATTAGAGGCAAGGAGAGCTAACGATTCCAGAAGAGGTCAATCTTCCCCATGAAGCAAGGTGCCACAATATTAAGCATGCAACCCTACTGGCAGAAGCAGCATTCCCTTACCCAAAAACCACTTATTGCAACAATCAGAACATGCTGGAGTTGAGCACTGCTCCTTCTCGTCTGGAACAGAACAGCCCTGAAAACTTACACTCATTTGGCAAAGCCTGACAATGGACGACAAGGGGCGGATAACTCCTCATTTGTCCTGTGACTTTTTATGAAGCATCTGGGAGATGGAGATTAAGCAAAGATGATTTCCTTTTTATTGGGCCAACTCTAGCTGTTTAAAGATGTTCAGCAAGCTTCTGAGCCGCAGATGGCTCTTCATCTGGCCCAGGGGTTATGAGCACAAGAACAATAAAATCAGATTTCATTTGTTATACACAGACTATAATCGAGTAGCAAGCTAAAAGGTTCTGGAAGCAACCAGGGGAGGTACCAACGAGCATCAACAGTTTGTAATTCTGTTTTGCAGCTTTGTGAGGAAAACACATTTCCAGGAGGTGTTTTAAAAAGCTATAGTTGACAGGACTATAGGCAAAGACGAGGTTATATGCATACTAATTAGCAGAAGGGCAAAGTCCATCAGAGTCTGTCAGCACCTCCTGCCTCGCTCTCATAGCTAGTCCTTCAAACCATATTTTGTCAATCAGACTTACGGACACACCTCAGTTAACAAAGCCTTTGACAAAGAAGCTCCTTTTAACAATGCCTTTTAAGCTCACCCAGCCCTGCCTTTTCCTTTTCCTCTGTCTAGCTGGATTTTTTTAGCAGCCTCAGCACTGGGAAGATGGCGAAAGAGAGCAGGAGAAACACAGATGTCTGGTTCCAGATTACAGACGTATGTCTGTAGTAAACAATGTAATAAAACTGGAGCTGAGAACCAATGGGATTTTGCCCTGTTCTACTAGATTTTCTTTTTGTTTTTCTGATGGCACAACATAAACAACAATTGCTTTTTTCTTTCTTTTTTTAACTTGTTTTGGAAAATATCATATTTAATTATCCAATATAGAATCTTCTGAGAGTCAGTGTGGTATAGTGGTCTGAACACTGGACTACAATCCTGGAAACCAGAGTTCAATTCCCTGCTTGGTCATGGAAAACCACTGTGTGATCTTGAGTACATCACACATTCTCAGCCCCAGAAGACCCATGATAGGGTTACAGTAATTTGGAAATAACTTGGAAGAACATAACAACAACAAAAATAGAATCTTCTACCAGGAAGAGATGATTTTGCCCATTCACACTACACAATTACAGTGCTACTATTCCATTTTAACTGCTATGGTTCCATCCTATGGAATCCTGGAGTCTGTGGTTTCAAAATGTTCCTCTCCTAAATTGCATTTCCAGGATTCCATAGGATGTTAACATGGCAATTAAAATAAAATAATAGTGGTATAATTTTGCAGTATGAATAGGCTCAGGGACTATATTGTCAGTTCCATCCCCTGCAATCACTTGGCAACTCTCACAATTAGCCCTCAAATGTCTTTCTTGCCCAGCGCACCGCTCAGAGTTGAACCTCTTGTTTTGCTTGTACAAAGCCTGCCATGTTTCTGCTCAGTGCTGATTCCACGCCTTTCACCCAAGAGAACAGGCAGAGTTGCAGCTACCCTTTGTGTTGTGGGAAATGGTAACTGACCACCAATTCTTTGCCCACCATGGTCTGCTACGTGTAACCTGATACTGACACACTGACCAGTCTATAATCTCTATCTTGGAACTAAGTCTAATTTAAGAGTTTATGGACATAACATCTGCTTTAATGTCTGGACTTCTCTGTTTCTTCCAACACTGCTCACTCTTTTACTATACTATCTAACCTGAAGAAGAATTCTAGAAAACTTGAAAGTGTGTAGATTTTTGGGTTCCCTCCTGCCCAGACTGCATTCTTAAATTCTGTGGCATCTAAGTCTAAGCATTTGCTACCTCTCCCAATGCACTTCTACAGTAAAATCTTGACAGAGCCTGGAAAACAACTTTTCAAACTTAATTAATTAAAATTGTAGCCCTGAGATCCCACTTAAAAAAATTAGTTGTTACTACAGTCACAATTTTAAAAAATAGTTCTCATTTCCCCGCAAAGCATCAGAATGCTACAGACCACTAGTCAGTGATACAAAACACATTCTCCTCCCATCCACTTCATCATCACCGTATAGCACAAGCCAGCACTGGAACCAAGTGATACTCCTCCTCCATCCTTTACTGAGGCCACGTCCCTATAAAATATAACAGTTTTAATTGGTAATAGCTGCATTACAAAAGAAGTGGAAGTTATTCCCCATCAAGTTACAATCAGAGTTATGGAGATGGAGTTGAAAACAGAAGTAATTTTGGAGTTGTAGTTGGTAGACATATACTAACTCCTACTCCAGCTTCAAAATAAAAACTTGCAATATTGAAAGCCCAGCTTGTTGCACACTTACTTTCATAAGAATTTAGGGAAGTTTTCTTGTCCAGAAATCTTAAACAAATATGTGACGTTCCATCAATTTAAATAGCCTGATGATTCACATGGAGGTGATGAAATGTCTTGTGCTACCATTTTAATACAGTGAATTGTAATTACTAAATGGTATACATTAGTCATTTATGGAGTCACAGTCAGAATCAGACAGCAGTAAAACAGAGGTGCCAGAGTCAGAGGTTTTGCACAAGGACTCCACAACCATGGTTATAACCATAATGGAACTTAATTATGCCTTTGCTATTAGGAAAGGGAAGAAAATACAAATAACTAGTTATTTGTGACTAGTGATTCCCAAGCTCTGGATCTTATACACATCTTCAGCATATTATCCCAAGCTGGTGTGCACAGATCAGGGTATGGCTACCCTGAGTTAAGCACCGCTGTTTTCTCTTGCTATTATAGTCTAGGGGTGCCAAGCAATCCACGCCTGACCTCAGATTCCTGTAGCGACCTTGAGCCGGTCACTTTGTTCCACACAAAAGAAGCGGGAGCCGCCCGGTCTCACAGGACAGTGAGGAAGAACTAAGTGCTGCCAGAAGAGAGGCACTCGAATGCTATGGAAATGGGGGCCAGATGAGAGTCTAAAGGGAGAGAGATAGCAAATGAAGTCTTTTCTCTGCCACTCACACCTTTTTGTTGGCTCCTTGCTTTAAAATTGCACCTCAAGGCAATACTGCCTGCGCATCAGAGAGCAATTTGGGCTTCTTTTGTCAAGTTAAGCTACTGTGGTTTTTATCGAAGAGGGGCCGTTTGAAAGGAACGAGCTGCCAGACCTCCGTACATTTGCTCCTGTGCAAATGAAAAGGGTTGAATGCCTTTGTGAGAAGAAAGCTCCAAGTGGAGAGGACTGAAAGCCATAAACCAAGTTTCATAATGGAGCACTAAAGCCCCAGGATGGGGAGGGGTGGGAGAGAAGTATTGGGGGTCACGTTAATACCAACAGATTTACCCGTCAGTTTTTACACAACATTCTTGCTGTTCCCAAAAGACTGTATTGCTTTATGAAGTCTCCTACGCCTTGATTTATCTCATCCTCCGTCACCACATATGTAGAAAGGACCAGGCGCCAAACCATCAAACACACAGGCCACACAGCTCTATCCTCATACACAAACAAGGTGCAATCTCCTAGATTAACCAGAATTTGATGTTGCCCTGGGAACAGCCACTTCAAAAAACTGCAACCACCACAGGGACCATCCCAACATATCAGATTTGATTCCACAGTGGAGCCTGGAGGTTGAATGATATTCGCAAGTCCCAACAAGAGCAGATCTATTGAATCAAACAATTTGCTTTAGTTGGGACTCACAACCAGATTTAGGTTGTAGATGTCTACAAGCACACATATGCAAGCCACAGAAGCCTCTTTAGTAGGATTAATTTTTCTTCACTCAGCACTTTTGTTTTCCTATGTACTTATTAAAATTTAAGACACTGAGCCATTGACCCCTGTAATTTTTCAATTGTTCAAACCACGAAGACTGGCTTGGCTAATTACAGTGGAGCAGCTGTTAGAAGCGACCTTGCGATCAGCAAGAAAAATAGTGATGAAACACTCCCTGTCTACCAAGATCTGAAGAGACTGCTGCCCCTCCTCATTTAAAGTAAGTTCAGAAGTTAATTACACAGGATCTCTCGGAGGGTTATATATGAGCAAACAATTTTGAGAGCCAAATGAGCAACAGCCCCAAGTAACATGCACAGAGAACCTAGGCCAATTTCACCTTCCATTAGTGCTTCTGCTATGGTTGCTAGCCCAACCTGGCATTACCAACCACATTGCCTCAAAATATAGAGAGAGAGAGAGAGAGAGAGTAGGGTAGAGGTTATAAAACTGGGATAGGGAATGTGTGGCCTGCCAGATGTTGCCAGATTGTAATTCCTATTGGTCCTAACAAGTTAAAGGTGAAGTATGATGGATATTGTGGTCCAACATCCTATGGAGGGTCACATGTCCTCCGCACTTGGTACAAAACCATGCAGACTGTCCCCATTTTATTTCACACTGAAGTTTCTGAAACTATATCAATCAAGAAGCATATCCCAGAAGATCATCAAGAACCCCTTCACACTAAACAGTTGCAGTGCTATAATTCCCGTTTAACTATTATGGCAAAATTCTATGTAATCCTGCGGTTTGTAGTTTTGGTAAGGCCGCAGAGCTCTCCAGCTGAGACCTCGTAATAGCGTTCCCTAAACTCCAAATCCCAGAATTCCATAGGAGATTGCCTTGACTGTGGAATCATTGTGCTCTAATGGTATAGCATGAAAGGACCCTGAGACAAAACCAAACCATTTGTCTGCCATTATTTGGGGAGAGAGAAATTGTTACATGTCCATAACCAAAAAGTCACTTTATCATTACAACAACTCTGGACAAGTTTTTCAGTATGAAGTAAAGATTTCTATCAGTATTGTCTTGTAGGATCCAATTAATGCAGAAGGAAAACTCAAATGTTGGAACTTTTTTGGGGAAGGAAAAATAATAAATAGTGTTCTGAGTCATTTGACACTACAATATTTGCAAATTCACAAGGAAGCTTGTACCTAAGTTTTTGAAAAATGATCTGTGATCCACAGGCATTAGCACAGATTGGTTCTTAACTCCATGGACTTCAATCAGAGAAACTAATTAAAAATAACAACAACAATTTTGTATTTATTTTTACATTTTAGAATCAGTATTTTCAAAGCAGGTGGTTATTCTGCTGCTGCAGATACTGAGAAAGACTGTTAAATCACCACGCCACCTTGAATAGACTAGGGCCATTTCCGCACTACACTGTTACACTGCTATTATTCCACTTTCAACATCCTGTGGAACTCTGGGGTTTGTAGTTTACTGGAGCCCTTTTCTCACATGGGGGGGCCGAAATGGGGCAGCGCACGCAGGGGCGGAGCTTACCTGCTAGCGTTTTGCTCCATCTCTGCTCCGTCCCTGCGGGGAACGCAGTTCCGCCGCTTCACACGCCGCCGAATTTCAGCGGCGCTCTGCGGCGCTCTGCGGCGCCCAAAATGGCGGCCGGCGGCTTCCGGCGGCACTCCGCCAATCAGCGCAGCGCGCCAGCCAGAAGCCCGCCCCTAGGCAGATCTGCAGAGACGCACTACTGCGTCTCTGCAGATTCTCACCGGGAGGTGCCACGGATTAGTGCGGGCGAGTTTGATAAAAACCACCTGGGAAGGTGGTTTTTAAAAAACTCACAGTGCCACCCCTGCGGCTGGGCTAGAGCAGTTGGAGGTGTGGCGCCTTACCGTTTGCAACCGCGCTAGCTCATCTTGCGATGTGAACGACCTCCGTCTCCGGTCGTCGGACCGCGGGCTTTTACCCCCGTGTGAAAATGGCCTGAGGCCAAAAGAGCCCTCTGGCTGAGAACTCCAAAGGCCACTTCGTAAACTGCAAACCCCAGGATTCCATAGGAGGTTGAAAATGGAGCAATAACACTATAACAGTATAGGGTGGAAATGGCCTAGATCTCATCTGATTTCAGAAATTAAGCAGGATCAGTCCTGGATGATGAAGAGTCTCACAGAGAATACCAGGGATCATCACATAGTACCGTACTAGAAAAATCTCCTGTCTGAAATCCAGACAGGAGCTTCCAGACAGAAGTGATAATACAGTACTAAATGGATGAACAGTTCTACTCAGTTTAAGACAACTACCTAAATTATCTTCCTAAACTTTTATCTCTCATCATAGGACGAGCAAAACAGAGACATTCCAACGGGCACCATGAAGCTCAGTCCTACATATATTTCCTCAGAAAGAAGTTCCACACTCCTCAATAATGGCTACTCCCAAGTAATTACACAGAGGACTGCCACAGTCTCTTACCCACTAGGCTAACGTGAGCTCAGTTTTGAAAAGGCTGCAGTAAAATGGACATTTGTTGCTGTGTGCCTTCAGGTCATTTTTGACTTACAGCAACCCTAAGGCGACCCTATCACAGGGTTTTCTGGGGGCTGAGAGTGTGTGATCCAAGTTTCACTGAAAACAGAAGTACTTACTCTTGAACAAACATGTTTATAGCTGCACTGTACAGAAACACAGAATACCCAAGACATTTCACTTCTGACAATAATAAATTCAGCCTCCAGTTCTTTCTGTACACTTAATGTGAATCAAATGTTCCCTCTAAATCTAGTTCCTAATATTATCTCTTATTCTCTCTTTCCTTCCCAAAAAGATCAGGCATATAACCGACCCAGACTTTTAGCTGACACAATACTTTGCTGGAGTATAAAATTAATCCATTAATTCACTGGGTTAATGTCAACCCCATCAGCTTACAATGAACATCCAAAGAGGCGTCTGCATTATGTGCATCCATCTTTCGCTCAAAGAGTTGGTCACAATATCAGCATCAAAAGTAATATTTCCTTCTGATATCAGACATACTTCTCTGGTATCATTTTTATAGATGCATGTTGAAATTGTACCTGTTTTTAAATGTGCCTGGTGCAATCCAGTTTATGGATAATTTAAGTACTATATCTCAGTTTTATGTATCTTAATTATTCCATATGTTATTATTGTGGTATACCACTTTGAGATCTTCAAGTATAGTGTAAGTTGCTTATAAACATTCATTAAAAACATCATTCTCAAGACATGTGGAGCAAATACAGGGGGCAAAGGCGGAAATAACGTTGCCCGTGTGAGTGATGTTACTGCGATATCCTGCTTTCTTTGTAAAATGTTGTGCTTTTACAATGTTTCTCTAAAGCAAAGTGAGAATGCTGAGATCCCAACTAGTAGGAAGCTGCTGTAGTTACCCAAACACCAAACAACTGCTTCTAGGGAAACTGGGTATTGACAACAGGCATTCCCAGAGGTGAACAATTCTCCCCATGGAGAAATGGCTGTGCCTCACTGGAATGGATGGCTCACTCTTTCCAGGAAAAGAGACTTAGACAATTTACTGAAATTACAACGGCCCCCTCTTTCACTAAATATCATTTCTTTCAAAACTGGAGCAAATCCATACAGTTTCCTAAGCATGCAAAGAAAAAAAGGAGAGTAAAAATTGCATTTCCCTGACAAATTAACAAAAAGCAACATCTACATTTTGGGTTCCATTTATCATCCACTTTTTTCCAGCAAGACTGACCAATTACCAGTTTTTAGCCACAGTGATCCTAATTTGGGGAAGACTGTTTTTGGCCATATCACAGTAGAGCACAGAAAACTGATAGATTTAGACACCAGTAAGTGACTTTGGGTGCCACACACACACACACACACACGCCCCCCAGAAAACCTGGTGGTAGGTTCGCCTTAGAGTCACCATAACTTGGAAAGGACATAAAGGCACACAACAGCAACAACAAGGAGAGAATATGAAGAGAAGACAATTAGGAACACTGCTTTCTGGCCCTCATACATTAAAGAGCAATATATTTATCCATTTCATTAATAACCTTCCTTTCTCCCATCATGGAATTCAATACGGCATAACTATTCAGGTTCTCAGACAGTTCCCCACACTGGCACTCTGATTAGTCCCATCAGTATATTCACACTGACATTGGCCATCTCCACACTAGATTGTTATACTGCTATTATCCCACTTTCAACATTCCATGGAATCCAAAGGTAAACCCCAGGATTCCATAGGATGTTTAAAGCAGAATAATAGCACTTCTTTGCAATTCAGAAGGGACTGGTAACTGGAGACAGAGTACTTATGTCTTTTTCATTGTTTATTTAACTGTGTTTAGATCCACTGTATTTCAATATGACACTTTGTTCAACTGTGCTTAATATTATAACTTTTTAAAAATTATTTATGTCTCTTCTTAATCTTGTTGTGAGCTGCCTTGAGTCCCACTTTTGGGAGAAGAGGAGGCTGTGAAAGCAAAGAAATAAATACCTGGCATTCAAAAGAATTTGGGGAGGGTAGAGTTTATCCACCACCTCCACTGGAAAAAAAAAAGCTGCCAAACCAAGGGGAGAAGAGGGGCAGTTCCTAATGAGAAGGTTGTAACGTTGCTTACAAGCAAGAGTCTCATGTTGTTAAGAGCCCATTTTAAAACATACGCTACTGATCACGCTACAAAAAGACTGAACAGCTGTTTAAAATAAAACTGCACTGACAGCATGTGCAAGTGAGTGCAAGGAACAGGCAGCAAAGTAACATGACAAGTAGCATTCTACGTAACATGCGCCCTTCTGAACTTTTACCCCGTTTGACATACTGATTTCTCTTTATGCAACTTTTTGCACAGCAGATATTTTTATTCTGGAGAAAGCAATAAAGCATTAGTGACTAAGACACACCATTGCTGTAAAGTTCTAGCAATCCTTTATGCTGCCCTTCTAGAATATACAAAAGCACATTTTGGATTCCCTAGTTTTCTACATCTGTCACCAATAGTTGAGACAGAGAGTGTCTTGTGGGAAAAAATATATACAAGACCATAAGAGAGTAAATAATAAAGATGAAATCCTTTCAGACAGAATCAACACATTTATTCTTAACTCTCCCGTATGTGAAATGAACATGAGAGAAAATGGATCAGATGTTTTTGCCTTGGAAAGGAGGGGACAATGAGAGAGCTGGAACTGATGAACATGATCTGGAGGGCTCCATCATTTCCAAGGGATTGTTTTGTACCTTTGTTCAGATCAGTGCTTGCTTTTTTCTGGACTGGATAGGTGGTTATTTTGAACCACACATTCGATTCCAGTACCTTACCAACAAGCTTCCCAAATGACCTCCAGTTATCCTAGTCCTAAAAAACGAATGCCGTTATCCTCGTGGCACTGGCAGCACTAGGGCAGCCATGCCAACCTCTGGATCCCGAGGGCAAACACACTGTTTGCTCCACCAGGAGGGAAAAAGTGAAAAGCCATAGAAGATGCCAATGGCAAAGTAGTAAGGAAACTGTTTTAAAGCCACATAGCAAAGCCAGACTTTTTTTTTAATCTTACACCAAGAATACCAATGAAGTACCTACTCAGGAGAAAAGAAGCAGGCAAACAGAGCTGCCCAGTTGCTAATTTCTAACAGCAAAACCCCTGTAGCATCCAAACAGAACAAAATAAATCCAGGAGAAACAACCAAGTGTAATGCTAACATGGACTGGCAACTATTAACGCAAGTGGATACTGAAATATTTAGCATGCCAAGCTCTCAGGCCCTGAACAATCTCTCATCCTTCTCTTAATTTGCAAATATTCCTTTTTTTTTTTACTACAACTCTGAGAATCCTGCAGAAATCAGGATTCCTGACAAACCACACCCCAAACTCTGATCTATCCCCGTTGGCACATAGAAGTCCAGTTAAAAAACAAGAAAAGCAAATGGAGAACTAGAACCACAGAATCTTAAGAGTTGAAAGGAACCCCCTCAAATAGCTCTTACTGTCAAGAAGTTCTGCCTAATATCTAGGCGGAATCTGTTTTTTTGTCATTTGAATCCACTGGTTTATGTTCTAATCTCTGGAGTAGCAGAAAACAAGGTTGCTCCATCTTCTACATGATATCCCTTCAGATAATGATAGGGGAAGATAAAATTAACATAGTGTAGTGAACATAGTGTAGTGAAGCGGTTGGAGCATTGCACTACATCTCTAGAGAACAGGGTTTGAATCCTCACTCAGCCATGGAAAGCCACTGGGTGACCTTGGGTAAGTCACGCTCTCTCAGCCTCTTCTGAAAGGTAGGTAAATATGCATATAGTTTTAGCAGTCAGCCAGCAGTGTACGGTACTTGTCACATGCAACTTTCCCCCTTGATTGTGTATATGTGCACATGCCTTCAAGCCACCTGTTGAACTATCATGACTCCATGAATTTCATAGGGTTTTCACAGGCCAGGAATACGCAGGGGTGATTTTACCAGTTCCTGCTTCAGAAATATAGCCTACGGCACCTGCTAGTCACTGGTGGTCTTCCATACAAGTCTCTCATCCAGGGGATGACCTTGGGTCAGACAGGATCTGGTGCCTTTAGGATAACCCTAGACTGTACTTAGGGAGAAAAACTCTTTTTTATTCTTTGTAGAAGAAGCCAGACTTGCACAATGCTGGTAGCACCAACAGTCTTTGGGTCAACTATGAAATAACCTCCCCTTTTCACAAAGCAAGGCTAAACATTTTGGGCCTGCCCTTTGGGTCAATTACCAAACCATTTCCCTTCTTCTCTGGACACATATTTACACATTTAAAATTATGTAATCATACTCAAAAAGAAATAAAGAGTGCTGAAGCTGATAACTACATAAGTGTCACAAGTGGCCTTCCAGATGTGACTGAACTGTGGCCTCCATGATTTTTCACTACTGGCTGTGCTGGCTAGAAGCTGCTGTCCAGTTGCCCATCCCATAGCAGCATTTTATATGTGTAAACACACACACACACACACACACACACATATATCTCCTGCCTAAAGCAGGGAGGTGGAATAGATGGAAGAACCCCACATTCAGTCTCAAGTCAGTATAAAAGTGTTCTTTGAGGAAGAAAGGTACAGGGAAGGCAAGAGAACAGAGCTTATCCCACTGTAAAAAGCCCTATAACCACAGCCAACATGATGTAGTACGAGTGTAAGACTAGGATTCTGAGAGACCAGGGTTCCAACTCCCACTTGGTCACTGAAACTCACAGAGTGATCTTGGGCAAGTCACACTCTCTCTGAGGAAGGTAATGGTAAACTCACTCTGAACAAAATCTTTCCTTGAAAACCCTGTGATAGGTTTGCCTCAGGGTCACTGTAAGTTAGCAACAACTTGAAGGCACACAACCACAACAACAACAACCACAAACAATAATTAAACTTCTGCAAAGTTCTTCATATAGCTGTCCTCCATTCTTGCTCCTAGCTTGCTCTAAAATGATGCTCCATTTATGACTTTTGTTTTAAAATGAACTTTTAAAGATAATAGCTCCAGTGGAAAAAGGGTTAGGAGCTGCATTCTTTTGCTTGAGTATTAAAAAATTTCTTCAAAACTCCACCTTGCCTGTCTGAAAGGCTTTTAGTAAGCTCCCATCCACCCAGATCCATCCCACATGCTTAATGCTGGAGTGTGTTCATTCCAGCTGTGCTCGACCGGGGTGCCAAGCGGCAATTCCATACCAGGAGCGACCTTTGCTCCAAATTTTGATTAATTGCCACCCGCACCATAATGGGAAATTTGCAAATGCTCATACTTGATGGACAGATAAATAAAAATACATTATTTGCGCAGGCCTGTCTTTTAGGCTGCAGCTCCCTGCTGCATTTCTGACACCAAGAAAGAAAGGGGTAACCTGTCCGACAACATGGGGCCACATCAGAAATCCATAAGGGGTTTTTGAGCTAATTTGCATTTTTTCAATTTGTGTACCATTTGCATATCAAGAATGGGGGAGAAAAGGAAGACATTGCCAATCTCTCTCATACTTTAGGGCAGGTTGTGTGTGTGTGGCTGGGAATGTCATTTATCTAGGAAAGTAGGCTGAAGAGCAGGGTATATTATACACATTTGATAGAAATGGAATTGAAATATTGAGCAGCCATATAGAGTTTGCTACTTTTTCTTCTTCTTTTTTTAACAACACAAAGAAACCTAGACCAGAAGCATTATTTTATTAACTTGCCAGCTGGCATTCCATTTGCAACTGAATTTTAGAATATTTTGTACCTGCAAAGGTTGCTCAGTGGATGAATCTTAAGGATGAAGTCAAAATGGCAATAATACAAGTGGTCTTACTGAGGAGACCTGAATTACAAGGTAAGGATACTGGATTTGGCATGTTCAAAGCCTCAGTGCCAGGAGGTTTTCAACGCCAGGGCCAAACAATAGAGCAGACATGAAGTAAAAAACATGAAAAACCTGTTAAGCAGATGTATGTACATTTCCCTCATCACAGACTCAAAACCCACATCTCTTGAAACCCAGACTAAGAGCTGTAACCCGCCAAGTTGTTTCTGGACTTTACTGTGAGCAGGCGCATATGTAAGCAGGCAAACAGAGGTACCCACATCAACCTTCTCATTCAAATCAGCTTTTCCATTAAAATGGCACTTTAGGGCGCAATCCCCAAGAGTAGTTTCAATACTTCCAGAACCCAAATCTCACTAGAAGTTAATAAGACATATTGAGATAATTTGACATGGATATTTTTTTTAAAATCCCCTTAATACTTTTAATGATCAGATAGTATGCACAACAAGAGTGATTTTCCCTGCTGGCACTTTTTTTTTTCCTTTTGACAATCAGTAGAACTACAGCTCTAAATCTACCTTTCAAAATTGTGGACATGGAAACAAATTTCTTCAGATTAATTAACAGGGTGTACAAGTACATGATCTTACATGTTTGAAATACGTTAAATAAATGGGACTCCAACATCTTAAGCTGCTTTTTTAAGCATTGTGCCCTTTCTGCACAATTCAGAGGTTTTCAAACCTATTTGTGAGACCACAAACACTTGTTTTCCCATACAGCTTTAACAAGACCTGTGTGTTTCCTTTTCCCCTGCACTGCTGAAATCCCCTACATAAGATCAATCAGACGGATTTGACCAACAAGCAAAGAGGGAAATAAACCTACCTGGCTAAAAGGTACTTTTCATTTTTACAAACAATGAAAAAGAGGCAAGCTTTTTGTCCCTAGAAAGTTCACACAAAGTCATATATCACACCGGCTGGCATGTTTACTCCCCAAGCCTCCCAAATGCAGCAGTTGGTCTCAAAGGTTTCAGAAACTAGGAGTCAACGAGGAATTTTTCATTAACAACTCAGAGCAGCAATCAATGTTCCCTCAGTGTCATGTTATTTCAAGGAGGGGGGGTGTAAGGAGAAGAATAGAGAAATACACAATGTAAGTGGGTCCTGGCCCCCTGCCAAGCTTTCCCACACCCTCTCAGCCTCCTTTTCTTTTCGTATCACTGGCGACTTTTTCCAGAGCTTTTAATTGTCCCTCATAAATTACCCAAAGATGTGAGAGGCAGCAAAAAGGAAGGTGGCTGGCAAGTTTTCTCCTTTTTATCCCCCTCCCTCTTTCTTTTCTTTTCGCTTATTCGTTTATTTTGCACCTCTTCACTGTTAGAGGAGCAATACCAACAAAGAGATAAAACCTTCGCCTGACCTGAAAGAGATAAACTCGGGAGCCAAGGCTGAGACAAATCGCAGATAACAGTCCTGAAAACCAATGATCCAGACCAGTGGTCCTTCTATCTAGGCTGGTGATATTTATTCCACAGTCTCTTCTTCTCAGAATACCTCTGCTCTAGGCTAATATTCTATGAATAGGTCCCTGCACTGTATTGTTTGGGAAGCCCTGAAACCGTTACAGTGAGTTCCGCATGATCAACCATCCATCTACCCACCAACCTCAGAGGCTTTAAGATGAAGCGTAGGACCCCCTAAGTGTGGGACAGCCAAGGCTCAAACAACTTTTTTCTAATACTACCAGGAAGACAACAGGTGCCTAGATGAAGGAACATGCTTGGGTCCAAATGGTGAATTGCCACATTCACCAGCACTCAAGGCCGAGGAGACAGGATGCTGACAAACAGAGGAGGGCTATAGCCTAAACATCCTCCTTGTAGTCTTTTCTCACCAGGTCAATACGGACTCAATGGATGTTTGGTCTGATTCAACATGACTTCTCTTGTATTCAGGTGGCAACAAGCTGTCTGGAAGGATTATGATAAAGTAAGATTAAAAGCAGGACCAAGGTTGCCACCAGGACCAGTCTAAGGCACAAGTGGGGTGTACCACCACCCAAGGTGCAGAGCAGAACACCAGGGTAAGCTGGAGAGAGGGCATCAACCTGAGACTGATGACTGTGGCTTGCTTTTGTTAGCTTTTTAACATTGTTGTCTGCCTTCAAGACATTTCTGATTTAGGGGGATCCTGAACTGAATCTACCATGTTGCTTCCTTGGTAAAATTTGTTCAGTAACTTCCTCTGAAGCTGAGAAAGTGGGACCTGCCCAAGGTCACCCAGTGGGTTTCCATGGCCAAGTGGGGAGTCGAGTCCTGGTCTCCCAGTGTGCTAGTCCAACACTCCATCCACTACACTGTGTTGGCTCTCATTTTTTTTAATATACCATTTTGGAAATGATGATGTTTACAAATGCAAGCTATATTGCTTTTGATCAGTATGCAGGACGAGCCATAGAGCTGCAAGGGATACGGAGGGCTATGCAGTCTAGAAAGCCATAGCTGAAGCGGTGGTCATCCAACTTATGCTTTAAAACTTCCAATGAAGGAGATTTTCACAGCTTCTGATGCCACCTAGTTCACTGTCAAACAGCTGGTACTGTCAGGAAAGAAAACAAACTTGCTCCAACTTCATCTGACACCCCCTCAGACACTTAAAGACACTTAAAGTTGCCTATCATACAACTTCTCAATCTATTCTGCTGTTCTCTCAACTGTTGATCATAGGGTTTTCCAAACTTTTTACCATCTTAGTTGCCTTTTTCTGGGCAGTCTCCAGGTTGTCAATATCCTTCTTGAAGTGTGGCATCTATAGTCGGTGCTCTGGGAGAGGTCTGATCAAAGCAGAGTAGAATAATACTATTACTTCCCTTTGATTTGGACACCATACTCATCTTGAGGATTAAAATTTGAATAGCCTCTTTGTTGCTGACCATACTGTGATAGGTGAGGTACATTAAAATTCATCATCTTTTACAATGTCAGTAGGCTTACCCTAGAAGGAAGAGCTCCCACCACCTTCCACATGAAACTGGATTGTCTACACTGAGCTTCTGCTACGGATGGTACTCAACTGCTCACAGACTGGCACTGGTCCACAGAGAATCACTGTGAGCAGCTCTGGGTTTACACTGTCCACACTGCACACACCCACATTTACACTATCACTACATGAAGAACCAACTACATCAAAAGGCTAAAGAAATATCTTCATACTACCTGCATCTTTCTGCCCCCGGCTCTGTTACTAAGCTCCAACTATTTTCTTTTTGAGACCCAGATAGTTTTTTAGAAGATATTTTCACAGTTAAGACACTTGGTCTATGATGTCAGCCCCACTTATACTAAAAAACTGGTTGGAATACAAGGCAGTGGGTTAGGCTTAGTCATATGGCTACCAAGCTTTGTAACTTTCAAAATTTTATTTCAAGACAGCCAGGGAAGACAACTGAAGAACAAATGCTACTTCACGAACGAGTGTACACACACACACACACACACACACACACACACACAAATGTATATATGAATATTCCCACTTTAAAACTAGTTATTCCATTATAACAGAAGGCCTACTTCTGAGAGAGAGATGTTGGAGCTCAGGGAGTGAAGCTTTGCAGTAGAAGCCATTTTGTGAGTGCACTCATGCTGAATATAATACAGTACATGCCTACAACTCCCTGGGACCTACAACTCCCTAAAACGTGTCCTTTAAGAGCCACTCCTAACACACAACAGATTAGAATCCTAGAATAGGAGCGACAGTACACTGAAAACAGAGCAGTGAATAAGAGGCTGACTGCTCTGGACCTTTTCTATAGACACTGTTTGGAAAGACCTTGGGAGGAGCTCCACCCATTACACTGCTATGTACTTCTAGGGAAGTCACAGCCCCACTATATTCTACACTAGTTAGGCCTCAGTTGGAATACAACATTCAGTTCTAGGCAGCTCATTTTAAGGATATAGACAAGCTGGAGCAGGATTCTGAGAAGGGCAACAAGAGGTATGGAGACCAAAATGTATGATGAAAGGCTGAGGGTTGTTCAACCTTGTGAAGAGAAGACTGAGGGGCGACAGGATTACATTCTTTAAATATCTCAAGGACTGTCAAAGAAAGGAGGGTGCAGGTTTGATCTCCGACCCAAAGGGTAGGACCAGGTACGTAAGGGTACAGGAGGATAGGTTTGGACTGATTGACAGAAGAAACTTCTCGAATCAGCAGTGGAATCCATTGCCTTAAAGAGGTGGTGGGGTCATTTTCTCTGGGTGGCTTTGATAAGAGGCTGGATAACTACCTGCTGGGGATGTTCTAGCTGGAGTTCCTGCACTGAGCAAGGAAGTTGGACTTGGTGGTCCATGGGTATTAGCCTTCTCCTTTGACCATGCAACACCGTGGACCACGGTTCTTGCTATTCTGTTCATAAAGTTTTCATTAAAAAGGAAAAACAGTACATTAGAGTGTAAACAACAGTTAATCACAACATACAATTGTGATATAACAGAATTTCTCCCCAGCCATAACAAAGTAAATATTATACATAGTTGTATGTGAAACAGAATGGACGCTAACTTGAAACCTATGTGATTCTTTATGGCATAGCAGGCAGTAAGCCTGATAAAGAAGAGGCGAATTTAATTATTTTTCCCCTCCTTTGGTCAAACTTAAGCTGGTTGTAAAATATATTCTTGGGAGGCTGGACAGCAGGACCCTGCTTATTGCCTAAGCTAATAAGCTCTAAGGGAGTCTAAACTAATCATGGTAAGGCAAATTCTTTCTTTCTGTCTAGGCAAAACAGAGCTAAGGTTGGTCAGTCAGACTTAAGCAGCCCTGGCCAAGTAGTTGCAGTTACAGAGCTTGCCATAAGGAGAGAAGGAACATGGGAGGCCTTCAGGAAGGATTCTGTGGTACAACAGAAGGTTTCTTCTAATCACAGAAAGAACTCCATTATGGAAATAGCAAGTGGAGTTCCTAAGACTTCCAAGAAAAGAGTTTGTTTGTTTTTTGTGGCAGTCACCACAATAAAGAGTGTAACAGTAGGGTTTGGCCCCAAGAGAGGAATACATCCTGAGCAGTGGAGAAGACAAGCTCCTAAAAGAAAAGCAGGAAAAGTTGTTGTTGTTGTTGTGTTCCTTCAAGTTGTTTCCAACTTGTGGCAACCTTAAGGCAAATTTATCACAAGATTTTCCTTCCCAGATTTGTTCACAGGTGTTTTGCCATTTGCCCTCCTCTGAGGCTGATAGAGTGTGAGTTGCCCAAGATCACCCAGTGGGTTTCCATAGCCGAACAGGGATTCGAACCCCTGCTTTTCAGGCAGGAAAAGAGCCCACAATAATCTCGAACCCGGGCTACTGATTCAAGGAAAGATATCTAAAATGAAGGCTTTAAGCTTTGTTCCCTTTTTATAAACCAAATCACTAGAAATGAAAGCCCTTACTCCTGATACACCAGACCCAAAATATGAGAAAAGATATATTTTTGTCCCTTAAATAAAAGTAGTGGGTGACCTGTGATCATTATTCAAATTTCAAAAAGTTAACCCATTTGTAAAACTCAGAAAAAACAAATAAAGGTGCAAACACATCTCCTTCAGCAAGGGTGAGCAAACTCCAGGGGCTAATTTTCTATGCCTCCCAATCAACTTTTTTTTGAGAAGGGGGAAAATGAATATGTGTCTGTATGTGTCAGTGTTGCCAGGTTTTCAAAATACAGTGTGCCTCCCACAATATATGCAGGGGTTCTGTTCCAGAAATCCATGTGTAAAACAAAAGACACGTGTGTCATGTTCCATTGTAGTCAATGGACACAGTCTGTGCATACTCGCACCACTGCAGGTATGCGCCCATCACAAGCAGTGACTGTAACGGGATGCAACACTTCAAAGGACCTTGCATTTGTGCATGCGGAGGTCATGCCAGAAGAGGGCACGCGGTAGTAATAACGGACGGTCGAAGGTCATGATATGCAGGGCTACCAAGTAATTATTAAGAAGTTTAAAAAGGAGGAAGGAAGCGGGAGGTGGGGAAGGGAATGTGGCAGCAGCTTTAAGACTAACTGTTTTTTATTTTAGCAGGAGATTTCAGGGATATAAACCCACTTATTCAGTTGCAGAATCAAGTGATATTAAAGCCTCAGGTAGAGAGTATATTTTTACAGTGGGACAGAATGTAATAGGACTCAGAAAGATGCAAATCATGCCCCTTGTCCTAAATTCTCAGGTGCAAATCATGTCCCTTGCCCTAAATTTTCAAAGAGCTGAGAGAGGCAATACAACTCTTTCAGATACTTACAGTGGTCAGTTAGTGTGGATGTGTGAAAGCAATAAATGCTTACCAAATGTGAGTTTCCCTGTGTTCAAAACTCCCTCTGAAAAGATTCCTTGTTCTATGTGCACTAGAGAGGACTCTTGTATTGATAAATTTACTTAGCCATGAAACTATACACAAAGTACACATGAAGTAACAGCGCTACTTCTTTGAAGACTATGAACAAGTCTATGTTCTGCCTAAATACCAAATGAAAGTACTGATTTCAGTTCACTTAGCCATGTAATCCTCTGTAAAATTAACATATAATCGACATTCACACATTATATGATGCACATATTTCTATCTTGAGCGAGGTCCTGCACAAAAAAAATGGAATTTTTTTGACATATTAACAATTTATATAAAAAGAAAAGGCTTTTAACCTTCAAATAAATGATATATCTTATAATAAGGGATACCTGCCAGCCTTATAAAGGACAAGATTTCTCATACTCAAATAAGGAGCATCCCTTACAATTAACAGATGTCTGGCAACCTCTGTGTGTACATGTCTGTGTGTCTCTGTCAGTGTGTGAATGGGGGATACACCTTGTTTAGGTGAAATTGCTGCTTCTAATGGGTTGCAGAAGCAGCAATTTTAATCTTCTGATTAAAAACTGAAAATAAAAAATCAATCAATCTCTAATTAGCTGGTCGGGGGGGTCTGGGTTTACTAACATAACTTTGGGGGCTGCATGTTGCTTGCATCCTGGGTTATTCCCAGTCCTAATCTATGGGGAGAGAACAGTGGTAGCAATGACTAAAATAGTGTTTGTGGTTCTTTTTAGGAGTTTGATTTCCTAGAGAAAGACAGAAAGAAAAAGATCTCTGCCTCGGGGACTCTGCTAGTTCATTTCAGGCAGCCTAAATTACAAGCTGGCCAACTGCTGCACCCTAACTATAAACTGAGAGACCTCTGCAGCAAAGCAATCAGAGATGACAGAGCAGCACCCAGAAGTGAATGAAGTGAGCCATTAGTCAGTCCTACACTTGGATAACATGACACTTGTTGCATGTTAATATATGCAGCCTCCACTCTTCTCCAAACTGCTTATGAAGACTATAATTTTCTCCACTAAAAACACTGTCTAATGGCACCACCCCCATTCTAATTATAGGCGGCTCTCTTATGCATTATAATCTTTACACAATTAAGCCCACTTAAAAGAGTAACTGATTGAACACCCCTCCAAAAATTAAAGTGTTCAGAGAACTTGAAGGTTGGGATGCAAAATGACAAAAGACTCAGAAAACTGAAAATTAGGGCATTTCACCCCTTACATTTATGAATCAATGGGTTGGAAAGGCAGCCTCAACTTCCAAACTCCTGTGATCAACAACTCACCCACCCATTATTGTTTCCGTAATGTAAAATTACATCCCTTCAGAGCACTCTGTATAGAAAGGCGATCTGTTCCCCACATGCCATACGTTCTGTGAAATAAAGCTGTCTGGTTCCATGTCAAGTGGAAACCTTCTCAACAGAGTGTTTTTGTAGTTTAATTAAGGCGAGTCCTTTCAATTAAATACAGTGGCTGATAGACACGTAGGCCGGAAACAAACCTTCGCTCGAAAGAGTAACAATTGATCTACCTCCATAAAACAGTTTTATTGTTAAAACAAAACCCACAATCTTACACCCACTACCACGCCTCTTGCCTTCTTCCCTAACTAAGCTCCCTATAAACAAAAAGCACTGCTTTTTCTGTTGGAGTTCTTTAGATGTAGTGATCAAAATTCTTCAGAAATCCCTAAATAACTCCAACAGAAAAAGCAGTGCTCATTTGTAGGTCAAACTTTAACCTCTACAAAACATCTTCCCTGTAAAGCAGTGCATACAAAGTGAAGCAAATAACACAGACACCATACACACACACACACACAACCCCCACCCTCCAAATACTATAAAATCTCCCCCAAGGCAAAAATCAGGTTTCACTCACTCATGCTATGAGTTTATTAGTCTTTGCAGACCAGTCCAAATTTCTACACCCTCCTACCTCCAGGTTAAAGAAAAACAAAGCTGCAGTATTTAAGATAAGGGATATTTGAGGAGGCATGCTTTGTTATCCATCCCTCATCTCTCCACCATCTATACCATCCCTCCACCATGGACAGTATTCACCTAGTTTTTAGAGTGAGTGAGAACAGAAATATTAGGTAGCAAATTCTGGAAGCTGTGGAAGGGGAGCAAATTGTTAGCTACTTGTTATCCTAGTGTTTTGCTCTTGTTGTTTTTGCTGGTGGTGGTGGAGAGGTGTTTATGGGATGTTAACTCTCATGTTCTCAACTCACTCGGCTGCATTTGAGTACTACGCATCTTGCTTTGCTTGGGAGAATGGGGCAAGTTGCTGCTGCTGCTGCTAAATGTCTCAGAAGGGGGAAAACTCATACAGATGGACAGACAGAGAGCAAATCTTCTCTGTACGTAAGATAATACTGAAGTACGTTTTATTTATTTACGTGCCACAATTGAGTGATTCCAGAAATTCATGATTTCAATTAGTGAATTACTATATGTTCTCACAGGCCTGAGACCTTTCCCATGACACAATTATCGCACTATGATTCCACTTTAACTATTCTCCTTGACTAGTCGGATAGTTCAATACAGGATATTGTCCCTTGTTTTCAGGACCAATATAGGATGAGCCCGGTTACTGGGCCTCTGTGTCAGCTACTTGCTCCACAGTGTGTACACACACGATTTCTCTCTCTCTCACCTTCTTCTCTGCTTTCCTTCTTTGAGGATGTACTCAGTTTGGGTTGCTCCAAAAAGAAGAAGAGGAGAGAAAGAAAGAGAAAGACGGTGTCTCAAACTGAGCCAAAATGCATGCCTTAAGGCTCATTAAGCAATGTCAACAGCTGTTGCTATTGGACACATGGCATCATCCAAGGAACAAAAGGATAGAAACTTGCTACAGATGGCTCTTCCCTCTCTTTTTCAAAAAGAAAAAAAAAGTGGAGGGGGAGTTGACAAGGTAGTTCTGCAAAACCTTTTGGTGAACAAAAGATTCACCCTTCTGCTTGGAATCTTACAGCTTTTAAAAGTTAACATGGCAGTTTTCTGACACAGGCTGGGACAATCTCTGATTACTACAGGTCCTCAGCTCAAGACTTCCTCTTTGCTTCATCTGCTCACACACAGCCATCTAACAGTCCATTTATACAGTATGCTCCAAAGCAGATAAAGACATCCTTCTCACTTTCTTAGAAGGTAAAAGATGGAGCAGCCTGAGCCGCCCCTCTCCCCAACTAAGTTCAGTGCAGTACTTTACAGGGCAAGGCCAATCCCAGGCATTTAACAAAAACAAGGAAAAGTTCATCATGCATTAACCTCAACATGTGGGAATCCAAGAAGACAATCCTCATTTGGAGCAATACGTACAGCAGAGGTGGACAGAAAATAGACCACTGGACAATTTTCTCTAAGCCCCTTACTGCCTGCTGGTTGGCAGATTTTTGCAAAACAGTCTGGCTGAAGCAATGGAAAGTAGAAAAGTAGGACTACCATCAACTGTGCTCAGATGCCATCTCTGTGAGACTCTTCTATCTTCCACCTATCAAGTGACAGCAGCCATGTTTTCTGGCTGTGGTGGAGACAAAGAGACAAGGGAGCAAGGCTGAAACCCCAGAAGCATTTGGCTCCCTATGTCCTCCAATCATACCAAGAACATTTAAATTAAGAACTAAAGAGCTCGAATCCCCACTAGGCCATGGAAACCTACTGGGAGAGTATGGGCAAGTTCCACTCTCCCAGTCTCAGCCTCAGAGGAAGGCAAAGGCAAGCCCACCCTGGACAAATCTTGCTAAGGCAGGTTTGATAGGTTTGCCTTAGGATTCGTCCTATGTCAGAATTAACTTGAAGGCACACAGCAACAATAGAAGAGTTTACTTTTTCTCTCTTCCTCCTAATCCCTGTTTCTTCTTGTGTTATTTCTTTTATACTAAAAGGTCTAAGATCAGGGTCTGCTTCACTATGAAACTTTGCAAGCTGGTCAGGGAGTGCTTTTTTTGACTGATGGGCAAGATAAAAATGGAAAGGGGGCAAAAAAAAGCCAGAAAGAAAGACAGCTTAGCTCTGTGAATTTTGGTATGATCAGGCTATCTCCCATCCTCATGGATCATTTAGCACATGCATTAGTTAAATCATAACAATATTTATATTGAGCATTTACTCATGAGAGCCAGTGTGGCATAGTGGTTTGCACCTTAGTCCATGGCTGGAGACCAGGGTTCAATTTCCCACTCAGCAATGGAAACCCACTGGGTATCACACCCTCTCAGCCCCAGAAAACCCCATGCTAGGGTCGCCTTAGAGTCGCCATAAGTCAGAAATGACTTGAAGGCACACAACAACAACATCTGCTCATGCTTTGCAAAATTAAACACACTATAACAGATCATGGAGGTAGAGGCAGACAGTGTCACTGTCCTGGCTTATCAGATGGTCACAGTCCTTCCATCTTGTGAGTCCTGGCTCCAATATGCTGCTGAGGTCACCACTGGGTTTACCCACACCAGAAAGACCACACCTTAATTACTTATGCTCATTCTCTCGCATGGGTAGACCAGGGTTCCTGACCCAGCCTACAGAGCCTCCATGCTCAGACACAGTCTACCTTCCAAAGCCAGCTGCTGGGGATAAAATAGTGAAAGATTGTTACCATCCACATGCCCAGTTTGTGAGCTTGCCTAAAGAGACAGAAGGATCACTGACAGAGATCAAGGGTGGGGCCAGAACAACTTTTGGCCTGATCTAGGAAGGCAATGTTTCAGCTCTAGCAAGCAAGATCCTCCAGGCCCAGCAGGCGTGTGCATGCCACCCAAGAAAACAAATGACAAGCTGAAGATTCTCATTAAAAACAAACTTTTGCATACATTAATTTGCTCACATGCCTGTTTTGCATAACATTCGCTTCCCTGCCTTTTCACCTCCTTTCTGCTGTTGTTTAATTGCGAGCAAAACAAACCAGGTCTCTGATGTTACCTTCTGTCTCTAAATTGGAAGACTCGCCTGGAAGAGACATGTGGCAATTAAACAAGTGTTTATATTACACCTTGTTCTAGCTGACAGCAACAGAGCAGGAAGGCCACCCACGCACTTGCTGGGCATTTCAGCATCACACACCACAAGAAGGCAAGGCAGGCGGGGGCGGGGGGCAGCGAAGCCAGATTGCAATCAGGATATCTCTTCTACCAGCACTGCTGGGGTGAATCCATGTCGGCAGAGCGGGCCCATAAAGTCTGCCACACTGACCTTGAGGGCAAGAGTGACTTTTCCCACCACAACACGGCCTTCTGATAGATCAATACGGTGTGTGTATTAGGGGAGTCTCTCTATTCTCAGCCTGGCACCCTCATGTAAGTGTCACAGTACAAAGCGCGAGCGACTACCAGGGCGGCAATACATTAAAAATACTGGAGCATACAGCTAACCTTATAAGCAACCTGGTTTGCAAGGGGAACAGACCTATACCAAGAGCAGCCTCTTCAGCTTTCTGTCCTACAGTGCCAACTAAAACTGATAGAGGAGATGGGGTATGTCTCATTACAGAAAAACAGGGCTGGAATAGCTATTTACATCTGGGTGGCAGGTGGCTTCCATATCAGGTGGATATGTTCCACGTTTCAATGCGAGATTTAAAGGACCTGCTCAAAGTGCTGTACACCAAGCCCATTCAGGACCCTGGACAGTTCCTTTAAAGGCTAGCCTAAAACCCAGAGCGGATTTGCCATCCCACCGACATTGGAACTACCCACTGCTACCTTTTTCCTTGTTTCCCATTAGCTATGGTCTACGGTTCTACAAAATGGGCATGGCCTCAGTAAATGGCAGAGGAAGAATAGTACATGGTATAAGTGTTGGCTTGTATTGCTGCCTTATGCGACATTGTGAGTAATGGGATGACAATGAGGCAGACTAGAAGGGAGTGTGAACTTAACCTTGTTACCTCCAATTACAGGAGACCCTAACTTAAGTGGTGGCTAACAAGTTTCAATCACTTCAGTGGGTCTATTCTAGTTCTTACTAAAACTGGATTTAACTCGAAGAGCAAGGGTTAACTACAGGCAAGACACTTGGAGAATTCAGATATATTACAGTAGCTGAATGGTAACCATTTAGTTTCTTTTGAAATATCGGTGTTATTTTATAAAAATTTGTAATTCTCATGACTTTGGGAACCTTGGAACTACAGTCCTCCCTCCACATTCACAGGTTTGACCGTCATGAATTTGATTGTTTGTGAGGTATGTGCTTGCTTCCCCCCACCTCCATTTTTCTGCTTCCATTCTTCTGCATTTCTCACTCCAGACTTCTACTTAAAATGGATATTTTCCCCCCTTTGGGTGAGCTAAGCCCCCTCCTAGTGCTGGATGTGTGTCCTTTCTGCCATGTGGTTGCACATTCTACTGTGTAATGACTGCTGATTGGTCAGGTGCTCTCTTTGCTCCTACCTCTCCTTTCTCAAGATGGCAACCAGATGTAGCTATAATCCCAGAAATACGCTCTTCTCTGTACCAGTAAGCCTTTTAGCTTGTCCTTTTTCTTCCCCCCAGGAACGCCAGGGCCAGAGGCAAAGGAATAGGAGGGGGAAGCTCTGGAGAGAAATGGGAGGGGGATCACAGGGGTAGGTTCGTTGTGTTTTTTTCCACTTTTGCGAGGGTTCTGCAACACAAACCCTCACAAATGTGGAAGAAACTAACTGTTCTCTGAAAAGCAATTTCACTCTTCACTTTGAAATTAAGGATATTATCTGAAAGGGCAAGTGTGTCTCTCAGAGCCAACTCCAGGTTTCAGAGGTCCTTTGGCAAGAAGCCATCAGTAGGAGAATTCTCCTTCATGCCACTGTCTCTGCTTCTTCTTCTCGGCCCAATCTATACAGCTATATTTTTTTGTTAGTTTACCTATGCACTAAAATGAAAAACTAATACTGTTAGTTTGAAAAGGTTTTCTATGTTACTGAGCAGGTGGCTAATTTATTTCCCCATTTTATTTTACTTCTGCAGTCTAAAGCATATCAGGGCTCAACGATGTTAGATGGACTGTTTAAATTACCTCTTATTGTTGTTGATTATTTAGGTTTGCTTGCTTTATTTATTTATTTATTTATTTATTTGGCAACAAATCTCTATGACTGCAATAAACTTGGACTTGACCTACCCAGAGGGGAGAAAAAGCTGTACAGGTGAAAAATGCTGCTTTATCTTCTCACTGTTGTCACTAGGGACAGCAATAAGCCACCTGTAAAACCAGGAATTTTCAGGGCAAGTCAAATTGTCTAGTGGTTAGAACATTTCTGACTTGGGAGAGTCAGATTCTGTTTCCCATCAAGCCATGAAAATGAGTTTGGCCCAGTCACATCAGCCAGACCTACCTACCTCACAGAGTTGTCTGTGAGGCTCAAATGGAGAGGAGAAAGACAACCATGAACACTGCCTTCAGTCCGCGCGAGGAGAGGAAAGGAACAATGTAGAATAATAGAGTCACAGAGTTGGAAGAGGCCTTTGAGTCCAATTCCCCCAGCTCTCAAAGCAGGAAATCCAGCTACAGCATCCTCAGAAAGTAGAAAGTCTAATCTCCTTTTGAAGATGTCCAGAAAAAGAGACCCCACAGCCTTCTTAGTAATAGGTTTCACTGTGAACCAGTCTCACCATCAAGGTGCTCCTTCTAGTGTTCAATCAAAATCTATCCTCCTGTAGGTTAAACCATTAGACAGGGTATTAGTAAATTTAACTAATAAATAAATACCTCTGGGGTCTTACCATTTCTCACTGAGCTCCTCCTTAACACCACCAAGAAGACCAGTACGGAAAATTTTGGAAAAGGCTCAGACAACCTCACTAAATAAAATCTTCAGCCCATGAAAAGGGAAGAAATGCAGCCCACTACATTAATAATGTGAGAAAAGGACAGATTTGAGGCACCAGCAGGAATCATGTTGGTGATCTATACTGGAGTTACATGAAAGGTATTGTAGAAGGAGGTATTCAACATCTCCTTGTTCCACTTCCCTTCCTGACCACAGAACACAGTTTCAAAGCATATGACTGTTCTTCCCAGTCATTTACTGGTCAGGAGATGATGAGAATTATCTGGGCAGCACCCAGTTCCAATTCTATAGCCAGCATATGGAAGCTGCTACCAACACACACGCACAACACACACACCGTCATATCTGACAATTTGCTGGACATCCAAGATAGCAACAGCAGCTTTCTTCACCACTGCTTGCTTGTCACCACCCTGCCCCAACCAATGGCCGCAGGAGTGCACTCTCGAACTTCAAAATTGTCATGCACAGCTGAGAGATGCAGAACTGTACAGGTTCTGTATTATGCTCTGTTGGGCAACGGAGGATACCAGCCACTGTTTCACAAATAATCCCTAATCACTGTTTCACTGTTTCACAAATAATAGAGATGCTAAGAGTCATCTCTGTTTAAGAGTTATTTGTGAAACAGTGGCTGGTATCCTACACTGTCCAGACAGAGCAAATACTCTATAGATAACTCTTACACAGAGGCATCTAAGAGAGGTCTAAGACAAGACAGATGGATGTTAGAGCAAATCAAACCTGAACTCTCACTAGAAGTGAAGATGACTATACTGAGGCTATTGTATTTTGGACATATCATGAGATGATGTGATTCACCAGAAAAGACAATGATGCTAGGTACCACTTGGAAGACAGAAGGAAAAGAGGAAGACTGGTGTGCAGGTAGATAAACTCAACCAAGGAAGCTGTACTCCTCAGTTTGCAAGATCTGAGCAGGGCAGTGGATGACTGGGGCTCCTGGAGACCTCTCATTTGTAGGGTCATAATAAGTCAAAGTCAACTTGATGACAACAAGAAGATACACATCAACAACAAGAAAATACACATCAAACAACAGACATACTTCCAAGCCTGAGAGCACAGTCAAAAGACAGCATATACCTGAGGTTTCAATAAGGGTTGCATCAGCATCGAATCTATGTCTTTCTTCAACACAATATGGGCTTCCCTTCTAGACAACCATTTTGCAAGAAGTAGCCTGTTCGGTGCCATGTGTGCACCAATAAAGAGGGGACTATTTTAACAGGCCGGAGATAAAAAGAACGAGCCTGCACTAGCTCTCCAACAATCCACCTGAATATAAACAACAAAGGATCCATATATTTCTTTCTGGCTAAGGTTACGTGGAAGGGTAATCTTCCTTTCATTATGTGTAATTATCATCATTATGGACAACTTGAAAGAAATTCAACCATGGTAGTTATTTACAACTGCACATATGGGGCTGATGGTTATGGCAGGCTACCAAATTTACCGTAAAGCTGGCCAAGTTTGCTTTATTAATTCGCATTGCTCCTCTATTATACATGCCTTTCAGAATTAGGCAAGCTTCTAAAAGCTCATCAGATCAGGGTGATTACAGCAATCTGGAAGCTGAAATATTAAACGAGCCTGCCCAGACTTGCCAGGGGTGGCGGACAGTCAGGCGGCAGTGACACCACAGGAAGGGGACTGGAGCCGACAAATTTAGAGGGCAGGGGGATTGGGCTGGTTATCCATATGGCTCCCTCTCTAAGACTTCCATCATTAAGAGTTTGGACCACAGAGTCAGCTGTATACAAATTCCTCAAACCAAGAGATGAAAGCCCGGGGCTGGAATGTTCTGCTGATCAGTTTACATGATGTAAGTATAAAATAACCATGCTTAAATAGGAGGGGAAAACAGTTTGCATGAAATTTGTTCCATTTATTGGATATTACCAGCTCTGAGAAGCTGCACAGTTTGATGGAACACATACAAAAGCCCCACACAAAGGCCAAGTCTATTCTAGCTTCAACAACAACATTCTGGAGAGGCTGCAGTCAAGCACTTTTGCTTCTGTTTGGCCAAGTACTTTTAATTATACAAAGAAGAAGATTCTTCTCACTCTGGAAGTGATGACGGATAGATTTACGTAAAATCACAGTTCCATTACACTGACATCCATTATACCAGGAGACTTCTCTTTCCTTCCTAACTGCTGACCACTCCACTGACCAAGTCCCCTTTCCATCACTCCAGCCATCTCTTGCTATGGCTCCACCGCCATACAGCAAGTCCTCCCCTTCCAGCAACAGTCTGAGAGCATACTAGGAATAAGGGCAGTGGGGCACTGGTCATTCGACCTTGTTCTTGGACCCCCCCCCCAAAAAAACCAAGAAAATAAAAGAAAGAGAGGGTATGTTTGTAGCTGAAAGCAGATAGCATTCATAAAATCTCCTCCCTACAAAAAGAATTACCCTCAAAATTTGCATAACCCTAAATTTCTGCCACATTCCATTTTGAACCTAGTTGCCAATGCATAATAAAGGACTGAACTGACCTTCTCAGTTCCAGGAACTCACAAAGATAGATCCTATCAACAATGCAAGTGGCTACATGCTAGAGAGGACACAAGGACCCTTCCTCACAAGACTCTCTGGAGGACGAAAGCCCTCCCACATTTTTTGAAAAAAACACATAAAAAAACCAACATGAGGCAATCTGGTGATATGTGTGGATGCACAATGGGGTCTTCATCAGTTATTGTTTCAAAAAGAAAAGTTTGGCTATTTTGGATGCAACTGAAAACGACAGGTTACTTTTTACCACTTGATCCAGAATTTTTATTTTATTTTATTCATTTGGCTCTGTAAAAGGGAGAATGGAAGCAGTGAAACAATTGTACACATTAACAACTGGACAATTGTACATTTCTAATAACTGGAAAAAAATCTTTCTTTCCGAAAAAGACAGAATGCATACATACAGGATGTAATACAGCTAATAAAGTAGGCAATTTTAATCAGAATCCAAAGAGACATACAACAAGACAACCATTATGAAGAATAACAGTTTTTATCTGTATGCTCTTGGAATTCAAGACAGCCAGCATGGAGTTGTGGTGTCAGTGTTGACTAGAGCCATTTCTACCCTACACTGTTACAGTGCTATTATTCAATTTTCCACCTCCTCTGGAATTCTGGGGCTTGTAGTTTACTGAGGCCCAAGAGCTCTGTGAATTCTCAATGGCCCTCCCTAAACTGCAAATCTCAGGATTCCACAGGCTGCCGAAAGTGGAATAGTATCACTATAACAGGGTAGTGTGGAAAGGAGCTAGGTCTCCCAGAGAGACCAGGGTTAGAATCTCCATGCAACCATGGAAACCAAATCGGTGATTTTGGTTAAGTCACCCTCTCTTGGTCTCAGAGGAAGGCAATAGCAAACCTTCGCTGAACAAATCCTGTCAAGAAAACAGTGTGACAGGATGTCTCACAATTGCTATAAAGTGGAAACATCCTGAAGGTACAGAACAACAAATTAGAATTCAAGAGAAAAAATAATCCATATATGTATTTGGTACAATATAATCTATTTGGAAAAATACTGGTTAAATTTAGTTTGCCTGCTTGCCTGTGTATCAACATTAGTAAGAGAAAAATACATTCAAAATAATATGAACACTTTTCATCAAGCAGGATCTCTCCAGCAGAAGAGCAGACAATTAGATAATGGGAGTCTTGGCCAAGCCAGACCCTTTTGAAGGCACCTTAATGAGTATCTTTCCAGTGATATTTATAAAATATGGAAACTTTTCAATAGGTTCACCTTAAAGCCCTCGCTTACAGAAGGGGACAGGAGCCTCTCTCCTTGGGAAGAAATCAAAGGACTCAATAGGGCCCCAGTGGGAGAGGAACCTTTGCTTCAAAAGGCATCTCAAGTATTTCAGAGCTGATGCTTTGATTAATAAGCTTTCCCCTCCAGCAAAGAACGATGTCGCCTGCTATCAGCCTTCCTCGGGATATTGCCATGTTTGTTTTGTCTGCATGATTTTTTTTTTAAAGTTAACTGAAGGCAGAACGACAAAGGGAAAGACTGCAGGCTTGTTGCAAAGGGGGGAGAAATCTTTGGGATGCATTTATTAAACCAAACTGTTTACTCACTAAGTTGTCTTGACCTTCTCTCTTGCCCCCATCCCACTCCCCCCAATCCTGAGCAAGAAGAATTAAATTGATTCAGTCTATCAGGCCTCTGCATCTAAGTGATTAAAATTCAGCTATAGGGAGGTGGGGGGAGACAGAGGTGGAGGACTGGGTCGTGCTGCATCTGAGAAATACGAGCCCTTGTCACTGGATGTGATCCCACTAGAGACAGAGGAGAGACAAAGGGGAGGTATAAAGCACACCTTGTTGTGGCATTTTTTTTTATCAAAAGCACCGTCTTTTCATGAAGAGCGGGGCCAGGGTGTCTGTTTCTTGCTTATAGAGGTTTTAACCTTTAGCAGCTCTTGGCATAAGAACCAACAGATCAAGCAAAGAGCAATAACCACATAATTGGAGCTCCCTCTCAAAGGCATCCTATTGGGAAAGAGTTAAAATTTCACCTTTACTTACCTATATGCTTGTTGTTTGTTCTTTCCAGTCTTCTGGTTGTTACGCCTCAACCACAGGTACATACATGGCTGACTGTGCACGAAATGGCAGCCAAGAATAGGTAAGAATTTCATGTCCATTTGTTATTGATAAGAATCTACGAAAATTCTTTCTCTATAACCATGTCTTCATTGGCTGACTCCATCTATGATGATTTTCCAAGGAATGGTAAAGAGGGAGGTATTCCATGTGCCCTTTGGTTTTTAAATGGTTTTAAAAGTGGTCTTCAAATTGCTTTAACTCTCTTTTTCAAAATTAATGTCTTCCTGTCTCTTGCCATCATACATTGCTCTGAGGGCCCTGGTGACCAGGGAAATGATTGGAAAAACTAATAAAGCTCAGGAGTCCCTCAGGGTACCACCTTGTCCCTTCGTGCTCTTTTTAACATCTACTACAACCTCTGAGTGAAGTCATCTAAGGTTTTGGATTTGGGAGTTATCTGTATACTGCTAACACCTAGCTCACTGCCACACTTACATCAGAGAAGGCAGCAGAAGTTACAGGCTGCTACCCTGGTTTGGTAATGAACTGGGTGAGGTCCTCAGTCTTGTCACAATGGAAGTGCTATTGGCAGCTGGCACATCTTTATGGGAAGCTGGTGTTCTACCTTCCACTTCTCCTCAAACTGTTTCCAAGAAGCTTTTCTAGGTTGCTTCTACTTATTATATAGCCTTAATGCCATGGTATCTTATGAACTGCACTTCATTTTTCTTTTTCGTGTGTAAGCAGAGGAAAAGAGTGGATGAGGTACAAATTTCCTGGCACATACTCCAAGTGCACATCCCTGTGTCTGTGTCCAAATGCACTCCCTTTACACACTCCTGATACTTACACCTAGCCTGAAAGCAGCCCAAATCCTTCAAAAGGCTGCTTCCTGCATTTCTGCACGCCAAGCGGTGAGTGTTTGCCCTGACCTGACCTCACCCAACTGCATCAAAAGAAACACAACTAAATAGGCCATTCCGCACAGAAGGGAGTAAAGTTGAGGGGAAGTGGAGAGAATTAAGAGCTGCCTTTCGCTCAGCAACACCCCACAGCTGACACAGCCAACACCTTCTACTACTGTTTTTTCCACATCTTCCCCAAATCACGTTAGTTGAGATAACATATTTTCTGGAAGAAAATCATGCATGTTTCATGACAGCCCTCACCTTCCGTTACTGAAGCCGAACACATCAGAAAAAGCTGTCTGTTAAAGCAACAAGGTTTGCTCTAGTAAACATGGCTTTAAATAACCCACTACAGAGCAGGACTGAAGTCACTTGATTAAAGGAGCATCAAGATCCACCCCTATCAGCATAACCGGGAGCTGTGCAAAGAGTTTACCACCTTCAAGTCTCTCTTCCCTGCTCACGTTTCCATCCTTAGGCTATACTGGAATCTGAAGGAACATGAAGTAGCAGCTTTGCTGATGGTAAGCAGGTTCAGATGTGGTCAATGCTGGGAGGGGAAACCAACTGGAGCCCTATGAATGCCTCTCCTTGAATTTCATGAAAGAAGAAAGATCTAAACATCGCAAACAAATGAAATCATTTCACATGTCAAAGGCCACAAGGAAGCAGAGCAAAAGTAAGACATCTCAATGTTAAGTAAAGCAATCCTTTCTGTGCTTCCAGACCCTGAGGCCACATCATACATTTATGAGAATCAAACAGTAAAATTATACCAGAGTTGGACTAGTTCAGGCTCAGATGATTATTTCTCCATTTGGGAGGATTTTCTGCACAAAAAATATCAGAGACAGAAAATAAAGTTGTTGGTTCACACTTCCTTAACATTTATTCCACAGCTCTAAGAACTATAGTAAGAGGAGGTGCACCTTGCTTTAATGTATTTTGGGATATATACATCTGTTTAATGTATATTAAATGTGTATCTTAATGTACCTTAATAAGTCACAAGGCATATTGGGAAAATTTCCCAACACATTTCAGTGGAGAAAAATGTGTACAAAACCATACGCATAACTAAAAATGTCTATATTTGAAAAATGTCTATAAATATGCTTTAAATAATAGGGAAAACAGGTAGAGAAAACACCACACGTGTTTTTTGCAAAATATATGCAAAAATGCATACGATAGGAAAAATAAATGCACACAAATTGCCATGCAGGAACTAAAAAAAAAAAATAGCCCAATAACCCAATATAGAACTGGCAAGACTAGCATGCTAGTGGTAGTCTAAGAAATACAACTTTGAAAGTGACAACCTTTCACATCCCTGACAAATACCTACAAAGTCAGGGGAAAGAGAGAGTGACTCTTCTGCCCAAATATTTTACTGTGTATGTGTACAGAGTTGGCTTTTGGGGTATCAGGAAGCAACATGTAAAAATCTCACCTGCATGTGGAAGCAGTACGTTCCTAGAAAATCTAAATGATTTACTGCTGTTGTATAAATTGGCCCTAGCAAAAGATCTGGACCGTTATTTTCGAGCTTCTCTGCTCAAAAGGAAAAATTCTGTAGGTAGAACAGGCAAATCACAGATCAGTAGCACTTCCGTGTTCCTATCAACTTCAAGAAGAGTAGCTATGGCCACATTACTTGCCTCAGAGATAGATGACACTGAGAGAAAGGTATCTAGTTTATTTTTAGGTCGGCTCTGTCTAATGCCGCATACCCGGTGTTTTGGACTACAATACCCATGATCCCTAATCATGGAATAGTGGTGGGAGCTGGAGGGAGTTGTATAGTCAGTCAGCCCTCTACATTTGTAGGTTTCACTTTCGCAGATTTGATTATTCATGGATTATTTGCTGTCACTCTGCTGCCTCCCTATGCCATTTTTAATAGGGCTTGCAAGCTTTGTGAGACTGAGAGACTGTGAACGAGGCTTGCAAGTCCCTATTACAAATGGTGTGGGGCAGCAGTGGAGGTAGCAGGAAGCCCCACCAGCCCCCCATTTCTGCCTTGAGAAGGAACCTTGATGCCTCAAAGGAATCCACGGTGGGTTGAATATGGTGATCATACTTTTTTGTGTGTTAAATATGGTTTCGGAGGGCCTAGAGTTATTCATGGTTTTTCTACCTTCATGGGGGTCCTGTGCCCCTAACCCTAGCAAGTGTGGAGGGATGACTGTAGTCCAAAACATGTGGTGCTGTTTCGGGCTAACAGATTTACCAGCGCAGCACATATATTGTCCCAACACTTTTAAATTTGTACTATCCATAGCAATATAACACATTAAACAAAGGCCTTTTCTTTCCCTCCCAGGGGAAACAAGATCATTCTGTCATAGCACCAGAGAGCTAGGAGTAAAAAGCTTCCATTTAAAAGGTACACAATCAAACAGTACAAATTAATTTAGGCCAATATCCTTGAAGTTTAAATTACTCAACAACTCAAAGTGATATAGGCTAGATTAGCCCATGTTTGGACAGCACAGTGAAACTGTGCCATATAAGTAGTGTTATTATTACCAGCAGTTTGCCAAGGGCATATTTTAACATTTACTATCTGCTGGGTAGGGAGGGAGAGCACACACAGATTTAAATGGACTGTTCAGAGGTCCAAGTGCTCTTTAATAATTTCCAAATATTCCCCCAATGTGAGGTCTGACGTTCTTCTCCTCTGTTCATCTCAGTCCCCTAGAGCAATTTTAAAAGGATGAAGAAAGTGGGGGAAAGTAAAACATTCAGCTTACTCATTCTTGAATCAAAGGGCTTCCTACAAATTGTGGGGCTTATCACAGGATCCTACAGAACTTCCAAGAAATGCAAATGCCAAAACTTGGTCAACAGCAAATCTCTTAGGTTACAAAAACACTGGTTTTGCCAAGTTTGTCCCATCTTCTGTTATTCAAAATTCAGCATTTGAGACTCCTAATGACACAGGCTGAATAAAAACAATCCACATTTTCTTCCTTGTCTAAGTATTTTTAAACAATAAACTAAAATAAAATAAACATGGTTTTTAACAAAGAAAAATGGGGGGGGACCTCCTTTTATAAGCTATAAGTCTAGACACTAGTGGCCAATAAATGACCAAAGAGCCAACTCTCATTTTATTAGCTGGTTGTTTTATTTCCAGTAGACTTCATTTTACCAGCAGATAAAAATACTTTGATCCCACCTAAAGGATCAGCTGCTTGCAGGAAAAACTACTTGTGAAGGATACACACACAGAGCAGCTAAACAGAAGCATGGTTCCCTTTATCCCTCCTTCCAAATAGATAATATTTAGTTAGTGGTACTAACTTCTTTTTAAGATCTTCAGGAGTGCACGAGTGAAAATCACAGCTTTCAAATAGGCCCAGGTAGGCTTCCAAATACTCATTGTACAGTCATAAAATGTACTCAGCAACACAGCTAGAGCTTATCTTCTTTCCTCATACATGTTCAAGACAGCTGAATGTTCAAGATCAGGCTGGCTTTGAGACACAATGGTACATCTTCTATGGTGTTCACAGACTACTCATTCCCAAAGTTGCTCAACTATGTACCTTCCTTTCCCATCCACACCTTATCAATTTAGCCAAGGTAATGGACTTCTAGGTCAAGAGTCATCCAACAAGCCATGGCTCAATGGGGATTTGAAGCCAGTACTACACCACACTGTATAACATCTGCTGAATGTTTACTTAATTTTTGTTTACTTAATTCTCTAGGACTAGAGAAACTTGTGGCTCGCAAGATTTTGCTGGACTCCTAGCAACCTCATCCACTATGGCCCATGGTAAGGAGCTGGAGTTCAAAAAACATTTGGAGGACCAGTAGGCTTCAACAGTATGTCCAAAGATTTACAAATGTGTAAACTGATCCACTGAAATCTTTGAGACACTATAATAGCTGCCTAAGGGGTTTGATCTGCTCCACACATGCAAGTCAGCATTTAACGTCAAAGGTCAGGTCTGGAGATGCCGATGTGCAAAACATTTTTACATGCACACGGTAGGATTCGCCTGTTTCCCCTTCCAGCAGCATTCTGTTGCAAAACATGTACTGCTATCCAACAGAATTCCCCAAATTTGATTCCCAAACCAGAGTAATGGAGGGAATGGATGAGAAGATAGTTTGCACACTGACCTACTCTTCAAGTTATAAATCCACAGCGCTGGGATGTAACACACTACAGATGACAAGCTACTTGTGATTACTTCCTCTTTCCAATAGCAAAGATAGAGCTAAGTTCTGTTAATATTATAACTTAACAAGGGATCATTTCCAGTTACTCTTTCCTGGTATAGCTGCAAGTTTTAGTTAATTATATACCACAAATGTATAGTCTCATTAAAAGGTAGAAGAGAAATATCACATTGTTTAAACGTGCCAGTTCATGCTGCAATATGTAGTTTTAGTCACTAAAAATTAACTATTTAGTTACTTTTGAGAAACATTAAAATAAAGTGCTTTAAAAACAGTAACTATAACTATAGGCATATAATTGAGGGCAGCAGCTTAGAACTACAACTATTTGCTTTCAAATAATCAGCATATCTACTAGCTAGGAATTAGTTATCTGTTCAAGAGACACTTTCCTTTCTGAGTTCCTTACTCCTCTCCCAGAATCAGTGGAAACACACAGGCCAAAAATAGTTTAGTTTGTGATTTAGTGATCGCAGAGGCAAACATGCTGTTCTTCATGTATATCTTTTATACCACCAGGAAAATAAATTTTCATTGGCAGTGCTGTTGGTATCATAGACTACCCTTTGAAAACAGTTCAGAGCAGCACTTCTCTGGCTACCCTTTTCCCCCTGGTGCCAGGTTTGTAGCCACTGGCTACGACACTTTCTTCCCTTCCTGGAAACTCCACGGAGCAGCAGCCAAAGGTTCATGGACAAGTCCCACCTCTGGCATCATCACTTTCGGTAGCACCAGGGAGAAATAGAGAGTTTAATTTTATTCTTCGGCAATTAGAAGGGCAGCAGCACACAAGCATGAGAGAAAATGTAAAACATTAACAAGAACAAAGGGAATTGTATCATCTCTCCCTGCTGCTGATACAGTTCAGATAAAAGCAACTGGGGTGGTTTTATTATATTTAACGGGTGGGAACAAAAACAAGCATTCCTTAATAAAAGCAGAAAAGGTAAGAGCTGAATGAAAAAAAAGGCATTTTAAAAAGAATCAATGAGGACCTTACAGCTGCCCCCCACAAAAAAAACCTCCCTCTGAGGAGAGACCACCAGCGTCCTGGGGAATGTGTGACCTTCAGCATGAGTGTCACAAGGTCACACCAGTGGTGGGAACGGCTCTTCCTCGGAAAAGAAGCAACTCGGCCTGACAATGTCTCAGGCATGACTGATAGTCAGGAACTCACCGCATCAAAAGACAAGGTCAAATTCCTAAGTGTCAGAAACAAACACGCTGCCCCCACCACGGCAGAAGGAGAAGGAGAAGAAAAAAGAAGCAGCGGAAGGAGAGGTGACCGCCTGGTTGTGTTGCACTCACTTTGCATTCACAATCACGGAGCATTTAATCTCTCACTGCTCTTTTCCTCTGACACAATCAACTCCTCGGGAGCAGGCCAAGCAGGAGGGGCCAGCGGAGACTCATTGGAGTAAATGAATCCAGATTTTATGAACTGCTGGCAGCCAAACGCTCCCACAGCATAGCCTATTATTAGCCCACTTGCATTACGTGGAAAGGGTTTCTTAAACCGCCAAGAGAAATAAATGGGCAAATCAAACGCTGGAGTTAAAGGGGGTCTGTGCAGCGCATGCAGCAGTAATCCATAATAAGATGCAAAGAGCAAAAGGAACAAATACAGTAAGATCCCTTAAGGTACATCCATACTCTTCTCTTTTGGTTAAAAATGAAAGAAATTCAGTAACTGGGTAGGGTGCCCCTACTATGAAGTGCTGATTTCAACATTTAAAAAAGGGAAATGAAAAGCAGTTTTCTGTCCAGGTTGCACAGGGAAAGCAGGCATCAGCCCCGCGTGAGTCACAAAAATACACCGTTCCATTCAGACTGTAGCACTTAGTAGAGAAATTGGATTATACCAGACAAACTACTGGTTGCCATTTGCTGTAAGTATTAGTGGGCATATATACTAAAACACAGCAACTTTCCTCCCCAAATTAAGACGGGTAACCTAATTCTGAAAGTAGATTTAGATCAACGACTGAGATTTTGCAACTACTATGGTGTGCGAAGGGAGGAAGGGAACGTAGTGGTCAGTTTGACTACACTCAACACATCAAAACCAATTTGTTTCAAGTGACTATACCTTTCACAGGAACCTCCCTTCTACTGCCCCTCACTATACCAGCTGTGGTACATCAGATAAGGGTATGAGAGGACTTTTTAAAAAAAAATTATGGAGCACACATTATGCAGTAGCATCCCAAGTGACTGCCAAGTGACACTGTGAACAGCTAAACAAGACAAATGAGCAGTTCCTAAAACAAATCAAGCCTGAACTCTCACTAAAAGTGAAGATGAGTAAACTCAGGCTATTGTACTTTGGGTGTATCATGAGATGACATGACTGGCTGGAAAAGACAATAATTCTTAGTAAGGTGAATGGTAGTAGGAAAAGAAGACGGATGAATTACAGGCGGATAGTGTTAATCTAGAGTTGTTGTCCACTTCTCAAACCATGAGAACATGCTGAGTCTTAACGTGGGGCTAAAGGACAAAGGCATCATGAACAGAGCTACCCAGAGCAAAGGGACAAAGCCCTTCCCTTCTGAATGTAGACTCCTTCCATTCACACGTATCTGTTTTCATCTCAAAGCAGAGTTAAAATGCTAATGGAAGTAAGCCAGAAGTGATCTAAATCTGTTTCCCTCAAACTGGTGCTGGGAAGATGATTAGGACTACAGGCCCCATCACTCCTCTCCAAAACTCATGTTATGGATGGGGATGAGAATAATCCAGAAGTTGTGGCCCAATAACTTGTAGAGATCACTTTCATGACTCCAGGTTCTAAACTGGGCTGAACGCAATTAAAATAAAGCTTCTCTAACAATTCATGTAATTGATCAATTATATTTGCATACAAGTAGTATAGTTAGTAAAAAGCATGCTAGTTTTAGCTGATGTGTCACAGAAGGCATCATGCTGGTAGTGATATACCCACTATGAAGAAGCATTTCCTCCACAAAAACAGAGAAAATGCTTCTTCAAAGATGGCAGCTAATATCTCCAGATCTGTTGAATACTTAAAAATATTTTTAAAAAATAGTTGTGGGTGTGGGAGAGAGAGAATTTTAAGTCAATTAAAAGTTTTAATGATTAACCAGCCAATAAGATGTTGGAGCCCTGGTTCTGAAAAGAAGGAATAGGCAGAGTTAGCAACAGTGAAATACGCTGGTGAAGTGAATGGAGAGAAGGGAAGTGTTTTCTCATGAAAGGGAAGAAGAAGAAAAGGGAGGTCAGAAGAAAGACATGATCTTATGGCCTTTGTGCAGAGACATGGCTTTTGTTCAGGCATGCCTTGTTAATGCAGCAGGTTAGGTTCCAGCCCACAGCTGTAAAGCGAGTACCACCTTAAAGTGAATCAGCCTTTTTTTTCCCTCTTGTCAGTGCATATAAAAGCCTAAAAACATAATTTACATGGTCGTTTACTGAATGTTCAATAGCACTCAGCCTAAAGTAAGACACAACAGTAAAAATAATAGATTTTAAAAATTGCCTGATTATGACACTGAAACAAGAAGTGCACAAATTTGGAAAAACGACTTAGCATGGGGAACAAAATGGCACTGTGCTGTATAATTGAAAAGTACTGCTCTAGTGATACACTATAAGCAAAGTGCCCTAAAGCAAGGGTATGTCTGTATGTCCTTTTTCTGTGTCTCATGCCAAAGTTTAGCAAGAACCTCTTTCACCTTGTTATGCATCACTAAATCTCAAGGTCTCATCCAACAATGGTCCCCAGTCAAAACACAAAGGGAGAGAAGGCTCAACTTACAGCAGTGGAATATGCTCCCATCCCACTTGGAACAAGACTATTCAAAAATGTTCCAAAAAATTATCAAAAAACATGTTGATTGTCGAGAAGCCCTGATGAGAAGAATCCTGGACTGGTAAAATCTTTGCAGTGCAGGACTAATTCTGTGCAAAATTCACATGCGGTTTCTTCAGCAAAGAGCATTTCGGGGGGGGGGACACTGAATTTTGCACAGAATTAGCTCCCAAATTGCAAACAGGTTTCAAAAACTGCATAGTTTTCAGAGTGTGAAGAACATTGCTAAAAATTACTTGTTGCTTCCTTCAGGAGGAAACTTAGTGGGGGGGGGGGGGAAACCCTGCTTGGAACATAGGCTGCCAGCAGTGTCAGCACTATTCCTTTGCTTGATGCAGATCTTTGCAGCCAGGAGATGCTCAGTGCCTTCCACACAAACACTTGCCAGTGCTTTGTTCTCCTTTGAGAAGAACGGAGCAGGGTGGCACTCGGAGTTCAACATCTCTCAGTGCTAATGGGAAACACAAAGGAGGTTGGTCGCCTTCCAAGAGCATACATCTCCACGCAGGGCAGCTAAGTATTCCACGCCCCTTCCCAAGGGTTATTTCACCTGGTAAACAATGTGTCTATAAATATATCCACAAACA
Organism: Iguana delicatissima; assembly: GCA_948472985.1. Lineage (NCBI taxonomy): Eukaryota > Metazoa > Chordata > Lepidosauria > Squamata > Iguanidae > Iguana > Iguana delicatissima. The sequence goes on from CAOKZL010000007.1 coordinate 829,766, forward strand.
CATTGGCACTTCTGCTAGTTCAAGTTTGCATTATCATCAGCCATCTCCCGGGAGTGTCAGGCCACAGAAACAGCCAGCTGCTACAAAGCAATGATTGCCCCTTCAGGAGAAGTATGTAATAAAACCTGAAAGCTGCAATATGAGCTTCACATATACTTGTCCTTTTGGTTTATTCATTAGAAATAATTATTGGTAAGAGACATTCAGGACAGCACATTCTGAGTGATGGACGTGAATGTTTTGGCTGGTCTCCATCACAATAATGCTGCATGCCTTCCCAAATAAGCCAAGCCTATATAAGCCAAACACAGCTTCATTCACAGATTCCATGAGGAGTGACTTCATAATTATTCTCATGGAGCAAAGCCTTAGTTTACTGTAAGGCAGAGGTGGGCAACACAGGACCTTCCAGATGTTTTGGGACTACAACTCCCATAATCATTCCTCACTGGGTAAAGATACTACTGGAAAAGCACAACTACTCACTCCTGGTATAATGCTTATTAGAATGAATCATCGTCCCACGTAAGATCTCTCTCCAGGCTTGTACTAACTGGAGAACCTTAAGCAAGGCACTTTCTCTTTATGTCAGGGCCACAACATCCTTACAGCTACAACAGCCAGGCCTTCCTCACAGGACTTTTGTAAGAATTAATGGCACAAAGTGAAGCACCAAGCTCTAGCAGATAACAGACTAGGAACAGGCCATGGGATGATGGCTTCCCTCATCTCTAAACACATCATCCCCTCCTATGCATGAATTACCCCATCTTTCCCAGATCACCGTAAACAAGTGTTAATGCTAGTCAGGGTACCCATCCCAACCAAAACACTTTTTTAGGGCAAGGAGCTGATACAAATCCTAGTTACCACCAGAAGCCCTAACAGAGCTAGCCATGTATCCTCATTGACAGTTTAGGCCAGCAGGGAAAAGTTGCTTGTAAGGCTGGCAACCATGTTTGTCTGTTTAAGGTATTTTGAATAATACTTTACTTAAAATATCCAGAGAAGGGGCCTGATGGTTCACGTGGGCCCTTTTCAGCTCTACAATGCTATGATTCTATGACTTCTGTATTGCCTCCCAAAGCTTAAGTGCTCTCCCCAGACAACAAACAGATAAACTCCAATTTAAAAAATACAATCATAAAAACATTTTTAAACTCATTGAAATACTCTTTAAAAACTTCTAAAAGCAATCTAAAAGCAATCCTAGAATCCAATTTTGAAACAGTTAAAACCGCACATTCAAACACTGAATGCCATGTGGAACTGCACTGTTTTGGTGACCCATCAGAAGCTTAAAAGAGATGGGAGTGTTACGTTGGCACCAGCATTTTGTAAAGGGGTTGTGTGAATTTTTGATGAGACAAAATTCCTTTCCTAAAAGTCTGAAACTTTGAGAGAGCGAGAGACAAAGGAGAAAGTGGTACCTCTGCCCCATTCCTTCCCTACACAAAAGCTGACTAGGCCAGCTTCTGAACTAGTTTTAGCCAAGGGCAAAGCTCTTCCACCACACCTGAAGACGGAAGGCCAATTCAGCAGAGCAGAGATCAGGCGTTGGGATACAACCATTCTCCCTGCAACAGAAGGGAAAAGTCAAAGGGCTCAGGGTGAATACTAGGGAGCTGTCATTGCTGGCTCCTCCAGTTTGGTGTATAAGCTGCTACTAGTAGCAGTAGTAATAAAAAGGACAATGATAACACATACTCATTCAGGTGGTTTACATTTTGGTTAGCTGTTTTGATGTGTTTTGTTATCTGTCATACACACACACACACACACACACACACACTGTATCTGTGTATGTGTGTGTGTAAAACAAATTCAAAATAAATAGTTATACGCAACAGCTAATTGTGGAAATGAGCCTAAGCTTAAGAAAACTGGCTAATGCTTGTAGGGATTTCTGTGGGGCACAAATAAAGGTGAAGGGCAGAAGTACTGTTCCGGGACCTGCAATTCTCCTTCCCTGATGCATTACAATGCAGAAATTGTGTCACTGGCACTTTGGATCAATATCTATTTATGGACCAAGAAATTACATGTATGGTGACCTCGCCATCAGTGACACATTCTTCAGCAGCATCTGAGTCACCCAAGGCCTATAAACAAGCTTCCAAAAATAGGTCCTGTTTACTAGAGCTGAAATCTGGGCACATTGACAAAAAGCCTGCAAATCAAACATAATAAAAATTTTAAAAATTAACAGTACAGAAAAGTAAAATCCAAAAATCACACTGCCAGATTACTCAGCAACGCTTATTAGGTGGCACCAAATTCCCATCCGTTTTCGTATGTCACAAATCTAACAGAAAAAAAAATCTTCTGTAGTTGTTAAGAGAGACTTGTGTGTTATTTATAACCATTACTAACACAGAACACCCTCTTGTCCAAAGGATTGTTCCCAGGGCATCCTCTGCGATTTACAGGTTGCAAAAATATATACACATATAACCATGGGTCATAAGGATCATTCACAGGAGGAGATGGAAGTAATTGCTTAGAAAGTGGTGTTAAACAAAGGGTTGAAATCACAGAACTGCTGAAGAGGGAACATTAAAAATGTCAGCACGGATGAAAGACATTCACTCGTGTTTATTGTTGAGAAACAAGCTACTGGTCTACAGATGTCTTAAAGGGTTCTTGGCTAATAGGATCAACATTACCAGTTTTCATATAAATTATAACTCAGAAGCCAACAAAGCAAAACAAAAGACAGAAGTGGAACAAGTTCAAACTATTCTTTTATAGTAATAGTCTCCAGTTGAGCATAATCACCAAAGCTACAAGTGATAAGACTGCCAAAACTACTCAAACATCTGTGAGATGAATTCATCTCCAAGGGGAAGCCAACAGCTTGTTATCATTAAAGAGGCGAGGCTCTCTCTGCATTTGAACGGCAGGCCCCTTGTTATGGCTTTTGGAGAAGCAATTGCAACAGATGTTGGAAGCTATCTTCAAATGGACGGCAGGCACCTGCTGAGGAGGGCAGAGGACTTAAGGGTTTGTTGTTTGGATCCCACTCTGGAAAGCACAGTCCTACTTGCCTGAAAACAGAAAGATCATGCACTTAATGTAGAAAATTCACTAGAAGCCTTCCCCATTGTTCAAACTAAAATATTTTTCTCATCTGTCCTCAGTGTCTGTATTTGTGTTGTAGTTGTCAAGCATCACTTACTATAAGGGATTTCCCCATTTAGAGGTCAGAAAACATTCCTTTTCATACAAACTGGAGTGTGGGCCCGTCATAAGGACAGAAGTGCATTCATCCCGTTATGAATGTGGACAGTATTAATTTTACAGAGAAACACATGGCTAAGTTAACTCAATTCAATACATTCATTTGATATCTAGGTAGAACACAAACTTTTATTGTTGGAAGCTGCTTTGGGTCCCATTCTGGGAGAAAAGATGGTATACAAATATAATAAATACGTAATAAATATATAAATAAAATTTTAATAGCTACTTCTTAACTGTCAGCTCTGCATATCATGAACTTTGACTGTCCTTTATTGCTATTTTGAAACTCAGCCACGTGTATGTGTGTGTGGAGGACAATAAGTTGAAGCTAGGGCAGCAAGACCCCTTTCTGAGCACAAGATAGGTTACTATTAGTATTGATGAAAGCTGAGAGAACTGATCCTTCCCAGATGCTGTCTAGGGAAGAAAAAGCTCTAAATTGCTTCAGAATTATACTTTAAGTGAAATCTTTTGGCAAGAGAGATTTTGGAAGGGAAGACCTGGTTTTATGGCAAGAACATAAGAATAGCCCTGCCGGATCAGAGCCAGGGCCTATCTAGTCCAACATTCTGTTCACCGGTTGCCCAAAGGAAGCCTGTGAGCATGACATGAGTGCAACTGCACCCTCCATCTTGCATTGCCCATCAAGTAGAGATATAATGCCTCAAATGCTGACAGTGATAAATAGCTATACTTCACAGCCAGAATCTCTACCATGAATTTATCCAATCCCCTCTTATAGCCATCCAAGTTGGCAGCCATAGCTACATTATGAAGTAGTAAATTCCACACTTATGAAAGATGCCCTTTTATAAAGAATTACTTATACTGAGTGTGATATAAACTTGAGACTGACTGCTTTACAATATGCAGAACTCTCCTCCTCAGCCGAAACCACAAAGGTGTCACAGACCTCCCTGAAATGTTTCTTCAGGTACTTCATTTTAGCTAGATCCCTCAAAATCTGTGTTACACTTGGTCTAATGAGAAATTCCAGTGGGTTCCCTAGTTCAAGCTGCCAGACATGCTTGTTCAAATACCACCAAAAAACTGGTGTTTTTTTTTAAACAATAAAGATTCCCTAGGGAAGGTTTCCCAAAAAATCATGCCCACTGCTCTTGTCAGTAACTGCAGGAAGGCACTCTGTAGCAAAGGACACAAGGTCCCATTCCCCATACTTCTACACCCCTTAGAAAGAAAAGGAAAGAACCAGCCGAGAAGAACACTTAACCCTTCTATAGATTCTGCCACATGTGAGAAATACAGTGGTTGCCTCCAGCTATGGATACAGCTCTATTAGATCCAGCTCATCCCAAGATCAAGGGGTTTACAAAGTCTATTTTGAAATAAACATCATGTTTGACGGGGGGGGGGAAATCATGATCTTCACAGTGCCAGCACAGCTTTGAAATCAAAAGCCCTGCTAGCGGGAATAGATATCTCTTTTGCCTCTACGTTATTGTTTCACCTGTGGAATCTTCCTTTCAAGCACCACAGCAGACTGTAAAAATAACCAATTGCAAATCCTCAGCTTTTGAAGGAAGGCAGCGTGCCTCACTCTGAAGAAGCACACAGCAAGCAATTTTTGGGCTTAGCCCCTAAGCCATCTCCACGCCATCTTCAGCCACCAATTTGAAGATGATAACACAATCCCAGTTAAGATGAAAGTATATGTGCCTTCAACTCGACTTGGGGTAACCCCATGAATTTCAAGGAATATTCAGAGATGTTTTTGACAGCAATTTCTTCTGAAATACAGCCTACAGCACCTAGTATTCATTGGTGGTCTCCCATCCAATTACTAACCAGAGCTGACCCTGCTTGGCTTCTAAGATCAGACAGGATCTGGTACCTTTAGAGTATTTAGCCCTCCTCCAGTTAAGATACACTCCAGTAATATAAGCACTGCTGAATGAAGTATGCCATTTACGTAGTGTAGCTTCCTATTAGAACTTTAAAATAGATTGGTTCCTCTTAACTAGTCCATTGCCACAGCCTAGTGCAGGGTAAGTAAATACACAATTCCAAGAGCCCTTCTTCGAACACTACTGTTGTCATTTTTCCTTCTACAAAGAACACTTCTAAGTCTTGGAACAGCTAAGAACATAGTAAATCAAGAGCGATAACACACGGCCCTCCAGACAATCGGAATTCCCTTCTCTAGTGGAGGTCTTCACATTGGTTCCCTGTGGTCTTGGCTGCTCGGCACAAAGATGTTTCCTTGCCATGCTACAGAAGCAGAGGAGGTGGCAATCTGGACAGTAACTTTGGGGCAGGGGTACTAATCTTCACATTCTCCAACCTTGCAGTGCAAGAACCAACTATGCCTATAGTCTTCTCCCCACAGAATTATTCTGCACAGAAATATATATAGTTTTTCTGTGCAAACTTCACTGTTTTCTGTGCAGAACACACTGTATCCTACACAAGACAAGTACAAAATATATGAATATTGAATGCAGAAAAAAACATGCACAATAATCCCCCCCAAAAAAAACTTTTAAAAGTATCAATATTCTTTCCCACTATTCTATTTTTCTCAATAAGGTTGCTCAAGAGTCAAGCAACCCATTACTCTTCCAGAAAACAAATAGCATCAAATATTTTTTGCACCCCTGCTTCAGGGCCACTGGAGAACCAGGTCTATATCTATTCAGAAGGAAGGGGGAACACATGGTACCACCTGTCTAGATTATACCCTGCCTTAGAGCACAGAAAGAAGGAAACCTCCAAGCTCCTACATAAGCTCTCAGATGGAGCTGAATCCGCTGATGAAATTGACTTTTCTCACCATACTGTCCTCAGTACACCAATCTCATCTGATCTTAGAAGCTTAAGCAGGGTCAGACTTGGTTAATACTTGATGGATGAAATATCTCTAGGCAGGTAGGACTAGAAAAGCCTCCTGCCTGAAACCCTAGAGAGCGCATGTTGGTCAGAGCTGACCATACAGCAACAAATGAACCAAAGGTCTAACACAGAGCAAGGCAGCTCTCTTTAAGTGTTTAACTTGGAACTCCAGGCTTTGCTGCCAAGCCCTTTTGAACTGTGAAAATGGACAGAAAGCTAGACTGAATGAAACCCTTTGTCTGACACAGCAACACAGCACCTAGACTATTAGAATGGATTAAAACAGTTCAGGGCACATGTACCTACTTGGTAGCTCTTAACAACAGAAGCTTAAAATGGACTGCCCACGGTCAGGGAGGGCATGCCTGAATACCAGGCAACCAATAAACCCAGGCAACAAGTGTGGAGACATCCAACAGTACAGAAGACAGGAGCTAAGCTGAATTAGCTGGACAGAGATATGTTAACATCCTCAATTTAATGTGTTCTTAACTGTGGGGTATCAGAGGACACTGTGAAAAGTCTTGGCCTTTAACTCTAGCCTGTGGGCTTCCCAGGAGGGCTCACACAGCCAGCCAGTTCATGTAGGGGGATACTGGAGCCGAAGGTAGTTCTTTTGGTCCAACCTACCTGGATCATGACCTATAATAGCCCTCTAAGGTGGACCCATAAGAGTAAGGTCTGCTCTTGAGTCCATGGTTCTGGATAAGCCCTGAACCAAGAACATCTTGGCTTACAAATCCCATTCTTAGATACCACTACAGTATCCACTTTCTCTGCTTTTCTATGGTGGGGAGCAGGGAGAAGAGAACTGTTAAGGAACTCACATTTCAGGAAAAAAACACATATATTGTGTTAATTACATACAGCAAAATTATGTCAATTAACTCCACCCGGCCTGATTGTTAAAAGTGTTTCTCATGTGAACTTGACCGCTGAAAAAGCTCCAGCCTCTTTTCCAACCACAAAAAAAAAAAAAAATTCTACGAGTCACTGGAATCCAGCTGCATCATTAATTGCTATTTAGCCCAAATATAACTTCAGGAAAGGTCACAAGCCTTGGTACACTCCAGCACAACCACGTGCATCCTGGACTTGTTTCAGATTAAGAGATAGCTAATCCGCCTTCTGTTTAGATTACCTAAATTGGTTTTCTACCTGAGCTACTTTGTCCTTGTCCCCATTTCAGCAGATTGATTTTTTTTAAACAAACATACAATGAATCACTTGTTAGAATGTATACAAAATTATCCAGGCAATTCTCTTGTGACGTATGGACAAAAAGCAGTAATGTCAGCTCCAGAATTTGGGGTTCTCTTCTGTTTAGTCTAGTCTCAGCCACACCTTGCCACGGATACTGCTGACAATTTGTTTGCCCTCTGCCATCCCCAAAATGAAACATCAAGGTAACAAGAGGCTTATTTTCCTCTTCATCCTGCTTCTCTTTCTCATTGTTCACATGCTCAGACAGGTGGCAAGAGCAAAGAGAAAGAGAAGGACTCTGAAAGTCAGAAGTCGGGTCCTGCTGAAGCAGGGGATGTTAAGAGCTACCCCAAAATACTAACTACATTCTGGCCTCAGCTCTGACAAGATAACACATGGATTTTAAAAAAAATAGGACATTTTCACCTTTTTAAAGCACATTTGCAACATAAACTCTATTGTTTGCCTTTCAAAACACAAAATATTTCACTAAGTGCCAATATGTCATTCCTTGCAACTGTCTCAAGTTGGCAGGGACAGTCCCTATTAAATCACTAAAATCCCATTTTTTCAACTGTTTTTGAATGTCTCTTTCTCTCCGATCTTCACATTTCCCTCCTTACTTCAGTCTCTGCAAACTGAGTTCAAAGTGCAAAAACAGATTGCGTTCAACTAACTCAGCAAGTGGAAGAGGACAGGAGAGGGTAAGGGTTTTGCCCCTTCCCAGCAGACTCAGGCAAAAGCAAACTGCTGCAGCTTCTCCTGGCTTATGTGTTCTTCCTCATTAATAACTTTTGCCACCTTGACCCCACTCTGATGTTGCTTGGCCACGTATTTCCCAGATTTCATTTGTGAAACTTTGGAGGGTATGATAAATTGTTAAAACATTTATACAAGTGCAGATGTGTGTGCTTGGACTGTGCCTTCTGTGTCCGTTTCCTTCTTGCAAGTTCTCTCACTTGCTCTGTCCCACACACACAGTGCCTACTTCTCTCTCCTCGGTTGTATCTTTGTGCATCAATAGAACTCAAACACCTTGAGTGCAATTTTCACTTCACACTTCTGAGAGGGAGCGCCAGTAAACTTCTTGCAAGACCAAAGCCAATGGCTAAGGACATCTCTTTTCAATCAAATAAACCCAGAGTTCTTGTATCCAATAGCTAACAAAGGATTCCAAATCCTGTAACCTGTATTCATCTTGTGCTCTTCCATCCCTTTTGCTGCATCTACACTTTGTAGTACGGTTGGTAAGTACACTGTTTCTCTGAAAGTTCACACAGGCTGTGCATAGTCTGATTGCCTCTGTTTTCAAGGACCACAGTTGTACCCATGAATATTCAGAAGAAGGGGAAATAAAAAGCAAACAGCCTAAACCAGCATTTAAACAACCAGTAGATCATCTTCTCCGTGGCTGGGGACTTTCTTCTCTAACAGAACTTTGGAGGACAACCTAGTGACCAAAGCTGGAGGCTTCAAATTTGCCTAGGCAACCATGCTTGCTTCTACTTTTACTACCCACCATGTGCTACAACTCATTCTAAGTGCCTTGTGATGAAACCAGAACAGCTAGACATAAACATGGCCCATAATGACACAACAAATTATTCAAACAGGAGATGAAATTTCTGAGAGTCTAACTGCAACCTCGCCCCCCCCCCCAAAATCGAAGCAATGTGGGTGAAACACTGCAGGGCCACCAGAGAGGAGATAATGTTTGGCAACCGCCTAAAAGCCTCAGACAATATCACGGACTGTATATATAAAGGCACTTGAAGAGGTCATAAGTGACCGATTTTAGGCCATTTGCTTGCATGTAGGAAAAAGTGTCATTATACCCATTTCCCACAATACAGCACTTTCCCCTTGCCTCTCCTTATAGGCAAGAAATATTCATCTCTCACGGATGTTTTAAACACTTCCCTGACCACTCTTTAGAAAACAGGAATGGCCTACTTTTAGAAAATGTAGTAGAATCAAGCACTTTACTCAGGATGTTAACTTTGTGGGGGGAGGAGGGGTAAGGCAACAACAACATATAGCAGCATTATCCCACACAATGCATTATCTGACAAGACTCTTTTTTCCTCCATCCTTCAAGAGAAAAGCTGGTGTGTATACTGTTCAGTAAGTTCAGAGCAGGACGCCTCAGAAATTACTTCAGTGCAAGAACCACCATCTTCATCATCTATAGCCAGCAGAGTCCACAGTCATGTCTGGAAGGCTACAAGTCCTGGTTCTGCTCTAGCACCAGACAAAAGAGTAGCACTGAGGACAAGCTAGGCTTCCAGCTCTGGAAGAGATGTACAACTACAGCACATATCTCCCTGAGTTCACAAGCAGAACCTACCATTTTAATCACCAGCTGGTTTTGTTTGATTCTGACCTAAGCTGGGTCAGGCCCAGCTAGTATTTGATTGGGAGACCATGAAGGAACACCAAAGATCTCCTTATAAGGCTAGGGAAGTATCCTCCATGAGACCTGGAAAGCTGCTACCAGTCAGGGTTGATGATGGTAGGCTAAATGGACCAGACTCAGTTTAAGGTCTCTTTCTAAGACTCTAATTTCCCATACTTCAAGTTTCACAGAACTGCTGTATCTCTGAAACCAGATCAACCCCAGCTGGTCCTGGGTAGAGCTAGTTTTTCTACAGTGATCATCAGAAAGAACTCAGTTTCCTTAAGCTTTAAACAGAGGTTGGAGTGCTTTAGTTTTGTATTTCTGCCTGACGGAGGTGGAACTAGATCTGTGCTAATCAGACCAGCAGTCCCTGGACCGGTGTTGGTCCCTGAGCCACCAGCAGCCAGTTGCTGGCACACTGGAGAATATTAATCATTGCTGGTTCCCCATGTCATTTAGCTGAGAGGCACTGAATTAGATGGTCCTTGTGGTCCCTTCCAGTTCTATGATTTTATGATTGTACTACAGTTTGGTCTTCAGAAGACAAGAGGATAAGAAAAAGGCCCATCTAGTCTCGTGTTGCCATTTCTCACAGTAACCAACCAGATGCAGGATTTTCCTGCTATGTGTGTTCCCCTGCATCCAGTAACTAGTACTGAAAAGCACACTACCTCTGATTGTGGAGTGGATACATTTCCGCAGGACTAACAACCGCTACTAGTTTTATCTTTCATAAATTTGTCTCATCCTTTTTCAAAGCTGTCTTACTTGGTAGCCTCCATTGTATCTTGTGGTAGAAAGCTCCACAGTTTAACTCTATTGAAGGTGCGCTACTGACTGATTGAGTTTGTTCACTGCCTCCCATTTCGCTAGAGCACCCAAGAACATGCACAAGAGATATTTCTTTAAAAAAAGACACAGAACAAAACCATTTTGGAAAACACATTTTAAGTTCTTCTAATCCTCCTCTTATCTGTCCTAAATTTCCCATACTTCAAGTTTCACAGAACTGCTGTAGGTTCTAATAGTATGGAAGAGGGAAAAATAAAACACAAGTCCCTATCGCCTTTCTGTTTCCCCTTACCAACCTCTTCTTCTAAGCTAAAAAGCCCTCAGTGTTGTACCTTTTCCACGCAGGGGAGACTTCCCCTCACTTTGAACGTTTTGGTTGCCCTTTGCTGTACCCACTGCAAACTCCATTTCTATTACATGTCCTTTCTAGATATTCCTGTCCCTCTCCCCTGCCCACATTTGCCTGCAATACTCACTGGACAAACAGGATTTTGTCTTCTACTTGGCAAATGGTTGTCTAAATATTAAAAGCACCCTGGAAACACCCATCTAGACCCCGTTGCAACTCAGGCACATTTCCGCAGCTGTTCCCATTGCTCCAAAATTTCTCTGAATGACTCCATGTTGCTTGGAGAGCTTCACAGAGGAAGGAAAAGAAAAGAGCTTGCACAAATTTCTAGACCACAGCTCTCAGAATTCCCTAGCCCTCATGATCAATGGCTGCGGCCCCAAGAAGTAACTTTTTCAGGCTCTGGAAAAGAACTTGGGAGGCAACTGCAGGGTTTACTTAAAACCATCTGTAACAGTCATGCATAAATAATTGCCTTCTGAAGTCTACTGGTATAACTTTATTTCTAAATGGTTGCTCTTGAAAGACAACTGGACAATTTATATTTCCTGCCTCAAAGAAGCAGGACAATAAAAACGTATTGTCTCAGGATGGCTTCTGTAGGCCCTAGGAAGATTAGCGCCAGCCATGCAAAAAAGCACCGCCAACACATTTTCTCTGTTGTGTATTCAAATCTTTCGGGTACTCTGGTTATTATGTATTCAAATTATGAAGTCCAGGCCTGACCTTCAATTTCTCTGAATGTAACCAATTTACAAACAGAGCATCATGAAAAGTGGCACAGAAAATTGTACCTGTCTAACAAGAAGTCAAAATTTGAAAAATGATTTTGAAAGAGTAGCATTTAAAAAAAGAAAAACGCCTTACTGCATACTCTATTGACTAAAAAAAAATTCATTTGTAGCCAAGGAAATGTACTTGCGTTTCTTTCTACCTAGGCTACAAGGCTAGGATAAATAACCCACCAGCGCTCAGAGGATCATAACCCTTCTAACATACTGAAGGCTACACTTCCAAATCCTTCTGAAATGAACCCACGGAGAGAATGCCTTCTTTTCTCATGCTAACAATCCTATTATAATGACATCTTCAGAGGCCCCTGTGGCCTCAGGGAAAAATAAACCTTTGGAGCACTTAATACTCCAATGGATCATTAACTTATTCACACCAAGGCAAAGATGTCTTGCCTGGATGGGATGGTATTTCCACAGCTGTCAAAAGCGAAGGACTGCAGACAGCAACTTATAGCTGCGATTTTTCTCATACTTTTGGGACATTCCTCAATGCTCAGGGCCCAGCAGATTGCTATAAACAATTAAGAAACAAGCACACGCATGTGCAAATACATTTGCTGCATTCAACAGCCACTGTCCAATGGTGTGATCTATTAAAAATATTAACATCAGACTAGTACATCCTTATTTTCTTTGGAGTATACAGCAAGCTTGGCATTCCTGCAACACAAAACCTTGGCTATGTTAAGGCACACCCAAATCAACAGCCAAAAAACAAAATAAAACTGTGCTCTTTGTTCTTTACCTATTTAGATTCAGCACACCTGGGGACTTAATCTCCTTATTGATATTCTCTCACACTTAACTTCTCCAAAGAGCAATATATTCTCTTCTTACACTCACTTGAACCATCAGATGCTTCACTTTTTGCTGTTCGTGTCTGCTGAAAACAAAATGAATGGCCATTCCCTTGGTGGGAGTGGTACTGTGTGCCTTCGATGTCATTTCCAACTTACGGCAACCCTTAAGTGACCCTTGGCAAGGTTTGTTTGGCAAGATTTGTCTGGGGAGGGTTTGCCATTGTTCCTCTGAGGCAGAGAGAGAGCCATTTGTCCAAGGTCACCCAGTGAATTTCCATGGATGAACAGGAATCCAAACCCTGATTTTCAAAGGCTTTGTCCAAGGGCCTTTCTGCACTAGACTGTTATAGTGCTATTATTCCACTTTCAACATCCTATGGAATCCTGGGGTTTGCAGTTCAGGGAGGGGCCTTTAGGGCCAGGATTCCATAGGCTGTTGAAAGTGGAATAATAAACTGCAAACCCCCAGGATTCCATAGGGAGCTGAAACTGGAATTATTGTAACTGTCTTGTGTGGAAATGGCCTAACATTCAGATCACTACACCACTCTGGCTCTCCGGTATCCTCGACTCTTCTGAACAGTGGAAGACAAAATGGAGGATTCTTATGTGAAGAGTCCTACCCAGAAGGGGAGAAGAAGGCATCGATATCATCTCTCAAGCAATTCAAGGGAAATGGACAGGCACTACCATTGCAGCGAACAATTATCAAACTTACGAAAAACGGGTGCAAGTTCTCCCTGGCCTACTTTGTCACTCAGTGTTGTTGGGAAAACAAAATAAGACAACCTCCACACTGAAAAATAAGGATACCAGTGTCAAGATATCAGTTTATTTAATGCAACCTTTCAACAGTAAGCTATTGCTGGCTAAGCACAGCCAACACATAAGTGCACTCAGCCAGACACTGGAGGAAAAATCGTCCTGCTTAAGGGTAATTTTTAATGAAAGTAGACATGTAGCAAAGTTAACATGCTTTGCCTGGCTACTTATTATGGGTGTGTCTGACATCTCGGAATGAGACAGAAATGCTTAAGTAGTCCTTAACATGCTATAGCAGTCATAATTATTGGTCTTTGGAGTAAGAATTGTGAGGAACAGATCATATTTTTCTGCACACAGAGGATAAAAAAAAAATCACATTCCTGTACAAACTCGGCAGATACATTACACTGCCATCTCTTAGTAGCCCAGATCTGTAAGTTCAAGCTGCCACAATACACCTTTTACATTCACACTCTCCTGTTTACATATGGTGAAAAATAATACGGTAAGCCTTGTAATTCAGAAGACTACAGCTGCAAAAGCTGAACACAGCCTTTCCCTAAGAAGATTTTGCATGACTGGAGCAAAACAACCATCAGCCCAGCAGACCCAGAACACAGCTATGTCTCTAACGTGCAATGGCTTAACCTCTGTATGCCCCCCATGGCATTTCTGACCCAAATATCCAAGTATAGTATCCCAGCGCTTCAAATCGGCTAACTTTGACGTACTTTTAAAGTGAAAAAAAAAAAGGAAAACATTTGCATTTCACAAAGCTGGCTGCATCTTGACACAAACCCAGAAGGACGTGGGAAACAGGGCAGCTGAGGTATATAAAGGCCTGATTGTAGCAGCCCACTGGATTGGAAATGACTCGTAAGCCTAATGAAACAAAACTTTTTGGCAGTAAAACAGAATGAAAGGAATGAGACAATAAAAAGGACGGGAACAAAGGGAGCAGAGTTGTTTCAGCTTAGCAAAATAAGCTCACTTTGTTGTTGGGAAAAGCCAAAGCCGATTAAGATAAACCAGTGACTAAGCATACGTCGTCCCAACTAATTACACAGCTCACCATATAAAGTATAAATTGCAAGACTCTTCAGAAATAAGGACTGAGTTATTTTCACAGGAGTTCAGGACAGCGAGTGCCCCCCACAAAAAGACTGGTGGTAGAGTATCGATCGCTTTTATTAACAGTGAGTTATGGGTTTAGAAGAAGGAGAATTCTCATGCTATAGGAGAAGGGAGTCAACTGTAAGTTACCTGAAAGTTAATCAAGTGTTAAGAGGATGGGGGCTTTTAAATAAACGCATACTTTCTTTCTCACACACATGTAGCCATCCATATATATATATACTTTCCTCCATTCATTAAAAGTTTGGGTACCTCTGTACATTCTAGCTATAGCGACAGAAATTAAAAAGCCCAAATACAATCAAGGTATCTCAAATTCATTCCCTGACCTTTCCAAATGTAGATATCTATTGAGCTTATCTAAAACTCTCAAAGAAATCAAAGTAATTCTATTACGTTGATACAATTACTTCAGTTACTCTATCAACATCGAAGGTTAAATGCACTCAATTTTTGTATCAATTACATTTCCAGACTGGAAGCATCACCATACTAAAACTGGAATGTAATTTTTAAAAAAAGTTATCATAATAAAGAGAACTTAAAACAAAAGACTGACATTCCTTGTCAGTCAAAACAGAGACTTTCAACTCTGAGGTCATAATCCAAAGGGTTTCGGGGAAACTGCACTTAACAGAAGCTGGTGCTTTGAATCCTAAAAGAGGTCCACCAAATGAGAGAAGTAATTTTTCATATATATATACACAGGTATATGCACACACACACACACACATATATATATACATACATACATACATATTAATCATGTTGCTGTGTCTGTGTCTCTGTAGGTATGGTACCTAAAAGACAAATGCAGGACCTGCAATCAAGGCTGAAAATGCCTCCCATTCAATGTTCCAGTCACTAAGCCAGGGAAGGCAAAGGGCAGCCCAATCCCAGCGCTTTACTAAAACTGTTTTGATTTTTGCAAAGGAAAATTGCTTGTCCCACATCCTCCTAAGGTGTGCTGCTCCCAAGTGAGAGAAAGAGGAGGGTCTCTCCAGCAGATCTCAGTTCTTGGGCAGGTGTACCTAAAAGGAAAGGTGCTGCTTCATCCATCATGGTCCCAAGCTGTTAAGGGTTTTGAATGTCAGAACCATAGTCTTGAGTGCAAACGAGTACTGCACTGGCAGCAAGTTCTATTTCATTCATTATCCCACCCTAGATCCAAAAATCTCAAGACTTACAATAATTTAGAACAATAAATAATAATAACCTTAAAAGACTTAAAATGTATTCAATTGTTTATCAGTTAAAAACTAAACAATTTAAAACTAGTTAAAACAATTTGAAATTGTGGAACCATAGCACTTACACAGCCTCGATAAAATAAATTCGGCCCAAAGGCTTTAATAAAAAGCCAGGTTTTGACTTGGCACCAAAATAATGCCAATGTTGGTGCCGGGGGGGGGGCGGAATTCCAGGAGAAGGTACAATCAGGGTGCCATCCAGAAAAGGCCCCTTTCCATGTCCTCCCAAAATGAATTTTCCCAACCAGAAGAACTTAGAGGATAACTTTTCCAACAACCTCAATTCTTCGGCAGGCATATAAGTAGAGAGGCAGTCAAATATTGAGGCTCTAGAATATTTAGGACTTTAAAAGTTATCAACAACACTTTGAATTCAGACTGGAAGCATATCGGCAGCCAAAGCAGTTCCTTTGGAACTTGTGCTACATACTTTATTAATGGAGTTCCCATCTAGCTGTGTCTGCATTTTGCATGAGTCAACTTCAAGGGCAATCCCACAGAGTACATTGCAGTGGTCTAACTCAAAAGTTACCCGTGCATGGCTTACTGTGGCTAAGTTATCCCTGTTCTGGAAAGTTTGTGACTGGTGGACCAGTTAAAGCTGGCCCTGAGAACTCCAAGCCATGGAATTCAACTGGGACTCTAATGACAAAGATGGATCTAGGAGTACTTCCCAGCTATGCACTTGTTAAACAGGACTGACCAGTTTCTAGATCTGTGTGCCAGTAATAATGGTAGTCATAGAGGAAATTTTGTTTTCACAAGATACTTTGCCAGTATCTGGTATCATAAAGGGGTATTTCCTTAGCTTCAAGCAGAGAAAGAATAGCACTTCTTTTAAAAAGTTGCTTGCCATCTTCACTTCACTTGTTCTTAATAATCTCATTTAATAATCTCATTTAAGTATTCCAGATTTCAAAGATATCTTCTGGATTGCCTGAATGCCTTTCAGGCAATCCAAAGCTGATCAGAAATAAACTATCAGTCTAACACAGAGATCCAAAAGAACTAATTTATTGGGGGTTAAACTGGAATGTTTTTAAATGAAATAAGTAATATGTATTTAATGTGTCTGGGGCTAGATCTTGGAGAACTGTATTGTACTGTCTGTCTTTTTTGTTTATTTGTCATTTTTAACAGTTACTAGTTTAACTAGATTTAATTTTATGGATAGTTTAATGATTGTATTTGGTGTGCATACATTTGTGTGTATTAGCTATGTCTCTTTTAACTACTGTAAACTGCCCTGAGACACAAACTAGGGAAAAGGCAGGATGCAAACTGAAAAAAATATATAAAATATAAATATAGATGATTAAACAGCAGTCCAACAGCATTTCTCCCAAGTTTGTCCAAGAGGGATATAACTACTCACTCTGGGGGAGAGAGACATATGTGTGTGTGTGTACATACATGTATATATACTGAAGCAATTAAGAAACTTAAAAATAGGTATCAAAAGCAAAACTTTCAGCTTTAGCTGCCAAAGGTGAAAAATGGGCTACATACTAGGTGGCAGTTAACAACACTATGCTATCATTGTGGATGTTGCTATTATTCTCTAAGTTGAGGTCATGTGGTGTTAAGAGTTTTTAATCTAAAAATCCAAAAATTCTCCCTTCTGTCTAAAATGTCTGAAGAGGATGGCACCAAACGAGGACAAATCAGAGAGGCTGTGAAGTTCTGAGTTGAACTGCCTGGGTACAGAAACATAAATACAAATGGCAATGGGCACAAACATGTTGCTGGTCCGTGGTATACTTTGGGGGGGGGAATAATTGCTGCTTCTTCGCATCCAACAGTCTGAGAAGGATTGCCCCTAGAGGGTGTGAAAGATGCCCTTCTCTCCTATGGCACTGAGGTTGTGTGATCCCCTACCCACTCTTCACGGCTCAACTGGTGCTGACACTGGTTTCTTTCTGGTGCCAATTTAAAATGTGGCCTTTTATTAAACTCTCTGGTACCTAATACGATTCTTCCAAAATGTACATGCTCATGGTTTTAACCTCTTTTTAATTTGTTAAATTGTTTAATGTGTTTTCAGCCTGTTTAAAACACTTGTACATTGCTTTGCATTTGTTTTAAACTGTTCACATTGTTTTTTCATTGTATGCTGCCCTGAGCTTCCACAACGTAGAACAGGAAGACACAGAACACATTCTGATAAATAAATAAATCCCTACTCAGAAGCTTCAGTGAGACTTTCTCATAAATAAAAACTCCATAGCCTATGGAAAGCCCCTAGTGATCCTCAAACATCTGATTTTTTCAGCTGCTTTTAGAACGTTCCAGCTTTGTTCTTCTCCCACTCTCCCTTTTGGTCCTCAGCTTATTTCAACTGCTGCAAACTGAATTCAAAGTACAGAAGTGATTTGCAGTTCAATAACTCAGCAGAGGGAGAGGAGAGGGCAGAATCTTGGCTTTCCCAGTAGGCTCAAGCAAAAGTTAAAGTGTTGCAGCCTCTCCTAGTTTGTGTGTTCTTCCTCGTTAACAATTTTTGCCATCTTGACCACACTTTGATGTTGCTTGAGCATGTGTGTCCCAGTTTTCATCTGTGAAACACTGGAGAATATGAAACTCACACAATGTTAAGATTTGGACCACCCACAACAGACCTGCTTTTTATTATAAAGTTGAACATTGCACAGAAAGTTGAGAAGAAAAGGAATCCATTGTTCTGGGATGTATTTCATTTAAGAGTGGCAATACAAAGCAATACTTTTCTTTAAAGGCTACAGTTTTCAAGAAAAAAAAGTCTTATGAGGCAAAGAGGGAGAGAAACAGTAGCAGAGGGATCCAAAGAGGCACCAAAACCTACTAAATCGCTTGGATGATCTCAGCCTGGTTGTCTATTTTTCAGACTCAGCATGAAGCCACCAGATGGCAAAACAAAAATGATTCCTCAAGGGTGCATGCAAGAAACACGGAAACATGCATGCGGCAAAACTGTTATTAACTTCAAAACTAGATGGAGGAGTTTGGCAGATTTGACAATAACTAAGGAAGAAACATTCAAACGCTGCCATAATCCTTTAATAAAGGGCTCAGCAGGCTGTAAACATCATCCTGCCGGAATCGAAGATTACCATTGAAAAAATAAAATGAGTGGTTTTGCAAAACAACTATCAATCCGGCACATAACTATTTAGAAGTTCCCTTGCAACAAAAGAGAAGGTGTACACAAAACAAGGCTTTCAAAGGCTACCCTAAAAATATAGGATGCAATCAATGGAAGCTTCCCTTTGTAAAACTCCACCAGGACAGATGACACAAGCACAAACTTGAACTGAAAACCCATTTTTGGGGCCGAGGTGACTTCAGAGAAATCTCTATAGGACCTGGCTTACCAAACTCACTCGCTCAATAAACAAATAAATCTTCCTAAAATGATACGGACATTAAACACAGTGATAAGCCTGTCAGCCACATGTAAAGATATCACTGCAATCAGAGCTGGTATTTTAGTATGTGAAAGAGTAAATCCAAAACTGCTCCACTTTACCACTCTTTCATAGAAAGCAAAGTTTACCAGCAGGCCTCCTGCACAGGTCCCAGGCAAGCTAAGCTAAGCTGTTGAAAAGCACAGCAGTGGTAAGTGAACAGAAAAATTTGGCATATGAAAATTTCTATCCATAGTTCAGATCTGTAGCTTCCTCCTGCCCAGTTGCCCTCCACAGCATTCCAAAGCCACTGCCTTTGGCCCAAATGGCCGAGCCACCTCTGATGGAAATCAATGAATACTTCACACATGCACGAGGATCACCTTCATATTTTATTTTAAATGGAGATGTCAAAATTGATCACACTTCAAGATACTGCTGCATTCTTACATCAGCGTCTATTGTAAGATGAAAACTGAAGAGCAAACAATAGCAGTATAACTTAGACGGATTTATCAGCTGAACTGGAGGTTTGCTGGATAAAGATCAACAGAATGGGAGAAATATTTGATTTCTCTGAGGGTGAGCTTATCCACTGAGGCCAGTAAAGCAACAGCTTGTTAGAATGCAATACACAGCCTAAATCAAAACATTATTCTCAACTAGAGTAGACTTACTTGGGAATTTATATAAGTGTAGATTTACCAGGTTACCCTGATTCAATAGGTCTACTGTAGCTGGGACTAACAAGTGGATTTAGGCCTGAGTGGATATATAGTTTAAACAAAACATGCTGGTGTATGGCATCAAACAAAGCTACAAGAACAAATTCATATTTAGACAGATTACATAAAAAGATAAAGACATTGCGGGAGTAATTAGTAATAACAGGGAACTCTACATGATATCTGTGGTCATCTATTCCCATGTGTATCAAAGGCAGAATCCACAATGTTGTGGAGCGTCACCAAACTGTGTTACCTGCCACCTGTGTAGCAGATTTGGAGCGGGAGGTCAGAGGAGTAGGCAGAGCCTGGAAAGTTTTCCGGACTCCAAAACAGCACAAGTGGAAGGATGATGGGAAATGCAATCCAAAAAAGTAAATTCTGCAAGCTCTGGGAAAGATCACCACAGCAGTGTGCCCACAAAGAGTAGAAGAATGTGTTATCAGCCACAGGGGTCTGGCACCAAAACCAGAAGCCCCTTATTCAATTTTCCTCCTCTCTAACACATAATCAAAAACTACATCGTATATTCACATCATCATGGCTTAAATCTCCATGTCCCTGAATGGCACCAGTGGTGCTACATAAATCATTACAACATCAGGACATGGGATAAACTTCCCCATTATTTACAGAGGGGGGACAGGGGAATAACTCTACTTTCTGTCTTCGGCAGCAGGTCCCACCTTCTTTTAATACATTAGTAAGTCCATGAGAATCATAAGCTGACCCTTTCACTCTCTTGAGTCATAAAGTATATAGGAAAAATAAACCCAACCAGCCACACTGTGGAGAACACATGTAAGCCGCTCCCAAAAAGTACCCCACTGGATGTATCTTCCCAAATCTAGTACGTCTTCCCCACCAGATGTCAGCTCTAGGAAAAAAGGGGATTTACTGTTAAATCTTTTCTCTCTCCACCACACAATCTTCTCTAACATGTGCTTCATGACAGCTATGTTCCACAGACCCTCACTGAATAGTTTAAAATGAAAGTAGACACTGAAGTGTTAAACACACATTGCAATTCCTGCATCGCCTATTTCAACACGCACAATTCTCCCCCACCCCATTTACCACTACAGAACAGCAAAATCCAAACCTTACATTAGACAAAATAAGAGCACATCATCAGCGTGCTGATTTGATGGTTTGCACAATGAGCACTGCTTTGATAAAAGCACAATGTTCTTCAGAGAAGAGTGGCATTTGTTGATTTAGACACTGGTAACACACTGTAAAACTCTCTCTCTCCCCTCCCACATACAGACAACTTATACACCATAAACCATTCCACACACTTATGTGAAATTTCTCAAACAGAAAGTTGTGGATAAAAATATCTAAGGCACAGAAATACCAGGCATGCAAGTCTGTATAAGAACTGTTCACCTGCACAACAGACCATAGTTGTGATATGTATTCAGATCTCCAAAATGCTACAGTAAAAAGAATTCAGAGTATGCTGTGCTGATCCACAGTAGAACTTACCTTGCCAAACTGTTCAAAGTATTGCTTTACATCTTCCACTACTGTATTAGCTGATAATCCACCTACAAATATTTTCTTTGTTCTTGTGACCATCTGTAAGAAATTAGAAAAAAAGAAAGAGAAAAGAGCATTAGCCCAGATTATTCAGAAACAATGCCTGCCATAGACATAGTTTTCAGATGCTATCCTTAATCCAGTTTACAAAAATCTCTCTTTCCATGAAAAGGAATGTACATTCAATTCAATTACACAAGGTACTGCTGTTTGGTTAAGAGTGCTTTGATGGCTGGGTTTAGGCATTCATCAACCGCAATGCCCACTGGATATTTTCTTTTAATAAGCATTTTCATTTTGAGAAGCCCTTCTCTCTCCACTCATATAAAACAAAAGTGGCAGCAAAGCATCAAACATTTCCTGCACACTGACCACCACAGTATCAAAATAAGCCCCTGATGCCAGCCATCTCCAGTGGTTGCTGTACCATTATCGACGCTTGTGCCCCAGCCCTGTTTCAAATTGCTCAGGATGTAAACTTAGGCTAATCTGATGAAGTTTTTTTCCAGGTTAAATTAGGAGACAGCACTGCCCACAAATAACAGAAATGTTATCAGTTAATAATTCGGAAATATATATATCCTGCCCCCTGGCCTTAAAAGGACTCCAAAACAGAACATGATTACAACTTCCAGAAGAACTAGACAGGCCTTCTTGAGAATACAGGATAGCTCCATTTATAAAGCATTCCAGCACAACCACCTTCCCTTCTTTAGAAAGGCAACCATGCTCAAGGATGGGGCAACACATTCTCAACAGATCTCCCGGATCTCCAAAATCATCAGCTGTTAACATCGGATGCATATGGAAACCTAGTGCTTGTATGTGAGTGGAAACATTGCATTACAAAGTTTCTGCCTTTTCCAGAAGGAGCAGATGCATTTAATTTTGATGTTGCTAACTGCCATGAATTCAACTCTGACTTATGGCAACCTTACGAACGAGAGAATTCCAAGTTACACCGTAATCAACAGCCCTGTTCAGATCTTGTAAATGCATTCAGTATGGCTTAACTTGTCAACACACACGCTGAACTTCTCCATGCCACGCTGGGGCACTTTAGAACACAACCTGGAAACCACTGACCAAGATCTTGCCAGACACACAGAATCAGATGGTTCTGCAAAACCAACAGGATGTACTACTCAAACTACTTCCTAGTGTATTTATTTTACTATTCTATTCAAATATTTATACCCTTATACTGGAAGATCTCAGGAGGCTTGCAATAAAATCAGTGGAAGTAATATATACTGGCTGAGCCTCTCCTACATGGAAATCTGAAAGCCAATTTTTTTTACCACCAGCCACTGTTTTTGCTTTCAAGGCAATGGCTGTAGTGCTTCTGATCATTTGTCTCCCAGGTTTGAGGAGCGCCACAACTGGCACCTCAGAGGCAAAAGAGAGAGAAGGAATATCTGTGCAATAGCATGAGATGTGCACTGATTCCCACCATTTCACAGATCCTCAGTCTCTCTCCAGCCTTGTGTCTCAATACACAACACAAGTAGCAAACAAATGAGATGTGAGGCTACTCCAAAAAGGTACTGTATCCTAAAATCTGGGGGGGAAATCCAAAATACAGAACACTCTTGGCCCCAAGCATTTTGGATAAGGGATACTCAGCCTCTAATAATAATTTAAAGAGACTAAAAATATAATTAATTTGTGTTAATATTATATGTTAGATGTAGGCTGATTTTGTTGCTTGTCTTTTTCATATATTTTTTCTTCTTTTCCCTCCTTTTTCTCAATGTGTTAATTTAAAAAAAATTCTTTAACACACACACACACACACACACACACACACAATTAAGTCATTTATCAGTTAAAATTACTTGCCTTGCATTCCACAGCACAGAAAAGCAGCATATAAATGCAATAGATAAAACAGCCAGGGTTTGCTTTGGGACCAAAATTATACAACACTGGACCTCCAAGAAGGGGGTATCTGATAATGAGGATCCCGTGACAGAAAAGGCCTTGTAAATCACCTACCAAGGCATCCCAAACTGTCTCAGTCCCCAAAAGGTCATATATTCCATCCAAGCAACCTCTTCACCATGCTGCAATGTTTCGACCTGACTTGAAGAGGAAAGGATAGCTTTTACCAACAGTAGGTCTCAGTTTATCCATGACAAAGGTGAACTGCTTTCCAAAGGTTTGAGGACAACGACTGTAAGGCACTCAGTCTACTGAAAGCACTGGATAAACCCAACCGAGCCTCTGAACCAACGGAACAGCACGATCAAAAAGGAACAGAAGGGGAACAACTGATGTACAACAGAAGGGGGCTTCCCTGCTGGAAAGATGGGGCCGCTTGGCTCTTCTGAGTTTAGAAGCTTCTAAAATATTGCTTTGCAAAGATTCAGTACCCACTCCTATGACAGCACCAAGCCCTTCAAGAACTTTTGATTCCCTAGCTTTTTGCGTATTTGGAAATCAGGGAAATAGCGGAAAGTGGAAAGAGTAATAAAGAATCCATCCCAAATCACACACGATTTATAAGAAAAAACTTAATAGGTGTCAAAAACAACCCAGAGTGGCTTTTGGCCATGACAGCCAATGTGTTGTGACTTGCGCTGCGTGCAGGAGCATTCTGTTACTCTGAGGATCAATTAAAAACTAATTTTAGTGAGACTGTCTTGTGTGCGGCTTAGGCAGCTCAGAGTGGGAGGCATTCAGGAGGAGAAGCCAACAAGGGAGAAATTATTCTTTGGCTGCAAACACCGCCGCTGGAAGACATTAGCTTGAACATGCAACACCTTACAACAGGGACCTGCACAGTTCCCTGAGTCAAATGAGGGCATACGCAGGGCAAGAGGACAAAGAGCTCCTTCGATTCTGCACCCAAGAGCTTCAGGCCCTTTGGCTCCCCAAAGGAAGGGGACTCACACCATTATCACTAACCGTCAGCACTCGGGTTTCAGTCCAGCTCCAGAAGACAACTCTACATGTTTCATTTACTTCAGAATGCAAAATAGCCATTGGGAGAGACCAACTCAGAACTACTTTTCTAGCACGCAAAAAGACCTTTTCAGTTCACCCTCTCAGCACTTCAGCTGAGGGAGATGACAGCTAGGTACAGAACAGCAGAGGAACTACCCAGTATACACCACCAAGCTTTCCCCCTGCCACCCCACTGGTTTTTAAAGAAGCCACGACAGAACCCCTATTCCAGGCTGGTCCCGCAGTTCCAGCCCTTGGACTCTCATTACATACCGTGCCCTTTTGCCCTCAAGGTCCCTCCCCTGAATTTGACATATCCCAGACAAAATGCCTTGTTGATCCGTGGGTTCAGTGTGGTAAAGTGTGGCCAATCTTCTTTGTTAATTATTGAATGAAAACATCCAGATAAAGACGTAAAGAGTGAAAACAGTGAAGATTTATTGTAACAAATAAAAAAAACATTTAGCATTATCCTTCTTCCATACCCAGTACATGGTAACATATCAGTTTCAAGCAAAACAATATTTCCCCTTGAATTTCCTCTGTATTCTCAGCTCCCTAAAACACCATACAGATTTTCCCCATTCCTTTCTCCCTGACTGGCCTTCACTCTGTTGCTGACTGCCCTAACTCTTTTACAACTGGGCCAAAACTCATTTCCACACTACACTGTTACAGTGCTATTATTCCACTTTCAACATCCTCTGGAACCCTGGGGTTTGCAGTATAGGGAGGGGCACTGAGAATTCTCGGCCAGAGAGCTCTTGGGCCTCAGGAAACTACAAACCCCAGAATTCCATAGGAGGTTGCAAGTGGAATAATAGCACCGTAACAGTGTGGTGTGGAAATGGCCTAGGGTATATCCTCCCTACCACCACTCCATAGGCCTGTCCTCACAGCACTCCACGAACTGTGATTAGCCAGTTCTATTTAGGCCAAATGAAAATCAGAAACACCCTGCTTACCAGACAGAGCAACAATGTTTTAATACATTACTTTCAACTTTGGGGAAATGGGTGGTAGAGAGAAATCTTGACTTCAAAAACCCAGCCCAGCCATTGTTATCCCAGGAGAACTGCCTGCATCAACTGGTCTACAGATTTCATCTGTTTTTCCTGAAACTATTACAGCATTAAGTACGTGTCCACTTTGCTTCTATCATAACACTAAGAATGGAATCTGAATAACAGGACAAAGTGCGCCACTGGGCAGAAAGTGCAGGGGGAAATTTATCACTCTGGCAACAACCAAGCTGAGGCTGGGAAGATCCAAGGGTAGTTATGATCAGGAGACCGCAATATCCACGGCCACACCCTGTTTCTTCAACTGAAGTGGGAAAGGCAGACCTGATATCACAAGCTGCTGGGTCTAGAACCAGGAAGCTGTGGCTCTGTGCGTGATTTACCCGTCTGGCTTTACCAGCAAGCAGTGGAGGCAAAATCCAGGCATTGTCAGTGGGGCAGCTGCATATCCATGCAGTCCAAATCCCCCACATCCCCTCAATGCACACACAAAACTGGGGAGGGGGGACACTGCACTAACCTTAAGGGCTGGCACTGCAAATTCACACACGCAAACACACGCACCACTCATGAACAAATAAAATGCTGGTATTTCCACTTCTTACCAAGAATCCTGTCTCTTTCTCAGTGAGTTGTCTTTTTTTTAAATAAAACTGGGTGGCATTCTTAGTTATTCAGCTTTTAAGATAATGTTTATTTTTTATCAAATAATTAAATAAATAATTTTTAATCATTTTAACCTTATTTACAAACTACCACGACGCTATCAAAAAAGAATGAAAACAGGAGGAAAACAAAAACAAACAAGCAGCAGAACTAAGCAACAGAAGCATTGCTTTGAAGTTTAGCTCTACCTCAATATCCCTATCGTTGCTTTCAATACACTAAAAAGCCAAGATCTGAAAGCCGATGTGATGATGGACCATACAACAATTCTCACTCAGTTACGGATGAAATAAATGGAAACCAAACATGTATGCTTTGAGTTCCCACTAACTATTATTTGAGCTCCCATTAACTATGAGGTAGGAAGATGTCCAAAGACCCTGGTCCCTGAGCATGTGCAGACAGCCTTTCAAAAATTAGTTCCAGTGCCAGCTTCAAAGCTGGAAAGGCCTTTGGGCTATCCAGCTGACATTTCTCGGGAAGCCCCAAAAACCAGAACCTTCTTGCAAAACAAACACTGCTCCTACCTATATATTCTTGGAAGAAATACTGAACTAGGGATGTCAGCAAGCACCACTGGGCAAGACAATAAAGGAAATGCACATTGAGATGAGGAACCATTTTTAAAATACTTTTATATCTACACTGCATTTGGATCCTCCCTTATTCCCCCCCCCAAAAAAAAGAATCCTAGGTGAGCATGGAACAAATTAAACCCCAGTCCAATTTCAAATCCTACTGAAAAATGGTTGGATTGGATACTGCCCCCCCATGCCCATCCCAACCATCTTTCAGCAACTTAATTCGCTCTCTTTTAAATAAAATCACCTTAAAACCGAGCAGCGTTAAAATTCAATTATTCCTCTTCTGGCTGCAATCCACGGCTCTACAATTGAAGTCCAAGCATATATTTTGCTGTAGAAAATTGTCATTTACAAATAAGAACTGGCTGAGACAGCCTTGTAACTAAACCATTTGCAGGCCTGTCAGGGGCCTTTTGCATGCCAGCGTTTGATTTAATACGGGCCAAGCATTTGGTGTCATAGGGAAAGGGGGTGGAGGGACAAGGGGAAGAAATGAGGAGGCAATTATTCTAGGTTAAAAAAAATTGCAATTTGATATGCAATGTCTGGGGAGGGAAAAGAAGACAAGGAAGAAAAGCAGCTTCTTTTCAGGAAGGAAGGTAGAAAGGGGGAAAAAGATCACTTTGCTTCAGTGGCTTTGGTCAAAGAAATATTGGTAATGACAAGGAAATGCACAGCAACAAGGTTTTAATGTTTGGAGATGCATTGCAAGGCAGGAAATTGTTCCAGAAGGCAGCTCTTTGGTGAAAAAATAAAGCACAAAATTAAGTCTCACCATGGCAATCTGTGTCTTCCTGAAAAGACAGTTCAACTGCTTTGTTATACATGTTCCCCTCCTTGAGAGAATACAAGTGATTTGTTGCCTTAGTGATTCTTTCCACCATAACAGGCTTAAGCAGATGTCATTGCCCTCCTTCTCCCACTCCCCTCGCACACTTCCCAACATTTCAGAGATGAAAACCAGGAAATGTATGGCCAAGAAACAACAGACTATGGACAAAATGACAAAAGTTACTGAAGAGGAAGAACATATAAGCTATGAGAGGCTGCAGAAGTTTGCTTTCACATGAGCCTCTCCTCTCCCCTGTGTTGAGTTAATTGAATGTAAACCACTTTTGTATTTGGAAAGCCATTTTTCAGCAACTGAAGAAAGCTGAGGCCTAAGAGGGAAAGTGGGAGAAGGAAAGACAAACCGGGACATTTCAACAGCAGATGAAAAAGTGGGACAACACTCATCAGGACTGCTCCTGCTAAATTGGGACAGGAGGGTATGCCACTACAGCAACCTACTATCTCAGCCCTGAAGGGGTTCAGAACAGACATGGAAAACACATTCAGTCTGACCAAGATTTTAAAGAAATTTAACTGGCCGTGCAAAATTGTCAATCAAAGCATACAATCACCTTTCCCATGACTTTGGAAGGATACCATGATCATAAAATTCCATTTGCTTTTTCTTGTTTTCAGATCACACGTAACTAAAAATGCATGCATTTGAAAAAAAATGTGCACAAATATGATTTCGTCAATGAGGAACATGTGCAAAAACTACACACACTGGGACTGAGTGGTAATATAGTCACACATTTCTGTATTAGAAGCCATTCAAAAAAGAAAAAAAGGCTCACAACTTCCAAGACAGAATTTGGATGTGGTGACATGCTGAGAAACACACTAAAAATAAAAGTAAGGAAAAGTAAATGTTCACACTCCTATCAGTTCAAGCCTTTTGAGTTTGCTAGAGGTAGAAGGGTACATCCAGTGGAGAGTGGGGAGTTTATAATGGTGGCAGTTTTTAAAATAATTAAATAAAGGGCAATACAAGGGCAGTCATCTTTAATCCCCATAGTTTTTAGAAACTTGACTCTTAAACTTGAGGAGGAGTTCCCTTAATTCTGCTGCTAAATGTACACTGTAGGATCTTGGTCATAGTCTACTAAAAATTTATAAGGCACATATTGCCTTTTTGCTGTGAAGAGATGCCATCAGGATATTCAGACGCCCAAACAGTGCCCACTCACACCAGCTGGGGAAAACATTTAGTCACTGCATTCAAGACATTGCCTAAGACCAGACTTGAGAACACAATGCCAGCAGAATCGGGACCTTCTTCCCCTCCCATTCTCACTGTAGCACCAAAATCTAATCTAGATGGTTTCCCAGACCTCCAGCAAAGGGTGTTTGGGGGATGCTATGGAGGAAGCCGAAGGAAGAAAGGGGTCACCAATTCTAGCAGCAGCAGTGGGATCCAGTAGAAGGGCACCATGGCATCTTGTCATCAATTTCTGCCTTCAGCTTTCCCTCGCAGTAAGCTGCTTCATCATATTACTGGAAACTCCACCCTGGTCAAAGACATGGAATCATAGGGCAGTTGGCAGTCATTTACAACACCCTTGCCCAACATGATACTCTTCAGATATTTTCAAGATGCTGATATCACCCATGCTTGCAGTGACTGGTCCATGACTATTTCTTTTAGCTAAGCATCCCCAAAAACGATCCCAACAGTTCTCACAGGAAGCTGACGAATCAGAATGTACAAAGTAAGAGATGCAGCAAAGTGCATCTGTTGACTATGTTCCAGTTTGGGTATTTTAAACAATCAATATGATAGTTTTATTGGCACATAGAATTTTCCCATTAAAAATATTAACTCAGATCTTAGGATTAAGAGAAAGAAGTTGGGAGAGCTGAGAATGGTTGGACAAACTGGGGTTCTGATTCAGTGTTGTTAGTATTTTAAGT
The DNA here is from genome assembly GCA_948472985.1 of Iguana delicatissima. Lineage (NCBI taxonomy): Eukaryota > Metazoa > Chordata > Lepidosauria > Squamata > Iguanidae > Iguana > Iguana delicatissima. The sequence goes on from CAOKZL010000007.1 coordinate 858,960, forward strand.
TATAGTCAGCCCTCTGTATTTGATAGAGTTAGGGCACAGGGTCCCGCAAAAGTGGAAGAACAGCAAATATCAAAATGTGTGTTTGTGTCTTTTGGAAGGGGGACAAGGCATGGTGGGGAGAATGGGCCCTGGGAAAAGAAAGGGAGGAGGCAATTTGATATGCCCATTGTTGGGAACACATAGGTAATGACATTTTAGTGCAATCCAGTTACACCTAACTCTTAATAATGATTTGAATAACAAGGGTTACACTTGCTTACAGTCTACCCTCTCTACTCAGTTTTTTACATCCAGGAGGCTAGCAAAGATGCCCTGTGTTCTCCTGGTCCTGTCTTGGAAGGCATCCGAGCCTCACTGTGTTGCCTAATAGGTGATCCATGCCTGTTGGTTGCTTACCTCAGGATGGGTTAAAGCTTGTGGCATGAGCAGGTGGGGTCTCTTCTGATACAGAAGGTGTGACAGGGGCAGTGCTGCTAATGACTTGGGGAGCCGTGGTCACTGGGCTTCTTTCTAGCCCCCTTCTGATTGAAGCTGGTTCCAATACAGAAATGCCAAAATAAGTTTAGAAAATAATGTTTCAGAGATTTTTAAGTAGCACTGAGAAATGGTGAACTGTGGAAGTATGGGTCAGGTAGAGTGCACTGATTTTGAGCATGGGTCAATTTATTCATCTCTTTTTAAGTATTACAGCCATTCAAGGTACACATGGAAGATACTAACACCATGGGAAGAACTGTCCCAAGGACTCGCTCTTGGAATTTTCTAATATTTATGTTAAAACATAAATTGCATGGTATTGTTCAATGCAGCCACTGGAATGCTGAAGATGTTGTGATTTTTTATAATATAATTTTAAGTGAAACAAAATAATTAACTGTTAGGAATTGTTTGGTGTCATTTTGATATAGAGGGGAAATGCTAATGCAGCCATGGATGCGAAGTCCAGTCTCATTTGAAGGAATCCTGCCTATTACTGAATAGTGGGCTCTATAAGCACAATCTGTGACTCTTGTAGAGCCAACATGAGACAGCCTGAAGTTTGATCTTAAAATACTAGGCTTTTTAATCACCGAATTTTTATGTAGCATCTGTATGGAGAATGTGACACAGCAGTCTTCTAATCAGACTAAGCTGGTTGGGAAAAAAAATTAACAACAAACATTAACCTGATTGGGAACTGGGGATGAATAAGGTATCTGCACACTTTGCTCATTTGCTGCCATTCACAGAACTGAGATGACCTCAAGCCTTCTCAGATTCAGATTCAAACTTCTTGTAAGGTTTGACTCTCCAGAAAAGAGACAGGAGATTACAGAGAGAGCCCCAAGGACTTCTGAGCTTGAAGGACACAAGGGTGGGAAAACTTAGGAATTGGCGGCGTCTCTTCTCTGTAAAGCATGACATTCACATGGCTTTCTCTTCCCAGGCGCTTCAATTTGACAGGGTTTGTTTGGAGAACTAAAAAGGTGTAAAGTGCTTTAATCTGCATCACAAATTGCCAAAATTAATTGAAACTTCAGAGGAAACTAATTAGACCCAAAGCTAAAAATGTTCCTCAGAGTGCTTTCCCTCCACGCAGATCATAAATATACAGATAGTTAGATAGATATTAGTGGGAAATATTCTGCTTCATTCACCTAATCTCTTACTTCTGACATTTCATCATTCATGGTTGCTCATATCTGCTAAAATTTATAGGAGTTGGGCGGGAACATGGAAGGAGGAAGGGAGCAGAATTCACCATCTATATATATGCCAAGTTACATCTCATAATCCATTGTGCTCTGCATTCAGAAGACAACGTATGGCTGATTAAAACACTAGTTGTCTAATGGGAAAAGTGAGCTTGTAACTGATTTCCTAGTACTCTGCGGCAGAATACAAAGAGAGAGGAACAAAGTATCTGCACATCTGAAATTCCTTCACCTTGATTTAAAAGGTTACTTAACAGTGAGCAGCTACTTGAGATGTTCCGCACTGAGCAGAAGGGTGAACCTGATGGTCTGTGAGATCCTTTCCAATCCTGTGATTCAGTCCAGTTCTCTAAACATTATGGAGGCCTCGCCAGAGTAAATAAGCACCCTGAGTTCACTGAACCACATACTACTATAAAACTATCTAGTTTCTTTCAACAGGAGTGTCCCACATGTGCTATCAGACACAAGGTCAACGTCCCCTGCGATCTCTTCCAGCTCTATGAATCTATAATTCTATGATTCTTAATTGATTATAGGTCATCCTTGCATTCCATTTGAATTTGAAGCACCAAGTCCTTTAGAAACTCTCCAGTCAGGATCCAATGATGTACTTCCACTGGTTCCTGCAGCTTACCCCATAACTGGTAAGTAGCCTTCCCTCAGCAGCTCCCTAGGCTCCTGAGAAACTTGCCTTGGTTTGGGGAACCTTCTGCAGTGGCATGGAAGACTATAATTCCTCCACTTTTGCAAGGGTTTGGGGTGCAGAACCCTTGCAAAAATGGAAAAAACAGGAATAACTCCCCCTGTGATTCCCCCTCTCATTCCCTTCTGGGGCTCCCCACTCCTATTGCCTTGCCTTTTGTGTGCTGGGACCAGAGGCAAAGGAATGGGGGGGGGAGCTCCAGAGGGTAGAAAGAAGGCTTGTGCACACCTCCCCTCCCCTCATTACCTTGCCTTTTGCCTTGGTGAGTCCTCAGTTCTGGGGCCAAAGGTAAGGAAATGAGAGGGAGAAGCGCCAGAGGAAGAAGGAAGGCGTGTGCATGTCTCTCCCCACATTCCTTTCCTTCTCTGTGCCTGGCAACACACAAAGGAATAAGAGGAGAATGGGGGGGTACACATGCATCTCACAAATAATCAAATTCATGAAAATCAAACCTGCAGATTTGCAGGGAGGACTGTAGCAGGAAAGAAACAAAGACAAAGTCTGCTGGCATCAGACACTGAAGGACTTTGATAGATCTTAGCTTCTACCTTCTTGCAGAGGCTAAGAAAACAAAAAGCAGGAAACTAAATCCAACAGCAAAACTATAAAAAAAGATAACAATCCTGGTTGTTGTCGCTGCATGTCTTCAAGTATTTTTCAACATATGACACCTCTAAAACAAACCTATCACAGATTTCCTTGGCATGGCTTGTTCAGAGGAAGTTTGTCATTGCCTTCCTCTGAGGCTGAGAAAGTGTTACTTTCCCAAAGTGGGGATTTGAACCTTGGTCTTCCAGATGCCAACACTACACAAAAATAAAATGATCTGTAAAAGGCATTTTCAAACAGCCACACTGTAGCCGCTCTAGGGAAAATTAACATGGCTAACTTCCTATATACAGTAACAACAAACAAACAAACAAACAAGATGTTTGACCAGATTTGTTTGACCAGATTTGGTCTTCTTGAGTGAAACCAAAGGGGCTCCCTTGTGAGGAATATATTACAACAGAACCTTAATCCTCACAGTTCTTAAACAGCTCAGATAAAAGAACGCCATGTCTTTCAGCCCAATTTGCCAAATAACAAAAGATCACTCATGTAACCTTGGTGTCACCTACAAAATAAGCAAACAGTAATTAAAATGTGTTCACAATTATTGAAGATTACAATTACAAACCAATCTGAACTGCAGAAGAGCCTGACTGTGGGAAAATACGCTAATAACTGGCAGACAAGATGGCTTACACATTTGATTTACACTTCTGCTGATCACAGCAACCTCAGGTACAAATCAGACGCTCGTGCCCTTAAAAGGTACCTATTAAAAAGATGTAGAAGAATGACTAATCCTATAAAACTTAACATGATCCTGCTATAAAAAGACTTGATTTAAGAGAATAAAAGACACAACACACAAAAAAATCCTTCTGCAATTCAGGCTGATTTGTGAAAATAGGTTTTTTTAAACCTAGGGTATTTTGGTAACTCTCATTTATGCTTTTTCTGGTTTTTCTTTTACAGATATGTTTAAAATTCCAACTGTTTGTTACTCATCTCGTATTTAAGGATATTGCATGAGTATTCTAGTGGAGAGTTTGGGGTTTTGGGGGGTATGTGAGAACAATATTATCTTTATATCCTTTATCTATTTCTGCTTCCTTTTAGGTGGCACCACAGTCACACTTTTGACAACTTGGATTGAAAGTTACAGTATTACTTTTTATGTACTACATGCGAACTGGGAATATTAATATGCTTTTAAACCACTCAAGCAGGCCAACTGCAGTCAAAACTTGTCTTGCTAGCCATGAATGGTTAGGTATCACCCATACTTATTTGCCCTTTAAGGGTTATAGTGCATTTTTAATTTTTTGTTATTACAAAATAAGTTTCATGGATTTCTATACCATTGCATAATCTGTAGTTCTCTATATTTCAATGCAGCATATATTCCAGTTTATTGGTAGAGCTTGAAAGCAGTCGGCTACTTTTTAGAGACAAGACACTAGAGAGTTTACTTTGTAAAACAAGTAAGGGTAACAGCAATGAGGCCAGGGAATTATAAATGCAACTAATGACCTTTTGAAGTTAACTTTTCAGTCTCTGCATATTAGAACTGCTTATTTGTTTATCTTCTCCTTTGTGCCCTCAGACCATCTTGGGGTTGGTGGGTTTCTCCACTGGTAACTCCTTGTGTCTGTTTTCCTCAGCCTGTGCTACTACCATCACTGGCCCTACAGATCTCTGTTTCCAGAAGAGGCTCCTGACATCTTCCAAAGTGCTTCTTCCAAACTGGTCCTCCTTCTTCCCTATACCATTCTGGACTCACTCACTTTGCTTGAACGTTCATTGCACTCAATCCACCACCGCTTCTCCCTGAGGGAGCACAAGCTCAATAGTATGCAGGTGGTCTCTAGTTCAGTCCCCAGTGTCTCCAGTTAAAATAACCAGGTAGTTGACAATGATTCCCTCTGTGCCTAAAACTCTGAAGAATGATGGTTGGACAGAGGAGACAACACGAGGCTAGAAAAACCAAGAATGTGGTCCTTTCTGCACTACACTGTTATAGTGCTATTATTCTACCTTCAACATCCTATGGAATTCTGGAATTTGCAATTTAGAGAGGGGCCTTTAGAATTCTCTCTCCCAGAGAGCTCTTGGACCTCAGTAAACTACAAACCCCAGGGGGTTGAAAATGGAATAAAAGCACTTTAACAGTGTACTGTGAAAAGGCCCTGTGTCTCCATGTAGTAGAGCAAAATCCTAGTGTCATTTTTTCATCCAGTCCATCCCTTTTCCTTACAGTGAGGTGGGGGAACCAGAGCACTTCAGATGTGCTGCAGGATATTTCCAACTAGCCGTTCTTTCAGCGTAAAGAATGCTGAGGGTTGCAGCTCAGTATTTTTTGGAGAACCACATTTTGTCTAGTGATCTCTCCCAAACAAAAGCACGGCTGACCTGAACAGCATGGCAGCCGGACACATTAAACTTCCAGCTGCTCCTAATCATTAAAGTGGCACAGGCCAACCAGTGTTTCAGAACGGCTCTGTCCAATCAGTGATGCCACTGTTCTTGTTGCTAAGAGTCCAAAGCCTCTCTGAAGTCTGGGAAACTTCCAAAGGGAAGCAAAGAACGAAGGAAGGGGGGCTGGGAAGAGAAATAGCAACGTTTAAAGCAATTTACCTCCCCGTCAAACTACTCCAGCTGATTTCTCAAAAGAAGAAAAAAAACCCAAACCTGAACAAATGGAAAAACTTTAACCCTTAGCCTTGATTAATTTCATCTACATAATACAGATGCTCGTAGCAATCAGCCACTGATGAGCAAGTCTTCCCTTAATCGCCCGAGAGAAACCGATGTCTGTGCAACACTCCAATTGGTTTTTTCCACAAGGATGAGCTTTCATCTGAAGAGACCCCGATGAGCACTCAGAAAGGCCCCCAAGTTATGCTCCTAACTGACTGACTGACTGACTGCCTTCTTTTCTACTGGCATTTTTTCACAAACAGGATTGGCCAGAATGTGATCCTTCTGTCTCTTTGAGGTCTAGAAAAATCTGTCAGGGTTTGCCTCTGTGCAGGTCCCAAAGGTGTGACCTCAGAGCTGGCCCACAACATAGTGCCGTCTGGGCCAAAATATAAAATGGCACCATCTCTCATTGATGAGACTGGTGGATGAATTTTACCGCACCACTAGTGATGGGAGAGCTTCCTCCACTACACCTGAGGGCAGCAGTCCAGTGAAAGGGGAAAACACCATAGCTCATAGAAGGCACACAACTCCTTCTCCTACAGCATCTTGCTCCCACTCTATACCCTACATCTGCTACCAGTGGTGGCTGTTTCACTCTGACAAATGGTAAGGTCAGCTTTCACGGGATCTCCCAAGAGAAAGAAGAGCCAGAATTCCCACACTGCCAGCTAGCAACCCTGAGGAACCAAGCTCATCCCGTCCAGCCCTTGAACCACCTCAGCATTTGAAGCAGATTCCATGCCTATTACCAAAGCTTCTGGTCTGATACCAGAACAAGAGCAGAGAGGAAGACAAGCCAAGCAAGAACTTCAGGATTGCTGGAAAATTGCCTAGCCTGTGACATGAGATTACTCTTTTTATGATGGGATCAGGGACTAGAAGGAGTGAAGACTGAGAGCGCCATCCAGTTCCTATAGAAATTCCCAGTTTGAGACTGGTCACAGCTGATACATCAGCTCCCCAGGCACTTTGGCAAGCTCCAAGCTCCTTTGTGTGGCTAATCAGACTCCAGTTTTGTTCCCAGAGAAAATGGGCAGCATCCAAGATCTGAATAAGAAGAGCAGACTAGACAGAAAACAGGACTGCCACAGCAAACCTTTCCACAAAGAGTTGGTTCAGACTCAATGGATAACCTGAGACTCCATGGTGAGCAACACTACACAGCACCCCTTGAGCAGTACCAGAACCAACCACCTCCATGGGGCCCACCACTGGAAGTCTGCCTTAGGCCCTGTTTAAAAAAGGAATAGTCAATATATCATTGAAAACCAAAGTCAGGATCATCCATGCCATAGTTCTTCTGATTTCTATGTATGGTTGAGAAAGCTGGACAGTGAAGAAAATGAACAGAAGGATAATCATCTCATTTGACACGCGGTGCTGGGAGAAAGTTCTGCAAATATGACGCACTGCCAAAATACCATGGGCCTTAGAGCAAATCAAGTGTGAATTCCGCCTTGAAGCCAAAATGACTAAACTGAGACTGTTGTACTTTGGACATGTGAAATGATATGACTTATTTAAAAGGCAATTCCTGGTAAAGTGGGAAGTACTGGGAAAGGAGGAAGGCTGTGTTACTCTGGAGCATTGTGGGAAAGGCCTCTTGTGTGGATGTAGAACAACAGCAGTGAAGAGTGAAAGAGTAGCACGCTGTCTTCTTCCTGATATGCTACTGTTCTACATATGAGATTCCAAGAAATCCTGATTCAAAAAAAGCATTCAGATTGGACTTCCCATTTACACCATGATGTGGCACAGTTCCTAAGGGCCATACTCTAACCTTTTCCTAGCCATTTGAAATCAGACTGGTTATTTATGCTTCTTTTTCAACGAAGCAGATTTTTTCCTCTCCACACTTCACAAATATGGCCCCATAAATCCTCCCAGCAAGGAAGTCCAGCTTTCAGAAAATGGGGTGGAAAGCAGGGAGGGTGGGGGTGATGGCAGCTAAAATGCCACCAATCAAAACAGCACTCAAGTCCTGCTGTAACATAACTAAATGTGCAGTGTTACAGATGCTATATAGCTACCAATGTCAGTTCAATTTAGATCATTTTTACAAACCCAGCAAGAAATATCCCCCCACTGCTAGGAACCATGCTAACAGGTCCTTTGGAGCAATTCTTTATCGAAGCTTAGACACTGCCAAGAGAAAACAAACAACTTCCAAACAGAAACTTCAAAAGATTTGTTTTTCAGCACTGTATACCACTGATACAAGGAGGTGGATGAACAGATGTCTCATGTTCTGAGCTGGCCTACCAATTTGAAACTGCCTGCACAGAAGGTTAGAAAATAGCACAAACATCATCACTTCCACTACACAACTACTACAGTTATGCACAAGAAATAAGTCAAATACTTGACCTGCAACACCAACAGGCTGAAGGACTTTGGTGAACTAGATGGCAAGCTGACAAACAATGGCAATATGAGCCATGAAGAATTATTAGTCGATGCCTTAGGTGGGTGAAGAGAGTTGGAAGGTATTTGAGGACAGAGCCGTGCATGCTATGTCCAGAGGTCTTTCACACTACTCTTCTCTTGCTCTATGATTGTACTTTAATTGTCATGGTTACATCCTACAGAATCCAAATTCTGTAGGATGTAACCGTCTACATGCTGTAGTTCGTAAAGCTGACCCTGGTGCTTTATCGAACTACAGAATCCAAATTCTGTAGTTCGGTAAAGCACCAGGGTCAGCTCTGGTTAGTACTTAGATGGGAGACTATGAATGAATATCAGATGCTTTAGACTACATTTCAGAGGAAGGAACTGGCAAAACCACCGCTGAATATTCCTTAAGAAAACACTATTAAATTCATGCATATGCCATAAGTTGGCAGGCGACTTGTGGGCATCCACCCATACAAGGCATCCCCATGTCAAAAAACATCCCCATGTAAATAGTCCAAAACTGAAAGATTTCTCTATCCAGGCCCTGGGCACTGACAGTTTAACTTCAGAATATCTGGCTGTGAATCCTTGGATCATCAACCATGTTTAAAGTTGCCACCTCTCCACCCTCGAGACCCTTTTACCTCTAATGTGTATCTGATGGATGGGGACAATGTGACTTTCTCCACATTGGAAATAAAGTGTTTTTAGTGAATTTTACCACAATAGAGATGAATTTCATTTCAGTTTGTTATAGGGGAAAAAACACAAAAATTGACAAATTTCTTCATATTCAGAAGAGAAAGAATCTAATTTTTTAAAAAACTGGTTGAAGGAAAAAATCTATTTGCATGCAGGGTTTTCCCATCTCTCAGTTTCCTAACATAATGTGCTGTTATCAAAGGAGGCACAATGTGGTGTCCCATCATCCATGTTGAAGACGTTTTCCAGTCCAGTCAGTTTTTGTACAGAGAATAGCATGGGGGGGGGGTGTTTTTATATTTTGCTTCAAACAGTAAATGTCTTCAGCCAGTCTTTCAAGAGGGCATCCCAGAGTTTCAGCTTATATGGCTTGTGTTCAGGTCACTTAAAGGACTGTATCTCCCTTTATGAGCCCATTAGAGTGCTACGATCCTAAGAAGAGATCCTCCTTTCTTCCCCATTCTATTCTCAGGCCATTTGGTGGGAAAAAGGGAGCGGGTCTTCCCCCTGGCTAATTCCAGACTTCACAACTCCTTCCCATAACAAAGCTAGGATGGTTCCCTCCTGGCTCTCCTTCCAACAGCAAGTTAAAACATTTTTATTCTGCTAGGCTTTTAGAAACTGATTGTAACAGGCTTTTAATGGTATGCTGCAGTCTTTTGTTGATATTTTTTTAATATTGCCTTTTAACAAATCTTACTTTTTTTCACTTTACAAATTGTTTAATTGTTTTTAAAATAACCTCTATATTTATATTGAAGGTTTGTACAGTTTTTAATATGTACTGTTTTTTAATAAGTTGTAAGCTGCCTTGAGTTCCATTACTGGGAAAGGGAAGGGATATAAATGAACAGAAATGAAATAAATAAATAAAACATACATGACTAAAGTTGAAGCTCTCCCTCCCCCATTTCCTTACTTCTTTGTTTCAAGGTGACTTCTGAAGCCTTAAGTGGTTGACCCTGAAGAGCATCTTTGCCCATAGCAAACCTGCCTTGGCCACTGTGTCATCCGCCGGAGCCCTGTTTCAACGCCATCCTTGACAGCGAGGGGACAAAGTGTCCTTTGGACTCTGATGCTCCAGTGACCTCCGTTGCCAGAACTGGCTGGTGCCCAAATTACTTTCTTTCAGAAGCCAGTCAAAAATCTTGTTAGTCACCCAGACTGAAGCTTTGTTTTTCCTCTGCCAGTGTTTCTAATTAACTGTTACACTGTCTTATTTATTTTCATAAATAGCCCTGAAATATAGTGTTATGAAGGCTGATAGTTTTTTAAAAATACCCACACTTCTGGGAGATCTTTGGGAGGGTAACTTTTTTATTTTATTTTTTAAATTGTGAGAGGATATTGTATGAAAAGGCAGACATATAGGTAGCATCAAACTACATCACACATGCCGGACTACATAGGACTTTAATGTGACCCAGGAGGACTGTTCAGAAGAAGCTGCTGGATCACAAAAAAGGTCCAGGTTGGCCAACAAATGGGATCTGAAACACAGGTAGGCAATAATCCTCCAAAACCACATACATGCTGTAATATCCTCCTTAAATGCTACCCTTAGTAGCACATTTAGTAGTACCCGTTAGTGGCTACTTTCAGAAGTCTCATGCATGCCCAAAGCCACTTGAAATAAGGCACTGGGGGGTGGGATGGGGGGCTAATCCAATCCGACCTGTGCAATTTTTCTAGATCACAGGCTAATCATTATGTACCAGCAGTCATCTACCAGATCTTGTTACAATTACTAGAATATACCCAAGTAAATATTTACTCAAAACATGTGCTTGGGTTCTGAACTATGGAGCACAAACCACAGTGTGGCACAGTAACATGTCCATTAAAAAAAAGGAAACCTCTATTTTGCACAAGCATACTTCTATCAGATCAGTTGAGATGTAACTGAAACCATGGCTTCTTGTTCCATGAAGGCACTATACTGAGCACTGGGTTCCCATGCACACCTCTCCTTTTGGCTTTTGCACCTGTGGAAAAGGACACAGGATGCTCCACCTTCTGGCATCTCCATGGCATCCGAACCCAGAGAACTGTGGCTTGTTGGAATGCTGGTTTCAGAAACCAGCTTTACAGTTTGATCCTGGCTAAACCTCACTTAATCATGGATTAAACCTCCACTGTTCCCCAGCTTTACATGTCACATCCATTTTTGGATGCTTTTTCACAGGTATGAAAAAGATAGAGAAGAAAGTGCAAGTACCTGAGACAGAGTTTGCTCACTTAGAAACCATGATTTCCCATTACATCTGAATGGATCTCTACTTGAAAGCACGCATGAGTTTGTACACTTAGCTTTCCCTTCAAAGCCTATTAAGAGAGTCTCCCAATGCTGGAAGATTTATTGCTCTGCACTGTAACTGCTGCACATCGCTTTGTTTGTTAATTGCGATTAGCTTTGCCTGCAGAAGAGTAGGTGTCTAATAAATCAGTTATCTCCAGGATGAATTGATTTTAAAAGTTGTTAGTTTTGTAAACTGAAGTATTTGGTAACAGTGAACACTTAAAAGAAAATTTAAATCCCCCCCAAGTCTTCTGTTTATATGCTCGTACTAGATTTTTTCTGTTTAGGCTTTAAGAGGCTGTCACTAACTGTGGCATTTTCTGGAAACAAACCATGAAAATGAAGAGCAACAAGAATACAAAGTGACAGCTTGAAGATAAAGATTCTCTATATAAACACTAGGAAGAACTGCAGCTGGCCTGAGACACTGAGTAGGATGTTTTTCAGCAATGGCAATAAACCATGGTTCAGCTAGTCAAACTATGGTTTATATGTACTTGTAAACTTGGCTGTGCTCACTAAACATGGTTTGTTTGGGGGTTGACAAACAATCATAAATTACCATTTGCTTCTCATTGCAGTCTTCAGTCTGCTGGCAGTTCTTAAGGATGCTCATATGTGGCGGCAGGATGGGTTTCTGATTATATTGGAATTTAAAACTGACACCATAGGGTCTCAGAAGACATTAGCAATGTTTGACAGATGGAATCACAGAGCAGAAAGGCATCCCAAGGGCCATTTAGTCTAACCTCTGTCAGTACAGGAATCAACTGCATATAAGCAGAGAGTGTTCTAAATACCACTGCCTAGTAGGTACAGTACACTTATGTTTAAAATTAAAATTGGAGACATGACTCACATTTATGTCAAAACATGTACAGGTAGGATCTACCATAAAAAGACAAGCCCATTCTGCTTCTGAGTGAGCCACTGCTTGTGATGAGAAGGAAAAGGAGAAAAGCCTAGAACTATGAGTAATGCAGATAGGCAATCATTAGTTTTCTTCCTGTGTAGTGTGTAATTTAGGATCAAATGAATGGTCCAATCACACACAATAGAGATGCAGCAGAATTAACCTCCCTGAATGGAACTGGTCAGAATAAGACAGTAAGACTGCTGTAGAGAATTGTGCTACATGAGATCGGTTCTCCGTGACCGAGAGGTCCTAGCACTAGCCCACGGCACCCTCAGGCAGTTTCTGGGGCCCCAAACTATCCCCACTGTGTAGACTCCTACAACTGGATGGAGAGAGTTACTTTCAAACATCAACCCTGACTTTACTCTCTACTCCTCCAGTTAAAACAGAAAGAGAGAAGGAGATTTATTTTTGGTGGAAAAAATCTGGTGCCCCTTGTGGAGAGTTTGGTTCTTTAAAAATTCTCCAAATGATCAGAGGATATCATCAAAATTATTACAAGGAAAGGTGAACACACCAGAGGAGCTTTTAAGCTTATAGAGGGACAAAAATTGGGGGACAAAGCACATAGCTTCTAAAATTAATATAGGGCACACAATGCGTAGTGCACATGCATACATGTTTTTTTCTCTCTCTCATAATGAGTGGCCAAGTTTCAGAATTATTCTCCTACAGCTCAATAGCAGATTTGCTTGAAAGGTAGAGGATTTGGGGCAAAGACATTCATAGCGCTGAACTCACATGGTCATAAGATGTGTGTGGAGCCTACTAGCCAAAAGGCTGAGAAGCAATAGTTCAAAACGCTTGAAAGGTTCTTAATTAAATCCATGGAGGAGGGCCTAAGAACCATGTTCAGGAATCTCCATGTGCAGAGGCAACACAGCTCTGAAAATCAGCTGCAGCAGGAAAAGACCACTAACTTGTACCCTGATCTCATGCTTCCCAAAATACTGGATAAAGAGTCTAGAAGAGTTTTGTCTTATTTGAGTTTGAAATTATCAGCCCCAAAGCTTGGGAAACAACTCTTTTTCTTTTCTTTCTTTTTTTTTGGGGGGGGGGGAGAAACACCACCACCCCAGCCAGCATGACCAAGTAATTTTCTTAAGCCCTTGCTTGCTCTAACCCCATTACTAAACACACCCTCCCTGTTTGAGGGTTCTGAGACTTTTTGAGGATGGTACCAAGAAGCCTGCCTGCAAACCAGAGCATCTCCTCTAGATCTGTGCCCCTCTTCTCCCTATGTCCACCAGCTTGGGCATCTGGCATCCCTGCCATCTCAAGCCACACACGAATAATGTGAAATCACGTGACAAGGCAGCTCTGAAAACTCAGAGGCGGCTTCTGTACCATGTCTCTGTCTAATCTAACACGTGCTGGCATCCGGCTGAACCCAGGAGGAATCAGGGAGGGAGCTGGCACAGAAGAGTGGATTAAAAGTCAATTGCTGTTGCACTGCCAGGTCTCGTCACCGCTCTCCTCTCCCTAGGGCTATTAAACCTGCAGCGCTCCAGGAGCCACTGAGTGGTGTCACTTCAGTCTTTTGCCTGAAATCACATCATCCTTTTAAGGATGTCAGTAGCACAGTCCATACCACACTGGTGCTCATTCACCTTCCCAAAGCTGTACAAGCTCGGAAAGAAGCAGAGGCTTCCTGAAATGCCGCGAAATGGCACAACCTGTTTGTAACTTCTCCATGTCACCAATAATCATAGTGCAGAGACCCATGCCAACAGCAGATCAAACTTCACTCCCTCTCCCGCATGCCTGAATACCTTGTTATACCAGGAAAACACAGCCACTCATAGCCATTACATATTATAAAATGATATCAGCCTTCCCCAGCCTGATGACCCCATTCAGATGTTTCAGACGAAAGCTTGAATCCAACTGCTAGGTCAAACCAGAGCTGTTTCACTACATCGACACTCATATAAACCCCACTGATCCCAATCTAGTTGTCACAAGCAACTCTGATTTAGGTTTACAGCTCCCTTCATTTCTGATAAGGTTCTCACGCTGGTCAGTGTTGATGGGAGCTGTAGTCCAATAAACCTAGAGGGAAACCTTGACGAAAGCCAAGCTATGTCATTATTTGCAAGGCCCAAATAACACAAGAAGGTAGCAGTCAGAAACCAAGCCAAACAAAACCATTTTGAAAGCACATGACTACAAAACATGTCAAGTAATGACAATAACAACAACAACATATTTCAAATAAAATGTGTGTTTTGCAATCATGTGCTCTCAAAACATTATGTTTTGGTATGATTTGGAGAGACATAATTAAAGACCCCCAGATAGCAGTAGCAAGGCTAAGAGAAGACCTGACCCTGAAATAGGAGTGAACTACCTAACTACAGGCAACAGGGTCAGTCCTGGTTAGTAATTGGATGGAGACTACTAACGAATACCAGATGCTGCAGGCTATATTTCAGAGGAAAGAACTGGCAAAACCACCTCTGAGTATTTCTTCCCTAAGAAAACACTATGAAATTCACGGGGTCTCCATAAGTCAACAGGCAACTTGAAAGCACTCCCACACACACACAACAAGGTAGAGCAGACATTTCAGAGAATTTGGAAAAGTTAATTTTGGGGTTATAACTCCCAGAATTATCAAGTCAACATGGCAAGTAATAAAAAAGTAACTTTCCCAAGTTCTGGCTATATGACTATTCTGGGTCCCAGTTGGCCTAAAGACAGTTATATGTATCCAAAAGGCTCCTGTAGCTCAGTGGTGAATCACTTGCTTTGGACACTGAAGGAGCCATGTAAAGAATTTTTGCATCTCTACTTGAAAAGATGGAGTAGTAGCAAGAGACAGGCAAGCTCTCTGATTCCCTGGAAGGCTAAAGCTAATAATAGCTGACACCAATATAGACAGACAAATAGTCTGTTCTGTTCTAGAGAACCAGTCCTATTATCATTGCACTGGCTATGCTAAAGTAATGGAAGGCTATATTTCAAAGGAAGGCAATGGCAAATCGCCTCTGCATATCCCTCGCCTAAGAAAACCCTATGAAATTCATGGTGTCACCATAAGTTGGCAGGTAACTTGAGGACAAAAACACAATAGACCAGTTGAGCTTGCATCTATACCTGGAAGTAGGTGACACCATCTTATTCTTTCCTCCAAGGAAAGAAGTGTCTAGGAAAGCCCTTGTATTCCTTTTGTGTCATTTTTTTTCCTACCCAGCCATTGGGACTGCTTTCATCACGCTTTGGATTGGTCTCCCTCAAACTTCTTCCATCATTTCCCCACTACCATGCAGGGTGAAGTTCAACCCAACTGCTATTTCCAAGGCCCTTGGACAGAAGTGTTACAAGAAGGGGCCTGAAAAGCCAAGTAATCATTGCAGAAAAGCCAGCTCATAAATAAGGACACTAATACAGTTTAAAACATGTTTAACTGCATATGACATTCATGTTTCATTTAAAACGTGATCTTCATACATTAGGAGTCAGAACCTTGCATGATGTGAATTTCAGGGTGACTCCAAAAAAGCATTCCAATGAATTGTGAGGAACAAAAATGTCCCATATCTAAAGGAGTCTTTGTAGCTATGTAATCAAATATTTTCTAGCCAAAATCCCAGGGTGACAGAGAGTACGTAGTAGAATAAAACTAAAATAAAATCAGAAGAAAGTAAAAATATATATGATATATAGCGTCCTGATAAAGCTGAGTATTAGTCCCACTACTCTATTCGGCTTTGGGCAGACCTCACCTGGAATACAGCATCCAGTTCTGGGCACCATAGTTCAAGAAAGATATTGGCAAGCTGAAAAGTGTCAGGAAAGTGAGCAAGATGGTCAAAGATCTGGAAACCAAGCCCTATGAGGAACAACTTAGGGAAAGGAGTATGTCCAAATTAGAGAAAAGAAGACTATGAGGTGGCATTATAGCCATCTTTAAATACCTGAAGGGGTGTTACGCAGAAGATGGAGCAAGGTTGTCTTCTTGTGCTCCAGGGATCAGAACATGAAACAATGAATTAAAATGATGAGAACAGAAAAGAGATTCCACCTAAATATTAGGAAGACCTATTTCTTAAATAACTGCAAGAGCTGTTTGACAATGGAGATCTTTAAACATAGATTGGGTAGCCATCTGTCAGGAGTGCTTTGATGGTGTATTCCTGCATGGAAGAGAATTCGAGTAGTGTCTTCCAGCTCTAAGATTTTATGATTCCATAAGAGTAAAATAAAACATAAACTTGTACTGTGAGACCTTTTATGAACCCAATGGTTTCCAGTGTCTACCCACTAGAAAGAAGTTCAACTTGTTCACAAAAGGGGCCAACCTACGATAACTAGACCAAGCCACTTCTGTTACTCTGCATCATAATTTGCAAAAAGTTTGCATAAGACACTGTGGCTAAGACAAAAAAGCACTCCAATGACAAAGATTTGTTAGGACTGTTGTTGTTGCTGTTGTTGTTGTTTGTAGCAGAAAACCTGAACGCAGCAAGAATATGGGAACACTGTTTACAAGTGTGTGTGTAACTATGTTTTACACTGACCTACTTTGTAGGTCAACTTCAGTGTCTATTCTGCAAGACAAAAGTCAGTTTGGGACATCCCCTTGTGGTGCATGAGTGGAAAAAACAACAAGCTTGTGCTTGTCAGTTACTAGTCTAGTTTATTATACTAAGTGGCTGTAATTCTGCAAGGCAGGAGTAGATTTTATTGCCAGCATGCAATAGGGTAGAAATTCTGCCTGCAGGCTTCATTTTTTTTCTGCACAAAATATCAGGAGGACTAGGAACTTGTTGGTTAAATGAAAGTTAAAAATTCTGAGCTATCTGAATTCTGAAATATCTCGGGGCTTCCTCCCTTTCTTCCTAGTTGTTATTATGGCTGTTGCTGTTATTGTTGTGTGCATTCAAATTATTTCCAACTTTTGGTAATCGTAAAGCAAACCTATAACAGGGTTTTCTCGGCCAGATTTCTTCAGAGGAAGTTGCCTTCCTCTGAGACTGAGAGAGTGTGATTTGCCCAAGGTGACCCAGCAAGTTTTCATGACTGAGTGGGGATTTGAGCTTTGGCTTCCCAGAGCCACAGTCCAACATTCAAACCTCTACACCACAGTAGCTCTCCCTCTCCTTACTATGGCTCTGCTACTTTCCATACTTCTCACTGCTTGAACCTCACATTTCGGTCAAAAGTACCAAAACAAAAAAGAAATACAGCCAGCCAGCCCACTGAAAAAAGGAAGCATCCACATACCAAGAGGGTTTATACTGTTGTTAATATTACTATCTTTCTGTCCACATACAGACAGTTAAAAGACTGATATAGGCCCCAGAAGAATAACTGAAGGATGACTCCTTCTTCCATCTCCACCAGAACGTGTAATTTAGGATGCTGAGCACAAATACATGTCACAAACGCACACCGCACCTAAATGAGTTTTTGATACGTTACTGCAAATAGCTAATAAAGAAAGGGAGGGGGGAACCACACTGGCCTTTAGCATAATTGCTCTCCACTCCTGTCAATAATCTCAGCCTCATTTGGGATAAATGGTCTGTCTTCAATTAGGAAGCCTTAAAATAAAGGGGGGGGAGACCTCTTGCACATCTTCCCCCTCTCTCTCTCCCTCTCTCTCTGTAGGTATGTATCTCTCTCTCCCTCTCTCTTTCCCTCTGTGTGTGTATGTGTGTATGTGTGTGTACAGGGTTAGGGGCACAGGACCCCTGTGAAAGTGGAAAATCCATGAATAACTCTAGGCCCTCTCAAATCATATTGAACACACAAAAAAGTATGATCACCATATTTAACTCACAATGGATTCCTTTGAGGCATCAAAGTTCCTTCCCAAGGCAAAAGTGGGGGGCCGGTGGGGCTTATGGCCACTCCGCTGCTGTCCCACACCATTTTTAAAAGAGACTTACTAGCCTTGTTTGCAGTTTCTCAGTCTCACAAGGCTTGCAGTCCCTATTAAAAATGGCACAAGAAGGCAGCAGAAAGGACAGCAAATAATCCATGAATAATCAAATCCGCAAAAGTGAAACCCGCAAATGTGGAGAGCTGACTCTGTGTGTCTGTGTGTGTGTGTGTCTGTATGTGTGTATGTGTATATGCACACATACATACCTACATACACACATATACATGAGCAAGACTCTTTCTATTCTAACTAAATAAGCACATACTTGGTCAAACAGCAGGACAATGTTTGAGGTGAGGGCTGCCTTTACAGAAAAAGGATTAGCTAGCCAAAGATATGGTGCTGGGTTCAAGAAGGAAGGGAGAGGAAGAAATTAGGAAAGAAACAGCAACATATAACCAGAAAGGTGATGTCTATCTTATCTACATCTGCATCTACATTATCTACATCATGGTCTCCATAAGTCAGAAACTACTTGAAGGAACATATCAACATCCTTATATACAACACAGAAGGAAACATGCCCTTTCGGTCTCTCAGAGGAAGACAACAGTAACCCCCTGAACAAATTTTGCCAAGAATATCCTGTGATGGGTTCATCTGAGGGTCACAATAAGTCGGAAATGACTTGAAGGCACACAACAGTACAGATGTTAACCCCACCAAGTTCAATAGGGCTTACTTCCAGATAAGTATGTATAGATCAGCATGGACCAGTGTACAACCTTCTTCACCAGATGTACACATTGTTATTTATTACGTTTACACCTTGCCTTTTTCAAGAATTGTAGTTCTTCCTTAGCTGCCCCCCATGTTTCTGCCCCCTGATCCCACAACCCCAGTTTTATTTTCAACCCTGTCGGGTAGGTGAAAAGAGTGGCTAGCCCAAAATCACCCATGAACTTCGTAGCTATGAGGCAACTTTAGCTCAAATCTTTCGAGTCCTATCTGACATCCTGAGTACTCATGACACTGGATCTCATCCGGCAAAAGAGTGTGTGTGCATACATAAAGACAAACAGACACAGAGGAGCATGGGAAACCCTAAAGCATGCAATGAAGAATGTCCATGGGGAAGAATCAAAACATGTGATCTCCCCCTGCTTCTCTCTCCATATGTGTCCTTGCAGCCTCTATTATAATTTATTTTTATTTCAAAAGCAGGGAGTAAGTCTATATGAACTTCTTACTATCAATTTCACAACAATCCTGTGAAGCAGATTAGGCAGGATAAAGACCAACCAAGATCTGAACTCGGGACACCTTGCTTGAAGTCCAACATGCCAACCCAGCTCTGGGCTGTCTCCTGCTGGCTCATGCATTCAGCAACAGCTTTACCCATCTAACTTTGCTGTTTGTGTAAATGAAGCCTCAATCCTGCCTGAGTCAAGTCGTATAATATTCACTGGAAGCACAAGAGGCTTTTACTACAGGATGTACTTTTTTCCAACAACGCAGCAAGTACTCCTTATCAACAACCCACAACAAAGAAACAGGATCGCTGCCTTATTAATACAAAAATAAATAAAAAATACAGAGAAATAACTTCTCCTGACAGTGTGACAGCTGACATTCTATACTGAAAAAGCTATTTGCCAAGAATTATCAAGCCCAGCTTCTCTCTCCTTTTCTCTCTCTGATAGATGACAGAAGAAAGAACAACAAAGGCCACACACATATCATAAATCACAACTTTTATTGAATGCCTAGCCACATAATAGCAACAGTCAAACTGAATAAAGACGCTTTCCAGGGCTCATCTATATGGGGAAAGGGGAGGGGGTCTGAAGAAAAAGGCAAACCTAAAATAGTGGGACAGTCTTTAAGAATTGCTTTCAGAATGAAAAACACAAGCTCTATGCTCTGGCAGTAACTGATATTTAATACTGTGCCTGATTATTTATTTATTTAGAATGTTAAAATACTCACGGCTGCACACAAATAGAGAATATTTAATTTTTTTTTAATCCAATATAGGTCAAAAGATTCAAGACTCTCAGACTGTTGAAGAATATTGGATATAGCAGTTTGTATCCTATATATTTGCTAAGCAGCAATACAACAAAGAAACCAGACAGTCTAGATTCTTTTAAAAAGCCAAGTTTCAACTTCTCCCAAAGCTAATTCCATGCTGCTTAAAGTTCCAGGGCTCAAAACAAAAGGTAAAAATGAAAACCACACTGCTTATTAAAAAGAGAAAAACACTGGCAAATATTAAAAGAAGAAGCTGAAGAAGAGAGGACTGAAAAATACACACAGAAAGAAGAAAGCTCTAGAAGCAATACTGGATGATTTGGGGAACAGTGGTTTGTCCTTCTTTAGTTGTGAGAGTTCTGTTTTGTAGTTTGCTCACTGCCTCATCTGAATGCACTTTCCTCTCTTTGGTTTGCTTCTGTCCCATGGGAAAAAAACCACGGATTCTTTCTTTGGTTTGGAAACCAAGCCCTGTGAGACACAACATAAGGTGCTGGGTACGTTCAGCTTGGAGAAGGGAAGACTGAAAGGTGACATGACAGCCATCCTTCAATACTCCAAGGGAGGACAAGGAGCAAACTTGTTTTCTCCTGCTCTAGAGGCCACAGCAGAAACCAATGGATTCAAATGACAAGAAAAGAAATTCTACCAGTTAAGGAAGAACTTCTTGTCCGCGAGATTTGTTTGGCTGTGGAACAGTCTACCTCAGAGAGTGAGGGACTCCACTTTCTTGGAAGTCTTTAAACAGAGGTTGGGTAGGCATCTTTTAGGAGTTCTCTGATGCATTCCTGCATGGCAAGGGGTTGGACTAGGCCACCATTATAGTGCCTGCCAACTCAATGATTCTAGGAGTTGTTGAGTGAGAAAATAATCAATTGCCATTGAGCTGTAGTTTCTAAAAAAAAAATGAGTGCCTCAACTATGGCTTTATCAATCAGATGTCAAGGAAGCTATGCTTTAGAATGGATATCTGAATGGTCAAACTACAGTTAGTATAAACCATGCTTATCACAAACCAATGGCATGACTTCTTAAAAAATTAATGTAATGACAGTGGTGTCCCATGCCATCTATCTACCAACTGTCCCCCTGAACTGTACAACACACTGGTTAGAATGAGGTGGCATGGAAGGACTTTCATGAACAACTTTTCAGGAGGCACCTAGAGATGAGAAATTTCCTCTAAGTAAGCTTAAGTTAGAATCCCAGCTATTTAGCTAGCAAACTCACTTCAAGCCAGGTTTCCAGTCCTGGATTGTTAGCCAATGAAAAAAAGAATGATTTGCCCTTTCAGACAGAGTGCTAAACCACAATTTAAACTTCCTCATCATGGTTTGGTAGATTGTCTGAACTGTATTATTCTAAACTATCTGCAGATGCTAACAATGAAATCCTAACAGTTTTAAGAAGGCCCACAGAATTCAGTGGAATACTCCCTAATAACTATGCTTGAGATTTTATCCTCAGTATGGTTAATTTATTATTGGCATTGAGATCTGTATCTTCCTATCAGAATAGAATAGAACAGTGCTGGAGAAATGATAAACCAACTGAAGGGAAATTAATATTACTTTGCAGCATGCCCATGTTGCTTTGAACCTAGGAAGAACCTGGACTTACAAGTTGGAATCTCTTGAAATCTGAAAGCCCTTGTACTTCAAAAAGGTACTCAGGTGACTCAGAATGATTGTTTATGGGCAACATATTACCATATTTTCTTTTGAAGCTCATATACAATTAACCGTCTGTTTCTTAATTATTAACGTCACTGTGCAAATGCTAATAAAAATGTTTAAGAATATCAACACTCCAGATGCATCCAGAAAATAGTCTGGTTGACACAGACAATAAAGCTCTGTATTTTAAAAGGATACTTAGAAAAAGCAAACCAAGCCGGGACTCTCTCTAGAAGCCAAGATAACCAAAATGAGACTGTCATACTTTGGACACGTAATGATAAGACAGGACTCACTAGAAAAGACAATGATGTTTGGCAAGGTAAAAGACAGCAGGAAGAGAGGAAGACAGCATTATAGATAAGATAGACTCAATCAAGGAAGCCACAGCCCTGAGCCTGCAAGAACTTA
The DNA here is from genome assembly GCA_948472985.1 of Iguana delicatissima. Lineage (NCBI taxonomy): Eukaryota > Metazoa > Chordata > Lepidosauria > Squamata > Iguanidae > Iguana > Iguana delicatissima. The sequence goes on from CAOKZL010000007.1 coordinate 880,883, forward strand.
GCCAGGTTGTCGATAACAAAGTGATCTCAAGATCTCTCATTTATGAGGGTATTGTAAGTAGGAATTAGTTTTAGAGCAGTTAACAACAAAAACAACAAGAACTGGCTTGTCCAAGAGAACTCTTTATCCAACAGAGCTTTTGGGAAACTTGACTTCTCCAACTATTATCTGAATTCTCTAATGTTATAAAACTTGAATGACCAACTTGGCAGTAAGCTCCATGGAACTTACGATACTACTGCTTATTCCGCTGTCTATCAAGGATGGATAACTTTCTGTGCTCCTCATTGCCTCTGTTACTCCAACCTCATTTTCTGGAGGCTCTGTCTTCATCATGATCGTACCACAGAAAATTGATGGTACATGTCCCCTTTTCCTGCTTCTCATCTTCAAGAGAAGGAGATGCTCTTGTCTTCTGCTCTGTGGTGCATGGGAACACCCTGGCATTGCTTGTCACCCACAGCCAACACAGTTGCTGCTGAATATAGGATGAGGGAACGTGTGGCTGGATCACAGTATGTGTGAAAGGGATCTAGGAGTCTTGATAGATCACAAGCTGAACATGAGCCAGCAGTGTGATGCGGCAGCCAAGAAAGCCAATGCGATTCTTGGTTGCATCAATAGGAGTATGGTGTCTAGATTGAGGGAGGTAATGGTACCACTCTATTCTATTCCTCATCTGGAATACTGTGTCCAGTTCTGGGCACTTCAATTCAAGAAGGATATTGACAAGCTGGAACATGTCCACAGAAGGGCAACCAAAATGGTGAAGGATCTGGAAGCCATGTCCTATGAGGAACAGCTTAGTGAGCTGGGTATGTTTAGTCTGCAGAACAGAAGGTTAAGAGGGGACATGATACCCATGTTTAAATATTTGAAGGGATGTCACGTCGAGGAGGGAGCAGGCTTGTTTTCTGCTGCTCCAGAGACCAGGACAAGGAGCAATGGATTCAAGCTGCAGGAAAGGAGATTCCACCTGAACCTCAAGAAGAACTTCCTGACAGCCAGAGCTGTTTGGCAGTGGAATATGCTGCCTCTATGGAGTATGGTGGAATCTCTTTCTTTGGAGGTTTTTAAGCAGACCTGGATGGCCACCTGTTGAGAATGCTTCGATGTGTTTTCCTGTATAGCAGGGAGTTGGACTGGATGGCCCCTGTGGTCTCTTCCAACTCTATGATTCTATGAATTTCTAGAGTTGTTATGGAAATTTTAATGGTGGCCAACAACTTTTGGCAGCCACAGGAGCAAGGGTCGAGAGAGGTTCTAACACTTTCTCCAAAACACACTGAGGGTTTTTATTTATATATGTACATATATTTACAAAGGGGAAAATTTGCAAGATGATACAAATGCAAAATTCTTAATGCTGAACACACAGGCAAGGTCACTTCTACCTCCAGCCTTGCATCTCATACACAACACAAGTAGCAAATAAATGAGATACGAGGCTGGAAAGAGATGCAAGGATCTGTGAAAACAGCAGGAAGCATGAATTTGCTCTGAGCACTGCACTTGGATTCCTGTCTCTCTTCAGCCTTGAATCAGGTTCATTTAACTACTTGTGTTGTGTATGAGACATGAAGCTGAAGAGAGACTGACAATGTGAGAGATGAACAAGCAGGAATGCTGTGACCGTCATCTTGAAGGTGGAAGCAGGCTGCTGGCAACACAAGGTTTCGGTTTATGGAGGTTTTTGGATTTCAAATCTCCAGATTAGGGATGCTCAACCCGTACAGCAAAGGGGCCAAGGAGCTCATACAGACCAAACAGAAGCAGAGTGCAGTTTCAGAGCCTTCTTCGCAATGGAAGCGGGCAGCACAGCTAAGGCGTCCACTATCTGGAGAGTCAATTCTGGTGACAGCTGAGGCCCAGTCTTCCTCGAATGGCTGCACAGGGACGCAGATAAACACGCTAAATGGTATTTTGCATTTCCATAGTGTCTTTCATCTAAGCAGTTCAAAAAGATCTTGGCACTTTGATTTTCAGAGGATAAAGAACCCAAATGCATTTGTTTTCATTCTCCCCCAACAACACAGAAGGCTTCTGACAAAAACTCTCCCAGAAGATAAATCCAAGGACAGCAACAGCAAGCGGGGGGGGGGGGGGGGGCAGGGGAATCAAACACACAAAAAATATTAAATGATCAGGGATTTCCCCAAAATATTATTTCCTGCATCCTCTTCAGGATATGCAAGAAGACAGCTGAAGTTTATGACCGGACACAAGCTTCTTGCTTCTCTCAGCATGCTTACTTTGATGTATGTGAGAACAGAAGGAACAACCTGTTGGCATTTCACCAGAGGTCTATTTAGCAACCTTCTCCCTAACAGGGGCCCCAATCAGAGGCTTTAAGGATTAGCGGGACAGAAAACAGAATACAAGACAGAGAGAGATTTAGCAAGCAGGTCACCAAGGCCACCGGCAATCCACAGCCATTCTTCCTTAGCAACTGTTAGATAAAGTTAGACTGCCTCAGAACAAAGAAGTTCTGCCATCTCAATGAATATGTGTTGAGAGACTCACCCTTATTTATTTATTTATATAATTATTTATTGTCCAAGAAAGATACTGAAAAATTGAGATGTGGTTAGAGAAAGGTGACCAAGATAATCAAATGTCTGGAAACCAAGGAGTTAAATATTATTAACTTAAAGGTGGCATAATAGCCATTCTTAAATACATGAAGGGATGTCATGTAGAAGATAAGAATGAGCTTGTTTTCTGCTGCTCCAGAGACTGTAGAACACGAATCAATGTATTCAAATTACAAGAAAACAAGAACTATTGCTGCTAAGAGCTGTTCACGGTGGAATGGGCTGCCTCAGACTCTCCACCTTTGGAGCTCTTTAAACAGAGGTTGAATGGGCATTCCTCAGGAATGGTGTGGCTGTGTACTCCTGCACTGCTGAGGGTTAGATCACAAGGTTCTGGCAGCCCCATCCAGCTCCAAGAGTCTATGCCCATCTTCACACTACACTGTTATAGTGCTGTTCTTCCACTTTCAATATCCTCTGCAACTCTGGGGTTTATAGTTTGCTGAGGTCCAAGATGTCTCTGGCTGAGAATTCTAAATGCTCCTCCCTAAACTGCAAACCCCAAGATTCCACAGGATGTTGAAAGTGAAATAACAGCACTATAACAGTGTAGTGCGGAAACAGCCTATGATTCAATTACTTTGGAATAAGCAAAGAGTCATTTTTTTAAAAAAGTTACTATAAAAGTAACTAAATATATTAATTTTATAGGGGTGAGTGGTTTTGGAACTATAATTAAAAATATTTTTTAAGCCTCCATATTTTACAAACTAGCTATAGGCAATGGCAAGAACTCTTTCCTCACCTATACTAAATCTTCCCTCAGCCAGTCAGCTTTACAGATTGGCTCCTTACTCCTTGAGATCTGGTATTACTAAAGTGGAAGAAACAATACCCCTTACACATTGTTGTTGTTGCTCTTGTGTGCCTTCAAATCATTTCCAACTTACGGCAACATATATTTTCTTGGTATGATTTGTTGCCTTTGCCTTTCCCCCAAAGCTGAGAGAGTGTGGCTTTCTCAAACTATGCATAATTTTTAAAAACTCGCACATGCTCCCTGACCTTCCTCTTCTTTATCCAAACTAAAAATCTCCAAAATCCACAGCCTTTGGAAAACTGGTTCCAAACCAACCTTCTTTTCCGCTCTTCTTTTAGTTTAATTTCTTCTTTTGAAATGGAGCAAACAGAACTGTACACAACTTTGCAAGAGTAGATGCTCCACAAACGTCTGCAACAGCTTTACAATACTGGCAAGATCAGAGGTCTTCCTTTTTATGATGTCATAAATAGGTTTTATGGCTTCCAAAGCTTTTCAAACTTTAGGAACTGAATTTCATGGTCCACAAGCAACATATGCAAAATTTAGCCTCCCCTTCTATGTCGGCACTCCATGCATTTTTTGAATAACATCTTGTTGGTGTAGTTTTGAAGAAAACAGACACTCCATGGTTATGCATGCGACTTTTGTTACTGTTGTTGTTACAGTGAATGCCCAAAATTTGATGAATGTTGACATTCCCATGTGAATGCTGACAATCCCAGATGGATCCTGAAATTAGATATCTTTATTTCCTCACTTTTCAGACACAGACCAATGAAATGTTTGACGTGACATTTAGGTGACAACATTTGAGTTTTTGGACATTTACACATGAAAGTGAACAGATGCCAGATTTAGGACATTTATTGTTTTCTGCGTTCTCCCTCCCTCTCTCTCACACACACATACACACTGACACTTATATACACCACACAATAAACAGATGGACAGATACACAGAAATGCACATACCAGTCAGAGGTTGTTTTGCCAGTTCCTTCCTCTGAAATATAGCCGATATGATCTGGTATTCATTGGCACTCTCCCATCCAAGTACTAACCAGGGTTCATCCCGCTTAGCTTCCAAGATCAGATGGGATCTGGTGCTGGTTAGTTTTTTCCATTAAAGTCCCATTCCAAAATTGATTTTTCCATTCATCTACTGACAATCCCATTACACTTTTCCAATTTTTAGCAATCACCACCTGAGCTGACACTCACAAAAGAAATCAGTTTATGAGATAAGGTTGGACTGTTGCCATGAAACAACTGTTCCCCTTATTCCACTGAAAATGCCATCTCTCTTGCTCTACCCTCAGAAGCCCCATATTAGTTTTCTGGCCTTACATTCATACATCCAAATACTCACAAAGTGACTTACAATCACATAAAGGTGAGCTGCAACATTGCACAATACTCATATTCTCAGAAGATTAGCACAGAGGCAGCTATATCTTTGAGACCACTGTGTGAATGGAGTCAAGAGTATGCATCACAACACCGTGGGAATCACTGCACAATGGGAATTCCCATTGCATCACAGGACACCACCTAGGACACCCTGATAGCTATGCTGCAATTCACCAAAAGGGTGCATGTCCATCAGGATGTAGCTATAACATCAAAGGTATGAACTGTAGTCTCTGATGCAGGATCTCAGCCAACGTGTAAAGCCCAACCAACCAAGCTCCTGCCCCATCTACATGTTCTAATATCCCTACTATTAAGATTCCAAAGTTCTGCAATTACTTCTTTCCCAAAGCCTACAAGGTATGCTCTTGATAATCCTCACTCTGTCCCAAGGTCACTCACACAGCCACTGCACACCCTCTATCACACCTGTACATTCTTGTCTCTTGCCCAAGGGCATCTCTGTGGCTACCATCCTGTAGAACCATTATTGAAACACTAGGAAACCCACACACCAACATACACAAACCCCATGCAGAGAGCAGACTTGCTGTTGCGATAAAAAAAAAATGCAATGCTATGCCACTTACAAAATAAATAAATAAACAAACAAATGCCCAAAAAAACTCTCCACTGAGGAAGCTTTGGAACTCAAAACACCACAGCTGAAATCTTGTCGATAAGCCCCATCTGTTCCTGCTGTTACTCTAGCCGGAACTCTGACAGGTTGCTCTCGAAATAGCTATGTCATCACACAGCCTGTGCCTGCGTGGCTCCTCCACCCCACCCCGGCCTCTGCCTGGGAATAGTCAGTAACAACAACAGCAGCAACGACAACAACAACAACAACAACAACAAAAGATAAGGCCTTTCTCTTAAGTGTGCTTCTCTCTCTCTTTCATTGCATGAAGAGAAGGAAACACAAGAGAACACAAGACCTTAGCAAAATCCCTCTTATCTCCACTACTAGGTCTCCAGCAAGGCAGCAGAAGGGTTTGTTTTGTTCTAATTTTCCATTTCTTCTATTCTTTCTGCCAAAGAGGCGGGCAGGAAGAGAGGGGGAGTGGGGAGAAAGAAAGGAAAGAAGAGGAAAGAAGGGAAGAGAGGAAGGAGGAAAGAAAAAGAAAAAAGAAGGGAGAAGAGAGGAAAAGAAAGGAAAAGAAAAGAAAAGAAGAGAAGAGAAGAGAAGAGAAGAGAAGAGAAGAGAAGAGAAGAGAAGAGAAGAGAAGAGAAGAGGAAGGAAGAATTAAGATTAATGAAAATTTGTTTTGGTTCATTATGGATGCAGCCACAGTCATCAGTGGACATGTTATTATTTATATCAAAAACAGGAAGAGAGGAAGGAGAAAGGCTGCTTAAAAAGTGCCACACCATTCTTCTGTATATGCAACATACAGATACATGTGGATGCACGCACAGAAACACAGAGGGTCATCATTACCAGACTGCACTTTATTTGCAAGTCTCATTTCTATGCCACTGTTCGAATACATTTTCAGGCCCAGAAAACAAGCCAGGAGTTTAGCTCAGCCAGAGCTAACTCAATCTGACAGCTATAGCACTGATGCCTGCCAACCTTGATTGACTGGTTGGATATATTTAGACCTGAGGGAAGAAAAAAAAACAGGGAGTTCAGGAGGAAGAGGTAGGCAGAAACGGAAGAAGAGGAAGACACTCTGTTGTGCTATTGAAGTTTTTAAAAATAAATAAACAGACGAAACATTGTGTGCTAGCAATGGGAGGGTGAGCACAAAGCTACGTGTATTCCAGGCATGTTGCTCCAACATGGTTGTCACTTCCCTCTCAATGAACTTGCATTACAAACAAGTATCAATGTCCAATTTTAAGTCAAGGAGGAAATAACTCTGTGGAAGGGCACCTTCTTTGGGTGCAAAAGGTTGCAGATTCAATCCCTAAAAATGGCTTAAGGGATCTTAGGAAACATTTCTGCCCAAAATTCATGAATGATAACTCCCAGCTGGCAGTCAGATGGACCAATGTGCTGACTCTTATGTAAGGAAGTTGGTAATTCAATGTATATACAGTGTGTGGGTGTTAGTGTATGTCCCTTCAAACTGCCTACTGACTTAGTGGGGTTAAAACATCTCAGCATGGAAAGATAACCTGTCAAGTATTTGCCAGCCCTGCAAAACAACTTGCCTCCAATGTGAGACTGAGGCACTAAGCACTAGTGGGTGGGTGAGATGTGTGTTTGCTGCAATTTTTTGTAAGGTATCTCTGTGGCAAAACTGGTGATCTAAGCGCACGCGCGCACACACACACAGAGGAAGCACAAAAGAACAGCTTCATAAAGACACAAACAATGCACATGATGCTACTAATACTACCAGTCTTTGCCATAAGGCAAAATGTATAGCATTTTCCCAGTTTGCACATCTTACAGAAACCTGAACCACAATCTTGGAAATATGCAAGCATGCTCAGAATCTGGTCAAAAGAAAAAAACAAGTCACAGTATCACAAAGAGGATTTTTTAAAAAAAGTTGTCTTGTTTAATGTGCAAGGACAAATCAAGTCAGAACATAAAAATGACTAGACATTAAGAACTTCAGGAGAAGCCCAAACTAGTTTTTCAAATTGTTTTCATCTTTATGATTACTGTGATGATCTTAATAGCTCTGCATTTTAGATTAGTTTTTTTTTACATTCACTGGCTACCTGGAGTACAATTTTTAGAGTGGAAAAGTGAAATAAAAATGTGATAGATCATAAAAGGCGCTATGTTAGTCACTTTACCAGCAACAGCCACAATGGAAGAAGGCAAAGTCATTGTCCTTTTTGTAAAGAGTAGACGACTCTTGGTTCAGACCAGGTTATTTTTCCAAATACAGCCTCAGGATAAAAGCTGGATCCAGAAAGGCAAAGACCATGGGAAGGCTGGTCTGGACAATTGCCTCCAGCTTGCTTATGTCTGAGGACCGCTCACTTACCTGAAGCAATCCATCAGAGGAAGAGGGGGTCATCTTGCCTCTGCCTCCACCACTCAGCCTATGTTGGTATAGTTATGCCAGCACAGGTACCCAACAGGATTTTAATGTCAATATTTAGCTGGAAAGAAGGCCATACACTTGCATTCAAAATGCCCTGGGTCCAACCACTGGCATTGCTGATTTAAAAAATTATCTCACTGCTGGTAGATAAGATTAGACCAAGTGGAACATTACAGCATCCCAGTACTATCAGATGTCTGTCTGATCTTCCACCCTGTCTTCCCAACCTGAGCTGGCCCTGCCACTAGAAAGAGTGAAGTGGTCACCCAAGTTGTGTATGATGCAGTGAGTACTGAAAGTATTTAAACACAGCTCTGGGGTGCCATGTGGTCTGGTCTGTAACTCCAAAACTAGCCTGTTTCCTGAGGGTTCGGTGGAGGAGGGTGGCTCATGCCAGTTGGTGCCTCAATAAGGTTCAATTCCCAGTGTGTCTGCTGCTATACACAAAATAGAAAAGACAGAGATATCTTGTCCTTCCCTTCAAGCAGTCAAGTGTCTCAGGCAATCTTGGCCACAGTGGCCAACCTGCTTGATGCCTTTGAGAATTCCACAAGCAGAGCATGAAGGCAATGGACCCTTTCCTCATTATAGCCTTTCAGTAAATGTTGCTTACCAAGTGGAGCAGAGTCTTACTTGGTATAAACTATCTGCAAGCACACAGATCTATGACACTTGTAAAACCTGTTGCTTCCCTGGTGTATTTGGAATATGCTAGTACTGGAGCCATGAAATCCCAAGGATTCAGAGAACCTCAATTTGTACACTTTACTAACCTAGTAATATATTCTGGCATTGTATCTGTATGTTAATCACAGGGGTCATTCATAAAGTTCATCACACGTCATGGTGGAAGGAGAGGATAAGCACTGTTGTGTCAGTCATGACAAGTGGGAGTAAGTATTGGATGAATGAAATGCAATCTTCAGCTTCTCCAGGGCCATCATTTAGTACATCATTAACTCATTGTCAGCAGGTACAATTCCTTTTTTTCTATGTAACTCCATTTATTCCACCTCTCATTTGACTGCATCTTTGCCTATTTTACTCCTAGCAGTTCTGCCCACCATCTTTATTCCTCATTATTTTCTGTCCCTTCCCCCTTTTTCTATTTCCAGACTTCCTTGACTCCCCCAGTTTCAAGAGTCTCATCCTCCTCCTTGCATAATGCCAGAATCTCTCTGCATAAATACACCCCTACTTCTTCCTGAAGAAGCCTCCACGCAGACACTTGTAAAACTATAAATATACATATTACTCACTTTTACTGAACCAACTATGCCTGTCAATAAAAGGATATTCTTTGTGTGGCATAAAAAGAATTAGATAATTAGAGACATTCCAAAGCACTGTGGAGATATTTTGTGTATGGAGGAGGGCCCTGTAAGCTGAGGAAGGGAAGAGAAGATGTAAAAGGTGTTGTTTAAATATGACAACATATTTGTAGGTAACACCTAAAGTACTAGAGTGGTGTATCTATAAGACATACCATGGAAGAGAAGGGAAGGATAGCACACATGCACACAAAAACACACACACACATTGTATTCAATCCAATACTTCTGCCTGAAATTCAGGGGTACTCCTCACCACCTGGAAGTGTTCTGATCACTTTTTAGTAGATTCTACCAGTTGCACCTGCATGGAAGGTGCTAACTCTACAGAGTCACAGTACACTGTCAAAAGCAGATGTAACTCCATCAAAACTCACCAGTAAGCCTGTGGCTAGGAATGAGTAAATCTGTCAAGTTCACTTTTGCTCAGTTTCTCACATTTCCACAATAAAGTTTGCACTACCCCATTTTCAAATCAATGCACAATCTTTAAAAAAGTCTGCATGCAAATTCTTAAAATTCTGTTTATATTTTCATACATAATTTTCCAAGTGTCCCTGTTTTCCATAATAGTATTTAAGTCATCTTGTGTGTACCTCCCCCTAATATATATGTGACATATGCTGTTGCTCCAATATACACATTTTGGGAACTTTTTTTTTTTTTTTTTGCAATGCTGCACTTGATTGAAAGTTTCACAGAAGAACAAATTTTGGAACAAAAGTATGTTCTGCACACATAAGTTTGTGAGTTAAATGTGAGGTCACATTAAAAAACAAAGCAAGTTCTTCTCCCTCCCCATCTATGAGGACCACTTAAGGGGGTTTAAAATGGTTTACTCCTTGGCAGAGGGTCACCTGAATGGCTGCACATGCCAGCCACATTCTTCCTACAACTGGCCAAATATCAAAGCAAAGCAAATCTTGCAAAAGTCCAAAATGGAAGAGCCATCTCTGTCATGTGTTTAGCTTTCCAAACTTGGCAGACAAGCATCCCATCTGGAATCACAGTGCCCATGCCCCGGTACATGATCAAATACACAGCCATTAGCTAGGAAGGAAGTCCACATAAACCGTCTAGAGAGAAAACCAGCAGCCTCATTTCTCTCCAGAGCCGCACGCGCTGTCTGTTCTCAGACAAAGCAACCTTTGCACTGAGAGTCTGAGGAGCAGGAGGAAAGACACTGTGTCCTCTTGTTCTGTATTATTAATATCAGTTCCACAAAATAGCAACACCACTAACAGCAGTAAGTGCACGTTTGTTCTCTGCTGCCCCAGGGGTTAGGACCAGGTCTAATAGTTTTAAGTTACAGGAGAGCAGATTTTGACTGAACCTTAGAGAGAACCTCTTAATGGTAAGAGAGGTTTGACAATGGAACCAATTCTCTAGAGCAGTGGTTCTCAACCTGTGGGTCCCCAGATGTTTGTGAACTTCAGCTCCCAGAAGCCCTGAGTATTCACCATAGTGGCTGGGCCTTCTGGGAGCTGAAGTTCATGAACATCTGGGGACCCCAGGTTGAGAATCACTGCTCTAGAGAGATGGTGAGATCTTCTTTTCTGGATGCCTGAAAAAAGAGGATGGACAGCCACTTGATGGGAACACACTACCTAGAGATCCTGCATTTAGCAGGGGATTGGACTTGAGGGCCTAAGGGGGCCATTCCAAATCTAGAATTCCATAATAAAATCCTCCCTCCCTCACTTTCCAACAATAAGGAATGTAACTAACAAACTGCAACATCAGCTAAAACATTTAAATGCCCTCCACATAACACACAAGAAATTCACTAAGAGTAGAAATAAGGCCCATTGATGAGCTTATCAAATTCCCCAGAGCCTAGCAAGAAAGCCAGCTTTTCACTGTATAGCACAAGCTAAATAACACTATAAGTCACCCTACAGAGATGATGCAGTAAATGAAGTGCCACAATTGCCAAGTCCCTACATCTCACATCCAGCCAACTTATGATAATGAGAGAGTAAAGGAGAAGACTCTCCAATGCTGTCTAAGCAGTAATTTTCAGAAAATGTTTAATCTGGAAAATCGCATTAGAAAAATTTCCAGCGTCCTGAATAGAATATGATCTAATTTTGTATGTTTATTTTTTATTTACTAAAGAAAATTTTAAAATGTTTCAACTGATATTTGAAATGAAATATTGGACTGGGAGAGAGAGAAGCAAGCATATTTAATGTGTTCAAATATTATATTCAAACAAATTCCATTTTTTTGTAATTCTTTAAAATTAGGATGCCCATATTTAATTTTTAATGTCATGTATTTCTCTTACATTGTTCCTTAAACTGAATGGCAAAAAGGCACTGAAAAACTATTGATACAATAATTTTAACACATCTAGCTAACAGTTCATGGTATGCTGTGGTGAAAGTGCTTGTGAGTTTCCTATTTAAGATAAAAGACAGGTAAGTTACTACGTTTCTGGCAATAAATTAGGTCAACTTGGGGAATGGGTATGGTATCCAGATGTTATCTGAGTGCAATTTCCAGTAGCCAAAGATGAGACATGCTGGGAGCTATAGTCCAACTACACATGGGGGCCTGATTATTCCTCCCACCCCAGTCTAGTCAAAGAAAGCAGGAGGGAGTCATTCTTCAGCTGTACATGTGGATCTGGATCCAAGTTGTAGTCCAACTTATTAGAAACACTGATGAATGCCAACTTAAAATATAAAAATTTCTAAGAAATAGCCCACAATTTTAACATACACACACACATAGAGCCAGATTAGAGCCCAAGAAGCTTAATTTATCAATTAGACACCATCTGCAGATTGTGCTCCTTGAAATAATTGTCGAATCTGACAATGCACTGCTGCTTTTAGAAAGTTTCAGCAAGCTTTGCTTCCATTTAATTAAATTTCTGCACTTAACTTTGATTGCGCTCAAAGCACCGCTGCTTTGCCCAGATTGAGTTGCTTCACCACCTGCTGTGTTCTATCTAGCCATGATTCCACCGTTATGGCAAAAATTATGTTTAATTTTTTTTTTCTTTCCAGGAAAATGGTTTTGTCTTTATTCCCAGCCCACCTACCTTCACACAGAAAGCTGGAGGGATGGGGACAAAAAAGCAAGTTCTCTCCTGTGATGGATCAGATGGTCCAGGTTCAGTCCTGAGCAACTTCTGACCCACCATGCCAAAGATAAGCCACCAGATCCTGGCCACTCAATGCAGCCCACTGTTGTGTAGTCCCACACAAGCAGGAAAATGGCCATTCAACCACATATGGCTTGGAGCATCACATACTACACAAGCCTGAATTAGTCTACGGAAAGCTGGAAGTAAGGACAAAGGCAGTCACAATGTTTTAAGGTTACTGGACGGAGAGCTTTCAAGTAATAGCTTCAAAATTCTCTCCAAACTCCCTTCTGAAAATATTTCTGACACGTAGGGGGCAGAGGGAATATTGGACCTGCAGCTTCTCAGTATGTTTCAGCTTGAAACAGGGTAAAAGCAGGCTCTGGTGGATGTCTATTGGCCAGTATCTGTGACACCATTAACATCAGAGCTCCACCAATTTGTCTTTTTACTATAATTCCCAAAATCTCCCAGTCAACATAACCAGAGGATTCTGTGTACCACAGTCCAAAAAGTAACTTGTTAAAACGCTTCCCTTCCTTTGCCTTGCTCCAAGCTCTAAAGGAGTTGTCCAACTAATTTAAATGTCTATGAATTCATGTTTTGTTTTGCTGCAGATGACTCTTGTAAGATAAAATTATATATGCAGTCGCACATGTCACTTTAATATAATTTTTAAAAGATGCATGCAAAAGGGCTGAAGTTAAGAGCAAGGGCTGACATATGCACTTGATGACAAGAGTGACTCAATGATTTAGTGTGGAGAATACAAGTACAGCTACCTGTAACACAATTTGCAAAGTTGGGTTCACATTAGCAAGGAAGAAACTGCAGTGACTAACTGGTAAATTCAACATTTGCTTTTATCCTTATCAGCTCTCAAGATAACAGTTCCTCCAGGACACAGAGGCAACGCAACTGTGTGGGCTGGTAAACTATGTTGTATTTATCTGCAAGGTCCACTGAAGAAACCAAGGCATGCCCTGAAGCAGATACAGTGGATGTTGCCGTGTTTTATCACCATAGCTACTTTTAAAATAAAATAGGCAGCTTTTGCACAGATAGTAGTAAACAGCTCATATTTATGTAAGATTTAACGTGCTGAGTCAATTGCTGAAAAGACAGCAGAGGTTGCCTACAATTCCAGAATGATGCCATAACAGACTTTTAAAAAATAATTCATAGAAGGTTTACTGCTAGGGTAAGAAAGTTAAAACACATCCAAAGTCATTATCTATTTAAGTGACATTCTAAACATGAAATATATATTCTAGCCTTTCAGGTACGGGATGGTTCCTTCATGTGGCGCACAATGTGAAATTGATTTACTTCAAGCATTTACATGGAACAGCAACAATCAACATTTCTGCAACACTCTCCAAAAAGCATGACTTGGGCATAAACTAAACTACATTGATGCAGAAAACAAAAGGGAAAATGGGAACTGGGACCACATCCATGACCGACCAAAGCATGCAGCCTCCTGAGAGACTTCCACAAATTTCTCCACATTTCTCAGCAAGTGGAAGAATTAAAGGAAAAAATTTATGACTGAATGACTTCACAGCTTTTTAATTTTTTAAAAAAAAGCAAAGAGGAATTTAAACCAGGACTTTGGTGCAGGAAGAGGCAGTTAGAGTAGATCCTTCAAGCCGAAAGTCCATCCACCAGTGCACTTACAATGTCATGGATTTTTGCTGGAAAATGTTGTTTTATGGATTAAGGTAATTTGGTTATGTATGCATGTACTGACTAGTAGAGGGAATCAGGTAAGGAGATGGCAAAGTTTGACCGCTATGCAAAATAATAAATGGACAAAACTAGAACTGTTCAGAAACGAGTAGGAGAATTTCTCAACCTTCCAAGACAGTCTGCTGCTAAAGTTAACATGGTCATTCTTAGATAAAAGAACTTCAAAAGGAAACTTTAGCAAGAAATTTCTGGATGAACACTTGCTATGAAATTCAGTTTTATTACTTACAGTCTGGATTGAGATCAGGGTTGTTTTTAGTTGCTCTAACTATGCAAAGATGTTTGTATTATCATCAACAGTGTATAGTTATGGTAATTATTTTACATCCATCTACACTTTAACACTTCTTCTTTCATCATACAGTTTTCAAGACATTTAGGAGAGGTTTACTAGTGCCTTCTTCTGTGCAGTATAACCAGAGTTAGCTCAAGTGCCACTGCTGTTCTCTCTGAGAAATCCTCCATCAGTATCACCTCCCACTAGTGTTGCTAATAGCTTCACTTCTGGATCTTTCTGCCACCGTCATCATTGGAACTACTAGTTCCATTCTGCTCACGTGGCCATCCCTTCTTAAAGGCAATATCTTAATCTGGTGTCTTCATTTTGAGCACTCCACCTTGGGTGACTCAGCCAGAATTCTAGACTTTTAATAACTTCCAATTTTATGACAGTGTTATACTTCCCTAACACATTCGCCTTGTTACAGTATGCATCAAAGAGAAGAGATATATCTGTATTTCTTAGAGATATGTTTAAAGATATGCCATTAAATACCAAAGTCAGACTCATCCATCCCACAGTGTTCCCAATTTTAATGTATGGTTGTGAAGCTGGCTAATGAAGGAAACTGACAGGGAGAAAAACAAACCCATTTGAAATGTGGTGGTAGAAGAGTTCTGAGTATACCATGGACTACCACAAAGACCAATCAATTGGGCCTGTAAGCAAATTAAGCCTAAACTCTCACTAGAAGCTAACAAGACTGAGGCTATCATGCTCTGGGCATATCATAAGATGACATCAGTCATTGGAAAAGATGATAATGATTGGTAAAGTTGAAGGCAGGAGCAAAAAGAAGAAGACTACATTACATATGCATTGATCCAATCGATCAAGGAGCCGTCGGCCCTGAATCTGCAAGACATTAGAAGGGCTCTGGAGCCAATGAAGTTCCCTACTTCATAAGATCACTTAAATCAAAGCCTACTGTATGACTGTCAATTTAGAAAAAACATGCTGTCCTTCATATGAAGTGGATTCTATTCCATGAAAGCTTGTGCCACAATAAATCTGTTGAGTTGCTACTGAGCCACAAGACTTTTCGTTGGCATTGTAGATACTGAGTGAGATGAACCTTTGATCTGATCCAGCAAGACTCCTCTTATGAACACAGAAAGAAAATGATAATAATAATTGTGTTTTTGGGTTATGTTTCATACTACAGAGAAAAGCTCAAAGGTCAAGCAATCCAGGGGACAGCAGCAGGTATGCTATAGTACAATACACAGCACAAACAAAGACAGGGCCCAATGAAATGAAAACAAGACCCAATCAGCTAAGATCTCTGATTCTCACCTTCCTGAGTGAATGAAGTTCAGCTCTGTGATGAACAGCATGTCCTGTTCCTGCCACAGGTGTCCCAATACACTTGCCCCCCAACAGTACAACTGCCAATCTCACAGAAGGGTCAATTATTTTACAAGAAGGAGAAGCAACAGAGACAGGCATATGTCTTGACTTTCAATCCTGCTCTAAATTAACTTTTAATATGGAACAAAATGTCATATTCACTTCCCTCCATAATCTAAAAATTTCTCCTTTTTACCACAGCAATAAAGGGGAGTATTTAAAAATTAAACAGAGAGGTTAGGGAGGAGAAAGGGAATCATGCAAGAATATATTTTATGTCCTCATGACTGGAGAGTTTAAACGCCTTTGAAGAAGTAGATGTTCACAGAGTGGCAAAGAGAGAGGGATGGGAGTTGGACAGAGTAAGGGTGCTCTATAGTCTAATACACCACGTTTTGGGTTAGTAACTTGCCACATAACATCAAGTTGAAATGAGGAATCAAGTAGCACTCATCTTCAACTAACTGGGATTATAACACAAGGCCCATCCTCCAACACAGAATTCATTTCATCAAGTTGCAAGAGCATCATGCGATATCAAGCAAATCTCCCAGACACCATTGCTCTTGCCTGAACATCCATCCTGAAAGCCGATGTCAGCTGACTGCATCCTGCATTATTTAGCCTCACATTCAAACACATACACAGAGAGGGAGAGGGAGAGGGAGAGAAAGAATGTGAAGTAAGCCTTTTGTTAATGGGTGTCCTTAAATGCAGCTTTGACGAAGGTGGCAGCATTAATAAATGACCTCTTTGTACAACTCAACACAGCTGCTGCCATCTGAAGCCATCATTGCAGAACCCAAATTTGATCTGACAGGCTCTTCTCCTTTCCCTCCACGGCAGTCTGGTTTTATTGTTATGCCCGTTTTCTTAACAGTCCAGATTATGAGGACGAGCTTTGCAGGACAAAAGTGTTCACTGATGAGAAAGTTAGAAGAAGGGCATCCGAAAGTCAGGACAAATTCTGGCAATGCTAATTCCCCCACACTACACCAACCTTTTATGAATGGAGCATTTTCCTCTCCCTGCTCCAAATCCCCAAGAGGATGAATCAATTATTATTTTTTTGCTAATTTAGACTAAAAAAAACGTCACTAGCAGTAGGGTAGCAGCTCAGTGAGTGGTCACATGCTCTCCATGCAAAAGCTCTCAAGTTTAGTCCTGACATCTCCGCTTAAAGTTGGACCCTTATCTGAAACCCTGGATAGTTTCTGCCAGTCATTGTGGATCAGACTTCCCCAACCCTGCACCCTCTGAATCCAAATTTCAATCAACCCAACCCAGCTGGGAGAAAATGCTGAGAGCTGTCATCCAGCATAACTGGAGGTCACCAAGTTGGGAACACTGATGTAGACAATACTGCTACACAGAACGAAGTAGTTTGGTATAAAGCATCAACTTATTATCTAGCTTTAAATGGGTGGAACAACTCATCCTTTAACAGAAATCCACATTATTATGGGTTCTTTAGTTTAGAAAGAAAAGTGTAAAGACGTATCATTAAATACAAAGTCAGAATCATCCATGCCATAGTATATCCGATTTCTGTGTGTGTCAATGAAAGCTGGACAGTGAAAAAAGCTGACAGGAAGAAAATCAATTCTCTTGAAATGTGGAGCTAGAGAAGAGTTCTACAGATATGACAGACGGTCAAAATGGATTTAAGAGCAAATCAAGCCTGAATTTTCACTAGAAGTGAAGATGACTAAATTGAGGCTGTTGTACTTTGAACATATTTTGAATGTGACTCAATGGAAAAGAAAATAACGCTTGAAAGTGGTGCCCAGAAGGAAAAGAGGAGACTGCACAACATACTGCATTTCAACCAAGGACACCACGGCCCTGAGTTTGCAAGACCTGAACTGGGATATTCATGATGAGGGGCTTTTGGAAGTCTCTCCTTCCTAGAGTCATCATAAGTTGAAGTTAGGAACAATGAAATTTAGAGGAAAAAGTGGATAAAGGGGGAGGACCACAATATGGTGGAAACATAGAAGACTATGTGGAGTGTGGAGAAAAGTAGATGTGGAGATGTTGTCTCCCTCTCTGATAGCTCTAGAGACCTGGATCATCTTCTGAAACTGAATAGTGGGAATTTCACAATAGTTAAAAGGAAGGTTTTCTTTACAGAGGACACAGTTAAACTGTGGAATTCCCAGACATGCAATGTTGCAATGGACGCCAACTTGAATGGATTTAAAAGGGGATTAGACAAATCCAGAGAGGATAAGACTATCCATGGTTACTGGTCATGAAGGCTATATATTACCTCCAGTATCAGAAGCAATATACCTCTCAACACCATTCAATAGGGATTAGGAGTGGGAAGATGTGGCCTAAATCCAACTGCAGTTCCAGCCAGAGTAGAGTCAATGAATGAACTGTGGAATAGTAAGTGACCACTTATATAAATTTCACTGATTCAATAAGTCTACTCTAGCTGAAGTAGCAACTGGATTCAAGCCCTTGTGTCCTGACTGCAGACCTCCCATTGGCAACTGGTTTGCCACTGCAGGAACAGAATGCTGAGCCTAATGGGTTTCTGGTCTGATCCAGCATATCTTCCAACTGTCCCAATTTGGTAGGAAAAGTCCTGATTAATCCTCCATTCCCCCCACTTTTTACACTGCTTTAAAAATATCCCATTTCTTCTTTCCTCATCCTACTTTCCTCCTGAGCTGACTTCAATTGCTTCAAGCTGAGTTTCAAGTATACAAACAGTTTTCACTCAAAAAATTCAGCAGGGGGAGGAGAAGACAAGAGGAGAAACAATATTGCCCTTCCCAGTAGACTCAAGCAAAAGCAAACTGCTACAGCCTCTCCTAGCTGTTCTTCTTCCTCATTAATAACTCTTGTCATCTTGACCACACTCTCAGGTTGCTTGTCCTGGTTTTCATCTGGGAAATGTCAGAGGGTATAACCCAGTACAGCTCTTATGTTCTCACTACTCCAAAACTAAAAAAAGAGCCTTTGCAGAGGTATTTGTAAAAAGCTAAAAATTTCCTGTCCCTACTCAGCCATTGCCTACGGTCTAGGCAAGATGGAGATGTGCTACATAGTTGTGAAAAAAGAACTTCAACTAACCAATTCATTTCTTTTCTACAGTGCTTTATCTGGGACACAGAACAGGTGCTAGTAAAAATGACTCAGCCTTTTAAGATTTATTCAGATAGGCAAAGTTTAAAAGGAAAAGAAACTGTGTCAGGAGAGACCTCACACATTCAAGTGGCGCAGCCTATTTATCTAAAAAAGGACACTGGAATACTGCATGCACCCAACTCAATGGATATCCAACCTTTCCTCCTATATACAGACACACCTCAATTAAGCTTCTGAGAAAGAAATTTATTTTATTAAAGTCTTTTTATGCTCACGGAGCCTCCCTTTTCCTCCTTGTTCTTGTCTAGTTAGAATTTTTAATGAAGCATCGACGGTGGGAAAGAAGGCTGGAGAAACAAACATTTCTGGTGTTTTAGTTGCAGAAGAATGTCAGCAGCTTACAACGCAATAAAGCCCGAGTGGGCAAAGAGAAAGATACTACTCTAGCCAATCCACCATGTGTGCCTGCCTACAACAGGCAAAGTAAACAGCAATTACCTTGGAATCCCTTACTGAGTATAATATGAGCAGCAAAACAGAGAGAAAAGAGGGAAACAGCTTTTTCCTTTCACATTTGAATGCCCTTAGTCTAAATAATAAGATTAAAATAGAATAGAATATAAAAAGTTTGCTGAAAAATATTCAAGCTGCTCTTCTTTTTTTCTGGTGTAAGAACCTATCCCTGTTCTTTCCACGTTATTGCTTCCTCTGGTACCAAAGTTTCTGTTAAAGAAGTAATGTCCAGGAACACATTTACTTTGTTAACTGAAGTATACCTATACTTCCAAAGAAAATTATCTAACCTGTCCTGGCACCACTGTCCATCTGCTCTTACATTTGGAGAGCTTCCCTTGCTATTTTAGAATCTAGGTCTCCTTTTCTGGAGTTCAAAATTATACTGTAGTCTTTGACAGAAAGTTCTGTCTACTGAGAATAAATGCTACCAGTATCAGAGTTTGGAAGAGTTATTTTTGACTATAACTCCTGGAACAACGAAGGCAACATGCAGGTTGGAGGGATTCTGGGAAACGTAGCCCAAAGGAATAACTTTCTAAGCTCCAGCCAATATCATGGCACTTCACACTAACATTTGAAGATACTTCACCAAATGAAATCTGGGGAAGAATTTTTGACACAGCATTTATTTAGTTTTGCTTCTATCACAAGAAGACATAATTCTCTAGGAAAGACAATAATCCTTGGTAAGATAGAAGACACTAGGAAATAAAAAGGACTGCATTTCAGGGCTGCTTGTGATGTCACAAGGGATAAGCCCTGGTGACGCTACAAGGGACAGCCCCCTGATGACATCATTAAATATCAACCATTCAATTTTTAAAAAAAAACACACCAAATCTAAGTAATTAGGAATATACTTAAACACACACATTTTTCAAGAGTTCTCTTCCCATAAGATTCCTCCTCCTCAACTTGAGAACTGGAGAAAAGAGTCTAGGCCCTGAGATCTGTGAACCTTACCAATAACAGTGGAGGTTCTTCAAAGTATCATCTGTGAACTCACACATAAGAGCAGGAGAGACCCATAAATATAAGTCTCAAAGACCAGAAAGAAGAAGAAACTGTTATCTTTCCCAGATGCCACACGGGTGGCTGATCCATAAAGAAAAAAGAGCTTCCCATCACTCTTTCAGCCACTGCCTAAGAGGGCCTCATCTCATCCTGAAATTGGAAGCTTATTCCTCCCCTCTCCAACTCTTCACCACAGAATAAAGCCATCCTCTTGCTGTGTCAACCAATTAGTTTAGAAATGTGGGAAATAAATATTTAAGAGGACCCCCTTCTTCCAGAGCCACATGCCACCTGAATCTACTTTGCTCTCCTCCTGCTTTCCTGATAGAACCTCCCACTGGTTGCAGGCAAGGTTTAAACAGCTGTGTGAGATCAATGGGATCAGAAGCCCAACAAAGTAAAAATCCTACCTTGGCCTGCTGTTTCTCATAAACTGGAGCAGCAAGCAGACGAAAGAGAGGGAGCAATCTGCTCACTTCTTCTGCTACGTGTTTTTAAAGTGGTTTATACTGCCACATTTTCTTCCCCACTCATTGATATCTTTTCTCTCTAAGTCTCAGTTTAGCACAAAACCCACATAATGGTGGCTAAGGTCAGAACTACTTCCAGCACGATACTGAGTACTGCGATTCTTAATACAGCAGCACTGCAACCCCCAAGTACCTCCATACCTTGCAGCAATGGCTTAATCCCACTCGCTGTTATTGCTCTCAATGGTATTTAACATAATAGCGTTGACCAGGATGAGCTTATTTGAAATTAACATGGAGATGGCTGGTACTTCAGCAGGATCTCTGCAGCAATTCACCATTAATTACTGAACTGTTATTTTTAAGTGTTAGCCATAAACCAGGCTCCTGATACATTTGCATTCAGAAGGGAAAGGGAAGCAGGGTGGTGGTGAATGAGGGGAGATGTAGGGAGGTAAATGAGAAATAAATTAGAACAGAAGCTAAGTGCTGCTTCCAACTTTAATATTCTCCAATTAGTTTATGATCTGGAGGTAAAGCGTTTAACCTTGAGGTCATGGTCTCCCTCCCATCTTCATCCCATGCAGGAACTATGAATATATTTTCTTTAATTTCTTACACTTCCATTTAAAAGGAAAACACGAAGCTGGGTAAAATACAGCCTTGGGGAACCATGAAGCCTTCTGTTTCCTTTCTGTAGCCTATACAGACTTGAGGTGTTTAATTCTCCCCAGAGTCCCCACCCTGTCTTCCTAGAATTCATCAAAGGAGTAACCATTTGCTATTGATAACTGCCATTAAGTGGGTTTCAATTGATGGTGATCCTATGAATAAGAAATCTACAGGACACCCTGGAAACATATGGGAGGGAGTTGTGCTGGCCCTGCAGCAATATACAACAAAATCTAAAGTCCACAAAACAGTGATACCTTTGATGGAGAGAGCGGGGTCAAGCTAAAAAGCATAAAATACATCATGCAAGCTTTCAAAGCTCCATTGGCTTCTTCATTAGACAAAAGATGTTTAAAAAATCATACAGGAGAAGAAAAGTGATGATGTTTAGAATCACAGGTGTACATTTTGTACCAAATACTGTTTCTGTTGTAGTTAAGTTGGCCCGGAGGGATCTTAATGTGAGTGGAGGTCACTCCTCTGCTTGGCCATGTGGGCAGTAAACTCCATTAACATTAGTAAAGTAACTTCTCAAGAGATACAGGCTGCCTCTGTTCTTTGCGAAGCCACAGGCTCCTTTCTTTCCAAGACACTTTGTTATCAACAGCCTTTGATAACAAAGGCTTTGTCCCTTGTGAAGCCACAGGCCTTTTTCTTTGTTATCAAGAGCTGTGTTCAGATCCTGCAAACTCAGAGCTGTAGCTGCCTTGACTGAATCTATCCACCTGTGATGTGGTCTTCTGCTTTTCTGCCTCCACTTTACCAAGCATTACTGTCTTTTCTAATAATGCACATCCTCTCATGATATGTCCAAAGTACAACAGCCTTAAGCTTAGTCATTTTGGCTTCTAGGGAGGGTTCTGCCCTGATGTGTTTCAGAACTCATTCATTGATTATTTTGACAGTCCATGATCCTGCTCTTCTCCAGCATTACATTTCAAATGAGGTTTTCTTCATTCTGTCAGCTATCTTCACTTTCCAGCTTTCACAACCATATACAGAAATTGGAAATACCACAATGTGAATGATTCTGGATTTGGCCTTTAATGACATATCTTTCCACTTGAGGACTTTATCTAGTTTCTTCATTGCAGCCTTTCCAAGGTCTTAGTCTTCTTCTGATTTTTTGACTGCATCTCTGTTTTGATTAATGACTGAGCCAAGGTATGGAAAATCTTTAAGTATTTCTATGTCTTCATTAGCCACTTTAAAGTTATATCAATAATCTGTGGTCAATATTTTTGTTTCCTTGATATTCACTTGCAACTCTTCTTTTGTACTTGCTACAGTAATCATTAGCTAATATTAACATAGAGTTTAACATAATGGGAGGCTTGGCATGGGCTTCAGGGCTTTCCCCAGTCAGTGTGCTCGCTCCCAAGATAAGAGGAAGGCCTACATTCAAGTGACTATGGTATCTTCCCATTTCAGACACCGCCCTCATGCGGTTCCAGTTACCAGTTTGGTACACACTGCCTCTGGGATTTCCAGACATGGAAGGCATAATGCCAGGCTAGAAAGACTTCCTGTGCACAAGGTCTATCTTTGCGGTAAACTGAAGCAGGAGTTAGAATAACATAACGAAAGCCATGCTGGATCAGAATCAAGCCTAGCTAGTCCAGTCTAGATTATTTATTATTTATAACTCATCATTCCTCAAATCTGCTCAAGAAGGCACACATAGCCCTCTTCTTCCCCACTTTATCCTCCCAAGAATCCCATGAGGTAGACACACACAGTGACACACAGTGATTTTCCCTACCTCACTCTGCAAATTTCACATCTCAGTGCGGACTAGAACCTAAATTTCCCAAGTTTCAATCGAAGTTTCTAGCAACTATATCACACTGCCTCTCCCGCGCTCATATAGTGGCTAGCCAGTTCTCTATGGAAAGTACGTGATGGGGATATGGAATGCAACTGTGCACAGATGCAAAAACATGTGTTTTCACTCCATCACAACTGATAGAACCATAGCATACTTGAAGCACAGGGGTGGCCTACAGCCATTCTGATAGTAGCCTCTGATGGTCCTGATCTCTATGAATTTATTTGATCTCTTTTAAAGCAGTCCAAGTTGATGATCATCATAAAATTTTCTGACAGTGAGTTCCAAAGTTTAATTAACAAGAATCTGAAACAGACCTGCAAGTAACAACTACAAAAACAACAATCGTAGAACTACCTATTTCTATGTATATTGCATGATGTCACTGCCTGGTTTTCATTTCAGGTAAATGGAAACATATAATTTGTAGACATAAAACACAGGGGGAGAAGAAGACAATGTTTCTTTTTTACAGTATTTTGGAAACAAAAAAGTAATCAGTTTAGGAGGTATATAAAAGAGAGCACGAAACAATAAAGATCATTTAAAAAACAGGCCATGGAAATATCCTGGTATAAAAGAGAAAGAGCAAGGAATCTTCGAAGCAACAGCCAGCTTTACAGCAAGTAGCAGCCCCCAGTGAACAACAAACTGATCATTAACAACAGGTTTGGAGGAGGATTACAGTCTAAAGAGCTATAATCAGAATAGGTATGGTGTTTAGAAACTAAGCAGTTCCATCTGGTTAATTTACAATGTCAGGGACAGATCTGGATAGCTGCTAGATAGGCAGGGTCTGGAGAAAGAAGAAGTATCAGCAGCAGAGGTTGAAACACAAATGATTCCTCACTCCAAAGCAAATTAACCTAGGACAATATTAGAATGTGCTTTACAGCATGTCTCCTAACTGTCAGATGTAAATATGATGCGTCACTTGGACTGGACTGCCCCCAGATTTGGACATACTGCGTTCAGCTCTGGGCACCTCATTTCAAGAGGGATATAGACAGGCTGGAAAGGGTTCAAAGAATGGCAACAAGGGCGGAGAACAAACCTATGAGGAAAGAAGAAGTTTAGCATGGTGAAGGGAAACTGAGGGGTAACATGACTGCACTCTTTAAATTTCTCAAGGGCTTTCACAGAAAAAAAGTGCAAGTTTCTTCTCTGCTGTCTCAGATGGTAGGATCAGGTCTAACAGTTCTAATTTACAGGGAGGTAGATTTCAATTGAACATAAAAAGGATGGTATGCTAAGGATGTGATGGTAAGAGCAGTTCAGCAATGGGACCAATGACCTAGAGAGATGGCGGGGTCTACTTTCTGGACATTGTTAAAAAAACCCAAACTATGTGCTGGGGTGCCATCACTGGATTTCCTATACTGAATGAGGAGTTAGACCCAATGTGGGTTTTTTCCAGCTGTATAATTCTATTCCATGGAGCACAACAACTGTGGGAACTGATTTTAGGAAACTATGGTCACACTGTAAACAGCCTCAAACAATCTTCTGTTTATGAACAAAATAACATCAGTGCGGCTGCAGTTTGAAATTCGCATTTCCCTGAATTTTGTGGTGCAGTTCACCAGACAAAAAAAAGCACAGAAAACAAATTAGGGGATAAATATGGGCAAACAAACAAAAATCATGTGTTGGTGGTAATAATCATAATAAACACATTATATGAGAGTCAACAGTTCATAGAAAGTATGTACAGTATGTTAGGCAAAATTATAGACATACACAGGTTCAGCATCACCAATCTGGAAATCCAAACCCAAAAACCTCCAAAAACTGAAACCTTTTGCTGCCAGTCACCCACTTCTGCCTTTGAGGCAGCAGCTGTGGCGCTCCTGCTCATTCCATTCTCAGATCCTCAGTCTCCATCTAGCTCACATCTCATATACAACAAAAGTAGCAAACGAACAAGATGTGAGGCTAGAGAGAAACTCAAGGATCTGTGAAATGGCAGAAATCCAAGCATAGTACTTGGTGCGAATCCATGCCTCCTGCTGTTTTTCAGATCCTCACATCCCTCTCCAGCCTTGCATCCCAATTCATTTGCTACTTCTATTATATATGAGATGCAAGGCTGGACAGAAACTGAGGATATCAAGGACCTGGTACCTGAATTCAAAAAAGGAAAACAGTGCTGTACAGGAGAACTCCAGGGAGTCCACCAGATGCTTCCACCTTCAAGGCGGTGGCATTCTTGCTTGTTGATTGCAGGCTTCCAAGAGATCTCCTGTACAGTACTGTATTTTAAGTATATGCAAATACAGATATTCCAAAATCTGAAAAAATCTGACATATGAAACACTTCTGGTCCCAAGCATTTGAGGTAAGGGATACTCAACCTGTACATATGTATTTATGTAATATATGCATGAATCAGGTGAAGAACTGTTTGGAAAAAAAAGCATGCACATTCTGATGAGAAATTTTGGAAAATAAATTCTCAAACTGCTGTGGAAATGGGGTGAACTGAACTCAAGATTAGAAAAACATGTAACTGACATTGATGGAGTTGCTTATTCCTAATTATGGACAAGGTTGCTGCATGCGTACACGTGTGCACACACACACTTGCCCACCCATCCTCCTTAGGGTCCTTTACCATAAAACATTTGACTACCGGACTCAAACACATCCTTAGGATAGCCAGAGTTCTGTTTTTTTGCCCCTTTGGTTTTCTATCTGTCTCGGGTATGTTTTATTTCCTTGCCATTTGTGCTTATTAATTATCACAACAAAATGTTTTTAGCAGCTGTGTAAGCCATTTTGCAAGCTCCCAACTCAGGGAAAAAAGATAAAACAAACCCCCTTTTGCTTTGCTTTTCCATTTCTCCAGCACCAGAGTGAAATGGCTCTAGATAAAGGGGAGCAGAGAAGAAATGGAAATCTCTTCTTGTAACCTTCACAACTTTAGGTGTTGAGCTGCTATGTTGACAGGTGGAGGGAGAAATACAACCAGAATTCTTGTTTCTACACAGAGAAACAACTGGGGCAGACCCTGCAAGCTAATTAGTTTGACCTCTTCCTTTCGTTCAAAATTTTGTAGCCAGCCACTAGGACCTGGCATCATGCTGTGAGATTGGGGAGAGAGATTCAGCAAAGCCCTACACAGTTTGGGGCACCATGCCACTCTAGATGTCACCTGCACAATGAATAACTCCTCCTAGGCAATGAGGAGAAAATGTTTTTGAGGATACCCTGAATATACACTGACATATTGGTGCACAGTATATATATAATGCACAGTATATATGTACCGTTTCACACCTCAAATGGCAACCCAAGATTCTTGAACTTGTCTGAGTAGCCTGGTCTTAAAAACTACTATGGTGAGCAAAGTGAGGGGTGGTGGTAGCCTTCCTTCTTCACTTGGAGAGTGTGTATAGTAGATTGATAGTGGTAGGGAGTCAGTGTAGATGGAGAAAACTGGTCTGTCTCTCTTTTTTTGCCCTCTGACTCTCTCGGCTCCTGCCTTAAAACTTGACTGGCCTTTAGCTAATTCTTAATTAAAACAAAATCTAGGAGAAAGAGGGGGGTGCAGGCAGCAGAGGGAAATCTTTAGAAATAATTGGATCACACAGCAACACTTTATTAAGTTCTTAACCTAATCCTGTAAATTTAATGATCAACATTCAAGTTGGAATAATTCATCCATTTTACGCACGCGCACACACGCACACACACGCAGAGTACAACTCCTAATTGTACAGTTAACGGTTCCAACAAATGGAACTACGCTTGAAAAGAACTTTAAGCACTCAGCGACACCACCAATTTTGAAAGTAGTATATAAGTGATTCCGCTTCGTACAAGACCTGCCAGAGGCATACTCTCCTCCTCAACCTCTGCCTACCCTTCAGTTAAAATATAGGCATACTTCATTATTATAGCCAAAATAATTTTACTTTCGGAGAGGGTATAAAGAGTATAACACCAGAGAAGTCTCTTCCTTGTTTCTCTATAAGAGGTTATTGTCCTGGGTTTGCTTCCTGTGAGGAGAGACGGACAAGCTGAGTGTCTAAAGAGCTAATGGATGATCTAATTTGAAACTACCTACTGATGGGTTGTCTTTCAGGATTCAGGAAAACAAAGTTCTTTCCCATCATTTCTTACCTCGGGACCTTTCACACTACAGAATTATTGCACTATGATTCCATTTTAACTGCCAATGGTGGCATCCCAGAGAGTCCTGGAGGTTGTAGGTTAGTGAATTAACACACAGAAAAGCATCACATTTGAAATGTGCTGCTAGAGAAGAGTTCTACAGATACCATGGACTGCTAAATAGACAAATGAAAGAGTCCAAAACCAAGTCTGAACTCTCCCCAGGAGCAAAGATGACTAAACTAAAACTGTCATAGGTTGTTGTGGGTTTTCCGGGCTTTGAGGCCATGTTCTATTAGTGTTTTCTCCTGATGTTTTGCCTGCATCTGTGGCTGGCATTTTCAGAGGATCTGAATCTTCAGAAACGTTAGGAGAAAATACTAATAGAACGCAGTCTCAAAGCCCAGAAAACCCACAACAACCTATGGATTTCAGCCATGAAAACCTTCGACTTTACATTGAACCTGTCATACTTTGGACATATCATGAGACAAGATGATTCACTGGAAAAGGATAATAATGCTTGGTAAAGTGTAGGGCAGTAGGGAAACAGGGAGAACACACTGCGGGTGGATTGACTCAAGCCAAGAAAGCCATGGTTACCCCGAGTTTGCAAGACCTGAGGAGGGCCACTAACGACCAGGGATACTGGAAGTCTCTCATTCAGAGGGTCATCATAAGTCAAAGTCAGCTGGATGGCAAATAACAACAGCAGCATAGTGAGGCATTATAGTACTCCGGCTGATGATTCTAGATTCCTTGTACCTTACCTGTGTATCCCAGAATTCCACAGCATGGAACCATTGCAGTTAAAGTGGAATCATAGCACTACGACTGTGTTGTGTGGATAGGCCTCTGATCTTTTTAACCAAAGATACTCGGGATCAAACCTGGGAATTCCTGCATGCAAAGCAGGCATTATAACACTGAGATACAGCAGGCACTATCAGTGCAAAGGGTCCTGAGATGCAACAGAGGGTCTTGAAATGCTACAGAGAAAGAACGCATTAGAGAATTCAGGGGAAAGGGAACATTGACAGAGAACGGGTTAATGAAAAACAGTGCTAGAATTTGTTACAAAAATGCTTGCTTGCTGCTCACATTGCGCAGCAACCACATCTGAAACAAAAGCATTATAAAAAGCAGCTTTCTGAGTGTTCTGAGTTTTGCACCCCTTTGTCAAGAAGTTTATAATCACCAGGTGCTAGTCAATGGGCTTTTACGATATCACTCAAGAAGCCTTTAAGCATTATTGTTGTGACCTTTGAAATAAAAACAAGAAGAAAAATACAAAAAGCATAAATCTTCCAGTATGAAGCTTTTTGAAAGATTTCAAACAAGGGGGAAAAGTCAGGATTGCAAGGAGGGAAAGCACCACGAAAAGGATAGAAGCACCTTTCAGAACGGTGAGAAGCGGTAACGGTTTCAAGTATCGTACTGAAAACAGCCATGTGCATTCAACTGGGAAGATAAACACAGATTTTTTTGAAAAGGAAAAGTCGGGGAAGAACTGCCTTCTAGTGCCCATTTCTCTTGGTTAAATGGAGAGGGTACAGGATGTCCATGTCCCAATGAAATGTTGTGCCAACATCCCTTGGAGAACCACATCAAATATAATTTTCAAACCAATTAGCTCAGAAAAAGCATCCAAACCAAAGCAATCCCTTCCTCATTCTAATTACTAGGGCATCCTATTCAGTTCCTAATGAGACCAGAGACAAAGGCAGTATATGCATTAGGGTCTACTTCAAGAATTCTTTTTCTTTTTAGCAAACAGATCCTCTTTTGTTCTGGTTAAACACCAATTACTCCGCTCTCTCTAACATGCAAATCAACTGAAAATAGGGCACGGTGCTGCCCATCCTGAGCCACTGCAAGTTTTTGAACGATGGGGGGGGGCTGAAGTTGGGGGGAGAGAAAGACAGAAAGAAAAGCAACCCTCTGGGGGTTTTCAATTCCAAGTACTTTGTACTCTGATAAAGCTCTTTTCAAAGAGCTTTTTTGTATTATCTACAGCAGTTCCCATAAGGAGGGATTTTTGCCATTATCCAAAAAGAGAGTGCTGGGGTGGGAGGAATAGCACATTCTAAAAAGGTGTACAATATAAGCAAGGGAAGCAGAAATAGCCAACAATGCTGTTTACATGTAGCTCCTAGTCGTGGCGTTCACAGTAGGGACATAACAACTCGGAACATTATGAAAACTATGGTACCTAGGGAAATCGCTAGAGCGGAGAGTGGGGTGGGGGGAGAAGGCGGAGAGGTGGGGAGAATGGAACCAGAGCCCAGATTTACAATGTGTTCTTTTGTTCAAGTTGGAGAGTATTCATGAGAGATGCCAGATTGACAGGCTTGGGAAGTACAGTACTCCAGCCTTTTCAAGTGGCACACAACCTGAGTTAACAACTCCCCCACTTACCCCACCCTGCCCCTGCTTGTGCCAGCTCTGGCTGCAGAAACCCAGACTTTTTCTTCACTGCTGCTTAGCATACAGATTCCTTGCCGTCATAAAAGACACCACTTTAAAAGAATGGACAGACATCATCCCCATCATCACCACTACCAGCCTGCCTTTTTCCCAATTCAAGACTCAAGGTAGTTTGCAAGACTCAAGGTAGTTTGCAAGACTCAAAACAGAGACAGCTAAGTTTACTTTGTAAAAGAGTTAAAATATTATCACACTTTCAATGAAGTTTTAAAAAGCATTTAAAAACAAACTATTAAAAAGAACAACAAATAAAAATAACACATTACAGCCCTTCCCACCCAGCAAAAGCCTGCCAAAACAAAAACAAGGATAGCAAGAAAGGTACAAGGTCCAATTTCTCTGGGAAGGAAGTTCCAGAACCTTGGAGCAGCCGCTGAGAAGGCCCTCTCCCATGTCTCCACCAGCTGCATTAAAATCTCATCTTTGTAGGATGCAAATTCAATAAATGAAAAAATTTAAATAAAAATAAAATGCACCTATGAGGGTGATTGGACAAAGAGCCTTTCAAGACACAGGGCAGGCCCATATAGAGAGATACAGTCCCTTCAAATAACCAGGCAAAGTGCAGCCATGGAGTTCATTCTCAATCCCACACTCACTCAAATCAGAAATTGCACATCTGTTGAAGGAACAGGAGGCCCATAGCTGAATGACAGAATGCCTCCCTTGCATGCTGAAGGTGCCACATTCAACCACTGGCATCTCCAGAAAGAGCTGTGAAACCCCACTCGTCAAAACCTTGGATAGCTGCTGGAGTTTGGATTGGAACAGATGGGGCTAAAGGTAGATCAGCATTTACTATAGAACTTTCCAAACTTTTCACGTTGGTGACACACTTTTTAGACATACATCATTTCACAACACAGTAATTCAGTAAGTGGAGGCAGTCCCTCCACCTGACCCTGGCCTGCCACTGTGCTCACCAGAGTCTTCCCTCCGCCTGGGGTGGCAGTGGCCACAGAGGCAACTCCTTCACCCAGGCCTGGCACGCCACAGCAGTAAGAGAGACAGCCCCTCCACCCATTAACATTCGCACAACAAACCTACACACTGCAGCCGACATACTAACATGTTGCGACACACAGTTTGGAAAGCTTTGATTTACTAATAGGTATCTGCAATAGACCAGCAAGGATTTCCAACTCCTGATGATTTAACAACAGGAGCAAATAGCCTTTCTCCCTTTCCTAAAATCAGGGTGCTAAAAACCAAGGAAGCCTAGGGAAAATCAGGCACAAGATTTGGGTACGAAAGGATATGTACAGCAGTTCCACCTCTGCTACTCAAAACTCATCCCTGGGCTCTGGCAAACACTTTCCTGAGCCTTCCAATTTTGCACCCAAGTCCAGTCCAGCTGGTGGGCCTCACGACAATAGTGAAATAGTGCTTGGTAAAGCAGAAGGCACCAGGAAAAAGGAGACCACGCTACAGGCAGATTGAATCAACCAAGGAAGCCATGGCTGCCCTTAAGTTTTCAAGACCCAAGCAGGGCAATTGGTGACTGGGGAGTTTGGTGGGTCTCTCATTCATAGGATCACCGTAAGCTGAGATCAGCTTGGTGGCAATAACAACAAGTGAACACACATGTAAGTCCTACTGTTACAATGGGTCTACTCAAGTTGGGACAGAAATTGGATTCAGCCCTTAAAATCTGTTGCCCAATTAACATGTTAGAATATCACTCCTACGTAAGCAGACTTAGATGAAGGTGCCCACAGTCAAACAACTAAATGTTCTATCCCCATTATTCGTGTGAGCACTCAACACAGCCAGTTTACAGGTCCATGTGGAAAATGTCACCACTCCTCAAAGTGTGCAAATTCTAAGCCAAAGGGATTTTTTTTTGTTTTTGCTGTTTTACACCAAGCAGTATTCCATCAAGCTGAAGCACTGAAGAGATGAGAAGCAAGGGCATTCCTTCAGCTTCCTGAGACAACAGCTGGATTGGGATCCTTCAACTGTTTTCCATTCAAGAGTACTGCCATTTTAACACTGCAACTTTAAGAAACGAAACACTGCTTTTCTCCTTTTCTCTCACCATTCCTTTTTCCTTTCATGTCATCTCTTTTAAACTTTAAACCTGTTGGCAGAACTTCTTGTTTGCTATTAATCTCATGTAAATTACTCATAGCTTTTTCAGCTGAGCAGCAGGGCAGAAATGTCTTAAATAATGTAATGAATACCATGGGACCAGATGAATCAGTCTTCCACTTGGTCCTGACTGAGAACAACCTATTGTACTGGCATTTTCTTTACTGACGGAGCTGTTTTTAATAGGCATATCCATGCACCTCAGAAAACAAACTATTTAACCTTGTGTTCCATTTTGTTGTTTCCCCAGAACTGTTTGAAAATCAGCTTATTTTACTCTGCTCCCCCAGTCCCACTGGCAGTACATAGATTGGTTTTCCAAGTCATCTAGGGCTTTCGCTCTGCAAACACTTCGGAAGGAGGTACTTTTAACTTTGTTGACCTGTCCTTAGCACACTATGATTGATTTAAAATTGTTTAGTCAGTAGAAGTGAAAATTCTTGGGAGAGGAGGGACCTATGGGAATCTTTCTCTCTTTTTCACATACTCCGGAAGGATATCAGAAATCCCTGTATGATTTTATTACACAATTTTAAAGGAATGGTCATCCATCCAGATAGGAACATGATATTTCTCATTCAGTCCTTGAATTTCAAGTCTTCAACTTACATCTAAACGTAGATTTAACTTCAGATCAAGGCTAACCCTTCTCCAATATAGACTCAGTCACGGGAGGGAGTGAAATGACTACAGACAATTCATCTTTGCCATCAAGCATTAAATTATAGCCAATGAGCCTTTCAAAAGTTCCTTATTCTGTTTTGTTGGCCCTGTTAATATATTTCTGATTTATGCCAGTTTGAAGAGGTTTCAATGCAGCTAAAGAGAAGAAAGCGTTCTTTTAATGCCAGAATCTGGCTGGCTTTAAAGAGACACCAAGAATGTAATAAATCCTAAATGTCATGCTGCTACTGTATCATGTGCCAGCAAGGAGGGTTACAGATGCATACAGGTTGCTGATCCCAAGAGAAAACAGGATCAGAAACATCATCACCCTGTCCATTTTGCAGACCCTCTTGTGTAAAAGAGTAGTTAAAAGCAACAAAAGGTCACCCTGTCCCCTTCCAAGGAGCAGCAAGAACAAGAACAAGGCTACAACTTCTTGTCTATCTTTCCCAAAACTGGTCTCTGACGAGTCATCTGCTACTCTACAGATGAAAGAAATCTCAGTAATGTACATGAAGCCAGAGGGTGAACAAATACAAGCCCACTCATTCTCAATGCAACACAGAGACAATCCACAAAGCAGTTAAAACAAAGTAATTGGACTTGGGTTGACGCAGTTCTTCTCAAACCAGCGGGGCTAAAACAGCCCAAACTTGTGTAAATTTTGGTTTAATTGGTTTTGTAGGGCAGACTGAAAAATCAGGATGCATAAAGCACAGCCAAAGGCCAAAGAATAAGAATTAAAAATGCTGACTAACAACCCAATCCAAAATACATACATAGTACTACAAACCTTCAGCACTAGAATTCTGCTCTCCTGAAGGATAGTAGAATGCCTATGCAAACCACACAAACCTACCCAAATATCACAATCCTCTTCAGGAAGCCCTGCTCCAAAAATCCTCACCATCTAAGCCAGGGATGAGCAAAAGTGTGGCTTGTACATGTGGCCCTCAAGGGCCATTTTTGTGGTCCCTAGCCTCCCCCAGCAAGTCAAGAAATTTGTTCGCAAATAATTTTTTGCCCCAAAATGCTTCCCTAAGATTTTCTCCATGTTTTGTCCCCCCCCGGCTTAAATGGTGCAAGAGGGCCTTTAAAATGGCAAAAATGTCTCCTACCCCCTCAAGAGAGTGTTTGGAGATATCTGGGGCAAAATATATATACACACATATATATATTTATGCGGTGGGGTGTGTGAATCCTTCCACGATTTCCTAGGAGACTAATGTGGATCTCTAGCCTTCCAGAGTGCCCATCATGAACTGAAGAAACATCAGCAAACAGAATGGAGGTTTTCAAAAGCATCAACAAGGTGGTGGAATGTATTCCTGATGTCTGTGATACATCAGAGAATCAGACTTCTAGAGCTATCCTTGTTTTTGTTTTGGCAGGCCTTTGCTGGGTGGGAAGGGCTGTATTGTGTTGTTTTTATTTGTTGCTTCATCGACTGTAAGCTATAAATTTTCTACACTGCTAATAATTTTGGTGATGACATGGCTCAGTGTGGCAGCAAGAAAGGCAAACTCTCTACAAGATGAATGCATGTGAAAGGGTCTTAGGAGACCACAAGCTGAACATGAGTCAACAATGTGATGCAGCAGTTAAAAGAGCCAATGTGATTCTAGGCTGCATCAACAGAAGTAAAGTGAAGGGAAGTAAAAGCATCACTCTATTCTACTTCAGTCACACCTCACCTGGAATACTGTGAGCACTGCAGTCCAAGAAGGATACTGACAAGCTGGAGTGTGTCCAAAAGAAGGCAATCAAAATGGTGAAAGAAAAAAGGCCTGGAAGCCATGCTCTATGAGGAGTGGTTTGGGGAACTGGGTAGGTTTGGTCTAGAGAAGAGAGATGACATGATAGTCATGTTTAAATATCTGAATGGATGTCATATGGAAGATGGAGCAAGCTTGTTTTCTACTTCTCCAGAGACTAGGACACAGAGCAATGCAGTCAAACTACAGGAAAAGAGATTCCACTCAAACCTTAAGAAGAGCTTCCTGACGGTAAGCACAGTTCAACAGTGGAATATGCTGCCTGAACACATCTGGGTGGCTCAAGATTGCAAAAGGCTGATCTAGCCAAACACTGAAGGTAGACCAACAGAAAGCCAGCCAGCCAGCCAGCCAATCCCATTTCTCAGTTCCCACTGGCAAGTGCCGCCACCCCCAGCTGTCACTGCCTTACTCACCTGCCAGTTCATATCCCTGAATCCCTCACACATCCAACAAAAATCTCCTCTTTCTACCTTGAACATGGTATGACAATCCAGCTTCTTGCTGCCAGACACGAATGCCTTAGAACTAACTGCACCTATCTAACCTCATAAATATTGCTCATTTGGGTCACAAAGTAATGAGCAGTAAAAGAATTTCTAGCCTGAGAAAAGAATCGGGCTCTTTTTCCAGCTTACCTTTTGCTGCAGCCATTCTGTGGGGACCCCAGGGGTTGGCTTTCCCAGGAGGGGAGTGCAACAGAAGTGCTTCCCTCCGCAACAGCTGTCTGCTGAAAGAGAGGAAGTGCTATGGCCCTGCCCTTCCCTTCCACAGTGCAGTCCAGCACTTTCCCAGGCTGTGCTGGGGGAGGAAGCACAACCATTGCACTTCCTGACCCTCTGCACAGCAGGTAGGTACAGGAGGGCAGCAGGAG
The DNA here is from genome assembly GCA_948472985.1 of Iguana delicatissima. Classification (NCBI taxonomy): domain Eukaryota; kingdom Metazoa; phylum Chordata; class Lepidosauria; order Squamata; family Iguanidae; genus Iguana; species Iguana delicatissima. Next base: position 916,081 of record CAOKZL010000007.1, read on the forward strand.
GGCTGTGGAATTGCAATTCATTGATGGGAAAAACCCATCAATGATTTACTCCGCGATTGCAATGGGTGGCCACGGGATTGTGACGGGATTGCAATGACGTCATGCAGAACTGCCATTGCGGTCCTGTCACAATCCCGTCGCCATTGCGGGTTGGGAGCAGGCTGTGGAAAGGGCCTCGGCCTCATCCTCCCCCCAGCTGGAAGTTTTCTTTTAACAGAAGATGGTAAAAGAGGGCTGCAGAAATACAGCCTTTTGGCGAGTTACAGCACAGTTTGTGTAGTAAACAGTCCAATTAAGCTTGAATGGGGAAATAATAATCTACCTAATCCTATTATATCAATATGCCCTGCCTAAAACAGACAAGGTAAGAGGCAGCTACCCCTAGAATCCCCTACTGATAATGCATGAACAGCAAAAAAAAGAGAAAACTGGAGAGCAGACAAGCTGCTTTACCAGCTCTTCCCAGCATGCTTGAAAAAACAAAGACTTATAGATTTGTTCACCAGAATGGAAAGAAATAAGAAAAAAATGGAAGCTGGTGAAAGAAAGTGACATCTCTGGTTACATTTTGCAAAAAGTCTTCAAGTGGCCTCAAGGTTCAAAATGTTTTCTATCTATTTATGCGAGGTTTACCTGAGCTGGCTGTTTCGTTTCACGTGTGCATACTGGCAGCTTTCAATAAAAAGTTTACTGAAACATGTTCACCTCTTTATTTTTTTTTTGTCATGTTATTTCTGCTTCTAGCAAATATTCTGCTAAAAAAGTAACACCCAGAAACACATCTACTTTGTTACCTGAGGTATACCTGCAATGAAAGGAGGGAGGCACAGGATAAATGCAATTTAGCACAGAAGGGACACCAAGATGCTCAGTGTAAACTAAATGCTTAATATGGTTACCTGTTAGCAACCAGACATGGCAGCTCTCTGCCATGCCAGGAGCCTAAGTTTCCTAAACTTCTTAATCACTAGCTAGATGATGATGATGATAATGATAATAGTAATAATAGTAATAATAATAACAACAACAACAGGTATGGGGAGGAGCTTTTTGTCTGCCAAAGTCACTTTAAGAAATAGAGTTTTTGTGGGGAGGGAGGTTAAAACAGGTGTCTTATCATAAGTCAGGCTATTAGCCCACTTAAGCTTGGTATTATCTAAAGCAGGACCCAAGGTTGTCTAAAGCAGCCCCTGGGCCCCACTTTCGTGGCCCCCCAATGAGTCTCCTTTAAAAACCTATCCACTCCAAAAAATTTTTTAAAAGGGTAATATTCAGGTTATTTCTGCCCTAAAACCCCCCAATGCATGAAAACAAACAGAATACCCCCGCGCCACTATCCACAAGCATGCTAGAACCTTCTACTACCCCAAATACTTTTGCTTTCTTGTGCATCCATTCTCAAAATGGCAATAGGAAGAGATACTTCCTCTCTCCATTTTGGGAAGGTCTACCTCATTTTCCTTTGCAGTACCCCTGAAAATACTGTCAGGAAGTGAATATGCATTTTGAGAGTGGCTGAAAAAGTGGAGTGGGATGCTTTACTGTAGTTGCAAGTTTCCTTGTAGGCTCTATTATAAACCAGAATGCTAGACAGAAATTCTTGCTTGCCTGTGGCATTCGAGTGTCACACCTGTTCCCTACTTGTGGTATACCACTAAACTGCAGAAACTGAATACTGGGAATCAGGGAAGGCTGGAAGGAGGAGGGGGAAATGAAGTATTAAACAAGATTTGGGAGCAGGAACAGTAGTACATTTAGGGAAACAATCAATTCCACTGTAGTCACTTCTTGTTAAAAGCTTCAACACTCCCAGTTTGGGCAGGTTCCAGACCTGACCCACGTTTTGAAGTGATGCAAAACAGAATTAAGAACTCAGAAATAGAAATAAGCAGGGGGAACCTTTTAATCCAATCTTTACAACATGGTAAAGACTAGAAACAGGCCCACTCTTTCAGGTGCAAGAGCAGAGGAAATAAAAGGGTTGTTAAAGAAGGAAGGTATCACAAGACTCGGATGTCCTGTGCTTGGATATATGTACATGTGCAAGTCCCCTGGCAACATATGGCAACCTCATGAATTTCATATGGTTTTCTTAGGCAAGGAATACTCAGAGGTGGTTGGCCACTGCCTACTTCTTAAATATAGCCTACAGCCCCTGGTATTACTTGGTGGTCTCCCATCCAAGTACTAACCCTGCTTAGCTAATCAAGATCTAACAGGATCTGGTGCTTTCAGGATAATTTGGCATCCTCCTTGGATATTTTGTTGTCTTCAAGTCATTTCCAACTTGGGGCGACCCTAAGGCGATCCTATCATATCAGGCTGGGGGACAGCAATTCACAACAAACTCTTCCCATCTTTTCTAGTGGTTAGCTGCTGAAATGCCAAGCTCTAAGACCTGCAGATTCGGAACATCCTGTCCTTCTGCCACTGCAGGCCTTCTCGCTTGGTCTCATAACTTTTAAAATTGGGACACCAATAAACTGCCAACAGAAGGTTTCCCAGGCCCTTGAAGCAAGTTCTTAGGGTACAAGGCAGGTAAGGGAGATAAAAGAGGTCACCAATACGGGTAGAATCAGCAGGACCTAGGAGGGCATTTGTCCTGGCCCCAATGAAGCGATATTCACATACATAACCCATACGCTTCACACACACACACACACACACAATTTTTTTTTCATGTATGGCCGGGGAAATGTTAGGTTCCAATCCATGTTTGTAGCACACTATTTTTTAAAAAAGAATCATGGGGGATTTCTATACAGGAGTATTGCATCATCTCTCCCCACTCTATAGTGATACAGCCCTAGCAAAATAGCATTTTTTTTTAATTTAGAATTATTGATTATACATAGAAATTACATACTACATTTATATTTCAACTCTTACCCCCTCCTCTTTTTTATTTCTTTTATTTAGAATTATTAATTATACATAGCAATTACATACTACATTTATATTAGCAAAATAATATTCCATTTGATCTGCTGTTTCCAACAAATAGGACTTAGCAGCATGTGACAGAGAAGTTAACATTCCCTCAGTGTTGGCACTGCACCAGAAACAGAGGTTTCATTCATACTGTAGTAAAATTTATCTTTAATATACATGCAATGGAGTCTTAAAACATTTACTAAAAAAAAAAGTTTCTCTGAATCAATCCCATGTATTAATCATTCCACCAAACAAGATCACACTGCAAAGGAATAATCAGCTGTGAGCATTTTATTTACAGTATATGCCCCCCACCAAGTTTGCTGCCTACACAGAACTGGAAACTCTTTGCATCCAACCCTCTGAACTTATTATTCAACAACAAATGAGCACTATATTTAGCACATTTTCCATGCAGCGTCTCTCTCCAAGGGCCATCAAGCCAGGAGGCCTTCAAAGGTTAGACGAGTCTATCAGACACAGAGAAACAGATTTCCAAAAGCAAGTTATATTTCAGTGTTATCTCTTACGTGCCATCTACAAAATGCTTTTACTAGAGAAATGCACCTGCCTTAACACTGCCAGTATCAACTTCACAAAATCTTACACAGTTTATCAGCAGCCAGAGTGGAGTCAAGGAGGAGGGAGAGCACAACTCTGCCTGATGGATCCCCCCTGGCTGCGCATAAGTGTCACATGCCTCCTACCCACAAGTGCTTTTCATCCATAAGCAGCATCAAAGAAAGGACAATAGAGACAGACACAACTGAACTCCCACATATACACAATGCTGCAAATATTGCATTCTTTCCTGGTGCTATTGCTCCTTCTCTCTCGGTTTCACAACTTTTAAAACTGGGGTATTGGTATGCCCTTCGTAGAGCTGTAGGACTGAGGTTACAACCATAAATCTCTTTCTGCAAACTGCCGCTCCAAACAGGAGTATAAAGTGAAACAAACCTTCACAGCATTCTCCACGCACCACTGAGAATTCTAATTTGTGCAGCACTTTACAGACTAGAAGTGGAGAAGTCCCTGCCTCTATGAACTTACAGTCCAGAGTGGGGAGAAGGCCTCTCATTTCATGCTTGACAGGAGACACAGACCTCACTGTCTGCAAGCCTGACTTGGGAGTTCTCATGCAAGGCAGTTGCATGTTGCGAGGGGAATAATTTGACCTCCTGTGAAGGAGGGAGACAGATTCTTGCTGTTTCCGGGTGGCTTCAAAGCCAAAGCCAAAAACCAAGCAGGAAGGCAGAAACTGATCCCTCCTTCAGATGACCGGAGAGAACTGAGGAGAGGGTGGAGAAGAGGAATCTATTTCAGCCACAAATAATAACTAGCTAACTTAGTCAAGCAAAACCTGTGGAATCCTGATCCTCCTGCCAGAAACGAAAGTCAGAAGAGAGAAACAGAACTACTCAAAAAGATTAAATACATTAACCCTCCCGCATATTTGGAATCAGAACTGAGCACTGAAACTGTACCACAAAATCATGACCACACCAACTAGAACAGTATATGCTCCAAGTTGGGAGTACTGCTTAAAGGGCATTTGGGGTCAGTTAGGGCCAAATTCACAAACACAGGGAGAAACAAAACCAATCACATCCTAGGTACTAGGGCCTAAATAATCCCCATGAGATAAGAACTCCTGTGTAATAACAATACCTATTTTATAATGCTATGGCAGTTAAGCTATGTGTTTATTTATCTGTCTGGCGGTTGCTATTTGCCATCAAGTCAACTAATAGGGCAACCTTATAAATAAGAGGCCTCAAAGAGCCCCAGTCATCCACTGTCCCTCCTCAGGTCTTGCAAACTCGGGGCAGCCATGGCTTCCTTGATTCAGTCAATCCACTTGTCCTGCAGTCTCCTTCTTCTCCTACTGCCTTCTACTTAAACAAGCACTATCACCTTTTCAATGAGTCACATCAACTCATAGTATGTCCAAAGCACAACAGCCTCAGTGCTTCTAATAACAGTTCAGGCTTGATTTACTCTAAGACCCTTTAATCTGTCATTTGAGCAGTCCAAGGTATCTGAAGAACACTCTTTCACCACCAATTTTTAATATTAATCACTAAATAATACTATGAATATCATTATGATTGCTATTATTACTACTATTACCCCTAGTATTATTATTATTATAATTATTACTACTACTATTGTTATTCTGTCATAAATTAGAGCCCTGGTGGTGCAGTGGTTAAATGCTGGTACTGCAGCCACAAGGTTGTGAGTTCGATCCTGCCGAGCTCCAGCTTAGAGAGCACTTAGCTTGTAAGCGGTATAGAAATACACATGCTATACTATAACTTCAAGAGGTTTTGAGCCACTTGGAGACATGCATGAGTGAAAAGGATCAAGAATTATGAAACCTCCTAGGAATTAACATGAGAGGGATTACAAACTCCAGAGGCCATTCCTGTACAACTGTACCCCTTGCCAAACAATAATCCCAGATACAATTTCATGATTTTAACACAAATTTGTCAAACATGTGTGCGTGTGTGTGTGTGTTTTAAACCGCAACTTAATTGGAGTCTACCAGACCCTAATACCAGATTAGTAAAGTGCTTTTAACCAAGTGCAGGAGGGTTAATAACAAACAGGATAAGAAATTATTGGAAACCTTATCTTTCTCAATGCAACACAAGAGCTACAACAGATTTTCAGCAGTGGGGAAATATTGTTTTGATAAAGCAGCTCTGCTGAAGGTCAAAAATGGCCTTGCCTTCACCCATCTCAGGCAACTTTTCAGTGCTTTGAATCACCTCTAAAGAACTTCATGGCTCGGCAGGCCTGGATACTTCAGTGTGCAAGGACAAAAGCACCGCAAGGCCTGGAAGCAAGGCTATTTACACATGGCATGTCCTTCTCACAGCCACAATGGAGCCCATTCTGTTTTTTGCAGGGAGGGGGAATGGGCCATTTATTATTTCAAACACACAGCAAACTGGTTGAACTACAGAAAGAGCCTCACATGCATAATTAAGCTGCACCGCAACTGGCTGAGCTGCCTTTAATGACCTGCCTATTACATTATACTCCCTGAGCTCACAGCACCCTTGTTAGGGAACAGGAGGTAGGAGGAGAAAAGAATATTAGATGTCAAGCCAATAATGATGCTTCAATGGGGGAGGGAGGAGGGAGGGAGCCACCCTCGTTCTTCTTTGCAAGGGGACTGGTTATGACCGCCCTCCCCCAAACTTTGTGCCACAGGCCAGAGAGAAAGGGTGGAGCCCATGCAGCTTAGACGTCACGCATCACCATCTGTTATTTTTGACCAGGCATCTTGATGAGAGGGAACTCAAGATTTCTCTTGAGAATTCTCCACCCAGCTGTACCCGTTTCAAAGCTAAGATAGGGTGAGAACAGTAAAGAAAATGCCATCTCCTGTATTAAAAGAGGAATGATGCAAACTTCTAATGATTCAGACAGCATCTACTCAGCAGCATCCCCCACTCATGATTTTGAGCAACTTTGCTTTGCACCGCTTTTTTGTTTCGTATCTATTGGCAATAGTTCTATCCTGCTTTTTAGGCTTACATGGGTCCACAAAAAGGCTTACAGTTGCTGTCATTATTGTCAGGAGCAAAAAAAAAAAAGTAACAAAAACAGAGAGAGAATGAACAGAGCAGTTAAAAAGAAAACAAAGCTTTCTCATATGTCCTCTGAAATAAAACTGCCCACACATAAACTCTAAAAAAACCAACAAACAAGGTGAAAGATCAAGACAAACAGAGCTGTAGTCAGCCTTGTTTTTATGCACCAGACCAGTCATCCTAAGTCAGTAGGATCTGCACACAGGCAAGCGCAAGGAACAGAGGTAACCCAGCACCCTTTGCAGAGAAACAAAGGTAGATTAGGGAAACCTCCTCCTTTAAACCAAGCATCAAAATCAACTCTCTTCTGTCAGTCCCTTTATCATGGTTGGAAATGAAGAGGCATCTCCAAACGTTGTTGAAGCAGAATTTTTAGCATTTCTTGCTGCTGTCTATGTTGCCCAAGACCACTGTGAGTTGCAGTCGACAACAAAGTAGCACCATTCCTATCTCCCTGCCTCGCCTGGCTAGTAAAACAGACAGACAGACAAACATACTTATGGCTTGTAACTTTTGCAGATTAGCATAAAAGGCTAGCTATAGTTCTAACAAAGAGCCTGGAGTGAGGTGGGGTAAGGGAGAGCTGCTTTCCTTAGGGGGACACACATATGCGTTCACCTTTCACCTTTAAAAAAAATCCATCATTCTCCAGAACTTTAAGGAGATGTACAGGCAAGCGTTCGGCACAACTGTGAAATGAAAAGCAAGCAGTTCAGTGTTCTGGCCAATGAGTGTGAGAGCGACTGTGGTGTATTAAGTGTATTTGAACACTGCAATGTGACTCTGGATCACCACTCAGCCATGGAAACGTCCCGGGTGATCTTGGAACAGTCACACTCTCTTAACTTCATATGGCAACCCCATATGCAAAAAATATTATCAGGAATTCCCCGACAATGGGGTTGTCTTAGGGCAGCCATTCTCAAAAAGGACCATAGGGCCCCCAAGGGTGCCTTGGCACATTTGAAGGGGTTTACAGACTGAAAAAGGTGCAAATGGAATCACCCAAAGTTTATGGTGGCCCTGGTAAGTGAGCCAATAAAATATTCAAGTTAGTAACCTTAATTGGAGTCAGTAGTTTCCCTCCTACAGTCACCCCTCCACATTTGCTATGGTTAGGGGCACAGGGCCCCTGTGAAAGTGGAAAAACCATGAATAACTCTAGGCCCTCCCAAACCATATTTCACACTCACACACAAAAGTATGACCACCTTATTCAACCCATCGTGGATTCCTTAGAGGCATCAGGGTATCTTCACAAGTCAGAAGTGGGTAGTTGGTGGGACTTACGGCCACCTTCACTGCTGCCCGACACCATTTTTAAGAGGAACTTACAAGCCTCGTTTGTAGTTTCTTAGTCTCATGAGGCTTGCAGTCCCTATTGAAAATGGCACAGGGAGGCAGCGGAGGGGACAGCAAATAATCTGTGAATAATCAAATCTGCAGAAGTGAAGCCCACAAATGTGCAGGGCTAACTGTATTTATAGTATCTTTTGGACATACTGTCTGACAGTCTCCTTGATAAAATCCAAGAAGAGAATGAATACTGCGACAAGAGGTGACCTCTAACTGTCTAATTTGGAGCATGACATCATGAAACTTTCAGAAAAGCACCAAGCTCAAGATCACATTAGACTTGATAGAGGTTTAATTTTATACAATCTTTTAAAAAAAAATTGTCCAGCATATCAGAATGTTCAAGGTTTCTTGGTGTTCAGTAATAAGTGATTTTCTCTCTCTCTTCATGCTGTATTCCTGGTTTGCTGGGGGGACCTGAAACATGAGATGAGCTCCTAAGGGGGCCCTGGCCAAAAATGAATTAAGAATGGTTGGTTGCCTTAAGGTACCCATGAGTTGAAAATGACTCGAAGGCACGCAAGAACAGGCCAGTGCCCATGAAGGAATCGGAGAAACCAACAGACCCTGGGCACTTTTTTGTGCATGCCATCAAGATTAAGGAGTTATTTTAGACTTATAAAATCATTTCAGTATCTATTTAGCTATTCAATAGGTTAGCATCTCATTTTTCTTATTTTTTTTTACAAGTTTATAAAGGACTTAACATTAATGCAACTTTGAAGCAGTGTAGAACAATCATAAAGAATGCAATGTAAACCAACATATCAACATAATGTCTACCGTACCTCTGAAATACAAAGTAAGCAGAACTGCACAGAAAAAAGTTGCAAATATTTTCAATCATTCCAAAACAACTATAAAGTGTAATCTTTCAAACCACAATATCTAAATACAACAAAATTGCAGTGATATCTGATGCCATAACAGTACAAAAGCCTGAATGAATAAAGTCGTCAGCATTTGTTGGAATGGTTAAAACCAGCACTTTGAACCAAACCTGGAAAGGACAGGAAAATGAACGAAGCATCTCTTGATATTAAGTGAGGTGCTCGGCTACTTCATCTTTTTGCAGCAACCCTACAAACAGGATCGGGGCCACAATAACACAGTGCCTCCCACTCCCATTTTTCAGATCTGTTCCAGAAGATTACAGTGGTCAATATTACTGAAAGCCACAAAGAATATCAAGACAATTCAGCAGTGCACCATACATATACCCCATCTCTTTTTTCCCAAAAACATTATCAACTATGGTGACCAAGACTGTTGCAGTACTATATCCAGGCCCGAAGCTGGACCGAAATGGGCCTAGATAATCTGCTCTACCACAAAGTGACTGCAGCAGCCTCTCCCAACCTTTATCAGGTTTGTTATGAATGAAATGTTTCTAAGGGCACCTAAACAGAAGCAAAAGAAAGAGCTAAGGACTAGATGTGCTCTTTGACTAATATTTTAGGGGTGCAGACCCATGTTCTCCAACATTTCACAGACAAAAACTAGAACACATGTGGCCAAGCAACATCAGTGTGTGGTCAAAATGGAAAAATTATTAATAGGAAGAATACACAAGCTGGAAGAGGTTGCAGCAGTTTCCTTTGGCCTGAGCCTCCTATGAAGGGCAAGACTCTGCCATCTCCTGCTGAGTTAAATGAGGCAAATAGATTTTATACTGTGAACTCAATCTGCTGTAACTGAAAGGACAAAGAGGAGAAGAGAGAGAAACTGGGACATTTTAAAAGCAGCTAAAAAAGTGGGACAACAGAGGATTAATCAGGGCTGTTCCTGCCAAATTGGGACCATTGGAGAGACCAGGTTGGGGGAGGGGGTTGAGGTAGAGCAAATCTAATGCTTGCTTGGATGGGAGATTATGGTTGCCTTTGTCTATGCTCTACCCACCTGTGAATTTTAAAACAAATCAAGTGCTAGGGAACACCACATCCCCAGGGATCTCTCTTCCAAAAGGAAGCCAAACCCAGCTAGCACCCTCAATTTCTCATTGTTTTGTTGGCAAATGGTCATATAAACTGAAATTTCATGGCAGTCCACGTGAACATGCACGTACATCCCTTGGTTTCTTTCCCCACTTGGTTACATCTTCCCGGTATCTACAAACCTGTCCTCCCAGAACACACCTGGACGTTGATTTCTGCCAAGTCCTCCAAAAGTTTGGAAGGAATAAAACTAAGGGGGAAACGCAAGCGAATATTCCCGCCAGCACGCACCCATCCACCCACAAACAGAATGATGACTAATATTAGATGAGGCGTAAGTTAAAGTTAAGTCTTTTACTGACAAACCTGACAGCTTCCCGACACGCCAGGCCCCTGAGGCAGCTGGTCAACAAGATGAAAAATCTGGATTTAAGTTAATAAGTCCCAGCTGGCACCCTGGGTTTGCTTTTTTTCTCTCCCTTTTCTTTTTTTTCATTTAAGGTATGGAGCAGAGGGGAAGAGGGCCAGGGAGCATTTGTCTGACGTTTCAGATTTCCTTTGATCAAGGGACCAGTTAAACATGTTCTGCTTCACCCTCTCCCTAAAAACGAGCAGGCTGGTGTGGGAGACAGCTTGGTATGCAACACACACTGATGAGGAAGGGATTTTTGCGCTGTCAAAGCCTGATGGCCTGGAAAACTAGGAGGCCTCGTCATGGCTAGATAACAACCGGCAGTGGGCAAGCAGGCAGGCAAGCTGAGCGGAGGTGGGGGGAGCAATTCCAGATGCAGACATCTCTCGCTTAGAAAGTCAGTTGTGTGCCAAGCTGTTTGCAGTTCTGGAAACAGGAAAGTAAGGCATTCACAGAGCCCTATACTGTGCTCTGCCCCAGTAAAAGCCTTCCCAACCTAGCTTAATTTTTTTTTTTAAGGAAAATGTAAAAATACATTTGTTAACTACTAGGTCAAGTTTCAATCTCACCCTTACCCTGATATATACAGAGAGAGAGAGAGAGAGAGAGAGAGAGAGAGAGAATGCTACACTAAAATAAATATATATATATCCAGCTTCTACCAACAGCCAACATCTGAACTCCTGTCACACTTCATTAGAGTTAGCGAAAGGGAGAGGAGCAATATCACCCTAATGACGACAGCATGGCCAAGGAGGCACCATGTGCTTGCCTCTTTTGGATGGGAGAGAGAAAAACCTTGCCTCAGAGATGGGGGTGGAGGGAGGGAATGAAAGTCTGGAGGATGTACTTTGTGGGTCATTAACCTGGAACACAGAAAAGTAATAAACAACAGACTAGAGCAGCCTTAATTTTTGAAGGTGTGCTATACCAGCTCGCACCTGGAACAACCCTCATCCCACAAAAGCCAGGTGTTCATGCATGTACCCTGCTAGTGACTTACAATCAGGATCAAGCAGCAAAAGAGAGAGAAATACGATCTAAATATACAATATACACATACAAACATAGAAAACAGTATGTACCAGGGTCTCCCCCGGGAAGCCTAGGGTTCTGCAAGAGGGATTCCATGAGAAATTGTGATTTTAAAAAATAAACATTTGTTAAAGCAGAAGATATAATAATTTTTATTCACCAATTTAATGAAACCTTAAGATTATTTCAAAAGTTCCTCCAGGTAAAAAGGTTGAGAAATTTTTCCCCTCTACCACTGTGCGTGCGTGCGTGTGTGTGTGTGTGTGTGTGTGTGTGTGTGTGTGCACATGCACACACCTATGGACTTAGGATGACCCCATGAATTTCACAGAGTTTTCTTAGGCAAGGTTCTGCCAGTTCCTTCCTCTGAAAAAAAAACCTGTCGCATCTGGTATTCGTTGGCGGTCTCCCACCTAACCAGGGCTGACTCCGCTTCACTTCTAAGATCAGACAGGATCTGGTGCCTTTAAGGTCATACCACTACTGACCAATATTTTGGAATAAATTTAGGCAAAGAGATCCTGGTGATCTTCAAAAGACCAGCCAGGGTTTCTTCTTCTCAATAAATTTAACAAGCGAAACAGTGCAGAAGTTTCCCTCTCCCAGTGTGCAACTCAGGTAAGATATCTTGATGGGAAGAGGAACATCGATAAACATATGAAAGGATTTGCATGAAAGTACCTGCTCTTCCAATGAAAGCAAATTCTTTTGCTGAGTGGGTGCTCAGAAGATGCCGCCTTCTTCTACAAAAGCCACTGAGATCTCTGTTTGATTCATTTGGTAGTCTACTAGACTCAAATTAAAAACAAAATATATCACACAAGCCTGAAATCTGCTCACTTCTCAACAGACTTTGGTGAGATGGATCCAGTCACAGCTTCTTATTTTAGAACCTAGGAGAAGTCCTGAGAGATCAGATTAAGCATCCATTTAGTCCAACAACCAACTTCCATGAAGTAAGAAAAGTGGTGTCTCTTTGCAGCCCACAAGCATGATGTGAAAGAACAACGGCTCTACCCCACTTATCTCTCTCCCAAAAACTGGTACCATTCCTGTACTTGAAATTTCCATTTAGTCACCAAGCTAGCAAGCTAGGTTAATGGATTGACTGAGACTTGGGAGTTCAAGATTCAAGCCCCCAGTGAGCCAAGGAACTCACTGGATGACCTTGAGCATGTCTCTGACTCTCTCTCGTCTCCCTCTCTCTCATTGACCCACCTCACAGAGTTGTTTTGAAGATAAAATGGAAAGGAGGAGAACCAGGTAGACAGGATTGAACTCATCAAAAGAAAGGCAGGACAGAAATGTAACAGATGAAAGAATCGAATAAAATATTTAGTAATTGTTGCTAAGAGCATGAAGGCAGCTTTAAGCAAAGGCTTAAACCATGAAAATTTACCATATCCACTGGTAACAATAGTTAAGGTTAACTGATTCGCGGGGGGGGGGGAATGAAAAAAGAAAGAGGGAAACGCTTGTAAGAAATTTTAACCAAGATTTATATTTCAAATGTTTTATTGCCTCGATCCTTTTTCAGTCTATTCACATCCTATCTCTGGTCTACTATTTACGCTGGTCCTCTCTTCTGCAAAGGTGCCAATGGGAGACAGGTGATCTCAGGCAAGATAAAAGGGCCCTTTGTCACATCTAAAAAGGAAAAACAAAACCTCCCTTCCTTTGTCCAGCCTAGGATCAGAGATCAGACATACGGCTCCTGCAGGACTGCTATTCTCTGGAGTAATGAAAGGATATTTCCATAACTAATATTTAGGAAGAGGTACTTGAGCATCAGGAGATTACAAGAGCTAAGAACTGCTTTTGATCTTCCAATTTCAGCCTCCTCTCACACACCCCCAAATAGAAAATTGGCAAAAATCACTTTTGTTGGTGGATTAAACACTGTAAGAACTGTGAGAGCTGCAGTCTGGGAACGGACTACACTGAGCATACCCAACATTAAGGCATGAATGGACTCTTTAGCAAGAACAGCGCCAGTTGAAATCCTAGACAGAGGAAGGCTGGATTCTGATTTTTTAGAAAGTCACATTTCACCTGAATGGACACAAGCATTACTGGATTTTTCACTGAGCCTAATGCTGCAATATTCTCAATAGCTGCATGGCAGTGAGAGTGGATTGATTTGATATAACTGTGCCTGACGTATATGATCCATACATAAATATGGGATTAGTTATATAGTGTGAAGTGGATGAAAGTTCGAAATACTTCCACTGAATGGGGCTGGCAACCTTGGTGAAATTCATCCTAAATCCTATACTGCAAACTCAAAAATCACAGGAAAGGCCATCACTCTTTGTTGTCTGGAGCAAAAAAAAAATTTCCCTCATTCCCATTCCATGGACGCACACTGACAAGGCTAGCAGATGTATATTTCTTTAATACTAGTTATCAGAAATAATCTTCACCACAGTCAAGGGCAGCAGGCCAGCTCAGGGGACAAAGGGCAAGCCATGTGGCAGACCACTGCCCTCCCCGGTACCCTTGCCATTGCCTTGCAGATTTTGCTCCATCTGATGGTAGAGCCAATCCTGAACCCAGGGTATTTGTAATTTTCATGCTGGCACCTAAGAAGCAAAGAGAGAGAGAATATATAGAATCACAGAATCATAGAGTTGGAAGAGACCACAGGGGCCATCCAATCCAACCCCCTTTGGCCATGCAGGAACACACATCAAAGCATTCCCAACAGATGGCCTTCTAGTCTCTGCTTGAAAACCTCCAAAGGAGGAGACTCTACCACACTCCGAGGCAGCATATTCCACTGTCAGACAGCTCTGACTGTCAGGAAATTCTTCCTGAGGTTCAGGTAGAATCTCCTCTCCTGCAGTTTGAATCCATTGCTCCTTGTCTCAGTCTCTGGAGCAGCAGAAAACAAACCCACTCTCTCCTCAACATGATATCCCTTCAAACATTTAAACATGGTTATCATGTCCCCTCTTAACCTTCTCTTCTGCAGACTAAACATACCCAGCTCCCCAAGCTGCGCTCCAGCACACAGCTTGAGTCTCTGGCAAGCCCAGCATGATGTTACTGGCCATTATGGCAATCTTCCTTAGCCTGGCAGCTGCAGTCCAAAACATGAGGAAGGTACCAGCTTGGGCATGGCTGCTCCATGGACAAAAAATGGCACCCCTCTCCATCCCCAGGGGACCTGATAATAATAATGATGAAAATCCAATGTAATTCATGCTGATCATTAAGCACTGAAAACCCACTCAATTCCACAACTAAACATAAAGTCTTTTGAATTCTGTCCCAATCTGATCCATCGCTTATCTTCTCTTCTCTCTTCTGTTTGCTAAATCTATTCTCTTCAGCCTCAGAGCTTTTACCAGACACCATTAGAAACGTCTGAGCCACATCTCTACATCCATGAAGGCTAGAAACTTGATCTTTAAATGTGAAAACTCAAATTCTTGGCAGTCATGGGGGGGCATCATTCTGTTTGTAGTTAGGTTACCATGGTAGGGGCATTTTCCATGATTGGTAGCATGATTGCAAATGAGGCACTAAATTATTATCTCCATCTAAGGACATTTTCATACCCAAATGAGCCAAGAGAAGAACCATGTCTACAGCAGCAGCAGTAACAACAACAACACAACTTCTGAAAAAGAGGGCAGGCTAGCTGGCAATAAATAAATCAATAAATAATGAAAATACACCAAGACACATTGTCAGGGAACTCCAGATGTTGCCTGAATGTATTACATGAACACACAATGCTGACAGAGGTACTCTCAATGCCTGACGTGCCAGTAAATGAAGTGTGAGAGACAAATTGATCCAGATTCCTCGTCTTCCTCCTGTGACAATTCAGTAAACATTAGGAAAATTTACATCTCGCAAGCACTGCTATCTGAATTTTAACTAGACAACCTCAGCAAAGCCGTTTCTTTGGAGGCAAGATTGTGTCACCTTAGGTCAGGACTGTATGAGGACCTTGACTGAGGTCATGGGTTCAGGCAGAAGTTTCAGCAGGCATGCAGTTTGTGGGGAGTCTCACACACCTGAGTTTTCCCAGATTCTCCTCCTATACAAAATGTCGGCTCCATGAATCACTGAGTAGGAGAATTCATAACCCTGATTTACATCTAGACCAAAAGTGAAATTTAGACAAAGGAATTACAATTTCAGTGGGATTACAGTCAGTGGTGCCAGAACTTTTAACTATTTCATTTTCCTTCTCAGAGCAAATGCTCATAGGAAAGGAAGGTCAAAACAGGTGAATACACACAAAACACAGAAACAGGAAAATGTTTATTCATAGTTTGTGCTGCAAAAGGGACACAAACATAAATTCCCCTATAAAGTTTTTGTAGCTTAGAACAAAAGCAACCAGGGAGTAAGGGGAAAGAATATGACAGAAAGGTGGATGAGAGTATGCACAGTGTGAAGAAAGTGGAGAGGAAAACTGGGGAGGGAGGTTGCATTCCATCTCCCGTAATACTTGAGCCTGAAGTCATTCATGGAAGCTGAATGGCGGGAGATGAAGGAGAGATAAAAGGAAAGACTTCTTCACACAGTACTCAATAAACTCTGGAATTTGCTATCAAAGGGGATGCCCGCCAATTTGGACAAAACCACAAAGTGTCCAAAAGCATGGCTACATGTAATGGTTGCTATAAACTACCAGCAGATTTTCAAGACAGCATTCCCCTGAAAAACTGTGCCAACAAACAACAGTAGGACAGAAATATGCCCTCATATCCTGCCTGTGGCTTTTCCAGAAGCTCCTTGTTAACTACAATAGGCAAATGAACACTGAAATCTGTCTGCCTGCACATTAATTTATTGCCTCTCAGCCCACCAGGGGTCCCGAGGACAAGGACTACAGATTAAAACACATTCAAAATATTCAATAAATAACTATAAACCAATTAAAATATTCCAGGTTTTTCTTTAAAAAGAAGTCTAGAAACAGTTCTTTAAAAAAGCCATAGATTTGATTGTCTTTAGACAGTAAAGACAACCAGAGCAGACACCGCTGATTTTAAGATCCAAAGGCCAGCCAGAACAGCAGTTTTCATTGCCACCTGAAATTCCAAAGGGATGGAGCCAATCTGATCTTCTTGAGAGAAAGTTTGACATTTGAAGGGCTGCTACAGAGAAAGCTCTGTCACCCATACCCACCAGTCTAGCCTCACAGAGTAGTGGGACACATAACAGGCCCTCTCCTGATGGTCTTATCTCTCTAGGCAGGTTCACATGGGAGGAAATGGTCTTTCAGAAAGACCTTTGGGCCTGATCTAGGAAGACATTTCATATGTTAAAAAATGTTTGATAGCCTTTCATTCAAGGTGACAACTTGCCAACGGCAGCCTTCTCTGAACTGGGATATTCCAGATGTTGCCAGACTACAGTTCCTGTAATCCCAGCCAACTGGCCAGGATAATTTTTTTCATGCTGATGGAAGCTGTAAGCCAAACCATCTGGAGGGACCCAGGTTGGAAAAGGCTATACTACAGCCTCCTTATGCATTTAAACCAAGGTCTGCCTGAGTTTAAACACCATCATTGTCGGGTTAAAGTTCATTCATCTCTTTAGCTAATCTGCAACATCGACACTGAACACATCTGGAAACATGTAGGTGCTGGTAGACAACCACTTCTGTTTAGTTCATGTTGCACCTCTTTGATGTGCTAGTTTAATTTGTGAAAGTAAGAGGCCCTGGGGCTCCTGTCTATCTTAAAGTCACACCCTCTGCCCTCTAAGTTAACCCTAATCCCATATGTGTGGGAGCTGGCTGCAATTAGCAATAAGAGAAGGCGCTCTGCAAGTGCTCTCCAAACTCAGGGAAGGTAACTTCCTTAAGAAGTCCAGAAACTAGATCCTCTGTGTATGTGTGCCCAAAGAAGTGTGCATATAGATATGAACGTGTGTGCGTGTGTGTGAGAGAGAGAGAGAGAGAGAAGAGGCAGATGTGTTTGTTAAACTTGAAGCATAAGAGCATATTGAAAAGCAAACAGAGGGAGGGAGGTAATCCTTCCAGTTTTCCCAAGTCGTGTTTTCTTGTAAAACAAGGCATATGGGAGAAAACGCACTTGTTTTAGAGCACAATCACACTTCCTGGAGGCATTCAGAAGTGCAATTCTGCTATAAAACACGTTTCACATATGCTTTGCATTACTAAGAAACTGAGAGAGGCAGGTTAACCTCATCCTGGCAACATCTGGCTATGGCTTTGAGAGCCACAAACATATGGATGTTTCATATAGCCTGACTGGCCGCTTGTTTCTTCATTCTGGATTTGTTGGATAAGTTTGGGACTTCTTTCTGCACACACCCCAGTCTTGAAGACAATGCTTGACATGTCTTCTTGGATGGTAAAAACGGGGCATAAAAATATAGCAATATCATTTCTTTTTGTTTAGGCAGGCAAACTTTTGCCCTACACATTACATTGTTTTAACCTATACTGTAAGCCTCACTGGGCTTCACAACTAAGAGAACGGCAAAATAACAATTAATAAATTACTTTTAGGATTTTTATTTTTTTTTTCCTTTTAGGATTTTTATATCCCGCTTTTCTGTTTCTAAAAAGGTAATTTTAAAAAAACCAATTCACAAATGCAAAGACTAACAACAATTAGCAATCAGACACAAATATGCACCAGCAACTTGAAAGGGAAAATATTTGTTGAAATCAAATGGCCTCCTAGGCAGGAGGTTCAACCTAGGTATACCCACTATGAAACTAACCTCTCTGTAGAAACTGACTAAAGTCTACACTAGGTGCAAGTGTGGGGTGAGATTAGATCTAATCTATGCTTTGCATTAAGTTTCTTGGACACCTTACTTGTCCCTTGTGATTAACTAGATCCCCACAGCAGCCATTTTGTGACTAGGAACACCTCCATAGCAGCCATTTTATGGTAGTGTCCATGGCAGACTTGTAAATTTGTAGAAGTACCCATGGCTCCCAAAAGGGTGGAGTCCCTCACGTTGATGATAATGATTTAATTCCCCACCACTGTCTGAATCTATACTACAGTGTACCTACTGCATATATGGGAGTTCTATTCCAGGAACCCAGTGCAAAACAAAAAACACGAATACCACATCCCGTTGTAGTCAATGGACACAAGGTGCACATGCCCATGGCCACTGACTATAATAGGATGCAACGTTTTGTCCGAACTCACATTAATGCATGCAGGGGTTATGCCAGAAAAGGGCTTTGGGGTAAAAAACCTTCAGCAACATATCTGCCTTTGAACATCAGTGCATTACGAAGGCCACAATGCACAGTATTCTGGAGTGTATTCCATAGATAAGGGGCAGCAACTGATGTTGCTGGGCATCTCTAATGCTTCCTTGAACTAACAGCATGACCTAGGATATACCGAACACATTCATGAGTTACTCCTTGAAAGGTAAGATCAGTAGCAGGAGACACAAGCCAATTTTATTGTACCAACCACAGAATACTTACTTTTTTCCAAGTGGACAAACCAGCATGCAGGCAAGCACGAGGATCAACCATGGAAAGTTTCACACCCAAGTGGATGTTCACATGGTGCAATTTGTACCCAATATGTTTGGAACGTGTCACTAAAATACTTGTGGTTATATAGTGCCACATTCCCAACTGTTGCAATTTGCTTTTGGCAAGAGGTTATCACAAGCCTGTCAGCATCCTGCATACCTCTTAACTAGTTTGTAGGAGATCAACTAGAACTGGAAGAACGGACAGGTATCTTTGTACTAAGAGTAGCTTTCTAAACTCAATTACCACTCAGTACTGCATCCAAAGAAGTGGGTTTACATCCATGAAAACTTGTGCAAAAATAAGAACCAGGTAGTTTTACAGGTGCTGTGACATCTTTTTTTCTTCCTTCCCCTTCCTTCTTCCTTTTCTTAAAGTGACTCTGTCCTGCAGCAACATAAAGCCTTATTAATACAGGACAAGGGCTACCTGGAAAGCCCTTATCTGTGTAACTTCTCCATGTATGCCTGTTTATGCTTAATTTGGAGGTGATGAAAGTGCGCCCATGAGCCACATGTGCCCTGCTAGAAAGTGCAGGGCTTCAAGCCATTGGCCACTTGCTTTCTGTTTCTAAAATAAGGATGTTTATGAACTGAAGTATCATTTATATGGCATATTGCCTATGCTCCTGAAGCTTCTGTTTGCTATTTTTTAGCTTTGTTTAGGGAGATGTTGGCAAGCTGGGGGAGCATGAAATGGGACCAGAGGAACAGAAGTTGCCAACTCCAGGGTTAAATGACATTCCTGTACTAACACTAGATGTCAGCTATCAGTAGCCTGAATGCCTAGGAACACAGCAAGCTGGCTTATTCTGAATCACAACAATTAGGTCCATCTAGGCCAATAAATAAAAACATGGACAAGCAGCAATCCTCCAGGAGTTTCAGATTTCCTGCCTTATTAAAAGACTGAACCTGGAATCTTCTGCATGCAAACTGAGTGCTCTACCTCTGAGCTGTTGCCTCTTCCTGACAGTTACCTAAATGAATACACAAGCACACTAGAGTCTGCCACCACTGTATCTACACCAGCTCATTTTGAGGATGTTTAAGTGTCAACATGACAATTTACCACATTCCAAGTCAGACCTTTCAGTTCACAGAGGCCAGTTATTATTCCTCTTCTGTTTGGTGGTGGCTCTCTAAAGTCCCTAACAAGGTTTTCTAGCTTTGCTATTTACAAACCATTCAGGAAACAACTGGGCCAAGACACAAACCATCACAGTCTTGATTTCCCCATACAAAGCAAACTCAAGCTAGGTGTCTTTGTCTAGAAAGAAAAAAAATAAAAAAATAAAAAATATATTACACCTCCCACCTCATAATAGATTCTGGTGCCCTAGGCCAGGAACAAACACCTGGCAGTCTGCATCAGACCTCCAAGATAATTTAATCTGACTCTGAGTGGCCCCACCAAATTTCAGATCAAGAATACGGTAAAAAAACACACAGGCTATTTTTACTAGCAAGAGAATTTTTTTTTTTTAAAAAAAGAAGTCTTTCCAAGTTTATTTCTCTTTTGAGTTTTGTTTGAAATAAAGAGACATAAACAATATGTACAACTGAATGTTTGTATATCACACTATATAGTTGTGAAGCCTTTGCTGTTATATTGAAACAGCTTTATACTGAGAGAATCTAGAGATCCACTGAGTCCAGGGATGTGCGGAAAGTAGGTTGGGATCTGCTGGAACATCTCTGGGTGACTTACAATCGATGAAGCAAGGATCTCTGACTTCCAATTGTCAAACAATAGCAACTAATAAGCTTTGTCCTCCTATATTATGTTGCTGAAAGAAAATGCCAAACGGTTGGACAGACTAGGGGTGAATTTTTTATGTAAAGCGATCTGTGAATTTAGTTCATTGGTTACATACTCCTGGACAAAGCAGAAAACTTGTTTCTTAATTCTTGGGTTTTGTCCACCCACACGAGCAACACCACGGTTCTAACTATTTCTACTAGCATCCTGAGGTCCACCAAACAGACATGAAACTGTTAAACTTAAGATCTTCCACTTACTTATTTAGTTTATGTAACAACAGCTCCACGAGCCTATTGCCCTCTGGGATAAGTAGATCCCTGGACATACAAAGGACCAGATCAAGGACAATACGTATATCAACTGTATGGCCCACTGCTGGTCTAGCTAGTCCAGTAATATTTTCTCTGACTGGCAGCAGCTGTACACAGTTTCAAACAAAAATCACCATCTTTGTGTGTGTGTGTCTAGCTTCTAGTTGCTTGCTGACTATGGCAACCCCATTAATTCCATAGGGTTTTGGAAAGGCAAAGAATGCCATTGCCTTCCTCTGAAATCTAACCTATAGCACCTGGAATTCTTTGGTGGTCTCCATCAAGTACTAACCAGGCCTTAACTCTGCTTAGTTTCCAAAATCAGACAGACTCTGGTGCTTTCAGGGTATTAGGTCTCTATTACCTTTACCACTATCTATTTACCTGATCTTATTTAACTGGAGACTAAATCGGAAAGCCTCTGTTTCCAACAAAAGCATGTGCTCTAGACTTCTGTACGATTCTAGCTGGGTAGATAGCTTATTAGACAGCCTGGACACATGTGAAGGTACTATTTTGCACAAGTTGTATGCGATGTTCCAGCCCACAAACCAACGTCTAGCTAAAAAAATGCTTCCCCTTCCAAGACTAAGTCACATCTCTGCCCAAGGCAACCAACACGAGATGCCTTAAACTCAATGGAGTGGAAGTACCCAGTCTACTCTTATCTTGGTGATTTTTATTTAAACACATAATAATACACAGTAAAGATCCTTTGGAGGTTAAATGTCAGTACTATAAGGCAGAGGCAGAAATCAAATTGTTTACAACCACCTTGGAACCTACCTGATCAGAAACTGGGGGAATATTAGTTGTCAGGAAGCTTATACCAATTAAAATTTATTTTTGCTCTGTTTTAAATGTGTTACAATAATGGGGACGGGGGGAAAAGCCTATTCTTCAGGTCCTAGCACTGCATACAGAGAGTAACTGCACACTTTCATCCATAGCCTGGATGAAAAAAAATTAACTCAAAACATTAAAATCTGGAGTAGGAAAAAAATGATGGATAGGTAGATAGCTCTAGAAGCAAGGAACACAGATGATGTCCCAGGTGTACAGGGAAAAGAAAAACATAACTGGAATTGATGTCTATGACAGAAGTTTTGATATACATAAAAAGGGAGGGTGTTGATGTTTTATAAAGCCTCAACATGCTCATCTATTACAGATCAATGGACACAGAGTCTCAGGTGGATAACCAGAGATGTATCCATTCTACAAACAAAACAAAAAGGGAAGGAAAATTCACAAAAGACAGAAAATCTAAGACTACAGCTACACTGGAAACAACTGGAGTTATCATACTCAAGAATCTTCTCTGTTGTTTATTGAAGTTGGGCCTATCTTCATTACTTTGACTGCAGAAAAGTTCAGTTAAGATTAAATGAGAGGTAAACCAGAGATATAGACTTTTGAATTAATACGAAAGCCCTGGTCTACCAAAAGATTCAAGATGACTAACTAGGGCACTATCTTCTAAGAAGGTTTCCCAAATTGAGATGAGATCTGGTATGTTATGAGTGGCACGGTGGTCAAGAGGGAGAAGTTGCGGTCATAAACTGACAATATAATAAAAAACTGCTTGTTGGCATATGCATGTGTGTATGGGCCTCCAAGTTGCCTATCGACTTATGGCGACCTCATGCATTTCATAAGCTTTTCTTAGGCAGGAAATAAATGCTCAAAGATGGTTTTGGCAATTCCTTCCTCTGAAATATAGCCTATAGCACCTGGGATTCATTGGCAGTTTCCATCCAAGTATTAACCAGTGCTGATTCCGCTTAGCTTCCAAGATTAGATGGGATCTGGTGCCTTTAGGGTATTCAGCCATTAATACTGCCAAGCTATTAAGTATTTTACTGATTAGAAGAGGCAAAACTGAATTATGCTAACTTACTGGGTCCTGAGAGTAAGTCATTTCCAGAACCTGGGAGGCTCTGCCCAACACTCAGCTGATGCACACCTTGGTTCTGTCCCATGTTATTTGTTTTTATTATTTGAATTTACTGTAAGTTGTCATAAGCATTCTTCAGAACTAGAGGGTGGAGTACTAAGTACGTCAAATACCTGTCAAATTTTGTCTTGACTACACCATTTGACTTGTCAGATTCTGGGTCTGCTCTGATCCTATTACTATTATAAAAGGCTATGATGATTTCATTTCCTGGCCTGAAAAGCCACTGGGCCAAACATCTCTAAGCCTGATCACAGCCACAGCAGAAGTGACTGGTCTATCTACCCTTAAGCACATTTAGCCCTGGAAGCTCTGCAGCCTTCTTTCAGTTTTCCCTGCATGTCTTCCCTGCAGTTTGCCATGCAGTTTGTCATTAACTCAAGTATTTTACAGCAGCATAAAGACACTATACAACCCATCAGAGCTACCTTGCAAAAATGTAAAACAGGTTGTTGTTATTGCTGCTGCTGCTGCTGCTGTTGTTTTTTGACTTGTGGCAACTCCAAGGCAACCCTATCACAGGTTTTCTTGACATGATTTGTTCAAAGAAGGTTAGCCTTCCTCTGAAACTGAAAGAGTATGACTTGCACAAGTGGGTTTCCATGACCAAGCAGGTGTTTGACCCTGGCCTTCCACAGTTCTGGTCCAACATTCAAACCAATGTGCCACACTGGATCTCTCTGAAGCAGGGACTTTGCTACAGATGAAGCTGGAAGTACGGGAATGTTCTTCTACTCACTGCCACATCAAAAACACACCGCTTAATTATATCCCCACAGTCAACACAACTTCACTTAAACTGCAGAAAGCGCCTCTGAGAAAGCCCAAGTCTTTTCCATTTGCTGAGCCCTCCGGTGGGACGCTGAGAGGCCTGGCTCAGTTGCCAAGGAGGATCGTTCCCTGAAGATTAATTTATTAACTCTGCCAATGTGGCTGTTTGTTTAGAGGAGCCTGAAAGAGCCTCCAGGTGAGCAAGAGGATAAAAGGAACACGCAAGCATCAAAACAATTGGTGCTTAATGCCACATGCATAGCCAGGGCCTCTCCCTCAGAGGCCTGCAACAGACTTGGGGGAAAAAATAAAACAAAAATTAGAAGCAACTTGCATAGATGCCAACATCAAACACAAAAGCTGTTTCAAGTAGCATATGCACTCCTGCCACTGAGTTTCCCACAGCATCCCGTGTACGGTTGCTGGTTTAACAGCAAGCACACCATTCAGCTAGGAGGATTGGCAAGGGACTTTTTCTTTTTTCCACTAACTCCCAAATTTTTATTCCATCATGAAGAGTTCTTCAGAATACAAAAGCTCACACCACTTAATTCACAACTGCTCTAACACTTTAGGAATCCTAATAAATGGTATGAACCTCCACACACACACACACTCTGATCAGCATCCAGAGTTACTAAGGCCCATGGGGAATTACATCTTCTATCATTCCCAGCAGCTGCGCACAGTCTGCCATACAGGGCTCAGGGCAATATCCAAGACAAGACCTACATTGGCAACGTCCCTGGTATGTGTGAAGTCCTTCCCATTTCCCTGCTGGATGTGTGTATGCTATGCAGGAGAAAGAACAGGGTAGACTTCAGTTAAAGCACTACAAAGTATCGAGCGCTAATTGTTGACTGCAACAGTATATTTGTTTGAAGTTTGCATGTCTAGTCGAAAATTATTAAATGGCTAATTGCTTTATTACTCCATTTTACCAGGTACCCCGGAGGGGAAGAGAAGATCAGAGTGGAGAAAAAAAACAAAAGCACCAAAAGGTGTTGTGAGAACTGGAACAGTTCAAAGATAAGCAACAGGAAATATGTTCTGGTTTCCAAGGATGACAGAAAGGCAAAAAACTGGAAGTACAGGAATGGTCCAACATTGTGAGGTGATGTCTAATTGATGATCCTCTCCAATCATAGCCTTCCCTGCCTAAATTTGTATGAGAAAGTATAAAACCTAGTATAGCCATGTATTTGTTAGTCTCAGCAACTTCAGGAGAAGCGTGCTGTATTGCTTGCTTGTCACAAATAAACACTACTGCTACCTCAAAGTAGAGTTGTGCATTATTCGGGGCATGACAGCTGCTGAGGAAACAGCATTGGTAGCAATTTGCTACCAAGTCGGGTTTAAGGGTTTGTTCTTTGCTAGCAACCTGAACTATAAATAAACGGATCCTTCACCTTCCCACTTACAGACCCACTCCGTTCCTGAGGTTATCTAGAGTAACTTCCCTACTCCTGAGTTTTATTCAACAGCTTTTTCGGAGCAGGATAGTAAACTTTCTAGTACCCACTATGTGAATGCTCTTTCCTTTCAAACTGGATGTACTCTGACCACTTTTTACATTTGACACACACAGGAAAAAATTCATATTTTTCCATGTTTTTTAATCCAATGTACCACCTATTCTGCAGACCATGTAACTACTGAATTTTAATATACTGCGTACACTTTACCTTTTGTTATTTTTGTACACCACTTTGAAATCTTCAGTAGTAAACGCTCTAGAAAGATTTCAAAATAATAAATAGTGTGTCTGGGCCATGTAGGGTATAATCCTACTCACACTTACCAAAAATCCCACTGATTTCAGTAAGACTTACTTTTGAATAGGAATCTACATAATTATAATGCCAATTAAAAATCATCAGACTGCCATATTGGGATTGGGTAGACTGGAAAAAAAAACATTTTCAGACATGATGTTGGTCAGTCATTTTGTCTTACTCAGCTTCTACTATCTCACCGTCTAATTACAAGGATACGTCATTTTCCATTTGTTGGTAGGAAGGTCAGGATATAGAAGTAAAAACACATTCCAACATACAAAATAGCAATAATTTAAGCTATTGGAATTTTCAAATCAAATGGTACAAGTACAGTTATTGGACCACAGATTTCTAAATGCATACTATTTTTATTTTTGGAAGTTGACAACAGCTTTGTGATTTTTTGGTTACCTTTGTATCTCACCTTTTTTCCCATGGGGCTCAAAGTGATGTAAACTTTTGTTTTATCTTTCCCCTTTTATGTCCTCATAGCAAACTGCTGAAGTCAATCAGACTGAGAGACCTGCCCAAAGTCAACCAGAGAGCTTTACAACCGAATAGGATTTCAACTTGGGTCTGCCCAGTCCCATTTCACTACTCTAACCAGTACAAAATACAAGCTGCTATCTCAGCCTTACTTGTGCCATCTAAAAGCAACAGATGGTTGCATATATGGGACATTTTTACACAGGTCTGCTCAAATGTAAGCTCTATGGGGTTTCCTCCAAATAGGTAGATATAGGATCTCAGTCTTATTTTTTAAGCCATTTTAAACCAGTCTTACAGTGCAACTGCATTGCTCAGGGCAGTTTTCAACCACTAAAAACAAAACTCTCATAACAGTGTTAAGCACGGAAGACACATTCAGCAAGGAAGAACGAATAAGGACCACCGCATAAAAATCATCTGCCTGCTGAGTCAAACATTTGCCAGATCACGACTAGAAACTTGTAATAACTTGGGGGGGGGAATGCTGCAATCCTAAGCATCCTTTCCTGAGAATAAACACCACTGAAAACAAAGAGATGCATGGGATTGTGCTGAATGGTTTTACTCATGTAAAGATTCCAAAAATCTGTGCCAAAAGCCTAGATGAATGCATAACTAAGTATTCCCTCAGACCTATCATAACAGCCAGCAGCTTAATCAAGCAATGGAGGTCCAGTTGAATGGTGCACCAATGAAGATGCAACAAGATGGTGTTGGCCCATTTCTGCCAGTAAGCAAGGGTGCAGTGAGGAACTGCAATGGGGTCATGCTTTTAATTGTCACAGCCTCAATCACTGGGAGGAAGGAACTGGAAACATCATCTTGTTCTGCTCCAACTGCCACAAACTCCCCTTGCTCAATGAGGCTACAGGCTGTTCAGGCACTTTTAGGAGGGTGGCATTTATAATTGTGGCAATAATGCATCATGAGTACATACTTTTACTGAACACAGAGTAGTTATGCACCCATAACTCTAGGCTGTGAACCTCCAAGTGCAATGCAATGCCAGCCATGATTTAAAGGAGGAAGAGTGGCAATCTTAAGAATAAATTTATGGAACATTGTAAAAGAGTACTCTGACATATCTAATGCAAAAAGAACATTTTCTTAACTTCAGGAAAGAAAATGGAAGGGTCTAAGTAGGGCACAGGTGAGCAGGATTCACAGAATTATGGAGGGGAAAAAAACATACTCAACCTCTTAATGCCGCTACTTAATTCTTCCCCTTCCAAACACACACACACACACACACACACACCATCTTACTTTTAAATGCAAGTTCTTCTCAGTCATGCACTATTAACTTTGCCAATTTATTACCAGACTGAAAGAAACAAATTAACTTTGATGAAAAAGCAATGGAAAAAGAAAAAAAGAAACTGAAGCATTCAGTCCGCAGACACAACTCTGATGAATATTCAGGACAAAGAGAGGAGGGGTGGAAAAACCAAATTGGAAGATTAGGAGAAATTAAAACTGTCCTGAATTTCTTAAGAGACAAAAAAACCCTTTTTTCCAATGAACCTGCATTTCTCCAGTTTCAGGAATAGAAGCAAAATGACCATCCCATCACCCTTTTTGAAGTTAGAGTCATACTGAGGAAAAAGCAATATTATGCCATCTAGCTGTGTTAAGACTACATTTCCTACAATCTTCAACTACTGGCTATGCAGGTTATGCTAAGGCAGTGGTTCTCAACCTGTGGGTCCCCAGATGTTTGTGAACTTCAGCTCCCAGAAGCCCCAGCCACTATGGTAAATGCTCAGGGCTTCTGGGAGCTGAAGTTCACAAATATCTGGGGACCCACAGGTTGAGAACCACTGCGCTAAGGGGATATGTAATAAAAAACGTCTGGAGGACTTCAGGTTGCTTATCTCTGGCTGGACTTAAATCAAAGAGACCTGGGTTCAAATTCCTACTCAGCCACATTGATTGTGACCTTGGTATAATCTTAGGCAAGGAACTGTTGCCTAATTGTTGTGTGCTTTCAAGTCATTTCTGACCTATGGCAATCATAAGGCGAACCTATCATGGGGTTTCCAAGGGCTGAAAGTGTGTGACGTGCCCACGGTCAACTAGCGGGTTTCCATGGCCAAGCAAAAAATTGAACTCTGGTCTCCAGAGCCGCAGTCCAGTTCTCAAACCACTATGCCATACTCCCTTTCAGAGATTCTAAAACCCACCAAAAAAAGCCCACCCCATCCTAAAAGGCATCAAATTAACCCAGTGAACCCAGAATTCACAATCAGAAGTTACTTTAGTGGAGACTTCTGGTTAGGTGATGCAGCCGGCTGTAGGGGCAAAACTAACCCCCATCCCTGCTGGAGTTGTCCACCCTTGGTCTAATTCAATTGAAACAAGGATAAAGTCCTCGAATTCTTTCCCCCAAGGTAACAGAGAAATCAACATTGCCCTACATACAGTGGCATTTGCAACTGTTTTCCTCAGAGCCTGAACTGTAAGGTGCTGCTCTGTTGAGTTCAACTAAGGAAACCAAATTCACATCCAGGGCCCTGTGCCAGTTCCCACATCATAACCCATTAACAATGCAGGTGTCATCAAGCAAAGCCCAGCTCGGGCTGCACACGAAGAACCCCATCCAATCTTTCACAGGCAAACATGCTGACAATTCTCGCTCTCTCCCTCAACACATGATCCCAAACAGACTTCTGCCAAAAACTGCTAAAGCCCAAAACCGGAAGCCCTAACTGTGACTAACTGGAAAGCTCTACCAAAGCAAACACATCAAGATTTATGGCAAATTCACAGGCTGGACTCCTGCCCAGTGTTAAGAATAAAAAGGGTCAAATGGGTATTTGATTTGTGTTGGTAATGCCCAAACCCTAAAACAATCCTTTGCTCAGATGCAATCTGAGGGTGAGCTACATTTTGCCTTAAAAAAAAAAAAAACTAGACCAATTTATTTGCTAGCTTTCTATATCACTATTAAACAGCCTTTCCAGGATGGTTTATAAAAATACATAACAAATAATAAAATGATATCATTGTCATAAAATACATCACGTTCATAAAACAATGATTAAAACAGCAGTTAAAAGGCCCAAGAGAATAAAAAGATTGTTGCCTGGCGCCAAAAAATATCAGAGTGGGAACACAGAAAACTGCTTTATTCCAAGTCCCTTGTCCATTTATCCTACTGCAGATGCTCTCTGGTACAGGTTTCATCATCTCTAAACTGGGGACTTCTTGACACAAATCAAGTGCTCTACTACCAAGCTGGTAGGAAGCCATCTTAAACTGGGCCACACCATTAGTCCATCTAGCTCAGTATTGTGTTACTGTGGCCACTATTCCCCAAATGAACGGCAACAACCCCACACTTTCAACGACTACAGAAGTGAGTCTAACACTGCAAGGACTACCCAAGTCTGCTATCCAGCGTTTCAGACATGAGGTTTTCTTAGCTTAACCTGCAGATGCTGGCAACTGAGTTTGGACCTTCTTCTGTATGCCAAACTGGTACTAAGCTAAAGGACCACATGACCTTTGTTGAGGATAGAATTCTACACAGGAGGATGCCACAACCAAAAGGAGCAGTAACTTCTTAATCACTGCATTTCCCACCTCAGAGGGCAGGGGCTCTCACAGAATGTGTCAGAATGCGGAAGCATCAAAAGGCGGAGTGTGAGAAGCAGACAGACTACAACAGCACCCAGAGGAGAAGATGAAAGAAATATTGACAGGCACACCAAAGTTGGTTAAACAGGATTTCCCCTTGCTATATGCATAAAGGCCAGAGCAGGGCAAGAGGAACCTGGCGGAAAATTCATCAGCCAAATGCATGAACTTTTCCTGCTACTTCCATAAATAATACTGTTATCTCAAAGCTATCCTTCCCATTTACAAGGAGGAAATTATATTCATTCTGCATCCTGACTAGTTGGGGGGGATTTCATATGACCCATCTCTGCCAAGTAATATGAAATATCCTCACATATAGGATAATATTTTCCTCTCTATTTTCCCTACAGAAAATTGAACTAGTAGTTTCCTTGTCTGACAATCCAATAGTCACTTAATTAATTTTACCTTTATGCCCCAAACAAACTCTTTGTACAAGTTGAAAACTTGCTTTCACGAGTTAGTCCAGTGAAGAATTGGTTACCATCTCCATAATTAAGCAGCATCCCAGTGATAATTAGATCTAGTTCAGTAAAGTATCACACTAGTTGATCATATTTCCTGTTCCCTTGAAAAACATAATATCTAACTTTGGGTCACCTGACTGCTAATCCCAAATCAGTTAAAATAGGAATGGCAATAGCATGTTTATTTCTATACCACTTATCAGCTAAGTGTTCTCTAAGCTGTTTACAATGTGTTAGCTAACTGCCCCAACAAGCTGGACACTCATTTTACCGACCTACAGAAGGATGGAAGACTGAGTCAACCTGGAGCCCAGCAGGATTGAACTCACAACCTTGTGGCTGCAGTACCGGCATTTAACCACTGTGCCACCAGGGCTCCTTAAAACTTGGTCTTAACTGTTTAGTTCATCTTCTTTTATTCTCCAGCAACTGATGTTTACAGTCTTCCCTCCAGATTCACGGATTCGACGTTCGCAAATCTGATTATTCACGAGGCACACACATCTCCCCTTTCCATTCTTTTGTGTTTCGCTGGGCGCAGAGAAAAAAGGCAAGTGCCTGGACAAAAGGCAAGGGAATTGAGGGGGGCACACATGCACCTTTCTTCTCTGCTTCTGGTGCTCTCTCTTCCATTCTCTTGCTTCTGCCCCGGTGCTGAGAACTCACATTGAAGCAAAAAGCAAGGGAATGAGTGGAGGCAGCCAAAGAAGGGAATGGAAGGGGGATCACCGAGGTAGAGAGTTATTCGCAATTTTTTCCAGTTTTGCGTAGTTTCTGTACCTCACACCCTCGTGAAAGTGGAGCGTCACTATACTTTTCTAACTTTCTTATTTTTTAAATCCAAGACTCAATATGCTGTTGATAGCCCTTGCTCCTCTTCTCCATCTTGCCCATCTCTTTCCATACAAATTCTCCAGCATCTTTTAAGAACTTCCTGACATGACCAGACTGTTGCTTTACAAAGAAGTATCTATTTGACTGTGGAACTACAAGTAGATTTTTTTTGGTCCACTTTTGTACAGTGATCAATTCGTATGTGCTAGAGAAATAGCATATGACATTTGCATCAAAAACAGAGCCTCAAATAGGAAGACTACTAGTTTAAAGCAATATTTATAAGTAGGGCTGCGGTATTTAAAATCAGTAAGTTAGACTATCTGATTGGTTTTAAGTCTCACAGATTAAGAAGGTGTGCCAATCAATCAGGCAGAAAGATTTTCTTTTTAAATTTACTATTATTCCTCACAAGTGTATATAATACACAACTGGCAAATAAAACTTGGTGAACACCTTTAAGAGGCAGAAGGGTGAACGTCTCTTCTAAAATGGTATCTTGTTGTGTTATATGCAGAACCAAAGCTCAAATAAATTATGACTGTTGCTTGTTTCTAGTCATATGCAAGTTTTAATTAATATACTAACTAAATCTTCCCCCATTAATCAAATAAGATTTGTTTAATCGGCCCTGTTTAGGAGACTTCAATGAATGAATGAATGATTTCCTGTTGGTCACAGGCCAACAGTTTGGGAGATATGAGTTATACAGCTTTTTCTTGGCTGAACGCCTCTAGATATTTCCACATCAGAATCCTCACTATAGAGAGACCAACACTCTTTTCCTCCACAGGATTTTGCCTTGTTTAGGATCCGTGCCCAGCCGTTGATCCCACAGAATACGGTATTCCTTTCATCCTTATAATTTGAGGTTTCATAGCTTTTCTGCTTTTAAGTCTTCATACTGCACAGATGGGAGAGCCACAAACACAACAAGATAAGCAAGCTGTTTTATTGGAGCTGCCATTACACAATGCTCCAGAGATGGCATAACTAGCAGCAAGATATTAAATCGGACTTTGTTATGGCATGTATCGACTCAGAGTGGCATTATGTTTACAGGGAAGCCATACCTCTTTCTCCCCCTCCTGACTATGCTAAAGGCTGTGTATCCTGCTTATTTCATTAAAATCCTATTAAGGAATTAAAAGCTGTTGTGCTGTAGAAAGGAGGGTATCTTTACTACTTTAAAGGCCCTGTGTTTTAATTAAATTACTGGCACCTGTATACGTAATGTGCAATAAATCAACTATAATTTGCTACCAGAGGTAGCTATTAATCTCCTCCAGGTTATTTATTACTTGGGCTTTGTTAGTACTAGGAGACCTTCCATATGACCCAACTTATCCCACTGCTTGGTGCCTTTTGTGGTCACAAAGCAACGGAATAACTGTGGAACTACACCACTTACAAGGAGCTCAACAGGACTACACATTTTATGGTGAAGAAAGAGACCAAACAGTGAGCAGTCTGGAATCCTGCATTCACCTTATTTTTGAGGATATGAATATATTGTATTTGCTGGCATATAAAGACTCACTTTTTTTTCCGGAAAAATACACTGTTTGAATCTTATACACCGGTGTGTCTTATATGCCAGGAAATAGAATTTGCCAGTGTATAAATGGGATGTGTCTTATACACAAGTGTGTCTTATACACTGGCAATTACAGTATTGCCATTTGATTTGGTCTTGATAAACCTGTTCTGCTCAGCTGATACATGATACTTTTGGACTATGTTCTGACAGATTTGCATTCAAACCAAGTTTCTGCTTCTCTTGAAGCATTTCCCACCCCGCCTCACCACTGTAAGTCACATTTCCTCCTCTGGAGGAACAGATCTGGCAAGTCTTGCTGGTAACTCAACGGAGATACCAAAAATGCTCTAGAACTAGCAGCCAGCCCTACTGCTAGATCAGCCCAAAAGAAGTTTGAACTTCCTTTGTTCTAGTCTTCCCTGGTATCTGTATCCACTTCAAATAGTTCTTTTCTTGAAGTGCCCAATCATTGGCCTATTGCCAACCAGGAAGTCCTGCCTCTAGCACCTTCTCATCATTTCACTCAAAACCTCCAGATAACATTTCAGTCAGGCTGTGTTTTTCTTTTGTAACTGTTACCTCATGCCCACAGAGTTCACAGGGGCATCTGCTGAGTGACAGTCAAGTTTAGGACAACCTACTTTGAATTCAATCAAGCCAAGGAGCCACAGAGGAGAAAAGGGCTCCACCATACATAACTTAAATGGCCATCTTATTCTTCTCAAAGTCAGCCCCTGCCCAAAACTGAACAAATATGTTGAGATTGCAGTGTAGGTATTTACATGCGAGGGCCACTTTTAAAAAATGCTCAAGGCAGCATACAAAACCATAACTTTAAAAATGATGTGTTTGGAACCCCGGGGAATTATTGGTTTGGCCCAGCAGGTAGGGAAACTATAAAGAAGGAGATTATTCTTATCGGGTGATCTCAGAAGGAGATGAAGAGCTGGAGAGGTGAAGAACTGCAGTTTCCCGATACTGGGCCCTTTCACACTTTCAATATGGTAGCAGGATTTTTAATTGTGCATTTAGGAGGGGGACAGCCAGTGTGGTGTAGTTGTCTGAGCACTAGACTATGACCCTGGAGACCAGGGTTTGATTCCTTGCTCAGCCATGGAAACCCACTAGGTGATCTTGGGCATGTCACATACTCACAGCCCCAGAAAACCCCATAACAGGTTTGCCATAAAATCAGAAACAACTTGAAGGCACACAGCAACAACATGTTTACGAAATGACAAAGTGTAAAGAGTGGAATTTGTGATATGCATTTGCACCTATGCTGAATCTTTTATTTGGGGCTTTAAGACAGCATCCAAACATTGCAGTACTACTGAGAAGCACAGGCAGAAGAGTCCTGAATGAAGTCTGACGCCTCACTGGATGCGTGGGACTTTGGGAACAGGGTGTACGTGTCAAATTTATTATACAATTTGCTATGTTGTATATGTGTGTGTGTGTATGTGTGTGTGTGTATTTAAATAGTAATTGCATTTGCAATATTCAATTATAGTTTTTCCCACAGAACCTAGAAAGAGGTACACATTCACACAACATTACAAATCAGGTTTCTGTAGAAACTCTGGTTTATCCTGAACAAGTACTATGTTAGTGTGGCACTGTTTTAAATGAGATACCCATTATGAGAAACGGCTCAGTGTGTTATAGCCCTCAAAAGATCATGCTATACTAAACTCATCAGCCTTTAAGGTGCCTCTTTGTTGTTTGTACAGGTAAATTTTTTTGTTTTCCTTACATGTCCAGAAATACACTAATAGTGGGGGCTCAACCTTCTGTGTCTGAGAGAAAAGTAACAGAAGGGGATGTCCACTTGGGAGCATTAGATGCTTGTGCAAAATAAGAGCTGTGGGAGGCAAATATAATAAACGCATGCACACAGAAACATAAAGAAAGCATGATTCTGCACAAAGTTGTATGTGCCAACATCAGTCCTTCTCCCGCACGGTCTGTTCTGCCCATAAATAATTTCATGCACCTGGACAAACAGGAGGATTAGCACAGGACATGCACCAGGTGCAGTGTGGCTTTGAAGGTTCAGGTGTGCCCAAGAATCGCAGACTGCCAATGAGGAAGGTCCCCAGCGCTTCCAGCAGGATGTGAGCAATGAGATACCAAGCCCCATCCAAAACGCTAACTTTAAAAAAAAAATAGGAAGCTCCATTCTTTACACATCGTCTTTTTGATCCAGCTATGACTTTCCAAAACTATTAAAGTGGCAAAATGTAGGAGGTAATATTGCACAGGAAAAGGTCACAATAGCCCCAGATTACAAACAGGGATGGAATAACAATCAGATCTGCAGCGAACTACTCAGCTATATAGTGCTGCCATCCCAATTCTGGATTTCCCGCAACTCTGCTGCGTATAAAAATCAAACAGTGGCAACTTGCAAATACAGTTGGCCCTCTACATTTGCAGATTTGACTTTAATGAATTTGATTATTGGTGAATTTCTCCAAACCCTGCCCCCCCCGACTCCAAGCACTTCTTTCCCAAGGAAACCATCGTTCTCGGCAGCTCCAACCAGGCCACACATACCTTTAAAAACCCACTTCTGGTTCTCCTACTTCACCAGCAGCCGCTGCCTGGCTGGCTAAGAACAGCTCACAGCCTGATTTCTCAACACTATGAACCTTCTCTCAGTGTCCCCCGACACCCAAGGAAGGAGATGGAACGGAGAAAGAGGAAATATGAGGCCGCTGTGCTGACCTCCCTTTTCCCTCTCCTTTCCTGGACCTAGTTTGGAGCCTAGGTGCTTATTCTCCTCACCATGCTTCAGTCCTCTTCCCATGGGTGCACATACATGTTGACATTTGCAGTTTTTGTAGGGGTCCTGTGCCCCAAACCCTTGCGAACGTGGAGGGCTAACTGTACACACAGTCATAGCAAAATAGATATTTGCATGGTTCTCGGCTCCCAGTCTCTGGAACTCCTCATTCAGGAACACTAGGCTGGCTCCCTCCCCAATGTCTTTCTACCTTTTTACTCAGATGTTTCAGAAGCAGGTCTTAGGTAGCTGAGTGCTATTTTTCCATTTATTAGCAAGTTTTAAAATTGTGTTTCAATTTTGTTACTCTTTTCTTCATTTTATGTTTATGTTTTGACTGCATTGTTTAACTTCAGGACTTCCTGAGTTAACTGAATAAATAGATAAATAAACCTCACACCTGTGTGAACACACCAAGCTCTTCCTCCTCTACCTTATCCTGCCACCTAAAAGCCAAACAGAGCAAAAACCCTCCCACAGCAGGTTACAACAAGTAATCTGCCAATGTTAATAACATTTGTCAAAAAATATAAATTAGCTCTTGACTAACAGAAAACATAGAATCTAACCAGTGCTAAAATTACAGGGAGGCCAGAGTTAGCCTGAGCCTCCCTTACCTTTTTGATGACCCCCAAGTTACTGCTTATTGAAGGTCATGGGGAGGGCGATAATTTTGCTAAAATTGGGAGTCCAAGCACAGCTTGTGGATGTATTAACACATACTCCATTCCCTCTCATTCAAGCACTCAGTCTTTTTCATATACTGATGACCTCAATTCCCCTTTTCTAAATCTGCATTTCTAACTTCCTCATGCTTTGCAATCACTGGATGAAACAGTGCTTCTTAAAAAAAAATGAATGGACGCAAAGGCTCTTTTTTTTAAAAAGCTGTTTGAAAACTGTAACACACTCCACAGCTGAAGCAGGGAACCCTCATCACAGCCTAAGCAGAATTAATGCTATTTTCTTGTTGTTTTCTGCTTGCAGGTTGTTTCTGACTTACAGCAACCCTGAGGTAAACCTATCATTGGGTTTTCTTGGCAAGATTTGTTCAGAGCAGGTTTGTCAATGCCCTCCTCTAAGCCTGAGAGAGAGTGACTTTTCCAAGGTCATTAGTGGCCTGGCATGGCCTAGTAGAGAATCAACCCCTGGGCCTCCATTTTTGGGAAGATTTTTAACGTGGCCCTCCATGCTACATATCTCATTTGCCCTTGAAACCCTACAAATTTTATCTACCTCACTTCACAAATGACATTCACAGACAAATACCACAGATTCTCAGTAAGCACAAATGTGAATATTTCCAGGGATTGCAAAAGCTTATCAAGTACTGTCTCCAAACTCTGAACTTCCCAGATTTCAGAGGACTGAAATGTCGGCTGCCACTTCTCTGGCCTGCAAGTCAAGCAGGCGGTGTGTGGAGAGGAGATGACGACAACAGAATCTTCAGTGTCTGCAGTGGTTGCCAACATTGGCAGGGTGACAAAGAAGCTCAGAAGGACAGTTTCCCCGTCTCTGCTATTCCTCCACTGGCACCACAACAACTCTTCCAAAAACAGGGCTCAAAAACCTAAAAGATGGTCTCACTAGCAGCTCTTTCCCAGGTTAACCAAGTACCTTGATTTCAATATAGCCAGGCTCACAAGAGTTAAAGCAGGAAGGACAAAGCACACACAAATAATTTTTTAAAAGTCAGCCAGCTCCACCAAGACCTTCCTCCCTTAGTCACAAAGCGTGCATACAGCAGCAGAGCAAAAGACGATGGTAAATTTACCAAAGTAATCTCAGGACAGCTTAAAATAAAAACAGGAATATTGTCCCTTACATTAGTAGGTGCAGAATATAGTCCAGTAAAAAAAAAGTTTTACATGTACACACACCAAAAAAAGAACATACATAATACACATATACACACACACATATCTAAAATAACCAGCAAGGCCAGGAGTGTTACGGGCCAGATCAGAAAATGCTGGCGTAGAACAGGGTGAAATGTCTATGCTTCCATTGGCTGAGAGAGCCCCAACGCTAAACCTGAAAGAGATTATGTAACTTAAGCCGTCCAGTGATCATCTGTTCCTCCAGCTTTGTTTTAAAGCGGTAGTGTGTCTAGCAACCAATTTCAAGCACGAAGCAGACTGCAGATGGAAAGCAGTCTCCTGCCACTTTCTGCCTCACAACTACATTATATATTTTATGTTTATCACACTTCACTCGGCACCTAAAAGCAACCAAACTATTGATGTTTCTCCCTACTTCTTACATCCATCAAGATACACATTTTGATATGGTTCAATGCTGAGCAAACATCACAAATAAACATACCGATACACATATGGATGGACAGCTTTAAAACCACCAAGCAACACCTCAGAGAAGTTGGTTCTGGATCCCACAAAGACACACTCAGACCCCATATCCACTGAAGTGGGCCAGGGCACAGTGATACTGCCAACTGTTAACAACACCAGCCTATATGAAAAACAAGGTCATTCCACAGCATGGCTGAAAAGCATTTTTAACTTGTTTCCCTTCTTGCCTCCCTGACCCTTTTCCCTTTTGTATCATGCCTTTTAAAATCACTCTCAACCTCATCTGCACCAATGTAAGTCTGC
The DNA here is from genome assembly GCA_948472985.1 of Iguana delicatissima. Taxonomy (NCBI): domain Eukaryota; kingdom Metazoa; phylum Chordata; class Lepidosauria; order Squamata; family Iguanidae; genus Iguana; species Iguana delicatissima. Next base: position 953,829 of record CAOKZL010000007.1, read on the forward strand.
AGGTTAGCACTATCTTTTACTGGTTATAGGTAAGCTGCTCCAGGAGCTCTTTTTGGAATGGGATAAAAATACTTTAATAAATAAATGCACATGCAAGCACACACACCCCTGTCCACCACCTGAATTATAAAGCAGGTAAAGGTTAACATGACTTCCTAAAGTCTGGGGTACAACAGTAACTAAGGGCCTTCCGCACTACATAACTATTGCACTATGATTCCACTTTAACTGCCATCGTTCTGTTCTATGAAATCATGGGATTTGCAGTTTAGGGAGGGATATTTAGAATTCTCAGCCAGAGCACTCCAGTACCTCCTAAGACTACAAAGTCCAAGATTTCACAGGAGGCAGCCAGGGTAGTTAAGGTAGAATTATAGTGCAATAATTGTGTAGTCCAAAAAGGCCCTAAGTGAGTGAGTTGTACATCAGAGATTTATTCTGAAAAGTTTTAATTTTTTTACCTAAAATTTTTCTAAGCTACTCCTCATCCAAAAGATTCCTGGTCAATGCGCAAAAGACATAAAATAATCAGTCAAACAAAATGCAAATATTATACAATAAAACTAACCTTCACAGATACTACAAATAGACACAACACAACCTTCTAGAACACAAGGGCAAATTGAGACATCTTAAACCAGTGCTGAAAAACTTCTTCAGATATCACTTCGGCTGTGAACTCAAAAAGGCCTGCAACCCTAAGCATACCTTCCCAGGCAGCAGCCACCCTGAATACGCTGGGGTTTGTATCCATGTTAACATGGATCATATTGCACTACAAGAAGCCCAGGCAACTCTCTTTCTTTCAGCTTTGATTACCCACATGTAATATAGTGACAGTGACAATGACAACAAAAACAATAACTTCTTCCTCAAAGAGTTGTTGCATGTCCCTCAACAATGCACCAGGACAAGTATGGCAAAGCAACATCCAAAAGTGGTCAAAATAGCAAATGTCATCAATGAGGAAGAACACAGGAGCTAAGAGAGACTATATCAGTTTGCTTTTGCCTGAGCCCAATGGGAAAGGCAAGCTTCTGTCCCTCTCCCCACTGCTCAATTAACTACTTTTGTACTCTGAGCTCAGTTTGCAGCAACTGAAATAAGCTGAGGACAAAGGAGGGAGTGAGAGGAGGAAAAGAGAAAAACTGGGACATCTTAAATTTAACAGGAGTTGAAAAAGTGAGATGACAGACAATTAATCAGGACTACCACTGCCAAATCACTACAGTTGGAAGATATGTTGTTGTAAGGGTTACAGCAATGTACAGTGTGTGAAAAAGACTTCTGGCACTCTGAACACGCCAAGAATTATTACTCTGAACTCATAATATTCACAAGAGGAAGCCCTCTAAGTTAAAATGATAGTAAGCATTTAAATATATTGCCTGCCTCATCTAAAACTGGTAGAAGGCAGACACTGGATACCGGAGACAGTCAGAGACAAATTTCAGGTCATCTCACTCTCTCCGCCCAGCCCATCTCAACTTTCAAGCCTTGCCTTTCGTTTTGGCGGGAAAGGTCAGCAGCATAATAGCCTCTTGTTGATGGAGGCCAGAAAAGCGCAGCTACCTCAAATAAACTAGAATTTTAAAAGGGAAGCGTCGGCGCTCTCTCCTGTTCTTTCTCTCTCACGCACCTCACAGAGCACAGACCTTTTGCAAATTCTCCTCTAATTCTTAAAACAAGTGCCCTCTCAGTGTGAGGTGGGCAGCAAAGACTTGATTATCAGCAATTAGTAAATCAATGATTCTGAAAGACACTGATTTAGGCTAGCAGGCCTTATTAGCAACATTCAAAGAAAAAGGACAAGGGCAAAAGTACAACACAACAAGAGCAACTACTTCTAGAAGGAGCAGCAAAAAAAAAAATCTGCTTTTAAACACTGTGCTGCCACTGACACATAATTTCTACCATACAATCGGGTCTAGCACAGGAGATACATGATTCTCAGATTGAAAACTGGAGAGGGCTTTTTGTACCCTTAACAGTTAGAAGAGGGAATTGCAGCTTGTGTTGCTTGTCACACAACCAGGAAACAAGCAATGCCTGCTGAAATTTCCTCTTATATAGAGGACATCTCTCCAGATTCCACTCCAACAACCCTAGAGAAATCCTGTTACTTCATTAACTTGATTTATATTATTTCCCTAATTTCTACCACAAAATGCTTAAATAACACATAATTTTAAAAATCATCATAAAGAGAGAGATAAATCCTAAACAGAAGACCACAGAGAAGGGGAGTGGGGACAAGAAGCAACACATTCTGCACAAACAAAAGATAAAGATAGCCTGGCATAAAAAAGACACCTCCCACCCCAGTGGAAAACGCATACAAACAACCACTTCTCATTGACACACTTCATTTCAAGTGTTCAAAGCCCTTGACATACATTTTCTCAGTCATCCTTACAACAGGTTTGTCAGGTAAGCAGTAACATTATTCCCATGTTGAAGATCAGAAAGTGGCTTCTCCAAGGTCACCCAGCGGTTGGCTGAGAAGTGGTTTTAAAACCAAGTATTTCCCAACTCTCAGAAACCCACGCTAATGATCAAGACGTGTGGGAACCCAAAGACCCTCTTACAAGACCCTCCCTCTTACTTTTAAAAAAGTCATTGAGGTTTTTTTTTAAACATCACAACACAGCAGAGAACAGGTAAGGTGCTGAATTCGAAAATACAAATAGAAAACTGCTTGGAGCCTGGCCTCTGACACAGTGCCATAGAATCATACAGTTGGAAGAGACCTCAGGGGCCACCACGTCCAACTTCCCGCTATGCAGGAACACACATCAAAGCATTCCCAACAGATGGCCATCCAGCCTCTGCTTAAAAACCTCCAAAGGAGGAGACTCAATGACACTCCGAAGCAGCACTGCCAGACAGCTCTGACTGTCAGGAAGTTCTTCCTGTGGTTCAAGTGGAATCCCCTTTCCTGCAGCTTGAATCCACTGCTCCTTGTCCTGGTCTCTGGAGCAGAAGAAAACAAACCCACTCCCTCCTTGATATGACATCCATTCAAATATTTACCCTTGGGCAAGCAACCCCAGAGAGCCCCTGGGAGCCAACTCAGGTACCCGCTGAATTTATCGCAAGAAATCCAGGGCTGAACATTGAAATGCCAGCCTGGGCAGGTCACCATCTGACTTCCTCCACAAGGCCTTGGGCTCCAATCTCAGAGAAGCCCAGGGGAACGAAACTACATCTCCTTTCAGCCATGCCACTTCGCGTTCCACCACTGCTTGCTGCCTGCAGTTGTCAAACAGGTACCCAGAAAAGCCACTGGAGGGCACCCTGACCAGGGATCCCCTCAGGCACTTTGTCCAGGCTTCCCTCATTTATTTTATTTATTTATTCAAAGTATTTAGACATTGCCTCCCAGCCCACAAGGGCCTCTCTGTTGCTGCACCAGAAATAAAAGCAATTAAAACAACACAAAGGTTTAAACAGAAAAAAAATTAAAATACTTGTTAAAAACTATTTAAAACAGTCTATAAACAATCCTATGATTTTAAACCAAAGAATTAAAAGAGAGTAGTTTCAAACATCAACTGTTTCAGCACTGTTTTAGCACAGAACAGCACTGTTTTAGCTGCCTGCTGGAAGCTCAGAATAGAAGGAAGCAGCCTTTGGCCATGGGTTCCACAATCGATCAGGGAGCTGCTGCAGAGAAAGCCCTGTTACACATGCATACCAACCTAACCTTATGAGGAGCTGACACATGCAAGAGGACCTTATCCCAGGATCTCAAATTTCAGGCAGACTGACAGGGAAGACCACGAAACCAAGTTCCAGCATTGAGCAGACTGAGGCAAGGCTGTCAGTATCAGCTTGCAACCACAATCGTAACTGCTTTTTATAAACTCAAAACAGGGCATCACACTGTCAAAGTGTGCAAAACTCAAGGTATTTCTAACTTGAAATGCAACAGCCAGCCAGAAACCTGTACCTTTTTTCCTTGTGCAACGAAGAGGGGGGAAAAACTATTTTCGTTCTGTCTGGCTGCCTCTTTGAAACTATCACAGGAATTTTAGCACATACTTCATATTTATAGTTTGCTAATCCCTTCACTTCCAGAGGGGATACTGCACAAAAAGTATAACCCACTTATTTTAAAAACCAATTAAGCTTTTTTTTTTCAATGTACCGGGAGTCAGAGAAGCATTTGTAAATCTATTCCGTTTCTTGCAAATGTTAGAAACTTATCTCAGTTCTTATATCGTGGCAAACCACAGCTTGCACTAACTATAGTTTGGGGAACATGTTCCCTGATTCCATGCAGCCTCCAGCACCATTCTAATATTCCAGGTAGTCAGTCTCTTTTGCATTTTGTTTATATATACATATATCCAGAAACAGATCTACGCAGTTCCATAAACTCTGCTTCTGTTGACCAGTAGTTCTGGCTCCACCCATCAAAAATACCACCATACCCCAAAGAACTTCTCTTGGCCGGTCAACACTGAAAAAGGCATTCCACCCCTGTTTTAGAAGCTAAGTCACAGCTGTCACCTACCACTGTACAACAGCCAAACCATGGTTTGGAGCACCTACTGTGCTTCTTTCTTCTGCCCAGTCAGTGCAACCGTCTCTTGGTCAAGCATGGGAACTGTGTAGCCCACCTGATGTTGAACTGCAACTCCCAACAGCCTTATCCAGCAGGCAAAGAATGCTGTGAGTTGTGATTCAGCAACATCTGGACAATTACACAACTCCCACCCCTGTTCTAATTGTCCACAACTGTGGCTTATTAACTGACATATCACATCAACTATGGTAGGCGCAAGCTGTGGTTTCCAACCCCAACATAAATTATAAATTCTGATTACAATTTGATATTCTATCATGAAAAGACATTTAAACTGAACCAGGGAAAATTAGAAGTCAGAGACTGACACTAGTTGGTACTACCTGATATACCTATTTCTCCCTTGCCCTCACAACTGCATTTTAATTATCTCTGGCAGAAATTTGGGTTTTCAAGTACCAATCCTCTTAAAATCCTAACCTCTCACTCTGTAATGCCATGTGGTATTTTTGGGGGAGGAAAGGGAGCATATAAATTACAAGCAGCTGTATATGGAAACAAGAAAGAGGGGTTAATTAGGCATTACTTCACAATACCATGGAAGAGAATCTTGATCAATAGGAAATCAAATCTCAAGACCATGCCACTCTTGCAGCAAAGGAGTTTAATTCTGGCTGTAGAAAAAGCAGCTACCTATATCCATTCTTCTCCCACATCCCACGAATACTGAAGGGTCCCTGCCAATTTCAGTGCATTTGCTACCTGTAACCACATTCCTTTAGTTAGCAACATACAATGGGGGGAGCCCAATTTTGAGCTTCTTTTCATCTCTATGGTGACAAAAAGCTCCGTGGAAACAAATAAAGACCCCCTAAAGAAGAAGAAGGACCGAAGAATTAAAAAGGTTCTTCAGTTTCAACAACCACCTTTTACAATATGTTTTAATTAAGCTGGGAAGGCTGGGTTGTTTAGTGTAGAGAAGGCAACCAAGGGTGAGAGAAAACTTTTGTTGTAGAGTATTACTTTACTTACTACTCTCCGCCCCCTCCCCTTTTAAAATTAACTTCGGGAAATTTTTAAACAAGTGGGAGGGGTGGCATCGCCAGATGAAGGCATTTTTTTAAACAAGGAAAAGAAAAAGAAGAGCAAGCAAGCTCTAAAAAGCTGTAAAGGGAATCAAAAGAGAACCCAGAGAAACATTAACATATTTAAAAGTCTGAAATGTTTCATTTAGTTGCCTATTATTTGAGAGCAAGAATGCCATTAGTCACTCTCTTTCCTTTGAATTGTTTTGGGGCAAATCCAAACCAACTTCTCCTTACACCAAGGATGAAAATAAGCTCCAGCCAACATGAAAAATTGCTCAAAATTGTACAAGACACACTTATACAAGACATCTCATCTGATTTTGGTAGCTAAGCAGGGCCTAGGTCTAGATGATGACGACGACGACGATGATGATTGTTGTTATTCCTCCCAGTAACTCAAGGTGGCTTATAACAGTTAAAGCAAACATGGTTAAAATTCACAGCCCCCAAAAACTGGAATTATATCAAATTATCAAATAAAGTCAAAATTAAAATCAGTTAAATTGAAAGACATTAAAATAACAAATGAAAAATGCACCATATTAAAGTGGGCCCATTTTTCCTAAATGAAAATCAGCCTCAAAGGCCTGTTGGAATAAAAAGGCACACCTGAGTGTGGAAAGATAGTAAGGAGGGCACCAGTCTAACCTCTCAGGTAAAGGATTTCCAGAGCTTGGGGGGCAGCCACAGAGAAGGCCCTGTCCCATGTTCCCATCAGGTGTAACTTTGTGGGTGGCAGAACAGGGAGAGGGACCTCCTGAGAAGATAGGCAGCTCTGTATGGGAGAATGCAGTCTTTCAAATAATCAAGATCTGAGCCTGGACAATACATGGACTATGTGATAATGTGAAGAATCTCCAGGCAGAACTAGAACAAAATACAGTCTGAAACCCTGAAGATTCATTGCTGCCAGTCAAAGTTGATGCAGTCAGTCCTCCACACTTGTAGGTTCCACTTTTGCAGATTTGATTTTTCACAGATTATTTGCTGTCACCTTGCTGCCTCCCCATGGCATTTTTAACAGGGACTGCAAGCCTCGTGAGACTGAGAAACTGCGAACAAGGCTTCTAAGTCCCTATTAAAAATGGTGTGAGGCAGCAGTGGAGGTGGCAGTAGGTCCCACCAGCCCCCCTACTTCTGCCTTGTGAAGGAACCCTGATGACTCAAAGGAATCCACGGTGGGTTGCATATGGTAATCATACATTTTTGTGTGCTAAGTCTGGTTTGGGAGGGCCTAGAGTTATTCACAGTTTTTCTACCTCCATAGGGGCCCTGTGCCCCTAACCCCAGCAAATGTGGAGGGATGACTGTAATATTGAGCTAGACAGAACAACAGTCTGATTCAGAACGAGGCAACTTCCTATGTTCCTTCCCACAAGAGTTGCATTCCAAGGTACCAACTTACTAACCCCACCTGAGAACCAAGCCCATTCACTCTGCTGTAGGATGGCCCTCCCTCAGTGGGAGATCAGGTGCTTTGGAGGCACATGGTTCAGTTCTCAATATCACCAGGTAGATCTGATAAACACTTCTGCCAAAACCCCCAAACCCTATTATCCGTTGTTACAGACGAGAACTGTAAGGTGTTAGATGGAACAATGACTTGACTCAGCATAAGGCATCTTATGGTTTCTGATATATGCCCTCCCAAAGAAACTATCATTTCTATATTTGCTTCCCAAAATAATGTAAAGTATCATATTTTTCATTCAGTTCCCTACATCTAGTGACAAAAACATTTTGAGAAAAAAGCAGAGTTGCACTGAAAGGACAAAGCAGATTTTAGAGGCAGGTGGAATTGGTTGGAGTTCAGCAAGAGAGAAACAAACATAACATTCATATGAACATTCCCGCCTAAATCTATTTTCTCTGAAGAAGTCCTATTAATTCTGATGGAGATGACCTTTCATGGAAGTAGGCTGATGACTGCAGCCTTATTTTAAATCCCAATGTATGCCTCAGTTGTAATTTGTATGTGGCAACTTTTGCCATTTCCTTCAAATAACTACAGAAGCCCAAAGATGTGGGGAAATCTTGAGGCAAGTTGTATATAAAATCCTACAGATCTAGAGAACTTACATTTTCAGAAGATATATTTGGCCTCTAGTATGCATAGACATGCATGAATGGTGAGATGTGACGCAAAGCACTACCTGCCTTTTCACATTAGTTTATTCTGGAGTACCAACCACAGGTCAAAGACAATTGTGCTTTTTCTAATACATCTCTTTTACCCACAAATTTTAAAAAACTAGTACAAGTTAGGCTCTTGCAGGCATAGAAGACTCTCTGTAATGCTTACTGAAGAGAAGGAGTTGCATGGGCAGTGAACCTTGGTATATGGGAAGAGAAGGTATTATAAACTTGTTTCCATTTTCAGCTGAGAAGCACTCAAACAGACACAAGAGTACCAACATCTAAAGCAGGAGTAGGGAACAGTTTCCTACAGGAGACAACTGATTTACAGGAAAAGTCAGCTTAAGAGTCAAAGCTGATGACAGGCCAAGCAACAGCCAAAGGCTGACAGATTCTGACGCACTGCATAGCATTTTCTCTGAGCTATGCTCTTCTCTAAAGAGTCAGCATGGTACAATGGCATGAGACAATAATTATATCGGGGTGGGAACAACCTGTACAATAAGGCTCCACACGCTAAACTGTGGTTCAAATTGCAGAATGCATGTAAAGAAATGTGCATATTCTAAAATGGCATGTAGAGATGTTATGCTGGGATATAAAAACACAGTGGAATTAGGGCAGGACCCAATGCTGTCATTTGCTTCATGGAACTGCTTCTATTAGTAGAACAAGGAACGTGAAGATTACCCCTCCCTCTGCAGTGACATCACCTTTGGGAAGTCTAGGAGGTCCTGGAGTTCCAGGAAGCCCTCCAAAACTGGTTTTCAGGTATTACAGAATGGCTGCAGTAGAAGGGGAGTAAAGTCCTATCAATGCAGCAGAGTCATCTGCTAGATTGAGGTTGGAATTCAGCCTTAATCAGCAACAAGTGGGATCAAACACTAACAAAATATTTCTTACTTTGGAACACTAAATTGCTGTAAACACAGGGCACTGTGCTCTACAACATCCCTTAATTTACAAGAATTTCGTCTTGCAACCCTAATAAATTAAGCTATGCTTTTAAAAGGAGCCATTTTCATCTTTCATCTTGCTGATACAATATTGTCTTGTTATGCAGAGATCAAGAGACCAGCTACAGACAGAGTTAATGTATCCAACAAGCATTTTGGAGACTATAAGAAACATTATAACATACAAGCAATTCAAATAGCATTTTTAATCACATACATACTTACTTCTCCAAAGGGGAAACAACACAATAAATATTTCAAAGATGAGCTAATAGTCTTTCTTTGTCAAGGAACGATGCTGAAATATTAGTACATATCTTTCTTAATATAATGGGTACACTCTTTTCCATTACAGAACTTGTCTGAAGTTGCCTGAAAGGGCACAAAATGGACTAGAGCCACAGGGGAAAAGGCAAGAAACAAACATCCACCCCAAAACATCCCACAACCATGCTCCTACATCAGTACACCCTGTGATTACTTCATTGACACTTCTCACAAACAAGTTACAACTGATTCATAAAGCAGAATTTAAAATAATAATAAAATAAGTCCAAGATCCATCAAAATCAATAGGGTTTCCTTCTAAAAAAAATATGCTCAGGATGGGAGCAATATTGTGAAATGCACAGTTGTTTCCCCCTCAGAAATCTAACAAATCCCTGCTTCCTCCAAAATGTATTTTTCTCTACTTCCCCCATAAATAGACAGACAGATGGCCAGGTGTTCTATCACTAGAGGCATGGGACAGAACAACCCAGGATTCAGCACTTCAGCATAGTTTCTTGTTACATTAGAAGCCAAGATTTGTGAGCCAGCTTCCACACTGCTTGAAAGCCGGCTTGTTTGGGAAGCCCTGAAACATCATTCTCAGTTTTCATACAATGGGGAGCTATGTTTAAATGCCAGATCCTATTTTCTTTTCCCTGAAACAAAATGCAAAGCAAAGCTGGAACAAACAGCCTGGATCTACATGCTGTCCATGCCTATCCTAGTTTATGAAGCCAGGTTTTTTGCAGCCTGTTACATGCAACACAGCCAGTATCCTGACATTTAACATGCACAGTAATCCTTACTTCCATATTCAAAGTCACTGTAACCTCTCTGCTTGCCCGAACATTTTTTTCCTGAACCCAGGGTTCCTATTAAACACAAGGATGAGTAACATGTGGCCCTCCAGATCATACTGAAGCCTAACTCCCACCAGCCACAGCCTAATTGTCAGGAACGATAGGGACTGCCATTCAGCCAGTCTGAACAGCCATAGGTTCCCGAACCCCTGATTTAAAGAATCACAGATAGGAAGGCTGAGAAAGCACTCTTTGCACAGAAATTGGGAGAGCAGCAGCCAATCAGAGTATGTAATACTGGGCTTGTTGAACCAATGGTTGATTCAATGTAAGACAGTTATTCAACTATTAGCAGTATTAATCTACGAAAGTCAAGCTTTCTCCCTCCCTCTCTCTCTCTCTCTCTCTCTCTCACACACACACACACACACACAATCAAATTAAATCTGTGCCTTTGGTATGTACGCGGTTAAGCATGTGCCAGTAGACAAGCAGACTTGTAATAAGAGTCAGTAAGCAGAACAAAGAAATTATTTCTGCTTAGGAACAGACTGAAACATAACAAGGGGGCAGAGAATTGCTCGCTCTTTCCCCCAAAAAGGTACCCCTGAAGCAGTCCTATCTGCTCATTTCCCTAGACACCCACCATGAAACTTCAGAGGCCTTTAATCCATTATTTCTATTAATTTCTAGATCCCATCAATATTTAAAAGTACTTATTTGCAATCTTCAGGCTCATTGCTGTACTCTAACAGCTCGAGACTACCTGGATTTGTGGATTTCTGGAGGGGAGGGAATCAAGATCGACAAGAGAATCACCAAGCAGAAGCCACCCACAGAGTCCAAACTGAGCTGGGATGTGAACCAAGGTCTCCTCTGTTCTCTCAATTTCTATACACTGGACCACACTGGGGTCTGCCTTTTTCCATCTCTTCCCCACCCCACAACCCATCAACTTTCCAAGTTAGATTTAAAAGCAACAGAGAAGATGAAAACAAGATGGAGTATTGCTTCAAGTAGCAGGGGATATTAAAACATCAAATGAAATGTGACCCTTTTATGAGCTACTTATAGTCAAAAGGCCCGAGTTTTCTTTCCCTTAAGCATACACAGACTAAAAACATTTTTAAAGGGACCAATGAGAGTTGTTTTACACAGACAGGAGGCACTTTTTTTTCCTGCATGCAAATTTTAAAAATATACAGAGAGAGAGAGAGAGAGAGCGCACTAATGTAATGCTTCATGTCTGGTTATTCCCATTTGTAAAACCGTTTTCCAAGTACGTATTTTCTTGGGGGAAAAGAGAGGAAGGAGGGAGATCTGAGCCCCACAAAGGAGTATGAAATAAATTGCTTTAGCGAAGGTTAATAATATCCTGTCGCCGTGGTAAAAGACTCAATTACAAAACCTTCAGAAGCACTCCCAAGGAAGTCATCTGCCCGCAGTGACAGAGGCTTAAACAGGGAAAAAATACAGAAGATAACTAAAGTGTTTCCCCAAAACAAGAGGTATGGGATGGGGGCAGGAAAAGCAAAGACAAAGAAGAGAATATACTGTGAAAGGGAGAATAAGAGAGGGGCTGGGGAGATGTTAAGACCTGGAACCTGGGCACTCAAGGTTACAAAAGGGGAGGGAGGAAGCAAGACACCGAAAAACTATAAATCATCGAGACATACAATTCTCCATAATCTCAGCAAAGAATTATGGCCTAGGGAAACCGGCACTAATTTTAGTATCAGATTTATTATGCAGGAGGGAATAGGAATTAGCAAAAGCCCTTCTCCAGACTCCTAATGGATAGATCTAGATCACACTCCAAGAAAAGCTTGGACCAAGAAGGAAAAAAGATAATAATAATAATAAAAGGGAGGGGGAGGGGGAGGGGGAGATCCTTCTGGCAGAACAAAGGAAAGGCTGCCTGTCACTCTGGGCAAGAACAAACTGGGCACTGTTTACAGGCCAGAAGTGGTCAACCAGTGGTCCCTGAACTAATTTCTAATGCTCTCTGTGGATGATCAGTTCAAATTTATGATAAAAGCAAGCTGTCTCACCCAAGGCACCCACTGGACAGAGGAAAGAGTGAAAAAGAGAGACTCTTACCCACCCATCCCTCCCATTGGCCAGGGCATGTTTACCCTCCAAGCAATGGAGGCCGTGACAAAAAAGAGCTCCCATCCCAGAAAGAGACCATCATCGCACAGCTTCCCCGACAATGGCCTCAAACAAGAACCTGTGAATGATAATTTCTGCAGGAGACTTTTGCAAACATCAGAAGTCACTTTACACTGACATTATACCATCAGTCCATCTAGTCCAGTATCATACTAGGGCATCTCTCAAACTTTCTGACATGGTGGCCTGCCATTTTCCCCTCAGTGTGCCCGTACTGTGTTTGTTTCATATAATTAGCATATTTGGACAGTTCCTTGGAAGTTGTATACCAAGACCATTTTGAGTAGCACTTTGAATCTACTCTGCAGATCTTCATCTGATGGATCCACCAGTGGGTGGTAAGTGGGTCACACCTGCAGCAGTTCTCTCCACACGTACACATCCCTTGAACACTTGTGGTTTCATTGGTACAGACTGTCCATCTCCACCAATTCAGATCCCACTCACTATTGCTTTCACACCTGCTGGAGTCAATTCCTCTTCTAGTGGCCAACCTTCTCAGGCCAACCTTCTCAGGAGGAGCTTCTCCATGCTTAGGCAGGCTGGTCCTTGGATGACAGAACAGTGTAAGGGCCACAGGTTGTCCAACCCTGGCCTACAAACTGACGACATACACCACCAGGACCGTACCTGAAAAAAACTACCAGAATTTGCACACGGCCTCTGAGAACTGAGATCACCTCCATACTACACCAAGGCAACAGAATAGGACTTTGCAGAGACAGATCAGTTGTGGAATTTCCTCCCATTAGAGGTTAGTTGGCCTCTTTTCTCCTTTCCTCCTGCTAGCAAGCAAAGATCTTTTTATTCAGACAGGCCTTTGGCTTATAATTTATGTGGCGGATAGGTCTTTTAATGGAATTTTGCTACATTTTAATTGTGCTTCATATTGCTTCAACTTTTTTTAACAGAACTGTTGTTTAATTTTTTAAAAAACTTTTGCACAAATTTTTTTTTAGCCGTACCCACTTTTTGATTGCTTGTAAGATGCGTTGGATCCTGCACAAGGAGAAAGGTCAAATAGAAATTAATAAAAGAAATAAAAGAAACAACAATAATAAATACATAGCTAGGCAACAAACTGGCCTACCAAGTATACACTTTATGCTGGGTCTTTAAGAGCACAGAGCTACTCCATCTGACAGACTCTTCTATAGCTGGATACAGCAGGGATTATACTATTAATTACACTTCTACATATAAAGTAAGCATATGGCCATAACAGTTTAGTAAACTTCCCACAAGCAAGGTTGGGGGAGGGGAGAATAATCAAGACCCCCAGAAATACAAATGAGGCCTAGTCTTGAAGCCAGCATTTCATCATGGTATAAAAGCAGTCCTTGACTGTATCTCTTGGTGAACAGCATATTACAGAGTTCCATCACTGTGAAGCTAAGAGAGGATAATTGGGGCAGAAATACTTAGAATGCAAAATGTAGTTATACAAGGAAAACAGTTAGGTTTCTACATGCAAACAGGTGTATATATATATTTGTTTACTAACTCAGGAAACCTAAAGCAACGCAATCCCTCCAGTTTTAGAAGCCTGAAGCAATACAGGCTGGGAGTAGATGAGCCTGTGAAGTTATCTGGGACCAATTTAGACTGTTAATCCATCTAGCAGCTAGTTTCTAGTTCTAGAATAACCAGCAGCAATCCAAAGCCTCTAGCACAGATCTTTGTCCACTCTGCAACTGAGTGGATGATCTTGGATCAGACATTCGTTCTTTAACTCCGTTCTTTAATTTACCTCCATTTTCTCCAATGAGCTCCATGCAGGCTATGTTTCCTCACAACAACCCCCAGAGGTAGGGCTGAATTAAAACAGGGTTCTAAGCTTTTGGTTCTCTGGATGTTTCAGACTTCAGCTTCCAGAATTCTTCAGCATGGGCCATGCTGGCTCATGTTTCTGGGAAGTGAAGTCTCAAGCAGCTGTAAGACCAAAGGCTGAGAACCACGGAGTTAAAGAACGAATGTCTGATCCAAGATCATCCACTCATTTCATGGCACAGTGAACGACAAGAACTCCAATCTCCCACATCCTCATCTAACACTCAGACCCTTACATCACCTTGTTCTCCATGTTCCAACTGCCATGGCTCTGATCTCTGAGGGAGAGAAGAGCAGCCAGACACAGCTCCACTGTGCCTGGGCCAAGCTGCTGGCGAGATGCTTTCTTTCTGAGAGAAAGAAGAGAAACCACCAACTGTTGCAATCCCCACACACACTGTCATTCCCTATTCCTTGTGCACCCTGACTCTGGACAGCGAACTGTCCATTTAATGATTGTAAGCCACTTTGGGGCCTTTTTGGCTGAAACGTGGAATATAAATACAGTCAGCCCTCCACATTTGCGGACTTCACCTTCATGGATTTGATTATTTGCTGTCACCTCTGCTGCCCCCCTGTGCCATTTTTAATAGGGACTGCAAGCCTCATGATACTGAGAAACTGTGAATGTGGCTTATAAGTCCCTCTTAAAAATGGTGCGGGGCAGCAGTGCAGATGTCCGTATGCCCCCTAGCCCCCCACTTCTACCTTGTGAAGGAACCCTGATGCCACAAAGGAATCCATGGTGGGTTGGATATGGTGATCATACTTTTTTGTGTGTGTTAAATATGGTTTGGAGGGCTCAGAGTTATTCACGGTTCTTTCACTTTCACGGGGGTCCTGTGCCCCAACTCTAGCAAATGTGGAGGGATGACTGTACTCTAAAAAAAAAGTAAATAAATACACCATCACCATGGGATCTTCTCCTTAGCAACAGCATGGCTTGAACCTTCTGTGCATGCTTTCTATACGCTTTTGTTGTTTCTCTGAGGAGGCCTCCAACAGCCACTTTTGCCTAAAGCAGTGGTTCTCAACCTGTGGGTCCCCAGATGTTCGTGGACTTCAGCTCCCAGAAGCCCTGAGCATTGACCATAGTGGCTGGGGCTTCTGGGAGCTGAAGTCCACGAACATCTGGGGACCCACAGGTTGAGAACCACTGGCCTAAAGAGAGCAGGTGAAGAAAAAGAGGTGGATAGGATACATCCAGTCAAGTCTGATTTTTGGTCAGAATTTACAATTTTTTTTTTTAATTTTCTTGTGGCTTTTCTTATCTTCCTGTGTGCCTGTGCTCAGCCCAGGCATTCAACTCCTTTCCTTTCCAGTAATTCCCACTCAGTCTGAACCAAAAGGTTATAACAGGAAGCAGGTGCTACCCTACCAATGGCTTCTTAAAAAAAAAAAGGAGAGGAAGGCTCAACTGAAGAGAGAGAGAGAGAGAGAGAGAGAGTGTGACAGAGAGAGAGAGACCCATAACAAAAAGAGAAGCGCTGCACCTGCTAAACAGTTTTATGAACATTATGAAAGAGCAAAATGTCCTTTGATCTTTCCTGTGTAAAAGGAGGCTTACTCTGGCCATCCAGTTCCCTGCAGAGACAGCGGGGAGAATGTGGTTTTGTTTTGTTTTTTAACAGACAAAGAGTAAGATAGAAAGCGGGGGAGAGACATTCCAGAGACAAACTTCAGTGTAAAATTGCAGAATACACTCTGCAGCTGGGCAATTAGGCAGGAAGCATTTACATGCAGCATCTTTTAAGCCATTGTCACGCCAGCTCCAGGGCCAAATCCAGCCCTCTGAGCACCGCTACGCAGGCCTTTCCTTTGACCCCCATCAAAACCAAGAAAGATGTCAATGACAGTCTGTTTTGTACACTAGAGAAGCCAGAAAGAAACTGGTCACTCCCCATTCCTTCCCCAAAATGGCCTGCCTGGAAAAAATTAGGCCCAAAGTACGTGCAGAAAGCAAAAATGGACATGGACTCTTCTATCCAACTGTACACACAAGCTTCTCAGTGAACAGGAAAGTTACCGCAGACGCTCAGAGCCACTTTTCCACTGTTATTTTAAATATTCAAGTCTATGCCCTGATCGTCTCAACACATTCTATACTATAATCTAAAGCAATCTTTCTCAACCTCTTTACCTTGGAGGAATATTTGAAATAACTTTCAGGTCTCTGGGAACCCTTGCATAAAAATTATTGTATCTACAGCTCCCCCCAAAAACTGTTCATCTTTTTTTCTAGTCATCTTTCAGGGAGGCCCTAGTGAGCTCTCAGGGAACTGAACGTTTCAGGGAAACTTGGTTGAGAAACCCTGATCTAAAGCATTGGGTTGTCTCTTGTATTATACAAATCCCTATATTTGATCGCAGACTATGTTACCTAAAAAGACTGAAAAGAAGACTCCAGTAAGGTTTGGGGTGCAATCCATCAACTACTTTGACTGCCTCTTGAACATACACATCAGGTATCTGCATATTTTTGCTCTAGAACGTGAATCAATTTTGACTAAACTGATTCAGGCTTAGGTTGACATCCCAAATATTTTCATGCAAGTACAAATTTGATTGACAACTTCAACCTTTTTTGGAAAATTGTTGGTTTTGGTTCCTATGTGTGGAACTTCATATGAAACAAATTTTAAGCACTGGAAGACCTACTAATCAAATCCTGGTTTCGTTCAAATTATAAGCAAAATATCAGCCTAAGCAACCCTTAGTAAATTTCCAATTTTCCTACATCTTTTTATCCTGCTCTTCTTCCAAAATGTAAAGAGAAACATGCCTCATACAGCACGAAAGACCAAAAGGCTCAAGGTCACCCAATAAATTTTGTCACTAAGCATGGATTTGAATTTAGAGATTAAGTCCAACACCACAACGTGCAAGGTCTCCCTAGCCCCATTGCCACCTGCTGGTTTCAGTCTCTGAAGAAAACAACAGCTTGGTCCCTGGGAAGTCCTGGTTCCAACTCCTATGGTTCTAATGAGCCACAAAGCTAACTGGGTGACCTCACCAGTCACTCTCTCCCTGGCCATTTCCGCACTTATAGTTCTATTATTCCACTTTCAACATCCTATATGGAATCCTGGGCTTTGCAGCTTAGGGAGCAGCATTGAGAATTCTCAGCCAGGGAGCTCTTTGGCCTCAGGCAACTACAAACTCCAGGATTCCACAGGATGTCGAAAGTGGAACAATGGCACTATAACAGCGTAGTGCAGAAATGGCCTCAATCTCACCTATCTTGCAGGATTCATGTAAGAATAAAGTAGTGAGGCAGACAGCCATTACTCCAACCTTTAAAAAACATTACGAGAAACATATACATGGCTTTGAACTAACTGGAGGAAATGCAAGCTATACATACAGGCCAGAATTGTGTTGGAGACTTGTGCTTTTTCAAGCAGATTTGCATCCACAGGAATTAGAACTGGGCAGTACTGTCATGTCCATATCCAGTAAAAGGCTGCTCCGTGAAACCAGCAAAGTCACTAATGCTCATCAGAACTGGTCCCACTGTACACTGAACAGGGAGAGCCAATTCACACTGAGATACTATTGCTGGTACCGCATTATTTATTTTCACCATTCACTAACAGGATTTCTTAGCACCACTGCTATGCAGCTAAGCACATGCAAAGTTATGTAACATGTACCGCAATACAGGATTCTGGCCATCATAAAGTAAATGAAGCCACCGTATGTATTTTTTCCCCACTGATGGATGATTCTAGGCTCTGGAACTTCTCATCAAAGGAGGCTCGACAGGCCCATTCCCATCGTCTTCCTGCCAGCAGGCACACACTATTTTTATTCATGCTGGCTTCTGACTACTAAGTGACTCCAAGGGCCTTATTACTGGTTGGGTGCTGGTTGGAAGGGAGCCTGTTTTTAAATTGCATTTTTTATTCTTCGTTTAAATTGGGCTTTTAATTCTGTTTTAATAACTGATCTCGTTTTGTGTTTTAACTGTATCCTTATTTTAAGCAATATTGCTATGAGTTGCCTTGAGTCCCATCTATAGGAGGAAAGTGGGAAATAAATCCAATAAACTTTTTGTTTTGTTTTAAATGAAAACAAGCCTTAGAACATACCAGTAAGTATCTACATAAAACCTCATAAATGTGAAAGAGGAGGTTGACCAGAGAAATTGTTTAGGGGAAATTCTGTTGGAAATGGCCAACAGAGAGATATCCTAACATTGCAATTTCTTGGGCCTGGTTTGAGAGTTTTTTTTTAAACTGTTGCACAAACTATGTGTTTGTGTGCAGTTCACTCTGAACTTTTTGCAGGCAAACAACATGTTTCCACCACAGTCTAATGAACTACATAAGGGCTTTCTATGTTGTGTACATGTCACTAAGATCCCAAAATTCTCATCTGACACACATGCAATCACGCATGGTCTTATGTGGCTTTTTTTTACTTTTTCTTTGTACTCGGCCCATTTAACAAGGTATAAGATATATCTCATTTTCTGGGGGATGAAAATGCTGACGGAAAATTGCTGGCTCCAATAAAACCTAGGGCTATGGAGCCAGAGTTAGTATTGGTAGAAATATACTGACTCCAGCTTCAAAATAAAAACTAATATGATATAGATACTGTATATGGTAAATATATTTTCTTAGCTTTACCATATGGAGTAGAATACAGTATATATTTACAGGAAAGCATTTGTCTATGTAATTGTCAAAATTTTGTAAGCAGAGGACAGCTCATATATCATGTTGTTAATTACACACACACACACACACACACACACATATATATATAGTATTAAGGTATATCCTATGTTTGTTGAAAACCTTTTCTAATTTATTAAGTGTTTGTCCATGCATTAACTTTCATAGGAACTTAAGTTTTCTCGATCAGACATTTTAATGAAATAAATATACTTCTGAATATCTAATGATAACAGTCAGGGCTGTCCGGCAGTGGAATGTGCTGCCACAGAGTGTGGTGGAGTCTCCTTCTTTGGAGGTTTTTAAGCGGAGGCTGGATGGCCGCTTGTCGGGAGTGCTTTGAGGGTTTTCCTGCATGGCAGGGGGTTGGACTGGATGGCCCTTGTGGTCTCTTCCAACTCTACATTTCTATGATTCTATGATTCTATGAAATAAATATAGTTCTGGTGACTCACATGGGGGATGATGAAATGCCTTGTGCTACCATTTTACCATAGTAAATTCATTATCACCAATTAATATACATTGGCATTTATGAAGGAGCTGGAATCACAGTTGGAGGGTAGAAAAATAGAAGAATTGGAGGGTTTACATACTGACTCCGCAGCCCTGATAAAATCTGTTTAATGGGAAACAAAAATCCTATAAGCAATGTTTTATTAAGAATGCAGGCTTTGTCCTTTTCCAAAACCAAAGGCAAACTAGAAGCCCACAAGAGTTAGGCAGTGTCCTCCATGCAAGACCTGTTGTTGACAACAGGAATATACTCAAAGGTACCTTCCCTGGTACTTCCTTCACCCTCATGAAAGAATAAGGCCAGCCTGAAGTGGCAGCCACTTCCCACTCTTTCTCTTGCCAAGGCACCACAACGGTTTCTAGCAGCAACTAGATAAGAGAGGCAGACAGATCTTGAAGGATATACAGAGGGAAACATCAAGGATAACACAAGGGTGCAGTTCAAGGTGAGAGACTGAAATGAGAAAAGGTTTAAAAGAGGAGAGAAACTAGAGGCACAGCATGTAGGCGGCTAGATATTCAGAACATCACAGCTAGATTTCTGGCTGTGACCTGTGTGTGGCATCTTATCTTGGTAGCCTGAAAGCAGCTTCACTCAGTTTCTGTCCATTTTCAGCCATAATTCTCAGTGCAGCTGTTATTTAGTCTTGAAAATCCTATCCAGCTTGTCACTATGGCATGTCCAAAGGACCAAGTGTTCCCACATCACTTAAGATCAATGAGTGGTCTTCTACAAGTATTCACACTAGCAACAGATGTTCAGGTCAGTGGTAATAAGCTTTCTCCCTAATTGTGTAATATGCTTGCTTTATCAGCCAGTGCTATAAACATACCATTCTGGGGTTGTCTGGTGGTAATGGTAACACTTATCAATGCACGCTTTAATTTGAGTATATTTACAAACAACTGAAGACACCTGTATTACCCACACATAGAAATAAAAGCCTGTTCATGCAGTAGAATCCCAGGTTGGTTCCTCAGAGCAAGAGGTTTGAAACTGTGCCCTGTGATAACCCTCAGGTTCCTTCTTTCATATACAAAATCAAAACCACTGAGTTTGAAGGGATGTTGGAGGCCGTCTAGTCCAACCTGCTATTTAACTCACACACAATGCAAGGACAGCGCCCCCATCAAATGGATGTCCTGTCATGTACTTAAACACCTCCAGCAAAGTAGAGTCTACTGCGTTTCAATGACAGTCTTCACAACAGCTTGTAGCATTATACTTATTTCTTCAAAGCTTTAATGAAAATCTGCTTGCCTGCTATTTCCACTCCTGGGTTCCAGCCCAGCCCTCTGGTACAGCAGAGAATAAGTCTGCTCTACCGTCAGTGTGACAGCCCTTCAGATACTTGAAGACAGCTGTAAAATCATAGGAAAGATCAGCAATGGCAGACCGGCTTCTCTAAAAGACAGCTTGCCTGCCGCTACGGATCTCTGCTACAACACACAGTCACAGGAGAATACAGGCATGCAAGAGCATCCTCAGCAGAGCATAGAGGGGGTTCCTTGGCCAGAAAACCCCAATGGAAAGATCTGCTGAATGCAGGAAGTTTGAAAGACATTGCCTTAGGGCAAAGTGATGTGTATAGGCTCCACGCTCAATGAAAACTTAAGCCATCACAGATCAGGTGCCAAAGACAGAGCCATTTTTCACTATCATCCAAAAGTATGTTGCTCTCCAGAAAGAGAACGGTTCACATATGCATCTGAGTGTCATCAAGAGATGCCCAGAGTCCATGTGTGCATGCGCATAAATGCGTACATATGCATGCATGATTTCTTTCACACCAGGCAGAAAGGAAGGCAGAAGGCCCTGGATTCATCCTGCCAGTTTATGGACTATCATATAGAGTTGGAAGGAGCTTGTTAGGCCATGAAGTCCAACTCAATGCAGGATATCCACCTAGAACATCTGCAGCAGGTAGCTGTCAACCTCTTTCTGAAGATATCCAGAGAAAGAGACCTTGATTACCTCTCTAACTAACTGATTCATTGTTCAACCGCTCTTAGCTTCAAGAAGTTCCCTACAATATTCAATCAAAATCTACCTTCCCATTATTTAAAGGGACCAGATCCCACCCGATCTTAGACACTAGGGTAAGACCTGGTTAGTAGTTGGATGGGAGACTGGAGATGAATACCAGGTGTTGTAGGCTATATTTCAGAGGAAGAAACTTGCAAAACTATTTCTGAGTATTCCTTGCCTAAGAAATTCATGGGGTCACCATACATTAACAGGAAACATGAAGGGATATGCATACATATACATAACTTAAAACCATGAGACTTGGTCCTGCCCTCCGGGACAGCAGGGAACAAACCTTTCCCTTCCTGTGACAGCCCTTGAAATATTTAAAGAGTGCATGTCACTCCTCAGTATTCTCTTCACCAGGTTGAACACATCCAACTCCTTCAACCATGTTTTGGTCTCCATATCTCCTCCAGAAACCAGCCAAACCAGCTGCAGCTGAATGTGTGTAGAAGAAAAGGTTTTCATGGTCAATATGTCCCTCTCTCCCCAGCCAAAAGCAATCCCATAGAAAATCAAATCAACAAGTGCCAGTTTTTTTAAAAAAAAATGGATGTTTCTAAATGCAGCAAATTAAATGCAATTAATTAAAAATGAAATTCGAACTAGAGGATTTCAGAAGAGATTATTTAAAGAGAGTTGCAAGTTACACATATGACTTTAACACTGTTGCTTTTTATTTGTTGGTAGTTTGCTTTTGTCAAAACATACTAGCTGACCATATCAGCTGAAAATGTGTGCTTCTTGTCAGAGACACTCCCCTACATAACAGAAGTGAGGCAGCTCAGTCAGTATCTATCTGACAAGAGATACCTTGGGCCAAATAAACAAATTCCTAAAGTTTGTGAAATGGCAAAAAGGGAGAAAAACAGGTGACACAGGGATTGTATGTTTTATTCCTATTTTGCTTCTTAAAAGCAATCTAATGATCAGGGTAATTTTATCGATGCCAGTCAAAATTCTAAAATAATCCTACAAAGGAAGCAGAATCCACAGTGAACCAAACCCATAATGCTACTGGCATACTATGGCACCAGTCCTCAAGATGACTGGGTGAAAGTATTTGACACCATCTGGAAAAGACAAGAACGCAACGCTGTGAAGTCAGGCTTGCAGCGCCGAGCTTCTGCTTCATCACAAGATGATAGCCAAGGCGCTCGCTTTAGCAAAAGACACGCTGGAACTGGATTGACAGCAAAGGTTTGCAAACTCATTTCATAATGACCTCCCGAGTCAAGAAAAATAGCACACTATTTAGGCATCATAAAGGCACAGAGACAGCTTGCCTAGCAGCATTTACTTGTCATCCTTGCCCAAGGGCAGACAAAATTCCTAACAGAAAAAGTACATTTTAAGGACTTAAAGAAGAAGAAAAAATGAATATGGCGGTAGAGAGAGAGAAAAAGAACAAACAGTGGGTTACCGTATAGGTTTCCTATACTGTCAAACAGCAGAAGTTCACAAAAAATGTTGTTTCGACTGGAGAAGAGGTGGGTCAGTGTTCCACACTTAGTCCACCCTTTGCTGGGCTAAAATGCATTAAAGATGTACTTGTCCCTCTTAAAACCACTTTTCTTTACCTCGTTAGGACACGTACACCCTTCAAAAGCTATCTAGTCCGATGTGGGGTGCGGAATCTATGTCCAAGGAATGCCTCAGCAACTTCATTTTAAATACCACAGGTTCAAGGCCAAGAAGCCCTTTGTACAGACCACTCACCTTTGAATTGTTGAAACATAACATGGTGCATTGGTATATGGTATAAAAACAGACTTTTGCCTCAACTGTGGCTGTTGTTTTATGGATCTCCTTATTCCTTTCTGGAACCATTTCCAAACGGAAGAGAAGAAACTTGGATTACTACCTACTTTCCCCTCCAGCACTATCTTCCTCCACTTGTTCAGCCAAAAAGAAAGCCATTCTCTACTGCGTTATGATTTTAAAGTGACAAACTTGTTGCTGATGAAGAAACTAATACGCGGCAGCAGAAGCATTAAGGGACATTTCATAAAAGCAAACTGACATGTTGAGAATATGCTGTGGGGTGGATATAGGAAGCACAGCCTCACACACACACACACACACACACACGAGGAATGGATGGACTGTTGCTCAACATGCAAGTTCAGCCAAACATTCATTACACCACAGCAAATTGTTTTCAGGAAGTTTAATGGCAGTACAAAGAGCAATGCCGCTGGGTAGTCTTGGGTGTTCCCACGTTTCTAGCGAAACAAACATGGTGCAGAGTCAAGGACAGTGCATCAGTTTAGAGATGAGGTTGGCCTCTGCCTCCAGGCAGAAGCGTTTTGGCATTCTTGTTAGCACCATGGCCAAACATTGAACAGGTGACCGGTGGCACAGAAGGGTTAACATGTATTAGTATCTCCTTGGATACTTTTTGCATTTGCTTTGAGGCAAGGAAAAGATATGAAGGATGAGAGCAGACGGAGGGAGTGAATCTTCCTCCACTGCTAACC
Source organism: Iguana delicatissima (assembly GCA_948472985.1). NCBI lineage: Eukaryota > Metazoa > Chordata > Lepidosauria > Squamata > Iguanidae > Iguana > Iguana delicatissima. The sequence continues at coordinate 977,322 of CAOKZL010000007.1, forward strand.
TGCTTGCACAGTTCTCACATCTACTGAGGAGGAGAGATGGGTCACTCTTACACTCTTTCTTTGTTTACTTTTAGACTATATAACCGATGGGAACCCATCTGCTGCCAGCCTTGCCTGAGGGAGTGTCACGCCATTCCAGGGACTCTCCATATAATTCTGACGATGGGGAATTTGATTGCCAGCCAAGGAATGGTCTCGGTAGAATTTGTTTGAGGGCCCAGTTCTATCATTGGCTGTGAGAGGATGCTGGAGCCCCGTCAGCAAAAGGGCTAAGATGCTTCTCTGCTGTGTACCATCTGCTGCATTATTTACCATCAATAAAGATTCTGCTATAGTCATAATGTGTATCAGTGTCTGGCACAGAAAATACTCTTAGGGAGGCCTGGAACTACATCCAGTTCTGGAACATGACAAGGTTAGCCACAATCCACTACAGAGGTGCCTGGATATAGTTCCATGGCCTATTCTTTCTCAATGGCTATGCCCAGGATGTAAACACCTTTGCAAGGGCTGCCCCTCTTAAACTGCCACTAGCAGGCAAAGTCATCCTCTTTCAGGCAGGCCTTTGGCAACTGGTTGCCAAGGAAGCAGGGCAGGTTGTTATTTTCAAGAACAAAGGTGGGTGTTGCTATTCTCTCTTTCAATGGATTTTTTAATTGCTTTCTTGGTATTTTTAAAATTATTTTTCACTCAATCATGTTTTAATATAATTAGCTTAATTCTGTTCTAATATTATATTCAAGAATGATATTGACAAGCTGGAATATGTCCAGAGGAGAGCGATCAAAATCGTGAAGGGACTGGAAACCATGCCCTATGAGGAGTGTCTCAGGGAGCTGGGTATGTTTAGCCTGACAAAAAGAAGGTTAAGAGGAGACATGATAGCCATATTTAAATACTTGAAGAGGCGGCATGTTGAAGGTGGAGCAAGCTTGTTTTCTGCTGCTCCAGAAAGCAGGACACAGAGCAATGGATTCAAACTTCAGGAAAATCAGGAAGAACTTCTTGATGGTCAGAGCCATTCGACAGTGGAATATGCTGCCTGTGAGTGTGGTGGAGTCACTTTCTTTGGAAGTTTTTAAGCAGAGGCTGGATGGCCATTTGCTGGGGGTGCTTTGAGTGTTTGTTCCTGCATGGCACAGAATTGGACTTGATGGCCATCGTGGTCTCTTACAACTCTATGATTCTATAACTGGTTCTGGAAAAAAAAAAGGGTACAAATCTAATAATAAATAAATAAAATAAGTAAATAAATAAAAAATTTTCATGTTTTAAGTCAAAACAGAGTACACACAGACAGATAAAGCCTCTGGGCATACTGCAAGTATTTGAAAATCTTGTAAGCAGTGACTTCTGGCAAGTGATCAAAAGGTCAGAATCCAGTGCCTGCACCATCAGTCAAGACCCACATTCCCAAAAAAGAGAAGCACAGTGTTCCTCTCCAGAGACTCTGACCCATAGCTGCCCTCACTGACTGTGGAAGCAATGATAAGGAGGAGAAACTATCAACTGTCTTGCCCTTCCCTCTAGACGACTAGGTCTCAAAGGAAAGAGGTAACAAAGTTATGGATGATTGTGGGTGGCGGAACAAAGGTTTAACACTAAAGAGACCCAAAACATGGAATGTGGTGCTCAAATCACATAGTGGGCTCAGTCACCTTAGTTTCTGGGGAGTTTTCTCTGCTTATACAAGGATGAGTGGACAAGATTTGAAATCAGACATGATGTTTGTGCACTTCCTTAAGCCTCATGCACAGCTGTTCTCCCACACATTCCTAACACACATCTGTACCTTCCAAGAGACAGGGCAGTCCTCATTAATCCTCTGTAATCCCACTTTTCCAGCTATTTTCAGAATGTCCCAGTTTCTCTCTCCTCCTCTCATCTCGCTGCCTCTGTCCTCAGCTTACTTCAATTGCTGCAAACTGAACTCAAAGGACAAAAGTAGTTAGTACTCAGTTAGCTCTGGAGGTGGGGGAATCCTGCCCTTCTCAATAAGCTCAGGAACAAACAAACTGTTGCTGTCTCTCCTTGCTTGTGTGCCCTTCCCTCACTGACAATTTATGCCTTGTTGACCATACTTTGAGGTTGCTCAGCCCCATATTTCCTGATTTTCACCTGCAAAATGTTGGAGGATCTGCATATCCAGTTAACGGTGTGCATCTTCTCTTGCCACAAGCAGGCATCAGTCACCACAACTGCCACTTCAGTGCCTCTCAAACACAGCAGCCACCAAATCTTGAATATATCAATGTTTACATACAACCAGACTGGCAACCAACACATGTAAACAATACTCCAAAGTGTCTTTCCCATGGCTGCCTTTCATCGAGCACACTATCACATTCCTTGCTCTGAAAATACCACCCTAGTGCTTCATATTGTACAAGATGCCTCAATTAAAAAAGGGAGGGGGAAAGCACAACACATAATTGCATTTCCCTTCACATAAGCTATATTGAAGGCACATGCTGTGTTACACTATTTCCAGCAACTTTGCTAAAAATAAGTCCCGTATTTTCTCAGTAACATGGATTCTCAGCATATCAGGGGCGGTGGGAAGGGAGAGAAGGAATCAGACAAGGCAACAGGCCAAAAAAAAAAAAGAGGGGGAGGGTAAAGAATCTATTATCATTAACTGGGTTGTCACTGGCAGTGACAAATAAATGAATTTGATGGTTTTAGATCAGTCATTAGCAGACCTACCCCCAGGCTGATAACGGCTGAGTGCTTAGTAGACAGAGATGCTCGGAAAGTTGGGAAGCAAGAGAGAGAGAAACATGGAAGGGCATCCCTCCCACATTTGCTTCTTTTCTGCTTTCTTCTGCACGACGCTGCAGCATGAAAAAGGTTAGTGTGAAAGCACAGATCTTTTACTCCTCTGCTTACACTTAGTATCTTCTCCACTTTTTTTTAAACAAAGAAGAAACCGAAACCCACCCAGAAAGAAAAAGAAGAAAAACCCACAACATCAGCCTGATATAATTCTTCTTCTTCCCAAATTAGTCCCATGAAGATGACAAGGAAAACAAGGACAAAATTAATCTTGATAAATGTAATCCGTATTTAGATTTATTCACATATGGTACCAAATTACAAGAAAAGAGATTCCATGTAAATGTTAGGAAACACTTCTTGACTGTAAGAGCTGTTGAGGAGTGAAATGGGTTCCCTCAGAGAGTGGTGGACTCTCTGGCCATTTCCATACTACACTCACTGTTATAGCGCTATTATTCCACTTTCAATATCATATGGAATCATATAGAATCCTGGGATTTGCAGTTTAGGGAACGACCTTTAAAATCCTCAAGCCAGAGAGCTCTTTGGTCTCAGTAAAGTATAAGCCCAAGAATTCCATTGGATGTTGAAAGTGGGATAATAGCACTACAACAGCGTAGCATGGAAATGGCCTTTGTCTTTGTATGTCTTTAAAAAGAGTTTGGACAAGCGTCTTTCAGGAGTGCTTAGTTGTGGGTTAGACTAGATGGCTCCTGTGACCTCTTCCAACTCTAAAATGCTACAAGTCTAGATCCTCTTCATCCTCCCCAGCTTTCAAACTTTAATATTATTATTTAAAACAATTTTACTTTCCATCAAGCTGGGTCTCACAACAGTTTAGACAGGTGAAGTGCAACAATTCTAAAGAGTTTTCCATCAGACTATGCAACACTAACACCAGTGAATCAAAGGTATTCATTTAAAAAAAAAAAGTTGTCTTGTCTTTTAATTGCATTGAGTCTTCCATACAGCTAGCAACTAGAAAAAAAGTCATACACAAAAGCAAGATGAAAATATTAGGGGAAGGGATACTTCTGTCAGACGGGAGGCCTCTTAGGACTAAGCTGGACCCCTTAATTCTTCGTCTCATTGCATCACTGCAAATGCAATTGCATCACCTTGAGGATTGGAGTTTGGGAATCGCTCTATAGAGGTATGTGTGTGCCATATTTGCACACACATACCTTTATAGGAGCAATTCCTAAACTCTAGTCCTCCAGGTGTTTTGGACTTCAACTCCCAGAAGTCTCAGTTTCCTCAATGATTCTAGGACAAAACATCTGCAAGACAAGAGTTTGGGAGACAGTGCTGTACAGGGACTTGCATCAAAATGTTGCAGTCCAGAATACTCTTCTTGAATGTTCAGTCAGCTGCGCCTTCCTCCAGGATACTCTATTCCATTCTCACCATTGCTCCCAGACACAGTCAGCACTTTAGCACACCGGCATGCTTCTTCTTCGGAGGCCCCCTCCGTAGGATTCTTTTTAGACTTCTGCAAAGACTGGGGTTCCCCCATTATACACCATGAGTGCTGTTGTTTTGACTAGATAGATTAAGGCTCCCATACATGCCTGAACATTAGAGACAGCGAGATTTCTAATTTACTTTCACATACTTATACCACACATCTTCGAGGAGGGGAAATTACTCAAGTCAAACTGGGGTGGGGGGGAACAGGCCTGCTCAGCTCCATTAAACAAGAAGACTGTTCTACCACAAAGTTGGGACATGGCAACAACCACATCTTTTCTCTGGTTCCATCCCAATACTGTAGAGAAAGTAGATTATGAGGACAGCTACTAAAGAATTCCCATTCTGTCACCTTGACAGAAGAGTTGTGAAAGTCGTTGTCTGTGTAAAAAGTACCTGCACATATACACACGTCCAGAGAGCGAGCAAGCAATATTCTTGCTTCTTTAGCCGAAAAGCGGCCCCAGGCTCTACAACCACTTAGAAGGAAGGGAAAAAAGTCTCATGAGACTGGCAAGATTCTTAGGAAACTGGCAAGATTCACCCAGCTAGAGATGCATTTCCTCCATTGGCTCAGAATACTGAACTCCTGTCCAAACACAGAAATACAAATGCAACAGATTTGGTCCATAGTCTTGCAGGTACACCGGAGCCAAGCTAACCACATCTGCGAGTACAAAAAATGTTTTGGTATGAAAGAGTTGCATTCCAGAATGAGATGCCTGTCAGGTCTCTCTCTCTCTCTCTCTCTCTCTCTTTTTTTAAATTCTTGTCCCCCACCCCACGTAAACCAAACAACTGACGATGCAAAGTTTATACTAGAGGTATTCCTTCTTCCTCCACCACTAACCACAAATCCAAAAGCTACCACACACATGGCATGTCTCCTCCAGTATACAGTTGCCTCAGCCAACACAAATAGTTTAGGACTACAAATGTTACTACTTTTTGTCAACAACCAAGCGTGGACAAACCAGGTAAAAGAGAAAGTACTCATAAAGGCAAATATCTTTCCAGCTATCACACTCGTCTTTCTCTTTGAACTGTCACAGAGAAGACGCTCTGCTCCCTAGTGTCCCCAAGCTCTGTCATTTGGGATAGCTGACTGGCTTTTAAGGTGGGTTTCAGGAGCATTTACAATCATGACAATCATATACACAGGCAGGAAACAGTTATCTGGCTGTAAGCCTAACTTATGACATTGTAACTGACTAACAGAATGCCAGTTGATATGTAGAAGAAATATTCCACATCAACACAGCAAAGTTTAGACTGATAGGGTCCTCTTTAGAGAGTTTTTGTTTAAAAAAAGAACTGAAACACTTTGACAAGAATCAGAGAGTTACTCTAATATGTCAATAAATATACATTTTCACTGCATATTTCATTCCCCCAAATACTTTATTGCAAGCACACACACACGCCAATCTTCAGTGAAATATCACTGTCAGTGATCAAGGAAGGAAGCTAAAGTTGTGAGTGTTTAAGGCTCAAGACCATGAGAGTTTTGTTCAACTGAAGAGCTGTTTCACAAGTGACCTAGTTCCACAAATTCAACCATCAACTAGGTCAGGTAAACTTTTGCATCTGGAAAGCAAACGCAAGCTATTTAAAATTGGCCATATTCACTTTTCAATTTAGAATCTTTGTTCAGGTAATGGAGTCTAAAGGAAAACCCACAAACATTTTTGCAACCAGAAACCTGGAATGACAGCAACGACAAGGTCATTCTGCCTTGTAAAAGTTTGGCCCCAAATCCAAATGGAGTGAGAGAAATAACCCAAAAAGCAGATGCAAGATACCTGTAGGCACCCCATGCTGAATATGAAAGTCAACAGATGCTTTCATATTTCACTGAGCCTCTGAGAAACTCACAGGATGAAGATTTTGGTTGTTTGCAACATAAGAAATTACCATGTTACCAAAATTCCAGAGCTTGGGAACCAAGCTTTCTAAAAGTAGGCTACAGAGAAGCCACTGCAAGCAAAGAGAGTAAACCAATAGTGATTTTATAAATATTACAAATTTGTTGTTACGTGCCTTCCAGTTGACTCTGACTTATGGCATCCCTATCCCAGGATTTTCCTGACCAGTATTTTTTCAGATGAGATTTAAGACTGCTTTCTTATAAGGCTGAGAGAATGAGACTTGCCCTAGGTCCACCAGTGGGTTTCCATGGCCAAGTGGGATTTGAACCCTGGTCTCAGAGCCCAAGTCAAACGCTCAAACTACTGTACCACACTGGCACTCAGACACTACAAATATGTCTGCAAATTATTCTGAAAAGCCAAAATGACTCTGATGAACTTCAGCAAATGAGAGCAAAAGAATAAGAATGAAAACAAAACAGACATTTTTTACAAAGGAGACAGAACCCCGTGGGCAGCAATCGGTTTTGTACGTAAGCTGAACATTTCCAAACTTTGAAAAAGACACCTTTTGGACATGATCCAGGCAAACATTAAAGACTTTTCAGTCACATTCAGTTCAATAAGAAAGTGTAGCATATCTTTAAAACTCTCAAATAAAAAGTTCAGTGGACTATAAGAAATGCTTAACATTGGTGGGATCCTGCTCCCTATTTACACTGGAACAGCCTCCTAAATTTGCAAAATATGAAACTTGGATCAAATATTGCTCTTCTGGCAATTCTGAAGCTTCTTCTGAAAATCTAAGCAACCATATCAAATAACCATCGCGCTTGTAAGGAATCTACCTTAGTTTCCTTCTGGATCAGAAAGTGTAAGTCAAGTTGTCACATAGTGCAGGCAGTACAAGGGTATTCAACATGCATGCTTTGGTTTTCCAACCCTTTTTCTCTCCTGAACCAGGTGCATCCTTCACGTATTTCAACCCTTCATGCCAATCCATCTACCGTAATCACACCCAAACCTGTAAAATCCAGCACAGCATGGAGCAAGCACATACACACAAAAAGCCTGAAAATGTGAGCAACTGAAGGATAGAAGTCTGCCACTAGAATGCAACATAAGACTACAAAGAAAAACAGAGTGTGAAAAGACTTGTAAACAAACTATAAGAGACGGCAGGAAAAACAGAACCAACCAAAACTTCAAACATGTAGATGAGATTTTACATCAAAATGAATTCGGGGGGGGGGTGAAAAGAGATTTCTTCCTTCGAGGTTTCGTACATCACTATTTTTAACCACTGTAACGCTACGACATGCAGAGATGGCTCTTACAAAACACATATACAGCATGGCCTTGCAAATACTTGACTAATTGATGAGGGAGTTGCTTCTGGGCAACTTTGCTTGTCAAGCTCACTAGTTAAGTTCATGCCAAGCCAAAAAATAATAGAAACTTAAGAGCATTTTGGTGAGGTGCCTAGACTAACAAACCAAGTTCTGTAATAATTCAGTGAATCAGGGGCAGAAGGCCATGGTTTCAGGTAAGATTTGCATTGTTGGCAAGATGACCAAACTAATCCAACTTGCTCTGCTCCAGAGACTGTTTGTACTATGGAGACTGAAGTGAACACATGAACTTAGAAACCAAGTACTTGGAGAGGAAGAGAGAAAACAAAACCGAAGAAGCTGCTCTACCGGTAGAATCCTATGCTCCAAGGTTACCAGCCCCAGGAAAGACCAGAAGTCCCCAACACTGCTGATGAATCTCTAGCCCCTTCCAGCTGTGGTACCTGTTCCTCCCCTGACCGGCCAGCAATTCTCAACAAAGAGAGGTGGAAGAGAGGTGTGTTGGGAGAAGGAGAAAACACAGATGAACTAAACTGACAAACTATACCCCCAGCCTGGGGGGAAATTTAGCTCTGTGATTGGTCCATATACTTTACCTTTTTTCAAGTATAGCCCAGAGGTCAAGGAGCTGGCAAGCAGCCCACTCCACAGTTCTACCTGACTTTTTAATAGATGGAAGTCTCTGAGATGTAAATCATTTATCTTTGAGACTCCTTGCAACTGTAGCCTTCGCCACAGTCTTCCCTTATACATTTAGAAGCTCAAAACACAGTCTGGGACCTAGAACTATGGTTTGTGTGATACCTGAGCTGCATACATACTCTTAACACGTGCAAAAAACTGCGCATAAGCGTGGATTGGAAACTTGCAGCCCTTCTGACGTTGCTAGACTACAACTCCTCACAGCCTTAATTCGGTCAACAACAAAGGACAATGGAAGCTGTAGTTCAACAACACCTAGAAAGCCCTAAATTGCCCACTCTTAGCTTTTTCTTTCTTACTCTTCCTGGTGAACTTTAGTAAAAATACATAGCTTGGTATGATATTTGAAGTGAGACACTGTTAACACTGCTTTGCAGAAAGGATGTAGATGTGTATGGTCTATAATACCTAATTTGTTCCTTCTCTGTTATCAATCTGCCTTCGTAAAGAGAAGTTACTTTGTAAGAGCTGAGAGTGGGGCCTTCACATATAAGGCCCTGCAACTGCCTTTTTTGGTAAGGCCTGGCAAATACAATTGTGATTTAAATGGTGACTGGAAATCTATCTACTCTGCCAGGCTCTTTCAACTGTTGCTGATGACACCACCACTTAGCAAGTCAACTTATTTTGCTAAGTTGAAAGATCCTACTCATTTAACGAGTGCTTATTCAGCTAGTATATGGCCTTAAGGCTGCTTTGACAACAGCAATCTAGATTTTTTTTAAATTCTAAAGAGACATAAATAAGTGAAGACATCATCAAGACTTCTCCACTGTTTTGTATAGTAGCTACATTCTTTTTTTTTAATTTTTTTAAGAAAAAAACTTCATGCAAACATCTTTATAAGCCTCTTTATATCATCATCTATGGGGATATATACACTTTGAGTAAGGAACTGGACTTCCACAGCTTCTAACTTCTCCTCCAGGCTCTTACAAATCTTCCTTCCTATTAAACCTCAACAATACCATAATTCCAACAACAGGTTAAAACTCTTTTAATAAAACACACATTTAAAAGCATTACGCTGGCCTATCTGCTTGCTACTTTGTATTACAGCTTCATTTGTACTACTGCTAAAATACTTTGGTTTCTGCTCTTCGTGTGTAATGTCTGATATTTTAGAATAGAGGATGGGTTAAAAATATTTTTTGTGTTTTATTTTAATTTTAGAAATGTTCACTTTTTCTCTGGATTGTATGCTTTATATTTTATATGGTGTGTATGTCATCTGTAGACTTACAGCAACACCATGAATTTCATAGGGTTTTCGCAGGCAAGGAATTGTCATTGCTATACCATGTTGCCAAGGAATACTTATTATTATACAAAATGGACCAAAGTTCCATTGCTCCTAAATTAATCCATTTGACCAGTTTGGACATATATTCCATTACTGCCTTGCACTTGCAAAAGCAGCAGTGATTAACTAATTGCTTATTATTAATAACTATTATTAACATTTTTCAAGTGCAAATTTACCGGCAAAAAAAACTAGAGAGAGGGGTTTGTGCTACAGTAACTTGGTCAGCCTTAGGTATTATGGGCTATGAATTATGAGGCGTGAGGTATCACTGGCTGCTTTTCCCTGGGCAGAAAAATGGCATGGGATGGTCCTGACTTGCAGCACTGTAGATGAGCATTCTTCTTCTTAACAAATGGACAGAACACAACCTGCAAAATAAACTACCCCAGTAAATCCGTGTAACTTTGGAAACCATGTGAACTAAAAAGGTTGTGCAGTTGAGATTCCTCAGAGTCAAAGGGCTGGGGAAAGAAGGCTTTTATTTTTGTTTGTTAAGGGACAGAATAAAAGGGAAGTCTGTAGAGATTTTGGTTTACTAACCCAGGAATCACTGGACACTAGTAAACAAACTGAACTCATTCACTGAGACTACTCATAAATTCTAAGAAAGTAAGGCTCTATATTCCCAGACGACTTTCAAAATAGGCAGCACTAAACCCACCAGCGGGCTTCAACCTAGGCTGTACCAGAGTTTCCAACACATTTAGTGAAGCTCAAATTCCTCCTCCTTTTCTCTTGAAGTAGACAGGATAACAAGGAAGCTATCCCAAGCACAGCCTCTTGCAGACAGAAACTGCGTTCATCTCCCTTTTCCTTCCCTCCTGGGAAAAATAGCCATGAATTTCTTGCCCAAATGGACTAATTAGTCCTGACTGCCAGGACAGTCTGGGGAATGTGCCATTAGTGCTAGAAGCCCCAAAGAATAATTTCAGTTTGCCTTTCATAAAAAGGGAGGGTGGAGAGAGGGAGGGAAAAAGCAAAAAACAACAACAACAACAACAACATAATTTGGAAAAAATACTTCCAGTCTAAGAAAGCAAAAGCGGCAGCCCCACACTAAGAAACAGAGAGCCAATCTCAAAGCTGGCTTCACAGCAATCTTGGTCCTAAGTTTTGTTTTCAGAGGTAGACTTCAGACAAAAGCTCTTTTGAATGTGACTGACATGTCCTTGCAAGCAACCAAATGCATTACAACAAGGCAATCCTGAAGAAGAAGGAGGGGGGAGAACAGGTCCACTTATCCAATCAAACTTAAGGTTCTTTGTTTCCACTATTCTCCCTTCTCCGCTCCCTAAGAAGAATCCAGTCTTCCCAAAACCAGCCAGAGACTGACTTAACTCTACAGCTTGCAAGTTTGCTGAAAGTTTTTTTTGGGGGGGGGGAGGGACAGGAAACCAGCAACTTTTATGTCAAAAAAAGAAAAAGAGAGAGAGAGAGAGAGAGAGACTCTCCACATACACATCAATCAATGCAAAAAAAATAAATAAATAAAATGAAGAATTCAAGACTTTGTATTTTCAGTCTGCGCAATATAGCAATATTCTACTATTAAATCAGAGCCAAAATGGGAGACAACTCTTCCAAAGCATTCTCCTACCAAATGCGCAAACACACAGACAATTCCACAAAGCACTGGTTATGTATTTCACACACATTTCAGCTCTCCAGTACTTCCCCAGGCCCGTAAGACTCCCAAGCGTTCTAGCCTCCACTGAAAGCCCACCTCTACCCCAAAAGCCCTCCTAAACTCAAAAGATGTACTGCCCATCTGTAATGAGACCACCCACAATACGTCTTTAAAAAGTATTATTGATCTTCTTTCTTACCTTAGGCTGAGCTCGTCGGGGAAATGCAACTTTAGGGTCAATCTGTGTTGGGGAAACAAAAATGGAAAGCAAAGTGATTTTTGCATTTTCCTGAGCAAGAAAAAGAAAAGAATAAAGCCCAAAAGATTATACTGCCTGATTAATCCCTCATTTCTCAGGTACAAGAGTCTTGCAAAAAAGGCAGGTAAATGAATGGAGAGGCTGAAGAAGGGGCAAACATGTAAGGAGAATGACTAGAAAAGGGAACCAGTGAGCTTTTTGAGCTATCAATAATCTACTGCTAACCAAAAATATGTATTTTGAGTAAAACTAGAAGTTCCCAGATGCTAATCTGACAAACAGATCCTGGACGCCACATGAAATCTGCATATTGTGTAAGCTGTTCATATTTTAAAATACGAACGTTTTGGAAAGCAAGGTTGCAATCAACAAATACTTTCAATTTTTCAACATGCACACACACTCTTCAAGCTCTTTTGTGTTTATTTTCTTTGGGGCTGTTAATGCCTCCACAGTTTAAGAGAAATATTTTTTAATAAACACAACCCAGCAACTGCTAGCTTTAAATGAATTTTAGTTAAAATGCCAGCAAGAAAGTTTTTTTTTCTTTTCAGTGACTGCAGCACCAATTTAGCATTTAACAGTCATCCAGAAGGACGTAAGTGTGAAAAGAGTTTTAAACTTCTGAATACACTGTCTTGAAAGTCCAGTCCTATCTTTCTACAAAACAAAGTCACCTATTCAAATAGATTTGACTATGTATGTTTCAAACTCATTTAATCCCAAAACACATCATTTTTGTTCACCTTCAGTCCCTCATTTTTAAAAATATACAATAAGTAAATAAAATAAAACTTTAAACCAAACTGTGGAACTTGTACAGCTACATCTTTAACTAGAAATGGACTCCTGTCTTCCAAGGCGCTAAAACCACAGATTTATAGCAGCCACATAAATAAAAAGCGATGACTTGTCAATGGGCATGTTGGGAAAATAGGTAATAAACTAAGATTCCTAAAGCTGCAATCCTAAACTCTGTGAAGCAAATTCTATGGTGAATTAGCACTATTCTATATTTGTAAGTGACTAAGACAGCAGTCTCAAATCTTCTTTTTTTTTCCCTTGGATACTTCTGAAATATTTTGAGATCACCCGATGTAATCAAAACGTCGCTACATACCTAGCATACCTTTATAACCTTTTTAACACAGATGGTGAAAGCAAAACAGGGCAAGAGATACACATATCTGCACTGCCACATTCATTATAAGACAGATGCTTATGAGCTGCTCGTAAAAAAATTAATTTTAGTCAAAAAGAATAAGCATCTTAACGATATGCAACAGAGGTTTGTTTCTAAATAGTTTTTGCTTCTCTGTCACGGGGGAGGGGCATTAACTTATCCGTTCACAGCAAAATCCTATACATGTCTCCTTCAAGTTATGTTTCAGGTTATAGGACTGCAGCCTCAAAGAATAATTTTATCCACCCATCCAACAGCCACTTCAACTGTTTACACTCATTACAACTATTTGCAGAGCCTGGGAAAATTACTTTTTTTTTTCAGACTACAACTCCAGAGGTCTCCAGCCAACATAGCCAGGTGGGGGGTTATGGGACATACAGTCCATAAAGTACTGTTTCCAAGCACCAGTATTTTCCTCACTTAGATGCATAACTTCTGCTTGAAATCCAGAACTGGGCCTTATTAAAATGTTTTACTCAAAGGACGAAACTCAGAATCACTTTCAGCAAGTGGAGAAAATATTATCAACTTGCATTCATTCAACTGGTGCCTCTTAGCAGGCACCTCCTTCCAACACCGCATCCCACTTTCAATTAAAAACCTTTTTTAAAAAAAAACCCCATATATCTGAGAAATGAGCGATTACATGCCACATTGTAACAGTTCATGAAGCATACAGAGAAAACTTACAAAAACCTTCATCTACAAAGCTAACCCTTTCATAAAGATTAACACTATCTACATATACATTCAGCACTGTCTAGATGCTTTTCTACCAGAGAAATAACAACAGGTATAGATTTCCCCTTATGCTTTCTACCACTTAAGGAACAGAGGTGGGTAACGGTGAATGGCGCATTAATTCTCCTCCAAGTTCTAAAGCTGGGAGGGAGGTAATTTTAGCGGTTGCTGTTTAGCACAAAGCTGGTGGTTTGAGACAAAACATAATCCAGCTAAAGCTGAACCATTTGTTCATAATGTTTTTCTGTGAATTTTCTTCCAGGGGGAGAAATTTATGCAATCCACCATATTCCAGAAAGGGTGAATACAGACCATAGGGACAGAGAAGCTCAAAAAACAAATGCCCACTGTTTGTACGGTAGAACTATGCCTTGGAAAAACTGGAAGTCATACTTGGAAGCTCTCTTCCCATTCTTGGAATTGATACGATCCGCATGGCAAATCCATACCTGTTGCATATCCCTGTCAACTATTTAAAGAATAGCAAACAGAAGGGAGGAAAAAATGGGCTACTAAAAATAAAATTAGTTAGTTAGATAACAACGCTACTTACTGTATCTACAAGTCCTCTAGGAAATGACTAATAATAATAGTACTATTTCTGATATGAATGGCCATTACCTAAAACCAAGCTTTTAACGTAACTGTAAACAAGAGCGGCGCCTTCCATGTCAATACCCAACCGAGCTGCTTCCTGTACTGAACGTTGAAACAGAGTCAAATGCTATGCAATAGAACTCAAGGACAAGAAACTATCAGAGGTGTAACAAAGCTCATCTTAGCTTTTCACTCTGCGGAAAACACATGTTTGTAAGGACAAATGCCTTAAGCTAGCTCAAAGGACCACACTGCAGAACCTATGGATGCAGGTTTTGCCTTGCATATATCATGGGGGAAAAGTGTTACAGACATGCCTCAACTCATTCCTTTACACTGTCTTCACCCACCACCCTACCCACAAATATTAAAAATGGCCATGGTAACAAATTTAGGACATTAAATATTATTGGCTCTTGAAGCTTGAAAACCTTGTCCCTCCCACCTCTCTCCACTTCTGTTTCCCCACTTGCAATTTTAGATGATAACTTCTCTGAGAACAAGGGCCTATCTTTCTTGTCACTCTGGAAAATGCATTATTGCTAACGGCACTGCATCAATAATAATATCTATAATACAATCTAGAGAATAACTTTCAACTGGACCAGAGTATACTTATAAAAATAACTTTTTTGCACAACTCAGACATCACATTTGGTGCAGTTAAAAGGACATCCTCTGCCTGGATTTTTTTTTTTCCTAACTTAAAAACACATATAGTGTAAAGTTGATTTCTCAGGAGCACATCTGAATCTCATTATCTTATGACCTGTTGGCCCTCTAGCCTCACCACCCCCCACCCAACCAAATAATTAAGGAATGTTAGAGCACAGGTAACATGCTCAGACAAGTCCATAGGATTTGTCAAGAAGTTATTAGAACTTTCTTTTTTTAAAAATCCACCTGCTTCATGTAAGAACAAAGATGGAAATTAAAATCTGATTTTTTTTAATAACGTGAATTACAAAACCAATCTTAGTAACAACAGAACACAATCTCTTCAACACTTGTATTAAAGGGGACTCACATACACCACATTTGCAAACTGGAAGCATGCACAATATTTTTTAAAATTACCAATCACAGTGTCCATATTAGAACTAAATAATTCTAGGAATTGAACAGGCATTCACCAGAGAGTTGTAGCAATCAGACATCTGCCTTCTAAACAACAACAACCTCCTCCTGCCACCAACCCCACACAAAAACAGCTAACACACAGCGGTGACCTTTACCAGTGTCCTTTTAATTATAAGTCTGTACAGAACTCACTAATGAAGTAACTTTAGCAGGACACAAACATCCTTTTCCAGCAATTTAGGAGCAAGGGGATGAGCAACCCATGCACTCTTAAATCAACTAGAATTTAACTTTTCAAGCTGTCTTCAGCACATTGCAATGGAATGACTTTGGATGCCCTACGACTACGATTCTGCTATACTTCACTTATGCAGATCACTTTCCCCATATACTAATTGAAGTTTCAGAACAACATTACATGAGAAAGATTACAAGAAGAAACTCCCTCTCCTCTGCCCCAGCAAAATAAGTGTAAGGGCAAAAGAGAAAAATGAAAGGGACTTTGACCACTGGTGCAATCTCAGACCACCCTCAATACGTTGTCAGACTGATACTGCTTTTACTCAGATTATTATTTTTAAAAATTCCGAGGAAAAGTCACACTTTCCTGAGTTATTTTTAAAGAAAAACTTGACTTCTGTTTGTTCATCCAACACACACTCTTTGTGGATGGAAGTATAGTTTCTCAAGCTAAGTAGCTTAAGCAGCAATTGGCAGAAATACACTAAGCACATTGAACTGGGTGTAATATTAAATGGCCCACAAATTACTTAACAACATTAAAAGACTTTCTTAAAGTTATATAAAGCAAGAATAAACTTCTAAGTTCTGTAATGATCTTTTCTCTTAGCAGTAAAAATTGAATAAATCCCCCTCACACCTCATAAACCTCAAACAGGAAAAAAAAGGTTACTGTCTCTTTAAATGAGCCTGTCACAGTCATAATATTGCAGGAAATAAAGGAGACATTAAACACACTCACTCACAAACATCAATGCCACATCATATAACTTACCGTCTTGGAATCTAATTCATGATGGGGTTGAGCTAATACTTTATCTACACTTGCCGGATCAGCAAAGGTAACGAAACCAAACCCCCTGAAAGGAGACAAAGAACAAGAACTGGTGGGTTTAAAAAAAGGACAGCAGAAAGTCAGTACTAAAAGAGAAGCGGCAAAAACATGAAGATACAAAGCTTTCTTCCAGCCTTTTTTTTTTTAATTTCCTGTCCTCAAAATCACCAAGCATAAAATATTCTAAGGTCCAAGCAAATGGACCATCTTAACATATCTTTAAAAATTTTAACCATTTCCCCCTACTTCCCCTCCCCCCACCCATCCTTCCATATTCAATTCCTGCTTTGTTTTGTCAAGAAATAGAGGACTTGGTGGGATGCAACCTTTTTTACTTAAAAGGAGGGTTAAAAGAAGTCAAAATCCTTAAAAAAGGAAACAGTAGCAAGTTTTGGTAAGAAAGACTGGGGGAATAACTTAACAGGTTCTCACCGACACAAATTAAATCCCTACTAATGTCCATGTTTATAAATAAGACATGGAACTTCCAAATCGACACTAGAAGTACTTTGCAAGTTTCTGTTTAAAAATATCTAACCTCCAGAAAAATACATTCTTTCGGTATTTTGTTGACACTGTTGAATATATTCAGCCTTTCATGAAACACAGACATGCACACACAAATACACAGACAGAATGGGAAATCTATATACGAACTTTGATTCAAAAGAAGAAGGGACCTTTTTACCTGGAGCGTTTTGTAGTTGGGTCCCGCATGACCATACATTCTCGAATGTCTCCAAATTTGCTAAAATAATCTCTAAGGTTATCTGTAAGATGGAAGAAAGAGAGTAAGAGAAAGAGGATGAAAGATGGGGAGAAGAAAAGCAAATATGTATGTATGTTTTAATAAGGTGTGCTGAAGATGGGCCACTCTGAATTTTAAATAAAGGGTGTGATATTTTATTTTTTTCTTTAAAAGACAGGGAAAGGAGAGGAACCTTTACTCTGTTTCTCCCCCTTTATCCAGCCCGCCACCCCTTAAAAGTGCGCACACGCAAATTTAAGGTCGAATAGAGGACTCAGAGGCTGATCTGTTATTTGGAGCAAATAAAATATCTCATCTCCTTAATCGCGTGCAGGGCAAAACCACGCGTCCTGTCTGTACAAGAGCGCGCTGGGAAGGGGTTGGAAGGAGGGGAAGATGGTTTTGTTGGCCAGAAAGAAGGAGGGCGAACCCCGCTGAAACTGACCTGGGATAACAACAAAGACCTATCAAAGGAGGCAGGGCTGGAGGGATCGAGGGGGAGTGGGAGACGGGGGCGCCCCCCAGCACACCTCTCCCTACACACACCGTGTGCGTGCACCCATACGCACACACACACCCTCGCCCCTTCTTACCTGGTGATGTTTGCCAACTCAGGCCGCCAATAAACATTTTACTGGAAGAAGAAAACATAACAGAGTTAAGCACAGATGTCAGATCGGCCATTTTGACGTGTAACTTACAAAAGCTAAAAGGAAGGGAGAGGTGGGGAAAGGGGGGGCGGCTGGGGGGTGTGAGGGAAGCGGAGCCTGGTTTGAGAAACGTGGGGGGAGGAGGAAGAGGAGGAGGAGAAAGAGGGGGTGGAGGAGCAAAAGAAGGGGTGAAGCAGGGATGGAGCAAAAGCGGAGGGGGGCCGGGGCAAGGCAACCCACCCAAGGTGAGTAACTCCGAGAGACAAGGAATCCAGGGGGAAAGCCGGCAAGACGATCAGCCATTGGGCTCGCCTCCCTCGCCTCCCCACCCCCTTATTTATCCCACATTTGCAGAAGCGAGGAAGGAAAAAGAGAGGGGGGCGCTTAAAAATAAACACATCGTAAAATTAAACAAAAGTGGAAACACAAAAGAAATTAGGAGCCGGGGGTGGGGAAGAAGCCCAGCGCTCCAACTTACCCGGGGTCGTGCTGCGAGTCGTTGGGGGTTCCAGAAATCGCTTGACTCCCATCCGCCTCCATGGCTGCAACCGAGAAGAAGACTCAACCCGGAGGGAAGAGAGAGAGAGGGAAAGAGAGAGAAAGCGGCAGCCGCCCCCCCCTCTAAGCAGCGGCAGCAGCACCCCCCACCCGCCCCCTGGTTCTCTCCCCCTTTCTCTGCCCCCCCTCCTCCTCCTCCTCCTCCTCCTCCTCCTGGGCTCACTTCTCTTTCTTTTCTTCTTCTTTCTCTCTCTCTCTCTCTCTCTCTCCCCTCTCTCTCTCTCTCTTTTAATTTATTTTGCCCCCCTCTGTGCTACCGGTGAATATTACTGGTTGGAGAGAGAGGGGAGAGAGGAAGGGAGAGAGAAAGAGAGAGAGAGAGAGAGAGAGAAGCCGGGGACCCAGCCAGATCCTTTCACACGTGGGATCAGCTCAGCTTAGCTCAGCTCAAGCTCCTTCCTTCTCTCCCTCCCCCCTCGGCTCTCTCTCCCGGTCGCACACAGCCATCCCCGCTTTCCCCAGCAAGGCAGGCGGGCGGGCGGGCGGGCGAGGAAGCCAGCCCCGCTCCCTCCCCTCCTCTCCTCCGCCTCCCCCCTCCCTAGAACGCACGTGGGGCGGAGTTCTAGAACGTAGAGTAACCAATTCGGGGACGTCACATACTCCCCGGCGCAGGCTCCGCCCCCTCCGCCGCCTCTCCGTGCGCCGCGCGCGCACCCATAAAACAAGCCAGCGAGAGCAGCGGCAGTGGCGGCGGGAGGATTTTGCCTGGCGCGATCGTGACCTGGATCCTCCTCGGCTGGGCTCTTGCGAGACGGGCCCTGCTTGCGCGGCGGCCAGGCAGAGCAAGTACGGCGCTGAGGGAGAAGATCCAAAGTCTGCTTTCCTCCCTGGAGCCAGCAACAGCGGGGCTTAATTTCCAAGAAAAACCACACTCACGCCATTTCTGCACTAGGCTGTTCCAGTGCTATGATTCCACTTTTGAGCATCCTATGGAATCCTGGGGTTTGCAGTTTAGGGAGGGGGCAGATTGTCCAGTTTTGAGGCTGTCAGGTATGGGGAAGAGGAAGGGCTGGGTGCCAATCTCCAGCTCAGATGGGAGAGTACCAACTTGCTGCAGTTCCCAAGGCTTCCTTGATTTCTTTCTGCAACTCCTAAAGACTGTCACGCCATTTCCACACTAGAGTGTTATAGGGCTATGATTCCCCTTTCAGCATCCTATGGAATCCTGGGGTTTGCCTCAAAGGCCCCTCCCTAAACTGCAAACCCCAGGACTCCATAGGATGTTGAAAGTGGAATCATAGCCCTATAACAGTCTAGTGCGGAAATGGCCTCAGAGATACACCATACCCTTCAACTGTCCCCGTTAGTCCTCTGTCCTTCCATGATGGTGGTTGGCCAGACCTCCCTTGGTATTCATCTGTGGAATCAGAATCTTATACTTGGAAGAAACTATAAGGGCCATCTAGTCTAATCACCAGATATGCAGCAATACCCAAATACAGCACAGTTTCAGGGCATGACATATCCTGAACCTCTCAAAAAGTTCCTCAGGGAGGCCAGACCTGGGAAATAACCGTGTCCCAGGTCAGGTGAGTGTCACTCCAGGCAGTGTGAGGTAGCGGTCAGAGTTTAAGCCTGGGAGAGGCTACAACACAGTGAAACTGCCAGGGTGACCTTGGGCGAGTCACTTGGTCTCAGGGTTGTTGCAGAAGGTGAGCAAAGGCAAGATATTTTAATTTAAAAAAATACTGTAACTTGTTAAACTATTCAACATGTTTTTAGCCTTTAACAATGGTTTTGTTCTTACAAGGTTTAATTCAGGTTGGTCTCATTGTGTGTCACACCTGAGATCTCCACCCAGAGGATAGGATGTAAATATTTTTAATTTTTAAAAATTTAAAATGCGAACAAATACATCCATAATAGACTTTCAACAGTTTTCCCAGGTATTCCAACAGCCTTCCCTTGCCCCACATTGCCTGCTATTATTCCTGCCTACTATCCCACCATGTGTATAATGACCTGGTAACTGAGGCAATGCGCCGCTCATCTGATGAAGTGGGCTGCAACCCACAAAACCTTGTGCCAAGTAAAACGCCCTGGATTCAATTTCTGCTTGGCCATGGAAATCCACTGGGCGACCTTGGGAGCATCACACACTCTCAGCCCCAGAAAACCTCGTGACAGGTTCACCTTAGGGGCCCCATAAGTTGGAAACAACATGAAGGCACACAACAATAACAACAAATGTTAACACTAACAACAATAACTGCATCATTTGGAAGCAGGCTGGGGATTTGTTTTGTTGTTTTTATATTGGATACAACGTGTGAGCAGCTTCAGTTTTCATCAGGATACCCAGTATGTAAAGAGGGGAGGTTTAAACCTGCTGTGGTGAAGCTGCAGTCCAATGAAAATCACAGGCATGCTACCATCAGCATTTTTAGTTTTATTTGCCATCAAGTCAGCTTTGTCTTACGGCAACCCTATGAATTAGAGAGCTCCAAGGCACCCTCTTATTAACTAGCCTGTCCAAGTCTTCAGGGCAGCTACAGCTTCTTTTATTGAGTCAGTGGACCTGTAGTGCAGTCTTTTCCTACTGCCTTCCACTGTCCTGGGTATTCTTATCTTTTCTAATGAGGCGTGTCCAGAGTATGATAGCCTGAGTTTAGTCATCAGCATTAGGACAGAAAAATTCCACTTGGCACCTGAAGCCACTTAAAACTCAAGACAGATGCTAATAGCAAGACATGGGTTAAGCACAAGAATACTGTTGGAAGGATTAAGGGTAGTTCAAATGCACTTTGCATAGGTAGGTATAGACAGCGGCGGAGCTTGGAGTGCAAGGAAGGGGGGTGGGAGGGGGTGTGGCTACAAGCCAGGACACCCCAAAAACATTGCTGCCAGGCGTGAACCACCCCATCACCCCCCGTCATGACGTGACTGGGCCCAGATGCAGTCAGACTTCCACATTTGTGTGTTTCACTTTTGCAGATTTGATTATTCACAGATTATTTGCTCTCACCTCTGCTGCCTCCCTGTGCCATTTTCAATAGGGACTGCGAGCCCTGTGACACTGAGAAACTGCGAAAGAAACTTGTAAGTCCCTTTTAAAAATTATGTGGGGCAGCAGTAGAGGTGGCCATAAGCCCCACCAGCCAGCCACTTCTGCCTTGTGAGGGAACCCTGATGCACTCTACATGGTGGGCTGAATATGAAGATCATACTTTTTTTGTGTGTTAAATATGATTTGGGAGGGCCTATTCATGGTTTTTCAACTTTCACAGGGGGTCCTGTGCCCCTAAGCCTAGCAAATGTGGAGACATGACTGTAGCTGGAACTCGGCCTGGCTACAGGAAGAAGAGCTGGGGCTACAGGACCACAAAAGTAACTGCAGGTGGTTTACATTTCTGGTTATAGCATTAGTAGCCCCTCCTTATAGAGTAGGACAGCTGGAAGAAATACCTTGGTTTCCCGGATGGACAGAAACATCATCAGGTTCCCCATTCTGTACATTTTCTACCACTCTTTGTTCACATCTTTTCATCTGGCCCTGGAACATAAAGGAAGCGGTCTCCTCAATCTGCATTCTGCTGATCAACCTCTCTGATTTTAAACATAATCATATTGGCAGAAGTGGTTAGTGGTGGATCACAACTGTTAAAATGCATCCCCAAAGACCTGATCCCCATATGCCACTCTACAGGACTCACACTTTATTCTCCACAGGAGTAATTTTGCTTGCAGGTGATTTCACAAATGAAGGAAACTTGAAAGGGACTCTCTCTATGCTTTAATCAGAATCTCCCTGCTCCCAGTTTTGTCTTCTTTTTAAAATTCACCACCTTCCACCTCCCCAACCACCAAAATAAAATAATAAAAATACTTGCCAAAATAGGAATAATCAACTTCAAATGAGCAGTGGGATGGAGAAAGAGGAAAAAGTCAGCATTTGTATTATCCTCAGTATAATGCCATTTCAAGGTTAAAAAAAAAATTGAATTCTCTCCCACTCACACTTTGAGATGATACTTATTTGCCCAAGCCTCCTATGCAAATATTTTGGACAACTCCAGATATTATGAATTTGGGGACATATATTGCAAACTTATCAATCATTCATTAAAGGAATTTACGGAAAGAAGAGCATGTGGCTGCAATCCTAAAACATCCTTAAACGGCGGGGGAAGCACAATTTAATACAAGTATACTTTTTCCTAAGAAAACCATGCTTGGGATCAGTAATGCAATCAGGACAAGTTATAGTATCCCATTGGATGGGCTCTGTGGATGGGAGTAGGAGGCATTCATTTACAGAGCTTCCACTCCTATCTGCAATCTACCCATGTGTTCCTCTTACAAAGTATATCCTATACTGCTGAACTCAACCCTGTGCTCAGAAGTTTTGGTGCTGGCCAGGACAGTCAGTTCCATGACAGCTTCACCTGTTCCTTGAAACACCAGATCCAGATGCGGTGACACATGCCTTTAGGCCATTTCTGCACTACACTGTTACAGTGCTATTATTTCTACTTTCAACCTCCTGTGGAATCCTGGGATTTGCAGTTTAGGGAGGGGCATTTAGGATTCTCAGCCAGAGAGCTCTTTGCCTCAATGAACTACAAATCCCAGAATTCCACATGAGGTTGAAAGGGGAATCATAGCACTGTAACAGTGTAGAGCAGAAATGGCCTCAGTTGTAGTTGTAGACTGACCAAGTTACTGTAAAGTGCTTTAAACAGGGCTACATAAACCTTTGATTAGTGTTTGGAAATTTCAAGTTGTCCAAAGAGCTGCAGCTAGATTGTGAATCTGGGCTGGCTAAAGGAAGCATACAAATCCCTTGTTGCAACAGGTCTCTTGGCTGCTGATTTGATTCTGGGACAATTCAAAGTACTGATTATGACCTACCGGCACTATATGGCTCAAGTCCAGGTTCCCTGAAGAAACATCTTTCCTTACTTGAACCTCCCTGTGTCTTTAATTCCCCAGGGAAGGGTCTTCTCTCTGTCCCATCATCCTCATAGTATACCTTCCAATTGTCCCAGCTTGGGAGGGAGACTGCTTATCAATCCTCTGACATTACACTTGCTCAGTTGCTTTCAAAATGTCCCAGTTTCTCCCTCCTTCTCTCACTTTTCTCCTTTGTCCTCAGCTTAATTCAATTGCTGCAAACTGAGTTCAGAGTGCAAAAGCAATTTGCATTCAGTTAACTCAGCAAGGGACACAGCAGAGGAGGGAGTGGAATCTTGCCCTTCCCTGTACGCCCAGACAAAAGCAAACTGCCACAGTGTCTCTTAGCTTGTTCCTCATAATATTGATAATCTTTCCCATGACCACACTCTGTTGTTGCTTGGCCTTGCATGTCCAAGTTTTTATCTGCAAAAATTGGAGGGTATGTCACAGGTCCCTGTGGGAACACAAAAGCAGGCCTTCTTGGTGGCTGCTCACAGTGTCTAGAACTTTTCCTTGAGAGGTTAGCTTGGCACCCTTCTTGCTATAATTTCATAGACAGATGAAGACCTTTTTGTTTTGGCAGGCCTTGTAGGGCCAACTGCTTAAAAGAAAGGGCCTTTCATGTGTAGCATTGTTTGTATTTGTTGTTATTCTTAATACTCATGTTTTTAATTTTATGGATAGTTTACTTGGAATTTTAACTTTTGTGTAATGTAATTTTTTAAAAGCTGTATCTATTTTAAATTTTGTAAGCAGACCTGAGACCCAGATTGGATATCATCTTCCTCAAATAGATAGCATCATCCTCTTTTTGTCGAGTATAAGGAGAAAAAGATTTGTTGGATTGCTATTAGGTAAAGTGATCCCACTCTTTCTGTCCATGCCACAGATCATCCCAGTTACTGTACTGGAATATGGCTCTCTCTTGTCCTATTTATTTATTTAAAATTATTTGTATACCACCATATGTCATGAGATCTCCAGATAGTAAATTCTATCTAAACAGTTTAAAACAATAAAAAATTATAAAATCAAACAAAATAACAATACAACGCAAAAATGTAAGAAGTTAAAATTACATAAAATCTACCACTGTTTCAAATCAGGCACGTGTACTTTTTTTGGAGAAAAAACAATTAGACCCTAAAAGTTTTAATACAAAGCCATCTTTTAACTTGGCATCAAAAGCCCTGGTGGCGCAGTGGTTAAATGCCAGTACTGCAACCACAAGGTTGTGAGTTCGATCCTGCCAGGCTCCAAGGTTGACTCAGCCTTCCATCCTTTCGCAGGTCGGTAAAATGAGTACCCAGCTTGTTGGGGGCAATTAGCTAAAAATACATTGTAAACCGCTTAGATAACACTAGTTGATAGGCGGTATAGAAATAAATAAATGCTAAAAATGAGACCAACATCAGCAGCCATCAGACTTCCAAAGGAATGGCATTCATCAAAGGGGGAACCTCAAAAAAAGAACCTCTCCCATTTGTGTAACTATTTACTAGCCCAGATACAAGAAGGACAGTGACAGTAATGGTTTCTAAGGAGGCTTCCTTTGCCAGTGATGGCAAATGGAAGAGTGACCAGATTCTCTGAGCAAACAGGGACTGGGTGATCCCTCTCTAAAGGAGGCAGAACAAGTTCAAGCATGTCATGAATGGTAAGACAGGAGGGCTGTTGAGTAAATTGAATTAGAATCATAGAATCATAGAGTTGGAAGAGATCCCAGGGGCCATCCATTCCAAACCCCTGCCAATCCAGGAACACATATCAAAGCACTCCCAACAGACGCCCATCCAGCCTCTGCTTAAAAACCTCCAAAGAAGGAGACTTCACCAGACTCCATGGAGGCAGCAGATTCCACTGCCAGACAGCTCTGACCGTCAGGAAGTTCTTCCTGAGGTTCAGGTGGAATCTCCTTTCCTGCAGCTTGAATCTATTGCTCCTTGTCCTAGTCTCTGGAGCAGCAGAAAACAAGCCCGCTCCCTCCTCAACATGACATCCCTTCAAATATTTAAACATGGCTATTATGTCCCATCTTAACCTTCTCTTCTGCAGACTAAACA
This sequence comes from Iguana delicatissima, assembly GCA_948472985.1. NCBI lineage: Eukaryota > Metazoa > Chordata > Lepidosauria > Squamata > Iguanidae > Iguana > Iguana delicatissima. The sequence goes on from CAOKZL010000007.1 coordinate 1,002,278, forward strand.
AACCCAGCTCCCTAAGCCGCTCCTCACAGGGCATGGCTTCCAGACCCTTCAAAATGACCAAAATGAAATTGAATCAAGGCTGCTGCTGGGCCACTTTCACAATCATGGACTTTGCTCTGATCCCACCCCTGAAACAAAGCCAAGACTGTTATTCCATTGCCACTATGAAGGAAATAACTTCAAGATCCCTGGTCATCAACAGCCCAGCTCACTTTTTGTAGACTCAGGGCAGTCATGGCATCATCTTTTCCAGTGCTCATGTCACCCCATGAGATGTCCAAAGTATGACAGCTTCAGTTTAATCATTGTGGCTTCTAGTGAGAAGCACATCAGATACAGAGGCATTTTGCTTATCTTTCCTTATCATCAATTGTGTCTACTAGTTTAGACTTAGCCTTTTCAGGTTTGTCAAGACTGTTCCCAGATCAGGGCATGGAGGCTAGGAAGCCTGATTATGTTGGATTTATTGGTAAATCCTTAACAATGCCTGCACTAATCAATGAAATGCTCTTTTCCCAAGTAGAGTAAAAACTGGGAATAGCTATCGGCTTGAAGGGCTGGTGCAGCTCTTAAAGATTTTGGAAATACAAGCCCCTGATACACAGAAAGGATGTCTAATGACAGCACATGAAAAAAAAGTGCAAATCCAATGAAAGGAAGCGGAAAAAATAAAGTAAGATTCAGTACTCAGCAAATCTGATGACCTCAAGAATGAGAAATGCTCCATCTTGATTTCCTTGCATTTATCCAAATCCCACCTATATTCTAGCCCCATCCTTTGTTTGTTCACATAGGAATTAAAAGCACTTTTTTTTTTTAATTTCTGCATGGACATTTCCCATACCTATCTTCTGTATGCATTTTCCACAAGGGAGTCATTCATTTTTCACACTATTCTTAATGGACTCATTTTGTTCTACACATTTTCCATACTTGCTCAAGGTTTCTGGTGTACATATTTTTCAAACAGATGCATTTTTTGCCATTTTTAAAATGCATGCATGGTTCTGTAAATGGATAAAACATATCACAATTTGTGATTTCTAAGGCAAGATATGTGATTCAGGTAATTTCAAGGAGATTCTTAAAACTGCTAGCATTCTTTCTATTCCTGCTGAAAACTGACACGACAGCCCACGAAAGGGAAAGACACTGCCACAGTAAACAAAAAGGAACTAAATGAGATTGCAGGGCCCATGATTCTAGGCAGTGTCAGCGAGTAGGGGCTCGCATCAAAACTCTGAGCTATGCTTTGTTCAGCTGCAGAGTCCTGGAAGTGTGACTCATGGACACCATGAGAAAAACAAGAAGGTTTTCTCTGACTACATTTCAGCTTAGCTTGGTCTAACAGGGAAAAACCCGCTTTATTTCAAAATGCTAACTAGAATGGTTCCAGTGGCCCTCCTCAAGGAGGAATTAAGACAACATAGGTGGCAGCACTGAGAAAGCTCTTTGTTTTCTAGGCACTGCTCTGGTCTTTGGTAGCAGCAATGTCTGACGGAAGTCCTAATTGGAAGACCTAAGCACATGTGGAGTTTATTGGGATATGAAGAAGCAGCTACACTCTCTTCTTCCAATTGCACCATGGTCCTCTTACCTTAATATATTTCACCAGTAGAGGTTTCAAATGACTGATGCTGAATTGGGATTGCAGATAACATAGTACTAGACTAACTAGAGGAAGACTGTACTCATGTTGATCTACAATTAGGGTAGTTGCACATTCTATTTCACTGAAAATAATCCTTTGCTGGAAGGCATTCTTTGGCCCTTTCCACACAGGGGACGGGGAAACGGGGCAGCGCACGCAGGGACGGATCTTACCTGAAAACGGGTTGCTCCGTCCCTGCGGGAGCACGCGTTCGCCGCTCCACATGCTGGTGAATTTCGGCGGCGTTCAGCAGCGCCCAAAATGGCGGCCGGCGACTTCCGGCGGCGCTCCTCCAATCAGGGCAGCGCAGTTTCAAATGGGGTGCTGCAACGGGTTAGCGCGCTCGCGTTTTTTAAAAACCACATGAAATGTGGTTTTAAAAAACGCGCTGCGCCACCCCTTGCAGCCGCGCTAGGGCGGTTTGAGGTGTGGAACCTCCACTTTTCAAAACGCCCTAGCGCACCCCACGGTGTGGACGACCTCCGGATGAGGTCGCCCTAAGCCGTTTTTTTTACCCCATGTGGAAAGGGCCATAGTTTAAAAGGCTATCTAGTCCAAGTCCATTTTAAAATAAGAATCCTGAGAAGGCAGAGCCAGGATATTGAAACTGCCCATCACGTGTGTGTGTGTGTGTGTGTACCTTCAAGTTGCCTGTTCACTTTCGGCAACCCAATGAATTTCATAGGGTTTTCTTAGGTAAGGAATATTCAGATGAGGTTTTGCCAGTTCCTTCCTCTGAAAATAGCCTACAGCACCTGGTATTTGTTGGTAGCTTCCCATCTAAGTATTAACCAGGGCTGACCCTGCTTAGCTCCAAGTTCAGACAGGATGTGATACCTTTAGCAGCCAATATGTCTTTACATTACAGTCATTCCTCCACATTCGCTAGGGTTAGAGGCACACGAGCCCCGTGAAAGTGAAAAAAGCGTGAATAACTCTTAAGCACTCCCAAACCATACTTAACACATAAAAAAGTATGATCACCACAATCAACCCACCGTGGATTCCTTGAGACATCAGGATTCCTTCACAAGGCAGAAGTGGGGGCTGGTGGGGCTTACTGCACACCTCCACTGCTCCCCCACAACAATTTTAAGAGGGACTTACAAGCCTCGTTTGCAGTTTCTCAGTTTTACGAGTCTCATATCTGCAAAAGTGAAACCCACAGATGTGAAGGGCTGACTGTATAATTGTTTCTAAATTACTAGCACATGTGGATTTTAGACACACACACCTTTTGTCCTTTTTTGGTGATGCATTTCCTCTTTTTGTCAATATGTATGTGGTCACCAGATCCATATTCCACATACAACCACAGATGTCTGCCTAAAGCAACCATTCTCAGGTTTTTGATTCTCCACATGTTTTGGACTTCAGCTTGCAAAATCTCTCACTATGGGTTGTGCTGCCTACTGTTTCTTTCAACCAAGAAGTTCAAAGCACCTGATAGAGCAAAGGTTGGGAACCACAGCCCTAAAGGATCACAGGGGAACACTGAGAGTTGTGTGGCCAAACAACATCAGATAGGAAATGCTAGGAAAACCAATAATGAGGAAGAACGCACAAGCTGGAAGGAGATACAACAGTTTGCTTTTGCCTGAGTTAACTGGGAAAGACAAGGTTCTCCTGTTCTTCTCCCTCCCCTCTCCCTTGCTGAGTTTACTGTAAACTATCTTTATTCGATGAACTTGGTTTGCACCAACAGAAATAAGCTGAAGAAAAAGGGAAATGTGGGAGGAAAGGAAAATTGAGGCGTTTTAAAAGCATCTGAAAAAATTAGAGGCGAAAGGATTAATAGAGATAGTTGGAGGGCTACTGTTAAGGTCTTGGCAAATGTGAGAACCACCCCCCCCCCATACACAAAATAAGTATGACACATCTACTATTCGAGGTCTCTCCTCTTCTTCTTTTTTTTCATAAGGAGAGACTTGACATGCATTAATGAAAGACTGGATGAGGTCTTTTTAAAAAGCAGGAACATCTTGTGCGGAATCCCATTGATTAGTCCCAACTAGTACAGGCCCATTAAACCAATTGTTGAATAGTGAGTCAACATATAAATAAATGCCACTGATGCACTGGGTGTACTGTACTTGGAACTAATAACAGGAGTTGTTTTTTCCTTCATGAAATTTCCAATTTATAGAGACTGTAAGGGGAACCTATCACAGGATTTATTTTTTGGCAAGATCATCATTCAGAGAGTTTGCCTTTGCCTTCCACTGAGGCTGAAAGTGTGTGACATGCCCAAGGTCATGAGGTGGATTTCCATGGCTGAGAGGGGATATGAACCCTGTTCTCCCAGAGTCCTAGTCCCACACTGGTCATTTCCGCCTTACACTGTTATAGTGCTATTATTCCACTTTCAACTTCCTGGGGTTTGTAATTTCCTGAAACCCAAGAGCTCTGCAGCTGAGAATTCTAAATGCCCCTCCCTAAACTGCAAACTCCAGGATTCCGTAGCAGGTTGAAAGTGGAATAATAGCACTATAACTGTAGTGCAGAAATGGCCATTGAAACTACTACGTCACTCTTGCCATCATAAAAGGATTTAAGCCTATTTAATTTGCAATTTAATTCTGAATATACTCAAAAGCAGACTTTTAAAGTCTTGCTGTCTCTTCAGTTCCCATCATGCACACACATTACTGATGAGATACACTAGTGGTTTCTTCAGCCAAAGCAGTACATATCAATCACAAATTAATGTCTACACAGCTCAGTACTCTATAAAGATAATGCAGATAGTTTACTAATATGGAGCCTAGACTGGATCTTGAGAAGAAATTACTTTTGGACTTTTTAATACAGTCAGCCCTCCACATTTGTGGGTTTCACTTTTGCAGATTTGATTATTCATGGATTATTTGCTGTCACTCTGCTGTCTCCCTATGCCATTTTTAACAGGGACTTCAAGCTTCGTGAGACTGAGAAACTGCCAACGAGGCTTGTAAGTCCCTCTTAAAATGGTGTGAGGCAGCAGTGGAAGTGGCAGAAAGCCCCACCAGCCCCCCACTTCTGCCTTGGGAAGAAACCTTGGTGCCTCAAGATCCACGCTGGGTTGAATATGGTAATCATATTTTTTGTGTGTTAAATATGGTTTGGGAGGGCCTAGAGTTATTCACATTTTTTCCACTTTCATGGGGGTCCTGTGCCCCTAACCCTAGCAAATGTGGAGGGAGGACTGTACTACAGTTCCTAGTCGCCATGCTAGATGGGAGCTGTAGCAGAAAAGTAAAACAATTTCTTCAAGCTGTGGGCTGGACTAGATGATCTCCTACAGGCCTTTCTAATCTATGGTTCTGTTATCTGTACAGCACCTATTTAACTGCAGGCGCTGACTCCCAATGTAGCAGTGACTCACTGTGCTTAAAACACAGCCACATGCATAACCCTTGGCTCCAACCTTTTCTCTATCAATCTCTTCTTGTGCCCACTCACCTCTGCCATGCTTGGCTCTCTCCAGTGGAAGACCTTCTGGGAATTATACATATTTATCATATTAGAATGATTACATAAGGAAGCAAACAAGGATTGTCTAAGAGGAAAAGCAGTTGAATATGAATGTAAAGTACCTACCCCGTGGCATAGCCTGTCGCTTGAGGCACCCTGGCCTACATTTTGCAGAAATATTCACTCATGCCAAGTAAATACCTTCACATCTTAGAATGAGCATCCTCTAAGAGGTATAACATAACAGAACCAGAGATTGAACTCTGTTCAGTTTGAAGATACCTGTTAATTTTTTTATAGGTCATTTGATCATAATTATCTCAAGAGAAGGCACTTTATATTTTGTTTAAGCATATGCAAAATTTCTTAGAAATGCTGTAAATCGAGAGGAGGCATGAAGCAGTCCTGGTGAGATGAACTGTACAACCCTTGGCTGCCTAATGGAATCCCAAGAGACCCTTGATTTCAGTACCTCCAAAATGAGGAAAGACTGTTCTCATAGAAGGGGTGAAATAAATTCATCTCTCCATAGAGCTTCCAAGCCCGGAAGCAGTATATCTGAGAAGAACAGTTGCCAAGCTGCACATAACGGAGAAGGCTTTTTTTTTTAAATATCCTGAAAACATCTAGTTGAACCTCCCCAAACCTAGTGTCTTCCAGATGTGTTAGACTGCATCTCCCAACATCCACAACCAATGGCCACACTGACTGAAGCAAGGAGAAATGTAGTTTAGCACTTCTAAAGTGTATCAGAGTTAGGAGAGGCTGATCTCCCTGGACTCCCTTGAAAACAAGGCACTGAAATGAATGGAAATCTAGGCCATTTCTGCATTACACTGTTCAAGTGCAATTATTCCACTTTGGACATAGTGTGGAATCCTGGGGTTTGCAATTTAGGGAGGGGCGTTTCGAATTCTCAGCCAGAGAGCTCTTTGGCCTCAGTAAACTACAAACCCCAGAATTCCACAGGATGTTGAAAGTGTAATAATAGCACTATAGCAGTGTAGTGCAGAAATGGCCTTAGACTCCATGAACACACTGACATGGTAGGTTTCTGAATATGGTAGAATTGCAATCTCTCCCATAACAGAGTTTTACCTTACCTTGTTTACAACTGATTTCGACCTATAAAGCCCTATACAGCTCGAGTTCAGGTCATTTGAAGGACTGTATTCTCCCTTATAAACCTGCCAGTGTTTTGAGATTGGCTGGGAAGGCTCTTCTCTCTTGTCCCACCACTTCCAAATTGTTCATTTGGTGAAAACGCAGGAGAGGCCCCTCTCAGTGGCTGCCCCCCAGGATCTCAAACTCCTTTTGCAAAAAGGTTAGGCTGGTGTCCTCCTTACTTTCTTTCTGTAAATAGGTGAAGATCTTTCTGTTTCAACAGGCCTTTGAGGGCTGGTTATTTAGGCAAGATGGGCCTTGTACAATGTGTCATATTTTCTATTTGTAATTCTGTTGCACTGCTGTGTTTTTCTGGATTATGTTTTTAACTAGTTTTGATTTATTTTGATAGCTTAATAACTTTTTGTATTTTGAGTCCAAATAAGGAAAGTGCAATGTAACAGTAACACAACAACATTAATAATATGGAACCCAACCAGGGAATAATGCTTATGGAGAGGGGACTTCTCCTTCTGTCTTGCCCCTCACGTATACTTTTCCTATAAAAATGCCCATTGAAGTTGTCCCCATTGAGGTAGGGAGAGAATATAAGTTTTATGTTCTTTTAAAGAGCTAAGAGCAACTTTGGGGAGGTGATTTTGTTTGGGAAATAGTACCTGGGTGGCCCAAAGGGTTAATCCCTCCCCTCCTCCTCCTCCTCCTCCTCCATCTTCTTTATTGTTACCCTGATCCAATTTGGCAGGGCATGCCCCAGCTGCTTTTCAGGTAAAATTAAAATGTTGCAAGAGCTGATCATTAATCTCTTGTGCAACATGTGGTTTTGGCTCTCAGTCTGATCCATATACCAGACTCTTCTTACGTTCTTAAAAAGACTGAATACATCACACAGGAGAGGGAAACGCAAAGACGGCACAAGCAAAGTCTTTCAGTTCTCTCTGTTTCTGCAAGCTGGTATCTATGGAGGATTTTTTCCCCAGTCATATTTCTGGATACCCATTTCAAAATAAGGGCTAGATTCCACATTGTTGTATGCCTTCAACATTTCTGAGTTATGGTGACCCTAAATTGAACCTGTCATGGGGTTTTCTTGGCAACATTTCTTCAGAGTGAAGTTTGCTGGTGCCTTCCTCTGAGGCTGAGAAACTGTGGCCATTTCTACCCTAGCCTGTTATAGTGCTATTATTCCACTTTCAAGGTCCTATGGAATCTCAGGATCTTGAACGTCTTGAAAGTGGAATAGGATCTTGAAAGTGGAATAATAGCACTATAACAGGCTAATGCAGAAATGGCCCGTGACTTGCCCAAGGCCACCTACTCGGTTTCCATGGCTGAGCAGGAATTCGAAGCCTTACCTCCCAGAGTCCTAGTTGACACTCAGACCACAATACCACACTGGCTGTGGGGTAGGAACCAAATGTACTCTTTGCTGGTAGAAAAACTGGATCTCAAGCATGCCATTTTCTACTTGGAAGGAAGGAATTGGGAGCACATTTTTCTTTATGTGGCTGCTGTAAATATAGCAGCCATTATGCCTGGCTAAAAAAAGAAACTACTGTCCAACAAAAAGGAATAGAGAGCAGAGGACTGCATCAAATTTGCTTGCTAGATGTATAGATGCAAATTTAGAAACAATGACTATAATTTAAATCAGGGATGGGCCATGAGTCTGAGGTTGTAAGACACATAGACCCTGTAGCCTATGAGGGTTTGTATCCTCCCTGCCTCTGAGGATAAAAAATTTGCAGCCTTTAAAAGTTTCCGCCATTGCAAAAAATTCAGGAGTTCTTCCAGGAAGCATGACACTTGGAGAGCGCATGCCTTGTTTCCCAGCAGAATCACACCCCTGACAATTCAAAGCAGAATTCTGCTGGGAAATAAAGCACACTTTCCCCAGACAATATGTTTCCCCAGTAGAATCACTTGGATTTTTATTGGCAACTGGAACTGCAACAGCAGCAGGGACCCAGGGAGACATACAAAAGCATGGCAGAGGGGGTGTCTGTTGGAATGCATGTAGCTCTCAGGCCTGGTGTTGCCCATATGATTTAAAAAGGAATGTGTAGTGGGTCTGAGTATTGGGACTAAGGCCATTTCTGCACTAGACTGTTATAATGCTATTATTCCACTTGCAACATCCTGTGGAGTCCTGGGATTTGCAGTTTTGGGGGGCTGGACAGCCCCTCCCGAAACGGCAAACCCCAGGACTCCATAGGATGTTGCAAGTGGAATAATAGTGCTATAACAGTCTAGTGCAGAAATGGCCCAAGACTCCAGGAGATGAGGGTTCAAATCCTCACTCAACCATGGAAGTCCACTGGGTGACGTTGGGCAAGTCACACTCTCACAACCTCAGAAGATGACAATGGCAAACCTCGTATGAAGAAATCTTGCTGAGAAAACCCCATGATAGGTTTGTCTTAGAGTCTGCATAAGCTGGAAATGATTTGAAGGCGCATGCGGGGCCTTTCTGCACTCCCCTGTTATAGTGCTATCATTCCACTTTTAACATCATACGTAATTGTGGGGTTTGCAGTTTAGGGAGGGGCATTTAGACTTCTCAGCCAGAGAGTTCTTTGGCCTCAGTAAACTCCAAACCCCAGAAATTCCACAGGAGGTTGAAAGTGGAATAATAGCACTATAACAGGGTAGTGGAGAAAGGCCCTACAACAACAAATCCAGTAGCAGCAGTAGGCCAATGAATCCATTCCAGGTTTTAGTCTCAATTCCCAAAGAACAGCTTGAACGCTTTGGTAGCTCCATTAATATCCAGATTCAGACCCCACTAATATGATACCTACCAGGCATCCCAGAACTATAATGGGAAGTCTGTGTGCTTGCTACTCCATCTGTTGCCCAAGTTGCTAAGAACCACAAACCGTATCTCCCTGTATGAGCCAGACCAGGCTCTGAAATCATTGGGGGAGGCCCTCCTCTCAGTCCCACCACCATCGCAAGCACAGTTGGGGACACAAGAGAAGGCCTGCTCAGTGGCTGCCCCTATACTCTGGAACCCCCTTCCCAAGGGGCACAAAACAACCCCCTCCCTCTTGTCCTTCCTTTGGCAGGCTAAACCTTTTTATTCATACAGGGGTTTAAAACAGAAAGTTTTAAAAGTACAGGCTAGGGGGTGCCATATTGTTTTAATTGTTGCTTTTAAGAGTTTTTAAAAATCTTTTTAAAACTGTATTTTATTCTATGACGTACAATTGTTTTAATGCTATACATAGTTTAATTTTATTTTATTATTAACTTTTTGTAGGTTTTAAATTGTATTGTTGTTTTAAACTGTAAACTGTTTTGAGTCCCAATTTTGGGGAAAAAGTGGGATATAAATAAGTATAACATAAAAAGGTTAATAAATAACAACAACAACTATGGATGGGCAATGTCTCTCTCTCTCTGTCACACACACACATCTACCTGTTCTCCCATCTTGCATTAAAAAAAACATTTGGAAGAGAGGACTTGTAAAATAGCCAATATTATTTGCAACATGAAGTGGCACTAATACAGTAAAAACTCTTCTGTTTGTTTCCTCACACAACTCACTAAGTGAATTTGGCCCAGGGACCCACTCTCAGATTGAGCTACTTTACAGGATTGTTGTAAAAGCAACACAGGATGGAGAAAGAGAAAAGCTCGTTTAGCTCCTGGGAGGAAATGTGCAATATACCCATCTTAAACATACATTTACTTACTTAAAGTAAAAAAACATTGCAAGCTTGGGGAAGCTGATTCAGATAAGTTCTCTGGGGCCACATTCCAGCTGTGGGCAGAAGCATAAAGGCAAAATGGCGGGACCAGAAGTATCAGCATACTTTATGTTAAAGCTCTTGCTGACACTAACTGAGCCTTCAGAGAAGCATTTCAACCTGTCAGCATGGGGAGGGGAACAAAAAGCCAGCAAAACAAACAAAAGATGGTGTCACACACAAAAGGGCATGAACATCTGGGGAAGCTCACAGGTCTAAATTTAGACTAGAGGGCCAGATTCAGTGTGAGGGTTTGAGTTTCCCCACCCTGGATTATTCCTTCCAGACCAAGGAAAGTGACATGACAGACTTCTGGGGAATGCTCTCTGGGGTGAAATGAGCCCTTCTGCATCTGCACCTCCTTGCCTACCAATGACGTCAGGAGATTTTTGTGCCAGCTGAACCTACGCAACTGCACTATTTCAAACTCTGTCAAATCAACATCAAGAACAAATGCAACACATGTGTAATTATCACTATATACACAGGGAACTTTCATGATTTAAGGCTTAATGATATTCATTACTATTTCTGACCTCATTGGGTATATCAACTATCCATCCAAACCTAGGGAAGACATGGCAGCTCTCCCACCTAATTTCTAGTGTTCCAAGTGAGCCTCTGTGCACTGTGCACTTTTGTTCTTCTCCCCAGTATAATCCCCCAGACAACTGGGGAGACATAACAAGGCACTGAGGTAGCTTAAGGAAGACCCAACTTCCCTCTTTCGAAGTTGGCAGGAACAGTTCCAGTTAATCGCCTGCTGTCTCACTTTCTCAGCTGCATTCAAAATGGCCTGGTTTCTCTCTCCTTCCTCTCCTACTCTCCCTCTTCGTACTTGGCATACCTCAGTTTCTGTGAACTGAGTGCAAATTACAAAAGTAGCTTGCACTCAGTTTAACTCTAGAGGGGGGAGAGAGGAGAAGGAGGTGGTGGTATCTTGCCCTTCACAGTAAGCTCAGGCAAAATCAAACTGCTGCAGTCTCTCCTATCTTGTATGTTCTTTCTTCTTCATAGCTTTTGCCACCCTGACCACACTCTGGTGTTGCCAGGGCATGTGTGTCCAGGTTTTCATCTGTGTAATGTTGGAGGTAAGTGCCCAGCCATGTTGCAGAATTAAACTGATATAATCTGAAGTCCTTCTCACCGCACGGTGACTTGGTTCCTTCCAAATATTTCCAAATAGTAGAGGCTGTGTTATTACTGAAGCCTATAATGTTTTCTCAGTGTTTTCTTAGCTAGTGTGTTCTCTCAGCTAAATTATCAAACGTCCATATAGTTGTTTATTTGTGTTTTCTTAACTTAACATATCCCCTACCTTTTTCTCAATAGAGCATAAAGCAATATCACAGAATGCATAAAAATATACCCACTGTAACTACCTGATATGACAGGGCGTCTATCATGGAGGAACAGCTCTAAAATAACCAGGCCAGAAAAACAATTATCCAAATGCCGTATTTGTTCTGCACCAGAAATACTGAATTCTGCTACTTTCACACTGTCAATCTGCCCTGCAGTTCAACTGTGCACATATTTTTTGCATCTTCTTAATTTATCCTGTCATATCCAGTGTGATGGAATGGTTTCAGCCTTGGACACAATCCTGGAGACCAGGGTTTGATTCTCAGCTTGGCCATGGAAACCCACTGGGGGTTCTTGGGCACATTATACACTCTCAGCCCCAGAAACCCTATGGTAGGTTCACTTTAGTGTTGCCATAAGTTGGAAACAACATTGGAGGCACTCAATATCAACAATTCAGATAGAAGCCTTTGCTAATCTGGAGAGTCTCATTCCCCAGCCCAGGAAAATCTTATTCAGCTACCACATAGTTTCTGAGATTCTGAAACAAAACAAAAACTTCTTACACTTTCAATCACTTCACATTCATAAAAGTAGAAATATATAATGTGATGTGATTCCCAAGAAATCTAGGTTCTGCACTTATCACGGAATTGTCTGGATCTTCTGTGTTTCTATGGGATCAACCCAGTATAAACACAGCACTGTTACACTATGTAACTGTGTTCTTTTAATAAGTCTGCAACCCTGTGTGTGTGCCCACTTGTCATCTTACAGTGACCCCATGAATTTCATGGGGTTTTCTAAGGCCAAGAACACTTAAGAGGTGGTTTCCCACTGCTTTCTTTGAAATATGTCCTACAGCACCCAGGATTCTATGGCGGTCTCCCATCTAAGTACTAACCAGGTCTGGCCCTGATTGCCTTCTGAGATCAGACAGCATCTGGTACTTTCATATACCTCAGAGATCCAGGGCCTTCAGAGTATAGGATCATAGAATCAGAGTTGGAAGAGACCCCGGGGCCATCCAGTCCAACTCCATTCTGTCATGCAGGAACCCACATCAAAGAACTCCCAACAGATGGCCATCCAGCCTCCACTTAAAAACCGCCAAAGAAGGAGACTCCACCACACTCCATGGAGGCACCAGATTCCACTGCTGGACAGCTCTGACCATCAGGAAGTTCTTCCTGAGGTTCAGGTGGAATCTCCTTTCCTGCAGCTTGAATCCATTGCTCCTAGTCTTAGTCTCTGGAGCAGCGGAAAACAAGCCCGCTCCCTCCTCGACATGACATCCTTTCAGATATTTAAACCTGGCTATCATGTCCCCTCTTAACCTTCTCTTCTGCAGACTAAACACACCCAGCTAAACACACCCAGCTCCCTAAGCTGCTCCTCATAGGGCAGGGCTTCCAGACCCTTCACCATTTTGGTTACCCTCCTCTGGACACACTCCAGCTTGTCAATATCCTTCTTGAAATTAAGTTCCCAGAACTGGACACAGTATTCCATACGAGGTCTAACCAAAGCAGAATAGAGCGGTACCATTACCTCCCTCGATCTAGACACCATACTCCTATTGATGCAATGAAGAATTACGTTGGCTTTCTTGGCTGCCGCATCACACTGCTGACTCATGTTCAGCTTGTGGTCCACCAAGACTCCTAGATCCCTTTCACCTGTACCGTTATACAGCCACGTGCTCCCCATCTTACATTTGTGCATTCCATTTTTTTTGCCTAAGTGCAGGAGCTTACATTTCTCTCCGTTGAAACTCATTTTGTTAGCTTTGATCTCTAATCATTTCCCACTTATGACAACTCTGTGACAGGGTTTTCTTGGCAAGATTTGTTTAGAGGTGGTTTGCCACTGCCATCCTCTGAGGATGGGAAAGTGTGACTTGCCCAAGGTCAACCAGTAGGTTTCCATGTCCATGGGGATTTGAATCCTGGTCTCTTAAGAGTCCAAGTCCAATACTCAAAATATACCACACTAGCTTAAACAAACAGGTGGATTGATTCCATGAAGGAAGCCATGATTCTGAGTCTGCAAGATCTGAGCAAGGCAGCTAAAAACCATAGCTCTTGCACATCTCTCATTCTCTCACCATAAATTGAAACCAACCTGATAGCAAACAACAACAACAAATCACTGAATTTACAAGATGCTTTATATTCTCACTTTGCTGGCTTTATTGTTATAGTTGTGGAGTTCGTTTTGTTCAGCAGCTTCTCACCTGTGATCCTAGTGGTAATCATTTTGGCTGATGTGAATTGTTTAATTACATTTATAAGCCAGCTTGGTGGCTCTGTTTCAGTATAAAGACAGAGTATTCATTTCTTAAATAGCAAAATAAATTCTGCTTTGATCTACCACTAAATTTAGTCATCAGCACAATCAATCAATAAACCAGAACAGTTGATAACAGAAAGTACAACTATTTCATGATGATAAGTGCTCCTCAACTTATAACACAAACCCTTCAAGTGATTTTACCAGAGGGCTGTACCATTAAAGAAGGCATGCTATATATGCACCCAGGTTTTGAGAAAACCCAGCTTGTGCTCTTGGAGAATGCTACCCTCTACTGGATATTCTATGACATAGCTTTTCTGCCCGTTTATGTGATTAACAAGTGAGCACTGGCTTGGCTCCATTACTAATTGAGGCCTATACTTCTTTTTAATATAGGGAGATAATATATACTTCTCAGAGGACTGTTCCTTCTAATCCTGATGCCAGAAATACAAGGCCAGGCTGGCACCAATGATATTACTGATGCGGACAAATTAGGTCTCTTATTGCAACTATGCTTTGCATTAGAAGGCATTAATGCAGAAGAAACTGGGAAAAATCGTAAAAGGGAAAGACAGCACAGCAGTTTAAATATATCTTATCTAATACTGCTCTGTGTGTGTCTAGGTACACATAAGTGCACATGTCAGGTATGTTTGTTGTGATGCCTCCTTTACCCTAGGAGAAAATAGAGCCTATTAGCAGTTTCAGATGCCCTTAAAAAAAAAACGGAAAGAAAAAAAATGGTGAAATTCTAGAAGCAGCAGATGTAAGTACTGCCTCTTCAGGAGTGCCATCCAGGCCACACTTGGAGGTGCAAGTCCAAGGCTCCCCTGAGCACAAAAAGCAAGAGGGCCCCTCCCTCAAAGGCTTCAGAGATGGCTGTCAGCTGGCCAGTTCAGGACTGTCAAAGGCTCTGAGATTTCTGGGCCAACATCTGAGGTCATTTCTGCACTAGACTGTTATAGTGCTATTATTCCACTTTCAACATCCTATGGAATCCTGGGGTTTGAAGTTTAGGGAGAGGCCTTAGGGGATTCCATAGGATGTTGAAAGTGGAATAGTAGCACTATAACAGTCTAGTACGGAAAAGGCTCGAGACCTATAGATGGTCCCCAGGGATGTCATTAAACATTACATATTAAGCACTAACCACAGCTGCTCACACCTTGCCATTCAAACACACACACACACACACATATACATTTTCTTGTTTGGAAATTCAGACAGACATATTAGCTAAATGGCCTGTTCCCAGATCAAGGTAAAATGAGGGGATTATTTCTTCTCACCTACTTAGGGAGATGAAATAAGGAACATTTAATGTATTTTTCTAGCTTCTGCTTCTAGCTGCTTCTGCTTCTAGCCTGCTTCTAGCCAGAAGAAAGGTGGATGCAGAGCAGAACGAGGAGGAGAAGGCAAAGCAAAGTAGAAGGTGAGCACAATAATGACTGGGAGGTAAGGGGAAAGCTAACTAAGTACAGTCGCCCTCCAGATTTGGTGGTTTCCCTTTCATGGATTTGATTATTTATGAGTTTCTCCAACTCCTATGCTTTTTTTCTTAGGGAACATTCCCTCTTGGTGGCTCCAACCAGGCCGCGCAGCCCTTTAAAAACCAGCCTCTGGTCCTCTTCTTCCTCCACCAAACGCTGCCTAGCCAGCTGGCTCAAAGCCTGATTTCTCAGCACCACAAACCCTCTCCTGATGCCCCACCCACCCACCCAAAGAAGGAGATTGGTGAGAGAGTGAGAAGTATAGGGCCACCATTCTGACTCACCCCTTTCCATGATCTGGTCTGGACCCTGGGTGCCCCCTCTCCCTACCATGCCTCAGCCCCCTTCTCGCAGACACACACCGACATTTTGATATTCGTGGTTTTTCCACTTTTGCGGAGGTCTTGTGCCCCTAACTCTAGCAAATGTGGAGGGCCAACTGTAAATACTGTACATAGACCCCCTTGGAGACTTTTTTTCAAGTACCAGCAACAAATGAATTGAACCTTGCAAAATTTTAGCAAACTGCTTCTCTACTAACTGAGCTACAAATCTGCACAGAGCCTTTTCCCCTTCTCTGGAGCTAAGCCCTCACAAAAGTAGAGAAATTGCACCCTTGTTTCCTGCCAGGAGATGGCCCATGAAAACTGAAGACTCGGGAACACATCCTGAGATCTGGCAAACCTAGATGGCTGTGATCACATTTGGAATCAAAAAGCATAACGATCTAAAAAGGGGTATAAAGGGTCAAGCATTACTTAACTGCATCCCTGCCACCTCTTCCCAGATTTACCTTGTTGCAATATATGCACTACTAGTGGCACTGGAAAAATTGGGGCCAATTTATTTAGCTATTTCAATTCTTACTGAGCCATTGGTTAGATCGAAGGTGAGCAGACCTCAGGTTTGTAGCAGCTACCTGACTTTGTGTTATTTTTTAAGTAACCCACCCCAATCCACCATTCAGCGCTGAAGCAAAATAGTGGCAAGGGAGGAGGAAACATAATATAAAATAGGGGGTTCGTGAACTCTAGTGTTGTCCATTATTATTAAAATTTTATTATTTTAAATTTGTATGAAATCACTCCCATAAAAATATTATAATAAGAGTGTGTGCATTTACTTATTTCCCCTTCTCCCCAAATTTGAAGACCCTTGATGAGCAGTTTTAAATAAATATTTTATGTACTTTAGGGTTTTCATTAAATCTTAAGTTGTTGGTGGTCCACAGAAACAAAAGGGAGATCCATGGCAAAGAAAAGGTTAAGAACCACTGGTTTAGACTGTTTGATATCCTGAGACAAAACCCCTAAAATCAGAAGCAGAGAGCTACAGACAACTGGTTAGAGAAAGAAAGACACATTGCATGTAATTCTGAGCAAGGCTTGCAGACACTATTTCTGCAGACTGTGGGTGAATTCTTTGAACTACACTTGAAATGTGATAAAATGCAACCGTGCCTGACCCCCTTGCCAATTGGAACCCATTCCATTTATCTGTCTTCTTTCCTGACAGTAATCTCTGGTCCCGAGTACAGGTTACACATTGGGACAATCAAATTTTGTGGTGCACCAATTTCTTTAAGAGCAATCCATAGTTTTTCATGATCTTCCCAATCAAAACCTTTGTATAATCTATAAAGCACAGGCTGATTTTCTTCTGAAATTCTTTGGTGCACTCCTTTATCCAACCTACCCAACAACCTAGTGCTCTTATTAATATCAAACTCAGATCTCCAAATGGCAAAAAGAACTCAACTAGTAATATATGGCGAACCAACTGGGGGCTCTATTTCTAAGGTTCCTTGTGCCTCTGGTGGCCTATGTGCGTACTCAGAAGTAATGCCTACTTGATACAAAAGAGCTAACACCCAAATTAAGGCTGCAATCCAACATTCCCTCAGTGTAGTGTAAATATCCACTTGCACTAGCACTATGCAACTCCCAAGACAGTGCAACAAATCAATGACTGGGAGTTGTCTTGCAATGGGCAAACACAATGTAGAATGCACAACTACAATGCATAACTGCAATAATTTGGTCTGCGTTTGTAGCATAACCTATGCATTTTTATGTCAGTAACAGGACACCAGCCTAAGAGAGCAAAGTAATGCAGCCTTTAAAAACCCAAGTCAAACTGCAATGAAGGGGGGGGGAGAAATTAGAAACAGATAAAATATGATTCTACCATTACAGATACAACTAAATAATCCTACAAGAATTACAAATGGCCATACCCTCAGATTATTGCATTATTAGATTCATTATTTCCCCAAAAGTTCATAAACGAGTCTTATGTTTCACTAAATTACTGTTTAGTGTTTTAGTATTGTGTTTTAGTTTAGTATAATGTTAGTTTTTTTCCCTTTTCTTTCTTCTTTCTGCTTGTTGTTTTTCTGAATGTACAGTACTTTGATTATGAATTAGAGTTAAAATTAAGAAATGAATTGAAAAAAGAAGAAGTGTGGGAGAGGGAGGAAAGATTGCCACAAGTTTAAAACACCCAGAAGTTTCCAAAATTCAATTAGGAATGGTGGGAGGGTCTGGGGGATGGACGTAAAAAGGAAATAACAAATTAAAATGTACTACCTGTCCTCAATGTGTTCTTGCTGGTTGATGTTACGATGGGGAGAGTCTGACATTATTTGAAAAAAGAGTGATGTATCATCAGGATAGCATTGTTCTGAGGATGTATGATGCTAATACATCACTGAAGCAACAGAGCTTTAATGATGTACGACGCCAAAATGGCCCTGGCCAGGGAGAAAGCATCCAGGAGACTCTGTCCATTTCGATTTATAATCAGGAAAAAAAAACTTTCAAAATTGGTTGTCTCTTTTCTTTGTCAAAGTTTCACTGAAGAAGACAGTTCAAGGATAACCGATGTCAAACAGGAGTTTCAAGGCCTCCAGTAGATTCACACAACTTATTCTCTCCACCCCACAAGAAGACTACCTTATGTGTTTTCCCAGGTTGAAAATCTTTATGCCTCATGGCACAGGCCAGCACGTATTTAGCAAAACAGTCTCGCTAGACTGGTGACTGCCTAGATTCTGAAAGTTAGCTGTGTTCTTTCCACAAGCTTCCATCTATGCCTAAAGTCAGCAAATACCAAGGAAGTCAGACACTGGGAGGGTTAGCAGTGCCAAGTGAGCCAGGCCATTTCAGATCACACACCTGTAGTCTAGAGAGTTTTCTGAAAATTAGGGGAGGCATAATAGCAATGTCTCAACTATTCTGAAATCAAAGAATCTTAAGAGTTGGAATGGACCACAAGGGTCATCTAATCCAACTCCCTGCCATGTGGGAATACACAACTAAAAACTCCTGAAAGATGCCCATCTTTTTAAAGACTTCCAAAGGAGCTTCCACCATCTTCCAGTCTGTTCCACTCCTGAAAGCTCTTACAATAAAAATGTTCTCCCCAATGTTACATGGAATTTATTTTCTTGTAATCTAAATCCACTGGTTCATGTTCTAGTCTCTGGAGCAGGAGGAAACAAGCTCACTCCCTCTTCTACATGACAACTCTTAGATATTTAAAGGTGGCTATCATGTCACCTCTCAGTTTTCTCTTCCTCATAAGGCATGGTTATCTAGATCTCTGATCATTTTGCTTGCTAGCTTGACAATATCCTTCTTAAACTGTAGTGCCCAGAACTGGAGATAGTGTTCCAGGTGAGTTCCGACTAAAGCAGAGTGGCACCAGTGCTTCCCTCGATCTGGACACTACACTCCTGCTGATGCATTCAGAACTGCACTCGCTTTTTTTGCCTGCTGCATTACACTGCCGACTCACATTTAGCTTGTGGTCTCCTGAGACCCCCTAGCCTCTTTTCACACGTACTACTTTCAAGCCAGATGTCACTCATCTTATACTTGTGCCTTTTATTTTTCCTGCATAGATATAGTTGATCACAAGAAATCAGCAGCCATGATGAACAAAGTTGAATGGAGAAGATAAAATGTGCAATGTAAAGGCAGTCCAAGGGTTAGGAGTCCAAGTAATATGAGAGCACATAGGCACATACACCAGTTAGATGAGCAGTTGTCTACAATGTGAACTTTACAGCTGCTTGGCCTTGGCATATGAGGTGAATAATTGCAAAAGACACTGGCACCTTCTTGCTCTTGTTTTCTTGGTATAATTCTGTAGATGAAGGTGGCCTCTCATCAGCATTCATTTGGCCCGGATGAAACAGGGTTTCTTCATGCAGAAGGGCTGCATCAGCCACATCTGCCTGTAGCTTCTTAGGTTCTAGGGATGAGCCATCATTTGGAGCTGGTAGCCCCTCCAAGTCTGCATCCTCTGACTCTACTTCGTCAAGGTGAGTTAAGATACCCATGTTGTCTGCAATGAAATTATTTGGAAACGTTATCCTCTTTATCTTCCTCTTCTTCCTATCTTACAACAATAAACTCAAGTATCTGAGTGCTTATCAGTTTGGGAACAGGGCTAGCCAACATACAAAATAGTTTATATATACTTGAGGCCACCCTAGGCACACTGAATGTGCGTGTGCTTGTGAGTAAACTAGTACACATACAAGGACTTGTGAACTTTCAGGATGTATCAATAGATGTTTTTTGGGGCTTGGATAAAATTATCATTATCTGAAACAGTAATATCAATAAGAAAGAGAATTAATAGGTAGGATTATTGAAGTATCGGATTATAGGATGAATAGTAACCATTGTCTGGGGAGTGGGAAGTCAATATTATATGTATAGTACAGGGGCCCTCTACTTTCATGAGAGCTGGGGTGCAGAACCCTTGTGAAAGTGGAGAAACTGCAGATAACTCCTCCCACTCCCATTCCCTTGTCTTTTTCTCTGATGCATCTGCCTTTCTTCTCTGTACCCAGGCAAAAGGCAAGGGAATGGAGGGGAGAGATGTGCCTTCCTTCTGTCCCCTTGCCTTTTGCCCACATGCATGCACCTGGGCAAAAGGCAAGGGAATGAGGGGTGGGAGCATCATGTGTGGAAAAGGAAGTTACTCACATGCCTCCCCACCAATCCCTTGCCTTTTCCCTGGGCATGCTGAGGCAAAAGGTGAGGAAATGGGGGGGGCAAAGGACATATTCTGACACTGCTTGGTTACAGTAGGTGTAGGGTAGGTGACACCACTATTTTCAAAACAGAAAGCTGATCACACATCATCATACCAAGGCACTCATTTACTGACATAAAGAAGATGTGAGAATAGCCAGACCCCGTAGTAAGTCCCACTCAAGTGAGAAATTGTAAAGATGTCCCCTTCAGGTTCAGCTAAGATATGGATATTAGTATGAGATACTTCCTGTGTTTGCAGAAAGACAAGAGAAAGAGAAAGAAAAAGAAAAAAGCAAACTTTTATGAAGATTTATTTGTTTCATATTGTTTTATGAAATTAAACAGGAAAGAATGTTCTCAAGAAAAGGAAGATGTGTAGCAGTAATTTAGATGTTAACACAATTAAACCACTGAGTATATATAGTGCATTTTGCTTATTTGTCTAGGCCAGAGTTCAGATCGGAGTCACTAGAAGTTTTTATAAGACAAAGTTTCAAGAAGATGTGAGCTAAAGAGATAATTTCTTCATTTCAGAAAGGATTGTGCTACCATGAAATAATGGACAGAAAAAGAAACATTACCAGATTCTAAGCCTGAAATGTTGAACTAATGAACAGATTCATCACAGAGATTCACCCTATGTTAGATGGAGTTACATTCCCTTAAAGATGTAGTTTTGCATTTTGGGTGTATTGGATCCAGCCTGGAAGTCTGGATGCTCAACTCCCAGGAGTTTGTTTATTTACTTATTTGGGGAACTCACAATCCCCCACAAAAACTCTCAGAGCAGCTGACAGTTCCCTATCCTCAGGCTTGCAATCTAAATAAGACACAAGACAAAAGGAAAAGGGAATGGCAGTGGGGGAAAGGATTGAGTCCAGTAGATACTGTCTTTCCTCCTCTCCTTTTGACGTCACAGCAGTGGAAATTGGGATGGTTAGTGTTGTAGTCTTATACCCTCCAACATTTAACAGATGAAAACCAGGACAGGTGTGGCCAGATAACATTAGAGTACAGTCAAGATGGCAAAACTTATTAATGAGGAAGAACAGACGAGCTAGAAGAGGCTGCGGCAGTTTGCTTTTGCCCAAATCTACAGGAAAGGTAGATTTCCTTTCCTTTCTACTGAGCTACTACTTTTACACTTTGAACTCAGTCTGAAGTAGTTGAAAGTTAGCCATGGATACAGGGGGAAAGTGGGAAGAGAAAGAAACCAGGACATTTTAGAAGGAGCTGAAATGGCAAGATGACAGAGAATTAATTGGGACTATCTCTGTGAAACAATTGGGGGATATATCATCTCACTATGATCCCAGTCTGACTCAGGATCCTTTCACATTTGCTTTTTCCTTTCCTCTGTAAAACAAGCAACCATGGTTAACAACATGACATACCTCATACCTACTCTGATCCTAAAATACAATTGGAATTCACATATTTTCATGCACTACAATGGGAGAGCCCGGTATTGCTTAGATGGACCATGGAAACCCACACACCTCAAGCATTTAACATTGGTTGCTTCTTGTACTCTGGAAGGTGACAATTATTAACAGATATAGATAGCAACTAATCTACCCTATTTTAATAGCAAACTGCACTCGCCAAATGGGTCTTGTAGACAGCTTGTTTGACAGCTTGGGCTGGTGATTGGAAATCACTGCACCCTCAGATCACAGCAAGGAAAGGAAGGGGTTGATAGAAATCCTTGGCATTCTAAAGGCATAAAACTAGATTATGCTTTTTTGGGTGCTGTGTGGCCCAGCTTGGCATCCACATGGTCTGGAATCCCACATGAATGAGACCCTGCCAGCAGAACAACAGTGGGCAAAACACTTGGGTTTTGTCTCAAGCAGTGTTCTCATTGCTTATCTAATCTTTGTCTTCCTAATGATGCAGTTAGAATTAAATTACATTGTTTTTTAATCTAGTTATAAATGCATTTACTGGGCACATTTCATCTTGAGTTACATAGCGCTGGCATTTAGAAATGATGGCCTGCAGCTGCATACAGTCTCCATTTTGTGGACTCCTCACATCCCACTCATGTTATTGAATGTATTTCTCTTGCAGCTGAAGGAAAATGCATACACACACACACACTAGTGTATATATCCGGTGTTGCACTGGATTTTATTTTCTCATAGGTAATACTTGTTAGAAAGGTTTGTGATCCTCTGTCTCTAATTCTCCAAACTGTCTTGTCCACTACCTGTAACTTTTCCCCATATTCCCCAATTCAATCTGTGTTCAGAGTTACTCACATACAGAGGTTGAGTTCCTGAGGGAATATACTGCCCTCTTCCTTGCTGCTAGGCCTCATCTCCATAGCAACTGGCCAGGCCCAAGGGCTCTCTGGCTGAGAATTCTAAAGGCCCCTCCCTAAACTACAAACCCCAGGATTCCATAAAATCTTCTCAGGCAGCCAATCATATGAGGTCTTTGCCTGACACAGACAAACACACAAACTTTGACTTTTATATATTAGCTATATATGCAAAGAAAAGAGGCCAGGTTCATGGTTCCTTCTAGGGATACTCTGTCAGGGTACAACCATGTGTTAATGTGAGTTCTGCATTAGCGAAAACTTTGGAGCACAGGTTTTGTTACATCTGGACAGGGAACCTAGTTTAGTGTCTGATTTCAGAAAACAGCATCAAACCACAGCATGATGGTCTAGCTTGGATGTGTTGTTGTCGTTGTGTCTTCAAGTTGTTTCTGACTTATGGCAATCTTAAGGTGAACCAATCAAGAGGATTTCTTGTCAAGATTTGTTCAGAGGCAGTTTGCATTGCCTTCCTCTGAGGCTGAGAGAGTGTGACTTGCCCAAGGTCACCCAGTATGCTTCCATGGATGAACAGATATTCCTACCCTGGTCTCCTAGTCCTGCTCTACCACTCCAACCATCACACTATACTGGCTTTCTGTATGGATGTAGCAAAGGACTAATGATTCAATATCCCCCAGAATTGTTGACTGCTGTTCAAGAAAGAAGGGAGATGAGGTGCCTAGCAGCAATGCTAGTTCTCAATCTCGCAACTCTGATTTAATATCCCATAAACCATGGTCTGAACAGGCTGGCTGAGAAGATGACTGTTATCCAGGCAAAGTCCCAGTCTATACAAGAAGCATCTTTCCTGATTAGAGAAAAACCAACATCAGGCCCAGGTAGATATAGTCAACTCAGAGAAGAAATCAGAGCTTGGAAATGTTACTTTTTGGATTATACCTCCCCAGTTTAGGGGGTTATAGCCCAAAAAAGTAACTTTTCTAAGCTCTGACAGAAACTCTTTACTATTAGAGAACAGTTAGACTTGTTTCCTTGGGGCAGCATTCCATCAGTCCATAACAGTGGTGGGTAGTAGCTCCCATCTCAGTGGAGTGGTGAATCTATCCCAGGTTTCAAGCGTTTGACAACTCGCTCATTTAAAGGCTACATTAAGACACAGAGTAGATTCATGCCCTGCTGGCACAGAAGCCATCAGTCACCCTGATAAATCAATTAGCACTTCCAAGTGGAGCCTCAGAAATCACAGACCATTTCCACACTATACAGTTATAGTGCTATTATTCCACTTTCAATATCCTATGGAATCCTGGGGTTTGCAGTTTAGGGAGAGGGCCTGTAGAATTCTCAGCCAGAGAGCTCTTGGGCCTCAAGCAACTACAAACCCCAGAATTCCACAAGATATTGAACTTGGAATAATAGCACTATAACAGTATAATGCAGAAATGGCGACAGATTCCTGAGGTTTGTGAATGAAAGCCCAAAGGGACAATGGATAATTTATTTTGTAGGTGGGTGACTTTCCAGGCATTTCTCTTAGATGGAAGGGATTCATCTGATCACATCACAACCACCAACTATCTCCACTCCCTTGCACATTTTGCTGGGCAGGAACACACAAAGACTCATAGCTGAAAGTGCCTGGGACCAACAAACAACATAAAATCCACACGGAAGCATTTAATTAAGAAAAAGAAAGTAAACAAACCAGTCAAGTCTCCAAGGTCAGTCAATAAACATCAGCAATTATGAGTAGTCATTTGCATAGCATCAGCGGGAAGAGGAGTTGCTCCTTGCATGCAGAAAACACCTCAAGCTGAAAGAGCCTGCCCTGAGGATCTTACAGTGCAAGGTGATGGGGAACCAAACAAGCAATAAGAAGCTATCATTTTAACTTGGGAAGAAAGGCAAGCAGGCAGTGTCTTAACTGTGCCACAGCTTGATAAATTAAAATTCTATAATGGTGCTTAGTCACTCAAGATTCAGTTATTTGTACTGTGAGCCGCTGATTAATAGAGTCAATTTACATTGATTAGGCAGCCATCTTCTCAAAGCAAAGAGCCCTTACAAGTCAACATAATTGGGCCAGCCATGTTGTTGTGACTCAGTCCTTGAATGCCCCCTTCACACAGTGATCTGGACGCAGGTGGGTTTGGCTCAGAGGCCCCCTTTCCCTATGCCCTCTAGATGTTGCTGAACTTCAGCTTCCAGAAGCCTCAGCCAAGCACAACTAGCAGGAAGAGACAGTGGAAACTGCAGTCCAAAATGTTAGGAGGACCAAACTTTCCTTGCTCCAGCTCTGTTCTGTGACTCACCAAGGGCTGGCAGGTCTGCTGGTCAAAAGAAGGACTGCCACACTATTCTAGTGAGGAGGTTGCCACAGGATCCTGTGACCCTCCTTGCCTAGGGCACATGTTGCTGAAGAGATAATCAGGTGCTGTTGAGAGATGTGCAGTCTTCTGACTTGACCTGAGCAACTCATAGCTGAGGGAAGCCAGCCAGGTTCCCTCTTACTGCTTTTGAACTTCTGGTTTCTGGGCCACTTTGTCTCCATCTTGTCCCCTCCCAGGGTGACTGGTTATAGTCAGAGCTCAGCAGAAGCAGATATGCTAGGAGCAAAATCCAAAACCAAGATCACAAGCATCTGCCCCTGAGCCAGAGCCAAAGAATATACTAGCACTCCTTTGAGCCAGAAATGTTCTGACACAGACAGAATCCCAACCTAAATAGGAAGCTCTGCGTAGTCCCTTGCTGTCTAGGAGGTATGAATGGACAGCCTAGCGGCATACCTTCCAATCATTCCTCTGTCCCTTTTCAGCTGCTTTTATGTCCCAGTTTTATTGTCCTCCTCCTCCTGGTCCTCAGCTTACTTCAACTGCTGCAAACTGAGGCATTTCTGCACTACACTGTTATAGTGCAATTATTCCACTTTGGACATAGTGTGGAATCCTGGGGTTTGCAATTTAGGGAGGGGCATTTAGAATTCTCAGCCAGAGACCTCTTGGGCTTCAGTAAATTACAAACTCCAGAATTCCACAAGATGTTGAAAGTGGAATAATAGCATTGTAACAGCATAGGAAGGAAATGGCCTGAGTTCAAAGTGCAAAACTTGTTTCCACTCAACTCAGTAGGGGTGGAAGTAGTGTGATCTTGCCTCTTCTTGCAGACTCGGGCAAAAACAAATTACTGCAGCCCCTCCTAGTTTGTATGTTCTTCCTCATGAATAACTTTCCCCATCCTGGTCACACACTGATGTTTCTTGGCCACGTGTGAAATGTTGGAGGATCGGGGATGGAGGAGGCTGGCCTGAGAATATTTCACGGCCCAGCAAAATGCTCTTAACACATAGTTCTGGTAGATGACTACATAAGGCAGCTGCACACTGAACCACTGGCATTTGGTTCTAAACCATGGTTTTGACTTTAGGCAAACACCTCTTTCTAGATTGCGTTGTAGTTACTGGTCAAGCTGTTAGGGCTAGATCTTTGAAAAGTTCATTTTGGGAAGTACAACTCCCAAAATCCCCCAGCCAGCATTCAGTATTGCGAGATCTAGTTATGGTCACCAACTTGGATGGCTTTAAAAGGGAATTTAATAAATCCATGGAAGATAAGACTATGACAACAATTAACAACAAGCTGCCTTGAGGTTGTTAATTGTTTTATCACCATTGTGTGGAAAAGTGAGGTGCAAATATAATAAAACAGAGGAATAAGTGAACGTTACTAGGACAAAAACTGGACAAACATTGTGGGAATAGTAAACTTCTTCACTTTACAGGTTGTGTAGGGAAGAAAAACTTGCTATTATCTATTTTAAACTCCACTAGAAAAGGGGATAATTGAGATAGAGTTTCATCAAGCAATCCATGCCAGGTTATATCCACATCATTCATTTTACCCGGCATTTAAGAAAAAAAATACACACACAATTGTCCATGGACGGAAAACAAATGCATTGTCGAGGAAACTGCAAATTCTCAATGCCATGCACACCTCCCAGCCTGCGAGTACAAACACCATCCATCTCTATTTTGGGAGTGTTCCAGCTTAGTTTTATCATCATAATGGATTGGAGCAATGAAGTTGGAGCAGTTTTAATAAAGTGAAAGAATCTCGGGACAGCAGCTTCAGAACAATTCTGGACAGAACTGGATTGAAAGAACTCATCCTGTTGAAAGCTGCAACGTCAAGACAATGCTTTTTTTCTGCAGGGAAGGTATCTATTAACATGCTTAAATGGGGGAATGGGTGTGCAATTAAATAGTTTCAGTTTATCTCATTTCTGTAGTTACCTTGGACTATGATAAAGCACAAAATCCACAGATAGATGCATGACCAAAGGGATCCCACCTAAGGAAGTCATCGACAACTTTGCTGAGTTGGTAAGCAAGCAATTTTCTGTCCCTGAGATATTCTGGAGGCCATTGCACTGCCAAAAGTGAACCAAACCAAACCAAATGAAATGGCCATTCATGGTAGTCTCAATCTCTCTTTCTCTGTGTGTTTCTCAAAAACTGGAAAAACAGTCATGGGGCCCCCATTTTACCCAGCCCAGGCAAACCCCATAAACTATACAGCATTAGAATTGGGAGGCATTTACAATTACTTTTTTTGCAGGCTAACGTGGTACAGTCCCAAGAAGGCTATTTCATAAAAGAAAACCAGGAGACCTGTGACCAAGCAACACTAAAGTGTGGTCAAGATCACAAAAGTGATTAGTACTGAAGAACACATAAGTTAGTAAAGTCTGCAGCAGTTTGCTTTTGCCTGAGCCTACTGGGAAGGGAAAGATTCTGCCACCTCTATCCTCTCACCCATGCTGAATTAATCAAATGTAAGCTACATTTACACTTTGAACTGAGTTTGCAGCAATTGCAATAAGCTGAGGACAAAGTAAGAAAGCTGAAGGAGGAGTAAGGAGCTCGGCCATTTTAAAAACAACTGAAAAAGTGGGATGGCAAAGGATTAATCAGGACAGTCCCTGCCAAACTGAGCATTTGAAGGACATCCATATATAATGATGCTCTTATATTCCCCTGCTCTTGTTTTTGGGGACTTTCTGCTACCAATAGAGTTATGCTGCATCCAGCTTTGGCATCTCCATTATCTATATCAGCATGACCAATTGCTCAGAAAAATAATCATGGCATTTAATAAAAATAAAAATACCCCCTTCCATTTTCCCTGCTGCTCCTGGCCGCACTTCTCCTTAATAACAGCACTCACTGAACATTTGTCAGGTGGAAACTGCAGCTGAGTACGAGAGCAGGCAGGCAACCGCTCTGAACTGACGACCGGCGGGACTCTGTCGACGCAGCAGCCAATCAATCTCAAGAACTTGCTAAGTGAGAGATGGGATATAATGTAAGCCATTATTCCTTCCTTATGCATGAAAATGAATTATTCAGTAAAGATTTAGACTTCTTTTTATTACCATGTTGAATTTATGCTGCATACAAACCATAAAGCCAGATTGGAAATTGCTTCTGCGCCTCCTCCGTGAGAGTCTAGAGCCGCAGGGCTTGGGCAGCACTTCTCTATTCTGCCTGGTCTTCTGGACCGGCAGGCTTCCATGTGGCTTCCTCTCTTGCAAGGAAGGCTGGCTTAGCCCCTCAGTGGGGTGCCCGCTTGCCCAATTTCCATGGAAGGACTTGTGCTGTTAAGCAAGTTATGCCATAGCTGTGACTAGGCTGGCAACTGTCAGAGCCTGGCCATGACTTTCCAGTTTTTCATGGATTATCTCCATACCAATGCCATGCCAAGGGTGCAGATTGTCCAGTTTTGAGGATTTCAGCTATGGGGAAGAGGAAAGGGCTGGGTGCCAATCTCCAGCTCAGACAGGAGAGTACCAACTTGCTACAATTTCCAAGGCTTCCTTGATTTCTTTCTGCAGCTTGCAAAGACTCTTATGGGGAATTTGGATTTATTTGTGTATTTATTTCTCCTTTCTCCTCATCATTGTTCCACCTTCTGCCCTACTCTGCATCCACCTTTGGGCTAGAAGCAAGTAAACTAGATTAAATGTCCTTTATCCCATCTCCATAAGTGAGAAGAAACAAACCTCTCATTTCACCTTGATCCAAGAACAGCCCCTTTAACTAAGAATTCTGTCTTAATTACCAAATGGGAAATTTTCTTTCTGTTTGTGTGTTTGGACGACAAGCTGTGAACAACTGTGGGTGGTATTTTATGCACAACATTTAATGATAACATCAGGGACAACCCCTTGGTCTCAGAGTTTGGGATGATCTTGAACTGAGAACCATAAACCTAACTCACTTCACTCAGGTCATTTCTGCACTACCCTGTTATAGTGCAATTATTCCACTTTCAACATCTTATGGACTCCTGGGGTTTGTAGTTGAGGGAGGGGCATTTAGAATTCTCAGCCAGAGAGCTCCCTGGCCTCAGTAAACTACAAACCCCAGAATCCCACAGGAGGTTGGAAGTGGAATTATAATTGCACTATAACAGTATAGTGCATAAACGGCCCAACTGTAGTCATTGGTGCAAATCCATGCCTCCCACCCCCCATTTCATAAATCCTCAGTCTCTCTCTTTTTGCTATCAGCCACCTTCTTCCACAGAATGTTGAAAGTGGAATAATAGCACTGTAACAGTGTAATGTGGAAATGGTCTCATTCATCTCTACTATGTCCATTTTACTGAATAGATAGGCCCCATCTTGACCTACAACAACAAAAAAAAGACCACCACATCTCTTCCAAGCAATAGCAGCTTGTGGGTTTCCTGTCAGTGGGGCAGTCTAGTCTTTATTTTAGTCTGAACTTAAAGGAACTATCCATAGTGCTGAACCTGATTCCCTAAATCAGTGGTTCTCAACCTGTGGGTCCCCAGATGTTTGTGAACTTCAGCTCCCAGAAGCCCCAGCCACTATGGTCAATGCTCAGGGCTTCTGGGAGCTGAAGTCCTAAAACATCTGGGGACCCACAGGTTGAGAACCACTGCCCTAAATGTTTTTAGCCTCTTGCATACCTCCTTTAAAGTTCAGACAAACGCTTGGAGCACATTTGCTTCCCTCCTGACATGAAGGTCACCAGCTGACAAGGTCTTCTCATTAGTGGTGGTCAAAAAGGAACACATTATTTCTGTCTCTCTTTTCTGTAATTAGAGTAAACCAACAATGCTCAATTTCCTCAACAGGCTATGTTAGGTTTAATTTTAAGTCTAGGCAGACTGACTAGGAAGGTTTCCAGTTCATGTTCACTCAAAGCCTAGATCAAAACCCTGAGACCTAGCAATGTTCCCTGACAAGGTCATTAAGCATTAAGTTTTAAAATACCAAACACAGATGCTCACAGCTTGTCATTCAAATTCACAATCATAACATATGTTCTTACTTGGAAATTAAGATAGAAATCTTAGCTAAAGAGACTATGTCCAGATCAAGGTGAAACTGGAGGACTCTTGGAGAAGAACATTGCTTTTTACATGTTTCTAGTTAGAAGACTGATGTAGAGCAGAGTGGAAAGGGAGCCCTGGTAGCCCAAGAAAGGAAGAGGAAGCTAAGTAAGTAAATACAGAGATCCCCACTACAAAGTCCTAGCAAGTGGCAGAAAGAAATCAATGAAGCCTTGTAAAATTGTCCAAAGTGCTGCTCTTCAAGACAAGCTGAAGATCTTCACACAGTGTTTTGCTCTTACTCATAGCTGAACCTCCCAAAACTTCAGAAATTGTACCTTTACCTCCTGACTGAAGATGTCCCATGAAAACTGAAGGCCCAGGTCCTGTGATCTGGCAGCAATACTGACTAGAGAGAAATTCGTTGACTTATATTATTGAATTCAATTCCATTCTGCTCCCACAAGAGGCCTAATTATCAATTTATTGTTACTGAATTGGAATTAGGATGTGAACCAATATGCTTGAGCTGGAAGTTCCGAAATTACTTTCCTTCTCAGCCCAAGCTTTTCAATTCTCTTCACCCTCTTCCTCCTGCACTTGGAACAAAGGATGCTGTGTAAAGAGGACTTGTGGTATATTGACCCTCTGTGGGGAGTTATCATATCTCATCTCTTTGGGGCCCTTAAAGCCAGTATATCTGTTGCTGGAGAGAATGTTATTTTTTATCACTTGTATGAGAGATGCATTTCAAGCCTGTTGAGGTCCAAGCTGACTTCAGATTTCCACACATGTCTCTCTTATCCAGGTAAATAGAAGAAGCTGAGCCTTTTTGATAACCTGTTTTAAGTTTAACCTGTTGCGGGAATCTGAGTGTATGAACAGTTATAATATCAGCTTGTTTGGGGGTTGTGGTTTTGTAATAAAGACAATATAGGTGACTATATCTTCATTCTGCTTGCACAAGCGGTTGGTCATAAACATGTGCTATGAAATTGGAATCAGAATATGAGTAAAAAAATACAAGTTATATATAAAGGTTAGTAGCCTATTGGACTAAATTCCATGTAGCTCGACAGATAGTGTCTTTGCTGTGGCATCTCAGCATATTTAGGAATACTCTACTTATCTTCCATGAATATTAGCATGCATGTGTGCACACACAAACATACACACCCTCATAAATGGCTATCTTTCACTGCTTGGATATTGCATAATCTACAAAGTTACACAGATGAAATCTGGGATGCATGTGGCCAAGCAATACCAGAGTGTGCTCAGAATGACAAAGTTATTAATGAGGAAGAACACACAAGCTAGGAGAGGTTGTAGTGGCTTGCTTCTGCCTGTGCCCACTGGGAAGACCAAGATCCTGGGCCTTTCTCTCCCCTCTGCACTGCTGAGTTAAGGGAGTACAAACTACTCTTGTACTTTGAACTCAGTTTGAAGCAAGTAAAGTAAGCTGAGGGACGAACTGGGAAGTAGGAGGAGAAAAGAGAAACCGGGACATTTTCAAAGTAGCTGAAAAAGTGGACAACAAGAGGATTAATCAGGATTGTCCCTACCAAATTAGGACAGTTGGAGGATATGATATTGTACACTGAGCACGCACAGAATAATGGAATCATAGAACTGTAGATCCTATGAGCCACTTGACCCTGAGTATTATGTCCGGATCTCGGCAACACAGTTTAAAAACGATATTGACAAGGGGACATGTTCAGAATCAGGTGACTAAAAGGGTTAAAAAGTCTGAAACTAAGAATTATGCAGAACAGTTGAAAGAGCTGGATATGTTTATAGCCTGGAAAAGAGAAGACTGAGAGATGACAAGATAACCATCTTTAAAATAAGTGGAAGAAGAATGGTTTCTGATGCGCCAGAGGACTGGATCAGAACCAATGGAATCATATTTTAAAAAAAGAAAAAAGGGGGAAGGAGATTCTACTTCTTTTGTACTGCTGAGCAGCTCTTACTGTCAGAAACTCCTTTCTAATGTTTAATCCATATCTCTTTCTTTGTAATTTGAACCCATTAGTTCCAGTTCTATCCTGTGGAGCACACATACGTGCACAACTAGATAACTTCCAGAGTACCTCTCAATTCTATGATTCATTTCTTTTGTATCAGAAAAAAACACAAACAAATGAAACAAAAAATGCCTTGCCTTTATTAAGAACAGGTATTAAACAATAAAAACTAAATAAAAATAGAGCATACCCCAAAACTACCAGACCTGCAGAAGAAATAAAGTGGCAAACTCAATTAATAGTTAATCTGGCATTACTGCAGCGGGGACTGCTCCTTCTCAAGAAATGTTCCCAGGCTAAATGGAATAGCTTAGCTTGTCCGAGGATGTTAGGAAGTATCTAATCCTTTCCGCAGGTGGAAAGAGGCCAAGGAAACTGGATTACACCAGAAGAGAGGCAGACAATGGTGAGAGGTTTTGGGCTGCTCTCCACTCCTAGCTGCCTCTGAATTCTGTAGCTTTTAAGAGCTCTGGTTTAGAAGGTAACAAGTGCAGAGTGGTTGAAAGATTCTATTTTTTTTAAAATTTAATTTAGGTTAAGGATGTGGAGCATCTGGTCTAGGGAAAAAAAGAGCTTTCCTCAGCTCAAGGGGCCTGAATAAAATCCTGAATATTTTCAGGGCTCTGTTGGAAGGAAGATGCATTTTTTTCATGTATGCCAAACATTATTGAAGAATTTCTTGTGGCCATGCGCTCCTACTCTACAGCAATTAGCGGAAGAAAACTGGAACACATGTGACCAAAAAACATCACAGTGTGATTTAAGATGGCAAAAGGTATAATGAAGAAGAACACACATGCCAGGACAGGATGCAGCAGTTCGCTTTTGCCTGAACCCAGGGGGAAGAGCAAGATCCCCTTCTCCTTTATCCCCAGCTCAGTTAATTGAGTGCAAACAATTTTTGCAGTTTGAACTCAGTTCGCAGCAATGGAAGTAAACTGAGGATGGAGGGGGAGAGTAGAAGAGGAGTGAAAAACTGGGACATCTTAAAGCAAATAAAAAAGTTGGATGAAATAGACGGAAGGTTATTCAGGACACTGAATCAGGACTGTCGCCCTCAGGATGCCAAATCAGTACCTTTGGAGGGTACACAAAATTCATTTTAGTACAGTGGCCCCTCAACTTTCGCAAGTGTTGGGGGGACAGAACCTTAATGAAAATCAAATAAACATGAATAACTCCCTCATCCCTCCTCCTGCCTTCTTTCTGTGGCCAGCTGGTGGAAAGGCAGGATAGTGCACAGGGAAACCCCCCCTCCACTCCAATCTCCTGCCTGTTGCCCACATGCCCTGCCTTCTTTTTGTGTGCCCACATGGGTGAGGGGCAGGAGAGTGGAAAGAAAGGAAGGTCTTTCCCCTTGCCCTCTTCTGCCTGCTCATCCTGACTTCCTTCTGCGTACCCATGCAGTGACAAGTGGGAGAATTAAGGGGTTAAGTCCTGCATGCCCACAAAGCTTTCCTCCTCCCATTCACTTGTCTTTTGCCAATGGAGGGCACTTGGGCAAAAGGCCAGGAAATGGGAGGGAGAGGATACAGGGGGATGCAAGCAGGCACCTTGCCTATAATCAAATTCGTGAAGGTCAAATCTGCAAATGTGGAGGGAGCGACTATACTGAAAAATCATGAACTGATAGTAGACAAACCTCAAATATGTGGAATTTACTTTTTTAAAATGAAAACCCAGAAATTTACCCACAGGAACCAGTTTTCAGTAATTTCTTTTGACAACCACAACTAAGAAACGCTCACAGTCTCCTTCCACCTGAAAATCCACACTGAGGGGAAAATCCACACCTGGTTCTCTCAAAGCCCTCTTAATTTCAGCAGTAAGGTTTAGGAAGGAGGGAAGCTCAAACATTTAATTGCGGCTACTGCTAAATAACTAGGATCCAGGAATCCACACTGCTGATCTATCTTAAGTAACTCAGTGATCTACTAGCAAGTTCAAGCCTGCCTTCTGTCGACTTGCTGTGTAAATAAGGGTGGGCAGAAGATTTACTGAGAGAATCTAGGTGTTTCTTATGGAAGAATGGCAAAGGCTTATTCTGATTCCCAATGGGTTGATGACAACAACCAGCACCACCCCCTCTCATGGCTGGTTTTGTACTAACAGCTTATCTCCTAGCCTCAGTGTTGCTTACCTGTAAAATATTAATTGTCTGCCTTTGAGCAGAAGTCACTGTGCAGTTGTGCTGGCCAGTTTAAAGTCCTTGATCTACAACAGTGGTTCTCAACCTGTGGGTCCCCAGATGATTGTGGATTTCAGCTCCCAGAAGCCCCAGCCACTATGGTCAATGCTCAGGGCTTCTGGGAGCTGAAGTCCAAAAACATCTGGGGACCCACAGGTTGAGAACCACTGATTTACAATGAGAGAGATGTAGTTTTGTATGTGAACATGGAGGTCATCCAAGTGTCTGTGTTTTCAGGCAGGGTTACCACCCCTACCGATAGGCATAGTGATGCAAGAGTGCCTGATGCATCCATTGTTTTGGGGCAACCAATCCACTCTCAGTTTTACAGTTGCTCTTCTAGAGTGCATGGAACCCCGCTTGAAGGGAGTCAAAGAGCAAACATTTAAGCCAGCCTATTGTGGGTATATTGTCAGTTATTTAATTCACCATTATTCTATCTAGATCAGTGGTTCTCAACCTGTGGGTCCCCAGATGTTCGTGGACTTCAGCTCCCAGAAGCCCCAGCCACTGTGGTCAATGCTCAGGGCTTCTGGGAGCTGAAGTCCACGAACATCTGGGGACCCACAGGTTGAGAACCACTGATCTAGATTTTACTTCCAGAAGTGGACGCCTGTGAATTGTGCTCACTCAGGCCATTTCTGCACTACACCATGATAGTGCCATTACTCCACTTCCAGCATCCTGTGGCATTTTGGGGTTTGTAGTTTACTGAGGCCAAAGAGCTCTTTGGCTGAGAATTCCAAATGCCCTTCCCTAAACTGCAAACCCCAGGATTCCCTAGGAGGTTGAAAGTGGAATAATACCAGTATAGCAGTGTAGTGCAAGAATAGCCTTAGATCCCACAAAATAATTTGGCTGGATTAAGTTGTGGCTTGACACTGAGGGGAAAGCTAGTCAATCTCTGTTAGACACCCTCTGCAACTGCTTTCCTCCTGCTTTTGACTGGTTTAACTCCTGCTTCCAGTAGAAGCTGCAGCAAGAGGGAGAAAGCTACATTTACTACAATTCTGCCTATCAACAGCACAGTGGAAGCACACTCAGTTGAACTGGAAATATGAAGGAGCAGTTGCTTTCTAAGGGGGTATCCACACTACAGTAATGGTGCTCTGATACTATTTTAACTGCCATGGTTAAGTCCTTTGGGATTCTGTGGTTTGTAGTGTGGTGAGATATTTAGAATTTTTTTTGGTCACAAAACTCTAGTGCTGTA
Organism: Iguana delicatissima; assembly: GCA_948472985.1. Classification (NCBI taxonomy): domain Eukaryota; kingdom Metazoa; phylum Chordata; class Lepidosauria; order Squamata; family Iguanidae; genus Iguana; species Iguana delicatissima. The sequence goes on from CAOKZL010000007.1 coordinate 1,037,485, forward strand.
GTGCATTGGAGTATACAATCATCCTTCCACATTCACTAGGGTTAGGGGCACAGGACCTCCGTGAAAGTGGAAAAACCATGAATAACTCGATGTCTTCCCAAACTATATTTAACACACAAAAAAGTATGATCACCATATTCAGCCCACCATGGATTCCTTTGAGGTATCAGTGGCTGGCTGGTGGGGCTTCCTGCCACTTCCACTGCTGCCCCACACTATTTTTAAGAGAGACTTACAAGCCTCGTTCACAGGTTCTCAGTCTCATGAGGCTTTCCATCCCTATTAAAAATGGCATAGGGAGGCAGCAGAAGTGACAGCAAATAATGCATGAATAATCAAATCCCCAAAAGTGAAATCAGCAAATGTGGAGGGCTGACTGTATTAGAAGAGTAGTTCTCAATCTTCTGTCCTCCAAACGTTTCAGAATTCACCTCCCAGAATTCCTGACTGTTGGCCGTGATAGCTAAGCCTTCATGGAGTTGAAGCCCAAAACATTTGGAGGACAAAAATTTGAGAAACACTGTAGAGAATTGTACATACCTGTCTAAGTATCTCTCCCAGGATTCTCTGGGACAGACACATGACAACTAGCGCCTGTAATTATGCAGTGTGGATACATGCTAAAAGTAGCTACCTGAATTTTTCTTTGGTTGTATTGCAATGGCATATTATTTGTTTGAAGTGTGCCATTTGCCAATTTTTAATTATTCCTTTTTTTGTTTTTAAAGATCGGGACATTTTGCAACCTGAAGCTGTGCCCAAGCAACATCTATCCCCTAATGCCAACACTTTTAGAATTTCTTGCTGGTCCTGATTCTGTTCTGCCATCCTTACCTCATGCCCCCTTCCAGAGACTGGTTCCTTCACTACATGGCACGGCTGGGTCTGCTTGCAGAACAGCTGTTACAAAGCACAGCAGCCTTGGCAGGAAAAAAAAGAGAGATGGTAAACCTCTCTGGCGCAAACATTGTTCTGTGTGCTTGTCCATTATAACAAAAATTGAAGTTTAAAGGAGATTAAGGCTTTTACTTTTATGATCAACAAAGAAGTTGCTGTCTCCCAAGAGAGAAAGATTTTGCAAGACTGGGAAAATGCAAGATATTTGGCCGGATTTAAAACCAGCAACCAGCAGCAGATTGAGCACATTGCAGAGTTAATTGCTTCTTTTCAGTAGGAAGCAAAATGTCCATCAGGAGTGACAAGGACTTGCTATTTCTAGGTCATGAAATCTGCAAGTCAAAGGTGAAGAAATAGCTGCTCCTGCTGAGTGATAAAGTTCCCCCCCCTTTTTTTATAAAAAATCCTATCTTTTAAAGAAAAAAAATGTTAGAATGTGGCAGGAAGCTAGCGCCCCAAGATTTCTGGGAAGACGGAATTGCCAATCATTTTTATATTTCTTCACTTTAAATTGTAATTGTAATGTGCTGAAATTCAAAAACTGACTGAGCTGATGCAGTTTTTTTTCTGTTGTGCAGTGTGTGAGAGAGACAGCAAACATGCATTTTCCTCTGCTTTTTTGAACCAGGGTAGGAGAAGGCATTCAAATGGGTAGAGGATCAAAACAAAAGGAGACCTCCATTTGTTGCTGTGTACCTTCAGGTTGTTTCTGACTTACAGCAGTCCCAAGGCAAAACTATCACAGGGTTTTCTTGGCAAGACAGAGTTTCCCTTTGCCTTTCTCTGAGGCTGAATGAGTGTGTTGTCCTCAAGATCACCCAGCAGATTTTCACAACTGAGTGGGGATTTGAACCCAGGACTCTCCGTGTCAAACCACACTATACCAGACTAGCTCTGAATAGATGGCAGAAGTTAAGCTTTTGAAACATTCAAGGCCTGACTAATGTTGTCCATTCAATAACTGAAAAATCGATGGCCACCCTGTCTCTCCAATCTTGCGCAGAATGTGGATGCTGTGTTTTGCCTGTTGTGGCAATTTGTTCCCTTTTGGCATTTTTTTCTAATCTACCCAGTCCTGAGAACCAGTGTCATGAAATGGTTTGAGCATTATATTAAGACTCTTGGAGACCAGGGCTGAAATCCCTGCTTAGCCATGGAAACCCATTAGGTGGCCTTAGGCAAGTCACACTCTCTCAGCCTTAAAGGAAAGCAGTGGCAAACCTCTGAACAAATCTTGCCAAGAAAACCCTGTGATAACTTAGTCGTAAGTTAACTTAAGTCAGAAACAAACTGAGGGCCCATAACAACCATCACCACAAAAGGACCAATCCCCTTTGTGACATGTATTTTTATATGGTATACATACATACCTATAAAAATACATGTATATATAAAAATATAAAAAAGATAAAAATAAAATACAATACAATAATAAAAATACAATAAAATATACAAATGCATACATTTATATGTATGTACTTACATACATACATAAATTTAAATATACATTTATATATATACACACAAACACACACACACATACTGTCTTTCAACAAGTTCTTAATAGTTTTAATTCTATATATTGTTTAAGTCTTTAAAAAAGTAAATTTTAGATATTGTAGCTATCTTGATATGTTATTAATCTGCTCTGGTTTTAATATTCTGCAAACCTCCTACATTTCAAAGGTGAGAATTGCAACGTGTGTCCAAAGAGTGCCACTAAGAGGGAACAGGATAGCCAAGTTTAAATATTTGAAGCGATGCCATGTAGAGGAAGGAGAGGGCTTGTTTTCCACTGCTCCAGAGACCAGGACAAGGAGCAATGGATACAAGCTGCAGGAAAGGAGATTCCACCTGAACCTCAGGAAGAACTTCCTGACGGTCAGAACTGTCCGGCAGTGGAATAGTCTGCCTGGGAGGGTGGTAGAGTCTCCTTCTTTGGGGGTTTTTAAGCAGAGGCTGGATGGCCATCTGTCAGGAGTGCTTTGATGGGTATTCCTGCATGGCAGGGGGTTGGACTGGATGGCCCCGGGGATCTCTTCCAACTCTACATTTCTATGATTCTATGATTCTAAGATGGCCAATGTTAGGAGAATGCTTGGAGAAGCTTGCAGCAGTTTGCTTTTCCCCGAGTTGCTGGGTTAAACTGAGTACAAACTACTTTTGCACTTTGAACTCACCCCCTTCCTGCACTAGATGGTTATAGTGCCATAATTCCACTTTCAACCTCCTCTGGAATCCTGGGGTTTGCAGTTTCGGGAGGGGCCATGCGGCCCCTCCCGAGACTGCAAACCCCAGGATTCCAGAGGAGGTTGAAAACGGAATCATAGCACTATAACTGTCTAGTGCAGAAATGGGTTCAATCTGTAAAGTAACTTAAAGGAAAAGAGGGATGCTGACAGGCAGGAACTCTTTTGCCTTCAGCTGACTTCAGTTGCCGCACATGTCAAAGGAGAGAGAAACTAGGACAACTTAAAAGCACATGAAAAAGTGGGAAGGCAGAGAATGAATGGAGGCTGTCACTGCCAGCTTTGGCGAAGCTGGACGGTCGGTTAAATAACCACCATTGCCACCACTCTATTTTGTGGCAAGGCCACTGACATATTTTGTGGGCTGAAATGGAAAATGGGCTCGCTTTCCATCCAAGACCTTTTGCGCTGGAGGTATCAAAGCCAGTTAAAAGTGGAATCATAGCGGTATAACTGTGCAGTCTGAAGGGGGCCCAAATTACCTTCACTTACAGTAAAAAAAAATAAACAAACACACACACACACAGTAAAAAAAAATACACACACACACATACAGTAAAAAAAAATTATATTTTATATTATATTTTATAACATATATATATATATTACTGTATTATTTATATATATATATTATAATATATATAAATAATACAGTAATATATATATTATAAAATATATATAAATTTTACTTATAAAATATATATTTCATAAAAAAATCTAAATTATTTAAACATTGCTGCTCTTTAATTATACCCCAAATCAGTTCCCTAACACAGAAGCCTCTTTGCCAAAAAGTAGGGCTGCCGTTTGGGCGCCCGAGGCAGAAAATTCTTGAAGGATCCTCCTCTGGGAGTAAAAATGCAAGAATCATTTCATTTCATTTTGTATCCTGTTTTTTTTTTTAATTTACTGGGAAAAAAACAGCACCACAAACGATGCAAAACACCCCGTAAACAAAAAGAAAGCATATATCCAAAAGGAAACAAGATAACAATCCACAACAAAGATATAGAATAATAATAAACAAAAAAAAAAACCCAGCACCACACACACACACCTAAAGTAATAAAAAAAAACGTCCTGCACTGCCCCCCCTCAACTGCAAACCCCAGGGTTCCATAGGAGGTTGAAAGTGGAATAATAGCACTATAATAGTGTGGTGCGGAAACGGTTCTGGTTTTTCATGACTGGCACAAACCGGGTGGCGGAGGTCATAGACTCATTTGCAAAATGTTAAACCAGGCTTACTTTTGGGCGGAAGGAGAAACTGGTCTGTGGCCGGTCTCCTTTCTTTTCTACCTCAGCCACGACGCCTCAGTTCCGCCATTTGGCTCTCTCCACCCTCCATCCTCCACCTCATGAGGAGAAAATGGCCTCCCTGGTTTAACAGGAGAGCTCCCTGGGCCTCCGAGGGTGACTAGGGTGGGAAGGGCGACAGGTGGGAGCGTGGCTGGTTAATTACACTGAGGTAAAAAAAAAGGTGGGAAAAATGGAGGCCTCCTGGAAGCCAAAGATGGCGGCATGGTTTGAGCATTGGATGATGATTTTGGAGACCAGGGTCAATTCCCTGCTGGGCCATGGAGACCCATTGGGTGACCATGGTTGTGTCACACACTCTCAGCCCCAGAAAATCTCCTGACAGAGCCACTCATAAGTCAAGAAACAACTTGAAATGGTTAGGGTTACCCCCAAGCCCTCAAAAATGGTTCGAGTTACCTCCAAACCCTAAAAAAAGCATGTCGGGCCAGACCTAACCTATTAGGTTCCCACAGACTACCCTGAGGAGTCTATGCCATCGTTGTTCCTGTTGTCAGCCCCTTGTCCTCCTTAAAATTACGCTGACATTATCTCTTATGTCAGCAGAAAGCAAAGAGATATTGGAAGACTATACATACAGAAGTAACAAAAATCATAAGGAAGCACTTTCCAATGGATCCCAAATTATATTTGTTAAATATGTTTAACATAATTGAGAATTATGACCATGTCCGCACGAGACTGTTATAGCGCAACGATTCCACTTTCAGCCTCCTCTGGAATCTTGGGGTTTGCAGTTTTGTTGAAAGGGGAATCATAGTGCTATAACAGTCTAGTGCGGAAACAGCCGTAGACTAACCAGGGTAGTTCACACAGAGGATCTGGCCCTGTGTGTTTTTATTTTAGGGTTCAAGGTTTTGAATATTGAATATCGAAGAAGCCTGTTCTTCAAGTGGTGGCCAATGAGGTGGAAGACCAAGGACGGCAAAGGCATTTTCTGAGTTTGCGTTACTCTATGGAAATATCCCTTTTGTGTCTTCCACCCTGTGCACAGACGGCGCACAAAAACGTGGTTTAATGAATAGGAAAGCATGCACATGAGGAAATGCGGATACAAACAAAAAAGAGAGAAATGCATGCCAAAATACGCACTCATTTCCAGCCCACGACAGAACTGCAATGGGAGGGGAAGGCCTGTAGGATCCTAATGCCATTTCTGCACTACAGTGTTAAAGTGCTGCTATTCCACTATCAACCTCCTATGGAATTCTGGGGTTTGTAGTTTAGAGAAGTGCACTTCAAATTCTCAGCCAAAGAACTCTTTGGTCTGAGTAAACTACAAACTCCAGAATTCCACAGGGCGTTGAAAGTGAAATAGCAGCACTTTAACCCTGTAGTGCGGACATGGCCTAAGAGTAGAAAAGGAGGCTGAACTAACAGATTACCACATCCTCTTTAGAAAAACTCAGGCCATTTCCACACTACACTGTTATAGTGCTATTATTCCACTTTAAACATTCTGTGGAATCCTGGGATTTGCAGTCTAGGGAGGGGCATTTAGAATTCTAAGCCAGAGTCCTCTTTGGCCTCAGTAAACTACAAACCCCAGAATTCCACAGGGTGTTGAAAGCGGAACAATAGCGCTACAACAGTGTAGTGCGGAAATGATCTCAGGGTCTGGTTTTGTAATGTCAGACTTCTTGCATTTCTAGACCTTACTGGAGGATAAAGTAGAAGGAAGTTTCACTGGTGTATATATATATATATATATATTTAATATAGTTTTTATTGGAAGTTTGTCTCAAAAATAAAACCACTCCCCTCACACTTCCATGCTTCGATCTTCCAGTCGAAATCGCTTATTTCCATTCCATTACAAACATGATTTCCATCTGACAGAGAGAACACTTACATTATTTCAGAGAGTGTGTGTGTGTGTGTGTGTGTGTGTGTGTGTGTGTGTATTGGCTGCAGCCATGTCCCTGTCCATTGGGGGGCTATGCCATCTTATTGCTGCCCCCTTTCTTTCAGCAAATCCCACTGGATGTGTCCCCAAAGGCCCAGAAGCTTGGCTAGAAATCGTGGCCAGTTTCTCAGCCACAGGGCCTGCGCTATGCTGTGGCAAGAGGCATTTTTCTCTCTGAACCAGGCAGCCATTACTGAGGGTGACAGGCACATAACTCTTTTTTGGATGGCTAGATTCCTTAATTTACAATGTTTACAGCCCTCTTTATATACAAATAGGCTCCTTATACATCGATATCCAAAAGTAGACCTATCCAAAAGCACCAAAGCCATTTCTTCATAAATGTGTTACCCTGCTGTGGTAAGGAAACGAAAACATGATGTATGTAAGGCTGGTGGGGTTTCCCTCTTTGTCTGAAAAATTATGGCATGATTCATTAATCCTCTCTTCTATTCCCACCTAAAGCATTTTCCCTTCCTCCCAGCTCCCAACACAGCAACATATAAATAATAATTTCGTTATCATCCGCTCCATGTGTCAAAACTTCTGCAAAGTCATTCCAAGAACAGACCTATTAAGTCAGGCCAATGAGGGAACCAGTTTTAGGTCAATATGAATTTTTTTTTCAAGTTGCAATCCAAACCTCCCTCTTACCTAAGAGTAAATCCCATGAACTCTTGAGTAGACATAAATAGGATTATGTCTGCATTACAGAACGGCAGCTTTTAAAATTGTTGTTGCGGTGGGATTTTCTGTGACAAAGGGAAAGGGAAGAGACACAGCTCTTTGGGGGATTCATATACCTCTTCAACTGCAATACCGTGCACACTTATTTGGGATTAAGTCTCGCCAAAACCAGAACATAAAATTGATGACTGAAATTCACTGTGCACAGAGGTGTTTTTAAAGCCAGTTTGGAAACTTCAATTGGGGCAGAATGCAGGAGCAAGAATGTTTGGGAGGCCAGGTAGCTGGACCACATCATGCCAGTTTTGTACCAATTTTGCTTCTGGACCTAATTTAAAGGGCTTGTTTGGGTCTCTAAAACCAGTCTATTTAAGGCCATTTCCACACTACACTGTTATAATGCTATTATTCCATTTTCAACCTCCTAGGGAATCTTGGAATTTGCAGTTTAGGGAGAGGCATTTAGAATTCTCAGCCAGAGAGCTCTTGGGCCTCAGGCAACTACAAACCCCAAAATTCCACAGGAGGTTGAAATTGGAATAATAGCGCTATAACAATGTAGTGCAGAAATGGCCTAAAAACTTCCTGCACATATACAAACCCTCCAAAAATCCTGGTTTGGCAGGGACAGTCCTGCTCAAATCTTTGCTGTCCCACTTTTTCAGCTGCTTTTAAAATGCCCCAGGTTCTCTCTCCTCCTCCTATTTTCCCACATTGTCTTCAGCTTACTTTTTAATTGGGTGGTTTTGGGAGTGAGACCCCCCTGGTTACACCTGTGTTGCTGTTATATTCCATTTTTAGATTCCATTCTTATTGTATTAAATTCCATTTTTCACTGTGGGGCAAAGTGTGGGAGTTTCAGCTTTAGCAGTTTCTCAATGAGCCCCATTATCTAAATCCACTTCAACGTGGCTTCAGAGCTGGTTATGGAACAAAGGGCCATCTTGGGGGATGACCTCCTCCAGGAACTCAGTCGCGGAAACCTGTCCGCCTCAGTTCCGCTGGGCTTTCAGCACCAGACAACGTGGCATCTTCTAGAACTGCTGGTTTAGAATAGCATTTGGAGACAACATTTAACCATGGTTGTTCAGGGACATTTAAGATGCAGCTGCAAATATGGGACAACAGAGGACGAATCAGGACCGTCTCTGCCAAAATGGGACAGTTGGAGGTTTTGTTGTGCAAGGAGGGCATGCTATTCAAGGTGTGCAAGCCCTTTGATAAAAACCTAAATTGTTACACTGGTTGAGGAGCATTGTCTAGAAGGTTTGCAACATGCAACTGTCAGCACTGGGCGGGGGCTGAACTGGCTGTTGGACAATGTGAGTGTGCATAGACACACTGGCTTGTTACAGAGTCAGTTGTGCGATGCTTGTAACTGTGCAACTGGAGAATAGCCTTTTAACCATATTTTTAAAAAATATTATAGACATGTTTGAGCTATACTGTTAAATACATTAAGTCTGCTGGATTCTAATAAGACAGTTAAGCATATGCTTGAATTTCTCTAACTGTAAGGAATCCAGAACTATTGAACTCTGAGTCTGTGCCATGGATTGATTCAGATTTTGTTTACTTGCACAAATAAGAGTTAGCAGGTTAACAATTCATAAATTAACAAAGCAGGCAATACCTATGAATGAAGATAAGAACAAGACTGAGTGAAAAATAAAAATAAAATCTGGCAATGATATTAATATTCTACATATACATTAGATGCAGGATATATGAAGGCAAAACACAGAGACTTAGAACAAAACATTACATTTATATTGTGTTAGACTCTTATCTCTGCCTCCTCCCCACATTTCTCTGTCTCTCTCTTGCTCATTCTCTCTCGGGATATCTGTTACAGAAAGAAGAAAAATATAAAACAACAAGGAATAAGGAGATATTGCTGCCTCGCTTGACCTCAGTTAGCTTATTTCCCCCCAAAATTATGTTATCTGTCATCACACTAAATCCCAAATGTCATTTATCCTGCATCTACACCTCTTATGTGTTTTTGTGTACTTTTCAGGCAAGGGCTTAGCCTTTCCAAAGCCATCCTCAATCACTGCAAGTTGCACCTTTGAAGGAGTCATGGAGCCAGAAGAACGTGGTCAAAGTCCTGGACCAGTCACCAAATCAGAGCCCCTTTGTACACACAGGTGAGCTATTCTAGGAGTGGTGGCCTAAAACATATAATAAATTAGGAAACACAATTCCAGACTTATAACTCTGATATGACAAACAACCTGATCTGATGTATTTTTACTCAATTTCTCAAATAGCATACACTCCAGTTGTCCCGATTGGCAGGGACAATCCCAGTTCTCTGTCCTTCCACCTAAAACGTCCCAGTTTTATTCTTCTCCCACTTAGAAACTCTGGGACAGCCATTGCTTGTCAACATTGACAATACAGGTTGAGCCTCCCTTATCCAGAAATTCAAAATCCTCCAAAAACTGAAACTTTTTGCCACTTGTTTTAATAGGAAAAAAAGCAGGATATAAATAATAAAAAGAAATGCACTTGGCCCTCCACATTCACTAGGGTTAGGGACACAGGACCCTCGCAAAAGTGAAAAATTCACAAATAACAAAGTGTGTGTGTCTGTGGGAAGGGGGCTGAAGCATGGGTGAGGAAAGTAAGCATCCAGGGTCTAAACCAGGTCAGGGAAAGGAAATGGTTGCCATGATGGTCCTGCACTTCCTCTCTCCTGCCCGTCTCCTTCCTTGGGGATGTGTGGGGCATGGGTAAAGGTGGTGCTGAGAATTTGGGCAGAGTGCCATCCTTAGCAGGCCAGACAGAGACTGGTAGAGGAAGAGGAGACCAGAGTTGGGTTTTTAAAGGGCTATGTGGCCTGACTGGAGCCACCAAGAGGGAAGGTTCCCCCCAAAAAGAAGCACCTGAGGTGGGAGGGCAAAGGTTGGAGCAACTCACAAATAATCAAATCCATGAACGTCAAACCCCACAAATGTGGAGGGCTGACTGTAAGAAAAGATAACCAACAAAAAGAGCCAAGTAATTATTCCCCCTTTCTAAATGAATCTTAAGATACTGTAAAAAAGAAACAAGAAAACCGAAAGAGCAACAATGAGGGAACACAACATCATTGAGACACAAAGCTTGTGGAAATTAACTTTTAAAATATTGATCCATATGAACAAAGACAAAGGATGAGAGATTAAATATGTTTTAGGAGGAATGGGGGGGCAGGTGAAAAACAGAGCTTTGGCAGTTCAGTTCAAAGCCATGGAGCTTGGGCTCATCAGCCATACAAGAGGCAGCCTCAATTTGATAAGCAGATAAGTGAAAATTTTGAATGCGAGGACGACACTGATGAAGAAAATATCGAGGGGAATGACAAGAGATGGGAAGGCGATGGAAACAGCTGCGCACAAGGAGAGATGCATGAGGTGTTATGGAAAAGAGAAGGTCATTGTGATCCATGAAAGTCTCGAAAGAAAAAGTAGAGGATTGCTGGGGAGACCAGATGTTTCTATGCCAAGACAATGATAGAACAGTAATTACAGAGAGATGGAGCATCCTTCAGACACCCGGAGGGGTGGGGGCAGGACAGTGGCCGGGGGAAATCTCAGAGAGGCTTGTCTGGAGACCTGGGTAAAGGATGTAGTAATAAGCACACCTCCCTGGCTATTTATTACACGGACGACGGGCAAACAGAGGGAAATGGACACTTCTCTACATAAATGAAGACATAATAGCATGATTAGTATTAGTACTAGGAGCCAAAGGCCCCATCAAGGTTGGAGGACAGGGGATAGATTAAAAGGGTGGGAGACTGTAATCTGTCCTCTGTACTTCAACCTCTACGGGCCCTTCTGGGCTTTTCTGCAGTAATGGTAATAATGCTGTTCTGTCTTCCATTGCACAGAGAAACATTCATTTCTGTTTCCCATAACCTATCTAATGAAGTCTTTCCACCGTTTTCCATCTGCAGCACTCTTGTTCTCATGGGATCTTGCAATCCGGTGTGCCTCATTCTCCATGTAGGAAGACAAGGATGACTTACTTAGCCTTTGGCCAAGATCCTCCACCATGTACGCAGAGCACAAGTCTCCACCATCAGCATGATTAGAGGAGGCAGTGGAAATTGTTCCCTCTGCTTGGCTGCTTCTCTCAGCATGCAACAAAAGCCATGCAACAACTAAACCCGAATCTCCAGCAGTTATGACCTTGTAAATCCAGTTTATGATCTTGCAAGTACTGAACAGGATGCTGGACATTAATTATAAATCTGATATATAAAAATCAAAGTTTGTCTGTGTCAAGAGAAGACCTCATATGATTGGCTGCCTAAGACGATTCTATGGAATCCTGGGGTTTGCAGTTTAGGGAGGGGCCTTTAGAATTCTCAGCCAGAGAGCTTTGAATAGGCTAGTTGCTATGGAGATGAGGCCTAGAAGCAAGGAAGAGGGCAGTGTATTCCCTCAGGAACCCAACCTCTGTATGTTAATAACTCTTAATACAGATGGGACTGGGGAATATGGGGAAAAGTTACGGGTACTAGACAAGACCATTTGGGGGAATTAGAGACAGAGGATCTCAAATCTTTCTAACAAGTATTACCTATGAGAAAATAAATTCCTGGTCAAAACTAGATATGTACACTAATAAAAAATAAAACTCAGACCCAATCACCCATCAGCAATACTCCAACAATAGAATTGTATATACATGATTAATAGATATTATTCTTAAGAAGCAAAAATCAACCAAAAATATCTTACTTTCTCTCAAAAGCTAAATTTAAAGGACTATGTAACGGTCATGCCTTGGGGATGGGTCATAACATAATTCATCACACCCAAAAGTGTACTGTTGCCATCCCAAGATAGTTTTGAGCTACAACTGGGCCCTGTTTACAACTGGAAAGAAAATGGTGGAAACTGATAAATTTGCTAGCAGAAGGAGAAAAAATTATTAGCTTTGGGGCAGAACACAATTTAAGATGCTTTTCCAAGCAGCCACAAATATTTGCTTGTTCTGCTTAATCAAAAGAAACTATTATCTTCATTAAAAAGCTTTAAAATATCCCCCTCTACTGAACCACTGCAATATTCACTTTAACTTGGTTAATTAGTCTATTAAAAGCAAGACACTATCAAGTTGGAGAAGGGGAGATTGTTTTTCTTGGATGTTTGTCAGCCAAAGGAAGGGCACATTTCTTCCCAAAAAGTTATCCCCCCCACTTCCCAAATTGCCAATCACAAGGCAAATCTTATGGTTTCCAGACTGCGGACCAAGCCACACATTATCCTTTATGTCGAGTACAAGAGATTTTCTTGCACGCATGTGCTTCCAACAGTTGAAATAAACACAGCTAAAAATTCCCAACAAATCAAACTTGAAAATGTAACGAAACTGTAGAAGAATAAAAACCTGTTAAAAACAGACCTCTAAAAAGAAAACAACAAGTAAAAAATCCAGCACATTATACAAGACCCATTCCTCCTAACAAATCATTCATCAAAGTCCTGCCAAAACAATACGGTCTTTACCTGTCTCAGGAAAGATGGAAAGGGGAGTGCCAGTCTAGTCCCTCTGGAAAGGGTGTTCTGGAGCCTAGGGGTGGGCAATGAGAAGGCCATGCTCTCCAATATTTCACAGATGAAAGCAGGGGCATCTGTGCCCAGGCAACATCCAAGGTCAAAATGGCAAAAGAGGAGGAACACATGCTAGGAAATGTTAGCAGCAATTTGCTTTTGCCTGAGCCTACTGGGAAGGGCAAGAGTTATCTCCTCCTCTCTTGTCCTGAATATAAACTGTTTTGCACTTTGACTTTAGGGTGCAGCAATTGAAGTAAACTGAGACAAAGGGGAAAATGGGAGGAGGAGAAACTGGGACATTTCAAAAGCATCTGAAAAATGAGGCAACAATCAGATCTGTGCCTGCCAAATATCAAGAATGGGAGCGTAGGCTGTCTGTGAAAGGAGAGTGAGGAGGGGCCAGTCTTGCTTCTCTGGAATGGGAATTCCAGAATCTGAGAGTAACCACTAAGAAGTACCCCTTCCATGTTCCCACCAGATGCACCCGGTGGTGGAACAGAGAGAAGGGCCTCCCCTGCAGATTTCAGAATGCAGACCAGCACATAAGAGAAAATACATATACTTTGCTCTTGAATAACATAATAGAAGGCTAGTCAGAACCCAGCAATTTCTCTGTGCTCCTGGTTTAATTTTTTTCACAATGAAAGCAGTGCTAACTTTTAGATTTCTTACTTCCTCAGCTGACAAATATAAATCAGGCTAACTTGTACATGTCATATCCCAAAGCGGAGAAAAAGTTTTGGTGATACATTACGCCTTTAGAGCATCAGTAGTTTTCTTGTGAGTGTTTTTGTCAGTGTCAAAACAATGATGCAAATGCTTTTAGACCCTGGCCTATGTCTGAAATATAAATTGGCTAGGAGGGTACAGAACAAATAAAGATACCTTTTAATTCACCATTATTGTTATTCTCATGGCACTTTAGAAGCACTAAAATGCAGGTTTCTGAAAAGCATAAAAACTAATGCTAGGCTTGAGACAAGCTGGCATTTGAAAGGGAAAATGTATGTACGTATGTACACGTATGCGTGCATGTGCGTTTTGAGTGGGAAATCTACATACATTCCATATTATTTAATTAATTAAATACAGGCTCAAATCGTAGGGTTGGAAGGACTCTTGGACATCATCTAGTTCAGTGTTACTCAAGTAACCAGCACATGCTGGACCTAACTACTAGTCCCCAAGCCATCAACTGCAAATCCTCAAAGAGTTTCCATGGTGCAGGGGGTGGGGGATAGTTTATGGACACAAAGATTGTACTGGTCCCCGGTAGGTTGGGTGAAACATCACGCACATGAGATAGATTAAGAAGTTGTGATGTGCTCTGACCTTTCTTCAATGCAGGATCTGTATTTTCAAGGGCAGCTACAGCATCCCTGCAGAGAGCTGTCCAGCCTCTGCTTAAAATGCTCCAGGGAAGGAGTGAAATGAAACAACCAGGCCAAGTAAGTGTTGCATAAGTAATAAAAAACATTTGAACCTTTTAGAGATCACTCGAAGGCTTCTTCCAAAATGCATCCAGGGGTGACCTTCTTTTTCCAGCTTCCATGTAAAAAATGTATTTTTTTTTTAATTTTCCAAACTTACAGATCCAGGTTGTTTTTTAACATACCAAACAGAGCTGATGAGGCAGGCTTATCTCTTTTCCTTTTCCTGTTTCGCTCTTCATGCATGCTCCGTAAGGGATTCTAAAGGCAGTGGCAATTTACCTGCCTGTTGTAGGCAGGCACACACTGTGTCAGTAGTATTGGCTAGATTAGAATCCCATTCTTTCCCAGCTCAAATTTTATTACATTATTAACCATAGAGAGGATGCTGCAACCCACACATCCAAAAGTCTGTATTTTTCCAGCCCTCTTTCATCATCTTCCACATGCCAACACTGCTAAGAAATTTCCAGCTTGATAGAGAACAGGACAGAAAAGCCAGCATAAATGATTATAAAAAGCAGCTTCTTTGTACTCCTTTTGAAACCAAAATCATGTGCAAACATCATGTATCTTCAGCTACTGATAGACCAGCTAATGCATTCCATCCAATTTTAGTGACATTTTAGACAGGTGCCAAGACCATAAAGAATGTGATGTATGGAGAAGGACTGCATCTACTCCCACTCATTTTCCTTGGTGTAATAGTTGGATGGGAGAGGGAATAATATGGAACTCTGTACCAGTAGTGGACAGGTTTGGTGCATCTAGAGGTAATTCCCTCTCAGCACTTGACATGAGTGGCACCACCTTCTTTTAGTGGGAAAACTGGGGTGGGGGACAGAGTGGGAGCTTATGTTAACTCTGGGATCCACCAAACCGTGGTCTCGACACAGCCTCTAGAAATATGCATTTAAAATAAAAAGATGGATATTTGAATAATGTGAGCCAGTGATCCAACTGCCCTGGTCTGGAAGGAGCAACCCCAGTTAATTCCCCACTATTCTACTTTCTCAGGTTCTCCCTCCTCTTCCCTCCATCCTCAATTTACTCTAATTGTTGTGAACTCAGTTCAAATAACAGATTACAGAAGTATTTTTCTCTTAACTCCGCAGTGAGGAGAAGAGGGGCAGAGCCTTGCCCTTCTTCAAGTCAGTACCAAAATTCAGAGTTTCTCTGCTGAAAAGTTTTGTGTTCTTCCTCATTAATAACTCGTGCCTCTTCATGCTTGCCCACACCTTTTTGGTCCCATGCTGATGTGACTCAGCCACATGTGTCCCAGTTTTCATCCAGAAACACTAGAGGGCATATATCAGGTTATAGAAGGGCACCCTATCATCACTAGTTTCGAAATAAAGATTAAACTTCCAAGTCCCATCTCGCTTGGTGGGCACCATCTTCCGCACTAGACTGTCCTAGTGCTATTATTCCAATTTCAACATGATATGGAATCCTGGGGTTTGGCAGACCTCAAAGGCCCCTCCCTAAACTGCAAACCCCAGGATTCCATAGGATGTTGAAAGTGGAATAACAAACAGCCCTATACCAGTCTAGTGCGGAAACGGCCTATGTCTCAGGCAGCATAATGCCACGGCCAGATAAGTGCCTTATAGGTTCAGGTTAGGCAACTGAACTGCTCAAGGACTGGATGCAAAACAAAGCAAGAATCTCCTCCCATGAAAACAGTTGCAATTATACATACCTTTAAAACTTTTAAAAGTCAGTTCTGGCAAAAAACAACCACCAAGAATTACTCATACAAAAAAAAAGTTTGTTAACCAGGTCTGTAAAACAGAACACAAACAACACAAAACATATACTGAAGTAAAGGAGGGGGAACCAAGCCCCATTTTTCTTCAAGAGTGTTTGCCTTTTAGCTAATTCCAAAGATAAACTTTTTTTTTTGTACACCTTCAAGCTGTTCCCGGCTTATGGTAATCCTAAGGCAAACTTATCATGGGGTTTTCTGGGGCTGAGACTGTGGGTTTCTACAGAGATGGAACTCTGGTTTCCAGGGTCATAGCCCCATGCTCAAACCACTACAGCACAATGATTCTCTCAAATTATTGTTACCTATAATTGGTCTTTGATGATAGGTAAGTGACTATTACCTATAACCAAAGAGCTTTACAACAAAGGTTTTTTTTAAGCCTCAGCTTTGGGGGAAATGCCCAAGATAAATAATTAAAGTACTGAATAAATAAAATAAACAGTAAACAAGTTGTAAATGTTTCATCTATTGTTTTCCCTACAATATTAGATACGAAAGAAGCAAATGTTGTAAGGAGTTTCCCGAAGGTCTTGTACTAAGAAGATGTACAAAGGCCTGCTTGGAAAATTCTGTTTTTTTGGCTACCATTTTCAGAATTCCTAGCCAATGTGAATATGCAGTGGGAACGCTGGCAGGGGGATACTGGCAGTGGTCATTCAGAAAAGTAACTTTTCCCCAACTTTCGGCCTGCAACAGCACACAACAGCTACCTACTGATGTTTCTTTCTTTTTCAGTAAACTCCCTGGAACAGGGTTGGTAACTTGTGCTCTGTCGCCATCTCCTGACAGGTACCCAGCTGCATCTTTATGAAAGGAATTGTTAGTAATGGAAAAATGAGAACCAGTTTCCACAAATCTCTACTCAAGTTTTTTTAAAAAATTAAACAAACAGTATGCACAGTTTAAAAAACACACAGCTAATACCAGTTTATCAATGCGAAGACTGTTCCAAACTATTTAAAGAGAGAAGGACAGACAAGCTTCTTATGAAACCTATTTGTTGTTTTGTGCCTTCATTTCTGAGTTATGGTGACCCTCAGCTGAACTGATCATGGGGTTTTCTTGGCGAGCTTTATCTAGATGTTTGTCATTGCCTTCCTCTGAGGCTGAGAGATTGTGACTTATCCAGTTCCATTTGATGGGTTTCTATGGGTAAGAATTCGAGTCCTGGTCTCCCTAAACCCTAGTCAAATGCACAAATGACTGTATTACATTGGCTCTCCATGAGAAAGTGCAAAATTTTCTCAGGATTATGAAACGAATACCCTCAGTAGTACATCTCATGTCTACTTTCAGCTAGACTGGGGATGAAAAAATCTTCGTAGTAAATTCTTACTGAAAAAACTAACTGAACACAAAATGCTCACTCGTGCCAAACTGTTGGTGTTATTTCTCCATTAACTGACAAGTTCTCCATGAGCCAAAGTGGAATGAAGGGCCTAAACCAGTGGTTCTCAACCTGTGGGTCCCCAGATGTTTTTGGACTTCAGCTCCCAGAAGCCCCAGCCACTATGGTCAATGCTCAGGGCTTCTGGGAACCCACAGGTTGAGAACCACTGGCCTAAACCATCCTGCTGTGCCCAGAAATCAAAATCTGGCCCTCCAATGTTCATCCAGTATTCAGGATTCCTCGAAAGGAATCCTGGCAGAAAGAAAGGAATAGCAAATCAAAGCGAGGTGTTTGAGAAGTCCTTGGCCCTCTGGAGGTATAGATATCTATATAGATACATAGGTACACACATATAAATATATTTTAAAAGTCAGGTGTGTAGAAGATTAACCTTGCTTGGGTCTCAGAATTTACACAAGAAATAGCTACGACAGAGGAAAATAGCATTAGGTTGCATCCATAGTAAGTTGGTTCATAAGTTGACTCCCCCCACAATAATTGGAATGCTCCTACTACTACGCTGCTATCCATTTTTTGAAACTAATAAGAGACATTTGAACCATACAAACCTGATAATAGTGTTGCTTTTAGCAGCTGGCTAGTAATAGCCATAAGCTGGAAGTTTCCTTCAGGTGTGCATCTTCACAGAAATTGCTAGAGCATGGAGGCTTCCTCTAGGGAGAAAAAAGTTAACCCCTTAGTGTGTGAGTTTTTTGAGGGTGGCAGAAAAGCTGTGTCTTTGTAGAAACCGGATGCTTGTTCATTGTGAGTAGGCAGCTGCTTGGCTACTGGAAGAGCCCCTTTAGGCTGATCTAACAGGGCTCTTTTTCCATCCTCCCTGGAAAAAGCAGTCAACCAAGAACAAATTAAACCCATTTGCTCAGGCCAGGCATAAGAATGCTGAACCAAGACTTCAGGTCAGTTTCTGAATCTTTGAGTGGTTGATGGGTTCTGTAAGATTTATTCAAAATTGGCAGTCTTCTTTCTGCCTTCCCAGTTCCTCTTCCATGTCTTCTTCATGGATGAAGATAATCTGTCACTTACAAAAAGCCTGCTTAATACTCTTTCCCTTTAAGAAAAAGCTCTTCCTTGGAAGCATTGCTGGGTGTTCCTTATTGCGAGGGATGTCCTTTATTTAAGGTTTGGAAAGTAAACTAAAAAAGTTGGATGACAGAGAATTAATTAGGACTGTCCTTGACAAATTGGGATGGTTGGAGGTTAGGTAATAGCTGATAACCTACTTTGTGAGCTGATGGGCAACTTGAGTCTAAGTGGTAACACCTTGGTCAGAGAAGGAAAAACTTAGTATATGGGATAAAAGCTTGTAATAACAGTCCTGAGGCAACAAAAGACTAATTACATTTATTACTGTTGTTTACAGTTGTGTCTCTTCAAGTTGTAGCCAACTGATGGTTAACCTAAGGCAAATCTATTGCAGAGTTTTCTGGGGCTGAGACTGTGTGATGTGCTCAAAGTCACCCAGTGGGTTTCCATGGCCGAGTGAGGAACTGAACCCTGCTCTCCAGGATTGTAATCCAGTGTTCAGACCACTACATCACACTGGCTCCATAAATTTATTAATACTTCCTAATTGTCAACCCTGCATGTCATAAATTTCACCAGATGTTTTAAAAACCTGGCAACCATATTACGTGAGACTTGTAGGAAGGGAAGTTTTAAGAGGAGACATCTTGAAGATTTCTAAGTATTACTTAATTCCTGCAATGGATTACAGACAAGCACCTGTTTGCCACAGAAGAGAGAGGCAGAATCAAGGAGAAGTGACAAGAGAGATTTTTCCTCCTTTTGGTGATCATTTCCAATATTTATCTGTGAGCCTCTGCTTCAGCACTTTCTTTTTGGACCTAGTAGAACTTCTGTGCCGATGCCAACCAGTCCTTACAGAATGAAAATCAGCCAGCTGAGGAGGGAAGCTGTTCAGGTCTACAGCTGTCTTTGGCCCCCAAACCATTTTGGTGCTCAGCAAGATACCTCTCAGTTTGGAGAGCACAAACTGTGATACACTCACCCCCCTAGTCAAGGAGCACTGTGCCCAAAGGCAGCCATGTAGTTCCTGCAACCCCCCCAAAAAAAATCGAAGTTCCACTGCCTTGGCAGTAAAAATAAAAGGATCTGAAACAAACAAATGTTTTTTTCATTATAGCACTCAAAACGCAATAACCTAAGGCAGTTCCGTTACTTAGTCTAATAGTAGTCTTCATTCTCTTCACCCTGCCCTTGCCCACGTACTTCACAGGGGTATTTTGAGGGTCACGCATGATTCTTGTGTTCCTTAGTGAAAAGAGGGAGGTTCAGCTCTAAGACATAGAAACTAGTTGGCTTGTGTGGTCTTATTTAGCCTTGAAGACTATGCAGTCCACAATACAGAAGTGAGGGACTTCTAGTTTCCAAAGTCTGCCCATGCAAGGTAGATAAGGATTTACGTCAAGAATAAAGAGGTTTTACAGCTGTGGACTGGGCCATAAAATAAAGACATAACACATCAATGTTTCTCTGAATCAAAGTGAGATCCTTTTCCATACCTGTATCTATTTCAGAGGACAGAACATGAGGGCAAGAAGGAATAACATTGGGTGCATTCTCTTAAGGCCTGCTTTTCTACCATTCCTCTTTGTCCCCTCCCCACACCCCCAGAAGACGGCCATGACACTGTTCTTCTCAGAGGTATTAACAGACAGCCTGTAGATGGATTTTCAAACTAAGTAAAGGGTGTCAAGCAAGGCCAGATGAAAACACAGTTCGAGCTGTAAACCACAGTGGGCAAAGAACAGCCCTCTAAATGTTGAACTGCAAATCCCAGCATGCCTCACCACTGGCTATGCTTGGTAGGACTGATGGGAATTACAGACCAACATTTGGAAGGCCATATTTACCCACCTGTGTCCCAACTTTAAGACATCTCATAGTTTTACAAATACAGTACATTTTTCATAAATACTTTTTGCTCTGAGCAGTAGCTTGCTTACTTCATGTGTAAATCCTGCAGCAGTGGTAATTTTACCACTTGAGACAGAAAGCGAGACATCCCTCATTCTGAGGATACAAATTTATTCCTTCCTATCCTCTGGACTTACAAAATAGGACATTTTTTAAAAATGATTTTTAAATAGTTTTCTATCCATAATGAGAACATAGGGGGAAAGGTAAGGGGGAATAAAGAAGCTCTGATGGTTGAAGAGGAGGTAATAAACTGAGCTGCCAAACTATAGTATGATTACAAACTGATAGCTCTCTAGAAACCCCCCAAAAGGTGAAAAACATCCAACATTCCTTTGGAACTACTTTAAAAGGTGAGAACCACATTAGCGGGCAAGCTTCTAATGACTATTAAATGGATCTTGCATGCAAATAAGCTCCCGGGAGAGGAATTTTCGTAAGGATTGTTTAATTGTCCAGCTGACACGAAACTTTTGGCTCTTGCATTTCACTTGCGTGCGGTTTGAAGTCACCTACTGACTTAACAGTGACTCCCTTAACTGGCTGAACAGGGATTTGAACCCTTGTCTCTTGTGCAACACTCAAATCACTACACTACACAAGAGTCACATGGTACCCCTTCCCCAAAGGGTTGTCCGTACCCTGCCCTGGGCAATTTTTCTCCCTACAAGTTCTTGTGTGACTGAGACAGTCCTGAATCCATTGGGCGCAAAGAAAAATATCCCAGCAGTATAATATTCTCCCCCTTTCGCAGAAAGCTACCAAACTGCTTTTCATGAAACCTGGAGATACATTGTCTTGAAATTACTGCGGACTGATTTTTTTTTATTTAAGAGCAGATATTCAAATGAATATCTGTTTGATTTCTGAATGTTTAGTCGTTCCATGGACTTCATTTTCTGATGTGTTACATTACAATCTGGTTCTCAGAATTTTGTTCACAAGTACTTTTTTTTTCATCACTGGTTTTAGACTGTCACAGAAGGAAAAATTACATTTCTGAAACACAAGGAATTGAGGCAATTTTTAAAAATGAATTTGCCTCTTTGCCTCCTTCCTGCACAGAGTGCCTCTCTTCTGTGTTTCGTGTAACTCAGAAATAGACTAAAATCGCTTATGAGACAGGCACCTGTTTTGTCAAAATAAATTCATGATGCTGCTTCCTCCAATTTGGAGACATTTAACTGCTGAACTTTTTATGGGTGGAGCTGTTGACACAAGGACTTTTCTACAGGTGATCAAGAACAGAAATTTTGCTGGATGTTCTGTGCTTTATGCAAAAGCAAATCTGAAAAAGGTACAAAAGACTTTTGAACATCTTTCCTATAAGTAACAAACTTTGAAATCAATAGCCATGTTTAAATTGATTTATATTTTAATAGTATTAAATTAGGTTAAATTACTTATTTTTTTCTCCAATTACACATTTGAAACCAATCTAAAAAGGAACAAAAAATTGAGACACACCACTGCAATAGTAATTCCAAATATTACCTTTTTTTTTTCCTTTTCAGTCAGATCTGTACAGCAAAGAAGTAGCAAACAGTTCATTACCACTCCTACTATACAACAAGCTAGGGGAAAAAATGCCATCCTGTACATGAGAGGTCAAAAAAACAAAACAAAACCAAAAAACCAAAAACCTTCACACCTTCTAAAGCTTAGTTGTAATGAAACCCCCCCCCAAACCATTTCTACCTACACAGGACATTTTGGTATGGAAAAACAAAACATATTCCCATTTTGTCTTAAGTTCCCTTTTTAGTTCTCCAGTATTTTTTTTTCTCTTGTACAAAATATTACAATTTTTTATATATATTTACACAGGTTTTTGCACAGCTAGAAAACAGTTATGAATTACAATCAGGCTTGGCAGTCAAGTTAAATGTGATCTAGAGATTAAAACGGCTGGAGCTGTAGTGGTTTCTCTTGTCGGAAAGTTTAAGGATGCTTACAAAGTGGTGTTTTCCTGCCTCTTACACAAACTGGGCCTCAATTAAAAATAATGCCATCGCTATACCGCAAGGAGCAGTACTTTTCTTCAGTATTTCAGCTGTCCACAGCCAGAGGTGAACAAATCTGTCCTATATACATACATATATATGTTTCGAGGAGGGGATCTGGAAGCAAAATGTAGCTTTCAGATAAAGTCAGCTTAATGTTAAGGCAGTGGCCAACACGAAACTGGGGTGTGTTCAACACAGCTTAATCCTTGCACAAGCAATTTTTTTTATAACCCTCCAGAGAGAATTATCTCGCATTCATTTACTACTACTTTTCTTTTTTTTTAAATGTTAACTTTTGGACCCAGGTGAGAAAGTGGGGAAGAGAGTGAGAGAGGAGCTTTAAAGCTGCAACATCTTTATGGCTTATGGTTCAACTCCATGCCTTCCTGAAAAATGAGGTATGCAACAATGCAACCGTTGTCTGTCGGGTGAATTCATCACAACAGTCCATGAGCATAAATGTGATTGGGGGCAGGGGAAGAAGGAGGAGAATTGCCAAACCCAATTTTGAAACAGTGCCAAAAATTGGAAAGAAAGAAAGGAAAGGGTAAGGTAGGTGGGGCTGGGGGGGAATAAGGAAGGCTCGTAAAGAAATGTTTCTAGTAACTTCCCACCCACTGAGCGAACCCTCTCTCCGCCAACGTTCTGTTGACAGACACCACCTGGAAAAAGAAAAGAAAGAAGCATAACTTAGCCATTATTATTATTGTTACTATTACTATCTTCTTCTATTAGACATAAGACTTACTAAACACCTGAATGGTCTGAGGTGACGCCAGAATGACAACACTGTGTGGCGGGGAAATCAATGCTTTACTTCAGAGCTTTCCAAACTTTTCAGGTTAGTGACATACTTTTTAGACATTCATCACTTCACAACACAGTAATTCCAACAGTAATTCTGTAAGTGGAGGCAGCCCCTCCACCCAAGCCTGGCCCGCTGTTGCTGCTGCCCTCGCTGGGGTCTCCCTTGCCCTGGGGCAGCAGTGGCAGGAGAGGCAGCCCCTCTCCCTGGACCCAGCCCACTGCTGCCCTCATCGGGGTCTCCTTTGGCCAGGGCAGCAACTGCAGTGGGAGAGGCAGCCTCTCCGCCCGTTACGTTCACGCAACATACCTACACACTGCAGCTGACACACTAATGTGTTGCGACACACAGTTTGGAAAGCTCTGCTTTACTTGGAAGGAACCTACATAGCTGGGGCACTGCCACCGAGATGGTGCCATGTGACAATTGTCAAAAGTGCCCCTCTTCAAGGCACTGGCTTTCCAGATACAGTGGGCTACAACTCTCCACATCTCCCCGCACCAGCACAGCCATTAGTAAATTTCGCTGTACGAAGAGAAAGCGAACTGGATCATTCAAATCACACCAGATTTCAAGAGCGGGTGGATGAGGGAGATTGCCAGCAAGACTAGTTGGAAGGAGGCCAGCTGAGAACAGTGCTTTTCTGCTCTTCAGAACTTATACAGCAGGGGAAGGCAACCTTAGGAGGTCTGGGGGCTTCTTCAGTGCCTCTAGATCTTTCAGAGGCCTCACCAACCCTTCCTGGCAAAAAGGGGTGCTTTAAAAAATGAAAAAATGTGCTGGAGGGGAATTATTTTAGGGGAGAGTCAAACATTTTGAAGGTTTTCCGCCTTCTTTACAAAGAAATACGTGGGACAATGGAGAGGTTTAGAGGCTGCAAAACTAGTTGTGGCCCACACTCAGTTCATGGGTCAGGCAATTCCCAGAGAATTATACAGAATTATACAGAAACTGAGAAGTCCAGCAAATTTGTACACACATTCAACTAAATGCCTTTTTGATTATGACCATCTCATCCACAAGACTGCAAAAGATCAGATAGGAGGTTACATTCCTGGGTTGATTTACACATTGAAGACCCCATCTCCCTTCTCCCTGATGCTCTGTTCAATAACATACCTCATCTCCTAACATGCTCCACAGCTGTATTAGAGGCAAGCCTGTTGCGTTGTCATAATTTGTAACCTGGAATCAGAGAGGAACATTTGGATTTCAAACAACAGGTGGGCTGAAGCAGAGAATGTTCTCCTTTGTCCCTCAAGTGACGCTTCACAACACCTACACACCTAGGTGTACTAAAATGTGTCTAAAGCGAAGGTGGAGACACTTTCAGGGCGAGGCCTAAATTCAATTTCAGAGAAGTTTCTGGAGCCCATATTCCAGTTCCAAACAGGGCCAAAGAACAGCAGGGTAAAGCCACCCTGGGGGAAAGGGGATTTGACCACTGTCTCTTGTTAATTAAAGAGATCTTGTAGTGCCACTGAGACTAATTCAGAGAAAGAAATGTGTAGCGGAAGCTTTATTACATTTAGTCAACTTCATCCCATGCAACCTGGGACAGATTTGCATTCCATTCTACTGAAATTGGTGCTTCCCATTGTAGCCATCTAATGAAGCTTAGGCGTCATGCTTCTTTCTCTCATTTAGTCCGAAAGGTGCTACAAGATCCTTTTGCATACTGATACAGACTCACCCAGCTATGTCTTTGAATACGGCTATCTTGTAAATTAAGGGACTGACTGTTTTATATAATAGGCTTTTCGCTGTACTGGTTTTAATCTATGCTTTTAAGTTACTGTTTTGTATTATTTTAATTCTATAGACAGTTTAACAGTACTTTATTCTTATTCTTTGCATGTATTTAGGTAGATGTGGTATTACCTGTTTCTTGTGACTCTGTAAGCCACTTTGATTCCCACTCATGGGAAAAGGGAAAGATGCAAATACAGCGGCTGTTGTGGGCATAATGGGACCCTGCCCTGCTGAAAAGAGGCATTCGCCCCTGCTTCCATCAGCCCCTCTTGGCCATTCAGAGGAGCCAGGGAGGTAGTTCCTGACATATCATGTTCTTCTCTGGCTCAGAAGGAAACATGAGCGTCTGAGTATGCAGGGCTGAATTTCCAAGGCATCTTTCTCTGCCATGGTCGGCACTACAAGTTTGACTAAGAAACTGGAATCACACAATGTTTCCTGAGGACAACATGCAACATCTGAAGCCAGGAGGATGAATTCCTCCAGACAATATGGGCAAAGACAGCTCCATAAATGCCAATTTTGAGGGAAGGCTGCCATTGCCATTTTACACCAGTTCTCCCAGGCTCTGGGAAAGAGAACAATGCTTTCTGATCAGAGGTACAGGTTCCAGCTCTCACTGAAACTCCCCCAAAACTGAAGGCACACCAACTGAGAAGGAGCTGTTACACATACCTGTGCAAGCAGGGGGTGACCCCGGGTCATTTCACTGACAGCCGCATCTGCTTCAGGTGAAAAGTTATCATCATCTTTAAAGGAAAGGAAGGAGAGAAGGAAAGAAAGAGAAGTAACTTTGAGAGCTTCCAGAATGCAAAGTATATTTAAAGACCAAAGCTTAGGAGCAAACAAGTATATATGCCTTCTTTGGACTGAACCGGCTGCTCCACTTGCAGCCTGACTGCATCGTTAGACACAATATAGCTCCCTTGCAGACAGAAAGCTAGCATGTCAGGGAGGATTTAAGTGTATCCTCCTGTCTGATGTTCCACTGGTGGCATGGTGTGCAAGCAGCATTCGATCAACAGTCTAAAGATGAATCCAGCAGGAGAGACTGCTAAGACCTTCTCAGCACGTGTATCTGAGTCAGCTCAGAGCACTTGCTGCAGCTTTGGAGCCTTTGCAATGTTTCCCCCCTGAGGAATTCTGCCTGATGTGGTCATGAAAGGCAGCTGAGCTTTGTGAGCAACTCCCCTCCCAAGCTGCACTGAAAATTCAACCAACCCCACAGCAAAGTGGGTGGAAGTGGGTGAGGAAGGCATCAGTGGCAAGACATCCTCAGGTTGTGTCTTGTGGCTGTGCAGATGCCTTTCACAGAACCTGAGCACTTTTGCTCTCAGACAGTTTTTCCCCACTACGTTTTAAAAATGCAAGGACAATAAGAAAGAAAGGGTGGGGAGAAAGCACAGGTTGGGAAGGAGGAGAAAAAGAGAAAAAGGAAAAAGAACTTTTTACACATTCATGACACAACATGATCCACAAGAGAAGACAATAATGCCTGGCAAAGTGGGAGGCAGCAGAAAAGAGGAAGACCATATTACAGGTGGATAGAGGACGTTCTCAAGGGAGTCACAGCCCTGAGTTTGCAGGATCTCCACAGGGCTGCTGATGACAAGGTCTCTTGGAGATCTCTTATTCACAAGGTTGCCATAAATCAAAGCCAACTTGACAGCAATAAACAAGAAATGTACTCTTGTGAATAGCGTGGAACCTAAGCCATGCCTTCTTGATTAGCCCCTGCAAGGAGAATGTAGTCGCACTGGCTTTAAGTCCCTGCAACAAGATCTTAGGTTTGTAAGGGTTAGTGATGTTTTGCTATTATAGGTTTTCTTGAAAAGCAACAGAAAGTCTCAAAGCCTTTTTCCTGTATCCCATCTTGCTTCTGCAACCACAGACCACATCTTATTAACTCCAAATAAACGCTGGCACCAGCAATGGGCATTACCTGGGAGTGGAATTATGCTGTCCAGCAGGACCTCTGCTCCTTGGAAAGGTAGTGTTACGAAGTCTGACCTAAAAAATACACAAATACATACACAAGAGATTATCTGCATGCTAAAGTGCAATTATGAAACTACCATGAATCCTTAAGGGGAAACGTTTTACCTATCCCATTTTATTTTATTGTGTTTTATAATGTTTGATGATATTTCCTTTTATACGGTCATCTGACTAATCAATAACGTTATAATTACTACTGCTACCACCATCTTAGGGGAAATGACAGAAATCCAACATAGAGTAATGCAAGGTGAGAGCTCCATTCATCAGTCAGAAGTGCTTGCAACTTTTCTTACCCTTCTCAACACCAGTGATATGTAAACAAGTTTGCCATTGCTGTCATTTTACAGATGTGGAAAGGAGGGGTCGCTCAGAGCACTTCCAAACAAAAGCATCCAGCCACAGCTCTTTAAGAACGCTTAAGGACACTGCCTGAGGTGTACAAGGATCCAAAAGGCCTTGAGGGAAGCAACAGTTAACCCAGAGGCCAAATCCAAGCCCAACATTCTGCTGCTAACAGATTGGACAGATTTATCCTCTCCCACAAAATGCAAAGAACAGAAACTGGGGTCCCCCAGACATGAGCTGCCAGAGAGGGAGGGAAGAAAGAATATGCATTCTAAGAGGGGAGACAGGAACTTAAATTTTACAGCTACAAATTACAGAGCTAATCTGGAAAAAATGGTTAGACTAGAGAAGCAAAAGGTGACACGTGGAAAGGAAAGGGCCAACTCACCTGATCTGCCTAAGTGTGTCAATCTTGACTCTCTCGTATCCACCGTAGTCCACATATCTGATCTCCACTTCATTGGCGTCTCTGAAGTAGGCAACCACTTGGGCCCGCCACCAGGCCCCTTCTACACCTGGTGCAGCACAGACAACACCAACTGTGGGGGACAAAAATTGAGAATGAGAAGTTGGTACTTATATGGATCTTCATTCTGGGAGGTCAGGAAGAGCAACCCGTGTATAGCTGGGTTTCAGCCCTGCATGCCAGCCTCGGAGCAGGAGCCTCCAAAGTTCCTTCTCAGTTGAGTCTGTAGAGGCTCCCTGCCTACCCTCGTGGCGCTGCTAACAGGCAGGCCGATTTCACATGGGATCCTGAACGATGACCTTGTCTGGCCTAGTCTTCTGAGATAACCAGGTAATGAGCCAGCTGGGAGAAGCTGACAACAGTCCTGCCAAACAGTGTAAAGGAAAAGTGGCCATGCTACAGTAGAGCTTTCCAAACTTTTCACGTTGGTGACACACTTTTTAGACATCCATCACACGCACAGTAATTCAGTAAGTAATTCAGTAAGTGGAGGCAGCCCCGCCACTCAAGCTTGGCTTGCTGCCACCCTTGCCAGGGAGCT
Organism: Iguana delicatissima; assembly: GCA_948472985.1. Taxonomy (NCBI): domain Eukaryota; kingdom Metazoa; phylum Chordata; class Lepidosauria; order Squamata; family Iguanidae; genus Iguana; species Iguana delicatissima. The sequence goes on from CAOKZL010000007.1 coordinate 1,065,561, forward strand.
CCGTGGCCCAGGGTGGTGGGAGAGGCAGCCCTTCCACCCATTACGTTTGTGCAACACACTAACGTGTTGCGAGCGACACACAGTTTGGAAAGGCACGTTTGAACTCTCAAAAACAGACCGGTATCCCTGACCCAACTCTTGGAATATTTTACAGCTATGTTTCTCTCACTGTTGAAAGTTCTTCCCTTTCTAGGAAATATTTGATCTAACTGAAATTAAAGGTGAAATCCGGAAACTCAGCTTCAGTCTATCTTTAAACCAACTTTTTTGAATCTGCCCTGTGATTACTATAGCATATATCAGATTCCACATTACATCTTCATCCAAGCCTGGCAAGACAGATAAAATAGTTAACATTACTTCCTGTACCAGTGTGTCCAAATAAAAGCATCTTTTCTCCATCTATAACAAGTGGACTACATGAAAATATGATCTTAGTTTAAAAAAAAAAAGAGCCAATCAATCTTCATTATAAAGGGCTTATAACGTTCCAATCTAGGTGGTTTTTCTTCTATAAACAGAGTCATTTCTCAACATGTCCTTATAATCCACAGATAAAGACTAAACTGTTAAGTGCACAAAGGTGTTGCTATAAGAGACATTTTAGCAACATAAATGCTTGTCACTCAGGAACATTTTACCCCTGACCAACTATTAATCTCTTTAATGATATAAATGAATCTTTGTGTGTTAGAAGGATTTTAACATTAAAGGAGTTTGTGTACTCTAGTGGCTACTCGTGAGATGCAGTGGAGGAGTGCAGTTCAAATGCTGGACTAGCACTCTAAGAGATGAAGGGTCTTTCCACACTACACTATTATAGTGCTATTATTCCACTTTCAACATCCTATGGAATCCTGGGGTTTGTAGTTTAGGGAGGGGCAATAGTGTAGTGCAGAAATGGCCTAAGAGACGAAGGTTTCTATCCAGCCACAGAAACCCCGTGGGGGACACTGAGTCAGGCACATCCTTCCCCTGAATAAAAATTTAGGATTTTTATTCAGAGGCTTGCTATAAATTGACTTGAAGGAACCTAACAAAAACAAACAACCCAACTTGCAAGACACTTACCTTCCACTGGAGTGGGCATGGTTGGAATTCCAGGCTGGGAATAGCAGAGTGACATCTGCTGATCCAGACTACGAAGGACATGGAACGTGGGGTGTGTGTGTTGCTGCACAAACAGGTGTCCAGCATTAACTTGGTTAACCACAATCACTTCCACAGTGACCCCGTCGGGAAGCATGAGCTGCCAGAGAGGGAGGGAGAAAGAATATGCATCCTAAGTGGGAGGAGACAGGAACTTGAATGTTTACAGCTACAAATTACAGAGCTAGTCTGGAAAAATGGTTATACAGTAGAGTCCCGGTTATCCGATATACGGTTATCTGACCTTCTGGATTAACCGACGTCGCGGCTGCCTGGGGGCGTGGCTGTAGGCATTTCTGCGCCCCCCAACACGCCCCCAGACACACCCCCAAAATGGTGGCTGCCACAGGCCTCCGGCTAATCCGACATTTCGGTTATCCAACCCTCTGCCTGCCCATTTAGGTCAGATAACCGAGACTCTAGTGTACTAGAAAAGGAAAAGGTGACATGTGGTGACCTATTTGGGCCCTTCTTTTACCTCCCGCTTTGTCCGATTTCTCTCCCTTTTTCACTTTATCTAGATTTGCCTTCACCACAGGTTTTTTAATGCTTGCAGCACCAGACACCAACTTAATTTCCTCATGTTCACTCTCGCTAGAGCTTTGAAAAATCTTTCTCAGGTCCCCCGCTTGGTCCTCATAAGCCGGCTTTTGAGGCTTGGCTCTGGCCACCTCAGTACCATCCTCGTCTGTGACCCACGCCATCGCGGGTTTCTGAACGGTATGTGAAGGCAGTTTAGGCTTGCCTTTGCCAGGAGAGGCGTTTTCATCGTCCGTGACCCACGTATTTGCGGTTTTGTGGACGGTACATGAAGGCAGTTTATGTTTGCCTTTGCCAGGAAAAGCATTTTCATCGTCCGTGACCCACATATTTGCGGTTTTCTGGACGGTAAGTTGTTTTTCTTTAGGCAAAACCTTATCTACGACCCGCTGTAAAGCGGTTTTCTGGACGGGTTGTATCCTTTCCTTGACCGAGCCCTGTGCTGCTGCGTGGCTTCGGCTCAAGGGCACATTAGGCTTCTCATTGCCTGGCTTTGCTGCCATTGTAACCTCAAACCTGTTAGAAAAAAACCTCAAAACCTGTAAAATAAGTAACTGTTTCAGAGAGGGACGAAAAATGCTTCCTGCGGAGCCGCAGGAGAAAAAGGAACTGACGGAGGGGGACAAGGAGTAGTTCATGGTTGTTTTGAGATGGAATGTCGACAGCTCCTGCTTCGGCTGGTGCGAGGGATACAACCCATGTGTTGTGGATCGCTCCTCCCATCTAAAGGTCCCTCCCTGGACGGCCAACCCCAGGATTCCCTGGAACCTTCAGAGCCAGCCGATCATATGAGGTTCTCTCGCCTTACACAGCCAACCATATGAGGTCTTCGCCTGCCTGACACACACAGACAAACTTTGACTTTCATATAGTACAGTGGTTCTCAACCTGTGGGTCCCCAGATGTTCGTGGACTTCAGCTCCCAGAAGCCCCAGCCACTATGGTCAATGCTCAGGGCTTCTGGGAGCTGAAGTCCATGAACATCTGGGGACCCACAGGTTGAGAACCACTGATATAGTAGATGGTGGCAACGTGAACACGGACATGCTGAACCGTCTGTGCTCATGTCACCACCATTTTATACTATGGGATGCAAGCATTTGTATTTTTTCCATTTGCAAAGGATCTTGGAGTGGAACTCCTGCAGATGTGGAAGGTCCACTGCACTCTCTGGCAACACTTATAAGGCAGTGATAACTTGCAAATCAGGAGTGGGGCAAACTGTATCCTTTCAGATGTTGCTAGACTACAAGTACCATCAGCTCTAACCAGCTTAGGCTGCTGGGAGACTAAGTCTAAAAACAGCTGGAAGGTGGTACTTTGCCCTCCACTACTATAAAAAAAAAGTTCTTCCATGCAGCTTATTACTTGAAATCTCTTGACTTCTGAACTTATCTATTTTATGTCTCAAGTTAACAGTACACCAAACTTTATATTTCACAATTAAGTGTCTTCTTTGCAACTATGCAAAGCGCAAGAAATTTCAGTCTTTTCCCTTTTCCTAAACAAGTTCCTATGACTGCAGGCAGTGATGGAATAAAAATGTGTGGTGTTTACATAGCCCCATGAAAACATCCATTTCTTACCTCCCAGAACTGACAAATCACTGACGCTTGTGATGCATTTCAGGAAAGAAAAATGCGCACAACTAAAAACGTGTGCTTGAAATAGGTGCACAAATACACTTTCGTCAATGGAGAAAAGGCATATAAATAACCATACGCTTTGAAAAATATACAAAAGAACATGCACAAAACACTGCAGGAAGGGAAAAAAAGAAGCTTGGAACCTTGTAATGAAAAAGAGATGTAAGTATTGGAGGGATTCTGAAAAAATGAAACGACGAGACAGAGGCCATTTCTGCACTAAACTGTTATAGCGCTATTACTCCACTTTCAGCATCCTATGGAATCCTGGGGTTTGCAGCTACAATAGTCTAGTGCGGAAATGGCCAGAGTTTCATATCCCATCCTGCCAGACAAGAATCAAAGAATCCAGGATGTTTTAAGCAACATGCTTGCATAGAACTGCTTGGAAGGGACCAGGCTGCGCCGCAGCCAGACAGCCAGGGAGCTCGACCCCTTCAACTATCGGGTTACATATAGCTTGTTTGAGACAGAGCACAGGCCTCTGTGGGCACACTTACCCAGGAGGTCAGAGGGAGGGAATGCAATGGCATGGAGGGAGGGGGCGGGGTGTAGATATTGGTGAGGCTCAGGTCTTTGAACTTCTTCCCAATCAGATTCAGTGCCTTGTCAACGTTCTGCTGAGAGCCTGTGGACGAGGGGAAAGAAACCCCACCAAAACAGCCATTTAGAAGGTTTTTATAAAAACACAGCCAAGAAGTTGAGTTTACCTACAACTGTGTAAGACGGGCTGTTAACTTCTCACTGCTGCAATGGACTGACTTTGGACCCCGCAGATAAAAGAGCCTTTCATTGGATCAATGAGTTCATTTAGTACAACTTGCTGCTCTTCATGCTAGACAATCAGATGTCCCCAGGAAACCGAGAAGTAGAGGTGAGAAAGGGCTCTCTCCTGCCCTTCCTTCCCAACAACTGGCACTCAGTCAGGAGGTGTCATATAAATCACAACTAGTTCCTCTTTCCCCAGTGCTTGGGCTGCATGTGTGGCTGCTTGTGCCACCAGAAAAATTCCACCCATGTGCAAGGGAGAGGTGAAAGCTGGTCCACAGAAGAACCTCAAGGGTTGGTGGGCAAGAGGGACTCAAGACCATGGCAGCTTGCCAAACAGTGGCAGCAGATCAGAAAGTTTTTCCTCCCTATGTTAGCTTGCAGAAATCTATTAGGGGCTGTGGGTAGATTTTGTGGGCTTGGTTTTATGGATGATCACAAATTCCCACACTGAGCATGTACTCAGAGAGGTTCCAGGACCGACCCAGTGATACAACATGTGTTTTGTGTGCGTCAGATCACAGGTTTAATCCCAAGCACCTACTATTAACGCAGGGGTGAGATGGCTGCTTCTAGGAGCAGAAGCATGGAGACACAAATACTTAGCCACTAATCAAAACTGTAACTGTACCCCCATGGATGGGGAGAAGTGCTTGTGGGACTTCAGTTTCACGTGCCAAAATGACTTGGCTGGTGGCATTTGCTGCTCTGCTTCAAGTGGCCAAATGCCTTGGGCCAGCCCTGCTCCTGCGCTGACATTACTGGTTCAAATAGTTGACTGAACAGGTTATCCACTTGGGCACAAGCCCACTCACCTTCTATATGGCAGATCTGGAAGTCCTGAGTGTAAGGTACGGTGGAAATGTAGATTTTGGCACCGGACACTTGTTTCAGAAAGCTCACGGACCTCCCCTGTTTGCCTATAAGGCGTCCAACTAAATGCTTCAGGAAACAAGAAAAAAGGCACACACACTGAAGAGAGTCAAGCAGAACCTTTCAAGTTCTGCCGCGTAGCAGGGGTGACAAAAGCACAGCCCAGAAATCACAGGCAGCCCCAGATCCCCTAAACCCTTCCTAAATTTTATAAATTGTTTTCTTGTTCGCATTATCAGGCATTTTGTACCCTGAATTTGACAAAATGCATAAACACGCATCAATGCCTGCCCAAATGCCTCCTTCTGGAGCCATACCTTGGCCAAATGGCAACTGGAAGTGATGCAACTTCACTTCTGGCTGCCATTTCGGCCAAAATACAAATGAAGCATTTGGCTGCCACTGGGAGTTTGTTAGACGTCTGTAGGGGCCACCAACCTGGGCATAGTTGCCCACCTCTGCCAAACATAAACCAAGAGTGCCCAATTTGTGAGAGGTGGTACCATGTTTATCTCTTGGTCTTACAGCGCTTATCACAGACCAGTTGATTGTGTACTGAGGAGATTCCTTCCACTTGGCTGCTAGACTCAGTTCTATGGCAACATTTTTTGGCCATCCCTGAGATCTGCCTAAGATTTACATTCAGCCATACACAACTGTGGGTTTGCTTTCATGGATCTGATTATTTGCAAATTTCTCCAACCCCCCCCCCCCGCAATTCTTTTCCAAGGGAATCTTCCCTCTTGGCAGCTCTGATCAGGCTGTGCAGACCTTTAAAAACCTGCCTCTGGTTCTCCTTCTCCTCCACCAGGCACTGCCTGGCCAACTAAAGGATAATTAGCAGCCCAATTTCTCAGCACCACAAACTGTCTCCCAAAGTCCACCCACTCAAGGAAAGATGGAAGTATAGGTCCACCATGCTAATCCGACCCCTTTCCCTCTCCTTTTCTGACCTGGTTTGGATCCTGGGTGTCCGTTCTTTTCATTGTCTCCACCATGCTCCCTTCCCACAGACAGACAGACACTATGATATCTGCAATTTTCCTACTTTTGCAGGGGTTCTGTGCCCCCAACCCTAGCGAATGTGGATGGCTGACTGTACTTGTCCTGAACCTTTTGCCATCTGACTTAACACCCCCTCAAGGGGAGTTCCCAGTGAGTCCAAGCTAGGGAGAGATGCAGGACTCCCAAGTATGGGCAGACAGCACAAAAGAAAGCTCACTGTCTTTCCAAACACAGCAGACCAAAAGACTGGTACCATTTTAGGCTCTAGGTGCAACCAAAACTGGAAAGGTGGACTCTATGAAAAGCAAAAGCTTTCCCATGTCAACCCCAGCGTTCTGGAACAACCTGCCCCGGGGAGACTGCTAGGCCTCCTTGCTGCAGATATAGACCTGTTTCCCACAGCTGCCTGGATGGCTGAAATTTTGCACTGAGAATTTGGAGGCCAGTTGCGTCTTGTGCATTTTAAGACCGGTGTACTGCTTTGGACGCATCAATGGTAATCAAAATAATACTTTACGCAATATGTAAAGGCCAGGGGTAGAGGGACTGGTAATGGAGTGTTTTGGACATTACCTTTGGTATTTCTATCTCCCAGATAACAAGCTCCGTCTTATTGGAGTCCGCTCCGGCCTTTGAGTTCTGGCAGCTGCCATTTCTTCGGAGGGCGCAGCCGCTGTCCACAGAATCCATGCTGTTTACATCTGAGCCTAAAAAATGGAAGAGAGGATCTATAGCATTGAGCTCCCCCATTACATAGCTTAGTAAAACAAAAAGTTATGCAACTTTCAGAATCTGAGCCAAACTTTCAGAATTGGACAGGAGCTATCCCCTTAAGTTTTCCTTCTTCTAGAACAGTGGTGGGAGTTAAGCAACCTTACAGGTGTTGATGGACTGCAAATCCCAGTGAGATCCTAATACTTATCTGTGTACAGGCCTAGCTGTGCACATTCCCTTGTTGTTGTGTGCCTTCAAGCTGTTTCCAACTTATGGCAATTGTAAGGTGAACCAACCACTGAGTTTTCTTGGCCAGATTTGTTCAGAAGAGGTTTGCCTTTGCCTTCTTCTGAGGCTGAGAGAATGTGATTCTCCCAAGGTTATCTGGCAGGCTTCCATGGCCGAGTTGGGATTCAAACTCTGGTCTCCAGAATTGTAATCCAATGCTCAAACCCACTACAGTTTGCTGGCTCTTCTACATTCCTTACTAGACTTAGAGTGCATAGTTCAAGGATGAGAATGATACAATCTGTACCTCTGAGAGGAGGATATGCAGCCCTAGAATGCTCCAACCTTGATGCAAATTTTAGCCAAATTACCCTGTGGGGGTATAGGCCTTGCCCTAAAAGGTGCCACCTCCCCTTTTGTAAAAATGTAGTTGAGAAAACAGTTGAAAAGCAATTACAAGTGACTTCTCGTCACATGGAAAATCACTTCTGATCACTGCTGGGAGTAACACTGCAGTACAATGGGGGTCTGGCGGAGTTGGAACTGGCCCAAGGACTCTCAATGCCGCACATCCCACTCTTGGTGTACTTGGGTCCTGTCCCCAAGGCATATCAACTAACACTCAGAGCTTGGAAAATTAATTTTCTTAACTACAGCAGGACATGGCCCAGCCGTTCAGCAGAATGAGCGTGTACTGGAAAAATGGCCTGAGCGTCCTTAACTGCACCCAACTCTGTTGGGTGGGGAACACTTCCATTTTATATACAAATGCAGCAGGGTATCCATGTTGGCACCATCCGCACTTGATTTTCCTCCTGTGTTTTGCACAGGGTTGAGGAAAATTTGCTCCCCGCCATAGTCCCTTAAAAAAAATGACAAGGCCACATGTGGTCTACACATGCTTTGGTATATGAAAGGCACAATACCATGCAACCATGTTGGTTAGGTTTATATCCTGTTATGAAGGACCTAAGGCATACAGTCTTCCTTTCCTACCCCAGGATATTCTTCCCACAGCCTTGTGAGGTGGATTATGCCAAGACACCAGGTGGTCCAAGATTACTTGGTCAGTGTCAAGACTGACGCAGATTTAGATCAGGGTCTCCGCTGAGTCTCTTGAGCGTGCCATTTTGGTGACCCATGGCAGATGGACACTGAAGGCAGAACTGGCGGCTCTTCAAAACCACCAACACAGCTACAGGTTGAGAGCAATGGTGGGTAAATGCATGAGGCCCAGATATCATCACACCCACCCTGACTCTGATAGGTTGTTTTAACATTTGTTGTGAAACTGAGAAGCTGCAATACGAATTCTCTTTCATCAAGGAACAATTTGGGCTGGACTTCCAGCCACAGCAGATGATGGGTTTGGCAGATTTGGGTGTTCATGTCAGTCAGCTGAGCATCACCAACCAAGTATGTGACTCAGCCACAGCAGCACACAGAGCACTAAGCCTGAGGCTATGCCCATGTTACCAACCATAAATTGGTTTTACGCCCATTAATGTTTGGGTCGCTGCCCTGACTTTCCTCCAATCTAAGCTAAGCGATTAAAAACACCAAATCAAAACTCAGGCTTCTTTGTCATGGAGGCAGATTTATAATACTGAATTTTTATTAAAACAGGCTATCAAATATCCGTCCCAACCATTAAAAACATCTGAGAGCCTGGAAAACTTAACCTTTCTTCTTTATGATAAACTAGCATATATACCCAGCGTTACCCAGGAATTTATTTTCTCACAGATAACACTTGTTAGAAAGATTTGAGATCCTATGTCTCTAATTCCTCAAACTGTCTTGTCTAACACCTGTAACTTTCCCCCATATTCCCCAATCCAATATGTATTCAGAGTTATTAACATACAGAGGTTGGGTTCCTGAGGGAATACGCTGTCCTCCTCCTTGCTGCTAGGCCTCTTCTCCATAGCAACTGGCCTATTCAAGACAGACACGGTTGACTGAGGCTGAAAAGCTCCCTCCCTAAACTGCCAACCCCAGGATTCCACAGAATTGTCTTAGGCAGCCAATCATACGAGGTCTTCACCTGACACAGACAAACAGACAAACTTTGACTTTTATATCTTAGATAACTCCCAGAGTTCCACAGCCAGTATGGCTCAGGAACCAGTACCAGTCCAGAATACCACTGCTCTAGAGGTAACAGGTCACTTATTCCCAGTTTACCTTCTAAATCACTATTTTATCTGGAATAATATAAAAGAAGCAGCCATACAAGAGAGGAAGGATATTTGAAAGAAATCACTGCTGCAGCAGAGAATTAAAAAAAAGCTGCCCTGTGCTCCAAGATGGTTCTATTCCACATTATTGTTGCTGTTCCTGGTGAGTGTTATTCTGGCTCTGCTTGGAACGGCATAAGATTTTATGTCTCAGGCATTTTATTTTTAAGGCTTTATCATCTGCAGGTAATCCAGACAGTGAATTCCGCTGATGGGCAATACAGCGAACAGAAGCAGTATTGATGGGTAGTACAGAAACCCCATAAATAAAATATAAATCAAAACAACTGTACTCTTCCAGCAGTAGCCAAGGATGCTGCATTGGGGGTTAAATGCACCTTGAACACACAGTCCTAACATTTCATGATATGTGCAAAATGTTATTATACATTATGGAATTTGGGCAAGGGGAAGCGAGTTAGAGAGCAAGCTCGGGGACTACTTTCAGCTGCGGCACAAGTGTTTTCATATTATGCACTGAACAGGCACAGATTTGAGTTGCTCCCTGAACAGGAATCTCTGGGAACCATTCGAAAATGCAGGCCATGTTGGTAAGTCATACAAACCTGGGCTAAGTGCAGCCCTTGGCCCACGTATGGCCCTCTGGGGCCCTTTATGTGCCGCTTTTGAAAGTCCTCAGGCCAGCTCCCCCATTTTAAAAAATTGGGAAATAATTTGCAGAAAATGTTTTGCCCAAGAAATAGCCCAAAGCTGCCAAATTTGGCTGAAAATGTAATGGTTCACTTCCCAACCCTGTTTAACACCAAGCAGCCACTATTAAGACGAAGACTAGTGATTAAAGTTCCATTTAGTTATGGATTCAACTTGTGTATAAATTTGAATAGTTTTATTTTTAGTTGGATCACAGCAGTTGTTAAAATGGTTTTAAATAGATACAATCGTTTTGAAGTTATATGTATTGTCTCATAATCCATTTTTAATTGTATTGATTTATTTTTAATTCAGCTTTGTGTTTTGTTCTGAATACTGTAAAGGCCATTGGCTAAATACAATAAAATTACTACCACTACTACGACCACCAACCTACAGCAAACATTTGTTTCTCCATAGTGGTCTATCAGGAAGCCCATCAAGCAACTACTATTAAGAGGAAGACTAGCGATTAAAGTTCCTTTTAGTTATGGTAGCAATCAATAGACTCCTAAATTACTCTCAACTAGTTCAACCCGCTTGAAAGCCACCCAGTAGCCTTCTTTCCATCTTGTTTCAGCAGCTTCTATACAGCTGCTACAGACTGCACAAGGGAGGCCTGGACTTACGGGCAATGCATTTCTAGATGACCCTCAGGTTCTAACGTGATGGGACAAAACCAACATTGGCTTGGGTAAGAGTGCTGGAGTGGGACATGAGAGATCCAGGTTCTAGTCTATATCATGTCATGACAACCTTGGTGGCGCAGTGGTTAAGAGCCCTAGTGGCGCAGGGGGTAAATGCCGGTACTGCAGCCACAACACTGTGAGTCCAACCCTGCAGGGCTCCAGGTTGGCCCATCTTTCTGTAGGTCAGTAAAATAAGTACCCAGCTTGTTGGGCAATTAGCTAAACACACTGTAAACCACTTAGGGAGTGCTTAGTACTGATAAGCGGTATAGAAATAGAATCATAGAATCATAGAAATGTAGAGTTGGAAGAGACCACAAGGGCCATCCAGTCCAACCCCCTGCCATGCAGGAAAACCCTCAAAGCACTCCCGACAAGCGGTCATCCAGCCTCCGCTTAAAAACCTCCAAAGAAGGAGACTCCACCACACTCCGCGGCAGCACATTCCACTGCCAGACAGCCCTGACTGTCAGGAAATTCTTCCTGAGGTTCAGGCGGAATCTCCCCTCCTGCAGCTTGCATCCATTGCTCCTTGTCCTGGTCTCAAGAGCAGGAGAAAACAAGCCCACTCCCTCCTCGACATGACATCCCTTCAAATATTTAAACATGGCTATCATGTCCCCTCTTAACCTTCTCTTCTGCAGACTAAATATACCCAGCTCTCTGAGTCTGTCTTCACAGGGCATGGCTTCCAGGCCCCTCACCATTTTGGTTGCCCTCCTCTGGACCTGCTCCAGCTTATCCATATCCTTCTTGAATTGGGGTGCCCAGAATTGGACGCAGGATTCAAGATGAGGTCTAACCAAAGCAGAATAAAGTGGTACCAATACCTCCCTCGATCTAGACACCATACTCCTATCGATGCAACCAAGAATTGCGTTGGCTTTCTTGGCTGCCGCATCACACTGTTCACTCATGTTCAGCTTGTAGTCTATTAAGACTCCTAGATCCCTTTCACACGTACTGCTATCCAGCCACGTGTCCCCCATCCTATATTTCTGCATACCATTTTTTCTGCCTAAGCGTAGGACCTTACATTTCTCTCTGCTGAAATTCATTTTGTTAGCCTTGGCCCAGCTCTCCAATCTGTCCAGGTCCTTTTGAATTTTGATCCTGTCATCAGGCGTATTAGCAACCCCTCCCAATTTGGTGTCATCTGTATGTAACTGTTATTGCTAACTGCTATAACCCACTCCATGACCTTGGGTCAGGCGTTTGATCAGTCCAGCCTGACCCATCCCACAGGGTTGTTGTGAAAATAAAAGGGGGAAAGAAGAGAGCCATGTCCTCGAGCTCATTAGAGGAAGGGCAGAATATTATTCTTAATAAACAATGAACCAATCTGTATTCCCTTTCTTCCTATGGCAGCCTTGTATGAAGTGAATCACAGCATTCCAATGGGAGAGAATCAAAAAAAAAGAAAAAAAAAGAAAATGAGGAGGAAGAAGCAACACCTTACCTCCTGAGTGGTCTCCGTCTGCTTCTACTGGCCACGCGTGCTCATGCCCCAGAGGTACGCTGTCCTCCTTCAGCACCCCATTGCTACATGGCACCTTATTTTCTGTTAGTGTAGGGGAGGCACGCTTTTTGCTCAACGCTGATTTTTGCTCCGAGTCTTTGGTTGTGGGCATGTTCAAGAGATCCAGGCTTTGCTGCAAAGCAGGAGACAAAGGGGCTTTCAAAAGGTCCTCTGTGCTCACCCCATCTTCTGAGGTGCATGCACTGCAACCTGAATCTTCCGTCACTGCGTGGCCATCAAACTCCTCCTCGTGGTCTGTGACCACAGCTGGCTCACAAGGAGGATGCTCAGTACATACAGAGTCCATGGGCTGATCGCACCTGGGGTTTGCCAGGAGACCATGTGTCAAATGACTAGAAAACACGGTGTGATGGCTGGCATGCTGGAGAGGAGACAGTTCTAAGGTTGGAACCTTCTCAGCTGCACGTTCACTCACTGGGATGGATTCTGCCTGGCCAACAGTGCTTGTAGGCATCTTCTCCAGTGGTCTGTCAACACAACTGGTCATCTGACAGATCCTGTCAGACATGTTGTTGACCGACTCAGAAAGCACCTCCTCAGTGGCTGCTCGGATGACATTGGAAATTATATGGATGGCAACTTGCTCAATCTTCTCAACTTCCTCTTCGTCCAAGCGGATGCCTATCCTCTCTTTCTCCAAAGTGCCTTTCTGTCCACCTTCTCTGAACCTGTGGTGCTCCAACATACCACCAGCACTTAAACTGGACGTCTCTACTTCCGGGACCAATTCTGAGCTAGCAGGTTCTGCGTGCTGATTAGCGAGTATCCCAACGTCAGTGGTTCCCGCCTCAACAACAATGCCACCATTAATCTCCTCTGGTTTAGTAACTTCTCTTGGGGCTTCAAGAATGACTTCATGTGCCACATCCGAGCAGGTACTGGGCAAATTGCCGGCACTTACAGCAGCAACTTCAGGACACTGGCCTTCTTTTGAGCCATTCTGGACTGTTACCTCTTCACTCTTATCTTCTGATTTCTCCAAACAAGAAGATTCCAGAACTGCCTTCTTCAAACTTGCCAATGACACCTGGTCTGCAACTTCTGTGGACTCCAGCTTCTCCACAGCAGTAGCTTCATCCACACTGATGTTTGCTATTTGTGCAGCTATAGGGGAGGGCTCAAGTGCGTGGGATCCAAACATACCTTGACATACTTCCGTCCCTTCTAGTTTTTCACTGTCGTCCTGAAGTGCTTTCAATCTGACATCTGTTTCTGCAGAAACAGGCAGGTCTCCTTTTGAAGGATCCAAGCACCATGTCTGACGGCCTGAAGAAAGGGGTGCCTCCAGTTCTACCAAAGGCTCAAAGCTCAAATTCAACTGAGCAGGACAGTTGGCTTCCAGAGGCAACAAAAGTTCATTGTTTGACTGTGCGTCTTCTCTAGAGCAGGATTCCTCCTTGGGAGAGGCAAGTCTGTGCTCTTCCAAGCTGACCAGGTCTCCCCTCTCATGACTGCTGGCGCGCTCCTTTTTACGAGAAGAAAACCACCACCATCCAATGAGCGCCAGCACCCCAGGTATGGCAAACGGCAGTAAAGTGCGGAGGCGTAGCGCCATTTTTTCAGATGCTCAGCAACTGCACCTAGAGAGTACAGAGAGGGAAGAGAGTGTCAGATGGAGTTCAATTTTCTTCTCAGTTACACAATGCTTGAGCATGCTTAATTCTTTACAAAACACTGGGTACACTCCCCCTGGGGGAAAAAACAACATAAAAAAATTCTGACTTGATTCTTACCTCCCTCCCACCCATAAAAATCTCTTAGCTACATGAGAGCTGGCTGACCCCTATGTAAGCTTTGCAGTTATAGAGTTACCACGTGAAATAAAGGTTCCTATCTCTTTACTGGCTGTGTACAAGAGAGAATTTCAGCACCTGTTTCTTGATGTCTCTTTGCAGAACCAGACCCATCCAATAGGAATCCAGTCCCTTCCTTCACCTGGCAGCCATATTTGTAAAGCACAGGAATTCCACTGAAATGAAGGGTAGGGTGTTAAACAAAATAAGTAACTAGCTTAAATGCCCTTCCTCTGGCGGTCACCACCTTCAGAAGAAGGCATGGGAGAAGGATGAAAATGGAGGGTCATTTTCATATCAGCATCTAAGTTGTGGAACAAATACTTTCCCCAGAGACACTCAGCTCACATCTATTCTATCAACTTTTGGAGGCTGTCAAGGTTGTGATAGAGGACTGCAAGATTTGTTCATAGGGGTTTGCCCTTCTTTACCTCTGAGGTTGAGAGAGCACCAGGGCAAAAGCCAAGGGAATGGTTGGGGGAAAGCATGTGTGCCTCTCCCCCATTCACGTGCCTTTTGCCAGGGCAAAAGAGAGGGAATGGGGGGTGAAGCACGGGGGAGAGTTATTTGTGGTTCTTCCATTTTTTTGTGAGGGTTCTGCACCCCACACTCTTGCAAAAGTATAGGAGCCACTGTACATCACTTCATTATACGTTATGTACATGCGTAGTCTAATGTGTGGAGAAAGAGTAGCAGGCATCACAAAAAACCATTTTAAATTAAAATTGGATAAACTGAAAGAGAAATAGAAAGAAAAGGCTGAAGGGACACAAGAAACCAGTGCTCTGCTTACTCCACACGAACCAAAGTCAAAATTAAACTGGAGGAAAAACAACTCTCCTTGCAATTATTATGTCTCGCATTTTGTAAATGGTGTCCTGTACGTGCAATATCGTTAGTGGGTGAAGGAGACTCCTGAGTGGAGCTCAAGATCAATTTAAAGAGGTTTGCACTTCACACTGGTCACCAGGCTACTAACTAGTGCAAGAGCTCTCTCTGAGTTATAAAAAGACAAGGCATTCCTTTCCTTAACAGCAGAGAATCCACAAGCCCTGTGTTTGGAATTAAGGGGTAAACAGCTGTCCAGGGAGAGAACTGCTTGCTGTACAATATTCTCATACTTCATCCTGGCAGTGCACAGCATCCAAGCATCTCAGGGCATGAAGATTTACTCCTAGAGCTTGGAGGTAAATATTCAGGAATGCCAACTCCAAGGCCCATGTGAGGCAAAGTTCAGTCACTGTTAGGTCACAACAGAGGAGGGTTCACATGATCAAGAGGCCCCTTCCAGGAAAAAAATACTGTGGAGGACAGAAGTTCAGGCAAAAGACTGAAGACCTCTCCCCTGATCAGCTTGCTGTTCAAGATGCAGGGAGCAGAGTGGTGTTCCATCACTGAGTCTGAAGTGGGAATGCTCGCATACAGGTTTGGGATTATCGGCGATAATTAGGCCTAGAGGATTAGGCAAGGAAGTACAGCAGTCAGAAGGCCAAAAACCACATATTTTATTGATGGTAAGATGCAAATCATATGAACACACACACACACACACACACACACACACACACACACAACCCACAAGAATTTATTCCACCACTAATTTTGTTCTGCTGGTGTATTTAGGATTCACCAAGTAGGATCCAGGTTATTTTTCAAAATATGGCAGAATAAAGAATGATAGGTACTTATATTTTAAAACGTAAGGTAAAGGAGTGGGAACAGACCTTAAGCCACAAATCCGGTTTCTAAAATAGGCCAGTCTAAACCTCTTAACACTAAAAACTTCCTTGTACGTTTCAGATGATTTTCACAGACCCATGAGAACTAGTACCTTGTAAAACTGAAGAGCCTGTGGATTATCCACTGGGGCCAGAGCTTTAGGCCACTTCCACACTACATTGTTATAGTGCTATTATTACACTTTCAACCTCCAGTGGAATCCTGAGATTTGCAGTTTAGGGAGCAGCATTTAGAATTCTCAGCCAGAGGGCTCTTTGGCCTCAGGAAACAACAAATCCCTGGAATTTCACAGGAGGTTGAAAGTGGAATAATAGTGTTATAACAGTGTAGTGCGGAAATGGTCTTAAAAGCACAAAGCTGTTTTCTGCAAACTTGGAGAGTATGCAGTGAACACTTAAAAGTGATCTGCCGGTTAAAGAATACAGATAGCGTACACACTAGTAAAAGCTTTCTTTGGAAAAGTTGTCTTCCTTTGTGCTGTACTCTTTTTCCTTTACCTGCTGCTGAAAATCACTAAGAGCAAGGGAACTGTCCAACTTCTTGTTAACCCATCCTTATATGGCCAGAAATGTTAACTGACATAGTTTTTTTTTTAAGGGAGGACAAAGAACAGCCCTCCTTCCGATCTGGGAAGAAAAAAAAGGCAATGTTTACTGCAGCTAAAATACGCACACTCACTCAGCTGCAGGCAAGCCACCAAGTCACACACGCTGGTGTTGATTACCACTCTGGTATGGTTGAGATTCGAGGTCATTCCATAGACTCAAGATCCCACGGATGGCAAACTCAGAACACTCAATGGACAGGTGTTTTGCTGGCAGATATCTCCTGGGAGAAATGGGCAGGCTTTCACCAATCCAGTTTAACCCGCTGCATGCATAAACTGCTTTTTAAGGGGGAAAAAACCCCAAGATGAAACCAAGCACAACCTCTGGGAGACTGAAAGATGGATCTCGTGTGTAACGTTACTTCTCACTTTATAAGCATGGATGAGATTCGTAATCCATCCCCAAAAGAAGAGCGGGAAGCCTGTGGCCCTGCAAATGTTGCTGGGCTCCTACCAACAAAACAAAGAAACAGTATACAGTACAAAACAGTATTTGTTTATCAATACAGCCTGAACAAACTTACAAAAAAATCAACACAAAGCCCAAGCGAATTACCCTAAATAGGAGCAACCAAACAGCTGCAGCTTGTGAATGTACAGACACTCCTGCCACAGTTTTAGGGTTTAAAAGAGAGGGAGCGTTTCCTTTAAGGGTAGAATCTATACACTGACATGTAAATTTGTCCTAGCAGAAGACGGAAAGCTTGGGGTGCTACAGCCTTCTCTGTCCTGCCAATGAGGAAGGAGTGGTTTGTTCTTATCTATCAGTCACTGAAGGAGATGGAGCATGTCAAAACAAGTCTGGGTTATATAAAACATCTGCCATATGGCTTATAGAAAACAAATGTCATATGGAATATGGGGCAAGCTTGCTTTTGACTGCTTCAGAGACTAGGTTGTGGAGCAATGGGTTCAAACTACAGGAAAAGAAATTCCACCGAAACATCAGGAAGAACTTCCTGATGGTAAGAGCAGTTCAACAGTGGAATACGCTGCCTTGGAGTGTGGTGGAATCTCCCTCTTTTAGAAGTTTTTAAACAGAGGCCAAATGGCCATCTGTCCAGAGTGCTTTGACTGTGTATTCTTGCACGGTAGGGGGTTGGACTGGATGACCTTTGTGGTCTCTTCTAACTTCATGATTCCATCATCTGTACCTGCAGTAATTCATGCAAAAATTGTTATAGAATTACGGAAAGTTTCCACATCCCCTTTATTAATATTGGGTTGCATAAAGCATCTGTTTTTATCTCACTTTGTAGAAACCTATTTTGAACTACACAATTATTATTATTACACCCGCTCTAGTAGTATGGATCAGGCAGACCTGAAGAAGAGGCATGGAGGAGCATTTCCACATCATTACCTGCTCCATATTATACCAAGTTTATTAGAATTCCTGGTGGCTTATATACAAGTTTTTCTCTTTACTGATAAGTAAATAATACTCTATATTGCATGCAGAAAGCAAGTGCCTTCTGACACTCCACCGGCTGACGACTCGCTCTTTTGGTGCTTCCAAACTAAGGATGAGTTCCATTAATTCAACAGGAGTTCTGCTCTTTCATCCATTCTTCTTGCCTGTGGAGGTTCACTTGGGGCTGCTCGTGTGCACACGCTGCTTGCAAAGTGAGCTGAGAGGAGAGAAAAAAGGTGCCAAGCCAGCTGAGGCTTTCTGACAGTGCTCCAGTCCCTAACCTGACAAGTACGTGGGAAAAGCTTGTACCGTTTTGTTGGTTTTACCTCTGAAGTTAAGTTTCACTTACTTGTTCTTTTGGACTCAATTCCCCACCGGCCCCTGTTAGCATGGCTAATGGCTCAAACAGATGGGAACCACGGCCAGGGCTGTAGCTACAGGGGTGGCAAAATGAGACCATTGCCCTTCCACAATAATCCTATTCCCCCCAATACATTTTCCTTCCGCACCCAAATTTCTACCACTGCAGTAGCTTCAACTGAGCATTCAGAAATCCAGTTTAGGCATTCAAAGGAAAAGGCGCAGGCAAAGTAACCAAAGGGAATGTGAACACAGAAAATATCAGGCTTTTAGATGGGAACTATTTTCATTGTCTGATTCCATGCAATGCTAGAAATTTGGGGACCGAAGGAAAATTTCACTGCCATGACAGAGTTCTTATCTGGAGGGAGCAAAGCTCTTATTGTGGCTCCCCTCATAGCTACTCCCCTGCAGGCAGCCCAGCAACACCCGGGAGGGCCACAAACTCCCCAACCTGAGTTAGAGAATAGGATTATTTCATCCTACTTGGAAAAAGAAAGTTGTCCAAGAGTTAGGACGCTATTGAGTCCACGGGATCTGAGTGGTCAATGAGAGAATGCCAGAAGAATGTGTTTGTACTTCGTCAAGTGCCAAACCAATGGTGTAATACAAATAAATTAACTTTTTTTCCTCCCTGGGGTAAATTTCTTCATTCCGTTGTGGAGAAGACTGTGAACTTCCAGCCCATGTGGAGTGTTGCCAGGATAGGCATTTTTGGTGGTTGCTAATTTGGACAACACAAGAGGGACCCAGGACCCTAAGACACACCATTAGAAGTTCACAGGCTTCTCCCTTTAAGCACATAATCATATAATTGTGTAATAAAGCAGAATTAGAAAGGTGTGCAATACAGTGCCGGAGAACGCAGCCGCCCTGGCGAAGAGGCACAGTGGATGGGACTTGGTTGTGTTAAAAACTGAAGTCATGGGGGCTGGGGAATTTTTCCATGCTATAAATAGCTGAAGGACACATGAGCTGCCTTATAAGCCCACACAGAAGCTGCAGATTCCAGAAAAGATAAGTTAACTTGGAACACTAGTCTATATATAAAAAAATAAGTCTATCAATTCTCTTTTTAAGTCTACCACTCCTTTGTAACCACAAGAGCACAAAACAAGAGCTCAACAAATATCATGCAAGACAGGAGCAAGCCATCCAACACCTCCTTATAGCATTTGATTCACAACTGACTAATCACTTGCTTACCCTGGAACCCTAGAGGAAGTCCTAGTAAATTTAGCAGCTTTCTCGCAAACACTGTGGGGGTGGGAAGGAACATAGCACAGGCAGGAAGAAATCAGTGGATCTTACTTGAAGAAGGGGGTTACAAAGATAGCCCTCGTCCTACTCTTAAATGAATTTATTAACCATGCCTTTGAGCTCAGTGTGGGACACTCCAAAAACTGTGGTGGCTTAATTGTTTGTTTTAACAGAGGAAAAGGAGTCTCGTTCTCACTGCTCCAAAAGACTTCTAAGCAATACCTAATGAAGATTCAGAAACATGAGGGTGAAGAAGAAAAACTGAGCTTAGTAACATGAGTACTGTCGGGAATGCTTTGATAGCATATTCCTGCATGGCAGGGGATTAGACACAATGGCCCTTGTGGTCTCCTCCAACTCTCTGATTCTACGAGTACTGCCTTCTGCAAGGCCAGGCTATATGTCTATAGAGTTCAATCCTGTCTCCCCTGACTGGCAACAACTTTCCAAATCACCTCTTTTTCAGGTCAACTTCAACCTGATCCATCCAACTGGAGATACCGGGGATGGAACCTGGGACTTTCTTAATGCAAAGTTTCAGATTTGCTCTGACAGCCATGCTCCCCAAGTATCATAATTCCCAAGTTTGGGAAAGGTGTACAGTCGTGGCAATTAAATTTTGTTCCATCATATGAAGGAACAACCACATGCCAATTGAAATGTACAGATATTAGAAATTATCAAAAGCAAGCTATGTCTAAGAACTGCTGTGGTGTAGCAGTTTGAATGTTGGACTACAATTCTGCGAGACCAGGGTCCAAACCCCTGCTTTGCCACAGAAACCCACTGAGTAACACTGGGCTAGCCACTCTCATTTTCCCAGAAAGCAACAGCAAACCTACTTCAAAGAAATCTGGCCACAAAAGCATAAGTTGGAGTCACCTTAAATAAGCTATGTTTAGTGCTGCTGGACAGGAATTAACTATTCACACCCCCAGCTGCATTTCTAGCTTCTGTCATATAAAAACACATCCATACACTTTCAGGAATATCTTGTGTCATAAGGAATGGTGATAATAGGGTCTTCCATTATCGGTCTCCCCTCCACGTAAACACAGGGTTAATGATATGTTGGTTTTCAGCTGCATTTATTGGGGTCAGAATCGTGGAGGAGCAACAGAGAACACAAGAGACAGCTACCCAATGAAGAAGACTGGTAAGGGGGAAGCGTGACAGCTTTGAGATGCTTCCAAGTAAGAGGCACAGTGAGCGACAAAGGAGGACAAAGAGGCTAAGACTTTGGGACTGAGGCTGCCTGACTCACCTGAGGAAGCTTGGTCGGAAGCTGGGCCAAGGGGATCGAGTCTGCCAGCTTCCCATGACCATCCAAGACCCTAGACTCCATCTGTATCATGAGCGTAATGGGTTTATGTTCTTTTAACTTCAGCTCAGTGTGACCTAGGCAGTTTGTAACTACTCTTAAGTAGTGCCTAAAGGAAGGTGCCGTCATGCATAAGACAACCTTTCGCTAATGTTGGCTGCTTGCTTAGAATAAAAGCTTTCCTTTAAACATCTCTTCCACACTTTCTTCATGTGCCTTTGCTCAGTGGGTGTGCACTTACGCATACAGGGGTCTCAAAGTCTCTGCAGAGCCAGAAGTGGAGAAAATGCAAGTTGAGTCCCTCAGAAACTTCTCACTGAGTCATGGGGGTTAAATCAGTGGCTGGTGGCACTTAGACGATCTCAGGGTTCCCCTCTCCTTCTCAAAAGCAAAAAGCACGGCTATTACAAGGACTGAGAACATCTATTAGAAAAAAAGGGCTTTCCCAGAAGCTTAATTCTAAATCCGACATTAAGCCTCGCACTTCTGTGGAACTGTCACACACAAACCCATATAGTCCTGCCCATGTTTTATACAGAAAACTTTGCCCCAAGAATTTCATGGGACACCACAACAGAGCCAGAAGGTGACCTGTCATTATTGCCATTTTACGAGACCCTTCCATCCAGTCTGCCTAAAGCTATCTAGAGAGGTTGTTAAAAGGAACTGGAATCCAGGATTTCTTATTTGGACTACCCAAATCCCCCCAATCAGCATGGCCACCGGCCAGGCATTCCCGAATCTGTAATTGAAAAAAACCCTCCTGGCTCCGTTGGACAGCATGCTATACAAACAGAGACTGTGCAGTACGAAACATTATCTGGGGTCTAAACTGTGCTTCCATGTACTTTGTCCCAAATTATACAAATAAAGCACTCTAGCACTAAAAGCAAACAAAGCAGAAGCAAGCACTTGAGATGAGGCCAAGACAGTAAGTCTGAAAGCTTGGTGTTCTACTTACTGTAAAAAAACCAACATGGCTTTTCCTCTAGTAGTAAAAAGAGAGCTCTGTTTGCTTTCAAATACTGGGGTGGGGTGAGCTGTGCTGTGCTGTGATTGTTGTATACCTTCAAATCATTTCTGACTCATGGCGACCCTAAGGTGAAACTATCACGGGGCTTTCTGGGGCTGAGAATGCAAGATGCGCCCAAGGTCACCCAGGGGATTTCCATGGCCGAGTGGAGAATCAAATCCCGGTCTCAGGGTCATGGTCTAACACTCAAACCACTACATTATACTGGATCTTGGTGGAACACATGACTTTTTTTAACAAGACCATTTAAACACAAAGTTGATTGATACTGTTCATTGCTGTGGGACTTCAAACTGTTTCTGACGTATGCTGACTCTAAGACAAAGCTGTTACAGGGTTTTCTTGGCAAGAGGTATTTAGAGGATTATAGAATCATCAAGTTGGAAGGGCCTCCACGTTTGAGTGCAATCCCACACTCAATGCAGGAAACCCAGCTAGAGAATCCAGGTCTGCCTCTGTTTCCTCTGAGGCTGAGACAGTGGGACTTGCCAAATGTCACCCAGCATGTTTCCACAGCCAAGCAGGCATTCAAACCATGGTCTTCCAGAGTTCAACTCTGAAACCACTATACCATACTAATGGTAGAAAAAGTAAAACATGATGGTAGAAAAAGTAAATCACCCTCATCTTCCCTTGTGTGACAAGTTGGGCCCAGCAAGGCCTTGCATTGCATGTTTTTATATCTCACTGTCCCAGGGCATAAGGAGGACGCATTTAACAAACAGAACAGCAGAGTGCTCTCCAACTGTTTGGAAACTAAATGGTTTGCAATTTTACCTTTTCAAGCTACAGCTCCCAGAATCTCATACTCAGCGTGAACTGCAGGATTCTGTAGCCTCAAAATAATATTTCCAAAGCTCTGACAACTGCCCGAGTGGTGTGGAGTAATGCAAGGTGCATCCAAAAGCATGTGAAGGAGACCAGCATGCCCATCTGTCATTGTATAGCACAGTGGTTCTCAACCTGTGGGTCCCCAGATGTTCATGGACTTCAGCTCCCAGAAGCCCCAGCCACTATGGTCAATGCTCAGGGCTTCTGGGAGCTGAAGTCCATGAACATCTGGGGACCCACAGGTTGAGAACCACTGGTATAGCACATACATAGTTATAAATATTCTGATGGCTTTGATCTTGGAAGCTAAGCAGGGTCAGCCCTGATTAGTATTGGATGGGAAACCATCAATGAATACCAGGTGTTTTAGGCTAAATTTCAGAGGAAGGCAAATGGCAAGCCACCTCTGAGTATTCCTTGCCTAAGAAAACCCTGTGGAATTCACGAGGTCGCTGTAACTCAACAGGTGAATCAAAGGCACATGCATATATACATACAGCATCTAAACGAGCCACAAACAATTTGTAAAGAGAGAAGACAGCTAAAATACCACGAATTATGCATAAAGCCCTTCAAGGGAACAGTGAAGTTATCACCAACTGAAGAGCAGCATTCTTTGGATGGTGGAACGGAGGTCATCCCTATCTATATTTCTCCATGGATTGAAGTCTCCTTCCTCCTCAGTGTCCTACTGGTGGGAGCACTTTGACTATGTGAGGATGTGAGAAAGCATATTTGCTCTTGTAATGCTCACGCTGTGATATGCCCTCTTCTTAAAGGCCTCATTCTGGCTCCAAATTTAGAACATGGCATTTTATCAAATCCTTTGGGGCTTAATTTTATCCAGCCTGATCTTGGAAGCTAAGCAGGGTCAACTCTGGTTAGTACTTGGACAGGACACCACCAACAAATACCAGGTGCTGTAGGCTATGGCCATTTCTGCACCACACTGTTATAGTGCTATTACTGTACTTTCATCATCCTATGGAATTGTGGGATTTGCAGTTTAGGGAGAGGCATTTAGAATTCTTGGCCAGAGAGCTCTTTGGCCTCAGTAAACTACAAACCCCAGAATTCCACAGGATGTTGAAAGCGGAACAATAGCACTATAACAGTGTAGTGTGGAAATGGCCTATATTTCAGAGAAAGGAACTGGCAAAACCATCTCTGAGCATTCCTTGCCTAAGAAAACCCTATCAAACTCATGGGGTCACCCTAAGCTGACAGACAACCTGAAGGTGAGGAGGCACGCACAAACATGTACATAGTTTTAAACTCTTCTGTTAAACAAAGAGTACCACTTTTTAACAGGTTTTAATTATTATTTAAAATTTAAATTATTTTAAGTTGATCTTATTTGTCTGCTGCTTTGAGATCTTTGATACAGGACCGGCTATAGAAATATTTTAATAAGTAAAATAAAATATATATTTGTGCCGCTACCTCCACATCTGAGACTGGTAGGGAGTTGATTCCTCCTGGAGTACAAAGCAGCCCTCTGATGCAGTTAGTTCCTACGTCACTGGTCAGATTAAAAACCCGAGGCCTGCAAAATAAGGTGTGTGCGTGTTAAACCATTTGTTTATATGACTCCTCAGACTTTGCCTGCCCTCCTGGCTCATGGTGGAGGCTACTTGCATACTGAAGGAGAGTTATATGTTTGTCCAGAACAGAACTGGTGAACATCTGGCCTTACAGATGTTGGACTCCAACTCCCATCAGCCCCAACCAGCTTGGACTACAGTGAAATTATGATGGGACTAGCATACAGCATTTGTTCACACCCTCTGGTCGTGACACCAGACTACAGTTACTGTAAGGCTCAAGTCAATATAGGGCTGACTCTATCCTTCCTTATCTCTGCGTGGTATCAAGGAAAGCCTCAAACCAGCTCAAAACCCTCAAAATAGGGAAAGGCAGGTCTTCCTCAGCCCACACTAGGACATCTTGCTGCTTCCTAGGACCTTTCAAGGTTGCCACACGGTCCAGGAATCCAAGATTTTAATTCCACCCCTCCTGAGAACTCAAGGAAGGGCACACGGTGGTTCTTTTGACCCAACCACAACCACCCTGTTAAGAAGACACCAGACAAAAGAGACAGTCAAAAACTAGATCAAGTGGCTTCGATTACTATACAACCATGTTTGATATAAAGGACTGGGCAGGATCCAAGGAGGCGATACTCCAGGAAAAGGGGTTAGAAGAGGTCAACTGGCAAAGTGTTGCTTCAGGAGCTGAGCCGGGGTTATTGGGAAGCAGTCCAAGATTCCAACAGAGATTGCAAACACCCCTTACAAAGCACAGAGATGTGGGGAAGGGATTTACTGAAAAAAACAGGGCATGCCCAGAGCCTGCAAATGTTACTTTTCAGGACTTCAGCTCCAGAATCCTAAAGCCAGCACCTCCAGCAGTTATTCTGAATGGGACACCTCTAGTCCAAAATACCAGTAACAACAACAGCAGCAGCAGCATTTCCAATCTCTGGGCACAGCTACACTATCCAAAAGGAGATCACTAATTTCATTCTGAAAGCCATTGCCACCAGTTGCCGAAGAACAACTGGGAGGAGATGTATGCCTGCCTGATGGAACTGATTGAAAGGAAATTAAAATAAAAAAGAAGGAAATTGTTTGAGGGCCTTCCCAATACATTTTGTGGTCTAAAAGTGAAGCAGAAAATGCCACCCGACCTACCCAAGTCAAAAGTCTGCAACACCCAAAACCAGGAGCCAAAAAGCATTTTTCCCCAACTCCGAACGTAAAAATGCAGCAAAGTAAATCACCAATAATCACCTACTCCTTTCATGACACCTCAAATCTCCTGTTTGAGAAATCAGCTTTACTTCTGCCCAATGGTAGGACTGGCCTGTTTCCTCATTTAACACACAATGAATGGGATCCACCACTACAGCAATGACAACTGGCTCAGAAAGCTTTAATCAGACATGATGCAGCAGGCAGGCCCATTAAAATGTTTCTAATATATACCAATGTTTTCAAGTCCCACCATGTGGCAAGGTATGCACTGGCCAGTATTTACCAAACCAGTGTGCCATGCTCAGAAATACCCTTGCTGCAGAACTAGTTGAAATTTCCCTCACTAGGAGCAGACGAAGATTTCACTGCTGATCTGTGAGCAACCCCACATCCGACTATTTAAGCCATCTAACAAATTCTACCAGATGACTAAACAAAGGTAAATAAAATGTGAAAACTGATACTTAATACTGCTGTTTTGTTAAACCACGCCAAAAAACAGTTTACAGTAACAAGACTAAGATCAGTTTAATGGATAGAAACACAACACTATAAGCTGAGAACCCACTGGGTGATGATCTTAGGCAGGTCACACTCTCTCAGCCCCAGGGGGAGGAAAAGGTAACCCCTGCCCCCAAATCTTGCCAAGAAAATCCCATGATGGGGTTGCCTTAGAACCTGTGTAAGTTGGAAAAAATAACTTGAAGACACACAAGAACAAAGTGGGTAGAAAACTCTAGAAGCCAAATACAATCACAGCTAAACAACTAACAAAACAATAGCACGGGCGGGAGGGAATCAGACGACACTTCTTTGTGTGAACACCAATAAGCCAGAAAATAGAAAAGGCAATGGCCCAGGGGCAAAACATTGGTTCCACATGCAGGAGGCACCAGATTCAATTCTGAGCATCACTAGATAGATCTGGGAAAGGCCCACCGAAAAGCTGAAGGAAGCCCAGCCAGTTACTGTAAACCAGTTAGTCTCCCGACTGGTCTTCTCCAAAATTGCCAACATACTGTACGTGTGGTTATTGCATCACACAAAATGGCTGCTCACACCTAGCTTCCCCATGTCATCCCCTTGAGCCCTTTGAGCAAAATGTTTACGTCTCTGCAAGGGTTGAGGGGGAAATTTGAAGGCAGACACGTGTTTTCCTACAAAACGCAAGTGGCAGCTTGCAGATCTTCTGGAAACACTCACAAGTCTAGACACAGCCACTAATTTTGCTGCCCTTCCCATGAGATTGGGGGCGGAGAGGGGTAGAGAAAGAACCGTGTCTTCACTTGCCCAAGAGTTCTCTTAACAGAAATTAAACCAATAAAATACTAGAGAAGGGGGAAAAGGGTTTTGTACCTGTCTGCATCCACACAGTTTTGCAACTTCTTAAGGACTAACTGGTTTGCTGAAGGAGTAACTTTGGATCAAAGTGATATGCAGCTGCCACACCATCTTTCTAGTACATCCAAGACAGCAACTTTGCTGGGCTGTGTCTGCATGTGCCTTTAAGTCACTTGCTGACTTATGGTGACCCCATGAACTTCATAGGGCTTTCTCAGGCAAGGAACACACCGTAGTCTTGCCAGTTCCTTTCTATGAAATAAAGCCTACAGCACCTAGGATTTGTTGGTGGTCTCCCATCCAGGTACTAAGCAGGCTGACCCTGCTTAGCCTCCAAGATCAGACAGGACTTGGTGCCTATGAGTCACCAATTTCTCACATGCTGAACTGCACTAAAACTGAGAGATGCCACCTGTCCTGGTGCCCATCAGACATGCTCCATACAGTGGTCAGGAACCATGCCCAGCACAGCTAACAAAGCTGTTACTGTGTCTGCCAGGGATGCTGGGAGATGGAGGCCAAAAATTCTGGAGGGTATCAGTGCTGAGGGGCTGATAAACCAAACTTTCATTAGCCTGAAGACAGGTCATCCCTACGAATGGTCGGCGTCCTGTAAAGTTTTGAACAGAATTCTTTTGCAGTCCAAAAGCTCTGACTTGCATTTTGACTAGACTTGAGAAAAATCAGTATTATGTAAGAACTTCAGAAATTCTCTCAAAATGATTGAAATGAACTACCTGATTAGAAGTGGGAGCACACAGACTTAAAAACAGACTTACGCACACCAGGGCTGTGGAGTCAGTATGTCAAAACTTTGACTCTGACTCTTCTGTTTTTCTATTGCCTGATTCTTTTGCAAATAGCAAATGTATCCTAATTAGTAATAACAAATTAACTGCAGTAACATGGTAGAACAAAACATTTCATCACCATTGCATGAAATCACCAGGCTACTCAGATTGAAAGTAAAAAATATTTATTTAAAATTTCTGAACAAGAAAACTCCCCTAAATTCTTATGAAAATAAATGCACAACAAGCTAGGTACGTAATGTTAAAAAAGTTTTTATTTAGAAGCTGGATTCTGATTTGAGGACATCAACTTCAGCTCCCTCCAGAACCACTTCCGACTCCAGATTCTGGGCCTTTCCGCACTACACTGTTATAGTGCTATCATTCCACTTTCAACATCCTATGGAATTCTGGGGCTTGTAGTTTACTGAGGCCAAAGAGCTGGCTGAGGATTCTAAATTGCAAAGCCCAGAATTCCACAGGATGCTGAAAGTGGAATAATAGCACTGTAACAGTGTAGTGCGGAAAGGTCCTCTGACTCTACAGTCCTAAAGCAAGAGTACCTTGGAATAAGCCTCAGACATACATTCTGCTGCCTGCAGAGTAACTGTACACAGGATCACAATGTCACTGTGGTTTAATGTCATCCTCCAATAAACTCATAGCTTTACTGCTATTCTTTACTGAAATAGTTCACTGAAAATACTCTTCACTGAAATACTCATACGTATTTTAAGATATAACAGCTTAACACCTTACGCTTAGATGTTAAAATGCTAATTTTAGCATGCCTAAAGAGTTGTGTACATCACGGCACAGGTTTCCTAGAGAGACACAGGTGGGGGGAAAACTTCTTACATTTAATTTTAGCTTTTAAGGTTGCGTTCATTCTACATATCCAGTTTGATTTGCACTGTACCAATTCCACGTTACTCATTTGTTCAAATCATGCTTCTCATACTCCACGTTACTCATGTACGAAACCACGTTCTACCTTCTGAAAACATGCATTTCTAGAGCTGTTCAAATCTGAGGTGGAACAAATATTCCACCCAGGAGTCACCAAGTGCCCTCACCTTGCTTTGCCTCAGAACAAGTGCTCGGCTGTTAGGTAACCAGTCAAAGATCACTCTTGCCTCTGAGTTTTTCCTGGTAAGAAGCATGGTTTCAAAAAGTTCCTTTAGGGGGTTTAACACTCAGAATCCCCCACCTAGTGACTGTGCTAAACTGGAGGATTCCAGGTCTTGTTACCTCAAAAAAACACTTTTCTGAAGTCTGGTAAGAAACATGCACACCTGTGAGCCACACTCCTTACTGCTAAAGAAAGAAGGCAGTTTCTCTAATGTAAGGTTAATAAATAACCATTTTTAGTACTTTCAGGAAGATAACGGCTCACTCAAAGCAACTGGGACTTCTAAGGCAGGAAACAGAGACTTCAGAAAAAGGTGAAACCTTCCTACATGTTTCAGGGGCACACCCAGAACACAAAACATGTGCGCCTCCTCCCCAAATCAACATCACTTCATTTCCTGCACATCCCACTATCCGAAGAGAGGGGATTGTTCCACAGTACTTCAATCCCCCATCCAGGCTCACCCTCCCAATGTTGGAGGGCTTAGGAAGAAGGCGACAGGATCCAACAGATCCCAAATCTGGGGAAAAACAAAACACAAGGTCACAGGGGGGTACCAACATCTACATGTCTTAAATAAAGACAACACTCACATTCGCTGCAGAAGCTCTTTGCTGTATGAGACAACATGACTCACAAGAAAAAGACAAAAGGGCTTGATAAAGTAGGAGGTGTTAGCAAAAGAGGAAGCGTGCATTACGGCTGGGAAGGCCCAATGAAGAAAGTCACAGAGCTGAGTTCGCAGGAGCAGAGGCAGGCTGGCTGATGACGGGGGGGGGCTCTAGTTCATTGGACCACCATAAGCTGAAGCCAACTTGACAGCCGTTAATAACAACCCTTGCCACTGGCTGGTGCAGCAGTAAAACTGATATTGACAAACCAGCAGCCATTTTATTCCAAGCTTTAGGGCAGGAGGGTCAAACTCAATTTCATCTCGGCCACATCAGCATTACGGCTGCACCCAAAGGGCCAGCTGTATCTGTAAAACTACTCTGTTATCATATTAAATAACTGCCTCTGCATTCGATTATTCCTAGTTTTTCAATTGCCTTCCCTCTGCATCAGCTTTTTCTTCTTGGACATTTTGGGGCTATTTGATCGTAGTTTATGGTCCCTATACCTCTGTAACGTGACACAGAATTGGTCAGTATATCCAAAGTGTGCTCTGACAGCTTGACTTGGACTGAGGAGCAGTCGGAAGTAGAAGTAGATCATGAGCGCTGGCTGCTGGGCCCCCCTTCAGAATACCAGCAGCTGGGGGTCTGCAATGTAGGGATCGGGCTCACCAGGAAGGGGAGTGCCGCATCTACAGGAGAGGTGTGAGGGACACATGAAATGGCCTGGCGGGCCGGATTCAGCCGATGGGCCTTGTGTTTGACACATGTGCTTTAGGGCAACACTCTCCAACCCATTGAATATGCTGGGACTATTTTATTTATTTATTTATGCTCTCCTAACTACTGAACAGGATGCCAGTCAACATGTCTACATATTACCTTTAGCTATTTTTTTTAAAAAAACTAGAGTACCTTACTAGTTGCACCAAAAAAAGAAAAAACCCTAGAAACTTCACTAATGTGGGTACCACTCTATACACTATTTTTGAAAATGTAATTCCATCATGCCCATGTCAGCAAAAAAACAAAAGCAGGTGCTCATTAGCTGTGTTACTTTAACCCATGGCTCACTATCACTAAAACTATGTAAGCCACCGCACTGCTTACAAAAGCCACACCTCACACACAATACTGCTTCAGGCCAGTCAAAGATGACAATGGCTTAATTTCACCCATTACAACAAGCAATTAAAAACGAGCAAGTACAGCAACTTCTCATACCCAACAAGCCTTGAGTCTCTTCCTGGAAGAAAAGCAGTTTATAAATAAAACAAATGCAAAACTTCAGTAAGTGAAGACATGTGTAACTTTTCCTGTTATAGTGAACTCTGAGCAGAGCCCACAGAGATCTGTGTTCTCTGAAAGCTTGCATAGTTCTATTCTATCCTCACAGAAGTAATTCTGGTTAAAAAAAAAGAAAAAGAAAAAAAACACTTGCCAATTCTCCAGAAAAAGTGTTTACTAAAAAAAAGTCAGCTAGTTTTGGTGGCATAGAACTTAGACCAAAAAGTTGAGCCTCAAATTGGTTATGAACATGAGAGATGTCAACTTCTCACTTCTTGCTGCTGTTGCATGCTTTCAAGTAAACTTTGACTTACGTCAAACCCATTTTATGATTTTCTTGGCAAGATTTCTTCAGACGAAATTTGCCAGTGCCTTCCTCTAATGCTGAGAGTGTGACTTGCCCAAGCTCATCCACTGGGTTTCCACGGCTGAGTGAGAATCTGAACCCAGAGTTCAACATTCACACCACTATGTCATGCTGGCTTTCATTAACCCCTCAAAACCTCTCTTTTGCTATTAAGACTGGGACCAAAGGAAAGCCATGGAAATGGCATCAACAGCAGTGTTGTTGCTGTTTCCCTTCAAGTCGTTTCTGACTTATGGTAACCTTAAGGCAAACCCATCACAAGTTTTCTGGGGCTGAGAGTATGTGATGCACTCAAAGTAACCCCCAGCTGGTTTCCATGGCCAAGTGGGGAATCAAACCCTGGTCTCTAGGGTTGTAGTTTAACGCTCAAACCACTACTCTATGCTGGCTGTCAACCTATTTTAAAGATTCCTGCCTCAGCTTTCGATCACAAATCTGTTTACAACAGAATTAGTATAACGCATTTGTTTCTCAGTGATGGGACAAATGAAACTGACATATGGGGCAGGAAAAGAAATATCATAAGTTTATATTGGATACTCTGGCATTCTGAATGGTACTGTTGCTCAGACCCTGCAAGAATGAAATCCCTTACTATGCATAACATACAAAAGCACACTCAAGAAAACTCAGTGCACCATACAGCAATTGTGTGCCTTCAAGTCATTTCCAACTTAGGAATTTGATTATTCACAGATTTGCTGTCCCTTCTGCTGCCTCCCTGCTGCCTTTTTAATAGGAAGACTCATGAGACTGAGAAACTGCAAACATGGCTTGTAGGTCCCTCTTAAAAATGTTACAGGGTAGCAGTGGAGGTGTCCATAAGCCCCCCTAGCCCCCACTTCTGCCTTGTGAAGGAACCCTAAGAACTCAAAGGAATCCACGGTGGGTTGAATACTTTTATGGTGGGATCATACTTTTGTGTGTGTTAAATATGGTTTGGGAGAGCCTAGAGTTATTCATGGTTTTTTCACTTTCATGGGGGTCCTGTGCCCCTAACCCTAGCGAATGTGGAGAGATAACTGTATTACCTTTATAGCTCACCTTTCTTCCCAAAGTGGTATATATGCCTCTCTTCTTACACATTTTATCCTCAGAACCACCCTGTGATGTAGTCAGATTGAATTGCTTCCAGAGCACTTTATCACCACTGGAATCACAGTTGCCTTCTTTTCCCAAAGACAATGAATCTCAGTTTCTCAATATTTCAAAATCTTTTCCCTTGCTTTGTTTTTGGATCTGGTGTTCCTGGGACTGCAATACAACAACTATTTATTTGTATATAGACTTTCCTTAGTTTGGGACTCAAGACAGCTTACAAAAGTTAAAACAAATGCAGCCAAATTCAAACACAAAGAGAAATTTTTCAAAACAATACAACTCTCTCGGGAACAGTATTTGTTGCCTGTGCTGCTAAGAACTGGAGGGCTAAAACTCAATCTAGATTTTCCCATCTTGCGGCCGCAAGTATCTCAGTCTGGCAGGTAAAAGGAGAACAGGTAAGGAGAATAGGAGAACTGGTAGGTAAAAGGAGAACACCTGAACCATGCCAAGAAAGGAGGGCAGCAAATGGCTGAACAGCAAATGACTCCACATAACATATAAAAGGCTTTGCCTTGATCACAGACAGCCCAGCCCCAACCCTATTTTAGGATACCGTTGGAGGCAGAAACCTAACTACCTTCTTTTCTTCCAGCAATGACCTTGAACAAAGTGGGCTACCGGGCCTTCAACAGTCAATCCCCATCACAGCTGATGAGGAAGAAAAGCCTGAAAACAGCAGTGGGAAGATGATACCAACGGCAAGAGAAGCATCAGCAACCGCTCAGAGAGGTTGATGTATCCTCTATGGAGACCAGAAGCTCGGTAGGACAGTTAAACCGCCTCTGACCTTTCTGATTCTGGAATTCGGTTTAGTGGTAGAACTTCCAAGAGAAGAAAAGCAAGTCAGCTGTCACAAGGTGGGAGTCAGAGTGGTGTAGTGGTCTGAGCATTGGTCCACGGCCCTGGAGAAAAGGCTTCGATTTTTGCTTTGCATGGAAACCCACAGGGTGACCTTGGCAGCATCACAAATTCTGAGCCCCAGAAAACTCTATGATAGTTCCAACTTATGGCGACTCTAAGACAAACCTCAGTTAAAGACACACAAAAACAACATCACAAGGAATTTTGATTTCTCTTTTCAGCGTGTCAGGGATGTTCCTTTTTGTCACTGGCAACCCACTCCTTTGGTGGGTTAGGTTTTTCTTTTTTAAATGTGCGGAAGCAGGAATGCTAGTGTGCTATCTCCAAATGGGAGTTTAAGGGACCATGAGGAGGAACTTATTCATATTGTCAAACATTTTGAAAAAAGAAAATGATGCTTTTCACTACAGCAGCCATGGGTCCTTCCACACGACACCACTATAGTATTTATTTTATTGATATCCTTTCTCCTTATTCAGGATCAAAGACAGACAACAAACAAGGTCGAGGTTTAAAATTTATTCATATGAAGGTTAAAAACAACTAAATGATAATTCAGTTAAAACATAAGGTTAAAGCAATATAACACATTTAAAATACAGTAAAAAAAGATAAAAACAGACAAAAACACCACTCCATTAACAGCTCCTTTTGTTACACAAAACCTAGGAGCCATGGGTGTGCCTGAAGGACAAGGTCTCTCTCTGCCTGGAACCCCATAACCTGGGAGCAGCCACTAAGCCTGTATTTCTCCCGTGCCCCCACCAAACATAAGTTATAGCAGTCACTTAACTGCCATGACTTCCTATGGAACTGTGGGTTTTGCGGTTTGCACTGGAGCTGAGAATCCTAAGTGCATCTTGATAGCACTATAACTGTGTAGTGTGAACTACATGTCAGCCTGACAAAGCAAAAATTATGCTGGCAGGGGACAATGGGAGCTGCAGTCCAACACATGCAGAGAACTGAGAGGAGGAGAAATGTGTTTCCACTGCAGCACCAATACTAACTTTTAGACAGGGAGAGGTGTGGGTATACAATATTCAGCTTCAATGCTCATTCTATGTAAGCCTGAACAAAGAATACAATTCTAACATGCAAACCCAAGAATGGAGTCACATAGTATGGTGGCCATAGGATTTAGCTCACCTCAATATTTTCATCTTCAAGCAAGTTTATAGTTCTTGTTGTTCCAAATATAGGTGTTGAGGTGAAAAGGCAAAAACAACCACCTCAGCCTGTAGCGGCACTGCCAAATAAGATTCCCACTGCTTGTGGTATGGTGCACATTACATACTATACATTTCTCACCTGCAAATATACCCACTGAGCAAAGTCTGGGGCTCAGCACCTGTAAGTTCCTCACCCCAGTCAGAAAGAAAACTCAGGACTAGAACATGAAAGGGGGCAGGGAGTCATAAGTTCTCCAGACCATAAAATCCAGCTTCTCTGGACACAAGGATTTAATCTGCACGCAGATAATGCACTGGCTTGCATGCATAACCACATGTTAAAGAGCCAGCCAAAAATTCAAACGTACACACTATAGTATTTTAAAAACAAAGCTTTCCACTTCTCTCTAGCGCTTAGACTGTTTTTGGCCCACAGAATATTTGCAAACCAGGCAAAATGCACGCCTCGCAAATGCTCCCACTGTGTTTCAGAATATCCAACTGGTTTTTATTTGTCCACAGCCTTCTTCCAAAAAGAAGGAGGAGCTCCTTTGCTTGCCAAATTGCTGGCCTGCCAAAGCCAGCCCAGACGACACAGGAAGAGGCTAAGAAGAAGGACCGCCTAGCTAGAGGATCAACTTCTTTGGAGACAAGTTCCACAGAATCTAGCCCAAGGTCACTGGTTCCCAGCTGTAGGGTGAACCAAGGTCGCTTAACTCTAAAGAAACTTTGGTTCACTCTAAAATATTTACCCTGGCTACAAAAGAGAGATAAGTCATACACTAGCCAAGTAAAACAGGTCAGGAGTATGGCTTGGCTTCCCAGGGCAAGGAAAAGCTTTCTATTTTTCTCTGAAATCTAGCATACAGCACTTGGCATTTGTTGGTGGTCTCCCATTCAAGTACTAATCACGGCTGACCCTGCCTAGTTTCCAACTGCTTTTGCCATTTGTCCACTAGGCTGTTATAGTGCTATTACTCCACTTTCAACACCCTATGGAATCCTGGGGTCTGCAGTTTAGGGAGGGGCCTTTGAGGCAAACCCCAGGATTCCATTGCATGTTGAAAGTGGAATAATAGCTCTATAACAGCCTGGTGTGAAAATGGTCCTTGTTTTAGGCATTTGTTCTGCTACCATACAAAGCAGAATGCTGGATATTTGGTGTGACCCAAGGTGTTACTCAGTCTTTAACACAGTGGCGCACTAAGTGTGCTATCAGCAAGCTCCATATTCCCCTGATATCTCTGGGGTGATTGCAGAGTGATGGGACTTGTGGCCTAACAGTTGGGGAGGCTTGAAGACTGAGCTTGCTGGGACAACTAGTGACCTGTCAGTGCAAGCCTGAATTATACAGAAATAAGAGTCTGTACACTGGGTTAACCTTCGCTCTGTCAGTTTGTTTTACTGACTGGAATTCCCCCAAAGCCAAGACCCACAATTTTAAAGTAAGCCTTGGAATCTGGCAAGTTAGCCCAAGTGAAGCCATACCAGTTTTTCCTACAGTTCCCGTTCAAATTCCCTTGCTCACATAATATGAGGTGAGCCATCTTCCAAGGTTGTCTGTAATCGTTCAAGTAATGTTGTAAGGAGCTCCATAAATGAGATGCAAAAAAAAATAGAGAAAGCTCACCATGGGTTGGCTTCAACTCTACAGCAAGGGGGGAGTTATAGTTCAAATCAACTCGTCTAAAAGGCAGTGATGGAAAAGAGTCCCGCGGATACCACAGACTGCTAAAAAGACAAAAAAATGGCTCTGAAAGCAAAATACTCCTGAACCTTCCCCAGAAGTGATGATGATTAAATTGAAGCTGTTGTATTTTGGACATGAGATGACATGACTCACTGGAAAAGACAACAATACGAGTGAAAGTGGTAGGAAAAGAGGGAGACTGCACAACGGGTGGATTGATTCGATAAGGAAGCTACATTTGTCCCAGATTCGCAAGATCCAAGCATGGCCATTGACAACAGGAAGACTACGAGACAGCATTCTCATTCATAGGCTTGCTGTAAGTTGGAGTCAACTTGACAGCAAGGAACAAAATCAGATTTGCCACGTGGAGAGAAGCAACCGAAAGCGGGGCTTTGAAATCCACCCAAACACAGCCGTTCTCCTTCCGGAGCCCAAGCATTATTGGAGAGGGCACCGATATACACGCTTGTAAAAGCCACGCTCAACCACGCAGGAGCTTGCTTGCTTGCTTGCTTCCTTCCCTCCTCCACTCCCTGCTTGGTCATGCCCTTGCTCCAGCTGCAAGATGAAGGAAACACATGGTGGAGCCAAGCAGGGAAGCTCTGACTCCTGTCTCCGGGAAAGAGAGTGGGTGAGGCGGGAGTGAATGACATTTCTCAAGTTACCATTCAACACTGGTCCTCCTCCTCCAGAGAGAGAAAGTACAGAAAGAGACAGACAGACACACACACACAGTGAGGGTGACCTCCAGGCCCGGGAGCTGGGAGTTGTATCTAATCCCTCTTCAAAAGGGGAGCTGCTGTGCCAGCCAGCTAACCAGGCCTTGCTCAAGGATCCCAGATCAGCACTAGAGAGTTTCCATAGAGAAAGCAAATAAAAGTAGTGTGTGATCTTGCACCGCCTCAAAAGTTTTAGAAGCCTGAGAAATTAAAGTTGGCCACCCACCTCTGACAGCACAATTGCCAACACACCACCCTCTGGGGCTCAGGAGAATCCAGTCCAGCCCGACAGCTCAAGAAATCATGAAAACTTTGCGGCTTGTTTGCAAGAAACCCTTGCCTTCCCCTCTGGCTATCGTTACTATTATTACAGAACTGTATTTATCTTTCTGCCTCCAAGAGGGCCCCTGCAGCGGTTTGCAGAAAAAAACAAATCAAGACACATTCTTCACAAAACGATTTTAGCACTGACTGACTGATTCAGGAAATGTCCCTCTAAAGGCACACCGGAAACACCCCGGCTGCAAGTAAAACCAGAGCGGATCATTTCACCTTTGGGTGGGGGTGAGAGTCAAGAGCAGATTTTCTGATCTGTGTTAAACCACTGAGAAGTCAGATTTAGAAGGGTGGGGCAATTACTCTAGAGGAATTTGTCACACTCCATGTGGCTCACACAAACGCTAACAACAGACATACTCAAACTATGTGTGATGCTTCTAATTCTTTTTTTTTCCTTGTTTGAGGAAGGCCAGTTTGCAAGACAAGTTTTATATTCAAAGGAGAGACTGCTACTTCAAGTAAATTATTAATTTTCCAGGCATTCCTTCTTTTGACATCAGAGTAGGAGATGGTGAACTTCATCTCTGAAAATTTAACAAATGTCCACTATCACAACCTCGTTTGTCCCTCTCAAGTCCCACAAAGCAACACCTGAAACAACTCTTACAACAATCACCACCCCCTCAAATTCAGTAGCATTCGCATTTTATGCAGTGTTTCTCTTCAAAATAGTATGCTGCACAACAGCCGTGTACTATAGGCCAGTATTAGATCTATTCTATAAAAAGAAGCCGAGGAAGAGCGAAAAGCAGCAACATCAGAGCAAGCAAGACCAGAATCGGGTGCTTCAGGATTCAGTACATGTTTTTATGTCACTCCATCATACCAGACTGCAGTACTTTCAAGGAAAGCATGACATCCAGGTATTTAAGACATGGTGCTTCTCAGGTTTCCCAGAGTGTACAGAAGCAAGCAAGCAGCAATTCAAACATTTCTCGATTCAGGGATCCTTTTTAAACAACCAGAGCAGACTAACTTCAAGTTTGGCGCAATCAACCTGGCACCTTGCAGATGTGTTTGGACTACAAACCCCACCATCCCCAACTCATGCCTGGGGCTAGTGGGGTTTGCAATCCAAACACATCTGCAAAGCACCACTTTGAGGAAAGCATTCTGGAAAGCACCGTCCTCTTCCAGCCCTGAATTATCTCCACCCTAAGTTGTCAGAAAAGTTACAAAATTCCACCTGCCACGCTTGGGCTGGTTTCCGCCCTAGACTGTTATGGTGCTATTATTCCACTTTATGTAGCACTCCCTCAAAGACCCCCTCCCTAATCTGCAAACCCCAGGATTCCATCGGATGTTGAAAGTGAAATGATAGCACTATAACAGTCTAGTGCAGAAGCAGCCCAGGAAGAGTCCAACTCACACCGAGTTATTTACTGAATTTACATCTGGCCTTTCGCCAGGATGGGATTCAAGGTAAGGAAGTCGGTGGCTGAGGCAAAGTGCTGGTTTGGGACCCAAAAGGTACAGGCAGGAGGAAGGGGGCAGAAGGTCACGCTCAAGGCAGGGAAACGCTTTCCGCACTAGCCTGTTATAGCACGACGATTCCACTTCCAACATCCTCTGGAATCCCGGGGTTTGCAGTTTCGGGAGGGGCCGGCCAGGATTCCAGAGGATGTTGGAAGTGGAATCATCGCGCTCTAGCAGGCTAGTGCGGAAACGGCCAAACACCCAAGCAGAGGCCGAAGGGAAGGGGAGCCAAGGGCACGTTAATGACAGAGCCGCTGGGTGAAAGGTGAGCCGGAGGAAGGGGAGGGCGCCCACATGCCAATGCAGAGGGACACGTGGGTGCCCCACACGCCTGCCAAAACCCTCGGGCCGTTTCCGCGCCAGGCGGTTACAGCGCGACGATTCCGCTTCCAGCCTCCCGTGGAATCCCGGAGTCTGCGGCTTAAGGGGGGGCTTAGAATTCTCCGCCGGAGCGCTCTAGGGCCTCGGGGAACGCCAAAGCGCAGAAGTGGGGCCGCAGCGCTATCAGGGGGCCGTGTGGAAACGGCCTCAGGGAAAACTTAGGAGCAGCAAGGCAAGGCTGGGGGCGTCGTCCTCCCTGAGGAGCTGCCGGGGGAAAGAGTGACCCGCCGCCGGGAAGCCCCAGGGCGGGTGAGGGGGCCGGAGGGCCGCCGAAGCTCTCCGTTCCAGGGCTCGGGGTCCTCCCCTGCCCAGGCAAGCCCCCTCAGAGGGCGGGCGCGCCGGCGGCTGAGAGAGCGG
The DNA here is from genome assembly GCA_948472985.1 of Iguana delicatissima. Taxonomy (NCBI): domain Eukaryota; kingdom Metazoa; phylum Chordata; class Lepidosauria; order Squamata; family Iguanidae; genus Iguana; species Iguana delicatissima. Next base: position 1,104,353 of record CAOKZL010000007.1, read on the forward strand.
CACCCACGCGGGCCAGGGAAAGGGAACGCCTTCCTGACTCCAGGGGAAGCGGCCACCCAGGGGGGCCCCGTTCGCCCGCGCAGACGCCGCCTCAGCCAGCCCGCTGAGCCCCCGACGCGACACCTGAGGGGGACCGTGAGGACTAGCGCCTTGAGCCGCCCCAAGGCTACTCACCGTCCGTCCGGTGGCGCCCCCCGCCGCTTCCTCCGCCGCCGCCGCCCGGCCGCCCCACCCCCGGTGGTGCCGCCGCCGCCGCCCGCAGGCCCGGGCCGCTCGCTCGTCCCCCACGTGCTGCCCGGCCGGGCCTCCCGGAGCGGTGAGACATTCGCCCGAAATACACAGCGCCCGGTTCGCCCCGCCCACCGTGCCTTCAACCTCCCGCTGGCCCCGCCCCCGGCCTACCCCCGTCCCGGCCGCAGCTCGCGCGAGAGGTGCAGGGAAACCACGCCCCCTCCCTCAGCGTGGCGCGCCGGGCGGATCGAGCCGGGGCGAGAAGAGGAGCACGCAGGGCGCATGCGTGGCTTTTCCTCCGCCCCCTCTCGTTTATGCTAATAAGGGGGCGGGGCCGCTTCTGGCAATCTGGGATCTGTGAGTCGCAGCTGCCGCCGCTTTAAAGAGATACTAACACGGGACACTTATCTCGGTGAACTACAACTCCCAAGAAGTACACTGGCTGTGGGTTCTGGGAGTTGCAGTCTAATATTTTCACACTCTGCGCAGAAACGTATCCGGAAGTTCATCTCTTCCACTGACAGCCAAAAGAACTCAGCTGTGGTTCGAACCTATGGCGTTTTAAACAGGTTTATTCATCCATTCATTCAGTTTGTTCATCTTAGATCTGGCTTTTTCTCCTCCTCATTTTGGTTTTTATTTTTATGATCTCTCTGTTTTACTAATATGATCTCTTATATGATACTAGCGTATTTCCCCGTGTTGCCCGAGAATTTATTTTGCTCTTAAGAACTCACCAAACTGTCTTCTCCATATTTCCCAATGCAATCTGCATTCAGAGTTACTTACCTCTCCTTTTGGGATCCTCAGGGAATGCATTGTCCTCCTCCTTGCTCTTAGTCATCGTCTCTATAGCAACTGGCCTATGCCGGTACCTGTAACTTTTCCCCATAGCCCCCAATCCAATCTGTGTTCTCTGGCCACGCCAATGTACTGGCTTTTGATTTTTTTGCTTTTTGCTGAATTTGTGCAATGGCTTTACGTTTTTTCTGGAAGCATTTTTTGTTTTGAATTTCAACTATAGAACCCATACAGTTGTGAGGTGGGAAGACCTTGTAGCTATGTTGTGTATGTCACTTTAATTTTCCTCACATCTGCCTCCCAAATGTTTTCTGGCATCCTCCTTGCTGCTAGGCCTCGTCTCCATAGCAACCAGCCTGAGACCGAAGAGCTCCCTGGCTAAACTGCCAACCCCAGGATTCCATGGAATCTTCACAGCCAGCCAAGCATATGAGGTCTCGCCTCACACAGCCAATCATAGGCTGACACAGACAAACACTGCCTTTTATATAGCAGATAAGCCAGCATTATCTTGAGTGTGTGTATCAAAGAACAAACTCTTCCCCATAGTTTGCCATGTGGGACAGCTGAAGCCAAACCATAATCCCGAGGGGCGAATAGGATTAATGTAGCTGTGCACCAGTACAATGGACTCCATATACTGATTATATGAGTTGGAAGGTAACTTTTTAAAAAAAAACAAGGAATATCTTCTGAACGCTCACCAGCAAGACCACTTTTAAAAGCTGAGCTCTTTCTGAATTCAGTTCTGTGGAGCTCGCCTATTACTAATTTACAGGAGATAAAAGCAAGGTGCACGCTTATTCTTCTGATGGAAAATCCCAATTATGCCCTCTTCAGAGCACAATCTGTTGTGCCGTATAGATTTTACGATGGTTGCTAACCAGACTCATTAACTAGCTAACTAGAGTGACAGTCAGATTTGGATCCTCTTTGGGGATGCTGCCATAGGTGAGGCACTTTAAAACTCACCGCTACCCCACTGGGCCAAATATTGTCTGCACTGGCCGGCCACTCCTCTGAAAGGCTGTAGACTCAAATCACCTCTTATCTGATCCTTTCATCCAGACTGGGGGTATCAGGGACCAAACTGGCAACGCTCCGCACGCAAAGCAGGTGCTTCCCACTGAGCAGTGGGCCTTTCCCCATCCTTCATGGTCCAGCAATCTTCTCAGCATCTCTGGAACACAACAACGCACAGGCCAGACTGGGCGGCTGCGTTGTGTCCCATTGCAACCCGTGCGCGTGAGAATGAAGGCAGCACGCAGTGCGCAGCTTGCCGACGCAGCGACCGCGGCAGCCATCGATAAGATAACGGCGAGACCATTGTTTCTTCCTTGTTTATCTTTAACCAGAGGAGCAAACCCTTTCCCTGCACTGCTATCAGCAGAAGAGAAGTGATCACAGAGTCAACGTAATCCCTGCCTCATCACGTTAGAACCCTGCATGGCCATCTGCTGAAAGGATGGAAGATTCAGGACAAACAAAGAGACAGCGTGTATTTGAACGGTGGGATTCAATGCCACAAGTGGCAGGCGTGGCGGCCAACTCAGAGGGAGGGTCAGAGAAATGCGCTGAAGATACGGTTGTCAATGTCCCTTTATTGGGATGGCTACCTATAACCTCCTGTATTCAGAGGCTCCCTACTTCTCCATGTGAGTTGCAAAGGAAGATGACCGGGTGGGTGCAGTTGCACCCCTGTCCTGGATGTGGGCTTCCCACATCCAGGCGAGGGGTGCAAGCACACCCATCCAATCATCTTCCTTTGCAGCTCACATGGAGAAGCACACCTAGCCGGCCTCTGGATGAGTAGGATGTGGGACGACAAAGTCCTATGCCCTCGTCCGGCATGGTTTGTCTTAAATTCTAGCAAATAAAAGCATAGTGCAGCCACCAGGGAATATTCTACACTGCTAGCCTGATATCTAGTAAGAGAACTGGAGCATTACAAAACAAGTCCCTGGTTTTTTTTTTCCCCAGTGGGTCATACTTTCTGAGTGCAAATACTTTAGGTACGGCTCCCATCCTATTGTTATTTCAGTTTACTATTATGGAAGCAAAATGTTCTACAGGTATTATATACTAGCTTAGTGAGGTACTGAATATCTGCCTTAAACTACAAATCCCAGGTTTCCATGGGCTGGAGTCCTGGTGGTTAAAGTAAATCAAAATGCTGTTACATGATCAGAGATGGCATGGTGAGGTCATTGGGAGCAGGGCTGCTATCTGCCCTTGTGAACACCATCTGTTTGTGGGCTTCTAGCAATATCTGGGGGTTTGGTTACTTGGATGGTAACAAGAGCATGAATTTAGCAGGCTTTCACTCTCATACCTCCCCTGAAGTGTCCCTAGGACATAGCTCCCTCCCAACCCCCTGCCTTGCCTCGTACTGGATTAAGAATGAACTAGGTTGGGAAAGGCAGCCAATCAAACCAATGGGATAACAAAAAAATTAAAGTTTCAAGCCAAAGTTAGCAGACTAAGGAGATCTATCCAGGGACAGCCATGCTGGCTATGCAGCAAAATCCTACAAAATTCAAAATCCACCAACCAGGTTTCCAAACATCACTGCAAGTAACATAAAGGATAAAAGGCACAAGCCGAAGGAAAATGCACAGGGGCACTGGAGCAATGCCTGTTACACACTTCAACTATGCTCATATACCACTATACAGCTTTGCTCTTCCCCTAGGAAATTTCCTGGGGACATCTTTTTGTCTTCTGCCTCACTTTGCCTAATGGTAGGGCCCATTCCAAAGAACCAGCATAGTTTAGTGGTATGAGCACTGGACTCCAAGCCTGGAGACCAGGGTCAATTCTCCATCCAGCCATGGAAACCCACTGAGTGACCTTGGACACGTCACACATTCTCGGCCCCAGAAAACCCCATGATAAGGTCGCCTTAGCGTTGCTATAAGTCAGAAACGAAGGCACACGACAACAAAGTCCGTTTACGACCCGTTTACAGTAATCGTAGGCTTGGCAGTTCTAGATTTAAACGAAGGGTCAGTATTAATTTCGGAGCCCAGAAAAGTGACTAGACCACAACTTTGCATGGACAGCTTTGTAGCCCCAAAACAGGTATGTTTCTAAACCTTGGTTGATTGCTTTCTAAAAGCTTTAACTCCTCATAATAAGAACATAAATTTGTGCTGTCTCGGATCATTATAAAGGGTACCTTTTAACCTGCTTCAGTGATATGGTTAATTTATTTATGTTAGATGTCCCTATGTGTATGCATAAAATAAGGATATTGATTTTATTTAATATTTCAGTGCCAGCGCTCTTCTACAACATGCTCTCCTGGCTTCTTTCTATCTCACCTCAGTCCCATACCCTTGAGGTGTTTTAAGGCAGCATCTTTGGTTGCTGAGAAACAAAGGAGTAACCTTACTTGTTCAAACGGATCCCAACAGAACAAAGGAAGCAAGTTATCCTCTGGCACAGCCAAAGGAAGCTCTCCCGCAGGGCATGGATTCATAGCCTGGCAAACGAGCTGATCCAAAAGAAAACCAGGCAACACTTTCCAATTATTTTTGAAGGGTTTGCAAATTGTTACGGTGCAAGCCATTATAACTCTTCCCCCACAACTTTCCTGATTTGGCAGGGACAATATTGCTAAATCCTATCACCCCAGTTTTTCAGCTCCATTTAAAACGTCCCAGTTTCTCCTCCCTCCACTTTCCCCCTTTAGCTTTACCTTTCCTTCAGTTTCTGCAAATAGAGCTCGAAGTGTAAAAGGGGGTTGTACTCAACTCAGACACCATGGCACTACCTTTCCACGGTGGTGGGATTTTTTGCTTTTTTCTCCATTTTTTTGTACCAGTAATGCTAATCTGCTTGTCAGAGAAGGGGCCAAACCTGAATAGTTCACTCAGCAGGAAATTAAAAACTGTCAGATAAGGGAGAGGTCCTGACTGTGGCAATTGCCTGTTCCAGTTGGCACGCCGGGATTAAGCCAATCGTTGTGAATTACTACTCTGAGAAAGGTTGGAAATCTGCAAGAGTCCTTGTTCTCACCACTGTATCTGTGGCATCCCTGGGTAGAGCATGAAAAGTACCTTGTGAAACCCTGGAAAACAATGTTAAACAACAACAACATAATCACGCAAATATGCAATCTTTTGGGGGCAGGAACAAGAAACACAAAAGGTGGGATGGTTAAAAAAATTAAAAATCCTGGGGAAAAAATTGTATGTGTGTTTGTGAGATGTGCAACGTGAGGTTGCTTTTATTCAAAAGCAGCACTTGCAAGTGGATGACTAAGGCTCACACCTCAAATCTTCAGTCATTAAGCCAGCCAGGGCTGTGGAGCACATGTCCCTCCAGAAACTGTACTAAAATTCCCATCAGCCTCAGACAATCTATCCAAAACTGAGCAGTCTATCCAAAACTGAGCTAAGGGCCAACATTATTTGGAGAGCCAGCATTCCGGTCTCTGAGCAGATTTGTCCTGGCTTCGTAGGGCCACTCTAAGAATGGCGTAGGTCCTTGGAAGCCCATGGAAGCTATAAAAAATGTGGCTCAGACATCATTTCAGATAAAACAGCTGAGCCAATGTTTCTACACCAAGGTGAGGCAACCTGGTGCCTTCCAGGTTGCTTTCCCTTGCAAACTTGCAATCTTTGACCATTCTGTTTCTGCTTGGGGCCGACAGAAGCAGTGGTCTCTATATCCTGAGGGCATTGGTTTGCCTTGTCCTGCTCTCTATGGCTGACTATAGCTCCATTTGCTGTTAATCCACACAATTCTTGTGGCGAACACTCAAAACATTTCCAGTGGGAGATCTGCGGCACTTAAAGAAGTGATCAATGCAGGTCTTGGTTGCTGGTGCATATCTGCTTTGTGCTGACAAACACACCAGCTCCCAATGGCATGGTGATTCCAGAAAGAGCGAACCAACTACAACACGCAACTCCCAGTTCAGGTGGAAACACACCTCTGATAGCCAGCAGAGGGAGCCACAGCCTGGCAAATCATGCTCCGAAGGGCATTCACTGAAGTCACACTTGAATTGAGCCGGGTCTCTGCTTGGAATCAGCTTGTTCAGAGTCCTGTATTTTGCGTGCCAGTGTGTCCCAAGCTTATTTCTTAGAATGAGGGGTTGGAAGGAACCACAGGGGCCAGCTAGTCCAATCTCCTCCCCGCATTGTGCAGGATCGTACAACTAAACCACTCCTGGAAGACGACCGTCCAATCTGTTAAGAGATCTCCAGAGGAAAGTTTTACTATCCTTTGAAGCAGCCTGTTCCACTGCTGAGGGGCTCTTACCAACATATATGTGTGGGCGTACCATTCTCTCTCTCTCAGACATGCTTCCAGGAGGTCAGAGTGCAAGGACAGAGGAAATTTAAGCTTCTCCTCCTTACTCACTGGGATGGAGTCATTTTGGGGAGTGCCAAGACAAAAGCTAACTGAGGAAACATCTATCACTAAAATGAGTGGACAGGGCTGGGGACAAGGGAGTTCAGCATAGCCCAGCTGAACAGGAAAAGTCTGTAGGGTGCAGAGGTTCTCAACCTGTGGGTCCCCAGATGTTTGTGGACTTCAGCTCCCAGAAGCCCTGAGCATTGACCATAGTGGCTGGAGCTTCTGGGAGCTGAAGTCCACAAACATCTGGGGACCCACAGGTTGAGAACCACTGCAGGGGGTCATAAGATGTACACAATTACTCCCTTTGTAACAACGGAAGAATACTGTTCTTTTGAATCCTACACTCTTACAATGTGTGCACAAGAAAATTGTAATTAAGATCAGTTCCAGGGGCTTGCTCCACCTCCCCAGGGGTTGGTAGAAGCATGCTCCCGAAACCTCCAGTAAAGAGCATTTGGCCACAACAGCCACTGGCATCAGACAGAGAAAGACAGTCTCTGCCGTCAAGCTCAGACACCAGCACGCCAGGATATTACAGACCGGCAAGAGTTCTTGGTCCGTTCTGTTACATGCTGTGTAAAAAGCACCAGAGCCTAAAGCTCAAAGCAGCCCAGAATTCTTATTCAGAAAGCCCCAGTTCTCGAAGGACAGTGGGCCCTTGTGGGTTAAAAAAAGAGGCAGATTCTAAGTCACAGTAGCACACACATCTAAATTCTCCACCCTGAGTAATGAAATGCATAATTTCCTCCAGCAACAGCAACATCATTACTCTGAACAATTTGTACTGCCCAAAGCAAAAAAGACTAGAAACTTGGCTAAAGAAAGCACGGGGTGGGCTCATAATAGTTCAGAATCTGAATTCTACATCTAATATCACATTCTTGGGCTTTTTATTCTGCTGCGCACTGTTCATTTATTTAAGGCTTTGAATCTTGACCTTCAGGCTAAAATGTAACCAGAGTAGGTTTACCTATAACCAATAAAACAAAAAAGTTCCTTCCTGCAAACGTAGTCTGAAGAGGACAGCACAAAAAGAACCGGGGACGGAGAAGGAAGGGGAAATAAATTCTGCTACTATTTCTTGATGTTAAATGGTTTCTATGTAGGGTTGTGAAAGCCAGACAGTGAAGAAAGCTAACAGGAAGAAAATCATCTCATTTGAAATGTGGTGCTAGGGGAGAATTCTGAGAATACCCTGGACTATCAAAAAGACAAATGAAGGGATCCTAGAACAAATTAAGCTGAAACTCTCACTGGAAGCTAAGATGACTAAATTGAGGCTGTTGTGCTTTGGACATATCATGAGATGATGTGATTTATTGGAAAAGATAATTCCTGATAAAGCAGAAAGCAGTAGGAAAAGAGAGAGCCTACAAGTGGATAGTCTCAATCACGGAAGCTGTGGCTGCTCTGAGTTTGAAAAACTGAGCTGCCGAGAGCTGATAAATGGGTCTCTCATCCTGGAGAGAAGTGATTAATGCGGTGCCACAGGGTTCTGTCCTGGGCCCGGTGCTATTCCACATCTTCATCAATGACTTGGATGACGGAATAGAGAGCCTGCTGATCAAATTTGCAGATGACACCAAACTGGGAGGGGTTGCTAATACACCAGAGGACAAGGTCAAAATTCAAAACAACCTTGACAGATTGGAGAGCTGGGCCAAAGCTAACAAAATGAATTTCAACAGAGAGAAATGTCAGGTCCTGCACTTAGGCAGAAAAAATGGAAGGCACAAATATACAATGGGAGACACGTGGCTGGACAATAGTATGTGTGAAAGGGGTCTAGGAGTCTTGGTAGACCACAAACTGAACGTGAGTCAGCAGTGTGATGTGGCAGCCAAGAAAGCCAACACAATTCTTGGTTGCTTCAATAGGAGTATGGTACAAGGGAGGTAATGGTACCACTCTATTCTGCTTTCGTTAGACTTCATCTGGAATACCGTATCCAGTTCTGGGAACCTCATTTCAAGAAGGATATCGACAAGCTGGAATGTGTCCAGAGGAGACCAAAATGGTGAAGGGTCTGGAAGCTATGAAACCCTATGAGGAGTGGCTTAGGGAGTTGGGGATGTTTAGTCTGCAGAAGAGAAAGTTAAGAGGAGACATGATAGCCATGTTTAAATACTTGAAAGGATGTCATGTCAAGGAGGGAGCGGGCTTGTTTTCTTTTGCTCCAGAGACTAGGACAAGGAGCAACAGATTCAAACTACAGGAAAAGAGATTCCACCTGAACCTCAGGAAGAACTTCTGAATGGTCAGAGCTGTCCAGCAGTGGAATCTGCTGCTGCCTCTATGGAGTGTGGTGGAGTCTCCTTCTTTGGAGGTTTTTAAGCAGAGGCTGGATGGCCATCTGTCGGGAGTGCTTTGAGGTGGGTTCCTGTGGTCTCTTCCAACTCTATGATTGTATGATTCTCTGATTCTCCATTCATAGGCTCACTGTAAGTCCAAAGTGACTTGACAGCAAATATCACCACCAAAAATGATCAGTGGGCCATTAGAACAGATGCAGGATGTAGCTGGTCTTTCAGCAGAACTAAGCCGGTGGCTTTGCTTCGTAGTCGTATTCCAAAATGAGACAGCTCTAGTTAAATCACCGTTGTGAAATCACCATCAATTTCCACAGGCTCAAGGCTTTGCATGTCAGATTCCAGGACCAATCCACAGTCCAATTAAGCTCTGAGAATAGGATTAGAATAATTAACTATACATACCTAAATCATTACCCAAACAATTGAAAACCAGGTTGAATTTACATTTTTTTTTACTTCAAAAAAAAGGAAGTACATACATGAGGGAAAGTGGGGGTAAACAACATTTTTTTTTAACCATGATCTCTACAGGTATGTGTGTATACCTCTATCTATAGCGATATAGATAGATACTCACACCCCTTTATCCAACCATAAGTGTGCAAGTCTGCAGAGTTCACCGCCTTCTCTTGCACAAGTGCTTACAAATATTAACAGAATCGTAGACCAAGGAGAAGAAGAAAAAATATCTTCAGAGTTGAGGCTCGGATGGGAGGTTCTATAATACACGGCGTTAAGTTTATAGTACACAGCTTTGCTTCCTTTAAATGACAGAATGCAACAGCAGGGAAGAAAGAAGTAGTACATTAACACTTACTAAACACTAAAGATAATCAAATTTCATTATGTTATACATGTACAGTAACTAACTGCTTTACAAAAAAGCAAAATAATACAATATATTGTCACATGTATTTACAGTGTAGTAAATATACCTTTTTTCTGTCAAATTTTACACAAAACTATTTACAGGATGAATGTATTGTGTTTTTTAAAAAAAGCATGTGTCCAATGCAAAATTTGACGTCTGTGGTTCAAGTCTCTTGCATAATAATAAGTCGTGCTTCAATACATGGCGGGGGGGCACAGTTAGAATTAAACTAGAAATGGTTTATGTTGGGGAGAGAAATCCCAAGGACGCAAGGAACCCTTGAAAAGAGCAATGACCACATTCACAAAATGCTCACGTCTCCGAACAGATTGGTTTTCAAACATTTCCTAGCTACAGAAAATGAAGGCATGAAAGTGGAACCCAATGGTGGCTTTAACAGGAATTTTTATGCAGAAGGAAAAGCCATTGGGCTTTAAACCTTGAAATCAGGGAAAGGTTCTTTTTAAAAAAATACAAAACAAAACAAAAGGAATAAAAGAATAATGCACTGAATCTTTACAGTACTTAATAGTGCGCATGGAGACAATATCGGGGATGAAGGAGCATCTGTGCCGGATTCTTCATGGCTGCCTTCCCCAACGTGAGACCTTGTGTGTGTTACAGCTCCCACCATCCCCACCCATATGTTGGAGGCTGATGGGAACTGTACTCCACCATATCTGTAGGGTGCCAAGTTGGGGGAAGTCTGTTTTCCAGGTTCTACTTCCTCTAACACTATAGGAAAAAATACTTGGACTCTCCTGATTTTGGGGCTAAACCAAATTTTAGTCCTAGCTAGAGTGGACCTGTTGAGAGGCTTACGTAAGTGGTGACTGACAAGTCTTGCACCTTTCAATGGGTCTACTCTACTAAATCAGGAGGATTTAGCCCCCTGAAGTTCTCAGGAGTTAGTGTTTCAAGTTTTCTCACACAATAATATTTGTCATCCTCTGTCCAAGCCTGCTGGTAGAATTTCTGGTTGAAAATTGCTGTTCTCACACGCATTCTCTCAACTAAACCAGACTTATCCATGAGTTTATCTTGTAAAGAAAGAAAGGCACAAAGATGCCACAAATCCACCACGACCCATGCCTTCCTAAGGAGGAAACAAGTGGGTGTGTCACAAGGTCTCCCTGCTCTTGTTCTCCTGATTTTAGATGTGGGAGTGTCATGCGGAAGGACTCCCATGACTTAAAAAGAAGGAAGGGGCTGCGCAAAGCATGGCATTGAATTGTTCACTGAGCCATGCACCTGACAGAACGGAAAAGGGTTTAGCAACGTATGGCTACAAGGAAAGGAAATCAGATATGTGAGAGCACAATATTTCAACTAGGTGGGGGCAAGCCATTAAAGGAAAGGGACATTAAAGGCACCAAGCAAGTCAGTCACTGAAAGGTCTTTCCAAGGAAAGGACAGCCATTCTCCCCTCACTGTACTAGCTTCCTTTTATTACCTATAAACATTTCTAAATTTCAGTTCCTTTGTTAGGTTTGACACCCCAGAAAGAGCCAGGTCTGCCGAAAGAACATTGCTGGGAGAAACGTTAATTTCCTCCCCAGTCCTTTCTTCCAGTAACCTTACTAGTTTTGAGTTTCTGGATGCTCTCAAGAGCTGTCCCAAGGGGAACTTTTCATTCGAGAGCAGGGTGATCCCTTTCATGTGTTTTAACTGAGCAAAGAACTATAATCCCACTGCCTACCTTTGTTCACAATATTAGGTTTACCTAGCCTCTCTGCTCTTTGGCTTCCACCAGGTTCTCTGCGTACCAGCTACTGCATTCAAGCCACCTTGACCTCTCTGGGCACGTGGCTGGCTTTTAACAGGCCTCTGGCCCAAACCAGCTGAAAAAGACAGAAGGGTCTCAGATCATCATCTTAAAATACAACATGGATCATCTGTGTACAGTTACACACACTTGACCAACGTATCAACTGAAGATCCCATCAGTTCATGACTCTGATGAAGTGGGTTCTATTCTAGAAAAGCTCCGTTCCGCATCCTTTGGTGTGGGTGTGTGCAACACTCACACATACACACACACACCTTGCAGTACGACAGACAGAGGTGGCTTCTGTCCTTCTTGAACTGAAAGCAGCCATCTTCTCTTTCCCTTCTCTTTCCCACAGGCCAACTTAAGGCTCTGAGCCAGTATAGGGTAGTGGCTGGAATGCAGGATGAGGACTCTAGGAGACCAGAGTTCAAATCCCAGCATAGCCTTAGAAACCCATTGGGGTGACCTTGTTCAAGTCGTCCTCTCTCAGCCTCACAGGAATGCAATGGCAAACCTTCTCTGAACAAACCATGTCAAGGAAACACCACAATAGGGTTGACTTAGGTTAGCTGTCGGTCAGAAATATCTCAAAGGCAAACAACACAAAAAATTTAAGGCCTCTGAATTCCCAGCAGCAGCTTGTGAATGGAGTGGGGAGACATTACCGTGAAATGTCAGTGGCTGGTGTTCGCACCGTTGTGGAAACATCTCACCAGCCTTCCTCCTTCCTGGAGATGCATATCAGCAGAAACAATAACTGGAACAAAATTCAGCCTTGGAAGGAAAAAAAAGCCAAAGGAGCTTGCAACAGCTGGCTTGTTTTTCTTCCCATGAAAGTCCTATCACTCAGCGAAGCTCTAAAACCAGCTCCAGAACTGGACAGGTTGAATTACCTGGGGACCCTGTTCTTTTCTGAGAGGTAGGAGGTGGGCATAAACACAAGCGGGGAGAGAGAGAGAGAGAGAGAAGGAAATGGTTTCCCCCCAGACAAAGGCATGTTGGACTCACTGGACGGATGGCTGTGCCAACTCCCACAATCACTCGAAATGGCAGGCACAGGGATGGGGGTGACTGTGTGTCCAAGGGAATACCTGGGCATGTGATATGCTAAGCCAAGCTATTTTCAAGACAGCCAACTTCTGGCATGAGAGAGACCAGCTTGGCTCAGTCTCCCCTGGTGTAAAGCAAGGTATGGATGTGGATAAACGGGCCAGGGGCAAAAGCAGAGCTTGGAAACACATCTTTAAAAAGCAACTAGTTGCAGTGATACTTTCAAGCTCCTCTCCCAATGCTAGTCAGTTGCCATTATAGTTAACACTGTTAAAACTCTTTAAATTCCTGTTTCCCAAAAGTAAGGAAATAACTGCTCTTATTTACTTAAAAAAAAAAAAACTTAAGTGCTACAAGTTCCTTGACCTCTGCTACAAAACACATCCTCCTCGAGTCTGCCAAGTTGCTGCTTCAACAGCCGCAAGGCAGGAGCACTAACTAGGAAAACCAGGAGAGAATCTCGCTCCACGGTTTGATGAGGCCACGTACCCTTCAACTAGAAAAGTAGCTCAAAAGTTACAGCTCCGCTGCAGAAGCAAAGGAATGAAGGACAAGTAACTCAGGTTTTGCAACTACTTGTTTCCAAGCAGTGAGTCAAAGGACAAGGGAGGCTTCTGCACGGGGCATTCTTGGGCGGGTGGGGGTCCAGGAGTCCTTTCCCAGCTCATCCCCTTGGCCACCAGCCTGAGCTGATCCTCTGCCTATTTGCTGCCAGCTCACACTGACTGCAAGGTAAAGGCGCCACAAGGAACGACAACTGTGGAACAGGAGTCTCCAGGGCCCTGTCAGGCACCATTTCTCCCTAAATTTTTTTATTTGGCACAAAAGCACGCTGCCCCTGGGAAGAGGCGAGGTGCCAAGAGTGGGCATGAATTGGGACAATATATACCCCCTGATCACAGAAACTGAAACAAACCTACAAGTGTTTGCACTGGTCACCTTGCCTCAAGTTTTCTTTCACTCGCTGGATTAAATTCATTGGAGTTGCAATTTCTACATGATCAAGAATGTCCCCATCTCCTGCTCTTCTCTCTCTCTCTCTCTGCATTTCCAATAACTTCTTTTAAAAATTTCTTCTAGGTTTGGCAGACAGTTGGCACTGGACGCTTGTGCTCATGGCTAATTCCCTCCCAGGAGTGTAGCAGACTTAAAACAGTTCTTCTTGGTATCAATACAGTAAGAGCAATTCTTCTTTGATACATACAAAACAAATTAGATGTTAACTGAATGTTAAGAATGTGCTAATTGACAACAATGAACCTGGACCCCCTCTTTTGTACCATCTTCTAAATATTTAGCTGTGGAATTTCATTTTCTGAAAGACGCAGTTAAATTTTTACCATGATGGTTTTAGTTCTATTAGCCACTTAATAATCAATTATTGTAAATATATGTGGGTATATTATTTTCAACAGTAATTTTTTTTCACTGACAGACATGCTTTTCTTTCTTTCTTTCTTTCTTTCTTTCTTTGTTTCTTTGAAAAGAGAGTTAAGAATTCATACTTTCAAAATCTAGACAACTGCACACGTTTGGCAAATCGAAAAACAATACGACTACAATAGGAATGTAATTCTTCACTAAGTTTCTTCTCAGAGGAAGCAATGTGTTATTTTAGCAGTTTTCCTTCCAGTGCAAGAAAACTCTTCAAAAACCATGGCATTTTTGAATCCTAGTCACAATCTGGGAGGAATTCTGCACAGAATTCACACATGGTTGTTTTGTGCAGAAAACAGGCTTTTCTGCACAGAAAATAATATTCTTGCATAACAGTATTTTTTTCCTGTGCAGAAAAATCTGCTTCCTGTGCAGAAAAGACCAATTCCTCTGCAAATCAACCATGCATGAATTTTGCAGAACAAATCCTGCACAGAGAAGATTCTCAGCCAGGATTCTTCTCATTGGGGTTTTTTGACACATGAAGAACATGCTTTCGTACCATCTTTTTTTGGGGTGGGTGGGTTTTAGAATAGTCTTTCCATCCTTAGACCACAACACATTTTGCTGACTGGGAAGGGGACTCCCCTAATCTCAGAAAGAAAATGCTAGCAAGGGATTGCAACGCAATTGAGAACCAAATCCCCAGCAAATTCAGTAGGTTTTGGGCCACACGTTCTATGTCAATCTGCTCCTACTCAGTGTTGTGAGAATGGAATGTGTGTGTGTGTGTGAATCTGAATTCAGACCTAAGCTCCTTGGACACAAGGGCAGGATCAAAACAATAATTTAAGAAAAATACTCATTTATTTCATTTGTATTTCACTTTTCTTCCAACAATGTTAATGTGGCATAGATAATTTCCTCCTATTTATTCCTCACAACGACCCAAGGAGATAGGTCAGAAATACTGGTTGGCTCAAAGACTTCCGCTGACCGAAATGGTCCCCCCCCCGGGTCTACGGCCAGTACTCTGACCTTTTTGTCCTGCTGGCACTTTCTACAGCAGAGCTTTCCAAGCTGTGTGTCATGACATGTTAGTGTGTTGGCTGCAGTGTGAAGGGGTGTTGTGCGAACATAACGGGTGGAGGGGCTGCCTCTCCTGATGCTGTGTCAGGCCGAGGAAGACCTTAGCAAGGGCAGCGGCAGGCCAGGCTCAGGTGGAGGGGCTGCTTCCACTTACCGAATTGCTTACTGTGTCGCGAAATGATGCATGTCTAAAAAGTGTGTCACCAACATTAAAAGTTTAGAAAGCTCTGTTCTGCAGTCTGATCAGCCACTGCAAATACAGGTGTACCTCAGTTAACAAAGCCTCGAACAAAGAAGCTCCTTTTAACAAAGTCTTCTTACTGTAATTCAGCCTAGCTGCACTTTCTCTCATCTTCTGTCTAGCTGCACGGTTTTTTGTAGCATCGGCACTGGGAGGACAGTGAAGGAGGGGTAGAGAAAAACAGACTTTCAGTGCTGGGTTGTAGCATCTCGTCTGCAATGAACAAAGCGAAAAAGCTTGACCTCCTCCTCTGGGTGATCTCACTGTAGCTGTGAGTGTTTATGTGCAAAAGGCAAGGTAAACGGCAGCTGCCTCCAGAACGACTTACTGAACATGCATGAAAAGCAAAGCAGGGGGAAAAAGGAGAAAGAAAATTAGCTTGCCTCACCAACTACCTTGGCATGCTGAGAAAGCAGAAATCTAAAAGTTTTGCCACCTAAATAGAAATCGTAAGAAAAATGGAGCCTGTAGGAAGAAGAAAAATCCTGCATTTTGGAAGAAGCTTTCAAGTGGTCTGTAAAAGTTCCAAATTTTCAAGGCTTTTCTGAGTTGGCTGTTTCATTTCACATGTGTTAGTTTTGAGTAATAAGTTTGCTGAAACGTGTTGAACTGCTCTCCTTATTTGTGGTGTAGGAACATATCCCTATTCTTTCCATTTTATCTCTACCTCTGGTTCCAGAGTTTCTGTTAAAGAAGCAAAGCCCAGGAACACATTTGTTTTGTTAACTGAGGTATACCTGTATCGTACTTTGGCGAGGCCTCCCACACTGATAGCTGTTTCAGCCTGTGTTTCCTAAACCCTAAAGTTCCTTCTGTCAAGAGGGATTAATGGGTAATTTAAGCCTTCTCAATCAGGCTCGTTGGGCAAGAACTCAGTGATAGTGTTAATAGCCATTTCAGGAAAATCTGGAAGCCAAACATGGTTCTATGGAGTTGGGTTTGATAACAGCATGCTTAAACATAATAACTGGTTAGTTAGCATCCCACCCTCCCACCCAAAAAAACTTTTTAAGAATTGTAAAAATCAATCCCAGAGGTGAGAAAAGTTACTTTTTTGTACCACACCTCCCAGAACCTTCTAGCCAACCATAGAGTTGAGGTCCAGAGAACTAATTTTTACAAGCTCTGCATCTGCAATCTATTCTCTTTATTTTGGCAAAGTGCTGGAAAGATCCTAAAGCTACGGAAACAGGATGAAACGTGGATGTCATGGGCAAGGGTGGGCAAGCTGAAAGCATCATATAAATGTGCCACTTGCAACTTTTAAAGGCTTTGGACATTCATGCTTATATAACCTGAACTTGCACAGTGGAGATTCGTGGCAGAAACTCCCTGGAAATTAACAATGTTTGCACCTAGGTGGGAAAAATCCACACCATCACTGCTCCCCAGTGGTGATACCAAAAAGATACTAAAAAGTGCCTTCCAAACAGTGTGCATTTATCTCAAGTGCCTGATCAAGATGAGGATTTTGAGGAAGAAGAAAGCAGTCACAGGTCAGAAAGAACATTTGAGAAGTTTACCTAAGTCTGTTCTAGATGTTTTTGGAAAACAAAGAGATGCCCTTTGGCCTCTTCTCCTCTGAAATGAATGGATAATAATGAACAAAGACACTCATCTCCTCGTTAGGCTGGCAAGCCACTAAAAGGAATCCACAGCTAAAGGGATCCTGGATGAAAACCAGGACACTGAGTGTGCCCGTTGGCCAACAAAACCACTAATGTGCAAAAAGGATTGAATATTAACACTTTTTTTCTTTTTAAAGTAGATACAAAACAAGCTATTAAACAAAAGAACAACCACCTCAATAAAACTACAAAAGACAAAGGTGTCCAACGTGTGTGTGCGAGAGATGCAGTTTCCACCGTCAAGACACCACTGCTGTCTTTTTGGCTACTCCCCGCTTTCTTCTGCTTCTTTAAGTTCACCAGGTCAGAAATCACTGACTTTAAAACAAAGAAAAGACAGGAGGAATTGTCTGTTAAAAAAAAAAAAGAAGGCAGCGGCATTAAAACAAAATGAAATTCCCCAAATAAAAATTCACACAAAATGTTTCAAGAGTTGATCGTCTGGCACGGCGGCTGACGGGAGAAGTGGTTGGAAAGGAGCTTCAAAATTTAAGTGCGGCAGGACCACGTGGCGTGGCTGGGGCAAGTGTAAGCTTGTCAGTTATTTTTTAAAAAAAATACAATAAAATAAAATGGAAAAGGGAGGAAAGAGCTTCACACGATCTTTTTGATGCTGTGGCGCTTGAAGCTGCCAGTGCTGCGCTGCTTCTGCACCTGGCTGGCAGAGCCATGGCGAGTCCGTCCGCTGCTGGAGTGCGTCGTGGTGGGGGAGAGCTCCACGTTCTCCTTATCAATCCCTTAAACAGAAGCGAAAACAGAAAAGAACAGTGAAAAGTCACAGGAAGGGCAAATTCCCCTTAGTATTTCTGCAAAAGCTGATTGCTCGTTTCAAAAATTCAATGTAAAAAACACCCAATATAACCAGTTTGCTGACAATTTCAAATGGGATGTCACAGAGACCCACTGGTTCACTATATCCTTCACATTTAAAAATGGGACAATAAGAAAGGGTGGGGGCCAAAATCTTTACTGTCAGCCCTCCACATTTGCAGGTTTCACTTTTGAGGATTTGATTATTCACGGATTATTTGCGGTCACCTCTGCTGCCTCCCTGTGCCATTTTTAATGGGGACCGCAAGCCTTGTGAGACTGAAAAACTGCGAACGAGGCTTGTAAGTCCCTATTAAAAATGGTGTGGGGCAACAGTGGAGGTGGCCGTAAGCCCCACTAGCCCCCTACTTCTGTCTTGTGGAGGAACCCTGAGGCCTCAAAGGAATCCATGGTGGGTTGGATATGCTGATCATACTTTTGTGTGTGTTGAAGATGGTTTGGGAGGGCCTAGAGTTATTCACAGTTTTTTCACTTTCACAGGGGTCCTGTGAACCCTAGTGAACAGGGAGCGATGACTGTAGTAATCACATTCCCCCCACCAAACTGGGATGTATTTGAGGAGGAGGCATCGTACAGTCCCTGTGAAAAACGGCACAGGGAGACAGCAAACAATCTGTGAATAATCAAATCCGCAAAAAATGAAACTTGCAAATATGAAGGGCTGAGTGTACTCCTAAGTAATGCCTGAAGGAAGGTGTGCCACAGATGTCCTTTTGCTAAAGTAAGACTTAGAATAAAAAGTTTTCTTTTAACGATCTCTTCCTTCCACGCTCTCCTCCGGTACCTTTGCCCAGTGTGTGCACATATATGATTCTCATCACCCGCAGGAAGGGGAGGGAAAGTCTCCACAGAGGCAGAAGTGGAAAGCTGCAACTTAAACCCCTCAATAACTTCCTACTAAGTTTCTGAGTCACGTGGAGTAAATGAGTGGGCGGAGGTTATTACCTTTAAAACTCTACATGGTTTGGGTCCAAGTTACCTGCAGGATGGCCTCCTCCCATACAATCTGCCCGATACACCCAGGTCCTCTGGGGACCATTTATGTAAACCAGCCAGGACTAGATTGGCAACGGTCACCCAGAGTCACCTTCTCGTCGGCCACCCCTAGACTGTGGAATGACCTATCGGAAGAGATGTGACAGCAGAATACTCTGTTCGAATCCAAAAAAGTATTGAAGACCTATCTCTTCCGCTAGGCCTACCCAGTCTATTTTAATTATGATGCATTTTAATTATGATATATTTGTATTTTAAACGGATGTATGTGTTTTTAGTGTATTTTAATCTATGATTTTTTAAAATTGTACCTTAATTTATATTGTAAAGGGGTCCGGTCTCCTACTCAACAGCAGGAGACAGGTTAAGGGCCAGTTTACCACTGTAAATGATGCCTTCCAGTGGTGGGCCCTGGACTGGTGTCATTCTCTGAGCCACTGGTGCTGGTCCCTAGCGAGTTTCCAGGAAAGAAAGAAAGAGCTATAGCCAATGGGTACAAATATGGTGTTGATCCCTGGCATGCTAGGAATAAAAAAATGGCTGGTACTTCGCATCAGACAGCTTGAGAAGCACAAGTCTAGCTTACTTTTGGCTTTGCCCCTCACCTATTGCTGGCACATTTAACCTTGCTGAGGGAAAGTCACTCTTAGCAGAAGAAAGTTTCCTTGCCCCTATTTTACAGGGCAGCCCTGCCATGAGGTGGTTCCTTTCCCTTTCAAAGGAGACCCACAGACCTAGCGCCCTGATCTACCTGTTCATCATAATTCCTCACAAGTTCAAGGAAAAACAACATCCCAGCCTGGTATGCAAAGTGGAACGGGACTGCTGCTCATAAATCCGGAACACTTGAAAGGCGACACCCTCCAGAGGAGTTTCCGCCCAAATGAGAAAGGAAATGTTTGTGAAGGTGCCCAAAGGGAGCTCAAGCATACACAAAAGCTGTGCGCTTCCCAAGTAGAATACTTCCTTGACAAAAAGCATGCCACTGAGGGGGAATTTAAGAGCAACCTCCCCCCTGCATCATCACAGATACAAATGGGTGGGAGGCACATCACACTAAGTGGGGAACATCTGTGTCTTATCTTTTCTCCGCACAAAAGAACAGCTAAGTCCAACTTTTGTGCATCCCACATTTACGCACATCAACCCAATTAGGCGCATGAGCTTGTTTCCAACTTGCATCTGTTACCCCCAAACCCAACACTTGTAGGTTTTCAAAAACAAAAACCAGAATGCAGAAGGAGCAGTAAAAGCAGAAGAAGAGGTGCAAATGAGAAAGCGGAAGAGACTGGTTGCATGAACTAGGGCCAGGGGTCACAAGGAGGAAGGTGAAGAAAAAGGAAACTGAAAAGATCGTGAGAACGAAGCACCCTTCCTAGAAGGGAAGACCGAAACACTGGCTTTAGAGTTGGGATTGAGGTTGGCTGAGGTTGGTAATTTGGTGAAGTGGTTAGAATTCTCTGCCAGTGAGTTCTGACACTGTATTTCAGGAGATCGGACTAGAGAATAGTAAATTCAGCCCTTAACTACCAGTCCCAGGACTCAACAAAACGGACCTTTGGCAATTAAAGCAGTATCAACGTACTGTAATTGTGTGGTGTGGATACCACCTAAGTTTGCCTCTCTTCTCCCTCTCTGTGTCACAGGCCACTTCCACACTATATTGCTATAGCGCTATTATTCCACTTTTGACATCCTGTGGAATTCTGGGGTTTGTAGTTTACCAAAGCCAAAGAGCTCTCTGGCTGAGAATTCTCAAGGCCCCTCTCTAAACTGCAAACCTCAGGATTTCATAGGATGTTGACAGTGGAATAATAGCACTATAACAGTGTAGTGCGGAAATGACCACAGACTTTGGTGGACGGAACCATGGCAGTTACAGCGGTACCAAAGAACTAGAACCATGCAGTGTCAGCAGCCTCGCCGAGATCTTGGCTGGCTACGTGACGCTTCTGTCTCACTGATATTCCTACACCAAAAAAATGAACGTGTACAGAGGTCTTTGAGAGGTCTTTTTGACTGCAACGGTCTATTTAGTTATTGTTCTGCAAATGAATAAAGACTGCACAGAAGCACTGATTTGGACCAGTGGCAATAAGAAAGACACACACATACACACACACAATGGGAGGACCAAAGTTGGCACTTGCTGAACCAGAGATAGCCAGGCAGCAACACAGGGAAATGGATCACATCGTTCCCAGTAGTGCCAGGTATCCAAATTAACTGAATATTCCACCATCAACATCCCCTCCAAGGTATCACAGAATGGTACAACCTTAGTTAGCACAGCAATCTGAACATCTGTTGCTGCTGACCGATAAGGCATTTCTCCCGTCTACAATAGGTTTTGCGGGATGTAAGACCAAAGGAAGGGGAGCGACTTGAGAGAGTGATCTCATTGATAATATAGCCTGTATGTCACAGTAGGAAGAATACTGGAAAGACTAGGATTCAAATCTCCATTCACCCATAAAAGCTTACTGGATGCCCATGAGCCTGGACTTACACTCTGTCAACCCCACTGGTCAGACTCATTGTGAGGATAAATGTAGGCCAAGATCCTGCTTGATGCTGGTGAAGTGTAAAATTTTCAAGGAAGTGATCCGGTGTTGTCTGTCTGCTCTTGCACAGCAAGCAAAAGGGCATTATGCAAAGAGGCAATGAATACCACTTGTATAATGCTTGGGAAATAACTTAGGCTGACATCAATCCTGGCTAGGCCAGCATGAACCACCAAGAGATTTCTGGCCTATGTTGGCTGTCCTGAACTATTCCGGGAAGGACAGATTGTTGTTGTTATAGATTACAGTATCTGGCATTAACATTCCTTAGCAGTCTCCTCAACCAAGTACATCCAGGACTGACCCAGCTTAGCTTCCAAGATCAGATGGGATCTGGTGCCCTTGGGGGATTTATGCCTTCGCATCTTGGATATATTGCCCTCCAAGAAAAACCCCTGCACATCTTTCTGCACACTCTACTGTAAGGCTGGGAGCATACAGCTGTAACTGCTGAGTTCTGAGCTGTATTTTTGACACTGCTTTCTGACATCAAGAACTGAAAACACTTTCCTAAACATGTTGCTGCTTTTAAAAGCTAGCTCTTGGGTTTTATTTCTATCAATCTCAAAATGCACCGTTCGTTTTCTTTTGTCAGTAGATCAACTTCTGGCATGAAACAATGAGCTGATTTTCAAAAACATGATGACCTGTGGGCTACAGAATACTCCAAAAGTTCTTTCTTACAACTTCCTGCTAGCTGGCCGAAAGCAAGACACCTTCCTTTTCTTGGTTTCAGGTGAAAACCAATCAAACAAACAAACAAATGAACAGGAAGAACAGGATTATGTAGTTAATACTTGCTCTACCAACTACCCAGCACTTCAGGTGGATGAAAAACACTCTTTAATTTAACTTTATTGTATATGTATAGAGATTGCTACAACAGGGGGAACGTTCAGATTTAAAGCGACTTCCCTTAAATAATATGGAACCCTAGTGAACCCTCTCTGTCAAAATAGGGTGGACAACTGGGGGCCTTTAGGAGTTTTTTTGTTTTGTTTTTTTTACCTACAACTCCCATCAGCCAAAGTCAACATAACCAGAGGGGAGAGTTTATGGGAAGTGAAGCCCAACACCATTTGGAAGCCACAGCTATCTAACCTTATTCTGTGAGAATAGCCCTGCGTTAGAGAACCACAGAAACAGATCCATACCATGCAACTGGGAGCTTTTCTTGCTTTATGTACAACAGTAGCTCTTGCTCTCTGTTACTCCAACTGTATCAGAAACCTCTGCAAAAACTCTCCTGGCTTTCAGATCCACAGATTCTCCTGACTTGCATCAAGCTTAGACGTTCAAATTGAAGAGACTGATGTGGCTGGGATGCAGAGTGTTGGAGAGGACAGTGCCTTTGCAAAAGCTTTGCAACAACCCCCTCGACGTTTAGCATTTTTTTTCCCTTTCAGCATCTCTGCTTTCTGCATGTGTTATTTGTTTTACATTGCCATTCCTCACTCTCAGCTTTAGGTACACTACAAAGTTAACTCTGCTGTAGTCCCCCTTCCTCCGTAATATTGCTATACTCTGGCGGATGTGATCATTCAGAGCTGCAAATGGTTTCAGTGCCCTTCTGAATGTACGCACTGTGACAGGCCCAGGTTTGCCTCTGGGCAATGGTTGAATTAAACACATGTATCCAATGACATGGGTTGGAACCTGTGGAAGCTCAGGTCACAATGAACTTACTATTCTTTCAGATTTCACTAGACTCTTTTGTTGTTTTTTGCTGCAACGAACTGACATGCTAACCCAATCCCAAAATGAATTAAACCTCCCTACCCTGTTTAAAACGAGCCAACAAAGGACAGCCTTTTGACCAGTTCCATTTCAGGTCTTAGGGGAAATCAAGCCCAAAGACTTGCGAGCACAAAGAAGTCAGAGGACTGGGCTAAGATCTGAAACTAGGCTGAAGTTCAGCACTATCAGAACTGCACTAATTATTTGCATGTATTAATTTATCTTTCGTTTGTGTTCATGTGCATCCTTAGAAACATGTCAGTGTCTTCGAAATTCAATGTATATTTAGTGCAAATTCAATGTGCAATGCAAATTGCAATGCACAATGAAAATGCAATGCACATCTTGGAAAAATATACAAAATATAACCAGGGCAGAGGATATCTACCAAACTGAGAGTCTAATGTCCAAAAAGAGAAGCATGTTAATGGATTCCACTCCCCATCCCTGACATACGCAATGAAAAAAAGCATGGCACACTGACCTGGGGAATGCTGGGAAGTGGCAAGTGAGGTCATGGAATTGGAGAGGTTCAGGTTTGCAGTGATGCTAAGTTGACTTTGCACTGCAGGAGGGTAAGGAGATGTTGGAGTCAGCAGGGATTCTTCACTGGTTTCCTCATCAATACCAGGTAAGTACGTGTCAATCAAAGCATCAAGGAACTTCACTATGAGCTCAGCATAGTCTGGGATTTGTGTTTGCTGGAAAAAGAAAATGAAAATAGGTCAGCCCTTCCGTTTGAGCCAATGGCTCTCACGCAGAAACAAACAACTTTTTGCTTAACTCTGTGTTCTCTGACTACTTTGGACCTCAGCTCCTAGAATCCCAGAAAAAAATATGTTTATGTTGACATTCCACCCTTTGGTGAAAAGGGCATTATAAATAAACGTTATTATCGCTCACCACTTGGCCATGGAGCTGGGGCCTCCGAGAGTTGAAATCCAAATTATTTGGGGGAACCAAAGCTTAAGAACCAGTGCTCTAAAACACAGGACAGGAGACACAAGACCAGACTTCTTTGTTACAGGAGAGTAACACGGGTATTCCCTGTCTCAAATGTTGGCCAGTTATGTTCGAAAGACATAAGTGAAGCAAAGATCAGACCCTTCTAACAGACCCCATAACAGCAGAGCATTGTATTCTCTGTTCTGCTTCATGGATTGGTAAATGCATGGTCGATGTCTGTTGGCCGTAAAACACAGGCTTATCTGTGGCAATTCTGCAGAAGGCACATGCAGAGATTCGAACTCCAAATCACTAAATTCAGGATTCCTAGATTTTTTGTAAAATCAAGCAGGAGTTTTGCATGGACCCAAAGACAATGACAGGATATATCCAGCTAAGGTCACACGGACAACAGGTCACCACCTAATGTGAGGTGACAAGCTGATATAAAATTGATCCACATATGACAGATCACAATAGGATGGCCCCTCCTGAAACTGCAAACCCCAGGATTCCACAGGATGTTGCAAGTGGAATCATAGTGCTATAACAGGCTAGTGCGCAAGTGGCCTAAGGCTGGCTTGATCGTTCAGCAATTCCAGGAGGTTGTCAAGGACAGCACTCTGCAGAGAGTGGAGTTTTGGTATTCGCAATGGTTTGATGTATATCTTCTGCCAAAGGTGAGCAACAGGGAGAGCGAAAAGAAACGAGGGTCCCAATATCTCAGATGGAAATAAAGGGAACCACCATGAGGCAAGACAAAGCAACAGCAAAAAGTGCTGGACACATACACTGATAGTAACCCTCAATGAAAACTTGGTTTGTCTCCCTGTGTTTCCCTCTGCAATAACTGTTCTGTAACCACTTCACTGTGGTAAGAAGATGTTAAGCCATGATGTGCCCAGGCTGAAATCTGCAGAGCAACACATGAGGATCTGGGAGAGCAGAAGCTGGAACAGATGGCCTTGTCAATCCCTTGTTCAGCTTGGAGATTCTGTGACATTAATTTCCACAGCTAAAATAAACATTTGTTTTCAAGAAAGAACAGCAAGATTCTTAGGAACACTTGCTTCGTGCTTCTCCACCATGGCTACCATATCAGATTATTTCAGAAACTTTATAAACGTGGCACTGTTGAACCATGGTAGTATAACTGACAATAAAACCTGCCAGTTTCACCAGTGGTGGCATGGCCTAGTGTGTATGGATCCAGGAGGAAATGGACAGGTGAGCAAGACACATGCATGTGCAACTATATTCTGATCATAGCAAGGCTAAAGACTTCATATAAAGGGTGAGGATTTCATCCCACCATGTGAGCTTGCTGCAGCTCAAGGATAAATTCCATTTAAGTCAGTATTTCTGCCTTCTCCTCAACCATCTGCTATTTGCCTCAAAGGTGAGTGGGAAGACACTGGAGTACAGATGGCCAGTGCTTCTAAGATAATAAGTGTGCAGTGTGAAATGTTACAGGCTCTACATATGTGGCTGTGCAAAGAGGAAAGGGCAAGTGAGGAAGGCTGAGAAATATCTAAGAACAAGAAGTATCAAAGCCCACTCTCCCTGCCCTGGACACTGAAAAGTTGGGTCCACACACACAGTAGAATAAATGGTAGAGTGGACTGTGCCACTTCAGATGGAAAAAGCCCTTTTGAGTAGTTTCCCAAGTAATTTCTCCGAATGGCAAGCTGTACTTGAGGAAGAAAGGAAAAAAGGCCACCGATTTTTCTATACTATATGAGGGAAACACTGACCGATAATAGCAAAGGCTTGGAACAACTAGTGAGGAAGTCAAGGAAAAAAGTGCAAAAGCAGAGTTACAAGCTATTCATTATGAAAACAAAAGTAATGACCACATATAATTTATATAACTTTAAGTGGCTGAAAAAGACATTGAAATAGTTGAAAAATTTTCTATCCCTTGGTTCATTCATAAATGAAAATGGAGCCTCCAATCAAGAAATAAGAAGACTAGGACTTGGAAGGGCCTCTAGAAAAGAACCAGATAAGATACTCAAGTGTAAAAGATATGTTTTTTAATACCAAAGTCAGTATGATCCACGCCACAGTATTTCTGATTTCTGTGTATCACTGTTAAAGCTGGACAATGAAGAAAACTGATGAGAAAAATCAATGCATTTGAAATGTGTTGGAGGAGAGTTCTATGGATAACAAGAACTGACAAAAAGACAAATAACTGGGTCTGAAGGCAAAATCAAAACCTAAATTCTATCCAGAAGTCCAAGTGACTATGCATCTTTAGAAAAGTCAGTAATTCTTGGTAGAGTAGAAGACAGTAAAAAAAGAGGAATACCACACCACAGATGGATTGACCATACCAAGAAAGTCATGACCCTGAGCTTACAAGACCTGGGCAAGTGGTGACTGCTAGCTGATGACTTAGCGAGTTGATGAGAGAGATGGGAGCGCTTGAAGATCTCTCATTCATAGGGTCCCCATAAGTCAAAGCTGACTTGACACAAATTAATACCAACAACAACTAGGAAAAACTGGCCAGACCCTCCCTAAACTGCATACCCCAAGATTCCATAGGATGTTGAAAGTGGAATAATAGCGCTATGACAGTCTAGTGCAGAAATGGCCACAGTTCCAAAATATGGAAAATGTTAATAACAACAGCACAAGAGGAGGACAAATTTCTATCTTACAGAACATCCAGGGCTGTTACTACCCACGAGCAGGTAAAAAAATAAACACTGACTTTTGTGCTGAACCAATGTAGCAGTCACAAATCAGGTGAACGCTGCAACTCTTTGTCTTTTATTAAAGATCCTGTTCTCACCACTTTTTCAGAACATGGACTTTCTTGTTTGTTTGCTTTAGAATGAAGCACACACATCACAGAAAGTGCCCAAGCACAGACCAAGTCTATACTAATGATTTAGTTCAAAATTACAGAAGAAACAGGAACTGCAGTCCCTTTAGATACACTAATAGGGCACCATACAATTACTAGGATTCAGGTAGTGCTCAGACAAGTTCCTTTTTTAGACTACACCTTGCAGAATCCCCCAACTAGCAAAGTCTCCACCTCTGCCTGTGTCGGGACATGAAACAGGCGTTATCTGAGAACAGGCACTGCTTTTCTTCCTTCTCAGTCTCTGTTCACAATGAAGGCATTTTTTTAAAAAAAACCAGTTTTCCAACTCATGGGTGCACGTCTTATTTTTAAATGATAATTCAAGCATTATTGAAACATCCTAAAAGGCACGGGCTGAGAGAGACTCAAATCCTTTACCTTAGA
Source organism: Iguana delicatissima (assembly GCA_948472985.1). NCBI lineage: Eukaryota > Metazoa > Chordata > Lepidosauria > Squamata > Iguanidae > Iguana > Iguana delicatissima. Next base: position 1,131,435 of record CAOKZL010000007.1, read on the forward strand.
AAATGGTCCCGCAAACCTCCATAAACCGTTAAATCCAAAACCTGTTGCCGACAAACCGCGAGGACAAAAAGAGAATGAGCAACTTAGTTAAGAATACACTGGTAACATTCAAAGAAATACGCAAAGATGATTTGCAAACATTTACTCATAGACTCCAGTTAAACCTTGGTCCATGTTTGTCACACAATGATTGTGACATCTTGTGAAAGCCTGCACATATCAAGGGAGCGTCCCTTACAAGAGGGATGGGAATCATGCCACCTTCCAGATATTGCTGGACTGCCACTCCCGGAAGCCCTAATAAGCACAGCCAACTATGAGGAATGCTAGGAAATGCAGTCCAACCACATTTGAAGAGCTACATGATTCTCAGTCCTGCATTTTAGAGGAATTTGTTTTTCAGAGGAATCCACTCATATATTCAGCTGCCAGTCACGAGACGCAAAGTATTAAGTGTAGAGAAATCACAATATGCAGCACACATGTATAAATCTGGTCAAATTAGTGCAATGCAGCATGCTTAGTAAAAAGAATAACCTCATGAGTATTTAACATCTTATAATAGCGCTAATGTTCATACATATATTATTTAGAAGACACGTCTTTGTATAATATTCTCCTAATGCTCTCAAATCAGCAACTGAAATAATACACCCATAAAATACAATAACCTGGCATTATTGTACAGAAGTTTCCAGTAAATTAACAGCATGAAGCAATCCGGTTAAGTATCTGTTGCTGTCGTTCTCTTAAGGAGAAAAGGAGGAAGGGCAAAATACATGAAACTCATCCTAACTGAGAACAATTAGAACGAGCTAACGCTTTCCTTAGTGGAGGTGGGGAATCATGTGGTTCTCCAACGGCCGGTGAATTACAAGTCCCTTCATATCCAGACTTGCGCTGATGGGAGTTGGAATCTAACACCCTAGAGGGTCACAAAAAGGTCTGCCAGGAAAAAGGCCAATGGAGGGAGGGGGAGAGAGAGAGAGAGAGAGAGAGAGAGAGAGAGAGAGAGAGAGAGAGAGTGTGTGTGTGTGTGTGTGTACACAAGGAATACTTTCTGGCCATTTCCCCCTGGGGTTATAAGATCTCCCAGTGAAACCCTGCCATGGTATGAGCCTTCCCTTTGAGAGCAAAGAGTGATACCTACGAGGTGCTGAAACTTTTTTGAAGTTCTGGCAATGGGGCATACACAATATAGCTGGATGATGATGATTATGTTGATGATATAAACCTATATACAGATATGCCTCCCTCCCTCCTTTCCTCCCTTTCTTTTCCCCCCAATTCCCAGCTTTACCTCATGAGAAGGATTGGACAAATTACTGCTGGGACACTTTGGATGTAATTGAGTGTAAAGATGGCAGCCTACAGAAGCAATCTTTTGCTTTTTCAATGGTGAATCACTTTGCAACCTATCTCTTGGAAAAGCAGAGCATATATGTTTTAATAACAATAATTAAAAAAAATACTTGTGGTTTTGTGTTTAAAACATCAACGCTTATTCTAGAGGTGAACAAATCTCCCCCTACCCTTTTTGGTGAGGCTGTAAGATACATACTTTGCAGATAAGATGTTTGGTACTGGGGCGGCGATTCTTCATGGTAAACCACACTCTGAACAATGCCATGAATTGGATTCAATAAATTTGGATCCTGACACTGTGACAACAGGGTGTTTATTTTGAAGTCCAATAAATTGTGCCTAGACAAGGAAACAAACCTCAGTCATCAGTTCATTGCTTGTTTTTACTACAGTGGGTAAACAGAGTGTGAAGTTTATGTAGCCAAGAAACCAATTACAGAAATACCTAGAGTGAGTATGTGGAGTACATACAAGCTAGACAGCCATTCTCTTTGGCCAGGGAATGGGATTTCTGACGGTAACCAGGGATAATTAATGAGGAATTCTCAGCACTTTGCCAAATGATAATTGCCGGAATCCTTCAATGGTGGGAGCCATGCCAGTTAGACCCAAGATAAAAAAGGACTTCTAGCACTTCAGAGAAAACAAATTTCAGTTGCCTGTAATTATAAGAGCTAAGCACCTATTTCTATTCTACTGTCTGACTGTACTATTCTACTGTTCTTGGGAAGTGTACGGCTAGCGATGCGTCTCTAAAGCCTTATGTCTTACGGAACATCCTACAGCTTGTCTATGCATGTGGAACTGGTCTCTTTAACATACCTCACATATGAGTCTTGGGTAAAAACTTCACACCAAATTCACTTTTAGCAGTTCTGCCATTGGCTTACTGGTAGACATCGACGGAAAATGAATCCTCTCCCATGGGGATCCTACATTTTGAACCAATGACTTTGTCCTGGGTAGCAATGTCCACAGATATAAAGCTGGATTTAGTTCCAAAACCAGACAACCATGCAGCAAGACTGGTCACAAATCCTGGGCCGATTTTAGTTGGGACTTAAGCATTCCTCTACAGCTAAAAAAGGGCTGCCTGGCACAGAATGTAGTCTGTTTCTGCCAAGTCACAAGCAAGTGTGTGTTTTCGAACACCTATGCTGTGTTCCTTTGTTACATTCATAAATCTCTGCATACAGCATTTTGAGCGTACTTCTAAATCACTAGAGCAGCTGAAGAGAGAACCAATGCCTGGACCGTACAAAAGGATGTTCTGAAGGAAGCAACCTTGTTATGAAAGGAAAAACACTTACACAACAGGAAAGACCTTTGGAAACACAACACTGGCTTCTGCCAAATATTCATACAAGATTCGTTGGTCAAACTCATCTGAAGTATATTTTACTAGAGTTGCCTGTTTGGGAAAAAAGCCGACAGGGGAAAAAGAAGGGACTGTATCAGTAACTACAGGAGAGCAATTGTATTTTGACAATTGTACTTTGCTGATAAAATTGAGGCTCTACAAAAAGAAACACTAGTGAGTGATCCGATCACACATCTCTCTTTCCTTCTATCTCAGTTCAAAAGCAGAGTAGAAAACCCAGACATCAGTCAATCAGTTCCAGGGTGGTGGTCATTTTACTCAGGGGCAGCAAACACAGGTATTTGGTGGCATCTTAGAAACCAAGAGATTCACTGTGGCCTTAGCTGATGAAGTGGGTTCTAGCCCAGGAAAGCATGTGCTGCAGTTAATCTCCTCTTTGGTTAAGGTACTGTAAATGGCAATCAATCATTTTTTTCATGGAGCAGTTCTGTTATTCTAGGATGAGCCTGAAATAGATACATTTAAGCAAGGAGAATACGTGGAGAACAAGCTTTGGAGACATTTCAACACTCCCAGCACGATCATAATGACAACCCCTGCTATGCTTTAAGCAGTCACTCCCACACAGAAATACAGTTCTCCGGTACCTACAATATCCACCTGTCTAGAGCAGGGGTGCAAATCAAGCAGTCCTCCAGAATTGAAACTCTCAGCAGTTCTCAAGATCGACTATGCTGGAAATGGCTGCTAGGAGTTGCAGTCCAATAACTTCTGGAGGATGGCATGATTCTTATCCCTGATCTAAGTATATTCTTTCCTCCTTCCTACAGTGCTAAGTATGTCCAAAATACTAGCACCATAAATCTTGTCACTCCAATTAGCGCAGGAACTAAATTTCTTTCCAAACTATTTGCCCAGCTATTTTAAAATCTACTTTAGTTTGCAGATTTGCAGTAGAATTAATAAAAAGGCTGGCCTTGACTGAAAAATTGGCAGAAGGAAGGCAGGTGGGCAGCACCTGGGAATGGGCAAACTGCAGCCACCTCAATTTGGAACTGGATTAAGGTAATCAAAGTTCAGGGAGACAAAGAATCATAGAGCTGGAAGGGACTGCAAGGGAAATCTAGTCCAAATTCCTACCACGCAGGAACACCCAACTAAAGCACTCCTGAGAGATGTCCATCCAATATCTGCTTAAAAACCTCTAAAGAAGACAAGTCCGCCATGCTCTGAGGTAGTCTTCTACAATTAAACAGTTCTTACTGTAAAAAAGTTCCTCCTAATGTTTAGGTGGAATTTCTTTTCTTGTAATTGGAATCTATTGGTTTGTGTGCTTCTCTCTGGAGTAGCAGAAGACAAGGTTACTCCGTCTTCTACATGACATCCCTTCAGACATTTAAAGATGGCTGTCATATCACCTCTCCGTTTTCGCTTCTGCAATCTTCTCTTATCCAAGCTAAAGACATATCTTTGGCATGCATTTTGGTATTAAATGAAATGTATTTCTTCCCCACTCCCCTCATGTTCCCGGTTTCACTCAATTGGACATCATCTAGGTGTGTTGGTTAGGCCTCATTTGGAATCCTGTGTCCAGTTCTGGGCACCCCAATTCAAGAAGGATGTCGACAAGCTGGAACGTGTCCAGAGGAGGGCGACCAAAATGGTGAAGGGTCTGGAAGCCATGCCCTATGAGTAACAGCTTAGGGACCTGGGGATGTTTAGTCTGCAGAAGAGAAGGTTAAGAGAGGACATGATAGCCATGTTTAAATATCTGAAGGGATGCCATGTTGAGGAGGGAGCGGGTTTGTTCTCTGCTGCTGCAGAGACTAGGACAAGGAGCAATGGATTCAAGCTCCAGGAAAGGAGATTCCACCTGAACCTCAGGAAGAACTTCCTGATGGTCAGAGCTGTCTGGCAGTGGAATCTGCTGCCTCGGAGTGCAGTAGAGTCTCCTTCTTTGGAGGTTTTTAAGCAGAGGTTGGATGGCCATCTGTTGGGAATGATTTGATGTGTGTTCCTGCATAGCAAGGGGTTGGACTCGATGGCCCCGGGGTCTCTTCCAACTCTATGATTCTATAACAGCCTCACTATTCTAGCTGCGATGTCTTGGGATCGTGGAAGCTGCAATCAACTATTTCTGGAGGGTACCATCATGGAGAAGATTAGCCTGAACAACAACTCCTTATGTGCCAAATCTTATTTTTAAACAGTCCAAGCAAATAAGGGGCTCGGTCCTTTCCCCAGCATTCACAAAAATAAACACTTTTTACAAATGTCACTCTCTTCTTTGCATCAACGTCCCTTGATGAAATCAAAAAGAAAACTCTAACTTTCTTCCCAGAGATGGCCACTAAAAATACAGCAGCTTCAGACACAAGAGGAAAAAGATACATACAAGGACCGTCAGCAGCAAGGCTTGGATTTTGGGATCAGTGAGGACTTCTTCATCAAGGAGGACATTGGACTCGGATACCGATACTTTCCGGAGGTGCGGATGCTGCTGGGGTGATATCCTTTGTGTTTCTGCAGGCAGGAAGGAAAATATTTAATAAAGGGGGGCTGGAAATAACCATAGGCCTATTTATTACGCAATCAAAAGAAAACAACTTCCACCAAGTACAAAACAGACTGAGATCTCCAATGAGAAAGGCAGTGTGGATCACTAGACAGAATGCTGGTTGTGGATCTGAAGGACCTAGGTTCAGATCTCAAATGTGGAGAAACTGTGTCACCTCAGCCAAATAACTAGTACCATAATGAGCCTGGAGAATAAGATTTCTTGACTCCCACTTCCCCTAGTAATCCTTTCTCTAAATCAGTGGTTCTCAACCTGTGGGTCCCCAGATGTTTGTGGACTTCAGCTCCCAGAAGCCCCAGCCACTATAGTCAATGCTCAGGGCTTCTGGGAGCTGAAGTCCACAAACATCTGGGGACCCACAGGTTGAGAACCACTGCTCTAAATCATAATATACATAATACATAATATATGTAACTAGGTCAATGACCTTGGATTCTTACCCATTTCATAATCATTTTCTGCTACTCTCCTCATTTTGGGAGGTGTTGTGATCCCTGATTCCATTTCTTGTCTTTTAGGTGCTTTTGTGTCAGATATCAAGTGGTCAAAACTCTTCCTTGTACCTGTTGAAACACAAGCCAAATCTGACATTGGGCTGTGGGAAACAGATCAGGAAAGGAAATCAACAAACCTGCGTGCACCTATATCCACTTTGGCTGCTACCTGAGTAAAGATTATGGACACATTAGGGTGGCTGAAAAAGGCACAAGAAATGCTGGGAAGAAAATCAAAGAGGATTTTCTCTTTTCCAATGCAACACAGGCTGGGCTGCTAAAGTCTCTCACTTGAACTTCACTTAATGAAAAAAACGAAAACTGTCATGTGTGAGAATTCTTAGAACACATCCGAGCATCTGCCTTCTTCATTGATGGCCTTTGGTTTCCATCTCCAACCTTCATGGCTACAAGGGAGGTGACGCTTTGCACTAACCTAATAACTTTTTAGTGTTGGCTTGAGAAGGCTGCCCCATATCCAAACTCATGGACTTTCTTGTGCGTGGACTGATCTGCCCCACAGTTGGGTAATTTGCAGCCAGATGTCTGTCAGAGCTTTTGGGGGAAGACCATGGCTGGTTTTCCCTTAGTGTCCTGGAAGAAATAAGAAGCCAGTTAAAGTTAAAAAAACAAACAAAAACACATGCAGCAATCCATTGCTTCTTATGACACTGGAACAGCAAGGCAAACACCATCAATTTCTTCTCCTTCAAAAGCACACAACTGTCTTCAACCTAGATGTGAGGCAGTGACACGCCACTCCCTTCCTATTGCCTTGGGAGGCGCCAGAATTTGCAAAGGCTGGTATTATCACTGGCACATTAATGTGGAAACATTACAGAAATCTCATCTGTTAATATTAAAAGAGTTGGAAACATATAATGGATAGGACTCAATGGTTTATTTTGCTGCATCCCAATGTTTCCACCACTGTGGGTGAACTCCCTTCTCTCAGCAGTGCTTCTCCCCTAACTACCCCCCCCCATGAATTCTAGGACCTGCTCTGGAAGGCTGGAAAACCTCTGGAGCTGGTTTGCGGGATTGCAGAGGGAGCAGAATAAAAGTCACAATTCTAGTGGCATTGGACATCAAAGTATGCTGCTGGCTCTTGACTCACAACTTTCATTCATTTGCTAAGCCATAAAATCTTCTTTTTTTAAAAAAAATTAAAAGTTCTAAAAATAGCCAGCACTGAATTACAGTAACACCAACTCTCAAAAATAACATTGGTGGCATTTTCAAGATAAGATTTCAAATTGTTCTTGAAATTTTAGCAACTTACGTGACAGGGAATTAATTTTCAACAAATTATTTTCAAGCTCAGATGTGACCTTCCAGAACTGGCACTTTCAGTAGCCACCCCACTTGCCAGCCACAGATGGAAAGATGAGGCCTGGCTGGAATCTATTCCCACTTTTCCCTGCATTTTCACTGCGCAGCTATATGCTACAACCTCCTCCTAAGTTCCTTGTCCATAACGGCCCACCAAAACAGTAGCAATCAGATGTATGGTTCTAAGTTAAAGGAACCAACCTGTGCGAGTGAGTTATATCAAACTGGCCAACTCTTCTGGCAAAATGTTCAAAGACACACTGACCTATAGCTGGTGTCGCTGTGATGGATGGGGTATGTCTCCATGGGAACATTCTCCATTGAAATATCTGTCAGCAGGAGAGATTTCCTATGCTTCAGGCTGCATCGACTTCGAACCTCCTCAGACACAGTTAGTAAAGCTGAATGGGCAAAAAAGGTGCAAACCGGGGCTTAAAGTAAGTATGTTACAACAGAATCTGCCAAGCAAGACTCCATTTATTTATGCTACATGTACTCAGTGAAAGTCCAGACACTGGATGCTAAGCTCCTTTGCTGCCTGTTAAAAAAACGATTCTAGTTCTGAAGTCCCCAAAGAGAATATATAGACAAGAATTCCAAAACTGGGCAGAAGAGGTAGAGAAGTGTATCAAGTGTATGAAAATTGGACTTCGTTGCTTTGCACAACACAGGGCACTCTCCCATGAAGCAACCCAATACTGCAAAATAAGCACAAGGCGGTCAAATGCGCTTACTCTGCATAATTTGCTTATGACTGCAGAGTTCAGCAGAGGGTCTGAGACAGCAATCTTGCTGAAGCTAATCAGAACAGAGCCTTGTGCAAAGACTCCAGTGGGGTCAATATCAGGTAGGAAACTGGCTGAGAAATCCTCATGCCACCCCAGCAAATCAGATTGCCTTAGATTTGATGGCATAAAGTAGAAATATTCATGTAATAACAAATTTTAAATAATGCCTGGCTTAGTTATCTTTTTAGTGCTGGGCGGGAGGGAGGTTGAAACTGTAGAAAACTCCTATGAGGTAGAAATGAGAATATTTAGAAACATGACAACATAATGATCCAGACTTTAAAGAATGTAACTCTCTGGCTGAGATCCTATGGCTGAGTTCTATCTCCTCCCTTGGCCAGCATCTCTCAAATTCTAGGAGGGGCTCCCATTGTTGCTGCTTACTGGGGGAGAAAAGAGGAAGGGGAGAGGAATTCGGATGGTGAAAATGCAACTGGCCTCAGCTCAGATGGGGAAGAAAGGAGGGTGCACTGACAGATGGAGTACCAGATACTTTTCCTTCCTCTCAGAACCCAAAACGGCCACATCTTCAACATCTGAGTTGTTTTCCTGTCCCCACCAGAGAGCAGCAGCAGTCCTGGGTTTGGACAGCTGGTGGGAGAGTGTTTTAGATGGAGCACAAAAGGCTAGAAAGCAGGTCCCCTCCACACTGCCCAAAACCATAGGGTGCATCATTCACTAACAAGAATGAATGGAAGCAATTCAATTATGTGTATGTATGTCACTAAAAACCCCGTGATAGGTTTGCCTTAGGCTCACCATAAGTCAGAAACGACTTGAAGGCTCATGACAGCAAATACTGCTAGTTTCTTGACCAGCCATGGAAAAAAAATGCACCCAAAGGACTTTTTTAAAAAAAACAGGGGGCCAAGTCCCGAAAGGATTTGCCACAAATAAAACTTTTCTTCCATTCTGTCATTTTTACATTCTTCAAAAAAGTCCAGGCAGTGCAGATGGTGCTCTCATTTTATCCATACGAGAAACTCATGAGATAGATTAGGCTGAGAGATGATCCAAGCTGCCCAGTGAACTTAATAAGCACTTTGAGCTCACGAGTTTCCCTCGCTTAGTTCTGGAATCACTATATCACACCAGCTCTCTCTTCTTGAAGTTCACATTTTGTTACAAAACAGAGAGAAGAAGCAGGTTCAGAGCTGATACACCAAGAAGCTTGGATTGGATACAAGCCAAAGAGATTTGGGTTTTTTACCTGCAAGGTAAGCCACACTCTGGGTATTCACCTCAAACTTGTCACAGTTCCTGTGTTTGTTAACCAGAGCGAGAAGCGTGTGCAGTATCCTTATAGTCCTCGCAGCAATGGTGGCAGAGGGATGCCGGTACCCTAAAGAAAAAAACATTGCAATAAGCAGACTGTTATCTGAAAAGAAAGAAAAACATGCTTTGAAAAAGGTTTACAGACAGCAGGAACATGAAACACACTGCAGAGTCGGTCAAAGAGAACAGGGTTAGCCCTGTAAACTAACAGGGACCGGATGTCTAACAGAGTTACAATCCGATGAAAGATGTTTCTATGTACTGAACAGAAGAAATTCATTTCAGGATTAGTCAGAGTATGTCAAAAAGTGGCCAAGATGTTTTCTTGAGCTTGGTTTTGCCGAAAATCAGATGTCAAGAACCAGCAAAGACATCTCAGGCTACGAGACTGGGATTACCACCTTTGAATGCAACCAAAAAAGTAGCAGGGCTAGGATTAGGAACCATGATGTGCTAGTTCTCTACTTGCAAAGACAGTGGTGCATTCAGGAATACTGCATCTCCTCTTGGCATTCTAGTACTCGCAGCTATGGATGAGGAGAGGTAAACCAGCAATCATCTGAGAGTTATGAATATGAACAATTATTTCTAGATCCCATAAATTAGGCAGTCATATAACTGAATAATTGAAACAACTCTCCTCCCTGCACAAAAATGACCCTTGAGTGCCAAACTATGAGTTCTGATCCCAAAAGTTCCTTTCAACCAATCTATTCTACGTCCAAATTCCCTCCTCTACACTCTACTTTCTTTTTAAATTTTCTCCTTCCTCCAAAACCATTCTCCCCTGAGCTTCTTCCTTCTGTAAGACTATCAAAGGCAGTTTTTTTCCTTTTTGCTTCCTTCCTTTTTCCCAACAGTTACAGAAAGGATTTTTTTTTAAATCTTGAATTAATTTGCTGTAAAGCTCCCAGTGGGCATTCTGTATACTTCACAGCAGTGAAGAATAAAGAATGCAGAATACGCTTGAGGTATTGTCAACATTTTGTTCAGTTTTGCATTTTCAAGCAAATTATCTAATTTATATTTCTAGACTGATACATGGATAGAATAGTGTTAAACTTCTAACTGGGTACTTCTCTGAAATTTGTGGTGCAGTCTTTGGCATGAAAAAAAATGCATACAGAAGTGTGTATTTTAGAAGAAAGTGCATTTGTCTGAAATCTAAATGTTCATGTTTTCAGAAAAAAACCCCTCAGACTGATGAGAAAATGGGATGTAACAGACACGATTATGAATAGACATGCAAGCCCAAGAGGGATCAGAAATTGGCTGCTCTATCCATGTCAGTTGCTTTTTATGCATTGGCTACAAAGGAGAAAAAGTCCAGATGGACAAGTTTCACATTAAGTCTTTCACTCCAAGTCTCAAGTCGAGTCTCAAGTCTCTACCTTCATGTCTTAAGTCGAGTCTCAAGTCCTTGAAGATACTTTCAAGTCAAGTCTCGAGTCAACTCTCAAGTCTGGGAGCCAACTTTATACCCCAATTTGTATTGCAGAATTTCTGGACGGAGTTGAATGTCAGTTTCAACAATTTACGTAGAGTTGGTCCTCTACGTTCGTGATTTTGCCATCTGCAGCTTCAGAAGTGGGGAACAGGATCCTCCATACTTCCCATTTGCAAAGCTGGAGGCTTTTTCAGAAGTGGGGAATAGGATCCTTCTTATTTCCCATTACTGAAGCTGTAAGAGCTTTAGAAGGAAGGATCCTTCCTCCTCAAGACCACTGCCTAACACATTTTCTGTTCCCCTTGGAGGTAAGCACCCTGTGCTCTGGGCATGAATCTTGCCTTCTGCTTTTAGGAAAAGTTTTAGAAAGCTCCTCCTATACATAGTGGGTACAGGCTGCTGAGCAGACCCCAACCCCACCTCTAGCCCGTCGCCTAACCCATTTGCTGTTCCTTCTGAAAAATGTGTTCACACTTTGGGCTTCAGACAGATCATCGTGTGACCAGTAATTTCTAAGGTTTCTGGAGGAATGTGTTATGTTACTGAACCAAGCGCAGCAAGTCAGTCACTTAAAATATGCAAGTCTCAAGTGGAGTCAGTGTGTAATTTTTGCCAAGTCAAGTCTGAGTCGAGTTACTGAAGTGACTTAAGTCTGACTTGAGTCCTAGTCTATCGACTCGAGTCTACATCACTGGAAATCAAAACATCAAAACACATTCTTTAAAAAACTTATTTGTATAATCCCTGACAGAGTATCTTCAGAAAGCCAGCAAAACATCCAATCTGCAGCCAACAGCATGAGGACTCAAAAACACACAGGCAGCTTTGAGCTCTTGGGAATGTAGCCAGTCAGATGCTGGTTTGAAAGAATTTTCTAAAAGACTGTCCCATGACATTGGCCCTCCAGAACCTGATAGAGAAACATATAGTGAGCTTCCACCAAAACTGAGCATTTCTGTAATCTATGGGGCACCCCTTCTTCCCCACATAACAGAACCTTCTCCATCCAACTAACGGGAGCTGAAAACAAGAAAATTAGCAATCCCAGTTGCCTTCCTACCTTTTAGCAGATGCCCCACAAGTGCAAAGTTGAAGTTAGAGTTGAAATTGAGTCCCACAAAGTGGTCCATCTGCTTGCAGTGCCACTCCAGCGGCCTTCTGATCTCCATGAAGACTTCTTCAGGGCTCTGTTAGGAAGCCAAAGTACAGACACTGAGATTCAACTGGGAGAGGATTCATACATATTACACTGAGTGGTACACTTAAGTATTTGGCAGGACTTCCAGTAGCTCATATAGCCAGCCATTACCCAACTAAAACATTTTCAGTGATCCAGAAAAGATGCTTCTATTTACTTGGGCAGATTACCTTCGGATTTCTAAAAAACATGAGGACTGCAGGGGGCCAGTGGCATTTCCTTCTCACTGACAGATACGGATACTGCAATACAGGCAGGCATATAAAGTAGTTTATTTTCTTCTTTAAGTTATGGGCTAGAATTTTCTTGGTGCATTATGCTGGTATAATTCCTGAGTGTGTCCGTAGTTGTACTATTGAGACAGCTGTGTCAAGAGGTATCCAACCCTCCTTTCACCAGCTGTTTTCCTATCCGCCCACACTGTAATGAGGCATAGCTATGGTTCTGTACCTCCAATATGCCTGGGAGGACCTCCAGAACAGCTGGGAGCCCAGTCATCCTGCCCATATCCATTGTTGTCAACTGTATAAGTACACTAGTGGAGGTTCTTGGCCCTGTTTTTGCTCATGTGAAAGTTTATGCGATTGACTATGCTACAAATATTCTTTTAATCAGTGACAAGCCCTAACATTTGGTTAGGAACCACCACCACCATGAGTTTATGCACTAAATAATAAATATTTTATATAGAGAGACTTAAGACCTCGACACAGCATGATCTCAACCTAGAGGACCATGCCATCGTCCACTGAAGACTGTCGAAAACAGAATATTTGAAATAGTCATTTTGGATGATGATCAGTTTCATCTTCAACAACTAAAGCAGGCAGAAGCCAAAATTTTTTGCTCATTTTATATGTTTTCGGTTCTGTTTGTTAATCACTTCAATACTGACATTGATACTGATATATAAAATAAAAGGTGGGGACAGCACAAGAGACATATTATTTTGTGGCATAATTTCAATTTATCTTGTTTCATTTGCAAGTCACATTTCTTCCAAGGAATGTGGAAGAAGATATGTACTGTCAGCCCCTTGTTTTTTTCTTTACAGCAACCACGTGGCCCATGGTTACTCAATGTATTTCATGGCTGAATCAGATTTTGAACCTGGATTTCCCTAGTCCCTGCCTGCCATGCCAATCACTTCATCACACTGACTATACGTTGGGATTGTCTTGTAGCAAAAACCTCAAAGCAGAAGTCAGGGAACAGCTGGGAACAAACAATTTCTCCTTTCCTGTAATGTTTGAGAGGGACGGAGAAGGCAGAGATCAGCAGTGGGGTTCTCAGAAGCTCTTGAATTTGTTGATGTGATCTTTTGGAATCACTCCCAGAGGTATAACAGCTACCAAGGTCACCCAACCTTTGCTTCTCAGTCAGTTGCAACACCACAGCACCACTGATCCTGCAAATCTGAAAGGATGTTGAGGAAATGGCTTTACGTATGTGCTTCCTAGGCCAAGATTCCTTGGCCTCCAATGTTTTATTTGACCTGCACCCAGCTTTCATCCTGGCTCACCTAGGCCCACAACATTATTATTAAGCTCTGTGAGGGAAGTGGAAAGAACCTTATTTCTCTGTATTTCATGAGACTTTAGCACTGAGTACGCAAGTTTTGGAAAATAAGGATGCCACACAGATTTTCCAATCAGTTTCACCACCAACAAAAGAGACTACGGGTGCCTGGCACCAGTGTTTTCATCCTTGTTTTGTTTTAGTAAATAATAACAAAACAAACAGAAGCTATGTCTTCTGGCTTACTTACTTTGTCATTGAATACCCGAAGGTTGTCCAGCGTATGGAGATTTTGTTCGAGCAGAGCTGTGCCGGCTGAATACAGATTGACTTCGTCCAGCTGCAAAACAGCCATGGCCACCCAGAAGAGAGCCTTGTGCATAGGCGAGTCCTGGACAGGCGGGATGGGGGCGGGGCAACACAAGTTTAAATGCAAAACTCCATTTTGCTATGAATGACAGAAATGTATATTTGATGCATGCACCATCTAAACAATTCCAGAATCCCACAGAACCTTTATACCAGAGTAATACATGCAAACTGAGTAACTATTGGGCCCAGTTCAATCATATTTCAGCTTGACAGGGGAGAATATAGACTAGAATTTCGCTCACATATACAAACTCCTTTATGCCTCTCCTCACGAAAGCTGTAATTATTAAATTAAAGACCTTCTAGTTAATCATAGTTTCCCATTTCACCTGAACCGGACTCAGAATAAGTCAGAATTTTAAACTGGATTCAGAATAAGCCACAGCGCAAGCTAGGATTTTAAATCAGAATTAGATGTTGTGATCATGGTTTGTTCCAAAACTGGTAACGAGTGATTTTTTTCTTTAAGGGGAAAAGGAGATATAACGTGCTGGATTTTTATTTGCTGTTGTTATTGCTTTTAAAGTGGCTTCTATTTTTAACAGTTTTTTGTTTTTAATTTTTTGATAGCAATTGCTTTTTAACTTTTGTACACAGTGAATTTTTACCTATGTCTGTTTGAACTGTTGTAGGCTGCTGTAGGCTGTCTTGAGTCTCAAAAATGGGAAAAAGGTGAATATAAATATGACAACAACAACAACAACAACAACAGCTGTTTCCTGGTTCAGATTAAATGGGAAGTCATGGTTCTCCAAAGACTTTGGCTTTAACTGAAGCCAGATTGAAAGGGCTGCCTTTGTGAGGACAGGGTTCATTTATATCTCTGCTTAGTAAGCCAAGACATTATTATCTGAGCAAGACCAAGTTGTTCAATCTACAATCCAGTCCTAGGCACACTGGTAACTCTGAATGGCTTGGAAACTGTATACCACAGAATATTGTCTTCCTTCCATAAAACATGTTCCAAACCTTAACAAAGAAGACCTCACAAATGTCTTCCTATGGATACTCCCTTGCTTCTAAAATTTGGGTGGGTGACAACCATGAGGCTTTCTAGAGTTTACCCTTTAAGGGACTCCCTCCTCAGCCAGGTTGAAGAAGGACGGGAATGTTCTCGCATGAACAAAAGGCACTGTAACCTTTTCATGCTCCAAGACTTTTCAAAGCTGACTGGTAGGTTGCAAATTTTATTTTATTCCTTTGACGCTGAAGTTTTGTTTTGGGTGTCTTTAAAATGATTCTTTTTGCAAGTTATTTTGGATATTTCTGTTTAATTGCAACCACCATCAACCATTAAATTTTTTTTTTAACTGATTATCTTTGGCAAGGAATGAGGAACAAGGATAAAGGATGTGAGAGAAAGGCATGTCAAGATAAAAAGGTTAGTTCAGTTATGGTGGGAAAAGACAGACAAAAGAATCAATGATGCACCCACAGATCTATTGCAAGGTCTTGGCATCCCAAACTGGCTACCTAAAACATGGCTAACTCAAAGCACACTGATGGAGAAGCAACTGCTGTCAATTTCAGTGCCATCAGAGGACCCTTTCTTCTTTTCTAGGTGGAAGCATGTAAAGAACAACAGTTCATGCACATTCTTGGGCAGTGCAAACCAGTAGTGAGGGATCTGTGGACACCCAGATATTGTTGAACTCCCATCATCCCCAGCCAACAGTCAGCAGGATGAAAGCTGGAATTTTACAACTTTCAGAAGAACTATCGATTTGATGCCTTTTTTCTGTATCTTTTTGATTACAAGAGACTTGTGTCCCTCCACTTTTAATCCAGGAAGAAAACAATACAGCGGCTGCCAAAACGTGTGGGAAATACTAGGCTAGAAAAAGGAAATGGTGTGGAAAAAGTCAAAGAGGGAGTTGTTGGACTAACGCCAGGGCAAGTGTCTAAAATGAGCACTTGATGGACTGGTGGAAGACACAGAGATCACAGAGAGATCAATGTGCAAAGAAGTTCAACAGCAGCGAGCAGCAAGGGAGAAAAGGTGCAGCTGGGAAACGGAAGGTGTGATTCTGGATTCACAGGGGGGAAAGAGCACTTGAGATGCAGAAGACAGAGAAAGCAGGAAAGTATTTCTCAGAAGGCAGAGAAAGAGCAACTCTGCTTGGGCAGGCAGAAACTGAACATATGCATGGATTTCCTGCACATTGAGCTCACACTGTCATTTCAACACTGGAGCCATATCTCAGACCTCCAACAATCTCTCTTTCCCACTCTGACTGTATCTCTCATTTCCCAATTTTGTTGAAATGGACCAAGCTACCATTAGTACAAACCATTGCCTTTAAAGCAGAATTTGAAATGATGGCTTGAAGTGAATAACCAGGCAGTGCAGCAGAGAACTGGAGAATGTGGGGTGGGGGGAGATTTACATCCCATTTGACCTTTGTGTCTAAACCCAGTCCTTACTAACCTACATTTATTAGATATGTAATGAGCAGAAGTTTAAAATCTCACTTTCGGCAGAAAGGATGCTGAGAGAGGAAGACAAGAAGAAGAGCTGGGCTGCAGCTACCGAGCCTCTTCATTCAGATGATTCACATAAAATACTTCATCATGCACACCCCGAAGTCAACCTCTCTTTACGCACATGGTGCAACAGGACAGGATGATGGAAACCACAGCAGTTTACCTTATTGAGGAGCGGCTGCAGCTTGGTTAGTGCTATCACTGTGGCTTCGATCAGAACTTGGCTATTGTAGTTATCGGGGCCTTTCAAGCAGCTCTCTAGACCCTGTTGTTGAGAAAAGGAAAAGAGTATTCAGCTTGGGAGAGGAAAGCACGGCCCCTTTCCCCACTCCCAAGGTCTTAGAAGATCCTTTATACAGACTTTCGATATCAGAAAGAAGCCTGCTTCAATCAATCCTGAATGCTTCAGCTAAAATGAACTCTCCGCCTCTGTATTCATCTGAACATCAAAACCTTTTGCTTGAGATCTAGTAAGAACACTGGTGGACTGCAAGTCTTTGCCAGCATACTTTTGCTGCTCTCTGAGGTGCACAGTCTTGTTCTTGCAGCTCTTGTACATTCTGGGGAAAGGAAGAGCCTCTACTCCCAACATATTATTTCTTGTTCTTCCCCAGGTACACAAGGGCAGCCACAACGTGTCTGTATGACCCACTGCAGGCAAGTGGGTAGCCAAGAAGGCAGAGCTGTGCTTGAGAGCACCTCAGCGGCTGCTGCATGGCTGGGTTGAGGGGTGTTGTGCAAGATGGCATGGGAAACCTCTCTCTCCACAATGTCAAAAAAATTGCATACACAGAAGCAACCAGGGATTTTGCCTGCTAGGATTCTAACCTTACTGCCTCACCCAACCTTCTGTTGTTGTTGTCTTCAAGTCGTTTTCTTTATGCCCTTCCTAAACCCCCTCTCCTGCTGAGCAAAACAACTTTCTTCTTCCCCTGCCCCTTCCCCCCAGAATCCTAGAGTTGGAAGAGACCCTAGAGGCCATCCAGTCCAACCCCCTGCTATGCAGGAACACATCAAAGCACTCCCAAAAAATGGCCATTCTGCCTCTGCTTAAAAACTTCCAAAGAAGAAGGAGACTCCACCATACTCCTCCTCCTCTCATCTTCTTCTTTTTCCCCCACTTTTATTATATATATCCTAGTTCTTCCTATTGGCATTAAAAAAAAGCTTCAGGTCCCACAACAACAATACATGTCTGCTTCACTCAGTCGATCTACCAAGTCCTTTCTGGACCTACCAGTGCCTCACATTCTCTAAACTGGCTGTGCTAGCAACCAAGGTTACTAGCATTATGCTCTGGAAATTGGAATGCAACAGAAGGGTGGGGGGAAGAAACAGTAAACCAAATACATATACATTTAAGTTTATCAGAAGATACAAACCATTATCTCATCATCAGTGATCAACACAACAGTGCTATATATATTTTACAGAAGTAAAATTGAGTTCAACACATATTACTCTCATGTAAGTTTGCATATGGTTGCACAGTGAGCTGTTATGCAGTTTCTTAGCTGTCCAGCATCCTGCTGAACTATGACTCTCCCCATACTTTATACTGTGTCAGGTTCACTGAGCATCTTTTAGGATTCCAGAGGGTGGCACGGCAAAAATACATCTGTTTCACTCAGTTGATGGATATTACTCTCATGTAAGTCTGCATATGATTGCACAGTGAGTTGTTATGCAATGTGTAGCTGTCCAGCATCCTGCTGAACTATGACATACAATGTAGAGTCGAAGGCTTTCACGGCCAGAATCCATTGGCTCTTGTGGGTTTTTCGGGCTTTGAGACCGTGTTCTGGTTGTATTCTCTCATGACGTTTTGCCTGCATCTGTGGCTGGCATCTTCAGAGGAATCATTCCTCTGAAGATGCCAGCCACAGATGCAGGCAAACATCAGGAGAGAATATAACCAGAACACGGTCTCAAAGCCCGAAAAACCCACAAGGACCAATATGACATACATTTCTCTCTAACTCTCCCCATCTGCATCAGGCTCACAGTGTGTCCCTTCCGGGGTTCCAGAGTGTGGCAGCTTCATATCTGTGCTTCTGTTACAATGTTGGAGGGAGTAACTTAGGAGGGTGACTTCCTGGTCCCCCTTCTCTCTGACATCTGGAGGAAAAAGTTTGTTGGTGGCAGCAAGCATCATACCTATCTCCTTCAAACGCAAGCCACAGCAAGTTCTGGTTCCAGCACTGCAGAGGGCAATAAATGGCCACGGAGATAAAAGTGTGGCAGTTGCTGTAGGCTCTAACATTTGCCCAATTGTGCCACATGGTGGCACCACGGCCAGCTGGCTGCAGGAAACATACCACAAGGTATGAGAAGAGAAGAATCATTAAACTTTTGGAGAAGTCCCTGATCTGGCTACAGTTCATCAGTATGCATATCCTTTGCATTCTGGGTGTTTAACCCAGAATAACTATAACTATAGGTCTCACTTTGCTCTGGTCGCCACGGATAACTCTGCTGAAAGATCAATTTTATCAGCCTCACTCCCCCAAGTGTCCCTTGTCAGCAGCCACTGCATCAGGATGCAGTGACGGGAGAGATGGGATACAGAGCCATTCAACAGGTTGCGCTGGAAGACAAGGTGACTCCTCTTTTCCCTGTTCTCCATTCTGGCTGGTAATTATAACAACCAAACTAGCTCTTGAGTTAGAATTTCTCCATTTCCATCCCTTTTCCCTTTGTCTTTTTTACAAGAATGTAAGCTTCTGCTAACAGGGCCTATCCGGTTTCCTATTCATCATATGCAAGGGGGTCTGGGAGTTTTTCAGCTGAAGAGTGGGGCCAACATGCTTTAAAGCAGTGGTTCCCAAACTCTGGTCCTCTAAATACACTAGTTGCTGGTCTAAGTATATATCCCAAAAGGCAACCACAATTGGTCTCTCATCTTCTTTTCTCCTTAAGCTAGGGTATATAATATGGCGTTAACTGTTTTGGGGATTTTGGGATAGTTTTTTTTTGTAATCTTTGGGCTCACTACCTTTCATTATGTTCATCAAGTGCACTGAACTTGGTAACTTCTGACTTAAATAACTGGACTATTCCAAATTACTGTATATTACTAAGGCAAGAGGGAATGCTTTCCCTTCAGAATTGCTTTATGGCAGGTATGCTGGGTTGGCATTCTCTTCAAGGTTTTGACCCTGTGGTTTGTAGGACATTGAAATTTGTGTGTGTGTGTTTATGTTTTTTATAATCAGGTATGCCAACAATTGATCCACCTATTGCTTACAAGGTTACCAAGTCAATCAGATAAAGTTCTGCTCTAGTGTAACCCTGCTGGTAGCCAAGTTTCTGTCAATGACGATTAAGATAAGACAGAAGGCAATGTCTTCATATGGTCAGAGTATTTAGAATGTCCACAATTAATATGACTGTTTTTTTGTGCTTATGCTATGATAAATTTCTTGCTGTTTTATATAATAATGTGTAATTTCTGGTCTGATTGTACTGATGGGGCTACAGACTGCAACAACCTAAATTAACTAACTTTGGTCCTTCAGGCATTTTGGACCATCTCCTAGAAGCCCCAGCCACTTGGCCCACAATCAGGAATTCTAGGACCCAACTCTGGAAGATCAAGGTTTGGGAACCACTGCTTTAAAGTACAACAGACCAGACCAAAACAGACAATTGCCACCTAGCATGTGAAGCAGACCTGAGACTGAAATCTTTCTGTATATAGCAGTTATGACGTGGATGGGACTTTAGAAATATATCATAAGAAAAACAGAAAATGTATGATTGCTTCCATTTGTCATTAATAAAATTCAGCAGGGCGTAGCTCACCTGACTGCAATCAGAGGTGCATGAAAACAAAAGTTACAGAAAAAGTAAAAGTAACATCAAAATAAGTGCCCACCTTGCTAAGAATCCGGATGATTTGCTTTATCTGACCGTGGGACACCCGCTTACTGATACACCCGAAGACAACAAGTGCTCTTGGTTGGAGGGACGGATTATACTGGAATGCAAACCTGTAGAGGAAGAAAGCCTTCTATTAAACAGATATTTGCCAGAAGGAAGCTACCAAAGAAATCTGATCGTGATGGAAGGAGATGGGATCAGGGTGTTATCAACCATGACACGGGCATACCACCTGAAATAACTTACTTTTGAGCTAGTTCTGTCCACTGGTCAAGCCACTTGCAGGTTGGAATATCTCTCATGCATGCCTATAGAAAAAAAAAGTAATGTCATTTGAGGACTTAACATCAATGTAAGGGCAATCATTTAAGTTAATGTGTTCCCTTCTTGATTCTAGACCAGTGGTTTTCAACCTGTGGGTCCCCAGATGTTTGTGGACTTCACCTCCCAGAAGCCCTGAGCATTGACCATAGTGGCTGGAGCTTCTGGGAGCTGAAGTCCACGAACATCTGGGGACCCACAGGTTGAGAACCACTGTTCTAGACATATATAGAAAAAATGTATTTGGCATTTTCCTGTTCCACTAACTGATAATGGCAGCCACCTTCCTATGAAGAAATGGTACTTGGTGTAGAGTTGCACATTCAGCTGAGGCGCTGTTTCTGAGATACTGAGATATAAAATAACGTACAGCTCTCCCTTCCCTGCTCTATGCTTTGCATGCACTGCTAGTCTTTACAAATAACAGAATGGAATGGTTGAATCCTCACACAAGACAGAGGATGTTCCACTATCAGGAAGGGTTCATATTTTTGAAGGTCTTATCATGCCCCGTTACCACACAAAACCCACTAGCAGGACAAAACCAGCAGAGAATGGAGGCTTGAGCCTCTCTTCCCAAAGTGTTGCTTTGGGATTTGGGACTTAATAAAGGTGTTCCTTCTCTGAAGTGGCACAGTCTGCCCTATCACTTTATTCTGCTCATCTATACTCTGGACAAACAGCTACCATTCACTGCTAGCAAATTCATCTCAATATTTTCATTTTTATTCCCTGTCACAGTAACATTGTCCACTGGAACAAAAATGTCCTCAGATACAAACCAATGTGCTCTTAACTTTCAGCACTACTGATTAAAATCTGTTGTTGTAGAGGAAAAAAGCAACCAACTTTTTAGCTGATTAACCTACCAATTAAATCTCTCAGCTCTAGATTCCACCTAAGTTCATGCATCCCTATTTCCCTGGCCCGCCATACCTCCATAATTTCAAGCAGGGCCTCTGTGACTGTTTCCAGAGATGTCAGTGCAAATGTTTCCCTCTCATAAGATCCAGGAGAAGAAGGACCGGTCCCGGTAACTGGACCGGAAGGCAATGACAGCCGCCGACTTCACTTTACTTATTCCAAACAACAAGTAGAATTTGGGTAGTGAGAACTCTGTTAAGCTCAGTCTCAGGACTTGTTTGGTCTCCTCTGTGAAAGGCAATGCAAACAAATAGTTTGAATCTTTCCAAGATTTTAAACACACACACACATGCGCGCGAACAGCATATTCTGTAACCTGGACTAAACTGAGGTGAGCTCATGAAAATGATTCCAATCTTCTTCCCTGATCTCACATCTAAGGATTAATTCCTGCATCTAATGCCTTCCCTTTTTCTTCCTGCCTCACCCTGAATGCCATCAAGGCCCAAGAAGTCTTCCAGGAATGCAGCCCATTTTCCCAGCATCTCCATTCCTCAGCTCCTGGCCATTTTTAAAAATTAATTTGCAGCATAACAACTTTGGATACATTCATGAATGACCAGCACATTGTTGTTGTTATTGTGTGTCATTTCTGACTTAGGGGTAACCCTAAGACAACCTGATCCATCACGGGGTTTTCTTGGCAAGATTTGTCCGGGTGTGTGTGTGTTGCCCTTGTCCTCCTCTGAGGCTGAGAGAGTGTGACCATCATGCTGGCTCTCAAACAGTGCATACATATTCTTAAATTAAATTAATAAAATAAAAACGGGCACAAAGCTCATGTGTAGTGGCTTTAGGTCAGTCTCTCTCCCTCAGTCTGATCTACCTGACAGGGTTACAGAGAAGATAAACTAAGAGAGCTGGGTATGTCACCCAAAAGTCCTTGGTTGAAAGGTACGATAAAAGGCAGGATAAAATAATAATGGTGGTAGTAGTAGTAGTAGTAGTAATTATAATAATAATAATATTAATATTAATAATAATAATTTAATAGATATGTAATTTAATATAACAACAACAACAACTATAATTGTTATTGTTATTTTAGTTTTCTCTTGTTTGGCAATAGGAAGATGAACCTTTTTGGGTATCCAAAACCAGTAGTGACTTCTTTTGACAATGTGCTTTGGGAATGGAAAAAAAGGAACTACCATTTCACTTCTTCATTTCTGCGGCTTAAGACGACTGAAGATTTTTACTGTTTGTGACATGCTGGGACAAATGTCACTCCACAGACACGTTCGTTGTTGGTACGCATACCAATGATTTCCTAATCAGAGGCACAAGTTCTCAGCACGCTACCTTTTCTAGTCACATGAAAGTGAGCGCTTGTGAAAGACCACACCTGATTGATGCAGTCAGTCAGTCATTTGCGTCATTTAATCTGCATGGGGCAGCCCTGGCAAATATCTGGCTTTCAGCTAGAGAAAGACACTTTTAACTCTTTGGCCCCTAAGAGAATGCTACTAGAATGCCCCCTGCTCCTCACCCAGTTCCAAAGACATCTATATAGTTAATGCCAAAGGTCTGCCCTCCTTGGACACCATGATGCCGGGAGCTCAGACTCCCTTAAATCCTAACTAGTCCTCTCTCAGACCTCGCTCCGGAAGGTAATCACAAACTCCTAGCCTAGTAGTTAGCTATCTGCATGGTAAGTTTATTTAGATATAATGACGATTGTCAAACAGGTCCTAAAACATAGGACACATGTTCCTCTCCAGAACTTGTTGGACTACAACTCCTATCAGTCCTTGCCAGGACAGGCAAGGGCAGGGACACTGGAAGCTGCAGTGCAACAACATTTGGAGGGCCACAAGCTGTCCACCTAACCTAGAGAGCCTGATAAAATGAGATTAGATCCACAACAGACTAAAAGACAGCAGACTAAGCTTGCTCAAAAGAGTGTTAGCTAAACTGACTGTGGCCAAGAGACTGATTAGCTACAATGACTAAGTGGAACCCTCCCTTTCCAAAACAGTGGGAAGGGGCAAAATAGTGGGGAGAACTACTATCACAATGTCATGTTCACCAGCTTCCTAGGGACACGTGGCTGGCCGCTATGGAGAGCTGGAGCAGAAAGAATCTTTGATCCATCTTGGCTGTTCTTGTAATGAGAAAGCTCTCTATCTGAGACTCATGCCAGAGAGCTGTTACCAATCCATGTACTGGACTAGATCAGGAGTGGGAATCTTGGCCTGTTAGCTCCTCCTGGACCTCTGCCAGCTACAAAAATAAAGTCTAGCGAAAAAGAATTCTTGCCACTCCCTGACACCACTAGGAGAAGGAATTCTCCTTTTTAATGAGATCCATCCCCATCCCCATCTCCATCAACAATTTCTAAGTTTTGTAAATATTTTTTTTCCAATCAAGGAGCAAGCTTCAGGCTGCTTCCACTTTCCCTTTTTTTCTTTCCAAGTGTGATCCCAGTGGATTCTGGGGTTGGGAAGATGGCCCCCAGAATCTCAAGGCCCACAAGATGGACAATATGGTCACTGCCTATGCTCTTATGAACTTACAAAGTTTGCAAACAAGGAACAGATTAAGAACTCTGAGTTGTATCACAACAGCAAAATGGAATCGGCACTTGGGGAAGAGACTACCTTAGACTACAACTCCCAGAATCTCACAATCAATATGGCCACTGCCTTTGGGATACTGGGAATTTAAGATCTTTTTTTTTTTTTTGAATTCTCTATTTAGTTTCACTGTAATTCTACGGAAAATGTTAATCTGACATACGGATTGAGAACAGTAACAAAGTATGTGAATAACAACGAGAGTACCAAAACATACAGAGAAGATATGCAGTAAAGACAGGCTGAAGAAGAACACAGAACCATAATAGCTGGTGCATTAGATACATTGAGTCATTTTGAGATAACCAAAATGGCTTTTTCCAATATTTAAGGATGGTGGGCAGCAAGAGGATGTTTCCTTACGAGCAAACAAAATGAATGGCTACCAAACTGTCTCAAATGTTTCCTTTTCTCTGTGCCCACAAGCTTTTTAAAAAATATTGTATGTCAGTTTTTCAAAAAGTACCAAGGACCACAGTGCGTCGCATCCATATCCTGACAGTTAAGTCTTCTAAATCTTTCCATCTCATAGAAATCTCCAGTCTTGCAGCTCCCAGTAGCAATGCTATCAAGATCCTGTGTTGTATATGACATCCTGTGGTGTGCCATTTGGAGTCACAGCAGAACAATAAAGACAGTATGAACCAAGCCGACTTCTTCTCCTAGGGAAGCACGTTCACTATCAGCAGAGAGAATTGGTTCTGTCATAACGTGGCACTGCCCTCTTCTTTGGAGACTTCCAAACCCATAATGGGAGATCAAGGATTGACTAATTGCTTCACATTTTCCCCTCGATATTGATCTTTACAACACTGTTAGTGTTCTGTAGCTACAAAACCAGAAAGCTACCTGACAATACTTTAAAAAAAAAAACCATGATGGCACTGTTATGTGTGTCCCTAATTTATGGTACGATAGGCAATAAATTGTATTCTACCTTACTGTGCTGTAAAGCCGCTGGCAGGAGCGAATTGATTCCTTGGAGCTTGTTCTGTGTCTTTAAAAGCTGTACTAAAACCCAACTCGATATATCACCCGAAACTAAACAGGAGACTTGTATACCATGACTTCACAGAAATAGAAAGGGAGAAAAGAAGATTGGGGGGCGCGGGGATGGTGGACTGTAGGGGAAGATTTAAAGATGGAAGCCTGGTCAGCAAATACAGAACACAGGACTCACTAAGTGTCCTGATATATCATCTATATAAAAGAATGAGAGCAAATTTTTGCTTACCTCAAGGAGTTTCGCAGCACTGTTCTATGAACAGTGGACTCAGGGGAGATATACTGGGGCCCATGAGCTGCCCTCTGGCTACCCCTGCTCTACATACAGGCTTGATATAGCTTACAGGCTGCGACTGAAAGGATCCGTGCAGCATTACTATTTGCATTAGGTTTTTAAGCAGAAAGAGTGAATAACGAGAAATCTTTCACATGAAAATCCTTCCTACTACCATTACCAGAAACATGAACCAAACACTTTACAAGGGTGACTGATGATTCAGTTCAAAAGCAATCCATCTTGACACTTGTGTGTCTTTTAAATGCTGCCCCACCCTGAATGCAGCGCTAACACTACCTTTTAGTTCAGCTTTCTTGGTTCAGTTTTTTTCCCTTTCTTCCCAGGACAGCTCAACACATTCGTCAAACCTGCTGATGTTTTAGATTGTTTTTCCTCATTCTTGTTAATTCGGGTTTTTATTTGGATTGCTTTTTGTTTGAAATCTCTTAATTAAAAAATCCCTTCTCACTTAATAGCTAGATATATGGTTTAATACTTATCAAAATTTTATACTCCATATTGTTTTAGATGTTTTAATTTACATTGTAAACTGCTTTCAGTCCCATTCAGAAGAAAAGTGGGGTATAAGTCCAATAAAGAAAGAAAGAAAGCCACTCCTACTGGTGACAATGGGAACTACATGCAGCTAATTCGGGGCATTTCCGCACTACACTGTTATAAGCCTATTATTCCACTTTCAACATCCTATGGAATCCTGGGGTTTGCAGTGTAGGGAGGGGCACTGAGAATTCTCAGCCAGAGAGCTCTTGGGCCTCAGGAAACTACAAATCCCAGAATTCCACAGGATGTTGAAAGTGGAATAATAGCACTACAACAGTGTAGGGTGGAATGGCCTTAAACAGGATCCAATCCCCAGTGCTGCAGACTGGGAACTCATAGACCCTGTGAGCAATGGAGAAAAAAATAAATAATAGTAGGTGTGATAACATTCACCAAACAACAGCAAATTGGGGTGCAAGTTGAGTGAGATATCTCCTTATTTTAGCAGTACAGATCTAAAAGTTCAGCACCAGGGTTCCCTTCGGTTACTTACAGGATTAGCCAAAGGCTTGACTGCTGAGCTAGATTTACAACATACCTTGCCAACCATTTAAAGTGTCCTGAGTCAGCGGCTAGGAAACAAGGCATAAGCAAAAGGAGTGATTTTATTTGCAAGTCAGTCAAAACCGTCTCATAAAGGACTTACCACTAAAGTGAAGTTGTGAACAAGTGCACAGAGAATGAATGATGTTGATGACCAGGCCATGGGTGGAAGCTCTAAGGGAAAGAGGACCGGTGGCCACCAAGAGAGTAACTACATGGAAGAGGTAGGGGAGATGTGCAGCCACATCGAGTGAATTGTTAAAGGAGAGCATCAGCATGTAACGAGCTAGAATGGCAATATCATCCCACATCAGGTGCTGCTCTAATGTAGGAGTTGGAGACAGACACGTCTTGTCGATTATTTTGCACATCCTTCCAATTACCTGAAAGGAATCAACCAACCAGTTTTAGTTAAGAGCTCGCTACTTTTCAAGGACAACAAAATGAAGCAGCAATTTTTCTTGAGGAACAAAGGTATTCTGAGCACCGCTGAACATCCTTAAGTTTGAGGGGGCAAGGGGGTTTTGGGAGCCAAAGTTTCCTTAATGGAAGAGGCGTGATGCTCAAGAACGCTTGAGTTCAGGGGCAAAGGTTATCAAAAACTTTATCCTGATATTCCTATGCCTTTTCCATTATAGGTTGAGCCTCCCTTATCCAAAATGCTTGGGACCAGAACTGCCCTGTATTTCTGATTTTATTGGGTTTTGGAGTATGGTATCTTTTTGGATCCATCTCGTCTCTTGTTTGTTCACTACTTGTCTTGTGTATCAGACAGGTGGCCGGAGACAGACTGAGGATCGGTGAAAAGGCTGGAATCCAAGCACCGTGCTCAATGTGAATCCAACCTCCTGCCATTTCCCAAATCCTCGGTCTCTCTCTTTTTTGCTATCAGCTGCTTGTTTCTGTCTTCAAGACAATGGCTGCCATGCTCCTGCTTTTTCATCTTTCAGATCCTCATTCTTTGTCTCTCTTTTTGCTTCCAGGTAGCAAGAAGAGAGTCTGAGGATCTGGAGAACAAATGAGTAGCAGTGCTGCAGTGCCATCTTGAAGGTGGAAGCTGGCAGCAAGAAGTTTTGCTTTTTCAACGTTTTCAGATTTAGAATCCCTCCTCAAAGCACATTTCTTCCATAAAGTCTTTTAGTTTAACCTGTCACACTTTTCATCCTCTGCTTTCACTCCTCACGTGGGACAAGTAGTCATGAAATGAAGAGTTATCCCTGTTGAGAGTTGTAAGCTTCAGAAAGGTTTTATTTCTGAGTCCTCCCCCATTAGCAGCACCAGTATGGTTCTCTACCCAAACATTTTTTCCATGTTCTTAAACAAAGCTGGTTTTAACTTTTTTTTTTTTAAAAAAAAGGCCTAAAGAGAGCTCAGGTGGTCTTTGTGGTTACCACAAAGGCCAATCAAACAGTACTAAGCAAAGTCCTGCTCCAAGGACTGTAAAAATGCATTTTCTGATCAAGGGAAAAAGCAGGCTTCCTTTGTGCTCATTTCATAAGAAGGATATCTGTCTCGGAAGCTGGGTTATCAGATTAAAAACTGGAGAAGGCTCCTGTACCTTTAATGGTTGTCTGGAAGAGGGAATTACAGCAGGTGTTGCTTGTCATACAACCAGGTAAAAAGCAATACCTGCTGAAACTCCTCTGTCTGCCCACCCATTCAAGGTACAGGAGTCCTCTCCAGTTTCTACCCTGGGAACCCTGGAAAGGAGGCAAGTATGCCTCTAAAGTGGGTCTACCACTGAAATTATGTACATTATGTACACATATTTGATGTTAATTTCTAACCAAAGCAAACCAAAGCCCCAGCATGCAACCTCTGGGCAGGAACAATGCCTTTAACTCATGCTCACGAACTTCCCAGAAGCACATGGCTGGCTACTGCTGAAAAGAACAGGCTGAGCTCTGGTCACGGAGCATCTTGTTCTGGTTTCCTTTGATGCCAAACCTGTCAGTATAAACTGTACAGCACATAGCCAATGATGCTGGGGTGTCTCTGTAGAAATCAGCCAGGGTTATACCTGCTGTTCTACCAAGATAAAAAGGCAGAGAAAGATCACAGACTGACCCTTCCTTGGGAACTATTTCCCCTAAGGTTTGTGGCTAGCGCTTGAAGAAAGCGAGAAGATAAAAGGCAAGAGAAGATGAGTTCACTTTATCATTCTATTGGTGTGCAGAGGTGTACATTGCAGAGGACATTGTCAAAACATTTAATTAGATTTAAATTGAATCACTTACTTTGCTGGAAACTAGTTTCACATTCCCAGAAGCCAGGGCTACAGCAGTGTCAGCCATAACCTCTGCTTTGATGGATCCCAAACCCCCTGTGGCACTGGTTTTGATGAAACTGTCCAGCACCACATCAAGCAAATCAGTTATCTGTGGGAAAAGATAAGAGACCGTTCACATTTATTAACATAAGGACTCCAGCTGAGTCTCACAAGGAGTTCTCCTTAAACTACCAACAGAAACAAGGGATCTGGTACCTCTGGAACCCGCAATGGGAATGTTTATTACGCTATGATAACCCATGGATTTTGGACTGTTCCTGGCAGTCCAAAAATCAAACACAAAAAATGGTATCGACCAAAATAACCACAGATGGAATTCTAACTCACAAAAAAGACAGGGTTCCCACAGGTAATGTGGCAGAATTACGTCCCCTTCCTATTAAACAGATGCCTCCCTACTCTTTGTCAAAGTGAATGGATTACCATTTAATCCAACACATTATGTCAACCTGTGGCTCCCTCTTGGCCACTGTTCAGCGTCAAGGAGCAGGCCAGGAACTGAAGCACAAAATTCACCTTTGTTTGGCTCACCTGGTTCCTACAGAATAGCCAACCTGGCATCAGTAAAGATTTTGCTATTCTTTTGGTTACTTTAAGAACTTTAATTAGTGTTTCTCTATCTTTGCGCCTTAGCCAGCCGCTAGTTTTAATATGGTTTTATATGCTGGTGTTTTTTGAGGGCCAGTTACTCTGCTTGGGAGTGATGTTTTTCGCTCTATTCTTTTGTTTAAATGGCCCTGCTGGCATTGAAAGAGCAAATATGGAGTATTCAGAGAGGAGCAGCCACTGCAGCTTGAAAAGGCAGATGGAGAGGGAGAGTGGGGAGACAGAACTATCAACGTGGGAGAGGGGAGAGCTACAGAGTGCTAGTTGTTCCTAAACTGTCCCCTACCTCAAACAGGCTGGACAGCTTTGTCATCGGGCCTCCCGGGCACAAAATGCTGCTGCTTAATGCCAAGTTGGTAAATGCAAAAAATACAGTTGATCCAGGACCTGATCTTGGATGAACATGCTGACCTGGCTTGTATTATAGAGACCCCAGCTGATGAAGTAGGGATAAGAGGGCAGCTTTAACCTCTCCCAACACTGTCCCACCTGGGTTCTTTGTGGAGCAGCAGGTGAGGCCTGGGGCTGGGGAGGTGGAGTTGCCGTGGTCCATTGGGATTCCATCTCCCTCACCAGGTCTCCTGTCCAATAGTCTGCTGGGTTTGAATGTGGGTACTGAAAGGTAGGTGGCCGGGACACAACAGGGATTCTGTTGGTGTACCACCCACTCTGTTGCTCAACAGTCTCCCTCCCTGAGCTGAGTTTTTCTCAGTGGTGATGTTGGAGTCCTCTCATCTAGTTATGCTGTGGGACTTCAAAATCCATGCAGAGATTTCCTCTGCCAGGGGCAGCTCAAGATTTCATGTCCTCCATGAGAACCATGGCTCTGTCCCAAGTAGTATCAGGTGCCACCTGAGCTGTGGGCCACACTCTGGACCTAGTTTTCTGCGTGAGGAGGGATTAGGGTCAGCTGGGCATGGAAGAAGTTTTTACAGTTTGGTTGAGATGGAGAGATCATTACTGGTGGGGTTTAGACTCATTGGAACTCAGAGCCTTTGTAGGGAAGAGGGACTGATGAAGACGCTTTGTTCCAGGAGGCTTACAGATCCAGATGGTGGTTATCAGCAAAACCAGAACAGATGCCCCAAGACAGCAAGTCCTTTGCACTCAAGATGAATATAAAACTCTTGGCATACACAGAAGTTCTATAAGTAAGAAAAGCAAAATTGCTTTCTTTCTTAATACTTAGACATAAACAGAACTGAACCACTGAAAAGACAATACCTGTCCCAAGCTCCCCATATTTTGGCTTGGATGGAAGGGTACATCTGCTTCTCATTTATTGTCATTGTGATAAGCTTATCAAGAATAGCAGTGACTCGCTGGCGTTTGGCATCATCATTGTGTTTACAGAAGCGGACCAGATTTGATAACCAGGGGGTCATGTATTCCAAACAGAGGTGTTTCAGTTCAATGCCTGAAATAAAAATTGAAATGGGGGTGTAACAGCAGTCAAAAAGAGAAGTCCAAGAGAAAAGGCTTCAGTTTGTGGAACAAGCTAAGGTCTGTACAAAATCTGCAAGGTTATCATCCTAAAACAAAGATAAGAGAACTAGGAAAAAAACAAAAATGAAGAGGACTGGAAAAGAAGAACCAAGTCCAGGATCCAAATAAGAATGGCATGTAGTTCTGGATGCCAAAAGAGGGTTTGGATTGGTGTTTCTTGGACTATAGCCTCCCAAGCAACCTTTAAAATAGAAGGGGCTTTCCAAAGCAGCGCAAAGAAGGAAGCCAACAGGAAAATACAGGCTCTTGGAACCAACTTCAACAGGTTTTTGGAACCACATCAAAATGAGGAGTGCCTTCAAGTACAAAGACACACAAACAAACCATGGATAAGGCTCTTCAGTAGTCTAAATGCACTCCTGCCTTTGTCATCTGTGAGCTGACTCCATACAACAAAGTCAGGAAGAAAGTAGTGTTTATGGCTGCTCCATAGCCGAGGAACCTCTTCTGTCTGGGAGCCAGTGACAAAGGGATCCTGGTCACACGCACTGAATTATTGCAACGAAGAGGGAAAAGAACTCTTTTCTGTGTGCAGAGTTGTACAGCCTTCATGTGAGAGCCTGAACCACACAAGCTTTCCTTCTACGTACGTACTCCCTGTCATACCTGCTAATGGATTTGATTACTGTGTTTGCACAGAAAGCTTACTCTGCGTGCCCATCGAGATGTGCACAGCACACACATGAGGGCCTGTATATTATACAAGCTTTCCTTCTACATGTATACAACCTGTCAAGGCTGCTAATACATTCTATTATTATGTTTGAGGGCTGCTCTGCAAAGAGCTTTTGAAAGAAACCGATTTTGTACACCCATCAAGGAAATCTAATCCTTGCTGGAAAAAACAGGTGGGAAAGTTCCATTTTTTCACTGATAGGGAGACCTTCAAAACAATGGGAGGAAACAGGCTGGAATCTACACATGGCCTTTCATGCACAAACATGGCTAACATTCCAAGGATTTAGAGAGAGCCACGCAGCAGTGAAGCCAGATTGCTACCCTTTAGACTTCACAATCAACACCTTGGGACAAACAACCATCTCATTCTGCCAAGTTAAGATTGGATCCCTTAGATTCGGGATCTTGTGTCTCGGAAATGTAGCTTTCTCTTGAATTTCAGAAGAAAAGGCAGGCTGCTAGCAATATGAAGAAGAAACAGGGTTTTTCCCCAGTTAGATCTTGGATAGGACAGCAATGTTTGTTTTTTCAATGCTAGCTCAATCGTTTATTTTTTATTTTTTGGGAGGGGGTGATACAGTAGTTTCCCTGACAGTCAGAAACCAGGGAGATATGGTTGATTACTCAAGTGAAATAAACTTGGCTTGGGACTCACAGATCACACTGTGCATCATGATACTGCGTGACACCAGGACTAGCAACCAGATACGGCTATTACGTTTGGGAACAGCACCACTGAAGATGGTGCCACCAATTGAAACATCCCCCTCAGGTGGAGGAGAAATAGTTCCACACAATGACAAATTAGTTTCTGATGTTGCCAACAGAGTTAGCAGACCTAAGACCTTTCTACTGTTAGAACTAAGGCAGAAACAAAGTACTTCTACTTACTAGATTTGCTAAATCCGGAAATGCACTCTTCCAAAAACTCTAAGGTGAGGTGGGGCTCATTAGCTGCCAGAGTCTTACTAATAGAGACAATAAAAAGGGTGTTGTTGGCAGGGATACACAGACCCGAAGTTTCCAGCAACTGGCCTTCAATCTTTAAATTAAAGGTACAGGTTAAGGCACATAGAAGATTATAGGCCGCAGACCTGCAACAAAGAATAAGGGATGCATTTTAAAAAAAAAGGGTCCCCATCACATGGTCCACAAAAGCTATACTAAAAAAGGATCAGTTTCTTAACAGTGAAAGCAGAGTGACTTGTCTTTTCTTTAGCTTTCAACCTGAGCTGACTTATTAAAATTAATTAGTACAAAGCTCCCCCGTTTCACCTCCCAGCATGGATATGGAGGATGTTCCCGAAAAACTCTTAGTGGATCAGGCGTATGAAATCTCCTAAATCCTGCATCACTAGTCATATATACGAACGGATGTCAATTAACCAACTGATTAATTCTGCATTAAATCATCATACATGAAAATCTTTCTTCTAAAACGAAAAAGCATATTTTGTCTTTGGGATGATGTATACACGTGCTACTTCAGGCATGTGCATTGCCTTTGTGAGAGAGAGACAGAATGAACGATTGCCTCTTCTAGGAGAGTGCTAAGCATGAACAATTTTATAAAGTCTTTATAATTAATAAAATCAATTGTTAAAAATAGGCTGACTGATTAATCAGAACCACTGGAAAAAAGTCTTAAAAGTTGAATAATGTAATCTATGATGGCATAACATTATTTTTGAGTAGAAATATGTTTTTTAAACATCTTGTAATAAAAGGTGTTTCAGTGCGCTCAACAGAACTTCATTTCATGAGAGAATCAGAAGAAAACGGAATTTCAGCATCAATTAAGGAAGGCAAAGATTTCTGAATGTACGGAGAAATCCTTGGTTATTTACTATCCTTGCTAAAATGTATAAATGTACACTTGCTAAAATGAAACCAATATCTTTCAAATCAGGGCAAAGGGAGAAGAGTCAGAACTCCTAAAAGAAAAGGCAAAAATTAAGACGTTCCTACCGTAGGCTTGGGTCAGAGCTCCCTAGATTGAGCAATGCAATATTTAGCAGCGTTCCAGGCACATCCTTTGGGCGGATTTTTGTATGCTGCGGTATGGAGTCGGGCTGCGATAGCTCCCAACGTGTCCGTATGTGGATGATGGACTGGACAATGGCTTCACACTCCTGGTGCATGAAGGTGAGAGGCGTGCCTTGGTTGGCGATGGTTAAGGTGAACTGGTTTTCATCAACAAGGCAGATCTCTTCTATTTCAGAGGCGTAGTAAATGTCATTCAGGAACACAGTCTGTCCCAGCACTCTTGTGCGCTCTGAAGAAGTCACCTGAACAGCTGTAGAACCAACCTGTAGAAAAGTATTTAGTTTATATGGGGGGGGGGTCAAGGCACCCAATTACTGAAACTCTCTTGAAAGGATTAAGGATTTGTTGTTGATGTGTGCCGTTAAGTCATTTCTGACTAAGGTGCACCTATCACAGGGTTTTCTTGGTGAGATTTCTTCAGGAGGGGTTTGCCCAAGCTCACTCAGTGAATTTTCACGGCCAAGCGGGGATTCAAACCCTGGTCTCCAGAGTCCCAGTCCAAGCTCAAACCACTATAATGTGTTGGCTCTCAATTAAGGACTAATCTTTTCAAAATAAATAAAGCTTGCCTTTTTTTTTTTTTTTTTTACAAAAAAATGGATTTATTTAGTAAGAGCTGTTTGCAACAAGGGTGGGAAACAATTTTTAGATAGGTGTAGCTTTTATTTGGTTAATTTATTTTAGTTCAGTTTTGAATTATAGTTTAATTTTATATAAGTTAGTGGTATTGTTTTTGTATTGCTTTGTATTTTGGATGCATGGTTTTGTATGGTGTGTATGTGTGTAATGTGTTTTATGTTTTTACATTTATCTAATATATAAAAGTCAAAGTTGGTCTGTTTGTCTGCGCCAGGCGAAGACCTCATATGATTGGCCGTGTCAGGCGAAGACCTCATATGATTGGCTGACTAAGAAGATTCTATGGAATCCTGGGGTCTGTAGTTTAGGGAGGGGCCTTTAGAACTCTCAGCCAGTGAGCTCTTGGGCCTGGTTGGTTGCTATGGAGATGAAGCCCAGCAGCAAGGAAGAGGGCAGTGTATTCCCTCCAGAACCCAAACTCTATATGTTAATAACTCTGAATACAGACTGGATTGGGGAATATGGGGGAAAATTACAGCTACTGGAAAGGACAGTTTAGGGAATTAGAAACAGGATCTCAAATCTTTCTAACAAGTATTACCTATGAGAAAATAAAATCCTGGGCAACGCCAGGTATATATGTGAGTGTTTAATAAAAATGTTTTAAAATATATAAAAAAAGAAGAGTTTTTTTGATTACGGATTAAACTTTTCAGAAGCAAGCTTCATATATCCTTTATACTAATTTTTTTCAAAGCAAACAACTTCTATCAATGAAGCTAGATTAAGTACAGCCTTTTAAACCATTCTGAGCCCATATGAATTATTGTGGGGGGGGTCAAGCTATACACAATGGGAGAATATCTGTGCCTTTGGTGAGAGGAGGGTTGACTAGCAAATTAGCAAGGATTTTCTCTCTTCCTTAAATAACTTCTCTGAAGAGATTGGTCATTTCAAAAGATATTCTATAAAAAGACACACATACATGTATATAAAATACACTGTTGACCAGCAATTCCTAATCAAGATTATGGCTCTGTGTCTGAATGAGTAGAAACAAAGATGTAAATAAAATCAGCATTTGTTTCTGTGTGATCATACCTAGGACTGCACAGCCAAATAAACATCCTTCAAACTATAGCAACAAATCACTGTATTTTGCAACAAACTGAGACTGGTAGTTCGTAACTTCAGTATTTGTATCTGTCTCCCTCCTCTCATAACACTTTTAGACTGAAAATCTTTGCTATTTTCCCCATACTAAATTGACACCAAACCCTTTATGACAATATGATTTTGTTAACTACTCTGGGTGCCATTTACTTGTTTTCCATGTTATATTTTTAAATTTTATTTTTTAAACAACATCAGGCTATTGCTTGATGTATTTATTTATTTAATCTGAATGACTTTGTGATATTGGATTTAGAGCTTATTTGTGCCTACTTGTGTACCTTCAAGTCATTTCTAACTTATGGTGATCCTAAGGGGAACCTGTCACAGGGTTTTTCTGGGGCTGAGAGTGCGTGACACACTCAAGGTCACCCTATGGGTTTCCATGGCCAAATTAGGAATCAAACCCTGGTCTTCAGAGTTGTAGGCCAACACTCTAATCTACATGTGTCAAATCCACATGGGCCAAATCCTGCCCGCCAGGCCATTTCATGTGGCTCTCGCACTTCTCCTGCAGCTGCAGCACTCCATCTGTCTGGTGAGCCCAATCCCCACATTGCGGACCCCCCACTGCCGGTATCCTGAAGAGGGGCCCAGCAGCCAGCACTCACAATCTACTTCTATTTCTGACTGCTCCTCTGTCCAAGTCTTGCCGTCAGAGCTTTGCTGTGGGTTACCATGGCAATGCTCTGCATATCTCACAAGAGATTGATAGAGGAGCAGTCAGAAGTAGAAGTAGATCATGAGTGCTGGCTGCTGGGCTCCTCTTCAGAATACCGGCAGCTGGGGGCCTGTAATGTGGGGATTGGGCTCATCAGGTACAGAGGGGGGCAGAAAGACCCACAAGGGGGAGCAGAAAGAGCCATAAAGGAGGGGGAGCAGAAAGAGGCACAGAGAGGGTCTAGGGGGCAGAAACTGGCCCTTTGAGGGCAACCATAATGCTGACGCATCCCAAGATGAAATTGAGTTTGACACTTTTGCTATAACCACTATACCGTTCTATCTACTAACTTTTATCAAAAAGTACAGACATATAATATTCAGCTAAATGTTTTAAACCACGAATATTTTGATATTTTTTTATGCTCCAAATGAAAAAGGACAGCAAATTCTATGCTCAGTTCTAAACTGTCTACTTGCTAATTATAAATGCAGAATCCACGTGGTCAAAGTGAGAGATGGATGAGATCCAGCAATCTTCTATCATTGGGACTCGACACAGGCCTTAACAACATGGAAAACTGGTATGAAGGGTAAAGAAAAATGTAAATGCACATATAGCTGAACATGCACTTGCAGTGGTTTGATTTTTGGGAAGTTGCAGGGTGAAGGAGGAAAAAAAGAAAATTTAGAGGGACCATCTTGACACGGTGTGTTGGGGGTGAGAGAGGAAATGCTATCTGTAAACCACATTTTGCCTCTGGTCTAAAAAAACACGGCTCAGTTTATCTAGGGCAAAGACCAGATTATTAAGAGAGGCATACTTTAATAGAGACTTTGGTGTCCTTGTGGGCCAGCTTGAGCGCATTGTGGAAAACCTTCAGGTCTTCCTCCAAAGCCAAGGTGGCCGCCGGCAGTTTCTGCTGCTCGTGCTCAATGTGCTCCGCCAGTTTCCCAGGCGAGTCGATGAAGATGAGCCGCTTGCTGCCTTTGAGGCCCGTCAGAAGCCTCTCGTGGTACTTGGTGTACTCCCTCACCCATGAATTGCAATTGTAGATGAACACGGCAGAGACGTTTTCGTAAGCAAATCCGGGGAACACGACAAACCACTTGGACAGGAAGTCTGTTTTGAAACGATTGCTGGGGCCGGCATGAGTGAGGTCCACCACAATCTCATATGGCTTCGCGTAGTATGGCTTCAGCGTTAGCAGGACATGGTATATCAGCAGATCCCCATTGATCTGGCCGGTCTTGAACCTAGAAGAGGGAAATAGATACTGTAGTGAATTGGGCCTCTGCCATCAGGTTTTGGAGACCTTGGCTGAAAGAGTTAAGTTAGTGACCTTGCGGACTGGGGGAATGGATTTCCTTGTGTTGCTAAGCTGCCTGCACAGTTCTCATGGTTTTGAGGGAAAATGCGTTATACCTGTACACTTTCATTTTCTTTTGTTTGTTTGCGCACTATATAATTCTTCAAAGTTCCTCTTCCTTTAGCTCTGTCCTGGAGGGAGTGCAACCCCATACAACCAGCTATGGGGAATTTGGCTGCCAGCTGGGTAGAATTAGTTTGGAGGGCCCAATTCTATGACTGGCTGTGAGGGGATGCTGGTTGTACGCATCAGCAAAAAGACTGGAATGCTTCTCTGCTGCATCTTTAACCACCAATAAAACTTGGGACAGTAATGTGCGTTAGTGTTTGGCAGGGAAAGAGTTCCTGGAGAGGCCTGGAACTCCACCCAGTTCTGTCCCAGAACAAATACCATGGGGAATTATGCTAGAAACACCTTGGCTTGATCAGCTTCCTGTTCAGTAATAAAACAAGGAAGTCAGCACCACTATCAGAAATCTGCAGAGAAATTAACTCTGCTACAATGCTGCTGGTCAATGTAGAAACAGTACTGACTAGTATGCAGCTCATCTCTTTTAAGAGCAGGCTTTTGCTACTTGTTGTTCTGATCCACAGCTCCCAGCATCCCTGCTCTCTTCCAAGCCAGGGCATTTTGGGAAGCTGCAATACATACAAAGGCTGCCAGGCTAAGAGAGACTGTGTGTAAAACAAGCAAAAAGGACAGCGACGTTTGCTGCACCCGCTTGAGGAAGAAGCCAGAAGAAATATAATCTACTAGAGACAAGAGTGGTCCCTGTCCTAAAACAGCTTGCCAAATGCAGAAGCAGCATTTTCCCCCCTACCACTGGTCTTCAGATATGTGAAGAAACAAATTGGGCCATGTACGCCCTGTGCAAGGGGAGTGCCCTGTAATCCTTAGATCGGGAGACTGCTTTACTTTAAGGCAGAAGTGGAGGAACTGCTGGTAATAAGGGGGCCGTATTAGTCCCTCCAGGTTACTATGGAGCCACAGTAACACGAACGTTGTCGCACCCTCACTTGCAAAAACACAAATAAATACAAATTGCCCCCAAAGACTCCTCTAGTGGTGGGATATGGCACTTTGCCGTGTTTTCGAGCTTCCCTGGACCATTTTAGCCACAGGACAGGCCTTTTTGAACAACAGCAAGTAACTGGAAGTCATTTCCTGTTTTTAAAAAAGGCTGCCGCCCCTGGACCTAAAACAGCTCAGGGAGCCCAAAACACAATGAAAATGCCTCCTTCCCTCTAGAGGCAATTTAGGGGCAGAAGAGTGTTTGTCAATTTTTTTGGACCTCTAGGGGACCACAAAAACAGTCCTGCAAGTCACAAGTGACTTGTTGGGCCACTCTTTGTCTTCCCTTGCTGTAGGGACGTGTGTCAATAAGAAGAATCCCTGTTAAAGGAACTCACGTGAGGCACAAATTAAGAAGCTGCCATAAACTCATTCATCGAGGTTCAAGTAAAGTACCTGCAGTCTCTGGCTTGAATCCTGTATGAAGTCTGTCTGAGACACGAGCAGAATGTGGAAAAGGACTTGGGACGCTCAATACGGTCACCATAACATGTGGATCTCATTCCAGAAGATACTATGATTTATACCATATGTTACAGAAGGGGTGGGCAATTGTGGAAGGCAGATCAGCTCCCTAGGAAACCTTGGAGAGCTGTGTTTCCCCTTGCACCCACTCCCACCAAAAAAAATCACCCCTAAAAGCCCTGTAGGAGAGATGAAGGAGCATTCTCACAATGTTTTGGGGCCTTCCTGAGTCATTTTAGCCCCAAGAGAGGTCTTTTTTTAACAGCAAGTGAGCAGGCATCACTTTCTGTCTAAAAAAAGTCCTCTCTTGGGCATAAATTGACCTTCCTAGTGGTGGAAATGCCCTCACATCCATTAGAGGGCACTCTGGAGCAAAAACAATTTTTGGGAAATAATATTATGATATTATAATATTTCCAAATATTATTTTAACCCCTGCAAGCCCAGGTGTTAAATTTAGAAAAAATGCTCTACACATTTTGGAGGGGGAAAAATTACCCCGGGGGGGCTGTATATGGCCCAAAGTCTCCTGTATTAGAATCACTCCTGTATTAGGATCACTTTTCATCTTATACACCCCATGCCACACAAGCAACACCCAACCACAGCCCCTCACTGTGAGATGTCTGCTCAGTGAAGCCAAACCACTGCAAACAAGTCACAGCAAGTAAAAGGAATGAACCCAAATACACCCCACACATATTTGTATCCACATATAACACCACCCACAATACAAGTCTCCTCAAAGAACAAGGAGAAAAGCAGAATTCAAACACTGCCACAGAAGAAACCACATATGGAAGAAAAACACATATCAATTATTTTAAAAGTGGACTGGCCACTTGAAAAAAACAACTTCATTTTTTCTCCTCTACAGAGGCAAACCGGCAACCATATCTCAGCAAGGATTCCTCGTCAAATCTCCAATTTATTTGCCTTACCCAAACTTTCAAATTGCGCCGGCACTTAAACGTGGAAACAAGGTCATTTATTAGAGCGGCGCTGCCCTAATTAAGCCACCACTGGCATTTTCATTATAAGCCCCGCCATTTGATGGGATTATAATTCAGACGTTTCCATTTGCCGAGAGCTGAAATGTGGCATCCTGCTGCTTAATTGGATGTGTCCAAGAGCGTCCCAATGAATACCAGGAGATGAAGGGAGAGCAATAGAGACATTTAGATGCTTTCAGGATACCAAACAAGCTCATTTAAAGCGGTTTTACACTTAATTAAAAGCTTTGCTCTTGTTCCAGGAGGAAAAACAAGCATTTCAGGGGGAAAGTCTTAAGAGGCTT
Organism: Iguana delicatissima; assembly: GCA_948472985.1. Classification (NCBI taxonomy): domain Eukaryota; kingdom Metazoa; phylum Chordata; class Lepidosauria; order Squamata; family Iguanidae; genus Iguana; species Iguana delicatissima. Next base: position 1,171,437 of record CAOKZL010000007.1, read on the forward strand.
AGCACGATAGATTACGTGATGCAAAATACATTAACCAAGTCCAGTTCCTTAGGGAGGTCTAGCAAGTACACCAACACACTGGAGTGGTAGGGGTTCTCCTGCTTTATTTTTGCTCCGCTGTTCCAGATACAAAAATGGTTAGAATGGAGTGTGCAGACCAGACTCTGAAATATTTGTAGGATTGCAATATTATTTTTTAGCCAATGTCAGCAGAGGTATTTGAAGACACAGCCGTGTTAGTCTGTATCCTTGTTTGATGAAGTTGATGGAGCCTACAAAAGCTTACGTCACAAACTTCTTTCTCTCAGTTTAATCTCAAAGGTCAACAGAGAACTAAATACTAGAGGAGGATATTTTTGCTACTGGGCCTCAATTTTGTCAAAAGTTTGTTTGGATAGATCATCCTCATGAATGGAACTGAGATGGCTCATTTTATTACATTTAATTTGAGAGATTTTGAAAATACTGATTTCAATAAGTATTCTACATTGGAGGTATCGGTTTTAATAAACAGACACACCGCTGAAGCATATGTCCAGTCTTTCAAGTAAAACAAAACAATGACCAGCAATTAGATAGAAAAGGATTTCATTTTGTAGATGGGTTCATTTTATCTTATTTGATAAAATCCTTTGCTATCCATTTCCTAATGGAGGGTTTTGGGGGGGGGTTGCATTAGGTTTGCCTTTTTCTGCATTTGTTTGCTATTATTTATTTATTCAAGGCATTTTTATCCTATGCCTCATCCCAAAAGGGTAAGAGCAACTCTAAAAATATATATAACATAAAGGACAGCCCTCGCTTACACTCAAAAATGGGAAAGACTGTTTGGGAGCGGGGTTGCCATTGACTTCCTCTGGGGTTGAGAGTGTGTGACTTGTCCAAGATAACTCAGTGGATTCTGTGGGTTCTTGCTCCTCTCTTATGGACAGTCCTTGGGTACACTTTTGTGTTTTCGCTTATCTCTCTGCAAAGTAGCAAGTGGACAAAACTCAAGGCCTCTAACATTGTGCCTATACTTGTATCCAAATTCATAAATTCTAAGCCCTTTCCCCAATTATTAGCTGCATCATGCTTTGGAGAAAGAGGCAATTTTAAATTTAACACCAATGACAGCAGAAATAAAGGGAGAGAATGTGCAAACATTTACAAGGCAGCCTGAATGTTTCCTAAAACTAAAGTGCATCTTAACGTCTGCCTTGTGGTCACAGAGGTCTGTCACCCACCCATTTTACAAAACCAAAGGGATCCCGGTGATGGTGTATTCAGATGCTTTGAAATAAAATAAGCAAAGAACAAAGAAGGTGGGCTTAAAGGAAACACAGATATGTCAGAAAAAGGAGGCTCTTTACTCAAAGGCAGAGAGAGATGTTTTTTGTGCGTCCCGACAATCTGAAGGGCTAATTTGGGCAAAAATGGTGGTTCCTCCCCGCCTTCCCCTAACACGTCATGGTATAGTTACACCAGAAAGGAAATGTGTCATCCCTGTGGTTTAGTCCTCTAAATGGAGAACTAAACATAATGTTGCAGATGCACATTCACTTTTAATGTCCAAAAGCATCTCCACCTTCTAGAGTTTGCCGCTGTAGCCACTGCAAAATATCTCAGTGCTATTAGCTAGCTTATCAGAGAACTTCAAAATCAATCTTTCTGCTGACCAGGTAAGTCTCTATTTCCCTTTTACTGGGGTTTGCTTTCTACTTTTCCTTGTAGTTTGTCCTGAGCTCCAGCTTGCCTATGAAAGAAGCAGATTTATCTTCTACGGACTCTGGCTGTTACTTATGGTGACCCATGAGGATTTTCTTGGTAAGAGTTATTCAGAGGGGGTTCTCCACTGCCTTACTCTGAAGCTGAGAGAGTGGGACTTGCCCAAGATCATCCATGGATGAGTGGAGATTCAAACCTTGGTCTCCAGTGCTCAAACCACAAACCACTGGCTGTACAGATTGAGTACACGAAATCTATGGGGGGAAGAGGGAGTACCCATTTTTAATTTATTGTAAATATTTTATATGATAGAAAGGAGAGGAAACGGCTGGAAGACAGAAAGAGACCAAGGAACCCCTCAAGGTGGTTGGGACAATTCCAACACGCTGTTCACCCAAGTGAGCTAAGGGGAAGAAAGAGCCCTTAATGGGTCAGTTCCTTTGCTTTTGTCTGTTCAAGTGAAATCTTCAACATCCACCACCAAGCCTCACAATTAACAGTGGGTGCTTTGTGCCAGCAGTGGAAGCTCACAGACGGCACTGCAGCCCTCGCTACACGGCTACAGCGGGCATCTGTGAATGCTTTCAGTGTAACACTAATGACACTGGGACCAGCAGACTAAAAATAAGATGAGTCTTCTGATGGGGGAGGAAAGTCCCCTGCCGCCACCACCAACACCACATGAAGTATCAGTCTGGAAAAATTGTGCAGAACTCTTGAAAAAAACCCAGGTCAGAAGAAATGGGGGCAAAGGGGTACATATTTACTGAACCATTTTATTCTGGACTCCCTCCTACTGGGGGAAGAGTGCTTTAAAAATGGTATATGGTAGCCTTCCCTAAGCAAGTTTCTTCTAAATTGACTACATATTCCATCATCCCCAAAGAGCACGGCTACCACCAAAGATTCAAAGCTCAGTAATGCAATAATAAATATAATACGTTTTGTTACCAGTCTCTCCTCAAGAACTGAGGCAGGGTACAGCATAGATAGAACTAGAAAAACCATAGTTAAAATACACTAAAACACTTAAATTACAAATATTTAAAATACAAATATACTACAATTAAAATATATCATAATTAAAAATACAATTAAAAATAGACTGGGTAGGCCTGCTGGAAGAGATAAATCTTTCGTACTTTTTTGAATTCGGGCAGCATATTTTGCTGTCAAATTTCTTCCAGCAAGTTATTCCACAGTCTACCTGAGTTCACTGGCTGACTTAGTGGCAAAATTTGTGCTATCAGCTACATTCCCCAGAATGTCCAACGTTAATAAAGTTCCCGGTAAGCATTTCTGTCTTTAATTTCCCTCTTCAGCCCCTGCCCACAACCGTATATACTGGACATATACCTGAAATTCAAGGCTATCTAGGGGGCTATCTGATGCAGATGAAATGGTATTGTTTGTACTGGAAGAGGCTACAAAATCTCCACCTGATATTCTTGAGAGTCACAGCCATTCACAAGTAGATGATATTGAGCAAGGTATACAAATGGCCCAACCATAAAAGGCAGCTTCCTAGGCGAGCAGGGAGGGGATCGAAACTGGGAAAGAAGAAAGGCAAAGGAGGTAAGTGGAAGTGGGAAGGCTGGGAGATGTAGTCACAGAATAGCCAGGCTAGGAAGCAACGCAGGGCAGTGAAGGTCAGTTGACAGACTTCATTGGAAGCTTGATTCATCCTCAGCAATCAGGGGATTATAAACTCGAAATGGTCACAAGGATTTAACATCATCCAAACCACAAGCACTGAAAACACTTTTTTTCAAAGAGCGAACAAAGTGATTCAGATATTAAGCAGGGCCTGGAGGCAGACTCTTCAAAGAACATTAAAATCTCTCTGCAGTATGCAAAAGCTACCACCCAAGAGACTGCAGAGTAAACTTCTTCCAGGCATGGTGGATTTTGCTATACAAACTGTAACCAAGGCTCTATTTTACATGAGAGTTAGCTTGGTGAACTTGGGATACTGAACTCCATGCTGGGCGCCTGATTCTCATTTGAATTGCATGCCTGGAGATCCATGGGAGGTTCACAGCCCCACCAAACAATTTACTTAACTCCAGCTCCTCACAGTTTGTGTTGTCAAATACTCACACGTGTACAGAATAGTAGTAGCATCTATGGATCAAAACCAATAGGATGCACCCTTGCTGACCATATCCAAGAAAGAAAGAAACTGTTATTTTTCCTCTGATATCTCCAAGGCAGGAGAAGATAGAATATGAATTATGAATGACTGGCTTCAATCTGTATTCAATTTGTAAGATGAAACTCTTTCACCTCAAGCTTAAAGTCAGGTTAAATTTTAATGAATGTTAACTGATTAACCAGGCATGTCAATTTTGTGTCTTTAATTATGGTGTTTAGCTACCTAAAAACCTAGACGGACAGTAGAGTGCCACTAAAACAATCAGACATGGTACCTTCAGATGATTCGGTGGATGCAAAGACAATTCAGCTATACCACTTTATTATTCTTACAGGTGAAAGCCATCCACTAAAGATGAACTTGATGGCCAAGTCTCAAGTATATTTGGGTTTCCTTTGTTGGACCATCCTACCGTTTTGCTTACAAAGGACTGTTTCTGAGGATCCTTTAATGACAAGTCCTTCTGTTCTCACTACTCAAAGTCCAACAAGCCAAAACCCAACGGAAGCAAGAACTACAACAGTTTCACAGGAGGTTCTTACTACACTGGCTTCTCAAGAGACGACTGCACAGATAACCACCTTCAAATCTACATCCACAGCCCAGACAACCACACCATCAGTGGAGTTATCCACCTCTCAGGCCCCGTCCCCAGAGACACCATTAGCCACAACACTTCCACCAGATGTGCCAACATCTTCCCACTCAGTCACTGGTCCCGATCAAGAATCTGTGACTCTTGGTGAGCAGCAGACTAATGCTGAAGTCTGTGAGGAAAACAGTAAAAGACTAATGATGATATGCCTCATAGTAATCGGGGTACTTGTCTTCCTTTGTGTATGCCTTCTCTTGGTCATCGTCATCATGGGAAGTAAACTATCTTACATCAAGAAAAGTCAGACAAGCCGGCGCTTTCCTAGGAGCAATGGAGATTTTCTGAGTGCCAGCAGTTTGTGGTCTATTGGATTAGAGACGTTGCAGAGGGTGACCGCTGAGCCACCAGAAACAAGCCTCATTTCCCAGGGCGCAGGGCCGGAGAGAACGACTGCAGGACAAGGAAAAATTGGAGATGAAACTAGCAGGAAACTAGCAAGGGAAATATCAACCAGACAAAAGCACAAGGAGATGTCACCAGAGGAGATATCCACAAAAGAACACAACAGCACCACAACCAAGGTTGAGATTTAAGCATCATCCAGGTACCCAAAGGCTGGATGTTACTGGTGGAGAGGCAGCAGACTTCAGGGAGTTAAACCCAACGTTGCACTGCAGGATTGACTTCTTTCCCCTCCCCTCTTCCTCCACAGCCTGTGAAAAATCTGTTCCAGAATGATTCCCGGTCCTCCAGTACAGATTTTGAGGGGACACTGGTACAAGTTTGTGTGTCTGTGCATGCGGTATCATTCCTTTCCAGTTCTACTGTTAGAAAGTAGTGTGACAACACTGGATCCAACTGAAGTTTATTTCCATGGTTCTGGTAACTTTTCAGGTGGTACAGGTAACGTGCAATATCAAAGAAGAGATAAATATCCATGCACAGTTAAGGTAACGGGGATGGTTTTAAGGAAGAGCTAAATGTTAATGATGCAAAGAAAAAGCAAACACTGCTACAGATCGAGCAAACAGATGTTAAGACTGGCAGAGCACATACTGCCTCATATCACATGGACAGCTTGGAAGTATAAATAAAGACTTTGGACAATTGTTTGCATTGTACAGACCATATAGTGAGACAATTTTCACTGGGGGGGAACAGAAAAATGGGAGGGGATTTGGGCATCTGTCACTATGAAAGAGCTTTCTTTGAAAAAACCAACATTTTCATGGGTATGGGCAAATCATGGCAAATATTGGCCAATTAATACATTTTAAATTAGGAAGTGTGTTGTGAAGCTTCCAAAAAAGCAAATCAATTTAAAATCCAAAATAAAATCCACATGCAAAACAGCTGCATGAACGAATGTCCATCCAGCCCCTATTTAACAAGTCTTGCGATAAAAAGTGTTCTTCGAGAGCCAGTACAGTATAGTGGTTTGAGCGTTGAATTACGACCCCGGAGACTAGGATTCAATTCCCTACTCAGCCATGGAAACGTACCAGATGACCTTGGGTGTGACACACTCTCTCAGCCTCAGAAAACCCCATGGTAAGTTCACTTTAGGGTCGATTTGAAGGTACACAGCAACAGCAACAATGTTTAGGTCAATCAATTTACATCCCACTTTTTTCCCAGCATGGGCTTTGAGGTGGCTTACAGCCATTAAAAAACAAAACAAAACACTATTAATACAGAAGTTAAGATGGAGAGTTCACCACTCTTCAAGGCAGTCAATCCCACGGCTGAACAGCTCTTACAGTAAAGAGGTTCTTCTTAATGTTTAGGTGGCATCTCTTTTCTTGTAATTTGAATGCAATGGTTCATGTTCCAGTCTCTGGAGCAGCAGAAAACAAGCTTGCTCTTTCTCTGATGTTCTTCAGATATTTAAAGACAGCCATTGTGTCACCTCTTGCATGCTTAAACTGCATTTCTAGATGCTCAAGCGCAATGCCAGAAATTTGGAGACTGAAGAAAATCTCACATGGAGAGGGGAAAATTCTTATGGGGGCAATGCCCTCAATGGCTCCCCTCTGATATGGATGGTCATTATTCTTGCATTAAGACAGAGGATCTCAAAGGGAGAGCATAACATCAAGGAAGGTATAAGCCAGTGGTTCTCAACCTGTGGGTCCCCAGATGTTTGTAGACTTCAGCTCCCAGAAGCCCCAGCCACTATGGTCAATGCTCAGGGCTTCTGGGAGCTGAAGTCCAAAAACAGCTGGGGACCCACAGGTTGAGAACCACTGGTATAAGCTCTTACTAGCCTATCTTCTCTCTCTATACCCCCATTGGTATGTGTCCTGGTTGGAATAATAGGCACTACAACTCCCTCATCTGCATATCTCCCCCATTCTCTACATTGCACATCAGCTTTGTAGGTCCACCAGGTTACCTTGCTGGAAGGTGTCCCAAATGGCCGCCTCTTGGTAGATCTCCATTCTTAAGCAAGGAATATTCAGAGGTGGTTTGCCATTGCCTTCCTCTGAAATACAGCTTGCAGCCCCTGGTATTCCTTGGTGAAGGGAGAGATCAGGTGAGGTAAAACCCAGAGATCTACCATTATGCCTTCCTCATTTTTCTCCAATGGTTTGAACGCTTGTGTGCCAAAAAAAAAAAAAAAAAAAAAGGAACAATTTCCAGCTCCATTATTTCCCCTTTGCTCTGTCTTGTGTTTCGGGAGAAACTTGAGGAGGATCAGTAAAACAAAGGTTTCTTTGCCTAGGGCGGAAAAATCATAAGGCACTCCTCCTCCTACTGACAATATTAACAGAGGGCACATCTAGTATGCTCCAGCCCAGGGCTCGATGACACAGATTTATTATAGCCTAGATACAGTTACAATTTCTGTGACATCGCTTCTTGTAAATAATTTAAGGCAAAGCAAGCTCGTTTAGTTTTGCATTTATGGAGAATTAAAAAAAAATCTTGTAAACTAGGATCATGGTAAAGCTTTCAGCAATAACAATTCAAGAAAAAAAATCTACTGCTACAATAATACACACTAGGTTGCTAACTGCAAGTTCTTAATACAACAGTGGGTACAAGCTAGGTTTCTGGGATCTATTCCGCTTTCTTTTGGTAAAACCCAGAGATCTACCAGCCAGAATCAGGAGCAAAAGAAATACATACAAAAATAAAATAATTCTGAGCCAGGAAACGTTGTTTTGGGTAACAGACACTGTTCTTCTGCATAAAAATCCTCACCTGATCTCTCCCTTCACCAAGGAATACCAGGTGCTGCGAGCTATACTTCAGAGGAAGGCAATGGCAAACCACCTCTGAATATTCCTTGCTCAAGAATACCCTAAGGAATTCATGGGTTTGTCTTATTTGACCAGCAGCTTGAAAGTAGACACACACAGCATGCCATCCAAGCTCCCTTCCGCTTCTTACAGTTTCCTAAGGGGCTGTTCATTCACAAGCACACTCGATGATCTTGGCTCCACTGCTTTCTGTCCCAATCTAATATATTTCACAAAGGAGTTGAACAGATAAAATACGGGTGGAGGAGCTGTTCACATTACCTTGAGCTACTCGAGATAAAGACAAGCGAAACCCTTATAGCGGAAAGCAGGGCGTGGGCACCTGAGTGTGATGACTCCAGCCCTTATAAATTCTAGCAAGCATGCTAAGAGATTATGGGGTTTATATCTACGTGGCCTCAGGATGCTTTGCCCTGGTATCTAGGCTACATGAAGTACATTTAATTCCTATACCTACAATATATAAAACACAGTATTTTTCTGGCTGTTAAGCGTTTCTAGTCTGTACTGTACGTTATTGCAGCAAAACGGAACTTCCTCCTCCTGTCCAGATCTTCCTTCCACTCCAATCTGGTAATATCTTGACAGGGAAATTACACTGAATGAAACAGCAATCTGGTTCCTTCCCACATAAATGCTGCCTGTCTCCCCCACCAACGGGAGAATATGCTTATCAAGCCCATGGTCAAAACCAGCTGCACTTTCATACATACAGGCAATGCAAGATGCAACTGCTCTACTTTTTCAAGAAAAGCTGCTTGTGAGACAGGTTTAAAAAATGACAGAATCTGCTCCAGAACTCGGAAAACTCACTTTTTTGGACTATAGGTCCAAGAATCCCTTACCAGGATGGCTGCTGGCCAGGCTGATGGGGGATTCTAGAGAGTGTAGCTAAAAAATTAACTTTACTCATTTTGCCACCACGATAGGTCAGGGAGCTAGTGTGGTGGAGTGAAGATCAGGGTTCGATTTCCTGTTTGGCCATGGAAACCTACTGGGTGACCTTGGGTGTGTCACATACTCTCAGCCCCCAAAAACCTGTGAAAGGTTTGCCTTAAGGTAGTCCTAAGTCAGAAACAACCTGAAGGCGCATGACAACAGGAAGGTCAGACTAGATTCTGCAAAACCTTGCCTACTTAAGCCTCTGAATTACATCAATGCCATGCAAATTTCAGAGAGATTAAGATAATTTACCTCCTGATCCTCCGTCCAGAAAGGACTCTCAGAACAGAAGAAAGGTGAATGATCAGCAAACAGTAAAACCAAGAAGATTACAGACCATCAAACAGCAGAGCACTTAGCATTCCAGCATAACATCATGCTTCAAAATGAACAAACTGGTGGTAGATGCAAAGAGACTTTATGAAGCACACAGTGTGTATGGGGAGATGCATTACAGGTGACCCACAGCATGTGCTTTCTGCTTTTCCAGCAATTCATCCACTGAAGAAGACCCAGGCAAACCCAGTGATCGCCCCACTCTCATCTGCTTCCTCCTGCCCCACGCCTAAGACACTCTGCAGTGCACAAAGTGTTCCCCCAGTCTCTTGTGCCAACTGAGTTCTCAAGCTCTGAGGGGATTTTTTATTTCCTCCTCTTATGGCGTGGTCACTTCATTGCTTTAATGAGAAGGAGCAGCTGCTACTCCCTAGATGAAAACTTTATTTGGAATAGAGTGAATGTGGAAGGGCCAGCACCTATTGGCTCCAGTTCAGTGACTCACTCCCACACAAGCTGAATTGCAAGCTGCATTCTTTAACCCCTTGAGCCCCCAATGTGAAAGGGAAGAGGGCCTTGAGCAATGCAAACACACACCCCATACACACTCCCTATACATTACAGCTGTTCCACTCCTGGTGGTCACTGCCTTGCAATCTGAGGGGCTCAGGGAGGTTGCATCAGCAAAATCCTGAAGCTGGGCTGAAGTGCTGGTTCCCCAATTGCCGCTTTCTGTACTGTCTGGAGGCTCAGAAAGGAAGAAATAAGGATTTTGCTTAAAGACTGGACAACAAGACTTCCCGCAATGGAAGGAAAGATAGGGATAAGGACAAAGTAGTAAAATGTCCTGATCTTGCGAGGATTTTCTTCTGTTCCATACACAGCCTAATGATTAATCCATCCCCTGAATGTGCTTGGCATGGTATGATTCTCAGCAAGAATGATTCCTCACTGCAGTCAAGCCAAATCACTTTTGGCCAAGACTTCAGGCAGATGGCTCTGTGTTAGGTGCACTTCTTCGCTACTCTGCTAGAAAGTACTTTTTACATGCTCTTCAGTTGAGAAAGATTCCAAGTGGCTCAGAAGGTTATTTCACAATAGCGGCAGCCCTCATTTCCCTCCTCCTTTTAGCTCTCCAACTCCTCATGAAAAGATGGGTTTTCACCAGGGAAACATCTAAACATCAATAGCAAAACTGTCCAGTTCTTAACTGACACAAACTCAACGGACTAATGAATGTTACACAGATATGGTTCAGGGTTACACACAGACAGACAAATCCAGATGCACAGGAAATGCAAGCTTTCATCTAAACTGGCTTCCACAGTCCTCAAAAGCCAAACGTTTCCCCTAAAGGGTGGATACCTGATGCAACTTCAGCTGCAGTTTATTGAAAGGCATGTTCAAGACTTTGCAAGCAAGCCTGCTGAAGCACATCTAGTTTAATTCTGTTTTACTGTTGGCTTTTTGTATGTGTTTAATTATAGCGTGTTCATTTTGATCTGCAAAACAACTTGAGTCCCAATCCTGAGGAAAAGGCAGGATAAAAATAAAGATGATAACGATGATGACAATGATATCTGGAGCATTCAAAGTAGAGTGAAGGGGCCTTAACACCTAACTGTGTGGTAATGCACATGCTTTTGCAAGCACAAGATTCTAGTTTTCAATCTTCAGCATCTCCAGGTAGGACTGGGAGAGACTAGTATTCAGTGTAGACCACCATTTCTCAACCCAGGGACCTACAGATATATGCAACTACAACATCCATCTTGTCCAGACATCATGGCCAATCTAGTTGGGGATGAGAGAGGTTGTGAGTCTACATCCGTGCAGGGCAGCAGGTTGAGGATGACTGGTGTACACAGTACTGAACCAAGTAGATCAATGTCTGATTTCAGTATGGGTCATTTTCTAGGTTTCTGGGGAATGAGACAGAAAGAGATAGAGAATGCTAGCAGTTCATGCTGGCTTCAGGTCACGGAGGCCTAGTAAAGTCTAAAGGAAACTGGAATAAAATTCCTCGCAACAGGCACAGTTCCATCATGCATGGTCCCAGGTGCAGATGAAAAGCCTTCCATCCATCCCAACTGCCACTGCCTTGGTACCGCAGAGGGAAAGAAGAAGGGGCAGGCACAGTTCCATGATGCCTAGGCCAAGAAGCAAATAAAATGTCCTCCTTCCATCCCAACTGCCACTGCCCTAGCTATGGAGGGCGAGAAAAAGAGGCAGTATCTCCTGGATTTAATCCCTTCCCATGTTGTCATCTCCTTTTCCTTTTGTGCCATGTCTCAATGTGACTGTAAGCCTAAGGGCAGGGACTGTTTCATTGTTCTTCTCCTTGTAAGCACAGCCATGGTACTTTCTACCTACCTACCTACCTACCTACCTACCTACCTACCTACCTACCTATCTCAACAACCACAAAAGAAGGAAATGAGTCCACAAGTAAACAACTCAATCTAAGCTAAGAGGCAGAAGCTGGTAACCACACCATCGATGAGAAGAACCCGATAAACTCGTTGAAAGAAAAAAATCTTGAGCCAGTGCCTTAAAGATGACTAGACGTTGCAATAACTGATTGCTAAAACCCATGAAGCTTATGGTATCCAAAATCCAACCAGAGCCCTCCAAGAGTTTGGGATAAGGAACCTGATCTGACTGGCTGTTTCATGATACTTTTAGGAAAGTGTTCCTCCACTTGCTGCTCTCTGGATGTTTTAGACTTTGTCTTCCACATCCCTAACCAGCCCAACCACTGCCCATGCTGGTTGAGGCTGATGGGGATTGTAATCAAAAGATCTAGAGGGTCCCAGCTTGCACTTCAGAGCAACACTGGGAAAAATAAGTCCCCTGAAACTATGTTTGTGGCCTCTAGGATCTTAAAAAAAAAACTGTTTTGAAAAACATTTCTTGAAAAAATGTTTTGCCCCAAAATGGCTATTATAGGTCCAGCGAAGTCTTTCTTCTAACAAAAACTAACTTGTCTATCAATTTCTGGACCACTTCCTGCTGTAAAAAAGGCCTCTCCTGGGTCTAAAAAATGGTATAATTTCCCAGCACACCTTCAGGGGGTGCTTGGGGGCACTGGAAAATAATTTTTAAAAAAAAATTGGCAGGGGGGAATGGCAAGCTGGCCAACGTTTGCCCACTTCTGCTTTAAGGATTTCCTCGCTGTCTCAGAAACAAGAGCCATAGAAAGGAAATCCTAGTGGCCAGTTTGTATAGCAAGACCACCATGGCCTGACCAACAGGAAGCAACCCCTTCTGCCTCACACTCACCAATGCGCTCATATCTGTGCCTCAGTTCCAATAAAGGGTAAGATACACTGGTTGTGGTGGTGTCCTCAAGTCACTTCCGACTTCTAGTGACCTCAAAGCAAACCTATCATGATGTTTTCTTTGCATGATTTGTTCAAAGGCGAGTTTGCCTTTGAGGCTGAGAGAATGTGACTTGCCCAAGGTCACCAGTGGGTTTCCCTGGCCAAGCCATGGTCTCCAGAGTTGTAGTTCAGCACTCAAACCACTACACCTCACTGACTCCTCACTTCTGAGATATCTGCAGTTTTAGTCAAGGACCCAAGCACTCTGGAAAACTGCAAGTCTCAGAATCTTGGGTGGCAGGGACACTGTTGCTGCAGACGTATAGGAGGTTGTTAGGGAAGAGGACAGGTTATATCCAGAGGGGGAAAATGAGGTGGGGTGGTGACATGCGGCCAATGATGAGCCAAGCCAAGTAACTGAACACCAGTGATGTCCCCACTCAGGATTACAGAGCTGTGAATTAAGGGAAAGTTTATTACGTTTGGGGAAAGAGAATAGCAACCTTCACTCCAACCTCTCTTTGCAAAGAAGCGTTCAAAACCTTGCACTTGTGCAGGCTGACCATCATGAGCCATAAGCCAAACGTTTTTGCAACTGTTTCCTCAGCCCAAAGCAAAAGCAGCAAGGAGAGAAGAAAATTCTTTTTGGAAGCAAAACAGCAGCTGAGCTGAGTGAGGAGGAGGAAGAGCTCAGAGCTGCACACCACCCACTTGCAACCGCAAAGGAACACAGCGCTTCCTCTTTAGAGTTTCCACAAACGCCGACAGCCACTAGAGAAAATTGCTCATAGAGAAATGTATCCAGGTAAGCAGGCATTATTAGATGTAGATTTTTCTGCTGCTCCATTCACGCAGTTGAGCAGCGGAGGCCATGGAGACAAAGCAAGCCCTACACAACCACTCAGCAGTTTTAGAGACTAATGAGCTGCCACAGGCTTAACGAACCAAACTATATACGTTTTGTGACTAATGCAGCAAACAGGTTGGAGTCGGCTTGTGTAGAACACGGAAGGATGCTGGCCTCAGCCAGCCCTGGAAGAAGCAATGCTGGAGTGGCAAGATCCATGCTGCTTTCCTCCTTCCGACCGCTATGACCTTGGGAAAGAGGGAGTCACACCAGACTCGCTCTCAGCTGAGCCGAAGGCAAGGAGGGGGGGTTGCAAGTTTTCCGGCTTCCTCAACTGCTATCTCCAGCAGCTACTCTTCCCCAGCCCTTTGGTACGGCAGAGGCAAAAAGATTAGGAGACAGAGATAATAATGGTGGGAGGAAGCTATCCAACAGGCTGATGCTTCCTTCCCTCTCACAGAATCATAGAATTGGAAGAGACCACAACGGCTATCGAGTCCAACCGCATTCTGCCATGCAAATGGCGATCCAGCCTCTGCCTAAAAACCTCCAAAGAAGGTGACTCTGTCACACTCCAGGGCAGAATATTCCACTGTCGAATGGCTCAGACTGTCAGGAAGTTCTTCCTGATATTTAGGTGAAATCTCTTTCCCTGTAATTTGAATCCATTGCTCCGTGTCCTAGTTCCTGGAGCAGCAGAAAACAAGCTTGCTCCATCTTCACGTTACCCTGCTTACCCGAAGAAAAGCCTGATATGGCTTCCCCTTTCCAGGGTCACATATATGACCATTCCTATCAAGAGAGACTCTTAAGCAGAAGGACGCTCTTGCTATTCCAGCAGAGCTAATTTGAGCTACATGATGTAATGAGAAGCTCTCGTACTGATCGTGATTAAGCAATCAGGGAATGGGGGAGTGCACAGTCCTTCCCATCTCCCTCTCTAGGGCCAGTTCATTCATTCTTCCTCTGACAGCCTCAGCCACTCCTAACACTAAACAGGGCTTGTTTGCTCATTTATTACAGGGATGCTTCCCCCATAAGTGACTCAGGATGCAAAGAATTTTGTTACCTCACCCCTATTTATCCCTGCAGCAACACCTGTGGTGTCCAGTTTGGCTGAGATATCGTGAGTTGTCCATTGTCACTCACTGAGGTTTATGGCTGAGCGGACCTTTGAAGCTGGATTACCATGCACATGCTGCACTCAGTTCCCATCTTCAGCAAATTTTGAAACAGGTTTAAAGGACCAGATTAAAAGGAAACCCAAGCAGTATGATGTTTACAGCTACAATGAAACCAATGGACATGTCCACATGAACATAATCTGTCTTTCAACCCAGGTATGCACAAGATCTCCTGACAGAGCTCCGTAGTTCCTACTTCACATGAACAAACAAATAAACCAGAAGGGTGAAAATTAGAGACACAGAGAGAGAAAGGAAAAGGGAAAGTTATGGTGAAATGGCTTTCAAATGAGCAAAGTGGGCTTCATGCCCTGTCTTGTTTGGAAGCCAGTAACCATTTTCTGGTTTGCAATGGTACAGCTTCCTCATTTGTTTCCCTGTTCTTGCCAGGCTCATCTACAGCCTAGTTTATTAAGACAGAATTTGATCATCCAAGGGAAGTCCATGTAGACATATCCCTTGGCCACAGTTAAATCCATTAGCAAGAAAAGCTGGGGAGAGGGGATATCCAAGACTGCTCCTAATTTTCATAGTCACGGTGAAGAGATCATCCACGAAGTGCTCCTCTGGTGGTTCATGGTGGCCCAGAAATGACCCTAGAAATTTCAAGGTTAGGCCAGCAGACTGCAAAATCTAACAAGCTGGTATGTCCTTGAGGATGGCCCCAGCAGCACGCTATGGGCCTTTCCGCACTGTGTTATTCCACTTTCAACCTCCTATGGAATTCTGGGGTTTGCAGTTTAGTGAGGGGCATTTTGAATTCTCAGCCAGAGAATTCTTGGCCTTAGTAAACTACAAACCCCAGAATTCCACAGGATGTTGAAAGTGGAATAATAGCACTATAACAGTGTAGTGCAGAAATGGCCTATGATTCTGCTATCCATTTCTAGCTACATACAAAAACACAAGACAGTTTGGTCACCAGGTGATGAGCTGGCCACAACAGCTATGAATACAGCATGGAACAGTTGTGATTTGCATCACAAGAGTGACTTCCCACACAAATGAAACCACTAGATTTCACAGTAAGATGAAAAGGGAAAGATACATTACTTTTCTACAGCACCAGCTAAAGATCTCCAGGTCTGAAAGCAATTTCTACATACATCTCTCCCACCGGTTATATTCTCTTTGTCCTCCACAAGAAAGGCACATATGACAATGTCCACATAGGTTCATGCAGTTTAATAAAATATGATCAGCTATGTTCTCTCTGCTCAGAGATAGGCAATAAAACTTCTCATTTCTATTTCTGCTCCCATGAAATGCAGTTAAGAACTGAATTTGTCTCTACGAAGACTGAAGCCTTTGCCATAGTCTTTGTCAGTACAAAAAAAAAAGAGTCTTCATCACTTCTCAGTTCTTGGTGCTTCCTGCCTCAAACATTGATAAACTTCCTCCTTATGTCAAAATAGGATCCTTTTGCAATGTGTGAAACAGCAAACATTTCAAATTCTTTGCTCTGTTCTCACTTCCCCGCTCGTGGAACTTTAAAATGCGAATGTACAAACGAGAACTTGGTTAGTACGAGACACAGTATCAAACAGGTAAGACAGATTTAATTATTCCTCTTTCATTTAAAAACGAAACAGAATCAACAACTTTCAACTACCAGAACAGTCAAGCCAATACAGAGTAACTTAGAACTGCGCTCCGCAGAGAATGCTATTTCTTACAGCCTCTTTCTGGTTCCTGCCACAAGCAAATTATATTAAAATTATGATGATTTCCCCCACCTCAAGCTTTTAGTAAAGCAAAATTAATGCTCAGCATTAAGAGCCAAGTCATGACCAGGCTCTTGCATCAGTAAGTTACTGCTACTAAAATCCAAACTAAAATAATGAGGTGCATACTGAGTTTTTAAGGGAAAAACCTGAGTCTGTCAGAATTGAAATTTCAGCTCAAACAGCAAATCAAAACATAAGTGGTAGAATTTCAGTTTAAATCACCTGGTGGAAACTGAATCATTTCTAAAGAAAGGCACCTCCTGCTTTTACCTGCTACCTGGATGTACTTACAAATACATGCATATCTTTTTTTTTCCCCCACTTGGGGTCATCCTCTTACATCCTGTTGGGTCCCACTTTTGCAGGCAGTAGTGAAAAAGACAATTATGTCTAAGATTATACTGGTGACTAGCGGCAATGTTTAAGATCACTAGTAGTAGTAATGCTGGGTTATTGAAAGGTGCTGATAATGTGAACTGACGCAAAGCAAGCAATGTTCCACCATAAGGATTTCAAATGAACATTCACATTTTTCTAAAAAGAAATGGCTGTATTTGCAGGATTCTATTTGCAGGGCTACAATACTTTTCACAGCCTGAGGGCTACATACAGTGTCAGCTGGAAGCCAAGAGCCCAATACAGAATCACAAAGTTGGAAGGGATCTCAAGGCCCCACCAGTCCAGCCTGGTTGCCACACAGAAATGCACAACTAAAGCACTCCCCCTAAAATGGCTGTTTAACCTCTCTTTCAAGACTTCCAAAGGCAGAGAGTTCACCATTCTCTGAGGCAATCTGTTCCATCGCTCTTACTGTCTTATGCTTGGGTGTACCTTCTCTCCTTCTCATGTATGTCCCTCAAGAAGCAAGGACAGGGGACATTTAAACTTCCCCTCCTTACCTACTGAGATGTAGAGACTTTAAGGAGAGGGGAAGCAAAAGCTTTTCTCATCCTTAAGGAATTGCTACCAATATTCCTCTCCTACTAGTTGGGGAAACAGCCATGGCAGATACCAATGAATAAGGTGGAGTTCTCCATAGCCCAGCTGAACAGGATAACTTTATGAAATCTCTCCCACATCAGGGACCATAATGTGTGTACTCCTGCTCTGCTGGCAGCACTATTTTTTAAAATTCAATTCCCTTAAAATGGGTGCGCGTGCCATTTTATCACAAACAATCTGTGAACAGGATTGGCTTCAGAGGCCCTGATCCATCTTTTCAGGGCTGGTGCAGGCATTTGGCATCCTTTGGCAGGGACCTGTGCGGCAACATCACTGGAGGGCCAGTGCCTGCCCTGTAACCACTTTTTAAAAATGAACTCCAACTTGGCAATCTGAGAAGCACTGGCTAGAAGAATCTAGCTGGTATTTTAATTTCTTAAAACTCACCCTGGATGTACTCTAGGGCAGGGCTTTTCAAACAGTGTGCTGCGACATGTTAGTGCGTCATCTGAAGGGTGTAGGTGTGTTGCCTACAATTGGGGAAATGTATGTTATTATTTATAAATCATATATTTTTAAAAATATACGAAATCTTTTCGTGAGATATGTTGTGTCCTCATACATTTTGTTATTACAATTTATGTATGTGTCTGTATCTCTTATAAGGGGTTAGTTTAACCTCAGGTTTGCTAGTAAAACTGAATTACTATGCCGCAAAATGATGCATGTCTAAAAAGTGTGCCACCAACATGAAAAATTTGGAAAGTTCTGTTCTAGGGGGCTGTGGGAAATTTAAATCATAGCTAGACCAGCTGCCCAGCAGTGCTTGAAATACCACTGCTAGCAACAATCTACCGTGCAAACCCCACAGGACATATGGAAGGAGAAGCGAGCTCACCAAAGGGCACCTCTCTCCGTACATGTTTTCTTGCCAATTGCAACGATGACCAAACACAAAGCTTCTCTAGTGTCATGCCATCCAGATGATTCCCTTCCCAAGGAGTTTTGCCTTGAGTTTGCCTTTGACCTCTTTTCAGCACCAAATGAAAAGTGGCTTTATCTGCCCAGGGCTTTTACAGCACGTTATTTTAAAAATATATTTGTGTATATATACAGGATCTTAACCGCTACTGCAATTTACAAACATCTTCTAGTACTTACTGCATTTATTCTCCTTTGTCTCTATATTCCTCCTTTAAGCTCCAAGACTACACAGTTAAAAAACAGTAAAAAAATAAACATTAGCATGGAAAAATAAAGAAGTAACACCATACAGTACCATGGAGGGATTTAAAATCTCATTCTTTTATTTTACCCCACTGATTCCCCTATGTATTCCATAAAAAAAATGGACAAGGGCTACTGAGGTCTTCCCAAAAGACCCTCTTTGAGGACACATTGCCTGTTACATCTCTGCAAAGCTCACTATTATGGCTATGTCTCCTTTCAACCAGGCTCTCCTACCTTTTCTGTATTGCTTGGTTGAAATGGATTCATCATCTGCAGCACAAAGTGATGGAGGCTGCCCATTCTGCTCCCGTATGAGTTAGTATTCCTGACCTGCCTCTTTCAAATCAGCTCTCAGACAAATACAAGAATCAAGCTCTCCTCTAATGCTATTTCATTTCTTATTTTCACACTGCCTGATCAGCAATGGGACAGAAAACAAAACTTGGAACCTTAGTTTCTGAAAGGACCACTTACACCCACAGATGCCTGGACCTAACTTATGACCCATCACTGAAAGAAGCTGGACTGTCATTTACCAGAAATGTGTATGCGTGTTTATTTCAGATGAATTTACAAGAGTGCATGTGTTTGTGAAACTGATGACACTACAATATCACGTTCACACAGAATACTGTTTACATGGTATACTGCCTTAGGCCTATTATTGCCATTTTTATATGTTAAAATTAGAATCTTAGGGTATATTTTGGTATATTAGGGTGAAGCATAGGTTAAAAAGCTTTTCTTAACTAAAGAATAAGTATTATACCTTGAAAGGCAGCCAGGAATCTTTAATCAAGAAATGAAAATGAGGCTTAAAATTAGTTTGTTCACAGAAGCATTGAATTCTGGCTGAATGAATTCATCAGTACAACTGTTTTGGTTACATACCAAAACAATTAATTTTCATTGTTATGATTTCAGAAGACAAGATTCAACACTCGGGGAGCTGCCCTCTATTCTTTTTATGCTACAGAAGAGTTTGCCAGCATTACAACAATAATGGATGCCAATCCCACCATCCTAATTTTCTTCTACGGGCAAGTATGGTGGAACCACATCTCTGCTGAGACAAAGGGGTCTGCGAATTCTTCATCTTCCACCAAGTTCCCAGTAGTCACAACAGCAGTAGCCGACGCT
The DNA here is from genome assembly GCA_948472985.1 of Iguana delicatissima. NCBI lineage: Eukaryota > Metazoa > Chordata > Lepidosauria > Squamata > Iguanidae > Iguana > Iguana delicatissima. The sequence goes on from CAOKZL010000007.1 coordinate 1,190,771, forward strand.
GGTAACACAAACCAAATGCATTCAACGACGGTAGTCAATGCTGGCATCACAACCCAAATGCCTTCCTCTCACACCAGAAAATCTGGAGACTTCATCAAGAACAACAGGCCGTTGTTCACAGCAAAGCCCCAACATCCCATAACAGAGAAACCCAAATCTCACGATGAACACATAATAGTTGCAGTGCTAATTGGGGTCGTCCTGATTATCATGATCATAGTTATTGTTGGCATCTTCCCATGGAGACGATGGAAAAAAGCAGCTTCGCCTCTTCCCCACTGGGCAGGTCGCTCCCCTTTTGCAGATGGTGATATGCCAGAGGTTGTTGCAGATAAAGAAGTTGCCAATGGCCTGAAGCGGACGTCCATTCTCTCTCTCTTGCCGTGGAAGTTTAACAAGGACACACAGCTACTGGAAAATGTAGGCCCCTTGTCTGAATCTAGGCAGGATCTGGATGGACCATCTAGATGTGACACTGAGGAAATGGAGTCTAGCCTAGCAGCAACAGGGAACTCGGCTTCTTCAACAAGTGAACAAACAGCAGTTTCTGAGGAACCAGGCTGCATGGTTGATGTTCCACTTCAGACAGAAAGCCCTGAATCTCTTGATTTGCCTCCTCCACCCAACTGGCTTGGTGGCGTGAACGGGGACCTCTCTCCAAGTCCCATGGAGTCCCTTTCGCCTGAACCAAACGCTGAAATCCAATGTCCAGTACCTCTCGATGTCTTACCTGAAAATCCGAGTGAAACACTGCTGCTCCCTCCGCCACCAGAGGAACTCTTATCTAACTGATTTAAAGGCCTTTTCCAGCAAGCCCTGAACTCTAAATTCCTTTGCTGAAACAAAATGGTCTTAACAGAAAGCCTGATACGCTTTTCTGCACAACTTTTTTATACGAGCAGAGGGAAGCCACACTGTTCAAGTTAGAACTGTAAGATCAATACGCCCATCTATTCTGGCCCTTCATGTTCTTAGCACTAATTAGCCACATGCCTTCAGAAAAACCACGAGAAAGGCACAATGAGTAACTATTATCAAGTGGTATACTAATATTAAGTGCTATACTGCTTCCCCTCCATGAAGGATCCATTGATATTTGCTGGTTTGTCACCTTTTAAGAAGTTTTATTTTTCATTTGGACCAGAGTTTTGTTTTTAATGGGAAGCCTTCATGCCACGGTCACCACAGAATCCTCTCAGATGTCCTTTGTAACTCATGGCATGTATTTGATCTGGGTTCCTCTTTCAGTGCTTTAAAATAATCTTTAAGCACCTTGAAGAGCTTTGACTCTCCTGACCAGCATTTATAGTTTCCTTTTAAATCATCTCTTCTCTTTTGAGAAGTTCCCTCTTTGAAATTAAAATGCAAGCACTTTGGAACTTCCACTTGCGAGTGTATTGTATTTTGCGGCCACTGTTCCCAAGGAAGCTGGTAATACCTGCCTCTTGCATTAGATCCTGAGCACCCATTGTGGTTAGGGATCAAAGGTTGCTTCTTTTGAACTTGGCTCTTTTGATTTGCCAAGGTACAACTGTACTTCGGATTTTCCATTTTGTCTCCTTTTCCTTTTCCCCTAGCCGACATGCAAGTAGCTATGCAGAACGTACTCTCCTTTTTCTCCATCACCCTCAATGAGTATCAGATAGCTTCAGTAAATTACATTTAAGCGCTTGGCTATTTATCTACATTAATTGAGATTTTGCTAACTACCAGCAGGAAGTTACTAGAGATGATCAGTACCTTTTGTTGGATTAAAGGAGCTGTTGTGACAGGTGGGGTATCTGTGGAGAAGGACCTGCATGTATGATAGTGCAAGCTGGGTAGTGAGGAAAGGTGAAAGGAAGCACACCAGCCCATTTAAAATGTGGTCCTAGAGGAGAGTTCTGCAGATAACATGGACTGCCAAAACGACAAATGACTGGGTTCTAGAGCAAATCAGACCTGAACTATCCTTAGAAGCCAACATGACTGAACAAGGTCTTTGGACATATCGTAAGACAACATGTCAGATTAGGAAAGACGATGATGATCATCTAAGTGGAAAGCAACAGGAACAGAGAAAGACTGCAGTATAGTTAGATAAGACCCAGGCAAGAAAACCACAGGCCTGAGTGTGCGAGACAAAGGCAAGGATTTTAATAAAAAGGTGCCTTGGAAGTCTCTGATTTATAAGATTGCCATAAATCAAAGCCGACCTTGACGGCAATTAGTAACAAGAAGGCCCTAACCACTGGAAGCACCCCTATATGTATATACACACATGCACAGAATGCAATGCTGCGGGTTCTTAAAGAAATGCAGAAACCACCTCTAGATTCTTATCAGAGGAATCCAGGCTGGGTTAAACATAGGTTTGCCTTCACCATAACAGCCCTTTCGTTCACCACAGCAATTAACAGCAACTAGCCATTTCATATGGGAGAAAACAGATTGATCGGCTCTGAATCAAGCCTGAAGCTGCTGAACCCATGTATCCAGAATAAAGGGTGGGCTTTGACCCTCTGGAACTGCATCCCTGATTATGATCCCCACACTTTGTTCCCAGGAGGATACACAGTTCGTTTTCTCGTTCGTTTCTCTGCTTGGCCTGGCTGCTTTTGCATAGCTAAACCCATCCGCGTTATACTTCTTGGTTATAGCAGTGTGAAGGAATGTAAAAACTGCATATGCACACAGCCTGAAAATGTGTGTACTCTCACTCCCTCAAAAGGCTTTATTGTTGCTTATTGTGCTTATATCCTGCCTCCTTTCTGTGACGAAACTCAAGGAGGCAAGCAAGTGTTCCAGTTCTTCTGATGGCTGTGCACCCTGAATTAAGACCTGGAGTTTATGAAAGTTGCTGGTGAAAATTTTTAGCTGCAGTAGGAAGTTGCCTGACATCATAAACAACCTTATAAATAAAGCAGTACAGCTTGTAAATAACCTTACAAATACAGCTGTACAGCTTATTTCTCACACAGCTATGACATCTATCACCTTCTGAGATAAGACAATGCCTCTGAGAGACAGGGACAGTTCTGAAGAATCGCTGAGCAAAGCAAAACTGTGATGGATCTCATCATTTGTCAACGGCGTCTTTGCAGATTTATCGAGGAGTGGCGGCCGCATGAGCAAGACCGGGCGGTTGGGTCCAGGCAATATTCCAACGCACATCGCTTTGCACCATCACGGGAATTTTTAAAGGGCAAAGTACAAAGTGTTGGTTATTACCTTTAAAGCCCTACATGGTTTGGGTCCAAGTTACCTACAGGATCACCTCCTCCCATACAATCCGTCCCGTACGCTCAGGCCCTCAAGGAGCCATTTACTTAAATGGCCTAAAACAAGACTGGCAACAGTCGTCCAGAGGACCTTCTCGTCAGCCGCCCCTGGAATGGCCTGCCAGAAGAGATCCGACAGGAAAGTATGCTGTCTGAATTTAAAAAGCTGCTAAAGGCTTATCTCTTCCGTCAGGCCTACCCAGTCTCTTTTTAATTATGAGGTATTTTAATTATGATTTTAATTATGACATATTTGTATCGATTGGTTTTACGTTTCAGTGTATTTTAATGATAATGTGTTTTTGATTGGCATGCTGGTTTTAATTGTAACCTTTAATTTAACCTTTGTTGTACTCTGCCTTGAGCTTTGAGGAGAGGTGGGTAACAAAATAGAATTCATTATTTTTATTATTTATTAAAGGGCAGTTAAACCCAGCCACCAAGGACCACTTTGATAACTGGGCCAGGATGTTTGAAGAGTTTCCTGTAGGCATTACTCTTAGGCTACACAAGGGTAGAGGAGTCACAAGCACTTGCCTAGGAATGTTTATTTGATGCAGCATTTCATATATTGCAGGCGATTAATGTCTGTCTCAGCAGAAGAACAGAGATTTTGCCTCTAATGTTTCGTACCTCTGCTCAGATCCCCTTTATGAGACTGTCCTACATTAGACCCAATTTATCAGGGACAGCATCTCAGGCCCTTTTTCCATCTCAGGCTTTCCAATCTAGGTGGAACATCCCATCCCGTGCCATCAGTGGGTGCACAAGTTCTTGGCCACTGCACCCGCATTATGGCTCTTAGAAGGGCCTCTGTTAACCCACTCCTTCTGATATTTCAGAGAATTAAGACACCCACGTTTTTAAAAAGCATTTTCCAACTTAAAGTGATTAAACTTGTAAAAAAATTGTCCTGGATTTAAACGCATGTACAGTTTTTATTGTTCTTATTTACGGTGGAGCGTAAGAGAATTTTAAGCATCTTATTTTATAGTTTTGTTTCCCACTCTACAATGTTTTAATTTGCTTTGCAGTTTATGGGAGAAGCAACAGATAAATATACTACTAAATGATAAAAATGCGTGCCATGCAGACACTGCTAATTTGTGAACTACCTCCTAGCTTCTGGCCAGAGAGAGGGGATAGCAAAAGCAAGGTTTCCGTAAAATTCAAGTAAAAAGAATGAAATTTAAAATTCTAGTAGGGCCAGAAGGGAAGCCTCTAATCCATGATCTAACCCACCTGGAAAGGACAATCACGAAAGCCAGAAGTTACGAAAATGAATGGTTTTCAGAATTCAAATTCATCTGAATTGGATCATGATCATTCAGCACATCTAAACCAGATCTTGGAATGTCAGCTGGAAAAAGTTAATTTGTTTTATTAATGGTTAGTAGTCTCCAGAAATTAATTTAGTCTCATTAATATTGGCAGTGAATAACCTTTAATTCATGGCATTGATCAACATGATAGTCACAGGTACAGCTGGTGGAAACACAAGACATGGCCTTCTTAGTGGCTGCTCCTAAATTTCAGAACTCCCTCCCTAAGCAAGCTAGAACGGCCCCCTTCTTGTCGTCCTTCCACTGGGAGGCAAAGCTTTTTTATTCAGACAGCTTCTTAGAATTGAAGGCTTTTCATAAAGACCTGTAAGTGCTATATTATTTTACACTGTATAGTTTTAAAAATCATTTTTAGAGCATTTGTTTCTAACATGGTTCATAGTTTAATTTGGTTTTAATGTTGCTTTCTATATGCTTTTGATTGTAATATTTTTAATGTGTATGCTGCCTTGAGTGTCAGTCTTGTGGAAAAAGTGGGATATAAAATAAAGCTAATAAACAAACAGTCATTACTTTTTTAAAAAGAATCGGTGGTTTGTGAAGCGGCGCTCACATTCCATGCAAAACTTTCCAGGATTGCAAAGCACAGCTCATTTCAAAACCTTCTTAAGTTTTAAACTGCTCTTTATATCTGATTAGAGATCAGGACCCCACCCCAAAAGTGACAAATGTTTCATCAGAACTATTTTATGTCAAGATAAAGTTTTCATTAAATTTAGAGCAAAATGTGAAGTCGTTTCCCTTTCAATATGAACAAAAAATGTTAATGAATTAATCTAAACTCTCTCATGCAACAGGATCTTTTAAAAAAATGGCACTGAGTGAGCTGTGTTCTTCTTTTTTTTTAACCACGGTGAGAATCTCCAGAGGATCAGTTAGATTTTAACATACACTTTTTGTACTTCCTGACCCCCCAGTGAGCGTGCCAATGCACTCCTGAATGGGGCCACTCTACTGACAATTCAAGTATGTAACTTCTGCTTCACTGCATCCCAAATCACTGAATAATGGCATAGGACATTTTTTTGTCTCAGTATGTTAATGGGCTGCGGCAAAAAAAAACCCAGTGGTAAAGAGCAACAGATTTATTGTGACACATGTTTTTTTTTAATCCTTGCTGTTTTTGTTAAAAAACTGTACATGGCAAATGGCTGGAACTATGTGAGACTGTTTATAACTCTTCAGGTGACAATGTCACACAATGCCTATGTTGTTGATGTCCTTCTATGTGCCTTTGCCCCGAGGTACTATAAATTTGTCCTAAGGTACTATAAAATGTACTTTGAAGATAAAACGTGATTTGCAAGCTGTGGTCTAAGATAATTAAAAAAACAAACCTGATTTCTTTTTTAAACCGCTGGAACAAAGATTCTGTGTGATACTCAAAAACCAACAAAAATATATTTTTGTCTTCTTTAGAAGATTGCTCATGTCTATAGTATGAAACCATCTTCGTACCAGAAGCAGAAGTGACCCCCAAAAAGCTAAATAGCTTCTGGTTTCCTTAATAAATTCAGTTCCACGTCCTATCAAGGTCCACAACCCACTATACGTCTTTTCTCCAAGACTCCCCCTTCCTTAGTGCCCTTCACTTTGTAGCAATTCAAATTTTGTATTATTTGAACTAAGCTCAATTTGTGCTTTTACCAGGAGTTAAAACAGATTGGGCAGCCTCCCAGATGCTGTTGGACTGCCGTCCCACCATCACTAGTTAGTCCAGGAAACAGTAAAGAATACTGGAAGCTGCAGTCCAAGAACATCTGGAAAACCACACTATTCCCATCTCTGGCTTAGATAAAATAGCAAAGCAGCTATATAAAACAGAAGACAAGCCCACCCAAAGTTGTTGCTTAACTTGGGTCTCTTTCTCATTACACGGTTGGGGCACTCTGATACCATTTTAACGGCCAGGGCTGGATCCTACAGAACCATGGGGTTTCTGGTGTGGTGAGCCCCTGGAGCACTCTGCCAGAGACTGCTAAACACCCCCCCCAGGAAACTACAAATCCCAAGATTCCACAGGATGAAGCCATGACAGCTAAATTAGCATCAAAATACTGTAACTGGGTAGTGTGAAGAAGATCTCACTGACAGACAAAGCAGCAGTTGGGTTGAGCTCCAGAAACTCAAGAGGCTTCAAGCAGACAGAATCAATGCTTAAGAGATTATTAGGGTCAGTTTTATACATGATGGTGAACTCACTTTCTTCCGGATCAAAGATGAACATGACTCAGGGGATATTAAAGAACTGGTTGAACCCAGGAAGTAGGGTGACAACCTCACTACTTCCAGCTACCCTGAACTACTGCCATCCAGATGCTTGGATCAATAAATCCCATCATCCTTCAGAACGGTCATGTTGTCTGAGGGGAGCTGTTGTCCTTAACATGGGGCCGCTTTCTACAAGGTCCAACAGCTCTCACTTCCTGGGGACAAGAGAATGCCAATAATTCTGCCCACAGGTATACAAAGGAAAGGAATTCAAGTACCAGTTGAGCCAGCAGAATAAAAACGCTGCCATTTTTGGTCAAGAAAAATGCACGCAGGCAGAGGAGATCTCTGAAGAAGGTTCCAGCTGCATTACACGAAGTTCTGCTGCAATGTGCATTCATGAGGACAGCAAGTTCTCCTGTCAGCACACAAATCCAGAGGTGGAAGGAATAACTCTTGACACCTGGCTACAACATACTGGGTGGACCTTGGGAATTAGTCCTTCTGGGTTCTGGACTTTGCTGTTCTCAGCACAGAAACAGGCCATTAGGATGTCAGTTTCCTAACGTCCTCCCCAAAGATGTGACCCACCTGCTCTGCGATGTCCTCAACCTAATCAGGAATGACACTGTACAAAAGTCTGCAAAAAAGGTAGCATGCCATTCAGTTGTGGGACACATTTTCTTGCCAGTTGTGTCATGGGGAATCTCTCACTCTCTCTCTCTCTTTTTTGTGAGGGCTAAGACAGACACAGCCAGACCAAAACTGTCACATTCATCTCTTTCACATAACATGTATTGTGGGTGGCTGCTCTTTAACAGTAAAAGGAGTTTGCAAAGGAGGGGAGGAAACTAAGCATGTTCTCTTCCACGCCTTTCACCTCCTGCATGGAGATTCAGGACAGGGGGGCAGAAACAAACTCTTTCCGGTCTAAGAGAGAAGCATATTACTTACAAGAAGAATGTGTAAAAAGGGACTAACATTGGGCTTGGTCCTAGCAGTGGAATCCACAAACATCATCCTATTACCAGTGATGCAAATACATTGGCCAAGTGGGATGTGTAACAAAATACTGAGAATAAAATGTTCCTCTTAGCGTCAACCATCCAGAGATGTGAAGGCCAAGGGGGAAAAAAGCAGAAAAATTCAGGAAAAAGATTTTTTTTTCCTGTTTTTTTTTGTCCTGAAGCCCTTTTTGTTTTTTTCCAAAAAATTTGGAAAAATTGAAAAAAAGGAAGAAAATCAATTATGGAATGTTTTATTTTAGCATGATGAATAAAATCTTTAAGATATTCTTAATCTTCATATATTCTCCAAATCATTTCTAAAAACTATGACTGAAACTGATACTGATAACTATAGCTCAGAAAATGAGTCTGATTAAATTCCATGCCTGTTCATTGAATCTTAGTCCCCCCTTCCTCCCTTCCACACACTTTCACCCCCTCAATTCTTTTTATAGGAATGGGCGATTTATGTCTTTTTGATGCTGCGGAAAGGAAATATAAATAATTTTCTTTGTTACTAATGTTGGTGGTTTCTTCTGGGTTTTTTTTTTAATTGTTTTTCTGCCCGCTCCACATAAACTAGCGAACCAAAGAGGTTCCACACAGTTCAGGAGACTGTTGCTCCATTTGTAACAAACAAAAAATCTTTAAAAAAGTAAATTCCGTTTGTAATAATTGTTTGAATACACTGTATTTTCAATATACCAACTCCAATAATTTTATGGCAAATCAAATTGTACATAGTCGTATTTTATGTTCCTAAAATAAGAGAGTGACTTTCAATCTGTAAAAAGTGCTAATGTTGCATTTTTTTCAATTTTTCCAAAAGTTTCCATCTTTTTCCCGGAAAAAAAAAAACGGGGAAAAATTGCCTTTTTTCCATGGCTTCAAAATTTCTGGAAATTTCACATCTCTACAACCACCTCTTAACTGCTCCGTTCCATGTCGCTGTTGTGTGCCTCCAAGGCAATTCTGACTTATGGCAACTCTCAGGTGAAGCTGTCACAGGGCTTTCTTACAAGATGGGGTTGGCCAGGACCACCTTCTGAGGCTGAGAAACCCAGTGGGTTTCTGTGGCTGAGGAGGGATCTCAACCCCGATCTCGCAGAGTCCTAGCCCAACATGAAAGTCACTTACTTTATCACCCTGGCTCTCTTTCCATTTCACACTGTTAGAGGAAGAACACAGTCAAAACCAGTTCTTACGTGAGCAAATAGGAGGACTCTTTATTGTTAAAAGGAGGGGTGTTTCTAGACGGAGGTGACAACGATCACGGAGTATACAGTGCATGTGTAAGAATATTTGCTTTCCTAAAATTCTCACACGTAGTTGCTAATGAAGTAACTTCTGGTTAACAATCAACGATGAACCCTGAATCACACATGTAAGTCGCTTAGCAGTGAAGTAAAAGAAATATTGTTACAGAGAGTGCTGGGAACCAATGCCAAGAACCTAGGCATTGACTTTGCCAGTTAGCACCCGCATCATTTTAAGGAGGAGAGGGGGCTAACAAACGGGAACCACCTTTAAAGTTGACTAGCATTCAAAATAGAGGAACTTTAGGTAAGCAAATGCAGAGAGACAGAGAGAGAGCTCCTTTAGCTTAGATGTTTAAGCAGGTAGGACCCTCTCTGAAGTGAACTGTCCAGGGCACTGAATCTCTAGCATCTCTGCAGAGTAGACCAGGGAAAAGCTCAGGGGCCACTAATACATAAAAGTCAAAATTTGAGGGCTTGTCTGTGTCAGGTGAAGACCTGACCTCATATGATTGGCTGTGTCACATGAAGACCTCATACGATGGGCTGCCTGAGAAGATTCTATGGAACCCTAGGATTTGCAATTTAGGGAGGGGCCTTTAGAATTCTCAGCCAGAGGGAGAATTTGGCCTGGTTGGTTGCTATCTAGACGAGGCCCAGCAGCAAGGAGGAGGGCAGTATATTCCTTCAGGAACCCAACCCCTGCATGTTAATAACTCTGAATACAGACCAGATTGGGGAACATGGGGAAAAGTTAAAGGTACTAGAAAAGACCATTTGGGGAATTAGAGACACAGGATCTTAAATCTTTCTAACAAATATTACTTATGAGAAAATAAAATCCCAGGCAATGCCAGGTAGATACGCTAGCTTCGTCTAATTCTTTTACTGCTTACAATACCCCTCCTTTCCAAATTGGTCAGCACTCTATGACAATTAAGCATACACGGGGGCAGGATGGGGTGTGTGTGTCCTGCAAACAGTTATTGCCAACCTGAGGATTCTCCCAAGCCTGCTGTTGTCTCCCTCTTTGGAACAGGTGGTGCCACTCTGGCTCCATACGCAGTAGCATTCAGTACTTAAATGCTGGAAACAGAAGGTATTATACTACACTGTGTCCTCAGTTACTTCCAAGGAATGCTTCCCCCCACCAGTCTGTCAGTCATGCTGCCCAGAGGTAACTGAGGACAAAACCTGGGATTGCAACTAGAAGCCGACTAGCCATTTTATTGCAACTGTATACACCAGAATAGATCTCAGCAATGCAGAGCCTACAGCAGCCAAGAAAAGTAAAATAAGTAGCGCCCTGAATACTGCACAAAAGAAAATGATATACGCTGCAATACAGGGACATGGCTCATGTTTAGAAGGAGACGGAAGATGTGAATTTGAACAGGATGAAAAGTGCCTTTAGAAACATGCATGGGTCCCTTCTCTTCTCCCTGCACCTCAAAACAGCAAGTTGTAAACACACTGCCGGCAGTGAGGCAGTTAACAGCTCAATGATATACATGAGCAAGTTTTTTTTAACATTAAAAAAATGAGGAATTATTACCAGCAATTGCTAAGTGCCCAATTATCTGCTAGTTGTCTTAATACAGAGCAATACGCACAGGCTCCAGCTTGTACGACTATGAAACGCTTCATCTCAAACCTGTTCAGCTCTTCAAGTGTGAACAGGATGCCCATTGCAAGATGTTGAATCCTATTTCATATTTTTATTGCACTGACAGCGGGGAGGGATGGTGCAATAGAGAGAAAAAAAGGGCTGTAATCACAGGCAACTTACGGGAAGTTTGCCACGGATTCCAAACGGGAGGCGTACTGCAGTGCATCCAAGGTGATCTCATTCACTGTACTGGCCTTGGCTGATGTGGAAAGATGCATGCTTCTCCATTAGCATCAGCTTTGCCAAGTCCTGCACCAAAAAGCTTGGATAACTGCCCACAGGGGCCAAACCACAACACCGGAACTGGTCACTCCAGTTATGGTACATGCTTGGGTATCCTTCCAGGCTTGGCACCCATTATCTGGATCGCGGAAGATAACGTTAGCCCTAAGGAAACCTTAGAGCACAGCTTTCCAAACTTTTCATGTTGGTGACACACTTTTCAGACATGCACCATTTCGCAACACAGTAGTTCATGAAGTAATTCAGGAAGTGGAGGCAGCCCCTCCACCCAAGCCTGGCCTACTGCTGCCACTGCCCTCGCCAGGGTCTTCCTCAGCCCAGGGCAGTGGTGCCTGGAGAGGCAACCCCTCCACCCGGATCTGGCCCACCGCTGCTGCCCTTCCTTGGCCCGGAGTAGCAGTGACAGGAGAGGTTGTCCCTCTACCTGTCAACATTCAAGCAACACACCTACAAACTGCAGGCGACACACTAATGTGTCATGACACACAGTTTGGAAAGCTCTGCCTTAGAGGGCCACATCCCCTTACCAAAAAACAGCGCCCCCCAAACACCCTCAATTCTCTTTGTGGCTTGTGGAGGGGAATAGTTTGCCATGTTTTTAAGCTCCCGTTTTCTACTTTAGTGACTAGGAGCCACTTCCGGTTTACTTCTGGTTTTACAAAAGGCCTTTTTTCTGGACCTAAAATGGTGGGAGGAGGGTCTCCAAGACATGACAAAATGTCCCTATGTCCTCTATGGGCATTTTTTATTTTTTTTTTAACTCTTGGGGGCCCTGGGGGCTGTATGCAGTCTATGTACTGTACTTCCCCCACCCCTCATCTAGATAATCAGGCTTCAAATTTCCAAACCCTGTACTCCAAATCACCAGCCCTGAATCTTTTCTTACCACTTTAATTTTCTGAGGTATGGACACCATTTTAAAGGCTCCCCATACATGAAAAGCTCCTGTAACCTCTGTTGATAGTGGGAGACTAACCAGAGGAAAAGTTCTCTGTAATCCCCTATTTGCTCTGTTTGTTCCTACGTGTAGGAAGATTTTTCATCATTGGTTCTCCAGATATTTTGAACTTCAGCTCCTAGAAGCCCCAGCCAATGTAGCCAATCCTCTGGGACCTGCAGTCCAAGATATTCAGAGAACCTAAAGCTAAAGAGCACTGCACTATATAATGGTGCATTCAGAAATGTGATCCATGCAAAATTAGTGCAATCCACCATCAAGTGGTTGAAAACCTCTACCCTCAGGAAGTGTTTAGGTGCACCTTCTAGCCAAGCCTTCTTGCAACAAGCAGCTACAAGCTGTCCACCATCTTAGATTTCTTTCAAGTCTCAGGAGAAACACTGGGCACTGCAGAAAATGGTGGCTGGCTTGTTGTCGATTTTGTAATGTCAAGCATTGAGGAGAAGAGACCCAAAGACAACTTTATCACAGGGCCGCTAAAGTTTAGGACTGACTCCAGATTTTACACACCCCATCTCACACAAAACACATATGTGGATCCAGCTTCAGCCTCCCTTCCTTGCATATCTTAGCCCACATTAGCCCTTAAGAAAACAAAATGGTGGCACAGCAATAGGTGTGACTCATTATAGCTTGCGTGTGCGTGTGACTCAGCTGCGAGTCCCAACACAAAAGCTGGAAAGCAACACTCTAGAGGCAAGGTGGCAGGCATCTTCTAGAGGAAGAAAACCCAGAAGAAGAAGCCAATCATATGAAAGAGTTATATAGCAAATCTACCTGGCTTTGCCTATACCAGAGCATGGGAAAACATATTTTTGGACTATAGCACCCAAAACTTCCCAGCCAGCACAGCCAGTTGGGGATCCCAGGAGCTATAATCCAAAAAAGTTTTTTTTTATTATTCTGGTATACACGTCCAGCCAAAGGAGGTGGGAATGTTGAAGAGGCTGGTAGAGCTGTCTGTACCAGCCTTCATGGCAGGTAGCAGACCACATTTCTCAAGATTTGCTTCTTTCAAGGTGTATCCTCCATGTGTATTCTAAAGCAAGCTTGGATCCCATGCTGGGGGAAAGGAAGAACATAATTTCAAGACATGAGTGGTACCATCCACTGGATCAGTTTTCCCTGCTGCAAACACAGATCCAGCCTCAAGCAAGTGCCAAATAAACTCATGTGCACATTCGAAGAACGGCAACAGCAATACTCCAAAACTAGTCTCTTGTTTTAAAGAAAAGCTGAAATAAATAGGAGGATGGGGTGAGCCTTGTGGGAAAGAAGTGACATTCTCCAAAGTACTGCAGAATGAGGCATCCCAAAACTGCCTGCTGTGATACAGACAAGTGTTGCACTGGAGGGCTGGAGAAAGCACAAAATTATTTTATGGCTCACTGGCTGCTTATTGACCAATCCACCCTCACTCCTCTCAACAGAGGAATGAAGCAGCATGCGAGAAGCCTCAAGTCTTTCCAGAACAACCCATGCATCTTGAAGAACCCATAACTGTGTCTTGTCAAAGGGTCTAGAAGTAACCAGCTACAAATTATGAATTACTTATAACTTGGTTTCTTTTACCAATAATGATGGTGAGCCAGTGTGGTTGAAATTCACCCCTTTTGCAGTGTTAAGGTGTTATTTCTACAGTTACAAGTCAATTCAATGACAGAGGAAGACTATCACATGGTGCAAGAGCAGGCTTTGCAGTGCTACGTCGGGATGTATTTTGAAACTAAGGAATTCTTTTTCAAAAAAAATGGCAAGCATAACAGTAACCAACTGAAAGGACATCTTTTGGAATGTTTACAGCAACAAATTACTTTTTCAAAGTCATTTGTTAAGTTCTGTTCTGTCAAACGGACAGGAGAAGAAGGGCAGGCTGAAATACCTTCTACCTGTGATGCTCAGGAACACCCAGTCCCTCAGATGTTGCTTTATATATCAGTAGAACATAATCTGTTGTGGTGGTACGTCTTCAAATCATTTCTGACCTATGGTGATACTCAGGTAGACTTATCGCAGGGTTCAGAGGGAGGGTTGCCCTTGCCTTCCTCTGAGGCTGAGAGAATATGACTTGCCCAGGGTCACTCACTGAGCTTCCAAGGCCTAGCAGGGATTTAAATCTTGGTCTTCAGATTCCCAGTCCAACATTCAAACCACTGTACAAATCTGGCTCTCAGAACATATTCACCAGTAGGTTTTCACAGTTCAGCTACAATTCCACACCAAGTTATGCATGCTTAAATGTATTATTCCAGTGAGATCAGCAGCACTTAATAAAGTCAGTTCAGGTTTCCATGCCTTGTTTCCACTCAGAATAGGCATGAGCTGACATCTTCAGGTCACTACAACATAGTTAAGGGACTCTCTTGCTTTAGTAAGAAAACACTGATGGTAGAACTTGAAAAACATTACTTTTGGACTACACCTCCCAGAAGTCGTCAGCCAATATGGTCACTGGCAATGCCAGCTGGGAGGTTCTAGAATTGTAGTCAAGAACAGAACTTTTTCCAAGCTCTGCACTACAGTGACACAAGATTCAACAGACTTGGAAATGAGATGCTTGAACGTATCTATAGGAAAGCCTTGGCCAGTACAAAGCATCTAAGACTCAATCATGGTCTTCGTTTTAGACTACAGTCACCACCATCTTGGACCACTGTTTGTGGATTGAACTGATGGGAATCCTGCACACCTGGAGGGCATCAGGCTGGGAAAGGCCAAAGCCTATTGGACAATACTGACAGCACCTTCCTAGCCATGCCCCTGTGGACACAAAATCCACTGAATTCTGTAGGGTCTAGGACCTAATGAAACATAACATACATTTCATAAAGGGTGCTGGCTTAACAGTGTTTGATTTATCTGGAAGGACAAGTTGATCTGGTGGGATTATAAAAGTGACAGCTTCTCCTTGCTCCTTCAACAGATGATGGAAAAGATGAGGCAAGCTCTACCTTTTCTTCTCCTCTCCTCTCTGAAGGTCAGGTGATGACTGGAGCTCTCATTCATAGGGATGCCATGAGTCAAAGTCAATTTGACAGCAAATAATAACACCAAAGCAATTGTTTCTGCACTAGCAGCCATTATGTCTTCTTGCTCACTTCCTCTCAGTTTCTAACTCTATGCGCATGCTTTAGGGGCAGACTCAGAAGTGTGGAAGAAGAAGATCTCTCTTCCTCTCTCTCTCTCTCTCTCTTATTTTCTAGATACTTCCAACAAGGTAGACTAGACTTGTGGCATGGTCTAGAGAAAACTGCTCACCCTCTAGACCAGTGGTTCTCAACCTGTGGGTCCCCAGATGTTTTTGGACTTCAGCTCCCAGAAGCCCCAGCCACTATGGTCAATGCTCAGGGCTTCTGGGAGCTGAAGTCCAAAAACATCTGGGGACCCACAGGTTGAGAACCACTGCACTAGACAGAGCATACATAGACCTTCTGACTGGAGAACCCAATTTTCCCTGCTATATGCCACCCAAAGAAAGGCTGAGCATGAGAAAGTAGCTACTGCTCTTAGTAGAAATTGCTGCCTCCACTGCCTCACTTTCCCTCAGCTTCTGCCTGCTCACTCAGCCTCCCCACTTCACTGGGGTTTCTGCAAAAGACTGAGCTAGTTGAGACCAAATCCCCCACCTGTACCACTCTGAGAGAGAGCGCACGTGAGTAAGTGAGCAAGGGGATGGGTAATCCTTTAAGCTGCACTGGCCAGAGGGAGGCAAGGAGCAAGCAAGGAGGTGGAAGTATGCGGTTGCAACTCTCCCGAGGCAGCACTCTGGGTCCATTGCTACCAAAAAGGATGGGCTAGAGAGAAGTAAAAGAACAGTCACTGCCTTTTCTCGGCTGCACACTTCTCTGCCTACCCACAGAAGTGACAAAGCTCACATCACAGGAAGGAGGGAGTTGGACACTTTCTGGTTGGGGAGTTTCCCTCACCTCTGTTCTTTTCCATACTCTGTTGAACTTTTCCATAACTCTGCTGAACCGACAGAGAAAAGCACAATCACTTCTCCTCATGCTAGCAATGTCTTTTCCTTCAAAATAAAAGTAGCAATGTTAAGCACTTTTTTTCCAAATATGCATTTTTCTTCCTCTTAGGCTCGAGAAAGTGTCCTTAGGACCACGGCCATAGCCTCTACACGGTAACAGACAGCTATATACTGCAGTGCAGAACAGACAAGCAGAGACCCAGCCCAAATGGGCTTACTATTACTGCAGCATCGAGCAGGGCACTGCTAATGGGAAAGGGACCTTGGGTTGAAGGAGCAACAATGCTACGGAAATGCTAAATAGGTACAGAAAGCACCCACTGGAGAGGCAACCGATCCACAGAGATGGTCAATCCTTGACACAAAGCAGACCGCAAAATGGCTATCGGCCTTTGTGGCTACAGAGAAGCTTCAGTATGCTATTGAGTTCTAGTTGCTTGGGTAGGGTGTGTATGTGTGTCAAATAACACAATAGGAACACTGACCCTTCCTGCTTGTGGGCACCACAACAGGTTGGGTGGCATTGGAAAGAGAATGAGCTCATAAGTCTGAAGAATCAGGATTGTTTTGTTCTTATTCTAGGTGAAGGACTGTTCCCCAGATATTAGGCTGCATTTCCCATCATTCCTCACCACTGGCTAGGCTGGTTAGGGTTTATGGGAGTTGCAATCCAAAACATCCAGAGGGCCACAAAATGCCCACCACAAATTAGCATAAAGCTAGTACTAGAATAAAGATAATTTTTTGTGAGGAGCACAAACAGAACAAAACAAAAATGCAAAGTATATTAAAAATACAGATGACATGTATGAAATCTTGGCAAGAGTGAGGAAGGGGTGGACCTCCAGATACTCTTGCAGTGCAGCTCTCATCACCTCACATACCATAGTCTATGGAGGGGTGGGTGATGGGAGCTGCAGTCCAACAACAAATAGAGGGCCATACGTTGCCCAACCCTGAAATGTACTACTGCTGTTTTAAGCAGAGATTGGAATCAATTAATGTGAGAGAATGTATGTGAAGTTCTTAAAAGTTTTAGTTTATTTTCAGGCATATATTTTTATTGAGTTTTTTTCCCATAGGCTCCAACCATTAATTTTCCGTATGCCTATATGATACTTCAAGAGTCATAGAGTAATAGAATAATACAGTTGCAAGAGACCCCAGGGGCCATCCAGTCCAACCCCCTGCCATGCAGGAACACACATCAAAGCACTCGCAGCAGATGTCCATCCAGTCTCTGCTTAAAAACCTCCAAAGGAGGAGACTTTCTCCTCTCCACCACACTCCATGGAGGTAGCAGCATATTTTACTGCTGGACAGCTCTGACCATCAGGAAGTTCTTCCTGAGGTTCAGGTGGAATCTCCTTTCCTGCAGCTTGAATCCATTGCTCCTAGTCCTAGTCTTTGGAGTGACAGAGAACAAGCCTGCTCCTTCCTCAACATGACATCCCTTCAAATATTTAAACATGGCTATCATGTCAACTCTTAACCTTCTCTTCTGCAGACTAAACATACCCAGCTCCCTAAGCCGTTCTTCATAGGGCATGGCTTCCAGACCCCTCACCATTTTGGTCGCCTTCCTCTGGACACGTTCCAGCTTGTTGACATCCTTCTTGAATTGAGGTGCCCAGAACTGGACACAGTATTTCAGATGAGGTCTGAGCAAGACAGACTAGAGCGGTACCATTGCCTCCCTTGATCTAAACACCGGATTCCTATTGATGCAACCAACAGGAGTATGGTGTCTAGATCAAGGGAGGTAATGGTATCACTCTAGTCTGCTTTCAGACAGCATGGTATAGTGGTTATAGGAGTGGACTATAATCCTGGAGGCCAGGTTTCAACTTCCCACTCAGCCATGGCAACCCCCTGGATGACCTTGGGTGCATCACATGTTCTCAGCCCCAGGAAACCCCATGAGAGTTTCACCTTAGGTCTGCGATAAGTTGGAAAAAACCTGAAAGCACACAACCTACGCTACTTCAGTTAGTAAGCTGACCACAAGCAATTCCAGTACAAGGTACTTTCCCCTACACCCACTTTCTCCCAGAAGCATACAATAGGTGGGGCCAGGCTGATCAATGAATCAGTTGTGTGGGGTCAGAGGCGGGTTAGTATAAGGAGCATCTCCTCCTGGGGCAGGGGGCTAGAATAGGCGACCTCTGGGCTTCATTGCAGCATTATGAATTAAGTTCTGTTTAACAACCCTGCAGGTTTAAGCACTGCAGCTGAGGAATGCAGGAGGAGGATCTTGGACAGGCAAAGGTGGTTAAAATCGATGGCAAAGAGCACAAGGAGGCAGCGCTACACTGAAGGAGGCTTATGACTAACAAAAAAAATGCCAAAAAAAAAAAACCCACCTCTGAGGCTGGATGCTATTTGCACAGTTCAAGTATGTGTGCTGCATCCTAATGCACTGAGCCATTTCCCAGGAGGAGGGCGGAGGGAAGAAACACACAGATAGAACTTTGGAAAGTTGAGTCTTTTTAAAAGAGAGGGAGAGGGAGAGAGAGACCGTCCGTTCTGTCGAGTTTGCACCCCTCGCAATAAATTTGAGTCAGCACCAAAACGACAGCTCTGCAGTCCTCCGATGGAACGCTGATCAGGTGGTTGCAGAGCCCCTGGAAACGGCAGTACGATGCAGCTGAGGAAGCAAAGCACAACCCACAGACAAACTGTGGCCACCCCGGAGAGGGAGCCGACCTTTGCATTCCAGTCTTTTGGGGAAACGATGCACTAAGGCTGCACCAGGGACGGGGGTAAGTTTCTTCTTCTCCTCCCAATTGTTTTTATAAGGCCCAGTGCAGCTACAATCTCCATCCTGTATCCACGGGTATGCATGTACATGTGCGTGTGCGTGTGTGTGTGTGAATCTTAAGTGTGGTATGCGTATTTAAAGTAAAAGATACCGAGAGAAGAAGATGATGCTCATAACTCAACAGTTCTGTGCACTAGCAGGCTGCTGCAGTGGCAGCTAAAGCATCCTGACATTAAATTTGACTTTAAAGATGGACATGTTCCCATGCCTCAGAGAAACGGGAGTCATGTTATGGGAAAGGATGGGGGGGCATTTGTGGTGAAACTCAGGTAGGTAGCCATGGCTTAACATTCTTCCAAATTTATGCCTGAATTAAAGACTCCTTCTGATCCAATGTGCCTATTTACAGGCAGGGCAACAGATCCATTATAATACTGCAGGGATTTTAAGACTGATTCTGTTGACAGCTACCCTCCCCACCAATAAACACACATAAAACACAGACACTATCCTTTATAAAAGAAAGGGGGGGGAATGAAAGAAAGACAGAAAATTCAAAAGACAAACATGACATTCGGACTGCCGTAAAAAGAAAGCAGACATTGTATAACATTTGGAAGAGACCAGCAGTTTAGGAAGAATGCTACCATTGGGAGTTGGAGGCGTATGGGAGGGGGAGAAGAGATGAGGACGGAGATGGAAATAGATGAGGTCTCTTTCTGCCAGACAGCAAAGACAGTAGGATGAAGAGACCCTTTGTAAATAACTGGGTTTTTGAACCTATGAGGTCTACGCCACAGTGAGGTAGGTAAGTGCAGTCTTTCTCTTGAAATGTAATTCTGCCAGCAAGGCATCTGTGCTTCAGAAAAGGTTAATACCACCATCTTCTGAACTGCATTAAAAAATCTGTGTAATAAAGCCTGGGTGTTTCTGTATGTATTTGCTTCCAGGCAACAATGGAGAACCGGGTCTGGAAGGTGCCGCCCTGTGTCCTGGCTCTTCTCTTCATCATACCAGCCATCCGGGGTTTTTGTCCTTCTGTGTGTTCATGCTCAGGAAACAACAGAAACGTGGACTGCTCTGGCAGAAACCTGACCACGCTGCCACATGGACTTCAGGACAACATTACCTATTTAAACCTGTCCTACAACCACTTTGTGGACCTCGACCACCAGCTGACGAGGTTCGCCAATTTGAGGACCCTGGACCTTTCCCACAATTGGCTCCAGAACCTCCCGGCTCACCTGCCCAGGTCGCTGTGGGAAATATATGCTGCACACAACAACATCAGGGTCCTTCAGAAGCTTGACACGGCTTACCAGTGGAATCTTAAAGTCCTTGATGTCTCCAGGAATCTGGTGGAAAGGGCCGTTCTCATTAACAACACAATGATCAGCCTCAAGTTCCTCAACCTGAGCAGCAACAAGCTCTGGACGGTCCCCACCAACATTCCTTATAACACGGAGACGGTGGATCTATCCAACAACTACTTAACGCAAATACTTCCTGGCACACTGATGAGGCTCACGCGCCTTTCCAAACTTTATCTGCACAGCAACAAGTTCACCCATATTCCCGACAAAGCTTTTGATCAGCTTGTCCAACTCCAGTTGATAACGCTCTACAACAACCCTTGGGTGTGCGGGGACGGCAGTAAGCAAGCACTTTCCTATCTCCAGAAATGGTTGGGAGAAACCAGTGCTACGGTCCTCGGGCCACCGTGCTCATCTGAGGCCACTACGCCTTGGAAGCACGCCACGCCGTACTCGGCTGCTCCCACAGCTGCGGAGAACCTCCTCCTTGTCAAAGCAATGAAGGCGCTGCACACAGCTGGGCCCCCGGAGACAACCGATCAAACCAGACTCGTGCATCAACAGTTTAGAACGAAGGACATTAGTCTAAGCGCTACTGTCGGACGAACAATTGCTTTCACAAGCACAGGCAGGCCGCTGTCCTTCTACCCGGAAGGGCTGAGCACAGAGAAGCTTAGTTCTTACGAAGCGGCTGCAGCCGCACACACAATCTACATCCAAGATTCCAGCTCTCTGAATTCAAGCACAATAGGCCTGGCAGGGTTGTCCACCACACCAATGACCTTGAGTATCACCAGTGGGATGCCTACGAACTATTCAAAGAGACCTCAAACCACAACCACTGTAAAGAGAGAGGAATCTACCATGAAAATTAACCCCCGGGCACCCTCCAAAGCAACTGTTCCTAAGCAGCGTTTGTTCTTCATTGTAATGCTTGCCATGGTGGCCCTAGCAACGGGCTATGGATTTGTGCTTAAGTGAATAAATGGCTTCATTATTCCATATTAATAAAATAGTGGGGGGAGAAATGCTTGTGTGCCATGATTCAAATGCAAGAAGAAATGCCCGTTTAGATTCCGAAATGTGACCGTAAAGAACGTAACTCCTCCTAAATGAAAAGACTGCATAAAATTATGTCTTGATAACCAAGCTGCTACATATTCTAACTATGTCTTACTGAATTAAGGGGTGAGGGTGGGGAAAGAAGCCTAATTCTATCAAATAATATAATTGTTTTTATGAAATGTGCTTATTTTGTATTTACATTTTTAATTTTCTTCACACAAAAAATATATATATATGAAAATGTCAGTATTTTATGTATTGATTATGAATAGTTTTGTCATTAAACATCTGGAAAGAAAAAGGCCTGTATTATATATGTATTGCCCTGCTTGACTTGCCAGCCAGTCCTGTAATATAAGAGTTCTGGTCCTTTATAAGAGTTTGACATGCAAAAATGGAAAAGGGGGGAAATAAAGACACCTAAAACTTAACCGCTTCTTATTTTGAGGCATACTGCCGAGGCACACACATGTGCACAGGTTCAAGTTGAATTCGTGTTAAGAGATATGACGGGATGCACTAAAAAATTTGTATGATTGTGACAGCACTAATCATGTACTGGTCTGCTCCCTTCACTCTCATTCAGATCCCAAAAATATAGTAAAACCATGGCTTAAGTCCACTGGGGCTCAAAGCCGCCTCTTGGGGGCATACAAGGAGCAAGCAGCAAGGCTTAGTTGCCACCTTGCAAGCAGAAGACCACCTTGTTCTTGGCAAGTGCAACATTTCATTGGATTAGCCCAAACCACGTTTCACAAGGTCACCTCAAATCAGCCGGATATTTTGATCGTCAGCCAACAAACCAAAGTTAAGGAAAAACTAAGCCATGGTTCACGTCATACTCCTAGTGTCTACTGCTTTGGGACGCAACGGATGGGTGGCTTTAGTTCAGAGATAGCTTTCTGTATAGGCTTTTTGATGGGAGAGAAAACAAATTGTACCATACTTGTGCAAAATCATGCTAAATTATTCGAAATCAGGCAATTTCTTTAGGATCGCAAGGAGGGGAGCATAAATACACTTGTAGGGCGGCTGCATCTTTCATCTATGACACAGCTATCCCAGTATACAGTGCAGAGTGGGGCTCCCAAAGGAATGCCCCCCTCCCACAGCCACCTGTTGGGCCACTGCTTTGACAAAAAGGCCTGTGCACACAGAGCAAGTCCTGACTGCACAGAGCAGCACGATTTTCCTCACAATGTATAGCCTTGAATGGTGGCACAGTGTAATTTTTGCCAGAAAGGGCAAAATGCCTCCGAAGGGAAACTTGATGCTGAGAATCTAGCAAAAGCTGGGCAGAGACAGCATCACTATTCTGCTCTACAGAACAGCACCTGCTCTGCATGCAGAAGAAGCCAGGTTTAGTCCCTGATACTTCCAATTTAAAATGGATCAGGAGGCGGGCAATGGCAAAAGGCTCCTCTGCCTGAAAACACAGACAGTCAGAGCAACAATACCGGCATAGATGGACAAACAGTCTGACCTATTAACCAACACTAAACCCCCATGTAATACCACCAGACTCTGTCTTTGTTTTAGGCATCACACTTTCAGCTTCTCCAAAGCACCATGGTCTGAGTACTTTATGTGACAAGAGCCATGCACAAGGCTGGTTTCCCTGGAAATGAGAGCTACAGGCAAAAAGTCATTGTTTTCTTAGTGCCAAGCGGCAGGGGGATGGAAGGGAGGAGAGACACAAGGCACTTGAAAATGTGCAGCTGCTGAATGATTCAGCTCAGGGAAGGCTGCAGGAGGGACACGTTCCATTTGATTGGCTTAGTTAAATAGTGTTTTGGGTACATCCCAGGCAGTATATGGTTACTCCCTTCCTTAAGGCCAGATAATAAGAGATGGAGGCTGCGCCCAGGCTCAGAGGAGCAAACTCCGGAAACAAACCCAGACCCGTCTTCCCTTTGTGAGAGGTTGCAGAAGCCGAAGTCCTGTTTGGAATGGAAATCTTGTGAGCGAGATGCTACGGTGGAGAGGGGTAGGACTGGCAGCCAACCCCTGACACGTGCCAGATCCCTGCTTTGCAGCTCCCACAACAGGTTACATATTGCAGCAGCCATTTCCATGGTTACCAGAAGCAAGGGATTCAAAAAGCAGAGGCTAGTTCTACATTTAGAAAAACAAAAGCCATGTTCTCCTCGACGGGGTGGAAGGAAAATCAGAAATGGCAAAGCCACAAACCAACTAGGGTTGAGATTAAATCATCTGAGAAGCACAAAAAGCTAGGAGGCAAAAGGTTCCAAATACAAAGGGCAGTTGCATTACATGGTAGCCAGTGTGGCCTAGTGGTCTGAGCATCAGAGTAGACTCTGGAGACCGGGTTCAAATCCCTACTCTGTCGTGGGAACCAAAAACCGTCATGGAGCCAAAAACCCACTGGGTGACCTTGGGCAAGTTGCAGTCTCTTAGCCTTGGAGGAAGACAAAAGCAAACTCCTTCTGAACAATCTTGCCAAGAAAACTCCATCATAAGTATACCTTGGGGTGGCCATAAATCAGGAACCACTTGACGGCATGCGGCTCATCTCCCAGAAGGGCAGGGGCCAAACTGGGCCTGCTGTGACAGTATTTTGAGGGTCAGAAAGGATCTTTATATTCAGCCAACCTCCTTAGAACTAGTTCAAGAGAGACGGCAAATTCTGAGACAAACAGAATAAGTGCCAGCTGCAATATCTCTTTCAGTTGCCCTCATGTAGTCAGGAAAGAAAAGACACACCCATCTGGTCCTAAACATCTCAGCCAAAACCCACATATTGCCCAATTATTTCTTCCATTTTCTGCCCAATATTCTCACCATCTAACAGAATTCTCTGTTATGAGTGTATGCCTGTACAAGAGAGGAATGGTTTAGTTGCTCCACGTCCACGGAAGGTATGGGTTTTGAAGAGACACTCAAATAAATAAAAGTATTCTGGGAGGTGGTTCCAAGCATACAGAGTAGCAAGGAACAAGAGAGTTTTGGATAACTATTGGTCATGGTGTTGAAAAAAATAAAGGTGGCAGGCAAGGATTTACTAGGCTGAAGAAGTAGAGAAAGTAATCAAATGCTATTCTCCTGTAGTTTCTACCAACTAAGAAAGCGACGACAACCTGAAGCTCTCCAAATATTGCTGGACCCATAATTCCCATAATTCTTTGGTTATGCTGGACAGAATAGTCCAACAACATCTGGAGGCCACAAGTTGCACATCCCTGCACTAGAGAATGGAGGTGGAGAATCACACATACCATTCTTCTGAAAAAGGCCGAAGCTGTTCTGGAAAGCTAGCACCTATGAAGTCTCTAAGTGCAGCAGGTTCTGAACATCCCCATTTTATGATCATCCATGCTCATCCCAATGTGTGTGTGAGAGAGAAACAAATGAATAACATGCTCCTTTTATGTCCACAATCTCTTCCCTGCCTGACCAAATGTGAGAGGCAAAATCTCTAGCGCCTGAGATTTCACCAGCCTTAATATCCACATATCCCTATGCCAGAGGGAACAACTGTGGTGAGGATAAATTTTCATCCTACATGTTCCCAGTGGGCAGGTGGGATCTTGGGAGAGCTTTGGAGCCAAAAAAAATTGGGGTTGGGGCACACCTGTGACCTACAGGCAACACTTTCCCCATTGTCCTAAATTTCAAGGCCTAGAAACTTTACTTAGAAACACTGAAATTATTATTTACTATATTTTGTACCAGCAGTTTTGCACATGTGATGTGTAATGCACAAAGTAAACTAGCTCCAAGATGAAGATTCCATTTCTGAATGTTAGCCCAGACTTAGCTTGGTATTACTTTGAATATCTCGCACAAAAGACAATGGCTGCAATCCTTTATGGCTGAGAATAGCACAGTAGGTCCGTATGCTACCTACAGTACGACCTACACTAGGCTGAGCCATGCACCACCTTCCAGCTTATTCAGCGGCCTCCAAAAGCCCCATTGTGGCCATTCCCAGGTTTGTGAGTAGCAGCCAAGACTTCTGGCTACATCCCCATGGCTGGAGGAAAAAAGATTATAGCAACGCTGAGATCTCCAAAGGACCTCAGCAAATTTTGGTGTTCATATCATCATTTCACATCTCTTTATGGAGAGATGCTTCTGCAATTCTTCTCACTCTTCACAAGGCAGGCAATGGCCATGCAATTGCCTAACCTGAAAAATGGGCAACCAACATCATAGAAGTTCCCACTCCTGGCTTATGAGGTATGAAAAAAAGCAGGGTGGGGGGGATATGCCTATTCTAAGCTAGTGGTTACCACTTACAGGGTTGTTTTTTTTAAATAAGTGCTTATATTAAAAATTGTTGACCATTTTTAGACCCCCACTTTCTTACTGATCAGCGACAATTTTAGTTGAAAAAGGGTTTGAGTAGATTAATCCAACCAATTAAACTATTAACCACCATGCCCTTGCAAACACGGGAGACTCAAAGTGCTTTCTGTATTTTCCTGATCCTTCCTGAATCATATAGGCAGTCTATTTCTATTCAACACAATATTTACTTTGGATTGTGTTTTGCAAACAAGGAAGCAAACCCTTTGTTAGCTCTATGATTACCTCACTCTTAAGCCTGACATAAATTGCAGTTTCTGATATCCCTGTCCAGCTGTGGCAAAGTCTGGGAAGCTGGATAAGCTAAGGAGCTGGAATTGATCTCCCAAGACAAGGAACCAAGGGGGAAAAAAAAGAACCAGGTATGGAATCTGATATGGCGAGACCACTGCCTTGTTTTGTAAATGATACTACCTGCTTCTATGATGGGGTAACGGTTAAGGGTGGTTCTCCTTTCCAATTTATTCCAAGGGCATAATAACCAAGGGAATAGTATTGCTGAGTGGTATCGGATTGTCAGGTAGCTTGGTCATCACTAGCTGAGGATTCACAATTTTGCCCCAACTACGTGGCTAGCTGGGGAGAGGGGAACGGATTCTTCTACCTGTCAACAGCCTTTCCTTCTGTTTTCATCATCCCCTCCTCTGACCTTGGCTTCAGGGCCCACAGAAATGGGGCAGCCACGGGCAGGCCAAATGGGGACTAAACTGAAAGGCCAAACTTGTAAAAGTTACTTGCAAAAGTTACAAACCTATAAGTTACCAACTGGTAAAAGTTACTTTCTAAAGCCTACAACTCCTACAATTGACCATCCCAGCTAGGAAGCTGTAGTCTAAAAAAAAACTTCCCTCCGCCGACACAATTCTGCTCCTCTTGCAGTACTGGGTGAACATGGAATTCAGCCATGCCGCCATCCCCATAATTGAGGGGAACAGACAACCTAGGAGGCATGGCAGGTTTGCAGAGAAGGGCAGGGGAAAGACAGGTTTGCAAAGAAGGGGGGGCCAGCTGGAGTGAGAGTTTGGTATCTTCTGCAGTGAACAAAAATAGACCACCACCCGGCTCTTTTTCTTGGTTTCAAGTAATTGTGAGAGTGTAACATTTTGAGTGTTTCTGTGCCTACGCAGAAATTTGTGAGTTATGTAGCTATTTGGGTCCCAGCCCAAAGCTGGGGATTCTCAGACAGTACTCTGTGTTTAGATTTGGACCATGGGGATGTGGGGAGTGATTGAGATCCTGAACTCCTGAAAAACATTTTATTAAAACAAAACTCTTATTTCTCTGTTTATTCATTGGGAACTTTCAGTGCTGTACCAGCCCCTTCCAAGTTCACAGAATCATAGAGCTGGAAGGGACCATTTAATCCAACCTGTTGCCATGCAGGAATACCCAACTAAAGCCCTCCTGAAAGATCCCAATCTAGCCTCTGCTTCTAGACCTCCAAAGTAGGGGAGTCCCCCATGCTTTGTGACAGCGTAATCCACTGTCTAGCAGTTCTTCCTAATTTTTAGGAAGAATCTCTTTTCTTGTAATTTGAATCCACCAGTGAGTGTTTTAGTCTTTGGAACAGCAGAAAGCAAGCTTGCTGCAAATTCTACATGGCATCCCTTCAGGTATCTAAAGATGACCCCCGTATCAGCTCTCAATCTTCTCTTCTCCAAGAAAAACATATCCAGCTCTCTAAACTGTTCCTCATAGAGCTTGGTTTCTAAATCCTTGATAACCATTGTAGTCCCCTTCCAGACACACTCTGCTTGTCAGCATCCCTCCTGATCTCTTCCCCAGTCTGGACAGTAGACTTTAATATAGTGAAACTATACATTGAAGGTGTTTAAAATAAGATTGAAAGTGTTATCAGGGTGGGGAAGAGTTTGCTGTGAGAGCATGTGCTTTGCCTATAGATACTTGCAGGTTCAGTGCCTAAGATTTTCAAATCAATAGGATCAGCTAGCACATGGTAGGAAAGACTTCTCTCTGTTTGAGACTCTAGGAGAGGAGTGACCAGTTAAGGGAGACACTATGTATAAAAAAGCTTCCCAGAACCTTATATTTTTAACACAGGGTCAGTTTACAATTATATATCCCTCACTTGATTTTATCAAAAGCAACTGCAGTAGAAGATTGCTTTACTAAATTTAAAATGTTAGCATGGGGTTTTCGACTTGAAGTCCTCAAATCTGCTGCCAAAAAAAGAAGAAAAAACTAGGGCCATCTAACATTTTAAAAATATCATACAAAACCATTTATCACACAGACAAAAGCATTAAATAAAACAGGCAGAAGCATGAATAAAACATACAGTGATATTAAAAATATCCTTCTGTCTAAGGATGGATGAGCCAATCTATTTCTAGTCTATACCAGTTTCACAGGCATTCACTGAAGAGTTTGTTCTATCCAAATGCCGCATCAACCTGCACGTTTAAGACACCCACATACGCCCTTATATTCGTTTCCATATCCATTTTAAGTACAGCTATACATCAGTTAACAAAGTAGATATGCTCCGGAGTACTACACCTTTAACAGAAAATCAGATACCACAGGCAAAAATGACATACAGTTCTCTCTCCACATTTGCAGGTTCGACCTTTGTGAATTTGATTACAGTCAGTCCTCCACATTTGCGGGTTTCACTTTTGCGGATTTGATTATCCATGGATTATTTGCTGTCTTCTCTGCTGCCTCCCTATGCCATTTTTAACAGCGACTGCAAGCCTCATGAGGCTGAGAAACTGCACACGAGGCATGTTAAGTCCCTATTAAAAATGGTAAGGAGCAGCAGGGGAGGTGGCAGTAAGCCCCATCAGCCCCCCACTTCTGCCTTGTGAAGGAGCCCTGGTGCCTCAAAGGAATCCACAGTGGATTGAATATGGTGATCATACTTTTGGGGTGTTAAACATGCTTCGCAAAAGCATATGCCTTGCGAAAGTCAAGGGGCCACTGTAGAAAGAATAGGGATATGTTCCTACACAGCAAAAAAAAGAACACGTTTCACCAACCTTTTACTCAAAATTAACAACATGCTGATGTGAAATGAAGCAGCCAGGTCAGGTGAACCTTGCATAAATAAACAAAACACATTAAACGTTCTGGAGACTACTTGAAGTCTTTTTCCAAAATGCATCTCGGGATGATTTTTGCTTTCATCAGTCTCCATTTTTCATACAATTTTCATTTTGGTGGCCAAACATATAGGTTTACGGCTCTTCTTAAACACGGTAAAGGTAGCTAGTGAGGCAGGCTTCTCTGCTTTCCCGTCTGTTGTGCTGTCCATGTATGCTTAGTAAGTGATTCCAGTGAGTTGCTGTTTGCCATGCCTATTGTGGGCGCACACAGACAGAGGAAAGAATTGGCAAACCACCTCTCAGCATTCCTTGCCCAAAAAACCCCAATGAAATGCATGGGGTTGCCATAAGTCAACAGGCAACTTGAAGGTGCATATGCACAAAGACACACATACAGCTCCAGCAGGAATGGCTGGAGCAGAATTCGTTCTTTCCCAACTGCAGTTTTACTGCATTGTTTCTTGCAGACATGCTGCTGAAACTCAACAGTGGAAATCTGTGTTTCTCCAGACTTCCTTCATCACCTTCTCCATGACAATGCTGCTAAGAAAATGTATAGCCAGACAGAGCATGAGGAGGAAAGGGGACTGGGCAGGCACAAAAGGAACTTGTAAACAGTAGCTTTTTGTCAGGGGATTTGTTAACTGAAGTATGCCATCACATCACACAAACAAGTCAAGAAGATAATTATGTTCTAGTCCATCTCTACCTCTAAAATGTTTGAGAAAATGAACTCTCTTGGTTTGGCACGGTACAAGTATTTCTGAGAAAGGGGTTCTAGGTGTAAGATGCTACTATAAAAATAGCCCTGGCCCGCTCAGAAGGCAAAGACTCCTGCTGCAGGAACTCAGAGAACAGGCAGATTCACATACCAAGAGAGTACATCTCCCTGATCATTTTACGTTTTCAGAGACCAAAGCACACACTTCAGGGCAGCTAGTTCAGAAAAACTGGAAGTAAATGCATACACTTTTAAAACACTGGTGAATATGTCCCAGTTAGCAAACTGGTTGCTGTATCCTAAACTGGATTTCCTGACCAGTTTTTAGGGCTGGAGGACAAAGGATTGTGATAACTTAATCTGGATGAGCTCCACAGCAGCCCATCCATACAAACAAGTAATCTGGTGATGAACCACTTCCAAAAAAGTCAGGGGTAGGGGGATAAGTGAGATACCTGATTTCCATACATTGTCTCTGTTCAGTTCTAGAATCCACAGCCAATAATTTTATCTTTGATAAACTATCCTGCAGCAACCAGACAGTAGTACAGGGGCGATATGGCTGTCAGCCACAGCTGGGCATCTGTCATGTTGACAAAAATGACATGCTATTCGTATTAATCCCCTACAACAAATGATACACAATGAGGATTCCTGTCCAAGTGTACCGTATGTTTCTAGGGTGGCACTCTGTTGCTCGAAAAGTTGCCAACCCACACAGTAGAGGACAAGCCAACTTTGCTATGGTGGAGAGTTTCTTCCATCACAAGCTTTTACTGGACAAGATTCCTGGCAAACAGTGATTTCATAAACGTGAAGACGCTGGCTGTCCCAACTCTACCTTGCCGAGGATCAAAAGCAACAGGGTTTTGTTCATATAGATTTCATTTTTCTTTGGAATTTGAGGAATTTGGAATTTGAGGCATAGAAAAAGATTAACTTCTCCTTTGACACTAACAAGACAATCCAGGGGCAAGTTTTTAAAATATCATTACCACTCCCACCAACACAATTTGACTTCTAGGGCAACCACTTTATCATCTTATAGAGGTGTGAAGGTCCAGAAAAAAAGCCAGAAAATTCAGGAAAAAAAATGTTGGGTTTTTTCCCCGTTTTTTTTTTCCTGAAGCTTTTTTTGTTTTTTTGTTTTTTTCCAAAAAAAATTGGAAAAACTGAAAAAAGGAAGAAAATTAACTATGGAACGTTTTATTTTAGCATGATGAATAAAATATTTAAGACAAGGTGTTCATATATTTTCCAAATCATTTCTAAAAAACTATGTACAGTATCAGATTATTCTAATTTCTGTGCACTGAGGACAAGCAAGTCCTAAATTACAAACAGAACTCTCTAATGCAAGAGCAATAATAACAGTCTTAATACACTGTATTTTTAATATACCAATTGTGATAATTTTATGCCGAACCAAATTGTACATAGTCATATTTTATGTTCCTAAAGTAACAGAGTGACTTTTAATCTGTGGAAAAGTGCTAATGTTGCATTTTTTCAGTTTTTCCAAAAATTTCCATTTTTTTCTGATAAAAAAACAAAAACAGTTTTTTTTACAGCTTCAACGTCTTTGGAAATTTTACATCTCTACTAGGAATAAGTGAATGACCCAATGGTCAAAATTCAAGGACACATGTCCTTCACATGTTCACATGTGTTGCAATGATAACCTCATGAGGGACACAGAGTTAGATGGGTTGGCCCTCAGCATACTATTACAAATCTGCTATATATTTTACATTATTTTTTTTCTTCTCCTTTTGATCAAAAATACAGGTGCATCATGCAATTCAATCCATACTCTGTCTTTGGGCTACTTCTTAGCTTGCTTGCATCCACTACCCTACAAAACAGTACCACTACGACAGTGACACCATCTACTCCTGGCCCTGTCAATGATGGCACCACACCACTCTTCATCAGTCACACCATGTCTACTTCTGGCCTGGACAGCAAAGTCACCACATCACTCTTCATCAACCATATCACGTCTACTTCTGACCTGGACAACAAAGCCACCACAGGAATGGCCAACGAGAGCACCACATCTTTGGCAGGACTTGTTGGAAGAACCACTGTAACTCTGACCACCAATGCCACACCTACAGCAGACGCTGTCAGCAATGCCACTATGCCACCAGCTAGCCGCACCACTGCACTTTTGCTCAACACCACCACCACATCTATTGCTGGCACCATCACATCTCCAGCCAAGAATGTCACCGCATCGCTAGCCAACAATGCCACTATATTGCCAGAAAGCAAAACCATCGTATCGACTACTAGACCAATGAGCAACACCAGCACATTAGCAGTCAGCAAAGCCATATCATCCAGCCCAGGCAGGAATGCCACCACATCTACTCCTCCTTTAGCCACTAACACCAGGGGTGCTCCAACTACACTGAGGAATGCTACAAAAGCAACTGTGTCTGTCGCTAAAACCACCGGGAACAAAAACATTCCAGTTTCAACACCTTCATTTTTTGCTCTTGCACTGCTCGCCATTGCAGTCCTCTGCTGGTAAAAATGCACTTTTTCATTGCACACTGTCATTTCGAAAGGGAGTCATGGGGCTTTCCTCTTCACTGCTGACCAATCTCCAATCACTTCTTTGATAAAGTTCTGCTGTACATTCTAAATAACTTACCAAGATGCTAGTCTTTCATGGAACAATAATCTGAATTCACATCCAAATCAGGATTCAAATGATCATCATAGCCAAATCCAAACATTATACGCATCGTGTAAGACTGGAGGAGATAGATTATCTGAATAGGTGAACTGTAGCTTACCTACAACCACGGTTTTCGCTATATCCAGTGGGCACTCCTAAAGAGGTATTAGCAAATGGTCTCTTTCTCCTAGATAGAGGTATGAGCTGCATAGATCTCAGACTGCCTCCGATACTAGTGGCTGTGTCTCAGAATTTGGTCAAGTTACTCTTTCTGGATACAACTCCCAGAATCCCTCAACAACAAAGCCACCTATCTCAAGGACTGGGGATTATGGGAGATATAGTACAGAAAAAGTATCATTGCTGGGTCAATCAAATCCAGCTCAGGCATTTCAACACTACTGAAAAAAAAAAAAAAAGTGAAGATCTCATCCGCTCTTAATAACTGGACATCATTCTCTTTATGAGCAATCAGTATTTTTAAACCTACCATGCTACTTCAGAAGAAAAGACAACGGAGTCATATTTAAAAACACATATAAAACCATCAGCCCAGTGACACTCCTCTTTGAGCTAAGGCAGCTGCTGGTGAATCAGCTCTGGAACAGTTACAAAATCAAACCAGCATGGATTTCTTTTCTATTGCTGCAGAGTAGGTAGGCAAACTTGAGTTGAAGAGCAGCGGTGGAGGGTGGAAAAAGTGGGTGAGCTGGGGAAATTTCAACGTAGTGTTGTTTTGTTCCCCCGGTGGAATGGAGCCATGTGATGAGATGGTCCTTTTTTCAGAAATGACAGTGTGAGTTCCACCGAGCAGGTGCAACTATTGATAGCGAACAAGTTCTACACACTGGAGATAAATTAGAGAGTTTCTGTGCTAAGAGACAGCTTGTTGTTATCTTTTTATGTTTGCTTACTCAACAGGAACACATTGCCAATCAGGAAAAATGAATGCACCATGTATGACTTTGTTTGCTTTCCTCTATAACATGACCAAAGTTGAGGTTTGACCTTCTAGGCTTATGTATTAAGGGCTAAGCTTCTATATCCGTAGCCTAAAACCAATTGTTATTCCCAAACAGAGCAGATCCATTGCATACATGGAATGTACTGATCTGCTGACTTAGCAAGCTTCCGTTAAGTCAATGTGTGTACTCTACGTGGGACTAACAATTAGACTTATGCCCATGTGTCTTTGGACTTGTGCTTTGCAAGCAATGGGGTACGCTAGGGACGGCCAACCTGTGGCCCTCCAGATGCTATCATGCTACAATCGCCAGCATCTTTCAGCAATGGCTATGCTGATGGAAGCTGTAGTCCAGAGTTGCAGTTCAGCAATATCTGGAGGGCCACAAGTTGCCAACCCTGGTGTGCATGTTTGCCTCTCCCTATACAGAAGATCTCTCTGAAGGAAAAGACATCATGTCTACTGTGAACCCCAGACATTCTTTAACTGTTCTCAAAATCTGAGACAAACTTCATTTGTTTGTCAGAAAGAATCAGACCACTTGATCTTCTTTAGATCCTGCTTAAAATGCCCTTTTTTCCCTGGAGCACGGGTAAGCTACCTAGTGCCCTTCAGTTTTATGAAACTACAACTCACATAAGCATGAGTTAACATGGAGAACAGTAAGGGATTTCAACTTTGCAATATGAAAGACATGGATGTTACCAGTTTACCTAGCACTATCCTCGGGGAAAGCCTGGAACAGAGCTCAGTTTCGCTTGCTCTCCGGTCAGAGACGAGAAAGGAGCACCACTTAACAATCTCCCAAAAACAATCCGAGCTAAGGGACATGTTACTCAGCAACTGAAGTTGAAGGTTTTCCTTCAGTGGGGGGTTCCAAGAAAGCATCCACCATCCCCATGTTTCAATCAGGTTGACCCAGCTCAGCAGACCAGAGCATGATAACATTATGTGGGCCGTAGATGAGAGAATGCACAGTCTGTGAGCCAGCAAAATGAGTGCCAGCATTTCAACAATGACAGGAAGTTCCAAAGAGCAGTGACCATAGCACCGATAAAACAGAAATAAACAATACTTCTGCCTACGCCACAAGTGAAAGTGGCACGTAGGCCTTAAGACAGCAGGCAGGCTCTCCTGGCTGGGAAAATTATACATCCACAGGAAGGGCTAAAAGGCAAAAATAGGATTTAATTGTTACATGTGAAGCACTGTTTTACACCTCCAAACCTCAGACACACATTCTTAGAAGCCGACTGCAACTGAATGGACTTCCAGAGTAGCATGATGGCGGCTGTAGCTGCAGGAAGCTAAAGATACACTGCAGTTCCCTCATTAACATTAAGGAGTGTATTTTCCATGGGGTCAGGAAACAAAGGGCCAGTTCATGCACTCCTTCTTTTTCTTTTCTTTTTTTTTATGGCAGACAGTTAAATAATTTCAAATGCATATTTGGAAATTGTAAAGTCTGACTATACAGGAGTAAACTTGTTTGCAAATGTCTGCTTCACATCTGTGTGTGGTTTTGCTAATTCGATCTTATCTCATTAAAGGCAAGAACAATCTGGGCTGCCTAGCAACCCAACAAGGACAGAGATCAGCTTCTTCCTTCCAAGGAAGAGGTGAAGAACTCTTGGCCCTTCCACGTCTTTTGGACTACAACTCCCACAATCTCATGCTAGCCAGGGCTCCCAGGGTTCTAGTCCAAAACAGCTGGAGGTCAAACACTCCTTTATCAAACATTACAGAGAGATGAAGGCTGCACATGCCCACATCCATGTGCCAAATTGGGAAAAAGGTTTTTCCCTGTCCTTTAGAATCACAGAGTTGGAAGAGACCACAGGGGCCATCGAGTCCAACCCCCTGCTACGCAGGAACCCATATCAAAGCACTCCTCTCAGATGGCCATCCAGCCTCTGCTTAAAAACTTCCAAAGAAGTTTCCAAAGCCACCACACTCTGCGGCAGCAGATTCCACTGCCGGACAGCCCTGACTGTCAGGAAGTTCTTCCTGAGGTTCAGGTGGAATCTCCTTTCCTGCAGCTTGAATCCATTGCTCCTTGTCCTGGTCTCTGGAGCAGCAGGAAACAAGCCTGCTCCTTCCTCGACATGACATCCCTTCAAATATTTAAACATGGCTATCATGTTCCCTCTTAACCTTCTCTTCTGCAGACTAAACATACCCAGCTCTCTAAGTCTGTCCTCATAGAGCATGGCATCCTTGTCCACAAAAACATAGGGAAAACACTCTCTTTTTGTTTCTGAATTGTTCTTTTTCCCCCTTGGCTTTCACAACCTCAATACTGATGGACTTCAAGAACAGACTCAACTGTATTTTGCCTCTTAGTACATCTCCTGATTTGTTGATCTCTGCAAGATATCCTCCATTTTTTTCCACCAATTGTATTGTCACAGAAGTTCCACTTGAGAACTGTAACTAGAAAAACATTAATGTAGCTTACCAAGAACTTTAGAATATAAGCAGAAGCCAGTAGCTGAAAGGTCTCTGTGGTTGGATAAAGACGTGTCAGAAATGCCTCAATTTTAAGTTAAGATTTATCACACCCGTTGGAATATAGAGGGAAACTTTAGTACAATCCTCCCTCTAGCGGTCATACTGTGCAACTCGCTTGTGACGTTTAACTGAAAATGACTATCACTTCGGGAAAAAGTCACAGACTTGTGGGTAGCGTTGACATAATTTCTGATTCTCTGTACAGGTGGGAATTTGACTCACAATTGTGCCATAAGGATCTTAGAGGAAGACTAAACAGTCTCCAAGATCAACTGAGGTCCGTACTAAGCAAAAATATTTAATGGGCCAAGGTTTGAATGACAAGGGAATAAAGACATTTAAAAAATGGTAGCTATTTCACTTACATGCATTTTCATATGGAGATGTATTTTTGGGGAGGAAAGGGGTAGAAATATCTTCCATTCATAATATGCCAAGAATGTACCATTTCTTCTGGATTACTGGATATGCAAGTTCTTATATCATACGCATCAGAACAACAGAATATACTGAAAGACTTGGGCTCCAGGTTGTTAGAACAAGACTCAGGCATTATGAACCTCTCTAATCAGGGTGTCTGCAGCACAAACCATTCTTCCACCTACACTGCAGAGTGCCATGTTTGACAAATGTGTGCCTTAACTTGGGATATGACCCTAGATCTTTATGGTCCATTCCTGTTCTACCCCATCAGTTCTCGTGAAGAACAAGTACAGGTTGAGCATCCCGTATCTGAAATGCTTGGGACCAGAAGTGTTCGGGATTTTTCTGATTTTGGAATAGCTGCATTTGTACCTACATAAAATACAGTGTTGTGTAGGTGATCTTCAGGGAGCCCACAAACAAATGAGCAAGAATGCCATAGCCACCGCCTCAAAGGCAGAAGTGGGCAGTTGGCAGAGATCTCCTGTGTGGGACTGTATTTGTTTCCCCAAATACAGGTATCAGCTCCCTTATATCCTCTGTGTCTCAAATTCTCAGTCTCTTTTGAGGCTCACATCTCAAAAGACAACACAAGCAGCAAATGAAGGAGATGCGAGGCTGGAGAGAGATGCGAGGATCTGTGAAATGGCAGGAGGCACAGTAAGCACTATGCTTAGGTTCCCACTGTTTCACAGATTCTCGCATCTATCACCACCATCATGTCTTGTTCGTTCACTACTTGTGTATGAGACGAGGCTGGAGAGAGACTGAGGATACTCAACTTGTACTGAGAAATCTCGCACGATCGTCCTCTTGGACTGAAACATCTTCCATTGCTGTGCCTTATACTTACAGATTTCTGGTTAAAGCTTCTCAATATGGAGCTTCAACAATAATCAACTCCTTGTTTTTCATGAACCCGTTTGCTTTACTGGAAGCAATTCTCTCAAGATCCCGAAAGGGCTCAAGAAGTACCGCTTTACCAGGTCAACAGCTGCGTTAACACAAATGAACTCCTGGGATTTTTTTTTCTCAATTTGGTTTAGTTTTGTACCACAAAGTTTTAAAAACTGCCCTGCTTACTGGTTCAACAATGAGAACTGCTTAAAGACAGGGCTTGAGTTTTAGCAGGGGTTGCCTTACGAGAAGGTGAAAGTGAACAATTCTGTTGCAAGAAATGAAAACGAAAGATGGCATCAGGTTACAACTTGCAGGCAGTATCACAGCAAGTGGGAGACAAGGGATACCATAGCTACTGATGCTTTTGAAAAATAATCAGTGGGGTTTACCCCCCTTCCCTTATAAAAGGTGAAGCCACAAAGCACCAAAGCAACGCGTGGGTCTAACTATCTGTTATATCCTGGTAAGGATAGAATTACTGCACTATTGTGGTCTCTTGAGAAGGAAATGTCATCCTCAACAGCAAGCATAGCATTCTTAGGAAACAAAATTGTATGTAGTATGGTTGCTACCGTCAAACTTTAAAAAAAAACAAAGTGGGAAGCTAGAAGGACCCAGATCTATCCACCTCTAGCACCCTGCTTCCTGTTCTGGATGAGAAGATGCCTCGAGAAAGGTGAGAAGCAGGAAACAGAACTTCTACAGTCCCCAGAATCTGGTTTTCAGAAACATGCTGCCTCTGAACATGGAAGCTCCCTTTGGCCATAATGCACAACCAACCTAGTTTCTCCTATCCGTGGTACACTCTAAAACTATCTAATAAAATGGCAATACATTACCTAAATCAGGGTGGGGAATCTCTGACCTTACAGATGTTGGGGACTCCAGCTCCCAAAATCCCTTCTCCTTGGGCCATGCTGGCTGGGGCTGATTAGAAATGAAGCCCAAAATGTCTAGAAGGGAAAAGCTTTCCTCACCAAAATCAGTCTTGGGTACTATTGGTGGGAGAGAGATGTTTTTATCTCTGTTCTCAATCATCTACCAATCTGTTACAGTGAAAGTCCCTAATTTCTGGCAGTATAGGTATGAGCATGGGAGGAACTCTCTCCACGTTCTCCACACCATGCACAATTTCACAGACATCTCTCATAGCCCACTCTTTAATTTTCCACACCTTAGGAAAATCTCTCCAGTCTCTCCAATCTATCACTCTCCAGATGTGCTGGAACTACAGGTCCCACGGCTGGGGAGGTAACCCAACTCATCTAGGGAAGCCTAGTTTCTCCGCAAGCCACATGTTGACATTCCTCTCTTTAGTTGAGAGGATGGAGACCGTGAGTGCCGGGCCCCTGTCCTCTGGTTCATTGCCTAGAGGGGTCAGCAGGCTCAGAGATAACAGAGTACACAAATTGACAGTGGTGATGATGATAGAAACGAGACACAATGAATTTAAGAAAGCCTTTAATCCTTACTCAGCTCACCTCATGCCACTACATATGACAAATCTCCACACCCAGAATTTTAAGCAAAGACTTCTCTTTTTGTGGGGGGGGGGTGCAGTAGAGTTGGATTACCTAAAGATTCAAGGGGCATCCAGGGTACATGTGGTTCTGTGTGTGTATGCGAGTTTCAGTTTTGTTTTCGGAAAGTCCTCTTCCAAATAATTATGAGGGTCCAGCTTCCCCATCCTTTTCCACTAATTGTTCAGGAGGCAGTATGAAAAAGTCAACTCAGCTCAATCAGAAACAAATACTGAATGCCCTGCTGTGTTTCGATTCTTAGTGTGACCTGGGGGAACTGGAGATATAAGTCCTTGATTTTCCACACCAGTATCCTGTATCCTGGCTCAGATTCTGTTGCTTGCGTAACACTACCCCTCAAAGAAAACTTTTATGTGGAATGAGGAACTTGTTACTCTGCTGGGGTCGTTTCCATCACCCCAATCACTGGCTATGTTGGCTGGGGCCGATGGAAATCATAGTCCAACATCTATATGGGGGGCGATGGGTTCCCATTTCTGATTGTATACAGAAAATGAGAGAAGAAACACAATGTTAATCAGCTTTTTAAAGAACTTCAAACCCTTCTTGCAGCTACATTTTCAGCTGAAATGTAGACTATAAGGAATCACAGTATCTTAACATCTTCTTGGTACAAACAAGATCTTTTATGCCACGAGTTATTCCCAAATTTTCAACCATTTCCTAAACACATTTTGTTGAGCTGGGAAAAAGATTCCCTGTGGTCTTGTATGGAGCTAAAACATGGCATGTCAAGTCCTTCTAAAGATGGTCAACTCAACTGTTTACTCATCAAATTGTGAAATGAATATGTCAGCCTTCCCTCTCTTTTCATACACTTGAAAAAAAATATAACACAAATTTACTTCCTCCAGCAAGCAGTGGGGGCAAATCATTTTGTGTTTGCCTTTGTTGCCCTGGATAAAAGTAACACTGAGGTATCTGCACAGTCCAGGAACCAATCAGGTGGAGGCTTTCCATTGCATAACCATCCTGAAATTATATTTAAATGGAAGAAGTGAACAGAACGAGTATCAGCAGCACACAAGGCGACTTCCTAGAGGCTCCAGTGTTTAACTCTCATCATAAGCATCTGAAACTGAAAACAGGTATGGAATAATGAACTAAAAATAATTGATGGAAGGAAATTAAAGAATTAATGAAAGAGAATTTAATTAAAGAATTAATTAAAAGGGAATTCATAGAACTGAATGGCAGGCTGTCAAACTAAGAGCAGAAAAATATGCATTTACTTGGGTCGGAAAGGAGTAAGAAATCTGGAGTTTTGTTTCTAAGAAAGATTTTGAGAGATTTTGGAGAAGTAGCATTGACAAAAATGAGTTAAGGCATTTGGCAAGTCCAGCATCCCAGGGATAACCACAAAATATATTTTACACAAAAATTGAGTAGCTCCTCTAGAACCCAAAATGCCTCAATCATTCAATCAATCAAATGAGCAGCTTGCCTTTCAGAGCAAGTCCTGTACTCACATGCACAAAAGTAAAGTATCTATTTAAAACAGAGTTTACAGTGATCCCTGTACTAAAAACCTGCAATTTAGAGTTCCTAGTCCTCAAGATTCATCTGAGGAAACCTATGTGTGTATAAACGAGGTTCTACTGCGAGGAGCTGATTCTAAAAGAGATTCCAAGAGCAATTTAGAATTCTGCTGAAATAATTACCACTTGAAAATACCGGCGGACATCCTGACCAGAAGTATATGTGCCAAATATATGAATATGTGGAATGACTGAATATTGGCAGTTAAGCAGCTACAGCCTTTGACTCAACAGTAGAGTTTCTATTGAAGCTTACGGTAGGCCTGGGGAAAGTACTTCACCAGCAATGTTGTCACATTTTGTCCATAGCTGCAACATGCATCTTTCTATACCTGTGTTGTTTCATTATTTCTTATTCCTGAGAAAATCAAACCTAGCAACAAATCAACCAACAGTGTCAAAAGAAAAGTTAAAAGACAATAGCAAAATAGCAAAATAGATGTGTGTTCGCATAGGCATCCACACAGGAATACTATAAAACTGGAATGGCTCTGGATTTTTAGAACAAATTCTTTGGATGCAATTGTTTTTTACAGAATTACCAGGGAGTAAGTCATCATTAAGTCTCAGGGTTTCTTTCTGAATTGACACATACAGAATGGCACTGCCCAGCCTACAACTTGATTTCAGAACAATACACACAAATTCGTTTATTAAGCGGCCATAGAAAACCCAAGCTTGTGGCCCTGACAACACGCTTGGTTTACCACACGCACCTGGTGGTTAGGGCTTATAGGAGCTGTCATCCAACGTGTAAAAACACTTTGAAACTTCTACATTTTGGTTGTCACATCCTGACCCAAGCCACCTCCAGGGAGAAGTCTGGTCTGGCATCTTATTGATCACTTGAAGGAGTCTGGCCTCTTAAAATATTGCCTACTAAATCCAATTGGGAACTGGGCTGTTTTATTTTTATCTTGTTTTTCAGTTTGTAATATATGATTTCATAGCTGAAGGTGGTTTTGGAGGCTCCTTTTGCGGGATGCAAGGCAGGGTATAAATAATTTTATAAATAAATATAACTTAATACACTGTATCACAGAGTCTCAGGCACCTCTCTAAATCTTCTGATAAATTTCTGAGCCCTGAGCACATTTTCCTGTTCACTGCAGAAATTGGGATAACCTTTAGAAAAATCACTCAAAATAGCTCAGTAAGAACTAAGTATATCCAAAATGGTCACAAAATACTAACAGCAGCAGAACTAAAAATATGAGGATGTGATCAAGTACCAAGGAAGAAAGAGGACATGACTGGTTAATTCCTTGAACAAGAACACTCAACACTGCAGGTCTGTACACATCTGACGGAACGTGGTGTAGTGATTTGAGCACCGGACTACAATCTTGGGGTATAAACCTCTGCTCAGCCGTGGAAATCCCCTGAGTGACCTTGGGAGCATCACACACTCTCAGCCCAACTAAACTCCATGATAGCTTCGTCTTAGGGCTGCTGCACTCAGAAATGATTTGAAGGCACACAACAATGATACCTTCGAAGATTACCCACAAAGCATTTAAAATTTAAGCTTTGGAAGTCGACAGTAATTCTAGCACACTATTTAGAACACCTTGATTTAAGCCTGAAATACTAAGTGTGCTTATATAAAAAGGTATACGGTTTCGATTCTGCTGCAGACCAGTTCTTAGACTGACTATGATGAGAAGACAATCCTAAAAGCGTTATGAAGTTAATTCAGGTTTACTTTTTTAAAATGCAGGATGAAGAAGCTGTCCAAATGGCTATGGTCTGTCCTGGTGGTTGCAATTTTGTGCGAATTTTACTCGGCAGCACAAGAGACTTCCACTGTCAGCCCCAAACCATCTACTCCTGCAAAGGCTACTACCTCCAAGGAAAAGGCTACCAGCAAAGTAACCACTGCTGCAAATGGCCCGACCCCGTCATGCAGCCATTCCACCACCCAGGCCACCAGTGCAGGAACCACGACCCCGTCAGGCAGTCATTCCACCACCTTACAGGGCAGTGTTCCTGTGGCTGTAATCCCATTTCTCTTCACTTGTTTTATCTGTATGTCTTCTCTTTGTCTCTGAATGTAATATTTAAGCTAGTCTGCTTATGACTGGCATTTTAATTTAATTTGACTTTCAACATTTTATCTTCTAGTAATCACACACTCTTTTAGCAATGCTACAAGCATTTATCTTTCCATACAGCTTTTCCTTTTGTGGTAATTAAGGTTCTCAAAAGACAAATCAGGAGATGCCCTCTGATGCAAACTGAACTGATTCTCAATAACGGTTAAAAATTCTCAACATACCTAAATGTATTTAAGGACACTTCTACATTGGCCAGGCACAATGGAGAAAAAAGAAAATGAGGGCTGACCTTGTAGCATCTGGACTACAAAAACAAAAACACTAAAAAAAAGTCATAGCCCAGATGTGGAAAGACATCAGAAGGGAAAAACAAAGCAGCTATGTTACTTGCCTGGCATTAAAATAAAA
Organism: Iguana delicatissima; assembly: GCA_948472985.1. Classification (NCBI taxonomy): domain Eukaryota; kingdom Metazoa; phylum Chordata; class Lepidosauria; order Squamata; family Iguanidae; genus Iguana; species Iguana delicatissima. The sequence goes on from CAOKZL010000007.1 coordinate 1,232,985, forward strand.
AATCTATAATTACAGCAAATGTGTTTCTTCCCTTGATCTCTCTTGGTATTACTGAGATATCTTTACATAATTTCAGAGTGGTCAGCCCAGAAGAGTAAGACCGGTTCTGCTAGGCACATGGAACTTAGTTAACATAATTTTCCCACGTCATGGTGTGTATATGTTTTGTATAAAACCAGTCATCTCCTCGCTTTCTATGAATGTGATCTTGGCATCACCTGTCTGCCTGACACACCAGCTTGCCTTTCGTCAGATCAGACTACCAACTGATCAAACTACCGACTAATAAAACTGAGCACTTTCTCCTCTAACTGGCAGCAGGCCTTTAGGTATCAGTCCTGATGGTTTATACAGGAAATGTCAGGGACCTGGGACCTTCTACCCGCAAAACAGGTATTCACTCCACCACTAAGCCACAGTTCCGCCCCACGCACCTGTTCTGCTCCATGACATCACCACATTCAGGAATGTGGCCAGGTCTTTCTTTGCAAGGGGGCTCAGAAATGTGCTGTTTATTGCTGGCGTCAAAGTCCACCCAGTACCACAATCCAGGCATGTATGTTGCATGGCAGCCCAAACCAACCAGGGCCTCATCACCTAAAATCGTGCTTGATCTTTCGGAACTCCTGGCATGTCTGCTGGCTTGCATATACTTAAGCACAGGGAGGAAGACAGATGATACTGAGAAAAAGATAGAAGAAAGAAGCAATGCACTAAATAAGCAGTGGCTAGTCGGATATGTGCAAGGAGGTCACAAAGACTCTTAAGGCAAGGCTTTCCAAACGGTGTGCCGCAACACATTAGTGTGTCACCTGAAGTGTGCAGGTGTGTCGCCTACAATCTTGGAAATGTATGTTATTACTTATAAATTTTTAAAAATATATGAAAGGTTTTCACGAGATATGTTGTGTCCCCCTACATTTTGTTATTACAGTTTAAATGTGTGTGTCTGTATCTCTTATAAGGGATTAGTTTAACCTCAGGTTTGCTAGTAAAACGGAATTACTGTGTCGTGAAATGATGCAGGTCTAAAGAAGTGGGTCACCAACATGAAAAGTTTGGAAAGTTCTGCCCTAAGGAGCAGGATCAGATTGGTGGTCTCACACAAGGTGGATCTGGATCTCTCCTCATCTACATTCCAAACAAGGCCTTTCTGGTAAGTAACCAGCATCTCATTCTCAGCATATGGAAAGGTGCTGCCCAGGAAAATAATGTATCCAATCTCAATACTCACTTGCAGGGAGGGTAACAATTTAGCTGGGTGGCTTGAATGTATTAGGGAAACATCTGATGCAACACCCACTTGCAAAAACAACAACAGCAGTAGCAACTACAACAACAACACAAATCAAACAAAAATGTAACAAGACCTATCTCAACAGAAGTGTTCTAATTTGATTTCTAACGCCTAGTGAAGGCAGATGGATCAAACCAAGCAGCCATGGGGCAAACAGTGTTGTGGAAAGTGCAGAAGAGATAGGCTCTTTCTGTAAAAAAAAAATAAAAAAAAAAATTCCATTACATATGGAGCCCCACAGGATCCCCTGGGGTCAAAATGAAATTTTGGATATTTTTTCCCTCAAAAATGCCCTCTTAGGTCCCAAGAAGGCCCCAAAACATGTTCTCATGTTCCCTTCTGGGCTTTAGGAGGCATTCTGGAGAAAAAAAATATAGATGTACATTTTTGCAGCAGTAGGTGCGGTGGGGAGGCATGGCTCCCCAAGGTCTCCTGGAGGACTAATACAACCCCCTGCTCTTCCACAATTGCTCACCTCTACTTTAGGAGAATGAGCTATTACATTGCTCAACCCTGGAAGATGGCAAAGCATTGTGAGCTGCAAGAAAGCTGCAGTTCTTTCACCACCTGGTTGAAGGAAACGCTATTCCTTTCTTCCCCAAGGCAACAGACAAAAAGACATTCTTTGCAACACACTCCTGTGAAATGTCACTTTAGCTCAGGCACACTGGCTCACTGAGTTAACATCCAGTGAAGAATACATTAATTGTAACACCTACTGGAACAGGAAAAAAGGAAGAAAGGTGAATTGACTCAATAAAGGGAGCCACAGTCTGAGCAAGACCTGAGTAGGGATCACTCGGGGGTCTTTCACTAATATAGTCACCATAAATTGAAGCTGACTTGACAGCACGTAACAACAAGAAAAGACTAAAGACTTAGACCAGGCACAAGGCACTGTACCAAGAACAGGATTGGCCCCGTGCCCCTTCTTGCCAAGCTGCAGTGGAGTAAAATTAGCCAAAACTAACCTGATTTCTCAACCCAAAAGTGACTAGAAGTCATTTTTCATCAATTTCCAGGTTTTTCGGGGGTTTGCATGAGGAACGAGGAGTTAATGATTTATCATTTGAGAATGATTCCTACCCCCCAAAATAAGGAGAAGGACAAAGAGATGGCAGAGGTATGTCTGTCTGTCTATCTATCTATCTATCTCAAAGTTTTTATGACAGCAAGAGTTGCGAGGGGAGGCGGGAGTCCAGATTCTGCTGGCATTGCATACTCAGTACACTACTGAAGTTTAACTTTACACCTCATCCACACCTACTTTCCGATCTGAATAAAAACAGCATCAAATGAATCTTATGGGCCAGATGACGAATTCCACAGCCTTCAACTTCCCATTTCACAGACACACACGAACACCTTTGCTTCACTTGGTCTTCACTGCTTGATTCTACTTCTCAAACCAAGAATCTTCCATACTCCTCAGCTTACGCCTTTACCAGCTCATCTACTATCCAAAGATACGGCTTCTGGCACTCAGCTTCCAAGCACAAATATTTGTAATTAAACAGTGAGAGTTAATATTTGCATTAACATTACAGTTCACATACAACAAAACAGTGACATGCATGCATACACAGTAAAAGACAGTCACTCTGCAGTGCGCACATATAAAGAACAGTAGGGAAAGTTATTTGTTTATTGGCTAACCATCATAAAAGTTGAGAAGTTTCTTTTTGAAGCTGATAATAACAAAGTAATAATAAAAGTGCCCTTGCATTAGCAATCTGTTTGCGCTCTCTATCTTACTCTCGTCCACAGTGTGTGTGCTTTACCACAAAAAAACAAAAAATGTAACTGAATATACACATAGACGTGTGCACAGTCAAAACCTCATCTGCTGTGTATAGGGAGCATTCCTCGATTTATGTTTGCATAAAGCAACTGTTTCATTACCAGAAAACAACAACAAGCCCCTTGTTCTCTTTTAAACGGTACCCGCGTTAGAATAAGAGACATTTTCTGGCATGTTATACCTCACTTTGCATTCATTTTCAGAACATAAATGCACACACAAAGGAAAACTAAAATAACTGATCATTACTGAAAAAAGCAAAATGTATTATTTTGTTTCTGTATATCAATTTTACAGGTCTCAGTTGTAAACATTAAAAGAGAGAAGCAATCTTACCGGCGAGCAATGTAGTAGAAAACAGGATTGCCAGCTTTTGATGTCCCAGCTTGGTAGAAGATATTTAGTGTTTTCAGGGCCTTGAACTCCTCTTTTTCGTGTACCTGGTGCCTGAGGGCAGCAACATAAGCATTAGGGCATCAGTTCACACTTTGTGTCTATGTTTTGTCCTTCCCAACAGAAACAGCCAGCGACCTATCACAGGCCTACCCAGAATATTTTACTAGACAAGAAAAACGTCCATACAAATGTTGGAAGTTATGTTGAACATGCAGGGAGAATCTAAACAAATACAATTCTGCAACCTCAAGTGTGTAAGTGTGAAGACAGAGTGTGCAAGACAAAAAAAATGGAGGAAAAACAGTCAGTCTGCTGCAACAGGTCCATGCTTAAAGAGACTGCTAAATTACTAGAACAAGAAGACATACAAGTATTTGCAGGCCATTACCTAGTCATAAACTCTTCAAACTTGGAACTGGTAAGATTTATACTGGACCACTGTGTGTCTGCCACAGGCTTGTGCTCGGGAGGACCAAGGTACGCAAGTAAAGTTGCCATCTTGTCAAATGGTCGCCTTCCAACGGCTTTGTGGTCCCTAGGTGGATGATTGTACATTGTCAATAATAACTCCAACAAAAATGATGATGAACTGTATGCTCTTTTAAGAAATATTCTTTGCTTCAGTTCTGATCTTACATTCAACAAACCTGCAACCTGTCGTGGGTAATCAGTCACACATATATTAGCACAAAATAAAGCCTTTGCCAACAGGGATAAAAATACTACGTGGAGAGAAGGCAGATCACCTGCAGCAATGCCTAGATTAAGCACCCTACTGTAACCAACCATTTTTGGCCATAGTTCAGCTAATTTTACCTGTTGCTAGAAAGGTATTGGCCAATCTTCTCTTGATTGTTCCAAAGTAGGCGATGCAGAGCAAGTACATTGCCATCACTGATGAAAGAAAGGCTGTGATTGATTGTGTCGCTGGCTGGACAGTCGGACGCAATGTCAAGGAAAAACCTATAGATGAAGGGACAAAAAACATTATTATCTCTCGCAGGGATATCAGAGCATTAACAAAATTAGCCCTGATTTGTTTTCTGAGATATGTGCATTGATGTTCACACCAGAGACTGAAAAAGTTACTTTGGGGCTACAATTCCCAGAATTCCTGAGTCTGCATAGTCATGTTTGGGGATTCTTGGAGCTGTTGTTCAAAAAGATCTGAAGTTCCAAGATTACTGGTGCCCAGTGTAAGTACACCCATATCCTTTCTGCCATAGAAGGATGCAGGTAGCTACACCAGTCCAGCTTAAGCAACTGGCTATGCCAGCCAGCCTGTGAGTGCTGGGGAAATTGTGCATCGAAATATTCTATTTAACTAGCCACATTCTCACAGGCAGTTGCCTAAAACCAGGAGGGACAGGAGCCTTATTGGAAGATACAATATACACTATGGTTGGCACAGACCCCTGTTCATTCTTGTCAGTCCATTAGTATTTTGCCTTCCTTGCTCTGAGATAGCAGGGCCTGCCACCAGAGATAAGATGATAGCAGCATGAGCCAGTGTAGTGTAGTGGTTTGAGCACTGCACTATGACCCAGGAGACCAGGGTTCGATTCCCTGCTCAGCCATGGAAACCCATACAGCCCAGAAAACCCCATGATAGGGTTGTCTTAGGCCATAAGTGGGAAATGACCTGAAGGCACGCAACAACAACAGCAGCTTGAGTGAAGTATCTCTCCACTTTAATTCTCTATTTTTTTTTTTTTTTTGGAAGAGTATGAAAAGTGCAATCCAACTGTAGGAAAGGAGATTCCACCTGAACCTCAGGAAGAACTTCCTGATGGTCAGAGCTAACTGGCAGTGGAATCTGCCACCTTGGAGCGTGGTGGAGTCTCCTTCTTTGGAGGTTTTTAAGCAGAGGCTGGATGGCCATCTGGCGGGAATGCTTTGATGAAGGTTCCTGCATGGTAGAATGGGGTTGGACTGGATGGCCCCAGGGGTCTCTTCCAACTCTATGATTCTATGAACTGGAGCAGACAAAGAGGCCTGTCTAGGGGTCAGGATATGATAGCAATAGTCTTCTCTCTTGGTTTCTTAACAATCCATTTTTCACAGGACCTCTGTCCATGACCCTAGAAATTCCATTTGGTTAACACGGCCATAAGTCACAGAGAAAAATGTCTGGACGAACTTATCTGTCTCCCTTGCAAAACCATCTAAGCTACAAAATTCTGTGTTCAATGCATGCATTTGGTTCCAAAGGTCTGCCAATGCTGGATTATACCTCCTGGCTCTGGCCCTTCAGACTTACAGTTGCTGGTTTTAGGAGTTCATGTGTACCAGCTTTACTCTTTTTACCCAATACTAGTGTGTCTGAGTGCCACTTCTAGACACTGACACATGCCCATTCCGGACAAGATTTTCCCATCTGACACTCGCTTTTCCAACTGTTTGCAGACCTAACCTTGTGCAGCCTTGACAGGCAAAAGGCAAAACATGCTTTAAAATTCACACTCTAACTGTCTTACCTTCGAGCTGCATCAAAGTTGCTTTTTACAAAGTCATTAAAAGGCCGCATGTGTTCTTCCTTTGTAAACAAGACATGGTTGGCAATACTTTGCAGTACCTAAATAATAAACAGAACTGCTGAAGCAATGCATACTAATACGAGAAGCTCCACCAGGGAACCCTCCTCTTTAGCATGACTCTGGCATTCTAAAGGATCCATTTCAATCTGAAATGAGTCTATAGTTGTGTGAATACAACCTGCTGTGCGCTCGCCAAGGTGTTCGTTTCTTCCAAATGTTCATCATACACAAAATGCTTCAAGACACAAAAATGCACAATTTATACTGACCTAAAGCTTTAGGCAGGGTTCCTAAACTCAAAATGCATCTATTCATTAACCCAATCATAGGACTAGTGTTCATCTAGGATGGCACTGGGCTATCTAGAGGGAAGCTAGGGGGTCATGTTAGACATCCAGGAGACTTTGGGGTGGCAACACTGCCTGTGGGAAAAAAAGTCAATATTTTTGCCCATAAACATGCCCCTGGGGGCATGAAGGTCATTTCCACATTTTTAAAAAGGCTTTCTCTATGCCTATAATGACCCAGGGGGCAAACATGCCCTCCATGCCCCACAGAAGGAATCAAGGACAAAAAATAATTGATCGATTGATTGATCGCTAGCTAGATAAATAAATATTCTTGTGAAGATCATCTTTCAACAGAATTTGCCTTTACACTACAAGTGAAAATGTACAGTCCTCCCTTCAAATCCACAGATTCTCCTCCTCCCATTCCCTTGCACTCCTCAGCCAAGGCTTGTGAGGGTTGTGTTTAAAATGGGTTTTTTCCCCCCTTTCAGATGAGCCAAGCACCCCCTCTGCTGGAGACGTGTCCTCTCTGCCACACGGCTGCACATTCTGTTGTGTAATGGCTGCTGACTGGTCAGGTGCTCTCTTTGCTTCCATTTCTCCCTTCTGGGAGGAATCTCCTTCTCAGGATGGTGACCGGAAGTATCTAGAACACCAGAACTCAGCGCTCTGGTCTTCTCCATCTAAGGGAAAAGTACCAGTAAGCCCTTTACCTTGCCTTTTTTTTTCCCCCCTGACATCACCAGAGTCAGAGGCAAGGGAATGGGAACGGGGGACTCCAGAGGAAGATGGGAGGGGGATCACGGGGAGGGAGTTATTTGTGGGTTTTTCCACTTTCACAAGGGTTCTGTGCCCCAAATTCTTGCAAATGTGGAGGGGTTACTGAATTTCAAACACAGTTATAGCAATACTTTGCCAGTATTCTGTTAGAAACAAGTGCTTCCTTTGCCCTGACCACGCACACGCATAAAACAATGTTGATTCTTCATCACCTTTGACATTAGTTTTAAGCCCCTTTCGATTCTTGGTGGTGGCTTCTTATCCAAAATCCCGGCCTCGTACGGAGAGACAATTGCAGGATTGATGAACCTCAGGAACATGGCGCTTCCAACGGCTCCAATACTGTTCTGGGGAAATCGCTGGCTCACAACCTAAACAGCACAAGTTACAATTTGATAAACAGCACAAGTGAAACAAGTGGAGGGAAATGAGCACAAAGAAGAACATGAGAGAGCATTTCAGCTCCCAGTCCTTTTGCCTGGATCACTAGAGAGGACTAAGACAGGACAGGGTGCCAGAAAGGCTCTCTCATGTTAAACAAGCTCCAGAGAAAAGCGCTGAATTGTTATCAGAAGACGAGAAAGAAAGAGTTGTGACAGTACAAAGGAGTCAGGATTTTATTGAACAGTTGCCCCCTCCCGCTCACACACGTGCCTATGCAGTGAGGCCCATATATAGGCAAAAAACACGTAATTTAAAATAAAAACCAAAAAGCCACTTCAAAGTACTATTCTAAAAGGAAAACAAGCACTGCTTTATATCTAAGTCTGTAACTATCAAATCTTGAGCTACGCAAAGTGCTGACATTGAAGAAACACAACTAATTATTAACGCAACTATGTCCTCATGTGGTTCTACTCAAAAACTCACCGAATCACATCAATCATGTGCTACAACTTCCAAGGAAACAGATGGAGTGGAAATAGTCCACTCACAAACCCCCTGCAAAACCACTTCCAAAAAACAGCAAAAAACAACAACAACAACAAAAAACCCACTCCCAACTATCTAAAACATAACCATGTTCAGGAATACCTCAGTTAACAAAGCAAATGTGTTCCTAAGCATAATTTCTTTAATGGAGAATTTGGTGCCAGAGGTAAAAATAATATGGAAAGTCTAGGGATAGGTTCCCACACCACAAAAAAAGAGCAATTCAACGTTTCACAATTTCTTAACCTAAGATTACCAATATGCACATGTGAAATGAAACAACCAGTTCAGGTAAGCCTTCCACAAGTAAACAAAAACATTTTGAACTGTCTAGGGACCCCCTGAAGTCTTCCAAAATACATCCAAGGATTTCTTTTTTCTTTCACCAGCCTCCACTTTTCTTATGATTTCCATTTTGGTGGCCAAACATACAGATCGATGCTTTTTTAACGAGCTGGGAGGTGGCAGATGAGGCAAGCTCATTTTGTTTTCCCTTTTTCTATTTTTCTGTTTGCATATGCTCAATAAGTGTTTCTTGGAGGCAGCCACTGTTTACTTTGCCAGTTATAGGTGGACACACACAAATACAGTAGTATTAGCTAGAACATTCTTTTCCAGCTAACTTTTTATTGCATTTTCCACTGCTGACATGCTGCTGCAACCTGATACTGAAAGTGTGCGTTTCTCCAGGTTTCTTTCAGTATCTTTCCAATGTTGATGCTGCTAACAAAATCCCAGCTAGGCAGATGACAAGAAGGTAAAGGGGGGTGGATGGGTGTAAAAAGAAGCTTCTTTTTTGGAGGTTTTGTTAACTGAGGTATGCCTTATTTGCAGTATCAGAAGACCAAGAGAGGAGTGAATCCAGAAAAACATAAAACTAAATAAGCAAAAGCAGCAAGTATGAAGTAATAGCAGAAGGGAAAGGCTGAACTCATCTAGCTGGCAAGGCAGGATTGAAAAAACAGAAATGGTAAAAGGGGAGTTAATGGAAATAACTGAAATACACGACTCCTCCTTCAGAAGCTGGTGTGTGAGGATACAGCCCCAATTCTTTGTGGATTGTTCCTCCTAATACTCCAAAGAATAACATTTTCAAAGAATTACATAGAGCTTCATTGACTTTCTCCCATGGTGGGTGGATTGGGGGAGAGAAAGGCAGTGTTACCGTTCTGCACATGCTTTCCACTGTTCACCCCAGCTCTGACGTAATGGGGCTGTGACCTACTTGCTTAGGATTGAAACCTGGTGTCCCTTATAGATGGGGCAATCAGGATTATAAGAGCAATCCATGCTGTCATGTCACGCTCAAGACTGAGCCCACTATATTTAAGAGTAAAGAGGTATGTCTTAGGGGAGGAGACTCCATCTATGGGCCCTTATTACAAAACTGGCACTCAATGCACAGATCTTTGGCAAGCTCAAAAAAAGAATACTCAGACCCAACCAACTATCATCACAATCTTGCAATACAGAAGGAAATACATTCATTTCCTACCTTTATTCCAAAAGTAGAGAGACAACCACAAATAATTTTTGAGTCACTTTATAGAATAAATGAAGCCAACCTAAGTTGATTTTAACATTCTGTACCACCTTCCCCAAGCTCAATGCTCTCAGAAAGGCTGGGTTTGTAGATGGTACAGATATTCATCAGTTTCACATTTTAATTTGCATATATGATAACCTGGACTTCCTGAATCAATTCACATACCAAGACAGAGTTATCACTTTGGTATTAGGACACTTGCCTTGGATTTTGTGATGTAGTTCTCCAATCAAAACATGTCTACAAGTACGTGCATACTTGGAGAAAGCGTGCATAAAACTGCAGACTTTTGAAAAGAATTCAGAAACAGAAAGATGAGAACTAGAAATACCAAATCTGCCAGATTCATCCACTGTCCACAAGGGCCAGGAATGATTAAAGTTATAACTGAACACCCCTGGAGGGTATCAAGTTGGAAAGGCTGGGGTATTAAGACTTAGAATTGCAGCAGTCTAGAAATTCCAGAGACTTACGCTGCTTTGGTCTTTATTTTTTTTAATAGGTGCTGGTACTAAAAACAGACACTTATCTTTTGGAATATGACCTTCTTCACAAATAAGTGGCAAATCCTGGGCCAACACATCTCACATTTACTCATCCAGCTTTGTATACAGGTCCGGAACCTTCTCTGTGGGCAGAGACTGACATAAAAACACTAGATGTGCTCAGATAGGTAAGACCAAAAGGTCTATCAAGTCCATCTTATTTCTCACAGCCAGCTGGATGATGTTGGGAGGCCCACAGAAAGAAAATGAGCACAGTATCACTATTCCACATATGTGCTCCAGGAACTGGTGTTCGGAGGTAGGTACACTGTCTCTGATACAGACAATCATGTACAGCTCTCATGACTTGCAGCCACGGAAAGCCTCATCCTCCATTTTAAAAGCTTCTTCTCAATTGAATGGCACTGTCCTTAGAGGAACATGGAGACTGGCCTATTCTGGCACCTCCTCCACTGATGGAGAACAGGGGGCTGAACCATCAATACTACAAGTTTTGGTCCAAAGCACACATCATCTATAGCTTGTGGTACTAGCACAGCGAAGATTCCAACCTAAACAAAGCTCCACCAAATGAGCATTTCTGCAATCAACCTGGCAATTTCATAAAGTAGTGGGAAAGTCTTACAATTCAAAAAAAAAACAAACTAATGGACATAAAATACAAGAAGAAAACAGTTTTATTTTTCCATACAGACTTTTTGGTTAGTGGTTTTTCATTTTGTTTTGTTTTTTTAGTATCTACACAAAGTAAACCAGTACCTTCACAAAGATCTCTGGTTCACCTTTTTTCTGCACTGAGGAGGGGACGTTGGAAAATAAGGCCAATCCATTTGGGTGCACATCTGATCTTTCTCCTCCAACTGGGAGAAATGTTAACAATCCATCACTGGTGTGTTTTTAACTATACTTTGCCTGTTCTGAAAGCTGGCTTCAAACAAGGTCATTTTGGAAGCACAAAGCTAATTTGTGCTTCATTCACAAGATCACCATAACGAGAGCTTCCAAAAGCCAACCCTCGTTCGGCAATCAGCAGCCATTTCCTCACTTCCTGCGGCTCATGTCTTGATGCTGCCTATCACATTCTTGGTATTTTGGGGGCCATATCCTTTCCAGTGCCACGGAAATTAAGTGAAAACCAACTTCTCTCTAGAACCGGGGTGAGCAACAGTGCAAGGCTAGGGGGTCACATCAGCCCCCATCAGGGGACCTTAGAGGGTTTCACACCCCACCACTCAAAATCTTTTTTAACCCCCCCCCCGCACACCCACTAGGGGTTGTGGGGGGCATTTTCACTATGTTTTTAGCCCTCAGGGCCTTTTTGAAAAACAAGAAATGACCAGAAGTCACTTCTGGTTTACTTCTGGTTTTCAAAAAGATTCTCCTGGGCCCAAAAAGCCCCTGAGGAGGCAAAAACAGCAAAAATGTCCCCAGCCCCCTAGTGGCCTGAGCTCTAGGAGACCCTGGGTCCACAAAAAACAGCCCAGGGAGGGCTTGTGCGGCCACAAGCTGCTCTTTGCCCAACCCTGCTCTAAAAGGTTCTCTCTCCCCTTCTCAGCTTCAGAGGGTCCAGTTAATACCAGTGCAAACATATGCCTTGCCCTTATTTTCTGACCTTTCCCTCGTGATTTGGCATTGCAAGTGGAGACAAAAAGACAGTCATCAGAATGCTAGTGCAGAGCTGCGAGAGCTTGCCTTCCAAAATGCAAGTTGAAATAGGCACATTCAGAATTTTCTTTTTGCTGCCGTTTTTTTTAAAACAGATGTGAATTCAGACCCAGTGTTAATTGAAATGAAAGCTCTTTGGTGCCAGAATTAGTAGAATGATTTTTTTTTTCCATGAGTGTCAGAAAGCTGGAAGTGAGGAGTTTTTGAAACAAAAGAGTAGAAACAGAAATTGAGGAAGAGAAGGTTTGTGTGCTTCGATAGAAATGGCTAATAAAACTTCTCCAAAACTTACTGATTTTTTGTTTTCCTTTTTTTCTTTTACGGTAGCTTTATTCAGGAGAGAGTGGCAAGTTGCCTACAGAACAGAGATGAGCACAAACAAGTCACAGCACCAACCACAAACAGCAACAAAAAAACCCAATGTTGATTTGTTGTACACAAAATTACACAATCAAATGTAACAAAACAGAACAGAAAAATGAAAAATACACACTAATGCTTGATGAGATTTGTATTTTGCATGGGTGACCACAATTTGTTCACAAGTACAAAGCAAGCAAATGTCAGGTTGAAATCATTTCTACTATTTCTGGCTAGGTTAGGTATGTTAAAGGAGTATTTGTTGTTGTACACAGCAATCCATTGGCTCAAGATTATATGTGGCATTCAGAAATGTCATCTGCAAGGGTCCAAATATTTTCCCCCCAATATTTATGTCCCAATAGCTTTTCCAGCCTGGAAGTTAGAACATTTTACCAGGATTTGCCTATCAGTTCTGAAAACATCAGCACCAAACCTGTTCATAGAGTCATGTTTTCAATTTTACAGAAGTTCATGAAGAATATTACGAAGACAAAAAGACCAGGGCACGTTGTTCAAAGGATACAGTAGTATCTGCTGCTTTCCACCTGCACATAATCTTGTACAGCATGCTCTTGACTAGTAGTCCTGGCAAGGTATCCCAAATCACACATTACCCCAAAGAGCTGTGGCTATACAATCTCTTCAGCTCTTATCCAGAAAATCCATCAAGACAGGGAATATAAACCAAAGCAAGTCTAAAGGTTATTGATCCAGTATTTGTCTTGCTAAACAAAACAAGTACAGATCTCAAGGTTCTTAGCAGTCCCTTGGGACAATCTTCCTGGAAACTCTGGTCTCTAGGGATGACTCAGATGGTTTGTGCGGAATTTCTCCTGAAATACATGAAGCTTGAGACTTTAAAGCATCCCAAATACCATGAGGCAAAGTTAACAATCCAAACACAAAGGATAAGCTCCTTTCTCCCATCACAGGCTGGAACATGCATGTTTTGGTTCACGTTCATACTGTAAGATGGGAAGACTAACAAGTCTCTGTTGGAAACTGACCTTATTAAGTACACATGGTTAAACTAGTCCTGATCCCTCACGCACATCATGCTGTTATAGGAAATTGCATAACACAAGTAGCATGTTAGGAATAAGTGAATGCAGTCACATAGTAACGGGGGAGCGGGGGGCCCCTCTGCCTCGGGCAGCAACGTTTTTTGGGGGGTCCTGACTCATAGCCACGCTCCTGCATGCCCTGGCCACACTCCCACACACCGCGGCCACGCCCCCACGCACCGCGGCCATGCCCCCTCCCAAGCCCCCCTCCCAATACTCCAAGCTCTGCCACTGAGTGAATGGCATAAAAACAGGAGAGGCGACAGTCCTCAGTAATACATGGTTCCCTATAACCTGGAAGACAGATTCTGATTGTTTTTCCTCTGCAATGACACATGCATTTACCATTAACTGGGAAACATCTGAACTCCGAGTCCAGTAATTACTGATCAGGAAGATCTCCCAGCTCCTTTCATTATTAATTCCTTTCTCAGAGAGTTTCGGGTAGAAGAAGAGAATACTGATCTCTCACTTCTTCCAAGACAAATCCTCAAAACAAATGGGCTTAGAAAAATAACTTTTTGGAATACACCTTACTTGGCCACTGATCCTGCTGGCTGGGGTATGCTAAGCCTGTACTCCAAAAGTTACTTTTACAAACTCTGCTAGGACAATGGTCTGAGGAGTTTGTCTCTAGCCTTCCCTGACAATTCTTTGGCATTTCTGAGCAAGTGACCTTAGACACTGGCACAAGGTCGATGACTTGGAAACAGAAGGCTTGTGGGTCTCTTGCCCTGAATGCATAGATAATTCCAAGCATATTAAGAGTACCAGTCCAATATTAACTGGACTGAGAGGCAGTGGAAAACAGCTAATACCATGTACTGGGTAAGCCAATGATGCTTAAGTGAATGTTCAGTTGTGTCCTAGTTTTGAGTATGATGCCTACAAAGCTATGTCTATCTCTAGCCATTTTCCACACTGCCAGCTTCCTACACAACAGTGTGTTTGCTTACAGGTTGGGTCAAGCAAACTGAATGAAAGCAAGCCCAAAATTCAAGGTGGGTTTGGGAAAACTGAGTAACGAAAAATCCCACCTCCAACATAAGTCAATTCTGAAATTTGTCCAAATCACTGCCAGTAACTTTAGCTATGTAGTTCTTTGAAAGGGCTCTCCACAATTCTACTTAGCCACAAGTGAGACTCAGCCAATTCATGCAGTGTCTCGGTGTGTGTCAGCCTCTCTCCCCACCCCACCCCACCCCACCCCACGATGACCTACAATTTTCTTTAATGAACATGGTCTGGTGAAGCTTACACAATAGGGCCATACCAAGGCTGGCCACATCAGCACAACCCAGTTTTAGGAGACCTTTATGCCCAATTAGAAACCATTGCAATCAGTCTAATTTAAGCAGCCTTATATTTATTTATTTACAAGATTCTTTTCAACAGCCAGCCTTAATTATGCACTACTTTCCTAAACTTCACAGTCATTTCCTCATAAATTCTATTCACAGAATTTGCATGTTGTTTGGCTTAAGGTCTATATCTATGAAGGAAACAACAGACACACCTATCTTCCCACAGGCTGAAAACTTGAACTGTTATTAAATTTAGTTCTCATACTTTGAAGGAAAATGTTATTATATTGTATGGAAAGAATAAGACTGGCACAGAAGGACATTTTTCAAAATGATAGGTTCCCTCTAGTTATTTTACAAGTAAGTCCAAAAATGAGAAATGTGGACATTACTGCATTCTTCCACATTATCTTCCCCATTTCAGTTGTTTAATTATAGCAGGAATAAGCAAACCAACTCCCAGTTTTGTCATTCATCATCCATGGGGAAACGGTTCACTGTGAGAATTCTGTCAAGATTCTTCATTGAACAAATTGCCATTCTCCAAAGCAGATATAATACCTCCACAATTTTTATTTTATTCACATGGCTGATTTATCAGTTTAGAGGAACAACTTAATACTAACACATCTGAGAGACCAAAGGAATGGTGATGGAGGAAAAAAAAACCTTCCCTAGTGAGTAGAAATTGTAACATGATTCCAAGTACCTTGTCTCCATGTCTTCAACTCAAACAATCTTTTTTCTTAGAATCATGCAATTATAGAGCTGGAAGGAATTCCAAGGGCCACCTAATTCAACCCCCTGCCATGTAGGTAAAGCATCCCCAAAAGACGGTCATCCGACTGCTGTTTAAAAAACTACAGTGAAGAACAGTCATTCCACTGTTAATACAGTTCCTTGTTGTCGGGAAGTTCTTCCTAATGTTCAGATGTTATCTTTTTTCCTGCCGCTCAAGTGGTTTCTGTCCACATCTCTGGAGCAGCAGAAAACATGCTTGCTTCATCTTCTTTCAGATATTTAAAGATGGGTCACTTTAAAAATCTTTCTAACTGTCTCTCATAGACAAAAATTCACCAGTTACTGGCCACCTCATTTCTAGCTTCATACTACTGATCATCCTTTCCCCTATGTCTGGAATTATTTCCCCTTTTTATCAAGTTTTTTCAACAGCTGTCTCACCACTTTTGAAATGATGGTAAGGAGTGGGAGGAGAAAATATAAACAAGTGGGTAGACGAGGTCAAACACCAAATAAGAGCCTTTTTATCAAATTTTGTTCTCATCTTTTCCCTTGGTTTTATGACTTCACTGTGTTCAGAAGAATTGCATGATAGTACGTGGCACTGTGCTACTACAGAATACAAGTGGGAGCTTACATGATAAACACACAGCTCCCATGGTGACAAAAAAGAAAGCCTTCCCATGGAAAACTAGCCTACCAGACAGAATGCCTGCACCCTACATTACTCCTCTTCCATTGGCAATAAGTTTTGTCGAGCTGAGGATACAGCAATCCACATGCATTGTCAAGGGAACAGTAGTCTCAGGAGGGTTAGCAACCCGCAACTCTCATGAACGTGTAGCTCGGCTCAACTTTCATACCCTGCATGGGGTATACAGTTTACAAGCAGGAGACTGCAAATCTTTAGCACAGTATGGGATCCACAAAAGCCTCAGGGAAGTTAACAGGTTTCCCAGACAACAGCCAAGATGGAATTTTCCTACCACAGGAAAAATGTGCAGAATGAAAATTTCATAAAAAAAATTATAAATGCTGTTGCAGGGATAACCAAAACTGTGAAATGGTATTAAATGCATTAATCTTTCCAGCCACTTAATGATCTCTAATGCAAGCTAAACAAAAACTAGGATCATATTTCAAATGGGATGTTCTCTGCCAATATCTAGGGTATAAGGTCCACAAATTTTGGCAGACTCAAACTTTGCGCTATGCCCATTGTTCTTTCCTCATACCCCCCACACACACCCAAACACCAGAAAGGTAGCTGCTCCTCTCCTCCAGTCACACTGAGTCTCCGAGATCTGGAAAGCAGCACGGAGTCTCAACATTTTCCACAGGCATCCAATGTTGGCAGTGTCAGAGGAAGCCACTGAATCTCTTCTGAGACCTGGAGAAAGCCAGTGACTTTCCCTGACAGCTCACTGATGTCATACATGGTAAAGCAGCAAAGGTTTCTTTGTTTGTTTCTCTTCTGAACATCTCTGAAGATCAGCAGAGGGTCAGGGACAACCTTCACTTCTCCCCCTTCTTTTGCCTTTATTTTCTGAACCATATAGAATAGGAATGGGCAGAATTTCAGTTGGAATCTACAATCTGCAGCAGATTGGCAAAAGTTTAATAATAGCAGTAATACAAATGGTTCCCTGCCCTACCCTACCTTAAATTCTATGGCTGAAATGAAGAAAAGCTTTCAGTAAAGCAGGATTTTGATATATATTTATTTCACTTTATCTTAGTGAAAGAGCTCTAAGCTTTGTCTAGCCTGGTATCCAAAAACAAATTCCTGGGCTGAGAATTCTCCAGACTTAGTGTTTGGATTTTGCCCCTGGCTCCTGCAAGTGTATCGGAGGGTTCCAGTGATAATGTGCACGCACGCACACAGACTTAAGTAGACAGAAATCCTAACTCAGTAAGCAGCATGAAATTTTCCTAGTTTACAAGTATATCCAACGTTACTATATTTGTACAAGTTTGTGCTCTTCTTGAAAGTTGAGAAGCAGTCTGGCATTTACATTTGTGCCCAGTCCAAAAGTGCCCTCACCAGGGGCATGTACATTTGCACAAGGAAGCACACAAGACGCATTCTGAGTTACCTAGTGCAGAATTGCCAGAATGCTTCCTTATTCTCAACTGGCTGGCTGTTGTACAAAATCCAAGAGGCTCCTACTTTTATTAGTTGTCTCAGAAAGGCAATGACAGGAAGAAAGGACGCTAATTCTTGGGCAAGTTAAAGAGAATCCAATAACCCCCCCTCCCTTAAAGTAAGTCCCTCCAAATGCATTAAAATTAAAAATTAAAACTAAACATACACACTGAGACCAGACAGTTTGGGATGTAAGATTTTTCCAGGGGTCAAAAACCTCTTAAATAAAGCTATGGATAGTGCCTTGGTATCCCACAGCATAAAGGGCATGTAGAATAGTAAATGGAGGATGAAGAAAAGTTGAGGAACGGCCACTACCATAAAATGCTGCCTTACACAGCTCAGACCAGTTGCCCAGACAGTCCAAGTGACTTCAGCCCAGCATCCTCCAGAAGTGTTGGACCACAACTCCTACCACCTCAATGGCCATGCTGCCACGAGTGACAGAAACCGAGGAACAAAAAACCCATGGGATATCCAGTCAAAGAACATTCATCTAGCTAATAAGATCTGTTGCAAGTGGTCGTGGACATGTCCCAAGTCTCCAGAATTCAAGTGTCATGCAGGGATTAATGTTTTGGACTAGGACCAAAGAAACCACATTTATATTTCCCTTTGACTCTGAAGCTCACTTAGCGACTCTGGACCAGCCACCCACCATACCACAACCTAACCTACTTCTCAGGGTGGCTGTGAAGCTGAAAACTAAGCTGCGGAATGAGAACCAGTAATGTCACACTGAGCAATAAATGAAAGAATAAAAATGAAATTAAAAGGCAGGTACCATCTTCAGCCCTAGTGAGATCTTTCAAGATGAGGTGCCAAGGACTGAAGTGGGACCTCTGCATACAAAGTAACTCCCTGACCGCTAAGATCTCTCCTCCGCAGTCTTCTCAGAGAAAGCAGAGAGTTGACGCTTTAGTGCTCAGCCTTGTCAAAAAAAAGACAGGGAAACATGACAAAGACCCACTTAACCGTCACTATTGCACTGATCTTTCAGACAGATGAAGCGTTCAATGGGGGACATTCATATTCTGTAAGCCAATGTCTTGACAGGGAACCACAAAAATGTATCTACTTCTCTACTGATTCCACTGAAAATCACATTCCAGACCTGAAACAGGAGAGCTGTTCATCTTTACGACACTCCTGAGCAAAATAGTGAAAATACAACGCCATATTGAGGCATACCTGATAGAGACAATGGCACACACTTCGAAGCTGGGGTGGGAACTCTGCAGAGGAGTTGATGATGGCATGGAAGAATTTCTCCGTCATCTGGAGGAGACTCTGCTGGTTTTCCTCAAGACTTTCACTGGATTCCAACCTACAAGACAGAGTCTGTCAACGCATTGCATCCAAGAGGTTGACCAGGCTTCTTCTACGCATTCAAAGCTATGGCTATGTCTCCCTTTTGTTGACTGCTAGCAACAATGGAGAGCTCCAAGTAACAGATAAGATTAGAACAGTGGCCATTCCAACGGACCAAGTCAATTGGAAGTGCTGTAGGAATACATTTCTGACTGGCGTCATTACTGCCTGACTGCTTCTGTATCTACCTCTCCTGCCTCATCCCTTTGGAAGAAACTGAATGCCCCTAGATTATACTGCCTACTGCTAGGGGTAAGAAAAGAAAGAGATGGAAACAGTCCTAATTTTATCATGTCTTGGTTGAAAAGCAGAACATAATAAGGTCCACCCAACAGCAATTTCAGTTCAGTGACACAAGGCTTGCCATTTCTAAGGATTCAGATTTCCAACCCGATGGCAGGTTATGACAGATTTTTAAAAAATGAGGAAAGGAGAGCAAGCAAGGCTTAAGAAAATGTGGCTGGGTAGCTTGTGATCCTGAAAGTAAGCATATCTGTCCAGAAAGGCTTCTCTAGTTCTCAGGATAAGAGGACAAGTAATCACAATGGGCTTAGGAATGACAAATCGGATAGGAGGTTTATGTCTTCTCCTGCTCTACAAGCAAAAGGTACCAACACCAGCATCAAGTAGGGCCAACTGCTATTACCATGGAAAGTTGGGGGAATAATTGGTTTTTGTCTCATGAAATAAGAGCCCTACAGCTATAGGGAGGGAACAGATAATCAAAGAGGAACAGATTTTGTTTTTCTTTTAGTGCTAACACGAGGGAGAGGGAAAATGTGTGAACACTGCACACTTCATCTACCTCCCCGACTCCAAGCCCACAGCTCCAGCCCAACTTCAAACCTTGTAGGATCCACTTCAAAGCTAATGTGCTGCCATTCAGTAGATGTAATGATCGTCCTTAACAAAGGCTCCAAAAGCTTCTGTAGATAGGTTGCACCATAGACCTGCATGAGGAAGTTCAACCCATTTTGTTATTTCAAATGTATTCCACTAAAAAATGCAAGTCACCATATTATTATTTCTAGTATTGTTTTAGTCAAGTGATTAAACTGCTGAAATATAAGAAAATCAGCATATTATGCAAGCACACTGATTTATGAGGAAGGCTGCTTTGTATATGGGCACTTCTCTACATACATAGCCAGCAGGATTTTTCAAAAACCATTTAGTTAATTGATTATACAAATTTTAGTCTCTCAGATCTATATGCAAGTAAATGCAAAGTTCTGGAGCAAAAACCAATGCATTTTCAGATAATGCATGTGCATTTCACTCCAGACATAAACTTAGAAGAGGCATTCTCAGATAACAGAAAAAGTAGAATGTGCATTTTAATACTACCAACTATACTCTCTACATTGCATGGCCCTTGGGTCCCAACCATTAACACTGGTTGAAATTAACTGACTCTAAGAATCATCAACACTGCTGCCCGAACAACTGCTATGATATATTAGTCTCTTGGAATTTAGCGTCCATCTGTGCTGAAACAACATTAATCTGACAGTAGGACAACTCCAATAAAGACTCCTGACAATCGTAAGCTAAAATCTTTGAAATCCACCCTGTTTTGTCTTCTAACATTCTGCTGTGTGTCGCTTTCTCTTTCTGTTTTGACAAATTTGACTAAAATCAAAGTACCTTAAAACAGAAAGTCATGATTTTGCTAGCCAGACTGTTTCCCCTAAAGAGCGTCTGCATTGAGTCCGCCAGTTCTACTTCTTTAGAAAACATGTTCCAAAGCAACTGGTAGAGCAAGTGCCTGGAGTCAAAGAGGGTGACGAGGACACGAGCCAGTTCATCCTTTGAAAGAACCAAAAAACAAACAAACAAACAAAAAACAGGACACAGTGTGAAACCGCAGCAGCATATGATAAACAGAAACCAGAATGTGATGGGAAAAGATAGGCACACTATTAAACCCATACTTTGACAGCGTAGATTAAATAGACGTGCTATCACAACCAAATGGGAACCCTGCCCCAACACTACCTGCTTATTTGCTTATCCGAAACATTTTCTAGTTAAAAAGTTCTTGCAACAACTACACGGAATAGGATAAGATACAAGAGGAGGAGAAGCCCGGTTAAGTTGGCTCTCCTGCTATAGCCCGCAAAAATGGCCGTTTGTGTTTTGCCACCTCTCCACCCTCGCATCCCTGCAGCAGCCTTGTTCAACACACAGTTCAGAAATCGTGTCTTCTGTGAAGCTTTGGCTAAATTCTGCCCCCCACCAAAAGATCAGCTATTGTGAAAAAAACCCTTAAATATTAGCATTTGTTCACATCCATCTCCCCTTCTACGGACCAGTACTTATCATTTGCTTTAGGTTACTTCAGAAAGCCTTATGGAGGCATCTTACTAAGAGCAGCAGGGGTCAAAGAAATGCATCAACCCAACCTAGATTTTCTACACACTCATTTTAATTAGGCTCTCCAAACACATATTCGTACCCCAAAAGACACTCCTGCAAATGAGGTAACCCTCTAGAAAATGAGTCAATGCTGTGTGGAAGCTGATTTCTAACACCTCTCTCCCCACATTATCAGAATTCTTTGTCTCCGCATGTCTTGTTATTATTCCCTTTCACAAGATATAGCAAGATGGCTTCCAAAGTAGGTTATAAAGCAGGCTGGCACCTACATTAACAGAATGCTGGACAAGATGGGCTCTCAGCTCTAATCCGGCAATGCTCTTCTTTTGGTGTTTTTGGTCTCTAATTTTGAGTCAAACAGCCTTCTCGATCTACATCAGAAAACTACCAGAAGACTCACCAGTCTAAGGCAACCAACAACATGATTCATCTTACCCACTGTGAACAGGGCACCACATTTGCCAAAGCCATAGCAATGGGCAACTCTCCCTGGTCACCCATCATGGTAACCAACTCCACCAATCTCTCAAAACGATCTGCCAGCACAGTTTCTGCCAGGGTATCAAACTCTGTGCCCTGCTGTAGAATTTTGGTGAGGACTTCCATGAACGTAGCTCTTGTCTGGAGATCTTTGTGATACCCCAACCCTAGCAAGAGACAACAGGAAAAAAAGTTTAGCTAAACTGGTTTGTACAGACAACTGCGTTCCTAATTCTTTAGGCAGCTAACATGAATGTCTTCTGTTTTACCTATTGAATGCATAAGGCCACTATCCACATTGGCATTCAGCAAGTTCGACATGGCCAAAACAGTGCAGTGTCGCAACGACGCCAATCTTCGCGACATGCCACGTTTCCTGCCACCTGTTTGTGCGCTTTCGTCTTCAACTTCACTGCAGTCATTAAGGAGGTTCATAAAGAGGGTGAAGTACCTAGAGGCAAAAAGAATGGCTTACGAATCTCAGGTAGAGCCATTTTTATATAAGCAATTGGCCTCTCCCACATGACCATAGCACAACCTCTCCCAAAAGATACAACTCTACCCTCATGCTGTGTCTCACCTGCTGAATTCTCTGCCCAAGGCAGCTCACCTGGCAAGTACCTCCACCTCTTTGGGACACAAAGAGTACTTTTTATTCATTCTAAAATCAACATTTAATTATCTATGCTACCCTTTTATTTTATTATTGTTTAGTATGTATGTTACAATTTTACTGCTAAATCTTCTATGTTTTTATTTATTTTTAACACAAGATTGGTACAGGGAGTTACCAGGGTTACCTATTAAAAGCTTCTCACAGAATCATAAAATCTTAAAGAAGTGGGAGTGACCACACAGACTGTCCAATCCAACCCTCTGCTATCCGGGAATACACAATTAAACACTCCTGAAAGATGCATATCCAACTTCTACTTAAAAACTTTCGAAGACAGAGAGTCCGCCATGCCTGCACAAGAAAATTATTTCACTGTCAAACAGCTCTTATAGTCTTAATGATTAGGTGGAATCTCTTTTCTTTCAATTTGTACCCAGTGATTTGTCTTCTAGTCTCCGGAGCAGCAGAAAACAATCTGGCTCCATCCTATATATGACATCCCTTCAGATATTTAAAGATAATTATCATGTCACTTCTCTTCTCCAAGCTAAACATCTCCAACTCCCTAAGTTGTTCCTTATAAAGCTTGGTTTTCAGACATTTGATCGTTCTGGTCACCCTTCTGGGGACACATTCCAGCTTGTCAATATCTTTATCTATCCGCTGTAATATTTCCTGGATACTGAACTAGCTTTCCCAGCCCACAGTAACTTCTGGCTCTAAAGGACTGCCCGACCTACTGCTTCACTGCCAGATCAAGAAAAACAAGGGAGGAAGTTTAAACAGAAAAGAAACAGCTTGATTTGGGCTGTTTCTCCTCTACTTCTTTCACAGCATGGAGATATAAACAAGCACACTGGGAGACCTGTGACTACTTGAATGCAGGATCTCCAAAAACTCTAAAAACTATATTCCTCAGGACTATACTCACAAAAATCCTATGCAGAACTGTCTCCTGCCCTAGGAACTTCCATAAAGACCACACACCTGCATTGCCCAGGTACATGAAAGAATTCTAGCTCTGTTCAGTCTACAGAATGCTAAAAAAAGAAACAGTCTTTACTTAAGGAACAACTGGGATTTAGCTTCCATCAGTTCAACTCCATCTCCTTCTTCTGGTTGCAGCGGAAGTCCTGCAAGGAGAGCCACCACGGCCTCCATACTTGCCTGGTCCAAATCTCTGAAAAAAACAGGAAACGGAGAATAAAACGAAAAGTTCAGCTCTCACACAGTTTCCTGATCCACCCCTTTTGTGTGACACTCTCAGAAACACAGACAATAAGGAGACCTCAACTTGGTCCTCTCTGGGATCTGGAGCCTTTCCTATATCATTCACCATCTGCCCATTGCCTTACATATGCTTCTCAGATATGCACTGTTCTTGCTCTAGCTGACCTTGATATACTCACAGGTATCTCATCCATGCCATTCTGTAAATATCCCTCTCTGTCTATTACCTCAATCTGCAGAAACCTGTGGATTACTCAGGTACATCTACTGTTTTATCCAGAGTTCAGAAAGTTAACTTTTGAAATTACTTGGTCCCTTTACTTGAACTGAGGTTAAAAAATAATTTATTGCTGTTACGGTATTATAAAAGTAGCTCAGTGCATGACTTACTCTTCTGGATGTTAGCTTTCATGGCTGATAGGGGTTTCTTTTTGCGGGGGGCTGATAAAACCTTAGGACTAATAAAAGGATGTCATAAAAATTCTGGCTTAAATATCTTTAAAATGCTTTAAAGTGTTAACTTTTAGAAGTGCTTGTCATTACATAAATAAACTT
Organism: Iguana delicatissima; assembly: GCA_948472985.1. Classification (NCBI taxonomy): domain Eukaryota; kingdom Metazoa; phylum Chordata; class Lepidosauria; order Squamata; family Iguanidae; genus Iguana; species Iguana delicatissima. Next base: position 1,256,985 of record CAOKZL010000007.1, read on the forward strand.
CAATGTCACTTGCTGCGACACTTTTGAAATGTCATTTCATTAAACACATCCTACCAAAGAAAGCTTGTGATAAATGAGTAATATTACCTGCAACTTTCTACTGTTGGCTTCTTGCCTTCTTTGACAAATTATAAAAGCTACTGTAAGTAGAAGGCCGTCAGTAACCCGCAAACCTATACCTGTATTCCTTTAGTTTTACAAACATGCAAAGAATTCAACATGCAGAATCTGCACTCCTGTGACAGATTTAGCCTCCCTTCCTCCAACCCTCCAGGTTGGGCTAAAAAGCAGACTTCTTTCCCAAGGACACAATCCCCATTTTTTGCTAGCACATCTGCAACCCCCTTTAACTATCCTATACAGTGTAATTTTACCGTCTACTGTAAAAAGTTGGCATTTGAACCTCTCTCACCTTGTCAGACATTTCACATCCTCATCTGTTGCCTGGTTGGATGTTCCCATAACCCAGTCTGTCAGATATTCTACCATCTTGTTCCTAAAAAGGTGACATTGCAAATGGTTGAAAAAAGACACAATATTCTGACAAATCCAAATTAAAGCAACAAAAGGACACCATATTTCTGCAATGTTACATCTCAGAAATGTAAAATCACTCCACTACCATTGCCTCCATTCAACATAAATATCACATAACACAAAAACACTATTTAGTTTTGTAGCAGCAGTGACTGACACTAGCTGAAGAGTTCTCCATTCCTCTCACAAAATTTCCTTTCAGCCAATTGGTTTTGTGGCCTCCGTGCTTCTGTTTCCATATATCACATTTGTTTTTGCTTTCTTTTCTCCTCTTCTTCTTTCTCCAGGTATCTTTGCAGTCTCCTCTCTTCCTAACTGTTATCAACCAGGTTTTTACTTATTTGCTCTTTCCCAAAACTGTGTGTTCCTGCCCTTCCCAGGATGTTGGGTCAGATCTGATAAGGCTTTGTGGGGTTTTTTCCCTAACTATGTTTTTTAGATGAGAAGAATGTTATCTGTATCAGTCTTCCATGGCCACTGTGATTTAATGCTCAGAATGTCAAACTAGGACCCAGAAGAGCAGTGTATAAATCCCTGACGATTCACCAAAGCTCAACTGTGAGCCTAGGCCTATCACTGCCTCAAAGGTATTATGATTATGAGACATTCTGAGCTCCTTGAAAAACTACTGTAGAACAAACGTAGCTTCAAAGAAAATCTCTAGGAACATCCACAAAGAGGAAGTGTTCAGGTAGAATGCTATAAACCATGATTTAGTATTACATCCATGAGCAGAGGAGACAGTAAAATAACCCAGGCTCGTTGGGCCATTAATGAAACGGTTTACTCAGCAACTGATGGGCATTTTTTTAAAAAACACAGGGATCTGCTGAAGTGGAACTGAATTTTTGGTTCATTCCACCTGCTGGTTGTACAGAAGGGAGGAAAGCGTGCAAGATCCAATTTGCACAGATTCCTTTATGTTTTTGAATGCAAAGTTAAAACACAGTCCATGTGGACCACTTCCAACTCCCGCTTTTGGTAGAATGGCAGCATTACAATCCAAATAGATACATACATACAATAACTCAGCGTTTAACTTTTTACCTGAATTTCATCTCTTGACAGAAGGAAAGATCATCACGCCTCTCCATCATCACCTTCACGAGTTGACAGAGCTTGGTTTTAATCTGAATTGCATGTACCAGATTCCCAAGGACACGCACATATCTGCGACGACAGAGGAACATAAAGCCTCCAGGTTAAATTCACTTCCAAAATCTGAACCATCCCACTGATACCCTCTGCAAAGTAATAATCTGCTTCCCCACAAGAGACAGGTTTTCTTCTGACAATAAACCCAGACACTGGCCTTATATGCTGAAATTCTTACTGTAGCTGCATATCTACATCCCAAAGAGCACAAAAGGAAAAAAAAAATAGGACTTGGGAAGGTGTCAGATGGGATAATTCAGCCTGTGGGAGATGCATAACAACTCTCAGCTAAATCTCCTCTTGAATAACCAGCATCCCAATAGATACATGAGCTTTCATGCAGAACCTGGATCGCTAGGACACAACCATGAGGAAGAAGAAATAAACCTACCTGACCAGATTCAACATCATGGTCTCAATACTGGCTTGTCCAAGGTGTTCTGAGCTCCCTTCTGTATGATTATCTAGCAAGTTCTTCATGATCGCAATGGTTTGCTCCACAAACTGAGTGTTAATGTCATTCAACAAGACCTGCAGAAGAGCAAACAGGGTTTTAACTAATTTTCTCAGATGACATGAAAAGCAAATCTTAAAAACTGTATTAACATTGAAATACACTGCAATGTGAAACGAAGTTCTCCTGAAAACACTTAGGGTCATGAAACTGGAGGCCAGGCTCTCAGCATCAAAGAAATGATGCCAAAGGAAAATCATTCTTGATGCTTCACTTCCTTGCAGCCTTCTCTCTAAATAATAAAGGGACACTGACCCAACACAACCCAGCAATCCATGGGAAATCTGGCTTCTTATGTATGAAGAGATGAATGCCTGTATGTTACACTGATTTGCAGTGGGACAGACTAAACAAACCCAGAGCTTTAATCCCTGGTTTGGTTATTATGTTGTCTAGCAGCAGCAGCCCCTTTGTAACAAATGAGAAAAAGAAAACAGGAATAAACCTGAGATTACATCTTTAGCTTGTTAGAAGGGAACAAGACAGAGGAGGGAAACTGCCTTCAAATTAAAGGCACAATAAACCTGTTTCTTTATGTACTTTTAGAGGAGGGAGTGGGCTTGTTTTCCGCTGCTCCAGAGACTAAGACTAGGAGCAATGGATTCAAGCTGCAGGAAAGGAGATTTCACCTGAACCTCGGGAAGAACTTCCTGACGGTCAGGGCTGTCCGGCAGTGGAATCTGCTGCCTCAGTGGAGTGGAGTGGAGTCTTCTTCTTTGGAGGTTTTTAAGCAGAGGTTGGATGGCCATCTGTCAGGAGTGCTTTAAGGGTGTTCTTGCATGGCAGGGGGTTGGACTGGATGGCCCCTGGTGTCTCTTCCAATTCTACATTTCTCATAATCTGGGAGAAAGCCACAAACCAAAGCTCTCTCTGCACATATACTGCTCATATTGTGCAAGCTCACCCAATGACCAGCCCTAGGATACAAGGTTTTCCTTCTGGATACCACATAAGGCTTCTGCGCTTGACCTGTAATACTACTGATGGGATTAGTTTCAAAACAGAATTCAACAAAACCTATTTTACCTGCCCTTGAGAGTCAAAGAACTTGCTGATGGTGTTCTTTAATTTGTTGAAGAGCATTGGATAGAGGGCTGGACTCAGTTCAAGGCCCATGAGGTCTTTAATGTTGGTCCGTATCTGCAAGCCCACTTTCTCATGATTGCAGACCATTAAGGAGAGCAAGCGATCTATGAACTTGCTGACGGAGGTCTCCGTGTTGCCTTCGGTTGACAGCATAGAGATCATGGAGCCCTTGCGCTCACTCACAGGGCCCATGGGGGGCTGTAGGATGGAAACGGCACACTGCCGCGATGCTGCAGGCACACCCCTCCAAGAGCACAGAGGAAGCCCGTCATATTGATCCACTCTTGCAGGGAGTCTGTGTCCGAGAGATCTATGGAACCTCCCCCGCTGACATGGGACATCCGCCTCTTGACAATGGTCTTATGAAGGCTTTCGGTAACCTGGAGGCAGGAAGGGGTGGGGGAGAATGTGATTATGCTGAATTCAGAACACTCACAGGCCATTAGAGAGCTTAGAAAAGTCACTGCAGGTTGCCCTCCACAGAGTCAAGGGCACAGGACCCTGGCAAAAATGTAAAAATTGCAAATATCAAAATGCATGTGGGAAGGGGGCTGAGGCATGGTGCAGAGAATGAGCACCCACAATCCACACCAGGTCAGGGAAAGAAGAGTGAAGTGGAGGTTTGGGACGGTGGCCCTGTACTTTCTCTCTTGCCCATCTCCTTCCTTGGGTGTGGGGGGAAATTAAGAGAGGGGTTGTGGCACTGAGAAATTGGGCTGCAAGCTGCACTTAGCTGGCCCGGCAGTGGCTGGTAGAGGAGAAAAGTAACAAGGGGTGGATTTTCAAAGGGCTCCACAGCCTGACTGGAGCTGCCAAGAGGGGAAGTTCCCCCCAAAAAAGAAGTGCCTGAGGCGAGGAAGGGCAGAGGTTGGAGAAACTCAGAAATGATCAAATCTGCAAAGGTTAATCCCTCAAATGTGGAGGGCCCACTTTTGAACTCTCAGAAGCCCCAAGCAATGTGGCTGCAGGCCATGCTGCCTAAAGGATTCTCAAAAGCTGTTGTCCTCTAACTAATTTTTCCAAGGTCTTCTCGGAGCAAAGGGTTCTCTGGCTGTTATTATATCTTTCTCAAAACATCCTAGGACATGAAAAGTCCCATTTTACTGAAATTAACTGAGACTCAACAGACTTGCCCAAGACTCAGAAGAGTTCACTCTAAGCACATGTTCAAATATGGGTCTCCTTGATCAAATATTCCTGTCACAACAGCTTTTAGTATCACTTCTATTCTGAGGCTCATATGATGTCCATCTAAATGTCTTCCTGGAAGCAAAACAGTCAATAATATTGGTTTTGCTCCGCCTTCAAAAAATGAATTCTTCAGTGCTTGCATTCTGCTGTTCTATATTATTGCTGCTGGTAGCATTACTCCTTCCACAAATTTATAAACAGCTTTGGAAATTTTATTTCAAAAATAATAAAGGATTTTTTAAAAAGTCAAAGTGAAATACTTCTAATATTCAGAACAGGGCTTTCCAAAGAGAACTGCTGCCCAACTTCCTCACAGCTGCAGGTGTTCTGAAAAGATATCCAGTTGGCACGCTGTTCTTCCGAACTGCCATAAATCTGGTTGACAGCAAACTGGATAACAAAAGGAAGTGAAATATAAGGGACTAGGCTCCCGGAAACAAGGACCAAGAGGAAAAGTTCCTCTGAAAGGCAAAGCATTAGATTAGCCCTTCCTGCCCTGGAGTTCATTAGATGTTTCTGATTACAGTTTTCTATTGGCCGTGTTGGCACTGAATGGTAAGAGACACCATCCAACACATCTGAATGGCACCAGGTTGGGGAATGTTGCTTTCGGCCTAAAAGAAAAGCAGAGAAAGTTGCCCGGAGGCTATTTAGCCATCCCTGTTTTACCTGACCATCTTCCATTTTAGTCTTTGGATAGTTGAGGATGTGTTTTGTCGCTGCTTCCCATTTTAAATGCGTATCCTCCCAAGCCTGAAATGCAACAAAAGAAAACATTATTCTGCCTGAGAGCAAAAAATGGACTTCACATAACACTGTCAACTGCTAAAGATGAATGCTCTTGTAAAGACAACAAGGGAGCAACATACCTCAGTGTTACCTGCCGTTGGATGTTCAATTCGCCTCAACAGTGCCATCACTCTTTTCTGGAGCGCAGCTCTTCCTAAAAGGGGCAGTAAAAAACACATTTTCAGTTTGTGAAAAAGGTCATTTGATCAGGGTTGAAATATCCTGATAAAGATCCCCAGTAAAAAAAAATCCTGATCACCCACATTTATATAAGCGGACATGTTTTAACACAGTTAGCACGAGCTTTCTCTCAGAGGCTACCTCCAGCCTGAGCAACTCCTCTCCAAGGGAGGCTAGACTCTCCACTTCCTTTTGTTCTCTTTCTGCAGGCTGGCAAAGAACTTTTTTATACAGGTTGGCTCCGGACAGGTAAATGGTTATAGGAGAAGCGGCTTTTAAGAAATGGATACTGAGCCTTAATTTATGCTTCCAGTGGCTTTTAAACCCCCATTTGGTTAACTGTGTTTTAATACCATATTTTGGGTGCTTTTATCTAACTTTCAAATAAGGTTGCAAGCCATCTTGAATCCTAGGTTTGGAAAGTAAGCAGGGTATCATCAAATACACTAAGCAAGCATAATCATATCGCTGAGTCATATCTGGTGATGGAAGGCTACGTGTGGCAAGGGAATGAAGCAGCCAATCCTCTGCCCCATTCAGAGCTCTGCTGGTGAAATCAGAGTTTCTCGGGGAATGGAGGCACCCTGGATTCAAGGCAGCCTTTGCTACCCTTCTCTCATTTTGAGCCTCAAAGTGTACTGCCAAAGAGGAACAGCACTGGCAAGTAAATTCCAGAAGCTTGGAAATCTTCTTTTGTATTGGACCACCTCTCCCAGAAACTCCCAGCATGGTCACTGACTAGACTGACCAAGCAACGCTGTGAGATGCAGTCCAAAACAGCGCCAGCAGATTTACTACCGTAGAACTTTCCATGGTTCAGCTGACATTCCCAGAGCAGGCACTGTCCCTGCTCCCAGTCAGTGGGGAGGGAGGCTCATTTAGCCCAGCTCAAGTTTAAGGAGGTTAGGAAGGCTCTATTAAAGTATTATTTCTTAAACCTTTCTATTCAACAACATTAAAAACTGCATTGATTCCATTCCTTCCTAGAACAGTGAACCCAGAAGGTGCTACTGGAGGATTCCTTTTTAGCTGCTTTGCTGCTGATTTGTGAAAGTCTGAGGGTTATGTTTTGTCCCCTGTGCTGCTCAAAATCTAACCACTACAGGAGGTTGTCTGGGAAGGTTCAATGCCACTAGTATGTGGCTTCTCCTTTTAACTAAACCCCAACAAGTGGTTTCTGTTCTAAACCAGTGTCTGACAGATAAGGGTGAACAAATTAAAGCTTAATCCAAATAAGATGGAGATACTTAGTTGAAAGGTGGATCAGGTACAGGACTCTGTGTTGGATGGAGTTACAATCCCGCTGAAAATACAACTTCACATTTTGGGTGTACTCCTCCACTCAGCCATGAACCCGCAAGCCCAGATTTCTGTGGTGTATAGGAATGCTTTTCCATACTGAAAGTTTGTGTGCCAACTTTACCCATTCCTGGGGAGACACTTCATGAAGACACATTTTAAGTCCAGGACCAAACATTTCAATTCAACAACAGAAGGAACTTCTTGACAGTGAGAGCAATTCAGCAATGGAATCACCTGTGGAACAGATCTCGGGAGCACATGCCACCACTATGACAACCTTTCCAGCCAATCTTAAGGACCAAACAGGTTTGTAAGGAAGAAGATCATCTCTCTAATCATAAGGGAGAAGATCATCTCTCTAATGAAATCAACGGTTTATAACAGGAGAATCATGTGGTCCACCATAGGTTATTGGGCTGTAATTCTTAGCATTCCTCCCCACTGGTGATGCTGGCTAGGACCGCTAAGCTTTAAACCTGTAATTCTTTCAGCAGAGGTGTTATACACTGCCAGTAGGTCTTACCTGTTGACATCACATTGCTCACAGATGCAAACTCCATAAAGGTGTTATAGTTGGGCAGAAAGTTGTGGACCGACACCTCATCCACTCCACACCTGATATCTGCTTCCTCACAAAGGTGTCGGAAACATGACATCGCGACAAGCACTGCCTCAGTGTCAGGACTCCAGAGGGACATGTAAAGGGCAACCTCCAATTTGGTCTGGGCCTGGCGACATATCTGTGTCCCACTGCAACCTGCGGTACTTTCCTTAAGAGACAGAAAATGGGCAGGTTAATTACTGTTCTCCACAACAGCATCTGCTCTTCAAAACATGAAGTTCAACACACTGGAATCACCTGCAGAATAAAACATTAATGCAGACCACAATTATGGTATGTTCACAGCCGTGCAAAGTACAATCTCCTTCCCAGGAAGTCTGAAGAAAACTACCAAGCCAAAAAAGGGCATTTTATCTAGTATTTTATATAGTTCCAAAGAGGTTTCTTTGCAGCATATCCCCTCATTAATTTAGGTTTTGTTCTATTTGTTAGAATATTTCCAGACTACCCCAGAGCCTGGGGAAATTATTAATTTATTTACATACTAATTTATTAGATATTACATATTTTATTATTAGACTTATTTATTAGATACTATCTGATACTACACTTATTAGATACTACAAATTACATACTAATTTATTAGATTTCCCCCTCAACTCCGTAGTGGAGTAGCCACAGATTTCCTGATTAACACTGCCATTACTCCTACATTTTAACAACAACAAAAAAATGATTAACTTAGATCATTATAATATGTTGAGGACAGGACAGAGCTCTCTGTCTTTCTGCCAGATTCAGTAAGACAGGAGGACCCCAGGGGGAAAAAAATTAAATAGAAGTAAATGCATCAGATGGCTCTCTGCTAGCTGGCTTTTTCTAATCTCCCTTCTATATTGGGTTTAAAAGTAAGAAAATTGGGAGGCCTTTCTTGGAATGGAGGAACTGAACCGGGGTGATTATTTCTTTGTTCAGTAGAATACCCTCAGGCAGTCATGGATCATTTAGCTGAATGTGTTAACATGGGACAGGTATAGAAGTTAGTGGGTTACATACATGTCCTTTTAACCAGGAGAGGCCACAGACTGCTGGTTAGGATAGCTAGCTCCTGCATGCAAAATATGCACTCTGCCACAGAGCCTTCGAGACCACGCTTACACATGAGAGGCAGAGCGGATGCAACAATTCAGCTGTGCAGAGAAATATTATGCGTACATTCACAGATGCATTCGAAACAATTCTGTTTACTAATTTTCTACCCTGATTCACTGACTGATCTTCTGTAGACAGACACTTACTGCTGCACTGATCTACTGACCCAGTAGATGAAATCTACACATCACCCCTTACTAATCTGGATAACTTTTAATAAAATGTTCGAAGGGTGAATGAACAGTGGATATGTTACAGCAGAAAGGCAAGGAGAGAGTTGTAGACCAGTCACAAAATGGAATCATACAGGATGTGAGGTGAAGTCCTATGCTTTAGAATTGCTTTTCCTAACCCGATTGTATCCTGACAAGCTGGATTCTGATCAACCTGAGGTAACATTCGTTGTGTAGGCCACATACACAAACAGCAGGTTTTAATAGTTATGAAGAAATATTTTTGTTGTGTGCCTTCAAGTTGTTTCTGACTTATGGCGGACCCTATGGCGACTCTACTAAGGGGTTTTCTGGGGGCTGAGAGTGTGACGCACTCAGGGTCACTCAGTAGGTTTCCATGGACAAGTGGGAAGTCAAAACCTGGTCATCCGGGTCGTAGTCCAATGCTCAAACCGCTGCACCATGGAGAAATATACTGTGAATTTATTGTGCTTTCTTGGTAGAAAGCACAATAGTCAGAGTTGTGTGGGTATGCTGTAAATGGAAAGCTGACAGCTCTATCCATCTTTCTTATGTATGTTGTAGGTAGGATCTTAGGCTGTCGAGAAGTCTCCTGGGACTGAGCACCAACAATGGTATGGAAAGGGAAGAAAAATAAGAAGTCCTATCTCTACCACAGCCAGCACTGAGTCAAGGACACATGGTTAAAGAACACACAGAAACACCCCTGGGTTGCTGTTCCCACCCAAAGAAGAAATCTTTTTACAGCCATTCCTGTCTAGAAGGATCATACTAAACAGTTCAGAGCATGAGAACCTTTCATCGCCACAAGTATGTTCCAAGCTCCAATTTCTGACAACTCACCACAACAACACAAACAAAAACCTCCTGGTTCTAACCCTGGTGGCCCCTGAACACCAAGAAAGATCTCTGCGGTGAACCACAAAACACCAGGGACAGAAGCAGAGTCTCAGTGGATGCCCTTGCTGATAGTAAGATGAAGACACCTCTGCTTGCTTTGATTGATCTAAGTCTAAAGTGGGAAGGCCTAACCACAAGCTTGGAGCCCCGTGTGTTCTGGGCCCTTAAATATACAGTCATCCCTCCGCATTCACTAGAGTTGGGGGCACAGGACTCCCGTAAAAGTGAAAAAAATGTGAATAACTCTAGGTCCTCTCAAACCATATTTAACACACAAGAAAAGTACGATCACCATATTCAATCCACTGTCAATTCCTTCGAGGCATCAGGGTTTCTTCACAAGGCAGAAGTGGGGGGCTGGTGGGGTTACAGCCACCTCCACTGGTGCCCCAAGCCGTCTTTAATAGGGGCTTATAAGCCTCATTCGCAGTTTCTCAGTCTCGTGAGGCTTGCAGTCCCTATTAAAAATGGCATACGGCAGCCACAGAGCTGACAACAAATAATCCATGAATAATCAAATCCGCAAAAGTGAAACCCGCAAATGTGGAGGGCTGACTCTACAGCCAGTGGAGAGATGCTTGAGACTAAGCAATGCCCAGGATGACACCATCCACAGCGCTCTTACTCACCATGCAGAAGCTCCCTTTGCCCTTCCTGAGTGTGGCTCCTGGGATACAACGCATCATCTCTTCATGGTAAAGAGAAATTTGGCTAGCTCCACCCCCAGAGACATCACATCCTACCCCATAAAGGAAGAGAAAGGGGCAGGAGCTCCTATCTGATTGCTACAGAGAGAGGGAAGAAAAATAATTCAAGTGTCACCCAACTTGTCTAAAGGGAAAAGGGGCTGAAAAAGAGAGAGAAGAGAGAGATGGGGTTATTGAGGAGATATTTCCGAAAGTTAAAACACTTTAGACAGAACTTCTTTGAGCCCAAAAGGCCTCAAATTTTAAAAGCAAAGTGTACAATGAAAAGAAAATAAAGCTGACTTGCTTACAACAGAAGAAGCACCATTGTCCAAGACAGAGCAGCTGAGAAGAGGAAGTTACTATCAAACTCAGAGGACATTTTGGTACGCACAGGCTAGAAGGCTAGGTTCACGCTTCCAAACCAAATCATCATATTTGTTATGCTTCTACATTGGTTGCCACCTCGGTGAATTAGCTTCTAATTTGTGCAGTTCATTTATGTGTATCGTTTGAGGTTCATTTGCCCTCAAACCCTCCATACCTGTAGTCGAATTTGTGTCTTGTTCTTCTGTTCGCACAAGCTAAACCAGTTACTAAAAGTGGGAAATGTGCAAACATTGCCCTACCCAAAATACACAGACAGCTTTAGGGCTAAGATAAGCTACACTACACACAGGTAGAGAGGCCTGGTTTGAACCTGCTTCTTCACACTACCATTATCCCACCAAGGAGCAAAAAGAGAAATGCATGGTGCTGCCTGTCACCAGCAGCCATTTTATCATCACATTCAGCTTGGAAACTAGGACAGATTGGGAACCGATAATGAGATAAGTGAGTTGCATGGCAGAGTGAGATTTTGAACCTGGGACCCCAACACTGACCAAGCATTCATTGTGTCTTGGGGGTTCTCAATGGAGATAGCTACCTGTTTCTTCCTATGTTGCCAGCTCTGAAGTTGATAAAGTGAACCCTCATCACATGACACAGGCCTGTGGGTACAACCACTACAAAAGAGTTGCACCCAATATGTGAAGGCACAGAGGCAGGGCAGGCTGAGTCATTTGGCATGATGGATAGCCACAATCCCATTGCCTCCAACACCCGTGCAGAGTTCAAGGTCACCAAAGTGGCCAGGGGTGAGAGAGCAGTCTGGTAGTAATACAGTGAGCAAAGGAAGGAGCTGTGAATCTTTAGCAGAGATTTGTGCCTCCCTGGCTGGTGCGGGGTCCCACTTTACAACAGAAGAAAACCTCTGGGTTATGTTTTCACTTCTTTTACTGAGCAGGAAGGTTATGTCTGGCTGGAGCTAGCCAAATTTTCCTCTCGCCCAAAAGCCATCCAATATACCAGGAGGACGCAAGCAAGCCAGAAGCAGCAAACCTTGTTTAAAAAGGGATTTTTCCCAGGAAATTAAGGCATTCGCTTACTTTGTTTTTCAGGAGAAATTTGTTCCTGCAGATCAAAATCTCTCGCAACCACTTGAGGATTTCTGTGCTGCTGAGAATCTGATTACTTGTTAGTCTCTTGCATATACAGAACAGCATTTGTGAACTGCAGGAACATGAAATTAGGAAAATTATCATCATTAGCACTTATAAATGTTTCTCAAAGCTTCAGTAACAATATTTGAAGTATTACAATAGTTAAAAGCAAAAAATGCAGAAGTACTCCATCTCTCCAGACTACCCCACTGAAGCCCTTCTTTCTCCCCACAACCAGGAAAAGAACAAGACAAAAAAAATCTGGTGCTGAATAAAATGAATTTAAGAATTGTCTATAAGCAGTTAATACATTTCAGAATGAAGCATTCCTTCACATGCTGAGACTTTTTAGAAACTCAACACTGAACACGTAGGACTTTCCTGCTATCTTGTTATTTTAAAAAGGTTTCTCTAATCAGAAAACAATAATAGCTTAGAAGTGATATGAGTAGGGGTTTTTTTTAAAAAATCTGTTTTTATGACTTCTAGCTATGATACAGAGGTCAGAAAGGAGTTCAGGAGTCCAATTACAAGCCCAAGATAAAAGGTATACTTACCTGATCTCCCAGAACGTTTCAATAGGTGCATCCGGATTCCACAAATCAATGCTGTCTAACTGATGAAGCACAAGCAGAGCCTGGACATACGAACACAAAGAAGCCACTCAATAAATAAAATGGTGAACAAACGATTCCCTAAGACACACAGACAGACAGCTAGTGTATGAATCAAGATCTTGAGTCATGGCAAAGAAAGGCTTTAAAAAAAATCAAGAGTTCCTGGTGGAGATTTTGCAGCTGATTTTTTTGCTTTTAGTGTGTTACCCTATTAAGTTCCGTTCATTTCAACAGGACCTAATTCACCGTGTTGTAATGTAATACATTACTATGTCAGGGATACCCCCTGTGTGGGAAGTATCCCTTACAGCACCAAGTCTGCCAAGAAGAGGCACTTCAAATGAAGGTGCAAGGAAAAATTAAACACTATGTTCAGTGAAGTGAGCAGAAGACAAAGTTGTATAGAGTCAGGCAATAAGGAACTAGGAAGTTTTTAGATTAAAGAAAGGCCCAAACAAGGTTCCCAATCCTATTTTTGCCACTTTAAGCAAAGAACATATTTTGGGCCATGTTAGTTCAATCAGCCACATACAATGAAGACAAGGAGATCAGACAAACAGACAAAATTATGGAGACCACATGCCAAGCTACATTTTAGTCAGTCCTTGCTTCAAAAGACACTACTCTTGTTACAAAAATGGAGAGATATGCCACAGTCTTAAAGCATGGCTTTAAAACAAGACTGGCATCAACTTCAGTGCACAGCTTTGGGGATAAATTTCAACCTGTATTTCCAGCTTTAAAAAACGCGCTCGCTTCTCCCATCCAAGCAAAGGGTCTGGAAGTGAAAACAAAGCATGCATTCCTTACCTCCATGGCTTCTTGGGCTATTTCAGGCATGCTGGACTGGGGAACCAGCTGGACAAGCCCTGTTATGAGTTCAGCCGTGCTGCCCTGCGTCTCAGGCCCCTGTTTCTTTGGATTCTGCATATAAAGGTATGGACATGTAAGCTTACGTTTACAGGTGTGGGTTTAGGACATTTACACTCCAAAGAGACACAAATTTAGAAAGCGCTACTGTTGCTGCCTCTATGTATTTCATACATTTTTATGCAAGTTGTTATACAATATAATGTACATGCCTTAATTCAGACTTACAACAAAATTTTTGATCAGTAAAAGCCAACTAATTGATAGAAAAACCAAATTCTGGATTTGTAGTTGAAGGGTTGCAGGACTGTTTCAGTGCTACCTTGGATGGGATGCTATACTTTTATGACTCAGATATTAAAATACACCTGCTATTCCTCTTATGGCCAATGAAGCAAAGTCCTGTTCAATATGAAAAACCAGGCTACAATGCCAGAGGTTGTGCCTGTCTATGGGAAATAAGTTTTGCCCCAGTTGATATACTCCAAATAACATTTTCAGAATAAACTCAACCACGTTTTATAACATTTAAGATTACTCTCTAGGTATGTTTGCTCTTTTATAAGAAGGGAATCCACTGAATTGGGGAGGTACTTCAAAAGCTGACCTCTTCTCCTTTGTGAGAATCTGTTAGTGCAATAAAGATGGATTCTTCTCCCACTCTAAAGCTAATTTAGACAGCTTTTGTACCTCCACTGTTGTGCTAAATGTTGAGTTCAGCCTGTCAGTAGACCCTGTCACCTTACTTGAGAGGAGGAACAAAATCACGGCAATAACATGTTTGGCTGGCTAATAAGACAAGACAAGTTGTTGCTCAACAGTCTTAACACCCTAACCTATCGACAGATCAGATCTATGTAGGAAGGTGGGATTCACAGCCAAAATAAGGAAACTGAGAATACATATACAGGAGAAACATAGAGAGGGTTAATCCCATTGTTCAGAGAACCTGTAGGAACTGGTTTATCAGAATTCCCAGCACCCTGCAATTGCCTGGACTGTTAAAGAGATACAAGCAATCTGAATAAAAACACTCTATGTATTTCTTTAGAATCATTTAACTAAGTGAGCATGAAGGGTAGCCATAGTGGCCTGCAGCTGAAAAGCAACATTCTTGTCTTGTGGCATAGGATTTCACGCACTAGACTGATTCATCCCATGATCCTTCCCACAAAGAAGCAGTATGCCAACTGCCACATGCATTGATGCCTTCAAGTCACCTGTCGCCTTACAGCGACCCCATTAATTCCATAGGATTTTCTTGGGCAAGGAATATGCAGAGGTGATCTTGCCAGTTCCAGCATCTGAAATGCAGCCTATAGCACCTGATATTTGTTGGTAGTCTGCTATTCAAGTACTAACCAGAGTTGACCTTGCCTTTTTAAACTGTGGAGCAGCAGCCAGTTCCGATTGTTCCAGGAATCCTCTCAGGTCCTGAACTGCAGAACTCATGGGGCTACTCCACACAGAGGTCACAGGAGATTTTCACATGGGCAATTTACATGAGCACTCTTTCTAGTTACAGTACAAAGCTGTACTATCTACAACGACTTTGATAACTTGATTCTGCTGAAGGTATTAATGGACTTGGGGGGGGTGTAACTGATTTTCAAAGAACTCTACTAAGGCTGAATTTTGTGTGACTGCTTGGTTTTTAAGCACAAGGAATACCATTGGGCTTTTCTTTCTGGAGGCAGAGACCATATAAAGCAGCAAGAAAATATCATCCTAGAACAACAGCTTTGAGGTGTTCCACCATTATTTCTCATGGCCTTATGTCTGCATGTTAGATACTCCTGCTATAAAGCCAATGCATGTTTACGGTAAAAAAGAAACACAAACTGTGCATGTATTCAGGTTTGAAAAAGACTTTGACTTACGCAAAGCAAGAGTTTTGGGTCAGCATGGATGAGTTTTACCATGGATAACAACAAGACCTTATAATTTCTGGTTTCCACATCTGTAGGCTTTTCTTTAAATTTAAGGCTTGTCATTTTCTCTTTAAATGTAAGACTCTAAGGGAAGGGGGGAAAAAAACCAAGACTGTGAACAAGAGCCTGGTTATGCCAAACTCACCGTTTTTCAAAAAATACTATTTTCCCAAATAATATACTATTTATACAAATAATACATAGGAGACAAACTCTGTGAGAAGGAAAGTGATCTATTCCCAATGGGTAACTAACTGGATCATGAATGATGTTCATGTTAACTAAAGAACAACAGGTGTCCCACACTTTTCAACAGTCTGTTCTTTCCACGTGTTTAATATATCGGTTCTGGTTGTAACTGAAATGGGTCTCTACCCCAATGGGCAGAGGGACCAATTCTGCATAAACCTAAGGTGCTGGAGAGCATCACAAGCACCCACAGAGTTGTAAGAAGAGACACTGGATCAGGTAGGCCAGCAGGAATCAGGGTACCACAGCATTAGGCGGAGTGCCAGACCCACATCTCTTCCCAAAGCATCATGGGAAAGTTAACGCCATCAGTGTTTGGGGGGTAATGTTGTTATTTTGGGAATTGGCTGATCTTAAGAATGTATCTGTGCTGTTATATCTGTTTTGTAAATTCTTGTAACTAAGTGTACCTGGGAGAGGGAGTCTCCCAAGTGTGATATTGTTTATTTGCATGCCTTGATTAAAACACTTTTATAAACCTCCGTTTCTCTCCATTTCCACGCCAGGGTTGGCACACGCTATAGGACCTCTCACTCAGGGCAAGGGGGAGGTGGAAGTTCCTTACGCTTAGAGATTAGGCAGAGTCCCTCCTGTTCTGTCTAAGTAATTCATAATTCAGTGGGGTGGTGGCAGCATATAGAGCTGGGAGATTGCCAGTCGTTCCATGCGTGGAAGTCAGCTTTGGAAGGCTGGCAAGAACCCTAGTAAAAACACTGGGAGGGAATTTCCAGTCTTGCAAGGCTAGAAGTCTCTTAAGAGACTGGAAATAAACCTACAGTGTCACATGATCTCGCCAGAGCTGGGAAGGTCCTGTCAATCTAAGGTGCCACTTTTGAACGGGTGGTGGCAATTCTTGTACAGGTGTCCCCTGCCTTTCAATGGTTTCTGGATTCTGACAGTGCTCAGGTCCCCAACCCGTCCAGGGACTTACCGGGGTCATGCGAATTGGAGTGTGCACACCAGAACCCTGAAGAGCCTTGTGGAGGGTTTCACTGAACATGCTGCGGAGTTCCACGGAATGACAATACACAGCATCAATCTTGGGCCACCAGTCCAGTGCAGACTGAAAGGAAGAAGGGGCACAAAAGACCACCAGAGATCACAAAATACGAGTTAACAGAAAACTCAGTGCAGCACGTAGTCCTGCAGCCTACATCTTATGAATCCAGCAATCAAAATATCCATGATATCCTATTCAGTTGCCTCTTACAAGCACCCAAGGAAGGAGAAGCTCCTTTCTCTTTCGTAATATTGAACTATCATCACCACTCTGGAAAAGGGGATTCTTATTCCCCACCTACAGTAAGCTTTGGCCTGAGTTTGTCTCTGCCAAGTTATCTAGTCAGAAGAGCAATGGGGGAAGAGAGAGCTCTAAAAACCATGTTTGCAGACATAAATGCTAGATCATAATTAAGAATGAAGGAGAGAACTGGCAAATCAGGAAAAGATGTGCAATCCCACAACCAGATTCTTTAGCCGTACCAAGGGCCTACCAGTTTTGTGTCAGCACTGGTCGTACTAGAGACATTTTCCATCTGCTGCTGTCAATGGAATACCGAGGAATCAACTATCAACTGATTAAAGCAGCTGAGGTATGAGCAAAGTAAGAGAATTCTGGTGGCTGAGCCCCCACTACTACATCTGTGGGTCAATACCATTGCCCACATGATTTCAACAGCTACCTCTCCCACTGAAATCCTGTTCTTCAGGTCCAGTACCATTATCACTTTGGGAAATGAATTATCTAGTCCTTTTAGAAAACTAAGAACTTACGTTTGTGATTATACGGTGGAGTGAATTTACCAGGACGTAATGAAATGTTGATGGGGAATTCTGTGCCAAGCAGGTCTATAAAAGAGGATGAGGGAAATTTTTTAGAAGGTTTTCTTCCATAGGGAACTTGGAAATTAAAGGGTAAAACCCTGCCTGGAGTTTCTCCACAAGGTACATTGTTACAAGCCTTCAAGTTGATTTGTGGTTTATCACAGGGGCTATTTTTGTCAAGATTTGCTCAAGGAGGTTTCTTTCTCTTACACTGAGAGGATTTGACTTGTCCAAAGTCTCCCAGGGGGTTTCCAGAGCTGAGCTAGAACTCAAACCATGGTCTCCTGCAGTCCCAGTCCAAACTGCTACATCACACTGACTCTCGATCAAAGTCAGCAAGGTTTGCAAAAGGGTCGAAGGAAACGCACATCTGTGTTTAATACATTTCTTCAGGCAAGGGAAAGGCTCCTGGTGGACAAGGCCCAAAGCAAACACTGAAAATACCAGAGCTTCTTCAGTTAATGCAAAATAAAGGTCACTAAAAAGTAGCAGGAAAGGCATCTTGAAAGCAAGCAATCTAAAAATAGATTTCTAGAAAACACTCAAAACGGTAATTGCTAAGAATTGGATCTCTATTATTCATGAATCCCCAACCGCGGCTGACCCTCCGTACCCAGCGGCTCAAAAATAGCTTCACGTTAAAAAGCACATGCCTGCAAAGCCACAACCTCACCTTGAAGTGCTGGTTGTTTTTGGGGTTGATGCGGAAGCAAGATACTAAGCAGTCGATCATGAGGTCAATGTCAGCATTCTGGTTGCTTCTTAAGAAAGGCTTGCTGGGATTGAAGAGCAGGTTCTATAAAACAGCAAGTGGGGGTCCTGCTTATTTCAAGTCAGCATATCTTTCCCCACACTGGCCTCAAAAGAGCATCAGTGGAATAGAATTCAGTTATCATATACATGGTGAGGAAACTATGAGTGGCTGTTGCTTTGCAAAAGATAAGACTAGGAAAAGCAAGATTTGAGGAACGCATTACCACCTCTCTCCATGCAAAAGGAGAAAACCCACCTATGATAAATTCTTTATCAGCTACGAAAACACACACACGGACATGACTTTTGTTCTGAACCAGATAACCAACCCCAGAAGCCAAAGAATAACTTTCACCTTGATTGTCACTGTTCTGCAAATAATAGACAACTCATGCAAGATTACTTCGAATTCTTAGGCTGGTTAAAAGCAAACAGGTCTTGTCAATGATACATTTCTGTCTCTGCACAGTTACACCTGGAGAGGCTGGATACCATTTCTAGGCAAAGACATTCACACTTCTGATAGATCCTAAAGCACTCCTGCTTGCAGCTAAAGTTCAGGCTTATGTCTTTAGGCAAGACACACATGTACACACCCACACATTTGGTTTTTCCCTAAGGCAGCCTAGTTTGCCAAAATTTCATCTTTGAAACAGCTCACTTTGACATCACACCAAACAATGGCAAAAGACGGAAGATGGTTCACATGTTTATCAGAGCCTATCTAATTTACAATCACAGAACACTCCGCAAGGCAAAATACTGTTATTCTTTAGTATTCATATTTCTACTAACTTTGTGACACAGTTCTTCAGTCAGAACACTGCATATAATTAGAGAAAAGTGTGCAGAAAAATGAATGCATTAGTGAAAGATAATGTATACAATTTTATATTCAGGAAACAACTTGTTAAAAAAGAAAAGAAAAGCCCAGGAGGGGAAAAAAGTCTAACAGCACCTTTGAGACTTACTGATTTATGCTGACATGAGCTTTCACGGATTTCAGTCCACATCTCCAGATGTACTGATGAAGTACAGTATTAGGCCACAGGTATCTAAAAATGGTTACCTGGTAATGTAATAGTAATCCTAGTAGGATGGGATACATTAAGATGCAAATTCCTATACTGGCCATACACTTCAAGAGAACTGTGTAAGATGATAAACAGATTTTTTTCTTTTCCTTTTTAAAGGCAAAAAGACCAAGGCAGCCATCTCTTTGAAAAACTGCTTACAAAAGCATATACAAAAATACACACTGTGAGTAATGTGTACAAATATTTATGTGGCATTTGAAAAAAAAAAAAGCTACTACAAGCTGATGTGGAAATAAGACAAAACTTTAGGATGAAAAATGCTGGCTGATCAATTCACCCTCCTATATTTGTGCTATCCCTAATGTACGGTACAAATGCTGGCCTGAGCTTCCAGGTCAATAAAAAGGACAGCTAGAGTTTAACATTGATTCACTACTTTCATTTTCTGCTCACAGCATCAAGCTCACTTCGGATTCTAGGTGCTGAAACCTCTCAAGGTGCAGGTGTGAACTGTACCTTGTCATCACAGATCCTGCACCAACTCATACCTGAAGTTTCCCTGACCCTGGCAGGCTGCTGAAACTGAATTACCAAGCACTTCAGTTCATCATTCAAAATACGCACAGAAGAACATGTACACAACACAGTGTGCTGTGTAATTCCTCAACTTCCTTCTCTTACCTTGAGATCGACCACCATCGACTGCACTAGAAGAAAAATGACAGAATTGTCCTCCCAGCTGATATAGGTTGATGCTTTGCATAACTTAACGCACGCAATGGCTGCACTTTCCGTGAGTTGCCTGCTTCCACTATGGCCTGCAAGTGCCTTCCTCAGGTTGTCCAGAAATAGCTTCTGCAGGATCAAAAAAGACATTAACCAGAAAGAGAGAAGTTACTACTCCAGCCTGATGCATCCGGATGCAGTTTTCACATCTATCACCCATTCACCTGGAGGACATCATCATTAGCTCTGGTGTGCTGTGCGCTTTATGCCACAACCATTACAGAGCTGCACAATTACTTTAGGCACTACTAAAACAAAACAAAAAAAATAAAATAACAAAGTTGGAAGAGACCACCAGGGCCATCGTGTCCAACCCCCTGCTATGCAGGAACACACATCATAGCACCCTGAACAGATGGCCATCCAGCCTCTGCTTAAAAATCTCCAAAGAAGGAGACTCCACCATATTCCCAGGCAGCAGATTTCACTGCCAGACAATTCTGACTGTCAGGCAGCAGATTCCACTGCCAAACAACTCTGACTGTCAGGAAGTTCTTCCTGAGGTTTAGATGGAATCTCCTTTCCTGCAGCTTGAATCCATTGCTCCTTGTCCTAGTCTCACAAGCTCACTCCCTCCTCAACATGACATCCCTTCAAATATTTAAACATGGCTATCATGTCCCCTCTTAACCTTCTCTTCTCCAGACTAAACATCCCCAGCTCCCTAAGGTGCTCCTCATAGGACTTCATGGCTTCCAGACCCTTCACCATTTTGGTCGCTCTCCTTTGGACACGCTCCAGCTTCTCTATATCTTTCTTGAAATGAGGTGCCTAGAAATGGACAGAGTATTGCAGGATGAGGTCTAACCAAAGCAAATCCTTAACTTGATGTCATTTCGTAAAAAAAAAACAGTTCTTACTGAGAGCCATATTTGGTCTGGACTGTCCCACTTCAGAATTTGGAGACAAGGGGCCTGATTAGATCTTGTTCTCCCACTGAAAAAAGCTCTTACTAGCAGTAACTGAGCCTGGCATTTTAGAGTGCAGGGAAAAAAAACAAGCAGATTATACCAACTCCTTCAGACAAAAGTGGAACTGAATAGAAATGCTATTCATGAGACAAAACAAGAAGCTGGGGAGGGAGGTAGCTGGGGGTTTGATTGGGGTGGGTTGTTTTGCTGTTGTTGTTGCTGCTGAGAACTGCCTCTCTGATACCTTTTGGGGTAATTTCTTTTTAAAGGCCCAGTGGAGAGATGCTACACATGGGCTATGGAAACCCACATTGCTCTCATCTCTGATTCATGAGTTCTTTACATTTAGGAAAGCAGCATGTTCAGAAGGAGGCTCTACTTGTAGCTCACCCTTCAGTAACATCTAACTTGGTTACTTTAAAAGAGAATGGCAACTGCCTGTATTTATAAGGCTGTCCAGGACTGGCCATGGGAGACATTTTCAGCTTCCTTCACCTTGTTCATTTTGTTTTCATCCACCACATCTTTGGCAATGTCTTGGATGATGACTGGACACAAGACAAGGAGGATGATTTGCAGTGGCCAAACAGCTGCTTTGCGTTTCGTGCTTTCAGCAAAGCCATCCACCAAATCGAAGAGCTTCTCCGCACAATCTGCCATGAAGAGATGAGACCAATCAATCAACCGATGCAAAAATAAAACACCCCAACAGCATACACTTAGCTTCAAGGGTGGCCAAGTTGCAAAAGTTGAAATCCCTCCCATTTTTAGCACAGTATCGATATTGAGTACGACAGCAACAACTCTTGGAAGAAATAACACCCTGGCGTTATGATGACCTTGATGGAATTGAGTGTCCTCCTTCCTACAGTTCACCAGCACTTATTGGGAAAGAGGACCAGCTTGTTGTCTGCATCCAATGTAACAGAGAAGATGGCTTTGCCCCAAGAGAGGGCAAATTACCTATAAATCACATTTAAAAAAAAGTCTTGTGACATGTTAACTACCACAAAGTTTTGACTTAAGCCATTGCAAATAGTAACTGGCTTCACAAGATGCATGGAGTACAACCTCAGCTGGTAAAAACTGATAAACACACTAGCACTGAGGGATGAAATGGGAAAAGGTACCTACTGCATTTCCACCCAACTGCATTCCAGAAACGTTATGCCAAGTACAATTTTTTAAGGTGCTGCAAGAGGCTTACTGTTGTTTCTGCTGCAACAGACTACCACAGCAGAGAGCAGCAGGCTTGAATAGCTAGTGGCCCAGTGACCTGGCCCTCCTCAAGCCAAACTAGCCATGCTTGCATATTTTTTTAATATAAGTAGCAGGGCTGTAACACTCCAAATCATGTTAGATTCCAATTGTCATCATCCTTGATTACCAGCTGGGGCTGCCAGAGTCTCTTAGCTGGGTCCTCTCCCCGCAAAAATAGGCAATTTTTCATCATGAGCAGACCATTCAGGCATGTCTTCAAGGCCTACACTACAATCTGGATCTCAAAGTAGTACAGCTGAGGAAAAGTTTTAATGTTCATTTTTGCCAACAATGTCCGTTTTGTCCCAATCTGCCTTGGTTTAAAAAAAAAAAAAAGAAAGGATGAAGGGACCAGATCCTTTTTACTTCCTTTCTTTTCAGAGGACATAAACATCAATAAGAAGTGTGTGACCTCTGAAATCAGGCAGCAACTGAAGTAAAATGTTACCTGGTTAAATCCGCTCAGGTATATAGGTTATATAGTCCAACTGCTGATGGTGACTTACCTGACAGATCAGTCTGTGGTGTCTGGTACAGCTTTGTAAATTCATCTGGATAGTTTTCCACCCAGTTCCAAAATGCCTACGCAATATCAAAACAGATGTCATCAGGAACCATTTCATTTGGGGAATACTTTTGAAAAGCAGTGATACATCTAGTGATGAGATTGTCTTGTTCTTTCCAAAATTATTAGGCAGAGCTCTTAAGACCCAAATCGCACGCCATACAGAAGTGACATAAAACAGAAACATGAAAGACAAAATCACTTCTTTGTACCAAGTTAACTGGCCTAGAACTGAATGTCATAAAGTGACAGGGATCAATAGTGAAGTTCATGTCCCTCATTCCTTGGTGCATCCACAATAATGTCATACGATAACAAAACCTCAGTACAGAGGTCCATGTTCTGACAATATTTTTGAACTGACTTGCAATATTCTCACATTTTTCTTGCATTCTTCATTAGGAACGAGTTTATAGAAAGCTACACAAGGACTTTGTTTAGTCACTCAGTAAACTAGGTTGTAGAGGTATTCTTCAATGAGCCTTGGGCTCCGTGGAGGGCAAGATCTATGAAAATATCCACCAAGCAGGAATTTGGGGAAAAGAGCCAATAATTTGTGACAGGACCTAATTTAGACTGTCCTATCTGCACATTCAAATCCTGTAGCTCCCCCTTTTGACTGCAGCTTCAAACTTGAAATAATTCTCCCACCACCCCAGTAGTTTTTTTTAAGTACATTCCCACTTCAACAATACTTTTTATGGAGAATAACGCTACAGCAGAAGGTCAAACTATCTGGGGATTTTTAGCTTAGAAAAAAGATGAGTAAGGTGGTAGCTTATAAAGTGAAGTCTGGCCTGGGAAAAGTGAAAAGAAAGAAAATCACCCCATTCACTTTCTTCCACCAAGATGTCAAATGTTATGTATCTTTAACATGTCCGTCCCCTTGCAACTTGGCTTTTTTTTTTGCCTAAGCTAAAAAGCTTCTCTTCCCCCATCCCAGAAAGCCAGAACCAGGGTGACCAAATGAAACTGAGTACTGAAAGATCCAACAGAGCCAAAACAAAGCAGATAGTCAAACTGTGGAATTTGCTTCCACATGATGCTATGAGGGCTACCAACTTATATGGCTTTAAAAGGGGATTAGAGGACTTCAGGGAATAATGCTACCATCTGGGACTCCGGTTATGATGGCTATATCATATGGAGGCACCTTGTGTCCAAATACCAGCTGATGAGGAAAGAGAAACTCCCTTTATATCCTGATTTTGGATTTCTCAGAGATATCTGGTGACCATTGTGTGGAAACAAGATACTGACCTGGCTACAACTCTAGTCTCACCTTGCTGGGCTCTTACAAGAACCACAGTTTTTTAAAAACAAACAAATAAATAAATAACTCTCTCATGTATTCTTACATGACTTCACTTTATTAGGCCTTCCTACTTTGGGAGGGAAAGCATTGGATTTGTTCTTCAGTATTAACCAAAAAGGCATACGAGCCCAAGGAATTACAAGCAAAGAAGAAACTTGCCTTTTCAAGACTGTTGATAACTGCCAGTTGTGCTACTTTCTTGAGGGCTTTGAATTTAAGGGCCGTCTCTGCAACAACAACAATGAGCAGGATCACAACCCTAACTCCACAAAAAACTCAAAGCTGTCATTCATTGACCAAGAAATAGCAGTTCCTGAACCATGGCTTATATTTTAGATTTGATGCAATACCTCCAACTGCCATCCAGAGAAGGGAGAACGATTGTTAAAGAAACAAAGAATGTTGAGGGGAGTCAGCCAAGAAATTGAAGAGGTGACAAAATTACGAAGAAAGAAACAAGATGATGAACCCCTCAGCAAAGAGGACACTCTTGAGAGGAAAAGTTCCTAAATCTCTGTTCACTAAGAGATAAGAAGGTGCTGGGGAAAGTACCTTTGGCATGTTGAAAGATGTCCATTGGTGGGGGGACAGTGGACATACCACCAAATGCTACTCAGCTCTAGAATGTTCTGTGCAATCATCAGGCCCACTTGTATAAATGATAGACTATAAAGATGTTTCACATGCTCCTTTACCTGGTGCATTTTTTATTAACTGAACTGTATTGCTGTTTCAGTCTGCTGTAAGCAACCCTGAGCATTTTGAACAAGACAGGGTAGAGAAAAGGCTAATTTACTTTGAACCAGGGAAATCTCTCATCTGATCCTCAACTCAGCCACGAATACACAGGTCTTTGAGCCTCAGCTCCAAAACCTAGTCCATCTAAAGTAGGCAGATAATACTTATTGTATCAAGTGGAACTGGAGCCAAACAAGCCATGATGCACAAAAGCCACAATTAGTATTTCCTGAGGCTGTGGGGTTGTTTTTTTTTAATGATGGCTGAGGAGGTTTGGGGACAAGTGATACAATTTGGAACACAAACAGAGCACTAGAGAAGGTTCAGAAAATCAGACTTTCAAGGCTGCCATTTATCCAGCAGAGACAATTTGACAGGTTTCATACACATACTTTTAAGTTTCTCCCTGCAGGGCAAACAAGAATGGTGGGTGAGGAAATGTTAACTGGGTAAGCAGTGTGAGAGAGTGTTCTTTTATTTACTCCTAGGAGTTATACCTCACCCTTGGAAATTACTCGCAAGGCAGCTTGCAAAGATAACAGAAAAAACTGTAAAACCTAGAGCAAACAAAGAATGTAACCATCAGTAATAAGAATTCCCATTTAAAACACCCAGTAAAAATTGAGATGTCTTGACAATACGTGAGAGATGCCAGGCAAGCCATATCAAGAAAAAGTACTTAATTATCAAGGCATCACCTTGTGATGATACAAGGCACCCAATGACGGGTTTCCAACACTAAATACAGTGAACAGATAGGTTCACACAGACCTTGGTGCTTAAACTGTGCTGCCCCACCAGACCAGGATCAAACCTTCTGTGACTGCAGCTTGTTTGATTAAGAATTGTTTTATTAAGAACTTATTTCCCATGTTATGGGATAACATATGTGAAACGCGTGGAGGACTTACAAAAAAATGCATCTCACCTGTCTGGACATCTCCCTTAATCCCAGAGAAGCACTAGAAGCATCCAAGCTTATGCACAAACAGTTTTTAGTTAGGCAAAAACACCCTGTTCTTTGAAATGCAAACACAGAACTAGGAAGCATCAATTCCAATAGGATTTGCCTCTAAATCAGCGAAGTTGGTATTACAGCTCCAACCCAAAGTGGTCAAAAGCCTTTCTGCTTACCTTGCAATATACGCTTCAGTTTAACACAGTCTACACTGATGTACTGTAAGAGTTCAATGTCATGAACATCGGCATTGTCTTCAGAACACACCGTCAATTCTTGCAATCTGGAAAAATAAATACCCATCTCAAAATGGACATTAAAGTTCACACCCACAATGTAGCGTTAAATCACTACAAAATGATGATTTCATAAATATAAAAACATTCAGTCCAGTACTTTAAGATTTGTCTGTCAAAACTGAACAGTCAACACAAACATACTGGCTAACTACTGAACTGAAAACATCATTTGACACCATAGTTCTTTATGATTTCCATCCATCCCACCCCAAGTCCCTACATCCAAGACCAGAAAACAGGAAGCCTAAATGCCACAGAGAACTGAGTTTAGATACTTTATTATTTTATTTTCTTCCTCATGTTTCTAAAAAACATTTTAGAATGTTTCCTATTCTGTTGCAGCTAACTGCCATCAACCAAATGAAGACGAAAAGCTCACATCTTCCAAGGCCAGCTGCCAAAAGTAGCCCCTTGGAACTGAGTTTTATCATAAAGTATCCATAGCTCCATGGCCATTCCACCTTTATTCCCAGAACTTTCTACCTACTGCCTAAACATTTAAAGCTGCTCCTCCTTTCTGTATTCATCTTCTATCACGCAGAGGTTGTTGTGGCAGAAACCTCAGCTTAGAGAACAGCTTAATCCTAAACTGTTGAAACCAAAGAAATAATAAGAAACTTTTATTTTTAAGGAATACAGCTGAAATATATAAATTCTCTGAGATGTCAGATCTGTCAATGGTGAGACACAGCTTAATTACATCCAGTTTGGATTTCCGTGATGCAGGATATGTGGGGCTGCCTTTGAAGACTGTTCAGCAACTTCAGTTGGTTCAAAGAGAACTGAAGACAGATTGTTAACTAAGGCTGGCTACAGGAAGCACCCAGCTCCCTCACTGCAACAGCTCTACTGGCTGATGCTCCACTTCCAGGCACAACTCAGAGTGCTGGTTATGCTCTGTAAAACCCTGTATAGCTCAGGACTGAGTTATTTTAAGAACCATATTCTCCCATATGAAGGTTTTTAGATCTTTTAGAGAGTCCATTCTTGGTGGCTGCTCCAAGGCACTGGAGGTCACCCAGCAAGTTTCCACAGCCAAGTAAAGATTCAAACTTAGGTCTCCAAAGTCATAGTTTGGGTTCATGCACACACTTGCTGCCATTTCCCTTCCGTCAGGGATGCATAGCTGAGGGGTGCAGGTGCTGAAACTGCTCCCTTGCTGAAACTGCTCTCTCAGCATCCACACCCGTCTACTGCTGTGATTCTGTTGCTATTGCTGCCATTGGTCTCCAGCATCAGCGTTTCGTAGAGCACCCCCTGCCGTGATGACTCCATAGACCCCCAGGAGTTTCCAGACCCCAGATTAAAAATCACTGCTCTAAGGTTTTTCATTTATTCATATCTCAACTTTCCTTACAAGAAGCTCAGGGTTCTTACGAATATTAGCCTGCATTCAGAAATGACCCAACAACCTCCAAACAGAAGAAGTAACACAGAAGGTAAGAGAAACTTGGCCGCTCCGAAAAAGAGGAAAAAAACGTTTAGGGCATTTTATTACCTTTCACTCAGTTAACCCCAAGATGATTTCCACTACTGCACTCTGAACCAATATTTACCTCATGATTTAGGCTGACCAGGGCCAAGAGGATTTAACTAACCTGGGAGGAGAATCTCACCTGGTGGAGATACGGCTGAAGACTGCATTGAAGTTGTTGCAGCTGAGAGAAAAGAGAACCCCAGAGGCAGAATTGCGAAGCTCTGCAGCATGTTGATTCCCTTCGCGGTACGTATGGATAAAATGACAGATCTCCGGCAGCAACTGTTTGACCAGCATTGTCTCATCAAGCCTCATGGTGTCTTTTGGTTGCTAAAAGAAAGCAATTTATTATGTGATTACCTTGAAGAATTAATATGTGACAAGAAGTCTCATAGTTATGTGTTCCCTCATGTAAATAAACCTGTTGGCAGAAAGGAGATATTCAAATATTTTAGACCTCAACTCCCTTTATCTCTGATCATTACCATGCCAGCAGAGGCTGACGGGAAATGACGTCCCAACCTGCTAGAGATCTACCTTGTGCCACTCCTCACATCTGCCTCTCTACATTCACAAGTTATGAAGCATTTCTCATAAACAAAGGCCATGTGTTTGAACTATTCAGCAACATGCAGCCAGCCTGTGGAAAGGTACTGGGTATCAGCAAGCCATATCCGTCACAGTGACATGCAGGAGCTGTTTACACCAGCCCTTCAGAAACCATGGGAAGAAGGATACAGGTTGCTTTTATCATCTCGTTGTGCAGCATTCCTTTGTAAGAGCAACTTGATATCCCTCTACCTTCGCTATGCAAACAGTATCTGAAAGATCACCATCCTTCTCATGAGTCTGCCCATGCCTCTAGAAAAGGGTGGAAAATTTCCATGTCATAGTCCAAAGCAGTGATGTATTTAAATCTTTTACTCCAAGTCTAAGGTAAAGTCTCAAGTCTCTATCGTCAAGTCTGAAGTCCTTGAAGATACTTTCAAGTCAAGTCTCAAGTGTGGGAGCCAACTTTATACCGACCAAAATGCCTGAATTATTGCATAGAGTGAAATCAATTCAGTTTTAACAATTTAAGCAGAGTCGGCTCTCCACATTTGCAATTTTGCCATCTGGAGCTTCAGGAGCGGCAAATAGGATCCTTCTTACTGCTCATTACTGAAGGGAAGGATCTTTGCTCCGCAAGCCCATTGCCCAACACATTTTCTGTTCCCCTCTGAGGGATGCACCTTGCACTCTGGGGGAGAGAGCCTTGTCTTTTGCTCTTAGGAAACATTTTAGAAGACTCCTCCGATATGCAGCAGGGACAGGTTGCTGAGTAGACCTCAACCCTGTCTCAAGCCTATTGCCTAACCTGTTTGCATTTTCTGACAGAATCTGCTCACCAGCTGGCCCCACTCACTGCTGTAATGGAGACTACCATGGGAAGCTCTGACCAAACAGAGGGTCTTCCTATGCAACACTCAACAGAGACCTCACTCCACGTGCCAGAGAATCGGTGGTTGGAAAAGAAGGAAGGGGCTGTTTCAGTGATAGCCCCATAACTGCAGAAAACCCTTCCTGAGGGTACTCAGCTGCTGCCTTGTCTGTTTGATTCAGATACCAAACAAAAAAACTCTTTTTTTGCACCCAGATTTTTTAAACACTGCTCCTTTTAATGAAATCTTAATGTCATAAATTCTCCTTGTATTTAAACCATTTTACTCTGACTTTATTTCTGCCTGTCTAATTTGTGCTGCAGCTTTATTTTTGCTTTGGAAATTCTGGTTTAAGAGCAAGCAAACTTTTTATTAAATATAATTAAACCTCCTTTGTACAAATAGAGTGGCTGCACAGTCCAACTGGCAGAGCCCAGCATCATATGGACTAGGATGGGATCCTACTGCCCAGTTGTTACAGGGAAGGATAACAGACTGATGGTGTTGTGACTATCTTTACAGATTGTCTATAAGTATGTTTATACAGGTGTCAAATGTCAAATCATGAACTATTCCGTCTGCAGCAGCTTGGAAAGCAATCTTTCAAAACCAGTACAGCGAATTACAAGCAGCTTATAGATGATCTCATTACACTAAGCTTAGAATTGTGTTAAAGAAACCCTCAGGAATAAACACAGACTCTTATGTTTCACCAAAGTTCAGGTTTTGGCTCTGCAGCCATACAGCTTCACAGAAGGATCTGAACCACTAACCACATTCCCAAGATAATAAAAAGGAGGAGGAAAAGCAGACAGACTCCAAGATGAGAGTTGAGTGGAAATAAGAACTTTTTTTTTCTTGGAAACCTCAGGACTGCATTCCCACTGGAAGTTTAGACAAAGCTAACTAACATAAACTAGGAAGCACCTGCAGAAATCATCCTTAACAGAAGAAAAAGCTTCATTATCTTTGCATAGAACTGTAGCAAATTGGAAAAAACCCACAAAGTCAGAGGAAATCCCCAATTGACTTAAGAAATTAAGACTTTTCCCTTCAAATGTTAGCTGTAAATCTTACAACTTTTACTCCAGCATTGGTCTGAGCTGCAAGCAAAGGAAACAAATAATTTCTTTTTCTTCTTCTTGTTGATGTACAAGCCTGTCTCAAATTCCCAGGCACATCAATTTATGCTATATTATTTGGATGGGGTACAAAGCAAAATCTGCAAGTTTGCTTTCCAGGTGTAACATGAGTTTCTTTTCCTGAATTACAGACTTTCTTTTTTAAAAAAAGCCACAGGAAATAATCATAAAGAAGTTATATTGATTCTATTGAGGAGGTAAAAGACATTAGGAATCAACTTTAGAAGACAGGTTTCCAAAACACAAATGGTTTGCCTCACAATCCTGAGAAATGTTCTGGGACCACTTTCTGATAGCTTCTGGGGACTCTTATTTGTGGCAAACCAACTACGTCAAAGGATCAGCCACCAATTTGCAAAGTCGGTCCTGGTGTCCTAATAGCCATTTCTCAGCCACAGCATGGAAGTGTCTTCACATTTTTGTTATCACCATCATAGAACACTTTTAGTGCTGTCACTTCCACACCACAAAAATAATCATCACAGTCAAGAAACAGGTTGTCCACGCACAATTCACCAAGTCCCTGATCCACCTAGGTACTCACTCCAGCAAGACATTTTTCCAGTGTGTCCAAAATGATCAGCTGAGAGAGATACAAGTTCTTTTCAGCAGCTTCTCCAAATATCCTCTAGAAGGCACAAAAAAAAAAATCTTATTTCAGAAAACAGACTTCCTGCCCATCAACCAACACAGTGATATGTTTAGTTTGTGAACCAGACAAGAAACAAGATAACAGTTAACGTTTTAGATTCTTAAAGCAAAATGGCTAACTTCTAGTTTCTCAGAAACATCTGCAAAATTTTGATCCTTACAACCCTTTGGTCTTCAATAAAACAATGTTTACAGAAGGTCCAGAAAACAGAGATGAGTTTGAACGGCACTTTGTGTTTAGGATCCTATGTCTTCAACATGACTCTTGGATCCTGCTTCCTTTACAGCTGCTGCAATCTCCTAGCCAGTCCCAATCTAATTTTCTGCCAATATATTCTATGGTAGAAGAACACTACATAAACCTTACAGCATAAAAACAATATTTCTAACACATTACTTTAGGGCAGAAAACAGATTTTGGGTGCCAAAAATCAATCAGGCCCATAATATTTAAGCAAGAGACAAAAATGGATGAACTGTCCATTCCCTAGCATGAACTGATGGACCAGGGAGCGCATATAACATTCCCTCAGGAACCTCCCATTTACATTTGAAAAAGAAATTCCCAATCCTCAGGGCTGGAGAAAGACTTATGGAGAGAAAGAGCAACTGAATGGCAAAGAAGTGTCTTCTCCTAAGAGGACCCTGTCTAACCTAATGATAGATCTAACGAACTCCCACTGGATTTAGGATCAAGCATAAGAAATGCCAGAGATCCTGTTACTCTGTGGGCACTATGCTCACTTCTGTTCTCCAGAGCCTTTAGCACTCACAGTCTTTTGCTTGCCCCTTCATAGAGACAAAAGCAAACAACGTCATTTTGGCTAGTCACACACAACACCAGATACATACCTAATTTGACCCTGTCTTAAGAGAGCTCATTATGACAAACTAAGGGGGAAAGGCACTTTTAAAAGGCAGCATTACATAAGAAACAAACACATCAATGTATCCACTGAGCTCAACAGAGCTGCTGACATCCAGCCATTCACTGGAAGCTGGAGAAGCTAACGTATTTTAACCTCTATAGTCTTAGAAGTTCCTTCACCAATCCCACATCCAAATAAGAGAAGATGACTTACCATATTGTTAACATTTTTTAAGATATTGGTGAGGCCGCTGATGACCAAGGAAAACTTGTACTTCGAAATGTTGATAAGACATTCCTTGTTATGTTCCGTGCTGACTTTGGTGTGAGTATTCTGTTGGCTGGCTTTGATTGGAAGCTACAACAAAAATGAAGATTGATAAGCACTCTCTTGAAGGAAAGTGAGTGCTACAGTCTGTTGAACTGAAACTTTTTTAACTTTGCCAAATTTTCATACAACCCTCGGCAAGTTAATAATTTTCAACACAACTTATTGCTCCACCAGTTTTATTTTAGCAGTATAACATTAAAAGCCAGCATGCTGTTGTAGTGGTTTGAATGCTGCACTACAACTTCAGGAGGCCAGGATTTGAATTTCCCACTCAGTATGGAAACCCAATGACCATGACCAAGCCACTCTCTCTTAGTCCCAGACCAAACTCCTATGAACAAATCTTGCCAAGAAAAGCCTGTGATAGGGTCATCTTAGGGTTGCTATTAGTGCTAAACAACTTGAAGACACACAACAACCACATTAAGTGTATGCAACCAGGTTACAAGTACTAATATAAAAACAATCTTTCAGTAAAACTTTGAATTTGTTCGAAAATAATCTTTAAGCCACATTAACCACACAATCTACACAATATACCTACAATAAAGTAAATCCTGCCAAGTTAATAGAATTTATTTCTTTGTTGCTGTGTGCCTTCAAGTCATTTCCAATTTCTGTCAGAAGCTATCACAGGGTTTTATTGGCCTTGGATTTCCTTTGAGGCTAAGAGTGTGACTTGCTCAAGATTACCCAGTGGGTTTTCTGTGCCCAAGCAGAATTGGACTCTGTCTGCAGGGTTGTAGTCCAAAGCTCAAACCACTACACATCATTCTGGCTCTCAACACTGAGGCTATCTGATGACTTTCTTATTCTGATGCTACAATCCACAAGCACATACATCCAACCACTGTCGCGGTTGAAGAATTTGCTCAGAAATAGCACAGGGAGCCACTTTATAATTTGAGGCCTTCTCTCTCGCTGGCAGGTTTGCTTTGTTCATAATAAAAACTTGCAACATCAACTATCACGGACACACTCGAGAAGCATTTTTGGAGCAGTTAAAACGGTACTTCACAAGCATTTCTAAAATGAGCAGGGGGTTTTGACACACATAGGACGAAACAAGCAATATTACTGGAATGCGGCGGAAGTGAGATCCGTGTTTCAGAATCTCAGTTGTATCTACTGTACAGGACAACCTCATTTTACTTTAAAAAATGCCTGTGTGCAGCAGTGCACACATTTGATTTAGAGAAACCCAACCCAAGTACAGAGCCCAAACCTATTAAAAATGAATAGGATTTAAAACAAAAACAAAAAAGGAGAAATGCTTCCTGCTTGCTGACACCACATAAATTATGAAGTGCAGGACTCTGATTACTAATCATTATTTGAAAACACCAGGCTAGGCAGGGTACGGTAGAGAAAACATCCCTTTCTCTACAGACTTCCCAACTTACACAGCTGTTGGAGAAATGGCCACAGAAAGAAAGAAATTGAAGCATCAGTAAGATTCAGCAGCAATATCATGGGTTTTTTTTTTTTAAAGAGACAAACCTCTGGCCTCTGCATAAGAAGAGCCTGGGGCATCAAATTCAGTGAATATATACTCTGAATCCTTTTGCTTTCAACAGGGGCCACCCAAAAAGCCCTCAAACTAAGGTAAGCAAACAACCCACCCTGTACTTTCTTTGGTCTGATCCCTATACACCAGTGGTTCTCAACCTGTGGGTCCCCAGATGTTTTTGGACTTCAGCTCCCAGAAGCCCTGAGCATTGACCATAGTGGCTGGGGCTTCTGGGAGCTGAAGTCCACAAACATCTGGGGACCCACAGGTTGAGAACCACTGCTATACACCGTTTTGATAAAATGTTGCTCATGCACCTCCTTGACAAACCGAGTCTTTTCGGAGCAAAGAATCCACATTTTCTTTGCGCTCATTTTTCTGTGCCTACAAGGTAGTAACTGACCCTGCAGTTTTAGGTAAGGGGGATGTCAATCTTTGTTTGCTTTCAGATATGGCCAGAGTAGGTAGAAAAGATGTAAGCCAAAGAGGTATTCTTGACTCCTCTGCAGGTGGACAGATAATTTACAGCTATATTGGTTTAAAGCAGAATGTTGCAAAACAGTGGATTTGACTTAATGACTAACACTCTCAATATGTGCTGAATTCCAGTTCTTATCAACCTAGAGGTGTGAAGGCCTAGAAAAAAAACACAGAAAAATTCAGGGGAAAAAAACATTTTTTCCCTCCCCCCTCCAAGTCTTTTTTGTTTTTTTCCAAAAAAATTGGAAAAACTGAAAAAAAGAAGAAAACCGATTATGGAATGTTTTATTTTAGCATGATGAGACTGAAACTGATACTGAAAACTATAGCTCAGAAAATGAGTCTGATTAAATTTCATGCCTATTCATTGAATCTTAGTCCTTCCCTCCTCCCTTCCACACACTCCCCTCCTCCATTCTTTTTATGGGAATGGGTGCTTTATGTCTATTTGATACTGTGAAGAGGAAATATAAATAATATTCTTTGTTACTAATGTTGATGGTTTCTCCTGGAGGTTTTTTTAGAATTTTTTTTTTTTTGCCTGCTCCACATAAACAAGCAAAACCAAAGAGGTTCCATAAAGTCCAGGAGATTGTTTCTCCATTTGTTACAAATTTTTTTAAAAAAGTAAATTCTATTTGTATTAATTGTTTGAATACACTGTATTTTTAATATACCAATGGTGATAATTTTGTTTTAACTCTTTTTGCTCAAAATCTACGTTCAGAAAATTCCACTGATTCTGGAGAAATACAGAATGCCAGTGAGAGCTGCTATTCCTTACCCAACAATCTATTGTTTAAAATCGTCTTCTGTAACTTCTGTAACCACGAACAGAACTAGAAGCATAAATCCAAGAACTAGAAGCATAAATCCAAGAAAAGGAGAAGCACTATGCTTTACAGCTGCCCAGTCAAAATAATCACTGACAGATTCCAGTGAAATGAAGGAGATCTACTAGCATCTTAAAGGCTTACAAATTCAATGAACTGATTCTAACAAACTAAAGGCAAGCATGAAGAAAACCAGACAGAGGAAGCCTCAGGCTCATATCCATCCTCGAGCCATCAATGCAGCCACAAGGAGTTGAGAAGCTTTCAGGAGCCAGATGTTATCAGATGTGTTTAATTGCTGATGCTACATTCAAAGATTAATCTAATGATTTCTTATACTGGGCACAAATGACCAGAAAAGTAATTCAGAAAGGAAAGTAACAGGGGAAAAAATGAAGAAAAGCAACAACAGAAGTTGAAATTCATGTTGGAAGCTCTCAACAGCAACCCGGATAAGACTTGAAATGACTCCACGATTCCAAGACAGCAATCCTGCTCAATGAACACTAGACACTTTGTTTCGGGGACATCCACAAATTCTTCAAAAGGTCACAGACCAATCATTTCCCTTATGCGTCATGTACCAGTCAGTCAGTTGCAAGCAACTCAAGAGTGGAACAAAATCTTGCTGAAAAATCCAGTTTGAGGAAGTTTTACTTTTGATCCAAACAACATATAAATGGCACATCTGCAAGCCAGATATACAAAAAGTGCATACTTGACATGAAATATGGGCTGTTAAATGGGGAAAAATGATTTTCCTCTAGTTTTTTTAATTAAACCCATGAATATAGATTACTTCCATTGTCAAGATCTCTTACCACAAGCAATAGTAATCTTCATAGCATATCCCAGGAGTTTCAGCTACACTCTCAGTGGAGATCTTTGCTGATATTCAAATTCCATAGCTGTTACTGTCCAACAAAGATCTCAGTATTTACATGAGACTAAAGGAATTATCTGGACTTGTAGGCTTCCATCAGTCAACTGAGCCAACTGTCTACAGGCTTTCCTCACTTATCTGACACATTAGGAACCGGAATACTGTCAGAAAACAGAATTGGTTGAAAAGTGGAACCCATGTACTGTACTATAAGGAGCATGAAGGACCTGTGTAGTCTTACTTAGGACTGACCCCCCCACACACACACACTGCTTGCAAAGTCTCTCAACAGGCTTGGTGGCTCCCCCCCCCCCTCAGTTCGCTCCCCCCAGCTCACTTTGCAAGTAGCATACACGCGCAAGCGGTTTTATTTTTTTCCTGGGAAAAAAAATTTTTCTGATTTTTTTTCTTCTTTTTCCCTTTTTCCTATAAAGATTAAATTAATAAAGATTATTTAAAAAAAAGAGTGAGTCATCAGGTAATGGGGCATCAAAAGGCAGGGGCTTCCTTAAAGACCAATTGCCCTAGAAGCCTAAATATCAGTTCTAGCAGCCATCACACTATTTCATTAACCAACAAGCACACCAGCCTAGAAACCATCTAGCGCAGTGTTCCACAGCCAGCACAAGTATCCAGCACCAATCCAGGAACCACCACTTTGAGCAGCCATTCGTCTAGTGGTGACTTAACAGTAAATTTGCAAACTGACCAGCTGAAACACCACTTCCCAAATCCCCAGGTCTGGATGAACATCTGAAGTAACTTTGCAGAGGGTCAGACTACTTGTCCATTTAGCCAAAAACTATCTAGAATCTTTCTGGCAGCAGCTTTCTAAGATCTTCCACACAGAGAGCTCTTTCCCAGCTCTGCTCTCTGAAATCCTTAGGTTGAGGTGCCACACAGAGAACCTGTGGCCCTTCTTATAAAACTTGAAAGAACTTGGAACTTTTTGCAAGCAAACAACACAACTTGCATGTTAATCAACTGCATTAACACAAATATCTGAGCCAAAATCTTACAGATCGCTCTCTCTCAAGCCAGTGTACTAGTGTCTGCTGCCCAGTTACTCTCACTTGGATCCTCCTGTTGAGAGGAAGCAGTTTCAGTAACAAGGAACTCACCAAGAGGAAAACACCGATCACTGCATCTCACCCAAGACTCCCGGCTGACTGTTCCCCTAAGCAAGCCAAGATTGGAAACTGGCTTAGAATTCTTATCTTGTCTAAGAATTGCAAGCCAAGACTTGGCAACATGTTTTTTCCATGTAGAAAACTGTATCCTGTCTGCAGGCAAATCCATTTCGCCATCCTACAGGTAGGCACTACATTTGCTGTTAGAAAAAGTAATAAATTCCATCACAAAGGGAGTCCAGCCGCACATGGGAAGCAACACAAGGTGAATTGATCCGTCAGTTCAAGCTCAAATTTGAGGGATGGGGCACTTTTATAGGAGACATAAACCTGTTCTTGCTGGAAGCTTCTTTTACTAGAATTACTCATGTGTTAGTTTATATTTAAGAACATTTCATTTAAAATATAGAACATTTGTTTTTTTAAATTAAGATGTTTAGCCTTATGTACTCACTCAAAGGGCTAAGATGCTTCTCAAGGGGTTTGAGCTAGAAGAGTCGGTAACTGTATAGCCACAGATAGAAACTGCTAGCAAAATTTGCATACAAACAACTATACACCTTTCATTTAAAATGGAGGCAACGGGAGTGGCACAGCAGTGGTTCCAATACTTCTGGCAATTTAGGATGCATATATATCTAAGAAATGCCTTTTTTTTTTTTTAAGAAATGACTCTGAAATGAAGACAGTTCTATAGCAATTCCTGGGAAGGAACTATCACTAAACAGGCCACTTCCGCACTACACTGTTATAATGCTATTATTCCACATTCAATGTCTTGTGGAATCCTGGGGTTTGTAGTTTACTGAGGCCAAAGACGTCTCTGGCTGAGAATTCTAAATGCCCCTCTCTAAACTGCAAACTCCAGCATCCCACAGGAGGTTGAAAGTGGAATAGCAGCACTATAACAGTCTAGGGTGGAAATGGCCTTAAAATCACACCAGAAAAACTGAATTAGCATATATACAATCCACCACATTCTGCTACCTCAAAAGAATACTTTGGTAAATCTCTTCGTAAGGCAGAGCTACAAGTAATATATTATTTGTATCAGCAATGTAAAGTACTATTTGTGCTATTAGTGGTACTTTAATAATAAACTATTACTATCACTTGATTCAGTTCCAACTTATCATGATTCTAAGGCAAACCTATCACGGGGTTTTCTTGGCAAGATTTGCTCAGGAGGGGTTGCCTTTGCTTTCCTCTGAGGTTGAGAGAATGTCACTTGCCCAAGGTTACTTAGTGCGTTTCCATGGCCAAACAAGGATTTGAATCTTGTCGTAGTCCAGCGCTCAAACTATTTACCATGCTTTACTACTAATACTTATCTTCACTATCGAAGTATTAATAACTGCAATTTTGGAAAGCCTCTACCATCAACATGGTTAAGCTGAAAAGATGGAATCTGGTAAACACCTAAGCCCCAGTTCTCTCAATTACTAGACAACCCCAACTTTGTCATGACAGTACTACAAAACACATCACCCACCCATTTTCATCCTCAGTCAGCCTTCTCCCCTTGTCCATGGCTGGTTATCAAATAGTTAAATCCAAACAAACAACATACTAAGGCTGCTAGGCTTAGATCACACTGAATTCTCTTTCTATACTCATAATGATGGTCATTATTCCCATTTTTATAGATGGAGCACTAAGTCTGAAAAGGAAATGCCTTGCCAAAGAAGATCTAAGGCAGATGAGTTGTTTGAACTTGGTTTTACAGAACCACACGTCAAATCTCTATCCACTGAAACAGCAGATAGCTTGAAAACTAATCAGAAGAGGAAAGAAACTCATTTTCCACATTTTTGTCAATTTATCAAAACAAGATCATCTTTCTCAGTCAACGACAGTGGCTCAAAGACATTTCTGCAAAAC
The DNA here is from genome assembly GCA_948472985.1 of Iguana delicatissima. Classification (NCBI taxonomy): domain Eukaryota; kingdom Metazoa; phylum Chordata; class Lepidosauria; order Squamata; family Iguanidae; genus Iguana; species Iguana delicatissima. The sequence goes on from CAOKZL010000007.1 coordinate 1,295,437, forward strand.
TTCTATTAACAAAATCACTGGAATTTATCTCCAAGTAAACAAGGGGTCAAGCCAATTTGAACTCTTGATACTTTCAAAACAGTGATTTCCAACAGGCTGTGCAAAAAAAAGAACCACTAATAAATCCCTATATCCTGTAAATGTACATAATTCTGGATGAACAGCAGCTGAAAAATATTTTAGGAGGGAATTAGCTTCTCCTATCAGTAGCACATCATTAGAACGCTTCAGTCTTTAAAAGTGCTAAATAATTTATCAACTATCTCTTTTAAAATGGCATAATAACAGCTACGGAAAAAGGTGTAGCAGTTTAAGCATTACCGCTTAATTAGGGTGGCCAGAGGCAAAAGAGGGCAGGGAATCTGTACCTTCAGCAGCAGTGCAGAAAACAGAATTTTAGAAGATGAAATTGGCCATGCACCCTACACGTGCTGAAATTTTCTCTTTTACACAACTCTTGGAAAGTGCAGAAATCCCGTGTTTTCCATACCTAGATACCTAAATCTTAACAATTTAGCCAGCTGAACTTCACAACAGCAATGACAAATGCATACACTTACAGAAAAAGGAATGAGAATATCTAAGAGGCACTCCAACATAATTTACCAAGCTCAAAGCATTTTGGATGTATTTTCTGTATATTCTTGTTCTATACACAGAGAACTCAGTTACGGGAAGCACAGAAATACTGGGTTAGATCCTGCCTTAGTTGGGCTTAGAGGACATGTAATAAAATCAAGTTCGTCAATGACCAATTTTTCCCGCTGACTCCAATGGGGTTACTATAAACGTGACCAAGTCCAGAGCCAACCCACTGCAAATACACAAATTCGTCAAGAGCAATGGTAACGCAAAACAAAGCTTTTTCTTTCCTACATCACAGCAGCAACTGTAGTACTCTAGATGTTTTTATCCCACCACTCTTATCAACCATAACTGGCATGGCAAACTGAAAGCAATTATGGGACCCGGCATCGAAAAACACTTGAGGGACCAAAGCTGCCCCACCCCAACCTAAGAGCCTCAATCCAGTAATCCCTCCTCTCTCTCTCTCCCTCCCTCACACATACAATGATTACCATTTCATTTTACATTAACAAGACAAATACATGATTCAACTAATAAATAAAGCTTATTATACTCAATGATACTTAATGTCTTAGGAAAGCAGAGGGTAATATCTTAGGTTAGGCCAAGTTTTATTTAAAAAAAACTAGTCACAATTACTTAGAATAAATGTAAAACACGCTCTCTCAGTTTGTTATATATGCGCATGCTTCCCTTGCAGTTTCTGAACAATAATACTAAAACACAAACATACTTCTGTGGATAGCAGTGTCCTAATGTGTTGCAATGCCACATCTACGTAAGAGCGATGAACATACAGTCTATCTTTAATTTACTGGTTGAACTCTGGTTGATGTGGGGTAGTTTGGATTTCTGACTCTTAACTGTTTAACAATGGCAGCACCAACATGTTGCCCTAAATAATACTGTTGAAATTAAAGGTCGCAAGGAGACCAGGACTGGATTTTTGTGCAGAAGGACTGTAATCATTATACACTTCTGGAACTCAGAACAAATCCCTAGACTCAGAATTATTCAATTCTAAGTCAATGCTTTCTTCACAAGGCTTGAGTTGCTGTATCTTTGGGTTCTAGTAAAAAAAAAAAAAAAGGGTAGATTCTGAAGCTCTGAAACTTGGCCATCCAGAATATACACAGAATCACCCACCAGGCGAAAATTAAAAGATGCTAATGACTAATCTCAGCTATCAGAAGGCACCATGGAAAGTAGTAAGCTAGTTCGACAGTTGTGTGAGACACAAATGCCTATTTATGTATATAGCAGCTTCTAAACTTTCAGTGCCCCAGGCCCAGAAATGCTTCCTGCTTCTGTCCAGAAAGTCATAATCAAAGACCTCTTTCAATGGCTTCCTTTAAAACAGACACAAACAAAATGTTCTTGCAGACCACTCAGAAGGGACAGTTCTCTAGTTCCATCCGATCAACAGATCTATTTGTATTCTAGCTCTGAGTTCCAGTTCACAAGCAACATTTGTTCAAAGGCTTCCACTGACAATAAAAGATGAGGAGGAATGATCCTCACTCGCAGAAAAAACTCTCTATACTCATTCCACAAAAGTGAAGCTTCACAGAGGACCTTCCACAAGACCTTGCCACTGATCTGCGAAAATAACCACCTGTTGCTTCTAAACAATCCAAACAGTCCATTCTCCCCACTTTATCTTCAATTACAAGGATAGCAGATACCTTAAATTTAACCACAGATTTAATCTGTATTCCATAGACTCCCACATCCAACATTCCCCAAAAGAATCATTCAGTGGTAAACAATCTGCACTCTTTTATCAAATCACAAAGGCTCCAGATTTTGCCCACCTGAAATTCATATATTCTAAAATAAGGATTAAATACTTGTTTTTTATTCATTTCTTCCAGAAGGACCAATTTCTTAACACTCTCCACTAAAATTCTCCACCAAGAGGATTCTCCACTGACATCACGTAGTTCCCACACTTTTTTCCTACAGGAGAGATGAGCCACACTGCATCCAGATACTTCTCTCATGCTATGCAAAAAAGACCTGCCTCTAAATTCTCTCAATATTTAACTGCACAAACCACTCTCTGAATAAGATTCCAAATTGAGGAGACAAAGCATAATTGTACACTCAGGGAATTGCATAGTAGTAGTTATCCAATGCCACCTCGTTAGATGAATGTGCAACGAATGATGCACTTGCACGTACAATACGCAATGTGCATGAGCATCCATAAGCAATGCACAACCATGCACACCAGCATTGCATGTACAACTCCACTTCTGCTACCTTGAACTAAATACAATTGATTCACATCAGCCAAAAAATGTCCAACTACTTCTGTATATATGCACAGGACACCAACAAAATTCCAGCCTCTGAGTCCAGCTCCCACTGAGTGCCACCCAAGTGGTCCAGCCGTTAACATCCACACCATGTCATTTCAAAAGCAAAAACAAAAACTTGAGCACATCTTAGAAGTCTTGGTCAGCTCATGGCACAAGAAGTAGAAAATACTTTTAGAAATTCTGAATAATCTTATTCTGGTAGCAGCTTTTGTGAGATGGAGGCTGCTTTGTCAGATACATAATGTGTTCTCTGGTTGGTCTCCGAGGTGCTTCAAGCCTCTTTAGCACAATCAACTAACAAGACTTCTTCTGAAGACTTTTTCCCCCCCAAACAGATGAGCTGCAAAATTTCATCCAGCTGCTTTTCATGCTTTCCCCCACCCCCAAAATGCCCACATAGTCCATCCCAGCCATTTCCATGGAGGGAAACAAAGCTAGAGGATCTGGTTTCCTCTTCTCACACCCAAGTTGGTTGACACTGTTCAACCAAAGAACTCCAGTGCATCCCTGGCTGGGAGGAGGCAGAAAGAAAGTGGACTCAATCCACTAGAGATGAGCTTTAAAGCATTTGCCAGAAGTATTCCCTCTCCCACACACAAACATGTGACTCATAAAGTGTGGGGGGTCAGTCAAAGCAAAGTCTCATTTCTCTCCTCACACAAGGCCACAAGGAGTAATATCCACACACGATCCAGCCCAAAGGCTGACACCTCAGCCTTCATTCCACCACAGAGGAACTGCAAGACAGTCTCCACCTACTTCCCACAAACTCATCCATACTAAAATTACCATCATCATCATCATCGTCATCATCCCATCTCTGACCTACCCCCATAAGTTGAAACATAACTGGGTTAGGCAGTCCTCTTCTGTCCTGGGCTTAAAGTGAAAAACAGCAAGCACATGCAGCCCAGACTCTCCAAGGAGTGAGGATGTAAACGCATCAATTCCACAAGGACTTGTAATCAGCTGTTTTGCATCCTTCTATTTCAGAATACAAACCAATAGGGGGGAGCATCCCTAAGTGGTCCAAGTAGAGTTCCCCTAAGGCAAGGAGGCCACAAATAGTGAGAAACTCATGCAGCACACAACTGGCTTTCACAGGGCTTGTACCCCCTCCATCACCCCTTTCCAAGGTGCAGGGACCCATCAGCGAGAGAAAAATCCCGCTTAAAAAGGAGAAGAAGCCTCAGTGGATTCATCATTACCCCCACCATGCATCTAGTGAAACCATTTATTTCGACAGCTAAGCAGGGTTGGGCCTGGTTGGTACTTGGACAAGAGGCCCCTAAGGAACACCAAATATCTCCAGAGAGAACTAAGCAAGAATTCTATCTGAAATCCCAGACAGCTGTCACTTCCAGTCAAGAGTTCACAACCTGAAGATAGACAGGCCACCAAGGATCTGATTCAGGGCCTTTTTGCACTACACTGTTATAGTACTATTATTCCACTTTTAACATCCTATGGAATCCTGGGGTTTGCAGTTTAGTGAAGGGCAGTGAGAATTCTCAGCCAGAGAGTTCTTTGGCCTCAGAAAAGTACAAAACCTAGAAATCCACAGGATTTTGGAAGTGGAGTAATAGCGCTATAACAGCAAATGCCCTGAGTAACAATCAGAACTGTTAAGTGACCAGTTACATCAGTGTAGGGGGGTTATGGTGGTGGCAGCCCTCATCTCCTTCATAATTTCTTACCCCTATCTGGCTTCCAGCTTAGACAGATATCTAAACAACTGCCTCTCGAGTTGATTCTTTTCTTTGGCCTCAGTAAGCTACAAACCCCTAAATTCCATGGGATGTTGAAAGTGGAATAATAGCATCATAACAACGTAGTGTGGAAAGGCCCCCAGTGTAAGGCACCTTCCCATGCTTCTGTGCCTTCGCCCAGCTGCCCTGGGAGGCATCCTCCAAAACTGCTTGACATCCTTCCTATCCTCCCAGCCAAGAGGGAAGGCAAGAGTGAGGAGGCGAACCCATTCAAGCCTTGAAAAAGAGGGAAAGAGGAGAGACCATCCCCTTTAAAAAGGAAATTCACCCTGGAGAACTAGGATTCCCCTCCATCCTTTCTCCACAAAGCCCTTCCCAAGCCCCCCCACCATATGCAAAAGCTTCTTTTTCTTCTCAGCCAAGAAGCCACTACGACATCTAATATATAAAAGTTCATGAGTTTGCCCATGTCAGGCAGGTGAAAACCTCATATGATTGGCTGTGTTGGGTGGAGACCTCATAAGACTGGCTGTCTGTGAATATTCATGGAATCCTGAGGTTTGAGATTCAGGGAAAGGCCTTTAGAATTCTCAGCCAGAGAGCTCTTGGGCCTGGCTAGTTGCTATGGAGATGAGGCCCAGCAGCAAGGAGGAGGGTAGTGTATTTCCCTCAGAAACCCAACCTCTGTCTGTTAATAACTCTGAATAACAGATTGGATTGGGGAATATGGGGAAAAGTAACAAGTACTGGCCAAGACAGTTCGGCAAATTAGACACAGCATCTCAAATCAGTGTATTTCAACCGCATCTAAGGTAAGGTAATTCCTAAGGTACTTCTAACATGTATTACCTATGAGAAAATAAAACCTCTGGGCAATGTCAGGGCAAATATGCTAGTATCTAATATATAAAAGTCAAAGTTTGTCTGTGTCAGGCAAAGAGCTCATATGATCGCCTGTATCAGGCGAAGACCTCCTATGACTGGCTGCCTGAGAAGATTCTATGGAATCCTGAGATTTACAGTTCAGGGAGGGGCCTTTAGAATTCTCAGCCTGGAGAGCTCTTGGGCCTCAGGCTGGTTGCTATGGAGACGAGGTCCAGCAGTGAGGAGGAGGGCAGCATATTCCCCTCAGGAACCCAACCTCTGTCTGTTAACAACTCTGAATACACACTGGATTGGGGAATACGGGAGAAAGCTACAGGCACTGGACAAGGCAGTTCAGGCAATTAGAGACACAGGATCTCAAATCTTTCTAACAAGTATTACCTATGAGAAAATAAAATCCCGGGGAAATACGTTAGTGTGTGAGTGTGTGTGTGTATGTGTGTGTGTGTGTGTATATATATATATATATAAAATTGAAAGCTTCCCCCCTCCTCCCCCTCCTCCTCCCCCACCCCAGCCCAGAGGCTACCATGACATACACGAGTACAGACACCCCCTCCCAGCCCAAGTCCCCGGGGCCGCTACCTGCTCGTCGAAGCGGTTCACCACGGCCTGCACCCACTCCACCGGCTTGTGGGCCGCCATGTCCCCCGGCCGAGCCAGGCGCTGAGGGGAGGGGAAGTCGGGTCTCGACGCCCCCTTTCCCCCCGGCCGCCGCCGCGCTCTCTCAGCTTCTTCTTTTTCTTCTCCGGCTCCCCTCCTCCTCCTCAGCCATCACGGCCCACAGGCCACCATGACACCACACCGGAAGCGGGACCGCGAGTCCGCCCCCAACACCAGGCCGGCCCGCCGGGAGAAAAAGAGAGGCAAGTGGGATGCGGTGGGAGGAGAGACCAGGAGGGACACGGATGGCGCCTGCGCACTGGGCCCCGCGACCAAGAGGGGGAGCTGCGCATGTGCGCCGAGAAGCCGGAGGGCAACAGCGGGAGGAGGAGGAGTGCGCCGGAAGAGGGAGAAGGAGGGGGAGAGGGAGAGCTGCGCGTGCGTAGACGATAGCACGTCGAGACGCGGAAATGGTTGGGACGGGGAAGAAAGTGACGATGGGCACAGTTCTTAAGGGAGGGAACGCGCGAGGGAGTAGTGCGCATGCGTCTTCTCAGGGATGAAACGGGATAGTGGGAGCCTGGCGAGGCTAAGCCGCGCAAGGGGGAATCGATGAGCTCGGTCATCAGCTGTCGTGCCTGGCCCGCTCTGCTTAAGAATTGGATTTATTTTACTCCTGTTTGTAGGAAGATGTGCTTGTATTTAAGTCTTCAGGTCATTCACCTGTCGACTTAAACCCCCTCAATTTCATAGGCTTTTCTGAGGAAAGGAATTCTAAGAGCTGGTTTGCCAGGTCGTCTCTGGGGGTCTCCCATCCAACTACTGATCAGGGCTGACCCTGCTTAGCTTCCAAGATCAGATGGGCTCTGGTTCCTTAGGGCATTTAGGCCCTTTGCGGGGTAGATTGCCGCGAGGATTGCCCGGCCTCTAACAACTTCCTTCCTTTGTTATAAACTAGCTATTGAAATAAGAAACAATTCTACTTGAAATTACATTTGTAATTGTTCTTTACTTATAACACTTCCGTTGTTCATGATGTCTTTCTACTTGAAATTGTATTTGTAACTGTAACTTGAAATTGTATTTGTAACTCTTTTATTTGTAACTGTACTTACAACACTTCTGTTCTTTATGACGTCTATTGCATAGAGACTCTCTTGGTTTGGGAGACAGCATGTAAAAACCATGAATAAACCTTTAATATGTAAATGCTGTTGTTTATTTGGAGCTCCATGTGGCAACAATAGTGCATATGTGTTTTCCAAACTAAACTAAATTACTTTGTATGCCATTAGCAGAGCTGCTTGCTTCGTTTTTTGATAATTATTTTCTTGAAACTGCTGGCTTGCAAAGGAAAATGTTTAAGATTGCAGCGCCATCCTCGGTCCTAAGGAGACAGTGAAGTGGACTTTGAAGGAGGGTCAGTCTAGGTAGCCTTAAGACTCTATAAAAGTGTTAAAAGAAATCCTGCAAAAGTGTGTGGCAAGTCAGAGTGTTTTGCAATATGCTGCGCCAGCAAGGCTCAGCAGAGTTCCTGCCTCCAGTACAAGGTTAGGTCACAGTGTGCATCCTTGCCTGAGATGTTCTGTAAACCATTTTCTGAAATATAAACAATTTGAGAGATAAGGGGAAAGTGAAAGCTACAGCAAAACCTCTGCGAAGGAGGGGCAAGAGGAAATGTCTTTGTGTGTCAGAAATGCTATAAAATCACTTTGCAAACTGTACTCAGGGCTCTTGACACTTTCCAGTCAAGCAGCCCGGCCGTTTCTTTTAATAAACTCTTTTTCCTTACCTTCCAGGTCTCACTACCTCCATGTTCCCGCTACAACAGTCCTGGTTAATCTTCTGATGTATCACATTTTAAGCTGCTTGTAGAATGTCCAGGTTTCTTCCTTTGTCCTTTACTTACTTCAGTGACTGCAGACGTGAGTTCAGAATGCAAAAGTAGTTTGCACTCCTTCAATTCAGGAGGAGAGAAAAAGAGGGGATGGGATCTTGCCCTTCCCAGTTTGGTGGTGGTGATGCTATGCGCTTTCGAGTCATTTTTGACTTAACGGCAACCCTAAAGCAAACCTATCCCTGGGGGTTCTGGGGCTGAGAGTGTGTGACTCATCCGCCGAGTTTCCCTGGCCGAGTAGGGAATTGGTTACACATCCATAACCTTAATAGTGAGTCCTGGCCAATAATAACAATAATCATAACATTAATAACAACAGCACCCAGCCTGCTTTTTCACTATCATCCATTCAGACATAACTTGAAAGTGGTTTGTGCTTTTGGTTTTTTGCATTTGGTTTTAATGCAAGTTATGGTTCTTATGATCCTAATGCTTCTGGCTTTTTTCTAGCACCTTTTTGGAGTCAATTTGCCCACTACAGGGCCTCACTGGTGGTGAAATATTCTCATGCTGGAAATAATAGCGCAAGGAAAGAGAAATATGCTTCCATTTCTGTGATTCAACAGGATTGCTGTGTTCTCAAATTTATCCCCAGCCACTGATATTTTTAATGAGAGGTATTCTTGCTACTTCTGCCTAAATATCCCAAAAGGCACCAGGCTGTGTCTGATCTTGGAAGCTAAGCAGGATCAACCCTGGTAAGTACATAGATGAGGGAATTAATTTTTCATAGTTTTTTGCTTAAGCAAAAAAGATATATTCAGGGTATAAAGTTGACTAAGTAAGGTTTACTTAAGCAAAAAACATTCAGAGATGGTTTGCCAGTTCCTTCCTTTGAAATATAGCCTACAGCACCTGGTATTGGTGATCTCCCATCCAAATGCTAACCTGGGATGTCCCTGCTCAGGACCTTGTCCCTTTAGGGCATTTAGGCCCCTATGACTCAGCTGTGAAACATAAAAATAACAGCACAGAAGACAGCTCATGCTCTCTTTTTTTTTGACGTTTTTCTGTTCTAGGGGCAGCAGAATTGTAATTCCTGCACTGAAATGTTTCTAGGGGAAACAGCTACCCAAATACAATATAGAATTGAGATCTGAAGGATAACCTGAATGACCTGGAGAGGAGTCAAGACAAGTTTCTGAGATGCTTGTTGGTGGTACCTTCTGCAGGAACAGATAGGAGTGTGTCTGTATAAAAGGAGGTCTCGGACATATCGGAAGACTGCCTCCCTAAATTTTGTCTTCACGAGCAGTGGAAGAAAGATAGATGGTCTTACTTAATCTCAATTTATTAACCTCTAAAACCCTTTCGACAGACCTTTTTCTATTACACCTGGAGTTAAAAATAAGCCAAGGGATTTGACTTACAAGTTGGATCAGAATTGGGATTTAGGTTTAATTAAATATTCAAATCATGTAAGAACGCAGCACTTACAAACGCTTACCGTATCCCCTCTGAGAACTGCATTTACAAAACTACATCTCCCAATTATGGTCATTTCCACACTACATGGTTATAGTGTTATTATTCCACTTTCAACATCCTATGGAATCCTGGGACTTGCAGTTTAGTGAGGGCTCTTTAGAATTCTCCGCCAGGGATCTCTTTGGCCTCAGTGAACGACAAACCTCAGGTTTTCATAGGATGCTGAAAGTGGAATAATAGCACTATAACAGTGTAGTGTGGAAATGGCCTATGTCAACATCTATCTTGGATGGGAGATACAGAAACAGTCCAAGAAAATTAAGGCTCTTCGTCTATGATTTGGGAGAGATAGACGATCTTTCAGAGTATTTACTTTATTGGTGGTAATATCAAAATCTCAGGGAGAGATTCCTGGGACAGAGTTTATTTTTTTTGCAGGGTGAGAGCCATTCTGTGAACATATGCCGCTATTGTTAGATTGTGATCCATATGTCTCATATAAAACAGCTCTATTTCCTAAGGCTGCTAAAAGTATACCTGCTATCTCTCTGAAAGCTATTGCTGTAGAATGCAGAGGGACTTGTTAGTTTGACTTTTTCTATGTATGTACTTGTAGGTACGTGTGCTTTTATTAGAAGTGTGATGGCCTTTACTCAGATACAATAAATGACTGACTGACTACTGGTAGGATTTTGGAGTTGTGTGTAAGAGTGATCATATTACACCGATACTAAAATCACTCCACTGGCTGCCAGTTACTTTCCAGGTTGAGTGCAAAGTGTTGATTGTTACCTTTAAAACCCTACATGGTTTCGGTCCAGGTTATCAATGGGATTCCCTTCTCACATATAATACAGTGTGGTGGTCTGAACATTGGATAACAACCCTGGAGACCAAGGTTTGATTCTCTGTTCAGTCATGGAAACCCACTGGGCGACCAAAATGGTGAGGGGTCTGGAAGCCATGCCCTACGAAGAATGCCTTAGGGAGCTGGGTATGTTTAGTCTGCAGAAGAGAAGGTTAAGAGGGAACATGATGGCCATGTTTAAATATTTGAAGGGATGTCATATTGAGGAGGGAGAAGGCTTGTTCTCTATTGCTCCAGAGACCAGGACAAGGAGCAATAGATTCAAGCTGCAGGAAAGGGGATTCTACTTGAACCTCAGGAATAACTTCCTGATGGTCAGAGCTGTCCGGCAGTGGAAGACGCTGCCTCGGAGTGTGGTGGAGTCTCCTTCTTTGGAGGTTTTTAAGCAGAGGCTGGATGGCCATCTGTTGGGAATGCTTTGATGGGTGTTCCTGCATAGCAGGGGGTCGGACTCGATGGCCCCGGGGTCTCAACTCTATGATTCCATGATCTTGGGCATGTCACACACTCTCAGCCTCAGAAAACCTCATGAAAGGTTTGCCTTAGAGTCACCATAAGTCAGAAATGACCTTAAGGCACACCAAAACAATAGCAACACCGCTCAGGTTGTCCAGGGAGACATTTACTTCTGTCAGCCGAAACCAGGCTGACAACTGTTGCTCAGATGGTATTTTCTTTGCTACCTGCAGATTGTATAATGATAGACTCTTTGAGGTTAAACCAGTCTCTTCTGACAGGCCTGCCTAGATGATTTTTAGATTATGAGTTTTAAAGTATGGATTTATTGTTTTTAATATGCATGGGTTTTACATGCTCTTTGAACTTAAGTTATGTGTTTTTAATTGGTTTTTATGCATTCAACCTTTTGTGTTTTTAGTCCGTCTTTAATGTGTTGATTAATTTTGATAAATTTAAAGGGTTATGCATTTGTTCTTCTTCATTTTGATTCCAAGCCTGCAGTATGATGTTCAGCCACTGGGTGCCAGACTTCCCCAAGCAGTTGTTGTATCTGTTCAAGTCATTTCCAATTCCATTTAAAGCAGAGGCAAGAAACAAAGGCCATTTCTGCAGTAGACTGTTATAGCGTTATTATTCCACGCGCGACATCCTAAGGAATCCTGGGGTTTGCAGGATGTCGCACATGGAATGATAGTGCTATAACAGTCTACTGTGGAAATGGCCACAGTTATAAGGAACTCTCCCCTCCATGTGGGCATGGAGTGGGCAGAGCCCTTGGAAAGATGGGGTTGTAGGTTGCACCATGGCACTGGGCATCAATGGGCCTGCCTAGAGATCTCGGTATCTGGGGCTTCACTCATAGAATCACAGAGCTGGAACAGACCACCAGGGCCACTGGGTCCAACCCCATCCTGCCTTGCACGAAAACCACCAAAGCATTCCCAACAGGTGGCCATCCAACTTCTGCTTAAAAACCTCCAAAGAAGAAGACTCCAACACACTCCAAAGCAATGTATTCCACTATCAAAGTACTCTTACTGTCAGGAAGATCTTCCTAATGTTTAGGTAGAATTTCTTTTCCTGAAGTTTGAAGCCATTGCTCCATGTCCTGGTTTCCGGAGCAGCAGAAAACAGGTTTGCTCCATCCTCCATTCCTTCAGATACTTAAACATAGCTATTGTGTGGCCTCCTAAACCTCACTCACAATATATCCAATTAATGTGATAACAGGGTCTTGTCACAACATTTGGGAACTCTGGATGGCTTTGCCTCTCTATAACTTGATGGTGTTAGGATAATAACGTTGTGATGCTTGCTCTGTTGTATGATCTATAACCCATGACAAGAACAGACTAAGAGCTGTTAACCTGTGGAATGGCCTGCCTGGGGCCACAAACACACTCTATTAATGGTTCAATTCAGCTAACGAAGTAGGTGTGTTCCTGTGCTTTAATTCTTTAATAGAAAACTTGGTACCAGAGACAGATAGCATTTCTGTCCTACACCGTTATAGTGCTGTTATTCCACTTTCAACCTCCCATATGGAATCCTGGGGTTTGCAGTTTAGGGAGGGACATGTAGAATTCCCAGCCAGAGAGCTCTTTGGCCTCAGGAAACTACAAATCCCAGAATTCCACAGAATGTTGAAAGTGGAATAATAGCACTGTAACAGTGTAGGGTGGAAATGGCCAGAAATTACACCGAAAGAATAAGGCTAGGTTCCTACACTACACTGTCAGAGAGTTTGTTAACCGAGATATGTGTCTATTTGTCACCCTGATAGAAAAATGGGTTTGCTGACAGGAAGTCCCATTGAGAAGAATAAAAGAGAAGTGAGATTTTTGCTCAGGTTTTTCTCAGTATTCAAATGTCCCAAAATACTCTGGAGAACAATTTCTGCTGAGAAGGACATGGCATTTTTATACAAAAAAAAAACAAAAAAACACCCTCACATTTTCAATGCAGAAGTTGTCCTTTGTTTGCGGGAAACTGTCCTTTTGTGTAAGAAATGAGTGTTTTGTATTTGTTTTCCTTTTGCCTAAAATAAATCCACATGTTTTTCTGTGCAGAAAAATTATTCAGAACAATTTGGGACACTCAAATACAGGGCAAATATTGTGCAAAAATGTTCCTTTTTCTCCTAGATTGGGGAGCAAAATACGGTGATTATTCATCCTTTGTATGCGAAGAATCGAGGTAAAATAATTTAGGATTTATGTCCCTTGTGGACTCTCCTTTCTATGGAGTTTTTACACAGAGATTGGACGGGCATTGTTTGGAAGTGTGTAGCATGGCAAGGGGTTGTTTGGCTCCTATGTGAACAGGACACGGAACTGGAGGGCACTTTGATCTGATCCAGCATGGCTCTCTATGTCCTTAACCGAATGGATCACTTTCTTTGTTCCTAGACTAGAAGAAGGAAACGAAACAAGCCATAACAATGTCAAGAGCAGATCCAGGGCACTGGGCCAGAAGTCCTGTTTCTAAAGGCGCAAGACTCGCCCAGCAGCCAGGGACTGAAAAACTATCCAGATTTGAACTTGACTTTCCTCCGGTGTCTTACAGTTACTACACCCAGACGCACCCAAGGCACAACGCTGCTCAGTTCATTCACACCGAAGGCCCACGGACGCGCTTGCAGCGTTAAGACGATTTCTCACTCGCAACAAGCCCTTTTGCCTTTGCAGTCCCTATCAAAATGGTGACATTTGGGGAAGCTGGTATTCAGAATTCTCCGCCAGCCAAATTACAAAACTGCCATACCAGGCAGCCATGGCAGTTAAAGTAGAATCATAGTGTATAGTATAGTATGAAAAAAAACACCAGATCTTCTTCCTATCCTCTCTTTTAATTCTTTTTTTTTCAGTCCACCCTGGAGTCCAGACTGTTTCGCTTCCTGTCCAGATAGGCAGAAAGACATATACCACATTTCTAGTGTGGCAATTTCAGTTGTCTCTTAATGGTAGGAGCCCACGCTACTTTGAAAGCTGAATAGGAAATCAAGAGGAAATATCAGGTTTCGGCTGGACCATTTCTCTAGGGTAGGATTTCTAGCTCTCAGGGCCTAAACTCCTTTTTTCCAGTGCAGAGACAAGGAAGAGGAATTGGAGGGTGAAGGAAATGCCTTGAAAAGTGTGTGTGTGTAGGTGTTCTCCTCATTTTATATACAATGTCTTTGGAGATTCAAGGCGTTCTCTGCCTTTTTCTTGCTGGGGTAGGAAGCAAAAGCTGGACATGAACTCAGAGGACGAAAGAAGGCGGGAAGACCTCAGCATAGCAATCTACACACAGACCCAAAAAAGGTAGCAGGGAGAAACACCAGAAGATATTTACTATTACCTCCCTCAAACACTTACACTGATTCGTGCTAGTTGCTATTGAATTGAGACTTTAATTTCCAACAGTGTGCAAAGGGTGATTATGCCACATCTAGTTCTGCAGTTTGGTTATTATGAGTTGTCATGTATCTTCAAGCTGTTTCCAACTTACGGTGATACTGTCACAAGAGTTGCTGCAGCTGAGAGTGTGTGATACGCGCAAGGTCACCCAGTAGGTTTGCGTGGCCGAGTGGGGAACTGAAACCTGGTCTCCACGGTTGTGGTCCAAAGCTCAAACCACTATACCATGCTGGATCTATCATGAGTTTTCCACTATCCTTTTAAGACCTCTTTTGGCTCAATACCTTCGCCAAAACCAGGTACTCTCCAGATGTGTTGGATTACAACTCTCATCATCCTTGCTTTTTTTGCGTTGGAAAAGGCATGCCAAAAGGTCTTATATGCAACAAAAAAGTCTAACTGTGGCCATGAGGGGAACTTGGGCTTTCAAAGGCTGTGCCAGGAGAGCACAAATTCTGATGGAGTCTACCAGATTGTAGACCCTAAGGCCATTTCCGCACTAGACTGTTACAATGCTGTTATTCCACTTTCAACATCCTATGGAATCCTGGGGTTTGCAGTTTAGGGAGGGGCCCTTTGTGTCCACCATTTGAGGATCTGCCTAGCTATTGTAAGAACCGAGAGTTTCCCCCACCGGAAGGACAACCACCAGGAGACAGTGGCCACCGCAGCTATGAACACAATGACAAGGTCAAATTGTTGTGATCTGCACCAGTGGGAAAGCTACTCATTTGCACCCACTAAATCAAGATATTTAAGATAAATCAAGATATTCAAGGTAACCCAGAGTTAATATGTCCTGCCGAAGATATTCTTGGAATTGCAAGTAGGTCTCCTTGGACACAAATCTTTCTCTCTCTATTTCCAACCGCACCATTCTGTGGAGTTTGTTTGTCGTTCCAGGCCAGATCCCAAAGCGCATTCCATGCATTCTGGGGGAAGGTGTGGTTAGGAGTCTCAGCTCTGCCAACTTGCTGCAAAAAGCAGAGCGGCAAGGATGACAGCTATCATGGGATCTTCTTGCCATCAGCTGAAAACAGACAGCCTGCTTTTCCTGTGGCTCTCGAATCTAGCTGACTATATGATTGTTCCCTTTGGAAAGGGTGTACAAAGTTGACTCTACAATGTCACATGTTTTAAGAGTCCAAATTTACCAGCTGCTGAAGTGAGCAGGCTTCAGTTTCGATGCCTCTTCCCTGGATCTCCAGCAGAGAGGAAGAGAAAATGCAAGGATCTCTTTCATACTATATCAATGGTTCTCAAAAGTTTTGCCCCTGTCTGACCTGCAGCCATCCAACCTGACCGTGGGTGTTTACTCAGAAAAAAACAAATGAAACCAAGGCTCTTTCCACACCAGGTTATTAAAATGGTGCAGAGCGACCTCCGATGGAGGTCTTCTGCACCGTAGAGTGGACTGGGGCGGACTACTTTTTGCAGTTCCGCACCTCAGTCCACTCCGGAGTGGCCGGAACTGGTCACTCCAGTGCAGATTTGCAGGCGGGCACTAGTGCATGCCTGCAGATCTGCCGGGGGCGGGCTTTAGGCTGGCGAGCTGCCATTTTGGACGCCGGAGCAGTGCGGAGCAACAAGCTCGCACTGCTCCTCGTCCCGATGGACTCGGCTGGACGCTCAAGAAGTCCGGTGAGTCCCGTTTTTGCGCGGTTCCTTTCCCACATGCGGAAAGGACCCAACTTTAGTGGAAATCAGTTCAAGTAGATAGGTTGCAATAGCCACCAGACAGTATGATCTAAGGAACTTTTTACCTAAGGAGAAGGGTCGGCTTCTATTGCACATACCTTCTGGTTAATGGCACAGGCCAGAATGTATTTATTTTATTTAAACTACTGTATTTGAGTTTCCACCTCATAACCAAGGTACTCCAGGCAGCAAACTTCATCATGTCAGCCTGCACACTGTTAAAATATGCTAAAGCACAATCTTACCTGAGCATAACATGGACAAACATTTTATCCTTACTTCAGAATAGACCAATGCAGGGTTGTAAGGTAATACTGTATTCCTAAAACACTCAGAGGTAAGTCCCACGGACAAATATTTAGGGAGGAATAAATAAACAGAGTTCAGTGGAATTTTGTTATCATGTGTTCAAGTTGTTTCTAATGCAAACCCATCATAAGATTTTCTTGGCAGGATTTGTTAAGAAGCGGCCTTGCTTTCAGGATGAGAGAATTTGGCTTGCCCATGGTTATCTTGTGGATTCCATGGCCAAGCAGCGATTTGAACCTGGTGTCTCAAACTCATACTTCAGTGCTCAAACCACCACACAATGCTGGCTTTCTCACTGAACTTTCCTCCCTATCAAAAACATCTCTACACCAACACAATGTACTATTATAAATGCAATAATATTTCTTGTACAGCTGATTTAATTATGATACAGACCACATTTAGAGAGGCATCATGAATTAGTTGTTGGATTTTTTTTTCTGACTGATTATCTTAGGAGAGTCATATTTTTGTTGCACAAGTTTCATTTTAAAATAAAAAAAAATCAGAGTTGCTGGAAGAGAATACTGTGCCTCTCTGTCTAACAACTTTTACAGTGGAATAATCTTGTCGTGCAAAGATGGGAATCATGCAGCCCTCAAGATGTTACTGGACTGCAGCTCCCATGGTTCCTCTTAACTGATGGTGGCCATTTCCGCACTAAACTGTTACAGTGCTATTATTCTACTTTCAACATCCTATGGAATTGTGGGCTTTCCGGTTTAGGGAGAGGCCCTTCCCTAAACCGCAAACTCCAGGATTCCATAGGATGCTGAAAGTGAAAGAATAGCACTGTAACAGTCTGGTGCGGAAATGGCCTGTATTGGCTAGGACTGCTGGGAGTTTAAGTCCAATACAATCTGGAGAAAGAATGGTTCTAACCCCTCTCGAGTAAGTATACATAGCAGGGTAAAACACAGACAGATGAGCCTTGGCTGGAGGGCATGTTTAAACATTTATACCCCATTTTTCTGCTTCTCAAAGTAGCACACATGGATTTCTCAGTTGTGCACTTAGGAAATCTTAGGGCTCTTCCAGACTGGTGTAAAGACACGTGAGTTCTTACAATGTAGTTTCTTGGTTCGGTCGAGGTTTTGTCCGTTGTCGTGGCCCCCACTGCCCTCTTTTTTTGAGCTGTTTTTAACAGTTTCGTGGCTTTACACGAAGGCTGCTATTTCTACCAATGTTGCTGGGCAGACAACTTGTCCATCCTGCGTAGGATGGTAGCAGTTTTTTAGAGAGTCAGCCAGAGATGTGCCTTTTCCATGCTCTCCAGTTTTTTACCCTGTTACTCAGAATTCGGGGGAAAAAATACCTTTGGGGACTAGAGCTCCTCCGATTTCTCAGCCAGCATAGCCACTGGAGCACGAATGTGGGAAAGCAAGTTTTCCAAGTTATTCTTTTAACTGGAAATACCAGCATGGTGTAGTGGTTTGAGCATTGAACTACGACTCTGGAAACCGGCATTTGAACTGCTCCCCAGCCATGGAAGCCTACTGGGTGGCCTTCGGCAACTCACCCTGTCTCAGCTTCAGAGGAAGGCAATGGCAAACTCCCTCTGAACAAACCTTGCCAAGAAAACCCCATGATCGGTTCACCTTAGAGTCGCCGTAAGTCAGAAATGATTTACAACCACACAGCGACAACAACAATCAAGGGCCAAATCTCGGTTTGCTGAGCTGTAATAATCACTCGGTGTTCCTCAAACCAGGCTGGATAAATTATGCAGCAGAAAACTATACCACCTGGGAAAGGGTGTTGTCTTCTGTTCTGCAATAATTTATTAACAGCTTTATCTGTTTGGCTTTCTCGGAGCATAAGAGGCTACAATGCTACCTCTTTAGTGTTTTTTGAAGAAATAGCATCCCTTAGTCCGATCTTGGCCCTGCTCTGACAGTGATCAAGAGAAATAATAATGCCACTTTATTCTGCTCTGGTTGGACCTCACTTGGAATACTGTGTCCAGTTCTGGGCACGACAGTTCAAGAAGGATGTTGACTAGCTGGAGTATGTCCAGAGGAGGGCGACCAAAATGGTAAAGGTAAACCACGCCCTATGAGGAGCGGCTTGGGAAGCTAGGTATGTTTAGCCTGATGGAAAGAAGGTGAAGAGGTGATGTCATGGGCTTCCAGGACCTAGACTCAGAGTCTGAGGCAGCAGAACCTGCTCTGAGCCCTGGCACAGAGACTGCTGTAGCAGAACCTGCAGAGCAGACCACCACCCGCTCCAGGGACAGAAATGTCAGCCCCAGCAGGGAGCCCTGCTCATTCAGACACAGAGAATGATCTACCCATACCTACCTTCACCCAAAAGGGTCTCTTGCATTGCTCCCAACGAATTTATGCCAAGCACCAATTAATCAGGCACTAGCTACGCTGACCTTGGAACCTATAAGAACTGAACCTTTCCCCTCTAGCTTTTGTCAGCAATCAACTGACCATGTCTTTTTTGCATGCTCTTGTTTGCTTCCCTTGCCTGGTATTCTGCTGTTTTGACTGGTGTTTAGATTGCCTGCCATTGACTTATCAACATTGCTGGGATTGTTATTTGCTTCTCATTTGTAAGGTTGTTTTCTTCCTAAAGCAGTGGTTCTCAACCTGTGGGTCCCCAGAAGTTTGTGGACTTCAGCTCCCAGAAGCCCCAGCCATTATGATCAATGCTCAGGGCTTCTGAGAGCTGAAGTCCTAAAACATCTGGGGACCCACAGGTTGAGAACCACTATCCTAAAGTAAACTGATTAATTGCTTAACTACCTGTGGTTCTTGACCTGTACTATCAACCTCTCCTGGCTGCCAGCCCAGACCAGGCGGGGACAGGTGACATGACAGTCATCTTTAAATATTTGAAAGGATGTCATGTTAAAGAGGGAGCAAGCTTGTTTTCTGCTGCTCTGGAAACCAGGACACAGAGCAATGGATTCAAACTACAAGAAAAGAGATGTCACCTAAACATCAGAAAGAACTCCCTGACAGTCAGAGCCATTCGACAGTGGAATATGCTGCCCTGGAGTGTGGTGTGGAGTCACCTTCTTTGGAGGTTTTTAAGCAGAGGCTGGATGGCCATTTGCTGGGGTTGCTCTGAGTATTTGTTCCTGCATGGCAGGGGGTTGGACTTGATGGCCATTGTGGTCTCTTCCAATTCTATGTTTCTATGATTCTATGAGTGAAAAAGGCATCAATATGTAAATATCCAAGTGCTTTTCATAGGAAAAGCAAAGGAGAGCTCGTGATGAGTAGCAAATGACAGGAAGCATCCTAACAAACCAAGGACATAGGACGGGGCAGGGATTTGGGTTTGTCTCCCAACCGCAGTTGTGCTGACAGAAGGAAGCAGGCCAAGAGATGTCTTGGCAGCACATATCCTTTTGCAATGAAGGAGGAAGACCCTGGAGAAAGCAAGACGCCTCAAACAGATTGCCTCAAGTTAGCAAGAGTTTCTGATTCTTTTGGTTTTGATTGTACCTGCAGAGTTGCAGGTTTGCATTCCATCCTGAGGAATCCTGGGAGCTGCCGTTTAGGGGAGGCGCACTTAGCCTTCTCAGCCTGAGCACTCTGGTGGGGTCCAAAACTACAAATCACCATATTTCAAAGGATGGAACAATGGCAGTTAAAGTGGAATAAAAATGCTATAGCTGTGCAGTGTGAACAGGTCCTAGTTTTTTACGGGGAATCTAGTTAAAGAGGGTGTACAAAATGCTTTCCGTGGGTGGCATAAGTCCCATCTCTCTATCTTCAAATGATAAACCTGGTACATTTCTTTTCCAGCCAGGAATGGAAATCTGAAATCTGACAACAACAGCTGTTGCACCTTTTTAAAATGGATGAGGAACCCACTTGTAGATAGTTGTCATTTCCAGGAACTTACTCTTTTAGAAAGCAGCTTCCAAGGTTGTTTTGATGAGGTGCTTTAATAATTAACCATTTTAAAAGCTCCCTTTGCGGGTTCTTTCCTAGACAGAAGTGAAATGGGACTCCTGTATTAAAGGGCCAAAGAGTTAAGACAGCTCTTGTAACATTTCTTTGTAAGAGATTCTGCTTCATTCCACTTAGGAGCCCTTATGGGGGTCTTACCAATTTTAAGACCCTTCTTGAAAGTTGAAATAGTTAGGCTTTGGCCAAAGAAAAATGACTTGATTAACTGGAAGTGCTGCTGAAAGTTGTCATTAAGTGCATGGCCGTCTGTTTGTTGCTTTCATGCATTGCTTTTTCAGCTAAAAAAACCCAACACAACACTGAAAAAAACAACAAAGTTAACAACAGTCTTCAGAAAGACTGGTCACAGTAGGGATTCATTCTCAATTCCACAAAGCAATTGGCCTCAGTAAACTACAAACCCCAGAATTCCACAAGAGGCTGAAAGTGGAACAATAGCACTATAACAGTGTAGTGCGGAAACGGCCTAACTGAAGTGTACCTGTATGTATTACTGCTGAAATTTAAATTCTGGTGTTTCCGTTTTCAAAGCCTTGAAAACACCCCCCTTCTCTTCTGCATTGTGCGAAACTGCAAAAATACAACTCGGTATTCATTGGACGCCTCCCCAACCCCCCAAAAGGAGAGTTTCACAAGTTCTCACCATTCCTTCTGTTAATAAATGACTTGCAGAGATTACAGATTTTGGGACAAAGGTTATACAACACTTGAGATGAGATGGATTTGGTGACTTTCCATTCAGACCATAAAAGAGCTCAGCTGACACTGCAGGACAGGTTAGGATGATGATCAGCACGTGAGTCTCGTGGCTCTTTGTAAACTACTCGCTCAGATTCTAGTATCTGTTGCATTAGGTCCTGTCTCTTCAGGAATGCAGTAGATTTTTCAACCAATATTATTTAAAACCAAGCAACGTCCGGCTTCAAAGAAACACTCCATTGGGTTGATCCAGGATTGGGCTGGCCTCTGAAAAGGGGATGGAGAGCCAACACCCCTATTACTTGGGTTTTAATATATCACAGCAGATGGAGCGTTTAATGGAGGGCGTTGTGTTTTTATTTTCTTCTGTTTTAAAGGGTTTTTTTTTAATAGCTTCTAACTTGTATTTTTAACTTGTGTTTTTAAAAGAGAAACCTGGTTTAATTGTATTTCAATTTCTGTATTAATATTTTTAAAGTTGAGCTGAGTTTTTAAACGGCTGCAAGACACTTTGTGCCTTTCTGCCCTAAACTGTTACAGCGCTCTTATTCCACTTTCAACATCCGGTGGAATTCTGGGGTTTGTAGTTTACTGAGGCTAAAGAGCTCTCTGGATGAGAATTCTAAATGCTGCCCCGTAAACTGCAAATCCCCAGAACTCCATAGGATGTTGAAAGTGGAATAATAGCACTATAACAGTATAGTGCAGATAGGCCCCTGGAATCGTGTGCTGGGAGAAAGGGAGGATATAAAATGGATGGATGAATGAATGAGTGAATGAATGAATATTGGGGCAGGGATGGGTAGCTGTACCAGATCCAGTGGGCAATTTTCAAATTTTAAAACAGTGGTGAGCAGGCTGTAGCCCATTTAAAAGATTAATTAGTTCTTTTGGAGATTTCACTCTTTACAAATTTTGGCAAGAAAAATAGCAGTCTGGGCAACATGGAGGAGTTGAGGGTTGCAAGAACACCCTTTGGGGCTGCATCTCTCCTCAGAGTTGCATTATTAACATTTGTCGTATCTGGTTTTAGAGACATAGGCCAAGATCCAGTTGTGCATACTTAGGTGTTTTTCAACTGTTTTGGAAATGTCCCAGTTTCTTTCTCATCTCCTACTTGCCCGCTTTGTCCTCAGTTGCTGCAAAAGGAGCTTGTATTCAGTTAACTTAGCAGAGAGATCAGAAAGGTGGGAACATAATCTTCCCCTTCCCAGGAGGGTCAGAGAAAAGCAGACTCTCCTAGCTTATGTGTTCCCTTCCTCATTAATAATTTTGACCATCTTGGTGTTGTTTGGCCACATGTGCCCAATTTTCATCTGAAAAATGCTGTAAGATATGGGTAAAAAATGTTAGCAGAATGTAGACTTACTCCATCCCCTATCATCCCTCTTCTGTCTCCATGGCACACACACACACACACAAAATGTTCCAGATGGTTTTCCAGACTTTCACAGCAGATTTTTATGGCGATCTGGAGATCTAGGGGTGCTGATTCTAAGCAAGTACCCAGTCGGAGTAAATTATTGGGTCATGGCTATAGGTCACCCTACTTGGCTTCGGGCTATGTAGGAAACTATCTCCCTACAGCCTGTCCAGGCTCCAAGATTTTCATGGGAGATCTTCAGTCCCACCACCTTTGCAGGCATCTTTTGCAGGAATGAGAGAGAGGGACTTTTAAGTGGTTGCTCCCAATCTTTGGAACTCCCTTTCTAGGGAGACTAGGAAGGCTTTGCTGTCCTTTGCTGTCCTTCTGCCATCAAGTGCTTTGTTGATTTTGTTGATTTTATCTATGGTCTTTTAATGGTTTCGAAATTGTTATAACTCTTCATATTAATTGCACTATAAGAAATTACCTTTATATGTTTTTAATATAAAGGAAAAGGGATCAAGGAGTCTTGGTGGACCACAAGCTGAACATGAGTCAGCCGTGTGATGTGGCAGCCAAGAAAGCCAACGTGATTCTTGGTTGCATCAATAAGAGTATGGTGTCTAGATTGAGGGAGGTAATGGTACCCCTCTATTCTGCTCTGGTTAGACCTCATCTGGAATACTGTGTCCAGTTCTGGGCACCTCATTTCAAGAAGGATATCGAGAAGCTGGAACATGTTCAGAGGAGGGCGACCAAAATGGTGAAGGATCTGGAAGCCATGCCCTGTGAGGAGTGGCTTAGAGGGCTGGGTGTGTTTAGTCTGCAGAAGAGAAGGTTAAGAGGTGACATGATAGCCATGTTTAAATATTTGAAAGGATGTCATATCGAGGAGGGCACAGGTTTGTTTTCCACTGCTCCAGAGACTAGGACAAGGAGCAACAGATTCAAGCTGCAAGAAAGGAGATGCCACCTAATTCTTAGGAAGAACTTCCTGACGGTCAGAGCCATTCTGCAGTGGAATATGCTGCTGCCTCAATGGAGTGTGGTGGAGTCTCCTTCTTTGAGGGTTTTTAAGCAGAGGCTGGGTGGCCATCTGTTGGGCGTGCTTTAATGTGAGTTCCTGCATAGCAGGGGGTTGGACTGGATGGCCCCTGGGGTCTCCTCCAATTCTATGATTCTATGAATTACATCTTTGCATGCATTTCCATCTGTATTTAATTTCTGGAGAATATAGACCATGGATTAAGATATGTAGAGAAGGACATCTTCTCCACCCAGTAATAAGAGCAAAGCGTCCAAAATGTGACAAGGAGCAAATGGGAGAAAGTTGACATATAACGCCCCCTTCTTTGACAGAGTTCTACTGACCTTGAGGAATGATTCAGAGCTTTTCTATGAGGCTCTTGTGGTTTTTGTTGGCATACAACAACACTGCTTTCCTTTCCAGCTCAGCTCTGCCAGCTCTTGCATAAGATTGTTTGGCCACGAAGGCTGTAAGGTCAAATATCGTGTTACTGTGGTGCATGACACAAAGCGGGGAAAAGTTACAGATTGCAATGAGCTATCAGCGTATCTTATTTTGGAGGCCAGCGGCCAACGGGCAGGATAAACCCCAGAAAGTACCTTTACCATTGTCATTTACAAACCCTTCAAAACTCTAAAAGGATTTGCTGTTGTGGAGTATTCCTTACCTAAGAAAATTTCTGCCTATGAAATGAAAGAGTTGCCAGGTTACTTGAACGGACACACCACGCACGCGTTATAAATGCAGCATGGTGTTGTAGCCCAAATACCCAAATAGCCCCACAGATTGCAGATGTTCTGTATTGCTATGACCTCTACAAGGTTATAACATCTTATTCTATCCTCTGTTCATTTCTGTAATAAAGGGATATAAACTAGCAGCTGTCACCTCCGTCATTTCCGCACGAGTCTCCCGAAAACTGCAAACCCCAGGATTCCAGAGGAGGTTGAAAGTGGAATAATCGCGCTATAACAGACTCGTGCAGAAACGGCCCTCATCTTGTAGCAGGGAGCAGAGTGAAGAAAACCTTTCTTCTGGATCTGTTTCAAGTGAATCACTCCCAAGTTCTAATATTATCAGAAAGAAAAAGATTTCTCACTTTCTTCCATCAGACTTCATTTTATATTGTGTTCTCAAGTCCACCCCAGTTTGAAAGGCTACAGGCAAGGAATATTGCTTTTGCATATCCACTCATGTCATAAAAGGGTTGTAAACAGACAAACATCAGACGCAATTGAGAAAAGTTCTGTCCTACCCACTCTTTGGGCTTGAGGGTTTGAATCCCCGGTCAGCCACGGAAACCTACTAGGGGACCTTGGGCAGGTCACACTCTCTCACCCACAGAGGACAGCAAAGGCAAAACCTCTCTGAACACATCTTGCCAAGAAAACCCCATGATAGGTTCACCTTGGCGCCACCGTACGTCAGAAACGACTTGAAGGCACACAACAACCGGAAAGCTTGCGGTTTCTTAATTTGAAAAGACCTTGGAAAGAATTGTTTTAATTTAATTTCTTACTGTGACTTTTCCGTAGACGTGTTCTAGAGCTTAGAGAGCTCTGCCCGCCAATTTTCAGATCCTGCAGAGTGCTGGAAAGTCACACTTCCTGGCTTCAGCTTGCCATTTTGGGTGACATGAAGTAATGTTGTTGTGATGTTGTGTCACTCCTGATTGCTTCAGATAGAAGGGCACCTATATGTTGATGGTCTCCCGTCCAAGTACTAACCAACGCTTGCAAGGTCAGACAGGATCTAGTGCCTTTAGGGGATCCAAGCTTCCCTCGATGTTGCCATAAACGATAAACAGAATGCTTGGAAATATTTAGGAAAAGTAGACCATTTTTTTCCATCATGGTAGAACTCAGGTTGTTTGAAAGAGTGATTGGTGGAACGGTAAGGTATGAAAGGGTGAGAAGCACTGGTTCAGAATACATCAGTAGGCTGTGTTTTCCAACTGACCACAACACGCATAAGAGTGGCTCTGTTTGAACCAATTACCATTTCCACACTACACTGTTATAGTGCGGTTATTCCACTTTCAACATCCTGTGGAATTCTGGAGTTTGTAGTTTACTGAGGCCAAAGAGCTCTCTGGATGAGAATTCTAAATTCCCTTCCTTAAACAGCAAACCCCAGGATTCCAGAGGATGTCGAAAGTGGAATAATAGCACTATAACGGTGTAGTGCAGAAATGGCCAGTGTTTGCTGTGAATCTCTGGCATTACATGAATGCTCAAATTCTGTATAGCACTGTTTACGGTGGGAGCAACAAATACCCTTCCAAGAGAATAAGGTTTGCTTGCTCTTGTCCTGGCCTTCGTTTGAGCCCTCTCCAAACACTCCCCTGAGAAGTTAATGAAACGGGGCCCGCATTATTAGACAGCAGTCTTTTCTCTGTCTGTTTGGAGAGGCTTGTAATGTGACTCACCTCAGCTGTCTCGCTGAATGTTTGCAGAATAACTCCCAAAGCATCACATGGAAGATGACACTATGAAGTGGAGGATGACTCCTGCACTCGTCCTTATAAAGATTTCCAGATCTTGGAGCGTAATTCAGCTGCAATGTGAGTAAATAGCATGCATGGCTGTCTGATGAGCAATCTCTAGGCATTTGCTAAAATCAAGGAGAGGCCCAATAGCTCGGGAGATGATCACAGGAAGCTCCTGTGTTCAAGTTCTGAAATTTTCAGTTACCCCCTGCCCAATAATCTGGGGCAGCGGATCTCATCTGGTAAAGATTGATACGCGAGCTCCTAGAAAGCCACTGTCCGGCACAGAATTTGGAAGGAATCCCAAGGCCTGTTTATTCCTCTAGTCTTCTCTGACAAGTAGTCGCAACAGACCAGGATGGACAAGGCATGGCCTTACAGATTTTGGCAGACTTCATTTTCCGTCAACCCTAGCCAGCACAGTCAGTGGTGAGGAATGCTGAGACCTGTAGTTTAGCATTAGATGATATTTGGCTAGGTGGGGTAACAGTCTTACTATATAAGGCAGGGTTGAAGATGCCTTTTTGCCAACAAGACCACGTCAAAAAGAAGACTGGGGCCTCTATGCTGTAAATCAGGAAATTTCAGAAGGTGTGAGATACCAGCATATATACCTGGCCTTGCCCTGGGATTTTATTTTCTCACAGCTAATACCTGTTAAAAAGATTTAAGATCCTGTATCTCTAATTCTCCAAATTGTCTTGTCCAGTAGCTGTAACTTTTCCCCGTATTGCCCAATCCAATCTGTATCCAGAGTTATTAACATACAGAGGTTGGAAAAGCACTGCCCTCCTCCTTAGTGCTAGGCCTCATCTCCATAGCAACTGGACTGAGGGCCAAGAGTCCTCTGGCTGAGAATTCTGACGGCCCCTCCCTGAATTGTAAACCTCAGGATTCTTCTTAGGCAGCCAATCGTATGAGGTCCTTGCCTGACACAGACAAGCAGACAAACTTTTGTATATTAGATTGCATGTAAACACCTGCAGCTGAATGTTGCTCTTCAGTGCAAACTCTTACAGGTACAGGAGCCCTGTCCTTTCTTTACTGTGGCCACCCTACAGATGGCTAGTGAGCCAGGGTCCACTTGTATGTACACACCGTCCTCGCTTTGCCTCCAGCACACCCCTTTTTCCTAAGACACAAAGCACAAGATGTGTGTGCAGGAATGCAGAGGAGGGGAAAGTTTAGAGGTGGGAGGTTGCTACACAGTTTTTCCGTCCTTCATAGTTTAATTTCTTTCTTCAGACAGTCAAGGGCACATCTGTTTGCTGCTGCACCCTTGGGGGTTGGCTGAATGTATTTGGAACACATGTTGACAGCAATAAGTCTTGGTGGAACAGAGACGTATTGAAAAGGTTTCTGGACCGTGCCTGTTAACTGCTTTTTCACATGCAACAAATGTGCAAAAGACGGGAGATTTATGGGTGTGGTGAAGTTATATCCTGGCCTTGTAAACAGTGTTACTCGAGGACACCGGGGCATCAATCCCAGCCACTACTGCAGAAATAAATCATGGCAAAAAAAGAGAGCGAGAGCAAAAATGCAGAGTCTTCGCCTTCATCGACTTGGATCTACAATTTACATTTAGCAGGGAAAAATATTGCGGAATTTGAAGAAGAATGGCATGCCACGCTAAAATGCACGTGGAAGACCACGTTAACAAAATTTCTTTTGTGAAAAGCCCTTATAAAGAGAAAGCCCATAGGGCTGGTAGGCCGGAATCTTTCTCAATTGCATTTGATGTTTGCCTGTTTACAACCCTTTTATGACATGAAGGTATGCACAAGCAATATACCTTGCCTGTGGTCTTTCAACGTAGGGTGGACTTGAGAACACAATATAAAATTAAATCTGATGGAAGAAAGCGAGAAATCTTTTTCTTTCTGATAATATTGAAACTCGGGAGAGATTCACGGAAACAGACCCTGAAGAAAGGTTTTCTTCACTCTGCTGCAAGATAAAGTGATGGCCATTAGTTTATATCCCTTTATTACACAAATGAACAAAGGATAGAATAAGATATTATAATGTTATAGGTCTTATGACTGTACAGAACCTCCACAATCTGTGGGGCTATTTGGGTGACTTCAAGTTATTTCTACGGTAAGCCTACGGTCGTGGGGTTTTCTGGGGCTGAGAGTGTGTGACACACCCAAGGTCGCTCAGTGGCTTTCCACGGCTGAGCAAGGATTTGAACCCTGGGGTGTTTCCATACTAGACTGTTACAGTACTATGATTCCGCTTTCAACATCCTATGGAATCCTGGGGTGTGCAGTTTAGGGAGGGGCCGTTAGAATTCTCAGCCAGAGGACTCTTGGGCCTCAGTCCAGTTGCTATGGAGACAAGGCCTGGCACTAAGGAGGAGGGCAGTGCTTTTCCATCAGAAACCCAACCTCTGTATGTTAATAACTCTGGATACAGATTGGATTGGGCAATCCAATCCTCATCTGAACACTATTTGCTGAGGACCACAAGAGGATGATGCTCTTGGCCTCACATCCTGCTTGTGAGGATGTGGTATCTGGTTCCACGCTGCAGAAATGGAATTCAGGACTACTACCTCACCTGCAACTCACCACAGCTCTGTGAGGCAGGCCCAGCCGAGAGAGAATAACAAGGTAGTGTAGCCTTTCCACACAACACTGTTCTAGTGCTATTATTCCACTTTCAGCTCCTGTGGAATTCTGGGGTTTGTAGTTCGCTGAGGCCCAAGAGCAATTTGGCTGGGAATTCTCAATGCTCTCCCTGAACTGCAAACCCCAGGATTCCAGAGGAGGTTGAAAGTGGAACAGGAGCACTATAACCGTCTAGTGCAGAAAGGCCCTTGGTCTCCTACACAACCATTAAAAGGACAGGAGCCTTGTCACTTATTTCACTTTGCGACCGTAAATGTTACTCAAAGGGGTGGCCTTGTGGACCAATGTGGGCCTGCAAGCCACTGGCTTTCCCTTTGGAGAGCGCTTCCAGGAAACATTTATCATTAACGGGCTCAAATACAGCATCTTTGGCACATGAGGGAGAAAAATGCCAGTACCCCACATAGCCTGGGAACCATTGTCTTGCCACACCCTGGTTTTAGAACGTGCATCTGTAAGGGCCTTTCCACACTATGCTGTTCTAGTGCTATTATTCCACTTTCAACATCCTGTGGAATTCTGGGGTTTGTAGTTTCCTGAGGCCAAAGAGCTCTCTGGCTGAGAGTCCTCAATGCCCCTCCATCACCCTCAGACCCCAGGACTCCATAGGATGTTGAAACTGGAATAGGAGCACTATAATGGTCTAGTGAAGAAATGGCCTATGACAGAAGCAACCTCCCGCTTCTAAACCTTTTCCCCCTCCTGCTCTGCATTCAACACGCCTCCCCTTCCTCTGCAGAATGGTCTCTTCCAAAACCATATGGGCACCTTAGCCCGTTCTATCACATCGAAGAAAGGGCGGGGGAGGATAAAAGCTGAAAAGGAAGTACTGTGGCAGATTGAGGAACAAACTCTGAGGCGACAACGCTCCGCGGAGGGGGCGTGGCTTTACGGGAAGCGGCCCCGCCCCTCTCCCGCCCCCTTCTTTATAAAGCTCCCCGCGGCGGCCATTTTCCTTCAGTCTTTCTCTGTTCAGTTGACGCGCTGGTCGGAAGAGGGGAGCGCGCGGGGGTTTCTTCCTTTTTTTATCTCAGAACCAAGAGTAACTTTATTCAGAGCCGGTCTAAAGGGCGGCTCCGTAGATGGCCAGCTTTCCCCCGACTGTTAACGAGAAGCTCATTGGTAAGAGAGGCTTTTTTTATTACTGATATTAATATTATTACCCGTAGGAATCCTAGTGGGTGGGGCAGGTTGCTGTGTGTGTGTGTGTGTGTGTGTGTGTGTATATATATATATATATTTATTATATGCTGGTCTATATGGGTTCGGGGGGAATAAAGGAATCCTGCAGGCTTTTGTATTCGAAGGAAGTCTCTTTGTATTCAAGGTTTTGCTCCCAGGTAAGTTTGTGAAGGTTTGCAATGGGAAATAAATAGAAATAAATAAATGACTGTCTTGATATGCAGCCTCCTGTAAACACAAGGAGAGAAGATATAGTAAATCAACTCGTGAGCCATGCATTCTGGATTCCCCCCTCTCGTTTTGCTCAAGCTGGTTTGCCTATTTATGGTTTACAATCTTATAGACACCATATAGGGAGGAAGTGGAGAAAAGAAGGGACTGGCTGGCTACGGCCTATTAATAGACCCGCCAAGAAGGCTTTGGGCTCCCATTCTGGCTTTTCTACAAAACCACGGGGGGGGGATTTTCAGATACAAGCAGATGTGGCTCTTATGAATTGGTTTGTACTGGTACCATATAAACATGATGTGGAACTCAAGAGCATTATACAGGACTAGTGTATGTACTGGGCGTTGCCTTAGAGTTTTTATTTTCCTCTTAAGAACTGACTAGATTATCGTCTCCATTTCCTGTACCTTTGCTCCATATTTCCCAATGCAGTCTGTATTCTGAGTTACTTACATACACAGTTTGGGTTCTTGAGGGAGTATGCTGTATTCCTCCTTGCTGCTAGGCCTCGTGTCCATAGCAACCAGCCTATGCCTGTACGTGCAAATTTTCCCCATATTCCCCAATCCAATCTGTATTCAGAGTTATCAACATGCAGAGGTTGGGTTCCTGA
Organism: Iguana delicatissima; assembly: GCA_948472985.1. Classification (NCBI taxonomy): domain Eukaryota; kingdom Metazoa; phylum Chordata; class Lepidosauria; order Squamata; family Iguanidae; genus Iguana; species Iguana delicatissima. The sequence goes on from CAOKZL010000007.1 coordinate 1,325,774, forward strand.
GGGAATACGCTGCCCTCCTCCTTGCTGCTAGGCCTAGTCTCTGTAGCAACCTGGCCGAGGCCCAAGAGCTCCCTGGCTGAGAATTCTAAAGGTCCCTCCCTAAACTGCCAACCCTGGGATTCCATAGAATCTTCACAGCCAATCGTGTGAGGCCTTCTCGCCTCACACAGCCAATCATATGAGGTCTTTGCTTACCTGATGCGGACAAAGAGAAAATGTGCAGACAAGTGTTGGCTTTTATGTGGTAGATTATATGATTTTGTCTTTAAAAGGTGTGTTTCAGGAAAGTCCAGTTAGAGAAAGTACAAAATGAAAGCACTCCATATCCTAAGAAGGGAAGGAAGGAAGGAACTGGAATATTTCAACATCCTGAAAAACTTTATTTGCTTTTTTATTGTTATAAATATTATTTATTATATTTGTATGTTGCCCTTCCCTGGAATGGGACCCAAGGCAGCTTCCGACAATATTGGTGTATGTATATATAACTTCATTTGCTGTTTTATTTGTATAAATATTTATTTATTGTATCTGTATAGTGCTTTTCTCCCAACATGGCTTCCCACAATATTGATGTATGTATATATAACAGCTACAAATGATCATTTGTGTCTGCATATGTAGTCATTCAGTAAAAAATATTTTAAAAAAGGGCTTTAAGGCTGTATGACATTTTCAGGGAAAATGACAAAAAGGGTAGGGTTCAGGGCAGTGCTCAATTTAGGGAGCGGAAAGGAGAGTTAGGAGAGCTCTTCCTAAAGTCAGAAAGTCATAAATTCAGTGTTAACTGTTTTGGCTGTGTTGGTGTTGCATTCTGAATACACAGTGTTTCTCCTTCATTTGCATCTTTCTGAGAAAGTTCATCTAGGGATGTTTCCTTACTGTGAATGTTAGAATTGGGAAGAGGAGAGGTGCTTGATCTGGAGGATGGAAGAGGGTTATGGGTAGTAAGGTTGTGGTAGCTCTTGGCTCCTTCCAGTGCCATGCAGCTGAGGAAGTGGAGTGCTTTGTGTGGGCGAGTGTGATCTGGAGATTGGGATGTTCACGGGCATAAACTGTTGGCCAACTTCCATCAAACTGCTTGTGTTTAGTTTAGAATAAGTTAAGTTATTTCTTTTTGGTGTCTCTTTTTTTCCCATTTTTTATTACAGAATTGTTACAGAAATTATTACTAAAATTATAGAATTACAAGATTGCATGGCAAAGAGCAGTTAAAGTTGTCAGTTACCGACTTATAAACTCAAAATAATACGTTTAGTACCAAGCTGTGTATAAACAAAACATTCACACCATTTAAGCTCATGCTTTTATTGATACAAATTGTGTGTTCTTCTGAATTACAAATCAACTTTACTAAGTGAATCCTCTCTATGATTTATGAACTTGGGAAACTAGGTTAGTAAATAGCTAAAATGATAAATAACTAGCAATAATTACTAATTATGGGATAAAATGAATGATTCCTTAGGTATAAGTGCTTCAAACAACGTGATCTGTTTCCAACAAGTACAAGAACCAATTTTTAGTTACGTTCTGTTTCTGTTCTAGTTATGCTTAGGTTAGGAAGCTTGTAGATGTTTTTATTAATGTAATCTTTATTGTTTTTTATGTTTGGTTTGTGGGGTTTTTTTTTTGTCTTAATAAGAGTTAATGGAGGGGGGGAAACCTGCTTGTGTTGGACTACAGTTGCCTTTGTGCCCAGTCAACAGGACAGCTGGCCAGGGATGTTTGTTCAGTCTGGGCACATCTGAAAAATATTTAGTTTGAGGAAGGCAGTTAGGGATATGATAGTCTGCGAACTGTGAAGCATCCACACCAAGTGGATACTCCAGAATATATCCCAAAGTGGCAGTGTAAGTGTGAGGAAGCTGTGAGAGCTAATGTGGTGTTGAAAATCTCCTAGGAAGTGCAAAGTGATCTTGAAGAAGCAGCATGGTGTGAGATCTTGAAATTATGGTTGTTGTTACATGCTTGGTTTCTGTTTGAGTCACTGGTTGTACATAGGCATATCTTAATCTTCCATGGAGTTACAAAAATAAGCCATTTTGCATGTTGTGTGAGCCAGAAGGAAATTAGGGTGTGTAGAGGAAACTAAAAGCATGTGGGTGAAAGAAACAAAACATGAAATACTCCATATGTTACAGTCTAGTTACATGATGAACTAATAACTTCAATGTCATGGGGTAATAAGTCTTCCCCTGCCTTGGGTTTTCCATATGGGTTGTGTTGGTCTAGTGGCCATGCTGGCTGGGGAGAATGGGAGTTGTAGGTAGCTACTTCCATGTCTCAAGATTATCAGGTTAGAGGAAGGCTGCTTAGAAGGTAGCTGAATGTTTTCAAATATTCAGGACTGTTAACCCTGAAAGTGGCCATGTGTGCTGCTCTGTAAAATGTTTCTTAGAAAGAAGAGGACAGTGGGGTAAGGTAGACACCTTGTATTATATGTCTTGCCCATAGCACCTTGTTACTCCTTTCCCCTTTTTGTCGATTATATTCTGATGATAAAATGTTGACCAAAATAGTAAAAAAATTTTGTACGCAATTCTAGATTTTCTTCTGGTGCTCGCCCTTTGTGTTTTCTTAACTTTTCTGTAGCATTGACAGATCTTCCAGACATCCTCTGGGAGATTTTGGTCTACCGTCCCCACAGTTTCCAGGAGTTATAAATGAAGTGTAAAATCAGCCATTATTCATCCATGTGGCGATGATTTGCATTTATCCTTAACTTCATTTGTCTACACGTAAACAGTTTCAACTAGGGAAGGGCATCACGTTTTTCCCTTGAAGTGCATGCAAGTGTGTATACACACACACATATACAGGGGAACAAAGTAGTTTGCTTGAAACTCCGCTGCAGATATTTATCAGCACAGGCTTGCTGCAGCAAACCAGTCTGGCAAGCTCTGGTTCTTGCATTGACGTGATATTACAAATCAGACTAAAATTATATGCATTGCCCTACTCTCAGTAGTACTAGTTTGCTTATGTTGTGTGTATTGATGGGTAGCTTCCTCCTTTACCATATGGATGTTTTTCCCTAATAGAGGAGAGAATCAGGAAGAAAATCTGGTTGAGAAAACAAAATGTTAAAATTGACCAAATTTCTGAAGTTTTCTTCTGCGTCGGGATATTGTTGTAGTTTTAGAAAAAATAAAGTCCTACAGTTGCTGTATAAGGGGATAGTTTCTAACTTTACAGTGTTTGCCCCCACCCATGGCTCATCGCTGCCGTCCATTACACGTTCACAGTTCCTCATGTGTACGTGCGGCACCCTCGTCCCTCCCTTTCACTGAGCTTGTGCGAGAAGCCACATCCAACCCAGCCACTGGATGACTTTGCTGCCGCACAGTTTCTTGCTTTCACATTCTGTTCTAGAAAAACCAGATAAGAGGTGCTAGAAAAATCTGTTTCCTTTTTTTTTTTAGCTATGAGGCTGTGTTCTCCTTGTGATGTGATATATGAGTTGAAATAGAAGCAGTCTTGTAGTGCTGTGCAATCGGGTAGTGAAAGAAATGTTCTACTCAGAGATGGAATACAGAATGGAATCATGAGGGCAAGGAGGCTTGATAAACTTCTAGTATAATTTTTTACATGTGTACTCAGAAATATTCCCCACTAAATTCAGCTGGCCTTACCAGACTCATGTAAACAGTTAGAGGCAGCAGTTTGTTTTTTTAAAGTTTGCCCCTGAAATTACAGTCAACCTTCCACATTTTCAGGTTTCACTTTTGCCGATTTGATTATTCACAGATTATTTGCTGTCAGCCCTGCTGCCTCCCTGTGCCATTTTTAATAGGAACTGCAAGCTTCGTGAGACTGAGAAACTGCAAACGAGGCTTGTAAGTCCCTATTAAAAATGGTGTGGGGCAGCAGCGGAGGTGGCCGTAAGTCCCACCAGCCCCCCACTTCTGCCTTGTGAAGGAACCCTGATGCCTCAAAGGAATCCACGGTGGGTTGAATATGGTGATCATACATTTTTTGTGTTTGGGCGGGCTTAGAGTTATTCACGGTTTTTCCACTTTCACCAGAGTCCTGTGCCTCTAACCGTAGCAAATGTGGAGGGGTGATTGTAGTGAAAAAACCAGTTGGTACTGTGCATACTCAAGATGGTGACATAAGGCGGGACTTTTTCCATCACCATATTTTTATATGGAAAATTGCCTATATCTAAATAGGAAATGGCTTCATAAAATTGAGCACTTAAAATAATAAATACACCCTAGGCCCATTTGTATTTATGTAGTTTTTTTCAGGTTGTATGTGTGTCGAAATTAACAGTAGCAAGTATATTTGCCAGTAGGGTGAGTAAACAAAGTAAAACCATAATTATCATAATCCAGACATGCTAAATTAGGACCTAGTCATATAGCATATTGAAAATAAATTCCACAGACATACCAGTGGTTATGTAGAGCGTCTTCACTGAATGCAGTGGGCTTTATCAAGTAAATCCGGAGGCAGCTGGACTACACGGTCATTAAGGTTAGGAGAGGTTGAGGCATTTTGACGCCACTAACCAAAAGTGGTTATGAGAGTGGATGCATACAGATTAAAAACTTCAGTCTCTTTGTTTAGTTTAGTGAAAAATTAAGGGGAACACTTCTCTTTTGAATATCAGGTAGCACTGAAGAACTGGCTTCAGACCTAAAATCCTGCTTGTACACTAACATTTGTGACAGGAATTTTTCTTGACTGGCTGTTGTTAGTCTGCTCAGCCTCCCTATGATATGCTTAAATTCTAATCCAAAATGTGCTGCCTGTCTATAAGAGCATTAATGGTGAAACATAAACTTGTTAGCTGCTCTTCCATTTTAAGGACGGGAAGTGAATTAGGGCTGAAAATTGTGGTTGAGTGATAGGTTTGCACCACTTCAGAATCTTGAAGAAACACCACTACAAGTAGGGTTGGATTTCTGATTTTCACTTGCAAACAACATTTTTTTTTTTAGGAAGATCACGAACTGTGGGAGAACTTCTAGCCCCAGCGTCTCCTTTTGACAAAAAGTGTGGGCGAGAAAACTGGACCGTCGCTTTTGCTCCAGATGGCTCTTACTTTGCTTGGTCACAAGGCCACCGCATAGTAAAACTTGTGCCCTGGTCCCAGTGCGTTAATAATTTGTGAGTACAGTCTGTGTGGAAAGCTTTGTGTTCTGTATTCCATCTTACTTTTTCCCTCTAAAACATGTACATTACAATTATAGGAACTGGAGCAGTCTGCACATTTACAGTGGGCTCCCCGTATGTGCCGTGGTTCCATTCCAGGAACTCCTGTGAATACCAGAAATCAGGAATGAATATGAATATACCTATACATGTATATGTATATATTTATTTAAATGGCAGCAGTATATACGCAGATACTTTAGCATGTCCACATGCACATTAGCACCATTTTAGATATAGGACACAAAGTGCTGCAGTCGCTCAGAATTACAGATCTGGAAGTTTCAGTAAGGAGTGCCCGGTCTTACAGAAGAGATAGTAAGTTGGAGTCAAACATAGCCATGTTCAGAGTAGAATAACTGGAAGCAATGAGGTGTGGGTCTGTTTCAGTGTGTCTGCTCTAAATATACAAATCAGTGTGGAGCAAAAATTGTGCCATGGGGAGGAAAAATTGTGTCATCTCAAAAGGTAGTGTGAACCCAGAAGCAGGAAGGAACTCTTATTATTTTAGTATGGAGACATCTTTCAGTTTAAATTTTACTTACTCCTGGATGGGTTAAACTATTGTGGTCAGGTAGGGCAGAGATTTGGACTGCGAGACATTCGTTAATTCTGCCTCCGGGTACTCTCGCATGGCTGTATCTCAAAGTGATGTCCCACTTCGCAGGGTTAATAGTGAAGTAATAATAAGTCTTTGCTCCAGGAATGATAGAATTCATCACATTTCCTCACAAAGCATGAACAGGAAGTTACGCTGTTTTATTCAGTTTGTGAGGTTTCAACTGACTTGTGGAAAAAAAAGAGATATATCACTTCCTTCTTATTCCTGTTGTACTCCAGATGTGTTTCAGTGCTGGCTGCAGTTGATCTGAATTTTAAACCAACACACTTAGACGATTTAGGGTGCAGAATCCTCACAAAAGTGGAAACACCACCCACATTCCCCCTCCTATTCCCTTCTGGGATTCTCCCTCTTATTCCTTTGCCTCTTGCCCTGGCTAGCATTCTCTGTACTGGGGCCAAAAGCAAGGGAGCATGGGGGGCAGAGAAGGAAGGTGTGCATGTGCCCCCCTATTCCCTTGCCTTTTTGCTTGCCTGCTTTCTCTGCACCTGGCAAAAGGTGAGGGAATGGAAGGAAAAGGATTGTGTAGAAGGACTGTATAGTGAAGGTGGTGTTTGTGTGCTAATGAGTTTTTTGTGTGTGCATGTGTGTTACACGCCTTTCTAAAATTTTGGCTGTTTCCCCCAGTTCACTGCATGGCATAAAGAACTTTGTCAACTCAAGCCATTCCAAACTTTCAAGGCAGAACAGTGATGACAGCCAGAAAAACAAGCCCCGTGAGCACATTATAGATTGCGGTGACATTGTCTGGAGCCTTGCTTTTGGCTCATCTGTCCCTGAGAAGCAGAGCCGATGTGTCAATATAGAATGGCATCGGTTCAAATTTGGCCAAGACCAGCTTCTCCTAGCAACAGGCTTATCCAATGGTCGTATCAAAATATGGGATGCCTATACAGGTAAGATGTATTCTAATATACTTGAATTCACTTTGCTATCCTTGGACAATTGGGGAGCTTATGGTTCTCAGAGCTCTCCAAACTTTTCATGCTGGCGACACACTTTTTAGACAGACATCATTTCACGAAACAGTAATTCAGTTTTACTAGCAAACTGGAGGTTAAACTGACCCCTGATAAGAGATCTGGGCACATACATAAATTGTAATAGCAAAATGTGTGGATACACAGCATATCTCATGAAAACCTTCATATATTTTTAAAAATATGATTTATAAACAACATTTTTCCAAGATTGTAGGTGACCCACCTACACACTTCAGGGGACACACTGAGTCCTGCTCTGGTTGATGATAATGAGGAATCACAGCTTCTGTTATACATGACTGTTATGGTATCTGTGGCTAAGGGGTGCTGTCGTCCCAACAATATTTGAAAGGTCCTTGGCCTCCCACGTCATTGTGTGGAATGTGAAAAGGAGCTAGAAATGTGAATGTGGAGGCTGAGAAAGCTGCTGTTATTTCTGGAGGCATTTATGTCAGTGTCCAGATTTGTGGATGATGGAGCTATGAACAGTCATTGTCTGTGGCAGATAAAAGAAGTTTATTGGCACTGTACCTCTAAGAACAAGTTGCCAGGGAAGAAGAGGGATGGGAGGCTTATGCATTTAGTGTTTGAGTAGCCACTATTTGAGTGAGCGAGGATTAGATTGACCCATCGACAGTTATCTCAAGGCCAGCCTTAACATTTCTGCTCATGAATTTAATGTGCATGTACCACTGTAGTATATAACTAGATAATTATTGGCTTATAACTGTGGTTTATCAAACATATCTTTTTAAATACGACCCTTCTGTATGTATTGATTTGATCTGTGAACAACGCTGGGCCTTCGCAGCTGTAAGCTTCCCCCAGTTAACTTTTAGTCTGGGTAAAAATTGATATCTGGATTCCTTAGAACAATGTTGCCCAAAGTAATCCTTAAACTCCAAACAAGCAGCCAAGCTACTTTTCTTTCAGAATAAACCTTGACACTGTATCAAAGATAAGCTTTCTTGGCAGCCAGTCCAGAAAGCTTATCCAGTAGATAAAACAAGTATGTTGTCAGGATATATATTTGGGATCAAGGGTTAACTAAAGAAAATATTAAACATAATGACTACATCAGGCAGGAAAGATCAAAGGGGTTGGCATATGTTTAGCTTGGAGAAAAGGCCATCGCAAAACAGTGCCATTGATTGTCCCTTTCAATTGTATGGTTCCATGTCTTCAAATGTTTGAAAGGTTACCAGAAATAAATCTGTCCTCTTTTGCTCCAGTGGGTTGACCCCCAAATCAGACAATTTGGATCATAGGAAAAGGGATTTCAGAAAATATTAGAATGTCCTGTTGTCTAATCAGTTTGGTGGAGCAGATTACCTTGATTAGAGGATGGGTGCTCTTCGCTGGAAGGGTTTAAACAGAGGATGGGTGGCTGCCTGTTGAGGGTGCTTTAGCTCTGTGTTTGCCTACACTAGCAGAGGGTTGAGTAAATGACCTAAGCTTGTGATTCTGTTCATAGTGATCCTTTCTACCTTCAGGAGGAAGTCTCTTGCTCTCTGTTACACAGCCAGCCCTCCACATTTGTGGGTTTCACTTTTGCGGATTTGATTATTCACAGATTATTTGCTGTCCCCTCTGCTGCCTCCCTGTGCCACTTCTTTAGAGGGACTACAAGCCTTATAAGACTGAGAAACTGCGAACGAGGCTTGTAAGTCCCTATTAAAAATGGTGTGGGTCAGCAGTGGAGGTGGCAGTAAGCCCCACCAGCCCCCCACTTCTGCCTTGTGAACGAACTCTGATACCTCAAAGGAATCCATGTTGAGATGGATGTGGTGATCATACTTTTTTGCATGTCAAACATGGTTTGGGAGAACCTAAAATTATTCACATTTTTTTTGCTTTCATGGGGGTCTTGTGCCCCTGACCCTAACAAATGTGGAGGGGTGGCTGTAGATGCAGAAGACAAGTAAGTGCTCAGAGTGTATGGCGCATAGCCATATTAACAGCACAAAAGTCCAGTGACACTTTAGAGAAGAGCTTTCCAAACTTTTCATGTTAGTGACACACTTTTTCATGTTAGTGACATGCATCATTTCACAACACAGTAATTCAGTTTTACTAGCAAACCAGAGGTTAAACTAACCCCTTATAAGAGATACACACACATAAATTGTAATAACAAAATGTATGGGGACACAACATATCTCATGGAAACCTTTCATATATTTTTAAAAATATGATTTATAAATAACATACATTTCCAAGATTGTAGGCAACACACCTGTACACTTCAAGTGACACACTTAATATGTTGCAGCATTTGGAAAGACCTACTTTAGAGGCTAACAAGTTTTGTTTGGCATTACCTTGTATAGACTTTAGTCCACTGTATCTGTTAAAGTGGGTTAAAGTTGGTGAAAGCTTAGTCCAAGTAATGCTTATCATTCTTCAAACCTGGGTTTGTCTTCTAAGTCTGTCTTTGAGATTTAAATAAAAAATGGACTCTTCCAACAGGAAAGCTCCTCCTTAACTTAATGGACCATACCGAAGTTGTCCGAGACTTAACGTTTGCCCCTGATGGGAGTCTAATACTGGTATCTGCCTCAAGAGACAAAACACTACGTGTGTGGGACTTAAAAGATGATGGTATGTTATAGGGAACAGGAAAATTACACAGATCTTTCCTACCACTGAACAGCTATGATGAAAAAGAATTGGAGTTGAGGTTTTGGGATTACTTAATGCATTTATGTGCATTGTGATACTAATGATCCTGGTTTAATTAGTGTATCATGAGCTGCTAGTTAAAGAAACAGTCCTATTTTTTTTTTTTATTTGGGAGCTGAGCTGTTGCATATCTTAGTCCATTGACTGGTAAAATCTAACAGAACAGGTTTTGCAAATCTACTTCTGTACTCCCTTGGACTTTTACTTTCTTTCCCTCCAAAGAGAGAGCAACAAAAGAGCAAAGCTGTTGCTTTCTAGATGTAGGAAACGCTGATACGGCTTGTTTTTAAAAGCACTCTAATTATTAAATGGTCAGAACTATGAGTGACAGAGGAAGTTGCAGATTTGACAGTTACTCTACTACAAGATGTAACATCGCGTCCTAGCTATATTTTCATGCCTGTTGTAATGAGGATGGATCGTAAACCAAAACTGGGCTGCAAATTTAATGCGGGGTTGGGAAATAATGAAGGAAATCGTTGGGTCACTTTTTGGCCAACAGGAGCTTAATGGGAAGTAATGTAAAAGTGGTAGCCTCATCACCTATTTTGGTAATCTGTCTATTTTACAATATTTTTAAGGGGTGTGTTTAGCCATTTTGGCTGAAATTTTTTCTCATTTTTTAATTTTAGACCATTTTCTCTGAATTCATAATTTTGAAAGAACAGTGTATCTGTTGGTATCTGTTTGAGGGTGGAAGGGCAAAGCAGCAGGTCAGTGGTAGAACTTAATTGCATGGCTTCACAGGTAGCATACTTTAAGGTCAGTCTTCCTGGACTTGGTGCTTTACAAATGTCTTGAACTACCACCTTTACCAGGCATATGGTAGTATATGGAGTACCACGTGCACAATATGTAACATTGGTCTGAAAGGACTGTTCTGGCTGCTGCTGGTCTGAATTCACTTCCAGACTGACTTCAGAGTAATGATATTCTGAGCCCTAAATTGCTTGGAACATTAATACTTAAACAAGCATCCCCTCTACCAGTTTAATAAATACAGAAATGCATAGGCCTTGCATTAAATCATGCAATGGGAAGAGAGAGTGTGCTTGTGGAACTGAGCTCCTGTTGTAGCGTGTAGGAATTTTTCCCGTTCTTGAGAGGGGAGACCCACAGCCTTAAAACAAGTTGAGGCAAAATAAAGAGAAATAACCAGTCAAAGCCCTCTATAGAAGGGGCAGGAAATGAGTGTGGGATCAGAGGGGGAAGGACAGCCCTCAGAGGTCCTGGGAAGAGGAAGAGACCCCTGGACCTCTGGAAGTTGTCCATCAACATTGGACTGTTTTTGTTGTTAATCCGACTTTATCTCCCTCCTTCTCATTCTCTAGGAAATATGATGAAAGTATTAAGAGGGCACCCAAACTGGGTGTTCAGCTGTGCTTTTTCTCCAGATTCTTCCACCCTTTGCTCCGTGGGGGCCAATAAAACTGTAGGTATCAAAGTTTCATGATCCCAGCTTGTATTTGATTGTGAGCAAGGCATATAATTTCAAATGGTAAAATAAAGCCAGGCTTGTGCTCGGTGTCATGTTGGATGATGATGATGATGATGATGATTTTGTTAATGATGATGACAATGCAAGGAATTGCATGACTAAAAAAGTACAGTAAGTTATCACTTCCTGTGCTGAACATGCATTGCTTTTAGTTTAAGAAGATCTGGGTATACCTTTTTTTGCCAAGTGGCTATGCACATCTCCATCTGTTCCATGAAAAAACGAAAAGTAAAAAAGAATTATGTTCTGGCTTAAGAAAAGAATAGTTTGTAGTAATATTTTGTGCAATTGGATTTTCAATGTTCTTTGCGATACTCGCTTCAAAAATTCCATTTTCTGAAGTCTGGGCTGCGGGTCTTACTTAGCAAGCAATGTCAGTGTCAGCCTAGTATTTACAGACAGACAACCCCTGTACTCAGTGACTCGCAAGGAAATGGAGCACTCTTTTAATGTTGGGTGGAACTGTATTGTAGTAACCTGATACAAAGTATAATGCAGTGCAGTTAAAGAACATTAGTAAGTTGCAATGAACTATAAAGTGTAGAATCAGTTTGTATGGGGAACCAGTTAGTGTAAGATTATAATCCTAGGCCTGGTTACTTGAGAGTAATGCCCCCAGTGAAATCACTTGGGCTAATATCTGATCAAACATACTGTACTTAGGATTGAGTTGCTTATATAGAGTTATTTTAGAAAATTTCAGTTAGGATTAGCATAAGGGTGGGCAACTTGTGTCCTCTGAGGTCTGTTGGTGTGGTCTCAAACCTTTTTAAAATCTGGAATCTTCAGTTCCTTGTTAAGGATATTAAGTATTCCTCAGCTTGGAAATAATGCTGAAAACATGACATTTCTAAATCTTTCTGGAAGTCATTCTTGTAAATCTGTCAAATTCCTTTTGGCTCACATTTCTATTTAGCTTTCGGTGAGAGCCACAGTTGCAGAAATGGAGCCCCTGAATAAATTCCACACCTATTTGTAATCTTTCATTTGCCAAATTCCTGAAAGTGCTACCCAACCTGTTTTTGCTATCTATATACATACCTTAGTCTGGGTCTGCCGTGTTGAGTAGGTTCATTAATGTTCAAAAGTGGCCTTCAGTGCTGAACAAGTTGTCCGCCCTCTGGGCTAGTAAGAGCAATGCCTTTAAAAGTTAGCATCTTTAAAAAGTAGCTGAGTCAGTATTTCTGTTGTCTGTTTCAATTTGGGGGGAAAAGTATACGGTAGAGAGTTTTTATTTAAAAGCAAGCTTTAGATAGCATATCATTAAAGCCCTTTGAAATAGAACAGATGTGGATGTATGCATTGATCTTTTAGGCTGTGTGTTTTCCATAAGCTTCTTGCTTTCCCTGTCACAGGTGGTGGCAGCAATATTGGTGTGATTGAGGGTAAGCTGGCACCACTCAGACAAGCGCACAATGGTGTTAGCTGGGCAGAAAGATTGGCATCTCTGGCTTACCAGGCTGGAGGCGAACTTTACCATAGGACGAAGTAACCTTGCATTCGGCTGCAGGGTGTACTGTACGTACGCAGGTGCTGGTTGATGTCCACTTTCTGCTTTTTTTCTTCCTTTTCTTTTTTAATTTTATTTTCACATTGGTGAAATCCACTGACTCCTTTAAAAAATGACTTTAATATTTATTTTCCATTCACATGGAATGTGGAGTCTGTGAATAGGCTGAAACATTCATCGTAGCTTACTGTAACTGACTTTCGTTATAGTAAAGGGCACAGTAATGGCTTGTTTCCCTATTGAAATCTAAGTTCTGTACATATCATCTTGAAGTTTTGTATTTAAGACCTCTGCCTGTTCTAAGGCTCAGGGTGCTTATTTAAAAATAAATAAAATTCATTCTTGTGCCTTAAGAGCACTAAAAAGGCAATTTCTGTATGTGTAAGCCTTTTCTAAGCTGTCACAAGTATTATATTAAAATGTGTAATGGCAATTTGATACCTACATATAACTGTCTGCAATATTGAAAAATATGCTGATGCATGTAATTTGCACTAAGCCATGCCTGTATGTATAAATGGCTGAATTACTGAGATGTTTATTATTAAAAAAAAAAAGACAAGTGTTATTGATGCTTATTTTTAAAGAAAGAAGCTTTAAATTGTGTAAATGTTTAGTAACTTGGTGTAATTTGTTTTGTTGCCAAAGTCTTGTCATTTGGCTGTGACAATTCCTTTTTTGCTTGCAGTATCTGTTTCTCTTCCTAGGCTGGCGTTGGCGATCCAAGCCTATTTAAACAAGTGATCTTAAACTCACTGGGGATTCCACGGGAGTAACCATATGTTAACCTTACATTTTTTTTTCTGTCTGTATTTCTTTAAATTTTGGTAGTCGATTGAAAATAAAAAAAAATGGGACTGTTAGCATTTAATCTTATTACTATATATTTTTATAGTTAAAAATAAGTTATACATGGGTTTCATTTAGAGAAGCTGCATAGTTAAAATTCTGTTTGAAAGTTCTTACATTTTTTGGCTCATAAATAACACTTAAGTTGGCATTTGCATGTATGCTTTATCTTAATTTAAATAATTCTGAGTATGACACTGAGCATATTTCTTTAATTGTCATTTTTCTTAATGCTTGGCTTTAATTATAATCCTGAGTCAAAGTAGCACGGATGGTTGGGGGAGGAAGGGGTGGAGAGTTTGTGTGAATGCTTCACCTGCCCTGGAGCAGAGATATAACGTTTGTCTTTTTTAATTGCAGGTGTTGCTTTGGGATATGGATAAGTACTCGCTCATCCGAAAACTGGAAGGGCACCACAACGATGTGGTAGCCTGTGAGTTTTCCCCCGATGGAGCTTTGCTGGCTACAGCATCTTACGACACCCGTGTTTATGTTTGGGATCCGCACACTGGAGTGATTCTGATGGAATTTGGGTAAGCCAGCGAGCAGGATGGACGTAGATAGATGGCAGCATCACTGGATTGGGAGAGCTGAGAAGGGGATGCACTGGAGTATTGCAGCCTTCATTGTACAGGGCTGTAGCCAGAACTGGCCAAAGCATCACTGAAGTTGGGGAGATGGTACAAGGCTTATGACATGTTTGGCCAAACCACCCCCCATTTTATTTACGTTGTCTTTATTTTAATTTATATGGTGTGTTTCTCCCAATATGGCGCCCAAGTGGCTCACAATGTGAGTTAAAGGATAATACGAAAGTTAACAAAATAATCACGTTGAAAACTTTAACTTAAACATTTTTAAAAGGCTGTTAAAATCATAAAAATACAACATCATGCCCCAGTTTTTTTTAAAAGAAAACCCTTCTGGATCAGATAGTTAACATTCAAAAATCTGAATAAACAGAGAGGTCTTTGCCTGCCAGCAGATAGAGTGAGTCATAGCCCATCCCCACTGGAGCCCTGTGAGGCCGGGCACAGAGCCTTCTGGAAAGACTTATGATCCTGAGGCAGTGAGAGTAAGGATGGAAGGGAAAGATCTGCGGTGAGAAATGAACAGAATTCAGTTATGAATAAAACGAGCTGAAAACAGTATGTATAGTTCCAAATGCTTATTGTGGCTTAAAGATAGCTCGGTAATACTGCTTTTAAAAAAGGTTTCACACACAAAAAAAACTAGTCCTGACCAATCTGTCTAGACAATGCTGATGGGCTGGATGAGCCAGAGGTCTGGCTTGCGGCAAGGCAGCTTCTTACGTGCCATGCCTCATTCAAGTATCCTCATCAGCCACTCTTTGCCCAGTGGGTTGTTCCAGAAGAGGCTACAGTGAATGCTGAGTACTGAAATACAATCTGACACACTGATGAAGCATGCCAAGAGGTTCCGGTAAATACAGCCATCCCTCCACATTTGGAAATTTGAACTTTCCAAATTTGATTATATAAGAATTATCTGCTGCCATCTCTGCTTCCCTTGTGCACTTGCTCACATGTGTGGGTGGAAGAGAGGGGAGGAGTGAAGGTGTGTACATGTGTTCCCTCGCTCGCACATTCTCTCAGGCAGGTGAGCAGGGAACAAAGGGATGGGACAGTGGGGGAGCAGGAGGAAGGAGGATGTATGCATGTGTTTCCTCACTCGCTTGGGCAGGAGGAGGGAAGGTATTTGCTGTTTTCTCAGTTTCGCAAGGGTTCTTTGCCCCAACCCTTGCAAAAGCGGAAGGCAAACTGAAGCAATCCGTTTAGTCATCACAGAACAACATAGAACAAGGTGCTGATGCAAGGATACAGCACAACCTTCCTAAAACACAGAACAAGCAAAAGCAAAGTCAACAGAAGGGAGGGGAAACCAACCCATACCTAGGCAGGTACCACCCACAGTCTGGCTTGAAACACCAGCTTGAAAAGTGAGAAGGCTTCCAGCTGTTCCGCTTCATGTAGGTGCTGAGCAGCAGAGGGAGCTCCATTGGGGTCATGCATGATTGGCAAGCCTCTCTTCTAGCCTCTCAAAGGCGTGCTGGCTGTTACTACTGGCCTTCAGGCACCCCTACAAAGAATGGGCAGGTTGCAGCTTGACATTTGGTGTTTGCTTTTGGAAGAACAGGAAACCTTGCTTTGAGGAAAGGGAAGAGCTTCCCCCGTGCATAGATTTTTTCAGCTCTGTGCATGAAGTTTGTCTTCATACCAGAAGGGTTCCATCAGAGGTAGAAATGGTGTTGTGTCCTAGAGCCTACTGAACCCACAGTTTTGAAAAATTCCCTTTTTTGAACTGCAGCTTCTACAGTCCCCCAGCCAGCATGAAATTGTGGTTTCAGTGATGTCTTCATGGTGTTCACATGCAAAGCTGCTTACACTGCTAGATTGAGAATTCGTCTTTCCTGGTATCACCTGTCCATTGTGGCCAGTATCACTCATGTCCTGAATGGGAAAGTCTTTCATGCCCTGGTGCCTGAGATGGGGATGTGACAGGGGAGGAAGAAGAAAGAAAAAACTAGGGCTTCAGACAGTCTTCACCTGCTAGCTCTAGCAGAAGACAGGGCCTGTATTGGGGTTATTTTCTTCAGGGTCCCAGTATTTGAAAAGTTGGAATCTTTTTATTATCCTAAATATGGGTCCACAGATATGCTCACCAGGTTCTCACTTGTGAAGCACATGCACTCTGTGTTCTCTTGAGAGCCTGAGATCAAATACTGCACTATGTTTGAAGATATATGAGGATGTTGGTCTGACTTCAGCAGCATACAAGGGCTCAGACCTCCCCTCTCTGATGAAGGCCTTGGCGATACTTGCAGAGTCATGAAATTTCTTGAGTTAGGTGACCTACTTGAGATTTCGTGCCTTGCAGATGAGCTTCCATCCACGTTCTCAGCTGTGAGGAAATCATTCCCTCTCCCTGGTAGTTGCTTCATTTGCATCAGCCACCAGCCATTGCAATAGAAGCACAGTATTCTGGTAAAGTTAGAAGCTACAATTCTACTGTGTTCATAAAGCATTTTTGTTAAATGAAGTCCACATAATACGTAGTGGAAAACATTTTGAAAATTGTATAAAATTAGGACCCAGGGAGCCACGGTCAGTGGTTTTTTAACAGCATCCACTATGAATTTTGTAGTCATAGTTGTCTGCTAAGTGGAAGGATACCTAAACATTGGATGAATTCCTACTCCTCAAACAGAAGGCAGTGTATTCAATCTTCCTTGAGTGAAAGCTCTTCTGCATTTGGAAATCACTAAATGCTGCAGATATAATGCTGGAGAATCAAGAGTCTAGGAAACTGGTGATCAATCCTTGGGCAGATTTTTCTTATATAAGCTAAATTCTGCTTTTAAACATCATGGGGATGTGCCTAACGAAAACTGCAAGTGTTTGCTGGGTCTTGAGTTTAGTTTAATTCAAGATTCTTTGATAGCGTAAAATACATGCTGCTGGCTATCAAAGTGAGGCAAGATGTGTTGACCTGTGCACAGAATTACAGGGTTTGTTATGTTCCACAGTTTTAACCTTCTCATACTGTTAATGTGTGAATTCTAAGTCCTCTGAAGGGGGGTTAAGCCTATTAAAATTAGGGAGGAAGTTGACTGTGAACGTTGCGTTTCTTAGAACAAATTGAAGGCCAGTTTATTTGGAAGGTGTCTTCTAATTGCTTTTGCTGGTAAGAACTGACGGTGTCTTCCATACATTTTTGTGTGTGTGTGTGTTCTTAGTTGTAAGGAACCCTTTCAGATGATTTCTAGTTAATGATTAAATGAAAAGCCAAGAGGTGTGTAGCCCTTGTGTGAACTGATGTTCCATTCTTGTCTGCAGGCATCTATTTCCACCTCCTACTCCAATATTTGCTGGAGGAGCCAATGATCGCTGGGTCAGATCTGTATCTTTTAGTCATGATGGGCTACATATCGCAACGCTTGCTGATGACAAGTAAGTATGGCATCTGGCTGGCGTCGGTGAGGGCCCCTTGGCCTTCCAGGCATGTAAATGCCATTTCCTTCCCTAACTTGGCCATTGGTGAAGGGGAGAGTGGAGTATATTGAAGCGCTGTGATGGTTCCAGTGCCTAACTTGGGTGCTAAGAAAAGACAGCCTCTTTCTGTTCATTTATGCATGTCTGTATACAACTCCTTTCAGCACTGAAAAGGACCCCCCAAAGCCCCCTACATTAACACAAAATGCAGCGAAAGCTGCTAAATGCAAAGAAACTTAATCAGCGGGGGAGACACAACTTCAAACTCAAAAACAAAAAAAAAGAGAGGGGAGGACTGGGTGAAATTTAAAGAAGGCTAATTGCTTGTCTGAAAGACTTCAAAAGAAAGGAGAATTGAATTCTCCGTGGAAGGAGTTTCACAGCCTGGATGATGCAGAATACCAGATACTGAAAGGCAGTGGGAGCAACCTTGTGCTGTGCAGATGTGTTGGATGACCGTTCCTTTAAGACACAACCCTCTTGGCCAGGGATTGTTGGTCATTTTTGGAGGGTTCCATTTTGTTGGCTCCTGTTTAAGAGGATGATGAGCAAACATTCAGTGCAAACATTTATCATTCATACACATGCATATGGATGTGCCATCTGATTATAGATAAATATTAGGTAAGCTTCAGTGCAACATAGTAATGATAATAGATAGTAATAATTGTTTGGTAGTGTAACAGGGAAATACTCTCTGTGGCTGGGTCATACTCTTCAGAAATGCAACAGCACACCAGCAAGTGGAGCAGGGTGCATGGTCCTTTTACCCATCAGGTCAGAAGATCGTGTTGTTCTTAATCAGGGCCCCACGAACCACAGACTTCCATTTGTTTGGCCAGAATTTGAGGTTGTTGGTCTTTAAATACTTAGCAGTAGCTCATTACCAGATGAAGAAGCTGTCTGCTGCCTGTTTAAAATCAGTCAGTGAGCCTACGCCCCCAGTGAGTTGTATCAGTTCTTGACCTGTTGGAAATTCTACACTCACTCACCTTCGTCACAGGTATATGCAGTCACATCATGTGAATGACTGCAGTGGATAGATGTAATAAGCTTGTTGCGTGGTCAGAAATCCAGCAGCAAGAAAGTGGAGCAAAAGTAATAATAGGGTTTTAGGCTGTAATTAGTTGAGCAGTTTCTCAACCTTACATCATTCTCTGGGAAGACAGTCGACACAAGATGTTTATGTTGAGGGTGGTTATGCAACAAGTGATACATAACCTATCAGTTGAATTTGTGGCATTCAGGCTGAGTGGTTTGAAAGACAGGTCACCTTTTGGCAAGGTGATGTTAAAATACAACTAGTCATAAGCTAAGGAAACACACAGCTGCTTTTCAGCCTCACCTAAACTGGTTAGGGGAGTGGGAATTGTGGTCTAACACATGCAGATGTCACTAGGTTGGGAAATGCTAGTGGATATACGATTGTCAAGATTTTCTCAAAAGTTACATCCATTTTTATATAAAAAAGAAGCTTAAATTTATGATCCTGGTAAGTATCAAATTGGCTTGGTTTTCACATGGATATGCTAGCTTCAGGCTGGGATGACAGAACCTCAAGGAACTGAGCAAGGTCTGCTTAAAAAGGAGTGTGAAAAAAGATCCAAGTACACGATGCAAGAGAGTTCCATTCTTCCCACTGGCAGCTTTTTTATTTTGATAGATTTCTTTTTAAAGGGTATATTTGAAAAGTGACCTTCCATCTTTCAGAACTTTTCCTGCATATCTAGATGGAGCTTCTCCTCCTTGAAGTTTTTCTGAAGGATTCATAAGCCCCAACTGTGTTGGGGAGATAATACTAGGTTAAGGTATTTGTTGAGCTGCTTTAAAGAGCTGCTGTTGATGTAACCCAGTCTTCCAGAAACCAGTGCCCTCCAGATATGTTGGACTATACTTTCTAGCATCACCCAGCCAGTGCATTGCAGTGGGATCGTGGTGGAGTTGAAGCCAAAACACACCCGATAGGAACCCCTGGTAGATGTTTTTTAAACTTTAAAAAAACAAGAAGCCACCATTTTGATTGAAACAGTTACACTAAGGAAGGCTGACTTCCGCCCAAAAATCCGGCATGATAAATGTAAACATTTTCCCCTCAACACTGCAGAGTTAAGAATAGTTGGGCTAGATTAAGAAAATTGCACCATTTCTCTAGAGTTGTATTGCTGGAGAAGGGAACCTGTGTTCTGCACATAGCCTTAACAAGAGTAAATCCGTTGAGTGAGTGGGATTTACATGAGTGTGAACTCACCATTCAAATTGGAATTCAGCAGACCTGTTCTAGTAAGGTTTACTAGTAGGATTCAGGGATTTATGATCACTCCTCCACAGTAGAGCTGTGATCACACTCAGAGCCACTCCTGGCTTTCCGAGTGTGCATATCTTGCATCACTTGCGGTTGGAATGCAGGTGTGCTGCTCTTAACTGCTGTGCAGAATCAGATTGGGAGTCCCATCTACAGCCTCTTAGAGCATTTCCTCCTACCCTTCAGCTTTCAAGTTAAGGGTCTAGGGCGGTGGTTTCAACCTGTGGGATCCCAAATGTTTGTGGACTTCAGCTCCCAGAAGCCCTGAACATTGACCATAGTGGCTGGACCCACAGGTTGAGAACCACTGGTCTAGAGAGTTGTTTTGGATCAAGGGTGCGAAGGTGGATCCACTGGCCACAAGCTTAAAGGCAGGCCCTTTGGCCAGCAGCTGTGTTAGTTAACCCACCTTTACCATCCTAGTGTATTCTCCTTCCCTGAGTTAAACCAAAAATCAGCAAATTGGGGATTCGGTGTTTCATTTCCCTGCTTATTTTTTTTTTTCTCTTTTAGGATGGTGCGGTTTTGGCGAATTGATGAAGACTGTCCTGTGCAGGTCGCGCCTTTAAGCAACGGGCTTTGCTGTGCCTTTTCTACTGATGGCAGTGTTTTAGCTGCTGGGTAAGCAAGCTTTTAAAAGTCCACGTGTATACTTTACTTGAAAAGCAGCTTACCTCCAAAGACACAAAGAAGGTTCAATTTGG
Organism: Iguana delicatissima; assembly: GCA_948472985.1. NCBI lineage: Eukaryota > Metazoa > Chordata > Lepidosauria > Squamata > Iguanidae > Iguana > Iguana delicatissima. The sequence goes on from CAOKZL010000007.1 coordinate 1,346,100, forward strand.
GTGACACCAAGCGGGGTTGATCCAGAAGTTTCCCTAAATGGAAAATAATTCTGCTGAATCTGATTGCCACGTTTAAATATTTGAAAGGATGCTATGTTGAGGAGGGAGCAGGCTTGTTTTCCGTTGCTCCAGAGACTAGGACAAGGAGCAATGGATTCAAACTACAGGAAAAGAAATTCCACCTAAACCTCAGGAAGAACTTCCTGATGGCCAGAGCTGTCTGGCAGTGGAATCTGCTGCTGCCTCAGTGGAGTGTGGTGGAGTCTCCTCCTTTGGAGGGTTTTAAGCAGAGGCTGGATGGCCATCTGTTGGGAGTGCTTTGATATGGGTTCCTGCATGGCAGAAGGGGGTTGGACTGGATGGCCCCTGGGGTCTCTTTCAACTCTGATTCTAAGGAAGAGAACCACTCTGGATCCAACCTGTTCCTTAAAGGGGTGTGTGGGAAACGTGTCTCCCCAGCCGATGACGGACTCTAGTTCCCCTGGTCAGGGATGATACAGGGGTGGCTGTTTTTGCATCTCCTCCAGATAAATGTAGCTCCGGGAGTGGTACTTTGCCTTTTAAATAAGACACAAAGCCCATCAAAAAATCAGCATAAAAAAAATCCTGTTTTTCAAAACTTTTTTTGGGGGCAGGGCAATTTCTGGTTATGTTTTTCCTCTGTTTGGCAGCCTCTTGTAGCTCTTGGAGTCTATACTGTTGTTAAATTTTAAATCACAGGGTTTTCTTGGCAAGATTTCTTCAGAGGATGTTTGTCTGCCTCTGAGGCTGAGAGAATGTGCCTTGCTCCTGTTCACCCAGTGGGCTTCCATGTCTGACCAGGGATTCCACCCTGGTCTGCAGTGTTGTAATCCAACACTCAAACCATGCTAGCTCTCTGTTTGTTTATATATAACACTGTATGCATATTTTGTCAAAATGTTTACATAAAAATACAAATATGTATAGAAATATTGCATTATATTGTATAGAAAGTATAATAAGTACATCAAAATGTGTAGTGTGGTAGAAAATAAATACCATATTTTAATATACTAGTATGTCAATATTTATACCAGTGCAGTGTTTTATATATATTTATATATTTCTTTGTTTGCAGAACACAAGATGGCAGCGTGTACTTCTGGGCTACACCCAAGCATGTTCCCACCCTCCAGCATTTGTGCCGCATGGCCATCCGGCGAGTGATGCCCACCCCTCAAGTTGCGAAATTGCCTATTCCTCCTGCAATAGTTGCTTTCCTTTCCTACCGGATGTAGAAGAGAAATCAGCTGGGAGGAGATCTGTCTGACAATATCAGATAAAAGAAAGCTTCAGTCTTTTTTTTTTTAGAAAGCCTTTGAGGTCAATCACTTCACAGGTTTCTAAGTAAATGTGATACTTTTTTTTCTCTAAAAGCAAAAAATAAGATCTTGAATGTTGACCCTGTAGAGGTGTTTTTTTTAAAAAAGATACTATTTATAGAAGACAGCAGTATGTGTATTTCTGAAGTTGTCAGACCATTTTTTTCCAAAAAAAATCCTTAACTGTGAAAATATGTACATAATTAGATATAAGCTACTCTGTGTTACCATGTATATCTTTTGTGATTGCTTTTTTTTTTTTTGATATGGCATGTTGTGTATGTGTTTGTATATATCTGTGTATGTTTGTGAGTGTGTATTACTATGCACACAGTACAAAAGCCGGTCTCTGCCTGTCTCTGCCCCGAATGCAAGATCTGTTACTCCGCTTTGCACAATATATATACATATACATATTGTCTCTCTGGAGACACAAGCTTGCATTGGTGCTGTGTAAAAGAGAACCAGCAGTTCTTGTCTTTGGTGCACGGAGATACCTACCAGTTGGCAAATATTCAGTGGCTTTTGTACTGTGTGTTGGACAGGCCTGGCAAAACAGCCCCCCCTTCTGCCCCAAGATGCAGAGTTGTGTTGAGGGAAAAGAAGTGAATTTTCCTTCAGGCCATAATAGCATGTAGAGAGTGAGGACAACACTTGGCAGAGTGTTTCGGCAAGTGGGTCGTTTTTAAGGAAGCCTTAATTTTCCATAAGTAAATGAATAAAAATGAAATATTAATATTTGAGATGAAATGGGCATCCTTAAACCTCTGAAATCCAACTACTGTATTATTGCCTGATAATTTCTTTTTATCTCTGAGCTGCTCACAAGCTCTTTTTTCCCCCGTCTGTTGTTCTATGACCTCTTTGTCGTTTCAAGGGGGGCGACATTGGGGGAACTACCAAAGATGAGCAACATTTTTTCCCCTCTTTGCTTTTGCCTTTCTGTTTATCTGGACCTGCAGATACAAAGAATGTATGTACCACATAAAATGCTTGATGATGCATATTTTGTTTTTTTATATATATTAAAGAATTGTATGAAAAGCCTTCCTGCATGTTGGGAAACCAGTTATTTGGAAGTAAGCTCCATTTGATTTAGAAAATGACAGTGCTTTTGGAAAACAGTCAGAAAATTAATGTTTGTCGCCTGCTTTTCTGTCTAAAAGCCGCAGCACCAAGGGAGCATGTCACTGACATTCAGTAGAGCAAATTATGGTAACCTAGTTTTAAAAGCTCTCCACATAGTTTGCTACCTCTTTGAAAGTCAACAGTAGCCTGTGCCAAGCCTATTGGTTTCCAGATGTGTACAGTTGTGCTTCATTTGCCAGGCTAACTAGGGCTGGTGGGAGTTTTAGTTCAGCATCTGACTTCTTAAGCTGCCATGTGATGGGGGAATCTTTTTTAATAACCTATCAGTTTCTGTTTTTATCACCCAGCGCAAAGGATGACTTCATCCTGACTCAGCTTTGTAGCTATCTCTGTCCCGTTAACTTTCCTCCCTCAAGAAGGGAACATGACATTGTGATTCAACTTCCTCACATTGTGCTCAACTTTGAGACCCTATTCCCCACTGCAGCTGAGGGGAAACCTGCCTTCCTTTTGCTTATGGCTTGGAAAGCAGCAAGAACCAATAGTTTCGACTTTGCTTCTGAGCTAAATTCAGCATGCTGGTTTTGACCCTGCAAAAACCCTAAATAGCTTGGGGCCAGGATATCTGACAGACTACACCCTGACCTATACAAGACTAGAACTTGAGATTTTCAGCACAGGTCTGGTTTATCCCACCAACCCGAGAATGTGGGCTGGAAAATACAGAAGACCACTTTTGCTCTGTAGCAGCACTGTGATGGTGGAACTCCTTCCCAATGCCTCCGAACTTGCCCAGATCCCAGCAGGCGCTCAGGACAGTAATACTATATAGGGCTTTTGGTTTTTAAAACTAGTTGTTAGCATTTTTAACTGGTTTCTAATCTGTTTAAATTATTTTTCTATTGGGTTCAGTCTTTTTTTAAATATTTTGTTTGTCATTTTGGGAGCTCTAAATGGGTGGAAGAGGAAGAAATACTTCATAATTCACTTGGAAAGCTTTATGACTCTCCAGCCCCTACTATTCTTACATGCTTTCAATGTCAGTCTGGCAATAAAAGCGCTTGGACTTAAGAATGGAAAAAGGCTAGAGACTGTGTCAGATTCTACGCTGTCGTCAGATTTTTGGAAGTTGTGTGCCTTCAAGTCATTTCAGTCTTACGACCACCCTAAGGCAATTCTATCATGGGGTTTTCTGGGGCTGAGAGTGTGCCCAAGTTACTCAGTAGCTTTCCATGGCTGGCCTCCAGGGTGGTAGTCCAATGCTTGAACCACTAGAGAAGGCAAAAGAAGATTAGATAGACCTACAGTTACTATATGATGGAGCACACGCTTTGCTGGCATATGTCCCAAGCGTCCTGAATTGCAAAAAGATTGGTTGGCAAGTGGTGGGGAAGACCCGGGGAAGCTGATCAAAGCACCCAATTTTGGACAAGCTGGACTAAGCTTTAGGGGGTGGCGGAGGGGGGACTGCATGTCAGCAGCAGAGCATTTGCTTTGCACGGAGAAAGCCAGAGGTTCAGTTAAAAAGATCAGACAGCTTCTCCCTGCCAGAGACCAGTGCTGAGCTTGATGGACGAATATTCTAGACTGCTCTAAAGCAGTCTTTTCTGCTCAGATGCTGCTGTCAGTCTAGGTTGCTTGCGGTAACAAAATTTTTGTAAAGAGGGAAGGAAGTCAGCTTGTCAGGGCATGGTGTGGTTTTTCTGTTCCTCCTTTCCAGCCCCTCGGTTTCAAGGGAAGGCACTGAAATATGCTGGCTAGTACATTTTAGAAGATCTTGTAATGGCACAGAGACAAAATTTGGTGGTCACCTGACTGGCATGCGATTGTCCTTTCCGAGCTTCTGTGTGTCACTATTCCACCCCTTCCAAGTCTTCAAACTGCAAAACAAATCCGCCTCCTGCGTGCAAAGCCTGTGAATTTATAAATTTGGCAACTGTTCAGGCAGAAAAGCATATTGCCAGTGTAACTTCCTACCTTCCCATTTAGTCCTCATTAATACGCTGATAAGGCACTAGGCTCAGAGATGTTACTACAGAGGGAGCAAAATTTGTTCCCCCAGATAAATTTCCCTTCAGTCTCCAAATTAAAACTTAAGTTGGGCAGTTAGACATAACAATTTGGGCCTCCAAAGAAAAGGGAAAGACAGTCACAAAAGGAATGCAAAACCAGCAAAGAGAGGAGTTGCAGATGTTAATGATTTTCAGTTTCTCACTTTGTAGCATTGGAAATTTGGAGACTGAATGAAAATTTAATTGGGGGGAAGAATTCATGGGAGGCGGGGTTGATACTTTAACCCCACCCCGCCTTGGCAGCTGCACATCTGGTTTAGGCCTACTGGGCAGTACGTGCTATGCAAATTAAAAGCAGGTTTGTTTTTTAAAATGGTTGGCAATCTAATGCAACAGAACATGGAAGGAAAAAGCAAGGCAGAGATAATTTTGCCAGACTTGGTAAGCATTCATCTTGGGAAAGAATGTTTTGGCAACTCTGGCGCTTGGCTCTTAACTTTTCCTCCCAGCTGCTGTGGGCCTCTTCCTTCAAGGATGGGCAAGAAGATGTTGCAGAGGAATGCCAAGGAGATGCCAGTATTATTTTCCTAGGGGGAAAAAAGAACTTTTCCCCGAACACGCCTGTTAATACACCAAGGGTCATTTCACAAGCCTCGCTTCCTCTGAAGTTATGCATTCTTGAACGGTGTACGTCACCAGCTGTGTTTCTTTACTAATGCAGTCGTCTCAGAGATGGAACATTTGGATAAAAGTATCCTTGGCAAAGTTTCAGTTGTCCTACAAAGGAACAACAGCGTTTTAAAACATGTGACACATGAAAAAGCACCCAAGCTTGGTGTTTCCGCACATATCTTTACACGGCTGTGCACCACAAATGAGATGATACCATGAAGGAGACGCTTGGAAACATACAGCAGAAACTTTTTTCTTCTTGAGGATTATGTTCTCTTTGGGAATAATTTAGGAGAACACATATCCCTTGTGGGTGAGGCCAGAATAAAGCGTGTGTTTCAGATTAGCTGATTTTCACTGTTTTTGCTGCTTATTTTTGTCTTGATGTCAGATTTGGCAGTTTTTATGTTCTTAATTTATTGTTTTTTCACACTGCCTTGGTATCCAAATGGATGAAAGGCATTTTAGAAATGTTCCAGTGTAAATTTATGATCGGTGGCTGACGTCAGGGCTTTTATGTCCTTTTTATTGCCTGTTCGTTTCTTTTCTGCGATCTCTTCTTCTTCTCTGACATGGACCCATTTCCGCACTAGACGGTTATAGTGCTATTATTCCACTTTCAACATCCTATGGAATCCTGGGGTTTGCAGTTTAGGGAGGGGCCTCAAAGGATGTTGAAAGTGGAATAATAGCACTATAACCATCTAGTGCGGAAATGGCCATAATTATCCCCTTGTCAAGGGAGGAGAACCTAATTCAGCTCAAGGACTGAATTCAGTTTTAGAGATGTTCTTGGGAATCATATCCCCGTGGCAGGCAGGAACCAAATGTCAAGAAGATGGATCAAAAATGTGTTGTCGCATGGTGTCAAGTTGGCCTCAGCTTATGGCGATCCTATGAATGAAAGAGTTTCAGGAGCCTCGGTCATCAACTGCCCTGTTGAGTGAAGTCCTACAAACTCTGTGGCCTCCTTGATTGAATCAAGCCACCTGAACTCAAGCCTCCATCTTTCTCTACTGCCTTCCACTTCACCAAGCATTGCTGTCTCTTCGTCATCTCCTGATACGGCCGAAGTACAATAGCCTCAGGTTGGTCCTGGGTGCTTCTAGGGAGAGTTCAGTCTTAATTTGTTCTTGGACTCATTTATTTGTCTTTTTGGTGGCCCCTGGTATCTGTAGAACTTTCCTCCAGGATGGACCAAAAAGACTAGCGTTTCTTAGCTGAAAGCTCTTACAGTGAGGAATTAACCCTTGAGAAAATATTTAAATATTTGAAGGGATGTCATGTTGAGGAGGGAGCAGGTTTGTTTTCTGCTGCTCCAGAGACTAGGACAAGAAGTAATGGATTCAAGCTGCAGGAAAGGAGATTCCACCTGAACCTCAGGAAGAACTTCCTGACGGGTCAGAGCTGTCCAGCAGTGGAATATGCTGCCTCAGAGTGTGGTAGAGTCTCCTTCTTTGGAGGTTTTTAAGTGGAGGCTGGATGGCCGTGTGTCGGGAGTGCTTTGCTGGGTGTTCCTACATGGCAGGGGGGTTGGATTCGATGGCCGCTGTGGTCTCTTCCAACTCTATGATTCTACGAAGCAGGAGCATCCAGCTGTATAAGGGCTGGGTTTACTCTGCAGCCTTTGCTACAGCAATATGGTTTCCTGTGCTGCCTGTTGCTTCTCTGGACACTTTGGTGGTCATGACCTTGCAGCCTGGTGACCCTTGGGTTCTGACTTCTGGCCCGCCTCCTGGACCTGGCTCTTGTCTCTGGCCCTTTTGGACTCTTGATACCTGGTAGACCTCTGCTGCTTTGGATTCTTGTTAAGCTCTGATCCCTGACCTCCAGATCTTGTGCCTGTTCCCTGTCCCAGCCCCGGTGCCAGCATCTAATTTCCTTGCTGCCCATGCCCTGGACCTTGACAGAGGGGCAGAGGCTTCTCACTGACCTTAAAGAACTTTAAAATCAAGCCAAGGACCCCCTACATCTCTAAGGTTGTAGGTTGTCCACCCTGTTGTAGAGATTCTCTGAAAAGGGCAGCCAAACCTGAAAGAACCGTGTGGCTGGCAATTTCCTCAGTACAGCAAAGAGACAGAAAAGAGACAGAAAAGGGCAGGGGGAAGGCCAAGAATTTAAAAAAAGAAAGAACCATGCTTAGGTTAGGAAGTCATCAGAACTACTGCCATGAATGTCTTCATCTTGAGCATCCAGGAACAAAGTTCACTGAGCTTGTTTTAGTGGGTGGCAGCCCCTAAAGCGTGAGCCTTGCTGAGATCGTGCAGTGAATTCTAGCGTTCCAACAGGCATCCCGTGATCATGTTCTGCAATCTGGACAGTCCTTCCTCTTGCCTGCCTCTGGACTTGTGCAAGAGCAGAGTATTGTCAGTCTCCAGCGGGCAGGATGTGGCCGCAAAAGGAGACTGTGTCTCTGCTGCAGAGCTGTGAATCATTTTGCAGCATCCACCGTGCCAAAGAAGCATGTTCGGCCAGAGCACGCCAGAATGGAAACAATCCCTTTGCTTGTGGACGGAGGTTCATTTAAATCTCTTTGAGCGTGGGCCAGCAGTCACAGAGACCAACTATTCCGTTTTGTGCAGCCAGTTGCTGGAAGCTGCAAACGGTACAAGGCGTCAAAATAGACCATCAACTGAGTAACATGCTGTCCAATTTGCAGAATGCCCTCTGAGGGCACTGGGGCTCAGTGCCCCTGAACAACCAGGCATCATTCAGTTTAATCAAGCAATTAACTGCAGCTTAATTCAGATTTCAGAAACAACTGACATTTAATACGGGGCTGGCAGCCAAATGCGCGTACTGAAGGACGATACTCTGACCATGTTTGCGTGTCATCAAAAGCTACAATGTGGTTTATTATAAAATCTGGCTTGTTGTGACCAGTATATCTTTTCCATGAACAAGCCTTGGTTTGTTAACCACTTATAGACCAGAGTCTAAACCAATGTTTACAAACTCTTGCTTGTTTAAACTATGACTTGGGATGTCTGAATTTCACAGGAATCATAGAATCATAGAAATGTAGAGTTGGAAGAGACCCCAGGGGCCATCCAGTCCAACCCCCGCCATGCAGGAACACTCTCAAAGCACTCCCGACAGATGGCCGTCCAGCCGCTGCTTAAAAACCTCCAAGGAAGGAGACTCCACCACACTCCATGGAGGCAGCAGTTTCCACTGCCAGACAGCCCTGACCGTCAGGAAGTTCTTCCTGAGGTTCAGGTGGAATCCCCTTTCCTGCAGCTTGAATCCATTGCTCCTTGTCCTGGTCTCTGGAGCAGCAGAAAACAAGCCCTCTCCTTCCTCTATATGGCATCCCTTCAAATATTTAAACATGGCTATCATGTCCCCTCTCAACCTTCTCTTGTGCAGACTAAACGTCCCCAGCTCTCTATCCCCATAGGGCATGGCTTCCAGGCCCCTCACCATTTTGGTCACCTTTCTCTGGACTTGCTCCAGCTTGACCATGTCCTTCTTGAATTGGGATGCCCAGAACTGGACACAGTATTCAAGATGAGGTCTAACCAAAGCAGAGTAGAGTGGTACCAGTACCTCCCTTAGACACCATACTCCTGTTGATGCAGCCAAGAATTGCATTGGCTTTCTTGGCTGCCGCATCACACTGCTGACTCATGTTCAGCTTGCGGTCTATGAAGACTCCTAGATCCCTTTCACAGGTACTGCTATCCAGCCACATGTCCCCCATCCTATATTTCTGTATTCCATTTTTTCTACCTAAGTGTAGGACCTTACACTTCTCTCTGTTGAATTTCATCTCGTTAGCCTTGGCCCAGCTCTCCAATCTATCCAGGTCGTTTTGAATTTTGATCCTGTCCTCTGGTGTATTAGCAACCCCTCCCAATTTGGTGTCATCTGCAAATTCCTTCATCCAAGTCGTTGATAAAAATATTGAACAGCACTGGGCCCAGGACAGAACTCTGTGGTACCTCACAGTTGAAAGTGGAATAATAGCACTATAACAGTGTAGTGCAGAAAGGCCCTGTCTCTATAGCTGGAGATCTCAGGGTGAGGTACAGACAATAAAACCTAATTGGATAAAGAAAAATCGCTCTTAGGCCACTTCCGCACTATAGTGCAGAATTGGCCTTAGTGAAATGCTGTAAATAAGGTTTTTCTTTTGGATGTATTTTCAAACCATTTGCAGTTATGATGGTAGGTAACTACTTGCCCCTTAGAATTATAACTGCAGCTCCTAACTTTTAACGGCAACTTGGAATGAACACTATCGGCTCAAGCAAACAGCCTCGGAGAGGGCTTTGAGCGGGTGGGTGGTTCCCTTTTACGACACTGCTGTGCTTTCGTTTGCTTATGATCCAATAGTATCGTAATAGCATCGTTTATTGTGTTCTGATCTGTGTGTGTGTTTCTCGGACTTAATCCTGCAGTGCACCGTCTTTGAATCCCTTAATGTCTGCATCTGGGATTCAGTCTGAGCCTGCCTGCCATAAGGCCCATTCCAGATCTGAGTTGTCTTACTAGGGTTGGTGATGTGAATGTTTGGGAACAGCCAGTGTTTTAAGTCCCCATGATGCCCCAGTGAAGTGTCACAGTGGGGTAGTGTGAGAAATTAAAATGCCCCTGAGACAGGGACCGTTTCCGCCCTACACTATTATAATGCTGCTATTCCACTTCCAACATCCTGTGCAGTCCTGGGGTTTGCAATTGAGGAAGGGGCCTCGAGAATTCCCACCCTGAGAGCTCTTTGGCCTCAGGAAACTGCAAACCCCAGAATTCCATAGGGTGCTGAAAGTGGAATAATAGCACTATAACAGGGTAGTGCGGTTTAATATGTGGCCTATGGTAGGTGTTGGTAGCACAGCCCTTCTGGAAAGCTGATGCCTAGATATGTTGGCTGGGAGAGCCCAGAATATTTAGTCAAAAGAGTAACTTTTGGACGCTTGGCCTGATTATCAGTACTCTCAATGGAGCCCCAGAAGCAGACATTTAAGGGGCCTGGTCTTTACTGGTCCTTGAAACTGTTTAATTTTGGGTCTCATGCAGCTGGACTAGGAGCATTTCCGCACTACACAGTTATAGTGCTGTTATTCCACTTCCCACATCTGGTGGAATTCTGGTGTTTGTAGTTTCCTGAGGCCAAAGAGGTCTCTGGCTAGGAATTGTAAAGGCCCCTCCCTAAACCGGCAAACCCCAGGATTCCATAGGATGTGAGAAGTGGAATAATAGCACTATAACAGTGTAGTGCGGAAATGGTCTTTGAGATGGGGGAGCAATAACAGCTATAACCCCTTATAGCTGTTGCTGCCTTGTGACGCCGAGCAGCCTTCTTTAAAGAAATGCCTCTCGGCTTCAACCGGCAGCTGGGCGGCATGGCAGCAAAGCCAGTACATTTGTTTTAGATAAGCAATCCGGGCTCTTGTGGAGGCCAGTGTAACACCGCCCGGGTTATCAGCAAGGCTATGGCCTTGTACAGCCACTGGAATTTGGGTGATGATAAAGCTGACTGTGCTGAAATTTCTTCGGGAAACTCAATGTTCTCAGGACGAGAACAGGGTATCTTGGACAGAGTGTGGAGGAGTCGCGTTTTCCCCAGCAAATGATGTTAATTATTTAATTCTGCACTACGCTGTTATAGTGCTATTATTCCGCTTTCAAGATCCTATGGGACTCTGGGCTTTGTAGTTTCCTGAGGTCAAAGAGCTCTCAGGGTGGGAATTCTCAATGCCGCTCCCTAAACTGCAAACCGCAGGATTCCATCGGATGTTGAAAGTGGAATAATAGCACTATAACAGTCTAGTGTGGAAATGGCCCACGTCCGAAGCAAGGTGACCACCACCATCATCTTTTAAATCTTAAGGGATGAAATGTAATTTTGTGAAACGGATACTATTCTGTGTGCATTCAGACCTGAAAGACCATCTGGTTGTTGAGAGTATTATAGAGGTACTTCTTAGCATTCCTGTATCAATCAAGCATCTTTCAATGCACATGAATTTTCTTACTGGCACATCATGCGCTTAAAGATGTCCTCTCCATGGTCTTTGTAACTTGCTCTCCAGGAACTATGCAGGCAGGCTTTATTATTTCAAGGAAGGCCAAAGTCAGCCAGTGGATTTACAGGACGAGACAGGATTTCGAACCCTGACCTTCAAGAGTCATAGTCCAATGCTCAAACATAACCCTCCATAGAGCTAGACACGTAAAAAATAAACTCGAGAGTCTTTGGAGTGGGACATAATTGCACTTAAATAAAAGTTGGTCTTTATCTAGCTATTAGCACCAACTAGAAAAGACTCACTGAATCAGCAGAACATAGGTAAGCGTTGCTTTTCTGAGTTTCTTTTGATTGAATGGATTTAATTGCAATTAATAGTTGTATTTAGGGTTCTGTGTGTAGCCAAGATCATAGCAGGAGATACAAGTATTATTGGCTGGGATCGGGGGAAGAAGAGGTTGTGTTAAACTGCGCATGGAAATAGGAGATTATGTTAAGCTGCTCATGGAAATATGAGACTTGGGGGCCAGGAATCACAAGGGGATGAAGGAAGAAGGCAAATTTATCTGAAAAGAGAGATGAATGCACTCTCATCTGAATTCAATGGGATTTGCTTCTGAACTGATATGCATTGCACTGTGAATATCCTTATTTTGCTTTTGAACCAACAAGCTTTGCACTCCAAATATGCTTGTTTTGAATTTTACAGGTACATCGTTTTCTTTTTTAAAAAATAAAATATCATTTATGTTCCTTGGTTGCAAGACTGTGGCAGACATATATTCATTCCGCTCTACTTTTGAGGACTTTTTTTATTTTTGCAGAAGTTGAGCTCCCTCTGGTGGTTCTACATTCCCATAATAAAAATATTAGCCCACAAGAACATAGTGCAAACGTGGTTGATTATGGCAGTGACTCAATAACAGGGGTGAGTAGAGAGAAAAACATAGGTTCCCAAATTCCAATGTTATTTTCATGACAGTTTTCTCAAGCTCAGGGCTCTCCGGATAAGATGGACTCCGACTCTCATCATTCCCATCCATCCTTTCAACACAGAAATGGCGGGAGAGATGCAAAATTGGAGGGAGGCTCTTTTAATCAAGTTCCCAAGTTTTGCCATGTTAAAGAAAGATGCAGATCTTAATACAATGTAATAAAAATAATACAGCTACAAGAGGAGCCTTTTGGAAACAGCTGGATTTGGGGTATGTTGTCATACCCTGGTTAACTCACGGTGCCCAAATTCCACTCGGAGGTAGACAGCGGTGTTTATTTGTGACAAGCAATATACTATAATCTCTACTATAATCTCTGCAACTTTGGAACAAGCGTGCTGTATTGCTTGCTTTGCTGCAAATAAACACTGCTGTCTACCTCAGAGTGCATTTTTGTGGGTCGTGAGTGATCCAGGGCATGACACTATTGTTTGTGGTGTTGTTATTTATTGTCAAGCTGACTTCAACTTATGGCAACCTTAAGAATTAGATTATTTCCAAGAGACCCAGTCATCAACCACCTTGCTCAGGTCTTGCAAAGGCACCCCGTGGCTTCCTTGACTGAGGCCATTTCTGCACTACACCCTTATAGCATGATTATTCCACTTTCAACATCTTATGGAATCCCGGGGTTTGCAGTTTTGGGAAGGGCCAGCCGGCCCCTCCCAAAACCGCAAACCCCAGGATTCCATCGGATGTTCCATCGGATGTTGAAAGTGGAATAGTCGCGCTATAAGAGTGTAATGCGGAAATGGCCTGAATCAATCCACTGGCCATGCAGTCTCTTTCTTTTCCTACTGCCTCTCACTTTGCCTCGTCTCACAACATGCCCAAAGTATGACAACCTCAGGTCAGTCACTTTGGCTTCAAGGGAGAGTTCAGGCTTGGTTTGCTCTAGGACCCATTCATTTGTCTTTTTGGCAGTCCACGATATCTGTAGAACTCTTCTCCAGCCCCACATGTCTGGATTGCGGTTCTTCTCATCTGCTTTTTTCCCTGCCCAGCTTTCACACCCCATCTGTCGGAATCGGAAACGTTCAAGCCTGGATGATTCCGATCTTGGTACTGAATGATATGGCTTTACTCTGGAGAATCTTATCTTCCTTTCTAGCTGCCATGCTTTCTGGCATCATGGCTGCATTTCTACCCCCATTTCCAGCCATTATCTCCATTTCTTGTTTTGCTTTCACACACAGTGGCAAACAGACACCCAATGTGCCCTACGACTCATTTCCTATCCCTTCTTTCCTCCCTCCCTCCCTCCCTCCTCTTTCCTTCCTTCCTTCCTTCCCCTTCCTTCCTTCCTTCCTTCCTTCCTCTTTCTTTCCTTCCCTCCTTCCTCTTCCGTCCTTCCTTCCTTCCTCCTTTCCTCCTCCTTTCCTTCCTTCCTTCCTTCCTTCCTTCCTTCCTTCCTTCCTTCCTTCCTTCCTTCCTTCCTCTCTTCCTTCCTTCCTTCCTTCCTTCCTTCCTTCCTTCCTTCCTTCCTTCCTATTTCTTTCCTTCCCTCCTTCCTCTTCCTTCCTCCTTCCTTCCTTCCTTCCTTCCTTCCTTCCTTCCTTCCTTCCTTCCTCTTCCATCCTTCCTTCCTTCCTCTTCCTTCCTTCCTCTTTTTCCCCCTCCTTTCCTTCCTTCCTTCCTTCCTTCCTTCCTTCCTTCCTTCCTTCCTTCCTTCCTTCCTCTTTCCTCCTTCCTCCTTTCCTCCTCCTTTTCCCTTTCCCTTCCTTCCTCTTCCTTCCTCCCTCCTTCTTTCTTCCTTCCTTCCTTCCTTCCTTTCTTCTCCCTTCTTAACAATTCTCCCAGGTCTTCTACTGCCTCTAGATGGCGTGAGAACCTCAGAATGAAATTCTGATGGCACCAAAACCAACAACCTTTTTACCTAGTGAAGTTCTTGGCTGGTGGCAAATGCATTTGTTTAATACATTTATTTATAAAATTAAAAATATATGAAATTCTTTTAAAATAACCCAAAGAATAAATAATGAGATACAGGGAAGTAAATAATTACTTTCTAAAATCATAACTACAATGCTAGCTTGCTTTATCCCCCACCCTGAATATTATAACTGTAACAAATTACTTATACGTCGTGACATCCCACCTTGGAAGGTTAATTTTTTAATATTAAAAAAATAAAATATTAAATTTACAAGCATGCCTAAGCAATAAGCCATGTATTTGCCCTACAAAAGAAGCAAGGTTATTCTTCCTTTTTTAAAAAAACCATTTTATTAAGTAATTAACATTAGAAAAGTATTAGTTAATACTGGAAATGTTAACAAATAAAAAAAAATATAGAACAGTAGCCACAACTAAGCGGCTGATCTGACAAGAACACACAGGCCGTTTCCGCACTAGATGGTTACAGTGCTATTATTCCACTTTCAGCATCTTACGGCATCCTGGGGTTTGCAGTTTGGGGAGGGATATTTAGAATTTTCAGCCAGAGAGCTCTTGGGCCTCAGCAAACTACAAACCTCAGGATTCCAGAGGAGGTTGAAAGTGGTATAATAGCGCTATATCAACGTAGTGCGGAAAGACCCATCATAATAATAATGTGACTGCACAAAAGGAAACCATTGCAAGCAACTTGTTATTTGCCCGGCATTAATTCCGAGCTGTGGAAGACGAGCCTGTGAGCAAAGCGTGCCATCGTCCCCCCAGCCCTGTGTTCTGCCTCCGTCTGCCGGGCTCAAAGGCGGCGGGTGTCTTGGCGTCTCCCGTCCAGAAAGGCTCAGCGTTGTCGCTGGCGCAGGCGTGGAGGGCCAGCACAGAGCGATCAGATGTGGCCCGCTCCCAAGGCTGGCCTGTGGCTCGTGGCATGGCGCCAGGTGATGACATCATCAAGGCAAGCCACGGCAGGATTGTTGGGCCGCTTTGGCGACTCTCTCTGGCCAGATCATGTGGGGTGGGGTGGAACGGGGATTGCTGGTTATTATGTCTAAAAAAAAAAAGGTTGCGGTACGTCTGCTTTAGCAGAACCTCCACCCCAGGCAAAACAAAACTCTTCTGGCTGGAGCAGAAATCCAGACCTTTTCAAGTGGAATCTTCTGTTGTTTTTAACATCACCCTGTCTTAAAGGTTTTATCCTACTTTCAACTTTCCCATGGGAAAAAAATCCGGCATGCCATGAAGCTACTCGGTAATGCGCTCCCCTTCCCCGCTCCTCTCACCCATAATTAATTCCAGAAGAAAAAAGGGGGAGAGAGTGGAGAGGCAGAGACACAACAAAATCCATGTCCGATTTTTTTGTTTTTTAACGAAACATAAACTTGTCACCTTTTCAAGGAGCCAGGCTTGTAGCCCGGATTTCTAACTTCATGGGTGCCGTTTCAGCGCCCTGCTGTGTGTTTTAAATCAGGCCAAAAGATACACAACTTTCCCCAACTTTGAGGTGTGATGCCCACCCCTGTGGATGCACAATTGCTATTGGCGGAAGGATGACACCGATTACTGAATGAAAATTGTGCAAAAGTCCTCGATCCAGAGGGGTGGGTAGGAAAGGGGAGACGAATTCATGGGTGTTAAAGAGAGAAAGGGTGAGCCGGCCTTTTCTGGTCTCCTCCGCTGTTGCTTCCACATTTCAGGGAATCAGCAAGACTTTTGAGTTAAGGATCCACACGCATTGGCTAAACTAGTAGTTGATCGCTGGGGACTAGTCCCCCTTAGCTCACTCCATTTGGGCTGCTTCCAGCCTCAAAAATGTTGGTGACCCCCCAAACTTGGAAAAGGTACCCATAATCCATCAGCCAACATGGCCTTTTCCCCAAACCTTGCTTACTCCAGTCTATCCCCACTACTACCTTCTGGGTCAAAACTAGACAATATCCCTAGCACATTTTAAGGGGGTAGATGCTACCTCAGGTGGTGAAAGACATCTCTCTATCTTGGGCCATGTCCTCACTACTCTGTTATAGTGCTTTTATTCCGCTTTCAACCTCCTATGGAATCCTGGGGTTTGCAGTTTAGGGAGGGGCATTTGGAATTCTCAGCCAGAGAGCTCTTGGGCCTCAGGCAACTACAAACCCCAAAATTCCGCAGGAGTTGAAAGTGGAACCGTAGCACTACAACAGTGTAACGCGGAAAGGACTTTAGTGCGTGCTTTACTTCTTCTACGTATCTTGTAGTCAGAACACTTTGGTTTTTTGTGATTGGTCCCTAGAAGGTAAATACAGTCCTCCCTCCACATTCGTGGGTTTGACTTTCACAAATTTGATTATTTGCAAGGTGCGTATGTGCCTCTTCTCATTCCCTTGTGTTTTGGCAGGTGGGGAGAAGGACGGCAGGTACACCTGGGCGAAAGGCGAGGGAACTGGGGGGAGTCACACAGGTGCCTTCCCCCACCCCTGCAGACCTTCTTCTCCCATTCCCTTGCCTCTGGTCCCAGCGCTGAGAACTTGCGCCAAGGCAAAAGGGAAGGGAATGGGGAGAGACTCATGCCTTCCTTCTCCCCTTGTAAGGCCCCGCTTTGGGGGTCCCCGATATCATTATGGCTTGGGTGGGCACCATACCGAATTGGCATCATATGTAATTGGCAACACTCTTTAATTGGCACTAGTATCAAATTCAAGGCTGATTGGTGATGGAGAGGTCAAACTGAGTGAGGGAAAGAATTTGACTGTAAATGTGAGAAGGATAGGTCAACTCCAAACTTCCTCCAGGTAAGACTGAATCATTTGTCAGGCAAATACACACCATTCCTGTGGAAAATAGGCTTAAATAGGAGCTGGAATTTTCCAGGAAACCCAACTGTGAGAAGTCCACCAGGACACTGATTGACAGATCCATCGATCAGATATACACCTGGATTCCTTCCTCTTTCCTCACAGCAGCCACAATAGACAGCTACTACAACACCCATCATGTCTTTGTCAATTAATCACTAAGCCCATCAACAGGTGAAAGACCCATTGTCCACAACAGGTTCCCTTTGTCTTGCATCCGGAACCTTCACTGCCACAGGCTATTTTCAGGGTACAAATACCCCTGATTTCAGGATGCCCAGCGCAGTCTCTCAAAGGTCTACCCATCACTCTGGCCATCTGGCTCCTGACTGAGAACTGCCCTTAGGTCCCACCTAACCCAAAACACATTTCTGCTCTTCACTACTCTTCTGGACTGGTAATTATAAATCTCCCCAAGCCCCTCCGCCTGTCTATAATTTTTCCTTCCTTTATCTTTCAGTTAGCTCTTGTGTGAATATGTGATTATGTGCATCTTGTGTGCATGCTTGAGTGAATTCCCCCCAATAAAAACACATTTTTAGTTTACTTTTTCATCTTTGGCTGGTGCTTTTCCTGTGCGTGCCCGTAAACGCTGGTAGGAAAGGTCTCGCTAAGTTGCCCCCCTCTTGCAAGCTTCCTCTTTGAGCTAATTAATTCCCCATTTTTTTCAAGGGGGTATTTGCATTGCAGGGCGGCCCTTGTGGCACCTACATTTTGGGGTACACCCTCTGGAGCTCCCCCTCCCATTCGCTTGCCTTTCGCCCTGGCATGCAAAAGGCAAGGGAATGGGAAGGGGGAGAGCCCCGGAAAGGAATGGGAAGGGAATCACAGGGGAAAGTTGCTTGTGATTTCCCCACTTTTGTGAGGGTTCTGGGCCTCAAACCCTCACAAAAGGAGAAAGGCCACTGCATAAGCTTCACTTGCAAATCTGGTTGCTGAGGCATGGGATCAGACAACGGGATCTCCTCCGCGCTACATGCTCAGCAATCAGATTTGCAAGTGACGCTTATGCAGTGGCCCCTCCAATATGCATTCCCATTCATTTTTCATTTCTCCTGCTGATTGACAGCAGCTCTCTGCATTTTGGCTGAAAGATGTGCTGATATGCTGAAAAAGGGGCTTCCTAAAATGCCAAGCTGATGTTTCACTGCCCCTCATCGTAGCACCTTCTTTGTGGGAAGTGGAGTATTTATCTTAAGAAGTCTGGTCATTGGCCTGAGGTTAAAAGCCTTCTACAAGTCTAGGAATGACGGGCACACCTAGGATGCATCCGCATGCACAGTTATAGCAGTCTGATGCTGCTTCATCTGTTGTGGGCTGTGTCCTATGGAATCCTGGGATTTGTGCTTCAGTGATGGACTTGGAATTCTCTCCTGGGGGGCTCTAATGCTTCAGTATAAGGGCACATGGAGAAAACTGGTGATTCTCAAACTTTTGTTTCTCTCTGTATTTGGAAGCTCCCAGAAATTCCAGCCATCATAACCAATGGCCAGAGATTCTGAGATCTGAAGTCAAAAACATTTTGAAGACCAAAGTTTGAAAACCATTGGATTAGGACTCTCTAGCGTAGAGAATTCTAAGTACCCCTCACCGTGCTATAAATCCAGGTTTCCACTGGATGGCATGAAACTGGAATAAGTGCACTCCTATTTGCATGATATGGAGAGGCAGGCACCAGAGAACGTGACATAGACAAATAAAGACCAAAGGTTGCTTGTCAGCCAAGCCTCATGGCTCTGGAAGAGAGGTAAGATGTTTGCTGAAGGCGAAAGAATGCCTTTTTTTTCCAGATGTGCACACACAACCCCTAAACCTGGAGACCTTGCCCTGCTCCCAAATGTTTTTGTATTTGATGTGCCCACTGAGAACCAGAACTTCGTGAAACTGCTTAAATTAACCTGCCTTCTCCAGTTGGCCACAGCCTGTGAACATTTGGAAGTTTTAGTTAATTTTGTGTGTGTGCTCCTTCCCAGTTTACAAACACAAAGGATGTGAAGTGGCAGATTCCAGGCCAAAGCAGACTGGATTAATCCTCTCACCAGGCTCTGATCAATTGAACATAAAAGAGGCATCTCTTTCTTCCCCACATCAGCCAATTTTCAGAGATGCTGTGACACATTTTCAAAATATTTTACTCTGTGTGGAAATCTGTTGGTGCTCTTGTTGCCCGGTGGGTTGCCACACTTCTCTTTTAGTGTCCTGTTGTGAATCATGTGATTTTCACCACTTGGTTTTTGCCGCATCAGTGAAATGGATAAAACTGCATTTGGGGCCTCGGAAATAGCAACGCCCAAAGCTGGGCCAATTTTATTTGCGCTTTTCTTCTCTTCGGTGAAAACGAAGCAGAGTTCCCAGAGCGGCCTCCTTCCCACCCAGCCACCCAAGTGCCTGCCTGCATTCTGTCATCTCCCTATTTTTCTACCTTACAGTTGTTCCCATGTGCCTTTTTTAGCCCGAGAGTTCATGGCCCTTATAAGTGGCTTAAGGACTGTACTGCAGGGAGGCCTGACCCTTCTCACTAATCCTAATGCAACATGTCTGTAAAGTTTAGCAAAGTTCACTCAGATGCTTAAGTGGCCGGCTGTGAAGAAAAAAGACGTCTCCCTCCTGAGCATCCCATCTCGCTTGGCCCTAGCAATTCCAGGACCCTCGAACCAACAATTGCCTTATGTAAAATAACTTCTTTCTTTCTGAAAGACATGCAGCTGCCTGTGGCTTGCACATGATGCACTGAGGAAAGCTTGCACACCCTCCAACTGTCCCGATTTGTCAGGGACAGTCCTGTCTAATTGTCTGTTGTCTCACATTTTCAGTTGCTTTTAAAATGCCCCAGCGTCTCTTTCTCCTCCTGTGCCTTCATTCTCAGTTTGCTTCAGTCGCAGCTGACAGAATGCAAAGTGCAAAGTAGTTTGTTCGCAAACTGAGCAGGAGAGGAAGAGAGGAGGGATGGAGTCTTACCCTTCCCAGTAGGCTTGGGCAAAAACAAACTACTGCAGCCTCTCCTAACTTGTCTGTTTTTCCTCGTTTACTGCTACCAACTTGACCATACACTGATTAGACTGCTGGGCCAAATCTAACACAATGAGTTTCAACAGAGAGAAATGTAAGGTCTTGCACTTAGGCAGAATAAATGGAATGCACAAATATAGGATGGGGGACACATGGCTGGATGACAGTACGTGTGAAAAGGATCTAGGAGTCTTGGTGGATCACAAGCTGAACATGAGCCAGCGGTGTGATGCGGCAGCCAAGAAAGCCAACATGATTCTTGAGTTGCATCAACGGTGTCTAGATCGAGGGAGGTGATGGTACCACTCTATTCTGCCTTGGTTAGACTTCATCTGGAATACTGTGTCCAGTTCTGGGCACCTCATTTCAAGAAGGATATTGACAAGCTGGAGCGTGTCCAGAGGAGGGCAGCCAAAATGGTGAAGAGTTTGGAAGCCATGCCCTGTGAGAGGCATCTTAGAGAACTGGGTATGTTTAGTCTGCAGAAGAGAAGGTTAAGAAGGGACATGATAGCCATGTTCCAATATTTTAAGGGGCATCATGTCAAGGAGGGAGCGGGCTTGTTTTCTGCTGCTCCAGAAACTAGGACAAGGAGCAATGGATTCAAACTGCAGGAAAAGAGATTCCACTTAAACCTCAGGAAGAACTTCTTGACGGTCAGAGCTGTCCGGCAGTGGAAGATGCTGCCTCCGTGGAGTGTGGTGGAGTCTCCTTCTTTGGAGGTTTTTAAAGCCAAGGCTGGCATGGCAGAAGGGGGTTGGACTGGATGGCCCCTGGGGTCTCTTCCAACTCTATGATTCTGTGGTGTTATGAGTCTGTGATGTTGCTTTTCCAACATGTGTGAAACGTTGGGGCACGTGAGCAGAATATCTATGGCATTTTAGAAAAGAAGAGGGGATCTTGCTGAACCTAGGCCACATGCAGTAACTGTATTTCGAGCATTTTGCAAGACCTCTGACCTTCTCTTTCCCAGGTGGGCTCAGACTCACCAGGGGAAGGAAAGCTGAGAGATTTTAAAGTATGGACCACCTTTTTTCCATTTTATTTTTTATTTTACAGTAAGGAAAAAAAATGTAGTCCATGTCATCCTTTACAATATAAATGGCTATCTGTATCTCTTTTTCCCCCGATTATTAAAAGAAAGAAAAAAGGAGACAAGCAACAAAACTACAAAACAATACATGAAGCTACAAACACATAGCAACAATAATACAATACAACTAAAAAGCAAAAAATACCTTGAAAAGCTACAGACTTCTATCAAAAGTACCAACCCCCCCCATGAGTAACTAAAAATTGGTTTCTGCCCTTGTTGTGTATAACTAATACTTAACTGTATCTCAATCGAGTTGCTACTGTCATATTTACATTAAACACCCAAACTTTTAATAGTTTGAGCAAATACCAAAAGTTACAGTAACTTAAGTACAATTTCCAGCTGTATCAACTCCTCAATTTGTTTTTCATTTACAGTTTTCCATTTATACATTTTTAAATGTTCTTTTTCCCCACTTCCTACTTCCTCTTCGTTGGATCCTTCCCATAAGCTTACTGGACATTACTTTTGGATTTAGTTTTATTTTGCTTTACCATTGACTTTCTGTCACTTCTAAATGTTATATTTTAAGTCCAAAACATCAACTCATGTCCTAACTATGTCATCAGATAGTTGCATTAGAGTTTGCACTCGGAGCTCACGTCTAGGAAACTCTATTCTTTCTTAATCGTTTTTACGTGTGTTTGATCATTCATCGTTTTCCAAGTGTTACACTTCCCCATTTTTTTTTTTTCTGAAGAAATCTCATTACTGGTTCCCATTCTTCACTATTTTTGTCTTGCATCTTTCCAGTAGTCCAGCGCGTTACTTGGTCTAATTCTTTCATTTGCAGATTTTCTTTTTTCCTCCCTCCCTTTGGCTCTCCTTTGGGTTACATGCTCTAAACTAGAAACCCAAGGACTTAAACAGGATTGCTATTGTCAGAAATATGTATCTCTTCTGGATGCCTTTCGGAATTGTAGTTCCACTCCTCCGGACTACAGTACTGGAGCTGTCTCAGGCTATTTCCGATGGAATCCTGGGTTTTGCAGCCTCAGGGCCCCCTCCCTAAACTGCAAACGCCAGGATTCCATACGATGTTGAAAGTGGAATAATAGCACTATAACCGTCTAGTGCGGAAATGGCTTTACAGTTCTAAGTACCTCACCAAACTGCAAAAACCAAGATTCCACAGAGCACAGCCATAATGGTTGAAGTGGAATGAATCTGTTATAATGTTGTAGAGCAGATCCTCTAAAGGAGTGCGTCCTCCCCTGTGTACCAAAGCTACTCTGGTGGCATTTGAGTGAGGCTTCAGAGATTTAGTCCTGTTTCGATGGCGCAATGCCTGGATTACAAACTTGCCATCTGCAGGTATGGTATATGGTTTCTGAAATGAACCAGCAAGTCCTAAGAATGCTTTGCATTATGTGCTGGAGGAAACCTCCTGGTGCCCAGAAAATGCACATAGAATCATAGAGTTGGAAGAGACCTCAGGGGCCATCCAGTCTAACCCCCTGCCACGCAGGAACATCCATCAAAGCATTCCCAACATATCTGCTTAAAAACCTCCAAAGAAGGAGACTCCATCCCACTCCAAGGCAGCATGTTCCACTGCTGGACAGCTCTGAGGTTCAGGTGGAACTGCCTTTCCTTCAACTTGAATCCATTGCTCCTTGTCCTAGTCTCTGGAGCAGCAGAAAACAAGCCTGCTCCCTCCTCGACATGACATCCCTTCACGTTGGCACATGGTGGATGGTGCCCACCTGCTTCATTGGAAAAGAAAGGCTACAAAGCTGTGGAAATTCTAAGTAAAGTTACAATTTCTCTCCCCCCCCCTTTCACATACACGGTTTGCATACTGCATTTTCAAGAGATATAATCTGCAATGGTGTCTTTATACCCCTGTGAATGCCTTTCAGCTGTTTCTTGGGTACTTGTCTAGAATTAGAAGTGAGAACAGGGTGGGAAGGGTGGAGACTTTGTGTGTGTGTGTGTGTGTGTGTGTAGGACCGCATGTGACACCCCCCCCAGCTTTCTTCCCATTACTCACTACCCATCTCTCCTGAACAATAGGCATAAAGCGCTTCCCACGTCAGGCTGTCTAGCCGGCTGCAAGCGAGCTATTTTGTCCTAACGAAGAGGAGGCGGATTTCACCCGGCCCTCTTTGTGCCTTACCGAGGAAGGCCAGATTGTGCACGGAGAACAACAGCGCCCAGATTGCGGAAACAGACTCCGAAGAGAAAGAGAACATGCTTGGCCTTTGCAGTTCCCTGTTCTTTCTGGTGTGTTGAGAGAGTTTCCAAAACGTCTCGGAAAACGAACTGCGCAACAGACTCTCGTCCTCTGAAATGATTGCTGTGCGCAGCCAGGATTGCCCGTGGTCTTAGACCACGGCCGCTGGGTGTTTGCATGAGCCAGTCCAGTGAAATACAGGCTCCATACATAGGCAAGGACAGGGACCAGCTGTAAGATGGAACAAGAGCATCCACGAACTTCAGGTCCTCTAAGTAAAATTGGACTCTTGACCTGATCACCAGTTCTCCCAATGGGCTCCAGTATCTGACCTTTTTGGGGGCCAGGTCTTTGCTTCGCCTTGACAGCACTTAATGTTTGGACCCATGCAACTAGTTAAGCTCGGCTGCAAGCAAGAATGTTATGGTCTCATAGCCTCCTCAATTTGCCAGGGACTGCCCCAAATAATCTTCTGTTGTCCTACGTTTCCGGCTGCTTTTAGAATGTCTTGGTTTCTCTCTCTTCCCCGCCCCTCTTCCCCTTCTTTCTTCCCAATAGTAATTACAGGAGCAAAAACCATGATTTCCTGACGTGTTTGGCTAGTCTGGGCAAGCTTGCTGCAACATGAGTTCAAAGTGTAGAAATAGTTTGCATGCAGGCTATTTCCGCACTAGATTGTTATAGTGCTATTATTCCACTTTCAACCTCCTATGGAATCCTGGGGTTTGCAGTTTAGGGAGGGGCATTTGGAATTCTCAGCCAGAGAGCTCTTGGATCTCAGTAAACTACAAAGCCCAGAATTCCCCCAAGGATGCTGAAAGTGGAATAATAGCACTGTAACAGCATAGTATGAAAATAGCCTCAGTTAATTTGGAGTGGGGGAGAGAAAGAAGAGGAAGGGGGAAATCTTGCCCTTCCCTGTAGACTCAGGCAAAAGCAAACTGCTGCAGCATCTCCTAGCTTGGGCGCCCTTCCTTATTAATAAGGTTTGCCATCCTAACCACACTGCGATGTTGCTGAGCTCCGTCCGTCCGTCCTGGGGCCTTTCCATATTGCACTGTCATAGTGCTATTATTCCACTTTCAAACCTCTATGGAATCCTGGGATTTGCAGTTTAGGGAGGGGCCTTTAGAATCCTCAGCCAGGGAGCTCCTGGGCCTCAGGAAACTACAAACCCCAGAATTCCACAGGAGGTTGAAAGTGGAATAATAGTACTATAACAGTGTAATGCAGAAAGGCCCCTGGTTTTCACCTGTCAAATGTCAGAGAGTATGAAAGGGAACTGTAACTCCCTGTTGCATCCTCTTGTCATGGTGTTGGGGGAAATTTAAGAGTAACGAACCTAATTTGCTACTTCTAGAACCCTGTAGGAGCCGTTATGGGGAATTGTGGGAGCTGCCATCCCCCCCCCAAAAGCAACCTTTCCAAACTCTCACCCAGAAAAAAGTTCACCGGCTCTGTTAAAATTTGCAAGACCTTCTGACTCTGAAATCTCTCCGAATAGAGCCCCACTGGGTTTGGTGGGACTTAATCTTAGTCAAGTGGGCCTTGGGCCGTGCTCTGTCTCTTTCTTACTTGCTTTTTAAAAAAATAATAATATTCCCTAGGAAATCTGCACTAAAAAGTGTAAAAATAGTGCCTCTTTCTTAATATAATGGCAGCCTGGCACTTCAGACAAGCTGCTCTGCCTCATTCTATTGTGCACAGAGGGGTGGGGAGGTACTTTTCGGGGAGTGTGTGGGAGGCAGACTTTGAGGGGAAATCAAAGCTAATAAAAGCTTTCTTTCTTTGAAAACAATTAACATCCCTGCTCTCCAAATCCCCGAGCTCCGCAGCCTCTGGAATCAGCGCTGCTGGTACCTCTGTTAAAACAGATCAAATTCAGTAATTGCTTTTTAAATATTATGATTCAAGCTGAAAGTAAATATGATAAAAGGGAGTGTGGGTGTTTGCAGAACTCCCTGTAAAGTGAACCCAAAGCACATTTTATTACATTATTTTGTGTTATTTTGCTTCATTTCATAGGCTTAAATTCTGATAGTCGCCTTAACCAGAGCTGCTGTTCGCCTTTTCTGACCTATGGCGACTCTAAGGGGATCTTGTCATGGGGCTTTCTTGACAAGATTTGCTCAAATGAGGGTTGCCGCTGCCTTCATCTGTGGCCGAGAGAGTGTGACTTTGCCCACATTTACCCATGACTGAGTGGGATACAAAGCCTGGCCTCTGGGCTCACAGTCGGACATTCAAACCACTATACTCTGGCTCTTTTGACTCACGGAATCAATGGAATTTACCTGTGTGTTGATTCACCAACAATTGGTCAAATGGGTCTACTCGAGATGGAACCAACTGATAGGATACCGGCCGTTAAGGTGCTCTGAACAGCTGGAATTTCTTCTTGTGGAACGGCTTGCCCGAAAGCGGCCCCTCAAGCAACCCCACTTTAGAACAAGGAGATCACTTCACCAGACACATGGAGTTATTTTCTTTTTGTCAAGAATGAGTGTGCGGAAGCTATGCTTTGAAAACTCTTCCCCATCATTCTCTTACACAGTTATAGCACTATTATTCCACTTTAACTGCCATGGAGACATTCTGTGGGATTCTGGGGTTTATAGTTTACCGAGGCCCAAGAGCCCTCTAACTGAGAATTCTCAGTGTCCCTTCTAAACTTCCAGTGCCAGGATTCCACAGTTAAAGTGGAATAATAGTGCTATAAAGGTGCTAGGAGTCTTCGTACACCACAAGCTGAACATGAGCCAGCGGTGTGATGCGGCAGCCAAGAAAGCCAACATGATTCTTGAGTTGCATCAACGGTGTCTAGATCGAGGGAGGTGATGGTACCACTCTATTCTGCCTTGGTTAGACCTCATCTGGAATACTGTGTCCAGTTCTGGGCACCTCATTTCAAGAAGGATATTGACAAGCTGGAGCGTGTCCAGAGGAGGGCAGCCAAAATGGTGAAGAGTTTGGAAGCCATGCCCTGTGAGAGGCATCTTAGGGAACTGGGTATGTTTAGTCTGCAGAAGAGAAGGTTGCGAGGGGACGCGGGAGCCGTTTTTAAATATTTGAAGGGATGTCATGTCGAGGAGGGAGCGGGCTTGTTTTCTGCTACTCCAGAGACTAGGACAAGGAGCAGTGGATTGAAACTGCAGGAAAGGAGACTCCACCTGAACCTCAGGAAGAGGTAAGAGCAGTTCGAGTGTGAATATGCTGCCTCAGTGGTGGAGTCTCCTCTTTCGGAGGTATTTAAGCGGAGGCTGGATGGCCATCTGTCGGGCGTGCTTTGATGGGTGTTCCTGCATGGCAGAATGGGGTTGGACTGGATGGCCCCTGGGGTCTCTTCCAACTCTAGGATTCTGTGAAAGGCATAGTGCGATAGGTCCCTAAATCTGGGCTGCCCCCATGCTTTGTGATCTTCAGGAGAGGCCTTCTCTCATTCCCAACACTCATAGGCTGTTTCTGCCCTAGACTGTTATAGTGCCATTATTCCACTTGCAACATCCTATGGAATCCTGGGGTTTGCAGTTTCGGGAGGGGCTGGCCAGCCCCTCCCGAAACTGCAAACCCCAGGATTCCATAGGATGTTGCAAGCAGAATAATAGCGCTATAACTCCCCTTCAAGGGATGCTCAACTGGCCTTTCCTGTATGTAGTCGTTTTACTACCACGCGGAGATATTTTGATTAAAGCAGCTGACTGACTTCTAAGCACCGAGCATTGAATGGGCAGGCGCTGTATCTCCCACATTTTTATTGCTGCATAAGTTGATGTGGATAGAAGGCAGGGCATAAACATCTTAATACACGCCTGTGCACAGAAATGACACTTCGTCGTTTTTCTCCTCGCCAAGAATTTGATAAGTGACCCTGTCTGTTTGGTGTCTAATTCCTGAGGCTGGCAGGGGAGACCTCTGCGACAGACTCCAAGATGCGGCCGGTTGCGTACTGAAGCGTTTTCTTCTCTCTTTGCTTGCCCTCCGAACAGAACAATGGTTTCCCTGTGAGTAAGAGCTCTCCACTTGGACATCTATCTCCCTTTCTCCTCCCAGTCAACGCAGGGGCAGAAAAGGGCTCGGGCCGCCCTTTGTTCGATCTGCACCCATGAACCAAAGCTTTCTGTCCCACTCCCGATCTCTCGATGTCTCTCTTCTCTTTCGGCCTGCTGCCCCTCCGGCGCGCGCACCGTCTGGACCCTTTGAGCCAAGGGAAAGAATGTGGAGGGGGAGCGCATTCATGCTAAACAGGACACGGGCGGGCGGGGGGCGGACAGAGGGGTGCACAAAACGTTTAGTCAGCACATTGTTTCCCCACATGAATCCAAGGGGGTTGGTTGCCTTTTCTGCACATTGTCCATCCGAGCAGTAAGCTTCCCCAGGCAAAGGCTCCCGGCGGGCTGTGCGAACCACTGGCTAGAGAGGCCCAAAAGAGTCAATTTTTGTAAGAAGGGGAAAGTGAGGCTTGACAGTTCAGCACGCCAGTTTGCTTAGCCGTTGGATCTTCTCAGAGGCAGCGCCAGATCTTTGTGCGAGCGAAGAGAATACGAGTCCAGCGTTTCTAAAGTGCTTTCTTTTCAGAGGCCTCTAAACGTACAGATGTTGCCCTGATGTGCCTTCGTTTCTGACTTAACAGCAACCTTAAGACAAATATATATATTTTAAGCAGAAACTGGATGGCCATCTGTTGAGAATGCTTTGATGGGTGTTGCTGCATAGCAGGGGGTTGGACTGGATGGCCCCTGGGGCCTCTTCCAACTCTAGGATTCTAGGATTCTATACCCCAGGGTTTTCTTGGTGAGAGTTTGGTCACCCAGTGTGTTTCCATGGCTGAGTGGGGATTCAGACCCTGGTCCCCGGAGTCGTAGTCCCATGTGCAAACCAGTTGACTACATTGGCTCACATGGAACATGTTAGAAAGAAGTGTGCGTGTGTGTTTTAAGCAAGGGATGCTTCTCCTTGTGTCCCTTGCCTCTTGCAAGAAGCCTGATTTCTCTTTAGGCTGAGGACCTTTCTGCCCTTTTCCCACTTTTGCTATTTTTCCACTTTCAACATCCTATGGGATCCTGGGGTTTGCAATTTAGGGAGGGGCCTTTAGAATCCTCAGCCAGAGAGCCCTTCGGCCTCTGCACACTACAAATCCCAGAAGTCCACAGGATGTTGAAACTGGAATGACGGCGCTATAACAATGTAGTGCGGAAACGGCCTCAATGAACTCAGCAGGGAGGAGAGGAGAGCCGGAGTGGAAACTCGCCTTTGCCTGTCAACTCAGCCAAAAGCAAACCTCTGCAGTCTCTCCTCGCTTGTCTGATGTCGCTTGGCCACGCGTGTGAAATGTTGGGGTGTGTGCATGTGCCGGAACTAATAACCTCTGACCCTCCAGATAGTTTTGACTGTTGCTTTTCGTTGTTGTCGCGTGCTTTCAAGTCGTTTCCAATTTATGGTGAAAAGTAAGGTGATCCTACAATGGACATTTCGTATTTTCTTTTTCTTTTCTTTTTTTTAAAATTTCTTTTTCTTGTACATATACCTTAATAAAATCTCCATCAAATATTACACATTACACGCTTGGATGTTATTCTTATGTACACAATTATACATATTTACATTTGGATAGTGTAAAAAGGGTATCAAACAAGATTAACTTAACCTTTATCTCACTCCTTTTACCATGCTTTATATCTTTTACACTACCCTGACTTCCTTGCCACTACCAAGAGTCGCTTCTTATATCGTTTTAATTATACCAGAAACTCCCCAATTCAAATACATTATAGGTTCGAATTTATATCAATATTATCTACTCGGGACTCCCTTTCCAAAAAAAAACATAGATTGACTTTGCTTTTCCTCGTCATATTCTTCCACCCTTTCTTGTCCTTTTCCCTTATTAAGTATGTCTACACACTTAAATAGTTTCTGTCTATCTAGACATACATACTATATTTTAACCAACCAAGAAAGGATGGAATCTATAGATTGATTACAACTTCTCCTATATCTTCACGTCCATGTCATTATACTTTACTCTCCAATGTTCTCTATAACCTTTTAAAGCCGATACCCATGTTCCTTCATATATAATGTTACCAAATTCCAATCATTTTCAACTTGTTCCATTTGGTTCCCCTTCAACCTGAGCGTATTTTCTTTTTCTGAAGGCTACCCAATTTGTTTCCATGGCCGAGTAGGGATTTCAACCCTGGGCCGTTTCCGCACTAGCCTGTTATAGCGCTATGATCCCACTTTCATCATCCTATGGAATCCTGGGGTTTGCAGTTTCGGGAGGGGCCCTTGGAATCCTCAGCCAGAGAGCTCTTGGGCCTCCGGAAACTACAAATCCCAGAATTTCACAGAGTGTTGAAACTGGAATAACAGTGCTATAACAATGGCCATGTCCGCACTAGCCTGTTATAGCGCTATGATCCCACTTTCATCATCCTATGGAATCCTGGGGTTTGCGGTTTCGGGAGGGGCCCTTGGAATCCTCAGCCAGAGAGCTCTTGGGCCTCTGGAAACTACAAATCCCAGAACTGCTGCAAGATTAATACATGCCAAATATTGGAAAGAAATATGTTGATATAGGAAAAATGGGAATTAAAAGTCCTGGATACGGTTGAGATAGAAAAGTTAACATTTCCCTTGAAAAATAAACCTATCCAGAACTTTGAAAGAGAATGGAGAGAAGTCTTGAACTGGATAAGAACAGAAAAAGGAATAAAGAAAGATAGCGAGTAATGCAATGCCACAATCCAATAAGGTAATGCAGAAAGCAACAATGCAAGAACACGAGAGGTCAGATCATCTTCTCCTTTGAGCCAGCAGTCGCGATGTATGAAGGGCATGAAAACAAGCAGAGTCAGTAAGCTTGGAAATGGGGAGGGGGCTGTTTAATTCTCAATGATAACCTTCCGTAAAAATATTTGGGGGGAAACTACAACTCCCAGCATCCTTAGGGGCGGGGGCCTGCCTCTTTCTCTCCCCCTCGCCTTTGCTCGCCGCTGGTATAAAAAAGGCCCGTCGGGGAGGGAGAAGGGAGGAGGGCGGCCGCCCGCGGAGCGCCAGGCCGGCCGCTGCCTTCCCTCCGCGGGGAAGCAACCTGTCTTCCCTCCGCTTTCCCCTCAGGAGGCGCCTCGCCCCGCCTCGCCTCGCCCTGCCTTTCCCGCCCTCGCGCGCGGCGGAGAGATGCGCGCGGACTTCCTCCCCTCCCCCCGTCCCTCGCCTCAGAATAATTCCGCCTCAGAATAACCCGCCGCCCTTTCCCCCGCTTCGAACTAGCGCCGGAGGGAGGGAGGGAGAGGAGCCGCTGGTTCGCCTCCGCGGGTGTTCCAAAGGGGGCTGTTTCTGCGGGGACCGGGCGCCTCCTCCTGAGGAGACTCCTTTGCCGCCCCTCAGGCGCCCCCCCGGCTTTCGCCTCGACGTTTTTTGTTTCTGGACTCGTTTTCGGGGAGGCGGGGGCGCCTCGTTTGCCGCCCCCGCCCGGCCTCCCCGATGCCGAGGCATGGATAGAGCGGCGGCCGCGCGAGGAGGCGGAGGAGCGGCGGCGGCGGCGGCGGCGGCGGCGGCGAGGATGGTCGAGAAGAAGGCGGCCGGCGGGGAGGCCGCGGGGGGCGGGCGGCCGCGGCCCCGGCCCGGCTGCGACGGCGTGGCGGGGCCCGGGCGGGCGGGCTGCGCGCTGCAGCAATGCGGGCAGCTCCAGGACCTCATCGACATCTCGCTCTCCAGCCTGCAGGGGCTGCGCACCAAGTGCGCCGCCTCCAACGACCTCACCCAGCACGAGATCCGCACCCTGGAGGTAGGCGCCCGAGGGCCCCGGCCCCGAGGAGGAGGAGGAGGAGGCGGAGGAGGCGGCCCTCCCCGTGACCGGGCACCCCCGCGACCCCCCCACCGGGCGACCCTCCCTGCACAACTGGCACCCGCCTTCCTCCCAGAAGGGCGACCCTCCCCAGCAGAATAGGCACCCGTCTTCCTCCAAGAAAGGCGACCCTCCCCAGCAAAATAGGCACCCCCCCAAAAGAGGCGACCCTCCCAGCAAAATAGGCACCCCGTCCCTCCAAAAAGGCGACCCTCCCCAGCAAAGTAGGCACCGTCTTCTTCCAAGAAGGGCGACCCTCCCCAGCAAAATTGGCACCCCTCTTCCTCCAAAAAGGCAACCCTCCCCAGCAAAATTTGCACCCCCCCAAAAAGGCGACCCTCCCCAGCAAAATAGGCACCCATGTTCCTCCAAGAAAGGCGACCCTCCCCAGCAAAATAGGCACCCAGTCCCTACAAAAAGGAACTCTTCTCAGCAAAATTTGCATCCACTTTCCTCCAAGAAAGGCAACCCTCCCCAGCAAAATTTGCACCCCCCAAAAAAAGGCAACCCTCCCCAGCAAAATAGCCACCCATCTTCCTCCAAAAAGCAACCCTTCCCAGCAAAATTTGCACACTCCCCCCAAAAACAGGCAACCTTCTCCAGCAAAGTATGCACCCAGTCCCTCCAAAAAGAAACCCTTCTCAGCAAAATTTGCACCCACCTTTCTCCAAAAAAGGCATCCTTCTCCAGCAAAATTTGCCCCCCCAAAAAAGCAACTCTCTCCAGCAAAATAGGCACCCATCTTCCTCTAAGAAAGGCAACCCTCCCCAGCAAAATTTGCCATCCTCTCCCAGCAAGAAGGCATCCCTTACCAGCAAAATATGTATACTCCCCCCAAAAAGGGGCAACCCTCTCCAGCAAAATAGGCACCCAGTCCCCCCAAAAAAGAGCCCTCCTCAGCAAAATTTGCACCCACTTTCCTCCAAAAAAGGGAACCCTGCCCGGCAAAATTTGCACCCAAAAAAGACAACCTTCCCCACCAAAATTTTCACCCTTCATAAAAATTTGCACCTCCCCAAAAAAATGGCAACACTCCCCACTAAAATCTGCGCCCCCCCAAAAAGGCAGCCCTCTCCAGCAAAATTTACACCCACCTCCCTCCAAAAAGGGGAACCCTTCCCAGCAAAATATGCACCTCCTCAAAAAAGGCAACCCTTCCCAGCAAAGTTTGCACCCCTCAAAAAAGGCAACGCTCCCCACCAAAATTTGTAGACACCCCACAAAAAGCCAACCCTCCCCAGCAAAATTTGTACCCATCTTCCTCCAAAAAGGGCAATCCTCCCCAGCAAAATTTGTACCCGCTCGTGCCAAAAAAAGCCAACCCCCTCCACCCCTCTGCCAAAAAATATTTGTGTGTGCAAGCTCCCAATGGACCTCTCTTCTCTCTCTCTCTCTCTCTCTCTCTCTCTCTCTCTCTCTCTCTCTCTCACTCTCACTCTCCAGAAAAAGAACCCCTTCCTTTTGCAATAACAAAAGGAGAGGAAGAGGAGGGTGAATTAATTTACGGGGGCGGGGGAGACTGGGTTGGATAAATTTTGTCCCCCCTCAAAATGGTTGCAATAGTTTGGGGAGAGTCTCGGTTCTGCACTGTGTGGAAAGGAGTCTGGTGCCATTTTATTAGGGCCAATCATGCACATACATATATGTACGTTATACATACAATCAGCCCTCCACATTGGCAGGTTTGGTTTTCACGGATTTGATTATTTGTAAATTTCTTCACCCCCTCTGCCTGCCACCCCAAGCAGTTCTTTCGTGGGGGAACCCTCCGTCTGGGCAGCTCCAGCCATTCTCAGCACCACAAACCCCCTCCTAGTGCCCTACAGGCACCCAAGGAAAGGGACAGGCGAGTGAGAGGAAGTATAGGGCCACTGTGCCAACTCACCCCCTTTCCCTCTTCTTTCCCGGACCCGATTTGGACCCTGGGGGGCCCACTCTCTCCACCATGGCTCAGCCCCCTTCCCCTCCACACACACATTTTGATCTTTGCAATTTTTCCACTTTTGCGAAGGTCCTGAGCCCCTAAATCTAGCAAAGGTGGAGAGCTAACTGTACACATATAAGATGGTTTTCCTGATGTAACATGTTGTGTGTCTCAGTTGCCTCTTTTAATTGATCAGCCCTGCTACCTGCAATAAAAAGAGCAAAGAAAGACCTGGACTTTTCAGATATTGCAGCCCTGGGCACGTCTGCTCGGAGGTAAAATCATTAAATTCAGTAGAGCTTTGAGGCAGCTTCTATTGATTGCCTGTCTTGGCCCTCTTGCAAAACTATGGCCTTCTCAAGCTGCCTTGTTTTGCAAGACGATTTACAAAAGGGAGAAATTCTCCTCTCTTCCCCACCCTGTCATATGACGTGTTCATAAAATCATAAATCGATTTGAAACAAATTTGAAGATATATAGGGACTGCAGCCTGAACCCCAGACCCCATTGGTAGTCCCAACTAGAGTAGTTCCATTGGGTCCATAGGATTTACACCCACCATTGAACAACTGATTAATGGTTTTGCCCTAGATGGCAACTACCAGTAGGAGTCGAGCTTGAGTATTCCTGCTTTCTGCATCTTTTTTCCTGTCCTCTGGTCTGTTTTTATTATGACATTCTCATTAAAAAAAAAACAGGTTTTTTTTTGGAAATTTGCATAGGTTTTCCTGTTTCCTAGGGCAGTTACAAAAGAGATGGATGCTCTTTTTTTCTGGCAGCTGATTTGTATGTGCCTGTGTCAGAGAAAGGGTAGCTCACTCAGTTTTATAGTTTAAGGATCTTTTTGTGGTTGATTTGCTCTGCCTTCCCTTTCTTTCTCTTCTGCAGAAAGGTCTTTGAAATGACTTGTGAAACCAATAAAAAACCAACAGAAAATAATGAGTAATCTTTAAACCTTCCAAAGGTACCATTCAAAACAATGGGGGGGTGCATTTCACAGCTTTTTTTTTAAATGAAAGAAATGGTATGGGTTTTTTCAGAAGAAATGGTGTGTGTGTGTGTGTATGTCTTTGTGTCTTTGTCTTTGGGTGGGGGTGCCTTTTGTGCACACACCCACAACCCAGACAACAAGAAGAGGAAGTCTTGTCTGCTCTATTCTGTGCAGTTGGGGAGGGGAGCTGGTTTTTGTATTGCAGCATTAACTTCCCCCTCCCCATGGGAGGATCTTGGTTTGCCCAAATACTGTTTTTGTTTGAGATGAGTTTGGTTTTCATGGCTTTTTTGTGGTCCCATCACGGATGTTTTCCTTTATTGTATGAGACTCGTGCTTCTTTTTCCACTTAGTTTCAAAGTTAAGTAGAATGAGTCTGTAATTCTTCACACTGAAGAATAACGGCATAATAATTTCCGCTAATGTACTGATGTAATGCTAGCCCACCTGTTGCATACCAACTGTCCAGTTTGGCAGGGATGCTCCCAGTTAATCCTCTGTGGTCCTGCTTTTTCAGCTGCTTTTAGAAATGTCCCAGTTTCCCTATTCTCCCATTCCAGCCTTCCATTTTGTCTTGAGTTTATTTCCGTTGGCGCAAGCTGAGTTCTAAGTGCATAATTAATTTACACTATGTAATTCAGGTAAAGGAGAGCGGCAAGGGGGCTGAATCTTCCCTTCTCAGCCCCCTTAGCTTGTATGTGCTTCTTCATAAATAACATTTGCCATCTTGACCACACATGTGCAACCACATGTGTTCCAGTTTTCATCTGTGAAATTTTGGAAGGTGTGCCTTTGCCATGAAATGTTTCATGGGTGTGTGGGGTTAAGAAAGCTGCCAACACAAGGCTTGCCACAGGTGAAAAGGAAGGCTTTGGGGCTACCAGACTTCCCAGAGATGTGCCCATCTTCCTGCTTGAACAAAGTGTTTCCAGATAGAGCACCTCTACAATCTACCAGCTCCCCCTCTTAAAAAAATGGCATGTGTGGCTATTTTGATTTAAGAGATTATTTTCTGATTATAAGGAACACAGGAGTGTAGTGTTAGGAAAAATGGAGGAGTTACAAATGGAAAGTATCATCATCTGGATTCTAGCCAACCCCTCCAGCAAAATTCTAAGAACTACAGGATAAAATGTCATCTAGAAGCCCATAGCTAAATGTCCTGGTGGGAGATCTGATGCTTGCTCCCCCTCACTTTTTTTTTAGATGAATACTTAAGACAAATAAATTGTGCATTTAAATCTTTTCCTTGTTCACTTTACATGCCCCTGTTATCCTGCTTGACATATCATAAGATGCTGGGAAGGACGAAGGAGAAAGGAAGAGAGAAAGCATTAATTGGTCTTACGAAGCCACACCAAAACACACAACTAAACAGAACCTTGAACCAGCGCTGCACATTTATCTTTGTGTGAAATTGTAACAGTCTTGTAAAATCATCCAGCAAATGAAGGAACTTGTGGTTGTTTTTAGGAGTTGTTGCAAACTGGAGTGATGGCCCTGGGAGAAAGCACACACCGTTAATCTGCTCATGGTCTCTGTTGTAAACTTTTCTCTGCCTCCTCATGTTGGCCTCATTGTGGGCAAGGGAGGGTTCCCTTCTCTTCCGGCCCTTGAGGTGCTTCATAGGAGATGTTTCTCTTGTTTTAGCAATAACAACCTTTGCTCTGCTGTGTGTCTTGCACCGGGGAGAAAGTGGAAGGTTGTCTTTTGGTTTTACTGATACTGTGCCTTCAAGTTGTAGGACTTCTTTTAGAAATGGAAAATAACTTTGGTGCTTTGGAGACTCTCGCTGGAATTAACTGTTTCCTACTGTGAAAGATTCTCTCTCCAAGCTGGCCCAGCAGTTCCAACCTTTGGCTTCCTTTCACTTGCCTTGCCCCTTTTCCCCTCAAGTTCCTTCCCTAGATCAGTACTTGGGGCTCCCTCTGATCCTTGTGTGGATGGGTTGTTCTGTGATTTTGCTATGGTAAGCATGACCAGACTGTTTATCAAAACTTAATGGGTCTTGTCATGGAGAGCATTGAGAAATGCAGTCTCAGACACAGTCGTAAAAAAGAATAAACTGGTAGAAGTTTATTAAGGCATATTTAGATCACACATTTACGCCTGATGTATCTAGTCATTTGCAGCTCCCCAAAACCCTGTTCAGTTCTTTCCCCTGCTGAAAGTCTGTCTCTATTACAGCTTTACCCCATCTGCCTTCTGTCAGAGACAAGCCTCGGTTTTGTATCTTTCCCTTCCCAAGATCGCTCTTCCCAGCATTTTCTGAGCTGTGATTGGCTGGCATGAGCCAGGGTCACCTAGCTTTTCTCTTCACACCTACCTCCTGGGACTAATCACAAGGCAGAATACACCCTTTCTCTGAAATTTGCTCATTCGTAGGACTTGTGGTGCATTTTGGATAAAATAATAGACGTGTGGGACCAGCTATATGGCTTTCAAAGTTTGAATGGCAAACAATGTATACAGTTGGGAAAAAACGCCAAAACACACCTTATGTAAAGTGGGGAAATGTTAACAAAAATGCATACACCAGAAAAGTATGCAGCTAAATGAGGACTTCATGGGAAATGTGGGCCAATTTCCATGCAGGTAGAGGAAAAAGATGAGGATGCAAACAGAGGATGGGGCTGAAATGCAGGTGGGATCCAGAGAAACAGAACAAAATCAAGATGTAGAATTTCTCACATCTTTTGCTGAGAGTCCCTTACCTTGGTTTGGGTATTGGTGTTGATAGCACCCTGGCAAGGCACGTATATAGTTCTTGGTGACAGCTGCCATGATTGTACCCTTTCTGCTACCTTTGTAATGAGGGGTGTAGGGGGGCAAAAGACAGAAACTGTAAACTGTCTTAGAGCTTGTCAAAGCATGAGTCTCTTAATATGAATTGGTTAACCCTTTAATATTTGGTCTTCTCACTGAATATCTAAACAATTGCCCAGATTTCACTTTATGAATATTCTGAATATAGAATTAGAGAGTGATAGCAGTTAGCAGTTGGGTTCCTGTAGCAACTGCTTCTTTCAGTGCTCTCCATGACTGAGAAAGTGCTACGATCATAATTTTCCAGCACCTCGAACTGTAGAGCCCCTCAAAAATCCTCTGTAGAGCCCCTCAGAAATCCTTTGGTGAAGACTTAGGGGAGAGGACCTTCTTCATGGCTGCTCCCAGCCTGTGGAACTCCCTGCCATGGCCTAATGAAAAGGTACGGTTTCAGGATTATGTTCATTTTTGAGGTCAGGTTAGGTCATAAATCCATCTTTGCGGTCATAAATCCATCTTCTGATCAGGAGACCAGCCAATATCTCTTCTTATACCACCACTCACTTTCACTTATAATAGTACTGGTTTGTGTCTGCTCATCTTTCTATATCTCTTTCTTACCTTTAAAAAAACTTTCTCTCTGATCTGGTGCATTAAGCACTCTTTTTCAGCTGCTCCCTACCCTCCTTGCTACTTCAGCCAGGGCTAGAAAAGAAATACATCCTGTATACTTCAGTGAATATGGTCCTCTCCCTTTGCTGATATTTTAAGTTAGCAGAGGAAAGCCGCATTTGTTGCTGTAAAGTTCACTGTGTCCTGTGTAAATTTTGAAGGAACTGATTATAGGACAGGAATTTTGCTTAAAACCCAGGAAGAAATTCCTGATGTTGGTATTCCTGTTTTATAGTGGAATGAGCTACCCCAAAAAGTGTGGGCTCTTTTTCATTGGAGAGATGGATGCCCACCTCCCAGGGAGGCTTTAAGAATAGATCCCTGCATGGCAGCGGTTTGGGTTAGATGTACCTTAGAGTCACATCCTTCTTTATGAGGCTGTAAGATTGAATATAGGAATGTGAGACTCTTATTTTGTTTTCAGGACTTCTTATTTGCCTTACTGTTTGCTATTTCTTTCTCTGTTTACTAGCTCTCTGTGTGCACCTGCCATCAATGGTTAACAGCATGCATCCTGTGGTGTGGGCTCTAGGACAAAAAAATGGGAATAAATAATGATCTAAAGGAAGTCAGGAAAGTAACAATGACTACTGTGCGTTTGTCAAAAAACATCATAAATAACCAAAAATCAACACAAACAGTAACCAAATTCTCACAAACTATACATACTACTTAAACCATCTTTGGAAAGTTGAGCTGACCTGTATTACAAAAAAAAAAGTATACAAACATTTCATGAATTTTAAACAACTTTACATAAATTATGTTTATGTAAACATAAATTATGTTTATGTAAACATAATTTAGCACAAGCTAGTATGAGCAAAAGAGGCATGGAAACATTATTACATCAGTCAAAAACAACTTGGTAGAAGTTAATTACCGAAGCCTTGTATTTGTGTCTAGTATTTTTTTAACTCTTTATTGATAAACATATAATATTTGTGGTTGCTTTCGGTTTGATGGAAGCAAGTTCTTGGCCACAAGAGCTGATGCTGTCTGGTCTTTGTATTGATTTCTTTGAAAAACCCTATCATAGAGACCAGGGCACTTGAACGGCTGCCCAGTATGTACTTGTTTGAATATTGGTTTCTGCGAGAGAGAACCTCCTAAGGTGTCCCTTCACCTAAGCTGTGGTGACTATCTTGACTCCACAATTATAGAATGTTCTCCCTAGAGAAGTTTGCCTTATTGTCCTATGACTTTATTGTCATTAGATCCAGTTCATTTAACTCTTTTTTATGATTTTGTGGCTTTTCATTATTTTGTTATATGACTGTTGTGCTGGTCCTTTCCCAGCTACACATGGGACTGAAGTACAGTACTGTTAATTTTGTGAGTCTTTAAAGTGCCAGAGGAAGGCTGATCTCTTTTTTGGTGGGGAGGGGATGGCAGATTCCTAGATGGTCTACCAGTGAGCTGAACCCTGAAATGGCAAAGGAGCTAGTCCAACACCTGTGTTGGATTACAGCTCCCATTGTACCCACTCAACATGGCTAAGCTGGGTGGAGAAAATGAGAGCAGTAGTCCTACACATCTCAAAGGTGCTGAGGTGGCAAAGGTTGCACTAGAGTATATTGCCTTCCCAATAGATGGCATTGTGTTTTCTGTAGCTCCTTCTAAATTTTGCCTGCAGGCTTCAAATTCATCTTTTTCCCATGGAGAAACTCTTTGCGGATTTTTTTTTTAAGAAAATCTTGGCTTGCAATAGTTGGAAGTCTTTGTAGAAGGCAGCCTGGTTATTTCCTTTTTCTTCCACTGCCACACGCTTCTGTTTTACAATAGCTGGAAGGGACTTCCTTTCTTCTGCTTCATTTTCTGCCTGCAGACTCCCTTTTTCTAATCAGCTTAGGGATTTGGAGCATTTCCGCACTATCCTCTGCCAAAATATCTGCTACCTTTCCAGCCATATCCATCTCATGCGTTCCCAATCACAAAATGCGCAAATGCTGGGTGGGGTAGGCCAGTGTGAGTGGGCCATTCAGTTTCTCTCTTTCCTTAATACTATTCACTCTGCAGTTTGCAGATCGCAAAATGCTGTGGATGCTAGTGTAGACATTTGTAGGATTTTTTTTTTTTTACCCAGAGAAGTGTGGGTGGCAAACCTGTTCCATGCTTTGTGTTTCAGAGTTGGGAAGGAATTACTTTTTAGGATTACAACTCCCATTGTTCCTCAGCCAGTATGGCCAATGAGTCTGGAAGTTTATAGTCAAAAAACCCAAAAACTTTTCGGAAGCTCTGATTGTGATTATAATTTACACGGGTAAATGCTGCTGCTGGACCCTTGCCCGTTTTCCTTGCATGTGTGCTTTTTTGCTTTGTGCGGCATTTCTTACAGAAAATAGCAGAAAGTCCAGGAGATTTGACAGCAGGAATGTAGAAGTGTATTACACATGCAAGCCACAAGAGGTGAGGAGTTTATGTGAATTCCTAACAAAAGTTTATTTGAAATGGGGGAGGTAATTAAACGAAAACTGTTAGGAACAGAAAACGGAGAAATGTATGCAGAGATGCAAACAATGCACCATTCTTACGAATGTGTTTTTTCCCCCCAAGCATCACCATCATTACCACTTCACATGACCTGTTAGGAAAAGGGGACCTACCAAGCAGAGATAGGAATCATACTGCTTTCCAAATGCTGTTGGACTGCAAGTCCCAGCAAAGCCAGTGGTAGGGAATGCTGGCAGTTGCAGTCCAACAACACACGGAAGGCTACTCAATTTCCTTTCCGTGCTGGAAGGATGTCCATTTTGGAAAACATTGGTGGAGACAAAGTAGAAACTAGTAGAAGAGCCTTTTTGGCAGCAGGAGAAGAAAGGAGTATGTTTGATCTGAATAGGGGGTTTTAGAGAAACTTAGACTACTCACTTTACTTTTCACATTATTATCTGCCGTTCCTTACATCAGCTAACACAAAACAATGTTTTCATTTCTTGAATTTCAGTCTGTACCAAATTCCTTGTGGAACTGTACATCCTGTGTCTGATCTCCCTTTTTAAAAAGCTCTCACTGGGATATTTGACTGTTTTTTGACTGTTGCTCCCAGAATCCCCCAGCAAGCATAGCCACAGGTCCTTTTGGTTAAATGAGCTTAGGAGTTGCAGCCTGAAAACAGTAAATGGTAGAAACAGTGAGAAAATAATTCAATGCAGTAGATACAAACAAAGGAGCAGTTTGGGTGCGTGGACTTGTATGTTGCCACGTCCCTTTTGTCAGGGATGCAACAACAAGGGGCGTGGATGCCGAGGAGCATGAAGGCAGGCAGTTTTGGCATCTTCTTCCCTTCTCTGCTGCCATCTCCCTGATGAAATCCCTGATTTGCTTGTGTGTCTGAAGGGGTTCCATTCCCCTTTCCTGTCCCAATGGGAGTATATATTTAATTTTTTAGTTGGTTGGGTTTTCTCCCTTCTAAAATAGAGGGTCAAGCCAGTTGTTAGACTGAAATTCTTGATTATGTCGTTGATATGCATACCAGACTTCCTGGCACATGTGATTTCTGTCTGGGGCTTTTGAACAGTGTTTCGGAGAAACTTATCATGTGCAGTGGAAAATAGCCCAGTGTCTGAATTGACCCCAGAAGCTGTTTTTGTCTGGGCATTAAAATGATTTTGGTTCAGGCCTGTGAGTAAGTGCACTGTTTCTGTGGAATGAGGAAAATGGTGCAAGAGAAATGATAAGAAATGAGATGATATTTCAACAATGGAACAAAAAGTTCCAGTAGTTAACTTCTCAGAAGCTAAAAAAACTATGGTGAGTGTAACAGCAGATCTGATACGTTTATCTTAAAAAACTTGTTTCTCATTCTTCACCTTCCCGCAGTACTTGTTGAGTTTTCAGTGTTGTAGAAAAGGATAACTTATGCATGCTTTGAAAGAAAGGTCAGCAGTGATGGAGAACTGGAGGTGTGTTTTTTATGCCTCTGTTAAACATAGTCAGAGCCTAGGATAATGGAAAACCCACAAGAGGAAATATAGTTAGGTAAGTTTCAGTATGTACTCTTGCTCATGCATTTCTGCTTTGAAAGACCACAATTTACTTCCTTCTACGTCATGAGCAAAATTCCCACTCTGTGATTAAAATTTTCTAGGGCTTCTGGGCCTGAGTAGCAGCTTTGCAGGCTGCCAGCTTCGCTATTCTGATAGTTTGTTGTAGTACCATGTATCAAAGGATGTGGTTTGAAGCTCAACAGCAGAGGATGTGTTTTGCCTGTTGAACATTCCTGGTTCCATCTCTGGCTAGGGGAAATAAATGCCTGCAGTTCTGGGAGAGTTATTTGTAGTTGTGTTTGTCCACGCTTCTCTGGCTTGGCATCCTATGGATGTAGTTGCACTAACATTCCCATTACCGTCATTCACTGGTGGGGATGATGGGAGCTCATATCTAACACATCCGGATTGGGAAAAATGTCTGAATAGAGCATGAGTGGGAATCCTGCACCTCTCCAGATGTTTTGGACTGCAGCTCCCATAAGCCCTAGCCAGTATAGTGGTGAGAAGTGCTGGTAGATGCAAAAGGCAAAAGTACACCATTTCTTGGCTGCAGTGAGAAATGACTAACAGCTGAATGGTGAAGATCCAGAGACAGCAGTGCAGTAAGGGAAGATTGAGACAAATGCGGGAGTGTAATCCATGAGATGCCATCCTCTGAGAATATCTCCTGATGTAACAAATGGAACTGGAAAAGGGCAGGGGAGTGTTCCAATGCAGTGGAAGGGGTGGTGATGCCACTTTGATCTTCAGCCTCTGATCCCTATCTGGCATTGTTGAAATATTATTTTCATCATGTGCTGCAAATGATACAAAAGAACAAGGTTATGCATGTGAGGACACAATTCTGATTGCACCAGCTTTCATGTAAAGCCGCAGTGGGCAGTTGTGGAAGAGCAGGGACTGTATTAGCCAGCCCCAGGAGAGCTTGGAGGGCTGTACCCTGACTACCCCCCAGCCCTATGATCAATCAATCGATCGACCAATCAAATCAATAGCTAGAGCCCACAAATGCCCTCTGGGGGTAAGGGGGCATTTTCAACATTCCCCCCCCTTGGCTATTTTGCACCCTGGACCATTTTTCAGTCTCTTCCTGAATCAAGAAAAGAGTTCTCTTGGGCCTAAATTGGTTGAGGGTGGGCCCAGAACATGGTGGAAATGCCCCCATGTCCTATAGAGGGCATTGTGGGGCAAAATATTTTTTGAAAAAAAATTTATAAGAATTTTGTTTGACCCCTGGGAGCGCCAGGGTGCCTCCAGACATGGTGGAAATGCCCTCCACACTCCTCTATGAGGGCATTTTGAAGCCCCTCCCCCAAAAAACCCAATCTCAAAACAGACAAACCAGGTTTTGATTGGTCGTGGGGCCGTGTGGGGTCACAGAAATGCCTGCATGCATCTCGCACTTTGCTGATGCTTGAGGTAGAGTTTGGGAAACTTACTCCTTGGACTGCAACTCCCAGAATCCCGCAGCCAGCTTGGTTGTGCTGGTTGTGGGATCTTGGGAGCTATAGTCCAAACAGTAACTTCTCCAAGCTGTAGAAAGGTCAAGAATGGGGAGGGGAGGGAAGATGGGTTTCTTCAAAACTTCCTTGCGCACAAGTGCTCTTCCCATCCACTTGGGCATCTACCTGCTCTGAATTTGTCACTTTCTGCCAGTTTGGTTGTGTGCATTTAACCGCAGTGAGCAGCCTTGCAGCTTCACAGGGCTCTCTGACCACCCGGTGCACTGCGAAGCTGGTTGATGCTGCAGCCGCAAGCTAAATTTGCTGGCTTTATAGTTTGGTTGAGAGCTGCGGATCACGAGGCAGCTACTGGATGCACTACGTCTGGTCTGGAGGGGTGGGAAGATGGAAGAGGCAGGAGAAAGGAAGGAAGGAAGGATGTGGTTTCAGTGAACGTGTTTTTTGGAATGGTGCTTAAAGACCTACCAATTTGAGGTTGCACTGACATAGTTTTGATGGTATGAGTTGGCTTGGTCTAGTGGAAAAAGTTCTATTAAAAAAATATGCTTTGCCTCTGCTTGCCAAATAGGTTTTCTTTTTCTCTTGTTGTTTCTTGCTGAGGACATGTATGTTTAAAGTGCTTTACAAATATTAAAGTGCTTTGACACATAGACTGGAGACACTGTTCATAAGACTGTGTGAAGATCCGTCTTTTTCTGGCTGCCTGAGAGCAGCCTCTCCAACTTGGCATGTTTGCCTGTGGAGAAATAGAAGTTGTTGTCCAACATATTTGGGGCAGGAGGTGCCAGGTTGGGAGTTGTTGAGTCTCTTGTACGAAAACACTACTTACAGATAACCAGGACTTACATATATCCTGCCTGGTTGGTTTGGGAATTCTGCCATTTTTTTTTTTTACTTCTAAATGCAATTTGGTGTCAGCTTGGGTATGAACATGGTTGAAAGAGCTTAGTCCCCACAGAGTGAGTTAGGCCATCAGGATCGTGAAGGGAGCAACCACAGTGAGGGGATGGGGCTGCTCTGAAAGACAGCAAGTGCCACAAATAAGGAACTGTTTTGTGTGCATGTTGAGTTGTCCTTTGTATCCTTGGTGTAATTCCACGTTAAGTGCAAGGTATGGCTGTGTGTGAGAGAAGTATGATTAATTCATTGTGAAGTTCTTGGTGTAAATATGTGTGTGTGGATTATTGATTTAATAGATTGCATGTAGGTGAGAACAAGCGTCGTGTAGTGGTTTGAGTGTTAGACTAGGGCCCTATCACACTACACTATAATTGCACTATTATTCTACTTTAGTTGCCATAGCAACTTTCTGTGGAATTCTGGGGTTTGTAGTTTAGTGAGGCCTGGAAGCGATCTGGTTGAGAATTCTAAATGCCCCTCTCTACACTGCAAATCCAGGATTCCATAGGATGTTGCCATGACAGTTAAAGTGGAATAATAGTGCTATAAGAGTGTATTGTGATAGGGCCCTGGGACTCTGAGAGACCAGGGTTTTGAATCCTTACTTGGACAGGGATACCCACTGGATGAATTTGAACAAGTCACAGTCTCTCAGCCTCAGAGGAAGGCAGTGGCAAACCCCCTCTGAACAAATCTTGCCAAGAAAGCCCTGTTATAAGTTTGCCTTAGAGTCACAATGACCCATCAGAAAAGATTTAAACCACACCAACATTTGGGAATAAGTTGTTTTAACTAAATGTGGACTTTTATTGGTGTTTGGTACAGCTGTTTGGTACAGCTTTGTGCTAAAGCAGCAAAATAGTTTATAATTTATTAGCACTGTGTTTGGAACATTGCTTGGAAGTAATGAGTTACAAATAATTTACTGAAGCAAGTTATTTTTTCAAAACCCAGTGCAACAAAGTTAGATTTAAAAAGCTATGTAGTGAGTGGAACAGCATTACTTTATTGGTTTGACGAAAAGAGCTGCACTTACTTGACAAGTTTCTCAAGTTTTATCTCATTCTTTTATCAGTCCTAAAGTGCAGCCACAGGAAGAACCACATCAGTGTCATGCTACAGTAGACTGTGCCCTGCATTGGCAACTCTTAACTTGTGTTTGAGGCTTCCATTCCCACAGAAAACAGCAGACGCCTGACTGCTTCAGTTGTGTTGTTCAAGTCCCATGTTATGGTCCAAGCGCCAGTGTCTGGCTTTCGTAAGCTAGCCAGCTTACAAACCTGTCCTGTTAGTTCATCTGGTATTAGCATTGTTTAACCAAGGAAGG
This sequence comes from Iguana delicatissima, assembly GCA_948472985.1. Lineage (NCBI taxonomy): Eukaryota > Metazoa > Chordata > Lepidosauria > Squamata > Iguanidae > Iguana > Iguana delicatissima. Next base: position 1,391,068 of record CAOKZL010000007.1, read on the forward strand.
ATTCACTCAGCCAGTTCCAAAAAAACAAAGTCCAGATGCCTGAGAACCACTTGAGCAGAACACACCAAGAGGGAAGGGCCACTTTCTGGGAAGACAGCTGGGATGTGTTCATAAGCCAAAAAGGGGGGGGGTGAGAAACAAAAGTATGCTGACCAGTACTGGAAGATGGTTCTTCACAACTGCACCTGGAGGCTGCCATCAATTTTTGTTTGGCCTTTTCCTTTACCTGGTTGGCCCATATGATGTGAGAGGCCTCTCCACTTTATTCATTTCAGTTTATGGTCCTCTCTCCATGTTTGCAGGTTTGACCTTTGTAAATGTGGTTACTGCCAGTAGATCAAGGATAGGTAGAAAGTAGATCTCTCTAGGTGATTTGTAATAAGAGCAGCAAGGCTTTCTGACTTCCAGTGTTTCTTTTTAAACTGTCTCAGCAACAGATTGACAAACACATACACTCTTGCTATAAACTGTACTGCAAACATTGTTAAATGATACAACCAGACTATAAACTTGGAGTCATCTCTTAGCAATATTGGTTGTGGCTAGGTTGTATCACATCAGATCCTTGTTCCCCAGGTAGAAAGCTGAAGTAAAACTGATAAAAGGTTATAGCTGGATGTTTCTTTGGTGACTTGTTATTGGACAGCAAATACTAGGTGACTTGAAGTCTAAAAATTCATGCGTGCATTTCAGTCAGTGTATTAATGATTTTAATAAGAGTACAGTTTTATGTGCAGTGAAAATGGTGGAGATGAGTATTACTGAAATGCAGCAAAGCTGGGGATAACTCAAAGTGGATTTCCATAATTAGATATACTGTAAATTTCATTCAGTTCTCATACTGGGAACAAATTTTCCTGGACTAAGAATTCTTTCATTCAAAGTGCATGTCTTTTGAGTCAGATTCTGCTGAAAAACAGAATTTCCCCCTTAACTCAAAATCTACTCAATGTTCTGTAGTCTTTCTTAAAACCTTCATGGTGTTCATGTGTCAGAAGGGAAGCTGGGCAAAACACCTCATTGTTCTCGAAAAGGAAGCCCTCTTGACCCTACAGGGCACCTTAAGACCACATGACTGAGGCTCCAGCTGCTACGAGCGGAATGTATACACTTCTAGTTAGTTAAGAGTCCAGTTAATCAACTCTTGGCCATACTGGGAAGGACCAATTCAGACTTGGAGTATATACCTTCTAGCCAGAAGACCCTAAGAGCAGAGGGCTGGGGGAAAGGGCAGTGCAAGTTCCATAGGTGGAAGATACTGGAGATGAGACCCAGGCAGAAGGCCAGCATCTTAGTGTGTATATCAGGTCTGGCCAGTCTCATGGCTATTGCAGCTCTTTCCTTTTGGAACCTCAGGAGAGCTGGGAAAAGTTGGGTTCTTTGGACTGCAGCTTCCAAAATCCACTGTGCATGCAGCCTAACATGCATGCTCAGATCTTGAAAAGCCTGCTTTTTTTCTGGAATATAACTTCAGCAGTTCTCCAGCCAGTATTTTGTGCAGTTCAACCTGATTGCACATAAGCCTGGACAAAAAGAGTAACCCAAGTCAGTTCAAGAGAAGCTTGAACCTTTTTTCTCAAGTGTTTTTTAGGTAGGGATCTGCAAGGTCTGGCCAGCTGTGGTGCAACCGAAGAAGGTGTGAACTTGACTTACTTTTTTTCAAGCTGATTGTCCTTCTTGACCCATATAATTCACTCTGGGGTTGGCAAACCTTAGGCTGGCATGATCTATGTTGGTTTTTTTTAGAAACTTGAGACTCTGTTTTACTGCTTACTAAACTTGTATCTTGTGTTTCCTCTAAAGAGTTTGAAACAGTGCTGATGATTTCTTCCTCTCCTCTTTATCGTTACAATAGTCCTGTGAGGTAGATCAAGCTGAAAGAGAGAGAATGATGGGTGGAATATCAACCAGGAAGTTTCCTAGCTCTATGGGGATCAGGATATGCATCTCTGGAGTTCATGTCTGCTATCCCGACCACAACCCCACACTGCCTTTCCTGTTTTGGAGGCTAATTGTGACTCTGGCTGATGAAAAGAAGCTAAGAATGAAGGAGCAAGAGTCTCTCTGAGACATGCTCAATCCAGTATTTGCAGTAAGTACCAGAATCAAGTTCACATAAGTACTTTCATGCAAAAATCCATTTGTAGTCCCCTGCCCTAGCATTCTTTATCAAATCTAGCTTGAGATGGGGATTGTTTGTTGTTGCTTTTAAAACCTGGGAATCAGATGCCCTTGCTGAACTTCTGCAAATTGAAAGATCCTAATTCTACTTTCTCTGTCCGTTCTTGCTGTGGTTATCCCGTGGATTTAAAAGTCAGAAGCAGAACCTCATAATATTTTGGGCTTTCTCTGTTAGCAGGACTTCTGTTGTAGACCTTCCCCAAAAGGGAAGTCAGGCAGCTCCAACGTTGTTGAATTTCTGGTGGGGTGCTGCAGAATTTGACTGGACCTTTTTGTGTTTGTTTTAATCAGTTTAAAAATGGTACCTTTTTTTTTTAATGGGAATTTGTACTGTGCACCTTGATAAGTAAGAAAGAGATTAATAAATATATAAGATCAGGAGTAATGGAGTATTGTAATCAGTAATTTTTTTGGAAAACAAGAGCACCACAGAGTCACATTTCAAAAACAGTATAATGAATGGGGGTAACATTCACCTGATTTGGTGTAGTGAATAATATATTCTAGATTAATTCAAAAAGTAGTTTTAACGGCCATTTAATAGCACTTTTGGGGTATTTTGACATGATGTTTTTAAGTTTTATGCCATTCTCTCTGTGGTGTTTGAAAAGTGAGTGAATAGCATACATATTGCTGCGGGTGGATGGGTACGCAAGGAAGAAGGCAGATACAATCATTCAGTGGTGAAACTTAATTACAGTCAGCCCTCCACATTTGCGGATTTAACTTTTTTGGATTTGATTATTCACAGATTATTTGCTGTCACTTCTGCTGTCTCCCTATGCCATTTTTAATTGGGACTGAAAGCCTCATGAGACTGAGAAACTGCGAACGAGGCTTGTCAGTCCCTCTTAAAAATGGTGCGGGGCAGCAGTGGAGGTGGCAGTAAGACCCACCAGCCCCCCACTTCTGCCTTGGGAAGGAACCCTGTTGCCTCAAAGGAATCCATGGTGGGTTGAATACTTTTTTGTGTATTAAATATGATTTGGAAGGGCCTAGAGTTATTCATGGTTTTTCCACTTTCACTGGGGTCCTGGTGCCCCTAACCCTGGTGAATGTGGAGGGAGGACTGTATACAGATTGTTAGATACAATGCTACAATGACAGCTTTCTCCAAGCTGGAATTTTCTGAATGTTCTAACCCACACATTTTACCATTCCCAGACAAGAATTAATTTTATTTGTTTATATGCCTCAATGTTGACTCCAATCTATGTCAACTGTATCATAGGGTTTTCTCAGCAAGATTTATCTTATGGAGTTCAATAAGACTGAGTGTCAGGGTTGGTGGGATTTGACACTGACACCTTGACACTGGGAGTGTGACTTGCCCAAATCATCCAGTGAGTTTCCATGCGTCAGTGGGTATTTAAACCTTGATGTCTCAGCATCCTAGCCCAACACTCAAACCACTACACCATATATCTGGAAAGTGCCAGGTTGGAAAAAGGCAAGTTAAACTCTCAAAACAACATAATTGAAGGAGCCAGTAACAAAATGTGCCACTTGGGGGCAGAGGTGTTAACCAAAGCATGAAGTACCATTTTTCTCTTTCATATTGTGGATTTTTAGCTGTTAGCATTGATTAACTCAAAGCTAGCTCAGTTAACCTTTCATGTTAATATGAACAGATTATGGTATACATTCATGTATAAGTCTAAAAATTTTAAAACCAAAAAACCTAGGTCACTTTGTCCATGGGTCAGTGTAAGTAGTGTACCTTAACTGTTATCAAAAAAGTAGAGTGGCAAAAGATGAAAGCTTGGGTCTGTCTCAGGAGAATCTAAAAGAAGCACCTACTTTCTCTTTCCACCATGGTGTTCTTCTGGCTTTTTTGATCTCACAAATAATCAAATGGGTGAAAGCAGAGCATCCTGGTACAGAAGAAAGCTACCTTACAACCGTGACATAAATCACCTGGTTTCCAAGAAGAAACAAATTACTTCATCTCTCTCTTTTGTCTTCGTCTGCCCGTTTCTCTTCCTCAGCTAGCCTATTGATTTCAGCTAGAGGAGGAAACAGTTGTGGCGGGTTGTATGCGTGTGGCTTTTCTTCCCCCTCAAAAGTGTTTCGAGGGAGTACCACACGGTGCCTGCCCTGTGTGTGGCTCAGCGCCTGTCGCTCTTAAGCGCATACTCTCTGACCTAATACAGGGGAGTCAGTTGCAGCAACTTCCTGTTTTCTGCCAAAAAGCTTTTGCTAAATGAAGAATGGGAAAGGCTGGGCTAACCATTGGTTTCGTCCCTCATTTTCCCTGCTCTCTCAGGCGGTGCTCTGTGTTCAACACTAGGATATGCGGAGAAGGCAAGAAGACGGAGAATGGAGAATGTAGCTGCAGATAGACTGAGAGAGGAAGCCTTGTGATGTGCAACTGTGGTGCCAGTACTAAAAATAGTGCTGCACTCTCCCCCTTTTTCTTGATTGACTTCTTGATTGGCATCTCCCCACCCCCATTGTAGGGAAGATGAGCAAATGAGGTTATGGCCCAGCAGGGGTGACACAACTCTGCAGTCAATGCATCTGTGGCTTTGTAAAGCCGTGTAGGAGCAGACTTTGTTCAAGAGCCAGCTCTCTCTTTTTCTGCTGTGATAGGCAAAAAACTTGGGTTTTCAGAAGAATGGTTGTGTCAGTCAACAGAGCATCATGTGCCACTGGGACCTCTTAAGATTGTATTCTGTGCATTTGAGGAAGGAGATTGTAATCCATGAAAACTCATGCTGTAAAAAATGTGTTAGCCTTGCAGCTGTCACTAAATCACATGTCAAGAACAGTGATGTAGTGGTAAAGTTAGAAGGACAGTCTCTCATCACATCAGTTCCTGTAACAGTATCTCTAAGTAGAGTCCGGTGGTCGTGTATGTGTGTTCATTCATGTCCACTGGAAGACTGCAATCACTGGGAACATGTCTTTTGCAAACGTAATGGATCTTGCTAACTCAAGACTGAACCTTTCCTAAATACTTTGGATTACAACAGATGCAGCTGATCAGTGGATTTTTGCAGAGAAATCCATTTCCCTCTCAGCTAAGCTGTGAATTGTAGCCAAACATAGATGGGAGCCCAAGGGGGTGGGGTGGGATATGGAAGAGGATGTTATAGACCTCGCCAATCAAATGTCCTGGGGTTTCAGCCCTACAAGCACCGGCTCCATTATACCACTGGTTAGAAACTCAAATGCTGTCGTACAGTCATAATGATTGGGATTCGTGCATGGGCAGCTGTAGACACAAATAATGTGGAAAGTTATGGATTTGGGAGCTGTCTTTATCAAAGGATTGGGTAGAAGATAGACCAGGAGATAGGATGAACCCCCCCCCCCGTGGATACCAAAATACGTACAGTGGTGTAATAAAATGGCAAAAATCAAAATTTGCTTTTTGGATTTTTTTGGGAGGGGGTTGGTTTTCAAGCCATGGTTGGTTCAGTCCGTGGATACAGAATCTGCACATATGGAGGGCTGATTGTAGTATCAGTGTACTCCAGGAATCAGTGTACTCCAAGAAACACTGTGAAAGGAAAGAAGTGTTCAGTCTTTATGCATTTTTCTAATTCCTGACTTCCCATATGTGAATCTGTCACAAGCAATAATTACACCTGAAAGCCTTGTTATCACCTCAGTTCACTTGCAAAGTGTGAAGGTCTACCAGTTATCCTAAGGCTCAAGCAGAAGATATCACTGTTCCTATTCTGAAAAAAGCCCCTGGAGTGCAGTCCCTGAAGTTCTTCCTACACTAATCTTCTAATGCTGTTGATATGAACAGGCCTGTGTTTTGCACCAGGGCTTTTTCCAGTGAACTTCAGTTTCTCCCACCCCGCCCCCTGTTTATTGATGAAACATATAGAACCTACACAAGCAAATGAATTATACAAAATGGAAAACATGTACATCTTTTTCTGATAAACAAAGATATTATAAATACCAGTTACAGTTAGTACAGAGATAAAAATACAGATAGCACGTACAGAAACACACAACAAACAGATGATATGTCTGACATTCACGCTCAGGAACACAGAAATCAGAACTAGTGGTAACACTATATTGATGAAACAATTATCTTTAAAGAGGCCCCACATCTTAAGTGCAATCAAACAATTAAACCACTGATATAAATTCAATACAGCTTCTTAGTATATATGATTGTGTTATGTGCAATCTATATTTTGCCTTTATGTGTTCCAGAAAGGCTTCCAAATTCTCTCTTCCTGTCTATATTCCCCCTAAACTAGGAAGAAAGAGGCCTGATACCAGATGAGACTATCTGTGCATCTATGCTAGTACGGTTTCCTCTGATTGCCAGGGAAATAACCAAATGACGGTATCGTGAAGGACTGTCTGCTTGGGCAGGAAGTAGCTCTGCAAACCTGAGACAGATGCCCTGCTTTTTGAATTCTTTTTACTACATATATGGATCCTGGCAATTAAACCTGGTGACCTTACGTAGGCACCATTCATGATACCGTTTGGCTCTTCCTGCCTCTGTCATCCACATGATAGCATTCAGGTAAACAGCTTATTTCTTTCCAGATGTTTTGGACTTCAACTCCCTTAACTGATGACTTTTGGCCCTACTGAGGTTCGGGGGAGCTATAGTCCAAAATAGAATAAGGGTGATATAGTAGCTTGAGTACTAGTCTAAGACTTGGGAAACAGGATTCAGATTCCCACTCACTCATAGAAACTCTTGGAGTAACCTAAAGCTGACTTCTGTGAGCCTTAGAAGAGAGCAGTGGCAAAGAAATGAATAAAGCTTATCAAGAAAATGCTGTGATAGTTGCATAAAGCAGGGTTGCTGTGAAGCCACATAAATGCAACAAGTCCAAAATATCTGGGAAGCACTATTTAGAGTATTTATACCCCACTCTTCAGCCAAAAAGTCTCCCAAGGTGGCTTACAGATCATTAATTTGCCAGTTTCCTGACCTCAGCCTTATAACCTATGTAAGATAGGGCACACAAGGAAAAGAGAAGCAGTGGAGGATGGAGTTAAGTTCAGCAGGTTAGAGGCACTTGTTGAGTGCCCGTGGCTTCAGATTCAAGAATTATTGCTCATTATTTTGGAAGTATCCAACCATACAACAACAAAAAAGGCCAACAAGAACAAAAGTGGGCCAGTCACTATTGTGTTTTAACCTGCCCAGAGCACAGCCCCAGGAACAGGATCTTAGCTTATGCTCAGAGAATCTGTGAAATTCAAAGAAATAACTTGTTTCATGCTTTTGTTCCGGCTCTGATTACAGATCATGGGAGAGCCAAGTTTGCTTGTCAGTTGAGAAGCCTTAGCAAAACAAGCAAAACAAACTCAAATGCCAAAAAATGGTTCAGCTATTTAGATGCTGGTTAAAAAAAAATGAACATTACAAATCAAAAAGCACAAGCGCTCATGTTTGTTGTTGTTTTTAAGCCATATTTCTGCAGCAGAAACCCTAGCACAGCGATACTAATTCACAGTGGAGCCGGTAGCTCAGCAGGATAATACAAGCCTTGTGTGGAGAAGGCCCTGGGTTCAATTGCTGTCATCACCAAGGCAAGTTTCAAAGTCAGGGAAGTTGCTTCTCTCTTTACCCAGAACTTAAGAGAGAGGTCACAGACAACAGTGGCCTGGTAAGGCAAATGGTCTGAGAATTCAATGTAAAGAACTTTCATAATAATGGTATAATGCAGGGATGAGGCTCTGTTGTGGGTGTTGGAGGGAGGGGGAGCCTTGGGGAAATTCTCTTTCTGTCTCTTTTTTTTTTGGTGGGCAAATTTGGAGGTTGGGATCTGGAACTGACTGGGAGGCACAAAAACAGTTGAAGGTATTATGTGTTCCCTTGGCCTAAATACCGTAAAAGCACCAGATCCTCTCTGATTTTGGAAGCTAATCAGGGTCAGTTCTGGTTAGTACTTGGATTGGAGAACACCAATGAATACCAGGTGCTGTAGGCTATACTTCAGAGGAAGGAACTGGCAAAATCACATCTGAGTATTCCTTGCCTAAGAAAACTCTATGAAATTCATGAGGTCACCACAAGTAGACAGGTAACTTGGAGGCACATGCACACACATGTGGTCTGTAGGTTGCCCAGCTCTGTTTTAGAGTGCTGGGAGATTTTGGTTTCAGTAGCCACCCAGCCACAAATTTCACTGGTCGATCTTGGCCAAGTCACTGTAGCCTACAGGTGGGGAAGATGCAGTCCCCCCACAGACCACATCTGCACTCTCCAACACAATGGAAGTAAGGTTGCATGCCTGCTGGTTGCCAAAGGGTTATCTTGCACAGAGCTGGTACTGTAATCGGACTCCACTGAAGTCAGACTGATACGGTACTCGAAGAGATAAGATACTGCAAGCAGAATAATTGGCTTTAAATGCTTTTGATGGGAAGTAGCGGGCTTTGGCTTCCTCCCACTCTGCCTAGCTGTGGAGGACAGGAGGGGTTGCTGTAGCTTCTCTGCTTCTCCGTTTTAGGACTTTCTGGAAGAGAAGGAAGAATACTTAAAAGTTCTAGCTTCCCTGCACCAATATCACTTTCTCCCAGGGTGGAAGGTGTGGACATTCATTTGTGGGGGATGTTTGTGGCTCCATAAGGATTGATAGGAAGACTCTGCATGATCAATAGGAGTACAATTTCTGTTTTTCCTTGCATGGGAGCACCTGCTGCTTCCATGAGTATTGCTAGTCTTGACAATGAATGATCATCTTTGTCAGGCCTGGAGAAGATCTAGCCCAAATTTAGAACAAAAGCCAGGTCTTGTGCATTCTAAAGTTCTGGCTCATATGGGAAGAGCATGTGTTTTTTTAGATATCTTGGCTTCAAGCCGTTTAGAGCTTTGTAGGTAAAAACAAATATGTTGCATTAAACTTGGAAACAAATCAGTTACTCTGGGACTGGTAACTTTGAAGTATCAGATGACAGCCAGGCTACTTCATTGTGAATGAGCTGTAGCTTCAAAATACTTTTCAAGAGCAGCCTCATGTAAAGCTTATTACACTAGTCTAATAGAGAGGTATGTAAAAAAAGGGTCACAGTGACTGCAAGAAGGGTTACAACCGAGCGAGCTGCATGTCAGCTGAACCTGGACCAAAGGACTCCTGTCAATGCGCTGGGCCCATGGGGAAAGAGTCGTTCAAACTTAGTCTGTCAAAGGAAGTGCAGTCTATGCTACCCAAGTGAGTGACTACTCAGGAAAGGGTCTTTTCACTGCCTCTAGAATGCTGCCCTCAGAGATGCTTGACTGGTGCTGTTTAATGCATCATTTATGAACTTTAATTTTCCCAAGCTTTGTTGCTGTGGTTTGTGTTTTGTTCTCCTCTAAGCCATTCTATTAGATTATTTGAAGGTGAAGTGAATGTAGGCTGGAATTCTCTCTTGTGGCCTATATTTACACGTACCTTGCTATGTAGCAGAGGGCACAAGGGAACCCTGTTAGTCAGTTGGGAAGATGTGTAATGACACACTGGCAAGAGTGTCCCAGTGCAGGTTGGGCTCTCTCAATGCACATTGGCACTCCCTAGCCAGAGTCTCATTGTACTTTTGTCCTGATGTTCAGCAGCTGCTTTGCTCGCTCCCCTACACAGTAATGTTAACAGCAGATCCTTGCTGAATGTGGATGTTGCAAAACTGCTCAATTCTATTTCCTACAGATGTTAAGTCCACTTATGAAGAAGACCTCAAGGAAATTATGTTACAATAAAAATAGGCCTTCCTGCATGCAGCTTAGATGACATTTTTTCCCCTCACTATAGGTGTGTGGCAGTATCCAGGCCCCTGGATTGCATGTGTGTTGCTGTGTTTTCGTCTTCACAGTGACAAAGGAGAAATTATACTGCAGGCCTTTATATTAGAAGCCTTGCCAGCGAAGTGTATATAACTCATGTTAATACAATTGTTTAATTACTGACAGCTCTGTAAAATTTTAATTGGTAGACAAGCTTCAATAGGGTATTAAAAGCTGGATGGCTTCCACTTTGAGATATCCCTTTAGATTTCACCATTTCTTTGCTTTTAGCAAAATTAGCTGCTTGGGCTCACTGATCATCCACACAGCCAGGCAGTGCTTGATTTGCAGTGACTAAGCAAGTCTCCTCTTTAGGGTTTGTGATTCTACTCTCTTTTGTTACAGGCAGAAGGGAAGCCACCAAGAGAAAGCATGTGACACCCATCCTAGCTTGCAACACACTGCCTTAAGCTGACTGTTTTCAGACTTCGCATCTTTGGTCCTTGCAGTTTCATAAAGCTTCTACACATCTCCAGAATCCGTAGCCTGGAAAAGGTCCATTTGTGAACCATATCTCTCAGGATCCCCAGGGCAGCTGAGGTGTAGCCCAAAAGAGTTTTGAGTCCAGAAATGTGGTTTTTCCAGGCTGTGCTCTAGGCTGAATATACCCATCTTCATTGAGTATCAGATTGTGTGAGCTATCTGTGGCATGTGTGGTGGTTGCCAGTCAGACATTTGGCTGGAGTGAGTCTTCAGTACCACAGGAGAACTGCAAATGACAAGTTTATTTTCTATTTTGCTTCCAGGCATGCTAAATTAATTGTGTGCTATTTAAGTACAGCCTATTTTTCTTCACTCCTTTCTGTTCGACTCAGAGAAAAATCATACTTTTTTGTGTGTTAAATATAGTTTATTAGTGGTTTTTCCACTTTGCGGGGGTCCTCCACTCACCTCAGCAAATGGGGAGGGATGACTGTATTTAAATATCTGCTTTGTGTGATTGTCTCAGACAGGTCTGTTCCGTAGCTTTGGAGAGCCTCCAGCAGAGTTCTCATTCCTGGAAACCTTGAATTACATTAACTTGGTGGGGATGGGGCACTGGACTGGAGCAAGGAACAGACTGTGTCATTTCAGAGCAGGGAGGATGCCCCTTGAGACTGGGAGAGGCATCCCTTTTTCTCATTTCCCAACTGCTTTTAGCAGTGTCAGGAATCCTCCTTGTTTGTTGTGTATTTCTGCTGTGTCACCCCTACAGCCAAGGCAAGCAGCCAGCATATTGTAACACTTCTGCCTGGCAAAAGGCATTAAGCAGCTCTGTGAAAGATTCAAAGAGATGGTTGTGTTAGCCTGGTATAACATAAAAAGACATAAAGGAACCCAGTAGTACCTTTTGTACTAACCGTGAAGAAGAAATTTGTAGCATAGCTTTTGTGGAAGCAGGCCACTTCAGATGCGAGAACGTAAGATGTGAGAGTGTGATACACCTGATAAAAGTAGGCTGCATCCATGTAGACTTGTGCTAGAAATTTCTTCTGCCAAGTTAGTCTTAAAGGCGCTGTTGGATTCTTGTTACTGTTTTTGAGCCACGATAACTAACGGAGCCTCCAGATTCGTGAACAGCATGCCTCTGATTACTAGTTGCAGAGAACAGCTGACAAAGAAGGGCGGTTTGTTGCCTTCTGTGTGCATTCCAGATGCGTTTGACTTGCTAAACTTGGAAAAGTTACTCTTTGGATCATCTCCCAGAATTCCTTGGGTAGGATGGCAAGCAGTAACTTTTCAAAGCTGTGCTGCGTTGTTAGTGAGAAAAATGATGTACTGGGCTAGATGGGCCCTTAAGAGGAAAGTGGGTTGATGAATCTCGTTACGATCCTCTGTTGAACAAAATTTTGGAGACGATGACAATGTTGTTGTTGGTCGTTGTTGTTGTTGTTGTGTGCGCCTTCAAGCTGTTTCCAAGGTACCACAGGGTTTTCTGGGAATAGATGGATCTAAATAAATATACAAAGGCTGTTGCAGGCACCAAGATTTGCTTGACAGATCTTCTCTGTACTGCTGCAAATAGATGGATAGTTTTTGGTTTATCTTGGAAGAATTTAAAGAAATTTTACCTCCATAAATTATGCATGGGGTAAATTATGCATTACCCCTGGTTTGAAATTGCCACTGCTTGCCATCTGCTGCTTGTGGTTGCCCATCAGATCTATTAATGGCTTTTTTCCAACCCCTCTCGCTTTTTTTTAATTAGATGATCTTTCAATTGGCTCAAACCAAGTATTTATGGAGATGCCAATGAATTATTCACAGCCACATTGGCCCAAGAGAGCACTTAACTTGATGGGGAGTTTGCTTAAAGATGATGGAGCTGTTTTTCCAAGTTGTGGTGGAGAGATTCCTTTCTCAGTATTTTTTTTTATGGTATGAAAGGAGTATGCCTGAGTCTGGTTGGCTTGTGGAACTCAGATGTGCTTGCTGTTGTGTAAGAGGGTTTGGCTGGAGCTTGGTAATGTTAATTATTGGACTATAATACCCAGAATCCCCAGCCAGCATTTCCACTGGTTTTATCTGAACTTGGTCAATCTGTGGCTGCTTACTTAGCATGAGAGTCAGTGTGCCAAAGACTGGAACCATATTTACGCCCATGGGCCATAAATCTTTCTTTCCTCCTTCCTTCCTTCCCTGCAAGCTCTACAGTGATCTGCAACTGATGGCTGGGAGACTGGCAGCAGTCTACGGGCCACCATTTTGAAGAGCACTAGACCAGGATTTGATTTGTTGCTCAAGCCATGGAAACTCACTGGGTGGCCTTGAGCATGCCACACCACTCTCAGTCCCAGAAAATCCCATGATAGATTTGCCTTATGATTGCTGTAAGTTGGAAATGACTTAAAGACACACAACAGCAACAACAACAACAACAGAACTCCACAGGGCCAGACTGGGACTCCAAGAGGGCTTTTTTGGTCTGAGGATCTCCGTGGTCTTTGTGCAGTGGGCATGATTCTTCTTTGTACCTAACCTCCTTCACTGGCTTGACATTGCCTTGCAAAAACCATTACAACCTTTTTTCTGCACCTGAGTTTGAATTTCTGATATGTACATATGCATGGTCACGTACTGTCTTGTTTGTCTCTTCTCTGAAGATGCGGGTTGATTTTATTGTTGCGCCATCCTGTTTGGTTGGTGACCAGCAAGTTGATCATTAATTCTGCTTTCTGAGCAAAGGCAGCCGGATTGCCCTGATGAAGCTGGGCCTTTTGGCCAGGAGGTGGAGTGACGAGGGGATGCCTTGACTGAATTCCGTTTGGCTAGTTCTCATTCCAAGGGGGACAGTGAAACTTGGCACAATGATGAGGAGGAGGTGCAGATTAGATTTGCATGACTTCACGTTTGGAGGGGGTGGGGGAAGTGGTGGTGATGGCAGGGCCGGGCCAGGCCAGGCCCTCTAGCCACTAGGATGCTGATAAGCTGCTGCAGACGACTGGAGTGCCAGTACCTGCCCAGGTAGATCTTGCTGCCTGTCTGACTTCCTGGTGAGAAGGGGAGTGCCCTGGGCTTCTTTCCTGAGCAGTCTCCAGGGAACCATGGCTGCTGGCAGGTAAGGAACAGATATTGGATAGCCAAGCCCCTTTGAGGCCTGGACTGTATTGTAAAAGACTTGGATCTTTTTCCTTTGTTCTTCTCCGGGATTGCAGACTGTTTTTTAAATCAAAGCAGGAAGAAGGAAGGGAGGGGCATAGCTCAGTAGCAGTAGAGAACATGCTATGCAGGTAGCTTGGAAAAATTATTTTTTGACACCCTAACTTCCAGAAGCCCCCAGTCAGTATCAGCAGTGGCTACATAGGGTAGAGGCTTTAGGGAGCAGGTGTCCAGACAAATAATTCTTTCTCAGGGTTTTGCTTTGCTGGCAGAAGGCCTCAGATTCAGTCCCTCCCAGTCATCTCTAGGAGGAAAGACTGGGGAAAATGAAGTTGGCAAAGCACTTTTCCCTGGGTCCCCAGAGAGCAGCAGCTAGTCAGAGCAGACGTATTTAGGCCGGAGATTGAAAAGAAGGCTTTGTGTGCTGGCATGTTTTGCTGCGGCCGAAGGAGGAACAGTTCTTTGTTTTTGCTACAGCAGAATGAAGGAAATTTCTCTGGGAAATGAAGAGTGATTGACAAAATATTAGTCCTATGCATTGTAAGTCCCTGCATTTTCTTTTCTTTTTTTTAAAAAAACAACTAGGTGCCATGGATTTACAACCTGTTTTTAGCAGAAACAGAGGAAGGCTTTGAGTAATCGTAGCTGATTGGTTCCATGTCAGTACTTCAGGTTCTCTGCTGCAGCATCTCAGTTTTGGCATCTTCTCCTTGTAGAGGCCTGACTGGTGCCAACATTGATTTCATTCTGGTGTCAAGGAAAGAAATGGCTTTTTACTGAAGGCTTTGGGGCCTAATTGACTCACTTAGTCCAAAGCCTCGCTGCATTGGCTTTAGTCTTCCGCTATTTTAACTGGTTTCAAAGCCCCTTGTTTTTAAGTTGCTGAATTGTTCAATAAGCTTTTAGTCTGGTGATATTGTTCTTGTATTATTCTTATATTGTTTGAAACTGATTTTGTGGTATGCCTCCCTGAGATTCTTGGATATAGGGTGAGATCTAAGCATTATATTCTGTGAACACAGACAGAGCTTGGAAAAGTTAAGTGTTTTGGACTACAGCTCCCAGAATCCCCAGCCAGCATAGCCACTGGGAGATTTTGGGAATAGCAGTTAGAAAGAATAACTTCCTCAAGCTCTGAACAAGGCAGCACAATTGCACAGCAGAGGTGCTGATGATAGGAGCAAAGTTGGCTTCTCCACTGCTTTTTAGCTTTTCCAGCAAGTGGACGGAAGGGTTGCTGGCATGGAGGAGCAGGCTGTTTGTGATTCGCAAAATTAATAGCATTTTTATAAATAATTTACCAGCAGCCCTGTTTCAGTGAGGGAGGTATTGGACTGTGTCTATTACGGGAGTTGATCTTAACAGGAGGTTGTGCCGGGAGTGTAAATCTCATGCCTGTCGCTTTCCCCTTGAGCCGTTGCTTTGCTTCCATTTCTTGCTCTGCTACTTTTTTGGAGCCACACTTAGGCCTGGAAATGACTCCTGCAGCTAAATACAGCACAGCAAAATCCATCATCCACAAAAGAGCAATACCTTTATTGGTACCACAATGGACAAAATAAATGATGCAAGCTTTCAAGGCTTCACTGGGTCCTTAATCAGGCAAAAGATGGAGAGAGAATGTAGGCCTATTGCTCTGTCATTGTCACGTTTCTTATCCTGTGTGATTTTTAAACATCTTTCACCTGATGACGAAGTCAAAAGCTTGCGTGGTATTTTGTGCATTTTGGTTGACCAATGAAGGTACTGCTCTTTTGTGGATTGTGGATTTTGTTGTATTTTGCTGCATGTCCAACACAGCCACCTCTGAATATGTCTCCTGCAGGCTGCTGAGTTGCTGTTAATCAGTAGACTCTTCACAGCATTGGGGCTTGGTTTGATCAAAATCACCATTCTTTTTTCTTTTAAGAGGAGAGAGACAGAGAGAGAGAGAGAGAGAGAGATCATCCAGAGGAGGGGGTTTCTTTTGTGAAAGACTTACTTATTTTAGTTTTGCTTGCCTATCGAACTGGAAAAAAACCCAGACTTTAAAAGCTAACTGGGTGCATTAACCTGGCTTGTGACTTATCATGCGGTGTTTGCCTGTATTGAAGCAAAGTGTTTTTGTCAATAGCTGATCCGGTTTGATTCTTCTGTACGTTGCCCTCCCTTTCCTCTACTCCTCTGTCTTCATTCTTACAGGATTGATTGAGAACATGGCTAGGTTTTCCAGCAATCAGGGCAGTGACATTTATTGTTAAGCTTCTAAACAGTATCTCCTTGCTGTATCTAGACAAAACCAAAGTAAAGGCATAAAAATCGCGACAGTGTGAAAAGCACATGCTAGATAAGGCGGACACCAGTGAGGAACAACAGTCTTAATTGCTATCAAAACCCTGAGTCAAATAGGAGTGACTTAGCCTGGTGTCTAGGGGTGGGGTATTCCAGACCTGCTGCCGTATCCGGCCTGCCTGGGGATCCAAATCCAGCCAACTGGTATTCCCGGATGGTCCCACCCCTTTTCCGTGACGTCATCCATTAGTGGTTTCCTAGAGTTGTTTGTTATAAGAGGCTGAGGTACCCTTGTAAGGCTCAGTTGCAGTCAGGACTAAAGGCAAAAGGATGGAAGCCAAAAGAGCAGCTGGTAACATGCTGCTGTTTTTGCTTCCGTCCTTTTGCCTTTAGTCCTGACGGCCACTAGAAGATCTCGTCTTGATTTTTGTCATGATTCGGCGGAGGTTACGCTGCTTAGTTGGGAAGTCTGATGCAAAGCTTGCCTCTGCATTAAGTCCTTTGGTCTCCTTTTCTTTCTTTTTTTTAACCTTCTGCATTTGAGAATCATACGCTAGACTGAGCTGCAGCGTTTTAAGTCTGTATGCCGCCAGCCTTTTGGAAGGATACTGAAACTAGTTTGCTAAAACTTGTTTATTTCATTTGCCGTGCAAGCATTGAAGAAGACCTTCTAGGCTGAAATTTTATTTTATTTTATTTATATTCTGCCTTTCTCACAGCACAGGACCCATGGCAGCTCTCATCAGGTTAGAAACAAAGTATAGCTAAAACCCTACAGTATTTGATACAAAAGTTTAAAAACAAGAAAGAGTTCTATTAAAAATAATCAACTATACAAGTAGAAAACATAGTTGAACATAGCAGAAAGATAAAAGCGTAATATACCTGATTAAAAAGATCCTGCTGCATCAGTCACTTCTCCTCAGGGCATAAAGTTCTTATCTGATGTGTGTTATATGATAGTAATGTTTGCTATAGACACATGTTTTAAATTTGTATTAAATGTTTTTCTAGTCATTGTATTTGGCTTCTCCGCCTTCTTCTTCTGAATTGTTACATTTGGGAAAGGCTGGTTCCTTTGTGTTCTGCTTTTCCACCTTCTCTTTTCTCCTTCTCTTACCTTGGTTACGCGAGTTGGAGTTGCCACCAAAAGCCATCCCCACAGCACTGCTGTAATCAGCAGATCATAAACACGCAGGGTATTTTTAATCTGGAAGTTGATAATTTTGATATTGTCAGAGCAGGAGAGTGGATGCAGGAAGGGAGAGAACTTTGAGCAGGGCTTTGAATCACAGCTCCCAGAATCCCACAACCATCATGATTCTATTTTTAAGCTTCTAGTCCTTCATGGGGCTAGGAAATGGCATATAGGAATTTTACTAAGGCTTCTAAAAGTATTCATGCCATCTCCCTGTAAGTAAGCTTTAGAAAGTGCAGAAGACTTATTAATTTGACTTTTTTCTATGTATGCACATGTACACAAGTGCTCTTTTATTAGATGTGTAGTGTTTTTTTTAGCGGAATACAGTAAATGAAATTTAGATTGGGCAGCTCCTTTTGCTTTGGAGAGAGCTGGCATGGTAGAGGGAAGTACGGCAGGTATAGTTTGACTCTGGAAGCCAGGTTTTGAATCCCATTCAGGCATGGAAACCCACTAGGTGATCTTAGGCAAGTCACATTCTCTCAGTCACAGAGGAAGGCAAGGAAAACCCATTCTGAAGGAATCTTGCCAAGAAAACCCGTTTTGCTATAAATTGGAAACTACTTGAAGGCATACAGGGTGGGTGTGCCTACACTGGAATGTAGGATGAAGGGTATTGGAGACTGGCCATTTCCGCACTAGACTGTTATAGCACTATTATTCCACTTTTAACATTCTATGGAATCCTGGGGTTTGCAGTTTAGGAAGGGGCCTTTGAGACCCCTCCCAAAACTGCAAACCCCAGGATTCCATAGGATGTTGAAAGTGGAATAATAGCGCTATAACAGTCTAGTGCGGAAATGGCCTAAGTGAAATCCTTCTTCCTCCTTCCATCCAGTAACCTGCAGGGACCATTTGAATTGCAGGAGGGGTTGGACAATAAGAGCTTTTGAACTGGGGTAAATTGTGGAAGCCTAATTGTTGTTGCAGAACTGAGGGTGTGATTTTTCTCATGACTATAGCTGGGTGATCTTGAGGGAGTCACACCCTCTCATCCTCAGGGGAAGGCAAGGACAAACCCCCTCTGAACAAATTCTACCAAGAAAAACCTGCAACTGGCTTACCTTGGTGTTTCCACAAATCAGAAATCACACAAAGGCACACAACAACAAACAGCAGGGTAGGAATGAATTAACAGTTCCCTCTTTCTATGTTTGTGCACCTATTAATTGCTTGCTTTTGTAAAAACAGCAGCCACAACATTTCAAATGACTTGATTTAGCATTGCATCAAAGTGGGCCCTTACTTTAGTCAAAACCAGGAAGCCAGCGAGATCCTGCCTTTCGGGCACCTATATATTACTTAAGACTCTAATTAGAGAGAGATTAAGAGAAAGAGGAGATATACTACTGGTGCGAGTTCAGTAAGCTGAATTTCATGAGTGAGTGGGAATTCGAATCCAGCTCCTAAGATGGCACATATACTATTTTCTTGCCTGGTCCATGGGGCGGGCAGTGTAAAGCTTGCAGCTGGTTTTCTCTAGGATCCCATGAGAGGTTGCTGGGGTTCTGCAAAAGATTGTGATTGGAAACGATAAACATATTTTGAGCTGTAGGTATAATAGTTTTTATCAAACAGCTCCTTGAAACCCAACAATTATTTTAAGAATTCTTCCAAGGTAAAAAGCTTGAGAAAGGCTGGCTTACAAGGTTTTACTTTGTCACCTCCTCCCACTACCCCCAAGACCTGCCAACTCAAGCTCTGTGCAAAATGGTGGTTCCGGAACTGGGGAGGAGATGCTTAACGATGCTCTCCGAAGAGGTTTCTGTCGTATGTTGCCACAGATTGGAAACCGAGTTGGGGCAGCAGGTTAAGATGTCGCAAAAAAGTTAAAAAAGTAAATATAGCAAACCTTACCACCATATTACAGGAAAGCAAGATAAAAATCTATGCACTGTGGTCTCATTTCAACCCACATGGTTTTCTTCAGTGCTAGTGTAAAATAAGTAACAGTTCCAGTACAGCAGCTTTACAATTCTACAACCCAGCCTGATGTAAGGTGATAAAAGAGGCAACTGAACTTCACATGGAGGGCAAACCCTTGCTCTGGACTTCCCCATCATTTTCTGGCTCTCCCCCCGCCCCAAGCACAAGAAACTGTGAAGGAGAGAAATGCAAAACAATTACACAATGGCTTTTGACTGATAGCACTAGGAGCCAACTGCCTGGAAATACGTTTTAGAAGGGGACCTTGGAGTCTCTATCGGCTCAGGGACTTTTCAGAACCAGAGTTGTCTGAGCTCATTACTTTTACACACAAATTCTTTGTTTCTCTCCTCTGCCACTTCTTTCTTTGTTTCAGCAGCCTGATTGAGTGGTGGAAGAGCGAAGTGGGGGGTTGTTCCTATTGTTTAAACAGTTTGGATTCAGAAATTATCCATGTATTTATCCATGTGGGCTAGAGACCTCCTCTTTATTTTTTTTTTCCTTTTATTGTTCTGTAATCTGTTCTCTGGCTCCACAGCCTGCTAATAATGCCTCTGCCCAACTGTTCTCAGGAGCAGTTACAAATTCAGAGCTTTGATGGCAGGAATTTATTCCGTCATCACCTCCCCACCTCTGTCTCCCAGAGTCCTGGCTGTTGATTCCTTTTGATACTTTAAACCAAGGGCGGGCGATCCCTGCTCCTTCAAACACAATCATCTCTCTGTTTGACCATTGTGGGTGAAATCCTTGAAGCGTTATGTTATCACTTACAGAGAGCCCTTTTGAATTGTCCCTTTCCATCTGCCCCCCCGCCCCACTCCCTCTTCAGCCTGGGAAAATGATGATCCATCACTTTCCAGCATTCTCAGTTACTGAGAACATGGAAAAGGCGAGGGAGATTGCAAGTCTCCACCCGACACTATATGGCCTCAGGATGACCCTGAAATTAAGCCTTATGTGGCAACTGGGCTAAATAGTCATGGCCTAATGTGACAGATAGCTTGTAGTTCAAGGCTCTTTCCAGGTGAAGAATTCATCTTTTAATTGCCTGTCTTTTAACCCTGAATTTTAAGTATGTGTGTGTGTGTGCGCGCGCCTGTATCTTCCAGCATTATTATATTTATTTATATATCCTTCCCTTTTCCCAGTTTGAGACTCAAGGCGGCTCACAAAAATAAAAACAAATATAAAAATTCACATCATACAAGAGTTTAGAACATTGTTGTTGTGTACCTTCAAGTTATTTCTGACTAATGGTGACCCTAAGGCGAACCCTGTCATGTCTGGGGCTGAGAGTGTGTGACATACCCAAGGTCACCCAGTGGGTTTCCATGGCCAAGTGGGGATTCAAACCCTGGTCTTTAAAAAAAAAAAAAAGACTGGTGTCACACGTGGAAACCCAAGTTGGGGTAGAAAAAAGGGCCAACCTAATTGGAAATCCCACAAGCAGGATGTGAGCAAAATAGCATCCCCTGTTCTTGTTCACCATCATCTGATATACATAGGCACATTAATATCAGGAGAAATACATGGCTGTAATGTCTAGTAGCCACTGTTAGCTCTTTCTACAATAAATGTGTTTAATCTTCTTTTAGAATCTTCTAAGATGGCAGGCATAACTGTGTCTTGTGCAAGGGAATTCCATAGATCTAAGTATACACTGGCAAAATAGCTTCCCTTTTCTCTCTTAATCTAAACTCGTCTCCTAATGTAGCCAGAAAATTGACTTCACAAAATCTAAGTGCTAGGCTCAGACTCTGCCAGAGTCCCTTACTCATCCTCTTGGCTTACCTCATTCAGAGGTACATTGGAAATGAACATGGAAGCTCAGCTCCTTTGTGATAATTTTAATACTCTTCATAGATCCCTTCCTATATGGATTTGCCTATGTTAGTGACTCCTGCTGCAGGCTGTGATTGTGAATGCCTTAAATTGTGGGCAGCGTTGTGTCATGCAAATCCAGTGCCAGTGAATTTAATTGCAGTAACTCTAGGTTTCCAGTATTTTGACAAATGGGGAAACAACTCCCCCTCTCCTTTTGTGTGTGTGTGTTGTGTGTCCATGTCTGTGTTCCCTTTCTCCACTTCACCCATAATTTGGGTTGTCATTATTCTCTTGCAACATGTATTTACAGGCAGCCTGTGAAATATACTATTGATGTTTTTCTAAAAGGAGAAAAATTAGGAACTTGGACTTGAATGGACTGACTACCAATGGAGATGAAGAGATGCAAACTTGTGTTTGCAATAGAAGCAACAGAAGCTCTGTCTTTCTTTTGGTTTCTTTTGTTCATTGCTTTTGTCTTTCCTTTTAAAGTGTGAGCAGAGAGAAATGCTTTCCAACTCATATGTAGCTTTGAAGAGTTGTTTGGTTGGCCCTGAACATACCCACAATGTGCTACCCTTCCCTCATATACAGTACACATTTCATTACCCTCTGATGAAATTAAAAAACTATTGTCTCGTAAATGAGTCATAGTGGTCATTTCTGCAGACAACGTGACTGATTTTTCTAATGCAACAGGAGGACTAGAAACTTGAGTGTGTGGGCATTTTGAATCAAAGCTGTGTATCCTGAAAGCTACAGGCTTTGTCCTCAGTATCTCTGCAGCATAATAGCATCTGTGTGCTGAGTTTGTGTCCTTTTAGAAGCCAAGCAGAAAATACAGCTTGACCTCCTTTGTTTTGCTTCTGAGAACGTTTCACTTTTGATGTAAAGATGTTCCTGGTCTTAATTTTGAACAGAGCATAGTTGAGGTCAAACTCTGTAGATTTGTGGCACAAAAAAGTCTCTCTAGCATCCCTTGGGATTAAAGCTGGAACATGCAGCAGTAGGGCTTTGACGCGCAGCTAAGTTTCCTCTAGGTTCTTCTTTGTTTTTGTTTTTTGAAGCTTGCTTCAATCTATGTGGCAGAGTTTGGGGTGGGAAGGATTTGAGGGTTTCAAATCTGTCATAGTTCTTTTGCAATCCCAGACTATCTTTCCGTTTAAATTCTTTTAAAGAATATAATTTGACAGACATGCAAGCAAATTTGAAGGAGTTGCCTTTGGGTATTGGGAAATGTTAAGCTTTGCAAGAGTTATTTTGTCTTGACAGCAAGCCCTGCAGTACTCCAGCCGTTCTCTGCTCTTGTACTGTGTATCTGTGTGTTGTTTTTCTGTAGCTCCCAACTGTTCGTTTGACGTCACGGTTTTTAAAAAAAGAAAAGGCAGGCTTGTGTCCCAAGAGGTTTAGCTAGTTAGAATATAAATAGAACAACAAATAATACCAAGCTTGGCAAGGCTCTCCTGCATGCGCATGTGCGCTCTCTCTCTTTCTCCCTCTCTCTCACACAGACACACACACATTTCCTTTTGTTGAGACAAAGGGCCTGAGAGGTTAGATTTGAGCTTGACCATGGAACACAATTTTCAAAACTTGGATTCTACCACTGAAGGAAAACAACTGAAGTAGGTACCTCTGAGCGTGAACAGAACCCTTTTGCTCACTTCTTGGGTAGCACTGTTAGTGTGTTACAGCAAAAATAACCAAGCCTCTTGTGCTTTTGAAAAACTGGCGTGTTTTGTTTGGCATCGGCTTTTGTGCACTGCCCTGTATGTAATTAAGTGGGCTGTAGTCTGCAAAAGCTTTTGCTAATTAAAACTTGTTAGTCTTTACAGTCACTCAGGAATCTTTGGTTTTGGTCAGCAGGTTGTTATTGTTGTGTGCCTTCAAGTCATTTCTGACTTATGGCAACCCTAAGGCAACCTTACGTCAGGGTTTTCTGGGGGCTTAGAGTGTGTCACGCCGTCAAAGTCACCCAGGGGATTTCCATGGCCAAGCAGGGAATCAGACCCCGGTCTCCAGGATCATAGTCTAACATTCAAACCATTGCACCATGCTGGCTACCGATTCCTTATTCACCTCAAGAAGAGACATTTTGATCCCGAGAATATGTTGCTAAGCCTAACGGGTGTATCCTCCAGCATTTCGCAGACAAAGACAGCAACATATGTGCCCAGGCAATGTCAGAGTGTGGACAAGATGGCAAACATTATCAGGGACGAAGAAGAAGACAGTAACCTAAGAGAGACTGCAACACTTTGCTTTTGCCTGAACCCTCTAGGAAGAGCAAGATTCTGCCCCCTTCTCTCTTCACCTTATGAGTTAACTGAGTGTGAACTCCTTTTGCATTTTGAACTCAGTCTGCAGCAATTGAAGTAAGTTGAGGACGAATGAGGAGATGAGGAGTAGGAGGACAGAGAAACTGGGACATTTTAAAAGCTGCTGAAAAAGTAGGACAACAGCAGATTAGTTGGGACTGTCCCTGACAAATTGGCAGAGCTGGAGATATTCATGAGGCACACAAATTAAGATCCACTCAAACCACTACACTGTGCTGGAATCATTTATTTGTTAGTGCCCAAAGAAAAGCTGTGGCCCTCTTGGACTTCCAGCATTGTGTTGTGTGTGTTATCTTGGATATGACAACCGTACCTGTCTGGAAGCCTCCATGCCCACCCCACCCCCGGCCACTGAATAACTAAAGAGGTTTATAACAGTTTGTTAACCAGTTACTAGTCATTGTTTTTGCAGACCAAGTCCATAGTAAATTCAGAGCGACAGTCCAATAGCAAAGTCTGTACACAAGGTGAGGGTCAAGGTTTCCAGGAACACAAGCAAGGGATCCATACTGAGGCATGCTTCTTCCACTGATAAGATGAGTTGTCTGGAACTGCTTCTTCCCATCCCTTTCCCTGTTTGTATAGGCTGAGAGTCTCTCCCAGCTGTTTGCCGAATTGATGTCTCTTTCCTATATAAATGCTCTGAGTCTCATGGGCTCTCCCTTTTTCACCTACACTGGCTTTGATAAGTATTGTCCCGTTCACATCTCTGTGTTGTGGCTGTTGGGAAGGTTTCTGTCTGAGTCTGGGATGGAGGCGTGACACTTGTGCCATTTCCGCACTACACTCTTATAGCGTGATTATTCCACTTTCAGCATCCTATGGAATCCTGGGGTTTGCAGTTTCGGGATTGCATTATAAGAGTGTAGTGCGGAAATGGCCTTGGTCAAGCTGCAGTCATACGGCTGTGGAACAGGGACTGCCTGTGTAGTAATATTGGCAGAGCTTTGTTCTTCGCTGCGTTACTGTTATCTCTCAGACATTATTTACAAATAGATTATATGTGCATATAATTTAGTAGGTTTTTGGCACAGAATTGTTTTTCTTCGTGTAGCATATATGTATTATATCTGTGTTATATGGGATGTGGGGGCACGGTTATGCAGTGGTCCAGGTCTTTCTTGGAGAGGTAAACTCAGAAAGAGGTGCTGGGGGGCTCCTGTTCAATGCCTTCGTTGTTGGCTTGTGTCCCCCATCTACATCCTGGCAGAGGTCGACAATATCTCTCCTTCCCATCTGGTTCCAAAGAAGCTGTCTTAGTAGTGAGCCAATGTCAATTGTCAGTAATGAACTGGATGAGGGCAAACAAATTGAAGCTCAATCCAGACCAGACAGAGGTACTCCTGGTCAGTCGAAAGGCAGTTCAGGGAACAGAGACTAGAGAGTGGGGTTACACTCCCCCTGAGATCGCAGTCTCGCAGCCTTGTTGTTCTCATAGATTCAGCTCTGAGCCTGGATGCCCAAGTCTCAACAGTGGCCAGGAGTGTATTTGCACAGTTA
This sequence comes from Iguana delicatissima, assembly GCA_948472985.1. Taxonomy (NCBI): domain Eukaryota; kingdom Metazoa; phylum Chordata; class Lepidosauria; order Squamata; family Iguanidae; genus Iguana; species Iguana delicatissima. The sequence continues at coordinate 1,415,648 of CAOKZL010000007.1, forward strand.
AAACTTGTGCACCAGCTGCTCCTGTTCCTTGAGACATCAGCTCTGGCTTTGGTGACACATGCCTTGATTATATCTCATTTGGACTACTGTAATGTGCTCTATGTGGGGCTGCCTTTGGAAGCTATTTAGAAACTTTAGATTTTTTAAAGATGGCCATCATGTTACCTCTCAGTCTTCTCTTCTCCAAGCTAAACACACCCAGCTGCACGAACTGCTCCTCATGAGGCTTGGTTTCCAGACCTTTTACCATCATCCTCTGAACATGTTCTAGCTTGTAAATATCTTTCCTCGTGTTTTTTTACTCTAAAAACGTCGAGTAAATTTTTGGCACCATGGATTGCTGCAGCAGGCAAAGAAAAGAAGGAAAACTCCAAGTTCCAGTTTTCTGCCATCATTAGAAAATCATTGTATTCACTGTTGGCTCTTGGTCCTATGTTTCTGTTTTGTTTGTTTTCTTAAAAAAAAAGTCAGAGTTAATTTGGCATATATTCATTATATGTATTTTATAGCTCATTGTGTGGTAGGATATGATTGCATGCAAATTGTGATGTATAAAAACAGAAGTATAAAACCATTTCCTCAGAGAAAGATGTCAGTGAGATATGCAGAGTAACGGTTCTCTTTCTCTTTACATGTATATTTCTGCATTTTTAATGACTGATTTTGATCATATTTTCTAAGTCTTTGAACAGAAACATGTTTTGTGTTTTCTCCATCATCTAAGACAAGGATGGCAAATGTGTGGTGTTCTCAGTGTTGCATAGAATTCCCATCATCCCTTCCCATTGGCTTTATTGGCTAGGGGTGATATGAGTTGCAGTTCTGTAACACCTGGAAAGCCATATATTTTTCCAACCCTGATCTAAGGTGCTTTTAGAAAAAACTTTGGGTGCCTTCTTCTCTGAATTATACAAGAATCTTCCATTATTATAACCCTTCTAAGTTTTTCCACCTTTCCCTCCATCTTTTTTCTTATCACTTAAAATCCATTAAGGAGAGGAAGGCAGAGTAACCCCGCAGTTTATTTAACTGATACTATTAGGGTTTGGCTGTGTGGATCCATGCTTTTAAAGGGCTGAAGGGACCTGTTTATGTGTGTTCGCTAGGGTGTCTTCTTTGCACTGCAACTCCCAGAATCCCTTGGGAATTCTGTTAGTTGCAGTCCAAAAAAGGAACTTTCCTAACTTCTGGTTTTGGAGTATATTTGTCTCTTTGTTTCTCACCAGAAAAAAACACTGAACTCTGGTGTCTTGTTGCTCCTTTCTCAGAAATCTATTTTGCAAGAAACCCCAGTTGTTGCAGGAGGGGAACTGAGAATTTACTTAGAAAATGCTTCAGGAAATGACAACATGAGTTTGAATCTGGAGAGAAGAGGGTAGAGATAAGGTTTGCTTGGATTGTTCAACCCTGCTTGGGGAGTTTTTATAAAATTTGAGGACGGCTGGAGGTGTAGGGATTAAAAAATAAATAAGTACAGAAAGGGAGGAAATTCCAAACATTCCAATTATTCTCTTTTGGGTTTCCTCCTCCCATATCAGAAGACGGCTTCTCTCTTGCAGCCGCAAAGGTTTCCTTTTAGAAAGTGAAGGAGAAAAGGATTACACACACTCCTTTAGCTGCCCAGTGTTTCTTCATGAGTTAATCTGAGGAAGCGATGCATGCAAGCTTGGTGCTAGCACCTGGCTGGCATCTTTGGGCAGCAGTGGTTTCAGTCCACGTGCCCTAGTGAAGTTCAGCTATCTCCTGCTGCCATTTTAAGCCCCCTCCCCACTCCTTTGTGTGATGCTGTGTCAAGGAATAGTGGATCTTTTTTGTTTTATGAAGAAGATGGGCATTTTGCAAAGCCTTTCTAGAGGTAGGTCTGTTGTGGAATTCCCTTGCTAGAGGGGTTCATCTGGTGTCTATATTATGGTCTTTTCAACACCCAATAAAGACCATTTTATGCACCCAGGTATTTTAGGTACCTTTTCTTTTAGCGCTTTAGAATTATAAGCAATGTTCTTTTTTTCTTGCGTGTGTTATGTTTTACCATGTTTTTATTCTTTTCTGCTGATTTTAGCTTGAATTTAATCACATGCCATCTTTAGTTCTTGTTTTGTATTTTGTATTATAGAATTTTTTATACGCCATGCAGAGGACTTGGTCATCTAACCATTTGAAACTTCAGTCAATTTCTGCAAGTGGGCAATGTTCATTAGGCTATCTGTTGGTTGGAATTCAGGGTGGGAGGAAAGAGCAAGGAACACAGCTTGATGAAAAAGACTTTGTAGACGACAGTTCCTAGAATCCCCCAGCCAGCATGGCACTGAAAGCGAGGCTTGAATAGCTTCCAGAACAGGAGACACACAAAGGTCCAGGAACTGCTGGCTATTGACCCAGATGACCAGAGGCATCCTTATAGAAAGGGATTTCCCATAATGCCACACTGCAGAAATGCACACTCCCTTTCATATTTTGGGGTGGCAGCTCAATACAACAAAATCTAAAATCCACAAACAGTGGTAGCTTTTTTGGACCTACTAAAAATGCACCAAAGAAACCCAACAACATACAAGCTTTTGAAACTCCACTGGTGTCTTCATCAGGCAGAAGATGTTAAAAAATCATACAGGAAAAGAAAAGTGATGGTCTTAGAGTCTCTCTCTTCTGCTTTTCAGAAACTCTGTGCTTTATGTGACCTCACTTGACAATCAAGCCATCTTGCCTTTGCATCTTGTCTTTGCATAAGGTTCTTTTTTGCAGCTGGATGGCAGAGTCCAATAAATGCTGGCTAGCTTGGAGAGAATGGCTTTGTATTGTGATAGCTGTAATTCAGTTGCTTAAGATGGGATGGTTTGAAAATGTTACTTTGACTTGGAAATCTTTTAACTGCAATCTCAGGATCAATTTGCTTCTGTCCCTGCCAGTGCCAGTTAAGGAGAAAAGTAGATGATTGCTTTGTTCGTAGGCTAGGGGGAAAACAAATGGCAGAGTTTGGAAAAGTTTCTTTTTTGGACCATGGCTCTCAGAATCTTTCAGTCAACATGGGCACTAAGGACTTCTGTGAGCTATAGTTAAGCAGGTAGGATAGTTGATATCCCATACTCTAGGAATCAGCAGTCAGCAGACCCCATGTTGTTTGAGGAGGTCCATTTCACTGATAAATAGTCCTTACCTGGGCTTATTGCACAGAGGTAGCTGGCATTTCCCTTTTTCATGAGCTGGTAAAATTTGTCAGAAATTGCTAGACTATTATGACACCAGAACCAACAATTCTGGTCTGTTTTTTCTGAAGATTTCTAACCTGGCCAAAAGCCAGAGTCAAGGGTCACACATTTGGATGTCATAATATTTTTGGTTAGTCTTATGCATCGTGCAAAGGGAGGAGTGAATGGGCTGGATAAATCAACAGACTATTTGCTCATAGGTTTGCAAGGATAAACCAGGAATTTGAGCTAATTGTTATATGTGAATATGGACTGGGATGCTTTCAGAGAAAAGCTCAAATATAGAGAAATATCCTGGTTTTGTATCCAAAGGAAGAAAACCTTCCTTATGTTGAGAGTCCTGAACAGAGATAATGAAGCTTGCTAACAGGGTCAAGTTTAGCAATTTCATGCAGGGATCACCCATTGGAGTTCTGTTGCTAAAGATGGTAATTGTCAGGATTTCCCAGATTGCTTTGTATCATCCTTCCACTACTTTCTTTTTCAGTGTCCAGTCCTTGTTTCGTTTTGTTCTTTTACATAAAAGGTCTGCTGTCTGAATGAGTCAAAACAGAAAATGGTTAAAGAGCACAGCAGGTATTATGTTTGGGGAGACCAGAAGTACAAATCCAAGGTGGTAGCTACTGCCACCCAGGGAAGGAAAAAGTCATGCATGTGCGTCTGTCGCTTTGGGCCTGCCTCCCCCATGCTTTGCCCACAGGGTAACGGACCGCAGATTGAGAAAGCAGAAAAGCGATAACAGGTTTTAGCTGAAAGTGGTTTCACAGGATCTTGGAAGGGGAAAACTTGCAATTCCTGTCCTCTTGGATGCTTGCCAACGCCAGGTGCGCAGAGCACAGTGGCATAGGTTGGAACACACTTCTCAGAGCTACTTCTGGTCTTAAGAGCTGATTGCAGCATATCTTGTTAATTTTATACTCACAGAACCAACTGCAAGTGTGTTTGTGTAGCTTGGTAGCACCGTGTTCAGCAAGGCACTTGGGAGCGTCTGCCTTCCTTGCTTGCACTGGTACATACTAGGAAACTTGGAACTTGTGTTTATGTCTGTTTATCTGGGCACCCCATCCCACCCACCCCATTGAATGCAGGTTGTGTCTTTTCTTAGGTTTGGGAGTGTAAATAAATTTACCTGTTGTAGGAAAGGATTGCTTTTCATTGTTGTTATGTTAAAAGTCTTCCCAGTTTCTCTTCACAGCATGGTATGTGCTGGAAGGACGATCAAAAAGATTCAGAGCTTGGAAGCTCCAGGCGTGCGTGAAAAGGCTGATTTATTTATTTTTTATTCAAAGGATTTTTTATCCATCTCTTAAGGCCAGGCCAGGCCTGGTGTACCCCCCAATATTTCACAGACAGAAACCGAGACATATGTGGCTAAGCGACATCAGATTGCCATCAAGATGGCAAAAGTTTTTGCACTTTGAACTCGAATTTGCAAGTGCAAGTAAACTGAAAAAAAAGAGGGAGAGGGAAGAGATGGAAGGGGACATTTTAAAAGCTTCAGACAGAAACATTATAGAAGCAGACAGAGGGGTCATTGTGACTGTCCCTGCCCAATCAGTTGGAGGGTACGAGGGCTGTTTAATATGAAGTGCCACAGGCTGTATTTGAGAGGAAAGCAATGGCAAACTACCTCCGAGTGAATATTCCTTGACTCAAAAACCCCCACAAAATTCATAGGGTCTCCATAAGTCAACAGGTGGCTTCAAGGCACATAAATATACACTTGAGACAGTCCTACCCCTCAGGTTTTCAATCTGAAGACCGTGACCTGAAAGAGAAGGGACTCAGTGAAAAGATGGCTGGGCGGTGGAGAAAACTTCACCACTGGTTGTTCTTGTGTGCTTTCAAGTCGTTTCAACCCTAAGGTGAACCTATCACCAGGTTTTCCGGAGCTGAGAGTGTGTGATGTGCCCAAGGTCTCCCAGTGGGTTTCCGTGGCCGAGCGGGGAATTGAACCTTGGTCTCCGGGCTTGTAGTCCAGTGCTCCAAGCGCAACATTGCATTGGCTGTCTGGTTTGTAGTGACCAAGGTCTTACTGCAACCAGCTGGAATGGACAACAACTCAAGGACAGAAGGATCTGATAATTGTAGGCTTTCAACAAGGCTGATGGAAATGACTCTGCTTCTCTCCTTGTTCCCAGTGCTGACGGAACAGCTGCTGCTAGGTGACAGTTTGGAGCCTTTAAGTGTGTGTGTGTGTGTGTGTGTGTGTGTGTGTGAGGGAGGGAGGGGGGAGGGGGGAGGGGGCATGATTAGAGATTTATCAGATGGTGCCCGCTGAGGAGAATCTAGATGGAAGGCACAATATATTTCTTCTTGTACTAACCAGCCATGCTGATGATTCCTTGCTTGAATGCTTAACATGTGGAATTTGCTCCTTTTTGATGTGATGATGGATGGTGGCTGACATAGCTTTTTAAAAAGAGGATGACACATCAGTGGACTCGCAGTCCCCTCAGCTGCAACCTGCAAGGTCAGTGACCAGAGATTATAGGAGATCTATCTTGGAATCCCCGCAGGTTCACCACCCAATGATTAGAAAAATTCAGGGAAAATGAGAGGCCTATGAACATGTTTTACTCACAGCTATCTAGGGGGCTGTCCCCAGGCTGTGGAACTCCCAGGGTGGCCCCTTCCCAGTTGTCCTTCTACAATCAGACCAGGATTTTTCATTTATATACTTATTTATTTATTTTTAGTTCAGCCAGGCTTTTATTGGTTGAGTGGCAGCTGAAGGCAAAGGCACTAGTTGGGGGCTTTTCTTGCTCCAGCATTCATAGGAGTGAAAATCTTGGAACCCCAAACTGTGCTTAGGAGGATAAATGTACCAGAAATGAAGGCCAACTCAGCATAAGTAGCACAGAACATATAATATACAATATGAGATATAAACAGTGTTCTATTCTTAAAAAAGATCATAAACATAAGAATGGCGTAATGAGACTTCAGCAGAACTTCTCTCATATATAAAATGTTCTGTTTATATTCATTGTTGTTGCTCTTGTTGTGTTCCTTTAAGTCATTTCTGGCATTTGGCGACTGTGTCACAGGGTTGTCTTGGCGAGATTTGTTCAGAAAGGTTTGGCCATTGACTTCTTCTGAGGCTGAGAATGTATGACTTGACCAAGGTCAATCAGAAGACTTCCATGGCTGAGTAGAGATTTGAACCCAAATCTCTCGGAGTCCTAAACCAAGCATCTAAATCACTAAACCACACTAACACTTATAATTCATATTATATGTTATATATTATATGCAGACTATGTTGAATCATCTTCTATTTGTGGTATAGCTGTCTTAGTTGATGTTATTTGGGGATATGTGCCTTTTAGCGCCTGTGATCAGTTCACATGTGACCTTTTCCTGGGTAAATTTTTCTTCTGTTAGGAAATTACGTTTTAAATGGCCCTCCTGATTTAATTCAGTTTTAATTCATAATCTTACTTTGGGTTATAATTGTTTTATCTTATTTCATATTATCGTGAGCTGTCCTGAATCACGTATCTCGTACAAAGGGGACAAACACATCCAGCAACTTAGTAAGTACTAGAAAGCAGCGTTGTATAGTAGTTTGAGTGTTAGGCTAGGACTCTGGGAGACCAGCCTTTGGATCCCCATTTGGTCATAGAAAAGACAAGTTACTCTCAGCCTCAGGGGAAGGCAAAGGCAAACCTGCTCTGAGCAAATCTTTCCAAAAAAACGATGTGATAGGTTTGCCTTGGAGTCACCCTAAATTAGAAAGTATGTGAAGGAACGTAACTGTGACAAATAAGTAACAAATGGCAGCTGTTTACCAGTGTTTGAGAAAAATACAGTAGAAATGATACAAACAAACCGCACTGGGGAGCAAAACTTAAATGTTCCCTGAAAGTCTGTACAAATGAATATCTCCTTAGCTTGGGGCCTGCAAAACAAAAGTTCTGAGGGAATAACTGCATTGCTAACAGAAGAGTTCCATAAATAGGGCAAATATAGCAGGGATTGGGAACAGTCTTGTTTTGGACCGCAGTTCCCAGAATGCCCGAAATAACATGGCCAGTTTATAGGTGTCCTGAGGGGTTCCTGGATAGTCGCTGTGGAAGCAGGCTGTTGGACTTTGCTCTGATGCACCAGAGGCCTGCTTCTTGGTGGTTTTCTCAGCACCCACTGAGCACGCCTTCATTTACAGTAACCCACACGTAGCTTAGCTGATGCCAGGCAGCTTGTGTGCTGCTTATTTTCACTCTGATGTCCTGTTATTTTTAAAATGCTTCTTCCTGCTATGGGGAGAGGTGTTTTTTCTCCCCTTCTTATGTCAGTTGCAGTGCTCTCTTATGCTCTGCCTTATGGAAATGAGAGAGGGGAACAACAGGGGAGAAACCTCTTTAAAATTCCAGCAAGCTGTTCTAAGACCTGAGAAAGTAACTGTGTGGGAAGCGACAAAACCTCCCTCACCCCAGACAGTAGCTGTTTTAGTCAGCTTTACCACATGTGCGATAAAGTACCTGCTCCTTCACCAAAAGACCTGGCTCAGAGGGATCCTGGTCTACATGGTGCCAGTAATGTACTGCTTCTGGTACTACTTCCACTTCCTCCTCCTCTTTTCTCTTTCTTGCACTGAGCTGATGGGGATTTGGGACATGGTGCAGAGTCAGCACTGGAAACCAAGATGATGAGAGAGAGAAGAGACAGAAAGAGAAAAGGAGTAAGGCAGTAGAGATATAAAGAATCAAGCTGGTGGATTCTGGGAATTTCAGTCCAAAAGAAATAAGTTTTCCAAGTTCTGGTCTGGATATAAACAATAGAAGGGAGAGGCAATATTGTCTTCATCTCTGACTTTTGGGATTCTCAGAGGCATTTGGCTAACCAAATGCAGGACCCCGAATGATCAACTAGACCAACCTTCTGCCTAACACGGCAGGAGGCTTCTCAGGGTTCTGGTAGTCCTGACATGTGCAACTCCATAGGATCAGGGGACCATTTCTTAGCTTGTGGACCAGCTATGGGGCATGCTAAATTGGGAAGTCACCTCTAGTTTCTCAAAAATTATTTGAGTGCTAAAGAAAGGAGTGCCGGGCGGTTTTGTAGAAAAGACTGGAGTACTCCAGAGCTGTAGTTCGCTATTTCATCCTGAAAAAAAAAGTGGGTTTCGAGTAAAAAGCTTGGCACAGCTTGGAGAACCACAGAAGGCCTGTGTGACTCTCAACCTCTTACCTGAAGTCTGCATAAAAACCTCTTCTGTGGGTTTTGGAGGCGTATTTGGTGGTCATTTTAAAAAGTTGGCACTACCACTTAAGCACTTTTCGTCTTTTGTTTACAGAGTGTTTTTGAACCCCAGGTTTTGCCCTCTGGGGATGAGAGAACTGGAAGCCACAAGAAAATCTTTTCCCCTGCTACTGACTCCAGAGGTTCAGTAGCTGTGTAATGCAGAACCATAAAATGCTAAATCAAGCATCCTCTAAAAGCGAAGATGACATTACCAATTACTTGGGAGGCGTGGAGTCCGCACTCTTCTTAGTAAATTTTTGTTTGTTTTTATTTCCAGACATTTCATACAGTACATTTCATACAGGCGTTCATAATATTGAAACACAACAAGAAGAATAAAATCAGTTGAAAGCCTTTTAAACATGGTAGCACAAAACAGTAACAACATAAATTCTGGTGCAGAAGGGCCTCATTTTAGAGGTAGAACACAAGCCCAAAGTCCTGGATTTGATTCCCAGCATCTATGGTTGAAAGGACCAGGAACCAAGAGATACAATAATCTGTGCCTCAGACCATGGGCAGCTACTTACTGTAAGAGCTGCCTTGATGGACAGACCCTGATTAGACAGCTTTAGAGCATTGAAATGTTAACTGCAGATTCTGACATGTTGCTGTTATTTTTTTAAAAAAAGTAATCAGTAGTATTATTCATTAATTATATGTTATATGTTGAGAGAGCCAGCATGTAGGACTTCCACTGTGAAGGCTAGGTTTCAAACCCCTGCTCGGCTGTGAAAACCCATTGGGTGACTTTGGGCAAGTCACACTGTCTCAGCCTCAGAGGAAGACAAAGGCAAACTCCCTGTGGACAAATCTTGCCAAGAAAATCCCATGATAATATCTCTTTCAGATCTCCATAAGTCAGAAACAACTTGAAGGCACAACAGATTTGTTATTAATGTGTTACTCCTTTTTTTTCTTTTAAAAACCCACAAATATTGACCAGAAGTGACCACTCCTAAAAAAAATCCCCAAAACATCACTCAAAATGTTTATGATGTTAGTAGTTGTGTAATTTTTCCACAGTTAAAGCTAAACTTGTGCCAAAGTTATTGCCTTCACTTTGGCACAAAAACTACAACATTACAGGAATCATTGTTTTGTATACCACATTAATATCAAGCTTTGGGCTACTTATATCTTCAGAGAGGAAGAACCATGACTCAGTGGTAAACCAACTACTTTGAATGCGGAAGGTTCCCCATTCCATCCCTGATGTGTCCAGTTAAAAAGGTCAGGTAGGAGGTAGTGATAAAAACTCTTCTTTGCCCCAAACTGTAGAAAACTCCTGCCAGAGTCAACAGTACTAACCCATAGGTGATGGGACCAGTATTCTTCTTCTGTTTCTAAATAATCTGATACCTTAAACAGGTCTGGGCAAATAAAGGGCTTCGTTTTATGATAGTTGCATGTATGTTCTAACCAGAAGGCTGGAGCAGAAACTATTCATTTCTTTGTCACTGGCTGTTTTGTCCCTGAGAGAGTCAGTGTGGTGTAGTGATTTGTGTATTGTACTACTATCCCAGAGACTAGGATTGTAGTATGTAGTATGCTCATGGAAACCCACTGGGTGACTTTGGGCACACCACACACACTCAGCTCAGGAACCCCCATGATAGGTTTACCTTTGGGTTGCCATATGTTGGAAACAACTTGAAAGCACACAACAACAACAGTTTTGCCTCTGAACTTGGAGGAGAGTGGAGAAAGGTCTTTGGAGATTATCTTAACAAGAACCGGTGACCTTCTAAATTAGTGCTTCTCAGGCTGATATGGGGGACCAGCAGTTACTTTTTCTAGTGTGGCAGGAACTGGCACCATATTAGTGCACATTGGCTATAGTTGTTCCTTTCTTGAAAATCCACCAGAGACCAGCACTCCTCCAGTGGCTGCTACTTCAAGGAGCACTCTTCTAATTGATGTTGGGCCACAGCTCCCATCTTCCCTGATCTTTGACTGTACTAGTTGAGGTTTCCACACCTGGATGGCCATATCAGCACCCCCAAATTTCAATCACCATGTTGTAAGCCCTTTTAGAATTTATAAGTAAAAACCAACAGGGAGATACCATAGCACTTTAATTCACACTTGTGAATGGACTAGGAAGTCATGCTGTTTGGTCAGACTTGACACCCTTGTGATCTGTCTTAAAAGCTGTTGTTTCATTGTTATGTACCTTCAAGTCGACTATGACTTAATGGCAACCCTTTCATAGAGTTTTCTTGGCAAGAGTTATTCAGAGGAGGCTTGCTATTGTCTTCTTCCAAGGCTTATAGTGTGTGACTTGCTCAGGGTCACACAGTGAGTTTTCAGGGCTGAGAGAGGATTTGAACTCCAGTCTCCCAGAGACCTAGTCCAGCTTCCAAACCATAACACTATACTGGTTCTTCGGGGTTGTAGGTGTCATCAATCACAGTTTATAAACTGTGTGCTCTGTTTGGTATTGGTAATTTTCAAAAACAGCCTTCTATTCAGTGCTTTGCAGCAGGTGTGAGCAAACGTACATCCCTAACAGTTGTTTTTGCAGCCTGTACTGCTTTGCTCATGCCAAAAATAGCAATTTTTCCATTCCCAGAGGCTACCTGGAGTGGTGGTTTTCTTGCAGGACAGGTTGCAGACCACTTCCAACCCCCTTGAAAATTTAAATACAATTTGGAGAGGTTTCTAGCATGAAAAGAGAGGGCTTTAAGGGTTTTAGGGCATGCAGAGATTGCAAGAGGGAGGGGACTTTCAAGTGGTGTGGCACATGTTGGATACAGACCAAAGATAGAGTAGACGGAGGCTGGAGAAACCTTTGCTCTCTCAGCGGCTGAGTTCTTTGGGAGTCAATCTGAGGGGGTGTGTGTCAGTAGAAAAGCCTTAATGAGTTTTGTTAACCATTAACGAATTTTTAAAATCTAATCTGTTTACATTAATACTGGGTGGGGAAAGCTGTTAACATCCTGAGTTGCTGTAGAGTTAAGCTTGTTGACAATAGAAGCCATTGGATTGACAGAAGAAAACAGGCATGTAATGCTTTGGTTGACATTGTTCCCTGAAACCAGCACAATTTGCTCTTTGCTCTTTCAAAAGCACTCTTGGCTTCCCCAACCTGAACCACTGAAGCACAGTGCTTCCAGTTACTGGAACCCTTAGACATTCCAGAAGGACACCATGGTTGATGGTATCAAATGCTGCTGAGAGGTCCAAAAGCACTGACAAGGACGCACTTCCCGAGTCAATGCTCAGGTGAAGATCATCCAGTAAGGCAACCATAGCAGTCTCAACTCCATATCCTGCTCTGAAGCCCATTTGAAATGTCCAAGTCTGGATAACTTGTATCATCCAAGACTACCTAGAGTTGGAAGGCCCTCTTGATCACCTTGCCCCGAAAAGAGATATTTGATACTGATCTATAGTCGTTGTAGTCCAGGGGGTCCAGGGAGAGCATTTTTAGAAGCAGTTGTACCACTGCTTCCTTTAAACAAGATGGAGAACTTCCCTCCCTGAGAGATGCATTAAAATACATTGCAGCTGAGATCTAACTGAATCTGTTTCCTGGATGACCAGCCAAGAAGAACAAGGATTAAGAGGATGAGTTGTCTTCCTTACTCACCCTAGCAACTTGTCCACATCTGCGGGTCTCACCAGCTGAAACTGGTACAGTGTAGTCCTACTTGTGGAGTCGCTGCACACCTCATTTTCAATTTCTGCTGTAACAGTGCTATAATTTTAAAATAGGGTAAGAGTGCACAAGGAATGCACTCCTTATGTTGCTTTTCTGGATTGCACCTCCATGGTGCTCTCATTAACCATCCCCATCCCATGCAACCTGTTGAAGGTTTACTTTAATTCATGACTTCCCATCTCAATGGGGGCAGAGCAATCTGCATACGAGGAGTAGGTGGGTCCAGAGCCAGTGGGTGGGACCACCATTTCCCCACCCTCCGTTTATCTTTCTCTTCTTTCTGCCCAGTAAGTTCCAGTACCAAGGATGTGACTGCTTTTGCCATAGATGTGACCACTTGCCCAGGTTGTTTGAAATCAGGCAGCTCTGAGACTGTAGGTTGCCCAGTGCTGCCTTTGGGCAAGAGAGCTAAGGAACTGTGCCAAAGGCTTTGGAGGAATTGTGGATTCTGCGGAAGAATTTGAACTTTGAACGAAGTGAGAAAGGTTACAATTATCAGCATCTCTGGAATTCCATCCTTTCACTGACGGTTATCGCTTTATCATCTATTTCCTTTTTGAAAAAACTCCCTGTAGGGTGCTTTTTCAACTATTGGTTTGTTCTTACAAGGCCCTGGTTGTGATGATGTTGTCCTGTTGTTCTGTTTCATATTTAATTGTAATTTAAATATTTAGATTTGCTAAATTAAAGATAGATATTTTAATACTTTGATTTGGGAATTCTTTGCAGAGAATAGGGAGTCACTTTTACAACTCCTCAAATCCCTGGATGGTTGGGGAATACTGGGAGTTTCAGTCCAAAACTAGTAGCGTCTCCAGACTCTGCTCCTTAGGGAACGAAGAAGGAGATCTAAATAAATTATATGAAAGAAACCTTGGATCCATATTTATCAAAAAAAAAAAACATGACTCAGTGGTAGGGCTTTACTATGATTCTGTGCATCCAAGGCAGCCTCAGAAGATTTGCCACCTGCCATTTAGTGAAGCCAAGGGTGCATAGATCCCAAAGTGAGCCAAATTATTTTGGCATACAAGGCAGGAAATCTCACCCTGTTAGTAAAAATATAATAATGTATAAAGCAAACAACAAGCGTTTTACTGTTCCGTTCATGATACCACAGAGTTGCTGCCCAAGCTAGTCAGTTTGCTCTGTCTAATGTTTGGACTGAGCCGGGGGAGGATAGAGGAGGGAGGCAGTAACGAAATAATTGGAGGAAAACCGGCACATATAATTCAGGTTATGGAGGCTCAGCATGTTTTTCAAGTCATTCTGTGAAACTGCTTGAAATTGTTTCCAAAAGGGAATTGCTTGAGATATATGCTAAAGCCACTGGCAAAACAACACCACAGTAGAAACTTTTTGCCTCTGGGTAGAGAAACTGAAAAGGTCAGGTGAGTTATTTACCAAACAAAGTGCAGATCTGAAGTTCTGCCTTTTAGGAAATGCTTTCCATTGCCCTTAAGGAAGAATCAGCGAGTTTATGTATGAACATACAAAGCTGGTAGTTTTTCTTGAGCTGACGTCTCGAGTAGCGGCTAGGAAACTGAGCCGGGAAGTCCTTTGTTTGAAACTTGCCAGGTGGCCTTAGGCAAGATGCTCTCTCTCTTTCCCTGAGTCTCCCCAGCTACAAATGAGGAATGAGAATAGTGACTTAAACCTTATGAGGTTGTTGTAAGGATTATAACTTGCTAACACACATAAAGAGCCAGTGTGGTATAGTGGTTTGAGCCTTGAACGATGAATCAGAAGATCAGGGTTCTCCACATGGCCGTGGAAACCAGCTTAGTGATCTTGAGTGCATCGTACACTGGCAGCCCCAGAAAACCCTGTGATAGGTTCACTGTAGGGCCACCAAAGGTTGGAAATGACATGAAGACTCACAACAACAACAGCAGCAGCAACAACGTGTAAAAACTTTGGACAGTGTGAAAATGCACCATTAAAAAAGAAGATCAGGTTGTGATATGGAAGATGTATACTAATTTTTCTGCACTGATGCAAGTTTAGAAATACCAATTGAACAGAAGTGCAGTATCTTGTCATAGTGGAGTGACCTGTGTATGCTTCTTCACCCAATGTATAGTTAAGCTATGGAATTTTCTCCTACAAATCGTAACAACTGGGACGGCTTGAAAAGTGAGTTAGACAAGTTCATGGAAGATAAGGTACTGTCCATAAAGCTATCAGTAGCCATCGTGTTAGGCTGGCTCTTGTTTATCAGTTTCTGGGGAACTTGTGCTGCACATGGACTTCCCAGTTGTGGCCGTTGTTTGACACCTGAATAAAACAATGTTAGAGAAGCCTTTGGTCTGATCCAGAAGCTCTCTTCTAAGGCTGTATGTGCCTATCATGCCAGTGCTGTTGATGGGCAACTTCAAGGCTTCTGTCCTCCCTTCTCACAGTCTGTTATCTTCAAATGGGACATGGACTTGGAAGGAGGGCTTTCTTCAAATTGAGGACACCTCTTGTGAAGTTACAATGAAGCCTGGAATTGGGGCCAGTAGTTGGCCTGCTATGAATCCCCCAGAACTCTGTACAAACATCAAGTATTATTATTGCTAAGTCTAACCAAGTCTGTCCACTGAAGCCAGTGTTCTGATCCTGTCTCTTGCTATGTGAGATCTCCATCTGGACATGTTTGAGGATTGTATTTGGGAGCATTTGCCTTCAGGGGTGGTGCTGTTTCTCACTGAACTATGTAAGTGCCTTGAAGATAGAAAACTTAAACCAAGCAGACGCCATCTAACATGGCATGGTCTCCAGGCAGTTGAAGCATAGGTTGAGAATACTCTTTTTGGGCTACAACTCCCTGAATTCCCAAACCAAGATGGCCCCTAGCTATGCTGCTGAGGGATATTGTGAGGTGTGCTCTCAAAAAGCCATGTTTCCAATTTCGGGGTAGAAGATAGATGAGGATCTATTGAAAGCTCTTTAGATGATGTGAAAATGACGTGCGCCTCAGCAAAAGTTGTTCGCGAGGGAGAGGAACCAGAAGTGGACTTTACATGAGACAAATTAGGCTGGGAGATTTGTCCTCTAAAGATCATAAGGTGTACAGCGCCTGCCCCCTTTTATCCTTACAACAACCCGGTGAGGCAGCTTAGAGTGAGAGATGGTGAACAGGTCTGAGTTCATCTAAGCAAGCTTCTTGTCTCAGCAAAGGGATTTGATGCCTTCTGTGCCTTTCTCAGAATAAAACTTGGTACAGTAAAAATACTTGTAAGACTGCTTGTTCACTCTGAGCATTTTCATCACTTGCAGAAGTTGTTTCTTGATAATTTTAAATGCTTTGAAAAAGGAGGTTGTACTCCTGGTGTGTGGAGTGTGTGTGTTTGTGTATGACTTTTTGTGATGGAGTAACTGTATCAGTGTAGCCAAGGCATGGAGGAGTGGAAAATCTACCCAAAATTTAACAATTTGACTTAGATTTTTGGGAATGTTAATACTAGTTGAAAAACTATTCTTTCCCTTTACCAACCAGACTTCTTTGTCTACTATTCCAAAGAGTCAAGGCTGCTTATAAGGAGGTGCCTTTGCTGGAGGTATCTAAGCCGAAATGGACAATCATCTGTTAAATTTGCTGTAGTTAACAAGATTTTTGTATTTTGCAGGCTGAAGGGGGGACTGAAGGAGGTGACCCATCCTCTCAAACTTCTTTCAACCTCTAAAATACTATGATTCTATTATTTTTATAAACAAAAGACAGAGATGGGTAATACCTTTCATTAGGCCCATGAAAGTATTGTAAAGATGACACATTAGTGGCATGAGTTACTGAGTTTTCCTGAATGCTTCCTCAGGCTTGATGGTGCAAACATTAAGGGATGAGAGAAGAAACAAACAGAACTGGCACGAGGGGAACCATAACCTGGGGTGGAGTATATATATTATGCAGTTATAGCACTGTGGTAAATAGCTTGAAATGCCATGGGTCCACCCTATGGAATTTATAGTTTGGTGAGTTATTTAGAATTCTCTGGTAGTGAGCTCCAGTACTGTAGTTCACAAGAGTGTACTAGATCTCTCTAGCAGAGAATTCTGAGCATCTCAGCAAGTAACAGATCCCAGAATTGCATAGGATGCAGCCGTGACAATGAAAGTGCTAACAAAGTGCTATAATTGCAAATGTTATACCCCTGATGGACTTGCCACTGTGTGTCTCCTCAGGTATAAGATGGTTCCTACAGGCTTGGTGAAGAACAACTCAATTATAAGCTTTCTGAGATGCAAAGGTGACAATTTATCTCCATCCCTACCAGCTGAAGAGCTAGCTGATAACCTGAGAATGTCTCGTTGCTTTTTTCAAAGCATATAAACAGCTGAATGGCATTTTATTATTTATACGTATCAAGACCAGAACTTGGAAACACCATTTTTGGACTACAGCTCCCCAAATCCCTTGCCGGCTGGGGGATTAGAGAGCTGCGGTCCAAAAAGATAACATCCTCAAGCTCTGATCAGACATGTCCTCAAGGGTGCCCTACTTTTCTGTCTCTCTATTTATATAAGAATGGAGCAGGCAGCAGGTAAACGGGACCATTACTGCCCTGTTGCATCTAGTCTAACCTTGATGAAGCAGGCTCTGGCTGAAGGCCACCGCTCTGGAGTCTGTTGATGAGATGAAACTAATCCCAGCTGCCTCCTAGTTCGCTGTTTCCCAGTCGTGGCTTCTTCCTAGCATCTCATTAATGCTTTTTGTTCCTCACTCTAACAGGTGAAACTAGTTCGCTACATTGGCATCCAGCTGCAGTGCAAGTTGAGCATTCCTCCGAGCGACAGGACGGTAGAGCTGAATAGCTACCCTAGGTTCAGCGACTGGCTGTATCTCGTCAACGTGAGGAAAGACGTTGTGCAGGTGAGGTGATGGGAGCATTTGTTGAACATCCTTATATTTTTCGTTTTGGGTGAATCTAGATTTTAATAATATGAGAGAGAGAGAAATAAAAGGTTACTTTATCTACTTTATCTACTGTCTTTAGACCATATACAATATAAACGTCTGTTAATCCCCAGCTTTGTTGCCTACCCCCTTAAAAAAAGGATAAAACCCCAAATATGGTACTTATTGCTTGGTACCAACCTTCTTGCTGTTATATGCCATTAAGTAGCTGTGACTTATGGCTTCCCTGTGAATCAGAAGACCCTATGGTGAGCAGGCATACTCTAGTCTAGCAAACCTTTCCAGTGACTCATGTTATCTTGTGATACGTCCAAAGTATGATAGTCATGGTTTAATCATTTTGCCTTCTGGTGAGATTTCAAGTTTGATTTGCCCTTTGATTCCTTTATTTCTCCTTTTGGCAGTCCCTGGTATCTGTAGAACTCTCTTGCAGCACCACATCTTAAATGAGTTGATTTTTTCCCTGTCAGCTTTCTTCATTGCTCACCTTTCACGACCGTACATAGAAATCAGAAATACCAATACATGCATCAGTTAACGATACCTCTGACAAAAAGTTCCATAAGCCCACCTGGTTCCCCCACTTTCCTCCTTGTCTTCTGTCTAGTTGGGAATTTTCCAGCAGTGTTGTCATTGGGAAGATGGTTGAGGAGGGCTTGAGAAACAGGGACTTTCCATGCTGGTTGCAGCAGCATGACTGCAGCAAATAGTGCAATTAAAACTTGACCTTGAAAAAGAGCAGATTCTCTTTTAGCCCATCCTACCATAGCCATGTGTGCCTGCCTCCAAAAGGTAAGGTAGACAGAAGTTGCCCCCAGAATCCCTCACTGGCCATCTGTGAACAGCAAAACAGAGAGAGGGAAAGTAGATAAACCTGCCTTTCCTCCTACCTGCAGCATGTTTAAAAAGCATAGACTTATAAGTTTGGCCATCAGAATGGAAATCTTACAAGAAGTGTGGAGGCTAGTGAAAGAAGAAAAATCGTCCCTGAATATATTTTGGAAGGAGCCTTCGAGTAGTCTCTAGAAGGTTCAAAATGCCAACCTCCTTGGGATTTAAGACCAGTTAATGATTGCTTGTGGTTCCATAAAGCAGTGAGGCCTGCAGGTTATCTGCAAATGACAAAGCTTTGTCAGTGGTGGCACTCTAGTTAATGTAACTCATTTCTGTTAGAGGTCATAGAATCATAGAGTTGGAAGAGACTCCAGGGGCCATCCAGTCCAACCCTCTGTCATGCAGGAACACACATCAAAGCATTCTCAACAGATGGTCACCCAGCCTCTGCTTAAAAACCTCCAAAGAAGGAGACTCAACCACACCCCATGGAGGCAGCATCTTCCACTGCTGGACAGCTCTGACCGTCAGGAAGTCCTTCCTGAGGTTCAAGTGGAATCTCCTTTCCTGCAGCTTAAATCCATTGCTCCTTGTCCTAGTCTCTGGAGCGTCAGAGAACAAGCCTGTTCCCTCCTCAACATGACATCCCTTCAAATATTTAAACATGACAATCTGGCTTTTAAATGTCAGTTAAAAATATATCTGTTTCTACAAGCTTTCAGAGAATCAGCAAGTGCAGTGTTTGTACTTTATTGTACCATGTTTGTGTTTAGATACTGTTTTTCGAGAGACCTTACTTTAGCAGATCTTTGTAATTTATTAATTATCTGTGTGTAATTTCTGTTTTTAACCATTTTTTATGTAGATTGTTAGCTACCTTGAGTTCTTATAAATTGGAATGGGATATAAACTCAATTATGGCAAAAGTACTACCACCGATAACAACAACAACAACAAATAGGGGAGTTGCTCCAACCCAGCCCCTTGATAATTTTGATTGCCCTTCCAGCTCCATAATCTAGTTTTTGAGATCATGTTGTGACTTCAGGGCTCCTCATATAAGCTCTTGAATATGCTTCTCCTTTTAAGAAAGCATTTTAAACATATTTTAACTAACAAGTAAAAATGGAAAACAGCAGGAGCAATAATATGCGTCTCAGTGGAATCCTCGCAGTTTTATAAAAATCGTGCTTTGTGGAAGAAATTTCTTTCACTGCCCCACCTCATATGTCTGTCATTCAATTCAGTTCAAGCTCCTTAAATTCGAGCAGGGGGCTGAGATTTCTGCATACAAATTTTCTTACTTAGCATGGAGACAGCAGAACTGTGTGGAGTTCTTTTCTTTTCTTTTCTTTTCTTTTCTTTTCTTTTCTTTTCTTTTCTTTCTTTCTTTCTATCTTTCTTTTTTTTCTCTCTTTTTAAACATAACATCTCTTTGGGTTTACTGCAACAGGAAAGAGGGTGGAAATTCCTTCGATTTATAGCCATATTATCTCAGAGCTCCAGGGGGAATGATGTCGCATCTGTATCTTACTCGGCCTCAAAACATGTCTGTCACACTTTTTATCCATTTTGTGCTAACAGGCCACTAAAAGTCTGAGAGATCTTTAGTATGGCCACCCAGTGAGAGTCGTGGCTCAGGAGGGATTAGGGTGACCAAGTTAGGATGATTCCAGACCTTGAGATTTCAGGACCCAAACCTGAAAGTGTGGGACAACCCCTTCTGATGTCAGAAGGGATGGATCGTGGGGATGTTACAGTAGCACAGAGTGTGCAGTTCAAATAAAAAATAATGAGTGTAACATATGAGGGGAGACATTCTATCTATTTATGTATGTACCTGTCTGTCATCTGTCTATCTTGGGTATTACAAATACGTATGGAGTTACCTGTATGTCCCCGTATCCTGTCTCTGTGAGACCAAACATCATGTAGTGGTTTGAGTTCAAGATTAGGATTCCCAAAGAGCAGAGTTCGGATCCTCACTTGGCCACGGAAACGCACAGAATGACCTTTGGAATCATACTCTTGGCCTCAGAGGAAGGCCATGGCAAAAGATGACGACAACGACGACAACAACAACTTCCTCTCAAGAAATCTTGCCAGGAAAACCCTATGATCCTTTCTCTTTAGAGTTGTCCTAAGTCGGAAATAACCTGAAGGTACTCAGCAACAGCAACATATGAACTTACATACGTTGTTGTTTGCCTTCAATTCATTTCAGCCCTATAATGACCCTAAGGCAACCCTATCATGGAGTTTTCTTGGCAAGATTTCTTCAGAGCTGGTTTGCCTTTGCCTTCCTCTGAAGCTGAGAGAGTGCAACTTGCCCAGGATCACCCAGTCAGTTTCCATGGGTGAGTGAGGATTCAAACCCTGATTTCCAGAGATGTAATCACTGCTCAAACCATTGCACCATGCATATGCATGACATACACATGCACACTTTTCTGGGCAGTGTTTTTCACTCATTGATTCCTTTTTTCAACTGAGGATTGGAGAAGAGGGGCCAGGCCCTGAGTTCTGAGAACTTGGCGGGGATATTGGCCGTCTTAATTTGTGGTCGGTGGATGTGCCAAGCCACATAGCACCCAAGAAAAAGGAATTCAGTTTGCAAGGACTTGGAATGTTTTCATGTTTGTTCCCATGTCTCAGGATTGCCTGGAAGTTAAAGAATGGAAAAGTATCTTTTCCAAGCTCTAGACTCTTTGTTTGTACAAAACAAAATAAAACAAACAAAGAAAAAAAATCATGTTCATTAACTATGTTTATGGAATTACTCTAATGCCTTAGTTTGGCTCTGAGTTCCCAACCATTTTATCAAGACAATATATGCCCCTGCTCCAGTTCAGTCTGCAGTGTGGTAGATCCTCGCAGTGGCTGTGAAGTTGATAAGCTTAGAGCCCTGCGGCACTGAAACTGACCACCAAACAAAGGGTTTATCTGTTCCGAAGTAGACCTGTCTGTGGATTCCATGCGAACAGAAGGCACAGTGTGGGCAGTTGCCTACTAAAAGTAAATTAGGTGTAGTTATATCTCAAGTGCCCACAGATGTAGTTTGTCCCAGTGACACCCAAATTAAAGTAGAAATTTTAGAAAACATTTTGCCAAAGTTTGGGAGAAAAAAAATGGATTATAGTGCCCAGAATTCTCCCAGCCAGCATGGCCACTGATCAGTGAATTGTGTTATAAAATGTCACTTTCCTCAGCTCTACACTTTACTTTCCTATTCCTCAAAAGTAACTAAATAGCTGTATTTTAAAAATCTGAAATGTTTTTCATTCAGTGGAAGGAGACACAGCATGAGCCAGTACTTGAACCATGTAATATTTCTCCTGCATCATTTAGTGGAGCCATGCCCTATAATTACAAAAGACACTAAAAAATTACTGTTACGTCACAAAAAGAGGGAAGCTTCAAGTGCAGCATAACATACAGTGGGCCCACAGTATTTCTGAGGTTAGCATTCACAAATGCAACTTTACACAAGGTGAAAAAATATATTTAAAAATTAAATTACTGCGCTGGACCTGCCATCCATTTGTGAATGCTAAGCTCAGAAAGGCTCACGGGGCTCTTTCGCGAGAGAAAGCCCGTGCGAAAAGGGCCCTAGTCTCTGGAGTGGTAGAGAACAAACCTGCTCCCTCCTCAATGTGACATCCCTTCAAATATTTAAACATGGCTCTCATGTCCCCTCTTAACCTTCTCTTCTGCAGACCAAACATCCCCAGCTCTCCAAGCCTTTCTTCATAGGGCATGGCTTCCAGACCCTTCACCATTTTGGTTGCCCTCCTCTGGACACTGGATGCAACATATTGCAAGTAATGTAATACTTGTAAGGAAATGTGAACCCTGTAGTACCAAGTATTATGGGGAGGAGGCAGTAACAGTGGTCCTTTTGTGGAGCAAGGTAATGACCGCTGACATTATTACTTTTCCATTTAGTGAGTAATGTTTACCTTTTACTTTTACTTGTTACTTTTTGGGGACAAAGTATGCCTTGATGGCTGGATTCCCCTCCCCAATATTGGTCATTTTCTTCCTTTAAAATAAGCCCTCCCCAAAAAGAAACAAAGCTGCAGAAGAGCAAATAATGTTAACAAGCAAGGAGGGAAAGCAAGCAATAAATAATGAGCAAAACTGAATAATGATTAAACTTTAATAATTAAAGTTTACATTTCAAAAATTCAAATTCAATTCAGAAAGTCCCTTTCCACCAAACTCTCTTCCAGTCGATCATCTATCTCCCACCATTCAGCTTCAGTTGGTGACAGGTTTATGATATCAACAAAACTCATTCGGTTTATTTTTTAATCTGAAGTTTTTTCCAGCCCCTTTTTGGAGACGTTTGTAAGTTTTGGTAAATTCTTATAAAAAACAAACAAACCAGGAAGTCTTCATGTTCTCTAATGTGTTGAAGTGTGTCAACATGTAGCTGCAGTGTGTTAACCTTCCCTTCCAAGAGAGCCATCAGTCTGCACTTGCTGCAAACATAGTCAGTGTGGTTTTCTGAGAAGAAGACAAGCATTGCATAAACATTGCAGCAGATGGTGGATCTTTCTTCCTCCACCCTTGCAATGATTTTTCCACCTTTTTCAGATTGTAATGATTTTTACTAATTCTTCCTCCTGTGGAATCCTGGGATTTGCAGTTTAGAGAAGGTATTCAGAATTATCAGAGAGAGAGCTCTAGTGCCTTCACAAAATACAAATCCAAAAATTCTTTAGGATGCAGCTATGGCAGTTGAGATGGAATCATAGTGCTATAATTAGCATGAAAGTGGCCTGTGTTTTTTTCTGTATGGCACATAGGTGTAAAAGATAAAAAATCTGCCAGCCGAAAGAGGTGACAATCATAAAGAAACTTTACAATTATGACTGAGGACCCAGGGATGAAAACTCAAGTTAAGCCCTGAAAGCCCACTGCTGAGATGGGCAAATCTTTCCATTTCACTTTTCTCCCACATTCAGAACTTCCAAAGCTCAAGTTCTCTTTCAAGCATTTCTGAAGAAATCTGCAAGTTTTCAAAAGTTCATATTGAAAAAAAAAAAGTGAACAAAATCGCCTACCACCACTTATGAGAGAACGTTTCCTTATAGGAAATTTTACTGCTGGCAAAGCACAGAGCTTAGTTAGGGAAAACCATAATCCCTCTTCCTTTTTACCTTATGCTGTGTGACTGTGCATAATCATTCTCTCCTAAAATTTGCTTTGTACCCCGTGAAGTATCAGGCAGGTACAGATCTGAACACACACCTCTCATCTAGTTGAATCCTCATTCTGTCTGTGCCATTCCTTGAGTTCTGTATGTATATATGTATTTAGGCTATGCAGACTCATATTGATTTCATAGTGCAAGATCTTAACTAGCAGTGGTGTTGTTCATGTATGTGATTGTGTGTCTTTAAAAAAAATGAATCCAGTTACATTTTGTTTGACAATATTCATTAAAGCTTCTGCATGTGCTCCAGTCTGGATTAACCCGTGCTATTTTGTGGCTAATTAGAGCTCTTAATAACAAATCAGGCCTATTACGTACCAAAAAGATTTAACTGGAGTGGTGTGTGTGTGTAGTGGTCTTTCCTGAAAACTAGAGCATTGGACTATGACTCTGGACACCAGGGTTCGAATCCCCTCTCAGACACGGAAACCCACTGGATGATCTTGGGCATGTCACATTCTCTCAGCTTTGGAGAGAGACAAAATCAACCCCCCTTCAGAGCAAATTTTGACAAGAAAACCCCATAATAGGGTTGCCATAAGGCAGAAATGATGTGAAGGCACACAACAACAACAACAACAACAACGATGAAACTTTGTTCCATTGTTTCTCAATGTTGACTCCAAAACCCTTGGGAGAATATGCTTATAGTGCTCCCTGCCTTCTGTCACTATCACCTACTACATGTTCTGTCTCCATGGGCCAGATCAACCCAGGCATAAAATGTCTGCTCTCTTCCTTCTCCTCTGAACACTACTTGTAGGGTTACATCGGGTAATATTGGAGTGGCCCCAAGACCGACCATGGTCCACACCAAGGATCCAAAACTCAATTCTGGAAGTAGGCAGGGGTCTATTTCTGGTTTCGTAAAACCCTCTGGTTTACATTAGGGGCTTGGGAGAACCTGGGAAGGCCCACAGGCTGTAGAAAAGGCCCTGGGAGCCATTAGCAGTCTGTAGACTGCAGAATTTCCTCTTTTGTGTAGAGGAGTACACAGCATTGGTGAAGAAGAGAAGCAGAGTCAAAGGTCTCAATGGGATTTGTGTGTCACAAGTGAAGGACCTCTGCTTGGTGTGGGCCTCAACAGCTGTCCTTTGGCGCTGACCCTTGATACCAGCTCCAGGTGTATGCTGCAGTAGTTCCCTGAGCTGTAGTTTTCCGTAGGGTTTCAATGAAGCTGCTGACTGCCTGTGTCTCAGCTGTGGTGTTGACATTAATGTTATTGGGGCTTTCTAGAATTGCTTAAGCCCAAGACAACAAAAAGAGATAAAGAAGAAAAAAAATCCCCATCTCTCTGTGTGTGTGTGAGTGTGTGTGTGAGAGAGAGAATGTCAGTCACCTAGAGAATCTACTCAATCTGACTGCAGGATGCAAAGGATGTCTCTAAGATGCCCAGGAACTTTTCTTGCTGTACCTGCCCTTCTTGTCACCATTGTTTTCAAAGCATCAAACAGAAAGGGTGCTGAAGTGACTGGTATCATTCTTAGTGCGCCTTGGCTGGCCTCCGCCAACCCCCCAGTGCTTCTTCCATCATCTGCTGTTATCTAGGTGGTCGCTTGGTGGCCTTCGTGAGCTGTTGAGGCCTGGATTTCAGCTCCAAGGTCCAGATCTAGTTGGTGTTACCGTGTTTCCTGCAAGGTTTGACTAGAATTTACTTTTTTTTGGACTACAACTCCCAGAATCCTCCAGCAAGAATGCACAGTGCCTGAGGGCTTCTAGGAGTTAACAGTCCAAAAAATTTACGTGAGTTACAAAATCTGACTCTCCATTCCCCTTCTAGCGACTGGTAAATTCAGTGATCAAGAGCCGTGCAGTGGCTACTTAAAAAAGAAGCTGCCTGAACTCTGCAGGGTTGGGGTTGGCTTATGTGTGGCCTGCCTCAGTCTCCTTGCCCTGTAATTTGTTCTTTCTTTTCCTTCTTTTCTACTCTTAGCCTACCTTGTTCCACAGAGGCACCAACGCTGTGCCAGCACCTGGCATCCTTGGGCAGTTGCCAAAGCCCCAGGGCCCCAGCAGAAGCTACCACAGATGTGTATGCTGAGCACGGTTTAATTTTTTAATCCTGCTTTTCCAGGGTTCTTGAGCATCTGAAGAAAGTCGTTTTCTAATGAACATGCTTGTATAACTCAGTGGGCTGGGCGTCTTCAGCCCTGCTTTTCTTCCTCCTCAGCGCCTGCTCAACTCGTTCTTTCTTGTTTCTATCTGGCACATTTTATTGCTAGCTTCTATTTCATCTTGTTAATTTGTATACTGCCCAAAGATCTTCGGTTATGAGGTAATTTAAAATTGTCTGGAAGAGGCTAGAAAGAGATGAGGGTTTTAATTTTCTCTCCCTATCAACAACACTGAGGTGTTTCAATTTGGGAGCCTTGCGAGTATTCTGATGGAAGGAAACACCTAGCTCATCGGTTGCCTAGGGAGAGTAGATTTCCTGGGAAGGTTTTTCCTGGATTGCATTTCGAAACCATGGAAGGTGCAATTCTGACTTATCTGCAGAGATCTCTATTGGGAAATTTGGGCTGGATTTAAGACAGTGTTTTGTTTTTTGTTTTGTTTTGTTTCCCTTCCACTGAGAGTTCCTCAGAACTTTCCATGGGAACAATTATGTTCCAGTGAAAAATAGTATGATAGTGGAACTGTAGGAAAGAATCATTTTGTGGACTATTCTTTGAAGAATGACGGCTGTGGAGAAACAGCTCATTAAAATAGGGTAGATTTGAATGAACTGAAACAAGAATGGTTATGTTTTTTTTTCTGTCTCTTAGGTCAGATCAGTGGGTGAAGCCAGGGTTGCCTTTTGTTATGAGCTTGTGAAAAAGTCATAATTGCAACATATTCCTTCTTATCTCGGCTCTCATATGCTTTGAAACTGACGATTTAGCAAGAATTGCCTTTATTTTTGTTAACTGTTCCATAACCCTCCTCTCCACAGCATGGAAAACAGGAAAGTACTTAACATTCCTAATTTTGCATCCAGGATCACTGCCTGGTGTCTGTGTGCCATGCCAAATATTTATTTGTTTATTCATTTGGTTTATATTCTGCCTTTCTCTCAGGGCTGGAAAGCACAGTGTCTTCCAACATAAGTTTTTTTAAAAAAAGGTTCTAGGAAAAGACACAGTAATTATGCATATTTAAATGCCAGTTACATTAATCATACTATTAAAACACAAGTTGAATTAAAACAGTTTCAGGCTCTCCAATTAGAATGTGCAGGAATTGAAATAATAAAAGTTAACTATTACATAGCAGTTCTGTCAAGTTATATGTTTTGCCAGAATCTCATCATGGGACATAGGTCATAAAGTTTTACAAGGAGCCACTTTCTACACAGCTTCGATTTGTTCCTGCTTGCCCTTCTCTTCCAGTGGCTGCTCTTTTATAGTTTTGTGAAGATTCTTCTGACCCAGGATATGTCATTGGGCCCTGGGATACCATCACTGATGTTTATATGAGTGTGGTAAGGAGTACACGCCATCTACAGCAAAAAGATATACCATAGTGGCTTCATGCTTAGAGGGTTGTAATCAGCTGGAACCCTGTCATTGGGCAGATTATTATAAATACTACTAGTGTATTTACCTGGTGTTGGCTGAGATTTTATTTTCTCATAGGTAATACTTGTTAGAAATACCTAAGGAATTATCTTACCTTACCTTAGGAATTAGATGTGGTTGAAATACACAGATTTGAGAGCCTGTGTCTATAATTCCCCAAACTGTCTTGCCCAGTACCTGTAACTTTTCCCCATAGTCCCCAATCCAATTGGTATTTGGAGTTGTTAACATACAGAGGTTTGGTTTCTGAGGGAATACACTGGCCTCCTCCTCTTTGCTGCTAGGCCTCATCTTCATAGCAGCCAGCCTATTCAGAGCTCTCTGGCTAAGAATTCTAAAGGCCCCTCCCTAATCTGCCAACCCCAGGATTCCATAACATCTTCACAGGCAGCCAATCATATGAGGTCTTCGCTTGCCTGATCCAGACAAACAGAAAAACTCTCAAACTTTGACTTTTATATATTACATTTAGAATAGTTATATCTTGTTCTTCAGCCACAGAGGCTCTCAGAGTGGCTTTGTTTTTATGTGTCTTCAAGTCATTTCCAACTTATATCGGGATTTTTTTCCCCTGGGGCTGAGAGTGTGTGATGCAACCAAGGCCGCCCAGTGGGCTTCCACGGCTGAGCAGAGAATCAGACCCTGGTCTCCAGGGTCATAGTGTGATGCTTAGACCAATACACCACACTGGCTCTCCTCAGAGCAGCTTGACCTCAAAGGGAGGGTGATTAGACAAAAGGCAGCAGCCATTGCAGAAGGGCAGAGGAAATAAACACTTTCTTATTAGATATTGGTGGGATAGAGATTTTCTCACCCGACCCTTGTGCTCCAGTCTTCCTTCAAGCAAAAAACCCAACAGCCCTTTTTTAGAGGGTTTCCCAGCCTTCCAGGGCAATTTTTTTTTTCCGGGCAAAGAGAGGCACTACAAGAGAGGAAGGGAGATTGCTAATTTTGACAGAAGCAGCAGAATCTAGCAGAAGTACTCCATATGGTCCCAGCCTTTGATTATTAAAGTCCCACCCACCTATCAGGGAGTTTAGAATGAGGTTCATAGTTCCCTTTTACAGCAACCGTGTGAGGGCTGGTTAGAGAAGCTGAGCACAACTATTCCAAGGTGACCTGGTGAGTTTTGTGGATGTGAAACTCGGCCCTGGTTCTTGCATACCTTTGGTCGAAAGAAGATGGTTCTTTTCCCCACTGAAGACTAAGCAGTTGCAGAGCAAATAAAATATACTCCAGAACAGGTGTAAGAGAGCTTTTAGCAAGGCATGAGGTGGCACGCCGTGGTGGGGAGACTGAAGTGGCAGACAGAATTTCCTGGTGTGTACATATGCAAAGAACTGTTCCAAGTACATTAGCAAGATCCAGTTTTTTAATCTGATAAATATTGGAGGAAACACACTCCTCACATACACTGCTGCTCTTATTTTCCAGTGTGATCATTAAAACCAGGATGCTTTTTTGTTCCCCTCCCACCTCAGCCATTTCCAAAAATAAAGCTGCCAGGCAGGGTAGGTTGGAAAGGCCCAGGACCACCCCTCTTTTCATAAATAGCCTACTGGCTACAATTTAAAATATCTGCTGACTCCACCGATCTGACAGAGGAGCTTGTCTTTCTCGGGCTGGCTTTTTTGGTCTAGGTCTTGGGGAGACTCTGGGCTGTTATTGCAGTGGCTTGTTTTTCTCGCTTCTCTCTCTCTCTTTTTTAAATTAACCATTAAATCTTGAAAGCTTGTGCTTAAAACAAGACTAATGAAAGCTTGTCAAATCCTTTAGTTTGGGAGAGAGATTAATGTGGTAACAATGCAGTGTTTATGGAGCTGGGCCACAGCTAAAACTCCTGCGGGCATGAACTGCAGCCAGCCGGTCGTGCTGCAGAGAGTTAGAGGCTTCGCCAGCCGGGAGAGTGCAGTTCCCGAGGTAGGTGAAACTGGCATCTTTCTTGCAGTTTTTTTACTAGAATAATCTCTCCCCCAAAATACGGGGAAGTGTTGGGGAGTATAATTGCAGTGCTTCTCAAACTGTCTCATGTGGCGGACCAGCAGTGTTTTTCTCAAATGTGTCAGAGACTGGTACCATATTTGCGCCGTATTATTATAATTTCCTGAAAACTTGTCACAGATTGGCAGCTCATGGATCATCCCTTGGAATAGCAGTACATTATTGGAAGCTGAAACGACTGTGTGAGAGATAGTAGGGTAAGACCGTAGCCGGCTGAAATGGATCAAAGAGGTATGCTTAATAACTGCTATATCTATTTTCCAAGAGGAAGTCGTAGAATGAAATGTTAGCATTTTGAATTTTCTTTTCAGATTGCGCGTGGGGTGTTTGTTCGTTTGTTTTTTTGGGTGCTTCCCCATGTGTAACAGAGGTGCTCAGGAACTGCCTGAGATGAGACTGCCTTCACACCTGGGAGTGGGGTGGATGTGTAAAAACAACCAACTGGCTGAACAATAGTTTTAAAAAACTTGCAAGTTTATAATGTGGTCCTCTCTTTTAGTTTGGAACATCTGTTAGAGCATGGAAAGCATTTTAAAAAGCAATCTAGAGTCTCCCCCATAGCACTTGGAAGTGATGCAGCCCATGGTTCTGTGACCTTTTTGTGTGTGTCTTGTGTAAAATGACTGCACCCTTTTACCTCTGAAGCTGTGTCTCAGCTGTATTACTTTGAACAGCAAGGAAGGGAGTGCATGGTGGAATTCCCCAGTTACTAAAATTCACTGCCTATAGAAGAGTCATACTGTATTGAGGTGAATTTAGAGCCACTCCGGGGTAGTAGTTTGAGTGTTGTACTAAGACTCTTGGGGACCAGAGTTTGAATTCCTGCTCAGCCATGGAAACCCACTGAGTGACCCTGGGCAAGTTATGCTGTCTCAGCCTCAGAGGAAGACAATGGCAAACCTTCTCTGAAGAGATTTTACCAAGAAAAACTCACAATAGGTTCACTTTAGGATCTCCGTAAGTTAGAAATGACTAGAGGCACACAACAACCACAAGAGAAGGGCGTAATGTCAGAAAGATTCTAGCCACACCCTCTCCTTGATGTGCTAGATTTCTCCTTGTTGAGAATTTTCTTTTTACACCAAGGAGCTTAGCGTAATGTATTATCTCCTAGGTAATAATATTGTCCAAGCGCAGGTCTGTCATCACAGTTAGATCTTTAGCTTTATTTCTCCAGGTCAGATGGGTGTTGTGAATCTGCATTTGCTTATTTTTAATGTATATTCAAGGATCTGCAATTGTACTCAACAGCTCACCCCAAAGGAGTTCATCTTTTGCTCTGGCAAGAACATGGAACTTGGGGTGGGGAGCCTCATGCCCAGAGGTCAAATCAAGCCTTCTGAGTTTTCCCAGAACAGCGTGCCTGCTTCCCTGTGACACTATTGTTTAGTAATTTCTGGTTTTTATATGCCCCATCCATTATTAAATGCTTAAATGCATCTTCTAAGGCTCAATGGCAGTAAGAACTTAAAGCGCACATATGCTGGTATTTGTGTTCCCATTTGCCTTTAGTCCTCTGCATCACTGGGCTCTGAAATTGAATCCAGCCCTTAGCCTGAAGGAAGCTCTCCACACTTGATTTATGAAGCAGGTATAGCTAAGATTTTTAATTTCTCCCACAAACATACAGAGGAAAACATCTATCTTTCTACCAGGGCAGTTTAGTCAATGGATTTTGTTTGTGAGTTTGCCATTACCCAAGGCATTTTTCGCTCGATCAATGCGGCTTTGGCATTTTACTGATTTAACTTTTCTGCCATAGAAGAGGGCTTTCTCATCCATAATGCTTTGGTTTCTTAAGGAAGCTGGTCTGTAGATTATTAAATTTTTGGTGTCAGGATTTTTATTTCTTCATAGAAGTAAATGGATTGTGTGGATTATGTGGTAGCTACTGGAAGGGTACTGCATTTTTCAACACTGGAAGTGAGCCTTTCACTCTGCATCCCAATTATGCTTTTAAGTGATTTTAATTGTTTAGGCTTGTAAATTGCCCTGGGATACACATTATGAAGGGAGATATATTCATGTCCTAAATCGATTATCTACTTTAACTTCTAGTGTTCAGGCAAGAGTTTTTGTGAGTCTTAGGCTGTTTCTGCACTATACTGTTATAGTGCTATGATTCCACTTTCAACATCCTATAGAATCCTGGGATTTGCAGTTTAGGGAGGGGCATTTAGAATTCTCAGCCAGAAAGGTCTTTGGCCTCAGTAAACTATAAACCTCAGAATTCCACAGGATGCTGAAAGTGGAATAATAACAGTGTAGGGAGGAAATGGCCTTAGTTCTGGGTTTTCTTTTCATCTGGTGTTTTGGGGAATTGAGCTGCAGTAGACATCTGGGGACCCAGGTTTGGAAACAGAGATACCCCTTAACATGTTAGTTGTTGTATTGACAGAACAGTGCCTCAGTTGTAAAAACCAGCTGCCCCTCTCCCTTTTTTGGTCTTTTTTGGATCTTCCTATTATGATGTGGTTTCTTTCATTTACTTCAAAGAGGACTAAGCCAGCGGTTCTGTGCTAGTTGTCCTCCAGTGTGTGGCCCTCAGCACTTGCCCAGAAGTCCTCCCTTGATGGTCCCATTGTTGAGACTTTGCTTACGGAAGCAAAACAAGTAAGGAATTAAGGAAAAATGGTATTGTGGCTTACCAATTACAAATCTTTCTTCCCACCCCGCCCCACTCCTGCTTCTCTGCGTATCTCTGCATGTTCTGTTTTGACGGATCTCCAAGCCGGTTTTCTTCAAGGCGTGCCTGAGCTAGCCCTACTCTTCCGTAGAAGGGGTTCCAGTCAATCGAGTTCTGTCTGCCTAGTTTAGTGTTTGATAGTTGGAAGACTGAACTAATCAAGGGTGCTCTCTCAAGGAGACGGTGGTCTACGGAGGCATCTTGGTGGCTGGAGAGACGCTCTGGAGAAGCCTTTGTGAGACCTTTGTGTACTTCAGTTTTGAATATGTTGTGGGAGCTGTTTGAAAGTGAGTAGATTAATTATTGCTGTCATTTTTGATGTCGCTTTCCTCCTCCAGTCTGCTTCTGATTTCTCTCCTGTTGAGTTCTAAATACTCTCCAACCTGAAGAGCTGGCTTCTTGCCATTTGTTAATTCTGGCTACCACACTGCTTGTCAGGTCTAACATGGTTTTTCAAAGCTCAGAAGAGAAGGAAACTTAGATTTGTACATTTGCTGAGCCTTTGTCTGATTGTATTTTATGTGGTGGTGCTTGGTTATGTGAAATAAGGGTGCCTCTTAGCACAGAAAACTTTTTCCTGATGACTTGCCTGTTTCTGAGATCAGAGGGGAAAACATTAAAAAGGTGTGACTTTCAGGCAGGTAAAGAGATTCTGACGAAACTTTAGGAGGAATTCCCTTCCTGTAAGAGCAGTTCAGAGAGTGGAATAGATTGGCAGAGGTGAGTTGAGGTGGGGTGGACTCTCTTTTACTTAGGAGGTCTTTAAAAGGAGGTTTGATGGGTTCTTTCAGGAGTGCTGGAGTTGTGTATTTGTTAACGGCAAGGGGTTGGACTAGATGACATTTGTGGCCCCATACAACACTTAAGATTTTGTCATTCTCAGATGCTGGCAAAACCAGCTCTGTGGTTCAGTGAGCCCTCAAGAAGGTGTCTTCTGGATTCAGCCATCCTACAATAGTTCATGCCCCTATAGTTTGCATGGGGCTTTCTTTGGTGCAGCCAGAGTCTCTGGGGAGTGGGTGTTTGCCTTTGCCCTTATGAACAGTGCAGCAAATTTGAATCATATTTTGAAGATGTTTTTGGAAAATGGCAGCTGCTAGTGAGAACTAACAGATTTTCTTTTTTAAAAAGAGGAGGGCTCATTGGAGTTCCTTTTGCCCAAGTATGCTGGTGGCCGTCATTGAACCTGACCCTGTTTCTTTTCAGTAGGATTTGTGACACAAGGCTTCACAGTAATCGGCTGCTAAAACTCATTTGGTGAGGGGACATTAATATATTAGTACCACACTGTATGTGTTTATTATGGTGGATTATTAGTATCACTAGTTATTAGTATCACTAATAACTAGTATTACTAGTTATTATGTGCCTTCAAGTAGCAAGATTTATTCCCAGAGGGAGTTTGCCTTCCTCTGAGGCTGAGAGAGTGTGGCTTGCCCAGAATCAGCCAGTGGATTTCTGGGGCAGATTAGGGACTTGAATTGTGGTCTCCCAGTGTTCTAGTCAATACTTAGTCCACAACACCACTCTGGCTCCCATTTGTTTATTAAATTGAATTACTGCTATTATTTGTTGTTAGGTGCCTTCAGGGCATTTCTGACTTATGGTGACCCTACTATGGGGTTTTCTTGGCAAGATTTGTTCAGAAAATGTTTGCCTTTGCCTTCCTCTGAGGCTGAGAGAATGTGACTTGCCT
This sequence comes from Iguana delicatissima, assembly GCA_948472985.1. Taxonomy (NCBI): domain Eukaryota; kingdom Metazoa; phylum Chordata; class Lepidosauria; order Squamata; family Iguanidae; genus Iguana; species Iguana delicatissima. Next base: position 1,448,663 of record CAOKZL010000007.1, read on the forward strand.
AAGGTCAGCCAGTGAGTTTCCGAGGCAGAGTGAGTCCCCCCAGAATCCCAATCCAACACTTGAAACAACCATGCCATGCTGACTCTGCTGCTTCTACTACTAGTACTCTCTTATTTTTACACTGGTTTATTAAAGCGGCTACCCCTCTGATTAATCATGTTATCTTCAAGGATAGCCTTTGATAGAGGATTACAAAGTCTAGCAAGTTAACCTGAGGGAGTGCTTTCCAAAGGAGAATCACTGGAAATTAGCATGGTTAAGCCAAGTGCCAGTCTGACCTTTCCCTCCTGTAGATTTTGTGGGGTAACCTCATGGCAGGCATATAGCTTTACGGAGGACTAGTTTTTAGTGAAGAGAATTGAGACACATGCTCTGTTGTGCTTGTACAAATTCCCTCCCTCAGGTTTCAAATGAAATATTGATTCTTGGTGGGCTGGTCTTTGGCACAATGCATTAGCACTGAGTGAATAGTTCCTTACTTGCACTGTTTCAGTGCTACAAGACCCTGGAAGTCATGAGTTAACAGGACACTTAGTACCCCTTCATATAGAGAGAGGGAGAGGGTGTGACAAAGTTACATTTCAAAAGCAATACAAGTTGGGATGATACTTTTTTTATTTATTTAATGGGAATATTTTCTAGTTACATTTAAGGGCACTTCAAGTCATTGGGAGACATTTGGAGTGGAATTTCTCAGTTCTTATGCCATCTTCACATCAGTCCTAAGGTTTAAAAAGTAGAATAGCAAAGCATAACATAAGGAGTAGTGTAAAAAGCTGTTAAAATTTATTTTGCAACGTTGATGGTATTGCAGTAAATTATACAACAAACTACTTTTAAATCCTCACTTTACAAGTTCTAGCTATTATCACTTGGCTTGTTCTTCTTGTTCTGTTGCCCAAAAGGGGTCTCTTCAAATATTTAGTCCCTGGGTCTCTGTTCCTGGGTGAGATCAGTTGCAGGTTTTAGGCTTGCCTGCCTCACACAGAGATGTAGTGAGGTGTGGGGTGAGCATTGCATTTCCAAATAAGAATTCTACCCCCACAAATGAAATTTTCTTTCAGTCCTCAGATTTCTAGCATTGCACAGAATGGGACACCAAAAACCGTTCCCACCGAAGCCATTCATATTTGCTGGGTTTGCATTCCCTAGCTCACTTTACCTACCTCTTTTCTTTGGTTGCCTAAACTTGTATTTCTCAATGCACAGAAGAAATTTAAAGTTAGTGCAATCCTAAAAAAAATTGGGGACTGAAGAAAAATTTCATCTGGAGGAGGACAGAATTCTTATTTTGGAGGGCAAAACCCTCATTTTCAGCTCCTGTTATCATAGGCTAGGCAGTAACTGGCAAACCAGTAAATTCCCATGCCAGTTTTGAGTAAAGAAAGCTTTCCTTATCTAGCTGTGAGAAAATCCACATAGCCATGAGTTGTTTCCCTAATCTACTTTTTCCACCTGCATGTTGAGTTCCAGTCCTCCCTGCTGCTGGAAGCTGCTACCTAGGCCAGACTAGGTGTGGACAAAGTGCAGCCTTCTGGATACTTTTGGACTATAGCACCCAGCATCCATCAGTGACTATACTGCCAGGATACTTGACTCCTAGCTCAGATGGTGTTCACTAGGTACCTTCTGAGGGTTGCAGTGAAATAACATCTGGAGTGTTGTTTTTTTAATCCATCCTTGGACTAGACCTTGCTATTGTGATTATAGATCATAGTACAGGCAATAGGAAAGTAACTCATTATTTCCCTTAGCATATACTACTTGTATTTTCTGTGCCAGTTTGGTTTGCTGCACTGGTTTGCTGCATGGGATCCAAGGAACCTGCTGATTGACACTGTTAAGAAAATGAAAAATTAGATGCAGAACATTTAAGAGTGTGCTCATTGACAATAGAAATTTTATGTGGAAACTCCCCTGCATCAGAAATATTCATTGGACATTACTGAGATGCCTTCAGCTAAAACTTTGAAACATTTGTATTATTGTTAAAAAAATGACTAATTTGTTAATGATAAATCATTGAGGAAAAAAAATTATAAAATGAATTTGTTCATAACGGATTGTTTCTAAGCCCTGATTTTAGCAATGCCGTCATAATCTTAAGAACTACCCAGTTTCATTTCACAGTTCAGGAAACAGATGTCTTTGTGAACGCTATCATAATTTGCAGCTTTTCAGTGTTCAGAATCGCACCATATGTGCAACCCCGCCTGCACTGCAGATACACAGTAGGCTGCCAAGGTGTTCTTCAGCATCACACCATTCATTGTTCCTTCCTTTGCAGCATGTGAAGAGACAGTTGGCCCCATTCCTCACCTCCCCAAACCTCTTCCCACGAGATCATCTGATGCAGTTGTGTAGTGAAAACATTATTGCAAGCCAGTTGTTAGGGCAAAAAAAGAAAAAAAAAGGCTAGAGAAGAGAGAACCTATTCTGCATATGTTTTTACTGTCCAAGCCAGGCAAGAGAGGAGGGACCCTTTTTGCGTGTTTTAAGTTAGCCTTTATTCTGGACTTGCTTCATGCTCCTGTCACTGGATACTTGACTCCTAGCTCAGATGGTGTTCACTAGGTACCTTCAAGAGACGTGGCTAACAGACTACTTAATGAATCAGTTGCAAAAACAGGGATAGGTCTGTGTGCTAAGTATGTTCCAGACGTAGATATTTTGGCAACTTTAAGAAACAAAACAAAGCCCATGGTTTTAGCTCATGTCATTTTCTTCATTGATTTGAAAACATGCACTGTTACTGTCAGATGAACTCTTGCATTCAGGGATTGTTTCCACATAAAGTTGTCTGCTGTGGGCATTTAATGACTAACTAGCTTGCAGCTACAATTTTAGTAGCATGCTGGTGGCTTCAGTTAAATCTCACACCTGCAGTCTGGAGAGTTACAGGGAATATGCTGTACCATTTCAGGACTCCACCAGCGGAGGACTCTACCACACAGGGCCTTTTCAGTGGAAGCCTCCTGGTAATAGAACTTGCTCCTCAACAACCTGCATTTGGTGACGTTATTAAGCCTTTAAGCAGACTTGTAAAACCAACTGGTTTCTTTCAGTGCTCTGCCTACCACTATTATACTGAGAGTTTTGCTGGCTGTTAGGAACTTGAAATAATGCAGCCTATATGTGCATTTTAGGCTGTTATGCAAATATGTCTTCTGTTGTTACAAAAGCCGTTTTTTGGAGGTCCAAGCCCTAAAGGGCAGCATTAAGAATTGCAGATAAAAGGCGTGTCATTTATGATATATCTACATTGTTCTGTGGTGTGTGTGGATCAGGCTGTATAGAACAGGTCTTACTGTCTTGTAGCGAGGCAGAGGAATCTACAGCTCTTAGTTTCCTTCTATCCAGTGCTTTTTAAAATTGGCTTTTCAGTCTGTATTTTCTTAACCACACAGTCCTTTATAAGCCTATGCTTGGAGCGCAGGTTGGTTTACTAAGTTACACCATCCTGTGCTGCAAGAACAGGCGTGTTTCCTTGTTTGTGGTTGGATTTATTTGTTATTACTTCTTCTTCCTTAATTGGTGTCAGAGAACATGATGAACGAGGCTGGCTAGCAAAAATGGAAAGTGCTTTAATAGGCAGGCATGGTGGTGATGCTGCTGCAGGGAGCATTCATGTTGTGTGTGTCTGGAAGCTAATGGTTGAGAGCAGTTTCAAATAATAGAAAAGCTAACAAGTGTCAAGCTGCAACTAAATGTTGCAGCATGGAGTGTTTGGGAGTCTCCTTCTATTTCCCCCCTCCTTGATGGTTTTCCCCCCTCCCAGCTCCTCTATCTAGTCAGTATTCCATGCTTACAGAGCATGCTCAGTTCTCAGTGGGGTTTAGGTTCTCCTTCCACTTTAATTTTCCTCTCTTTTTTCTCATGCTGTCAATCTCCCACTCATGCATGCCTGTGTGAGGGGTGCTTTTAGCTATAATAAAGACAACTGTTTGGAGAATTAAGTTTTCTGTTAATATATTTGATGATAAAGCATCACTTTTCTGCTTTTGAGTGTTCCTAGTACTTTGCATATGCTGTTGCCTTGCCATCCTTACAAGAACTGTACTGAGTTGGATCTCCACCTCTAAACAGATGGGTTTTTGAGACCTTCTGTAGGTGTCCTTGTTAGTTCCTTTTTGCAGTAGCATGGCAATTTGAGGCATGGAAAGGATATGAGAGTTGGGAACATACTTGGGGAGCGAGTTTTCCTTTGTTGCTAACCTGCAATCTGGGGACGGAGATGGTTCACACTTGTGCACTTTGGTTTTCCTCCTGTTATGCTCCTCTACATATTGAAGATGAGGCACTGAGGGGACAGTTGCTTGCCTAAGACCACCATGACTTCATGGCAGAGGTGAAATTCAAACTGGGGACCTAATGATGGTCATCCTTCCCTCACTTGAAGGTTGTGCAGAAGATAGGATGAGAACCTGGCCCAAAAAAGGACTGAACGGCTGTTCACACATACAGCAGCATTTAACCCATCATCCCTCAATGTGGCAACAAGAGTCCTTGTTTAAATGGTATAATAACTAGGACAGGGAGGGGAGGGGAAAATCTTACTCACAGAAAGCTAGGGACTTGAGATTTCAATCTTCCTGGAATGTCCCTAACCAAATAAAAAGGATGCGTGAATGCCACCCATTTTACCGTGATACGAGGTTTCTGATACAGCATCATGTTCACCAAACTTTCCCAGAAATCAGAGTTTAAATTTTTATACCTCACAAGAAGTTAGTGGCAAATGATGTCTTTTATCTTTTTGTTGGAGAAACGTTGTCACTGGGTACACAGAGAGATTAATCAGTTAGGCTAACCTCCCAGGTATCTGATTGAACTGTTTTTTAGACTCACACTGCTACATACACACAATGCCCCTTACTTGTTCCCTCCACTCCTGTCACCTTCCTTCCAGGGTTAGCCTTGTGTGCACGTGTCTGCGTGTGTGTGCGTGCGCACACGCGCATTGCATGTTGTGAGGGACCGGCAGCAGGCTTTGAAATCCTGTCTGAGCTCTTCCAATTCAAGGTCATTGGGATTGTTTAAATATAATCTCCTTTTCTGTACTTATACTTTCCCTACAACTTGCCATTCTGGTGTTCTAAAATTAAATTCCAAGGGAGAGACTTTGGGTGGGGTGAGGAGGAGTTTGAGGGAATCGCAACTCTAGTTCTTACTGTGAGGGTAAAACCTTTGTCTGTGTCCCTTTAGTTCAGGAGACATGATGGGACATTCTTCCGTATAAAAGGGGAAAAAAATAAGCCTACACAGCCTAGAAGTTACATTATCGAGGGGGAAGGCTAGGCAAGAATCCTTCTCATTCCTTGATGTGCCAGTTTTCACTTTGAAGAAGATGCGGTTTTGGTGGAGCAATTTGACCTGAGTACCATATCTATTGTCTGAAGCTGAAATGGCTCAGACATCAGCCTACCCACATCAGCTGAAAACTAGGCCTCAGTGTTGCTCACGAGGTTGATGTGTTCAGCTGATCGGCTACTAATAATAGCTTGCTTTAACTGGAGTATGTGCCAGAGTACGTGTGTGTGTGTGTGTGTCTAAGGGGTGCATTCCTATTGAGCTGGCGGCCGTCCCAGGCTCCACATGGCCTCCAGCCCTTTAATTCTGCCCTGTGGCGGCGTTAGAGCCATAGAGCTCCCAAAGGTGCAGCTTCAGGAATCTTCAAGCAGGCGAGCCACGCGCTGGGAAAGCGCAAGGGCCTAATGCAGATTAAGGAGCCTGGTCTTGGTGGGCTTGTCAAGAATCCTCAACAGGACCCAGTTCAGAAAAACAAAGCTGTCTCTCTTTAAAAAAAGGATTTTTCTACTTTGAGCCAAGTTGTATGGTAAATCAAGCTCTTAATGCAAATAGTGAAAGAAGGACAGAAGTGAGGGAGTGGATTTTGGGGGGAAACTACTGTGAGATTCAGTCTGGGTTAAAAGGAGCGTGAGACACTGGGTTCCTTTACTTCAAAATAAAAGATGGCAGAGTTTTACACATCAAGAAGGAAGGAGAGAGAAAAGTCATGGTTGATACAACATGTAGCTTGGCTCATGAACAGCTGTTTATGAACAGCTGTATGGCTTAGGCCTCTCCAGCTTCCGAGTTGTTTTTCTTGAGTTTAGGGGCCTGTTGTTCTTAGAAGTGCAAATGTAAGCTCCTCAGTTACTTAAAAAGAGGGAGCCTTTATTGTTCTGCAGTTCCTTCCCTGTCCAAAGCCACAAACCAGCTGTTCTAGATTTCCCAGACACCCCATAGAAAACCTGGGATGAATTCCCTATACTTGGTCCAGGAAGTTCTAAAAAACTTGGTCTGGATTGAGGAGTAGATCTGCTGTGCAAACAGTACAATTGTTGCTTACAATTGCAAGTGAGACTTTAACTCTTATTCATCTGCAGGGTTTACTTTCACCCCTGCTTTAGTATACGGCTGTTTCCAGATCTGGAGTTCTCATTTTATGCTCCCAAACAGATATAAGGGATTTCAAACTGTTCTTAGCCTGATGTTGGGGGGAAATTTGAATGCTTGTATTGCAACTTCAAGAGCCAGCATGGTTTGAGTATTGGGCTATAGCTCTGGGGCCAGGGTTAAAATCCCCACTTGGCTGTGGAAGACCCCTGGATGACCATGGACAAGTCACACTCTCTCAGCCCCCTCTGACCCCCTCTTGCCAAGAAAACTCCATGACAGGATTGCTCAAGGGTTACCATGAGTCAGAAACAACTCCGAGGCATGCAACAACAGTAAGAAGTTACCTTATTACTATTTAAAGTACACGGTTTTAACTCTTTTAGCCTTTTCTGCGCTTTCAGCCTGGTGGCTTTTATCCTATTCTATTGGGGATTTTTTAACCTGGAATTGTTTTAAATTGTTCATATTGTTTTAATTGTATGTAGCCGTGAGATCTTGCAACAGAGAGTAGAATAGATATATTTTAATAAATGAATAAATAAAGTACATGCTGTTTAACCCTCAGGTCGTTCATCACAGCCCAGAAACTGACAGAAGACCCCCAGCTGATTGGATGCTAGGGCAATGACCCATCCTTAAGCAGAAAAAGGCACTAGTTTCAGGGTGTCCCGAAAGTGCAGCAAATTTTTAGTTCCTTTGTTGTTGCGTGCCTTTAAGTCCTTTCCAATTTACAGCTAGCCAAATGTGACTGAGCCATTTCCCAATCTGGAAGTAGTTTTTGATCATTTTTGAGGTTAGCAAAATGATTCTTCTGGAATTTAAAAGAGTCCTCTGCGTGTGTGTATGTTGTGTGTTTGTACATGTGCACATGCCTTTAAGTTTCCTGTTGACTTATGATGAACCCATGATTTCTATAGGATTTATGTCAGAATCTGTGTGAGACACTGCCATGTATGCTAAGGCTGCTTGTAAAACACTATCAGCCTATAAATGTTTACTGTCAAGAAGCCAGCACAGCACAGTCAGTCTTCCATATCCATGGATCCTGGATTCACAGATTCAACTGATCACAGCTTGAAAATATTAAAATATTTATTTAAAAAAATTTCTAAAAGCAAACCTTTGCAGTTGTTCACCATTTTATGTAGGGGCTACCATTTTACCACACCATTGTGTATAATAGGACTTGAGTATCCACAGATTTTGGTAGCCGTGGGAGATCCTGGAACCAAACCCCAGCGGATACTGTGGGCCCACTGTATTATTAACTTTATTTATATCCCACCATTTCCTCAAACCTAGGACTCAAGGCAGCTGACAAGTAACTGAATATTTTATTGTGGAGTTTTAGGGTACATGCGTTTCAGTCTTGGTTTCCAGGCTTGAAAATACTTAATTAACCAGGGCAACCATGTTCTGTATATCTTTGCAAAAGAATCCAGGTTTCTTTAAAAGTGCAGTGCATCCTAATCTGCATACTGTGTCTTGAAGATACCATTTCCTTAGCACTGTTCTTCTTATACCCCCTCCCCCTTACTTACATGGTAACAGGTTTTCTTATGATTCTGGGTGTGAGCCAGCCTTTTGGCGAGAAATCACAGTGTGTTCCAGACTCCAGTTCAGACACCAGATTATGTGAGAAGACAGCAGAATAAAATGAGCGTGCCATTTTATTCAGCATGTTAACATGAACACTCAGGCTAGACTGTTAACCAGAGCTAAAAGGTTTTTGACTGTGCTTCTGTTGTAAATTTCCAGCACAAAGGCATTGGTGTATTCCTTTTCTGTAGGGTTAGGCCCAGTGTTTTCATATTTGGATTCGCTTCTCTCTTTTGTAAGTATTAAAAAGTGTTGTCTGCTATTTTTTGAATTTTCTCAATGCTTGATGAAAGTGTTTTTTCCCCCTCTCAGTTTAGTTTTCCTTCTTTTTTCCCTGTTCACCGTCATCATCTTTGGGTTCACTTCCGTTTCTCCTGTTCCTTCAGATTGGTTGTGGCAACATTTGTGATTTTGTTAATGATGTTCGAAGATGCTTGCAGGCTAAACCAGTCTGATGTGGAGGTTCAGCAAATATTTTTTCCCCCAGTGTGCTAGAGACTGGCATCATATTTGAGCCCATTGTCTACAGCTGTTTGTTTCTTTCATGGAAACCCAGCAAGGGCCAACAGCTGATGGGTCAAGCATATCCACCTATCCATGGACCAGCACTTTGAATAGGACTGAATTAGAGCCATTTCCACACTACACTGTTCAACATCCTGTGAAATTCTGGAGTTTGTAGTTTACTGAGGCCAGAGATGCCCCTCCCTAAACTGGAAACCCAAGGATTCCATAGGATGTTGAAAGTAGAATAATAGTGCTATAACAGTCTAGTGCGGAAATGGCCTTATTTAGATTGTAGACCTGAGGGCAGGGAACTGTCAAATTAATAACATGTTAGCTGCTCTGAGAGTCTTTGCAGCTTTGAGCAACAAGCAATAAGAAGTCTAATGATCTAATAATCTGTGGTTATGGTTTATTAGTAATTCTAGTAAGCTCAGTGAGTATAGATCTGTAATAGTAGATTAAGATATGGGATATTAATTGATGTTTACATTATAGTTTATACGGGAGGGGGTCATAATTCTTTTGTGTGTTAACGTAGGTGGGATGTATTAATGTAATAAATCAGCCTTTTAGTCTTCAGTCTTGTAACAACTGGTTTTGGTACTATGTCTTTTAGTTTAGTTTAGCTTTAGTTACACAGTAAATATATATAGTTTATGTATTGTTTATTTCCTTTCCTTTTGTTTCTTACTTGTGAATTAGCCTGTTTGTATCTTTGAACTAAAATGAATAAATATTAAATCAGGGAAAAATATTGTAAGCTGCTTTGAGAGCCTTTGTGGCTGAAAAGCATGGTATAAATACAGTGGCCCCTCAAATTTCAAAGAGCTCAGGATGAAAGTAAAAATAAATCAATAAACAAACAAATAAATAACTACTCCCCCAACTCGAGTGAGTGCTCCCTCTCCCATGCCCTTCCAGTGCTCCCTCCCATTTCCTTTTGTTTTGCCCAGGCATGCTGTCTTCTTTCCAGACATCTGGACAAAAGGCAAACAAATGGGAGGGGGCATCCCTATGGCTGGAGAAAGTGCACCTGTGTCTTCCCCCCATTTGCCTGCATTTTGCCCAGACATACTGCCTTCCTTCCAGGCACCCAGGCAAAAGGCAAGAGAAAGGCAGTGGGCAGGCCTGCACATGGAGAAGGTGTGCTCATGTCTGCTGTCCCCATTCGCTTGCTTTTTGCCCAGGTGCAAGAAAGGCAGGCATGTGTACCTGGGCAAAAGGCAGGGGAATGGGAGGGGGTGAAGAGGGAAAGGCAAGCAGGCACCTTGCAAATAATCAAATTCGTTAAGATCAAACCCTCAAATGTGGGTGGAGGACTGTACTCTAAATAAATATCCCAGTGTTGTCCACTTTGACTGGCAATGGCCCTCCTGGGTTTTTCTCAGGATTCTTTCCTAGCTGTCCCTGCAGATCTTTGTATTCTCCAGCAGTTTTCCTAGTCAAGTAGTAGCCAGATGTGATTCTACCTAGTTTCCAAATAGGTGTGTTTAGGGAGGTGTGTGGTATAAAGAGAAGGGGAAAAGAACGCAATTTGCTCATGGCAAGCCAAGTTTTCCATCTGTTCTGGCACACGTGTAGGGCTGTGCATTTTGAGGCACCACTGCTGTTCAAATCACTTCAGGGCTGACTTGCAGTTTGCACTTTAGGTCTGGGAGTGGCATCAGCCCATTAACATATAGCTGATTAGATCAGGACCTGCAGGGGAAAACCAGCACCAATGGAAGAAAAACAGGTCTCCGGCCATGAAAGTAAAACACCACCATCTGGTTGAAATCATTGCAGTGGGAACTGGAGGGGCCAGGCCTTGTCCCCAGGATGCAGCAATTTCAAGGACAGACCTTGAGCACTCATCACCTGTCTTGTTGTGTGCTTTCAAGTTGTTTCCCGCTTTTGATGCCCTAAGGCAGAACTATCACAAGGTTTTCTGGGGCTGCATTTGTGTGATGCACCCAGGGTCACCCATTCTGTTTCCATGGCTGAGCAGGGGCTTTAACCCTGGCCTTCAGGGTCATAGTCCAAGGCTCAAACCACTACACTGTGCTGGTTCTCTTGTACGCTCTTTTAACAACAGTTCCCCTCATACACCAAACAGCTCAGAGCAGATGGGTCTCTGGGAGCCACTGTTTTGATTCCCCACAATTCACCTTGCATAGTGTCGCTTTGGGACACTGTTGAAAATCAGAAGTGTGCCTTCCAGACATAGTTGCTCAGCGCTGATTGGTATGTTGGTTGCCTCTGCTGAATAATTCTGTATGACTCTCAAGGATAGGGGAACACTGATATAGGATGCTCACTACAGGGGCAGTCCTGAGAGGCTGTAACTGGCGAAGAAGAGTTTGAAGATACTCAGGGGCTGTCGTGATGGTTTCCCTCAGCAACAAGTTGCATAGCCTGAGGGAATATGGCAAATCTTGGAGCTGTATAGTAAGCAAAGATATTGGATTGGTGCCTTAGCATTACTTGATTGAGACCAGGCAGATTCTGCAGGACCAGACCTACTGTTATGCAAACCACCTCAGATGGGCAAATGATGAGGGTAACCCTGGCAGTTGCCCCATTGATCCAGAGTCTCTTGATCTTTGTTTGGAGAGGTGGATCTTTTGTTGGAGGACAGAGTGGTGTGTGTGTCTCACAGGCACGGCTGCCAGTCCAGGATGGTTCCAGGCTCTGAGATTTTAGTACCAAAATCTGAGAGTTAGGGAGAATCTCTTTTGATGTTACAGAGGTCGTGAACTTGTTAAAATCAGCTTTCCTGAAATCCAGGATCCATGTTTGACTGCGTTCTTCTTTGCCTTGTCCCACGTTTGCAAATTCTAGCACTACGTGGTCGCTTCCTCCTCAAGTAGCCATTACTTTGATTCCAGTGACCAACTCCTCCATATTGGTCAGGATTGGATCCAGGATTGCTGATCCCCTTGTTCCTTCCTCTGTCTTTTGGAGTAAGAAATGATTTGCAAGGCAGATCAGGAATTTCTTGGGTGAGCCTATGCTTAGCAGAGGTAGTCTTGTAGCACATACCAGGGGAATTGAAGTCCCCCATAATTTCACCTTTGGAAATATTCTTCACCTTTGGAAATATTCTTAAAAGAAGCAGTTGTCTCACACAATTACATGTTAACCATGCCCTTGTATCATCTGGTGTTGGAATGAATTTCTGAAACACTCTGCAATGCTCTTGCTTTGTGACTTGGATCTCAGCTTGGTTTCAGTTACCAGACTCTTTTCTCTCAGCAAGCCTCTGGTTACTTTCATTCCATCACCACTCCACTCCTGACAGACTTTGTTTTCTGCATTTTGTGTTGTATTCAAAAGCCTGCAGCTTGAAAGCGAATGCATCAGGGTGCTTATTAGACTGGGCTACAAGTCTGTGAGTTCTTGGTTCAAACCTTGCCTCTGCCGAGAACTCAGCTGCCATCCTTACACTAGCCTTGTTCACTCAGCCATAAGTTCCCCTTCAATGATATAGAAGGGTTTATTTGAGGTTAGGGGCATAGGACCTCTTCAGAAGTGGAAAAACCAGTGTATGTGTGTTGTGTCTGTGGGAAGAGGGCTGAAGCTTGGTGGGGAGAGCAGGCACCAAGGGTAAAAACCAGGTCGGGGAAAGGAGATGGAAAGGAGTGGATCGGTATGATGGCCCTATACTTCCTCCCTCTTGCCCATCTCCTTCCTTGAGTGTGGGGGGCATTGGGACAGGCTTGTGGTTCTTAGAAATCCATCATTAGTTAGCTAACCAGGCAGTAGCTGCTGGAGGAGGAGGAGGACCAGAGAGTAAGTTTTTAAAGAGCTTGTGGCCTGTTTAGACCCACTGAGAGGGAAAGTTCCTCTGGAAAAGAAGTGCTCAGGCTTGAGGTAGGGCAGGGGGGCAGGGGCTGGAAAAACTTGCAGATAATCAAGTGCATGAAAGTTAAACCCACAAATGTGGAGGAATAATTGTATTGATGCTAGGGTTTGGATGTAGTAATAATAGTTCCCCACCCCAGCCTTTTGTGTGTCTATATGTGCTTTTGATAAAAGAATGGGTTCCAGAGTTATTCAGGCCTAGAGGGACTTAGTCATGACTGACTTGTTCTGTTTAGAGGGTCTGATCAAACTCGTACCCCAAGTCTGCGTTCAGCCCATTATGCGTTACACTGATAACACAGTGCTACACTAAAGCATGCACACAAACACAAAACTACCCAGCACAAAGATAATTTTTAAGGTATCAAAAAGCATCTCAGAGAAGTTAATTCTAGATCTTAGAAGGATGTAATCAGTCACTAAGAACGTATTTTTATTAGAATGACTAACAAAACAGAAATTATTAAAATGCAGTAGAGGCCATTTCAGCTTCCGCTTTGATTCAGAGCAGCTGAAAGAGATGGAAGCTGAGATGTCCTGTTACAGCATTTTAATATCTTTATTCTGTTAGTCACTTTAACAAATACACAGACACACTTGTACAGCTGTATGTATGAACATACCAACATGTGCATCTGTGTGGTGCATTTGCAGCATCCACATTTTGCACCCAGCGCGTCCGTCTGCGTGTTTGTTAAGTGGGCCATTCTACGTATATGGTTTTGGCACAGAGGCTGTTCCAGCAAAGGTCACAGCACAATGCTGGCCATTGCTTCCAGGGAGAGCGTAGGGTTGCTGGAGCAGAGCTTTCAGTCAGCTTTTCCCGCAACTGTTTCATCACTGCTTGAAAGTCAGAGTGACTGGACGATCCAGTAGGGAATATTTTTTCCTCTTTCTTCAGCTTTTTAAAAACATGCCTGTCTCCCTCCTCCCGGTGCAGCATTCTTATTGAAGCAGCTGTTGCATGTGCCGCTGAATGAGCCACATCACCCAGTGAGTGGGTGGGGGGACTCTGTGCTTGAGCCGGCCAAATTCTTGAACATGACACAACCACAGAAAATGATTCAGTCGGTCCTCAAATCCTGGAAAATGGGCAGGGGGCAATGGAGAGGTTGTGCTTATCAATCTTCCTGAAAACATTCCCCAACAAATCTCTTTTCCTCTCTTCCCCGCGTCTCAAAATCTTGTCTGCAGCGGATACCAGAGGAGTTGACCCTCGATGTCTTACTGGAAATGAATGAGTCCAAAGTGAAGGACACCATGAAGAGGTGTGGAGCCAGCGCGGAGGAATGCTCCAGGCTCAATGGGGCCCTTGCCTGCTTGCGGAAGGTGACTCGGACAGGTAAAAGATTTCCTGTTGCTTTCCAAATAGCAGTCGGTTGGCGGGGAGGGAGGCTGGGGGAGAGGAACAGGCTCGCATAGGAGGTGTTACTCCCTGACATCATTGGTACTTCCAAGCTATTCAAAGCAAGGCAGGGCCAAATTGTATGAAGGTGTGGAGAGCCCAGAGAAAAACAAGAAGGAGGGGAGGGGAGAGAACCTGAAGATAAGGGAGAGCCAGGAAGGAAACCTGCAAAATGATCAGTTCATAGCTCTGGGAAAGAACAGTCTGGCCTTCTGCCTGCAGCCTGCTGGGTGGTGGTGAGAGAGAGAGAGGAGAGAGACAGACATGCAGAGAGAGAAGAGTGGGTGGTGGAAAGAAAGAGAGCGGTGGGAAGGGAGCGATAAGAGGGGGTGGCAGAAAAACAGAGAGGGGTGGGGAGAAGGGAGGGAAGGAGCGCGAGGGGGAAAAAGAGAAAGAGGAGGCAGAGAAAGACAGAGGGAAAGATGGAGAAGGAGGGAAGAAAGGCGTTGGCAGAAAGAGAAAGAAAAGAGGCCTTGAGGGGGAGAGAAAAGCAAATGCAAGAGAATGGCAGAGAGAAAAAGACACAGAGGAGTGGGAGGGAGAGAAGAGAAAGAAAGAAAAGGGTCAGTAGGAAAAGACAGAGAAAGGTGAAGTGGGGGAGAAACGGATGGTGGCAGAAAGATGAAGGAGAGGACACAAAGAGACAGAGAGGGGAGGAAGGGAGGCATAGAAAGGAAAAAAGGGATTGCAGAAAAGACAGAAATGTGGGAATGGAGAGAAAACAGGGGAAGGCACAAGTGTGGTGAGTGATAGAAAAGATGTGCCACCCACCTTTGATCCATCCTCGCTCTCTGCAAACTCCCCTCACTGACAAATTAATCCCAAAGTAATGTGCAGAGATGTAATGCCGAGGAAAAGATGCCTCACTCTTTCTTTCTACCAGCTGCAGTGGCAGAAATGGGGCATTCACACCCCTTGCATGTGCTAGTAGGAGAGGCAGATACACCTAATCCTGACTGATGATGCTGTGAAGAGGCAAGAACTGAAGCCCTGCTTCCACTTCCCAACAAACTGGGTCTTTATGTTTGTTAAGCCGTCTCCTCCATAACACTCACATTAATTGTGTTATTTCTAGTACAGCTCACAGGTAGTTAAGGTGGGGAGGTAAAGAAGAGAGAGGTTCCTTTGTACTTCTAAAAAAATCCCAGACTGTCCTTTCTTGGACATCTTTTCTCCTGTCTTCTTCCCCTTTCAGGAGTTTGGGTGATGATAAGATATATAAAAACGGATATGCCAAGTGGAACTAGTATCTGTCACCTAGGAGTAGAATGGGATTAAGACAGGCTAATCCATCCTCATATTGCTGCTTAACAAGTTTGGAAAAAAAATCTTTTTGTGGGAACTGGTGAGACTGTTTGATCTCTCCCCCTATGCTATTTTTCTGTACCATTTAAAAATTAATTCTAGAACCTCATAACACTGTTATAATGCTCTTATTCCACTTTCAAGGGTTTGTAGTTTCCTGGGGCCCAAGAGCTTTCTGGCTGAGAATTCTAAATGCCCCTCCCTAAACTGCAAACCCCAGGATTCCATAGGATTTTGAAAGTGGAATAATAATAGCTCTATAACAGTGTAGTACAGAAACGGCCTAGGCCTATTCCCACTACACAATTACAACACTATGATTTCACCTTAACTGTCATGGCTACATCCTGTGGAATCCTGGGGTTTGTAGTTTGCGGAGGCACCAAAGCTATCTGACTGAGAATTCTAAATGCCCTTCCCTAAGCTACAGATCCCAGGATTCTATGGATGGAAGCATGGCCATTAAGGTGGAATATTGCGTTGTAGTGTGAATAATTGTTGTGTGAATGAGTCTGTTGGTTGAAGAAGATGGGAGGACCTGCTAGACATTGCTTGGAGAGGAACCTTGTGACATGCACCAAGATAGTTTTTTCTTTCCTTTTTTATTTTATGAGTTTACAGTGAAGTTACCTTTGAGAAGCAGCAGAAAAAGCAAAAACAAAGCCACTGTGTTGATGTCATTTTTTTTTAGTTAATTTTAAAGTGACCTTTAAAGATTATTTTAAAGCTATTTTAGAACCATTTTCAGAGGACTGTTTCACATTTTATGTCGTTTTGATATCAATCATAAGGATTCTCCACACTCGGTAAAGTAATGAGAACCAGAAAGCAATAACACATCAATGCGTTGTCTTTACAACATCATAACAAATTACAACAAGAAGGTACTTTGAAAACAATATAACAAGTATTGGCAATAAATTACTTCTTAAAAGTAGTTTTCCAGACTCCGCTTCTCAGACAGTCTTGGCCTCAGCAATTGGCCATTTATTTTTTTGTTTATTTTATATTCAATCTTACTACCAAAAATGTAGTACTCATTTGACAAAGGCAGCTTACTATGAGACTTTTTTTAAAAAAAGGGAATGAGTAGAAAAACAGAAAAGTTACACTCTTCACATGCAATTAAATTTAATTAAAGGAGAACTCAACAAAAATACGTCTGCTGCAGTTTGGCCTCCTTTTATTTCATCAATAACTGAGGAAAAGTTGTTGAGTAGCCACTGGTATTATCAAGCAAACATTCTGAGCTTCAGTGTTTTAATAGATAAAAACAATGGAAGAGGTATTATCCCTTTTGGATAGAGCTAAGTTTGATAGCCCTTTTGCTCAAGTGTTGCTGGTTTTGAACTGTCTTCATTTTTTTTGCTTTTTTTCTTCTCACTGTATTGATTTTTTTGTCTTTACTATTGTAAGAAAGACCCATTAAATTAATATATAAAAGTCAAAGTTCGTGAGTTTATGAGTTTGTCTGCATCAGGCAGGTGAAGGTCTCATATGATTGGTTGTGTCAGGTGGAAGACCTCATATGATTGGTGCCTGTGAAGATTCTGTGGAATCCTGGGGTTTGCAGTTTAGGGAAAGGCCTTTAGAATTCCCAGCCAGAGAGCTCTTGGGCCTGGCAGCAAGGGGGAGGCCAGCGTATTCCCTCAGAAACCGAACCTCTGTATGTTAACAACTCTGAATACAAATTGGATTGGAGACTGTGGGGAAAAGTTATAGGTACTGGACAAGACAGTTTGGGGAATTACAGACCCAGGATCTCAAATCTGTGTATTTCAACCACATCCAATTCCTAACATAAGGTAATATAATTCCTAGTTATAATATGAAAACACAGTTGAATTTAAAACAATTTAAAAGTACATCAGTAAAGTACCCTTTCTCATCAGTCAGTTGCCTGATTGATTGATTGATTGATTGATTGATTGATTGATTGGGTTGGCTGAGTGATTGAGGCTAATGCAGAGTGATGTGTTCTAACCTCCCTGTACAGGTGGAGAATACAAAGACGATTTGGTGTGGAATTCATCAGACGCGCGTCGGGAAGCTAGCCTGATGCCCGCTTCCGAACTTTCCCCCTGCCCCACGGCTCTCACATGGACGCATGGCAGCCTGCCACTTCTGAAGGGCAATGGCTCACAGCCCCGCTCCATATCTGTGTCAACAATCTCCTCTTCGGACAACTTCTCTGGCCAAGGGTCTCCTGCTTGTGCAGATAACCTCTTGGAGTCGTTTGCTTTCCCCACCCACTGTGGGAGGCGGAACCTCAGGACTCCTCACAGCATCACCATCACGCCACCCACGACGCCCCAGCTCAAGAGAGGGAAGCCCCCACGGACACCTCCCCCACCAAGCCGGAAGGTTTTCCAGCTGCTGCCCAATTTCCCAACCCTCACCAGGAGCAAATCCCATGAATCCCAGCTTGGCAACAGAATAGATGAAGTTCCTGCTATGAAGTAAGTGTCCTCCTCTCGCTCTACCCTCCAGTTCTTGCATTTGCCGGCTTACTAGTGTACAAGCATTGCTGTTTTTAGTACGAAGCTGCCTTGTATGGAATCAGTCCATTGGCCCATTTATCACAGTACTTTTAGTTAGAGCTGGTCTAAAGCAGATCTGGAAAGAGGTCCTTTATTTGGACTACAAGTCCCAGAATTCCCCAGGTGACATAGACATGTTGACTGCGAGGCAAGCCACATGGTACACACAGTTTTGTCCTCCCAACATTTGACACTGCTCCCAGCCTGTGTTGTCTGATGTGGCCACCCTGCTCCGTCCAATGGTAGGGCTAGCCTTATGTTGATTTCTTATTGGTATCTATTAGTATTTATTATTGGCAGAGGCTGAATGGCCATCTGTTGGGAGTGCTTTGATGTGGGATCCTGCATGGCAGGGGTTTGGACTGGATGGCCCTTGAGATCTCTTCCAACTCTATGATGCCTTTCAGAATGTAATCCACAAGGTAGGCAAATTTTCCACAAGTTCCTGTTTAACCAGTAACCAAGGTCTCTGAAAATGGGAAAAATAGGCTGCTGTTGAGCAGGGGTAAGGCTGCTGGTGCAGTTGAGGTTAGTTGATAAAAAAGAGGGAGAGATGGACCCTGCTTTCTAGGAAAGTGGCTCTTTATATTTTTTTTCCTTCCAGAGGTTTTGGATTTCAGTTGCCATAATCCCCAACCATTGACCATCTTGGCTGGGGCTGCTGAGAGTTAAAGTCCTATGTCCTATGCCAAAGCAACTGGTTGCAGTGACTTGGGAGCAGAGCTCTCCTGTAGAACAAGGAAATGAGCTGAGATTTTGTGTATGGAACGGGGGAGGGAGGCCCAATTCAAGGTGTTGGATTTAACCTTTAAACCTCCTAAAGAGTTTGGTTCCTGGCTATTTGAAGGGGCCACCAGCCTCGTGACAAACATGTTAAGATGTTCAGGAAAATTCCTGTTGAGAATTCCATCACTGTAACTTGTCATTGTCACCATCGTTTTCATCATCAGCCCCTCCTTTCCCCAAAACCAGGACTCCAGGCAACTCTCAAATTCAACAAATAAAACATAGTTAAAAACACATTAAAATGGAATTAAGCTATTAGCAACAATAAAAATAATTTAAAAGGCACAGTTAGAGTGTTAAAATGCAATTTAAAAAAACAGTTCAGTTAAAACGTTATGGCACTCCCGAAGCACTGTTTTTTGTGAAATTCTGTTAATGAAAAGTCTTTGTCTGCTGAAGGAAGGACAGCAAGGAAGGGACCATCATAGCCTCCCTAGGGAGGGAATTCCAGGGCCTGGCTCAGTGCTGAGAAGGCCCTATCGTGTTTCCCCCACCAATTGTGCCAGTGAAAGAAGGACCGCTCCTGAGAATCTCAGTCCCTGGGATGGTTCATATGGGGAGATACTTTCTGTCAGATACTGTGCAACCCTCCAGATATTGTTGGACTGGGACTCCCAGCAGCCCAGACAGTGGTGAGGTGTGCTGGGAGCTGCAGTTCTAAAGCTTCTGGAGGGCCACACAGTTAACACCCCTGCTGTAAGTGAATGCTCACACGTCCTGCAAGAGGAGTTGGGAGTCATACTCACTTCCAGTCCATGGGCCCAGCAAACTACCCCTAAGAGAACATGGCACTTTATAGAACCATAGAATCATAGAGTTGGAAGAGACCCCAGGGGCCATCGAGTCCAACCTCTTGCTATGCTGGAACACCCATCGAAGCATTCCCAACAGATGGCCATCCAGCCTCTGCTTAAAAACTTGATAGAAGAAAAGTTCCTGTTCTAACTCTTCTCTCTTTCTCAAACCAACTGGAATCCCTTATCAAAACCCTTGGCACACCCACCCACTTTCCATTAAAATCTCTTCCATGGTCTTTGACAAAGCAACCCATAAACTTGTAAGAATAAAATTTGTCAGAGGCAAGAATTAAAACTCTTTCATTTCAATATGCCTGAGCGGCTGAGCATGCTGTTAAAGTAAAACAACACACACACACACACACACACACACACTGTTAGTGTGTGTGGTATTTTGTTTTTGTAGTGTGCTGCTGTAGCTGTGAGGTACTTTGTCAGCTGAAGCCCCCAAACTCAATCCACGGCAACTCTGAGTCAGAAGAAATCGTATTGAGCCAGATGAACCAATGGTCTGAGTCTAAGCTTTCTCCACAAGCAGCTTCCTATGTTTGGTGTCTTCATATGTATGACTGTGACCCACCGTTGTTGTTTTTTCTCTTTCTCTCACTTTGTGTCTTCTAGATTTGGTAAGAGATACTTTATCTTGGCAATCTTTACATCTGCTCCAGAGGGGGGTGAAAATACGCCACATCTTGTATATTTGAAGTAGAATCTTTCGTGCAAAAATTCGTGCTTATCTTCATCAGAAGTTTGCTTCAAAACAGTAGGACCAACTCATTCCAAATGCAAGCTCTTTAAACTTTGGGGGCACAGGGAGAAATAGTCAAAAAAGGTGGGTGACCTGTGTTGGAAAGCTGTTTCTCAAGCGTGTTTTGAATCATCGTAATAGAGCAGCCGCTCAAAGGACTGTGAGTTAGGGACAGACAAGAGCAGAGTTTAAATCTGAATTTCTCCCGGATATGGATAAAATGGGAGTGTTAGACTGGAGGGTCATAGCAAAAGTTGATTTCACTCCATGCTTGCTCTCATGCAGCCTCCTCTAAAACAAAGTCTGATTTTTCAGCCTGGTTAAAGAGAAGAGTGCAGAACAGAAGCTATAATGCAGGAAGACGATGCTACAGGAGGAATTTAAAGTTCACCCACAAGTCTCTTTCAATCTAAAAATCAGACTCCTACTCTCCTACTTTAGACTGGGCTGAGGAGTCTGTGGCCCCCTTATAACAATGGGTGGTTAAACCAGTATTAAGAAGAAATGACATCATTTGAAAGCTTGGTTAGTGCTGGCTTTGCTGAGCAAAGTGGGAATGGTGATGATGACTAAATTCAAGCATGGGAGGAAATTCCACTGACTGTAATTTTAAGAACCTTCATTTTGAGGCCTCAGGGCAGGAGTGAAAGCCTTTGTAAGTTAGCTTTGAAAGTTAGCCAAGCTCTCTCTCCTTTTCTGAGTTGTTGAAGTATGAAACAAATAAGAGGGGTCTTTTGGGTTGCACATTCTTTCTCTCTCTGAGATAAATAATAGCCAGGACCACCTCAATGGATATCCCTTCCACACTGTATTTAACTCAAGTCTTGTTTCCCTGCAATTGTTGGTTTTAATCTTGCAACCCGGAGCAACAGACAGCAAGGCCACTCCATCTTCTGAGAGAAGGCTTTCAGATATTTGAAGCTTTTTCTAGCCTAGACTATTTTGTTTTTCAGCCTCTCTTTTGTACAGACCTTTGGGATGTGTAAAGAGGACTGCTGGAGGTAGTGGTGACAAAGGGGTTGGAGGGAAAGGAAGGTGTGAAAAGTGATGTTATCAGTGATGTTTCCCATTACGTAATTAATAGTGTTGTTACTCCACGTTAAATGCCATGGCAGCATTTGCATGGGATTTACAGTTTAGGGAGGGGCATTTAGAATCCTCAGCAGAGAGCTTTAGGCCTCTCTGAACTGCAAAGCCCAGAATTCAGTAGGATGGGGCCATGGTTGTTACAGTGGAATAATAGTGCTAAAATTATGTAGTGTGAACGGTCCTAGCCCAGCAATGGCACCTTTTTTTCTTAGTTCAGACACAATGGCTTAAACGGTGGTGTAGCTGTCATACATAGGGTTCAGTGTTGTGTGATTTTCAGTCTCCTTTCCTTCTGTTGTGGTTTGTATTTTGCTGTGATGAGGAAGGCCTAGCTATGGTTCACCTTTGTCCAAGCCTAAACTGGGACCTGTGGTTTGAAGCCGTAGCACTGAACCTTTGTGAACCAGAAAATGAGTGCTCAGCATAGAAGATGTGAGGGAAGGAGAAAGACAGACGTCCAAGGCCAGTTCACCATGTTTGAACTCTGGTTTCACCATTACACCTGAACTAGCTCACTGAGAAGCGCTAAGGCTGCAGTTTCTTTGGCTCAAATTCTTTCCCTTTCTGCAAAGTGCTTGTACATCTTGTTGCTTTTAAAGAGAGAGGGCCTTCTTGGTGGCTGCTCCCAAACTTTGGAACTTCCCCCTAGAGAGGCCAGGATGGCCCCCTCCTTGCGTTGACAGCTCAAACCATTTTTGTGCTGTCAGGCTTTTATAAACTGACTAAGGTTGGGCTCTTAAGGTTGTACAGTTCTGTTTTTTAAGGTTTCTGTGGTCTTTTAATGCATTTTATGTATAATGTTTTTAATTTCATAACTTAATTGTTTTTTAAATCTTAAATTTATACTTTTATGAATGCTTTGGATTGTTTTTAATTTGTATTTTAAATATGCTGTTAGCTGCCTTGAGTTCCATTATTGGGAGAAATGTTGGATAAAAGTGAATAAAATAGTAACAATAATAATAGTAATAATAATAGTTGTCATGTGATAAGAAGTAGAAATTGAGGAAGAGAGGAATAGTCCCAGAGCTGAGGTGGGTGGGGAGACTTATTTCTGATGTTCCAGTTTCCTAATCATGTTTTAAAATGAGTATAGGGTGAGTGCTTTGTATGTGAAAGTCTAGGGTACATTGGCATGAACTGAAACCATACTTTTCAGTGTGCTCTTTGATACTTGGGGCCAAGTCTGGAGTCACATTAGTCATCAGAGATATGAATAATGATTGTATCAGATAGGTCTCTGGTTATGATTTGACTCTGTGAGTCTTATGATTTGGAATGTTGGAAGATTTCATAAAGATATTGAGGTTTGCTTGAGCAGAGATTCAGCAGTTCTGCCCAGAGCATGAGCTGTGTGACATTTTCAAGCTAATGTGAGGTGGCATACGTGTAATTGAGAAAATAAAATGAGCATGTGAGGAAGCAGAGAGGTTGGAAACTTTGCCACGGGCTGAAAAGCCAGATGCAAATATGTAGTGTGGGTCTTACAAATCCTCTGGGTTCTTATTGAAAGTTGGAATGGGCAGACTTCAGACTTAGAAGAGCCTGTTTTGTTTTGTTTCTCCCTAGAAGCCCAAGCTCTGACTCTACAGTTGGCCCTTCACTTTTGTAGGTTTCTCTTTGCAGATTTGATTATTCACAAGTTTATAGTTTATTGACTCTCCCCATCCACTCTTCTCTTGTTCCAGGAGCTCCATTTTTGCACCCATAGGCCTAATTCCAGCATTTAGCATTTAGCATTTAGCAGCCACTCAAATCAATCTGATTTTGAAAGCAGCAGGTACCACTGGCTGGAGGCTCCACATCTTGCTGACTTTCCTTCTGTCTCCCTTGGTTTAAACAGATCCGTCTCTTAGCCCCTTTATATACCTTCCCAGAAACACATGCCCCTTCTCCAGCATTTAGAAGCCAAACAGCTCGATGATTGATTGATTGGTAGATAGATAGATAGATAGATAGATAGATAGATAGATAGATAGATAGATAGATATTTGGTGTCAAAGGTGGGTTTAATTGTCAAAATTGCATATGGACATTGTAACCCTTTGCAGGTCCCTTTATACAACAGGTTCTGAGAGCTCTGTACAGTCCAGGTGACATGTCGCTTAGATGTTTCCAGTGTTGTTGGCTACATCTAGGGCATTGTAATCTGGAACAAGATGGACATAGGCCTTTTTCTCGCCGTTGGGCCTGATCGATGTGTTGACCTTGGCTACATCGATGTCCTATAGCTTCTTGACAGCTTGTTTAATGTGGTGCTTGTTGGCCTTCACATCCACAATAAAGACCAGGATGGTGTTGTCATCTGTCTTTTTCATGGCTGACAGGGGAACTTGATAATGGCATGGTGGTCCAGTTTGTTGCTCCGTGGCTTCTTCTTCCAGGGATATTTGGGCTGCCTCCATCACCATGGGGATTTTGAAGGCAGCTGCCTGGGGATTCTCTGCTCTCTTCTCTTCGTCCTCACTTTCCCTCCATCTTGCATCCTTTAAACAGATCCCATTGAGTTGTGTGGCTTCTAAACAATAGATAAGGGGTCTGTGTTTTTGGGAAGGTGTGTAAAGAGGGTAGGAGATGGATCTGTATGAACAATGGGAGATGGAAGGATAGGGGGTGGAGGGGGTGTCTTGAAACCCACTGAGTTGCGTGCCTTCTAAATGCTGGATAAGGGGTGCATGTATCTGGGAAGGTGTGTAAAGAGAGCAGAAGACAGATCTGTTTAAACAGGGTGAGATGGAAGAAAACAAGGAGGAGAAGAGGGTAGAAGATCCCCAGGTGGCTGGCTTCAAAATCCCACCCAGTTGGGTGGCTTTTAAATCTGGATGGGGTTGTGTGGCTGTAAAGGTGTGTAAAGAGGGTAGGAGATGGATCTGTTCAAATGAAGCGAGATGGAGGGAAAGCCATGACGAAAAGGGGGGATTCAGGATCCACAGGTGTCTGCCTTCAAAATCCCATTGAGTTACTTGGCTTCTAAATGCTGAATAAGAAGTGTGTGTTCTGGGAAAGTACCCAAAGAAGGGTAGGAGGTGGATCTCTTGAAATGTTGGAAGATGAGGGAAGGCCAGGAAGGGAATGATCTTGCCCCTAACCTTACCCCTTGCTGATGCTTGTAAAATTGGCTTTAATAGTTGTATGAGGCAGTTGGGTTTTGAAAATCTTACTTACGGTTTTTCCACTTTCGCGAGCATCTTAAGTCCCCAACACTAGTGATTGTTGAGGACCGAGGCAGGTGGAAGAAATTGCCACCAAACACATGGCCACCTTAGAGATCTCTTTCAGTAGAAGACGGACCTTATGCACCAATCATTTCACACAACAAATCCACTCCTATCCCCTCCCCTCAAAAACAGTCTTGAATTCATTACCGTAGTTTAGGAAGGGAGGAAAAAGTCTTTTTGATGGCCCTCCTTTGCCACAGCCAGCGTTTTTAACCATTGCAGGCATGTCTTTTTGCCCATTTTCCCAAGGTTGTCTCTAGGCTTGGGTGGGCCCTTGGCAAAACACTTTCTGGTAGTCAACCCTGACGGGCTTAACCTGGGCTGCAGGGAACAACTGCATTCTGATTGGTGCTGGCAGCCTGTTGCTAGACTTGGAACTGCCATTTTAATCTCTCGTGACACCTCAGAGCAACATTACGTTGGGGGAACATTGGAACATAAGAAGCTACCTTTTGCTGAGTCGAGACCATTTCTTTTACTTAGTTTTGTAACACTCACTGGTAGTGATTCTCCAGGTTTCAGAGATTCTTCTCTAGCCCTCTGTGGAGATCTTTGGCATTCTTTGGTTGTTTCCAGTCCAAGTACAAACTGGGATTTATTGCTCAGAATTTAACAATAAGAGATGGGGGAAAAATTAAAATGATGGGTTCCAATTTAGATACCTGCTGTTGATTGCAGCATGAAGGGAAAACCACCTTTAAAAAATGAGGGGGGTTAAAATAGAGAATAACAGTAGGCCATGTACTGATTTATCTGCTGCCTGCTGATGTAGATTTTCCCCATCTGCAGCTACTTCCCACACAGTAGCAAACCAAGACTAGATTAGCTTTCAACTTTAGGAAATTTTCAAAGCGTTTATCTGAAATTTGCTCCATGCCCTTTCCCACCCGATTTAGTGGGGGAGAGTGGTGTTTTTAGGTGGCAATCTTTGCCTGCTTACCTAGAGTCAGTCCCAATGAACTCACTAGGACTTACCTGTTCAGTAGACGTGCATAGGGTGGCATTATATTTAAAAATGTAGTTTATGCCTAACTGGAAAAAAAAAATTGAATGACTTTACAAAACTTTTCATTCCCCCATTGTAAAATGTTATTCAACACACACACAGAAACACATACAATATGAGAATTTTACTTACATGCATGTGCCTCTCATGAATACCCTGTCCACCATACCACTCACAAGTTGTGCTGCTTATAAAATAAAAATGGAACCAGTATGAGAGTTCAGTCTCATTGAAAATGAAATTTTGGTTCACCTGTAGGTATGACTAGAATTAAGCCACACATACCGTGCTACAATAACTTGCTACTTCCTCCGTTGCTTTTGAGATGTCCCTTTCCATCGGGTTCTTTTTCCTAAAGTTTACAGAAAGATTTGCCAACTGCTGAACATGCATTCCCAAACAGTTGATTTGTGGGAAATGAGATCATTGCTCCAGCGTTGCCAGCCACAACTGGCTCGTTCTTGGCTTAATTGTGATTAAAAAGCATATTGCTGTGTGGCCTTCAGAACTAAAAATTGGTGCCTCAGAGTCAAGGGGAAGAAGGACATCCAGATGGTTTTGAAAACATGGAGACAATTTGAGTCGGTGTGGTGTATTGGTTTGAGCATTGAACTACAGCCCCAGAGCCCGGGGGTTATTCCCTGCTTGGCCATGGAAACCCACTGGATGACCTTGTACCATCACATCTCTAGCCCCAAAGCAACCCCTTAGGGTTGCCGTAAATTGGAAATGACTTGAAAGCAAATAATAGCAACAAACAAGACAACTTGGTAAATGAAAGATAAATTTTAGAAGTGGTAGCTGTCCCTTTTTGTAAGATATCATGCTCAAAGTATGAGGCTGTTCTTATACCTGCGAAAAAAGTGCCCTATGTCTTCCTGGAAATGGTGTTGCACCACATCTGCTAAGATGGAACCAGTGCTGTAAGAGTTCTTTTCATTCATTAATTCATTTATTTGGACACTTGTTCCCAGAGTCTATCCACTGTTATGACCACTGACCATGTTAGGGGGAGGGATTTAGGACATATAGTCCAAAAAATGGAACTTTTCTGAGCACTGCATGGAGCAGATGCCATTCAGGAAATGGAGGCCTCATATTATATGTTCCAGAGCTTGTGCTATTTAGGGTATCTTTGTTTTTTGTATATTCCACTTGTCTGCTAACTTAAGACCCAGAGTGGCTGAGAATTTGAATTAAAACAAGGTTTGTCTGAAAGGGAGCCAGCATAACATTGTACAGACATTGTATAGAAAGTTATGTTTTGCAGGAAATTTTGGGAAAAAAAAATAGGGCTGAAAATGTGTTTCTCTCTTGCACTGAAAACAGGATCTCTTGAAGGGATTGCTAAACACATTCCCTATAGTTTGTCATGCTGAAATACCAGATTAACATAAAATTGTAGAGGCAGTGATTTTTTTCCCCCGTCCTTACAGGATGATGCTCTAAGTTCCAGAGTGTCATCCTCTATGGTCAAAAGGATGGCTTCAGCATGTCATTATATTCTTTCTGCTTCAAGCTCTGCTATTCAAACTGATGTTTGGGAATATCTCCAAAGTCAGTCTTGAGTTTGTATCCTACAGAGGACCCTAGTGAGTTACTTGCATAGTTAGATGAAAATGATGCCCAAGAAGGATTATTTTTGTGTCTGGTCCCCTTGGGTGTATGAAAAGTGTAGGATTTTAAACCCTCTGCACCCCTGGTGCTACACAAGTACCCTTCTAACATGTTTTCACAATTGGCCTCATGTTAATCCCAGTGGCAACCCCTCTTGTTGGTGCAATTTAATTAAATTAATATGCTGTTTTTTTTACATCTTCCTTTCTTAGATTCCCCCAGGGATTCCCCCGATGGTAGAAGAGATATTGGTCTATCTGTAACACACAGGTAACTACTCCAGGATATTTATCAGGCAAAGGGCAGTTCCCATGGGATTCTGGGAAAGAATGGGCTTGAGGTTTTGGGTGGCTCATGACAAGTGGCTGAGCAGTCTTGGGGCATCTCAGGTTTACTTGCTGCAGAAATGGAATAGTTTTTAAATAAATGGAACCTATTATAATACTGACAGAAAGTTCCAGGAGAGAAATGGGTTGAGCTAATGGGAGCAGCCAGTTATCCATAGATCATAGTTGCATGTTCTTTATGAAATATTGTTTACAATCAGTATTCCCTACCCTGGGGAATTAAAACTCCTAGAAACCACTGCATCAGAACAACTCTAGGGTAGGGAAGGCTGGTTTACATAGCAAAAATCCTCTGCTTGCCACTCAAGATTCTGTGCTGTATTTTGCAGTTTTCATGTGATTTGGGGAGTGGGAATGATCTCAGGTAAACAAGTCCTTTTAGCACTTCCAGTTGAAAGCTGTTGTGCCATTATTTCAATTTTTCCTTCCGTAATGGATTTTCTATGGCAAGTAAGCAGATGGGAGGGCTGAAAATGGAAGGCATGAATGAGGCTGGGGTGACTGCAGAATGAAAAGGAAGCACTCTGGCAGGCAGCCAAATGATGTGCTGGTTTTCACAATGCCTAGCTCCCTCTCTTGAATGGAACACGTATCCCAGAAGCCTTTGTAGGATTACAGAAAATTCTGGGATTCTCACTCACTTTGCATGGGAAGACAACTGTGCCAGAAGCAGTTTGCAAGTCTGGGCTTACATATTGCATTTGCCCATGATGGGCGCTGATTGAGAAGTGCCACTCTGATCTTGGCCGGTAGTAAGTTTGGCCCTGATCCTTTTATGTTTGTGGGCCTGCTTACATTATCATTTCTCCTGGGATTAACTTCCTTGAATGTGTTCCTGCTTGTATTCTTCCTGGGTCTAATATATGCAACACTTCACTTTTGACTTTCCCTCATGGATGTGCGCAAACGAAAAAACAAATGAGGGGAAATTTTCCAGGGGATAATCTATAAAGTTTTCTGCTGCCTTTCAAGGTTTTCTTTGATTTTATATTTAGTAGACAAAAGTAAAAGAAGATGCCATGTTAAAGTTATGCAGTATATGAAAAGGAAAAAAAGTTACCAGTAGTGAAAAATGGCTAAACTGAGGTGTTTGCCTAGAAAGTTAGAAAAACAAAGTATGTTACTTGCAAAATATTTTTATTAGGATACTTTTCAATAGATTGTTAAAAATGACAGCTCATTAAAATCAAGTTCCTTTAAGTTATTTAGATTTTAAGGAAAAACGGTTACTCAGAATTGAGTGGCACATAATCCCTTGTAAGAGGTATAGGAGACAGCTTTAGGCACTGAAAATTTTTAGCATCTTGATTTCAACGCGCCTGAAGATGTGTGAATGTGATCAAACCATTTTATTGGGATGGTTCCTTGAAGAAGGTTAATTATTGATTTTCAGCTGTGACTGATAATTGCATCCATTCTGGATTGAATTGCTTGAATTGCTCTGTATATTTTGTTAATTTAGTTTCAATCTTGAATTTCTTTTTTAAAAAATGATGAGGAAAAATCAATTTTGAAACACACCCATCCCAAAATATTAGAATAAGGGGACCCTGGGATCAGTGCAGGTACTGATATAAAGTGTAGGTACAATATAAAGTGTGTCAGCTGCAGTCCTTTTTGTATAGAGATGGCTGACCTGCAGCTATCCCTGGTCTGGTAAAATTCCAGGTTAAGCTATTCCGGTTAATTTTGAATCTCCGTTTCAGCAGATTGCCAAGCCTTGACAGAAATATTTTTCATGGATAGGAGAACAAAGAGGCAGGACTGGACTTAACAACGTTTAAAGATTTATATCCTGCACCCTATCAATAAAATAAAAAAGTTAAATCAATAGGAATTATTAAGAATAATTTAAACAGATTAAAAGTATATTAAACAATTCATCAACTTAAAATAGCACAGTTTGAAATGAGTTAAAACTGTTTTAAGCCTGTTTAAAAGCATGCACGTGTGTAGATTTGCATGAAATCAAAATCCCCCAAAATATGTGATTTCTTTATGTTGTTCTGGTGGCCAGTCTAGCTGCTGCATTTTGCTGTAGGTGCAGCTTCTGAGTTATCTTCAGGGGCAGCCCCATGTTGAGTGCATTGTAGTAGTAACTAACTGGGAGCCACCTTTTCATGAATTACTGTGGGCAAGTTATTTCTGTCCAGGAAAGCCTGCAGCTTTTGGTCCCATCAAAGCTAATGCCAGACTACTTGTTAAATAACTTAAATATTTATGATCACTACATGCTTACTTAAAGCAATTCTTTCTGAACCTTTTTAAAGTTCTTTGATAAATATACTAAATTCAACAATGGAGTTAATTTGATTCTTCGTGCCTAGTCTGGGAGGTGACCCTACTTATGTAGTCAGCTGTATGGCAGAAATAGGCCAACCTGATTGTTAAGGCTTTTAAAAGAACCTCACAAAGTGGGATTTATTCTTCTCCATATGCCTGTATATCTGAGTTCTTTCCTATCTAGGATGTAAGAGTTTTTTATGACACAAGTAGTGGTGGCATTAACTCTGAGGAATATAGATTAACAATGCTTTGAAGCCTGTGCTACCTTGCAGTGTTGAAGTGCAGGTATACCTGTCTATTGGATATACTCCTTTCTAATAATACCTTTTCATCCATTTCCTCTTCTTCTCCTTTGTGTTTTTTGCTTAATCTCATCCAGGTTCTCTACAAAGTCGTGGCTGTCTCAGGTGTGCCAGGTGTGTCAGAAAAGCATGATGTTTGGAGTGAAGTGTAAACACTGCAGGTGAGCATTTAATAAAGAAGCTTCCCTTTTAACAGAACATGAAGGAATAAGAGAATAGGTGTGACATAATTCAGCCATCCTACCCAAGAGAATGATTCATTCCTCCCAACCCCAATAAGTATTACAAAGATGCTGGTCACAAATACATCAGGGAATAAGAAAGTGCTGCTCTTAGTCCTCTTGGACAGTATACAGAAAAAAGTGACAACCTAAGGTAAGAAACTTAACTGGAAAAATCTGGCGTGATGTAATGATTAGTATCAAACTGTAGGGTCTGATGATTAGTATCAAACTGTAGGTCTGTGGAGGGTCAAATTTCTATCCAGTCATGAAGCTCATTCTCTCCCAGTCCAGTCTCCATCACAGGATTGTTTTAAGGATAAAATAGCAAGGGAGAACAAGCATGTATACTGCCTTGTGGTACTTGGAGGGGTGAGGCAGGATATGAATGAAATAGTTTTCTCTCTTTCTTATTTAGTTAGTAAGCTGTACAGTAGCCCTTGAGGTAGACTAGGTTAAGAGACAATGCTGTTCATTTTTGGAAGACAAAGTCCAAAGAGACAAGGAGACGAGAGAGAGAATTATCATACCCATGCAAATAATGTACACATGGGGGTATGTGAAAGGCAGAGATTTTCATGCTGCCAGGAGATAGCTGCTGTCTGTCATGTGGATGATTGTCATTGCTTTCTAGGGATTATGGGAGATGTAGTCTACCACACCAGGTGAGCAACAGTTTGGGGCAGAGCTCCTCCATATGCTAGAATAGCAACTGCTTGCAGTCTCTCAGTGAGTTTCCTAGCCAAGGGCAGAGTTCATGCTTGAGTTTCTCTGATTCTAGGCTGACTGTCCAACAACCATGCCACAATGTTTTAGGGTCTTCTCTTAGGAGATCCTTAGAAGTTATTCCATGGTCTGTCCACAACACAGTTAGCTGCTGCTTGATGTATCTTTCCTGTTTTGCAGGTTGAAGTGTCATAACAAATGTACAAAAGAAGCTCCACCATGTAGAATATCTTTCTTGCCCAGTAAGTGTCTGGGTTTTTTTCCCCCCCTCTCCTCCTTCTCTTTTCTCCCCAGATTCCCAGTCAGTGATTACATGAAATGCAGATAAATGTTTCTTTCCTTCTCTTTTCTCCCGCCTGTGCTCAGTAGTACCGCGATTAAGGCGGACAGAATCTGTCCCTTCCGACATCAATAATCCTGTGGATCGACCTTCAGAACCCCAGTTTGGGACCCTGCCAAAAGCACTAACTAAAAAGGTACTGGCTTGGAAACTTTTCAGCAGAATCCCATTTAAGCCTAAAGATCTCCCACCCTTTGGTAGGCAAATTTGCTAGAGTCTTTGTTTACATAATCCACTCCTAGACAAGATGGATTTGCCTATGTATTAAGGTCACTAGAGAGGGCCAGTGTGATGTCATGGTTCAAGCATTGAACTCTGACCCTGGAGACCATGGCTGAATTCCCTGCTTGGCCTTGGAAACCCTCTGGGTGACATCACATACTCTAAGCTCCCAGAAAACCCCATGATAGGTTTATCTTAAGGTTGTCATAAGTTGGAAATGACTTGAAGGCACACAATAACAATAAGGTTATTCCTTATTCCTTAAGGGAATTCCTTAGTGTATCCCATGTGTGAGGAAAAGATATTCATCATATATAAAAGTGAGGGCTTTCCATAGTATCTTTGATGGGCATATCTTAGCACCTAGACCCATTTAATAACAATACTGTATACAGGCAGTGATTTGGCCAGAAAGAGGTGCTCCTATAATCCACAAGCCCATGGAACGTAAGATGTTCCCTTGTATTAGTCCTGTTCAGAGAACAGTTAATCCACTGCAGATAAAATAAATGCATACACAACAGAGAGCGTTTGCATTCATTTGCACATATAACAGGGATTTTATTTTTCTCCTGTGTTGGATATTGCTGTTGTGTTTTCATCTTTGTCTTGGAATGATGTTGGTTTGTATTACAACATGAACATAAGAATAGGTTGGGTTGTATGTGTTTTTCTTGTATGCCCATGGAAGATGAGCCCTTGAATCTAAACAGAGCTTTTGAATCAAACTCTTGGCCCCATCTAGTTCAGCAGTATTTCCCCTAGTTGGCAGCAGCTCCCCAAGATTTCAGGCAGAGGTCTTTTCAACCATACATGGAGATGCTGCAGATTGAACCCCAGGCTTTCTAGCATGCAAAGCAGGTATGCTGCCTCAGAGCTACAAAACATCTTTCCCACAGTGCTGAATGTGGAGTTCTGGGGTAATGATCAATACAGAGCTTGGGAAGAAAATTTTCCAGCACAGACAGCAGCTGAGAGCTGCTCTCTCCACCCAATGGCTTTTATTCTTATGAGTTTGGCTTTCTTTTAATAATTTGCAGGACCACCCCCCAGCAATGAACCACCTTGACTCCAGCAGCAACCCATCTTCTACCACCTCCTCCACGCCTTCTTCCCCAGCCCCCTTCCAGTCTTCAAACCCTCCCAGTGCAACACCACCCCCAAACCAGTCTCCCATGGGGCAGAGAGACAGCCGCTTCAACTTCCCAGGTAAGCCTGTCTTTGTTATGGAGGAAGAAGCTTGATGTGAAATTTCAGTGCATCAAGATGTGTGTTTGTTAAGTTGCTGGGCAAAAAACCCAACACAGAAAGAAAACGAAGCACCACCAATTACCATCTCACAAGTAACTGGTGGTGTTTGACTCTCTGCTTAACTTGGTGTATTTCCCCCTCCGCAGCTAACTTATATTTTTGTTTGTTTGTCTATACCATTATAAGCCAATATGAGATACTTTGGGGAGGTGTACAGATGAAAATAATAAAATGTTAGTTCCTTCATTCACTTTGATACTGGGAATGATCCATCTGCAGTTTGCAGTTTGCAAAGCACCTAGAGTTGCTAAAATGAGAAGGCATTTGAGTTTTGTTTTGTTTTGTCTTATCTCACCTTGCATACAAGACTTTACAGGTTAGAGCCTGCTTTATGCAACATGTGACAAGTCTCTGGTCTGAAAAAGTTTCTGCCATAATCAATTTACCAGTGCCAGAATTCAGTGTTATACTTTGGCTTGATGCTTCTGTTTTGTTCAGAACCAAGAATCCCTTCCCCTTCAGATCTCTGTGTAATGAAATCCTTTTCATTGCAAGTATGTTTATCAATGGTGTAACTTTAAAAACAATTGTTTGTTTTGAGATCTTGTCATGATGCCTACCACACTAGGCTTAAAGTTCAGGAAACTAATATTGTTTTGTTCTGTTCTGCTTGTTGCAAGAAGAATTTGAAGAGGGGGAATGGTACTTGATAGATTGGGAGGGTCTGGGCAAACGAGGTGCTAGTTTTGGGCTTTAAAAGAGCAGTGCGATGGCAGAGAGAGCTACCAGAGCCAGAGCAAAAAACTGGCAGTTAAGACCAGTTCTTTTATCGCCACTATAGAAAGCTTAACTGTTCTTCTTCCACCCTCTCTGAATCTGAAGAAAAATAATGCCTTCCGCAACCTAGCTGCAGCCTTTTCAGTATTGCATGCGCTCAAATGCACTTGTGTTTTCAGATTGCCTGTTCACAGTTTACTAATAATGAATTTGCTGGATATATTTATATGGGGGCAGTGGCTGACACAGTAATCTTCTCACATGCTAATCTCTTGTGATCTTTTTATTTTGTATTTGCTGTCCTCTCCCTTCTGTCTTTTACTTTTCTTTCCTTTCTTTCTTAAAAAAAGCTGCCTACTACATTCAGCATAGACAACAGTTTATCTTCCCAGGTGAGTTCTTCTAACTGGCAGGTGCCATTTCTGCTGAAACATCTATTTCCCCACCCTTCAGCTTCACAAAAAGAAAAAAAGATTTAATTTTTGCTTGCATGTTGCACTGAAATTATGTTCTTGCTTGCATGAAGAATGCCTTTTCCTCACCGTATAATGTTGTTTAAACTCCTGTTATTTTGTAATGTGGCAAGTTTTACAACTATACGTCATGGCAATGTTTTGTACATAATCCTAGCTTACCTTTTCCCTCCACCGAACATGTCCAACTGGCTTTAAAAAAAGAACCTTGGTATGGCTTCTTGCCTTTATAAATTGACTAGTATAAATACATGGAGGAAAAGTGTGTTGTTGTTGATGATATGTGTGCAGTCATAGGGCATGAGGGAGTAACACATGCCTCTAAACATGTTGTCGGGCTATAGCTCCTGTCTTTCTTGGCCACTGATCATGAGGGTTGGCGTCCAACAACATGTGTAGGGCCACAGATTCACATACACTGAGATCTTAGGGAAAGAACCTCTTTGTGAAGAGAGCTCCATAGAGACACAGGCAGGCTTTTTAGACAGGACAGTGTTATCTCTTTCACATGCATGGTGCTAGCACAATATAGAACTACAGTAATGCATATTGAAATAGTAGGATTTTAACTTTCTTGTAAGTCACAAAAGCATGATGTAGGTTGAGGGATGCAGGCTTTGTGTGGTCCTTGGTACCCCTAAGTTCTGTCCTTGGGATCATCCAAAAGACCTCTCCAGCCCCCAGCTCCCCAGAATTTTTTTTTAAATTGGGGAGCAATTTTCAGGCAGAGGGAGTAAGCATGTGCCTTCTGAATAATCACATTTGCAAAAGTCAAACCTGCGTATATGGCCGTAGTCGCCTTTCCCAGTTCTGGTTTGGTATGGAACACCGGAGAAGTTAAGAATTGTGTGCAGCAATAGTGAAGAGAGGTGACAGCATCTGCCTTGCACACAAAAGGTCTCAGATTGAATCCTTTGCAAGCATGGCATAGTGGTTTGATAGCTGGACCAGGACTCCAGGGTTCATTGGGTGACCTTGGGCTGGTCACACTCTCTCAGCCTTAGAGGAAGGTAATGGCAGACCTCTTCAAAATAAAGCTTGCCAAGAAAACCCTGTCGGAAGGTTGCCTTAGGTTTGTCATGTTAGAAGTGAAGGCATATAGAAACAACAACAAATCTGCAGTGAGAAGGACCGGGAGAAAGTGATGTTGAAAGACTGCCTGAAAACTCAAGAGGTCTGTTACCAGTGAGGGGGCAGATAGTGTGACATAGCAAAAGGCAGCTGGGGATGTTATGTTACTGATAAATTACTCATATGTCACATAAAACTTCAAAATACTGGTATAGCATTACACAGAATTCTGTAAACTGTCTGCAGTCTGTTTTTCAGTTCTGTGATGACTGGATATGATTAGATATGATCTTTTTCCTTGTTTATTTGTATCAGATCTCTTGGTTTTATGCTGGACTATCCTCTTATGTAAAAGGCACTGAATATATGGATGTGATCTATTTAGATATTAATGTGTCATCAGGTCTCAAAGTACTGTACTGGAATATTCCCTTTTGTAAAAATGGGGAAGGGACAACACCTTGCATGTAGAAAGTTACCACATAAGGAACAGAGATTTTAGCCTATTAACTTGCAGAGAGGAATCTTATGATGGATGTTTCTCTCTACCTGCAGTTTAAAATACTAGAATTTTAGGGGAGTTATACCACATAATTTTTCTGAACGTTTATGTTGACTTTAGCATTACATAGCTGAGCACTTCTAAGTTGACTTTTAAAGCAGTTATTAAAAGCAAACATCAAATCTCTTTTTAATATCTTGTTCTTTTCTGTAGAAATTCCGAACACCCCACAAGTAATACACCCTGCTGAAACTACTGAATGTACTAAGTAAGTCTGTCTCTGATATTAGATTTGTTTGCTTCTTGATAAGTGAGATCTGCACTTAGGTGGTTATTGAGCATGCTCAGTCCTCACTGGGCCGTTTTGGGTTGCCCCTTTATGTCCTTTTTTTCATTATGCTTCAGATATCTTTCAGAGTTTTCAGTTTGCAGTTAGAAGGAGCAATTGGAGAGGTGAGGAACAAAAAAAGAATAAGAAGTTTCCTATGAGGTGACCAAGACTGCTACCTAGAACTGAACTCCTTTGACAGTTCTTAGGTGAACAAAAGCACCAAAGGTAGTTTCCCTCAGTAAAGCTGAAGCAAGCAGTATCCACAGCAATCTGGCCAGTGATCATAGTGTCTGCTGACTATGGAATTTGTAGTCCATAAAAATCTTTCCCAACTTCTGGAGACAGGAAGGCCTGTGTGCTGCTGGGACTGTACTGCTTAGAGTCACCCAGAATGATCATTGACAATCTGTGAGTTCTATGGGGAGGCTGAACAGTAGGACCAAGGTACTCGTTTAAACCACCAGAAAGGATGACAGCCTTTTATAAAAGAGATCTGTGCTTTTATCCATAGATGGTCTAGCTATGAGGAAGGCACAGAATTAGGGCTCTGCCTCCAAATAAGAATTCTAACCCCCGCAAATGAATTCTTCCTGCAACCCTCAAATTTCTAGCGTTGCAGAGAGTGAGGCACTGATTATCATTCACACCTAGGCCTCTTATATTTGCTGTGTTTGTTTTCCCTTGGGAACTATTCCTGCTCCATTTATTTCTATGGACGTCTAAACTGTATTTGTAAATATTCATCTGAAGTTTTAAGTGACTGCAGTGTTAGACATTTGAGGGCTGAAGGAACATTTAATGGGGTTGGTGCAGAATTCTCATTTGGAGACTAACACCCTTGTTGTACACACAAACACCCTAGCCACAGCCCCAGTGTGGCTTACTCCTAACTTTACCGTAACACAGATGTGTTCCTTACTGTGCCATTTCACATAGCAGAAGGGAGTAGGGCACCATTGTTTGCAAAAGCAGCTGATCTTTAGCCTGATGCAAGCCATTCTGAAATCAGGGATGTAACGGCACAAACAATGGCATTATAGCTGGAAAATGAGGTTGCAGGGGGAAAAAGCATTCTTGAATGGGGCAAAAGAGCTGAATGAGGAGTGAACATGCTCCATAGCCACAGAATGCTATGTAGCAGTTTGGGACGGAAAGTTCATGTGATTGAGGAGGGAGCAACAGGTGGATTCTGTTCAGGAGGAGCTAGTAGTTGAATAAAAAAATTACATAGTATTCCCCCATCCCTGCTAGCCCTCAGCAGTGATTTCACGGTGCTCCTCATGCTCTGAATCAGGATACAAAATACCTATAAAGTAGGGTCAGTTTTCCTGTAATACAGACAATGGGCTGTCGCTTTAGGGCTGTCCTTCTACTGGCTTCCTGAATACCTGATGTGAGCTCAAGGGAAAGTTCTGACAAGACTAGCCACTGACCTACCTTCCCAGATGCTGCACCAACAGTATGCAGGCAAGAGGGGCCTATGGAATGCCGTAATGGGTTGCTTTCAAACATATATCCTAAGACTAGAGAGGTATCTGCTGGAAAGAGGGGCCTATATAGGCCAGGAGGAAGATGTGAGTGGCCTGAAACCTTGGGATGCCTGTGGCCCTTGGGTTATTATTTTATGCAACTCCTTGTCTGATTTCAAATGTGAATGTACAGAGTCCTGGCACAAGTGATCCATCCTGCCCCTACTGCTGGGGAAAGAAATAGAGAAGAAAGGGTGACAGAGGCAGAGAGAGAGAAGAGGGTGGAAGAAGGACAGACAGACAGACAGACAAGAAGCAGCAGAAGATGGTGAGAGAAAAAAGGATGGCAGAAACAACCTCTCTTCTACAGCAGCAGAGGGCACTAGACAAATGCTTGGATAGCAGGATGGAAAGACATGATGTTACAATAGTCATTGTACCATCTTCCCGTGTCAATTTAATGGTTTCTTTTTTGTTTTGTATAGTGCTGCTGAACACCTAGAGACAGATGGTGTTGAAGAACGTGATGCAGAGGTAAATTTCCCTCTGTTTAAGGTTTATTTTGGAGGGGGGGTTGTATGTGAATTGTCAAGCACGTGCCATTTCATAAAGCAGCATAAGCTTCTAAAAAAAGGGAGGCAGCCAAGCCTTAGGAGTGTCATCATTCCCTCAATAACTTCTGCTGTGAATGCCATTCTGTTTACAGCCAAAACAGCACCAGTGATGCACTATGTATATATGCAGTCATGGGAACCTCAAGGTTTGCAGGAGGAGAAAAAATCTTTGTAGGAAAAAACCCTAGAGAGTCCTGCCAAAACTGATGAAGAGTGCTAAGTAGCCGTGGAATGCTGACTGGTTTTTTGTAGCTGGGGAGAAAATTGAGTGAGGGGGAATAGAATGAAGAAAGTGGCCAGGAAGAGAATCAATGCCTTTGAAGTGTGGTGCTGGAGGAGAGTTCAAGGGATACCACAGGCTGACAAAAGGACAAATACATGGATCTGAGAGCAAATCGACACTGAACTCCCCATAGAAGCCAAAATAAATAAACTGAGACTATCATACTTTGGATATATCATGACATAATATGACTCTTAGAAAAAAAAATGTTTGGTAAAGTAGGAACTGGTAGGAAAAGAGAGACTGTACTACAGGCAGACTGATTCGATTGATTTGATCAAGGAAGCCACTGCCCTGAGTTTGAGCAGG
Organism: Iguana delicatissima; assembly: GCA_948472985.1. Classification (NCBI taxonomy): domain Eukaryota; kingdom Metazoa; phylum Chordata; class Lepidosauria; order Squamata; family Iguanidae; genus Iguana; species Iguana delicatissima. Next base: position 1,487,049 of record CAOKZL010000007.1, read on the forward strand.
GCGGTTGACGACAGGGTGCCTTGGAGGGTCATAGGGTCTCTGTAAATCAAAGTTGACTTGCTGGCAATTAATTACATCAATCTTGGAAAAGGACATCGCTGCTTGGAACACTCCACACTGTGGTGTTTTCTTGTGAGCTGCACTTACATAATCTAAATCCACACATCAAGCTTCTCCAGCCTAGCACCTTTCAAATCGTTTGGTTAGCTTCTGTTGTTCCCAGTGAGGGAGTCCAGACTGTACTGGTTAGGGTTGATGGGAGGTTGGGGTTGATGGAGAGCAGCAGGTTGGAGAATTCTGTTATGTTCTCTGCCCTTTTCTGCTCCAGAATGGAAGGGGATGAGTAGAAAGTCAAGGGAACAGGATAGCTCCAGTCCAAGCAAAGCAAAGAACAGGGTTCAAATTACATAGGAGACACCCTGGTGAATCACACCAAGCATCCATTTAGTCTGACACCCCATTCTCTGTAGTGGCCAAGAAGATGTCTCTTGGAGAGTAACTTAACAGGGTGTGAGGACAACGTGGAGGTTCCACAGAGCTGTCACGGCTTTCTAGAGTCACGAAAAATTGAACAGCTCCTGGCGATGGGCCAAACACTTCTTCAGATGCATCAGTGGCATATTCAAACATTCTGACATTCTGATGATGAGTTATTAGGTTGTTAGATGTAAAGCCACGGATAAGGGAAATGGGGAACTGTGATGACAGGATCCTATTGCTGTAAGGTTGGGGCAGGGCCTTGGGGAGAATGTGGTACAGGCTCAGGTGCTTCCATCCCTGCTACTGAAGACTTTTTTTTTCTTCTAAGCATGTGGAAGACCAAGAGCCAAACAAGTCAGAAGCAGAAGATGATGAAGATGAGATCGATGACCTGCCGAGCCGGCGGAGTCGCTGGCGAGGGATGATTTGCCGCAAGGGAAGCCAGACGAGCGTCTACCTGCAGGAGTGGGACATCCCCTTTGAGCAGATCGAACTGGGGGATCCAATTGGCCAAGGGCGATGGGGCAAAGTTTACCGGGGGAGGTGGCATGGAGAAGTGGCCATCCGGCTGTTGGAAATAGATGGAAACAACCAGGACCACCTGAAGCTGTTCAAAAAGGAGGTGATGAATTACAGACAAACCAGACATGAGAATGTGGTGCTCTTCATGGGGGCTTGCATGAACCCCCCTCACCTAGCAATTATTACAAGGTAAGGCTCCTGATTTTCATTGGATGAGAGCAAGGATGGGCAACTTACAGAGAGTCTCAGGACATTTTTCACCCCCAGACCTTAGCAAGGACATCCCCCCCGCTTTTTTAACCAAACTGGAAGTGAGCAAAAGATCACTTTGGGTTTTTTAAAAAATGCAATGTTGATCTTCAGAAAGGTTCAGAAGGGGATGGAATGCTAAACAGGAAGAAGACACCCTATTTAAAGGTCACTTATGTTTCCCAGTAGTGAGAAAAACACAGAAGATCCAGAAGATATTTGTGATTGGCTTGCCACCCATGGGCTACACAATTCCCACCACTGAATTAAAGGCTTCTTTTGTTTTTTTTCCACATCTGCAGTATTGTACCTCTCTTCCCTATTTGAATCTAATTATGAGTCATCTGCGTTACAATCTGCAAATCTTAACACTAACTATGGTTTACAAACCATGATTTACAAACTAGTGCGTGATCCTGGTTACAAATAATGGTTTCATTTTAACCCTGGTTTAGTGTTGACTTTGATGGAGATGCTGTGCTGTAATGATTAACTTCAAAAAGGGATAGAATGGGAAGCTTGGCATCTGCACTAGGCTTAAAATTGCACATCCATCAGTTCATCTTTTTTAAGACATTGAAATACTGAGAATTCCTGCAGTCCTATAAAGTTCTGATTCGTCGTCCTTGAGACAATTGTAGGTACATCTAGCCCAAGGGAAACGTATGAGGAACACAGCACAATTTTGTGATTTTTTTTTTAAAAAAAGGTTTTCAGTTTCTGTTGATCTCATCTATTGGTATATTGAAAGATTGTTTGAGTTTAATGCTTAGATTTTGAAATTTAATCAGGGTCGAATTGGGTGCGGTTTGGTATTTTGTGATTTCATTGTAAATCATTTAATGATCTTTCTAAAAAGCAGATTGCGAGGAAATGTCTTATAAACCAGTAGTGACTTATTCTAAGAACAGAATTTAGAGATACTGGCCCTTTTCAAACCAGTTACTAGCCCCTGCTGTAGACCCTGGTTTGAAGATGGCCTTGGTGAGTTTTGACTGTGATGCAGATGTAATGCTGCGCTATTTTAAGCCTCAAAATTTTAAACTCTGGCTGTCCCGTTATGCCTTAATAGGTTTTGGCAGCCTGGGGGTGGGAGTGGATGGAGAGCGACTTAGAAGTGACATGCTTGTCACGATATTATTGAATATTGTGCATAGAACATGTCACAACTATTGTTGCTTTTTCTTCTTGATATGTCTGTCCATCTGACTTAGTTTCTGCAAAGGAAGGACACTTCACTCATTCGTAAGGGACCCCAAAATATCTTTGGATATTAACAAGACCAGGCAGATAGCCCAGGAGATTATTAAGGTAAGAAATATTTTGCATAAGGGTCAGCCTTGCTTAAATCTATGCTTAATTCAGATCTGCCATAGAAAGTTACTTACTTATTTACCTGCTTACTTACTTATTGTCATTATTGTCACTCCCAAACCAAGAATGACTGCATTTGAACCATGCCCAAATGTGCAAACTGGGGCACAGGCCTGCTGTTTTTTTCTGGAACACTGAAAGTAATGAGAATTACAATCCTCACTGCTGTGGAGTATCAATTTTTTACACAGAGAGGAGCTATCAAAGCCACGCATGTAAAACACTGATGAAATACTGAAACAATAACACATTCCTTCTCTGATTCACCCATGCCTCTGTGTTTTCCCAGGGCATGGGGTACCTTCATGCAAAAGGGATTGTGCATAAAGATCTCAAATCCAAGAACATTTTCTATGAAAACGGCAAAGTGGTGATCACAGACTTCGGCCTGTTTGGAATTTCTGGTGTTGTTCAGGAGGGAAGGTGAGTCTTCTGTTCTTAACATTGTCTCCTTGCTTTATCCAAGATCTGCTTTGGTAAACTGCCGATGAATTATAAGGTCCCCCACAGACAAGAAACGGCTTCTGGCTCACCTCTGCATGTTGAAATGGGTTTGTTGCCTTGCAGATAAAAAGTCACCGTGTTAAAAGGGTCAGCCACATCCCACTTGATCAGGGCCAGCTCAAGATGCTTGTCTACCTGAAGCATTGCAACAAACAATACATACATATCACACACTGTGGGTATAGTTGCACACAAATATCTCCTACCTAAATGAGTAGGAAGGTTTCTTTAATTATCAGTTAGACTTTTTTTTTAAATTTAGTCAAGGTGCATAATACCCCCAAAGGATGAAGTTTCCTCAGGCCAAAGATCCTACAAGTGCAGCCCCCAATCTCTGCCAGTTAAAAATACAGCAGTAAGAAATTAAAAACAGAGGAAATATATATTTATGGCGCCAAAAAGTGGCTGCTACGGATTAAATCTGTACTTTCTGTGCCCCCAAAATATGCTGTGGAAAGTTCTTCCTGAGGTTCAGGTGGAATCTCCTTTCCTGCAGCTTGAATCCATTGCTCCTTGTCCTAGTCTCTGGAGCAGCAGAAAACAAGCCCACTCCCTCCTCCTCTTGCACATGTCCCGTTTTTGTTTCAACAGATAAACAGTTCTTGGTAATTGTATTGATTTATTCTGCAGCTCCCATATAGTGTAAGTATGGAAGGATAGATGCTGCAGTGTCCCTTTTTCCTCCTGTCAGGCGTGAGAATGAACTGAAGCTGCCCCACGATTGGCTCTGCTACTTGGCCCCGGAGATTGTGCGTGAGATGGCTCCTGGGAAGGATGAAGATAAGCTCCCTTTCTCCAAAGCTGCTGATGTCTATGCTTTTGGGTAAGAGAAAGAGACAGTTCACTGAGGACCCTCTGATCCCACACTGGGTATCCTTACTCTTTAGCTGGGAGGAGCATGGCCTGAAACCTGTCAGCAAGTTCCAAATAGAGTAGACCCATTGAAACCTGTTAGCAAGTCCCAAATAGAGTAGACCCATTGAATCAAATGTTGAGTCAACACATAGGTAAATCTCATTGATTCAGTGGTTCTATTCAGAACTAGTAGTAAAGCAGCTGGCATGAGCCCAAATCCTACTACTAGGATTTGGGCTCATGCCAGCTGCTTTACTGCAGCTAAGCCAGTTTGGCTTTGGTTAGCGCTTAAGTGAGAGACTCATGAAAACTGCCATGTAAGCTGCCTGGAACTCTATTGAAGAAAGATGGGACAGAAGTGTAATAAGTACGTGGATGGAAGTTTCTGATATGTGGCAGCCTGCTCGCATATTTATCTGCAGGTAAAAAACAAGGTTCCATGCAATGCCATTTTTTTCTGAAATGACATTGAGATTCCCATTATTTTTTGCTTCCCTGCTCCTCCTTCCTGATTCCTGTAACAACAGCAAACATTAGCCATTTTCATTCTCTCTTTCTGGCTACTATCAGAGATTAAGAACAGGAAGTACAAGTGCTGAAAAGTATTTGCCTTTCATGGTAGTTTGGATAACTCATGGAGCAGCTCTGAAATAGACTTAAATCTTAAGGTTACTGTTGGCCACTTTCAGCATCGTGTGAAAATCTCTTTATAACCGCAGGCCAAAGGTTACTCAGTGATATTTTGAAAGTTTCCCTTCTCCCTAAACTTATTCATTTTAAAAAAGAAAGAGCAATAATCAGCTTTTCTTCTGTGCTCTCATTCCTAGTAACCTGCACACTAGCAAAATGTTCATACTGATGACTGAGTGATGTATAAGGAAGTAGGGTTTGTATGTATTGCAAAGTCCAGAAGGTGAAGGAGAGAGACAGGCAGTACTCCCTCTGTTTATCACTGTAGAGATTTTTGAAAAGATAGTCTAGTCATGTTTCCATGTTGATTTCTAAGGTAAATATATATGAGTTTTACCATAGTGAGGCCAAGGCCTAGAGTGGTGTCACTTCATGTCCATAAAGATGAGCAATGATGGCTTTCCATTTTTATGGAACATTCATAACTGTGTGTCCCTCTAGACCTTTTCTCTCTCTTAGGGTTGGCCCTTGGCAATGGCGTTGTGGCCATTCAGTTTCAAGTCACATTTTCTAAGGCTTTCAAAGGGTTTTCTCAGAATTTCCAAGCTATTTTTAAAGTACATTACAGGATTGGAAGGTCAGAGGAAGAGCAGGGAACCCAGCTTTGAATGCCCATTCTATTTGATTGAGTCCCACGTAATCAGCCTGACCTGCCACATGGGATTGCTGGGAAGATAAAAGAGGGAATAGGAAGCAAAATCATGTCCATGTGACCTTGTACGTTGTTCTTTGACATGGGCTCCTAGAAGGAATGATGTAAATGTAAATGAAATAAATATTTTACATTGATTTTTTTTGTGGTTCTTCACTGTTGCAAAAATTAACAATAAAATTTCTTGGGTTTCTCAGGACTGTATGGTACGAGCTCCAAGCTAGAGAGTGGCCATATAAAAACCAGCCAGCTGAGGCACTGATTTGGCAGATCGGGAGTGGCGAAGGAATGAAGCAGGTCCTCTCAGCAAGTAGCCTAGGGAAAGAAGTCGGTGTAAGTGGATGTGTATTTTTCCATACATAGCTGTATGACCACTACCACTCTGACAAATGGCAACCAGTGGCTTCCATGTCCGTGAGGCAGTGAATCAACTCTGATTTTTAGTCCAGACTTGAAATAAGCTAACCAAGATGCCGTTTTGCAATTTGGTTCACCTTGGCTGGCTCTAAATGTGAGGGTGGGGGGAGGAAGAAGTGTACAGGGGCCTAGGAACAAAGACATCATGAACAGAGTGACTGAGAAAATAGCTTGTGTTACATCAACATTTGAGTCAGGCTTCCTTATCAGGAATCTTCAAGATGTGATGACTGCACAGCTGCTGAGGAAGCATGGGGCTATAGTCCAACACACCAGGAGGTTGCATGATTGGGGAAGGCTCTTTTAAGTCCAAAGGATTTCATTCTTCCTGTGGCATTTTCAAAAAATGTTCAGCCTTGCCAAGTTCATCATAAAAAATAAGCCTTTGTAGCCTGAAATTGATTGTGATGTCATTTTTTTTAGGAAATTCTCTCAGCATGTTGGTCTTTTGATCTCAACGAGCGACCCAGCTTCACGCTTCTGATGGACATGCTTGAAAAATTGCCAAAGCTCAACCGGAGGCTCTCTCATCCAGGACACTTCTGGAAATCAGCCGAGTATGTATTGGCCTGTGTCTGAGCTGCTTCTAATAATTGCATTTTATTAATATGCTGATAGGCAAACATTTAAATGGAACATGAGCTGTTGATGAGAACATGAATGCTAAATTTAAACCTACACAAGCTTTAGGTATGTTCATCTTTGCATCTTTCCCATTAAATTCCTTGTGGCAGATAGAGAAGATGAGAAAGAAAAGGGACTGTCAAGGAGGTGAGAAGAAAAGAGGGGGTCATTTTTAACTGTGGCCCTCTCAGCTTCAGCACTACCAGCATGTACACTTGATAAATCCAGAGGCAACACTGATCGGTTCTGCTTTAAGATACCATAGATTTTTCTGCAACAGACTAGCATGGTCAGTGGAAACAACTGGAGAGTTTGCAGCCAAAGCCAGCCTGTCTTTCAGCTGAAGCTGTTATGCCCTGGGTAACCTGCAATCCACAAACTCCACTCTGAAGTAGAGTAGTGTTTATTCGTAGCAACGCATTTTCTTCTGGAGTTGTTGAGAGCAAAGCATACATGGAGTTCACAGGTTTTATACCTTCACATACAAATTTAGGGGCACAACACTTTGATTGGAGAGGATCATAAATTTAACATCACCCCGTATCTTAAGACATTTCTCACGCTTGCATTTGTTTACCCTCCTTGGGCCTGGAACATATTTCCTGCCCCCCTTATCTCTAGACACTTTGTGTTCCCAGGACTACGTTCATTTTTGCCCGCTCTGATCTTCCTGGTTGCATGGGATACACTGTAGCAATAGGCAATCAAGCAATTAATCATTTGATACTTTGGAATACACTAGCAAGCTTCAAACAGGCACATGGTTGCAATCAACAATTAACATTCACTACCGTGTAGCATTCTAACTCAGTGGTTCTCAACCTGTGGGTCCCCAGATGTTTGTGGACTTCAGCTCCCAGAAGCCCTGAGCGTTGACCATAGTGGCTGGGGCTTCTGGGAGCTGAAGTCCATGAACATCTGGGGACCCACAGGTTGAGAACCACTGTTCTAACTAAAGTGTAGCATTGCTCCCTCCAGTGACTACACTGTTTCCATATACACCCAGCAGATCTACTGTGACAGGGACTACACATCCTGACAGAAGCTCCCCTTCCCCTCAGCCTGTTCCAGAGAACCCCAAGGAGATTAATGGAAAATATGCAAAGATAGTCTGGAGATAATCTAAACTGCCTTGGATCCAACTGCCCACCACCTCCTATGAAATGGACATGTGGAGAGATTTTGGGAGTTGTAGTCCAAGCAAGTAACTCCATCTAGGACTGCTTTTTGCAAGGATACTAACTTGTCCTTTCTCAAGAATTTATTCTCTCCCTTGCGGGTTCAGGAGCAGCCATGTTCAGAGTTGGGAACCCAGCACCAAAGAGTCTGCTTTCAGCTAAAAATTAGAGAGGCATATAAAGGCTTAAGGCTTAAATCCAATTTGACACTGATAGAGTGAAAATCCCCATGAGTGTAATTGCACCAGGTTACACCTTTCTGCCAGGAACTGTGGAAAGCAGTTGCCTAAACCAGCCATTCTCAACTGGCTTTTTTGGCCATGGCCGACTTAGGCGCTCTTCTCGAGTCCAGCCCCCACAATCAAACAGATACAGTGTGAACAGAGATAGGGGAAATCACTTATTATTGAATACCAAGAAAATCTGAAAATCAAACATGCTAGACAAAAATTTTGAAAATTAAAAGAAAGAAATTAATGAAATAAAATATCTGTCAGGTCTAATGTGGTCCTTGAGCTTAATGCTCTTCTGCATATTTCCTGTTATTGGGCTCCAGATTAGACAATGACAGTTGGAAGTTACCTCAGCCTTGGGCTTACCCTTCTCACAGTTTTCAGTCTGTGACCCCCTTCAGATGTACCATATGCCCCCCATTGAGAACTGGTGGCCTAGATACTCATGCATTAAAAGTTGCATTGGAGGCCTACCTGGCATGAAGTCAGAAAATAGATCTAAGGCTACCATGTAGGGCAATGGTGGATATCTTCCAAATTGGCCAGTATTCTTGGCCAGCAATTCTCATCATCCCTTATAATTGACTTTTTGCTGGCCAAGGGCTGCACAGGAATGGGCATCGTGATCCAGCCTTTCAGATATTGTATTGCAGCTGCCAGTATTCTGGTCTGTTGACTGTGCTAACTGAGGCTGCTGGGACGTGCAGTCCAATGACGTCAGGAGGGCCGCTTGATACCTGCCCTTGCCCCCTACTCTTAGCCCTCTTCTGTTCAAGAAAGCCACTGAAAAGAGCTTAAGCTGTGGACGGGAAATGAGGTGTTGCAATCCGCCCCCTTAAAGGCACAGCCATCATTCTGGCTTGTTTCCCCTCCTCTTTGGCTGCCTTTTTAACTGTAATGGTGGACTAACTCTCTGTTCTCTTGTGTGTCCCTCTCTCTTCTTCTTTGCCTCCCATCTTCTCTCTTGTAGGTTGTAACTACTGATGCAATAGCTGGGTTCTACCTTGCATGCTTCCTTGTGTTCTAAACCCAAACAGCAAGTTGGACGTCCACTTTGCGCTTGTGTACACACACACACACACTGCCCGTTTTTAACCCTTGGGCACCCTCGACGCTTCTGTGAATTCCGTTCTCCTGCCTCTTCTCTTGGTGCGGGCTGCTAACTTGAAATAACCATTTCTGTCTGCAAGAAGTGTGGCACGCAACTAACCCCCCCGAGCCCAGATTAACTTTCCGACTTCTGAAGTGCGTTCAACCAGCTGCAGCACTTGTAACTCCGTCTCCCACCGCTGCTCACTCCTTGGGTGGTTGGTTTTCCGAACTCTTACCACCAGCCTCATAAGTAAGGTGTAAGCAAAAACAAAGCAAAAAACCAGCCAGCCAGCTTGTCTTTTCTGTGGGAAAGATATCTATATTTGAGTGGTATATCATTTGTGCATTTTTGCTGCCCGGCAACAGAGCATTAAAAGGTGATCTCGCTTCTCAAGTTACAACAACAGTCAGGATCATTATGGATTATGGATTATGGATTAAATTAGGTCTGTGGCTCAATTAAAGAAATCTTAGTAGATTAACCATACACATTTTATTAAGATTTTGGTGAATTAAGTTGACACAGCTTTGGATGGAAGCAAAACTAACAGCCCTGAAGACAACAGCATGTTTTCCTTTGACTTTAGATGACACTGTTATTTCATCATTTTCATTTCTTTCCCACCTTTCTGGAGATAGAAGAGGCATTCCCCTTTGTGTATGTCTGTGAGAGAGAAAGAGATAGTGAGATGGGGCATGCTTGTTGCAACGTACATACATTTTAGGAATTAAAAATAACTTTTAAAAAAATGGCACTCCAATTTAATTTGGAACAGGCTTTTAGTTGGGGGCTTTATAACTAATTAATATTGCTGGGTTTACCTACAGCTCGGTCACGTACCTTTTTACTCAGAAGTGAGTCTCAATGAATTCATTTGGGCTTATTCCTAGGTTAGAGAGTATAGGATTGTAGCCTAAATGTTGCCATATCCCTACTGTAAAATTAGTAATAATCAAATTTATGTTTGAAGCAGTGTTCCTCAACTTGCAACGCAGCAAGTTGGCCTATAAGTCTTTGTTCATGTAGCTTTTGTTGACCCCACAGAGCTTTTTAATAGGGTGAGGTCTGACTTTCAAGCAAAAAAACAAAAAAAAACACCTCCATCCATAGAGAAAAGTTTCACTCATTACATTTTACCTTCTTGGAAATAATGTCAGAGATGGAGGAAATAATCTCAGAGATGGCAGTGGAAAGGGAACGTGTGTATTAGGGATTGGGTGCCGCATATACTCCAGGCTATGCAGTGGGGTTTGAAGTGTGGTATGGTTATGGAGTGACCCTAAACCAAGAAAATATAGTGAATTTTAGAATGGTCCTATAGACAGCAGACCAAGCAGAGCTGGTCTGTGGAGTGTAATCCCCTCTCTCAGGAGTTTTCCTTTGCAGCCAAGCATTCTAACTAGAATAACCTTTTTCCTTGGCTTCTGGAACAGATTGCTTGTTTCATAGCTGAACAGACTGAATAGATTGATTTCAGTGTGGGCCAGACATCATAGGTGAAACATTGTCAACCCTTCCATGAAGGAGGCTGAATTTGTCTTGCTTTTTGTGTTGAGAATTAGAGCTAAAACGCTCACCTATCACTTCTCGCTTTTGTACAGAGACTCTAAATGTAACTATTTGAATTTCCTTCTCTGCTCCCTGTCCCCCCGTCCCTTCCTCCTCCTCCCCATCCTTCTTCTCCAGCATTAACAGTAGCAAAGTTGTCATCCGGTTTGAACGGTTTGCCTTGGGAGATTTGGAATCGAGTAATCAAAAGATATAGCTTGGTGTGTGTTTTATTGGTCCTTTAATGCATAACTGTTGTCTGTGTCGCTTGCACGCCTGGAAAAGCTATCGGAGACCTCCGTGGACAGTTCCCAAACCATGGAAGGGGCATGTTGAAGCATTGCAGCCCTGGCGTTTGCTCGACTACCCGGTGATACTTCACTTAGACTTCTGTTGTGTTCCTTTGCCATCTTGAGTCAGCAACTTTATTTTTTAAAACAATGTTTACATTCTGAGTACTTTTTGTTTCCTGTGTGCATTATATTTTCCATGGGTAATAATAAATGTGATACAAGTTTTTTATTTAATGTTTTTCTTCCTATGTACAAACGGAGGTGTTGTAAGCAATCTGATCATATAAATTTTGGTTTTTCCTCTGTAAAGAAGCTCTTTCTGAGGTTTCAGCATTTTTGCCCAGCGAACGTTTGAAGTGAAGGTTGCACATCACAGAGAGGCATCTCTATGTGGAAAATGTATACCAGTTTGACAGTGCTGGAATCGTCTCACCTTTTCCTCAAAGGATACTGGGAATGTTTGAAGAGATGGAAGAACCCTTAGCAGCTTTTCAGAGATCTGTTTTTCGTAGTCTTCTTTATTGATGAACAATGGCAGTGGAGTTTGAAGGTGATATAAAAAACTGTGCAGACAGTCCTAAGAGGAGAGAGGACGGTTGGGGGTGTGGGGATGATGGGGAGAGAAACTTAGCTCAGAGCCCAGTGGAATGGAATGGACTCTTGCTATGACTGGAATTATTTTGTGACATGTGTTCTGTGATAAGGTTTGAAGCATGAAATGTGGTATATGGCATAGACATTTGTATCTTGGTTGAGAATATTTTAGAAAACAAGTTTCTACCTCTCATTGTTTTGGGTGGTTGGGGTGGGAATTTGAAGGGCCATGGGCAGCACATGAAATAGATAAGGTTCCCAGGCTGGCTGTGTAATTTCTTCAACATCTGCTTCTCTTTCCTTCATAATCAATGTTCTTTTTTTCCCCTTGTGGTAAAGCCTGGGCCAGTTGTAGCCTTCTAATTGTTCCTGGACTCCAACTACCACCAGTCCCAGCCAACATGGCCAGTGATGGGTGTTACGGCTACAGGGCCACAGGTTGCCCACTTTTGTCTTTTGGGCTTCCTCAGTCTGGCTCCCCTGCTTGTCCTTGCCTCCGTGGCAATGGGGAGATTCACTTCATTGAAAACAAGCATTTCCCCAGACCTGATAAACAGTAAGAATATTAAACATAAAAAATTTGCATAATTCTGGGTCCAGATTTTAGGGTGGTTGAGCACAATGTCCTTTTTTAAAAAAAAAAAATAGTGTACAATTTTGTTTGATGTTCTGCATGTTCCTAGAGAATCAAGTCATATAATAGAAGGATGGGGAGGGCAATTCATTCTGAGCCACCATGATGGAAGTGAATCGTGTTTCCTCTTTCCTCCCAAAAGATACAAGAAGTGATAGAATGCAAAGGGAAGTTGTTTGTCCTCTTTGCTTATTCTGCTGGAGCAAGGAGATAGAGCAAAGTTATAATACCTGCAATGTGGTCCTGAAATATAGAGTAAGTCCTAGAGGAAGATGTCTTATGCTTTTTCTCCCAAGGATGACTCCAAGGGAAAAAAATATCAAGACACCCCCTCCCCTATTTGCAGTGTACAGGCGGGGTTACTGATTTACTAATGATGTCATGGACACTGTCCAGTAGGTCCTTGTCACTGTGTTGGTGGTCCTCTCTTGCTGTCATTTTGTGAGAAAACTATGGAAAGCAAAAGAAGGTTGCCTAGGTGGTACTTGATTGGAGCTGGAGTCTTGAATTTTTACTGCAACTTATACTTTTGGAGAGGAAGCCCAGTTCTCTTTTAGACTAGCCAGTTTTTGTGTCTTTCCAGAAAAGATGGGCTTAGATCTCTTGCTAGATTAGAGCTCAAATGTGGTAGCCTGACACTGAGAAAAATGAATGTGGCAATAGGGGAGACCACTATCTTTTGCAGATCAACCTCCTTCCAACCCCCTCCTTCATTTTTTTTTTAATCTGTGAGGGTAGCAAGTTCTTTCCAATTGCTGAAATGCAAAAAGCGTGCTGACTTGTGGAAGCCACAGTGGTTTTGTTGCGTGCTTGGCCATTGAGGTCGCCTTCTTTCCTATTATCAAAGGTCTTTTTTTTTCTGTAAGCTTGCACACAGCATGAGAAAACCTTTGCACCTGAGCCGAATTCTTAGTGATGTGAAAGGGCTGTTGCCACATCTGGAATGCTGGGGACAGTGTATGTATGTTCACATGATTGGTGGTGCTGCATGCACAGATGTTCTCGGCACAGAGAAAGCTAGCCTGTCAGACGAGAGGGGTCTCACTTTTTCAGTGCTTTGACATGTGCAGTTTTTGTAAGGATTGCTTTTGTGCAGAGGCTTAGTTATCAGAGCCCTGTGTAGAATGCCTGCTAAGATCTCACTGTAGGAACGTAAGTGTCTCCCCAAAGGAGTAGCTCTCCTTTGTTAAGCGTAGTTCTCATTCCTCTTTTGCCATGAAAAATTGCAACTGAATCTGACATGATTCAGCCGAAACACATCCCAGTGAGGACGTATAGTTCTGATAGAAAGCAAAAGAGACCCAATTTAAGCCTCTCTTTACTATTCCAGTGCAACAACAGGGCCTGGTTTCTGTTGGTAGCCAGAACTCTTTTTTTTTGTATTTAGGGGGTTTGGCTGTCTCCACTGCTGATCCTGTTCCTCTCTCCTCCCAAATACCATGCAGGGTCTTCAGATTATTCATGTGGTCTCTTGCTCTGTTTAATATATGAAGATCCTCACAAGTTTATAAGGATAGAATAGTTGGTGTTTTCTCCCTTGAGTTTAGATGCTTAGCCTATAGAGATGTGGCAACTTTGTGGACTTCTTGGCCTGTGCTTCCTTAGCCTGCATCCCATCTCATCTGTGCTGCGAAAGAACAGTTCTGAAGCCGCCATGTGGGCCATAACCTCCAGATTCCCAGTAATAAACTTTGATGCAACAAGATTCTGCTGTACCACATTCTCTGAGCTTTTAGTCAGTGGCCCATTTCAGGTGACTATATCCTGGTTTAACAAGCCATGATAGGAGCACACTTTGTTCCAGCATCTAACCACTCCTTCTTTCCTTCGTGGTGTACTTGTGCCCCAGAAGCCTCAAATTAACTATAATTTCTTGTTATCTGGAAGAAATTGTGATCTTATACTGGATCCTGAGTTGTTTTAGAACAGCTGACTCTTCTGTCCCGATTGAGATGTCACAGGAAGCTATGGCTAATTGAAGGAGGAAACAGATGGCACACACAGGCACTTGGGCTTGTATCTTGGTTTATTAGACTACAAGGTAATTTTCTAAACTCTGCCAGTGTTTCCAACTTCAGTGTTGGGACAGGTGTTTGAATTATTAGGATGTGGGGGTTATGGAGAATGGGGAAAAAAATGGGAAGCATTTGTGACAAATTATGTACCTTTAACTTAAGTTAGATTACAGCTTTCTCCTTTTCTTCTTGTATTTTGCACAGTTCTGTATGATAAGCTTTTTGAATGCAGTGTGTTCATTGTCCGTCATGGCTCACAGTTCTGTAATTGCCGATGTGCAATATTTGCTGATTTCTCACAACTGAGAAGAAGAGAACTCCTTTCAGAACATGGAAATATTTAGGGGACAATGTAAGAGATCACTGAACTATAACAACACATAATCCTGAAGCACCTTAGAAACGAACACATTTACTGTGGTATACGATCATAATGAGCACATGCCTAATTGCCTGAAATGGCCAAGAGCCAGTGGAGCCCACACTAGTGATATATCCACACTGTACAGTTAAGTCAGTGTTGTACCACTTTGACTGCCATGGCTCCAGCCTGTGTGATCCTGGGTGGAAAGATATTTGCAGTTCTCAGATAAGAAAGCTGTATTTCTTACCTACAGAAAACTCTAGTTCCTTCCCTAAACCGCAAATTCTGGGATTCAACAGAGCAGAACCATGACAATTGAAGTGGTATAGAATTGCCATAGCAGCACAGTGCGGATGCATATTAGGCTGGATGAAACCATGTTGAATCCAAACCCTTGTCAGCCCCTTGGTTATGTGAAATTATTTAGGGTTATCTTACCTTCTCCTAATTTCAGGCCAATGTTCGGCCTGGAAGAGGTTTGGATCTGATGATACCAGGCTCCTCCCCTGCCCCGCTCCCTCCCCACTTCTTTTTTTGGCTCTTTCTTAGCCAGCAGAGTGGTTCTGTTGAAAGAGATCAGCCAGCAGAAAAGGCTTGGGGGTCATGGTAACCTTTTAGGAGCCTGCATATCTTTTCATTAGCGTTACATTGCCTATTATCTTTTAAAGTGCTGTGGAATTGTTTGATATTCTTGCTGCAGACTGCAACTGACTGATGCAGCTCCCCTACCCTGAAGTCAGAACTGAATCAGCGGGGTTCAGAAGTAGTCAGAGACAAATGTTTGCTTCTTAAACGCCAGAAAACATAGCACCAGAATAGAACTAGAAAATGAGAATCCTGCATTGGACAAGTTGGTCTCGTGTGTGTGTGTGTGTGTGAGAGAGAGAGAGCATTTCCCCAACCTGGTGCACTCCAAATGTTCTGAAATACACTCCCCATCTTTCTTGATTATGTTGGCCATGCGAATTGAGGATGGGAATTGGAAAGCATGCGAAAGATGCCTGGTGAGAGAAGACAGTGGTCCTTGGCTGTTGATTTCTTATGACCCCAAGTACCATCATAACTCCCCGCACGCATCTTAGATCTGGATTCTGCTCTTTGATGGGCCACATCGCTCAGTGGCAAGGATATGCGCTGGGGTTTTCTGTGCTGTGAGACCTCCCTCCCCACCTTTGGACTGCAAGTGACTTGGGCACGATGTAGGGCCAGTTCACTACGCTGTTGCCAATCTTGCCATTAAGTTGATGAATGAGCTGTGAGAAGGGGGAAGGTATTTTGCTTTTTTTTTTTAATTGTGCCCCCAAATGTCCTGGATTTGTGAGCTTGTTTCTTTTAAGACACAAACCTTGCCAGGTCAGATCAAAATTAACCTAACCTAGTATTCTGTTCCCAACCGTACTTGGCTACATGCCTCTCAGTGGTAAAGAGAAAGGTGTGATGGAGAATTTCCCTTTTGTTCCCAGTAGCTGATATTCATACTTTCAGGGCTAGCAGCCATATTGCCAGCTCTCTCTTTCTCACGTTTTGTTTTTATTTTTTTTTAGAGTCACCTAATGTTTTCAAAGTTTGAAATCAGTAAATTTGATCTTTTAGGGTCCTCTTTGGCACTCTTGATGCTTTGGACGGCAGTGGCCCAAATCCCTTACTTGGCCATACCAGGTGCAGCTGATGGGAGTTGTGAGCCAGAACATCCAGAAGAAACTGGAAACACATCTCAAGATGCTCAAAAGATTTTTTTTGATAGTTTTTTTTTAAAAAAAGGACAAAACATTTTGACCTTTGTGTGTCCTTGCAGCCCAATAGCTGGTTTTTAATTTGATCAGTAATTGATCTGAAGGTTTCTGATCGAGAGAATTTTTGAAGTTAAGATTCGAAATAGCCCCTGAAAAAACCGTAAGAGTGTACATAGGCCAAAAAGTGCTGGGCTTTTTTTTAACCAAACAACCAGCCATCTTATGAACATCTTGAGATATGCCTCCAGTGTCCCATGAAGATTTTATTGAGAGAGCCCCAGTTTTTGCACGCTTCAAATCATTTGGAAGGCCCAAGGCTACCTGCTTGGGAGCAGAATTGGGGAATGTGCAGCCCTTTAGATGGTGTGAGACTCCAAACCCCCTCAGCCCCAGCCCGCATGGTCAGGAGTGATGGGAGTTGTAGTCAAGCAATCCCCATTGTTTGCATGTAGTAGAACATGAGAGTAATGATCTTGTGGCCCATTTCTGTTTACACTGGGGTAAATCAGGAGTCTTTCTACTTAATGCCGGCTGGAAGAGGAAGGAGGATGGAGTCTCTGTTGTAACTGAATTGCACCCGGAGTGTTGCACGGCAAAAAGGGATCCCTGCACCTCATTGTTTGTAACTATTCCTTCTTGTGGTGATTGTAAGGGAGTGAATTGGCACTGTGAGGCTGTTATCTTTTTGGTGTTGTACAAATAAATAAAGTGAAGCGCAGCTGTATGTTAAGGATCTCCTTAGCCACTATTTCAACTGTGTATGTAAAATGAAGTCTGTAATATGGTGAAAATGGACATTTTTTTTCTTTTCAAATGTAATGTAAACTTTGTACAGTAAATATATATAAATATATATATATATAAATATAAATATATTTTCTATCAACTCAGTTTGTCTTCCAGAACGGCTATTAATTTAATTTAAAAATGGTTAGTATTAACAAAGAGCTCTGCATTAGTTCATGCAACTGTTTAAAAAAAAAAGATAAAGGAGAGAAAGTGCATTCGATGCTGATGAAATTCTGAATATTTTAGAGTTCTTCTAAGTGAATAAAACTTTGCTCTGGATGAAACAAATGCAGCACGAGTTTTTATTTGAAGTCCTCCTGTGTGACTTTTTCGTGAAAAAAATGAAGTATTTTGTTCAAACCATGGGATTTTTTTATTTTTTTTTACTACAACTCCCAGAATTGGCTAGGGAAGTCTAGGAATTCTAGTGCGAAGAAGTAACTTCCCAATCTCTGGATTTGTGGCTTTCCCCACAGCATGTTCGCACATTTGAAAGATGAGCACAAAGGAGCAGACAAGCAGGGCTGTGGGGTTGGAGACAGGTGGGATTGCAAGTGGAGTCACAGACTCTGGCTTCACAATGGAAACAAAAAATATTATACCAATGGCTGGCGTCCTGGTGGCTAATCCCAACTAGAGCCAAGTATGCGTGCCTTGAAGTCACCTGCTGACCATATATTTTGCAAGGTTTCATTAAGCAAGGAATATTCAAGAGGTGCTTTTGTCAGTTCCTTCCTCTGAAATTTAGCCTACAGTACCAGTGATGCATTGGCAGTCTGCCATCCAAGTACTAACCAGAGGTGACCCTGATTAGTTGCTAAGATCAGACGGGATCTGGTGCTCCTGGAAGCCACTCATACACCACACAACCCACCGCTGCATTTGTGGGTGATTTGAAAACACTTTGGACTGTTTTCAAAAAAGATCCCCCCAAACCAGCCCAGTTTTTTTAAAGTGGGAGGGGTTGTGGGGCCTTGGGGGGCCCCAAGGAAGCATGTGGGACCACAGGTGACCCATAGAATCATAGAAATGTAGAGTTGGAAGAGACCACAAGGGCCATCCAGTCCAACCCCCTGCCATGCAGGAAAACCCTCAAAGCACTCCCGTCAAGCGGCCACCCAGCCTCCGCTTAAAAACCTCCAAAGAAGGAGACTCCACCACACTCCGTGGCAGCACATTCCACTGCCGGACAGCCCTGACTGTCAGGAAATTCCTCCTGAGGTTCAGGCGGAATCTCCCCTCCTGCAGCTTGCATCCATTGCTCCTTGTCCTGGTCTCAAGAGCAGGAGAAAACAAGCCCACTCCCTCCTCGACATGACATCCCTTCAAATATTTAAACATGGCTATCATGTCCCCTCTCAACCTTCTCTTCTGCAGACTAAACATACCCAGCTCTCTAAGTCTGTCCTCATAGGGCATGGCTTCCAGGCCCCTCACCATTTTGGTTGCCCTCCTCTGGACCTGCTCCAGCTTATCCATATCCTTCTTGAATTGGGGTGCCCAGAACTGGACACAGTATTCAAGATGAGGTCTAACCAATGCAGAATAGAATGGTACCAATACCTCCCTCGATCTAGACACCATACTCCTATTGATGCAACCAAGAATTGCGTTGGCCTTCTTGGCTGCCGCATCACACTGCTGACTCATGTTCAGCTTGTGGTCTATGAAGACTCCTAGATCCCTTTCACACGTACTGTTAGCCAGCCACGTGTCCCTCATCCTATATTTCTGCATACCATTTTTTCTGCCTAAGTGTAGGACCTTACATTTCTCTCTGTTGAAGTTCATTTTGTTAGCCTTGGCCCAGCTCTCCAATCTGTTCAGGTCCTTTTGAATTTTGATCCTGTCATCAGGCGTATTAGCAACCCCTCCCAATTTGGTGTCATCTGCAAATTTGATCAGCGTGCTCTCTATTCCTTCATCCAAGTCATTAATGAAGATATTGAACAGCACCGGGCCCAGGACAGAACCCTGTGGCACCCCGCTAGTCACTTCTCTCCAGGATGAGAATCTGCCATTGGTGACCACCCTTTGGGTACGGTCAGTCAACCAGCTACAAATCCACCGGACAGTAGCCCTGTCCAGCCCACATCTTACTAGCTTCTTTGCAAGAATGTCATGGGGAACTTTGTCAAAGGCCTTACTGAAATCAAGATATACTACGTCCACAGCATTCCCTTCATCTATCAAGCAAGTAACTCTATCATAAAAAGAGATAAGATTAGTCTGGCATGACCTATTTTTGAGAAATCCATGTTGACTTTTCGTAATTACGGCATTGTTTTCTAAGTAATTAGAAACTGACTGTTTGATGATCCGCTCCAGGATCTTTCCAGGTACTGATGTCAGGCTGACTGGGCGATAATTATTTGGGTCCTCTTTTTTCCCTTCTTGAAGATGGGGACAACATTTGCCCTCCTCCAGTCTGCCGGAACTTCTCCGGTCCGCCAAGAGTTTTCAAAGATTATAGCAAAGATTATACCATGGCCACCCCTTTCTCCTGGCTTTACCCTTAAACCAGTGAGCAGGGACCTTCTAGTCCCCAGGGCCTCTCCCGTACAACTAGGATTTTTAAAAGGCCCCACCGGCCCTGGGAGAGGCATTGAAAAATGCCCATATAGACTTTTTGAAAACCTGATCACTGTGGGTGGATGTGTGGATGTGTGTATGTATATATATATTTCCCTACATTTTTATTTACTTGTTAAATAAATAATGCTAACAGAACATCTTTGCAGGTATCTAATATTCAAGAGGAATGCAGAGAAAAAGTTGAATAGTTGCTTGAGTTCAGCTAGGTAAGAAATCTCCCCCAAAGTCCATGTGTGCTCCAAAAGAAGAATATATTATCTTAGTGTTATTAACAAATGAAATGAAAATGATGTGTGTGGGGGGGGGATTCTAGGGGGGGAATTCCTACTCCCCTTAGTGTATAGATAACAGTGAGCTCTTTATTTTTGAAGATAAGGAAGCTTTAGGAAATACTTCAGCCACTGATGAAGACCTAAGGTCGAAACATTTGGGCTGGAAAGAATGGTGGACTTCAGCAGAAACCAAAACGACTTATTCTTCCTTATAAAGTAGTTTACCACGGTCATCTGCCTTTTGAAGGACTCATATTTCATTTGAAGATTTATTTCTTCTCCATCCACTGCCTTTTAAAAGGCTCTTAAAAAAAGGGCTTATCCTTGGGAGACCTATTAAAACATACAATTCTGGATTTAATTAAAATGATACACAGATTTGTTGGTGTACCTAGAAGTTGTCTCCAGCATATGGTGGGGGCTGGAGAGGTCATTAAACCCATCCTTTCACAGAACTTGAGAAAATTACATTTTTGGATTGTGTCTCCAGAATTCCCAGGGCGTGCTGGCTGGGGGATTCTGGGAGCTATAACCCCAAAAAATAACTTTTCCAAGTTCTTTAATTCTAATCTCCACACTCGTTCATCCCTGCAGCAAGGTATAAGGTACCACGCGATTATGTAGAGGAGCAGAAACACAAGAGCGGTCTAATCTTTGTTAAGGAACGTGGTTCGAGTCAGGAGTTTTAGTAAGAACGCTATCTGGAAGCTGAGAAAAGCTGAAGGAAATCAGTAAATTTTGTTGATTCTCTGGGTGGGTGTGTTATCCTGAACATCATTGAAAATAAATCGGTATGAAGAATTTCCCACTATCCCCGTCCTGATTCTCAGAAGTAAAAATGAGAAACAATTCCTAGCATTTCCCAGTTTCCCAGCATCTCTTGAGCGATAAATCTCGTCCCGGAGGCAGCCACAAACGCTTCTGCCTCTTTGTAAAGAAGAGATGTGGCAAATAGAGGGGGACAGGCACTTCCCTAAACAGGCATCGACGATCTTTAAGATAGCAACAGCCCCCGCTGCGAAAAGCTGGTTGGGCAGCTCTTTCCCTCCAGCCTCTGTGTCGAGAGCTGGGCATCAGCTAGTAGCCACCAGCCATCAGAAGCTATTGAAGAAACGAGATTTAGCCATTGGTGTTTGTTGATGAAGAACAAACGATTCCACACTTTCCAGTCCCCGACGCCGGAAACTGTTTTGAACGATCCCTTCTGCCACACGACAGGCTGACTTGGGCCAGTGTGGTTTTTTTCAGTTCTTGAGAACCACAAACTGCACACCTTCTTTACTGTAATTGTGATTTGCCGTAATCTCAGGCTACCAAATAGCTCAGCCGTGACTCAGTAACGTGCATCTGTTGGGATAGATTTTTTTGCACATCCAAGGAAGGCTTAAGAAGAGGAGGTCAAAACACTCTCGGCTGGAAGGTCAATTTGGGGTCTCCCCCCCCCTTTTTTTTGATGAGTCGGACCAATTAAGTGAAAGGAAAAGAACAGTCTACAGTATCTTCTATTTCTTAAAAAGAGGATTCTGTTCGAAAGAAGATGAAGAAATAACGCTGACCCTGGATCATATGACGTGACAAGAGATCGCCCCCAGACTTACTGTCTCCCAAGGCTGGTGACTGGTTACACAACTCATTTAGGTCACACAGAAAGGTCGAATGTAGTCTTGCGGGTGTCAAGGCCTTTCTCGATTCTCTTTCGGAAATCGAGGGCTGCAAAACCCATCTCGGGGGGATGACAAGATCGGGCAACATTTCAGTCTCTTTTGGTTCTCTCTACCACTTTGTGATCATGAAGGTGAATTTCTCCGCAGTCCATTTAACTCCAAAGGCGTCGGTATTTCATACCTTCTAACATTTCACAGATAAAAAGCAGGACACCTGTGGCCAAGCAACACCATAGTGGGGCCAGAAAGGCAAAAATTATTAGGAAGAATGCGCAAGTTGGGAGAGACTGCTGT
The DNA here is from genome assembly GCA_948472985.1 of Iguana delicatissima. Classification (NCBI taxonomy): domain Eukaryota; kingdom Metazoa; phylum Chordata; class Lepidosauria; order Squamata; family Iguanidae; genus Iguana; species Iguana delicatissima. The sequence goes on from CAOKZL010000007.1 coordinate 1,508,715, forward strand.
GGGTTGCTTTTGCCTGAATCTACTGGGAAGGGCAATTTTTCTTTAAAATAAAAAGGCAAAAAAGGTGCAGGAAGCTACAGACCGGTCAGCCTCACCTCAATACCAGCAAAAATATTTCAGTGTGTTATACATGAGCCAGCATGGCTTTGTCAAGAACAAATCCTCCCACACCAACCTCATCTTCAAAAAAAATAAAAATAAAATTAGGTCTCTAGCTTAGTAGATGGTGGGAATGCGGCGGATGTCGTTTATCCGGACTGCAGCAAAGCATTTGATAAAGTCTCACAGAACATTTTGATTAGCAAATTGATTAAATGTGGAATAGATGGGATCACTAATTGGTTGGAAAACCATGCGCAATGGCTGCTCTTCAGACTGGAAGGAGGTCTCAAGCGGAGTGCCTCGGGATTCTACCCTGGGGCCATTGCTTTTCAACGTTTTTCTCAGTGATTTAAATGGCAGGGTGGAGGATGTTCTTATCAAGTTGACAAGTGACATAAAACTGAAATTAATAGAAGGAAGTTTGATAGAGACAAATGCAAAATTCTACACCTAGCGCCCCCTCCCCAAAAAACCGAAATGGACAGGTTTAAGAGGGGGGAACACGGTTCAGCTGTAGAAGGGAAGATCCTGCCTCCGGTGTGTCGCCTACAATCTTGGAAGTGCACCTTATTATTTATAAATCATATGTTTAAAAATACCTGAAGGGTTTCCATGAGATATGTTGCGCCCCCCTACATTTTGTTATTGCAATTTATGTCAGGATCTCTTACAAGGGGTTCGTTGAACCTCCGGTTTGCTAGTAAAACTGGGTCTAAAATGAGGCAGGTCTAAAAAGTGCAGGGCCAACCTGAAAAGTTTGGAGAGCTCTGCCCTACACTGTCACAGCCCTATTACTCCGCCCCTTTCCACGCCCACCCGAGGAGGCCACGCCCCTTTCGGTGCCCTATATAAGGGGCTGCCGGCTCTTCGCTGGCAGTAGTTCTTCTCGCTCTGAAGCAGGTCTGAGCCGGGGGAGGGAGCCATGGCTGTCCAGCCCCCCTACCTGAACCTGGTGAGTCCCCAGAGGGGGCGGGGTGGAGGGGGCATCACCTGCCCGGAGAGGGGGCGGCGAGGGGGGCCCCGCTCCTCAGACCCTCCCGTTTTCAAGGAGCGCCCAAAAATCCGGGGCTGAGCCTGCTCCCCGCCTCCAGCATCGCCCCCCAGCCCTCGGCAGAGCCGGGACTACACCCCCCAGAATCCCCCAGGCGGAGGGGTGGGGGCAATTTGGAAGCCCCCCAAGTAATTTTGATGAGTTTGGACGGGAAGGTGCCCCCTCCAGGGGCTTTTGTGTAGGTGGAGGGGGACTTTAATTTTAATCCTTCCCAGGGGCTTCACTCTGCTGTCCTTTCCCCCCTTTCCAATCGATCTAGATCTATTGATCTATTGATCTATCTGTTTATCTCCAGTGCAGCACAGAGATGACAGCTTCACTCCCAGCGACGTGGTCAACCCCTGTTACCCTTTTAGCATTTTAATCCCCTTCTGGACCACCCTTTCAGCATCCTTTCCCACACTTCCAGGCTTAAATCCCCTTTCAGCATCCTTTCCAAACTCTCTGCAGGCCAGATTTCTGCCAGAGGGACGTTTCTGTCCCCTGGCAAACTGTTGGGGGGAGGAAGGGAGTAAGATAGGGAGGGGGCAGATTGAGATGTGGGAGGAAGAAGTTGTACCCCCCCCCCGTTGGCTCTGGCTCTGCCTAATGATGCCCTGAACTCAGGGTCTGCAGGGGCAAAGTACAAGGACCGATGGATGGGAAGAGACAATGGTCTCATCTGCCCCTCCCCATCGCCTTTTTGCTCAGCTGCAATTCTCACAATAGCTCAGGGGAATAGATCCCCTCCCCCATAATGATATATTTTCACAAGCTATCCTTGTTCCAACACAGAGTGTTTGGAGGATGGTTTGGTCATGAATGGGGCATTAAGACCCATAAACCTTGCAAAAGACCCGCTCCCCGTAGAGATAGATATTGCTGATATCCACACAAGCAGCCTGCAGTATTAGATTCTCCTTGGGAGTGGGTGTGTAGTGCGGAAAATGTTACCTACCGATTAAAACTCAGGGTCTAAATACCTTGAAGGCACCAGATTTCCCGGCTGATCTTGGAAGCTAAGCAGGGTCAGTCCTGGTTAGTACTTAGATGGGAGACCAGCAATGAATGCCAGGTGCTGTACGGTATATTCCAGAGGAGGGAACTTCTGGGTATTCCTTGCCTAAGAAAGCCCTATGAAATTTGTGGTGTTACCAAAAGTAGACAGGTGTCTTGGAAAGTGTGTATGCACACACATGCACACGCATCAAAATCATGGCCTCATGTACATCTGGCCAGTTGGAAGATTACCTCCAAGAAGGTCTTCTCCCCGTCCTGTAGTAGTTTGGTGGAGACCATGGCTGGCTGGCTGAGGTTACACAAGTGGTAACCTCCCACTCTTTAAGTCTCAATTATTTAAAATATTTGTGTCTCACTCTATAACACAAGATCTCAGGTAAAATCAAAAACACAGGTAAAATCAATTTAAGCTGTTTGAAACAATTGAATATGTAAAACAGCAAAGAACAGACTGAAAGCATCTTATTTTTTAAAATTATTTATTTAACAAGACCAACCCCTTATTAGATACAATACAAAAGTTGTCAGCTTTTAACTTTAAAAAAAAAAAAGGAGGATACAGTCATCCGATGTGTCGTAAACTGAAAGCGTAGCAAGCCCTTTAACCCGCGAAAACAAGCTCGACAAGTTGTAACAGTTTAAAATTACGGACTGGTAGCATCCTTTGCTCCCCTTTGCTGGGGAGCGTTTGCAGAGCCTGGGCAAGTGATTTTTCCAGATTTTGGGATTTCCTTCCGAATTGGCAAGCGAGGCGTCTTGTGGAGGAGCTGGTCGGCAGCACGTTGTCCGGCCCTGCCTTTTTTTGCGAGATGGAAATTAAAGTGAGAGGCAGTGGGGTGTAGCAGTTTGAGCATCCTCGTCTCGGGGACCAGGTTTTGATACCCAGCTCAGCCACGGAAACTGACTGGGAGACCTTGGCACACTCTCAGCCCCCAAAAACTCCGTGATAGGTTTGCCTTAGGGTTGGCAAAAAAACCCTGAAGGTACGCGACAACCACCAAATTAAAGTGCAATCGGGAGTAACGAGCCTCTGAGGCAGGAAACCAAGCCCAGCTCTCTGTGTGTCTCAAAAGATGCCAAATCAGAAAGAGACGAGCTCAAAGACACGCCACAAGGGTATCAGAACCACAAGGCTGTGAGAAAAGTCTTTACACTTTCTTTTTCTAATAATTTTTATTAAAGTTTAGTCTCAAAAATAAAATAAACCCCCCCACACACACACACTTCCAGGCTTAAATCTTCCAGTTGCAATTGCTTATTTCCATTCCGTGCAAACATCATTTCCATTTTACAGAGAAAAAGAACGATTACATTATTTCTTCTTGATTTCTTATACGTTTCTGTCCTTGCCCAATCCAATACTCCTTTCCATTCTTTTTCAGAATTCTGGATGAATGGATGCTTCAGGGAAAACGCTCATTTTTCCATCTCTATCATATCCAGAACTTTTAACTTCCACTCCTCAATATCGATATATTTATTTTCTTTCCAGTATTGCGCACATGCAGGGTGTTAGCCCTGCACCAGGCGGAATTAGAACAAGAGACTTATCCGTGTGTGAACCCTGTCCGGAAGGACACACTGGCATTAAAATGGTGACTATTAGGGTTGCCACCAAGTCTCCAGGCTTCATGGAGCATTTCTGGGAGATGAGGGTAGAAATCCTCCAGTTCCGATGAGTTTAACTCTGGGCAAAAAGGAAAGAACTGAGGGCAAATTTCTACTACCCTGATCCCTGTTGGGGGCAAACAGTTTGGAGAGGGGGATTTTTATGGGGCGATTCAGCCCCCCTTCTCGCCTCCTTGCACCTAAGAATGAGGCGTCTCAAAGGCTTCCACCCTCCCTGGAAAAATTAACCCAAAAATGGTGTGCATTTACTGAATGCAGCGGACAGCTGTGAACATTCGGGGAAAGGTTTGTTCTTGGAGCCAGTCCGACATTTTTGAGCATGACGCACCATGCTTTGTGCAAAATGCACTTCTTGCTCAAAAACAAAACAAAACAAAAAAACCCTTTTTGAAATTTTTGCCCCAAAGTCATGTCCGAAATCATGATAGTTTTGCTTTCCAGCAGGGCGCCTTGATGCGATAAGACATCTTTTCTTATTGAAGATACGGGGGGAAATGTGAATATTCTTTACAGCTTTTTAAGTTATAGGCATCCACCAGTTACAAGAACTGAAAACAGGAGAATTAAAAATGGAGCGGCTTTGGACAGCCAGCAGGAGAGGGGTAGCCGTGTGATTTATACTTTTTTGTTTAACCCTCGCCAGACTATTCCATTTACCGGTAGCATTTATGGAGGCCTCAGAGATGGGATGACGGTAATTATCTGTGGAACTGTTCAACAGTGCTGCAAAAGGGGAGTACACTCCTCTCTCAACATCCACGGGTTCCACCTTCGTGAATTTGCTTAGAAACGTGGTTACAGTCTCAGGTAAATGTTAAAGGGAACTACCTTTAAATTCGCTACCTTTAAAAAAGCCATTGTGAGAGGCAGTGTTACATGCCAATTGTGAAGCAAAGAAAGAAAGAAAGAAAGAAAAAATGCCGTGAGTGGAAGCCCAGATATCAATAGTCTTAAAGATCTCATAAAGATGTGAATCTAAAAAAACCAAACATACAATATTGTGAATATATTGCAGGGGAGGGGGGACGATAGAGAGGAGATAGAAAACGCTGAACAGTTTTTTTCCTCCAAACTGACCAGCTGGTAGATACTGTATGCTAAAATAGGCATTTCTATACAAGAGCTGATGGGTGGCACCAAAATGTTGGGATGTCGAAGATGCAGGATCCGATGTCTGTATAAAGCCGAAACGGTGTAAAGGCTGGAAGCCCCTGCACGTGATTAATGCAAAAGTGCTCCCCTGAATCTCTCTGGTGCAAAAAGATTTCAACATGCCTAGGGTGTTTTGTCAAAAGCAATTAATTCTTTATTCCTAACCATGCTTATCCAGCTATCTGTTATTGAAATGTGGAAGACTCCCGTTCAGTAGCCTGACGTGCACCAAAGCTTGGAAGAAGCGCTAAATTCATTTACTGGTGATACGTGGAATGTCTGCAAACATTCCAACTGTTCAGGAAAAGGTGTGAGCAAGCAAATATTGACCAATGGTGTCCTACACGAGCAGTGCGTCACACGTGTGTGCACACTCGCATACATGCTTATTATCTACCTACATTTTGTTTTTCTGTTACAGATTCAAGATTGACTTCCAGTGTGGCTTTGGCCCTTCGCCCCAACCCGACGTGGCTTTCCACTGCAACCCTCGATTTGATGAGGGTTGTGTGGTGGCAAATTCATTCGAAAAGGGGAAATGGCAATGTGAAGAAAGGAAACAAGAAATGCCATTCCGCAAAGGCTATTTGTTTGAAGCCCGCATCCATGTGAATAACATCTCCTTCACGATAACAAGAAGATAAATGCAATTTATGGGCTGACCTGTCTTTTTGTTTTTTTTGCCTCCACCGTACTCTAAGCTGAATCCAAGGCTGGGCTGCTTCTTTCTCTGGAAGGCTTCTGGCCCAGCAGAAGAATCTGCTGGCCAAACATGGAAGGAGATTATGTTCTTCTCTGCTGCACAGCAGTCCTCACCCCGAAGATCTATTCCATTTGCAAATCTTAGGGCTGAAGCAGGAAATTAAACAGGCAAAAATGCATTCCTATGCCTTTCAACCGGCAAGACCACACTTTGGATCCAAGCCATTGTTTTGCATGGCTTTGTAATTCATACACACACAGACACACACAATGATAGAGTTGAAAGAGACTCCAGGGGCCATCCAGTCCAACCCCATTCTGCCATGCAGGAATACAACATCAGAGCAATCCCGCTAGATGGCCATTCAGCTTCTATTTAAAAACCTCCAAAGAAGGGGACTCCACCACACTCCGAGGCCGTGAATTCCACTGTCCAACAGCTCTTACCACCAGGAAGTTCTTCCCAATGTTTAAGTGGAATCTCTTTTCCCATAGTTTGAATCCATTGCTCTGCGTCCTAATCTCTGGAGCAGCAGAAAACAAGCTTGCTCCATTGCCCATATGACATCCCTGCAGATATTTAAACATGGAGAAGGTGAAGCTGTAATAATAGTAACAGCGTTGTGTTTTCTGGAGATGTGCAGAGTAGCTTTCTGCCTCCATGGAGCAACTTTAGCAAGTGTTTTGTTCTTAAGCATTTAGAGTTAGGAAGCCTGGATTTGGGGGCAGGGACGGGGAAGCTTTTCTCAGTTGCGGTCTGCAGGAGTGGCCAAGGCCAGGAATGAGCAGGACTACTGTCAAAAGTGAACAGGATTACGGGCACCATTCTTCTATTTGTTCAGTATTCAGTGGGGGGGGGGGGATTATTTGCACCCTGACATTCTCCCTGCCTACCCTGGTTGTTTCCTTCCATCTAGTTTTGGACTTTCAGGATAGAGCAAGATGGAATAACCCACAGAAAGGCCGAGGAAGAATCTGATAACCTGGGCTGAGGTTTTCATTTTATCCATTTATCCATTTTATCCATTTATCCAAAATTTAGCCATTTTATCCAGAGGCTGCAGATCTTCCACCCCGGGTGGAGAAGTTAAGTTTTGGATGGACTGTACCTTCCTAGTAGCACTTCTGAACACCCAGTATTTCTAGAGCTTGGGAAAATTACATTTTTTCGGGCTACAGTTCGCAGAATCCAGCAGGCACGCTGGTGGGGGACTTTGCCAGAGTTTCAGGCCAAAGAAGTAACTCTGTACTTCTTCCAAAAAAAGCAATACTGTCTTTGTTCTGCCGGATGCTTAGTATCTTATGTTCTGATTCTGTACGTTTCAGGTTGATGTGGATGGCAAGTATCTTTTGGAGTTCAAACACCGAATCCCTCTTTCCAGAGTGGATGCCATCAGCATTTCTGGAGACGTGGAAGTGGCGTCCATTAACTTCCAAAGCCCAACCGTACGTAGCGAGAATCCTGGGAATCTTATAGAGAGTGGTGGGATTCCGGTTCTGCTTTCTGTGCATCTTATGACATATTTCAGAGGGGCTGCTGTTCATGTCTGGGGAGATTTGGTTCTTCAAATGTTGGGAAGTTTGAAGAGGAACTATTTCCAGCTTGCTGGAAAACATGGAGGAGGCGTTTGAGGGGGAAAAAAACATTAAAAATAATTATTTCCTCCACCCTTTGAGGCCATTGTGGTGCAGTGGTTTGAGTAGTTGGACTGGAGACCAGTGTTTGAATCTCTTCTCAGCCCTGGAAAGCTCAGCCAAGTCACACTGTCTCAGCCTTGGGGGGGCAATGGCAAACCCACCCTGAACAGATTTTGCCAAAAAGATCCCATGATCATTGCCGTAAGTCAGAACAGACTTGAACAATATTTGGGGCTGAACCCTAAAGAGTCAGAATTGTCTCTTAAAACCGTCAAAAATCCTCTCCCGAACCATTCAGAATCTGAATTCGTCTGTGTCTGTTTCCCTCATGCAAGGATGGGAATCCTGCAGCCGTCCCGCTGTTGTTTTGGCCCCATTGGAGCTGGGCCAAAACAAACAAAATGAATCTCAAAGGGGAGAAATGCGAAGCGATATCCATTAATAAATAGACCATTCCGGTGCCTCTTCTCCGTGGTGCTGGTGCCATCTCGTGGCTGCACCTCAGAGATACTCTTTGCTAAGGCGGTTTCCATTCCAAGCCAATTTGGCTTTTCCACCCAGTCCAACTTACTGGCCCATCTGTCCAATAAGTCACCAAATCCATTTTGTCTTGAGATGCTGCCCTGGTTCTTTTCTTTGTTCTGCTACCAAACTTTCTATTAACGAAGTGGAGAATCTACTTTTTAAGCTGTGCATTTAGAAGACCTCATTGTGTTCACACCGTCCAAGCTCTTTCTCCTTTTCTTTTCACGCCACCCGGCCCACTCTTTCCACCACAAACTTGCGTAAGTTATCCTGAAATTTGATAGTAGCGCGGTGGGATGCGATCTAATTGATCGTGTGCCAAGACAGTATTTGAAATGGCAGAAATATTTCTTGGCAACTGTGAATGTGTCCGACTTGGACTGGGGCTTGAGTAGAAATGAAAAAATTTTGAAGGTTTTGAAGCCACGGAGAACAAAAAAAAATAATTTTTTTCCAGAGGTTTGTTTGTTTTGTTTGGAGGGGAAATAGAATTTTGTTCAAAAAAAAAAAAATTGAAAGGTTATGATAGTGGCATCCTTTAGAAATTAAAACAAAACTTTTAAAAAAACTTTAGATGCATATGTACATCATATGTTTTACATAAAATACATATACCAAGCTATATGAGGAACAACAGGGAGCTGGATATGTTTAGCATGGGGTAGAGAAGACTGATATGTGAGAAGGTGGTTGTTGTTAGGTGCCGTCAAGTCATTTCTGACTTATGGCAACCTTAAGGCGGGAATGGAAAAGTCCAATGTTCAGCCACTCTGGTTCATGTGAGCTGATAGCCATCTTTAAATATCAGGAGGGTTATCTTGTACAAAGATGGAGCAAGCTTGTTTTCTGCTGCTCTAGAAACTAGGACGTGGCACAATGGATTCCAATTGCTGGAGAAGAGATCCTCCCTAAGCATTAGGAAGGACTTCTTGACTGTAATGATTGTTCAGCGGTGGAATAGGTTGGAATCTCCCTCTCTGGAGGTAATTAAATAGAGGCTGGTTGGCCATTTCTCAGAAATGCTTTGGTTGCGTTGGCTGGGGATCGGACTAGATGGGTTCTTCCCAGCTCTGACACTGTGTTGCATTATATACGTGCAATTATACCATTCTACAGTTTTCTTGGGCATAAAGTTTGTCACGTTTGGTGTATCAAAAGCACGATTGAGTCAGACGATATTTACAAACTGCATTTCTTTTTTAAATTTTTATTGCAAATGGAGCTAAAGAGGGTCCTGAACTGTAGAGGAGGCAAAAGAGATAAAAACAGAAGAAACCATCAACATTAGAAAATTACTTTGTGTTCCATAGTATGAAGCAGATATAAACTATTCATTAACAGAACTGAGGGGGAAAAAGGTGGTACCAAGACCAAGAATTGCTATGATTGGATGATGTATTTTGTCTTACATAAAAGTCTTTCTGTTATACAGTTCTTACCTTATCTTTAACACTTTATCTTAAACATATTCATCATTCTAAGAGAAAAAGTTCAAAAATACATTTTTCCACTTTTATTTTTAATTTTCTCTGCAGGGAGGGAAAGGCTTTTGGGAAGAAAAGGAAAAACTGATTTTTCCCCAAGTCTCCCCCCCGAGCTTTCATATCTCTAATCTTGGGTTAATACTCAGTTACAGAATGCACACGTTAGTCTCCCGCTGGCCACCCTGATTTAGCCTAACCTACCTCGCAGGGTTGTTGCAAATATAAAATGGGATAGAGAGAGACACGTGTGTTCCTCCTCGAACTCCTTGGAGAAAAGTGCCCCACGCATGTCACGTGGGAAAGAGTGGCCACAGCCGTGAGGTTTCTGGAAGTTCCCTTGTTAATATTTGGAAACAGAGAGAAGTATAATTTATGACTGCTTTTTGGATGGCTGTTGCAGAAAAAGGGGATTGCCCCAAAACCAAAGTGACTTTTCTCGTAATGGGTTGCCCCATTCTTCCTTATGTGGGGTGAGACCAAGAATTTAATACACGCCGCTGGTGGGGATTATTCTGGATTTTGTTGGAAGAGGTGTGGAAATGATAGAGGGCATAGAGATGGATGCATTTTGGAAGAAGCTTTCATATGGTCCCTAGAAAGATCACAGTGTTTTTGTTTACTTATGTTAAGCTTATCTGAGCTGGCTGTTTCACGTCAGCTATGCATATATTTAGCTTATGGAGGTACTAGCGTATATACCCGGCGTTGCCCAGGATTTTATTTTCTCATAGGTAATACTTGTTAGAAAGATTTGAGATCCTGTGTCCCTAATCCTCCAAACGGTCTTGTCCAGTAGCTGTAACTTTTCCCCATATTCCCCAATCCAATCTGTATTCAGACTTATATGAACATACAGAGGTTGGGTTCCTGAAGGAATGCACTGCCCTCCTCCTTGCTGCTAGGCCACATCTCTACAGCAACCACCCTATTCAAGACAGGCACAGTTGACAGAGGCCCAAGAACTCTCTGGCTGAGAATTCTAAAGGCCCCTCCTTAAACTGCAAACCCCAGGATTCCCTGCAAACTTCTTAGCCAGCCAATCGTGTGAGGGCTTCGCCAGACACAGCCAATCATATGAGGTCTGCACCTGACATAGACAAACAAACGTTGACTTTTTATATATTAGATTATCGTCTGCCACTCTTCTCTTGTGGTGAAGAAGCATAGTCCTATTCCTCCCACGTTATTTCTGCCTCCCGTATCAAGCCACGTCTAGGGCTCGGTCTCCTTCGCGAACTGAAGTCTACCTATCTGTTGAACCAGAGAGTGTGAGCTCCTTGCACTGATTCTTGCGAAAAGAGGACTGGCCATGTGTCCCAATGACCTTTTTGGGGATGGTTAGGAGGACAGTGGAAACAAAAAGACATTTGCAACCTAATTTTTATTGTTGCTGCATGGATTTGAGCTGTTTTTCTCTCTTTCCACAGGCTGTGCCTTACCGGGGTCCAATCTACGGAGGCCTTTTTCCGTCCAAATCTGTTTTAGTCTCGGGAATAGTGTTGTCTAATGCCACCAGGTAAATTGCCAAAAGTCCACTTTGGGGAAGAAGGTGTTGCCGTTAAAGAGGGCTTAATAGACTTGCGTGCATCACCGTAGCTGAAGTGTATAAGAGAAGCCCAACAGTTTAGCAAAAACTTCCTGTTTTTCCTGATTTTGCTGTGCTAGTGTAAACACCCTGAAGGGGAGAGAGAGAGAGAACCTCAGCCTGTCTGAATCCTAAAACAAACAGAATCAAATTTTCCGGCCAGTTTTAGTTCGGCAATTTTACCTTGAGAGTTTTCTTCTAAACCTCCACTGTGGCCAAGGAAAGGCTGCCCGTCAGATTAGCAGCAAAGTCACCCACTAGAGAGGAATATTCTCCAGCTGGTTTCTGAGTGCTGTTAATGTTGGATTTGTGTTGGATCAGTCAATTTGAATCAGTTAGACCGTTTTGAATGTGTGTTTGTGTGCAGGTTCCACGTCAGCCTGAAAGCGGGTAATACCACTGCTCTCCAAGTCAACCCCCGGTTCAACGAGAACGTGGCTGTTCGGAACTCTGAGCTCGATGGGTGCTGGGGGTCGGAGGAGCGCCATCTGCCCGCTGGGATGCCCTTGTCCCGTGGCCAGGCCTTCGCCATAAGTAGCAGCCCACGAAGTCATATTTTATTTGGTCGTGCTCCAAGAGTGGTGGGAAAGATTCCATTTGGTTCTCATTTTTAAGCAACGTCACCACATTTGCACTGTGTGGATCTACACCAAGATCAGAAGACTTAGGTGGCACATTTCTCCAAAACTTCTGATATTGCTTTAAGCTCAGTTTCCTCGAAAAATTCATGTTCGGCCTATAATATAATAGCGTATATACCTGGCGTTGCCCGGAATTTTATTTTCTCATAAGTAATACTACTTAGAAAGATTTGAGATCCTTTAGTTCTAATTCCCCAAACTGCGTTGGTCAGTACCTGTAACTTTTCCCCATATTCTCCAATCCAATCTGTATTCAGACTTGTATTAACATACAGAGGCTGGGTTCCTGAGGGTATACGCTGCCCTCCTCCTTGCTGCTAGGCCTCGTCTCCCTAGCAAGCGACCTATTCAAGACAGACATGGTTGACTGAGGCCCAAGAGCTCTCTGGCTGAGAATTCTAAAGGCCTCTCCTTAAATTGCCAGCCCCAGGATTCCATAGGATGTTGAAAGTGGAATGCTAGCAGTATAACAGCCTAGTGCAGAAATGGCCTGAGTTTCCACGGTCGAGCGGGGATTGAGACCCTGAGTCGTAGTCCAATGCTCAAACCACACCCAGGCCAAAACAGAGGACGGAGAGCCGTCTGCAACAGTTAGTAGTCATTTTTTTAAATTATTTATTATGTATCTATATGATTGTAATATTCTTTATCTTAAATATCTTGTTGTGTAATTCTGCCAAAATAAACCTGCTGCCGTTCCAGTTCCCTTCAATGGGTAATGAAAATGCTTCCCTTTTGCTTTCTGCAGGTTTGGATTTTCTGTGAACCGAATTGCTTCAAAGTGGCTGCAAACGGGCAACGCCTCTTTGACTACACCCGTCGCTTTCTTCCCCTGCAGCAGATCGATCAGCTCGAAGTGGAGGGCGATGTCACCCTGTCCACTGTTCAAGTTTTTTGAAGGAGTTCTTTTCTAAAGAGCCGCCGGCACAAAGTTCCGCGTGTACTTTCCTACTGAAAACGTAAACCCAGGCCCCCTTCCTAGTTTGGAGAATTGCTTCTGCCAGCTTGAGAAAACCAGCCCCGCCATGCCTCACCGTTGGATGTGGAAAAGAAAATTTCCGTTCCGTGTCTATTACAGACACTGTAGGGTCTCCAAGGAACTTTTTGAAAGCTCTAGTGCTGTAGTTGGCCGCTCCCAAGGAAGGAGTGCTCATTCCCTCACCAAACTACAAATCCCAGGAATCCGGAGGATGGATCCATGGCAGTTAAAACGGCCCAAAACAGCAAGAACTGGTAGGAATCATGCAGCCCTCCAGATATTGCTGAACATCTGTTATTGTTCAGCTCCTATTGTGTCTTATTGGTTGCACTGGCCGGGGCTGCTGGGAGTTGCAGTCCAACAGCATCTGAAATGCTGCAAGAGTCCCATCCCTGGTCTAATCTGATCTTCACGCTACATAATTACGGTGCTACGTTGCACTTCCTTGGATTTGTAGTTTAGGGAGGGAATCCTTAAGAATTCTCAGCTGGGGAGCTCCGCTGCCTCACCAAACTACGAACCCCAGGATTCCACAGGATGTTGCTACGGCAGTTAAAGTGGAATCATAGTGCTATAATTACGCAGTGTGAATGGGCCCTTGGTTAGAAGCTTCACACTGGACAGAGAGCATTCCCGTGCCTGCTCAGCATGCTCAGTCCTCATAGACTGTTGCATTGGGGAAAGATTTGATAGGATCATAGAATGATATTTTAAATTTATTGCATTATAATTGAAGAAATCTAAAAACATACAGTGAATGAATAAGTGAATGTAAAAACATTAAAAAAAAATCCATTATACATACATATATAACAAAGATCTTATATTCCATACGGAAAATGAAACAGAGCAAAAGAAAACAAAAAAGAACCAAGAAGAGAAATACAGCAAAGCAGCAGAAAAGAAAAGGGGTTCTTTACCATTCTTCCCTTTCTGTATCAGACTTAGAACTTTTGGGCTGAATCGTAGATTGATAGAGTTGGAAGAGACCACGTGTAGTTCCTTTTTCCTTCGCTAAACCTTTCCGATATTTTCCTCTTGTGCAGGGCTGCCCTGTGGGCTTCATGGGCTACCTCTTGTGCTCTGCCCCACTCATACTCTGGACATTGGAAATAGGGGGATCGATCATAACACACTCCATTTGTGTTATGAATCTCTTTAGCAGCCGAGTGAAGCCTACAGATTTTGAAGTAGTGATGAGCACCAAACAATATTTTGAGATACCTGCAACAGCTGTAACGTGATGTGAAAATAGTGGAGATTTCTACTGGTGGCAAAACGTGAATGTGGTTCGTTGCCTGCGTTCACAAATGACAGAAACGCCATACAGTGCGCCTTCTGCTGGTGCAACCTCTGTACATGTGACAGCTTGCGTCCCGTTATTGTCAATGGATGCGCCGGGTTTGCATCCGTGCTGGCGCGGGCGAGCGCCCATTGTGTCCCTTGATGATAATGGGACGGAGATGTGCATTTTTTTGTTCTAGGCAAGGGCTCCTGGAACAAGACCTCTGCGTATACGGAAGGCACCCTGCATTTTAGTTAGAGAGGTTAGTGAAAATGAAAATAATCATGTCCCCCCCCCCAGTCCCACATTTACAGATCTCCTGAAATCTATCCACAAACCCTTTGGGTAATCTCAGGTTAAGAAACTCCTGTATGTGACTCCAAGGCGGAAAGGATTTATCTTTTTTTTCATGCTGCACGGTGGTAGCTTCTATAACGGTCTGTTGCCTGTTAGAATCAGAAATCGTAGCAGCAGTCAGACCAATATCAGTCTCAGTTGTTGTCGGCTGACGCTCGATGTTCCAGCCACACCTCTGAGCACGTCTGCACAACAAGGGTGGAGTTGTCTCAGATCCTGAGACTCAGTCCATCCCTCCTGGTGTCTCAGTCTGGGCTACCGAGACAATCGACCCCTTGGTGGGCTCCAAGCTTTGTAACAGGTTCTTCTTCCAATTTGGAAAGGTCGAAGTGTCCCTCCTACGGCTTCGTTCTGGGCAGCGCAGCGCTGCCAGGTAAAATATGCTGGTAATTTTGGTCCTGTCCTTTGCCCCCTCCCCAATACTTCTCTGAAATTGAACTTGGCTCTTGGGCTGAAGGACGTTGCTGATGCTTTGAAAGTTTTGATGTTTGCACATTTCAGCGTCAGCGCGGACGGGATTATGCAAAATGGCAGGAAAGGCAACTTTCCCCTCAACATTTGGAGTGCCCTTAAGTTTTAAAGCTAGTTTGATTATAACAAGATGCATGCTTTCCTTGCTTTGCTTTGCTAACTAATGTTCTCTCAAGTTTTTAAGTTCTGGAAACACAGAACTGTATCTATCTGTGTGTCGGTGTTGATTAAAATACTAATGTCTGTACTCCAACCGAGATTATAAACTCGGATTTGAACTCTCTCTGAATAAAGGAACCAACTTTGCTTGTATCAGATGATACCTCTGACCTTTGGCTTGTTTGTCCTTAGGAAAGTTGGCACATTCCTGTGTCCATGGGAGAAATAAATATATATATATATACACACACACACATACATACATACATGCATATATACAAATTCAGCTTTAAAAATTGTATGTTCAAAGCTGGGTCACAATCACAATTTTTGCAGTGGGGTTAAAAGGTCTGTCTCTGCATGCAACCTACCGAGTAACAGCTGTACAAATTCAGATATGCAGTATAAAAATTCTGACTCTCCAGGCCAGGTTCTGCAAAAAGTGATTAAACGAAGAGAGAAGTTGTTTTGAAATTATGGCGATAGACTTATACAACATCAGGAAGAGGAATTCTATTTAAAAATCCTTATCTTCTTTCTGAGAAAAACAAAATCAAGTTCCTTCAAGGCCACCTTTTTCCGCCTTCTCATTGGGTGGGACGGGGCATGGGTTGAGGAAAGAAGCTTTCAAAAAAATTATCTCTACCTATGCATTTGGGAGTTGGGTGGGAGAGTGAAGGAAGCTGAAACGGCAAACCACGATAACTGTTATCAGGATAGAGCAAGGCAGAGCTCTTCAAGGTGGGAGAAGGTCACAGGAAAAGGGTGGGGGACTTCTGGCAGGTAAAATATGACCTGGGAGATACGGTCCAAAACAGTATACGCTAGTGCATCGCCTGAAGCGTGTAGGTTTGTCACGTACAATCTTGGAAATGTATGTTATTCTTTATTAATCATATATTTTTAAGAATATATGAAAGGTTTTCATGAGATATGTTGGGTCCCCATGTGTTTTGTTATTAGAAATTATGTGCATGCCTGTATTTCTTATAAGGGGTTAGTTTGACCTCCGGTTTGCTAGTAAAACTGAATTACTGCATCGCGAAATGATGCATGTCTAAAAGGTGTGTCACCAACATGAGAAGTCTGGAAAGCTCTGCTCTAGGCCCTCCCAAACCATATTTAACACACACAAAAAATATGATCGCCATATTCAACCCACCGTGGATTCCTTTGAGGATTAAGGTTCCTTCCCAAGGCAGAAGTAGGGGGTTGGTGGGGCTTACGGCCACCTCTGCTGCTGCCCCACACCATTTTTAAAAGGGACTTACTCGCCTCGTTTGCAGTTTCTCAGTCTCACGAGGCTTGCCGTCCCTGTTAAAAATGGCATATAGGGAGGCAGCAGAGGGGGCAGCAAATAATCCATGAATAATCAAATCTGCAAAAGTGAAATCTGCAAATGTGGAAGGCTGACTGTATTCCTCTTATAACCTCTTGTTACTCTGATGGAAAAACCCTATGCCGGGGTCTACAATTTTGATATTAAATATAACTCCGTGTGCCAGAGAGGTTGCCCGGATGAGCACTAGCCAGGCACGGTCGAACGACCGAAAACCAGGTCAGGCCAGTAAAATCCTCAGTCACGTAGCCCCAGGAGATCTCAAGGTGTGTAAACCCCCAATAAACAAAGGGTCCACAGCCCCAAGAAGCCGACTTGAGCGGATTAGCGTGTCTGCCCCACGCTGAGCAAATATCCCATCAGGCGAGGATCATTTACAAGAAGTCACACCACAAAATACAGCCGAAGATCCTGAGACTGTGGTAATGCCCTGTAATCCCATCATGCAGAGGAAATTACCATTGTGGAGCTTCGTGCCCACTGCAACGCCCATTGTTCTCCCCGGGAAAGGATTAGTCCTCCAGGTACTTTTCCCCTTACAAATAGTCCCGGTTTTTGAGCGTGTCTTCGGATCGCTCCCGGTCTTCCCAGCAGACCGTTGCTCCGTCCGTTAAGGAATCCCCTCAGCCCCCTTCGTGCTGAGTCTTCATCTCTCCGCTGTCTTCCCGGACCACGGACTTCAGGACAAGGTGCAGTATTACCCCAGCTACACCCCTTCTATACTCCCCTGTCCAATTTCCTCTCTTTTGCTTCTTAATAGGTCTTGAGTGAGTGCGTGCGTGATTGCATTGGTGCATGAGACTTTCATTCAATAAAACCATTTATTGGACATCTTTGTTTGGTTTTTGGCTTGGCCTGAGCCCGTAAAACCTGGGTAAAAAGACCCCACTAAGTTACCCTGCCTCTCACATTGCGATTGCTCGTGCTCTGGCTAGTTTCCATTCCCCATCACGTGGAGCATATTGAGGTGTCCCCGAAGGGACCCCAGAAAGGGGCTAACACTCCTCACTGCCCCACCTAGGTCCTCTTAAAAGACAAGATAGTCGCATACTGCCTTTTGGATCCGGAGCGAGCGGGGGAGTTAAAACTGACCACAACACCTATCCATAGGGATTCTCTAGCTTGGGAATATGAGGCAATGATGCGGGAGGGGGAGCACAGACAACATGGGAATGAATGAATGAATGAATGAATGAATGAATGAATGGAGAAGCCTCCGCTTCAGATAAGTGGGGAGATGGGTTCGTGCCGGGTGGGGGGATTAGGATAGGGGATGATGTGGGATGAAGGAGGGAAGCAGGGCCTCACGATAGTCAATTTCTCCCTGGGAACGGAGTGCTGAAACAGGCTCTTCTGGATAGATTTTACTCCGTACACTTTGCTGAGGATGTACATTGCGTGCGTTGAGACAGGGGGCTTTTCTTTTCCTCTGTAAAGCCCCTGAGTCAGATTCCAAAGTATACTGTTTTGGACCATATATCCCAGGTCATATTTTACCTGCTAGAAGTCCCCCACCCTTTGCTTTGGGGTTCATCCGCATTTTTCCACGATCTTTTCCCACCTTGAAGAGCTCTGTGTTGCTCTGTACTGATAAGTTATCCCTGCTCACAGTTAAATGGTGGGTCCCCATTTCCCTTCGCTCTCTCACCAAACCCCCAAATGCATAAGTAGAGATAATTTTTTTTGCAAGCTTCTTTCCTTCAGCCCCTGCCCTGTCCAGCCCAATGAGAAGGCAGAAAAAGGTGGTGCCAGAGGTTGATTTTGTTTTTCTCAGAAGGATGACAAGAATTCTCAGATGGCACGAATTCTCAGAAAGATGACAAGAACAGACATCATCTCTCTCATGTTGTATAAGCTCATTGCCATAATTTAAAAACAAGTTCTCTCTTGGTTTAGTTACTCTTTCCAAAACCTGGCCTGGGGAGTCAGTATTTATAATAAATTTCCATATTTGTACAGCTGTTACTAGG
This sequence comes from Iguana delicatissima, assembly GCA_948472985.1. Classification (NCBI taxonomy): domain Eukaryota; kingdom Metazoa; phylum Chordata; class Lepidosauria; order Squamata; family Iguanidae; genus Iguana; species Iguana delicatissima. Next base: position 1,526,783 of record CAOKZL010000007.1, read on the forward strand.
TGGGCTGCATGCACAGACAGGCAGTTTGACCCCACTGCAAAAATTCACAGCCATAGTCACTCCGAGGGGACATACTTTCCTTGTCCTCTGAAGAGTCAGGATCTTGGTGGTCATCTTCTGTTTCCGGGAAGGGCCAAAAGTCGGGCTGAACCCCCTGTGCTTCGTCATCTTTGCCTTCCACAATCCCTCTCTTTCTCAAAGGTTTGCATTTTATTACTGCTGGGGCATCCTCGATTTCCATGGGCCTTGTGGGCGTCACATCCGCACAGCTCTCCATGTTGACTAAGAAAAAAACAAGGTTGTGGCAGCGGCGAGTATGAAGCCACGGCCCCAAGGGTCTTCGTTTGTAGACCCTGTACCATGAGGGTGTGCCCCCCGTTCGCAAGCAGTCAATGAATGGTGCGGGACGGGGGGGGGAATTGGACCACTCAGTGGTGTTCAAAAATGGCACAATTTCAGAAAAACACCTTCAAGTGGAGGAGAAAACTCGTCCTACCCCTCCTTATTGCCCCCCCACCAACTCTACATGGTTCTGCTGGCCTGGAAATCTATCCCTCTCCAGGGGGACCCTGAGACAAGTTTGGAGAGGTATGACACCGTACCCCCCCCCAAAAAACAAGTTTGTGCAACAACGCTGGCCACCACTTCTCATGTCAAAAGCTCCTCCGTGCCCTCAGAAAGGCCCACACAGATTCACAATCTGTTCCTAGTGGTCAGGGGTCCCGATACAGTTCGGAGAGGGGTCACATCCCACCCCATAAACAATCGCCAAAGATGGCTGCCCTTTTTGGGGGGGAAGGTATTTGGAGTTCAGGAAGGTGGCTCTAAGGGGATCCCCTGGTTCATGGGAATCTTCAGGGAACTCCCAGAAACTTCAGAATCTTGGGAGGACCAGGAGTGGGGCCCCAAATGGCCCCCAATTTTTTCCAAGAAGCACTCCAATTCAGGGAGACCTGGTTAAAAGTGTACCCCCAAAAGGGTAGGGATATCCCAAAATCAGGAAGACCAGACTAAGTATCCTCCCTAAAATGCCCCAAAATATGAAACACCAGACCATAAGCACACCCCAGAATCAGGGAGTCGTGACTAAAAGGGTACCCCCTGAAAGGGGGTCACTTTTCATTTGATGAGAAGTTGGTTCCTTACACTATCACATAACATTTTGATTAGCAAATTGATTAAACGTGGAATAGATGGAAACACTGTCAAATGGATCACTACTGGTTTGGGAGACCCCACTCGAAGAGTCCCCATCAGAGGCTGCGCTTCAAACTGGAAAGAGGTCTCAAGCAGAACGTCTCAGAGTCTATCCAAGGCTTTTTAACGTTTTTCTCAGTGGCTTAAATGATGGGATGGAGGGAAACCTCATCAGGTTTTCAGACAACACAAAACTAGGAGCATACCTAACTCACTTGAAGACAGGAATGGAGTTGAAAAAGACCTAGATAAAATAGAAAAATTGGGAGAAATTAATAGAACAAAATTCAATAGAGACAAATGCAAAATTCTACCCTTAGCCCACAAAAACCAAATGCACAGGGATAAGATTGTCAATACAGTACTGCATGAGCAAAAGACCTTGGCATTATTCTTGGTCATAAATTGAACTCGAGCCAGAGGTGCGATGCTTCAGCAAAGAAGGCAGATGCTATTTCAGCCTGCATTAATAGAAGCATAGTTTCCAAACTGAGGGAAGTAAGAGTTCCACTGTATTCTGAGCTGGTCAGATCTCATCTGGAGTGCCTTATTTTTAGACAGATGTAGATGGATAACCTTCATTTTTAGCAGGATGTAGATAAAGATATAGAGAGCATGGGTGACCTTGGGTGCATCACGCACACACTCTCAGCCCCAGAAAACCCCTTTCGGTTGCCATTAGTTGGAAACGAAGGCATGCAGCAACAACGTAGACAAGATGGAACAGGTGCAGAGAAGGGCAAGAAGGGATGACAAAAGAGTTGGAGAGCAAAACAGAAGAGGAAAGGTTGGAGGAGGTGAGCGCACAAAGACGAGACTGAGCGGTGATACGGTTGCCCCCTTTAAGTACCTAAGGGCTGTCACCGAAAAGAGGGGGCCAGCCTGTTCTCGGCCACCCCAGAGGTCTAATGGCTTTAACTTACAGAGCTTTCCAAACTGTGTATTGCAACATGTTAGTGTGTCGGCTGCAGTGTATAGTTGTGTGGCATGAACATAATGGGGTGGAGGGCTGCCTCTCCCACCGCCGCAGCAGGCCAGGCCCGGGTGAGGGGTCTTCCTCCGCCCTGCCACCGCCCCAGGCCGAGGAAGACCCTGGCAAGGGTGGCAGCAAGCCAGGCCCAGGTGGAGGGGCTGCGTCTCCCGCCGCCACCGCCGCCTTGGGCCAAGGATGACCCTGGGAAGGGTGGTGGCAAGAGGCCAGCCTCAGGTGGAGGGGCTGCCCCTCCTGTGGCCTCTCCTGCCGCCTCAGGCTGAGGAAGACCCCGGTGAGGGCAGTGGCCGTGGCAAGCGGGTCAGGCTCGGGTGAAGGGCTGCCTCCATTCCATTGAATTGTGAAATGAGGCGCGTCTCAAAAGTGTGTCACTAACATGAAAAGTTTGGACAGCTCCGTGGTAGACTTGGATTGAACCGTGGAAGGAACTCCAACAGCACACTGTGACGGTGCTTTTATTCCGCTTTCAGCCTCCTACGGCAGAGCTTTCCAACCTGTGTGCTGTGACAGGTTAGTGCGTTGCCTGCAGTGTGTGTTGCGCCAACACAACAGATGGAGAGGCTGCGTCTCCCACCGCCGGCCGAGGAAGACTCTGGCGAGGGTGGCGGCAGGGGTGGGCCAGGTCTGGGTGGAGGAGTTGTGACTCCCACCTCCTCCACCCCAGGCTGACGAAGACTCTGGCGAGGGCGGTGGCAGCGGTGGGCCCGGCTCCGGTGGAGGGGCCACCTCCACTTCCTGAATTACTGTGCTGTGAAATGATGCGTGTCGGAAAAGCACGAAAAGTTTGAAACGCTCCGTCCGAGGGCATCCTGGGGTTTGCAGTTCAGGGCCCCCCTAAACTGAAAACCCCAGAATTCCACAGGAGGAGTGGAAAGTGGAATCGTCGCGCTATAACAGTGCAATGCAGAGAGGCCCCAAGCCCGGAAGAGAGGTGCAGCCATGGGACCCGCTGCCCTGGGTGGACCTTGGGCGGATGCTCCAGCTGGAGATCTTAACTGTGCGGGGGGCCTCTCCCCACCCTTGGCCACCCCCGCCCCAGAGGCCCCGCCCCTTGCCCCGCCCACTCCCCAGGCTACTTAAGCAGCTGCCGGGCTCGCGTTCCCATCGCTTCTGCCAGGGAGGGCGAGACAGGCGAAGCTTTGCGCAGTGACCGGGACCTCCGCGAGAGTTCCTTTTCCTTCTCCAGCCGAATTTCGCCGCGGGACAGAGCTCATCATGGGTGAAGTCATCAAACCGGTGAGTCCTCAAGGTGGGGGTGTGGAGGGGGGCATGAGCTCCTGAGGAAGGGCCGGCAAGGAGGCATCTTTTGGGGAGACTCCCCTTTTCAAACCAGCGGCCCAAAATCCAGGGATGAGCCAGGGAGAGGTTTGCGCGCCCTCCCGTGCTTTCCTCCCCTCCAGCATCACCGTCCAATACTTGGAAGAGTCGGGGCTACCCCTCCCCAAATCCCTGAGCTGTGCTGGGGGAGGGATTTTTGGAAAGTGGGGGTCTTCCGAGTTTGGATGGGCAAGTGGCTGCCCAGGGTCTTTTGCAGCGGGGAGCGCACGGCTCTCCGGGCGCACTTCAGAGGGGTTTAATTTTTGCTGTCATTGCCCTCCCTCTCCTTTCACAAAGTAATACTCCAGCGGAGCACAAAGATTAAAGCTTCGTTTGTGGTCAGTCTCTTACCATGTTGGTCAGGGTGGCGTGGTGAGCTCTCCTGAGCATGTCCAGAGTGCAAAGCACACTGTAGTGCAACGCCTGTGCTGGCTGCCCCAGGCAAGAAAAACAGCCACGCCAATTATATATATGAATCATCGAGTTGGAAGAGACCCCAGAGGACATCCAGTGCAACCCCCTTCTGCCATGCAGGAACCCCCATCAAAGCACTCCCGACAGATGGCCATCCAGCCTCTGCTTAAAAAACCTCCAAAGAAGGAGGACATTCCACCAGACTCCACTGAGGCAGCATATTCCACTATCAGACAGATCTGACTATCAGGAAGTTCTTTCTGAGGTTTAGGTGGAATCTCTTTTCCTGTAGTTGGAATCCATTGCTCCTTGTCCTAGTCTCTAGAGCAGCAGAAAACAAGCTTGCTCCATGTCCAACATGACATCCCTTAAAATATTGAAATGTGGCTCTCATGTCCCCTCTTAACCTTCTCTTCTCCAGACTAAACATCCCCAGCTCTCTAAGCTGCTCCTCATAGGGCTTCATGGCTTCCAGACCCTTCAGCATTTTGGTTGCCCTCCTCTGGACATGCTCCAGCTTGTCAATACCCTTCTTGAAATGAGGATCTCAGAACTGGGCACAGTATTCCAAATGAGGTCTAACGAGAGCAGAATAGAGTGGTACTATGACTTCCCTTGATCTAGACACCATACTCCTATTGATGCAACCAAGAATCATGTTGGCTTTCTTGGCTGCTGCATCACACTGCTGACTCAGGTTCCTTCCGTCTAGGCTAAACTAACTGTTTATTTGAGTAAAGATTCCATCCTTGCACACAAGAGTGAGAGATCTCAAATGCTTCCTCTCTGCCTAAAAAAATTACAAGAATTCGTGTGCATTTTTAAATGATTTTTTTCTAGACTTCTGTGAAAATTTGGGGAAGGTCTTCTTCTCTTCACCTATCCAACATTTTTTTTGAGCATGAAGCATTCTAGTTTGTGCAAAATACAGTTTTGCTCAAAGAAACCTTTTGGAAATTTTCACCACAAAGTCCAAAAGTGTCCAAAATTGTGATTGTTTTTCTTTCCAGCAGGGTGCCTAAATGTAATAAAACATCTTATATGAATAGTCTCTACAACTCGTGAGTTACAAGCACCCACAAATGACAAAAACTGAAAACAGATGAATTAAAAAGTGAAAGGCTTTGGCCAGCAAGCAGGAGAGGAGTTGCCATGTCATTTATACCATTTTTGTTTAACTCTCACCAGTCCATTCCGTATACCGGTAGCATTCCTGGAGGCATCAAAGCGGGCTCAGTGGTGACTATCACCGGATCCGTTGAACGCTCCTGTAATAGGTGAGTACTGTCTTCCCTCAACGTTTGTGGGTTTTACCTTTGCGAATTTGGTTATTCGTGAGGCATGGGTCTGCTTCTCTCCCCATTCCCTTGCCTTTTGCCTGGGCACGGAGAACACGTGGAGGGCAAAAGGCATCCTCCTAGCATAGGTGTGTCTATACAAGCAAATAACCAGGCCTCCCTGGAGCTGATGGGCGGCACCAAAATGTTAGGATGTGGAAGATGCAGGATCCCATCTCGGTATCGAGCACAAACTGGGTAACGGCTGGGAGCCCCTACATCCAAAGTACGCCAATAAAACTCCACTGCAAAAAGATTTCAGTACGCCTAGAGTATTCCATTAAAGCAGTGGTTCTCAACCTGTGGGTCCCCAGATGTTCGTGGACTTCAGCTCCCAGAAGCCCCAGCCACTATGATCAATGCTCAGGGCTTCTGGGAGCTGAAGTCCATGAACATCTGGGGACCCACAGGTTGAGAACCACTGCATTAAAGTAATTAATTGTTTATACCTAACCATTGCTCCAGCTATCTATTATTGAAATGTGGAATATTCCTGTCCAGTAGCCAATGATGTAGACTCGAGTCAATTGACTTGGACTCAAGCGGGACTTAAGTCGCTTCAGTAGCCCGACTTGGCAATAAATGAAGCACTGACTTGGTTTGACTTGAGACTTGTATATTTTTAGTGACTGGCTTGCTGCCCTGGGTTCAGTACCGTGACACAATCATTCATGACATAACGCTTCTATCTCTTTTTTGCCAAGTGGGCACATGACGATCTGTCTCAAGCCCAAAGTGCGGGTGAATTTCTTGGAGGGGAACAGCAACTGAGGCAATGGGCTTGAGGTCTGCTCAGCAGCCTGCCCCCACTGTATGTCCGAGGAGCCTTCTAAAATATTTCGGAAGGCTTGCCCCCAGAGTACAAGGCGCATTTCTCAGAGGGGAACAGCAAAGGTATTAGGCAGTGGGCTGGAGGAGGAAGGGTCCTTCCTTCTAAAGCGTTTGAAGCTTCAGTAATGGGGAGTAAGAAGGTTGCTATTCCCCACTTCCAAAGCTGGAAATGACAAAATTGCAAATATGGATGTCTGATTCTACTTAATTGTTAAAACTGACTTTACTTGACTCTGTCCAGAAATTCTGGAGTGTAGGTTGGGGTATAAATTTGGCTCCCAGACTTGAGCCTTGACTTGAAGGTATATTCAAGGACTTGAGACTTGACTTGAGACTTGGACTAAAAGATTTAAATACATCACTGCCAGTAGCCTGATGTGCGCCAAAGCTCGGAAAAAGTGCAAACTTTGTTTACTGGTGATGCACGGAACTCTGCAAACATTCCAACTGTTCAGGAAGAGGTGTGAGCAGGCAAATATTGACAAATCGTGCTGTGCACAAGCAGTGCATCATATGCGCGTGTGTGTACACACACACCCGTAGTATCTGTCTATCTACATTTTTTTTTCTATCACAGATTCATCATTGACTTCCAGTGTGGCTCTGAGCCTTTGCCCCAATCTGAGGTAGCTTTCCACTTCAACCCTCGATTTGATCAGGATTGTGTGGTTGTGAATTCCTTTGAAAAGGGAAGCTGGCAACGTGAGAAGAAAAGAGAACAGCCATTCCGCAAAGGCTATCCATTTAAAATCCAGTTCAATGTGTCCAACATCTCCTACAAGGTACCAAGAAGATAAATGCAGCTTGTGGACTGACCTGTCTTTTCATTTCTTCCCCTCCATTATAGTCTAAGCTGAATCCAAGGCTGGACCTTTTCCTTCCCTGGACGGCTCCTGGTCCAAGAGAAGAATCCCCCACTTGGTCAGGATCCCTCCCACTCCCACTTCACAGTGTGAGAACAGAGCGGCGAAGTGTGTTTGTGTGGGCATTTTGGCCAAGCGCTAAGACTGTATGACAGTGGTGCCGGGGGGCAAAAAGGAGAGTGGGACCCCCCCAGTAAGAATTCTACCCCCCATCAAATTTTCCATCAGTCCCCAAATTTGCAGCATTGCAGTACCTTAAGGCTTCTGTTGAACATTTCAAAATAAGGCATCCAAAGGGAAAGAGGCAGGCAAAGTGACCAAGTCAACGCAGCAAATGCCGGACCCCTCGGTATTTTTCCTTATCTCATTCTCTGCAATGCTAGGAATTTGGGGGCTGAAGGAAAATTTCATTGGGAGTAGAAGTCTTATCTGGCGGGGTGTGTGTCATTCTGTCCCCCATTTTGTCCCCCATAACGGTGCATGGCCTGTCATGAGAAGGAAACATCAGGTACGGGCTTTTCAAGGTCCGCACTGAACGGGAGGCAGGTGTGACCTAGCCCTCAAACTGCGCCTTGAGGCCTGATCTGAAATCTGCAGTTTGGCGAAGCCGTAATGTTAGTATCAGCGTTGTGCTTCTGAGTACGTGCAGAGTAGTTTTCTGTCCCTCCGGAGCAACTGCAGCAAGTGTTTAGTTCTCAGGCATTCAGAGGTAGGAAGCCTGGGTTTGGGGGCAGGGGCGGGGGACGCTTTTCCCAGTTGGCGTCTACAGGTGTGGCCGAGGCCGGAGGTGAGCATGACCGCTGTCAAAAGTGGACAGGGTGATGGACACAGTTCCTATTTTTCTTCAGTATTCGGGGGGGGGGATTACTTGCAACCTGACTGTCTCCCTGCGCAATCTGTTTGTTTCCTTTCCTCTAGGCCATTTCCGCACTAAACTGTTATAGCGCTATTATTCCCCTTTCGACCTCCTGTGAAATTCTGAGGTTTGTCGTTTACTGAGGCCAAAGAGCTCTCTGGCTGAGGATTCTAAATTCCTCTCCCTAAACTACAAAACCTAGGATGCCATGGGAGGTTGAAAGTGGAATAACAGCACTATAACAGTCTAGAGCAGAAATGGCCCTAGCTTTGGAGCTGTGGAATAGAGTAAGAGGGGGGAAAAAGCAATGGCAATAACCCATAGGAGGACCAAAAAAGAATTTATGGCTTCATGGCAATTTGATAACCTGGACTGAAGGTCCACATTTTGTCCACGGGCTGCAGGTCCTTCCCCTCTAGTGGAGAAGTTAAGCTTTGGGTGGGCACCTCTGAACACTGAGTATGTCTAGAGCTTGGAAAAATTGCATTTTTTTGGACTACAGCTCCCAGAATCCAGTTGGCATACTGGCAGGGGAGTTTCCAAGAGTTTCAGGCCAAAGCAGTTAGCTCTGTACTTCTTCCACAATAGGAACACTGTGTTTATTCTACAAACGCTTAATATTTCATGCTCTGATTTGTTCCCTCGTGGTTATGGTGACATGCAGGTATTAACAGATGCTGAACAGTAAATCATCTCTGTTTCTGTGTGTTTCAGGTTGTCGTGGATGGCCAGCATTTTTTGGACTTCGAACACAGAATCCCTCTGCACAAAGTGGACACCCTCAGCATCTCTGGAGGCGTGGAAGTGGAGGCCATCAAATTCCAAGACCCTGCCAGTGGCTAGCCAAAAAAGCAACAGAAGCAAACAGAAGCAAGCATGGAAGTTGCGCCCCTGCTTTCTTATCCCTACTCCCTATCCCTGAGTGCATATAATTCCCAATTCCATCCTTTCTTTTCTTCTGCTTTGTTAAACACAATTATGAATCTGGAGAAAAACAAAACAAAAGTTTATTATTCATAAGCTTTTAATTTTTCCATGCACAAATAAACTGCAGCCTTATTTTTCCTGCCTTCATTGCTGCAGTCTTGTCTGTGATGTCCTCAGAGTTTCACATGCCGCATGTTCCTTCTTCTGTACACCGTAAATGCCTGGTGTGGCATTTATGGTCATCCCCCCTCACCTCAGCAGCAGCAGGGGTATGAGGCTGATCAGGCTGAGAGATGGTGACAAACCCCAGCATTCCACAGGGTGCAGGCAGGACACTTAAAGTGGAATAATAGGGCTGCAACAGTGTAGTGTGAGAGGGACCTAAGTCACAGGATGGCAGTGATGTAGACTCAAGTCGATAGACTCAGACTTAAGTCACTTAAGTTAAGACTTGACTTGAAAGTTTCTAGGCAGAAAAAATGGAATGCACAAATACAGGATGGGGGACATGTGGCTGGATAACAGTCCGCGTGAAAGGGATCTAGGAATTTTGGTGGATCAAAAGCTGGACGTGAGCCAGCAGTGTGGTGCAGCAGCCGAGAAAGCTAATGTGATTCTTGGTTGCCTCAATAGGAGTGTGGTATCTAGATTGAGGGAAGTAATGGTGCCACTCTATTCTGCATTGGTTAGATGTCACTTGGAATCCTGTGTCCAGTTCTGGGCACCTCAATTCAAGAAGGATATTGACAAGCTGGAGCGTATCCAGAGGAGGGCGACCAAAATGATGGAGGGTCTGGAAGCCATGAAGCCCTATGAGGAGCGGCTTAGGGGGCTGGGGATATTTAGTCTGGAGAGGAGAAGGTTAAGAGGGGACATGATAGCCATGTTTAAATATTTGAAGGGATGTCACGTTGAGGATGGAGCAAGCTTGTTCTCTACCACTCCAGAGACTAGGACAAGGAGCAATGGATTTAAGCTGCAGGAAAAGAGATTCCACCTGAACCTCAGGCAGATCTTCCTGACGGTCAGGGCTGTTCGGCAGTGGAATATGCTGCCTCCATGGAGTGTGGTGGAGTCTCCTTCTTTGGAGGTTTTTAAGCGGAGGCTGGATGGCCATCTGTCGGGAGTGCTTTGACGTGTGTTCCTGCATGGCAGGGGGTTGGACTGGATGGCCCCTGGGGTCTCTTCCAACTCTAGGATCCTATGAATAAGAAGGATGCTATTCCCCACTTTTGAAAAACCTCCAGCTTTGCAATGGGGAAGTGAGAAGGAGCCTAATCTCCACTTCCAAAGCTGCAGGTGGCAAAATCACAAAAGTAGAGGACCGACTCTACCAAGATTGTTAACACTGGCTTTATTCAACTCTGCCTGGAAATTCTGGAATACAGCTTGGGGTATCAAGCAGACTCCCAGACTTGAGACTTGACTTGAAAGTATTTGGCAAGAAGTTGAGATCTGGGCCATTTCCGCACTGGACCGTTACAGCGCTATGATTCCACTTTCAACCTCCTATGGAAACTTGGCCTCAAAGGCCGCGCCCTAAACTGCAAACCCCAGGATTCCATTAAATGCCAGTACCGCAACCACAAGGTTGTGAGTTCGATCCTGCCAGGCTCCAAGGTTAACTCAGCCTTCCATCCTTTCGCAGGTCGGTAAAATGAGTACCCAGCTTGTTGGGGGCAATTAGCTAAAAATACATTGTAAACCGCTTGGATAACACTTACTTGATAAGCGGTATAGAAATAAATGCTATTGCTATTGCTATCAAGCCTGTAACCCTATCATAAAAAGAGATAAGACTGGTCTGGCATGACTTATTTCTGAGAAATCCATGCTGGCTTTTAGTGATTATGGCATTGCTTTCTAAGGAATTACCAACGGACCGTTTAATTATTTGCTATAGGATCTTCCCTGGAATTGATGTCAGGCTTACCGGGCAATAATTGTTAAGTGTTAACTTCCTACCTCTATGCCGTTAACTAGCTTGTATAAATATTGGTAGCAACTGCAAAAGAAACCTGCAAAATGGATATTGTTTGGGGCAGTCCAAAGCAAAGTTTAGTGTGGGATGCAAATATCTTATCTGCGAGTCTGAGATTGTAGTACACTTATGTACGTGACGTAAGTTGGAATTACTTTTTTTTCTTTTTAAATTGAAGGGGACATTTCTTGATCAGGTCTACAGGAGGCATGGGACATTTTAGACTTAGTTTGGTAACATAAAAAACATTAGATCCTTATTCAGCAGAGTGACCATTCAGCTAATACTATAGAAAATTTGGAACTAAGGGACTACCCTAATATGCTCCATCGGACCCTTGGAGATGATTAGGAGGACAACAGAGACAAAAAAAATATTTGCAACCTAATTGTTGTTGCTGCTGCATGAGTTTGAGCTTTCTTTTTCCCCACAGGCTGTGCCTTACCGGGGTCCAACCTCTGGAGGCCGTTTTCCATCCGAATCTGTTTTAATCTCAGGAATAGTGTTGCCTAATGCCACCAGGTAAATCGCCAAAAATCCACTTTGGGGAAGAAGAGGTTGGTCTTAAACGAGGCTTAGTAGACCTTTTGAGTTCAGTCTGCTCAAACTGATAATGCTAGGATGGATTAAAAAAAGAAATACAGTCATCCTTCCACATTGGCTAGGGTTAGAGGCACAGGACCCCCATGAAAGTGGAAAAAATGTGAATAACTAATTACTAATTACTAATAATAATCAATTCAATAACTAATTATTGATTGACAGAGACAGTCCTAAATTTAGTTTTCAATGATATATCTTTACACCTCAGGATCTTGTCTAGTTCCTTCATAGCTTAACACATTCGTAGAATTAAATTTTTGACCAGGGCATGTTTTTTTCCAAGTTGGCATTTCCTTGTCATTCTTTGGGGCTGAGACTTAAATCACAAATAATCATTACAGATCAATTTCTTACTCCCAATTTGTTGACGTTTTCAACTATGATTTTGAACTGCAGTACTTTTACTGATTAAATTCCAAGGATATTGTCGTTTGAGCAATCAAGAGCTCAGGAAAGGAAGAACTTCCTGGCGGTCCGAGCTGTCCGGCCGTGGAATCTGCTGCCTCGGAGTGCGGTGGAGTCTCCTTCCTTGGTTCAGTAGTGGTCATAGAAAAACTTTTTTAGGGGAGCATCATGAAATAAAAATAGTTTTAAAGAGAAAAGTATAAGGTTGTTGCAACAGTTTGTGCAATGCAGAAGCTAAACTCTAAGAACCGAAAAGAGCAGGGATTGAGAGAAATGAAATCTATTTTAGCTTCTGCACTGGGTATACAGTATTGATAACATGTATTAGAAGCATATATATATATATATTAACTTATATGTATAACACATATTTTAGATATATTTACACATTTATTTCAGTGTATTTTATATTTGAGCTTCTGTAATACGCCGAGGGCCTTTCCAAACGCGGAGAGAGAAACGGGGCAAAGCACGCAGAAACGGAGCTTACCTGAAGCCGGGTGAGTCCGTCGCCACGAGGAGCAGCGCACGTTCGCTGCTCCGCACTCCTGCGGCGTCCAAAATGGCGGCTTACCGCTGGCGGAGGCTGTCCACCAATCGGAGAAGCTCGCCAGCCGGAAGCCCGCCCCCTGGCAGATCTGCCGGCGCGCACTTCAAATCTACACCGGGGTAGTACAGGGCTGCACGCTTGTGTTTTCCAAGTGGTTTTTAAAAACTCGCGGCGTCGCCACTTCCGGCCGCTTCAGGGCGGTTTGAGGTATAGAACCTCAAAATTAAAACTGACCCTGCACACTCCGCGGTGTGGACGACCTCCGGTTGAGGTCGCTCTACACCGTTTTATTAACCCCGTGTGGAAAGGGCCTAAGTCTAAGAAAACAGCTTCCTAAAATTGGCAGCTGAACGAAAGAGGGCCTCCCAAGACCTTGGATCTTTAGGGTCGCTGCTGCGTTTCAGATAACAACACACCGGACAGGACAAGGCCACCTGTAAGGGGTAAACTGGCTGATGAGGAATATAAGGCAAAAGGATGGCCTTGTTTAGAAGTGGGGCGGTTAGAAACTGTTAGGGTGATTACACCAAGGGGCATTTTGGAACTGCTAATGAGAATTAAGGATACACAAGGGAAATGCATGATCAGTGCGTGATCACTCATACTGTAAATATGGGGAGGGGAAATGTAACTTCTTCGGCGATCCTGACCGGCTGTAACTTTTGGGGTCCTATCCAATGGGATCCCAGGGGAGGGAAAACCTGTGACGGGGACAGGGGATGAAACACGAGGTACGCAATATTGGGGTGTGGCCTTCTCTCTGGGGAGCACCCACTTCTGCAGAAACGCACTTTTAAATAATCATTAATGCTTCAGCCAATCGATCCTGTGCTAAATTGTTTTATGAGTCTTTTCAGCTATTTCTCATGGGGCAGTTCAAAGCAAAGATTAGTTTTGGATGCAAATTTCTTATCTGTGAGTCTGAGATTGTAGTGCACTTATGTTCTAAATGACATTCGTTGGAATTACTTTTTTTTTTCCTTTTTAAATTGAAGGGAACGTTTCTTAACCAGGTCTATAGGAGGCATGGGGCATTTTAGACTTAGTTTGGTGACATAAAAAATATTAGATCCTTATTCAGCAGAGTGACTATTCAGCTAATACTATAAAAACTTTGGAACTGGGGACTACCCCAATAGGGTCTCCTATTCCTACTCTTGATACACGGACTCCACAGGCTGGTGAAAAGCATGCATCTCCTCTTCGCATGTAATGCGCTGTTAGGTCTGAGGCTTACTTTGCTAAAAAGTTTGGTTCAGGGCTGCCGCGGCCTTGTTTGCTGCTGTAAGAATGCTCAAGGAATGTGCCCCCTCTCTGCACTAGCCTGGTATGGGGCTGGGGAGGGAGAGAAAGATAGGGCCATTTCCGCACTCGCCTGTTATAGCGCGATGATCCCACTGTCAACATCCTCTGGACCTGGGGTTTGCAGTTTTGGGAGGGGCCGGCTGGCCCCTCCCAAAACTGCAAACCCCAGGATTCCAGAGGATGTTGAAAGCAGGATCATCGCGCTATAACAGGCGAGTGCGGAAATGGCCAAGGTTTTGGCCACCTGGCACATCCGAGGTGGCGAGTTGGAGCTGGCTGGAAGCCTGTTTTGGCATTATTTATGTATTTATGAATGATAGCTTGCCTGTTCCTTTTTGCTTCTTTGCTCAATAAAATAACCTTTTTCGAAGACCAGAACCGGCATGGTCCTTGCACATGCCTCGCACCCTCGAACCCGGCCACAGCAGCTCAAGCGGTGTGCGTGCTACATGCGCAACCCATTCTGAAGAGGTAGCAAACCTAGGGCAGTCTGCTTGCTCACCGTGAGAAGCAAGGGAGGCCACGGAGGCCAGACGAGCCGTCTAGTTACTGCAAGATGCTGAGGGCCACACAACTGACCTCGTTCAGTCCGTTTCTTGCACCGATTGTTCTCCTTTTCCCAATGGCTTTCTTGTTCATCCGAACGATTGCAAGCTAGGTTTCCTATTTTGCAGCTTTTGCAAGCTTTAGCGTTTCTTGTCAGCCTCGCCCTGTTGCTTCTTGTCCCATAAGTTTGCTTCAGGAATTAGCAAGTGGGTATTGTTAATACTTTTATTCCTAAATTGTGCTCCTACACTCTTGAGCGGAGAGAATGTGCACCCCCCCAAACCCAACAATCCCCCAAACCAACAATCTTATGCTAACCTCGTTCTTCAGCAGGTATGAGCAGAGCTTTGTCAGAAGATTGAAACGAAATCACTGCATTAAATATGCTAGAACTGTCCTTTGCAATGGCTCAGAACTGGACAAGGCTGCCATGCAAACTTTCCCTGTTACAGCAACCTCCATGTGCTGCACATCAGATGGTAACTTTGCTGCAGCGCTTGGCCTTAGAAGAGGATGTTGACCAAGCCAAGTGGGACTTGAACCCACGCTCAAAAAATGGTTAGGATTTCCAGCAACACAGGTGGGACTTGAACCCACAGTAAACGGTCACCCTTGAATCCAAACACTGGGGTGACACTGGTGGGACTTGAACCTAAAGTAAACAGTCACCCTTGAGTAAATAATAAAAATTACAAAAAAAAAACACAACACGTGGGGACAAACCTAAAACCTAGGTCTGCACGGACCACCCCGAGTAGTCCACGTGATTGCGGGTGAAATTGAGCCAGCCTGGAAAGATTCCCAATTTTGGCCAAAGGGACTTCCCTCTCAGCAAAAAAGGTAGTCAAAGACCTCTTGCACAAGCAAGGATAGAAAGACGCTTTATTGAAGAAAGGAGAGGTGTTTTATAAGGTGGGGAATGATTTCATAGAGCAGTGGTTCTCAACCTGTGGGTCCCCAGATGTTTGTAGACTTCAGCTCCCAGAAGCCCCAGCCACTGTGGTCAATGCTCAGGGCTTCTGGGAGCTGAAGTCCAAAAACATCTGGGGACCCACAGGTTGAGAACCACTGTCATAGAGCATACAGTGCATGTGCAAGAATATTTGCTTTCCCAGGACTAGATACATGGTTGACAATACAGTAACTTCCGGCTAACAATGAACAAGGAACATGTGCATTTGCTCAGCAGTGAAGTGCAACAAATATTGTTATAATGAGTGTTGGGAATCCAGGCATTTGCTAAGTAATATCAGCATAATTTTAAGTAAGGTTGCAGATGAACAACCGGAGCCACCTTTAAAGTCGACTAGTATGGAGGACTTTAGTTAAGCAAATACGAAAAGGCAAGAGTTTCTTTAGCTTAGACATTTAAGCGGAGCCATAACCTCTGTGAATTGAACTGTCCAGGGCCCTGAATCGCCTAACAGCCCTGCGGAGTGGACCAGGGAAAAAGATGGGAAACACTGTCCATTTTGTCTGTATTCCTTTACAGCTAGCAAGGAGGGCAGCCGTTTCGTTCTTCCCTTGAAAGGCGGAAAGAGTGGGAGAGCCTCCAGGCTGCAAACGGAGGGGAAACGACAACGCTGTACCAAAGGACTTTTTCATGACTCCAACACAGAAAGGATTTATGGTTTTTGCATGCTGCAAGGTGGCAGCTTCTATGGAGATCTGTTGTCTATCAGAATCAGAAACTGTGGCATCAGTCAGGCCAATACCGGTCTTAACTGTTGTCGGCTGACGCTCTTAGCACGTCTACACGACAAGGGTGGAGTCACTTCAGGTCCTGAGGCTCAATCTATCCCACCAGCGTCTCAGTCTGGGCTATTGAGAAGACTGAAACCCCTTCCCCAAGACAAACAACCCCTTGGTGGGCTCCAGGCTTTGTAGAGCTGTCCAAACGGCGTGCCACGACACGTTAGTGTGTTGCCTGAAGTGTGCAGGTGCGTCACGTACAACCTTGGAAATGTATGTTACTATTTATAAATCATATATTTTTAAAAATATATGAAAGGTTTTCATGAGATATCTTGCGCCCCATACACTGTGCTATTACAATTTATGTGCGTGACTGTATCTCTTATCACGGCTTAGTTTTGTTGTGGTCAAGAAAAGAGGCGAAGACCAGGTTTCCAGGGAAAAATCAAAAAGCCATTTTATTGTTAACAATACCTTGCGCAAGGGCAACAGTTATCCCAGAACTGTTGTGTCAATTAATTGAGGTAGCATCACTATATACCTTTTGCCTTCTATGTCAGCAATCAATCATTTACTTAGCCCGCCCATCACTGGAGAAAAAGATCTTTAGTTAACTTTTCCATTACATCATTGACTGGCACAGAGGAGAACAAAAGAGTTAGTTATAAAATGATACAAAATAATGGTAGGGAGTATAGTGCCTCCCTGTGAATTCCCAGACCTTTGAATGTTGCAAGGCCATTCTCTAAAATTTGAGATAAGACAGACATCTGCAATTTACTCAGAGGCACAATTCAATTCGCTTATTTTTCCTATTCAAGTGGCATTGGATTTAACCCCTTCAGTTTAACCTCCGGTTTGCTAGTAAAACTGAATTACTGTGTCGTGAAATGATGCATGTCTGAAAAGTGCGTCACTGACGTGAATAGTTTGGAAAGGTCTGTTGTAGGGTTCTTCTCCATTTTGAAATGTTGAAATGTCTCTCCAAGGCTTGATTCCAGGCAACGTAGAGCTTCCAGGTAAAATAATGTTGGTAATTTTGGTTCCATACTTTGCCCCATTTCCAAGTACAGTCATCCCCCCACATTGGCTAGGGTTAGGTGCACAGGACTCCCGTGAAAGTGAAAAAAACGTGAATAACTGTAGGCCCTCCCAAACCATATATAACACACAAAAAAGTATGATCACCATATTCAACCCACCGTGGATTCCTTTGAGGCATCAGGGTTCCTTCACAAGGGACAAGGCGAGGGGGGCTTCCGGCCACTTCCGCCGCTGCCCCACACCATTTTTAAGAGGGACTTAGAAGCCCCATTGGCCGATTCTCAGTCTCACGAGACTTGCACTCCCTATTAAAAATGGCACCAAAATGGGGGCAGCAGAGGTGACAGCAAATAATCGGTGAATAATCAAACCTGCAAAAGTGATACCCATCAATGTGGGAGGCTGACTGCACTTCTCAGGAATTGAATTTTGTTGGGGAAATTGAAAAAAAAAAATTTGAATATTGAGAGACCTTGGTAATGAGACTCTCAATTAGCAGAGTATTTTAGTAAATGCACTAAACGGAAGTTGAACAGATCACCAGTCCCACTTCTTTAACTCTACACCCCAAACACACACTTAATCTAGCTCAAAATAAGCACAAAAACAGCTTGGTTAAAAATATAAAAGAGTTTACTCACAAAAGCTTGTGCACAGTCTACACAGGTTCAATTCTTGAGAAAGGTAGGAAGAAAATATAAACACTCGTATGCTTGCTAACAATAAAGTTAGGAGACTCAGAGCATGCTTTCAGGTCAAAAGGCAAAGACAAAAAGGAGAGACAAAATGGCCGGAGAACCTTTTTTTCCCAAAAAGAACAAGGAATGCTGGAGGACGAGCTGTTAACCAACAAACAGGAAGATCTCTCTCTAGGCTATCTCTCTATGCTTAACAATAGACATGCAAACAAACTAATCAGTTAATTAGGCATGCAAAGGTTGCCACTCCCAACATCCCTTCTCAACCGTGCATGCACCCCTGAAGTCCCATCTTGACTCGCAGGTTCTCAAAGCCGTCTCTTGGTAGAGGTTTGGTCAGGATATCGGCTACCATCTCAGTGGTTGGGCAGTAGATCATCTTGATCATTCCATTCTCTGTGAGCTCTCGTACTTTGTGGCATCTTGTTCCTATGTGCTTGCTGCGTGGTGTCATCTTCTCTGTTTGAGAAAGTTTAATACAGCTCTGGTTGTCTTCCATAACTTGAATTGGTTTTTCTTCATTTATTCCAAAATCAGACAAGCCATAGTAATTCTCTACATGCTTCTGATGCTGAAATATACTCTGCTTCTGTAGAGGATAGAGCCACCACACTCTGCTTGTGGCTGCCCCATGAAATAGGTCCGTCTCCATACAAAAATAGGAAACCGCTGACTGAGTGATAATCTGCAGTATCACCAGCCCAATCTGCATCATGTAGCATACTAACTTTGGATTGCTACTAGCTGGTAGCTTCAATTTAAAGTTGATAGTCCCTTTTAAGTATCTAGCCACCCTTTTTACTCCAGTCCAATCTTTCTTTGTGGGTGAGCTAACCTTCCTGCTCAGAATCCCTACAGCAGATGCAATATCAGGTCTTGTGTTGGTAGATAGGTACAAAAGTTTTCCTATTGCTGTTCTGTAGAGGC
This sequence comes from Iguana delicatissima, assembly GCA_948472985.1. Classification (NCBI taxonomy): domain Eukaryota; kingdom Metazoa; phylum Chordata; class Lepidosauria; order Squamata; family Iguanidae; genus Iguana; species Iguana delicatissima. The sequence goes on from CAOKZL010000007.1 coordinate 1,545,270, forward strand.
TATTATCTGGTAAAGCATCACTTTCTTCAGTGTTTTTAAGAAAATCTGTGGTCATGGGTGTTGCTACAGTATAGGCATCTTGGAGTCCTAAGCTTTCTAAAAGTTCAGCAATCTTTTGTTTTTGATTCAGTAGAAAAGATCCATCTTGTTCTCTTTGAATCTCCATCCCCAAATAGAATCTTGCATCTCCTAACTCCTTCAATTCCACTTCTTTGTTCAAGTGATGTACAACTTCTGAGTAGTCTTTATTTCTGTTGGTGGCTATAATCAAGTCATCAACATAGGTCAGGATAAAGGTTGAATAACCTTCTTTAGTTCTGGGGTATAGACACTGATCCGCTTCTCCTTGCTTAAAGCCTAATTGTTTCAACATTGTGTCTAGTTTCTCATTCCAAGCTCTAGCGGCCTGTTTAAGTCCGTACAAACCTTTGTTCAGCTTGCAAACCAGATGTGGTTGCTTCTGGTCTACAAAGCCTGTAGGTTGTTGCATGTACAGTTCCTCTGTCATTTCTCCATGTAGGAAAGCAGTTTTCACATCAAGGTGTCCGACATCCATTTGTTTGGAAGCAGCTAGACTGAGAAGCAGTCTTATGGTACTGTGTTTGACAACAGGCGCAAATGTCTCATCAAAGTCTATTCCAAATTTCTGCGAGAAGCCTCGTGCAACTAACCTTGCTTTGTAGCGTTCCACCTTTCCTTGTGCATCCAGTTTCAGCTTGAAGACCCATCTGGATCCTATGGCTTTCTTTCCTGGTGGAAGCTCAGTAAGTGTCCATGTTCTATTCTTATGCAGTGCATCTATTTCTTCTTGTGCTGCCTTTCTCCACTTAGCTGCCTCAGTTGCAGGCATCTGCTCAATTTCTTCAAAGCTTGATGGTTCATTTGGTAACACTGATGTTGCGAGGTAGGACAAGCGTGGAGCTGGTACACCTTTGTTGGGTCGCGTTGAGCGTCTGGGAACCTGGTCTGGAACCTGGTCTGTCTCTGCAGCATCCTCCGGTCCAGTGGTCAGGTCAGAGCCATCTGCATCCCCTTCTCTTAGTGTACTGCTCTCTGCCTTTAGCTTGCTTTCTGCAGCAAATATCTCAGTCCTTGGATGAAATGAGGGTCTGACTGACTTTTGTTCAAAACAAGTTACGCACCTGGTAGTACTTTCGTTGTATTGTTGATTCACCTTGATTCCTGTAGCCAAGTTCTGGTTCTGTAGTTCAAGAACTGCCTTTGGATCGCGATGTCCAAGACGTCTGTGCCATAGGTCAAGGCTGTCCTCATTCATCTGTGCTCTAGCAACATTAGCTTGTTGAGCTGAAAGATGTAACTCATAGACACCATTATTCTCAAATGCTTTTGCAAAAAGGACATTATCTTTGGTAACTGTGCATTTCCCTTGCTTGAAAAGTATTTCAAATCCTTTCTTATCTAAAGCAGACACACTGAGCATGTTGCAGGGTAATTCAGGAACAAACAAGACATCACTTGCTACATTCTGTGCAACTTTGCCATCAGGCAATAGACAGTTTAAAGTGCAGCTTCCTGATCCCAGGATCTGCATGGATTCACCATTTGCAGCTTGAATCTTTCCTGTTGCATCTGGATCCATTTTATCAAAATATGCATCAGAAAATGTGCTGTGATTGGTACAGCCAGAATCTATAATCCAACAATTATTTTTCTGCTTGTAGTCATTAACTGCCAGAGTCTGCCCCATTAAAAGAAGCTTATTTCCTCTGTAAGACTGTTTGCTTGGTTCACCCGCTTCATGCTGCCTTTGTCTTGTACATTTCTTAGTTGGAGAGCTACCATTGGCTGAGGGCTTTTTTGAAAAAGTACAGTTTCTTGCAATGTGACCCTTTTTGTCGCAGTTAAAGCAATTGAGCTCTGATTGGTCCCTAGGCGGAGCTTTGGGTTTGCCCTTCTCAGTGGTCAGGTAATTTGATCCGCTTGGTCTCTGTGTATGATCAAAAGGGGAGGCGCCTTGGTCAATCCATTCTTCTCCTAGTTTAGACAAAGCTTTATTAAAGGTTAGCCCTTTTAAGTTTTGTAAAAGAGAGAAGAAGGGATTGCACTCTGCTCCCAGAGTTCCAGTCAGGAAGCAAACCTTTTGTCTATCAGAAAACTGGAATCCACAGGAATTCAACTTATCAAAAATTATAATCAGTTTGCTGATATAAGCTTGACAGCCTGCTTTAGTATGAAGGCGAAGCTGTACAAGTTCCCTCATTCAAATTGACTGAGATTTTTCAGATGAAAGACCATACACTTCTTTAAGTTTAGTTAGCATTTCATTTGCAGTTTTGCAATCTCTTACATAGAGTAGCTGATTAGCCTCCAGGGCGTTACCAGTCAGATACTGTGCAGTTGCATCTTTTCTCAACCATTGTGCTGCAGATTCACCACTTGGTTTGACCCCCGGGCTGAAGGGCACGGCTGATGCTTCCCTTTTATTTGCCCTGAAGGCTGACTGTACTTCTCAGGAACTGAATTTGACCCCTGGGCTGAAGGGCACGGCTGATGCTTCCCTTTTATTTGCCCTGAAGGCTGACTGTACTTCTCAGGAACTGAATTTGACCCCTGGGCTGAAGGGCACGGCTGATGCTTCCCTTTTATTTGCCCTGAAGGCTGACTGTACTTCTCAGGAACTGAATTTGACCCCTGGGCTGAAGGGCACGGCTGATGCTTCCCTTTTATTTGCCCTGAAGGCTGACTGTACTTCTCAGGAACTGAATTTGACCCCCGGGCTGAAGGGCACGGCTGATGCTTCCCTTTTATTTGCCCTGAAGGCTGACTGTACTTCTCAGGAACTGAATTTGACCCCTGGGCTGAAGGGCACGGCTGATGCTTCCCTTTTATTTGCCCTGAAGGCTGACTGTACTTCTCAGGAACTGAATTTGACCCCCGGGCTGAAGGGCACGGCTGATGCTCCCTTTTATTTGCCCTGAAGGCTGACTGTACTTCTCAGGAACTGAATTTGACCCCCGGGCTGAAGGGCACGGCTGATGCTTCCCTTTTATTTGCCCTGAAGGCTGACTGTACTTCTCAGGAACTGAATTTGACCCCCGGGCTGAAGGGCACGGCTGATGCTTCCCTTTTATTTGCCCTGAAGGCTGACTGTACTTCTCAGGAACTGAATTTGACCCCCGGGCTGAAGGGCACGGCTGATGCTTCCCTTTTATTTGCCCTGAAGGCTGACTGTACTTCTCAGGAACTGAATTTGACCCCCGGGCTGAAGGGCACGGCTGATGCTTCCCTTTTATTTGCCCTGAAGGCTGACTGTACTTCTCAGGAACTGAATTTGACCCCTGGGCTGAAGGGCACGGCTGATGCTTCCCTTTTATTTGCCCTGAAGGCTGACTGTACTTCTCAGGAACTGAATTTGACCCCCGGGCTGAAGGGCACGGCTGATGCTTCCCTTTTATTTGCCCTGAAGGCTGACTGTACTTCTCAGGAACTGAATTTGACCCCCGGGCTGAAGGGCACGGCTGATGCTTCCCTTTTATTTGCCCTGAAGGCTGACTGTACTTCTCAGGAACTGAATTTGACCCCCGGGCTGAAGGGCACGGCTGATGCTTCCCTTTTATTTGCCCTGAAGGCTGACTGTACTTCTCAGGAACTGAATTTGACCCCCGGGCTGAAGGGCACGGCTGATGCTTCCCTTTTATTTGCCCTGAAGGCTGACTGTACTTCTCAGGAACTGAATTTGACCCCCGGGCTGAAGGGCACGGCTGATGCTTCCCTTTTATTTGCCCTGAAGGCTGACTGTACTTCTCAGGAACTGAATTTGACCCCTGGGCTGAAGGGCACGGCTGAGCTTCCCTTTTATTTGCCCTGAAGGCTGACTGTACTTCTCAGGAACTGAATTTGACCCCTGGGCTGAAGGGCACGGCTGATGCTTACTTTGGAAATTTTGCCCTGGGACATTTCAAAATTAGCCTAGACCGGATTACGCAAAATGGCAGGAAGGGCAACCTTTTCTCGACACTTGAAGTGCCCATAAGTTTTCAAGCCTGATTATTTTAAAGCTTGATCATAACAAGAGGAATGCTTTTCTTGCTTTGCTTTGCCGGCGAATATTCTCTGAAGCGATCAGGTTCTGGAAACGCAGATCTGTGTCCATGCATACGTGTGGGTGTGTGAACTACAATACTGACTCGTATACTCCAACCCAGATTATAAACTTGGATTAGAATTCACTTCAATATTTGTTGCCTGAATTTGATTCTATGATGAAGAGTAATGACCTTAATAAGTTAATCTTTACCTATACCTTCTGTCTTTCTCTGCTTATGTAAGTCTCTAATAAACGAACCAAATTTGTTTGTATCAGATGATACCTCTGGTTTTTGGCCTGTTGGGAACAGCAAAACCTATTATTATTATTATTATTATTATTATTATTATTATTATTATTATTATTAAATTATATAAAACAGAACTTTTATACAACGAAATTAATGATATTAATACATTATAATAGACATTCAACTTGATTAATATCCATTACGTCTTACATCCCTTCTTAACGATTTCTAATTTGTAGCCCATCATTCATAATCTACACATTTATTTTACTATTTGTATTCTTCTCAAGTTGTGAGTGGTTTATCTATTTGTTATTTTACTTCCCTACTTCCCCCTAGTTCAGTTTATTATCTTTATTATCTTTATTATTATTATTATTACTTCTCACCTTACTTTTTTTTTTCCCAAGTAAATTTCATTAACTTTATTTTTGCTACTGCTTTACTCTTGTCTCAGGAACAGCAAAACCTTTGGCTGGAAAGGCTTCAAGGATTTTTAACCTCATTCCAACCTCAAGAACACATATAGAAGGAAGGGACTGTAAAGATCATCTAGTCTGCCCGCCATTCCCCAAAGATGGCTGTCTGACTGCTGTTTAAAGATCTTCAAAGTAGGAAAGACTATTCACCCCATGAGAAAATCTGTACTTAGAATAAATTTCTCCCTAATGCTTAAGACCTCTTTTTCTTATCTTTTAAACCTGCTGCTTCATGTTCTAGTCTCTGGAACAGCAGAAAGCAAACTTTTACATGAAATCCATCGAGACATTTAAAGATGGCTATCATGTCACCTCCCAGTGTTCTCTTTTTTAAATTATTTATTTATTTATTTAGTAAAGCACAAACTGAACAAAAAGCAAATATGTAAGAAAAAAGAAAGCACGGACACAAAACCAGAATAACAATCCTCAGTACAAGGTAATACATGACAATACTACCTATAGAAAAACAAAACTACAAACATCAATCTAAACTAATAGACAAATAACTATACACAATTTAAAAGCTGATTCTTGCCCCTGCTGCAAATTAGTTATCCTACAGAAACACTAATCCAAAAAAATCAAGTATCAGTAAATTTAATATTTGTTGCCTGAATTTAATTCTATGATTAAGAGCAATGACCTTCCTAAGTTAATCTATACCTATACCTTCTTTCCCCAAACTTTGTTACTGCTTACCTAATTATTAAAATTCAAACATTAATAATTCTTAAATATCAAAATAAAATATTTAGAATATTCGGAGTAAAATCGTTCTGTTTCTTAGTTAACTAATTCTAATGGCCTTAGAATAACCTTATTTACTGATTATATATGTATAAAAAAAGAAGAAAATGTTAGCATAGCAGCAAATTAAAGTCATCTATAATTTTCTTAAAACTATTCACATGACAACAAAATAAACATCTAAACGTAGAAGAAGGAAAATATAAGCTGCAAGTTCAAAACCCTGAAATGTTCTTTTCAGGCTAAACGTTCAACTCTCATTCCCCATAAGGCTTGGTTTCAAGACCTTTGCTCATTCTGGTCGCCCTTCTCTGGACACCTTCTAGCTTGTTGATATCCTTTTCAAACTGTGGTGTGCAGAACCGGAGAGAGTATTCCACGTGAGGTCTGACCAAAGCAGAACAAATTACCACTGCTGCTTCCCTTGATGTGGACTGTGTTGGTATTGATGGAACCGGTAATAGAATCGGTCATTTTGGCTGCAGCATCACACTGCTGGCTCATGTTGATGCATAATCATAATAGATGCATTAATCAGATATAGGAGGTCTTCCAGCTGTAAGAAGGGATCCTTGCAAACCTTTTACTGGGGCTGTGTGGTGGCATTGAACATAGATATAGTGCCTCCTCTGCCCATATGCAGCTGTCCTCTCATTGCTCAGATGCAGATTATGGTCTGTGAAGTGCATCCACAATAGCTTTCCTAGCGGGAAAACAGCAGGCAGCATGGAATTGCGCTCCCCACTGTCTTCCCACCTCCAGCCGCGGCCCAGGGTCCACCGCGATCGGGCCTGGCGTGTTCGGTACTATCCACAGATTTCCGTATCCGCGGAGGGGCCTCAGAACCAATCCCCCGTGGATATGGGGGTCATACTGTAAGTACCTTAACGGGTGTCATGGAGAGAAGAGGAACAGGCCTATTGCTGGCTGCCCCTAATGGTTTTAAGGAATAAAAACTGAAAGGGCAGACGATTACTCATGAGGATGTACAAGGAAGCAGGCTGATGGGTCGGGGGCTCGACTGCCCCCTCTCTGCCTTGCCTTGTCATCCGGCGTCTTCCGTCTGCCTGTTTTTGTGGTGGGGAGCTTCCCCCACTATTAGAACCAAAGACGAACGTGCATCCCAGCTTCGGTTGTATACTGGAGTGGGGACTGTGCTGCCCTCCAGATGCCGTGGGACTGCAGGTCAGCCACTCTGCGCTGCTTTGGTCAGACCTCATCTGGAATCCTGTGTCCAGTTCTGGGCACCTTGTTTCAAGGAGATCGATAAGCTGGAGCGCATCCAGAGGAGGGCAACCAAAACGGTGGAGGATCTGGAAGCCATGGCCCATGAGGAAGAGTGGCTTAGGGAGCTGGGGATGTTTAGCCTGGAGAAGAGAAGATTCAGAGGGGACACCGTAGCCATGTTTAAATATTTGAAGGGACGTCGTGTGGAGGAAGGAGCGGGCTTGTTTTGTAGAGACTAGGACAAGGAGCAATGGATCCAAGCTGCAGGAAAGGAGATTCCACCTGAACCTCAGGAAGACCTTCCTGTCGGTCAGAGCTGTCCGGCAGTGGAAGATGCTGCTGCTGCTGCTTCAACGGAGCGTGGTGGAGTCTCTTTCTTTGGAGGTTTTTAAGCAGCGGCTGGATGGTCCTCTGTTGGGGTGCTTTGATGTGGGTTCCTGCATGGCAGGGGGTGGGGCTGGATGGCCCCTGGGCTCTCTTCCACCTTTGTGATTCTGTGCCTGCTACAGCGCTATTGTTCTACTTTAACTGCCACGGCAATATGGCATGGAATCCTGGGATTTGCAGTTTAAGGTGGGGCACTTAGGGTTCTCAGCTGGAGAGGTCCAGGGCCTCACCACACTACAAACTCCAGGATTCCAAAGGGTGCAACTGGGGCAGTTAAAGTGGAACGATAGCGCTGTAGCAGTACACGCTCAGCCTCCCACACTTGCGGGTTTCACTTGGGCGGATTTGATTATCCACGGATTACTCGCTGTCCCCGCTGCTGCCTCCCTGTGCCATTTTTCACGGGGATGGCAAGCCTTGTGAGACTGAAAAACTGCGAAGGAGGCTTGGAAGTCCCTCTTAGAAATGGTGTGGGGCAGCAATGGAGGTGGCTGGAAGCCCCACCGGCCCCCCACTTCTGCCTTGGGAAGGAACCCTGATGCCTCAAAGGAATCCACGGTGGGCTGAACAGGGTGATGGTACCTTTTGTGTGTGCCAAATGTGGTTACGGGGGCGAGAGTTGTTCACAGTTTTTCCATTTTCGTGGGGGTCCTGTGCCCCTAACCTTAGCAAATGGGGAGGGGGGACTGTCCAGGGCGATAGGGGAGAGGGACCTAAGACATCGCCTCCCGGAGAGGAGTGCCTTTGCTTGGAGAGGCGGCGGGGGTCCTTCTCTGGAGGTCTCCAAAAGGGGGCTGGAGAGGAGGGGGGGCCTCAGCGCGTCTTCCCCTCGCCGCCCCCAGCCCCGCCCGGCCGCCCGCCCGCCCACCTGTCCAAATAGGCCCCGCCCCTTTCCACGCCCACCCCGCGGGGGGCAGGTGGGAGGACTTGGGCTTTTCAAAGCCGGGCGGCGAGGGGTCGGGATCTGATTGGCGCCGGAGCTCCGCGGGCGTCGCTTCTCCTTCTCGAGCCGCGCCAGGGAGCGAGCGAGGCATGGCCGGCCAGGACGCCTACATCAGGCCGGTGAGTCCCCGGAGTTGGGGGGGGTCTCTGGAGGGGAGCATCGCCTGCCCTGAAAGGGGGCTGCGGAGGGGGACCGCGCTCCAAGCAGCGCCAATCCATCCGGGGCTGAACCGGGGGCAGAGATGTGTAGCCCTCCCTTCCCTCCTCCAGCAGCAATGGGCAGTTCGGACCCACAAACTTTGCCCAAGTCCTTCCGCACGACACTTTTGTAGCGCGATCATTCCGCTGTCAACATCCTACGGAATCCTGGGGTTTGCAGTTTACTGAAGCCGAAGAGCTCTCTGGCTGAGAATGGCCCGAGAATTGCCCCTCCCGAAACGGCAAACCCCAGGATTCCATAGGATGTTGAAAGTGGAATCATCGCGCTATATATAAGAGTGTAGTGCGGAAATGGTGACAGTTGGTTTGCTGATACCCACACAAGTAGCCTGCAGTTTTCGATTCTCCTTGGGAGTGGGTGTGTAGCTGTGGAAAATGTTGCCTGCTTATCAAAACTGAGGCCATTTCTGCACTCTTATTCCACTTTCAACATCCGATGGAATCCTGGGGTGTGTAGCTGACTGAAGCCAAAGAGCTCTCTGGCTGAGAATTCTAAATGCCCCTCCCTGAACTGCAAACCCCAGGATTCCATAGGATGTTGAAAGTGGAATAAGAACACTGTAGTGCGGAAATGGCGTGAGGGTCCAATACCTGAAAGGCACCAGATCCCCTCTGCCTCCTCCTGCCGTAATGGTGGACCGTAGAGGGGGTCAATCTTTGCTTCTTGTATCCTTGCACACATGAATGCGATATCTCAATTGTTTCCTCTCGCCCTGGAAAGATTACAAGAATTTGTGTGCATTTTTTAATGATTTTTTTTTCTTGCTTCCGGACCTCTTGTGAAAATTTGAGGGAGGTTTTCTTCTCTGAATCAATCCAACAGTTTTGAGCATGGTGCATTATAGTTTCTGTAAAACACATTTTTCTTAAAAAAAACAAAACTTTTGAAACTTTCACCAAAAAGTCTCAAAATGTCTGAAACGGGGATAGTCTTTCTCTCCAGCAGGGTGCCTTGATGTAACAAGACATCTTCTCTTATTGAAGATAAGGGGGGGAAATGTGAATGTGAAATGTTCATTACAACTCTTAAGTTATAGAGTTGTTCTTTACGACACTGAGTTATAGGCATCTATTCGTTACAAGAACTGAAAACAAATGAATTAAAAACGGAAAAGCTTCAGACAGCAAGCAGGAGAGGAGTTGCCACATAATTTATCCCCTTTTCTGTCTAACCCTCACCAGTCCATTCCATTTACCGGTACCATTTCTGGAAGCCTCAAAGATGGGATGATAGTGTCGATCAAGGGAACTGTTGACCATGGATGTGAAACGTGAGTACACTCCTCCCTCCACATTGGTGGGTCTGACCTTTGATTATTTGATTATTCACGAGGCGCAGGCCTGCCTCCCCCGTTCTGCCCCCATTCCTTTGCCTTTTGCCTGGCCGCACGTGCCTTCCCTCTCCTTGTAGGGGCAAAAGGCAAGGGAACGGAAGGGAGAAGCACCGTGTGTGGAGGAGGACGGGCCACACGGGCCATCTCCCCATTCCTTTGCCTGTTGCCCAGGCAGGGAGAACATGTGCTGTTGCAAAAGGCAAGGGAATGGTGGGGAGGCACGTCCACCTCTTCGCTCCCCATTCCCTTGCCTTTTGCCTGGATGCAGCACATGTTCCAGGCAAAAGGCAAGGGAATGGGAAGGGGACCTCTGGAGGGAATGGAAGGAGAAGTATGTGTGTGTGTGTGTGTGTGGCGGGGGGACTTATTTGTGGGTTTTTCATTTTCATGAGGGTTGTGTAAGTTTTAGGTAGGTTTGAGGCCTTGCAGGTAAGCAGATATGAGTTGCTAGTCCTCATATTTGGTTTGATTTATAGCCTGATCACACTGCTCCTTTATGCTATATAGAATCATAGACTTGGAAGAGAGCCCAGGGGCCATCCAGTCCAACCCCCTGCCATGCAAGAACACCCATCAAAGCATTCCCAACAGATGGCCATCCAGCCTCTGCTTAAAAACCTCCAAAGAAGGAGACTCCACTACACTTCGAGGCAGCATCTTCCACTGCTGGACAGCTCAGACTGTCAGAAAGTTCTTCCTGAGGTTCAGGTGGAATCTCTTTTCCTGCAGCTTGAATCCATTGCTCCTTGTCCTAGTCTTTGGAGCAGCAGAAAACAAGCCTGCTCCCTCCTCGACACGACATCCCTTCAAATATTTCGACATGGCTATCATGTCCCCTCTTAGAATCAAAGAAATGTAGAGTTGGAAGGGACCACAAGGGCCATCCAGTCCAACCTCCTGCCATGCAGGAAAACCCTCAAAGCACTCCCGACAAGTGGCTATCCAGCCTCCGCTTAAAAACCTCCAACGAAGGCTTAACCTTCTCTTCTGGAGATTAAACATCCCCAGCTCCCTAAGCTGCTCCTCATAGGGTTTCATGGCTTCCAGACCCTTCACCATTTTGGTCGCCCTCCCTCGACACGTCCCAGCTTGTCGCCAACTTTCTTGAATTGAGGTGCCCAGAACCGGACACAGGATTCCCTTTGAAATCTGCCCCAGCCGTTCTCACAAGGGTAGCTGATTGTCAATGCGCTCTCTCACACCCTTGCCACATTATCCCTTTAAGAGCATCCTTAACACTTTATTTTCATCGGCGTTAAAGTGTCATTACTGATTCCCGTATCCACCAGCCTCGTTTCAGGATTGGTTGCTGTAGCTGGAAGAGCACCGTAGCGCTACGACATCCCAATGCCATAACACCACAATGTCATCACACTGTGAGATTTCCCTGGCAATCCTTGAGAGAGGGATAACCTGGCCACACCCATACTACATTGCTGATATATAAAAACCTGATTAACAGGGATAATCAGTTACCCAAACTACAACCATAATTACCATGTTAGATAAATGTTAAAGAAAACTACCTTTAAAAAAGTCATTAGGACAGAGAGTTAGCAGAAAAGAAGGAGAAGAAAGAACCTTTCCAGTGGCCCTAAAACACTGAAGGTCAGAAATCAATAGTCCTAAAGATCTCATAAAATGTGAATCTAAAAAACGAAACATACAATATCGTGAATATACTGCTGGGAGGGGTGAATCATAGAAACTAGATAGAGAGGAAACTAACTGACCCACTAAAACATTGAACCATTTTTATCCTTCAAACTGACCAGCTGGTAAATACTATATGGTAGCATAGGCGTTAATTTAAAAGCAAATTACCAGCCCTTCCTGGAGCTGATGGGTGGCACCCAAATGTTAGGATGTGGAAGATGTAGGATCCTATCTCTGTATAAAGCACAACCTGGGTAATGGCCTATATCCAATTAAGGGAAAAGTACTCCACTAAGACTCTCCATTGCAAGAAGATTGCAGTATGCCTAGGGTATTCCATTAAAGTAATTAATTCTTTAAACCTAACCATTTCTCCAGCTATCTGTTATTGAAGTATGGAATACTCCTGTCCAGTAGCCTGACATGTACCACTGCTAGGAAAACGTGCTATTTGCTGGTGGGGCATGGAATGTCTGCAAACATTCCAACTGACACAAGCAGTGCATCACGTGGGCGCGCATGCATAGACACACATTTATTATCTGTCTATCTCCGTATTTTTTTTTTCTGTCATAGATTCGAGATTGACTTCCAATGTGACCCTGCCCCTGGATCTGAGGTGGCTTTCCACTTCAGATCTCGATACGATCAGGGTTGTGTGGTGGTGAATTCATTCGAAAGGGGGAAATGGCAACGTGAAGAAAGGATACAAGAAATTCCATTCCGCAAAGGCTATCCATTTGAAGTCCAGTTCCATGTGTCCAACGTCTCCTACAAGGTACCAAGAAGATAAATGCAGTTTGTGGACTGACCTGTCTTTTCATTTCTTCCCCTCCATTATAGTCTAAGCTGAATCCAAGGCTGGACCTTTTCCTTCCCTGGACGGCTCCTGGTCCAAGAGAAGAATCCCCCACTTGGTCAGGATCCCTCCCACTCCCACTTCACAGTGTGAGAACAGAGCGGCGAAGTGTGTTTGTGTGGGCATTTTGGCCAAGCGCTAAGACTGTACGACAGTGGTGTCGGGGGGCAAAAAGGAGAGTGGGACCCCCCAGTAAGAATTCTACCCCCCATCAAATTTTCCATCAGTCCCCAAATTTGCAGCATTGCAGTACCTTAAGGCTTCTGTTGAACATTTCAAAATAAGGCATCCAAAGGGAAAGAGGCAGGCAAAGTGACCAAGTCAACGCAGCAAATGCCGGACCCCTCGGTATTTTTCCTTATCTCATTCTCTGCAATGCTAGGAATTTGGGGGCTGAAGGAAAATTTCATTGGGAGTAGAATTCTTATCTGGCGGGGTGTGTGTCATTCTGTCCCCCATTTTGTCCCCCATAACGGTGCATGGCCTGTCATGAGAAGGAAACATCAGGTACGGGCTTTTCAAGGTCCGCACTGAACGGGAGGCAGGTGTGACCTAGCCCTCAAACTGCGCCTTGAGGCCTGATCTGAAATCTGCAGTTTGGCGAAGCCGTAATGTTAGTATCAGCGTTGTGCTTCTGAGTACGTGCAGAGTAGTTTTCTGTCCCTCCGGAGCAACTGCAGCAAGTGTTTAGTTCTCAGGCATTCAGAGGTAGGAAGCCTGGGTTTGGGGGCAGGGGCGGGGGACGCTTTTCCCAGTTGGCGTCTACAGGTGTGGCCGAGGCCGGAGGTGAGCATGACCGTTGTCAAAAGTGGACAGGGTGATGGACACAGTTCCTATTTTTCTTCAGTATGCAGTGGGAGGAAGTTACTTGCTTCCTGACATTCTCCCCGCCCAACTTGTTTGTTTCCTTCCATCTAGTTTTGGAGTTGTGGGATAGAATAGGTTGAAAAAAACAACAATAACCCTTAGAAGGACCAAAAAAAAAAAAAAGAATTTATGGCTCCATGAGAATCTAATAACCTGGACTGAGGGTCCATGTTTGGCCACAGGCTGCAGGTTCTCCCCTCCTGCTAGAGAAGTTAAGCTTTGGGTGGACCATACCCTCCTAGTAGCACTTCTGAACACCAAATATTTCTAGAGCTTGGGAAAATTACATTTTTTTGGACTACAACTCCCAGAATCCAGTTGGCATACTGGCAGGAGAGTTTCAGGCCAAAGAAGTTAACTGTGTACTTCTTCCAAAAAAGTAATACGGTGCTTATTCTGTCGAATGCTTAGTATTTTATGCTCTGATTTATTCCCTCATGGTTACGTGGAGGTATGAATGGATGCTGAACAATCGTCATCTCTGCTTCTGTATGTTTCAGGTTGTCGTGGATGGCCAGCATTTTACGGAGTTCGAACACAGAATCCCTCTGCACAAAGTGGACACCCTCCACATCTCTGGAGGCGTGGAAGTGGAGGCCATCACCTTCCGAGGCCCTACCTGTGGCTAGCGTAAAACAACATAAACCAACATAAGCAAGCATGGAAGCTGCTCCCCTGTTTTCTTACCCCTACCCCCGCTCCCCGTCCCGGCATGCATATTATTCCCAATTCCATCTTTTCTTTTCTATGTCTTTGTTAACCACGGTTATGACTCTGGAGAAAAACAAGACAAAACTTTGTTATTCAAAATCTTTTCTTTTTTCCACGCACAAATAAACTGCAATGTCATTTTTCTTGCATTCATTGCTGCAGTCTTGTCTATGATGCGTCATATGTTCCTTTTATACACCAAAAATACTCAGTGTGGCATTTATGGTCCTCACCGTCACCTCTGCAACAACAAGCTTATGAGGCTGATCGGGCTGAGAGACCGTGAGCGCCCGGGGTTATTCTCTTAGTTTCTTAACTGATCTGAACCCGCGTCATTGAACACAAGCTTTATATATATACTAAATCCTGGCTAAAGGAAGTCTGAGAGCCACCATGGTGTAGGGGTTTGAGGACTGGACTACCACCCTAGAGATCACAGCTGGGATTCCTCCTCAGCCTTGAAAACCTGACCTTGGTCAAATCTTAAGAGGTGACATGATAGCCATGTTTAAATAGCGGAAGGGATGTCATATGGAGGGTGGAGCAAGCCTGCTCCAGAGACTAGGGCCATTTCCGCACTAGACTGTTATAGTGCTATTATTCCCCTTGCAACGTCCTGTGGAATCCTGGGGTTTGCAGTTTCGGGAGGGGCACGATATGGGTGTTTGTGGACAGGGGTGAGATACCTAGCCCTTCAGCAAGATAGCATCCGTTAAAGAAACATCCCCTCATACCCACTGAGAAGCCTCAGAACGCAAGCAATCTATTTAAATGTTCATCTCAGCCAGGAGAGGTGGGTCTTTTGTGACCTTAATGGCTCTTGCTTGCCCAAGAACAAGCCTTCCCCAAAGAGTTTTGATCAGAAAAACTGATTGGCCCTCTTGGGTCCCATTTTGGGAGGAAGTGAAATAGTGTAGAGTAGAGAGGTGTAGAGGGGTACCATCCCATGGACATTAAGAACAAGGCAGGCGGAGAGAAGAAGAACTCAAGAGTGTTCAGGTATGGGTGCCCTGGCTTAAGTGTTCTGTGGTACCTTCCCTCCTGTTTCCACTGGTCTCGGACACTTCAGATCCGAGCAGGGTGGTTGAGGAGGAGTGACTCGGAAGTCTCTCATCTATAAGTCTGCTTGACTGCAGTTGACAACGTCAGAGGCTTATCCGATGGCTGCAGCACCATCTCAGCAGCGCTACTTAACACTGGGGGCTAGATCCAGCCATGCAGTGCTGCTAGGAGTGCTAAGCCCAAAAAAGAAAAAAGAAAATGGCAATTCCTCACGCCAGCTGTTAATAATGCCTGCACTCTGCTCACGACAGCAACAGTATTTTGATTTTAATTAATTAACAACCCAAGGTGCATTTGTTTTTCAAAATGTATGTGGAAACACCCACATCACCCTCTTCTGGAGGTCACACTGTAGGGCCATTTCCGCACTAGAGTGTTACAGTACTATGATTCCACTTTCAATATCCTATGGCATCCTGGGATTTGCAATTTAGGGAGGGGTAGAGTTGGAAGAGACCCCAGGGGCCATCCAGTCTGACCCCCTGCTATGCAGGAACCCCCATCAAAGCACTCCCAACAGAGGACCATCCAACCTCTGCTTAAAAACTTGCAAAGAAGGGGACTCCACCACACTCCATGGAGGCACCAGATTCCACTGCCGGACAGCTCTGACTGTCAGGAAGTTCTTCCTGACGTTCAGGTGGAATCTCCTTTCCTGCAGCGTGAATCCATTGCTCCTTGTCCTAGTCTCTGGAGCAGCAGAGAACAAATCTGCTCCCTCCTCAACATGACATCCCTTCAAATATCATATCCCCTCTTAACCTTCTCTTCTGCAGACTAAACATCCCCAGCTCCCTAAGCCTTCATAAGGCTTCATGGCTTCCAGACCCTTCACCATTTTGGTTGCCCTCCTCTGGACACATTCCAGCTTGATATCCTTCTTGACCTGAGGTGCCCAGAACTGGACATGGTATTCCAGATGAGGTCTTGTTGCAGGAGCCCAGAGACCACAGAGACCACAGAGCAAGAAAAAGAGTAATTTATTACGCGCGGGCTTTTGGCTGGATTTCTCCAAGAGACCAAAAGCCCTGAATTCAAGTTTCACAGCTCTTTTATAGACAAAGTTCACAGCATACACAAAGATCACAGCAACGATCGCAGGCATGTCTCGGTCCGCCCCTCTGGGGTCACAAATACCACATGCTGTTACTAGCTAATTACCCCCGCACTCAGACCTCGGAACACACCGGCTACATGACACACACACAACATCCTAGCTACGTGATACATTGGCTCTCGTGACCTTTTTACCCTTCTTAAATCTTTGTCCGTTCCTCTGACCTAAGCCCCCAGCTTCTACTTTATTTCTACTTTGTTATTTCTAATTCATACCTATATCGGTCTAACCACCAGTGCAGAATAGAGCGGTCCCATTTGATCCCTTGATCTAGACACCATACTCCTTTGGATGCAACCAAGAATCGCGTTGGCTTTCTTGGCTGCCGCATCACACCGCTGGCTCATGCTCAGCTTGTGATCCACCCAGACCCCCAGATCCCTTTCACACTACTGTTGTCCAGCCGCTGTCCCCCATCCTACATCTGTGCATTCCATTTTTTTCCTACCTCAGTGCAGGACCTTGCATTTCTCTCTCAAAGTGGAACTACAGCACCATAAATGGCCCAGGATTCTGGGTTTCGCCCATTTCGGACGGGTAAATATCCGCTGCTAAACCCTTCGATTCTTTCCAGGCTGAATTACTGAGGAGAGCAGCCCCCCGCCCGCAGGAAAAAGGGCGGAGCCGGGGCGGGGCGGGGCTTTGCGCCGTCGGGCTTCTTTTCCCCGCCCTCTCCGCGCTGATTGGCTCCTCCGTCCTGGTCCTCCAGTGTCCCAGAATGCCGCTGTTCCCGGAAGTGGCGCCGGAGGCGGCGAGAGGGGCGGCGGCGGCGGCGGCGGCGGCGATGGAGGAGGACGAGCTGGATCTGGCGGACGAGCTGGAGGCCGCCCTGCAGCTGGCGCCCGAGGTCCAGCTGGCCATCGAACAGGTGAGGGGGGCCCGGGGGGCGGGGCCATTCAAATGAGCACACCTGCCAGGTGCGGGTGGGCGGGGCCTGCATGCTAATATGCGGGGGCGAATAGGGGAGGCAGCTGGGGTTTGGGGGCGGCCTCCCCCTTCCCCGGGTTCTTTGCTACAACCCCGCGGTTCCAAAGGAGAGATTGGACAGATCTGAGGGCTGCCCCTTCCGCACTGGGCTGCTGTAGCGCTATGGTCCCGCTTGCCACCTCCTCTGGAATGGTGGGCTTGGCAGTTTCGGGAGGGGCCGCCCAGTCCTGCGATCTTGTGGGTGGTGGTCCCTGAGAGGCCAAAGCCGGAAACGAGAAGCAGGAGATTTGGTTGAACGGAAGGGGGCCCCTGAGAGAGGGCCTGGCTGGCATCCCCGACAGGAGGTGGGGAGGCCTCCCTGGCCGGCAGGCTGGCTTGCTCTGGGAGTTGTAGTCCCAAGGGGTCGCTTTCTAAGCTCGGCTTCAGGGTTGGGAGTGAATGGCTGTCCCTCGAACTCACATGTGGCTTTTCTGTTTTTCCTCCACCTGCAGGTGTTCCCCAGTCAAGATCCCCTGGACAGGGCGGACTTCAACGCCGTGGAGTACATCAACACCCTTTTCCCAACCGAGCAAGTGGGTGCCTCGCGGAAGGACCGTGTCTCTGAGTTAACTTTTCAGCACCCCCCCCCCGGTTAATTCCTCCCAGCGCCTGCCGTTTGAAACAACAACCCACGGGTGTTTCAAATTGCTGTGGCAAATCCTTGCTTCCTAGCTCCTGTTGAAGGACGGCAGCCGTGCCCTCCAAGCAAGTTTTGCGTTTCTCTCTTCTGAGTGTTGCTCAGTTCTACTGTTGATCAGCTCTTACCTTTCAACCATTTTGCCTAATTTTTAGCCCAACATCTAACTTCCCTTCATTTTCCTCCCGTCGGTTCTATTTCTGCTGGCTGGCTTTGAAGGAGGAGCTGAGGCCAAATTAGCCCTTGGAATTTTGAAGGGGAAAATACTTTCTATATTGCCGTTCCTAAGGTTTTCTGAAGTGTGCTAGCTTCGCCCTTGTGTTACCCAAAGACTCAGGGTAACACAAGGGCGAAGCTAGCACACTTCAGAAAACCTTAGGAACGGCAGTATAGAAAGTATAAAAACCCAGTCCTTTTATGGTTAGGACTATGGCATGGAAACAAAGGCAACAAGCAAGCTGAAATATCATCTCAGGCACTTTTTAATACTTCACTAGAAAAAGATGAAGCCAAGTAGACACTTGGCCTTGAGCATGAACAGAGTGCAAATGGAGAAAGCAGGGTGGAACTGCAGAGAGCCAGTGGGCTGGGGTTGGTCTGGGAAGTCTAGATTCAAGGCTGTGAACTCACTGGGTGAGCTTTGGGCAATTCATGAACTCTTTCCACCTGGCTTTGAGATTTTCCTTGATACCCTGCTTTCTTCCTCTTGCCAAAATAATAAAAAAAAAAAAAATTGAGATCCAAGGCAGCCTTGCAGGATTGTTGTGCAATTAAAATGAGGAGGGGTGAGGAGATTTGTGTTTTGTTGTAAGGTTGTAAATAGTACAAATAAATAAGGAGAGTTTCAGTTGGCCGTTGTTGAGGAAGGTGTGGTAAACCCTTAAGATACGGTGGGCCTGCCATATCCGTGAGCTCCAGACTCGCCAATTTAACTCAAAATTCAAAGATACACAATATGATACATTTGAATCTGCAGTAGGGAGCACGCTACCCCCTCTGCATCTGCCTTTATGGGGGTGTAGCTCACTTGCAAACAAAAGCAGGCAGCTGGTGCCATTTTTAATAGGGGCTTACTGTATGAACCTTGCACTGCTCCTGTTAAAAATGGCGCAAGGGGGCAGTGGAGGCAGCAGCATGCTCTGGCTGCCGGGTGTGCAATCCCTGGCAGATACAGTGATCCCACGGCACATCTGATTAGCATCTCTCGCACTTGGTTCTGTATGGCTTTGCCTTCTTTGTCCGCCAGAGGACAGCCTTCCCATTCTGTTGGACTTGAACTGAGCATCCAAAGCACTTCGTTCATAGAATTGGAAGAGACTTCAAGGGCCATCTAGTCCAACCCCCTGCCATGGAGGAACGCACCGTCAAAGCATTCCCGACAGATGGCCATCTGTTTCAAAACCTTCAAACAAAGAGACTCTGATAGAGAACCTAGTTTTAAAAAGAAATGCCCCAACGAGCATGACCCCTGGTCAGGGATTCTGGGAGTTGCAATCCATAGCGTCCAGAAAACCAGAGGTTAAGAGCTGTGGAATTAAAGAGTGGATCCTTTCTCCTCCCCTCCCTGCTTTTGTCTTCACAGTCTTTGGCAAATATTGATGACGTGGTGAATAAGATCAAACTAAAAATAAGGTGAGTGGAGAACTATTTTGTTTAAATTTGTCCGTGATGGGTGGGGATGTGATATCTTTAGCAAGACACCTTCTCAGTCTTGTGCCAAGTCTTGCCCAAGAATATCTGAAGAGCCTCTGGGATCCCGGAACACAGAAAAATTACTTTTGGGGACCACACCTTCCCGATCACTTCAGGCAGTAAAGGCTACTCCTCTCCCCAAGCTGTTTCTGGCTGATTTTTATCCAAACTATTGTTTATTGTTTAATTTGAGTTTTTAAAAATTTGATTTTTTAAATTTGAGTTTTTAAAAATTTTAAAAATCCTGGCTTTCTCCAAGTTGGGGACTCTAAGCATCTTAGAAGGTTAAGTTGAAACAAAATAACTAAAACAGTTGTTGTTGTATCTTCAAGTTGTTTCTGACTTATGGTAACCATAAGGCAAATCTATCACAGGTTTTTCTGAGGCTGAGAGTGTGTGATGAGCCCCAGGTCACTCAGTGGGTTTCCATGGCCAAGTGGGGAATCGAACTCTGATCTCCAGGGTCATAGTTCAACACTCAAACCATGACTTCCATGCTAGCTCTCAACTAAAACAGTAGTAAGATTTTAAAAAAAGATTTAAACAGTCAGTCTAATTAAAACATTAATTTCAAAACAATTAGACACAAAAGATACATGTTACATATATAAAAAAAATAAGGATTCCCTTTACCCATCCTTCTTCCCCAACCAGATAAAGGCCTGTTTGAAAGAGAGCGGAGAATAAGCCAGCATAGCCTCCCCTGGGATGGAATTCCACATCTTGGAAGCAGCCACCAAAAAGGCTCTCTCCGGTGTCTTCACTAAATGGGCCTGTGAGGGTGGTGGAACTGAAAGAGAGCCCATTCCTGAATATTGTAAGACTTGGGTGGGCTTACAGAGAGACTTTCAAATAATCTGAAATTATTATTTATCTTTTAAGACTTGGCGCTTGAGTTTGCTGTTTTTCCTCTTCCCTCCCCATGCCTCATCCCTTTTGTGTTGTGTCCTTTTTTCACGGTAAAAGTCTTCAGGCAAGGGATTTGCTTTCATTCACTGGTGAGCCTTTTTTTCTTTTTGGCTGAAAAGTGGGATTAAGAAATATTTGCTGGAAATAAGTGGCTTTTTGCAGACTGGTAAGCAAAAAGAGTTGACAGTGCCACCTCAACAAAAGGGAGCTCGGCTCCAGCCGGGAGCGTATTGTGATACTTTGTCCAGTTGGTTTAAGTGTGAATTGCCCTTTAGCAGCAATCCAAGGCCCTTTGTTCTGTATCTGAAAGTAACCGAGCAGGTCTCCCCAATTCCCTGTCTCTGGGAAGTTCACACGCAGGACACAGTCCCTGATACGCATCCAGTTTCTGTCTTTCTAATACCCTTGTGGAAACAAAAGCTGGAACAAGAGCCTCCTCCGAAGAGCTGGGTTTTATTAAACTCCCCCCGGTGCTGGCACACAGGCACGGAATACTTACTTAATACTCAAAGCGTCACGATTTTTGCTTCTTTCTGAGGCTGTTCATTTAGCCGTCTCTTGGCAGTGGTTTTTTTCCCCCCTTTTAAACAAAAGGGCTGTCTGCCTTTCTTTTCTTTTTTTTCTTTCTCCTTGCAGACGCCTGGATGATAATATTCGAACGGTGGTGAGAGGGCAGACTAACGTGGGGCAAGATGGCCGAGAGGTACGTGTTTTATCGGGGAGCAGAAGAAAGATTAGGAGAAGATCTTTCTTGAGGCCTCTGCGGAGCTTTGACCCCATCTGCTAATGTTTTAAAACAGGGGTGAGCCCTGTGGGCGACATGACATGGAGCTCTTATGTGTGCTCTTGAAGTCCCCCCCCAGCCCCTTCCCCTGTTTTAAACTGGGGGCTGATCTTCATGCAGTTTTCACCCCCAAACCAACCAACCAACACTACCCACCACCATGGGCTGCAACCCCTCAAAATGAAAAAAAAATGCTGAAAATCAGCCAAAGTGGCAGCCAGAATTGATGTTACGTCATTTCCAGCACACTGAAACATGCTGGTACAGCCCACTGGGAAAACACACGGGGAAGAAGGGGGTGGTCTCCGAACCCTTCTCTTGAGTTTTCAACTTCTATTTCAAAGAATCGGACCTGCAACAGAATGTTGCGGCATGGACTGCTTTGTTCGTCAGGCCGTTTGTTTGCTTATTTGTTTAGAACCTTGAATTTAAGAAATGAATGAATGGACTTTCGTTTTAATTATGTCCTGTCTTTCTCCCAATACATGACCCAAAGCAGCTTGCAGTATAAATTAAAAACAAAATACAGCTGACAGGAATACGAACTTAAAAATAAACTTACAGTAGTATTCAAACTGAATTTAAACTTTACTGGAAAGGCATTGGACAACATGCTTAGAACACCAAAGATCGAAGACCAGCACGGCTCATTTAAAAATCCTTTCCTTGCAATCAATTATAGTTTGAAAGCCTGTTGAAATGAGAAGGCCTGCTGGTGAAAATTGAGCTGAGAGAGTGTAGAGTCTAATTTGGCTCGCTTTCTTGAGTGTTCTGCTTTGCATATGGTTTGAGCTCTCTGCCCCTTTTGGCCTTCTGGAACACTCTCCGACTTATTATCCTCTGGAAAGTTGGGGTTGGAACTCCCATGTTCCCCAGCCGCTACAGTCAGAGCTCTGCCCCTATCATGCTTGTGGAGGGAAAAATAGCACTAAAGTTACAACTCAGGAGGGGGAAAGAAAGTGCAAGTTCTTTAGGAGATTAAAAAAAAGAATTCCCCAAGTTTGTTAGAAGAGACCCTCAAATACTTCTCCAGTGTGCACTACTACAAAAATAAAAATGTGCCTCTTTCAAGAATGTTTTAGTTGTGTATTCTTGGGTGGCAGGAGTTGCACGAGAGATGGCCCTTGCAGCTTCTTCCAACTTTATGATTTTTTTTGCCCAGCTAGGAATAGCTGCTGTTTGGACTGCTATTCCCAGAATCCACTGAGTAAGCTGGCGGATGGATTCTGGAAGCGCTGGTCCCCAAAGTGCAACTTTCAGAGCTCTGAGTTTGGAAAAACAAGATAAAAAAGCTGTGCATTTTTGTGACAGGCGTGTGTGCGAGCGTGTGTGTTTTCTTGCCTGTGGTCTGCTCCCTCCCGCACCATCCCATCTCTTTTGATTTGCTGTTCTCTGCCAGACTCTGCCACAAGTAGCAGAAATCCCACAGGAATGTGAGGAATTTCCCAGCTTTGGGACTTTTAATAGGTCAGAGCGAAGGGAACAGGGGCAGGTCAACTTACACAGGAAAGGCGCTGGGATAGCATTTCACGCTGCAGTGGAATTCTGCCTCCTTTCCGATCTGGGGCTGATGGAAGGGGAAAACTTGTTGAAATTACAGTTGTGATTGCTGTTCCTTTTCCTTGCGCCTGTCTGTCTGTGCTAATAGTCTAATCAGTAATGTCGGCGTAGGGGGCCAGAAGCCTTAACGTATCTTTTCCCCTCCCCAACCATTTCTGAAAAGAAGGGAACCGTTGTTCAGCCAGTGATGTGGGCAGTGAAGTTATGGATAGGTTACGGAGAGAAAGAGGTCTGTGTTCTCTCCTTTGTCCGTGGGAGGGAGCAGCTCCCAACAAGCCCCCTCCCCGTTGCAATGGGATTGCATGAACCACCATCCCCAGCAAGCTCACCAATTGGGGGATGGGATTTCTAGTCCTGGAAGGGCTCTGCACTGGTGGGCGTTGAAGTCCTGTCACCTCTGGCAAGCGCGGAGTTTGGGGAGTTTGTGTTATGGGCACTGTAGTCCTGGACTGTTTGGCAGGCACCAGATTGGAGGCTGTATCTAAGACGATGGGTGGTGTTGTGTTGGTTTGTGTAGGAGGCATCAGTTTTGGGAGGCAAGGATGATGGACACTGTAGTCCTTGGCACATCTTTAAGGCACGGGATTAGGACTTGCATCTAAGATGATCCTGGCACATCTCGAAGCAACAGTTTTGGGAGGCTGTAGCTAAGATGATGGGCGTTTTAGTCCAAAGGCTCCAGATATGATTGCATTTAAGACGATGGGCATTTTGTTCTTGGCACATCTGGAAGGCAACAGTTTGGGGGAACCTGTGGCTACAATGGTGGGTATTTCAGTCCTGAAACATCTGGAAGGGATTCTTTGGGGTTGTGTTTAAAATGACGGTTGTTGTAGTCCCAGCTCAGCTGGCAGAGACTGCATCGAGGCTGATAAGAGTTCAAACTTGATTTATTGTTGGGCATATTCATCTGTATTTTTAACCATCCCGGATATCTGCAGAACTCTCCTCCAGCACCACATCTCAGATGAACTGATTTTCTTCCTGTCAGCTTTTTTCCACTGCCAAGCTTTCAGAACCATACATAGAAATTGGAAATACAATGGCCCAGATGATAACACTTATAAAAGCAGGGATGAGAAGCTGCAAGCACGAACAGGTCTGAAAATGACTTAAAATTATAACCAGAAGGCTCTGGGGATCCACTTCTACTTTTGTGTTTTTCACCTTGGGGAGCCCCTGTGGAAAACCTAGAATGCCAAACTAGACGTCTTGAGGAGTGGAAAATTCCCTTATTTGCTGGGGAAAGTTTTTTTCAGGGGAAATATGGGTGGATTGTGTTTTGGTGAGCCGTGAAAAACATAAATATTTGTCCAGGCATTGGAGAAGAAAACAAGCAATTGTTTTGTCTTCTTCACCTATTTGTTTGCATTGTCTTTATTTCATTTTAGCAGATGTTGGCGATTATTTTCAGTGTTTGCCATTTGTGGCTTTAGATGTTTGCAACTGGTGACTGTAATTGTGGATTTTTAATTTTGGTTGTTAGCTCCGAGATCCTCCGAAGGATGGTTGGTGTAGTAAAAGTAGAAGTGGTGGTAATCGGTAATAATCATATAATACCAGTCAGTGACACCTAATAGACTGTGAAACTGAGAGTAATGTAATGACATTGTTATTAAAACCGTCCAGTGCAAATCTCCTCCTGCCTCCCACCCTCACTGTACCTTTTCTCCATTGGAAATATCTCTGTGCTTTTCTTTTAAAGAGAACACCATCCTCAAATTTTCTTCCAAGTCTGCAGAAAAGGGCTTAAAATAGCTTTACTCTTTCTGGTGCTTTTTTTTTTTTAAGCGGCTGAGGGGAATTATTTTGTTTTGCTCAACATCTGTAGAAGATGATTTTTTTTAAAAAAAATGACTTGTCTTGATAATGATCCCTTTTGCTAGAGATAGAACTGCGGCAGAACATTCCAGAGCAGGGTGGAACGCAGCTTTGCCGTGGCCGGTCTTCAGACGTGGGCTATTTTGGACTTGTCGGCGGAGGCTGCTGGAACAGACCTGGCCAGCTTTCTTGCTGCTGCTGTTCTTGTGGCTGGCTAGTCCAGATGTTTGGGAAGGGAGCTGGCCCTCCTTTGGTACCTCCTCCTCTCCCCAAGTGTAGCTTTCCATTGCTCCAGATCTGAGAGATGGAGTCTCTGCCTCTCTTCCTCAACCCGCATTGCAGTTTCTGAGCCTGGGTGGCAAATCTCTTTGACGTTGTGCCTGTTTGGTGGTGGCACCAGCAGGCAGCAGTGTGGCTACCTGCTAGGTCTTGTAGTCACCACAATAATTTTCCACCCTGCTTTGTTCATGTAAAGACCGTAACATAGCAGTGAGCATGTCGAACAGGGGCTTTGAATCATAGAATGACAGAGTTGGAAGCGACCCCAGGGGCCATCTGGTCCAACCCCCTGCCATGCAGGAACACACATCAAAGCTCTCCTGACAGGTGGCCATCCAGCCATTGCTTAAAAACCTCCGAAGAAGGGGACTCCACCATGCTCCATGGAGGCAGCATCTTCCACTGCTGGACAGCTCTAACCATCAGGAAGTCTTGAGCAGTGGTTCTCAACCTGCGGGTCCCCAGATGTTTGTGGACTTCAGGTCCCAGAAGCCCCAGCCACTATGGTCAATGCTCAGGGCTTCTGGGAGCTGAAGTCCAAAAACATCTGGGGACCCACAGGTTGAGAACCACTGTTCTTGAGAGTTGGAAGGGACCATGAAGCCCATCCTGTGCAACACCCTGCCCTGCAGGAATCCACAGCTAAAGTGCTCCTGAGAGATGGCTATTCATCTGCTGTTTAAAAACCTCTCTTACTCTTGAGAGATAAAATCGGGGTTCAAGTCCCTCCTGCTGGGTGAATCTGGCCCAATCTCTCTCTCTCTTAGCCTGACCTGCCTCACAAGATTGTTGCGAGGACAGTGTGGGGAGGAGTGGGTGTAGTACGCTGCCCTGAGCTCATCTAATATATAAAAGTCAAAGTTTGTTTGTCTGTGTCAGGCAAAGACCTCATATGATTGGCTGCGTGAGAAGACTCTATGGAATCCTGGGATTTACAGTTTAGAGAGGGGCCTTTAGAATTCTCGCCAGGGAGATCTTGGGCCTCAGTCAACTGTGTCTGTCTTGAATAGGCTGGCTGCTATGGAGATGAGGCCTAGCAGCAAGGAGGAGGGCAGTGTATTCCCTCAGGAACCCAATCTGTGTATGTTAACAACTGAATACAGATTGGATTGGGGATTATGGGCAAAGTTACAGCTACTGGACAAGACAGTTTGGAAAATTAGAGACACAGGATCTCAGCTCTTTCTAACAAGTATTACCTATGAGAAAATAAAATCCCAGGCAACTCCAGGTATATATGTTAGTTAGAATGTATATATGGGAACAGTGTGATAGATTGACCAAAATGTGGGAGAGGGGGCAGGAACTGACTAAAACCTTAAATACTATTTTATCCCTTAGATTGGGATGAGAATCGTACAGCCCAGGAGTTGCCTGTGTTTTTTTGTAGATATGTGTATTTGTCCCACGTGGCCTTTGGTGCCTCCAGTGATCACTCCAGACTTGGAAAAATAGTTGGAATTTTTGTGGGTGAGAAAAATGTGTGTTCAGTTTAGGGGGAAAGGCTTTCGGTCTAAAAGCTGTTTTCCCCGTGTAGCCCCAAGCGGTGAAAAACACAAAATGCCTCTTGGCGGCTTAGGTACATTCTGGAACACTAGAAGTTACTTCCAGTCATTGGGCTCCCAGGATCCATTTTGTGGTCTGCTGAGGATCTGAGAAGCCCAATCTTGGCCCATTGAACCTCACTGTGTGTCTCTCCTTGTTTTAAATTCATCTTAAAATGCATCAGTTTAACTCAGCTTAAGGATCTTTGCTGGTCTGCTTCTTCAAGTATCATTGTTTAACAATTTAGGGGCTCAATGAAAAACTTATTTTGAAAGTAATTTTTGGAGGAGAGTTGTTCTTGCTGCAGGCAACCAGACAAATGGCTGCTGTGATCTGATGAGAGCTTGGAAAAGTTACTCTTTTCCACCACATTTCCTGGAATCCCCCAGCTAGTGTGACTTGCGTTGAAGCATTATTTTTTAATATTATAAATTTAAAAAATGTCACTTTCCCAAGCTCTGGGTACAGTGTTTTCAAAAGTAACTTTTGCAAGTTCAGACTCTGAGGCAGTCGTGAAAGTGGTCCAGGGAATCTCCTTTTCCTTTTGTAAACCGTGAAAAAAATGAAACAGCTGCCAAACCCGATTTAAAAAAAAAAGTAAGAAATTGGATTTTCTGCTTAATTCCTCTGTCTGATTAAAAGGCCAGTTGAGATTCCAACTCTCCCTCCCAACGGGAGCACAATAACTCCTTTTAATCCCCAGCATCCTTGTGGGTTGCTGAGGGTGTGCGGGAATATTTGGGGCCCATGGCGTCCCAGGGTGGAACAATGTTGAGCATTATTTATTTCAAATAGTGGGGGAAATAGCCATGATGCTGCCTTTCTTTGCTGTTGGCAGCTGCAAAAACTGAGCTGTGCAAGGTCTGTTCCGGCGGGGCCAGCCGTTCTGTTTGGCAAAATGCGGTGTCGACCTCAGGCAGCAGATTCGGGGGGGGGGTTGGACCCTTCCCGGCACGCACCCAGCCATTCCATTTTGTTTGAGGACGCTTGGCTAGTCCTGCAACCCCTAAATCAGTCCTACTGTCCCTGGGCGAAATAGAAGTACTAGATTGAGTACCATTTCTGCACTAGACTGTTATAGCGCTATTATTCCACTTTCAACATGCTATGGAGTCCTGGGGTTTGCAGTTTAGGGAGGGGCCTTGGAGGAAACGGCCGAAAACTGGAGAGGGCCCATGTCCCTTCCGTGGTTATGTAGAAGAGGGAATTTCAGCCCGGTGTTGCTTGTCATATAAGCAGGTAAGAAGCAACACCTTCTGAAATTCTCCCTTCTGCACGACCGTGAAAGGTAGAGGAGCCCCCTCCGAAATAAGGCGCAAGAAGAAAAAAAGGCAGTGGATGTATTGGGAGGGGGTTACGGAGGAGTAAGGTGTGTGGCGTTACTGAGAAGAAATTAAATAGGTGACAAGGAAGAGGAAGATGTGTTGGAAGATGGCGGGGCTCGGTGGGGAAGCAAGGGGTAGTTTTAATTCTGAGGCAGGTTATTCAGAAATCGAAAAATTGAGGATAACGGGAATAATTTCATGTCGAACTTCAGCGATTGTGGGGCAGGTTCTGAGAAAAAGTTGAACAACTTGAAGAGAAAGGGAACACTTCATCTGGAGATTTAGTCACACCTCCTGAAATTCCAGTAAGGATCCCTCTTTCACTATGGAAGCCTTAGACAGAAAATTATTCCTCCCCCCGCTACTATTTTTCCTTTCCCAGTAGGATTCCACTGAGAAGTAGTGTCAACCTCTGCATTTATTAACTATCTGTGCTTTGCATGTATATTCCACCTCCCCTGCAAGCGAGCTCAGGGCAGAAGGTGTGGCTCGTCTCTTCGGTTTTATATTTATTTATTTAATTTATATCCTGCTTCTCTTCCAGACAGGAGCCAAGGGGACGAACGTTCTGGATTAAAACAAGGGACACAAAACCTAATAAAAAGTGTTTAAGAAATTGAACCACCTTATCAGAACGTTAGCACTTTAAAATTACAAAACTGTGTATAAGGGTAGAGCTTTTGATGGTGTGCTTTGCTGGCTTCCTTTGGTCTTTTTCATGGATGTATTTGAACTGGTTTTAATGCTACGGCTGGCTGGGTTACACTTTCACAATAACTTGATGCATGTTTAATCTGCAGATAATTTAACTGTAGTGTGTTTGTTTTTAATTTTTGCAAGCTGCCTCGAGTCTCAGTTTTGGCAGGAAAAGTAGGGTGTTGCTCTTATTCAGGAGACAATGTCATCTTGGATAGGCAGGCTTGAATTCATAATTCTTCCTGGAGATGAAAATGGAATTTAATCTCTGTCCTCCTCCTTTCCTTCATTCCTCCAGGCTCTTGAGGAAGCTCAGAATGCCATCCAGCAGCTTTTTGGGAAAATTAAAGACATCAAGGATAAGGCAGAAAAATCAGAGCAGATGGTAAGTTCCAGTCCCACTGTTTTTTTGCCCATTTATCTTTGGTCTGCTCCATTATGAAATGGTTTTGTAGGCTGCGACATAAGGATCTACCAAATGGTTGGACCACAGCTCCCATCATCCCTTACCACTTGCACTTCAGGGTGGGGCTAATGGGGATTATAGGCCCAAACATGTGGAGGGACAGGCTTCTCCCCACTCCTGTTGTAGAAAGGAACAGATGTGGCCCCAAAGCAACTTCACTTGGGTCTTGGTTTAAAATAGAAAAATAAATGCTTTTTACAAACCATCATATGTGAACAAACTTTGTTCCGCCAGATGTTTTGGACCTCCAGTGCTCTGAAGTCCTAACCAGCTTGGCCAACAGTCTGGAATTCTGGGAGCTGAAGTCCAAAACATTTGGAGGACCAAAGTTTGGGAACCACCAGTAAACTATTGCCGTATTTCTATGGCAGTTCACCTCTTTTGGGCCTTTTCTGGAAGGGTCTTTGTTTTTTGAACTCTTCTCAAATGTTCTTTGTGCTGTCACAGGTGTGCATCCGTTCTGAAATTTTTCTTTTCCTTCTACCTTGAGAATTAATACTTAACCGGATGCATAAGCCATTTCTGCACTAGACTGTTATAGTGCTATTATTCCACTTTTAACATCTTATGGAATCCTGGAGTTTGCAGTTTAGGGAGGGGCCTTTAACTCCAGGATTCCATAGGATATTGAAAGTGGAATAATAGCACTATGGCAGTCTAGTGTGGAAACGGCCATAGTTGCAGGTAGGAGTTAGCAGTGGATACCTAATAGTGCATCAGCAAACAATGGACAATTTGATCCAGTACAGCTATTCTAATAGATATACTGCTGCATACATATGACATATGATGGGAGCCACACTTCCCGAAAGCTTTCCAAAGCTGCATTTGAGGGGCTTTTTTTTCTGAAGGTCTGATTAGGAAACAAAATGTTGGGTACACACCTAAAGCAAGCATGATTTGCCCTTTCATTTGCCCCACAGAAAAAGCCTGTTGGGCGAGCTGCCGCGGCGTTTTTTTTGAAGTCTTTGCTTCGTCCGTTGAAAGTTTCTTTTTTAAAAAGATAATCTTAACAGGTTAAAGAAATCACACGTGATATCAAGCAGCTGGACCATGCCAAACGCCACCTGACCACCTCCATTACGACGCTGAACCATCTCCACATGCTGGCCGGAGGAGTGGATTCTCTGGAGTAAGTTCTGTAGGGGGTGACATTTTGATGATGGCGAGGGACGGAGAGAAAGAACATGAGCCCACAAAGGCACACAGTTTGACACTAGGGCTCTTTCTGCACTAGACTGCTATAGTGCTATTATTCCACTTTCAACATCCTGTGGAATCCTGGGCTTTGCAGTTTAGGGAGGGGCAATAATACTGTTGCACTTTAGTGTTAGCACTATAACAGTCTAGTGCAGGAATGGCCTGGGTTTTTTGAAAAACCAGCTTCCTTAGACTCCCAGACTCTCATTTGGAGGGGAAAAAAACCAAGCTTCTGGTCCTCAGAATTTTTCAAGTATTTTGCAAATGTACAGCAGAGTGGAGAACTGTGGCTTTTAGCTGGGGGTGGGCACAGTTTTTTTGCCCTGGCACTCTCCACGGTCTTGCCCCTCCCCTCCACAAAACAAGAAAGAACATGGAGATGGTCAGAAGTCCACTTTTGGTTTTAAAAAGTTAAATTATGTTTGCTATAAAAAGGAAAATGGAGGGTGAGGAGAGCTATCCGCACCATTGACACGAACTGATAACAATATAATTCACATGACAAATGTTGGAATTGGGGGATGGATCATATCTGAAGGGCCCCATGGGAGTAGAGAGAACACTATGGCTTCCCTCTGAAATCAGCCACACTAACCATCTTTTTTCCCCTCCCTCTTGACTAACGCTGTAGGGCCATGACCAGAAGGAGGCAATATGGGGAAGTAGCCAACCTCCTCCAAGGCGTCGTCAATGTGCTGGAGCATTTCAACAAGTACGTGGGGATCCCACAGATCCGACAGCTTTCGGAGAGGTAAGAGGGAGATAGAAAGCTGACCGCGGCTTTAGTGGGGGGCAAGAAGAAGCGGGATAAAAAATGCAACGTGCTTACAAAACTATGCATCACATGAGGGAGCCCTTGTAGCGTCAGTGCAGTGGGAGGATGTATAAAATTTCCAAAGTGGTACATACAATGAGTCCTCAGCATCTGCTAGGGTTTGGTTCCAGGACCCCCAGTGGAGACCAAAATCTGTGGATGCTCAAGTCCCGTTATATTTTTCAAGCCATGGTTGAATCCTGGATACAGATTCCATGCATATGGAGGGCAGGGTGTATTATAATCTGGGAGGAACTGTTTGTTTGGAATATTTGTACCCCACTCTTCATTCAAAAAGCTCCCAGGGCAGCTTATAGATCAAATAATTTGACAGTCCCCTGCCCTCAGCTTTACAATCTAAATCAGACGTGGCACAAAAGGAGAAGAGGATGGCATTCGGGGAGAGAATTAAGTCCAGCAGATGTTGACTGCTCTTCTCCCCCTCAAAGCCAGAGCAATGGTAGTTGGACTAGAAGGAGTGGCTCTCACTAGCCGTGGGGCCACAGTGGGATGGAGATGTGACTGGTAGCTCTTCTCCCCTTCTGAGACCAGAGCAATGGCAGCTGGACTAGAGGGAGTGGCTTCCACTGGCCATGCAGCCACAGTGGGATAGAGATGTGACTGGCTGCTCTTCTCCCCTCCGGGGCCAGAGCAAAGGCAACTGGACTAGAGGGAGTGGCTTTCACTAGCCATGCGGCCACAGTGGGATAGAGATGTACCTGGCTACTCTTCTCCCCCTCCGAGGCCAGAGCAATGGCAGCTGCACTAGAGGGAGGGGGTGTCACTAGCCATGGGGGCCGCTGCATGATGGAGGTATGCTTGGCTGTTCTCCTCTCCCTCGGAGAGCAGAGACCCATGATTGGGGAGGAGTTCCCATCAAAGTCCATCTTGCAAGCTACAAGAGAAACTGAATTTTAACTTGGCAATTTATCTTGTGATGCTAACTCTGTATGCAGGGAAGTGTGTGTTTGATTATGAAGATGCTGTGTAACAGAGGCTGTGATCTTCTCTTATTGTGCTTTTTTTTAAATTGGGTTTGCAGTCCTCTGTGTTCGAACTCGTTGTACGTTTTAATTGCATGTGTTTACTTTCTTGCATCCTTGAGTGCATTTTCAATAAATAAGTGAAATAAGTTAGGAGATGGGGCTTGAGGATGACTTAATATTTCTCCTCAAAGGTTGACCTGATTAAAGGATGCTCAGGCCTGGTTCTTGATGGTTTCATCCTACAGGCCCTTATTTCTCTTGTGATGTGTCAAAACTCCTCTGACTTTGCTTTGACAAGCCAGAAGAAAAATTTGGCACAGAATCCCATGATGAATGCCTTAAACACTAAGTTAATTCTTTGTTCTTCCTTTGGAAGAGTGAAGGCTGCCCAGAACGAGCTGGGGCAACAGATCTTGGCAGACTTTGAAGAAGCCTTTCCTTCCCAAGGCACAAAGGTATTCTTTTAAAAAAAAAATTAAAATCCCACTTGCTTTTTCTGCTGACACAAGTCTTTTTTGAAAATGAACCGTGAGACTGATCCTAATGCTTCACATTTTGGGGAGGAATTGTCCCTGCAGCAGCAAAGATGAGTTTTCAGAAACCAGATCTGTATTTGGTACCTTGAAAATCATCCTCTTCCTCTCCTCCTCTTTTGCTTCTTCCTCTTTCTCTTTTTCTTCTTCCACCCCCGCTGCTTCTCAGTCATCATTATCATCATTGCTATAATCATCACTATCTTCATCTTTAGCTAAAACATACAACAATCAACATTAAAATAGAATTAAACTGTTCACAATATTAGAACAATTTAAAACTAACAGAGATAAGAAAAAGGAATAAGAAATAGTGCAGTTAAAGCAAGACAGCACCTTCTGAAAAACAAAAGAACCCCTCAGTTCTCAGAGATAAGACAGAATACAGGCTTCTCCCATTTATCTGACAGGTCAGGGACCAGAGCAGTGGTTGAAAAGTGGAATCCATGCACTGCGTGAACTGCTTGCAAAGTCTCAGTTGGTATTAGCGTTTTTCCCCTCTCAACTGGCTTTGCAAGAAATAGATACGTGTGAGCGGTTCCAAGCAAGGTTCCCTAGACAAGAACTGGAGCCCCTGTCAAATTACAGTTGTCCCTCCGCGTTTGCAGGTTTGACTTTCATGGATTTGATTATTTGAGAGTTTCTCCAACCTCTTGCCTGGTGGCACTTTTTTTCCATGGGGACCTTCCCTCTCTGTGGCTCCGATCAGGCTGTGCAGCCCTTGAAAAATCTGCCTCTGGGCCTCCTCCTCCACCAACAGCTGCTGCCTCGCCAACTAAGGATATATCTCAGCGTAATTTTCTGAGCGCCACAAACCCTATCCTACACACAGCCGTGGAAGGAGATGGGCAAGAGAGAGGAAGTACTGGGCCACTATGCCAACCTACCCTTTTTCCTTGGTAGAGACCCTGGACGCCCCCTCTCCCCACCGTGCCTCAGCCCCCTTGCCACAGACACACGCACATTTTGAAATTTGCAATTTTTCCACTTTTGCAAGAGTCCTGCACCCCTAACTCTAGCAAACGTGGAAGGCTGACTGTCATGGAACTTGTCTTTAATTTGGATGTGTCAAAAGAGCAAGTTGTCAGATAACAGGGCATCAAAAGTTGGGGTGTTCCTCTAAAAAGTTTTTGCCCGCAAGGACAGTGAAGAAGGGATCATTCTGGCCTCCCTGGGAAGGGAGTTTTCCAAAGCCTGGGGGCGGCCACCGCTATGTCTTGCATCCCCACTGGTGTTTTTTGAAGCGAGAGAAGTGCCTCGCCCAAAGATCACAAGGTCTCGGTAGGCCCGTACAGGAACATACAATCTGTCAGATAGCCTAAACCTCAGCTGCATAGGGTTTTATCAGTCGTAATCTCTAAATACGCCCACTTCCCTACAAAGCATGGTGGAGAGGACGGGTGAGGACTGGGACCGGGCTGTCCGTGTGGCTTTTCCTCACTAGGATGGTTATTGTGAGCTAAAAATTGAAAGGAGAAGAGGCTGCTGTGAGTAAATCAGGAGGAAAGCTGGGATATAAATGCTACTAATAAGCAATTACATAGTTGTCAGATGTGTGGCTCCTGTCATAAGAATTTGCTGGATGTGCAATAGAATAGATGAGGCATTAAGCATTGCTGGAATCAGCCAGAGGTGCTACAAAGCACCAGTTGGCAATTGTTGATTGCAGCTGTATATCCGTTTGACGTTTGCTGTGTATTCCAGTGTGTCAAATGGCTGATTGTTTTATTTCCCATGGCTATGACGTATCTGGCCAAAGGGGAGAGATCAGAGGAGGGGAAAAAAGTGTTGGAAAGGTGTTGTGAGAATTGGAAATGCTCAAAGGCAAAAAGGCAGGACATGTTCCGGTCTCAAGGAGGACAGATGTGTAAACAACTGTGATTTTGGAAAAATGTCTAGAACGCTGGGGTGATGTGAGATTTATGATCCCCTCCAATCGCAGCTTTGCGTGTCTAAATCTGCATGGAAAGGTATACAACCTGTAACTGCCCAGTATGCCTTTAGTCTCAGCCGTTTTGGACAAAGTGTGCTCGGTTGCTTGCTTTGGTTCAGACAGAGACTGCTGTTTAGCTCTGAGTGAAGTTGGTGGAGGGCAAGTGATCCAGGGCATGACAGCAGTAGGCTTCCATTTTCAAAATTCTTCTCTAAAAATGTGAGGCTATTCTGAATTCTTAAACCTGCTCCTTTCTTTTTCCTCCTTCCTCTTGGAAGAGGGCTGCTGGACCCAGCAACGTCCTCCGGGATGCGTGTCTGGTTGCGAACGTCTTGGACCCTCGAATCAAGCAGGAGATCATCAAGAAGTTCATTAAGCAGCACCTCTCAGAGTACCTGGTACTCTTCCAGGAAAACCAAGATGTAAGTAAGGAATCTCCATTCTGAAGGTATTCGTTTAAAAAAATGAATATGGGCATGCTTCTAGTAAGAAAGCCTCTAACAAAGAAGCTCCCTCTTACAAAGTCTTTCTATACCTTCTCAGCCCTCCTCTTTCTTCCTTATCCTCTGGGTATCTGGACATTTTTTAGCAGCCTGAGCATTGGGAGGATTGTAAGCACAGACATTAATTGTCAGGCTGCAGTAGCACGTCTGTAATAAGCAGTGCAATAAAGCTTCAGCTGGGAAAGAGGATTCCCTTACTGGGAGGGAACCAAACTTAAATTTAAGAGAAAACTTTTATAAAATGTTTTACATGACCCCAGGAAGGTTACAAAAAATAACGAAAAATGGGAACTCAGATTGTTGGAAGTGTGATGAAAAGACGGGGTCTTTTTTCCATATGTGGTGGACATGTAAGATAGCAAAAAAAAATTTGGAAGGGGTACATGACGAAATCCAAAGACTTTGTAAGCTGAATTTTGAAATGAAACCGGAGCTTTATTTGTTAAATATGCCAGGGCAACAAAGGGAAATAAGAAGTCATCAGAAGATATTATATTTAATAACTGTAGCAAGGTTGACATATGCACAGCACTGGAAAGAAAAGAAGCATATTGATATTCTAGAAGAATGGAAGTTAAAAGTTCTGGATATGATAGAGATGGAAAAGTTTGCATTTCCTTTGAAGAATAAATCTATCCAGAAATTGGGAAAGAATGGAAAAGAGTATTGGATTGGGTAAGGATATAAATGTATAAGAAATCAAAGAAGAAATAATGTAACTGTTCTCTCTGTAAGATGGAAATTATGTTTGTAATGGAATGGAAATAAGCAATTTCAGCTGGAAGATTTAAGCATGGAAGTGTGTGTGGGGGTTTATTTTCGAGACAAACTTTTAATAAAAATTATACCAAAAAAAAAAAACAGAAGAGGAGGGAAGAGGCCGGCCATAGGAAGCCCCCAAGCCAAACATAAGCACAACCTCAAGTTTGAGCTCCTCGTCCCTTCTTAAGAGCCACCCTCTCGGATGCCTCAGACGTTAGGGGAATGTTGGGTAACATGGCACTTACACGAGTTTGACAAGGCACACCAGAAGCTCCATTGTGTGTTGTGTTGTCTTTCTCGTTTCCCTGCAGGTGGCCTGGCTGGATAAAATTGATCGGCGTTATGCTTGGATCAAACGCCAGCTGGTGGACTACGAGGAGAAATATGGGCGCATGTTTCCGCCGGAATGGTGCATGACAGAACGCATTGCTGTAGACTTCTGCCACATTACAAGGTGCGGGATGGTGCCGGCGGCCCAGAGGTTTGCTTTCTGGGCTTTGGGTAACACCCCAGTGTTGGTCCCTCATTCTCTTAACTTTAGATGGTGGGATGTGTTTACCGGAAGCCCCACTTTTAAAAAGCCAACCTTCAGTGGGTGCAGCCCATAAAAGTACTTATTTGCTTAACTGGGTTGTAAAAGTGTATTCATGTAATTCATTTATATCCCCCCTTTCTGCCAAGATGGGGCCCAGGACAGCTCACAAATTGGAGTTAAAATAAAATACAGTTAAAACTATGGCTAGTACAGAAATTAAAAAATGATTAAACCAAACCATTGTCATAAAATGTTAATTTGAGAGCCTGTTAAAATGTAATAGTGATGATGATAAAAATACAAAGATGCCACACTTCAGTTAAAAAATCTTCTGCAACAGACAGGCAGCACTCAAAGGCTGGGGTAAATGGAAACATCTTTGCCTGTTCAGTGGAAAAAGAGCACAGAGGGGTCCAACCCAGCTCCCTATGGGATGGAATTCCAGAGTCTGGGAGCAGCCACTGAGAAGTCCCTGTCTCTTGTTTCCTCAACAAATGTGCCTGCGATGGTGGTGAGACTGAGAGAATGCCCTCTGCCAAGAATCTTAACACTTGGGCAGGCTCTTCCCTTTTCTGTTTCTTGGCCGTAACTAAAAGAGCTGCTTATCCTTACAGCCAAGAGTGAATAATGTTACCATCTTTCTCTTTAATGTCAGAAAATCCCTTTTTTGTGTGTGCAAACGCTGATTTTTTTGTGTAGAAAATGAATTTCCACCTTTTTTGGTGGTTGACCATTTTCTTCATGGGGTCTTTGGATGCCTTTTACTGGTCCCCAATAAAAGACTATCGCTCCTCCCATCTGCCTTGTTGTCCCTACAGCAGCAGTCACAACCGAGCACGAACCAGAGAGCATGAGGAAGCGCTTGAACTGTGTAATAGTCCTGCCCCATCTTTTAGTGTGGCTGCACCCCTGTAACTGGGAAAGTAACTAGCCACTGTTACCCTTATGCTACAGAAGGAACAAAGTAATTTTACAATGACCCTTCTCTTTTTATTGTAGAAAAGGAATTGAATTACAAGTCCCACATAGCCTAGGTCAGTGGTTCTTAACCTTTAGCCTTCCAGAAGTTTTGGACTTCAACTCTCAGAAGCCTCAGCTAGCATGGCCAGTGGTCAGGAATTCTGGGAAATAGCAATAGCATGTGTATTTCTTATCAGCTACGTGCTCTCTAAGCGGTTTCCGATGTGCTTAGCTAATTGCTTCCAACAAACTGGGCACTCATTTTACCGACCTGCGGAAGATGGAAGGCTGAGTCAACCTGAAGCCCGGCGGGATCGAACTCACAACCTTGTGGCTGCAGTACCGGCATTTAACCCCTGCGCTACCAGGGCTCCCTATGAATGAAGTCTGAAACATCTGGCAAGCCAGAAGTTGAGAAGCACTGGCCTAGATTTTGGAACGGCAGGCTGTATTCTGCCTGATGGTGAAATAACATCTGGCGGAAGGTTGAGTGATGCCTAACTTAGCTTCCTTCCCTCCTCTCTCCCCTTACACACCCCAGGACGGAGCTTGCGAAGATCATGCGCACCAGAGCGAGGGAGATTGAAGTGAAGTTGCTTCTGTTTGCTATCCAGAGGACAACTAACTTTGAAGGCCTTTTAGCCAAACGCTTCTCTGGCTGCACCTTGTCTGATACAGTGGTGGTGCGTCATTTCTGTCATTATTGGATGTTGTTTTCAAACTGTAGGTCAGTTTTTCAAATAAGGCTATTTTTTACATACTTTGTCGAGCCATTTACATCATGTTAATTTGTTCAAGCGTCTTCACTGGTAAGCAGTTTCTATCCTTGCCACTGCCATCGCGAAGATACCAGGTTTTTAAAATTTCAAGCCCTTTTTGTTACTGCAAAATTTGGGTAGTAACAACAGTGCTGGACAGATGCGAACAGTCTGGTTAGACATTTGTGATATAAAACCCAGAAATTGTGTCTAAAGTGTTTTGACTTTGTGGCTTGTGAGGATGTTCCTTTATCTTTGCATCATTGCCAGCAAGCCAAAAATAAATAGCTGTTAACAGGTGACAGTTCGATAGGCGTGAAATGCCATTCATAAACCATGTTCAGTGTGTTTTCTTAGAAAGAAATACTTCTTAAAATTACTGTGAGTTACATGAGTAGTCCAAAACAGGAACAAAGATGTTTTCTGGGTAGGAATGTAGATCTTTGTGGTTTTAATTTGCACTGTGGAGGAATGCACGAATGAACCATTTCTTTTCATTTCAAAAGATTTTTCTCTACTGGTAGAAGCTGTTTTTGGATGATTTTTCATACTTTGCTATTTCTTGGGGGATTTGTGTGCGTTTAAAAACGTTAGTATTTGTGCAAAAAGCCACAACTTTTTGTGTAGAAAGGGAATTTCCCAGAGTTGTGTTTGTGGTTGTCCATTTTCTTCATAGTGTTTCTGGATATATCTTTCTAGTTGAGGATGGGAAAATTTGCAAGGGCCTCCCTAATCCTGGGTTGCCTTTTCTGCTGAACACCATTTTGTCTTTTTTTACCAGAAAAAGGCTGAATCGCCTTTAGCCTCAACCAACCCCTTCTTAGAAGATGAAACCAGTCTGGAGGCAGATGAAGCCACGTCGGAAAAGACCGATATTGACAAGGTAAGAGCTGGAGAGCAGAGAGTCCAATAAGTCTTGTCCAGATGTTTGCAAACAAGTTGCCTCCACAATAAAAGAGCCAGCTTTACCCTTCTGCTAGCTAGTTAGAACTTTTTTTCTTCTGGTAGGCATTAACCGTAATGAGTTTTGAAGGGTGTGTTTTTTGTTGATTATTATCTTCTGCCTTCTAATGCATTTTAAATGGTTTTATTTCTTCAGGTTGTTTAATTGTGCTTTAATAATTGCAATAACTTGGACTGTTTTATGGATGTTTTTATAGGCATTTTAATCTGCATTTGTTTTCATCTTTGTGAGCTATCTTGGATCCCAGTATTGGGAGAGAAGAGAGGTGTAAATGAACAGATGCTGACAACAAGGATAATAATGACAATAAAAATAATAAGACTTATAATTTGCCACTTTTTCCAACAATACTTCACTGATCCCTAGAGTCTTTGGTGGAATCTGAATTGTCAGTGGTTCAAAGCTCCCATCGGTAACACCTAGCAGACCATAAAACTAAGACAAAGAACAGTGAGATGTGTTGTGAGCGTGATTCAAAATGGGCTAATGAAACTTTGGAAGGAAATCGCCATAGATAAGATCACAGCAGCACAGTCAGAAAAGCAACACGCCTTGGACTGTCCCACATTATCTGGCAAGACCTCAATGAGATCGAACTCCTTGGTTAGAATCCAGTTTACTGATGGTCCAAAACTCAGTAACATCTGGTGGACTGTGTACATGCTTGTTATTACAGTTGTCCCTCCACATTCACTAGGGTTAGGGGCACAGGACCCCCCAAAGAGTGGAAAACCCCACAAATATCAAAATGTGTGTGTGTGTGCGGAAGGGGGCGGAGGCATGGCCAAGGAAAGGAGAGGGAAAGTGGATCAGGATAGTGGCTCTGTACTTCCTCACTCCTGCCCGTCTCCTTCCTTGGGTACCTAGAGGCATTGGGAGAAGGTTTGTGGTGCTGAGAAATTGGGCTATGATCTGTCCTTAGCAGGCCAAGCAGTGGCTGATGGAGGAAGAAGAGGGCCAGGGGCGAGTTTATAAAGAGCTGCACAGCCTGCTGAGAACTGCTGAAAGGGAAGGTTCCCCTGGAAAAGAGGCATCTGATGTGCAGGGCCAGGGGTTGGAGAAACTCGCAAATCATCAAATCTGTGGAAGTTAAACCCGCAAATGTGGAGGGCCGACGGTATTAAGGTGGCATCACTTGGAACTTGCTACACTACCTGACAGTACTTCCTTGGCCAATGCAGATCAATCCTGGATTCTTGGACAGAATCCAAGGCACTAGCTGTCTTGACTGCAGCTCCCATCACTGCAGCTGCTACCCTAAGTATAGATGGTGGGCATTGTAGTCCAATGCAATATGAGTGCTTTGGGTTCAGCGAAGTGGTCCTTGTTCCTGACCTTTTCTGATTGCAAAGCTCCTGACCTCTCTTCTTTTCTCCCAGCCCAAAAAGCCAAAGGTTCCAGAT
This sequence comes from Iguana delicatissima, assembly GCA_948472985.1. NCBI lineage: Eukaryota > Metazoa > Chordata > Lepidosauria > Squamata > Iguanidae > Iguana > Iguana delicatissima. The sequence goes on from CAOKZL010000007.1 coordinate 1,585,209, forward strand.
AATCCGTTCCATGGCATCATTTCCAAGTGCTTTGAGCCCCATCTCTACGTCTATATTGAATCCCAGGACAAGTGAGTAATGTTGGTTATCCTTCACTTTTTTTAAAACAAATGCATCACTGCTTGTTGATTCTTTTTGGGGGGGTACAATTCATTGGGGTGTCTTTATATCAGGATTACCAAAATATGTTCTTGGGGCTGCAAGCCTACCCCAAACCCCCAACCTCCATGCAGGGTCAGGTTTTTTTTCCTGAATGGCAGTTCACTGTTAATTAGCTTATAATTCTTCCTGCGTTGCTTCTCATCAGAAAATACCTGTTTTTCAGAATGAGCGGCTTTGGTGTCTTCTAGTTGTTCCCCACCCCATCCTTGGACAGACCAAACCAGAATAAAAATATATCAAAGTGATCAAAATGGCTAAATTGTACAGGGCAATTGTACATAGCATTCTCTCATAGGGTTGACAAAAAGATAAACGTGCAAATTTCCCTTAAAATACACAGAACTGGTAAGATTTTTCATACTGTTTGAACATATGGCAGACAACTTTGCAAAAGAACAGCAGAAAGAAAAGGAATACCCTTTTGCCACATTTTATTTTCTTGGGTCACCGAGAAATAACAGAGACACTAGAGGTGATAAACAGTCAGTGTTTTAATCCTCCCCACCTCAATTTTGGATATTGTTTGCTGTTTTTCTCTTATGTCATTTTTTTTCCTGATTTCTACTTTTATCAGAAATTTGAGTGAGCTGATTGACCGCTTTGTAGGGGATTTTAAAGCCCAGGGGCCTCCCAAGCCGAACGTGGATGAAGGAGGGGCTGTCCTGCCCAGTTGTGCCGACCTTTTTGTCTACTACAAGAAATGCATGGTTCAGTGTTCGCAGCTCAGCACCGGCGAACCCATGATTGCCCTGACTACTATTTTCCAGAAGTACCTGCGGGAATATGCCTGGAAGATTCTCTCAGGAAACCTGCCCAAGTGAGTTTTTAGCTCATCGTCATAACCGTCATCGTTTGGTTAATTAGCTGACGGTTTTATTGTCGTTGTGGTTTGTTGGATGCAACTTATGGTGACCCAGTAAACGAAAACCCTCCAGGTAACTGAGTCATCCATTCCCTTCTCTGGTCTTGCAAACTCAGGGCAGTTGTGACTTCCTTGGGTGTGTTTACCCGACTGTCCCGTGGTTTTCCTTTTTTCCTACTGCCTTCGATTTTGCTGAACGTTATCGTCTTTTCCAATGCGTTGTGCATTGCATGATATGTCCAAAGTACAACAGCCTCAGTTTAACCATCTTGGTTTCCAGGGAGAATTCAGGCTTGATTTGCCCTAGGGACCCGTGTATTTGTCGTTTCAGCAGTCCGTGGTGTCCATACAACTCTCCTCTAGCGCCCGTATTCCAAATGGGTTGGTTTTCTTCCTGCCAACTTTCTTCATTGTCCAGCTTTCACATCTACACTAGAAATCAGAAATTTTGTGACCCCGATTAGTTTTTATTGATGCGCCTTTACCCTTGATCAGGAATGCGCAAAGTATGCCCTGAGGGCTGCACATGGTCTTTGGATCTCCTACACGCAGCCCTTGTTACCCCACAGAAGACATCTCCAGCGCCAGTCCTAGCCCACCCCGTTTTTTTAGAAATTTGGGGCCAGTTTTTGCGCAGTTGTCCCCCAGTGAATCCAAACTGCCTTAAAATGTAGTGTTTTTCCCCCCGTAACCCTTAAATGTTCAGTCTGGAGAAGAGAAGTTTAAGAGGCAACATGATAGGTGTGTTTAAATATTTGAAGGGATGGCATATGGAAGATGGAGCAAGCCTGTTTTCTGCTGCACCAGAGACTAGGACACGGAGCAATGGCTTCAAATTTCAAGAAAAGAGATTCCACCTAAACATTAGAAAGAACTTCCTGACAGTAAGAGCAGTTCGACAATGAAATATGCTGCCTGGTAGTGTGGTGGAGTCTTCTTCTTTGGAGATTTTTCAACAGAGGCTGGATGGCCATCTGCTGAGAATGCTTTGATGGTGTATTTCTGCATGGGGAAGGTTGGATTGGATGGCTTTTGTGGTCTCTTCCAACTCTAGGATTTTATGATTCTTACCCTCCAAAACGCCTGAAAACTGCCCGATATACCAAAAAAGAGTTAAAAATGGTCAAAATCGACCGAAATGACACCTGGAAGTGACACCATGTTGCTTCAGGCGCACTAAAACTTACTGGTGCAGCCTGCAGATGGGTGCCAGGAGGTAAAGTGGTCTCATTTGCCCACCTCTGCACTTGAGGATCTTATATAGTTTCTTCATAGTTGGCCTTGCAAGTCTCAATCTTCTTCTGACTTCTTTCTGATTTCTAATGAACGGCTGAGCCAAGATACAAAAAATTTTCCCTGTCTTTGTTTCTCACTGTTTTAAGGCCTCCCCAAACTGCAGATCCCAAAAGCTCTGTAGGACAGAGCCGTGACAGTGAAAAAAAGTCTGAGTTGTATATAACTGGTGTAAATACACTACCAGTCTCCATCCATTCCCCTTCCCAAACTGACAGTCCTGAGTCTGTTGTAAAATATTTTGCAGCCATGGAGAGCATCGGTCTCAAAAAGTCTTTGCTGCGTTGAACTGGAAGTTCATGGTATTGTCACGCTTAGTTATAATTGTGTGGGCCAATTTATTGGGCCGATCGATCTAGCATTTGGGTTAGTTCACTCCTTTTCCTTTCCCCAGGACCAGCAGTGGTGGAGGTGGGCTGACCATCACCAGTTTGCTGAAGGAGAAAGAAGGCTCGGAGGTGGCCAAGTTCACGCTGGAAGAACTCTGCCTGATCTGTAGCATCCTCAGCACGGCAGAGTATTGTTTGGCAACAACCCAACAGGTAAAGCCCAGGGCGAGGGGAAGTAAGACAGGGGAGGGAAGGAGTTTCTCTTTTTTTCTGTAGTAATTTTTATTCAGTGTTTAATCTCGAAAATAACCCCCCCACACACACTTCCATGCTTAAATCGCTTATTTCCATTCCATTACAAACATAATTTCCATCTTACAGAGAAAAGAACAGTTAACGTTATTTCTTCTTTGATTTCTTACACATTTATATCCTTACCCAATCCAATAGTCCTTTCCATTCTTTCTCAAAGTTCTGGATAGATTTATTCTTCAAAGAAAATGCTAATTTTTCCATCTCTATCATATCCAGAACTTTTAACTTCCAGTCTTCTATACCAATATATTTCTTTTCTTTCCAGTGTTGCTTATATGTCAACCTTGCCGCAGTTATTAAATATAATAATATCTTCTGATGACTTCTTATTTCCCTTTGTTGCCCTAGCATATTTAACAGATAAAGCTCCGATTTCGTTTCAAAATTCAGCTTACAAATTCTTTGAATTTCATCATGTACCCCCTTCCAAAATTTTTTTGCTGTCTGTTTCACATTGGAGCCATGGCTCGGTGGTTATGCTTCGTGAGGATGATGGGAATTGCTAACACATCCGGGGTGTGCTGGACTTGGGGAAGGCTGCCTTAAATTATTTTAACTGATTTTGATTGTCTAGTTTTAACCGTTATTTCAAACCTTTTAGTCTTTTAAAGCTGTCATTTTTTATATACTTACTTATTTTATTGGTTAAACTGACTTTTAATGCGACTGCCTTGTGGCCAAATTATATAGGGTGGGATACAAATGAAATGAAAGTTAAACCAAAGTGGCTAAGTTTCTAGTCCTCATGACTTGAGAGGGCAAACAGCAAGTTGCTACTGCAAAAATACTAGCCATTTTGACAGAATATTAGAAAAGGATGGGGAGATTATTAGAAAACAGAGGAATATGCAGATATTTCTGCAAGGGCCTGTGATACCCTCTCCATCGTTGGAGACCCAATACAGGCTTTTTAACTTGCTCCTTAAGGCAAAGGTAAAGTAAAACCCAAAACAGATGTGCTGAATGTTCCTTCCATTTTCTAAAATTAGAAGTGTACTTAATACAAGGACCAACGTGAAGTAATTTATTTAAATGAGTCAGTTATTACAGTAACTTACTACTTAAATCATAGAATCTTAGGAGCTGGAAGGGACCACGAGGGGCCAACTTGCTGCCATGCAGGAATACACAATTGCAACCACTCCCGAAATCTTTTTTTTTTTTTTTTTGGAGTAAGTCATTTCCAACTTATGGCCACCCTAAAGTAAACTTCTCGTGGCGCTTTCTCAGCAAGATTTCTTCAGGTTTTCATAGCGGATCAGGGATTTCAGCCCTCGTCTCCCAGAGTCCTAATCCAACTGGCTCTCAACCTTTGTAAAATTAATATTGATTAAAACAAAGAAAAGATTTTACTTTCTCCCAGGGATTGTAGTTTTGGAATCGGTTGAATTTGATGGGGAAAAATCTGGTTCATCTGATGTGTCTCCTTTCACTCCTAACAGCTCGAAGAAAAACTCAAAGAGAAAGTGGACACGAGCCTCGTGGAAAGGATCAACTTGATGGGGGAGATGGACACCTTCAGCATGTATGTGGGCAGGGGGTGGCCGTTTCTTTTTTTGTGTGTGTTGGGGGGTGGGATTGGGAAAGGAGCCCGTGCTGCCTCTGAAAGGTAAGTCACTGACATTTTACTTCACAGAATGAGAAGCAAAGGATGGTGCTGTTGAACGGTCACAGTACCAAAATGCCTTTTCCAGCAGTGGGGAGAACGTTAACCTTGCAAATGTCATGGATCACAGCTCCCATCATGTCTTACCATTGGCCGTGTTGGCGGAGGCCAGTGGGAGTTGTAGTCCTGTGTGTGTATGACGGCTTCAAGTTGCCTGTCAACTTATGGCAACCCCCTGAATTTCATTAGGTTTTCTGAGGCAAGAAATACTCAAGAGGTGATTTTGCCAGTTCTTTCCTCTGGAATATAACCAACAGCACCTGTGGGCGGTCTCCCATCCAAGTCCTAACCAGGGCTGACCAATACATTGATTGATTGGTTTGCTTACTTATAAGTTAGATCCTGTCCATCTCCTGATGTGGGGCCCAAGGCAGCTTAAAACATGATACAGTTAAAAACCTTGATGTTACCAAGGTGTGAAATGCAATTTAATTAGCCATCGCATTGAAACACCTATAATTAGAAGAAGGATTTAAAAATCATAAAAATGGAAATGTAGCATACACATCCCCATGACAAAACCAATTAATTGCCAAATGACGTTTAAATGAAAAGTCTTCACCCTCCAGTGAAAGGAATCCGGAGAGGAGCACATCTTGTGGGTGGGTCAGAGGTTCCATCTGTGACTCCGTGAATTGGGAATGTTACTTTTGGGACTACAGCTCCAAGAGTCGTATCTTCCGAAAGTAACATCTCAAAATTGAACAGCCATATCTCCCTACGTAAGCCTGCCTGTATTGGAAGACCTTCAAGGGAGGGCGTTCTGTCAGTCCCACCGTAGTCACAGTCACTTTTGGTGATTTTAATTGTGTTTTAAGTTATTTTACCAGTGTGCTTCTAATAGAACAGTTTGTTTAATTGCTTTTAATTTTTGTATGATAAACCATGATGGCCATACTTAAGTTGTTATAAGCGGTCTTGGGTCCCATTTGGAAGAAGGGTGGAATATAAATTAATAAAAAGTTCTGATAATATCCTTATCTATATGCCCCCTTTTAAAAGCCCAGTGGATGAGATGGTTTAATTTCTTGGACGTGGCTGCTTTAACCCTTCTGCCCAGATGTTCTTGGGTTTGCTAGAGCAAAGATCAGAGCTGTCCGGCAGTGGAATCGGCTGCCTCCATGGAGTGTGTGGAGTCTCCTTTTTTGGCGGTTTTCAAGCAGAGGCTGGATGGCCGTCTGTCGGGAATGCTTTGATGGGTGTTCCTGCATGGCAGGGGGTTGGACTGGATGGCCCCTGGGGTCTCTTCTGACTCTATGGTTCTATGATTCTAAGGGTATGGTCCTCCAGGTATTACTGGACTGTAACTCCTATCAGCCCTAGCTGGAATAACCACAGGTCATGAAGTATAGGTCGCGCAAGTAGCATCCAGAGGATATTTGTAGCATTACCGGTGGCCCCTTGCGTAGACAGCCGTGCCTTTCCACCAGTTTGTACTAGCATGGAAACTGCAGCTGCGTTGCTTTGTCTGGCTGTAAAGTCCTCTCTTTCTCCACCATCCAAAGTGGTATGAGGGAGGAAATCTGGTGGCACTGAGCAGAAGGAAGGCTGACAAAAAGCAGTGTGATGCGGCAGCCAAGAAAGCCAATGCAATTCTCAGCTGCATCAACAGGAGTATGGTGTCCAGATCGAGGGAGGTACTGGTACCACTCTACTCTGCTTTGGTTAGACCTCATCTTGAATCCTGTGTCCAGTTCTGGGCACTCCAATTCAAGAAGGACATGGTCAAGCTGGAGCAAGTCCATAGGAGAGCGACCAAAATGGTGAGGGGCCTGGAAGCCATGAAGCCCTATGAGGATAGACTTAGAGAGCTGGGGATGTTTAGTCTGCAGAAGAGAAGGTTAAGAGGGGACATGATAGCCATGTTTAAATATTTGAAGGGATGCCATGTAGAGGAAGGAGAGGGCTTGTTTTCTGCTGCTCCAGAGACCAGGACAAGGAGCAATGGATTCAAGCTGCAGGAAAGGGGATTCCACCTGAACCTCAGGAAGAACTTCCTGACAGTCAGGGCTGTCTGGCAGTGGGAATCTGCTGCCTCAGTGGAGTGTGGTGGAGTCTCCCTCTTTGGAGGTTTTTAAGCGGAGGCTGGATGGCCACTTGTCGGGAGTGCTTTGAGGGTGTTCCTGCATGGCAGGGGGTTGGACTGGATGGCCCCTGGGGTCTCTTCCAACTCTACATTTCTATGATTCTATGATTCTAAGCAGTTGTGGACATTTCCGTTACCGCAAAGCAAAAGTCCACATCGCTTTATTTTTGAGACAACACTGAGGTCCCCTGGGCCTGCTTCTCACCCGCTTGTCAGCCAAAGCAGCGTGTCCCCTCGCACGTGGGGAAGAAAACCAAAGCAGACTCGAAATGATATTCCTATTAAAGGGGACGCTTTCTGCATTGTCAACCCCCCTGAGCCTTGGCGAACCTGAGCTCCTTCTCACAAAGGGAAACGAAGCGCAACTTAGAGGCTGGTTGACGGCTCTGTCAGGAAGTTATTTTGTCAGTTCCAGAGGGAAGTTGACGGCTTTAATTAGTAAATTAAAGAGTAGATTATGCCTAGGAAGACTTGTCAGGGCTCTCTCCAAGGAAGAAGCCGGGCACGTACGCGTGTGTGTTTGAAGAGGGAAAACGACAAGTTGACCAAATTGGCAGCCAAATGGAGTGCGGCTGAGCTTCTCTAGGCAGTCAGTGATATGTTGGGCTGGGCACTGTGCCCTCCAGAGATATTCAAATTTTGTTGGGTGCACAAACTAATTTCAGTCACCTAATTTGCAAGCATATTTGAAAAATGTGGGATGGGGAAGGACAGTTGTACGTGTGTATGAAGAAGTCGTACCAAGGGCTGGGGCAATAGAAACGAGAAGAGAACAGAGCAAACTTCGTATTTTAAAACTTTCAGATGGGCTTTTTTTGGCAACTGACCAGATTCTTTAGCGAATGTGCTTATAATAGGATTGTGTACTTTTTAGTGATAACATTTTTTAGAAATGGCTCTTTTGCTTTTCATTTTCTTGTTTTAAAATGATAACCCGTTTGGTTGGGTTTTAATTTTATAACTTAATTGTGTTTCTGCCGGTATCATCTTGGCTACTATGTTGTTTTAAGCAACCTTGAACCTTAGTTTTGAGAAGAATGAGGAAAATCAGTTAAAATAAAGAAATAAGAGAATATATCTGCTAATTCTTTTGTCATGTCTGCAAGAGCCTGGTTGGCTCCTGCATCATAACATTTCAATTTCAATAAAATATAGGAAAGGAATTAAAGCCGTTGCGGGGATCAAGAAGTGTCAGAACACGAAAGTTTTTTTCTACCCAAAATATTCTAGTCCTCTTTGTTTCCTCCTTCATCCATTACATCGGAAAGGCTTTTAAGGTTTTAAATTCATTGCTGTTTTAGTCTGATGGTTTATTCTGTGTTTTAAACTGTTGTGTTTGCTTTCGCACTACTTTTCCATAGCGGTGAGATTATGTGCTCCTTTTGAGGCAAGCGTCTGTGTGCATCTTCCATGTCAAACAGGCTTTTGTTGAAAAGTCAGATTAAATGTGCCAAACAACTGCTGGGGAGCAAAAGTAGTGTGTGTGGAGGTCACTGACGGAGGATCTCTCAGAGGCAATGGTGGTGGCATCATAGCTGACTCTCGGTAGAACTGCATAGAAGGAGGCTTGGCAAACTCCTTTGGAATATCTTTTACGACGTGATGAGACAGTTGAAAATGAAACAAGAGATAGTTCCAGAAGATGAAACTCCCAGCTTGGAAGGCACTCAGCGGGCTACTGGGATATGGCAGAGGACAAGCCAAAACAGAACTTGCTGGTAATCATAGGAGATTGGAAAGTGAAAGTAGGAAGCAGAGCAGAACCGAAAATTGTAGGACAGTTTGGCCTAGGCTCAAGAAATGACGCAGGAGAGTGAGTCCAACAATTTGTTCATTACAAAGACGTTCCTCAGGCAGCCAAATTGCCGTTTGTATACCTGAGCGTTACCTGATGACTGTTACAGAAATCAAATAGACTACATGGTTGGCAGAGAAGATGGAGAAACGCCATTCTTTCTGCAAAAAACAAGACTAGGAACAGTTTGTTGCACAGACCACGAACTGCTAATATCAAAAATCAGAGTAAAGCTGAAGAAGAAGGCTAGATCAATCATGCCAAAATAAACCCAAGAACTTCCCTGTAGAATTAAAGAGCATGTGGGAGCTAGGGAATTGTGTCAGCCAAGCACATATTTCTCTCAGTGCTGTGCCCACCCATCTTGCCTCAGCCTTGGTGTTCTCTTCCAGGTTTTGTTTTTCATTTTGCAAGTTGCTGTAGTTAATTATTTTTAATTTCTTGTGTGAAAAGCAACAGAAAAATTATAAATGCTGCAAATGGACGCCCCCCTGATTAGTTAGCTGCTTGGGTGGGCCCACACGTAAATAATTCTCATTCCTTTTGCAGAGTGATTTCCAACAGTATCCAGCTTCTGGTGCAGGATTTGGATGCCGCCTGTGACCCAGCTCTCACTGCCATGAGCAAGGTAGAGTCATCGACCGGGGCCGGGGCCTTGGAAGGACATAGAGTCCAACTCGCTTCTGAGCGGAGGGTCTTTCAAGCAGTTGACCAAACCTTTGCTTAAATACCTTCAGCAAAGGAGAGGCCCCCACTTCCAGGAGGAATCCAAGTTCACTCTCAAACAGCGCTCACCATCAGGAATTTCCTTCTGTTAGCTGGAATGCATTCCCTTGCTGTTTCCGCCTGCCTGTTCCTGCCCTGCCCTTGTGAGGGCTTTGAACAGATGTGTGGCTTTAGTTGTATAGAGAGGGGGTATCAAAGCTGGTATTTGTTGTCTAGTTACAAGAAAGGGCTTCTAGGCAGAGGAGCAGAGTGCAGCTCGCAGGGTTTTGTTGCCCTGACAGCTCCCAGATTAAAAGGAGAACTTGATGGGGTTTGTGTTTTCCTTCCTTCCTTCCTTCCTTCCTTCCTTCCTTCCTTCCTTCCTTCCTTCCTTCCTTCCTTCCTCCCTCTGCCTTGTTGTCCTTTTGTTTCCAGGTACGTAAGTCTCTGATAAGTTTGAATCACCAAAAACAATTCAGAGCAAAACTGTAACACTGCATCAGCCTGAGCCATAATTTGATCTAACTCGTCTGAGTTTCTAGAACTTAGTGTATGTTGTAACAGAGAGGCTGAAGGCTTTGGGGGAACCAGTTTTTTGTTTTTTGAAATTGGAAACAGCTTGGTCTGGGAAGTTTTGTGGTTGATCATAGCGCTCTCGGATTGCATTGGCATGGTGTGATTTTTGTCATTGGGGGATAATTTCTTGTCCCCATTCTTCTCCCCCTTCTTAAGAAACGCACGCACAACTTTCTGGTGCGTGTTTCCACGAAGGGGATGCCTGTCAGAGTGTACCTTGGAAAGGTTCCAGCATAAATAAAGAAGGATGAGGCAGCCGCCCCTCCCCGCATAATCACTTACAAGCCCTAAAGAGTATTCGTTTTAAAATATTTCTGTTTTCCCTCTGCCACACATGTACAGTTGGCCCTCTGCATTTGTGGGTTTCATTGTCACAGATTTGGTTTGTTGCGAGTTTCTCCAACCCTTGCCCCCTCCACCTCAAGTGCTTCTTTTCCAGGGGTACCTTCCCTCTTGGGGGCTCCAGTCAGGCCACGCAGGTTTTTAAAAACCCAGCTCTGGTCTTCTTCCTCGTCCTCTGCCACTTGCTGCCTAAGAATAGCTCACAGCCGGAATTTCCAGTGCCAGAAACCTGGTCCTGTGGCCCCCGGACACCAAAGGAAAGAGATGGGCGAGAGAGAGGAAGTATAGTGCCACCGTGCCTACCCACCGACTTTCCTTTTCCTTTCTCTGATGTAGTTTGGACCCTGGGTGTCCATTCCCCCACACCATACCTCAGCTTCTTCCCACAGACACACGTTGATATTCGCGTTTTTCCACTTTTCCAGGGGGTCCTCTGCCCCAACCCCAGCAAACATGGAGGGCAAACTGTATATTATGTTTATATTCCTGCCTTTTACAAGGGGGTATATATGGCTATCTTCCTTCTCCCCATTTTAATTTTACAACAGCAGAGATCAAGAGAGGAAGAGGGAGAGACTCGGTCATCCAGCGAGTCTTGCGGCCCTGTGGGCGCTTCTTGGATCTCTTAAATTGCCGTACCCACAGATGGATGGGAATTCCATGACTTTCTAGAGCAGCACTGATCAGAATTGGTGGTCCCTAGGCAGGCACACTGGGAAAAAAATAATAACGGCTGGTTCCACATGTCCGACAGTCTGAGAAGCATTGTTTTAGGTGATGCAAGATTGCAGCTTTCAGCAGCCCTGGCCAGCGTTAAGGATTGCTGAGAGTTCTTAGGGGTGGAGAGATGATGGTGAGGAGAGGAATTAATATAATAAGAGTGATAAAGGGTGGTTGTCGTCATTGTTACAATAATAGTGATAGCATTAATATAGCGATAAAGTGATTATTTGTTGTTGCTATGGGAATAATAATAATATAGTTATAAAATGTTGCGGTTGCCATTATTAGTATTAATAATAATACAGTGATGAAGTGTTATTGTGATTAGTATAATATGTAGTGTTAAAATGTTACAATGATGATAATAATAGCAGAATTGATATAATGTGGTGATAATGTGGTGACAGATCGAACTTAGGATGGCCAGAGACATTAAAAACAATAAAAAGGGCTTTTTTAAATACGTCCGCAGCAAAAGGAAAAAGAAGGAGACGATAGGGTCACTGCGCAAGGAAGACGGTGAATTAATAACAGGAGGAAGAAAAAAGGCAGAACTCCTCAACACCTTCTTCGCCTCAGTTTTTTCCCAAAAGGATAAAAACACGCAACCTGGCGGTTGGGGAGCAGGTGAGGAAGTGGGGGAAATGCAGCACAGAATAGGTAGAGAGGTAGTACAGGAATACCTGGCCACACTGGATGAATTCAAGTCTCCAGGGCCAGATGAATTGCATCCTAGGATTTTAAAAGAACTAGCAGAGATCATTGCGGAACCTCTTGCTATAATCTTTGAAAACTCTTGGCGGACCGGAGAAGTTCCGGCAGACTGGAGGAGGGCAAATGTTGTCCCCATCTTCAAGAAGGGAAAAGAAGAGGACCCAAATAATTATCGCCCAGTCAGCCTGACATCAGTACCTGGAAAGATCCTGGAGCGGATCATCAAACAGTCAGTTTCTAATTACTTAGAAAACAATGCCGTAATTACGAAAAGTCAACATGGATTTCTCAAAAATAGGTCATGCCAGACTAATCTTATCTCTTTTTATGATAGAGTTACTTGCTTGATAGATGAAGGGAATGCTGTGGACATAGTATATCTTGATTTCAGTAAGGCCTTTGACAAAGTTCCCCATGACATTCTTGCAAAGAAGCTAGTAAGATGTGGGCTGGACAGGGCTACTGTCCGGTGGATTTGTAGCTGGTTGACTGACCGTACCCAAAGGGTGGTCACCAATGGCAGATTCTCATCCTGGAGAGAAGTGACTAGCGGGGTGCCACAGGGTTCTGTCCTGGGCCCGGTGCTGTTCAATATCTTCATTAATGACTTGGATGAAGGAATAGAGAGCACGCTGATCAAATTTGCAGATGACACCAAATTGGGTGGGGTTGCTAATATGCCTGATGACAGGATCAAAATTCAAAAGGACTTGGACAGATTGGAGAGCTGGGCCAAGGCTAACAAAATGAACTTCAACAGAGAGAAATGTAAGGTCCTACACTTAGGCAGAAAAAATGGTATGCAGAAATATAGGATGGGGGACACGTGGCTGGCTAACAGTACGTGTGAAAGGGATCTAGGAGTCTTCATAGACCACAAGCTGAACATGAGTCAGCAGTGTAATGCGGCAGCCAAGAAGGCCAACGCAATTCTTGGTTGCATCAATAGGAGTATGGTGTCTAGATCGAGGGAGGTATTGGTACCACTCTATTCTGCATTGGTTAGACCTCATCTTGAATACTGTGTCCAGTTCTGGGCACCCCAATTCAAGAAGGATACGGATAAGCTGGAGCAGGTCCAGAGGAGGGCAACCAAAATGGTGAGGGGCCTGGAAGCCATGCCCTATGAGGACAGACTTAGAGAGCTGGGTATGTTTAGTCTGCAGAAGAGAAGGTTGAGAGGGGACATGATAGCCATGTTTAAATATTTGAAGGGATGTCATGTCGAGGAGAGAGTGGGCTTGTTTTCTCCTGCTCTTGAGACCAGGACAAGGAGCAATGGATGCAAGCTGCAGGAGGGGAGATTCCGCCTGAACCTCAGGAGGAATTTCCTGACAGTCAGGGCTGTCCGGCAGTGGAATGTGCTGCCGCGGAGTGTGGTGGAGTCTCCTTCTTTGGAGGTTTTTAAGCGGAGGCTGGATGACCGCTTGTCGGGAGTGCTTTGAGGGTTTTCCTGCATGGCAGGGGGTTGGACTGGATGGCCCTTGTGGTCTCTTCCAACTCTACATTTCTATGATTCTATGATTCTATAAAATTGGTGTTAATAATAAAAGTAACAACATTTTAGCACTATATTGTATTAACTCTATGTTTTATTTAATTCTATTAATTCTATTATGATTAAGTTTAGGAAATACTTTTTAGGGAGAGTCAAGTAAATGGGTTTCTGTGTTAGAATGTGTTGTGTTTGGATCCCGCTGTTTCCAGTAATAACAGTAATCATCATTCTCTTTCTCTCTGCCTATTTCTTTTGGCCGCCCACAGATGCAGTGGCAAAACGTGGAGCACGTTGGAGACCAGAGTCCGTACGTCACCTCGGTGATCCTACACATCAAGCAAAATGTCCCCATCATCCGTGACAACCTGGCCTCCACCCGGAAGTATTTCACGCAGTTTTGCATCAAGTTTGCCAAGTGAGTGGCCTGCGTTTGCACAGCCTCCTGCGGAACTCCCCGCTTAAAATCTTAGGGCCACGATCCTAACACGAGTCAACCTGCGTGGGTTTGTGCTTTGGGCAAATTCTGCTGACTCAAAATATCGGCATGTTTCCAGCAGGGAAGAGTCCTAGACTGAAGTGGTGACCGAGGTCGTAAGCTGAAGGTGGGCTTTTTCAGGGATGTAAATTTTATAGGGATGTCCTTTTCATAAATTTCCTGCTTGTAGTCAAGAAGGTATAGTTTTACCGTTGTTCGAGGAATATTCACATTAGGCCTTCGGACCTAATTGATTTTATCCAGGGTTGCACTGGTTCAAAGCATTTTTGGGTGGTTTTGAATTGTCTGGTTTTTAATGGATAAGTGGTTTAATATATTTTTAGCCTTTTTAAGTTATTGTTTATTTTTTCAGTTGATTTGAATGCAAGCTACCCTGAGATCTTTGGACAGAGAGCAAGATACAAACATTCCAATAAAAAAAAACTAAACTAACTAAATAAATTTAAACACATTCTTTATCCTATCCCTTTTTTTCACCAAGAAAAGCCACCACCCGATCTCCTCTCTTATTTTTTAGCTGGCTGCCATTGTGAGCCTCCCTCTTCCCCTTCTTCCTAACATTTGTTGCCTTTCCCTTGGGGTGGAAGGTTGCAGTTGGCCGGTGTCAGCCTCCCCAGCTGACTTTCTGTAGTCCCGCGTCTGCCAAAAATGTACCGTGCTTCAGATGTAGAAGGCAATCGTGCCTGAGTTTTTATGGTATCGTTTTGCAGGGTGATATAAATAATATGTATTTTTTACAAAAAAAAAAATGCGCTGTTTTGCTAGGCAGGCTCTTGCCTCAGCCTGCCTGCTCTTGAAAAAAACAAACAAAGGCACTGTTTTTAGTCTACAAGATGGCGGAAACCCCTGCCACCTTCCTGCATCTGGAATGAGTTTAGCTAGCAGCCAAGGAGAAGGTTTCTGAGGCACAGCATTCCCTTGGAAACCTGCAGCTGGGCCCTCTCTTAACTCGCAGGATCTGATTCCACGCAAATGCAAGAAATGTCAAGAATCCAACTGTTTCATTTTAATTTTTTTTTTAAAGGAAGCTTCTTCTGTCCCCACAGCTACAGAGGTACAGGTCTCTCTGTGTTGGTACAAGAGGCAGAAATAAAATTGAAAGAAGAGGTCAGGTCCTGGCGGGGGACTCGACTGCAGTGGTCGTGCAGAGGACTTTTCCCCCGCTGCCCCTGGACTGTGGAATGACCTGCCGGAAGAGATATGACAGCTAAAACACGCTGTCTCGGTTGAAAAAAGTGCAAAAGACGTATCTCTTCTGGCAGGCCTGTCCAGTCGGTTTTTAACTATGACTTTTAAATTGATGCATTTTAAATGGTTTTATGGGTTTTTTGTTGTATTCTAACCTATGTTGCACCCTGTCTCAAGGCTTAGGGAGAGGCAGGTAATAAGTAAGTCAGTAAATAAATATTATTATCATTATTATTATTAGGGATGGGATCCTATACCAAAAAAAAAAAAAAAAAGAGGAGTTGAACTTGTTTCAGTACATTTTGTACCCAAAACTAAAAATAAGCACATGTGAAATGAGACAACTAGACCAGGTAAATAAACAAATAAACAGAAACATTTTGAACCTCCTAGAGACCACTTCCAAAAGGTGTCTTCTCAATGCATCCAGAGTGGTTAGCTTTTATTCCTCTGTTTTGTTTTCACACGCATTCCGCAAGGGATTCTGGAGCCGGCTGTTCTTTGCCGTGCCTGGTTTAGGCGTGTAAACACAGCTAGAGTAGAATTCCATTCTTTGCCAGCAAAAGGTTTATTGCATTATTTGCTGGAGGTGTATAGTTGCAACCTAGATCAAAGGTGTTTCTCCAGCCCTCCTTCACCCATCTTCACAATGCTGATGCTGCCAAAAGACCTGCAATTAGACAGAGAACAAGGAAGGAAGGGAGGCTGGGTGGATGTAAAAAGGAGCTTCTTTGTCACAGATTTTGTTAAGAGGTATGATTGTACTTGAAAGTACGTGGTGAAAACTCTTGTGTAGGATAGGAATACCAGAAGCTGCCTTACGTGAAGTCAGAGCCAGAGAGAACTTGGGAAAGCTACTTTTCAGAGGCTGTGTTTTCCGGAGTGTGACATTTTCAAAGTCAGCATAACTGTAAACCATTAGTTCACTGAGCCCACTATTCTTGACTCTGACCAGTAGGGTATCAGACGGGAGTTTGTTTGGCCACTGCTCGGAGATGTCAGGGCTGTGACTGAATGCAGAGCGTGTTATTTCTCACTGAGCTATGGCTGAGTGAAATTCTAATCCACATGGTCCTAAGCTCCATTCGTAAAGAGTTGATTTAAATAAGAGTGGAGGTAACTGCTGGCTGGGGGATTCTGTGAATTGTAATTCAGAAAAATGCCTTTCCTGAGCACTGCATGCTGACTTTATAGAAGAAAACTCTTCTTTCCCTTAATGTTGTTTGCATGGGAGTGAGCTGGGCTGAACATTTAAATTTTCTCTCTTTCTCAGTGCCTTAATTTCTTCTTTTTCTCCCCCACAGTTCCTTCATCCCCAAGTTTATTAACCACCTCTTCAAGTGCAAGCCCATCAGCATGGTGGGGGCAGAGCAGGTGAGGACGGCGGAAGGAATGGGAGAGAAAATGGAAGAAGCGCCTTGGGGGCCGGAGCAGTCTCTGGCAGCTTCTGTGTCGGCAGATCTGTAAATCCACATTGGTTGGAACTTCAGGGCACACAACTCCCTTGTTGCAACAGCTCTGTTGGCTTCCAGTCTTTTTCTGGCACAATTCAGGCCATTTCCGCACTAGCCTGTTATAGCACGATGAGTCCACTTTCAACATCCTGTGGAGTCCTGGGGTTTGCAGTTTAGAGAGAGGCCCGTGGGATTCTCATCGAGAGAGCTCTTTGGCCTCACTATACTACAAAGCCCAGAATTCCACAGGATGTTGAAAGTGGAATGATAGCACTATAACAGTGGAGGGTGGAAAGGCCCTGAGAGTCTGCATGGCTTAGTAAGGTCTCACCTGCAGGCGACAGAGAGGTCTGACCAAAGGGACTGCAGTCCGCTTAGCAGATTTGCTGCTGAGGTGAGGCAAAGGCTTGTTGACTGGACTAAATGGGCTGGATTAGGCCATGTAGGCCTGATTTCCAGCCTTTTAGATCTCTCCAGACAGTCTCTTCTTCCAAAACCAGCCAACCAACCAGACACTGTGCCCTTTAAATGACATGGAATTTGGCGCAGAAATCCGTGACCTGGATTTCCTGAATGTGTTTCTGTGTGGATTGGAGTAAGTGGACCAGAGTGACCAATTGGGCCGGATTTTCAATCACTTGGATGTCTCCAGATAGCATGATTTTTTTAATAAAAACAAATCGACCAGCCAGTGCCTGAGCATGGCATGGCATCTGGGGGAACTCCCTTTCCTGTCATCCCACACCTGTCAAGGCCTGTTGCAGACTGTGCTGTGCCCTTAACACACAGGCACACCTGTCCTCCGCTCTCCAGCTCCTCCCCGGCTTCGGACTGTGTCGTCCTTTGTGTGGAGACGCAGCCGTGCCACGCCAGGCTGACAGCTGCCGATCTCGGTCGCAGCTGCTCCAGGGTGGGTTTAAAATGGGAGCCAGGGAGAGAATGTGAGGTCTCTCCAAGCGGAGAGACAGCTTTGGGGTGCTGCAGTCTCCTGGAGCATTAATTGGGAGATGAGTTTATCCACAGCCCTCGATCTCTGACATGCAGTGGAGTTCTTTTTTCAGGCCTCTCTGTGAGTAACCCAGATGCCGTTAAACTAAAATTCTAATTTGTCTCCTCCATTTGTTTCCTATTATCCAAAAGCAGGACTTCCATTTCAGTTCTGTGTTGAGAATTTCACAGGAATCCAGGGACTCTTTGCTGGAGAGCTGGATGGATTTCCCACTTAAAGGAGAGCCTGTGAAACAATTCCATCAGTACATAATCCTCTGCCGAACAAAATAACTAAGTTAGAGAGATCTGAAAATTCCTCCCCTCTTCTTTTTCAGCCCAAACTTTTTATTCACTCTCCCACCCAGAATAATATTTAAGCCAAGAGGTGCTTGTACAGTTCTTTATTAAATTTATTTTGTTTCCTTCCTGTCCCCTTTTTAGATTACTTTATCATTATTTTCCGATAGGGAATTGTCATGAATTTGGCCTTTGGTGTCTAAAGCCAAGTTCCTAGTCCTCATAGTATAGCGAGGCAAAGTCATAAAGAGAATTGCCTCTAATCACAGAAACACACTTTCTCCTCCCCTTCTTTATAGGGGTTAATTAAAACCAAATTTGCACATATCCTGGATATAATCTATCTGTTCCCAATTTTTAAAGGTGTTGTAAAATGTGTAGACTTTCATTATTTTTCTGGCATAGCCATATGCTCTTGGAGAGACCTAATCTGTCCCTAATTTGCTCTGTGAGTGCTAGGATTGCCAGAGTGAAAAATGAAAAGGGTTTCAGGACCTTCTGTGGTTTTGTAGAAGAGGGAATTTTCAGCTGCTCTTGCTCGTTACCTGGCCACCTGACAAGCAGCAGTTGCCAAATTCTTTTTTCCACCCAACCGCTGGAGGTATAGGAGCCCTCCCCAGTTTTCAGTTTTAGTGGAGAGAGTGGTAAAATTGGCCTTTCTGCAAATCTTGGCTTCCAGAACCAAGCTGCTAGTCCTCATGAGGCCATGGAGGTTAAAAAAAAAATCCCTGTTGACACCTCAGTTACTACACACACTAGATATCTATCTCCCTTATCAAGGTAATCAGAGGGATGAATTAAAGCCAAAATTAAGCATGACCTGACTATGCTACATTTATCCCAATCTCTTTAGGATGTTGGAAAAATGTTTTTATGGGTTCAAAATGTTTCTGGAATAGCTTGTATCCTTGTGTAAAGCGTTTCTGTGTGCTTTTCGACTGAAACCATGCCCTTTTTTCAATCTGACTGTTCCTGGGTTTTTTTCTCTCGATCTGACACAGCTCCTGCTAGACACTCATTCTCTGAAGATGGTTCTGCTGGACCTGCCCTCCATTGGGTCCCAGGTGGTGAGGAAGGCTCCCGCCAGCTACACAAAGATTGTGGTGAAGGGCATGACGCGGGCTGAAATGATCCTCAAGGTAAACCTTGTTTCACTTCTGAATGCATCATTGGGGGCAGGGGGTAAAGTGATTCAGTGAACTGAACTGGCCAGGGAGAATGAAGTACCACCATAAGAGAGCAAAGACATACCACCATAAGCAAACCTCTGACTGTGCCTGACTGAAGTCGAGGTCTCCAAGCCTCTCTCATCATCCTGGAAGAGCTCTTGGAGAGGTTCCAAGACTTGCTGGCAGAGGCCTTTTTGGCCAGAGAAGGCCCTGTCGCCTCTGTTTGTCCCGAGAAGCGTTATCGCTGGGGGTGGCAGTGGTGTGACAAGGAGAATTCCCGACAAGTGGCAAAGAGCCTGGGCTGCTAGAAGACAGCTGCTTGTGTTCCTAATTCAGGCTGGAAGCTGGCACGGAAGCGGATCTCAATACGAGGAAACACTGCAGTGGCCCCATAAGTTGGGCAAAGGTGGGGTCCTTTGACATGCTTGGAGCGTGTGTCACTTGGTGTCTGATGACACCTTGCAAACAGTCCCCCCCCGTTTCCCACTGCCAGCCTCTCCCCCCTCCTGTGGTTTTGATGAATCATCTCTTTTTTCATTGTTGACTCCCTTTCTGCTTTGCTCACACTAACAAGAACATACATACAAGGCAGCTGAGGTGGGGGGAGCCTTCCCAGCCTTTTAAAGAAAGATGAAACCCTCCCGGTGCCTCTCCTCTTCCCACCATATGGGCTGAGACTTTGCCTGCAGACGCAACAGGCTTGTGGCTCATTTTTAAGAGATGCCACAGTAACTCCCCAGGAGAGCTGCCGTTTACAGCCTCCTTCCCTGAATTACCATTCAGCTACGGAGGTGAGGTTTTGGACACGCCGCCTCCTTCTCCTGCCTTTTTCCAGTGAGATCATGAGGAGAGCCTGCTTGAGCAGCTGTTTTTGTGTGGCTGTGTTGGCCTGCGGGGTGGGATTTAGTGGGGTGTTTCTGTGTGGTTTGCAAGGAGACTTCTAGCTCTCACTCTCTTTTTAATATTGCTGTTCTCTAAGATGTTCCAGAAACATTCAGGGTGAACTGTTTCTCCACACACGTGTGTGTCTTCTTCACTGATCTGTGCTAGGATAGAAGAGCCCTGCTGGTCCGAACAAGAACCCTCTTTATTTGGGGGTGTAGCTGTGGGTTTTCCAGATATCAGTCTCCAAATGTTTAGCATTGCAGTAACTCAAAACTTCCTTGGAGCAGCCAAAGAAAAGGTGCAGGCAAAATTACGGAAGGATTGTGAACACAGCAAATAGGAGTTCTATGTACTTTCATGTCTTTCTGCAGTGGAGGAAGGGGAAAACAAGAAGACACAGGCACAAGTGTATTAGAGTTAAATCTTAAGAATTTAAATTTTGTTATTGCAGGCTTTCCAGCCGTTTCCAGCTTACAGTGACCCAAAGGCAACCCCATCCTTGGGTTTTCTTGGCAAGATGTATTGGTGGAGTTTTGCCACTGCCCAGTCCAAAACTGAGAGTGGGCAATTTGCCGAAGATTCCCCAATAGGTTTATGAGCAGGAATTCGGGCCCTGGCCTCCCAGAGTCCTAGTCTGGCATTAAAACCACCATGCTACCATGGGTCTACTTAAAATTTTGCAGGGTCTCAGCTCTTATACCTCATGTGGCCTGAAAGCAAGAGGTTTCATTGACCTTAAAGCTTAAGCTTATTTTGGAAAGCTCTCTGCTCCTGCTTGAACCCCAAAGTCTGCACAAAAGCAAATGGACGCTGTGGAGCTGGGGGCAGCTCAAAGACCGAGAACATTCAGTGACCACGGAACTGGGACTGGCTCCTGTGAAGCGTGTAGAGGGTGGGAGTGGATACTCCAGGAAGGGTCTATCCTGGAAAAGGGCACAAGTGGGCTCTCAGGGACTTGGGACAAAAACATTCTGCGTGACAGTGTTTTCTTGCGAGTCCTGTTTGGTTGCTTTGCCTATTTGTGGCAGCGTTGTGGCTTTTGGTTTGTTGGTTTGGTAAATAGTGAGATGGTGCCTTTGCAGGGATGCAGAAGGTACAGCCCGCTTAGTCTTGGGAGTTGTAGTTTGGGGAAACACTAGTGAGCTCTCTGGCTAAATATCCCTCCCTCAACTATAGCTCCCAGAATTCCGTAGGATGGAGCTATGGCAGTGATAGCGATAGCAACAGTGATCGCGATAGCATTGTAATTGGGCAGTGTGAAAGGGACATGTTCCCCTCTTTTATGGTCAGCTGTTCTCAGACCCCCTTGTGAAAGGGCAGCTGAGGCATAAGTTACCACCACCACCAACTGCAAGAAGCACTCGCGAGGGTTGCCTCTGTTTCCTTTTGCTGGCTTTGATGAGGATCACCTTGGAGAAATCAGTCTTACCTCAAAGGAGGTCAGATTCTTAAAATCTCAGAAAAAAGGGCCCCTGACTTTGAGGTCAGATGGTGCCCTTCCTGTTGCCAGGCGTGTTTCTCTTCCTTCTGACCTGTGCCCCCCCTTGTCTGCCCCCGCAGGTTGTGATGGCCCCGCATGAACCTGCCGTGGTCTTTGTGGACAACTACATCAAACTCCTGGCTGACTGCAGCACAGACACTTTCCAGAAGATTCTGGACATGAAGGTAAGGAGGGAAATGCCCAGTAGGTTTTTAACGGGCACACTTGGCTTTCAGTAAAACGACACAGCCTTCCCAGGCTGTGAGAGAAACCATGCTCGCAGGTAAATCCCTTTCTGGACAGGCACTGTGGCTCTGGACTCTTCCTTCTTTTCTCCAAAAAACTGAGTTCTTTGCCTTTCCTGGAAACTTTCCCAAGCTGTGGTTCACCTTTTGAACGGTCTGTAGGGCCCTTCTGTGTTCTTCAACATCTCTCCAAAGAAAAACCACATTATTACAAAATAGAGTAGACTTCTGGGTTGTTTTCCTGGATTCTGGGGCAGCCTGATGGCCCCTGGAAATCTCCAGGGCAGACAACTTGCCCCAAACGACCCTCCCTTGCCTTATGGCAGAGGTGGCAAAATGTGGGCTGTGTGTCGCATGCAGCCCCCAGGGCGATTTCTGTTGCTCCCAGGGTCCCTCCTGGGTTTAAAAAAATGCTCTAAAATGTTCTCTGGAGGGCATGGGGTGTCTTACCACCACTTTTTTGGGCCTCCTTGGGCCATTTTAGAAAATGACTTCTGCCCATTTCCTGTTGTCAAGAAGGCCTCTCCGGGGCCTAAAATGGCACCTCCAGGTCATCCTGCCTGCTGGTCTCATCGCAAGGTAGAAGCCAGCTCCTAGGATCAGAATCACAAAGAGAGTCATCTGAATTGGTGGGAGGCTACTTCTCATGTGCAACTTGTTGGATGAAGTTTTCCTTTGCAACAGGGATGAAAATCAGGTGGCCCTCCCAGTGGCGCTGGGCTGTAGATCCTAGCCTTCCTTAACATTGGCTGTGCAGGTTGGGGCTGCTTGTGGTCCAGCAACATTTGGAGGGCCCCAATTTGGTTCTCTCTGCCCTAGCGGAATGCTATTGGTCTTGCCTTTTGAAATTTGCTGGGCAGCATTCTGCAAAACCGCCTTCCCTTCAGTGCAAAAGAATTTTGAGTTGTTGACATCCTGGGCCCTGGGCAAGTTGGAGCTGCAGCGGTGAATATGTCCCAGCTGCCTTTCTCTCTCTCCACCCCTCCAATTTATCCTACAGGGTCTCAAGCGGAGTGAGCAGAGCACCATGTTGGAATTGTTCCGCCAGAGGCTGCCGGCCCCTCCCTCGGGGCCTGAGAACACTGGCTTTGTCTCCCTGACAGCCCCCACGCCGGAGCAGGAGTCCTCACGCATCCGGAAACTGGAAAAGTTGATCAAGAAAAGACTCTAGAAAGGTTCTCCCATCCTGTTTCATCTGTGTGTTTTTTTTCACCCCTAGAAAAAAATCTCAGTCCAAACTTAAACCGATGCTGCTGATACCAAGGATTCTCCATTCCCTAGCTGGCTGGACCATGTGGGTGGGTTGGCATGGTTTTTGAAGATCCTAAAATGCAGCGATGGGAAAATCCACGTGGTGCACCTCCTGTTGACCTGTTTTAGTTGGCAGGGTAGCACATTTCCTGCCTGTAATTCCCTCCTCAGTCATCCCAGAGAAATCTGTATACCTGTAGAACCGTTTCATCCCAACACACGCATCTTTGGGTGCTGTTTCTTTACATTGCGAGAAGGGCACTCAGAGACATTATTCCTACTGCCCCCTGCCATCTGAAAAGGGACAGCCCGGCACGAGGTGCACCATGATTCGCCCCACCCTGTGCTTTGCCACCTCTGTCCGGCTCACCCAACCTCTTCCTCTGCCTTCCCTGTATTCCTTCCAGTACTTCTGGCACACCAATATTGAGCAAGCCTGGGAGGCTGGCACTGAAGTTCTTGTCAATCAGAGCTGAGGAACCTTTGGCCTGCCTCATGCATTTTTGGATTCCTGCTCCCAGAAATCCCACCCAACATAGCCCATGGGAAGAGATTATGGGAGCTGCAGTCCAAAACATTTTGATGACTGAAGGTTCCTCATGCCTGTTGTCAGTGATAGCTTTTTAGCACACGTGCAGTACCATGTGTGTGTGTGTATATATATATAGATATATATATTAAAAAAAAAGGCCAGAGGCTGGGAACTGGGTGCTGGGAGCAAGTATGCCACTGCAGGGATGTGGGCAGTGCCAGGAACCAGCTGAGTGGCACATGAGGGTTTGGATTACCTAACAATTTACTTGAAGCTGTCTTAGATAGGGATGGGCAGAGGCAGGGCTCAGTCTGGGAGCCCACTGTCCTCCAAACAGCAACACTTAGAGACCCTGTCTTTTGCCTGTACTTTGAATGCACTCCTGATATGCAAGAGACTTCGATCTCCCCACCACTCCCTTTTTCCTGTCTTTGTGAATATTACTGTCCCTTCCAAACAACTGCTTCTGTCTACCCAGTTACTCTGTCCAGCAAAGCACCTTCATTGTAAGAGGCTGGAGGGGGGCAAACAACCGCATTCTATTTCCCACTGGCTTATCCAGCAGAGTCCCTTTGGTGGTGGCTGCTAAACCCAGCCCCTTCTCTTCTGTGCATTGGCAACTTGGAGGACCAAGCAGTATTTTTGAAAAATACTGGCCGGACTAAGCCCCAGAGGCTGTTAGTTGCCGACCCTGCATACGTGGCCCGCCTCTTCCTTCCCTGGAGTCATGTCGCTCCTTCCTTTGGCCCTTTGACCCACTTGGTTTGTGAGCCAGGGCAAGAACAGTGTTTACATTTGATACGTATCGGTGGAACTCTCATCGAGGTGGGTGTGACTTGCACCACCCTGGTTTTATAAGCAGCCTTAACTGCAAACAGCAAACAAAATGTGAAAACCTGCAGGAATGTGCCACTGCTGTGGACTTGCTTCCCCTTCTCCCCTCCCAATAAAACTAACCTTCAGAAAACAGTAATGAAAAACCAGGAAGGTGACTGCGTTCTCTCCTTTCGTCCTTTGCATTGCAAATACCGAGACAAAAAGTAGACACTAAAATGGAGGGACACTGGATTGTAAATTAGGAGCCTCCAGGTAGTAAAATTCCTTCTGTGTAAATAAACTTGCTTCTCTCCCCAGCCACACTTTTTTTTTCTTTTTTGAACTGGCTTTAAAATATTGCCTACCTTTATTTATCAGAGCTCCCCCTTCATCTCTAGGTGACGATGAAGTCTCAAGTTGTACATTTTCTATCAATAAAAGGACTCTTCTGCATGTGAGCTTTTTTTGCCCTTTGTAGTCTTGACTCACCAATCTAAACAGTTTTTTTTTTTGTAATCGATAGCGATTGACATTTGCTTGTAAGTCATGTTTGAGCAAAGATGTGGTAACTGATTTTTATGCGTCTGAGACATCTATAGAAAAAACACAAGTTTTGAGGTATAGGCTGTGTGTGCTCAAAATACAGAATTTGGTGGTCAGTTGTCTGCTCTGTAGTTCAATGGTTAGAGCCCTGGCTTTGCACACGGAGGGTCCGAGTTCAGTTCTTAGCATCTACGTGTGTAACTGGGGAAAAGACGGAGCTAGCATGGGGATCAAAAGGAGGGCGCTGTCTCTCCAAATAAGGGATTGCAAACTCCAGTGAAATTTTCCTCCAGTCCTCAGTTTTCTTGGCTTCTAGGGATTGTTTGGGCCTGATTTGCTCCAAGACCCGTTTACTTGTCTTTTTGGCAGCCCACTCTGGCATCTGCAGAACCCTCCTCCAGCACCACATTTCAGACGAACTGATTCTTTCCCTCTCTGTTTTTTTTACCATCCAGCGGTCACAACCATATGTAGAAACTGGAAATGCGAAGACCTGGATGATCATATTCATAAAAGCAGGGACAGCATAGGCAATCCTGATTTTGGTATTCAGTGATACATCTTTTAAGTTTGCAGTCTAAAAACCATTGCACAAAAAGAAAATTAATTGGGAGCGAAGAGGAGGTAAAAAAAGCAAGCTCAGCCACTATTTCCATATTCGTAATGGTTTGTATCTGTGCACGTTGTAGTTTCCTGGGATGGAAGACAGTAAAAGGACATAGAAAAAGGATGGGAGACTTTTATTTCCTCAAGAGAACGTTGACATGCGGCCATATGGCCACTGTGTTTCTACTGCTGCTTGAATTGCAAGAGGAAAGGCAGAGAGAGCCTTAATGAAATCGCACATTCTGCCTTCTACCTTTTTATTTAAAAAAGTGATCAGCAGAAAAGGTATCAGCCCCAACTGCTCCTCTATGTGATGGAGAAGCCTGTGGGACAGACCTTGCTTGGAGAAAAGGGTGAGAAGGAACAAGAGGCGATAATGGGCACCAGTACTCATCACTTCCCACAATTCTCATTCATTTCCTGTTTCTGCATTTTTCTTCTTGAATGACCGCTTGGATGGCGATAAGGTAAGAAGAGTATCGCAACGCAGAGACACAATGAACAGCCCCTTCAGAGGGTAGGTCATTCTACCACATCTTGGTAGGCAGAGTGGCTATTTTAAGGGAAATTCTGCCCTGCCCTGGCCAGAGTTGAAAGGGGTCCTAAGGCCGATGCAGTTGATTCATACAAAAATGTAATGGGCAGAATCTTTGGAAAGGCAGCCCATTCTGCTGCAGTGGAAAACATCGAGTGATCTCATGGCGGAATGGCTCCTTCTCAAAGGAAGCTGATCAGAAAAGAACAATGTTTGAGTATCAAAATCAAGCAGAGAGGCAACTGGCACCCTCCTCAGCAGCTCACAGTAGCCTTACAGTTAATTTATTTCCTGCAGCCCCTCAGTAGTCCTCCAACTGCGAGGAACAACGGAAACAGTCTCCAGTGCCCACGACAACACGCCTTTATCTTGCTATTATTTGTATAATTTTAAAATCGAAGGTGAATATTTGAGCGAGTGTGTTTGTGTAACCTTTACCAAGCCTTGTTCTTTCTCTAACAGGCGTCTCAGTCTCTCTTATTTTACACCATAATATGCCAGGATGACCTTTTCTGGCCATGGTTGGTATTTAGAGCCGACAGGAGTCCATGATATGTTATCAGGAAAGTTTCCTAATCAGCTTTTCTCACAATCTGAATGAGTTTCGTTTCCACCGGACTTTCTCCCTCCTTTTCAAAACCAGAAAAAGCTCTCTGTTTCTTTGTTTAAATTTTATTTATTCAAATCATTTTTTTAAAAGGAAGGAAGGCTGTTAAATGGTCACCTCTTTGCCTCCTAGCACCAGCCTGACTCTGCCTAATGATAGAGCTGGACCCGATGCCAACCTCATTGTGTTCAAGGGGATTCTTTCCTTAGTGAGAGAACAAAACGTAGGAGGAAAGGTTGAAGAAGCTGATCGGGTTCAGCTTAGGGAAGAGAAGACTGTGGGGTGACATGATGTATTTAAGTATTTCAAGGTCTGTCACGGAGAGGAGCGGACAGGCCTGTTCTCTGCTGCCCCGGAGGGTAGGACGAGGCTCATTATTTTGACTGAACATTAGAAGGGACTTCCTGACAGTAAGAATGGTTCGACAGAGGAACCAACTGCCTTGGGAAGTGTTGGAATCACCTTCTCTGGACATCTTGAAGATGTTGGACCATTGCCTTCTGGGCACGCTGTAGCTGAGATCCTGTGTTAAGCAGGGGGCTGGACCCGATAGCCTATACTTATTTTGGGGGAAATGATAGCGTTCCAGGTCCTAGTAACAATCCAGGACTCATGACCCTAAAAAGAAGTTTTCCAGAGTCTGTTGTTCAGTTGATGGGAATTGGGTGTGACCCACCAAGGCGGTTCTCATAAAACATCTGTTAAAGAAAAAAAAGAAAAGGCTTTATTGCCGAGCCTTAAAAAAGCGTTTTCAAGATCAGGCCTCAGGCCTGGGCTGTGGAAACCGCTAATAAAAATTGCTTTTGAGCTAAGGATGCAGATTCCTTGTTTTACTTCATCCTTGCATGCATGGACAAAATATTTCAAAAGCTTACTAGGTGAGATTATGAGAGGCTCTGCATAGTTTTTTTAAAAAATATTCTTCACATTTTTAGGCTTTTTTTTTTCCTGCAAAAGACATGGAGGTTTTTGCATAGAAACAGTCCCTTCTTTGCAAAAGAGGTTTACCTTTCACAAAAATGTTTTTTGAGGGGGAAAAACCCAGGTATTTTTGTTCTTTTTGTTTCTCTTCTCCTTAATTTTTTTGCAGAAACGGGTGAAAAATCTTGTAGCCGTTGACGGCTTCCCCACCATACAGATGAGAAAGTTTGTGAGCATCTTGTGAGCAAATCTGTATTCTTTATATCCCTACTCTGAACCCATCTGCTGGAAAGAGGGAAGAGGAAGCTTTTGATTCTAGGTCAGAGAGAGAGCAAGGCCGGCTGGGTTTGTGGAGGAAGAGGCTTCCAGTTTAAAAGATGCGAGTTCAAGATGGTCCAGCTTCACTTGTTTGGAGGGTGAAGGAGAGCCGGTGTGGTAGAATAGTTAGAGTCTTGGGTGATCCAGGTTGATAAAAACTTGCTGAATGATTTCAGGCAAGTTATAAACACACGTATTGTCTTGGCCTGGTCTACCTCACAGGGTTGTTATGAAGATGAATGGTTACGGAGGGAAGCCACGTGTGCCTCCTTGAGCTCACTGTAGGAAAGGCAAGAGAGACAGGTAACTAATGAATTCCTAAATTAATTAGAAAAAATGGAATCTAGCCTTCGTCTCTTTTTATCTGCCTCTCCGCCCCTTCTGGTGGGCTTCAGTCTCTCCTAGAGATCTAGTTTCAGCGGCCCAGAGCAACAGCGGACGATCCGTGCCGGGCAGCCCATCCCCAGCCGAAGAATGTGGACTCATTCCTGCCGGCAGCTGCTGGACCCATTCCCTCAGAAGCCGCATAGCTGCAAGCCACAGACGCCGATGGCTCCCAGCTCCCTTTCGGCTTCTCGCTTCCAGGAGGGACCAATTAGGAATCTGTCTGAAGGTTTTGGGTTTGCTAGAGGCCGGCCCGGACGCTGGCCATGTGTTTGCTTTGGCCCCAGGAGGTTGATTAATACTCTTCCCAGGAGGCTGGAGCAGAGCTTGGAAAAACATTTTGGGGAACTTTCTGCTCCTCTTCCCAAAGAATGAGTACTGGAAGTGGTAGCTGGACTGGGGGACCCTCCTGCCTGATCGACGGATACATCCATTTCAGTTATTTTTGCACTTGCTAGTTGCTATTTTTCACACCAGTGTCCCCTCCCTTCTCACTCCAAATGCCCTGAAGACTCCTCTGAAAATGTGTTTACATGCACCCCTCTTCCCTGGAGAGGGATGAGAAAATCTAGGGGTGTGGCACTTACCAGCAACTTGACATTGCTGAACCTAACCAAGGCTTCTTGGAAACGGCAAGTGGTTGTGGTGAAGACATATTTCAGACCTCCAGAATCCAGAAACAAAGAAAAAAATGGCACTTCTTCGGGTTGCTGGATTTTTTTTTTTAATTTAGCTGTTGGTTGCATGCTTTCAAATCATTTCTGACTTACGGCGATGCTAAAGCGAGCCTATCTTGGGGTTTTCTGAGGCTGTGTTTGATGCACCCAAGGTCACCCAGTGGTTTTCCACGGCCGAGCAAAGAATCTGAACTCTGGTCTCCAGGGTTGTGATCCACTGCTCACACCACACCACACCGCCTCCCAGGCTACACAAATGCAAGCCATTATCTGTTTATGGGACAAAGTCCTGTTTATGGGACAAATTCCCATACCCTCTAACATTTCACAGGTAAAAACCAAGACACATGTGGCCAGGCAACACTAGAGCATAGTCAAGATAGCAAAAGTTATTAATGAGGAATGTTGAGGAGGGAGCAGGCTTGTTCTCTGCCACTCCGGAGACTAGGACAAGGAGCAATGGATTCAAGCTGCAGGAAAGGGGATTCCACTTGAACCTCAGGAAGAACTTCCTGATGGCCAGAGCTGTCCGGCAGTGGAATACGCTACCTCGGAGTGTGGTAGAGTCTCCTTCTTTGGAGGTTTTTAAGCAGAGGCTGGATGGTCATCTGTTGGGAATGCTTTGATGGGTGTTCCTGCATGGCAGGGGGTTGGACTCAATGGCCCCTGGGGTCTCTTTCAACTCTATGATTCTATGAAGAACAAACAAGCTAGGAGAGGATGCTGCGGTTTGCCTTTGCCTGAGGACAACAGTCCATCCCCACCTCTCCTCTCCCTCCCTTCCTTTTTTGTCCTTCAAACTCAGTTTGCAGCAATTGAAGTAAGCTGAGGGGAAAGTGGGAGAAAGAGAGAGAAACTGGGACGTTTTAAAAGCAGCTGAAAAAGTGGGATGACCAAAGATTAATTGGAACTGTCTTTGCCAAATAGGGACAGCTGGAGGTTATGCCCGTCTTTGAGGTCCAGTTGGAACTGCCATTGGTTTCATCTTGGTGCCCAGTCAAAACACAGGTTTTTATTAAAGCTTTTGGAGCCCAACTTACCTCTTCCAAAATATAAACACATGTGGTTTTAAATGACTTTAACCTCTCAAGCTCTTTTTAATGCTTTAACTCATTTAATGTGTTTTAGTCTGTTGAAATTATTGTTTTTGGTTTTTAATTGTGATCCATTTCAACTGATTTTTCCCTGCCCCTTTTATATTTTCATGTGCAGCATGAATATACCTCTAATACTACTATAAATGTTTTAATCAATAAATAATCCAAAAGAGGGGCTGTCAACTGTAATGTTACTTAACCTTGGCCTCAGAAGGAAGCAGTTCTGGGCTGGGATCTCTGTTATATCGCTGGTTCAAAGTACATTTCCACAGGTCAAAGCTGGAAAGTTTAAGTATCAAGAGGCATTGTGTTATGGTTCACAGATGTGCGTTTTGCTCACCTGCAGCATCCTCAAGATGAGATACAGTAGTTCCCCACAGAAAACAATCTACCTTGTAGAGACTGTTCAAGGAGTTATGGCAAGGGCGAGCTACATAACCTCTCAAACAAGCCAAATGTTAGTTAACTGTCCTCTAAAGTTTGGAAGCTAAAGAAAGAACAAGGGCATACCCTCCAAGTCTCCTGATTAGGCATGGACAATCCTGATTAATCCTTCACCGTGCTTTTAAAATGTCCCAGTTTTCTCTTTCCTCTGCCTATCTTCCCCCCTTGTCCTCAGTTTACTTCTGTTCCTGCAAACTGCATTCAAAGTGCAAACACATTTTGTACTTAGTTAACTTGGTGAAGGGGAAAGGAGCAGGGTGACTCTTGCCTTTCCCAAGAAGATCAGGCAAAAGCAAACTATGGCAGCCTATCCCAGCTTGTATGTTCTTCCTAAGTTTTGCCTTCTTGAGTTTTGCTGTCTTGACTACACTCTGATGTTGCTGGTCCAGATGTTTCCCATCTTCATCTGTGAAATTTTTGAGAGTATATGAGAGCATATGAGTGGTTTGAGTGTCGGACACCAGGGTTCGATCCCCAGCTTGACCATGGAAACCCACTGGGTGACTCTGGGTGCATCACACACTCTCAGAAAAACCTATGATGGGTTCTCCTTAGGGTCACCATAAGTCGGAAACAACTTCAAGAAGGGTGATTTTACTTTGAACAGAAACTGGACCCTGAGACTCAGGGACAAGATGGGGTGCTTGCAAACATTCTCTCCACTAACACAGTGGCTCGGTATGGGACATAAGGAAGGATCAAGGCCGGCCCCATCTTTAGGCAGTGAGCTGGTTGCAAATAGCGTGGGGGGCACCACCAAGGTGCTGGACACGAACTTTGTGTGCCATGCTAGCCTCTTGTTTTCCAATGGGAAAGAGGACATTGTCCCATCAGCCGTGTTGAAGAGAGATTCAGCTGTCAGTTTAGTTGGTGCTTGTTTCTGGGAGAGGAAAGAATGCTATTGTGTTCTTTGCTTCGGGTGGCAAAATGTCTTGGGCTGTAATAGAAAGCTATCAGCATATTTGTTCAGCTAGACCAGGATTATCTGTAGTTCTCCAAGTATCAAGCAGCTCTTTTCTACTGCTTGCTGGCTGGTCCAGGGACTGAAAGGTGAAGAAAGAGTCTAGTCTTCATGGTTCAGAAAGATTTCTGCACTTCCTCACCAGCAGCAAGTTATGCCTGGGGACTCCAAGCAAACTTGAGTGAGCCCAGGAGAGGAGGAGCTGCGCAGGATAAAACCTGTACGTAGATTTAAAATATATAGGGTCAGTTTTAGTGTTTGGCCAGTCCCTCTTAGAGACATGCCTCTCCTTTCTCACCTCAGGAAATGATCTGGCTATTGACAGAAATGTTCCGGCACTCCTTCGATCGCGTGGCTGTGATTCCCAGGCCGAAGGGCGTCTCTTTGTTGACTCGAGGCTGAAGAGGAGGGCGAAACAGGGATGGAAGAGATTATTCATCTTCAAAGTGACTCCATTGTCTTTTATTGGAAGCCATAAAGATTATTCATAGGGCGGGAGGTGGCCTCCTTTAGAGAACTGGGTGTGTTGTATATGTGAAGTGCCTGATCTTCTCTAGAGGCACCGTCCTGGGCCCCAAAGCCATGTTTCCAGTGGCTGGACCCTCCAACATCTGCAATTTGCTTTAAAAAAAGAAAGAAAACACAACATTCTCATTGGAGGAAATGGGAGGTTTTTCTTTCGCTGAATGCAAATTGTAGACACAGGAGCTTAGATCTAGATTAGGACCACAGGGGGAAGGGTTAAACTGTTGAAACTTTCCTACTCCTGCTTCCTCTCTGCATAGGTACTAGCGTCCGAATCCTGTTACCTACTTTGGGAGGGCTAAAACCTCCCATTTTCTCCATACAAATTGTGTGTGTGTGTGTGTGTGTGTGTGTGTGTGTGTGAGAAGATGGATGGATGGATGGATGGCAGGATGGCAGGATGGCAGATGAATGGGATGTCCTTGCTTGTGTGTGAGTGTGGGCAGATGTGTCCATATGTGTGCCTATAGCTGCATGAGACAGAATGCACTCTCTCTTGCTGTAAAAACTCGCATTCATCCTGTATAGAATTCTGGAATTAAAACAGTCAAACAGTTCACATATATCTGGAGTGAGCAGCCAGTGGCCCTTCGGATGTGGTTAAGACTACAGCTCCCATCATCTCTAATGACTGGCTGGGTATGCTGGTTGGGTGTGATGGGAACTGGGGTCCCAGCAGTATTTGGAGGGCTAGCTGTTCCCCCAGACAAACCGAAGCTATAAATTCTAGGCCATTAGAGACAAAGGTGGGGAACATGGAGCCTGAGAGACGTTGTAGGACTCTACCTCCCATCACCCCAGTCCAGAATGGTAGGGATGATGGGAGTTGTCATCCAATGATCTTGAAAGAGCTGTAGATCTTCCCCCTGCTGTCTTTACCAACAGTAGAATTGTGGCTTAACCACAATAAAACTGAACTAGAGAAACTACAAAATGTTTGTATGTTCCATTGACTAGCAAACCCACATGGCATGGGAAGGGGTCCATCTTGTTCTTTGCCTCAGGCAGCAAAATGTCTTGGGCCAGCCCTAGAACCTGCCGTATACCAGCTCGAAGTCTTTGATCTACCACCTGCTCAGTTGAGCAGCAACTCACCAAGATCTCATCTCCTATCTCGTCTCTTGCTACCTGATTTGTTTCACCTCAGGCGCTTGGGAGAGAACCAGGAACTTTGTACGTGCAAAGGCCTGTGCTTCCCCGCTGTAATTCTTTTTGTATATCGTTCAGTTTTTTTTGTTTCATTTCACAAATCTTAGCCTTGCTCTTGAAAACAGATTACGAGATTTATAGATGCTCACAAGGTGAATCTAAAAATGCCAGCTTCTGGGCTGATCCATAAATGCTATTTTCATCATCATCCAGAGCAGGTCTTCTGTAAAGCTAATAGCTCCTTATGACGTGTTCTGAGACTAGGCCATCCCCTAATGCTCTGTTGTTCGACAAGGAGTATATTATTGCTGGACCTACCCCTTCACCAGCAGAGAATACAGTTGGCCCTCCACACTTGCAGGTTTGACGTTCATGGGTTTGATGATCTGCAAGTTTCTTCAAACCCTGCTCCCCCCACTTTAAGTATTTCTTTTCTGAAAGAAGAGCCTGGAAAGATTGGCTCTGATCAGGTCACACAATCCTTTAAAAACTGCCTCCTCCACCAACTGCTGCCCGGCCAGCTAAGGATGGATTGCAGCTCAATTGCTTCATAAAGATAAAAATATGGATTTACAGCCTGAAACAAGAAATCATCTTTCCAGTCTTTGAAAATGAAGACCAGTGGAGTTGTAATACCCGGTGAAGGGCAAGAACCATCACCAGAGCAACACACTCTGAGAATTAGTGGCTTTGTGGTTTCCTCTCCACCAGTAGCAGGTCTTTTGTATTGATAATGGGTCTTGGTTGCCCATTGATTTGCACCACAGCAGGGATCATTCATCCTTGCTGAGAAAAACCCACGCTCACCCTTTCAAGCTACTCTGAGGATTGTAGCTAAACTCAAACAAAACAGGGAAGCCTCAGCAGAGTGGCAGATAACATCGCTGTCCCTGCTACTGGAAAAGTCTGGGCATTTTGACCTTGCTAACCCAGCCCCCACTAACAGCGGCCAGGGTTCGGCCTAAGCCAAAGTCCCGCAGGGCTTGTCCACATTCAGAGTTTAGTCCTGGGGTTGCCGTCAGTGGAAACCTCCTTCCAGCTTACTCACGATCTATAAATAGCTCGAGGAAACTGGACGACATCCCAAAAGGGGCTCCTGGTCTACTGACTTGATGGAAACCTTGCCTGGATGATTCCACATCCATTTTTGTTCAATATATAATTTTTTTTTTAAAAAAATGCGGTTTGACCTTTTTTTGAAAAAAAAAATGCCTTTTCCATACTGATCTGCTGACTTGCCGGTTTTCTGTGATTCACCGAAAAAGTGCGAATTCCTCGGAGGCTCCCTAGCTGGCTTGGTGGAGAAGGCCTGGTTTTGATCTGGGTGATTTATGCTCTCGCAGATGGCTTCCATTCATGCGAAGGACGCTCCCGGAGGCAGGGTGGGAGGAGGAGGAGGAGGAGGAGGAGGAGGCCCACTCAAGCCCTTTTAATGAAAACAGAACCAAAGAGTTTCAGGAGCGGAAAAAAGAGCCAAAGGAGGTAGCATACAAGGGCATCACAGCCATTGTTGTATACCAAAGTCAGACCGTTGTTGTATGCCTTCAGGTCATTTCCAACTTAGAGCGACGCTAAGACAAACCTATAGGATTGCTTATGTTCATCTTCATCAAGATAGGTGCCTTCCAAATAAGTTGGATTACCATCCCCATCATTCCCAGCGCATGTGACCAACAACAGGATACAGATACTGGCAAATACACTGCATTGGGTTTCAGAAAAAGATTTTTTCCCCCCCCCCAGACCTATCTGGAGAGACCTCCTCTGGGTAAAGCAGGTGCCAATGAGCCATAAGTGCTCCCTAAGATCCCAGTCCTTTTGGTTCTTAACAAAAGGGAAGTGCCTCACACCAAATTAGACCCTTCGGACCCTACAGCTCAAGGTTGCTGACACAGATAGGCACCTTCTCTCCATTTCTCTACAATTATATTAAAACCATGCCTTTGTCTCAAGTGTATTAAATTAATTTGGGTATATACATCTCTGGGGCCTCAGACAGATTTTTACCCCGGAAATGAAAGCCTGAATCTTTGATATCCAAAACTGCTGCCTGCCTCTGAGCTGCTGCTCCTTCCAACTGCAATTCCTTGGGTTCAGAAAGGTTAGAAGTTAGATGGGATCTTAGAGGTCATTCAACCTGGCCCAACTCCCTGTCCATTGTTGTCGTTGGTTGTGGTGGTGTGCCCTCAAGTTGTTTCAGACTTATTGCAGCTGTGTCGTGGGGTTTTCTTGGCACCATTTGTTCAGAAGGGATTTTACTAACCCCTGACTCATGGCCATTCACTCACTGCTTTATGTGCCGTCAAGAAAGGAGAGCCAACTCCTTCCAAAGACTGCCTGTTCCAGTGTTGAATGACTATTCCAGTGAGGTGCTATATCCCAATCGTGAGCCAAAATCGCATCTCTTCTGTTTCCACCCCTCCACTCCAGCCCTGCCATCCCCTACATGACAGCTTTCCAGAGATTTGAAACTGCTACTATCCAAGCTCTCTCCCCTTTTTCTGTCCAAGGCTGAACATAACAAGAGTTCTTTCAAACCTGTTTCCCAGCACAGGCCCTATCTGGCCCTCAGGATCACAACCTGGCTCTCTGGGGTTCACCAGACGTCCACTCCCCCCTTTTTCCATGACACCTTTGTTTTGTGGTTTCCCAGTTTTTGGGTGGGCTTTCCCCCATTCTAAAAGACTGAAATACCAGGGACTGACCCGAAGAGCTTAAGCATAACATATCCTGCTATTTTAGCCCCACCTCTTTAGCCCTGCCCAGCACTGGGATGCAGCCCCCAAGAACGTCTTCGGAATTGAATTTGGCCCTCAGGCTGAAAAAGGATCCCCTCCTTGTTAAAAAAAATAAAATAAATCTTGGACTGGGGCCCTACTGGAGCTCTAGTGGACCATCAAGATCCATCAGTGTGCTCACACCAGAGTGCCAAGGCTGCGCAAAGTAATCTAAACAGTGCCAAGAAGCCCTCCCCGCAAGCCAATCAGTGGCCAAGGGGGCACAGAGTTATTTCACAAAGCAATCCTCGATAGTACAAGGTAAGGCACTCTCAGATTTTAATGGAAAGGTTGTGACTGCAGTACAAGATGTTATATTGCAGTCATCAACCCCGGGCAGGATCAGCTCTACCAGGAGGTCAGGGGTGGGAAATGTGCAGATCATGCAGTTCCCCAGGGATTTTTTTTTTTAAAAAAAAGTGTTTGGGTTTTTTTACTCCAAAATACCCCAAAATGATCTCTATGGGGTGTAGAGACCATTTGAACATGTTTGAAGTCCCTGGGACTTTCCAGGCACCAAAATGAAAGCAATTTTTTTGCCTCAAAATGTTCCAAAATGCCCAAGAATGCCCCAAAACATGCCCACATGTAGGTACGGCCCTCTCAAGTCCCCTGGAGGGTCAATGAGCCCCCCCAACCTTCTATAGTTGACCCCCCAGTGGGCAGAGGCACTTGCCTTGTGCAATAAATGCTGGAAAAAAACAGCAAGGTGTGGAGTTACAGAGCTGTACACTTTGAGGCCTGCTGTCTTCCAATGAGGAGCCTCACTTCCCTTACTCAGCTACATCTGCACTCCACAGTTATACCAGTATGATTCCACTTTAACTGTCATGGCTCCATCCTATGGGATCTATCCTACGGAATTCCTGGGTTTGTGGTTTGGTGAGGGACGTCGATTTCTCTGTCGGAGAGCTCTGGTAGTTCACTCCCCTGAACTATAGCACAGTCTGTCACCAAAGGACAAACCCTAGAATTCCATAGGACAGAACCATGACTATTACTAGTGGAAGTGAACTGCTGTAATCTCGTAATGCAGAGGCACTTGAAGTCAGTTGACAGAAGTCCAGAAGGTGCTTGCACACGGAGAAGGAGGAGACGCTCCCTTGTTGTCTTTGGCAGCAAACTGATGGAGGAGGTTCCCTGTTGTGTCTCTGCACGATTTCCTGTCCTCTGACTCTGTTGTGGTCTCTTCCAGCTCTACAGTCTTGTGATCTGCCTGAGTCACTTATCTGTTTCATAGTTAGGGAGGACTTCTCATCTGACGCCCAACCCTCTAACCACTATACCCACTCAGCCTCGGAGTTTTTACGGCCACAGGGATGTTGCTTCAAAGCAGTATCCAGACCATCTGAGTTAGGGAAGGTGGAGGGGTTAAAGGAGTGTAGCGGCTACAGGGTTGCCCAGGGATGAGAGGGATTCGGATTCAGTTCCTGGGCTGACCTTGGGCCAGTTTTGCAGAGCGCTTTGCACCTGGGGCCCATTCACACCACTTACCAGCATCACGGTGCTGTAATTCCACCGTGGCGCGCTCCTATGGAATCCTGGGGTTTGTAGCTTGGTGAGTAGACCTCTCAGGCTGAGCCTTCGATATCCTCCCTCCTTACCCCGCCATTCCCAGGAGTCCACGGGTCTGAACTAGGGCCTTTAGAGTGGGATCGTTGCGTTGTGATTCTGTAGTGTGGATGGAGGCAGGGAGAGGCTGTGCTCTACCCAGCGGGGCTGTTGTGAGGACGGTGAGAAGCAAAGGGGAGGCGGAGACGCGGGGAGGCGAGGCCTAGGAGGGAGGGGGTCGGGGAAAGCGCAACACAAACGAAAAGGAACGCTCGGCGGCGAGTAACTCGAGTCGGGAAAGGTGGCTCGGGGCGCGCCTGGGCGGCCGCCGCCTTTGTCTCTCCTCGTCGGCGCGGATCCCCCCGCAGCCCGTCCGGCCTCGGCCTCCGAAGAAGAAGGGGCGGCCCTTCCCCGCCCCCGGAGCCCACGGCTCTCCGCGGCCGAAGCTCGCCGCGGCGGGAGGCCGACGAGCGGCCGGCGGGGCGCGATGGTGGGGCGGCTGAGCCTGCCGGAGGTGCCCGAGGAGCTGCTGCCGGACTCGAAGCGCAGGCCCGAGCGGGGGCTGGACAGCCCGGACTCCGGCTTGCCCCCCAGCCCCAGCCCCAGCCCCGGCGGCTGGCTCCTCTCCGCCGCCGGCCCCGAGCGCGGACTCGCCAACGGGCTGCCGGAGCCCGAGAGCGCGGCCGCCGCGGCGCCCGCAGCCCTCGCCAGGACTCCGCCGGCGCCCAAGGTGAGTTGTGGATCGCGCGCATCCCGGCGGGGGAGCGGGGCAAGGGGTCGGCTCGGACGCGCGACTGGGGGAGCATCCGAATTACTCGGGGCGTGTGTGTGCAGTCCAATGGGAGATGGATGGATTATACAAGCTGGCAGCGTCCTATTTTGGATGCGATTCGGAGTAGCCTGGGGAAATGCTGGCTCAGACCTAAGGTACAAAGGCGCCCGGGGTGTGGGGAGGGTGTTCGCGGATTCGGTTCGCGTTAACACGGAGCAGCGGCGCCAACTCAAAGGCAAGCCGAATGCAGGAGCCAAGCGCTTCGGGCGCAATCCGAATCGGAGCGGAAAGCGGAGCGTGTGCGTGTGCGCAAGTGAGAGAAGCAGATCAGCAGCCTTTCCCGAGGCGTGAGAAGGGCGGGAATGGAAACGCCTCTCCTCGGCCACCGAGCCCAATAACTTGTGGAACGGTGCGAGGCGGCTCCTCCGGAGTAAAGCCCGGCGTCGGGCTGGCGTTTACGCGCCGGGATTGCGGCCTCAGGGTGCCCTAAAAGCGGAGTCGGCATCCCGCGCCCCTGCCTTGGAAATTCTCCCTGCGGGGAACCCCCCCTCCCATGGTGCGGGTAGAGGTTTGAAAAGTTACTTTTTGGCCGACAACTCCTAGAATCCTAGTCAACGGGGTTCAAAAAGGGGGGGCTTTTTTAAAGTTCTGTAGGAGCTACTAGGAGAATGGATTAGTGAGTCTGTGACCCCCAAATTCTGGCTCGGGGGACAGCCTCGCTGCCCCCCCTCCATTTATATGGGGGCTCTTCTTTCTGGAACAGGTGCAGGAAAGACAGGAATGGATTTCTCTGGCATCCTTCCCTAGTGGTTACCATCATCATCATCATCATCATGGCCAGCCCTACCATGAGGCAGAGTGAGGCGGTGGCCTCAGGTGGCAGTGGCTGCAAAGGGGTTGAGGAGGCTCTCTGTTGGCAGAGTTGCTTGCCCCGCTGGCTTTCATACCTGGAATGGGAAACAGTGCCATTTTATTTTTTGTCTCAGGCAACAAAAATTTGGGGGCTGATCTCGATGTTAAAAGATTAACAGCAGTAGTGCTAGTGAAAAAAAATAATGGTAGAACATCTTAGCAGTGCATTCCGATCTATCAGATGTGGGGACTGGCCGTTTTCCCCCCAAAAGATTTTCCAGTATGCAGGAGGTTGGTGCCGTTTTCGTTCCTATGGCTGCCACTTTCTCTCCTTCCTGGACACCCGCCAGGGACGAGCAGCCAGTGGCTTGCAGAGTGGCGTTGGTCCACAGACAGCCACCTTGAGTAACGGTACGTGAGACTCTATGTAGCACTTCACACATAGGGACAAGGACATTGTCAGCGACATCCCTGCCGGGTAGGCCAGGGTGCTTATCCTCATGGAGCAGATAGGAGGAAGCAAGAGAGTAGTGAGTTTGGGGTCAGAGATGAGGCTCTGGTTAGGGACTCTTTTGGGCTTTGCTCTGTAGCCCTATCATCCTTCTTGTGTTGGAATCAGAAAGCTTGGCATACTCTTCTTGGGCGTAACTGGCAGCGTGATGGCATGACAACTTGGCTCTACACTGTCAAAAGGGAGATGGGATATGTAATAGAATCACACACTCTGTAAAAGACAAAGAATCCGAAGTGGGATGCCATTGTACCCCACACAAGTGTGTGATGCACTTGGCTTATCAAGTTGCGTTGCAAGAATTGGCTGCCATTTTGGGTGTGGACTGCCTGGTAGGAATTCCCATGTGGGCCTCACAACTTTTTGTGGCCCCTGAACTGTTTGGACTCCTCTTTTCCTGGAGGAGGAAGAGGGCACTGAATTTCCTAGAAGCTTTGAGGAGCAGCAGTTCACCTTTAAAAAAAGGATGCATATCTTTCTGTACTCTATAACATTCAAAAATCCTGTTTGTCAGCCATTTGCCCTTTTTTGGTTTTGATTTCTTGGCATTTTTGGAGCTCCATGTGGCCCCTGTGGTTTCTTGGCATTTTTGGAGGTCCCTGGAAGGTCCCAAGACATTGTACAGCAGATGTAACCATCCCAAGATTTTTTTTTTCCTGTGGACCGGAGGTGGGCATTTCGTTTTGCAGTCCTCTTCAGAATAAAGCTAATAATGACCAGGAGGGGCTTCCATATGAGTCCTCCCTCCCTCCTCTTCCTCCCCTCCCCAGCACCATTCCTGGCAACTTGCGTCGTCTTCCAGGCAGCTGCTGTGGTGTAGGAGACAACATTTGCCGGGCAGCTGTTGTGTCGTGTGTGTGCCCCCAACCTGCTGGAACAGGATTTGGAAATGTGCAGTAAAAGATATGTATAGTGTGGTTTTGTCCACTGAAATGTTATAGTGCCTTTACCCACAGTTTTGTTGTTGGATAATGTTAATCATAGCTGGGAAAAATTACTGGATTTTAGACTATAATTCCAAGAATCCCTCAGCTAGCCATGAGGGATTCTGGACGTTGCTGTCCAAAACCGGTGACCTTGCCCCATCTCTTTGTAACAGTAACTTTGCCCACAGTCCATGCTGGATGTGGAATACCAGAAGTTATAGTCTTAAAAAACAAAAGAAAACAAAATAGAAACTTTGCCCTGGTCTCTTAGTCATAAATTTTTCACTCTTCTTCATTCACTTTGCTCCGACCTCCAACCACGTATGTTGTGCGTGTGTATGCTTGAAGTTTGAAGATTATTCTCCAAGCCTCTGAGGACAAATGGATGGCCATCCACCAAAGTTCATGCTAAAATAAACCTGTTAAGTCTTCAAGGTGCCACAGGGACTCTCTGTTGTTTTTTCCAGTGCCAGTTGCTGTACTTGTTTAACTCCTGTGCATTTGCTTGTCTCTACTGGCTGCTCTTGATATCACTAGATGTGTTTGTATTTATTATTTTATTATAATTTGTTGTATTTTAGTATTCTAATACTATTTTCTACCCTAGGAGATGGAGGTAAATATTTAAAAATATAGAAATTATGAATAAACAGAACGATATATATATATATGTGTGTGTGTGTGTGTGTGTGTGTGTGTGTGTACATAACAAGCCAAAACAGTTTGGCATTTGCTCTCTTCAGCTGCTGAAGATGAAACCATGCTGCATCCAAGGTGGCTGTTTAGAATACTCTGCGTTCAGCATTCTTCAGAGGACAATGGTATTATCCTTTAGGCTGAAGTTATGTGGCACTAGCGCCTTAAGTCTATAAATCCAGAAATCCTCCCTTTTGTCCAGAATGCCTGAAAGAGATGGCACCTCAGTACCAAACAGGGACCAATTAGAGAAGCTATGATGTCCTGAGCTGAAATTCCTGGCCACTGGTTGCTCTAGTTTCCTGGTTAGGATTGCAGACTTGTGGTTTTTGAAACGTACACACGTCTGTAGCTGTGGTCCCCGCAGATGGCATCCAGCATGTTTGCATTCAGTCATATAAATAAGATTGCAAGACCAGCTGGTGATGTATTGTTTTAATACATTGGATCTTCCATATAAGCGACCTCCAGATCTGCAGATTTAAGTGATTGTGGAGTGTTGTGTTCTCTACCTAAAATGGCAGTGATGTGCATGCAGTTGTGCTGAAGCATCTTTGCACATGTTGCTGCCACTTAATAATATGGGACATGAGTATTTGCAATTCTTGCCATTCACGGTGGGTCCTGGAATGGAACCCATGAAGATACAGTCCACGGTATAGATCCTGTTCCTAAAAGTGACAGTCTGCTGAAAGTGCTTAACAATAATGGAACGCTTTGAATCACAAAAGTGTGATCCTGGATTGCTGACTGGTGTCTTCAGGACAGCTTTTACCAGTAATCTTTGTAGATTTGGTGGCTGGAAGAAGACTGTAATGGGAGGCGAGCAGGCTGTTCAAAATTTGTTGAGAACGGATAGCTTTCCCTAATTGCCTTGGAGGAGATGGTGGATGGAAATTCTGCCACAGATGGCATGTGTTACTGCCTGTTACTTGATTCAGGACTTTTTAGAGATTAATTGCATCCTTCTGAGATTTAGGGCAAACATGGGAGAAGCGAGGTTGGTCTGTTTTTCAGTCACACACACTCATATGAGAGAAAGGTGGAATAGAAATAGAATTTAATTAATACTGTATATACAGATCCCTCCACATTTGCTGGTTAGAAGGACCCCTGTGAAAGCAGAAAAACTGTGAATAACTCTAGGCCTTCCCAAACCATATTTAACACATACACACACAAAAAATTATCACCATATTTCAATCCACCATGGATTCCTTTGTGGCATCAAGGTTCCTTCACAAGGCAGAACCGGGTGGCTGGTGGAACTTCCGGCCACCTCTACTGCTGCCCCACACCATTTTTAATGGGAACTTTTAACGGGAACTTACAAGCCTTGTTCACAGTTTCTTAGTCTCATGAGGTTTGTAGTCCCTATTAAAAATTGCATAGGGAGGCGGCAAAGGTGACAGCAAATAATCCGTGAGTAATCAAATCCACAAAAATGAAACCTGCAGATGTGGAAGGCGGACTGTATACACATGATCCCAACTTGTGGAGCCTAGCTGTAGATTCCTGCACTAGCAGGGGGTTAGACTAGGTGGCCCTTAGGGTTATTTCCAATTCCATGATTCAAAACAAAAGTTAACCTGGTGTGAACACCAATGTCTTGGTTGTGTTTTTGGTAGTTGTTAAGGTGAGTCTGGATTCCCCATCCCATCTTCCGTCAGCGAAGAGAGTGTGTTGGGAAAACCAAGCTGCGTTTACCATATGTTAAAGGGACGGCTGAGCTGTGTTTTCTGCTCTTAAGAATGGACATACAGCAGGGCTTGGAAAAGTTCCTTTTTTTGGGCTGCAACTCCCCGAACTCCACAGACAGCATGGTTATAGACTATAGGAAGGAAAAGAATATAAGGAATGTCTTTTTTTGTTCATTATTGAGGAGGGGGAGAGAGCACAACATTTTGGTTTCCAAAGTAAGTTGTTGCTAGTCCTTAATTTCCCCCATATGTCAGTACTACCCCCTTCTCTCACCCCAAAGATATCAGAGTTAACAGCTGCTGCTGAAGAATTCTTTGACAGCTTTTGCTGGAGGGAATCAGTCTTCCTTTCTTGCTGTGAAAAATTTAGATAGTTGATGGCACAGCTGAGACTCTTGGCTTCTCTCCTTTAAAAACCAGAATGCTTTTGCTGAGAATTTTTTTTAATCCCTTCCCCAAAGACCTTACAGTTGACCTGCAAGTAATAAGGTAGATACAACATGAGGTGTGTGTGTGTATGAATCCGTTTATTGCTGAGTTTATGTTTGATGTTCCAACACTAAAATTGCCCTCTTTTTTGGCCAGTAGGTTTAAAGGGGTGTTGGAAGAAACAGGAACTCCCCCCCCCAAGACGAGGCTGACCTTGGCTACAGTTTACACAGAGACTAAAATGGTTTCTGCACAGCCTGAGGACTGGATTGAATTAAAGGGCTGGGAGTGGTGAGGAATTTGTTCCAGCTCTCTTGCCGCTGTGCCAGGACAGTAGCTGGGCCAGCTACATCCTTTTGTAGGAATTGTGTCTGTCCAAGATGTTAAAAGGCTTGACTTGGTAACTCTTGCTCTGCCACTAGTTAGTTATTTAGGTGACTTTTGGCTAAGCTGATATTGCTCAGCAGTGCCTTTTGCCCGCATCCAAAGTAACCTGACTTATCACAGACCAACCACAGCGGAGTACGAGACTTGACTGCACAAAGGTCGTTAAAAGCACAGGGAGGCCATTGGCTAAAAATAGTGGTTAAAAATTGCTGAAATCAGAATGAAATCAAGCTGGGGAGGAGCGGGGGACCCATTATATCCAAGGAAATGCCTATCAGTTCATGGGGGGAACATAGATGTTGCATGTAGGATGTCCCACATTCAATCCCCTGCCTGAAAAACTGGAGTGTTGTGTTGACAGTACTCAGCTAGATGGGCCAGGTGAGCTTTCTCCTCTACATTGCTAACAGAGATACCATTTAATATATCCATCAGCTTTGGCACTATAAAAAGATCATTGTGGGTTTTTCAAAGGATCTCATACCTCTTTGTGTTCACCATCCTACGTATTGTGTGTGAAAATCCCCACTGTTGTTTTCCATCTTTCCTGGATTAAAAGAAGGACCCTTCACTTTGCAGAATGCTGTGTCTTCGGCCACCCCTCTGCTCCCTGGCTGCACCTCACGATTATGCCCGCTGTCCTTTGGAGAAGGAGTGGAATTCGATCCGTTGCCACCTAAGGATATAAGGTATTAAAAGTGGATTTTATATTTGCTGCTCTTTTGTGGCTCTCTTCCTCAGGGTTG
This sequence comes from Iguana delicatissima, assembly GCA_948472985.1. NCBI lineage: Eukaryota > Metazoa > Chordata > Lepidosauria > Squamata > Iguanidae > Iguana > Iguana delicatissima. Next base: position 1,629,192 of record CAOKZL010000007.1, read on the forward strand.
CCAAAGGCTAGAAGTGAAGAACAGCCAAGTGTAAAGAGCCAGTTGGGTCTGGCATCCTTTATTGGCCTTATGTATCCAGGTCAGAGATGTGGAGTGGAAAAATTTCTAGAAAATTTTGCAATGCTATATTTTTCTGTGGAATGTTTTCACACCATACGTTTATCCAGAGTTACCTGGGCTGTTTTTGCTGCAGTCAATCATACTAGTTGGGCTATACTAAATATAGACTATGAAATTCTGGTTGTCTTTCTAAAGAGACAAGCATTGACAAAGCCTCCTGTTCAGAGGAATAGACTAACAAACGTATGCACTGCTAAGTCTGTTTTCTGTTTCGCATAGTCTCTTGCTTCTCGATCAGTCTCAAGTACAAATAGTCAAGACAGAATGCGGTAAGTTGCCTGTACCCACAGACTCACATCCATCCTTCTGGGAAATAGCGTGTTCAAGTAGTTGTCACCTTGAAATGGGATTGACAATTGGCACAGAGAGTGACTGAGCAAAGCTGAAGACACTATAGGGTACGTCTCAGCAAAAGCAAATTAAACTGTTGATACAAGATCTGGGAATGGTAACAGATCAGCAATCTCAATTATGGCATTCTAGAAACCGGCCACCTGAATCAGAAGCGTTCTTTGGTGGGGGAATTAGACTACCTGTCTGTAAAAGAGGAACTTGGAATTATCTTCTTACTGGTTCCTCCGTCCCTCAAACGGACGGCTGTTAAAGCATCTAGCCTATTCGAAACTAAGGCCATTGCTGCACTACACTGTTTCAGCATCCTGTGGAATTCTGGGGTTTGTAGATTCCTAAGGCCCAAGAGCTCTCTGGCTGAGAATTCTCAATGCCCCTCCCTCAACTCAAGCCCCAGGATTTCAGAGGATGTTGAAAGTGGAATCATCGCGCTATAACAGGCTAGTGTGGAAATGGCCCAAGACAGACGCAGGGCGCAACTGTGACCCCTTCCTCAGTCCAAATATGTTAGTCGTGCTCCCAGATGTCTGCCATTTTGGATGGACCTTTTGCATAAGCATGTTGGAGAAACTTCTCTGTCCATCAGTGACAAAGCAGATTTGAACTGATGTCTCTTAGGATAACATCATCATCATGATCATCATCAATTCACTTTATATCCCACCTTTTCCTGAATCTGGCTTACAGCAGTTCAGATGAACACAAATAAAAGCACGTACAAAGCTTTAAGTATGAAAAGTTAGTGTTAACATACAATGAAACTTTCCATAAAGTTAAAAACGTGAAAGCGATCCGTTAAAAAAGGCAAAAGCCAGTAAAACAGCATACTGTGAAAAGTCCTTGCAGTGAGTACCAAAAGCTTGTCAGAATTCAAAAGTTTCACTTGCTGATGGAAGGATAACAAGGAGTTCTAAAAGCCTGGGGCTGCCAGCAAGGAGTTCTCTCTTTTGTTCCCACTGGATGTACCTTTCAAAAGTGGTGGATCAACAGAAGGACTTCCCCTGAAGATGACAGCGGTTGGCAGCTGATACAGGAAGATAAATTCCTTTAGATAATCTGCACCTAAGACATACTGTGTGCAGCTTGGAGTGTTACTTATTAGAACATCTGACTGTCGGATGTTCTCCAGTCAGTTAAAAGAAGCTGGACCAAACATTTCTGTTCTAAGAAGGATGGAGTAAAACTGTTTTCCACAGCAGGATGAAGAGGAAGTGGGTTTTCAGTTACAAATTTCCAGTGCAGACTAAAACAGACTTCCTTGCTGTAAGGAGAGGCAGTGGAGTGATTTATAGGGGAAAAGAATTCACTTTTCCCACAATGGAAGATTTAAATTGCAGACTGAACAAACATTTCAGAAAGTTGCGGGGAGAGGGAGACACGTTGGTGAAATGTACTGAACTCTGCTAGGTTTGGGTGGGAGCTGGGGATGGAATTGGTGTAAGCCCCTTCCCCCATAAAAGTGTTCACCATAAATGTTCATTTAAACTAAACTAGAAGGGAAAATCTGTGGGTTGCTCCTGTTAATCTGGATGAGAATTATCCTTGAGCTACCAGCCAGTGGGGTATGCTAGCCTGATTTAAAAAAATAGCAGCATTGGCTGCCGCATTGGGAGGCAAGGATGGGAAGAATAATTAAAAAATATTCAAAAATTGTAAAAAAAAATGGGTTTTTTGAGTGTGAAAAACCCTGATGAGAAGATTCCTAGACTGATGAGAATATTTGCAGTTCAAAACTTATTTTGCATAAAATTCACCCGTGGCCTTGTTTTCCACAGAAGACAGGATTTTCTGCGCAGAAAATGCTGTATTTGGAGATGTATTTCATATGCTTGATTTGCCTTAAAAAAAATTCTGTGCAGATAACAGCCTTTCCTACTCAGCAAACAATATTTCTCCATAGAAATATTATTTTCTGCACAGAAAATAATATTGTTTCATCTCCAAAACAACGATGTGCTCATTTTGTGCAGAAGTAGTCCCGAATTGCAAATAGGCTTTGAAAACGGTGTGAATTTTGAAGATTTTTTTTTTTTCACAGCCAGAAGAAAATGGCTAAAATTACTCATTGCTTCCTTTGAGAAATCAATTAGTGAAGAATTACATTGCTACAGGGAATGGTGGATTTGGATGTCTTCCCTCTGCGCACTGTATCTCTGTTTGCTACCGTGGCTAATTTTTTCTGATTAGCGGTGCTAACCATTTCACTTACATGTCCCTGTTTCTGTCCCTCTGCCACAGGTACACCTCTTCAGTGAAGTATGACTCGGAGAAGCACTTCATTAATAATATTTATATGCCGATGGGGCTTGGGGTTTCCACTTGTAGCCAGACGGTTATCTGTGTTCCTGACAGCACCTGGCGCAACTACAAATCTGAGGTCCACTTCCAGCCACGCAACAAAGCCAGGAGTTTTACCAGCACCACCATTGTCTACCCCAAGCACACGACAACTGTCTACACCACCACACTGGATTACAATTGCAGAAAGTACATGCGGAAGTTCTTGTCCAGTGTGGAGTTGGAATCTTCTGGCAACGAGGAAAGTCCTGAGGGCTGCTGAGGCCTGTCCTCTTTCACCTGCCGCAATGCAGCTGTCATACCTGTGGTGCCTTTTTCTAAATTCTACACCGGATGAAAATGGATGAAATCTTCCAAGTAAAGCTTATTCCAGTGAACGTCATCCGTAGCTACCTCTCCCAAGAGTGCGTGTCTTCAGCCTTACGGATTCCTGTGGGCCTGTGCTTAATTTTTGTGGGTGCGAAAGTAAACTTTTACTCACGGAAAATCTTTTCCCTTTATTAAAACGAAAATTGGAGCAGGCTGTAATTTCTTTGTCCTGGTTTTTCCTTCTGTGTGTCGAAAATAAGGGAATCTTTCTTTTCAAAGACAAACGTGGCTTGCTTTCCTAGAAGAAAAGGAACCTGGGCACACAGCCTTTGAATGAAAATGATACTTCAATTGACTCTTTATGCTGTGGAAAGCATGTCGTGGGAAGACCTAACTAACCGTACCCCCTTTGCACTTAAAACCCCAAAGCCATAATTTATTTTCACTCATCACAGAAGCTCCCTTATTATGCTAAAGCCTATGGTGGGTCACTTGGTGCAGATCTTTTCAGCTTGGTCAAAAATAGTTTTTTATGCCAGCTTTGTTCTTTTAAAGAAACCTTTGAAGAAATCTGTTTTGATCTGGAGTGTCATTAAAAAACATTTTGTGTTAAACCACAAAGAATACTTAGGTTACTGGTCTCACCAAGTTGTTTAATTACAGAGAAGGGTTTATTTGATTTTATTTAATTCAAGATCAACTTGCTAATTATTCACTCTGGTTTAGTTGCTAGGGATTGCTATAGCTGGCCTGTAACTAGTAGCAAGTATAAAGCTAAACATTTTCTTGAGATTGTCAGGATTTTTTTTTAAATTGACATACCTTTGTGAACACAACAGTTAAGAACCATTCATGATTCTTTTGCAGAAAGCACTTTGAACAATAAGAACAAATGCAGCACAATTTAGAAATTTCATTTAGGTGGGATTCTGCAATGTCTATGAAAACTTGAGAAAATTAGACTAAGTCCTGAGTTCTTAAAGTAAAATTTAGGACCAGTTCCCACTATGGCTGAGGCTTCTGTCTCAGCTGCCCAGATTGCAACGGTGTTGCAAACTAGCCATCTGAATAACCACAAACACAAAAGGAGGATCGTCATGTTTTGGGAGGAAGGTTTCTAACAGTTTGCTATCAGTGTGACAGATTTATATAAAATGGTGGTATCTCTTCATGCATATGGGTAGGCTGACAACGAGCCACAATTGCCCTAATTCCTGAAATGAATGTGGCAGCGGCAATTTCTTCTGTCTCCACAGTAATACCTAATATTGCTAGTCAGATGCTGCCAGATAGCAAGGGCCAGGTTTTAAACCTATCAAACTATTATGGGCTGTGGAAGGGGGTGGAAATCCAGTTGTCCAGCTAGAAAGTTATCAGCAGACTTAGCCCCTTGGCCAAACCAGCGTGGCTCAGCCTTGTCCAGATTGCCCCTCCATGCAAGCTCACTTTTCAATCTTCCCACGTTCAGTTCAATTTTTAGCTTGAAGACATTTACGTTGTCCGTTTTAGCAGCGATCCTCTAGCAGCTACTCAAGAGTTCAGTGGCGAGGCTATTTATTTATTTATTTTTATAGATTCAGTCAGCGGCCAACGCAGAGTCCTAAGGCTGGTTTTAGCCATAAAGGCTGAAGTCTCGTGGTGATATTAGCAAACGGTATGAATGATTTTTTTTAAAAAAAATTGTTTGGTAGAACAATTCCTGAATGGGATCATTTGCTAACTACAAATGCTTTTTCAAGCACTTTGACCAAAGAAAGGTTGGTTTTAAATGATGATGATTTCTAAATGTTGTTGAAAGGTAGAGCATAGTGCTTTGCATGCAACGCGGAGAAGTGACTTAGGAGTGGGAATCTGTGGTGTGCATTGCAGTTTGTTGCAGTTTATTCAGCATGCCAAAAAATTTTTTTTCTTCTTCTTGTGCTCAGGCTCTAGTCTCTGACGTGTAAGAAATTCAGAATGATTGTTTGGGAGGGAAACTCCAATGCTGGACTTTTGTTGAGATAGTTCTTGCAAGTGTGATTAACGGTAAGCGTGGAGAGGGATTTTGCAACGGCCTGTGTGTGAGAACAGAGCTGCTTTGTGATAAAATGGTGTGGTGGTTTTAAGTTGTTTATTCATTAGAATCAATAGCTCTTCTGCTCTTAAGAACTTTGTAGAGACACAGGTACCAGGTACGTGAAATGTGCTTCCCATGGCTACTGCCTTCAGCTGAATCTAATCTAGTTTTTAAAATATACTATGCAAACAAAGCATTTTCACCTTCAGCACCTGAATTACTCCAGGACTCAAAAGGTTGGATAATTAGTTGTATGCTGCTGTGTCCCTGAATAAATGAGCAGAAGGTAACATTCTCTGTATTAATAGGAACCCACATAAAGGAAGCAAGGAGCTTAGGGTCCTATTCCTCGCCATAAGCGATCCCTTTGGCGGTTGTATCCAAGCCAGAACAAAATGTGCTTCTGGATTTCTGATGTAAGCAGTATTTAGGACCAACCCACTTCCTTTTTGCCGTGCAGTTGCAAAAGAAGTTCTTTAGATGTATATGAAGGGACATGTTTTAAAAGTGTGCGCCGCTGTCTGATTGAGGAGGCTTTACAGGGGGAAAATTCTTTGCCAGTGGGTAAAACATTCCTTTTTAAGGAGTGACTGTTTTGTCTAAAAACTACCAGGGACTAGCAGTCTGTGGTGGAGGGAGCTGAGCATCCCTTTGGGGAAAGAATGAAAGAGGGGTCTTTTAGCTTTGAACGTGGCAGCTCTTGGGATAGCTTACCACATTTTCTTTACTTTCTTTAAAAAATGTGGTCTTTGAAAATGAGGCAGGGTGACTTAGCTGAATTCCTATGGCTTTTTAGATTGTTTCTGGAGCAACTTAACTGCTACTGCCACCTAACCCCATCTTAAACCAGTAGTATTCTAATTTTGTAAAAGTAATTTAGGTCAAGGTGCCCTGCAGTGCAGGAAAAGTGCATTTCCATCTTTAAAACCCCCCACACACACATAATGGGTGCCTTCAGTGGTGAAGCGGGCAAATGCACATCCTTCCAAAAATATTGGTGGGGCAGGGGAAGTGAGCCAAGTGTTGCCAGAGTGTGACTGCAAAGAGCAGAGCATACATTAAAGGATACATGAGCACTTATGGTGTGGTGGCTAGGCGCTGTGCTTTAGTTTTTAAAAAATGAAGATTCAGAAAAGGCCTGACAGATCGTACAATACAGGCAAAAGGGTGTTTGTATCCTGCACTGGCACTCATTTTAAAAAAATGACATAAAATATTAACAGCCCTTGGAGCAGGGATTTGATACTAATGGGTCCCTGTGGCTCTTGCCATCATGCTCATACCGATAGCAGCGGTAGTCTCTCAACATATTCCCTATTCCTATCTCAGAAACTGAAATTGTCGATCTGCAGCTAATACTCAAAAAGAGTTTGGACTTCTCATTTCACTTAACCTTGTTCTCGTCATCTCTTTTCCTGCTAAACCTCATCATCAAATTCCTTTTCCGATTAGCTAAAAAAGAAGGGTGCACAGATTTATTTATACCATGGTGGCAAATTAAAAAGCAACGGAATGCAAGGGAAACGTGGAGATGGTCTTTAATATTTGAATTTCAAAATTTTAGGTCTGTGCTCAGAGCTTAGTGGGAATTTGCAGAAGGGTTCTTACTCTCTGAAATGGATATTGTGCTGTATTATATTTTTAGGATAAAAGGTTCTGGGGGTCTGTAGGGTAGGGAAGTGAAGGGAAGGGAAGATTTTACCCTTTCTAGCAAATCTAAGACTTTGATGGCAGAATCCTAGTGCAGTTTCTTTTTGTGTCCTTGCTTTAGCAACATCTGGGCCAGCAACATCTGTTGCCAGGTATTCAAAACAACAATAAGGGAACAGTTGAAATTTATGGGAAGGTTGCTAATCAGGAAGTAGTTATTAAGAAGTTTGTGTTTTGCCTGAATAGGAGAACAAAGTATTGATTTCATTTAACTTAGCCACATATTTCTCTGTAAAACTAATATATTTCTATAGCGTCCAAATTCATAAATGCTATTTTGCACACGTTTCTGTCCTCATGAAGGACCCACATCCACAAAACACAGGGGTTTTGGCATCTTGTTCAGTTTATATAAAAAGCTTTCAGCTCTCAAACAGAGGGCATCCCTTCTGTGGCAAGCTTTCTGGCCCTCAAATAAGGGAAATACCTTATAGGTACCTGGCAACTCTAGCCCGCACCAATAGTGCATTTTTGTGCTTTTCCCAAATATTAAATAGGGTCCTAACTGTCCCAGGATGACAGTAGACTATAGTAACAGAAGTAAAGCAGGAAACAGAAGAATATTTGGAAGGATATCCGTGGGTGCACCTGGTTGGGCACTGCTGGGTCCATACAGGTACAGCAAAGTTAATTCCAAAGTTTATCTGGCATGCTGTAGTGGGGTGGTAGCTTACCACAGGAGAAGAAAGTAAAGGAGCTTCTCTGATTGCTCAACTTTGTATCCTTTAAAGAGAGTTCTACAACTTGTTATTTTAAGAGCTGAGGCTGTTCTGGATTCACGGTGGCTCTTCTAAGCAGACGTAACTGGGGAGGCTTCGTCAGTTTTGCTTTTCTTAGGAGTTTACCAATACAAGCCTTGTATAGAACATTTTAAAAACTATCCCTCCCCTTGCCCGTCTTCATTTTATACAAGAGTGAGCTTAAATATCTATCTATATATGTGTACTTTATATTTTAAAGAAAAAAGGATTTTTTTTTTAAAAAAAAGAAAGTGTCATTACGTGATTTAAAACTGAACTTGTGTTGCTGTGTTTATGGGAAGTTCTAGATGTCCTCACGCAATGTCTATGGTGTCATTTCCTTTTCCAACAACTGTTCTTAATTTACTTTTAATTTTATCCTTGCTATCTAATAAATTATCTGAAGAACATCATTGCAGAGAAATGTGTTGTATTCTTTGACACTCACTGGACAGTAGGGTGATAAACTACTAACCCTACACTGTTTCTTACTACCTTTTTTGAGTGTGGATGGGAATTATTACTGAATTTTAAGTGACAAGAGAATAAAAGTACAAGGGATTCATATTTATGGTTTATATACACTTTCCTTGTAAGTAAATGTTTTGAAAGGAACTGGAACTCTTTTTATTCCTATTTGCTAGATCCTTTTAAATAGGAAAAGAAAAAATTCTTCCCCCCCCAAAAAAGCTGTGTAAGATTTCTATGTTCATAGAGTTTTCTTCTTAATGATAATTAAGGTTTCAGTCCTATAGACATTTGCTCAGTTGAAATTAATGAAGCTAATGCCTGAGCAGACATGCAGAACATTCACAACTAATATATCCTTTGTATGTGTCTCATTCTGGGAACAACTTCATTTCTCATATGAATGTATTTCCTTTCCCCCTTTCTGGAACTTTCAAAGTGGATATTAACAGTTTTGTATTGGTTTACCATTGAAAAATGCCTCTGTGATTTAGGGTTTGCGTTTAAGTCAGCTGCACTTTATTACCCCAAAAATCAAAGAGCAGTTCTAAGCATCCCACTAAAAAGGGAAGCTCAGAATGGGCCATCTTCAAACTGCAAAATGAAACAGAATGTTTCATCTATTTTTTGAATAAAATAAGAGCAGTGCTTCAATTCTAACTAAAATAACAATATAAATGGCATAGAAATCCTTGGTTAGCATGGGAGGTCCCTCTATAAATGAATATGTAACCTTTGTACGGGGTAATATCTGAATGTTGCCGCATTTGAGGGAAGCCTCTGTTTGAATATTAAAGCCTTGTTCATCATGTAACAAACTACTGACCCTTCAGTGTATTTATACTATTGAAGACTTTTTCCCCCTTTTCCTTATAGATTTTTCCCGCCACGAACCATCTCTGGAAAGCTAGTCTGTACCATCAAAACAGTATTTTATTATCTAGCCATCCATACAAACTTTTATAAAAATTAATATTGTTATATAAAGACAATGGCTGGGTAACCTGAAAAGAATTTATTAATTCCATCAGTTTCAGAGATGGCCATCACATCAAAATCTCGTGCCTTGGCTATTTTTTAAAACGAAACAAAATAGAAGCACTAGGGAGATTTCACACAATTTCCTGAGAAATACCTGATATTAATGCCAACTGCCACTTTGCAATTTTGCATACGATCTTAGAACTCAGTTTGCTTTGGCTTTTGTTCTCCACTTGAAGTACTTGCAGAGGACTTGCTCTTGCATAATGTATGCTCCTGGCTCATTTGTGCAACTTTACAAAGCTGAGACAAATTCCTGAGGGTGAAGGATGGCTCTGGTGGTAGGTTTTGCTGGATATATTCCCCATAGCGTTTCCTTCTATTCAGCCTATACTTCCACAGCCTCTCTTCTTCCGCAATGGGGTCGTCCAGGATCCCATCCCAGCGGAGGCTTTCATTGGACAGCTTGGAGTCACCCTGGGTCATGAACGAAAAGGCAGAAGTGGAGGCAACTAATGGATTTCCTGCTGTTTGCCCTGGAATTACTTTTGTAGCACTGCCTTGTGGTGTTCCATTATCACCTTGGGGATGAAGTAGTTCTAGGGGTGATTTCTCAAAGTCTGGCTCTTTCTTGCCTTGGCCTCGATGTTTTCCTGCTTCAAAAGAAGTGTCAGAGAGCAAACCCTAGTGATTTTGGGGGTTTTGGAGGACAGTATCAAATATTAGCAATTTTAAAACCTATGTTGGAAACTACAGATGACCAACTATACAACTGACCAACCTCATTTAGAGTATTAATCACAAGGGCTACGACTGATGGGCCAGTAATTGCTATTGATACTTTTTAAAAAAAAATATAATTGCCTATCTGTATTTTGTCTTTAAACTGTCAATTCCCAGACTCACAATGTCCTCTGTGAATACCTTATGCCCCCTACTGCATATACTGGAGAAGTGCACATCCTTAAAGCTCACTTAAAACAGGTCTGCTCAAAGTAGCGGTCCAGGGATGAACGCTTGTCCAAGAGCTATTGACTGTTGGATCACGGCAAGTTTCCAGGAAAGAAAGAAACATTTGCAGTCAATAGGTACAAATATAATGCCAGTCTCTGACACAGTGGGGAAAACCCTCCAGTCTTCCCCATCACAAAGCTTAAGAAGCCCTGCTTTAAAACATAGCTAGGAACCTACTCGTTTTTTGACCTTCAGCTTCCATCAGCCCCACCAAGCATTGTCAATGGAAAGGAATTGTTGGGAGTTACAGTCCAAAATCTCTGGCAGCTAAAAGATTCCCTATGATGTTTTTAACTTTTTTTGTATTTCATCAGTATTATTCAAATGTGTACTATGGATTTCAGCGGGAACTCAAGAGGTTGTTTTTGGAGGGGTTGTGCCTCGCCGAGATGCTTTTAGAAGCCCACGTGCCTGAGTAGATTTGCTGCTATGCAGAAGGAGAGTACAAGGCTAGTGAAAGAAGGTGCTCAGTCTTATTGCCAATTGTTGCATGTTCAAAGATGGCAGGTGAAGAGGCACTGATGGTGAGGAAGAGAGCAGCAGGTTCAGGAATTTGGCACTGGCAGGGGTGAGGGCCTTGGGAGGTGCCCAGCTACACCTCCCTCCGAACCATCTGGAGTTCAGTTTAAAGAAAGTGTTTGTTTCACCAAGGAAGCAAACTGCTCACAGCAGAGATACTTCCTGCTGTGAAGACCAGTTTAATAAGCTGAACATTTTGTATCAGTCACAACCAGTGCAAAAGAATACAGAGTGGGGGCTTCATCAACAGCTGCACCCTTGGGCAGCTGTTAGGGACAAAATTTCCCAGCTGGGCCCACAGGCATTCATCCTGTGCCCCCTCTTCCATATACTGGGTGGTCAGATTTCTGAGATGCCTTTTTCAAATCCTCACGGAGTCCCTGCTGTAGAATAGCTCCAGCTAGGGGGAGTGGACTGGGAATTTTCAAATTGTTCAAAATTGATTTTATTGTACACTCTCCTGAGATCCTGGGATGATAATAGTTTTAATAAGAAATTGAAAACCAAATTTAATTTCCCACAATGCTGCACTGGACCTTTGTGGCAAACTAAAATGGCTGCTGCTGCTACCTTCACCATCATCCGGTCAACCTACAAGTATGATGCTGCTGATAGTGAAAACGGACTACCAGAGCATCCTTTGCCAACATTCTTCCCTGCAGGTGAAGAAGACCCAAACTACTATGGCTAGCTGATAGCTGTACATTTCAGGAATGTTTACTGGCCTTGGAGACTACCCACCATTATCCTGACTGGTTTTCTTTTTCTTTTTCTTCCTTGTTTTCTTCTTGCCTGGGTTTTGAGGCCCAGACTGGGGCTTCTCTGTTGGCGGCTTCCCAAACTTGGTTCCTTCACCCTCAGAAAAAACTTCTTGCTGACCCAACTCTGTTTTTCCATTTGCTTCCCGTTCCTTCATGTGCAGCTGATGCTGAGCCTTAAAAAGATACAAACAGACAAGGAGGGAGTTCAAGGTACATATGCAATACCAATTTTTGTCTGTTTTCACCAATTTAGTGGTTAAGATGTGCCCCTCCAACCAGTAACCTTCCCATTCTTATCTCACTAGGCCCCTTTCACACTTGTTTCTCCTTTCAACGCAAAGACACTAATTGCACCCATTTCTCTTCAATTCCCCATTAACTTGACATCTTTCAGCAACCACACTGGTCATTATTCCTCCTCCCCACAGAAATGGCTGCTCTTTCTCTGTCAATGCATGTTCACATTCATGCCTCCTTTTGCATTAGTTCTGGGACAGGCAACATACGGTCCTCACTAATTCTGGTCAGACTGCAACACCCATCAGCCCTGGCCAGCATAGCTAACATTGAGGGATGATGGCTACAAATTCCCGATCCTTGCTTTAGTTATTCAAATTCTTCATACGTTCCACATCCCAAAGTTACCACTCCTTTGGTATTCACACCCAATTTTCTTCTTCCCCTTTCTGGTTTCTATGGAAGGGTCCTCTCACCCTAGATGCTGTACTTCCCCCTTCTTGCCATGTTTTTAAAATGTTTCAACTTTCTGCTTGATTTTAATACAATTTATTCAATTGTTTTGGTTCATATTGTGAACTAGTTTACTGAGGCCCAAGAGCTCTCTGGCTGAGAATGCTAAACGTTGCTTCCTAAAAGTGCAAACCCCAGGATCCCACAGGAGGTTGAAAAGTGGAATAATAGCACTAGAACAGCGTAGTGCGGAAATGGCCCTAGGGTTTTCTTCAAGCAACTTGACCCTTTTGCCTCCCTTGCTCGATTTTGACTCAGAACACGACCCACAATGACCAAATCCCCATGTGAGCAGCGCCTTTTCCTCAGTTGTACAACTTCCCCATCAGAACTTCCCCCACAAGGATCGAGCCCTCCACTCCTACGGTCCCCTTCCTCCCCAGGTTGTTCGACTTCTCCACAACCCTGCCCTACAAAAACTGGTCCTAGCGCTCCCTCACTAAAGCCATTGCTGCAAGACATCCGCTCCATTTCATTTCCCCCCCTTTCTCTCTTCTACTGTTCAACTTTTACCTCAGAACCTCCCTCACAGGCCATTAGCACACTAGCCTGTTATAGTGCTATGACTCCACTTTCAACATCCTATGGAATCCTTGCAGTTTAGGGAGGGGTTGAAAGCGGAATAATAGCATTACAACAGGCTAGTGCAGAAACGGCCACAGTGACTGAAGCCCCACAGAAATAGCCCCCTTCTCTGCAGCTATTCCATTTCTCTTCAGCCACCAGCCTCCCAAAACAATAATTCCACTTTTCAGTTCATCCTCTCCACACAAACTGCCCTCTTTTTTCAGTTTTTCCCCTCAGAAGCTGCCCCACAATCACTGAACCCCCCTTTTCTCACCTACTTAACTTCTCCTCAGCTAGCCCTCACATACCCCTTCCCAGCCCCTTCTCACTTTAATTAAAGCCTCCCTTCCTTTGATGCCCTAACACCTCCCCACTATTAATTGCACCCCAATTTTTCCTCACAAACCCTTCCACACTTTCCCAATCTTCCCTTTTGGCCTCCCCTTCCTCCCATTAGCTAAAGCCCCTGGCTCGGTACTGTTGCCCTCCCATGGCCACCCCCATAAACCGCCCCCCTCACCCCCCCCAAGTTCCATTAATTGCCCCTTTGCCCCTCCTCTGCCCCCCTCAGGGAATTACAGGCATGGAGAGCAGCCCCTCTTCCCGCCTCAGGCCGTCGCTCCCCTCAGCTTGTATCACTCCGTAACGGCTCGGCCGGTCTTTTTTCGCTTCCACCCGCGAGCCCTGGGACGCGTCTCCATGGCAACGAGTGCAGCGCCGCCTCGTTCACGCGAAAGCGTTTCCCTCCGCGCAGCTGGCCTGGCACAAAGTAGTTCCCCGTCCTGGGTCCCCATTTTGGGCCATTTTCAGCCCAGATCGTGGCTGGGCGCAGAAGGGTGGGGTGCAGCCCACCGACTCCCCTGACCCGCAGATCGTGAGTGATCTCTCTTGGGGACCCTGCGAGTGACCCTTATAAGAGGCATTCTTTTTTCTTTTATTTTTTTAAAGCATCACACTTTGCTTTGGACAAGTTTGTCCTGGATCCCAGGAGGATGCCATCCACGATTTAAAAACCACTTATTTTATCCAACCTACCTAACACGAGAAATAGTAAAATAGTAAAGGAAAATGCATTGGCTTCTGTCTTCCTTAGTTGCTTTGATAAGACTGTAAGACCTTTCCACACTGCACTGTTATAGCACTTTTATTCCACTTTCAACCCCCTGTGGAATTCTGGGCTTTGTAGTTTATTGAGGCCACAGAGCTCTCTGGCTGAGAATCCTAAAGGCTCCTCCTTAAACCCCAGGATTCCATAGGAGGTTGAAAGTGGAATAATCTTCTCCTAAATATACTTAAGAAGAATATACTTAAACTAGCAAGAAATTAGAATTTATGCAAGTTTAATACTGTCTACTCTATGTTATGTAATGGTATATTTTGTTGATTATCTTTTTGATTTTTCTTTGTTGTTTATGTTCTTTTTGTAATCTGTACTGTTTTGTTTTTGCATTTTCGTATGTGTATTTTTGTTTAAGAATAAAGTTTAAAAAAAAGAAAAGAAAGTGGAATAATAGCGCTATAACAATCCAGTGCGGAAATCACCCCACTATCCTAATTCCAGCCCAATGACACGAATGCTTTGATATTTGCTCCCATATAACACCCTGTGCTTCACTATCATACCAGGTTATTTGCTCTTTCTGACCAAGTAATGCGCGTAGTGTTTTGCTATTTTTTTTCTGTGTAATACCTAGTGTGTAGTGTGGCGCTGCTTGACGCCGTGCAAAAGAGAGGAGGATGGAAACCGAATGAGAAATCAGAAGAACCGGTGGTTTGGGAACGAGGGTATGTTGATATAATGAACTTTGATAAAGAACAGAGCAAAGGAAACACAAGGTCAGGACGCTGATTTTTTACTTATTTAATGTATGGAGGAAGTAGAGACCCATTAGTACACTTACAATGACTGTGGCCATTTCTGCACTAGACTATTATTGCACGATAATTCCACTTTCAACCTCCTATGGATCCTGGGGTTTGCAGTTTCTGGAGGGGCCACCTGGCCCCTCCCAAAACTGCAAACCCCAGGATTCCATAGGAGGTTGAAAGTGGAATCATCACGCTATAATAGCCTAGTGCGGAGGATGTTTATCGTGATTTTTAATTTGGAACACTTTAAAAGCTTTTCTTGTCCTCCTTACAACCCTGCAAGGTAGCTCACCTCACAGCTGTCAAGGTCTGTAGGCACATGTGAAGCTCCGACCGATTATTTTCTAAGACCACCGGCTGAACTCCCTCGGTGAAAATCTGATCCCAGGATTTTGCCACATATCGTTTAGGTGCCATATTTCTTCAGCATCCTTTGGAACAAGGCTTTTGCTGTTTCGGCTTGACTTACGATCCTCTCCTCTTGGGCCTACGAATCTTCCCATAACGGTGATTATTATAATTTAATATAGAAGACACAACACTCCCACAAGCCACCCGATTCTTCACAAGACTAATTATTATTTTGAACTGCCGTGAAGCTTGCCTTTTTTTACACACACAAAAAAATGGTAAAACAAAACTCCTTAAACAAAATCAGCCTTTCTGTTTCAACACATTTCTTCTGTCTGGCAGCCTTCCAAGGCAAGTCATCCCATTAATATGAAAAATGGCAAACAAGATTATTCTAAGGTTTCGTCAAAAATAATAAGAGCACCGCCCCTTCTTGTTGCAACAGGGCTTAATATAATTATAATTTCCAAGAGTGCCCTTGGATGCTAACAGCTAGCTAGAGAATGGCATCCTACTCAGGGCCGGCTGTACTTTTTTTAGGAGGAGTGAGGAAATGGCCTCAGGCGACTGATCCTAGGGGGCAGCAAAGCACCCCCCAATTTGTTCCTTTTGGGGTTCTCTTCTCTTTTGCAGCTGTATTTGCATTCTCTAAAATTAGACGGTTACCACTAGTTTAGGGGAATGCTGGGTTCCCAGATCTCCGGGTCTGGACCTTCTTCTGTCCTCAGGAAGTGGGTGAAAAATCTCAGAGTGAGAGCATTGTCTTGAAATATATGTATGTGTGTCTTTCCAAATTTTGTACCCTCCAAAAGCCCCCATTAACCTCTTTCTCAGTTGCTTTGAAAATGTGCCAGTTTCCCCAGCAGGCTTAGGCAAAAGCAAACTGCTGTAACCTCTCCGTGCTTGCCTATCCTGCCGCATGAAAAACTTTTGCCATCTTGACCGCATTTATGGTGTTGCTTGGCCATGTGTGTCCTGGCTTTCGTCTGCAAAATATTGGAGGGTCTGTAAATTTGTTAGGCTTAGTGTGATTTAAATAGCATCCTCCTTGCAGTTTTGATTGATGCTTCAGGCTGACTGCTTACTGATCATATGAAGGACTAATCCTTGTAACATCACTCTCATTAACAACACTAGAGTTGCCAGATCTCAGGGCCCGGCCCTCTTCTCCAGTTCTCAGGGCAAGAGTGCCTTAGACAAAAAGGGATTGTACATAATATATTTTTCTCATTTGTTAGTCAAAGGACTGTTTCACACTATGCAATTTTATCACGGTGATTCCACTTTATGGATTTGCAGTTTAAGGAGGAGCACTTAGGAGTCTTGTGCCTCCCCAAACTACAAATCCCAGGATTCTATCTCATGTTGCAGTGGCAGTTAAGGTAGAATCACAGCGTGGTTATTCTACAGTGTGGAAAGGTTCTCGGTTTTACAGTGCTCCCTCCACATTTGCAGGTCTGACCTTTGCAAATTTGATTATTCACAAGGCATGGCAGTGCCTTCCGCTCCATTTTCCTCCTCCCATTCCCTTGTGTTTTGCTGGGCATGGAGAAGGAAAGCGTGCACCTGGACAAAAGGCAAGGGAATGGTGGAGGAGGCACCCCTGCACCTTCCTTCTTCCCTCTGGAGCTCCCCCTCACATTCCCTTACCTCTGGCCCTGGTGTGTTGAGAACTCACACTGAGCCAAAGGGAAAGGAATTGGTGGTGGTGGGGCTCATGTGAGCTTCCTTCTCTTGCCCAGAGTTCTTCCCTTGCATTCCCTTGCTTCTGGCCCGTGCAAGCAAAAGGCAAGGGAATGGGGGGGTAGAGCCCCGGAAGGGATGGAAGACCCTCTCTTCCATCATCCAATTCATTTATAAAGATGCTGAATAGCACTGGACCCAGGACAGAACCCTGTGGCACCCCACTAGTCACTTCTTTCCAAGAGGAAGAAGAGCCATGGGTCAGCACCCTTTGGGTTTAGTTGGTCAACTAATTAGGAATCCAACGAACGGTAGCATTGTCCAGCCTGCATTTTACTAGCTTCTTTGCAAGAATTTCATGGGGGGCCTTGCCAAATGGGGCATCCGCAGCTAGGATAGCGGAGAGGCTTTAAAGCTGGCATTGACCGCTAGAGGGGAGTGGAGGGGCATGGAAGAAGAAGCAGATGAGAAATGAAAGCAATGGGAGGTTTGGTGTTGATAAAAGAGTTATTTTGATGTGGCAGAAGTGAAAAGGAATTAATTGTTTGCGCTTCTGGCCTCCCACTCACATTTCTAGATCAGTGGGGTGTCGATTTGGCTTGACAAATGAGAGACAGGAACATGTATTGAGACCAAAAAAGTTAAGGATTGTTTATTTCTATGTCACATTTTTAATCAATAACAAAGGTTCTGTGGGTGGATGGAAGTAATAATAAAAAGGGGAACGAAATAAAATGCAGTACATTTTTTAAAGTACTGGAAAATATAGGAAAGCAATCAATTTCCATCTCAACTGTCTTTAAGAGCTGTAAAAACTTTTTAAAAAAAGACATAAAGGGATTGAGTAATGCTTTTGGAATTAACTGGGAAAAAATAATGAGCATACACTTTCTTATACTAGAAATTCGTTTTCCCAATCAGTCTCAAAGGTACTGCCGGGTTCCTTTATTCCTTTTTATGTTAAAACAGATGCACACAGCTAACTGTGGATAAAATTAAAAACCTCTGCTGGGCTTTCCTTGTTTTCTCCTGCCCTCTTTATCTCTTTTTTCCTTTTGTGTTGTCTCTTTTTAAAAATGTAGGTCTGAAGGCAGGGTTTGTTTTGTTTTTATTAATCTCTAAACTGCTCTGAAAGACTTTCTGATGGAAGAATTCAGGTATAAATGCTTTAAATAAAAGAAAGTATTAAAATGCCTTGGAGGAAAAAATGGTCATTTCTTGGTACTGAAAAGAGAACATTGCAGTGTTAGGAGAATAATCATAATATTTTTTAATTGTTATTTCCTACAATTGCAATGCCTTCATTGCAATTGCAAAGCCTTAATAAAACAGGTTTTCTTTGGTATAAATTTTCATAGACTCCAGTCTTCTTTCTTAGAGGCAGCTGCCTCTGGACAAGAATGCGTCTTAAGCTGGCATTAATCCTCGGATGTTAGCACTGTCTTTGGGTTCCTTCAATTCTCTCCCCCTAAGGCAACGTTTTCTGTAAACCACAATTCCCTTTTCTTCGCAGGCTGTTGGAGGAGTGAACGAAGTAAGAGTCGTTTGACAGTGGAATGAACAGTCTGCTTCAGCGGATTGTGTTCTCTCTTTCTTTGGAGAACTGTAAACAGGGGTTCGGTGGCCATTTCTCAGGAGTGCTTTAGCTGTGTATTTCTGCATGGCAGGGGGTAGGACTCGATGGCCCCTTGTGGTCCTTTCCGTCTCTAAGATTCAATAAAAGTGCAGCCCCAGAACTTCATTCAGCTCTCCAGACTCCACTCAGCTCTCCAGACTTCTAGACTTCATGGACCACTTAGCCTCAGTCATCAGATGCGTGGAATGAGAGCTCCAGTTGTCTAAACCTGGCAGGGGCAGTCCTAGGCCATTTCCGCACGAGACTGTTATAGCGCTATGATTCCACTTTCAACATCCTCTAGAATCCTGGGGTTTGCAGTTTAGGAACTGCAAACACGGGGATTCCATAGGACGTTGAAAGTGGAATCAGCGCTATGACAGTCTCGTGCGGAAATGGTCCTAGTTAATCCTCTGTCATCCCACTTTTTAAGCTGCCTTTAAACTGTCCCAGTTTCTTTCTCCCCCTCTAGTTTTCCCCCTTTGTCCCCGGCTATCTTCAATTGCTGCAAACAGTTCAAAATACAAAAGTAGTTTGTATTCAAGTCATGCAGCAAGAGAAAGGGGAGAGGAGGAGGCAGTGAGCTCAGGCACCAGCAAACTGCTGCAGCTTCTCCTAGCTTGTCAGCTTTTCTTCATTAATAACTTCTGCCGTCTTTTTGACGCTTTAATTTTGCTTGGCCGTCTGTGTCCCAGTGTTCATTTGTGAAATGTTGGCAGGTATGCGTCACTAGCAACAAATAACTGGTTATTTGTACTGAACGCCTTTCCCAATAGCTAACATACGACAAAGGCCGTCTCCGCACTACACTGTTATAGTGCTATTATTCCACTTTCAACAACCTGTGGCATTCTGGGGTTTGTAGTTTACTGAGGCCAAAGAGCTCTCTGGCTGAGAATTCTAAGGGCCCCTCCCTAAACTGCAAACTCCAGGATTCCATAGGATGTTGCAAGTGGAATCATAGCACTATAACAGTGTAGTGCGGAAATGGCCTTAGCCTGAACTTTTAAGCAGCTGTCTAAGGTATTACTGATTTTGGGGGGGGGGGTTCAGTCACCACGTGGACAGCTCCTTTAAAGTTCAGACTAAAACCTGGGCAAGATTCATTGCCCCACTGACATGGAAGCT
The DNA here is from genome assembly GCA_948472985.1 of Iguana delicatissima. Taxonomy (NCBI): domain Eukaryota; kingdom Metazoa; phylum Chordata; class Lepidosauria; order Squamata; family Iguanidae; genus Iguana; species Iguana delicatissima. The sequence continues at coordinate 1,648,482 of CAOKZL010000007.1, forward strand.
CCCAATCCTTGCCGCTGAGCATTCTAAGAGGAATTTATTCCTTCCTTCCTTCCTTCCTTCCTTCCTTCCTTCCTTCCTTCCCTTTCCCTTTCCCTTTCCCTTTCCCTTTCCCTTTCCCTTTCCCTTTCCCTTTCCCTTTCCTTCTCCCTCTCCCTCTCCCTCTCCCTCTCCCTTCCTTCCTTCCTTTCTTTCTTTCGTTCTTTCTTTCTTTCTTTCTGGTGGGGATCTTTCAGTGTTGCCGTCCTCAGGGGCACAGCCACGCGCAGGGGGATTTGCCATTTTGCAAAGGACTTGTGCCGTTATTTTGGAGTAATGACCTGGAGTCAGATTTTTAAAACTTAATTATGTGGGCGAATCTTCTGCGAGAAAACACTAGGTGGGAGGTGGATTACATTTTATTGTTGGCGAATAACCCATACAAGAGATGCTCCTTTCTTCTCACGCTTCAGAGGCAGCCCAAAATATTTCTGAGATGTAGCAGCATGAGGAGACAGAGGAAAAAACCTCATTCTATCTTTTTTATTTCCCCCCAGGCAGACTGGATTAAAAGCCATCTGTGCAGAAACAGAGAGGAGAGTGCTTTTTATCTGCTGATTACCCTAACAGTCTTATCTTGACAGGGAAAGGCTGTAACACACCTAAAAAACATTTGTGGCCACAACGCTGCCTGGCTGCAGGCTGAGGTTATGGATGGAGAGGGATTTGGAGACCTGTGTTGCCATAGTGATGGGCAGGTTTTCCGGTCCAAGCTTGGCTGAATGCAACAGGCCTGACACCTGTACGGAGGTTTCTTGATAAAATTACCTCTCTCTCCCCTCTTGGTGCTGGGGAGGAATTTAAAAAGGTGGAAGGCGGGGGGAAAGAGGATACTGTGGGAGAAAACAAAATGTCGGAGGTGGGTGGTGAGCCGGCGGCGGAGTGGAAATTCAATCCACTGTCTCAAGAAAAGTGGATTAGCCTCGCCAGCAGCAGTCTGTTTTTTCCACCTCAGTAGTTACGGAACGGAAAATGGATGTTTGAATCTCAAAATCGGAGGCGGAGGGAGGTGGATGGCACCTCTTTACTTATGCTGTTACATTACTGCTGAAGGCAGTGCTGGTCGGGGGCTCCCATGTTTGGGGAACGGTGGCCATTTCCACACTACACTGTTATAGTGGTATGATTCCACTTTGAACACCCTGTGGAATTCTGGGGCTTGCAGTTTACTGAGGACAAAGAGCTCTCCAGCTGAGAATTCTTGATGCTCTTCCCTAAACTGCAAATCCCATAGGACGGAGCTTTCCAAACTTTCCATGTTGGTGATACCCTTTTTTAGACATGCGGTATTTTGCGACACAGTAATTCAGTTTTACTAGCAAGCCGGAGGTGAAAAAAAAAAACTTATAAGAGACACAGATACATACATAAATTGTAATAACAAAATGTATGGGGACACAACATATCTCGTTGTTAAAAATATATGATTTATAAATGATAACATACATTTCCAAGATTGTAGGCAATACACCTACACACTTCAGGCAACACGCTTAATGTGTCGCAGCACACAGTTTGGAAAGCCCTGCCATAAGGTGTTGAAAGTGGAATAAGAGCACTAGTGCGGAAATGGCCGGTGACTGCACTGGATTTTATCCAGGTTTTTAAAGGAACTGTCCAAAGTGCTGAACCTATTTCGAGGATAGTTCCGTCAACTTGAGGTCCAGACTAGAACTCAGAGCAGAGTTACCGTCACAGAGTTACCTTCACACAACATATCACAGATGAAAACCAGGACGACGTGGCCAGGCAACATTAGAGAGTGGTCAAGACGGCAAAAATTAGCACACAAGCTAGGAGAGGCTGCAATAATTTGCTTTTGCCTGGGTCTATTGGGAAGGGGCAAGATTTGCCTCCCTCCACCCCACCGCCCCTGTGTGCAAAGAATTTGTGCTTTGAGCTCTGTTTGCAGCAACGAAAGAAAGCTGAGGACAAAGGAGGAGGAGAGAGAAGCTGGAACATTTTAACAAGAGATCAAAAAGTGGGAGGAGAGAGTCTAACCATCTTTGGGGCAGGGCTTTTTCTCCATCCTACGCATTGTCCACGAGGTCACAAAAGAGAGACCTCTCAGTTGGCTATGGCACCAAGGGAGGCTCAATTGGCCCCCTTCTCTGTTTTCTTTCCACCGAAAGGCACAGACCTTCTTATTCGACCAGGCCTTTAGCTTTTAACAGGTGGCGGGAGACAGATGTGCAATGGGCGTGCCGCTTTTAAATATGTAGTTTGTGCCTAATGTGTCTCAAATGGTTTTAAATTAAAGTTTGAATGGATTGATGGTTTAATGATTTTTAAACTTTTGTACCACATAATGTTCTAACTTATATTGTATCCCAAATATCGGTCCTATACTGGGGGAAAGGCCGGATATAAATCAAAATGATATTTCTCTTTCTTTTTGGAAATTCTGTGGAGCCTCTTGAATATGATATAGAATTGAGTGTTGGATTCAGACTCTAGGAAACCGGGTTAGGTCATTACCACTCTAGATTGTTATAGCACTATTATTCCACTTTCAACACCCTATGGAATCCTGGGATTTGCAGTTTACGGAGGGGCCTCAAAGGCACAGTTGACCAAGAGTGGTGGAATTTGTTAAATGGACAGCCACGCACTGTGAATTAAACCTTGCGTCTTTTTGCAGGGACTTTGTAAACCAGGAAGACACGCTGCATCAAACCGAGATGAATTTTGATTTTTTTAAAAAGAAAAGTCGTGACCGAAAGTGTGAAACTTGGGTGACTCTTAAAAACCCGAGTAAATATTTAAAACTGGAGGCTGCTTTCCCTTTCCTCAGTGGACAAAGGAGAGATTTGGCTTCATGGACTGAGATGGGAAGCCGGGAGCAACGCAGTAACTGCGACTAGAGGAAGGAAACTGGCAGGGAAATGATTTCCAAAACAGGAAAATCTCCCCACCCCTGACGTGGCTTCGTACAGTTGACACTGGCCTGAAATGGGTATGCAAAAACAGGCTCACGGGCTCCTGCTTAAAGAAGCAACACATACAAATAAGACACACAATGGTACCTCCGTGCAAACATAGAATCATAGAGTTGGAAGAGACCCCAGGGGCCATCGAGTCCAACCCCCTGCTATGCAAGAACACCTGTCAAAGCATCCCCAACAAATGTCGTACAGTTGACACTCTCGGAGAACAGGAGAAGTCCCAGCAGACTGGAGGAGGGCAAATGTCGCCCCCGTCTTCAAGAAGGGGAAAAAGAGGGCCCACTCCATGCAAACTTCCTTGCTGGTGTTTGTTCGTTTGGGAAAGACTTTTTCCCACTGGCAAAGAAAAAGTATTTTTTAAAGAGAGTGCCTCTGGACACTTAAGAGTTGCCAGACCGGACACTGCTCCTGTATCTTTAATGGGTTGTATAAAAGAGGGGATTTCAGCAGTTTGAAGTTGTTTTAGGTATGATTGGTTAATTTTTTTTAGATGCTGTGGGTAATGTTAATAACAATTATAGTAATTTATAAGATTAGACTTTTAATATTAAACACTGTTAGCTAATCATATATACCAGACCACTATAAAAAAACGTTACTCTGATTTTACTTAAAAGCTGTGATTACAGAGGTGGGTACTTCTTTTTAAAGTAGTGTTATGTAGTTTTGTTTATTTTTTTGGTTAGTTAAATTATAGTCAGTTAATGTTTTGTCTTGACCGTTTTGTATTTTGTATTGTATACTGTGTAGTGTGTGTTTCGTGTATTTTATGCTTTGTTCTTTTTTAGAGCTTTGTATTTTGTATTTGGTGTTGTTATATACCAGAAAAGGGGGAGGGGAGCAAAAACAGTTGGAACAATTCTACAAATCATTTATTTTAAAAAAGAAACAAAACAGGGGAGCAGTGGGCCCTTGGTAGCCACGGAGGTTTGGTTCCGGGATCCAAAATTCGTGGATGCTCAAGTCTCATTGTGTACTATGGTGTAGTAAAATGGTGTCCCTTATATAAAATGGCAAAATCAGTTTGCTTTTTCCATTTTTTTAAATATTTTCTTTTTTTCACTATTTTTTATTAAAAAATTAAAAATATGTACAGGAAAAACAACTAAAGAAGACATAAATATATGTAATACAGCAAATAAAAGAAATTCAGTACATCCAAAAAGGATACCAGAGTTTACATCTTTCTGTTTATATTTATAAGTAATCATTTTCGTGTATAACTACAACCGTAAATACTATATTATATCTCACCTCCCACGCTTTGGATTATATATGTATATTTTATTATTTTTCCCCCCTTATTTCAATGATTGGACTTAGGAAGTTAGGTTGACTTCTTATCTGTTCTTGCCAAAATTTATCAAAAAAATACATGGAGAATAAATAGATGAGGGAAAGAAGCAGCCATGTTTGTTGATAGGACTATTTTTATTGATAGGACTTTTTAAAAATATTTTCAAGGCACGGTTGGTTGAATCTGTGGATACAAAATCAGTGGATATGGAGGGCTGACTGTACTCGGAAACAGGGCTCCAAGTCTGGTCCGGGTTGTTTTCCTTCCCTTCCTCTCTCCATGGTGAAAAGGGCCTGATCCTGCTCTGTGCAGGCTGCGCATCCTCCCACATTGCACAGAACGGGGGACGCGCGTGGCCACCCGATACCGTGCGGTCAAGATGGCAAAAGAGGAAGATCATCCACGCGAAAGTCCAGCCGGTGTCCTCTTCTCTCTCTCCCCGGATGGAGTGCAAACGATTTGCACTTTGAACGGAGGCCATGTCCGCACTACATGGTTATAGTGCTATTATTCCACTTTCAACCTCCTGTGGAACCCTGGGGTTTGCAGTTGAGGGAGGGGCCTTGAGAATTCTCGGCCAGAGAGCTCTTGGGCCTCAGGAAACGACAAACCCCAGAATTCCACAAGAGGATGAAAGTGGAACAAACTACTAATATATAAAAGTCAAAGTTTGGTTGTCTGTGTCAGGCAGGCGAAGACCTCCTATGATTGGCCGCCTGAGAAGATTCTATGGGATCCCGGGGCTTGCAGTTTTGGGAGGGGTCCTCAGGTTACAGGAATGGACTTGGATTTTGGCAGTCTAGATTCCAGCCATGAAACTCCCTGGATCATCTCATGCCAGTTTCTCTATGCTTGGCCTACCTCACAAGGTTGTTGTTAGGATAAAAATGGGCAGGGGAAAGAGAGCTTACTGCCTGAGTACATTGAAGGAAAGCCGTGGTATAAATGTAAATCTCATATATAAAAGTTAAAGTTTGTGCGTCTGTGTCAGGTGAAGACCTCATATGATTGGTGGTGGCAAGCGAAGACCTCCTATGATCGGCTGCCTGAGAAGATTCTATGGAATTCTGGGGCTCGCAGTTTCGGAAGGGGTCTTTAGAATTCTCCGCCAGAGAGCTCTTGGGCCTCTGTCAACAGTGCCTGTCTTGAACAGGCTGGTTGCTATGGAGATGAAGCCTAGCACCAAGGAGGAGGGCAGTGTATTCCCTCAGGAACCCAGCCTCTGTATGTTAATAACTCTGAATACAGATTGGATTGGGGAATATGGGGGAAAGTTACAGGTACTGGACGAGCAGTTTGGGGAATTAGAGACACAGGATCTCAAATGTTTCTAACAAGTATTACCTATGAGAAAATAAAAATCCTGGGGAACGCTGGGTATGTACGCTAGCAGCACTATAACGGCGTAGTGCAGAAGTGGCCTCAGTTTGCAGCAACTGCAGTCGGCTGAGGACAAAGACGGAAAGTGGGAGGAGGAGACAGAAACCAGGGCTTATTAATAGCAGCTGAAAAAGTGGGACTGGAGGGGGTTAATGGGGGATAGTTGGCGGGTGACTCTTCGGAGACAGCTCCTTGGGCCATTTCCACACTAGCCTGTTATGGTGCTATTATTCCACTTTCAGCATCCTCTGGAATCCTGAGGTTTGCAGTTCAGGGAGGGGCTCAAGGCAAATCCCAGGATTCCCATAGGCAGCTACGCCAGTTAACATGGATTCATAGCGCTATGGCTGTGTAGTGTGAAGGGGCCTCTTCTAGGAGGGCTGGAGTGGGGAAAAACTCAAACACCTGCTTTGCATACAGAAGGTGAAATTCCTAGCTGGGAGTTGTAGTCCCCAACAAATCCGTTTCAGGTTCTGGGGCCATTTCTGCACTAGACTGTTAAAGGCCCTTCAAGGCCCCTCCCTAAACTGCAAACTCCGGGCTTCCACAGGATGTGGAAAGTGGGATCATAGCAGTATAAGAGTCCAGTGCGGAACCAGCCTGGGAATCCTCAAAGCCCCTCCCTAAACTGCCAACCCCGGGATCCCACAGGATGTGGAAAGTGGGATCATAGCAGTATAAGAGTCCAGTGCGGACGCAGCCTGGGAATCCTCAAAGCCCCTCCCTAAACTGCCAACCCCGGGATCCCACAGGATGTGGAAAGCGGGATCATAGCAGTATAAGAGTCCAGTGCGGACGCAGCCTGGGAATCCTCAAAGCCTCTCCCTAAACTGCCAACCCCGGGATCCCACAGGATGTGGAAAGTGGGATCATAGCAGTATAAGAGTCCAGTGCGGACGCAGCCTGGGAATCCTCAAAGCCCCTCCCTAAACTGCCAACCCCGGGATCCCACAGGATGTGGAAAGCGGGATCATAGCAGTATAAGAGTCCAGTGCGGACGCAGCCTGGGAATCCTCAAAGCCCCTCCCTAAACTGCCAACCCGGGGCTTCCACAGGATGTGGAAAGCGGGATCGTGGCACGACCACAGGCCAGCGCGGAAACGGCCCGGGCGCAAGGAAGCCGGAAGCGAGGGAGCGGAGGCAGGCGGCTGGGCCAGCCCCCGCGGTGTCTGCCTTCGCCGCCCGGGTCCCCGCCGGCCGGCCCCGCTTCCCGTGCCGTGCTTTCGCGCCGGCTCCCCGCTTTCGGAGCCGGAGGCGTCTCCTCCCCCTCGCCCGCCCCCCCGGCCGGCTGCCCCCCCGCGCGCTCCAGGCCGCGCTCCGGCTCCCACGCAGCCCCGCCGCGAGAGCCGCTGCCCGGAGCGCCCCTGCCGCCGAGCCTCGGGGCGCCTTCTCCGCCGGACGAGCCACCTGCCCGCCGCCCCTCCTCGCTCTCTGGCTGCTGCAGGGCCCCCCAGCCGGCCCAGGTGAGTCCGAACCTACCTGGGCGGCGGGCGCCGCTTGGGGAAAAAGGCACTTCCTTCTTCCAAACTTTGGGCGGGTGCGAAGCCTTTCCTCCGCTGGGTTTTGAGAAAGCAGGCTTCCCTGGAACGTTTTGCCTTTAGGGCACTCCCGAGCCTCTCCCAGTTTTGTTTTTTTAGAGGGACTGGTTAAGTTGTTTCTGGACTGAACCATCCTCCGTTCCGTATAAACCTGTTGCTAGTGGCCGGTGGTAAAACTGTTCAGCGTCTGCATTTTGCTTTCTCCTCTAAAATCAGGAATGGACTCCTTTGCCATCTCCAACTTGATAGTCGTGAGTCTGCATTTTGGAGGAGTGGGCATGATGAAGTTACCACCTTGGAGAGGAATAAGGCATTATGCCTCTTTTAATCCTTGCTTTCGTCGACTTGAATGGCGTCCTACAACCTTCTGAGAGCTGAGATGCCCCTGGTTTGCCCCCCCACCCCACCTCCCCTGTTTCCTGAAGTTGGAAGTAAAAAAAGATTTGGGTGTTCTCATGGATTCGGTCAGTTTGGGGGAGTCTCCTCCCAGAAATCCCTTTGCATTGCGTCTACACATCCACCAAATGATCAAACTGCACCGGTGCTGCCATTTTAATTTTCCCACAACGCCCCAGATGGGCGCTACTTCCAGAGCATACTGGAATTGCAAAACAGTGGGTCTTAGCAACTGGATGTGCTTAAAAGGGGGTGTGAGCTTGTGGTGGTGGGAAACAGGTATCTGATAATTAGGACTTTTAAAAGTGTTGACTTGGCCTTATGGGAAGAAAGGCAGGCTATCAATGAACTTTTGTTTACCTCTGTTTTGACTTTTGCAATATAACATCTTAGCTAATCTTTTATTTTAAACTATTGGAAGCTGCCCTGAGTCCCATAGTGGGGAAAAAGGTGGAGAATAAATTGAATCAATAAACAATTAACAAAAAAAAAATAACATAGTGGGTGTTAATAACAGCTACTGTATTTTTTTCTTTCTTTAAACACTGGTATTAATATAAATGGAAAATACCCTAAAGGCACCAGATCCCGTCTGATCCTGGAAGGTAAGCAGGGTCAGCCCTGGTTAGTATTTGGATGGGAGACTGCCAGTGAATTCCAGGTGCTATAGGCTATATTTCAGAGGAAGGAACTGTCAAAGCCACCTTTGTGTATTCCTTGTAGAATCATAAAGCCATAAGGGCCACTAAATCCAACCAAGCAGGAATATACCATCAAAGCATTTCTGACAGACGGCCATCCAGCCTCAGTTTAAAAAGCTCTAAAGAAGGAGATTCCCCTGTTGAACTGCTTATACCATCAGGAAGTTCTTCCTAATTTTTAGATGGAATCTTTTCCAGAAATTTGCTGCTATTGCTCCATGTCCTAGTCTCTGGAGCAGCAGAAAATGGGCTTGCTCCATCTTCTATATGGCATCCCTTCATATATTTAAACGTAGCTATCTTGTAGCCTCTTAACCTTCTCTTCTCCGGGCTAAATATATCCATCTTCCTAAGCTGCCTCTCATAGGCCATGGTTTCCAGGCCTTCTACCATTTTGGTCACCCTTCTCTGGACATATTCCAGCTTGTCAGTATCCTTCCTGAATTGTGGTGCCCAGAATTGGACACAGTATTCCAGGTGGGGTCTGACCACAGCAGAACAGAATAATACTATCACTTCCTTTGAGCATACTCCTGTTGTTGCAGCCCAGAATCACATTGGCTCTCTTAGCTGCTGCATCACACTGCTGGCTCACTAAGACTCCTAGATCCCTTTCACATGTACTGTGGTCAGGCTAGGTGCCTAAGAAAACCCTATAAAATTTATGGGGTTGCCATAAATCAAAAGGCACATGCACATGCAATAAATAATAACAGTAAATAGTGTTGTTGTGAAGGGATTTGAAGTAAGCTCTGAATTATGGTGACCCTCTCCTGGGGTTCACTTGGCTGGATTTATTTAGGGGATGTTTGCCATTGCTTTCCTCTTGCCTTAAGAGAGTAGGACTTGTTTGAGGTCACTCTGTACTCTCCAGCTGTTCTAGAGTGGCAAAGATAGTCCCGATTACTCCTCTAACACCCCACTTTTTAATCTGTGTTTAAAATATTCCAGCTTCTCCATCCTCCCATTCCCTTCCTCCTTCGTCCTCAAGTTATTTCACTTGCTGCAAACAAAATGCAAAAGTCATTTGACCTCAATTAGCCCAGCAAGAAGCGGATGGAGTCTTCTGCCCTCTTGCTATTGTTTCACCACACGTGTCCTGCTTGGACAATATTGTTGGACAATATGTCGCCCAGTGGTTTTTCATGGCTGAGCAATTCGAACCTGGGTCTCCCAGAGTCCCTTTCCAGCAGTCAAACCACTACAATGTACTAGTTCAAAAATAACATAAATGTGTGATAATTAAAGAAAGCGACATGGTGGCAATTAAAACAAATGGTATTAACATTTTAAAATCTCAGTAAGGAATTACCTAATTGTCATTTTTATTTACATTATTTTCCTCTTCTCCTTCTAAAGAGTCAAGGTGAGGTACATTGTCCTTCCTGTCCTTTTTTTTAATTTATGCGTAAGTCAACTCTATTGGATTTTGCCCCCCCCCCCCAAAAATAAAGCAATGAATTGCCTCTCCTGGAATGCCTTATAATTTTCAAAAATAAAAACACCTACAAATCCGGGGGGGGGAGAAGGCTTCTATGTTTTTTTGTTTGCTTTTGTTGGTTTGGGTTTGTCTTGGTGGCTGTCAGAGGATCCCAGGGCCAAAAACTGACCCGTGGCCCTGCTTTGTTCAGTGGCCCGTTCCTGTCCTACATAGATTATAGTTCCATTTGCTGGGGAGAACAAGCTGAAGTCCCTTCTGACGGCCTTGTCCATCACTGCTAATTTGACTTCTGTTTGAGCTAAACATGAGTCACCGGTGTGATGCAGAGGCCAAAAATACCCAGGCAATTCTAGGCTGAGTCTAGAATCCAGATCAGGAAATGTAGTAGTTCCATTCTGTTCTGCTTTGGTCAAGCTTTGCGTGGAATCCTGCGTCCGGTTCTGGGCCCCACAGTTCAAGGAGGACATCGATAAGTTGGAACGTGTCCAGAGAAGGATGACCAAGACGATCAAAGTGTTGGAAACCAAGCCTTTTGAAGAATGATTGAGGGGGCTGGGTATGTTTAGCTTGATGACATGCTGGTTGTTGCTGTGTGCCTTGAAGTTGTTTCCGGCTTAGAGTAAACCTGTCAGTGAGCTTTTTGGGGCTCAGCTTGTGTGGCTTGCCCAAAGTTACCCAGTGGGTTTCCGTGGCCAAGTGGGGAGTTGAACCCTGGTCCCTAATGCTGTAGTCCCAATGCCACTACGTCACGCTGGTCCTTAGGTGGCATGATAGCCGGCTTTAAATATCCAAGGGGTGTCATGTAGAAGATGGAGTGAGCTTGTTTTCTGCTGCTCCAGAGACTAGGACACAGAGGTATGGATTCAAATTGCAAGGAAAGAGATTCCATGCAGACATTAGGAAGAAATTCTTGACTGTAGGGACTGTTTGACAGTAGAATAGATTGTCTGGATGGCCAGGAACGCTTATTTTTGGGGAACCTTTAAACCAGTGGTTCCCAACCTGTGGGTCCCCAGATGTTTGTGGACTTCATCCCCCAGAAGCCCTGAGCATTGACCATAGTGGCTGGGGCTTCTGGGAGCTGAAGTCCACGAACATCTGGGGACCCACAGGTTGAGGACCACTGCTTTAAACAGAGGCTGGATGGACATCTTTCAGGAGTGCTTTAGCTTGTGTTCTTGGACGAGGAAAGCACAACTGAGTTTTAACCTTCTCTTCCCCCTTCCCTCGAACTTCTCTCCAGTCCCAGTAACAGTAACCCTCACTTCTCTTCTTAACACACTGGAAACTTCAGCTTCCCCTGGATACTCAACCTCCAACCTCACAAATTCGTGAAAATCAAGCCTCCAAATGGGAAGGGCTGACGCTAGTTAGTACTTAATGTATAACTGCACCGGGTGGTCATCTTTAGGTGGTGCCATCACAAGATCTATCATACCACCAGGTGCCATCACTAGATCTCAGGTTGTGGCCTAGAAACCTCAGGGCCTGAGACAATCTTGAAATGGCAACCCTACCTGGGACCCACCCAAGTTTGCACTGCCTCTGAAAATGTGGAGTCCTCCCATTTTTTTTCCCCAAAGATGGAAGTTCATTTTTGTCTGTGTTTTTCCATACCAAAAATGACACTCCCGCATTAAAGAATGTGCCTTACTTCTGAGTTTTGATTTCCGTCCTGATTTAAAGCAGTGCAACCAAGGCCAACTAGGATCTTCCAGGAAAGTTGAGTGTCCCGTTTTAGAATTCCCATTTTGGTGTATGTATGTTCTTCCCCGCTTTTGAAAATGGCTACAGGATTTCAAAACTGGCCTTTGACCTTGAATTGCTGAATTCCGTCTTGAACATGAAAACTTCAGCATTTAAGAGGAGATCCCACGTTATGAACTGAGGACATCCCGGGTGGGCCAGCCAAGTTTGAAATCAGGATCGGCCCTCCAGCTGTTGTTGGATTGCAACTCCCAACAGTCTTCGCCATTAACTATGTTGCCAAGAATTCCTAGAAGCTGCAGTTCAACAACTTGAAGACTGCATTACTCCCACCCAGCTTCTACATACGTTGAGGCATTTTGCTAATACACCGTTTCCCTGCAGACTGTCCAGATCGCAGTTTGTACTCGTGGAAGAACAAGATGCTCGGAGACCCTTAATCCCCTCCTAGTTTGATAAGTCAGGGAGGTGTGTCTGCTGTTGCAAAAGTCAGCCTTCCCGGAAATCATTTCTGGATAGCCTATATTTTGTTTCTTTGCTGTGCTGAAACACATACCCACGGACTTAGGGTTGCCCTGATGATCCAGTTTTCATGAGTCGTTTCCAGGCAGGCACGCTTACCGACTTCTCTTGGAGGGGTCCCTAGGGCCATTTCCGGATTAGACTATTATAGTGCTGTTATTCCACTTTCAACATCCTATGGAATCCTGGGGTTTGCAGTTTAGGGAGGGGAATGATAGCACTGTAACAGTCTAGTGCAGATGATTCTGAATCGACAACCCTCTTGTTTCAGCTTCAGGGGACAAGAAGGAAACAGCTGTGTAAACCCTTGGCCCTGGATTATTTCTGGCTTGGGTCTTCCTTTCTGCCTTGGTCTTTTGCACCTCCAGCTTTGCAACACCAGCTCTTAGCTGCTCCAGCCCCAGCCGTGTTTCTGAGGATGCAAAATGGGAAGACCTTGGCCTAGCCTTTATCTTCCTTTCCTGTCACTTGCTACTACCTTGTCATAGCAACCCAGGAGCTGTTTGTCCAGGTTGCTACGGGTTTCTTTGTCGCTTGGCCCGGGCAACCTGGCACGGCAGCTGGCGCGTGGAGGGGGCAGTAAAGCGTGGCCTGGATTCCACTGGCTCTGGAGTCTTTTGTTTGCTCCAAAGCAGGAATCTGCGATAGTCGGGCCGAGCGAGCAATGTGACCTCTGATAGCATTGCCAAAAACAGCAATTAAGAGATGGTAGAAATTCATGAAATGCAGAATAGACAAAATCAGGAAGCAGGCATTGACAAGCTTGTGTTTTACTGAAGTACCAAATCAAAGCATTGATTTCAGTTCACTTAACCCCACATTTCTCTGTAAAGGTAACATGTTTGCATTCATAAATTGTATTTCTGTCTTTATGAAGGGTCCATACCCTAATATACAAGGTTTTTTGGTTTGTTTGTTTTTTGGCATTTTGGTCAAGTCTATATTAAAAGAAAAGGCTTCCAACCCTTTGCATAGGGTATATCCTTTGTAATAACGGAAACTGCCACTGCTGTAAAGGATGAATAAAACCTCAAACAAGAGGCATCCTTTATAATAAAAGACACGTAGCAATTCTGATCTATGCTCATGAACCAGAATTTTATTTGAAATTGATTTAATCACCTGGACTTTTATCGGGACTTTTTCCTGCGCCGGTACTCAGTATGGTTAAAACAGATACAGCTCAATATGTCTGCATCATAAAATGTTTAAAATATAATTAAACTATACAAAAAAATTAAAAGCAGTTAAAAGCATGCGCATTGAGAAGAAAAACAGCAAATATAAACAATGCAACACGTGGAAGTCCCTCCAGCCCCGCCGGCTTGTGTGTCAGGTCGGCTTTGCTCTCCCTGCCGGGTAGTACTTTGGAATTTAATGCCAGGTAGTGCTTTAAAACAAAGGGCTAGACCAGTGGTTCTCAACCTGTGGGTCCCCAGATGTTCGTGGACTTCAGCTCCCAGAAGCCCCAGCCACTATGGTCAATGCTCAGGGCTTCTGGGAGCTGAAGTCCACGTACATCTGGGGACCCACAGGTTGAGAACCACTGGGCTAGAAAGAGACGATAGAATTGAATGGGAAAATGGTGTGTTGGGAATGAAAGAATGTTGTCTTAATGAACTCTGATAAGAGAGAGAACTACATGTTCAGCTTGGAAAGGGACGCACGCAGATGCAAGGTCATGCAAGGTGTAAGCCTGGGAAAAGAGCTGTTTTAATTAGCTGTCAAATAAGATACTTGCCGGCGCAAATCTGTAATGTTACTGCATGTAAATTCAATAGTCCTTTGGTCTTGGCAGTTGCCAGAATGTGCTGCTGTTACTCTGCTCTTCTGGAATAAAGCTTTTGTGAATTTCTAAGCCTAATTTCTAGGACTAGAGTTAGTCTCTATATGACATTATGGAACAATAGCAAGGAGGGCTCCCCTCTAACCTCTCTCCGAAGAGAATTCCGGAGATCCGAGAGCAATCACTGAGAAGCCCCTATCTTTTGTGTTTCCATTGTGAAGGTGGTGGAACAGAGAGAAGGGCCTCCCCAGGAGATCTCAAAACCTAGGCTCATACTGGGAGATACTGGTCCTGAACTGGAGAGGTCTTTATAGCTGAAAACCTATAAAGGTTTTGAATTGCTCCTGGAAACAAAGGCCATTTCCGCACTACACTATTCTAGTGCTGCTATTCCACTTTCAAAATCTTGTGGAATTCTGGAGTTTGTAGTTTACTGAGGCCAAAGATGCCTCTCCCTAATCTGCAAACCCCAGGACTCCATAGGATGTTGAAAGTGGAATAATAGCACTATAACAGTGTAGTGCGGAAATAGCCAGAATAGCAGCCAGTAGAGCTGTTGACGGAAGGGAGCTGTGTTCGCTCTGTAGCCAACCCCGGTTAACAATCTAGCGGCAGCTCTTTGGACCGCCTGAAATTTCTGACCATAAAAATGAATTTTATTTTATCTTTTTTTTACTGTCAAAGTGTATCACTGGAACCTCAGGATTATCAATGCCTTTTAAGAGTTTTTAGAGGAGCCTGAAATGCAATGCCGGTTTTTGAACTTGAAACAAAAAGGCATTGGCTACCACCCGCTGTCAAAAGTGAAGTGTGTCTTAATAGTTTCTTCTTATTTCCCATTAACAGAACTCTCCACTGTCAGATAGGAGCACCGCTGGGGAGGGGAAACATTAGGGCTGTGAGACTTAATTGAATGGAAGCTATGTTTCTCAAGCTGGGGCGGTGTCGTGCTGTGAGAGATGAATTTAAATTATGGAAGGCCCCTGCAGTCTCCTGTCCTTCCCAAATAAGCACACGGCACAGGAGGTTGTCGCCAAGCTCTTGCTCTAGGAGATGGGAGCGTGTGGATGGAGAACTTGGAGCTCGTGGGAATTTGGCGTGGTGTAGGACTGAAATGTGCTTTTCTTGCCTGAAAAGTTTCGGATTGGGAGCTTAGTTCTGAGCAGACGTGCTTAAGACGTAGGCAGACATGCCTGTTTGGAATCCTGCGTCCAGTTCTGGGCACCTCAATTCAAGAAGGACATTGACAAGCTGGAAGGTGTCCAGAGGCAGGTGGCCAAAATGGTGAAGGGTCTGGAAGCCATGCCCTATGGCAGTGGTTCTCAACCTGTGGGTCCCCAGATGTTCGTGGACTTCAGCTCCCAGAAGCCCCAGCCACTATGGTCAATGCTCAGGGCTTCTGGGAGCTGAACGCCAAAAACATCTGGGGGCCCACAGGTTGAGAACCACTGTCCTATGGGGAACAGCTTAGGGAGCTGGGGATGTTTAGTCTGCAGAAGAGAAGGTTAAGAGGGGACATGATAGCCATGTTTAAATATTTAAAGGGATGTCATCTCGAGGAGGGAGCGGGCTTGTTTTCTGCTGCTCCAGAGACTAGGACAAGGAGCAATGGATTCAAGCTGCAGGAAAGGAGATTCCACCTGAACCTCAGGAAGGACTTGCTGATGGTAAGAGCTGTCCGGCAGTGGAATCTGCTACCTCGGAGTGTGGTGGAGTCTCCTTCTTTGGAAGTCTTTAAGGCTGGATGGCCATCTGTTGGGAATGCTTTGATGGGTGTTCCTGCATAGCAGGGAATTGGACTCGATGGCTCCTGAGGTCACTTCCAACTCTAGGATTCTATGAAGATTGAACAACGCTTTCTACTGTAGGGCAGGAACACGTCCAAAGTGGTAGAAAATGGGCCCCGTGTCAACGCCAAGGCCTGGCGAGCAGCCAAAGGAGCCAGCTACAGGTCTCTTGCAGATAAGGCAGGGAATAAATTAAAGGGCTTTACTTCAGCAGAACAGAACAGGAAAAAATAGCAGTAAATACCGGCAGCAAGGAGACTCCCTGGCTGTTACGTCACAGCCAAGCGAGCACACAGTCAAAGTCTGTTCAAACAAAAAAAAGTTACCAGAGCTGGTCTGAGATCAAGACGTGGCGACGTTCCAGCAGGTCGGGCAGCGTTTCAGGAGGCCAAGCTGGGATCCAAACAAGCGCTCTCCCCCCAGGATGGACGGTTGTGAGCCGACAAAAGACCCAAGGCTGAGCGATTGCTTTTATAGGCAGATCACTCCTCCAGGTGTTATCGCAGCTGGGCCCTGATTGCCTGGCGTTTTCTATTTAAACGTTCTGACCTCCTGAGAGCACTCTTTTGCTCCCGATGCTGCTGGTAAGCAGGCACCCGCTCTTGAATCTCACTATCCGACTCTTCTGGCTGGGCTGGGTCTGGGGTAGCCCCTGGCTCTGCTACTGGGACTACTGGAGCCAAGGGCTCTGTGCCTGGGGCAGCCTCGGGAGTGGGCTGTGCTGGTGCAGCAGGCTCCAAGGACTCCGGCTCAGACTCAGAGCTGGTGTCCTGGAGTTCCAGGGTCCTGACACCCCGCCCTTTTTTGCGTTGGCCCCTCCTTAGCTCCACCCACTTCTGGGATTCAGCCCCGCCCACCAAGACAGTTTTGAGATAGGAGTTCGGCCCCAGGGATGGATAAATGTGCCTGATGCTAACATGTGCGTGTTTTGTTGTATGCATTTTCGACAATTCAAATATTCAAAGATTTATGACTGTTTTTGTATGCGTTTTTGACTATTCAATATTGGTTGGGAAGCCTGCAGTTATCCAGATGTTGCTGGACTGCAACTCCCAGCAGCCTGGCGAGCCTACCCAGCGATAGTGAATGATGGGAGTTGCAGTCCAACAACCTCTGAAAGGCTCCCAGGTTTCCACCCCTGTTTTAATAAGGAAAACAGGCTGTACATTTTAGGTGGATTAAACTCCTTCTAATCAGCCGAATGTAATAACATGCTAGGAAGATGATTTTTAAGGACAATACTAATATATCCTTTTACTAACCCTACAAGGTGGGGAAATTCATCTTGGAAAGGGACACATGCCCAAGGTGAGCGACTTTTGAATTTGAGTCACCTGCAGTCAGTTGCACCAATTGCAGTACTGAACAAATGTTGTTGCACACTTGTCTCTTTCAAACCTAACTCTGTAAGCTTGAGGACTAGTGGCTTGTTTAATGAAAGAGACTCTGAGTTTCTTGAAAATGTTGTCTCTGATGGCAAGTAGGGTGGCCCTGCTGGTTCTTTCCAGAAAGACAAAGCCATAACTTGGCCCGGCTCCAGGTTCAACCCCTTTGCCCCTGGTTTGACACACCTCTTGGCCTCAGTCTTTCCATCTGGAAAGTGGGGATAAATTGCAAAGGAATGTGCCAACTGTCAGAAACCCTCAGCTCCAGTGAGAGGTTTATTTTCCCCTGGCAAACATTTGCATCATGTGAACTGCTGGATGGGAAGCTGCCAAGCTTTGGAAACGTAGCCTTGCCAGCAGTGTGTCAAGTTCAGCAGGTTAAGAAAACACAGTGATGTAACCTTGGCCGCATTTGCTCTGGGCCATTGTGGGCCAAGAGGGAGCGACTGTTGAGTTGGGGTGAGCAGCCAAACATGTTTGACGGTTTGGGGGACTGAAGTTCACAGAACTTCCCATGTTGACTGAGGGATTCTGGGAATCAGAGTCAAAAATTCACCTTTCTCTAGCTCTGCTAAATAGCTAGCTAGCTCTAAATGACAGAGTTTCTCACCTTGTGGGAGGAGGAATCAC
The DNA here is from genome assembly GCA_948472985.1 of Iguana delicatissima. Classification (NCBI taxonomy): domain Eukaryota; kingdom Metazoa; phylum Chordata; class Lepidosauria; order Squamata; family Iguanidae; genus Iguana; species Iguana delicatissima. Next base: position 1,666,033 of record CAOKZL010000007.1, read on the forward strand.
CGGAGGATTGGAGGCGTCTAGAGGGTAAGATTGTGAAATCCTTTACGACATTGCAAGGATGAATAATTATGGATTTTTTTCATCCTACTATGGGAGAAATCTAATGTTCTTCTGCAATATTCTTCCTATCTTTGAATGTCCTGAAGAGTTGTGGAGGAATTATTCTGCGGAGAAAAACACATAAGTAGGCATCCTGTTTGGTATTTGTGATGTTGTAAAGTGGGCTTAACAACTTGGTAAATTTTGCAATTCACATGTATGGTCATGGCATGATAGCTATGACCACAAATGCCCCCTGAATTGACCTTAAAAAGCTGCATCAACAGAAGGAGTTTGTGATGATGGAGAATGGGGGACTGAAGGATGATGTTTCCAGACCCCCCCACACACTGGCCAGCAAGCCCCTGTGACCTTCACCCCCTAAACCAGACTGCTAAATTCAGGGGATTGTGAAGGATACTGTTGAATTGTTAGTCTTGAATTCAGGTTTAACAGCCCGTCCAGTTGGCTCCTATACATAGAATGAAAGAAGGGATGCCATTTCCCCCCCTTTTTGCCTTGTTCTGGGCCTCGGCTGTCCTACCTCACAGGGTTGCTATGAAGGCACAAGGAAATTCACATCTATATACTCCATCTGGTATTTTAAAAAAATCAATATGACTTTAGTCGTAATCTTAATTTCACTGTATTCAGTTGCTTCCTTAATTTAAATTATTGTACATGACTTATTGCCAGTCTCTCTCTCTGTATGCATGTTTCCATCACAGCTCATATTTCATAGAAGGGGAGGGCGGGATGTGCCACCATCTGGATCTTGGGGGACTGCAATTCCCATCAGCCCCAGCCAACATAACCACTGGTGGGGGAAAGGTGGCAATTGGGAGTCGAATGATATCTGGAAAACTACATGTCCCCATCCCTGTTTGACAGCAATAAGGACTAGAACGTTGGAGCTGTATTTTTCTTTTCTGTGGACTAAGAAGAACCTCTTATCTAGTTCCACGTCTCTTGCCTCCATTTTGTGGCTGCAGGGTGTATCCCTCCCTATCACTTAATTAAGCTATTTTAGAGGACAGCCAAGAACTAGTTGTCAAGCATTTGTACAAGGTGGGCACCTGTGATGGGTATGGGGTCCAATTTCCTGCCTCTGAGATCCTCTGGGGCCTCATGGACTGTCCGTGAGTCTAACCCAGAAGTCTATGTCTTTTAAAAACCTTTTAAATTATAAACAGAACAGGGGTCCTGCAATCTACTTAAAAGGCAAATCGCTGCTTTAGATGCTTCCAAGAGACATAATGTGCTTTTGAGTAGGCAGAAACAATGGTTTGGAAAATGTAGGGGGGGTGCAGTTTGAGGACTCCAAAAATTGCTTTGGAGGGCCACGTGCAACCCTAGATCCAGTTTGGTTCCGCTGGGTGTTTTTATTTTTAAGATCTGAGCAGAGCTCAAGGTGAAAACTTGGTGCAGAATCCCTGCGCCTTGCTTTGGCACAGGAGGCCTTGTTTGTGCTAGAGCGAGTGGGTGTTTTTTTATTTTATTTTATTTTATTTTCCTGCACGGTACTTCATCCCCCTGGGAACGCAGCAGACTGCGGAGAGAGGCTCGTATGTGTGTTTTCCTCTTTGGAGAAAGGGCCAAGGCCAGACTGGTTGTTTTATACCAACAGCTCGCAGGGGAGCTCCGACAGTCGCAAACAGATAGCAAGACCGGGCTGGGTAGCAGAGGTGCCAAGGCCCCGGAGGACTGTATGTTTACAGAAACCGAACCCAAGCGGCTCTTCTTTCTCTGGTTCAGAGGGCAGGAAGATGTGCTTTGAAACATGTGTAGGATGGTAGACACTTTGTTTCCCACCACTTTTCTTCCCCCTTTTTAAATTTTGCAAAATAGCGACCTGCCTTCTGCAAAGCTCTCTTTACCTGTCGGTGGCATATGCTCCTGTCAACCAAGTCAAATATTGAGTGTATCTTATGGGCTTCTAAATATTTAATAGGGAAGCTTGTGCTCATAGCGATGTGGCCCACAAAGGTGCAAACAGAAGCTGTCAATGCTGAGGGCGGAGGGCACAATAGTCTTCTTGGCATCTGTTGTTGCTCTTGTTGTTAACTTTATTTTAAGGATGGTTTTGTTTGCAAAGGGAGCAAGGAGTAATTTCAGCAGTTCTCTCCTTCCTATGAGAAAGTCTTGAAAAACGGCACAGTTTTCAAAGACTGTTTGCGGTTTGGTACCTAGCTGTGCAAAATTTGCAAGGGGTATGCAGGAAAAGACTGTCTTCTGCATGTGCAGACAGACTATATTATGTACCGAAAAAGTAAAAAGGCTGTTCTCCGTGCCAAAAAAACTATGTGTACATTTGGCACAGAATTTGGCGCTGTGGATTCTCTTACTAACACCGTAAATGTAGCTCAGTTGGCAGAGCGGCACAGCTACAGTATTTGGCTCAGTTGTAATAATGACTGGGGCTGCCTTCGGAAATGGAAAATTAAGTGGGAAAGAGTTTACAAATAGGCCAGAATCCCATTGGTGTCTTACAGAGGCGTAAAGTTCCCTATGGCAGTGGCTGGGCATTTTTGGTTAATATCGGTTCTTAACACTCAGTTCAAAGTTGCAGTGATAGAGCTGTGTGTTTGGTGCCATTGCTCCTAGGTGTCCATTGTGCACGGTGGTACTGTTGGCTATGTGTCGGTGTTTTGGTTCTCTTGTACAATGCTGCGATCTGACGCAAGCACAGTGAATTTTTAACCCAACGTAGCATCATGAATTTTTAACTCTGCGTATCGCGATTCATGCAACACAGCAGCAATGTCGGTTTCAGTTAAGTTCATCATTAATGTGCTTAAAAAATCTAATCCGGTTATGTTGGTGATGGGAGGGGATGAGTTTAACAATGATTTAAAACTGACATTTAAAATTTAGATTATATTTAGTGTGGTTATTTTGCAGTCAACTCAGCTTTGATCTGCAGACGCCCTATGAACGAGAAGGCCTAAATACCCTAAAGCAGAAGTTTCCAAACTGTGTGTCGCGACACAGTAGTGTGTCGGCTGCAGTTTGTAGGTGTTTTGCACAAATGTAATGAGTGGAGGGGCTGCCTCTCCCGCCACTGCAGTGGTCCAAGCCCTGGTGAAGGGGCTGCCTCTGGCGCCATTGCCCTCGGCTGAGGAAGACCCCAGCGAGGGTGGAGGGGCCAGGTCCCAGTGGAGGGACTGCCTTTCTTGCTGCCACTGCCCTGGGCCGAGGAAGACCCCAGCGAGGGCGGTGGGGGGCCAGGTCCCGGTGGAGGGACTGCCTTTCTTGCCGTCACTGCCCTGGGCCGAGGAGGACCCCAGCGAGGGCGGTGGGGGGCCAGGTCCCGGTGGAGGGACTGCCTTTCTTGCCGCCACTGCCCTGGGCCGAGGAGGACCCCAGCGAGGGCGGTGGGGGGCCAGGTCCCGGTGGAGGGACTGCCTTTCTTGCCGCCACTGCCCTGGGCCGAGGAGGACCCCAGCGAGGGCGGTGGGGGGCCAGGTCCCGGTGGAGGGACTGCCTTTCTTGCCGCCACTGCCCTGGGCCGAGGAGGACCCCAGCGAGGGCGGTGGGGGGCCAGGTCCCGGTGGAGGGACTGCCTTTCTTGCCGCCACTGCCCTGGGCCGAGGAGGACCCCAGCGAGGGTGGTGGGGGGCCAGGTCCCGGTGGAGGGACTGCCTGTCTTGCTGCCACTGCCCTGGGCCGAGGAGGACCCCGGCGAGGGCGGTGGCAGACCAAGCTCAGCTGGAGGGGCTGCTTCCCCTTACTGAATTACTGTCTTGTGAAACGATGCATATCTAAAAAGTATGTCACCAACATGAAAAGTTTGGAAAGCTCTGCCCTCATGGCAACAGATCCTGTCTGATCTTGGAAACTAAGGAAGGTTAGCCCTGGTAAGTACTTGGATGTGAGACCACCAATGAATATTGGCGGCTGCAGGCTATATTCCAGAGGAAGGAACTGACAAAACCACCTCTGAGTATTTCTTGCCTAAGAAAACCCTATGTAATTTGTGGGGTTGCCATAAAAGCAGCTTGAAAGCATACACAAATAAGAGATCTGTAAGAATCCCAGGGCGAGAATCAGTTACCTTAATCCAGTTCATCCCATTGGAACTGCACTTCAATAAAAGGTTTGAGTCTTTGGACTGATCCTGATAATTCCCCAACCCCAAGCATCTAACTGAAGGCAATTTCCCCCCAAAATCCAAGAGAACTAGTCTTTAGGTAAAGAATCAACTAGGTCTTGGAAAAGGTGTTTGCTCTTTTAATGGTGTAGCTCATTTATAATTAATAAATCTGGAGAAATGTCAAGGCTGCTGTATTCCAACTTAAGTTGGTCACTGTGGTTCTTAAGAAAAATATCACGAAGATGATATGAAGATGACCACATTTCTCCCTAAATTGGGGCTCAAGGCAGCTTACAATTTAAAAAAGAACTGTAAAACAGTAAAAAATGAATATTAAAAATGAATCAAACTATGCACAATGTTGAAATATCATTTCATATCATTTTAATAATCATTTAGTCGTTGTAATATTTGGGAAAATTGGAACAGGCGTGTACATATGTGTACATATGTGTGCATCTGTGTTTGTGTGTGTACACACTAGGAATTTAAACGAAATGTATTCTTTTCTCTGCAGGTTTGAGGCTGCCCGTGTGATCCGTTCTCATGGCTGACACCATTTTTGGCAACGGGAACGACCAGTGGGTGTGTCCGAACGACAGGCAGCTAGCTCTTCGAGCAAAGTACGTGTCCTCTTTTTCCCCCAAAAGATTTGATTCATGTCTTGTAGCCTTCCCTTCCCAAACAGGGAGTCTAGCTGTCTCCGAAAAAGATTTATCTTAAACCATTTGGAAGCAGGTTAAAAAAAAGGGAGATTGTAATAGTTAAATATTAAATGAAGATTTTGAAAGCACACTTTAAAATTAATAATAAACATTTGGAAGAACTTGGTTACCATAAGAACTGTTCGACAGTGGAATGGGCTGCTCTGAAGGTCTTTAGGTAGGAGCTGGATGCCCATCTGTCAGGCGTGCTTTGGTTGTGTGGCAGGGGGTTGGCCTTGATAGCTCTTGGATTTCTTCCAGCCATAGGATTCTAATACAGAAAGACAACCGATTTTAGAGTCCATTTAAAACAGACCAGTGTGACAGCCAAGAAAGCCAGTGCGATTCTTGGTTGCATCCAATCCAACCCCCTGCTATGCAGGAACACCCATCAAAGCACCCTCAACAAATGGCCATCCAGCCTCTGCTTAAAAACCTCCAAAGAAGGAGACTCCACCACACTCCCAGGCAGCAGATTCCACTGCCAGACAGCTCTGACCCTCAGGAAGTTCTTCCTGAAGTCCAGGTGGAATCTCCTTTCCTGCAGCTTGAATCTATTGCTCCTTGTCCTGGTCTCTGGAGCAGCAAAAAACAAGCCTGCTCCCTCCTCAATATGACATCCCTTCAGATATTTAAACATGGCTATCATGTCCCCTCTTAACCTTCTCTTCTGCAGACTAAACATCCCCAGCTCCCTAAGCCGCTCCTCATAGGGCTTCATGGCTTCCAGACCCTTCACCATTTTGGTCGCCCTCCTCTGGACACGTTCCAGCTTGTTGATGTCCTTCTTGAAATGAGGTGCCCTGAACTGGACCCAGTATTCCAGATGAGGTCTAACCAAAGCAGAATAGAGTGGTACCATTACCTCCCTCGATCTAGACACCATACTCCTATTGATGCAACCAAGAATCGTGTTGGCTTTCTCGGCTGCTGCATCACACTGCTGACTCATGTTCAGCTTGTGGTCCACCAAGACTCCTAGATCCCTTTCACATGTGCTGTTGTCCAGCCACGTGTCCCCCATCCTATATTTGTGCATTCCATTTTTGCTGCCGAAGTGCAGGACCTTACGTCTCTCTCTACTGAAACTCATTTTGTGAGCATTGGCCTTTCAGGCTGTTTGAACTGTTGGGGGATGTGCAGTTGGTCTAGGAATTCCAATATTAGAATTTGTTTTCTATACTGGAAATTGTAGTCCAGCAGCACATCCGGTGGAGGAAGGCTGCTGTAGTTTCTCCTTTGTTAAAAGTTCAGAGGGCTGATCTGGAGGCAGGAGATGAGAAGCGGGAGTCTGTGCTCTTGGTAATTTATGCTTCCCCAGCTGGTATGTGCCCTTTTCTTCAAAATGGAACCTGTCCCCTGTCTCTTGATGTTTTGTCATTTCTTTCCTGGAGGGAAATTAAATTACCCAGGGAGATGGGAGTCTGCCAAAGATGAATGGATATGGACATGATTCAACCGTTCCAGGTGTGTGTTTGGGGAGTTGCTTCTTTCCCACCCGCCCCCCTAGAAAATTGTAAAAGCTCAAGATTAAAAATGAGATTACTTAGATTGTTTCCAGCCTGCCTGGCTGAATAGCCCTGGTTTCTCTCCATCCTTTCTTCCATGTGAAACGTGCTTAGGGCTGGCTGTTTATCACTGTAATAATTAGGCGGATGGAAAGAATATTATAATCCAAATGCTCACCTGATGCCTCTCAAAAGACATCTCGCAGTCCTCAAAGCTATCGGATGAGAACCCCCCCCTTTTTTTCCGGAAGGCAGCTTTAGTGTGCATGTCACTGAGGTGGTGAATTGCCTCTGGGTTTTACTCCAAACTTTAAAGGAACTGGGTGCTGAAGTCCTATCCTCCAAATAGTTTAAGCACTTTGGATAGTGCCTCAAATTTCTACTGATGTGGCTGCAGGATCCCATAACAATCCAGCCCCAAATTCTTTGCTACTAGAGAACTAGAAAAGAGCGCTCAGCTTTATTCTGTGCACTGCAGGGGTGGACGAGTTGTGTCCCGTGGTTCACGTAGGCCCCAAGAGTGTGCTCCCCCCAGCCTCCAGTCCCCAAGAACAAAGGCAAATTCTTTGAGATCTAGCCCATACTTGTGGAAAACACCTACAGGATGCCCTCTTTAACCCCCGTGTTATGTTGTCAGGTTTTCAAAACAGCAGTAAGAGACAGTTGAAATTCATGACAGCTTTAATAGGAAATAACTATTTTTAAAAAATGGTGATCTAACGAAATTCCAAATGAAAATATTAATTTGTTGTCTCAGCCTGTGTTTCTCTGTAAAGTTAAGATTTTGTCCACATTCATAAATTACACAACGCACACATTGCTGTCTTTACGATGGCCCCATAAACTGAAAATATGAAATTTTTGTGGGGAGTGTCTCGTTCGGTCTGTATAAAATGAGAAGCTTTCCAAACCTTGAAATGGGGGATATTCCTTACAATAAGGGATGCCTGCCAGCCCTATAACCCTCAAATAGGGGACACCTAGGCAGCCCCTAATTGTATAGCAGCCAGGTATAACACAGTCCCCTTCATTCCGGGAATTTTCTACACCTCTTGAATCTGCCTGGACCAGATTGCAAAGAAAAAAATTTCAATTTGGGTTTCAAAGAATGTCTCCAAATTTTCACATTTCTTCACGTTGCGAATATCTCCAAATTTTTCAAATTTCTTCACGTTGCGGATGTAACAACGTCAAGCATCCTTTTAGTCCAAAAAAGAATGAGTGTGGGAGACAGCAGATTTCCTCAGACCTATTTATGACTTTCTTAGAAACAGAAAATTTAATCTGAAGAAAAATGTGAGTACTGCTAATCGGCCGATAGCTTTGCTTCAAAGCTGTTCTTTTCTCCTGTCTTTCCACCCCTTTCTGTTTCCAGGCTTCAGACTGGCTGGTCGGTGCACACGTTCCAAAGTGAGCGACAAAGGAGGATGCAGGCACTGAACGCAAAGGAGATGGAGGTTATTTTGGAGGTCATCCGTAGGGCTGAGAAACTGGACGTTGTGGAGCAGCAAAGAATAGGGTACAGTTGCCTCCCCCTTTGTGTGTCTTCAAGTTGCCTGTTGATTTATGGTGACCCCGTGAATTTCATTGGGATTTTTTAGGCAAGGAATATTCAGGGGTGGTTTTGCCTGTTCGTTTTGCCAGAATATAGCCTACCTTGTCTGGCATGCTTCTAAAATAAAATAAAAATCTCACTGCTTCTGTCCTTGCTTCTCTCTAATTTCCTCTCTATCCCCCCTCTGATAGACCGATTAACCCAAACAAGAGCCTTGATGGATTCTCCTCTCCTGAGCCTTGGAAACGTTACAGGCGTACCTCAGTTCACAAAGTCGATGTATTCCAGGGTGTAACTTCTTTAACAGAAAACTTGGCACCAGAAGCAGAAGTAAGAGGGAAAGAATAGGAGTAGTTTCATACATTGCAAAAAAGAAGAGCCGTTCGGTATGTTTCGGCCACCTTTTTATTCAAAACTTGCAATATGCGCACGTGAAGTGAAACAACCAGGTCAGGCAAGTCTTGCAAAAGTAAAGAACCTATCCCTGTTCTTTCTGTGCTATTCCTGTCTCTGGCACCAAATGCTCTGTTAAAGAAGTAATACCCAGGGACACATCCACTTTTGTTAACTGAGGTATACCTGTACATCCACTCTAGCTGTATATCCAGTCTAGATTTTAGTTCAACTTTAAAGCAGAGGTGGGCAACTGCAGAAGGAGTGAGGGCCCAATTTTCCTTCAAAACCCCCATAGTGGGCCACCTTGGCATGCTATAGACCCCAGATTCCGTTAATATTTTAAAAAAAGTTTAAAAAAAGTTTCAAGATATCCTTAAAGTTTAGACTAAAAGCCAGAGTGAATTCACCAGCCTCCCCATGTACCTTAGAAACATGTCAGAATTCACCCCAAACAGCTGAAAAATCAGTTGAAATAGAAATGTGGAGGGAGCCATTTTGGGCTTGGGGGCTGAAAATCTCCTGGAAAATAAAAAATTAGGGGTCTGGGAGCTTTTGAGAGACTTCAAGGGCCACACCAAGGGTAGCGTATGACTTCGAGCCACACTTTGCCCTCCTCTGCTTCAGAGGAATTCTCCAGGACGCCGAATCCATCTTAAAATAGTTTCAGCATCTTGGAGAGCTCCCTAAAGACCTAAAAATGGGCAGTGGGAGCCAGGTGGTAAACCCGCTCTGGGTTTAATTCCAAACTTCAGAAGAGCTTCCCACAGTCTTGATCCTGTTTGGAGAGCACAGGGTTCAGCACCTTGGACAACTGCCTTAAAGTTCGGACAAAAACCCAGAGTGAATTCACCATCCAACAGATGTGGAAGCTGCCGGTGATCCTTGGGGACCTTGTCTCTTGTTTCTTATCACAGTCATCCCCCTCTTGAGGAACACGATTCTGGTGAGAAGCCTCAGGCGTGCTCTTCCATCCCTGTTTCATGGTGAAATCCTGGCCGTTTGGCAACAGGATTGTGCAAACCACATTAGGCTGGGGTGTGGGTGGTGATATTATCCTCCCCAAAGGCCCTGCTCGCCTTGGTATAGACCTCCTTGGTGCAGTAGTTGTGTTCTAGACCAGTGGTTCTTAACCTTTTCTTTACTGGGGACCCCCCAAGACTTAAGATTTAAATATTCAAATATTTATTAAAAGCTTCTGGAGGCTAGGATTCAAATCCCTGTTCGGACACTGGGTGACCTTGGGCAAGTCATATGCTCTCAGCCTCAGAAGAAGGAAAACGGGAATCCCTCTGAAGAAATCGTGCAAAAAAACCCAAAACAACAACCGGTGAATAGGTTGATCTTAGAGGTGCCATGAGTCAGAAGTGACTTGGAGGCATACAGCAACAATTGGCAGAGGGGAGGTTCTTTCTAGCCATCGTGTGCCTCCCCTTTGAAAACTGAGGGACTCCGGGAGTTGTAGTCCTAGTGGGTGGTGATGAAACGATCTGGGTTTAAAATGCCCAGAATTCCCCAACCAGCATGGTCATGGATTCTGGGAGTTGTAGCCAGAACTTGGGAAGGATACCAAGAATTTAGGTGTCGTCGACCAAAAAAATAACTTTTCCAACATCTAGGGATCCTAATTTTCGGACTGCTGAGTTACGTCATCACACAGAGGATGGAAATCCGGAATAGCCTTCCTTATGTAACAGGAAATTAATATGGAACTCAACTTGGTTTTAAGACCCTGACGGCCATCCTGTCAACTGCGCACAGTCACTTACAGAGTACCTTAAGCTAAGGGTTGCGGAAGTTACTGTTTCCCCACCATGGTCAACCTTGTGACCATGAACCGTTGTTCTGTCTTTCAGGCGGCTGGTGGAACGGCTGGAGAACATGCGAAAGAACGTGATGGGCAACGGATTGTCCCAGTGCTTGCTCTGCGGGGAGGCCCTGGGCCTGCTGGGGAGCACGGCCGTCTTTTGCCAAGACTGCAAAAAGGTGAGATCACACGGTGGCTGCCCGGGAGCCCTGGTCCGTTTACAACTCAGTGTTGTCTACGCTGGCTGGCAGAAGCTCTCGAAAGTCCCGGGATCGCCTACTGCTCGGTCCCTTCTTTAAAGTGACGGTGTCAGTGATTGAAGCTGGGGTCTCAAAACAAGTCGTCTTCCATTCAGCAACAATCCTTCCCTCTCTGTGGGTTAGGTTTGGCTTCCTGGAGCCCAGGGGGATGGGCCCCGTCGTGAGGTGGTTGCCTCAGGCGGCAGGTTATTGGAGGTGGCAGGAGAGTTGGCAGAGTTGGCAGCAAGGTGGTAGAAGAGAGAATTTTCAGCTGCTCTTGTTCTGTCTAGAGTGGTTCTCAACCTGTGGGTCCCCAGATGTTTTTGGACTTCAGCTCCCAGAAGCCCCAGCCACTATGGTCAACGCTCAGGGCTTCTGGGAGCTGAAGTCCAAAAACATCTGGGGACCCACAGGTTGAGAACCACTGGAAGAAAGATTCCACTTTCTGACCAGCTGGCTTTTAAGTGCAGAATGGGAAGGGCTTCCCATCTTGTTCTTTGCCTCAGACAGTTGAATGTCTTGGGTGGCCCATGTGGCTTGGGGATAGCCAGGGCTTAAGGCCCACTCCTCAAGGGTCTCCTGTTTTTTTTTAAATAAATCCCTACCAAGCAGTCTCCCCAAATTAACAATATAATCATAAAAATATGACAAATGCAGCCAGTTACATCATCAAATCATCAATAAATAATCATCAAATCACCAATAAATAATCCACCCACGTGTCTGTCCATTTGTGTATGTGCAATGTCTGTTATTAGTTGATCTATTTCGGTAATATATTAATATCGGCTGTGCCAAAAATCCAATGGTCTTGCTGGAGGTCCACCTTCAACGTTCAGTTCGGCATCTGGGGCTTCTTATCTCATCCCTGCCACCGTCTAACTCTGTCTCCACCCTACCCTAATTTGCAACACATTGCTGTTAGCTCACAAACGGATATCTTTTGTGGCCTCCAATCTCTGAAGCCTTCACGTGCAGACTTCCAAAACCAACTGCGTGCCCCAGCTGTAGAAGACAGATTGAGGTTAGTTGTCGACCTAGTAAATCTCCTGCCCTGTCTTTATTATCTGGTTTCAGTCATGTTGTGCTCACAGGCCATTTAGGAGCGTTTCATGACTGGCATTTTTTTACTCCAACTTACCCCGATTCCTATCTGCACGCCCTCCGGTCTCTATCGAAGTAAAGCGGAGAAAATCGTTTGTAGCTTCCGCGTCGTCAATTCTGGTGGAACTCCTATTCCCCTCCCTTGCTCCACCTTGCCGCCGCCGCCGCTTGGTTTTTAGCGTGACTGGTGCGAATCGGTGTAACGCTTCTGCACGTAGGAAAAAAACGCGGCGGAAACGGTTTGGGTGGTTTACATTGGAGTTTTTCCGTTTTTACAATACATCGGTTTAACGTCGATGTTAACTGCGCCAAGACCTCAACTCGTGTGGAATCACGGAGGGCCGAATGACGTCAAACCAGATGTAAAAGCGACAATATGACGCCACTGCAATGTATCAGCCTTGTGCGGAAAGGGCCTCCGCCTCGGTTTTTCTATCCGTATGATGGGTATAAAAATGGCGTTCACTATATAGAAATGTGGAACAAGTAAAGAAAAGAACCTACATTTGGGGTTTAGCTTTCAAAATACCCTCCCTTTCAGGAAAGCCCTCTCTCCAGGTTTGCCTGCTTTTAAAGATCACTTTGTTAAAAACCTTGTAAGTGAGGGGTTCAGCCAAACTCCCATAGACCCAGAGGAATCCAACGTGTGCTAAATCATAACCAGCTGAATCGTAATTCTTTTTCTTTGTTCTGCAGAAATTTTACAGAGTATACCCAATTTTGCAGAAATTGATTGCTGCTTGTCCTGGATGCTAGCGAGACTATCCATGGCTATAAATTTTTGTGAAGTCCATGTTTTCCTAGCCAACCTTGCTCTGCTGCCTTCCCTTCAGGAACTCCATTTAGTTTGCCGGCGGCAAGACTCCTTCACGCTTGATGGCACGAGGAAAATGTTTCAGTGCTTTCGAATTACCGAGGGAGCTGAGCCCAAATTGACAACTCCATACAGTATTTTCTTAAACGACAACAGCAGTGTTACAATTGCAGAGTGGTTTGTACAGGAAAGCAATTAACAGAGGGGAGGGCAGTTTTTATATGGCATGAGCTGTGAATCTAAAGTGCTGCTCCTTAAAACCATGAGATGAGAAAGTCAGGGGAGGTCATGTCTCAGTTTGCGTCTTGCACAGACTGTTATAACAAATGTTAACCATAGGTTGCTTCCATTGCTCAAACCTGTTTCAAGTCATGGTTAGAAGGAATCCAGCCTCTGGCCACAGACTACCTTGCAACCAATCAATGTATTTCCAGCAATAGTTAGTGGGAAACTAGCTTCTGACCATAGGTTGCCTCCCAGCCAGTCGTTCAAATGTACTTCAAACCGTGATTAGTGGAAACCCCAGCTCTGACCATAGGTTGCCTCCCAACCAAGTCATTCAGCTATACTTCAAGCTGCAGATGTAACAAGCGTTGGCTGTGCCAAGGCCAATGTGATTGACCCACAGTTGGTGGCGATTGGGGGTTCTTGTTTTGAAGTGGAAAAAATTAGAATTTAGAGCGGACAGGAGAATTTTCTCCGTCCTCTTCTTAATCGCCATCATTTTCCATATCCGTTATCATCCTTGCCAGTTGCGCAGGATCGTGGGGGCGATTCGCCCCAGGCGGCAACGTTTTGTGGGCGCCTGGGCCTGTAGCCCCACCCCCGCACACAGTGACCCCTCCCCTCGTACCGCAGCCCCTTCCCGCCCCCACTCCAAGCTCCGCCACTGGTCCTTGCAAACACTTTTTGCTATCTTTGCTTCCCCACTGAATCAAAAGAAAATGTTTCCCTTTCTGAGCGATGCCGCAGGTTTCTGCAGTGAGCCAGACAACAGTCGTGTTTATGGAGAGAGATTATTTTTGTAACTTTTTAAAAGGACCCCTACATTAATGGATTTGAAAGTTTCCCCCGGTGCCCATGAGGGGGCAGTAGGGGACTGCTGTGCCGGGTGCATTTGCACGTATGCGTCTTCAAGTCACCTATCGACTTAACAATAAATTTCAGAAGGCAAGAAATATTCGGAGATGGTTTTGCCAGTTCCTTCTTCTGCAGTATATCTTGTTCAGCAAAGCTATATTTTTAAAAGCCATCCATTTTAGATCCTATAGGTGTGCGCCCATTTGTGTGTGTGCATGCATATAGGGAGCGTTGATTTGATTTCTCTAAATAACAGGGCGGAATGAAGCTTTGGGAATTTGAATGTGGCACAAAAAATGGATATGGGATGCTCTTGAAAGACTAAACAAGCTTTGTGTGCAAATCTGAGTCGTGTTACTCCTGCTAAATAATATATTTAGTGGTCTTTGTAGTGCTGCAGGTCATTATTGTATTTTTACTAAGAGATGGCTGCTGCTACTTCTTGTTGTTTTGTGCCTTCAAGTCCACTCCGACTTGTGGCAACCACCTCCTCGGTTTCCCCGCCAAGATGTGTTCTAAGAAGGTTGCCATTATCTTCTTCCGAGGCTGAGAAAGTGGGACTTGCCAAAGGTTACCCAGTGGATTTCCGTGGCTGAGTGGGGTTTTCAGCCCTGGTGTCCTGGAGTCCCAGCCCGATGCTCAAAACAGCTACACCTCATTGCTTCCTGTTAGAAAGCGTATACTTACAAGATGCCATAATGGGACCGCAGCCGGAATAATTCTGTGCCCAGTTCTGGTCACTGCATGAAAGGAAGGTGGGTGGGCCCCCCACTGAGTTTACGTGGCTGAGCCGGGGTCCAGACTCTCGTCTCTTGGGGTCTAGTCCAATGCTCAGACCACTGGAACGTGCCGGCGGCTCCCAGTGCATTCACATCGACTCCAGCTTATACTGACCTTGTCCTTGGGTTTTCTTGCCAAGATTTCTTCAGAGGATATCTGCCGTTGACTTCCTCTGAGGCTGAGAGTGTGCGACTGGCCCAAGGCTTCTTGGTTTCCTTGGCTGAGTGAGGATTCGAACCCTGGTTTCCTGGAGCCTTCGTTCAACTATCAAACCACTAGATCGTATCGGCTCCCAGACGGCTACCAAGCTGTTGGACGTTGTCATATTGGACTGGGCTCCTAAGCTCTAATTTCCTTGTTCTGATCATTTCTCAGAAAATATGTCAAGTAATTATGGCTTTATTTTTTTTTATTAAAAGTTTAATCTCAAAAAAAAACAAAACCCGCACTTCCAGGCTTGAGTCTTCAAGTTGAAATTGCTTATTTCCACTGCATGCAAACATAATTTCCATTTTACAGAGAAAAAAGCGATTACATTATTTCTTCTTTGATTTGTTATACATTTATATCCTTACCCAATCCAATACTCCTTTCCATTCTTTCTCAAAGTTCTGGATAGATTTATTCTTCAAAGAAGATGATAATTTTTCTGTCTCTATCATATCCAGAACTTTTAACTTCCATTCTTCTATATCAATATATTTCTTTCCAGTGCTGCGCATATGTCAACCTTGCCGCAGTTATTAAATATAATAGTATCTTCTGATGACTTATTTCCCTTTGTTGCCCTAGCATATTTCACAGATGAAGCTCCGGTTTCATTTCAAAATTCAGCTTACAAATTCTTTGCATTTCATCATGTACCCCCTTCCAAAAAATTTTTGCTATCTTACATGTCCAAGATCTCCTGTCTGTTGCCAGTCGAGCGTGCCAATAATAGGACCAGTGGATGGTTGGATTCAAAGACTCTCATTTCAGCTTTTGCCTTCCTGAGAGTTGCATTTCCTTGTTGCAAAGCTTCGTGGCCCCAGTCCTTTTGGGGGGGCTGAGTTTGATGGCTCAGACGTCCCCCCCTTGTGCTGATCGATGGCCGTTAGCACCCCCTGAAGCCGCTACGGTTCAATCTGATGCCTTAATTTTTTTTCCTCTTCCTGGCATGGAGGAATAGCACTGTTCTCTCATTAGCAGAATTGATTTTTGTATATATATTTTTCCCCGTTGTTGAAGGCTGGCTGGTTCCTCCGCAAATCGCCCCCGCCCCATGCCGTCTCTCTCCTTTGAAATATTGCTTCAATCTGCCCATCTCTCAAGCTCTGTCGATTTGTTCGGGTTTTCCTCGAGGCTGGGAAAAAGAGGCATTTAACACCCCTGGTGGTTTCCAGATCAGCCGGAGTGGGGAGTTGGCAATGAAACCTGCTCTGGGTTTTAGTCTGGACTTAAAAAGGAACTATCCAAGTTTGTCAACCTGGCCCCAGTATAGGTTAGTCTTTTCGTTCGTTGGTATACCTTGGTTTTCCGGCTCATGGAACAGAAAGTGGCTTACACCGTTCATTAAAGCTAAATAGGTTTAGCCTTTCAGATAATTTCTGTCAAAGTTCAGACTAAGACCATTTCCACGCTAGACTGTTACATTGCTATTATTCCACTTTCTATGGAATATTTCTATGGAAATAATAGCATCCTATGGAGTCCTGTGGTTTGCAGTTGAGGGAGGGTCTTCTAGAATTCTCAGCCGGAGAGCTCTTTGGCCTCAATAAACTACAAACCCCAGAATTCCACAGGAGGTAGAAAGTGGAATAATAGCATTATAACAGTCTAGTGCGGAAATGGCCATAAACTCAAATAGGATTCACTGCCACTCAGTGGTGTAGGGAAGAGGGGGTAAGGAAGCCGGTGTGCCCTGGGTGGCACATTTTTGGGGGTGACGCCTCTCCTTGCCTGACTGCCCTCACATACTGTGGCCCCGCCCCCACCATAGCCCCACCCCACACACCGTAGCCCCGCCCCTATGCACCATAACCCCGCCCCTATGCACCGTAGTCCCGCCCCTACCCTGGTCGCATCAAGCTATGCCACTGCTGCCACATTCACAGGGAAGCTGGCAACCATCACTGGTTAACACTGTCTTTCATCAATTTGGATGTCGGTGGCTAGCACCAGACGTTTGTGACAGGGTTGTAGTCAAGCTTGGGCTCACAGGGCCAACGCTCTGGGACTTTTTTGTTATTAAGGATGATGTGATCTGTCACCCCCCCTTTTTTTTTGCTTCCTTGTTCTCTGCTGCAGCATTCATAGTAGCTTGTAGGGTGAGAGTAGATTTTATCAGCAATAGTATAGTGCCATGAGCCATTCCTTTTGTAAGGAATGCAGAGCGTTTGGGAAAGGGGTTGGTCTCAGACAGTCAATCAAGACCTGTTAGCTTCACAAAAGACCTGCTCTGGATGCTAATGGCAAGAACTGATTTGTTAATACCAAGCAGCCTGGCTTTTTACACTCTCGTTTTGGTGTGTGGCTCTGGAGATCGTTGTGATGAGCTCCAACCCTTCACAACGTATCATAACTCCACTGGTCAAGATTTTCTCAGAGCTTGGAACTGTGACTTTTTGGACTGTAGCTCCCAGAATCCTTATATGCTATGCCTGTTCATTGCCTCACACTTCTGGTAATCTTCCTCTTGCTTCTAGGCCTTGTTAACAACTTCTCCCCTGTTCTTTGTCTCCTCCTTTCCCCAGAAAGTTTGCACCAAATGCGGCATTGAAACCGTGGGCACCCAGAAACGGCCTGTCTGGTTTTGTAAGATCTGCAGCGAGCAGAGAGAGGTGAGTCTTTCAGTGGTGGGTGTGAGGTCCTGCTGTCACAAATGCGGTTATTTTTCTCTGCCTTGTGTTGCTTTGCTGCTTATATTCTGGTTTGCGTCCTAGCCATCCCAGTCCCTGTTAACAATCATTATTACTGAACACATCTGTTGCTGCTTTTGTCCCAGGCGTTTGTGGGCAGCTTTCCCTCTGTCCACTTTATCTTCACAACAACCCTCTGAGGCAGCACGGTTCTAAGGTGCAAAAAAAGGTTGTCTTGCTACAAGGTCACAGATGGGAAATTGTTTAATTGAATAGCCCTTTATATTTAAAAGAGAGAGAGAGAGAAATTTCGTGTTGGGAGAAGAAAGCACAGCATGAAAGCACAATGCCACTTTAATTGCTGTGGTTCTACCTTCTGGGAATCCTGGGATCTGTAGTTTGATGAGGTAGCTAGAATCCTCTGCCTGACAGCTCTGAGCCACTCTTCCCTGAAGTACACCCCCCTAGATTTTTGTTGTTGTGTGTTTTCAAGTCATTTCTGACTTACGGTGATCCTAAGGCAAACCTGTCTTGGGGCTTTCTTAGCAAGATTTGTTTAGAGGGGGGTTTGGCGTAGCCTTCCTCTGAGGCTGAGAGAGTGTGACTTGCCCAGGGTTACCCATGTGGGTTTCCATGCCCAAGTGAGGATTCAAACCCTGGTCTTACGAATTGCACGCTGGCTCCAGGTACCTTGACTTAATCCTTCATTGTTCTTATTGCAGGGTATCGTGGGAGCTGTAGTTTAGGGGAGTTTATTAGCGCTCTGTAGGAGAGAATTTGAAGCACCTCGCAACAAGTCGCAGGATTCCATAGGATGAGACCATGGCAGTAGCCAGTGGAATGATTCTAATAATGGCAGGATCCCCTACAGTGAGCCATCTTGCTAATTTTAGAAGCTGAAGAGAATCTCCTTGCTCCAGAGTTCCCCTGTGATCTTCCACGAGGAATCTCTGGAGGCCACATCCTCTCCTGGACATCAGTGTCATGTGTTCTGGCTGGAACTGGACGTAGTTCCAAGTCTTCCCCTATTTGGTACCAAACACCGATACATGCTACTGCTATGAGGTGGCACATGGATTCAGCAGATGGTTTACAGGAGAGAAGCCTTCCAGCCTTTTTGCTGTTGGCATCTAGCATTCCTTCATGGCCAGTGGTAGGACTCGGCCCCGGTTCTAGCCAGGTTGTCTCTGTCCAGCAGTCTAGTTCCCCATGGTTGGATATGGGAAGCCTCTGGGCCAGAGTGCAGTTTCTGTAGGGTGAGGTCAAAGAAAGATTGATGCCCAAGAGTTACGTAGTGTAGAAGTGAACAAAGAAAATCAAGTGCATCAAGAGGGCCCGTCTCCCCTGGCTCATAGCTATGAGAACTATGCAAGCAGGTTAGTCACGGAGGAGAATTCACTCCTCCAGTCCATCCCCAACCTTCATACCTTTTCTCAGCCTCGCCTTGTCAGGAAAGGTTCGAATAAACCCCAAGAAATATACTTTGTGATGTAAGTGTAAATGTCATGTTGTTTTAATTGCTTTAATTGCTTTAATTGTTAAGTGCACCTGGGGAAAGGAATGTGACTCGAGCTAGTTTGTGCTGAATCGTGCTGATGAGCACCAGGTGCAGACAATGCAAGGGTTGGCCAGGATTGGCTAGGTGTCTGTATAAAGGTAGCACAATCCCAGCCAACAACTTCACGTGTTGCCTGATGCATGTCGTCGGAGGCTGTGCCGGAAAGAGCAAGCTAGATATGCTGGATCGCCATCTGAACTTTGTAAATATTGTATATATTATGTAACAAAGAATAAAGAGCCTCCACGCTGGAAGATTACAAGCTGAGTGGGTGAGTGTTACTGGCTTAGTGCGTTTGCTGCTAAAGGTGTTCTCTGCAGCTTGGCACGCCTTGACAGCTGTGCGGAGCTATCTCTGCTCATCTATATAGAGTTTTTCTTGGCCGGCTTTTCTTTATTTTTCCCCTCGTTCTCGGGACACAACCTGCCAAGCTAATGCAAAAAAAGATCCAACAAATTCCCGAAGATGAACAAACGCTTTCTGTGCCACTGGATGGCAGTTAACATTCAGTCAAGATGCTAAGAAGGATTCCAGAACCCCTGTGCCTGGTTACTCACTACACCTTGCCAGCTCACCTTCCGTTTTGGACAAGATCCAGCATGGTCCCCTCCACTTTTAGCCATGTGTGCCATTTAATTATCCTTTAGTCAATTCCTTCCCTGGGGAACTGAGAGCCAAGATAACATTTTCCCCATCTTGGTTTTCTGTGACCCACACTTTCCCATGGCCACACCTGATTCAACAGGCCCCAAAAGGGGAGAGTCCAGACACTCTCCCCTTTTTGCTATTCTTGTCTGGCTGTTTTCCTTTCCCCTTTCTTTTTTGGAACTCCAAAACAACGACTGGGCCATCTCTCGTTTTCTTCTGCTTTTTCTTTTGTCCAGGGTAGAGTTATTCTGACCAAAGCCTGTTTTGCAGCATCGTGCTTGTTCGGCATCTTCTGTGTGTTTTTGTTCCCCTCCTTCTTTTTTTGGGGTGGGGGGAAGAGTCGAGCAGCTTTACTGCTGCCACCTCTGGCTCTCTGAAGCAATCACTTTTTTTTTTGTAAAGTGAAGGGAAGGAAGGAAGTGATTTTTATGTTATTTTAAAAAAAACAACCCTGGCTGTTAGAGCTTTATAACCTAAGAGAAACTCAGTGAGATCAAACCATAGTCAGTCTGTTGCAGTATCCTGTTTCCTGCTGTGGTCTTGCAGAAGAGAATTAAGGAAAGTAACTACCTTACACTAAGTGAGGTTGTTTGTATTTCTCCTCCGTGCATTAATCTTCCCTCATCCTCTTTTCTAGTTGTTGTGTGCCTTCGAGTTTTTTTTTCTTACCTACGGTGACCCAATCACAGGGATTTCTGAGGCTGAGAGTGTGTGACATTTCCAAAGCCAGCCAGTGGGTTTCCATGGCTGAGCAGTTCAATGCTCAGACCACTGCACTGTATTATACAACAAAAGTTTGAATTTCTTTCAGCCTGAGGTTCAGATTCCATGCAAGAGAAATTCTTCGGAGGCCACATTCCAGTGGTGGGCAAGAAGCAAAAGGGGTCGAGCCAAAATATCAGCACATTTTAACTTAGAACTTTTACTGCCAGTAACTAAGCCTTAGGTGAGGCATTTCAAACTTTTAGAAGGTTTTCTTTTTTGGGTGGTGGTGGGGAACCTTGGGAAATCACCATTTCAGGACACATCCAGACTGACTATAGAGATGAGAAGGAGTCCTGGATTTGGTTCTTGTTCTTTCTGATTTTGTTTTGGAGATCCATGCATGTTTTGTTTAACCCAGAATACTTTCCGGCAGCTCCTGGTATGATCAGACGCTTCATAGCACCTCTATGGTCAGTTTATATTAATGCAATATAAAATTGGGGAAAAAAAAGAAGAACAAAATTGGAGAGTATTCCATCAATTTGGATGCATAATGGAGTTATGGGGAAAGGGGCATAGCCCCCAGGGAAAACTCCAGAGGGCTGGATAAAGAAGAGGGACAGATTGGTTTCCTGGCCTGGCGTTCATCATCTTTTGCTCTACAACTGGTTAGTGGAAGTTTTCCAGGGCTTCTAGACAAGAGGTCTTTCCTTGCCCGATTTAGACATGTCTGGGCTTCAACCAGGGACCTTTTGCATGCAGAGCATGTGCTAAGTTAAGTCAAAACAAGATTGAAGACTGTAGGTCCTCATGTTCTGAATAAAGCTTTGATTCACTCTGGGACTGAGAGGAGCATTTCTCCTGGGCGTCAGCCAGTTGGCGCTTCCTGCTGCCAGCTGCCCTAGCTCCCAATCCGTGCCTTGGGACAAAATGTCAGCCCCTTCACTTGGGCGGCAATATTTGTTTTTTTCTTCTAGACCAGTGGTTCTCAATCTGTGGGTCCCCAGATGTTTGTGGACTTCAGCTCCCAGAAGCCCCAGCCACTATGGTCAATGCTCAGGGCTTCTGGGAGCTGAAGTCCAAAAACATCTGGGGACCCACAGATTGAGAACCACTGTCCTAGACCCTAAGTTATTGGGGAGGGGGCAGGACACCTATAGGCCCACCAGGGCAAAATGATACTAAGCATGAAGCTCATCTGCTTCATTTGCTTACGGTAGACCAGTGGTTCTCAACCTGTGGGTCCCCAGATGTTCATGGACTTCAGCTCCCAGAAGCCCTGAGCATTGACCATAGTGACTGGGGCGTCTGGGAGCTGAAGTCCATGAACATCTGGGGATCCACAGGTTGAGAACCACTGTCAGGTAGACGGTGAGACTGGAGACGTTCATGTAGAGTTCTTTTTTTTAAAAAAAAACTACAGCTCCCAGTATTCCCCACAGTCAGTGGAGGATTCTGCGAGGTGTAATAAAAAAAAAAGGGACTTTTCCAAAGTCTAGATTCTTGTCGATTCAGAGATGCAAGTTTGATGACTCTGTAAAGATTTCCTCTGCCTTGGAGCTCAATGCACGTTGGAGCTGAGAGAGCCCCATCCAAAGAATGTAATTGCACAGCCATCCCTGTACCTAATGAAACTAGCTGAGGCGCTCATCTAATTTCCTCCCTTGTCTCGTTTATCCTGCTGCTGTCCGGCTTTCAGCGAGGCAGAGGCATGTTTGAAATGAGTGCATGGGCAGAATTCCTTACAGCGCAATCAATAACTGTGTGGGCCGCTAATAAAAAAATGGACTCTGGCTCACATTGTGCCAGTTAGCAAGTCGGCATTGGCAGGTCTGTACATCGCACCGTGGGCCTGATGTAAATTTTGCCAGACAAACAGGAAGGTCTGGGTTTGGGGGGCAGAGCATCCTGAGAATTTCATGATTTCTTTTTGCTTCGAACTCAGGTTTCTAGCTTTCAGGAACCTTCGCTCAAGAGGAAAGGACAGGATTGGCTTACAGCAGCTTAAGTCAGTATAGGGGTCTCGCTATGGGGAGGATGAGGGCATCGTCCTCCGATAAGACTTCTACCACCCCCAAGAAATTGTCCTTCAGTCCCCAGATTTCTAGCATTGCATTCACTTAAAACTTCACTTGAGAAATACAGTTGAGGCGTCCCAGGAAAAGAGGTCGGCAAAGGTGGCAAGGAAATGTGAACTAAGCAAATGAAAGAATTCTACGTGCGAACCAGTTTGAGTGTTTCACTCTCTGCAGTTGGGGAACTAAAGGAAAATTTCACCGGGGGACAAAATTCTAATTTGAGGAGGGCAGTGCCCTAATTTTGCTCCCTCTTAGCTCCCCTTTGGTGTGTTCCTCTTACAGAAGAAACGCACACCTCTAAATCTATGCCAATTTTCGCAAGTCAGGGTTCACCCCATATCGGTCTAAGAACGTTGCATAGTCAGTAAAAATTGGTAGCATGGAACTTGTTGGTCTCACTTATAAATCAAGCATTGGTGAGAGGCAGCCTTCGGACATTATACTAATCCGCTAAGAGAGCATCAGTATCTGATGTCATCTTAGAATAAATGAATTTTGGGGTAACACCCCTCCTTCCCCAGAAGTTCTTCGGTTTAGGCTACAAGGAGCTTTTGCTAACTTAAAAAAAAATTAATCACCGTTTACACTTGCATCTGAACATCAAATTATGGTTAGGGCTAACCATGGTTTGTTTTAGAACATCCTGCGTTCTTTGGAGGAGAGCTGGAGGGGAAAAAAATGCAACGCCTCCTGCAGTAGCAATGGCCTTTGGAGAAACTCCTTAGTTTCCAAATCCTTCCACAACTCTATTTGTGTCCGAACCTAATTTCTTTCAGACAGGGCAAATGTATCAGGAGCCGTTTTGCCAGGTTTTCAAAACGGCAATAAGCGACAGTTGAATTGCATGACTTGCAGGCTTGACAACCAGGAATAACAAGTTTGCATTTTACCTAAATAAACAAAGGAAGGTATTGATCTCAGTTAACCCAGCCATCTATTTCTCTGTAAAATTAACACACTGTCCACGTTCATAAATTACTTGTTGCATACATTTTTGTCTTTAGAAAGGGTCCACACCCCCACGTACATTGTTTTTGGCATTTCATTGAGTCTACATAAAAGCAAAAGCCTTCCAACTCTCAAATAGGGGGCACTGCTTATAACAAAGGATTTCTAGTCCTCAAATAGGGGACATCCCTTTTCACAAGAGACATCAGGCAACCTGACTTAAGGGGTTGCTGAAATTGTGGTATTTGTTGCTGTAGTTCTCAGTTAAAAAAAAATAAATCCAAACAACATGTTTGGTGTCTCAGGCTATTTTTTTGGCAAGTATTACCGCCAGCTGCAGTGTTTTATTCCCACCCTCCAGTGGGTTTCTTTTTAATTCTGAGACATACTGGAACAGAAAAGTCTCCTTTTCTTCTCTGTTTGCTCAATCAAAAAAAAAAAAAATTAAGAAAGTGAAGTACTATAGTGTGTCACTGAAACAAAACCCTGAGTGTTACTCTAATAATAATAATAATAATAATAATATTTATTTCTATCTCGCCTCTCCCAGTGGATCGAGGCGGCATTACAAGAACATATAAATACATTAAAACATTAAAATGTAGCCCATCCTCCCCACCCACCAACCCTTCTATCCCCCTAAAACACATTAACTATTAAAAACACAATTCAAAACAAAATTAAAAACAAAAATTAAAAACAAAAAACTTAAAAACACTCTAGAAGTTAGGGGAAAAAATAAATCAGAGAGGAGTAAATTTATTTTTCAAACCACAGGAAAATCTCAGCAAACCACATCTCAGTTTTTTAAAAAATTGGAGGAGTCCTTGTGCAAGAATTCACTACAGCCAGCTCCCCTCCCCACACGAAAGGAATGAGTGGACAGTGGTGTTGACAACAATTGTTAAAAGCCATTAAACGCCTTAGGAACCATATCTTGAGAGCTTGTGCTTGTTTTAGCCCAATCTGGAAGTCCCCCGAGACCACATTCAATAAAATCAACTACATATTGGCGCTCTCTTAGTCCCACCATTTCCGTCCCTCTTGATTTTAGCTGGGTCAGATTTTAGATTGGATGCTCCTTGGGGCAGGGATCTGTCCTCTTGTGTTTTGCAAAATGCTGAGCATGCCGATAGCTGGGGCGTGTCTTCAGGTCATTTCTGACCCTAAGATGAGCCTCTCACAGGGCTTTCTTGGCAATATTTCTTCAGAGGGGTTTACTATGGCCTTCGTCTAAGGCCGAGAGAATGTGAAACCTTGGGGTTTCCGTGGCTGTGCAGGGATTCGAACTGTGGTCTCTCCCTAATGCTGGGAGGGTGGAACCAATAAGTGTGGCAACCCCACTGTACCTGTGTTTTTGGGGTCCAAACCTGGGGGTGAGGGGAAGGGAAAGGTCTCTATGTACTTGGCAGAAAGAAGAAAATTCTTCTGCCTGAGATATTTCTGAAACTTTCTCAGAACAGATCCTCACCTCCCTGACTCGATGTGTCTCATTTAGTTCATTATCAGCTTTGCCAGCGGGACCGAACCAAATTGGTTTCTTTGGATATAGCTTTGTTTTCACGACGGTTGCCCACACTTCGTTCCCTTTCTTCTGCTGAGGCGTATATATTAAATGTATCTTTAATAAGCTCCCTTCATCAGGATCTTGCTATTAAAATCTAAATTGCTGGACTTGGAGGGTCTTTATCCATCGCGGCACCCGCTTTTCTGTTCCTCCCTTGAACCGCCTTGTTCAGCTCGATTTTCTCTCTCTTAGGTCTGAATTTCTAAGAGGCATCTGCTTGGTGGCTTGTAATGTGTTTATTATTGCCACATTGATATTGTGCCTCATTGGCCCTCTGTGCGCATTAGGAGAGCGGTTAGGCATGTGAATCTCCAGCAAGACGCATCAGATATCTCTTCGCGAGGCTGCCGTGGTCAAAGGAGGCTCCTCTCCGCTGGGGTAGAGCTTAATGTCTGGAGTCACAGGTGTTGGAAGTATAGATGACCTACTTGGATGGATTCAAGCTGCAGGAAAGGAGATTCCACCAGAACCTCAGGAAGAACTTCCTGACGGTCCGAGCTGTCCGGCAGTGGAAGATGCTGCCTCGGGGTATGGTGGAGTCTCCTTCTTTGGAGGTTTTTAAGCAGAGGCTGGATGGCCATCTGTTGGGAGTGCTTTGATGGGTGTTCCTTCATAGCAGGGGGTTGGACTGGATGACCTCTGGGGTCTCTTCCAACTCTAGGATTCTGTGATTCTACTCGAGCCTGGCCATGGCTGCCATCTTGTCTCTCAGGGCAGGATTTGGGGTGTGCGGTGGCATGAGGTCCCATTGGGTAGAGGTTTACAGACCGCACACCCTCCCAGTCGAGGGTAGAAGCACCCCTGCTCTTTGCCCATGCAGACACATTTCCACGTAGCCTTGGAACTGAGGACAAAAAAAAGCACTGTAATCGTCAGGCCCCAAAATAGACCGAGCTTGGAAAGGTTACCTCTGGGGACGACAGGGGATTGCCAAATCTCAGGACTTGTCCTGGAGTCTCCCGGTTTCGTGGGTCATCTCCAGGTGATAGAGCAGGATGCAAATTCTCCAGCTTTGGCGGCCTGCTTGCAAATCTCCAGTTCAGCTTCGTACAATTCGCAGCCCTTAACTTTTCTGTCACTGCAGCTTGCAAAGGCTCTTGGGTGTGGTTGTGTGTCCCCGTGTATTTGCTTAGTTAACTTCATCATTCTCTTCCAGTTGTTACGGTGCCAGGGCTCATCTTCCATTCTGCTCTGGGTCCACTTTCTGGCTGTGACCAAGTAGGGTTAACTACCTGTTCTTTTTCCCTAATAATCTCTTCGTTTCGCCTTGTTCTGAGGAAAGTCAAGATTTCTTTCTTAATATCCAAAATATGCTGTGTGTATGTGTGTTTGAATAACAAACTGTGACCACCTTTGTTTGGTAATTAATTCATAATGCTTTATTGGTATCACCCTGGAACCCAGCTTTTGGCCCTAAAGATGGCCTAGAAACCTCAGATTCCCCAGCCAAAAATCACCCCGAAGCATGCCGCAGTTTGTTTTTGCCTGAGCCTACTGGGAAGGGGAGGATTTCATACTCTCCTCCTTGCTGAGTTAATAGAGTACAGGCTATATTTGCACTTAGAACTCAGTTTGCAGCAATTGAAGTAAGCTGACAACAAATGGGGTAAATCGGAAAAGGAGTGAGAAACTGAGACATTTTAAAAGCAATTGAAAAAAATGTGACCACAAAGGATTAACCTGGCTAGATTGGGACAGTTGGAGGGTATGCTGATAATTAGGATAGCTAGCTTGCTAATTGTCAGAGCGGCGCTTCAAAATAATTGTTGTTAAAGGTCTGTGACATCCCATTTCCAATTCATGGGTTTCAAACTCATACTGCCTGATTTTAGTAATGTAAGTTGCTGTTTAAATTTTAAGGATTCAGCGGACATACAGAGGTACATTATTTATTTTTAACAGAGAAATTTGCTGGCAGGAGCATTTTTAAAAAAGCAATAAAATGTTTTTAGTGGACTATTGACCTGTCTTTCTTTTGTTTTTATTGATTGGATTTAGGTTTGGAAGCGATCTGGCGCCTGGTTCTACAAAGGTCTCCCGAAGTACATCTTGCCTTTGAAAAATACCTGTAGCAGCAAAGCTGGAGAGCTCCATTTGCGGCCTCGCCATGCAGAGATGCCCACCCTGGAGGCCAAGGGGGTCTCTACAAGTCATACTTATACCTGGGCCAGGGGTAAAGGTCAGTTGCTGACACAGCTGGGATGAAACCTATGACTTCTAGGTCTGTAACTAAGAAGAACTTAAAGAACTTACATGAATCGTGGGTTCTGAGTTCTAGACCTCATCTGGAATATTGTGTCCTGTTCTGGACACCTCATTTCAAGAAGGATATCGACAAGCTGAAATGTGTCCGACCAAAATGGTGGAGGGTCTGGAAGCTGTGAAGCCCTATGAGGAGTGGCTGAGGGAGCTGGAGATGTTTGGTCTGCAGAAGAGAAGGTTAAGAGGGGACGTGATAGCTCTGTTTAAATAGTTGAAGGGATGTCATGTCAAGGAGGGAGTGGGCTTGTTTTCCGCTGCTCCAGAGACTAGGACAAGGAGCAATGGATTCAAACTACGGAAGAAGATATTCCACCTGAACCTCAGGAGGAACTTCCTGATGGTCAGAGCTGTCTGGCAATGGAATATCCTGCTCCCTGGGAGTGTGGTGGAGTCTCCTCCTTTGGAGATTTTTAAGCAGAGGCTGGATGGCCATGTGTTGGGAATGCTTTGATGGGTGTTCCTGCATAGCAGGGGGTTGGACTGGATGGCCCCTGCGGTCTCTTCCAACTCTATGATTCCGTGATACTATGATTCTCTTTCCTCCAAATCTGTCTTTCAGGCCTGGCTCTACCATGAAGTAGAGTGAAACATCTGCTTCAGGTGATAGATACTATGGGGCAACACTGACAGCTGCCCTTGGTTCTTCTTGAATCTCCTGTCCATTAGTGGATGACAGAGCTATGTGTGACCCCACAGCCTGTCCTTACCCCCTAAACAATGCTCTTCGACTGTCTCAATCTGGCTGGGAAGATCCCAATTAATCCTCTGCCGTCCCATTTCCTCAGCTGCTTTTAAAATGTCCCAGTCTCTCCTCCTTCTGCTTTCCCCCTTTGTTCTCATCTTGCTTTGGCTGCTGTCTACTGAATTCAAAGCGCAAAAGGAGTTAACAGTTGGAATAGGAGAGGAAGTGATGGAGTCTTGCCAGACTGAAAAAGTATTATGAAGGATGGTGTCCACTTGTCAAAATAACTTTCAACCATCAGTCCAGTTGACTTCTGGATACTGAAGGTGGTAGGAAACCCTCCATCTTGTCATCTGCTTCAGGCAGCAAAACATTCCTCCTTTAAGCACGTGAGGAGGCCCAGTTCGTGCAAAATGGCCTCTGGGTGGAAGGCCAGTGTGTACAAAATGAGTGCCAGGTAGAGGCCAGTATGAGGACAAGTTCAACTTCTAGATGGCAGCCATTATGAGCCACTAATGAGGAAAGGAGATGGGGACCTATTTCCATGTTTAGTTGATATATCCCTCCATGTTTCTCCCCAAAAAGATGACCTTGGGTGGTTGCTGCCCCACAGAATCTGCCATCTAACAAAGAAAACTCACTCTGCCTAATGGTAGGGCCGGCCCAAATAGAAAAATAGATAGATACACATCCACGTGCAAATGTTCCTTGAGCTTGGCTTGGTCCTATTTAATTTTCAGTTGGCATCAAGTTGATTGAGGATCTTGGGGAAAATTTGAGGCCAGTGTTCAGAAAGGCCCTCTGAATGCTTGTGGATTGTGTGTGTATGTGTGTGTCGTGTAAATGTGGAGGGTACGTGCTTCACTCTTCCTGCCAGGAGCAAACTGTTGCCAGGATAACCCCCTACCGATGTTTTAGACCCCAGCCTTTCCTTGATTTATTGTTGGAGGTCCAACAGTGACAGCAGAGTCTTGGTGGCTTAAGAGTTGTCTCTTGTGCACCAACCTTGCCGTGTTTGTGTGTGTGTGTTCAAATACACATGGGTGCAGGGGGAGAGCTGGTCAGGATGTTTTAGAAGGCAAGGAGGATAAAACTTCAGGCCATGTGTAGGGAATGTGATCTGTTTGACAAAAGGAAAACCATGGCTAAGTGTAGGAATGTGTGGAATCTCAGTGGCTTAAGGCTGCCAGATACAAAACTAGAGATGGTTCCCATATTGTTAATGATTGAGCAGAAGAGGGAAATTTGGCAAGTGCTTCCGGTGATAAATTGCCTGCTATGGCAGTAACAGGGGCCATTTCCGCACTAGACTGTTACAGTGCTATTATTCCACGTTCAACATCCTATGGAATCCTGGGATTTGCAGTTTAGGGAGGGGCCTTAAGTGCTATTATTCCCCATTCAACATCCTATGGAATCCTGGGGTTTGCCTCTAAGGCATTTCCAACCATCCACAGCTTGTTGCTCAAACGCACACATGCAGAAAGAAAGTGCATATTTTCTTGTTTAGAAATTAAAACAAAAGTTTTAGCAAAAGGGACTGTTCTCAGATCAAAGTGAGCTGAAGGAATGACTCCTCCTCATTAGAGAAACAGATAAGGACATTTAATCTAGCCCGCTTGCTTCCAGGGTCACCATAAATTGGGGACGATTTGAATGCACACAGCACGACCACCGCTTGCTTCTAGAAGGCAGGTATAGAGCAGAGCAGAGGGCAAGACCTGGCGCAGCAACAACTGGGAGGGAAAAGGAGGAACCTAATTCAATTAATCCATTGATCTCTTGGAGAATTTTTACAAGTTGGAGCAACCAGGGAATTATTCCTGGCAAAATTGTGTCAAGCTGCTGCCCTAACTAGGAGAGCGGGTGCTCTGCACAGAGCTGCTTCCTCTCGTCTGCGGCTGAGCCCAGCAAAACTGTCGAACGTTCAACGGGTTCAACCTCGTTCTCAAGCGGGAGATGACCCATGAAAACTGCAAACTCTGGGCCACGGCGGAGATCTAGCAACTCTAGGCAGTGCATGCTAAAATCCCCTACTCTAAGCAACCAGTAAAGGCACATGAACCCTCTCAGGTTTTCAAATGCAAGTTGCTCAGCTTCGTTTGACCAATTCTGCTTAGCATTTCTGGGCTACGACAACCATTTTTTCCCCCTGAGCTCTTTTTAGTGCTGAGATTTGGAGTGTTTAGGGGAGGTATGTGCAGGACACATATTCTAAAGCTCTTTTCCATGCATCTTGTTTGTAAGAACGGAGCATGGCAGTTGTTTAAATCTTTCTGTGTGTGTGCGCGCGCGTGCATCCATCTGGAGCAGCTCCGGTTGCCAATTTTCTACTCCTGGAACATTCTGGAGGTTGCACAGATTGCCAACAATGCCAAAGCAAGGAAACAGACAGGCTAACTATGGAATCCTGGGATTTTTAGTTTAGAGAAGAGTACTTAGAATTCTCTGCCAGAAAGCTCTAGCACTTCAACAGACCGTAAAACCCAGGATTCCACAGAGTGGAACCATGGTCATGAAAGTAGAATCATAGTGCTATAATTGTGTAGAGTGAAAGAGCCCCCGAAGCCTGCTAGAAGCGGCATTTCACTCTTTTTCTGCTAAGAGGGGAGGGGGTGGAGGCCGCAGAAACAAACCCAGGGGCCACCAGTAGCCCTTCCACAGCACTTTGCCACAAGCCTCAAGTGGGTTGAAGGGAATGGCAGTGACAGCGGGGAAATCAAAGGGTCTAGCAAACTTTTGGTTGCAAGGAAACTGGTACAATATGAATCCCTTATCTGCCTTTCCCTGGAAAGCTCCGATTTGGAGCATCTACGGACTCTAAGCCCCCTTAAAAGTATGCTCCCCTATCTCCCAATCCAGCCTGATCTTTGCAATCTAAAACCCCCTTATGGCCTCCTTTCATATTCCTGTCTCCTTATCCTACAGCAGTGGTTCTCAACCTGTGGGTCCCCAGATGTTTTTGGACTTCAGCTCCCAGAAGCCCTGAGCATTGACCATAGTGGCTGGGGCTTCTGGGAGCTGAAGTCCACAAACATCTGGGGACCCACAGGTTGAGAACCACTGTCCTACAGGAATAGCAGGATCCAATGGTCGCTAGTGGCTTAAATCCCGTTGTTAGCTCTGACTAGAGTAAAGCCATTGCATCAGTTGGGCTTACCTGCGTGTTGACTCACCCACCATTCAAACATTTATTCAGTAGGTCTACTGTAGTTGGGAGAGAGCCACAGAATTCCAACCTGTGGCTTTATCTCTATGGGGCGATGAATTCACTGCAGGTTTTAACCTGGGCTGTCCAATCTGCTGAATCGGAGCTTGTTGTGCTGCGTTCTGATGGGGGGATTTGGTTCCTCCGATGACACCCACGGAGAGATGTGAGCAGAACGTCCTCCTCTTTAACTTGAGGCTGAGGGCCAGGAGATAAAGCCAGACCAGGGACTCATAAAGAGACACAACAGATTTTGTGGATTTCCTGGAGCATTTGTTAAGAGAGTATTTCCCCTGAGCCAGCAACATGCAAGCTGGTCCCGTTGATGCCAACGCGCAGTCCTCTGGCCTATAATTTGGGATTTAACCTTGGCTGTCAGCTGATTAAAAAGACACCAGTGAATTAAGTCTCATTTTTTGATAGATTCTGGACCTGAGCCCCGGCTTCCAAATGGATTCTGGCATTTAACACGGGCTTCAGATTCGACTCTGAGGAGGGCTGGAGTGTGGACAGCTGGGTTGTCCATCCTTTGGCAAAGAGCCCTGTAGCTGCAAGGGGCCGTTCTCTCTCTCTCTGTGTCTCAATCTCTCTCTCTCTTTCCCTCCACCCCAGCCTGATCTCCCCCATCAAACAGCTGCCAAGGAAATTAGATCCCCCCCCCACATGGTGCTTCAATAGCAGAAGTGGTTGCATGCCTTTTTCCTCCTTTTTTTTTCTCTTTACAGTAAAGTGGGAACAATTTACCAATTCAAATAGCACCCTTCGATTTGTGTCAGCTAAATTGAAGCTTGTTCGTTTTCTCTCTCTGTCTCCGTTTGCAGAAACAGCAGAAAGCAGCGGGGGTGGTGGGGTGGTGGTGGTAACATTTAATGAAGTCTCTGTTTGGCACAATCCACTTTTTATTGTTCCCTTGCAAAATATAAGATAAAAATAAATGACCAGGAGCTATCCGAAGTCATCACACACTTCCGTGGTTAAAATCTGACACCTGAGCTTTCCAGCTCTGGAAATGTTGGCTCTGTAGTCGTTGGGGTGGGAGGGGAGATTGTTTCTCCTTCCGAAACTCAAGCTCAGCTTGGAAAAGTTACCTTTTCTTTTTGGCACTGGTGGCTGGTGGTTTCCATCTTAGTGAGGACAGTGAATCCAATCTGGGTTTTATTCTAAATATTAAATGAGTTGTTTCAGCACTTTCAAGTTCCCAAACCCTAACTAAGTTCATCAGCCCACTGACATGCAAGCTTCCCCTGTGGTTTGCACTGCAATGCTCAGAATCCCCAGCACAACCAGCAGCCATGGCAGTTGGGGAATGCTGGGACTTGTAGTCTAATCCCCTCCCTCCATGTTCTGACCTTAAGAAATAGTGAAAACTGACAGGGCTCTAGGTCTTCAGCACTTTAATTTCTAAAATAAAACTATTTTAGGAGTTGCTTCTGAATACTCTTTGGAAAAGGTTTTTCTGTAGTCCCTTTCCATCTTAGCTGCCGATCCAGACAGATTTGTGTGAGAGAAGGCACCTTATTTATTTAGAGTATTTATACTTTCCCCTTCAGCTGAAAAAGTCTGCAAGAGCAGCTTGCAAATTATTCATTTGACAATTTTCTTAATGCTAACTACTTGTCCGACCTTTAGTCCATAATTGGAATTGAAGGCCGCTGACAAAAATGGAAAGAAATACAGATTTTACCAAACCTGATAGGAAACATACAAAAAGTTTATTCTTACAAAGTTGTTACACGTATCTACAGAAATAAGGCCAGTCTGATGCAGAAGCGTGCAAGCGTTTGAGTTCCCCAGGACTCTTCGTCGGTCCAAAAATGAAGATGGCAAATTGAATGAATCTCATACTTCGGGACCAAATTTAACTGTAGACCTCATGGCCAGAGTATCTGTCCTCCTTTTTGGACTTTTATGCCTCCTCCGTCTTTGACTTTTTTATGCCAGTTGGCTGGATGGAAGAGTATTGCGGAATGTGGAAGCTTATGTGCTTTTGTGGCATTGTGAAAAGAGGTTTCATCTAAACATCAGGAAGAACTTCCTGATGGTAAGAGCCCTTCGACAGTGGAATATGCCGTGTGTCGGAGTGTGGTAGAGTCACTTTCTTTGGAAGCTTTTAAAAAAGAGGCTGGGTGGCCATTTGCTGGGGGTGCTTTGAGTGTGTGCTCCCTCGTGGCAGAGGGTTGGACTCGATGGCCGTCGGGAGTCTCTTCCAATTCTGTGATTCATCCTGGGTTTTGGATTTTTTTTTCTCCCTTCACAGATCTTTCCGAACTGTTGTTTGAGTCCTAAAGTTGGACTTGATCCTAAAGTTCATCTCCCCCAGGCCCTGCCACAGCAGGAACCCAAAGCTTAAAGCCTCCCCTGCAAGATCTAAGCACAGTTTAAAAACCTCTAACGGAGAATTGACTGCCTCCTGAGGTCACCTGTTCCATCACGGAACAGCTCGTTCCATCAGAAAGTTCTTCCTAATACGTTGTTCGAGTTTATAGGGGGAATACATCAGTTTTCGGGAAATGAATCCTGGCACCTCATTTGGTTCCACCTGGCTGCCCTGTTCATTCCAAAGATCGCCCTCGTCTTCATATCTCCCACCCTCCACTTTTGCTTTTTCCACAGTGGTCTCCAGTGACAGCGAGAGTGACTCGGAGTTCAGCTCCTCAAGTTTGGACGACCGATCCGTGTCGGCGAGGTCGAAAGGCTTCAGGAGTAGGAAACACCGAACAGAGTCAAGTAAGAGCAGCTATTAGTGTGTGTGTGTGAGGTGCGTACTTAGGGGCACAACTTAATGTCCAAGAAATACAGATTAACCTGAATAGGGCCACCACTATCTTATCCATCAGGGCAAAGGGTGGAGGGGGGTGCAGGACATGAAATGATAGGAGTTTCCCATCGGTGGGAGACTCAGGGTCAAAGCCCCTCCCAGTTCAGCGCTTGTGCATTGTGTGTGTGTATTTGCACACAGACACCTAGATGCTAGAAGAATAAGACTTTCAGGCAGCTTTCCCTAGCCTGCTGGATATTCTGGACAACAGTTCCCATTATCCCCTGCTAGCATGGCGTTTGGCCACCCAGACTGGGGATCCGACTTGGGAAACTTTTTTATTTAAAAGAAAACAATTCATTAGAGATAGAATGGCTGCTCCCTTGCAAAGTAGCCAGTTACACTTGTAAGTCAGAACCTTGTTCCAGCACTATGTGAGCATAAAAATTGCCATACAAGTAATAGTGTTTTCTTCAGAGGTTGTGTATACAACACATTAAAAATGAAAACCAGATTAAAAAATTTATAACCTTAAACTTGCACAGACACACCAGCGTAACAGCTAGTAAGATCCGGCACATTATTTTGGTGGCATGGACCTTATATAGTCAATCTTCAATTGCCTGTCTAAACAGAAAAGTCTTGAGTTTTCTGTGAAAAGAAGGTGAGGAGGGCACCAGCCTATCCAAACTGATGGCGCAGTCGTATAGATACCTTCTTAGACACAATTCCTGTTCAGTCCAGTGGGATTTACTGTGAGCAAAGCCGGAATAAGCCTACAGCCATAAAGGATTTAATTTTTTTTTTTAAAAAAAATCTCTCTTTTTACCCTGTCATATTTTCTTATAACTCCGAGTGCATTTGTAATATATTTATATTGTGGCCCGATTTTAATCTATTGCCTCCTTTGACATTGATCGATGATTGTTCTAAGGCTTCTCGAAGGGTACGCCCTGCGTGATAGATGATTTCACATCATTTGGGGGCAATGGATTGGCTTTTTATTTTATTGACAAGATAGACTCTTGCCGGCATTTGTCTCGGAATGGATGAGCTTGCAGCAGTTGTACGCAGTGGTACAGAGCAGCCTTATCAGCTGTAGACGCTGTGTAACGTTTTCCTCATTTCATTTTTTTAAAAATCTCCTTTTTTACTTCTGAGCCAAAAAAAGAATCCCTGGTTGCATGCGATGCATTGGAAATGTTTTGTCATATGGAATAAAACCAAGGTGGGGAACATGGGGCATATCTTGAGAGGGGACAGCTTCACACGCGCAAGATCCCGGGTTCAGTCTTGGGCATGTCCAGCAATTGTCCATACCCTCCTTGCCTCTTTGTTTTGAGAAAAAGGGCAGTTGTATAAGCCAAATAAAGTTAGAAAGGAGAGGAGAGAGAGAGAGAGAGAGAGGGCAATAACATACTTGCTGCCGATTGATGCAAATGGAGGCCTAAATCCAACTAGAGCCAACCAACTGAATGAACTAAATTTACGTAACTATGGTCATACTATGTCAATGGATCAATGGGTCTAGCTGGGAATCGCGTGGCCACCCCGTGATAGCTGGATTCCCCGTTCCCATCATTCCTCACCTTTGGCTGAGCTGGCTAGGGCTGCTGGAAGTTGCAGTTCAGTAGCACCAGGTTGTATTCTGAGTGTCCCAATTTGGCAGGGATAGTCCCATTAAATCCTCTGTCATCCTACTTTTTCAGCTACTTTTAAAATGTCCCAGTTTCTCCTCCCATATCCCCCCATCATTCTCAGCTTATTTCCGTTGCTGCAAACTGAGTTTAGAATGCAAAAGAAGTTTGCACTCAGTTAATTCAGCAGGGGACAGGAGGAGATGGGGCAGAACCTTTCCCTTTGCGGTAACTTCCGGCAAAAGCGAAGCGCTGGAGCTTCTCCTAGCTTGCCTGTTCTTTCTCCGTAATAACTTCTGCCATCCTGAGCACGCTGTGATGTTGCTTGCCCCCGTACGTCCCACTTTTCACCTGGGAAATGGTGGAGGGTGTGCCGTCTTGACGTTCCGTTTCTTTGCTTTCCGCACAGTCTCCAGTAGCGAAGCTGCCCGCACCCCCAGCAGGACCACCATCCGGGCCTTGGGCAGCATTCGGTCGGAGAGCCAGAGCAGCCTCGGCAGCGAGCGAGGAGGCGGCGGGCTGAGTGCCACGGAGAGCTGCCACAGTGACCTGCCGGCCGAGGACGAGGACAGCGATGCCCACCGCAGCGTTGCTGGTGGGTTGGATGTGTGTGTGCCAGAGACATACTAGGTGTGACCCATGCCTTCTTTTAGCGCTGGCTCACAGCTTTTGCCCAAGACAGACCAGCAAAATACAGTCCTTCCTCCACATTTGCTGGTTTGACCTTCACGAATTTGATTATTTGTGAGCATGTGTGCCTTCCTTCCATTTTCCTCCTCCCGTTCCCATGCGTTTTGCCCCAGTAAGAAGAACTTGCACCGAAGCAAAAAAGAAGGGAAAGGGGATGGAGGAAGCCTTGCCCAAGTCTTCCTTTCCTTCTCTGGAGATCCCCCACCCGTTCCTCGGCATTTTGCCTCAGCCGGAGAACTTGCGTGAGGCTTCCCCTCTTCCCTTCCATTTTGCATGGGAACGGAAAGGGAGGGCTCCAAAGGGGGACCAAAAAGCTTGCATGAGACTTCCCCCACTTTCCTTTTGTTTTACATGAGGATGGGAATGGGAAGGGAAGACCTCCGGATTGGGAAAGGGAAGCCCACATGAGGCTTCCTCCACTTCACCCCTTTCCTTTCGTTTTTGTTTTGCATGGGAATGGGAAGAGGAGAAAGAGGGGGAGGCACATGTGCTCGTGAATAAACAAATTTGCGAAGGTCAAACCCACAAATGTGGAAGGAGGATTGTATTCTGCTGATCCAACTCACCAGCTTTCTAGGCAAAACCGCCATGTGCAAATTTTTGCACAAATTAAGTCCCAAACTGCAAATAAACTGAAAACCATATGGCTTTCAAAGATTTTTTTTTTTACAGCGGGAAGAAAATTGCTAAAATTACTCTTTGCTTCCTTTGGGACGTGAAGAATTACATCCCTAAGTTCAACAAATCTTGAGGATGGAAGGTTGGGGGAGGCAGGCCCACTTCTTTCAGGTATCAGGGCATTAGCACCATACATCAGAGAGCTCTTTTTCCCCTAAAACGGAGAAGCCCAGGCTCAGAGCTGAAGCTGGTCCATTTAAATCTCCAATCTGACTCAGAGGGCCATATCTTCTTTCTGTTCATACCCTCACTGGATAGTTTCTCAGCTTTTGTGTGGGATTTCCTTCCTCCTCCATTGTTTAAAAAAAAAAGGAGACTGTATCTACAATGCCCAGCTATAGCAGTTTGATATCGCTTGAATTGTCGTGGCTCTGTCTTGCGGAATCCTAAGATTTGTAGTTTGCTCGGGGACTTAGAATTGTTTGCTGCCTACAGTTCCCAGAGTTGCCCAAGAAAAGCATAAATTCAGTTTCCCGCAGCTACTTTAGATGAGCCGTTTGAGCTTAATTATTGGCAGAAAGAGCTTCAGCCTAACACTCGCTGGGCTGTTTGGTCCCAACCCTTTTGTCTTTGGCCCCGTCCAATGCCAAAATAGGGCCCTGCATGAAGTTGCCAGAAATGGAATCTGGCCTATGAGCTGAAAAACATTCCCCATCTTCATCTTAAGGGCCTCTGAATCAAACACTTTGTCCTCATTGCTTCCTCGCCCGCTCAGAATTATTCAGTCCCTCTTATTTTTTTAGCCTTGCTGGCAATGTCTTCAGAATTGCCACCTCTGTCCCCTGGGCTCGTTATTTTTCCTTCTAAAAAACATTCCAAGATCGTAGTGGATTCGCCCAAAAATCTTTCTTTCCCTGCACAAGCGCTCTCTCTCTCTCTCCCCCACCTTCCGATTCTTATCGCCCAAGATAAGTTACCTCTAAAGCGTTAATGGAGCTTGTTTTCAACCAGCAGCCAAGCTAGCAATCCATAATTCTCTGCTTCATTATGGTTCTTAGTGAGATTTTAATGATTCATACAAAGGGATGCGGCAGGGGGCGGCGAGGGGAAGCACTCTTGGGAATGTGAAAAATTCTGTATCTGAAAAAGATCCCCGGAGACCCTCTTGCTCGGAAGGTTGTTTTAAAAAAGGAGCAGCCCAAGCATTTAGGAGAGAAGCCGGTAATCAGAACACATACTGTTTTTTTTAATTAGTTGCTTTAACTTTCCGATATACCCTGCCTCATTTAATAATCCCGCAAACGGCTTGCAAATCTCGCCGTAATGGGCCGTTCTCTTCCGTTGCGACCAACGACGAGGACGAAAAGAAAGGAAGCCGCCCCCTTTTGAATTCTCAAGTTGCCCGTGAGTTGACAGCCAGCCCAGATGGTGTCTCTTTAATGGCTGCTAAATATCTCAAGAGGCACATTTTAAACATTTTATTATCTGAAGTGATGTTGACGGAGGGTACCTGAAGGAGAGAAGCTGAAAGAAATGTTTTATCCCCCATTTTCCCCACCGGATGTATCCGGGAAAGTTGGGAGCTGGAGAAAATAGCCTACCTTGAAAATTTCAGAACCCAGGTGGGCTTGTATAGGAAGATATAGGGCTTCTCCAAATGAGACAGATGTTTTGTAGTTCTCATATATATGAGGTGTGTGTGTGTGTGTGTGTGTGTGTGTACACAGATACATACATACTAGCATATATACTCAGCATTGCCCGAGATTTTATTTACTCATAGGTAATAACTTGTTAGAAAGATTTGAGATCCTGTGTCTCTAATTCCCCAAATTGTCTTGTTCAGTACCTGTAACTTTTCCCCGTATTCCCCAATCCCATCGGTAGTCAGAGTTATTTACATAGAGAGGTTGGGTTCCTGAGGGAAATACAGTGCCCTCCTCCTTGCTGCTAGGCCTCATCTCCACAGCAGCCAGCCTATTCAAAACAGACACAGTTGACTGAAGGCCAAGAGCTCTCTGGCTGAGAATCCTAAAGGCCTCTCCCTAAACTGCAAACCCCAGGATTCCATAGAATCTTCTCAGGCAGCCAATCATAGGAGGTCTTCGCCTGACACAGCCAATCATAGGAAGTCTTCTTGCCTGACACAGAGAAGCAGACTTTGACTTTTATATATTAGATCTCCATCCAAATGACATTTCTGTTGTCCTGGACGATTTTCTGACCGTTACTAGCATGAGCCGCAAAATTTGATTCTTACCATCAAACGGGTTTCTTTTTAATTCCAAGATGTATGAGTGTGTAGATCTTCAAGCTGCCTGTCAAGATATGATGACCCCACGAATTTCACAGGGTTTTCTTAGGCGGGGAATACTCAGAGGTGGTTTGGTCCTCTGAAATATACCCTGTAGGGCCTGGTATTCATTGGCACTCTCCCATCACAAGTCTTAAGCAGGGCAGAGCCTGATGAACTTCCAAAATCTAACAAGATCGGGTGCCCTTTAGGATTGGGGGGGTGGAATCTCATTTCTTCCTTTTTTTTCTGCTTTTTTTTTTTTAAAAAAATAGAAAATCCAAACATTTCTCCTCTTCCCAGACTATTTTGTGGCAATTCCAAGCATCAGCTGCAACACTTGCAAGACTTTTTTTTTAATTGCAAGAAGTATCAGAACAAAAAAGTACCCTATGCTGCTTTCTCTATTTTATTTATTAATTTCATATTATACACCAGAGGATTAATGTAAAGGGATTTGTGGATGTCGGCTGCAGGCCGCACTGTGCCCGTGCTTGCTTTGCATCAGTCTGGAAGAGCCAGCCGATAACCTGGACCTGATCCGCATCGGGGGAGCTGGGAGATTCAGGACAGACAAAAAGAAGGACTTTTTTAAAAACCCAGTTTGTCCTTAGAGCGGTGCAATTTAGTACCACGAGATGGGGCGCTGTCTACCAGGTCTGGACGATTTTAAAAAAGGGGATTAAAGAAACACGCGTCTCCCTGATGCTCCCACGCAAGCAAGCCCGCACGCACAGCCCTGCCTATATAATTCTAGGAGTCGTTTCTTCCCACACAGAGGCTGCAGACGGAAGTAGAAAGACACCCCGTTGGCTCTGAAACTCAGTCGAAATGTGCTTTTCTGCCAGCAGGAGAGCGAAGGAAGGGAAGCAGCTAATGTAGAATGATCCCCGTATAAAACGTTCACAGCTAATAAAGAAAGCTGAATTCAGCAACAGTCTGAAGAGCCACTGGAGAGGGACGGGCAAGCAGAATGGCCAGTGGGTTTTGCTTTTGGCTGCAAATCAGAGCAGGCAAGCAGAAAAGGCAGCGGGCCGGAGTGGTGAGAGTGTGGGATTGTAACTGGGAACATTTCATGGAGCCATGAGTCTCATGAGGTGACCGCGAGCTGGTCAGGCTCCTCTCTTTCTCAACCTGGCCCACTTCACAGGGTTGTTGTGCGGATAAAAGTGGGAAGGAGAGTCATGTCAGCTGCCTTGAGCTTATTGGAGGAGAGGTGGAATAGAATCGTAGAGTTGGAAGAGACCCCCGGGGTCCTCCAGTCCAACCCCCTGCCATGCAGGAACCCACGTCAAAGCTCTCTCGACAGACGGCCATCCAGCCTCTGCTTAAAAACCTCCAAAGAAGGAGACTCCACCACGCTCCATGGAGACAGCAGCATATTCCACTGCCAGACAGCTCTGACCATCAGGAAGTTCTTCCTGAGGTTCAGGTGGAATCTCCTTTCCTGCAGCTTGAATCCATAGCACAATCTTGCTGCAGTAATTAAATTTAACAGTGTCTTCCTTTTTCTTAGATTTTGATTGAATATGGGAAGGGACATCTTGACACTCGAAGCTGTCCAACAGTGCAACCAATTCCCTAGAAACATAGTGGAGTTTCTTTGGATGTTCTTTGGATAGCCACCTCCTGGAGAGAAGCTTTAGCTGGATTTTCTCCATTGGACTCAATGGCCAACAGGGCCCTTTCCAGCTCTATGATTCTATGAGAACCTTGTTGAAAAAAGTTGAAAAAGACTAGAAAACACACACCACCAACAACATTTTTATCTATTTATTTCCCCCCTCTTCCAATAGGGAGAAGGCGTCTCCTAAGAAGCCACTGGCGCTGATGGGAACCAGACTTTTGGGTTTCGGTGACGTGTGCCATTTTCTCACCAACCCATCCCCAGTGGAAGTCTGGGCAGACTTCAACTCAAAGACTTTGGAGGAGATGGCAGAAAAATCACAGCCTTAAAAGAACCACCCTTCCCAAGGCGGAGACGAGGATGCCACCGTGGATGCCCTTCTGTTTTTGTCTTTGCACCTGCATCTTGCTTGCCTTGTACCAGACCAAAGAACTAGAGCTGCTGAGGGTTGTTGGGGTTGGCCAAAGGGTTTCTGTGTGTGTCTGTGTGTGTCTGTAGTATTACAGGGACAGAAGAATCAAGGCGCTAGTGGCTGTGACGTAGCCACCCTATTTTTGATAATCTCAGGATATTGGGGTGTTCTAGTTTTGGAAGGCATTTTACTGAGCTTCCAAGATCTGCTCCTAACAGGATTTTTGGGGGAAGGCAGCGGTGTGGGGAGAGCTTTGGAGGAAGAAGAGGGAGGGACAGCAATGCTCATTCTTCACGTGTGTCTGAAAATGTTTCCCCTAACCCTGATTGGGCTAACAGAGAAGGGATGACAGGCAGCCTCACGCCATGGGCCTGGGTTCAAAGGGGAGTAGGTTTAAGATGGAGGGCTGGCAACCAGGTGGGAGAGAGCAGAGGAGGAAAGGGGCCACTGAGATGAGCACGAACGGGCAAAGAGGGGGGATTGGGGTATTGGCCGAGTAGGTGTCCGTGCCTGTGTCGGTGTGTTCCTGGCGTGATAAAAGGCAGAGCTAGGAAGAATTCCTTTAGGGGAACTACACTACCCAAAATTCCCCAGCCAGCCATGCTGACTGGGGAATTCTGGGCAGTGTAGTCCTCCAAAGGAACTATTCCTAGCTCTGGAAAGAGGGTCCGCCTTATAGATGCTTCTGTCTAGAAAGGACCGGTAGGCCATGGAGTTGTAACAAATTTATCAAAGGCTCATCGGAGGAGAGAGAAACTGCTCTGGGAGGTGTTCGGTGAGGGCCCAGTCTCTTTTCTTTTCTGTGCATCCGAACTATAGAGTTTAGGCATTCGCTGAAGGGTGTCGTGTATGGTAGTGAACTGCCCATCTCTCAGGGGAGGAACGTAGGGACTCCATGGGAGAAAGGAGCAGGGGGACCTTTAACCCTCCAGAAATTTCCACGTTTGATGACCAGAAATCCCACCCAGCATGGTGGCAAGGGGCTGTGGGAGGGTAAGGACCCATTCATGGGTTCTAGCACTGTGATTCCACTTGGACTGCCACGGCAACATACTTCAGATCCCTGAGATTTGCAGTTTAGGGGGAGATTCTGGGCGCTCTAGTGCCTCTCCTGACTCCAAATCCCAGAATTCCATTGGAGGCAGCCGAGGCAATCAAAGGAGAATCACGGTGTGCTATAATTGTGCCATGTGAAAGGGCCCTAAACATCTGGGAAGCCTAAGATTGACTCATCCTTGGGTTAGACTACCTTGTTCCCCTTCTCTTTGGGCCACAAGTCTCCTGACAGGGCCAACCAGGTGCCAAAAGGGCCAAGAAAAGGTGGGTTCGGGGCGCCATGTTGAAGGTGGAACAGTTCTCCGCCATTTCTGGAGATTCCTAGAACTATTATATACCTGCTGAGGCATTCAGGTTGACTTCAGTCTTTAACACTGCGCACTGAAAAGAAGCCAATGGTATTATCTTCCCAGGTTTGGTGTGGTCATAAGAGAGCACCATTAGAGATGTCTAGTGCGGCATTAACCCCTCCAGCACTCAACCCTGGTTTGTATGGCCACCGCAATGTCATAATAAAAGGGAATTTAATAATAAGTTAATGATATAATAATATGAGGACCCCTTATGTGTCATCACAGTCGTAAATAAGGGATCAGGGCCATAAAATGCAGCAAAATGAGCAGATCTGGCTCACTACCTACCCCAAAGCTGAGTGCCTTGGTGAAAAAAAACAAAGCAAAACATGGTTACACGCTAATCTTTCCTGGTATTGCTCTCTGCTTCCCCTACTTCCAGCAATGCGAAACTCTTCTCTGTTAGGTATTCCCTTGTCAAGGTTGGAAACTGGGAGCTCCAGTGCCCAATCCAGTCCATTTCCCAAAGAACTCCAGTCTGCTGTTTCTGCGTCGAGCCTGAATGATGCCGGGGAACAAACTGTCGGAATGGCTTGGCGATGATCCGTTTTGTGGGCAAGAAGGAATGACAGCCACCTCTTTTCCTCCTTCAGTCTCCTCAAAGCAACCCTCTTAACAGAAGAGGGGATGGTTTAGGATTATCAGACAATGATCGCAATGTCTGATAATCCTAAATGCGGGATGAGATGCGGGAGGGGATGGGAATGAATTTTTTTGTGGGGAGACATTGCCTTTTCAGATACTCCACAAATGTCTCTGTTATATCTAGGGCTCTTTTACACAACACGGTTATAGCGCAATGATTCCAGCCGCCTCCTATGGAATTCTGGGATTTGCAGTTTAGGAAGGCCTCTTTTGAATGATCTGCCAGAGAACTCCAGTGCCAACGCCAGGCTTGTGTAGGAGCCATGGCAACTGAAGCGGAATCATAGCGCCTTGATTAGATAGTGTGTGACA
This sequence comes from Iguana delicatissima, assembly GCA_948472985.1. Classification (NCBI taxonomy): domain Eukaryota; kingdom Metazoa; phylum Chordata; class Lepidosauria; order Squamata; family Iguanidae; genus Iguana; species Iguana delicatissima. Next base: position 1,709,043 of record CAOKZL010000007.1, read on the forward strand.
AGCTCTCTGGTCTCCGTATGTGGCATTGAGTGTGTTGTGTTATGTCGGAGGCTGTATGTTTAATTTATTGTGTGGTTTGCTGTGTATTCTTGGTTTCATAGTTCCTTTTGATGGGGGGCTTCTTGTATAGTTACCACTTGGTGGAGCGTGTTGTTTTTTCATGTTCTGTTCCTGACAGCTCTGGGAGTAATTAATAAATCTATCTATCCATCTATCCGTCCATCCATCCATCCATCCATCCATCCATCTATCTATCTATCTGTCTTGCACACTTCCTCTCCACTGTGGATTCAGCCACCCCTTGATACTGTGATAATGGTGGCGTGTGTTTATGTCACTCTTTTGCTTGCCACCCTTAGAGTAGGTGAAAATTTCTGTCATTTCATTTATGGTAAGAATTGACCAACGTTTGCACCTTTCTTTGCATTTGTGATGGGAGGACTTGGATGTTCAAAATCTTCAGAGGTGGGGAAGATAAAAACTGATCCATTTGTTCAGATCCAGGGCTTTGAGTGATTTATAAATTCGGCTTTATATTCTTGCATATTCAACCGAGTTTGTTTGGCAGAATTGGGACTGCAGCTTTTTCTACTTTGTCTTCTTGGACACCTCCATGACAGGCGGGCCCTACAGGGTCTGTGCTGACGATAGATGCATTCGTTGGATTTGTCGAATACAAATGGGAGGAAAGTTTATTACAATTTGTAACTGAAATTTGGAACATTTCAGAAATGTGTGACATTCTTTCTTAATCTGAATACAGATTTCCCCAGTCAGTAGCTGTGTAGCAGAAATGGATGCCGGTGTAGCTACACCAAAGCTATGCAACATTGAAGTTACAGTAATCCAGGGTTATGCCATACTGGGGTTATGCCATGCTCGGGTTACGTTAAGCTACAGTTATGCTAAGCCAGGGTTATACTATGTTAGAGTTACGCTGTGCCAAAGTTACACTAAGCCAAGGTCATGCCGTACCAGGATAATGCTTTGCCACAGTTACTCTGTACAAGAGTTATGCTAGACTAGGGTTACGCTAGGCCAGAGTTACAGCAGGCCAGGATTATGTTATACCAGAGTTATACTACACTGGAATTATGCTAGGCCAGGGTTATGCTACACTAGGGTTATGTTGGAGTTACAATAGGCAAACATTATGCTATGCCAGAGTTACACTCTAGGAGAGTCATGCTAGGCTAGGGTTATACTGTGCCAGTTTTGCTACATTGGTGTTACACTAGACTGGAGTTATGATACATCAGAGTTACTCTGGGCTGGAGTTATGCTCCACCAGAGTTAGATTGCACTGGAGTCTTGCTAGGCCAAGGTTACATGATGCCAGGGCTACGCTACATTAGAGTGATATTGTGCCAGAGATTTGCTACACGACACTAGGCCAGGGTTATGCTAAACTGGGGTTACGCTAAGCCTTGGTTACGCTAGGCCAGAGTTACTCCGTGCTCGAGCAGCGTAGTCCTCCTGAAGGATGTATTCCTAGCTCTGGAAAGAGGGCCCTCCTTATATATGGTTCTGTCTAGAAAGGAGAGCAAGTTGTGACAAATTTGTCAAAGGTTAGGCTTGCCGGGGGAGAGAGAAGCTGCTCTGGGGCGGGGGTACAGTGGGGGCCCAGTCTTTTTACTTCCTATGCTGTGCTCAAAGCAGTGTAGTCCTCCCAGAGGAACTATTCCTAGCTCTGGAATTATACCGCCAAAGATGTTGGTGTTGCAGACCCCATGATGCAATGGGCAGCACAGCCTCGCACACGGTCGTTGCACCACAGTGCGCGGCTTGCACAGCCGCCTAGGATGTGCCACCACTCACATTAACACCAATGCAGGGTTCCAGCCAGAAGGTTCCCCCCGCCACCATTAAAAAAGCTGAATTTGCTGCAGAGGAAAGAGGCCACCCTTGCCAATGAAAACTCCTGCCTCGAGGAAAGAAGGAACCAGAGTTCCAGGGAGAAGAAACCTCCAGCTGAAAATATAGTAAATTGGAGATGCTGGCCTTCAATTTCTTTTCATGCATTTTTCCCCTCCTGAACCCCACCTCTTGTCTTCTTTACGGTAAAGCTGACGTGCTTTTTATTACAATTCCCCCCCTCTTTCCATTTGTGTTGAAAATCATCCAGAATAATTCGGCACTTAATCGCAGCTGCGGAGTTGTCATTCTTGGCCTTTGCCTCGTTGTCATTCATTGCTCCTGACGACCGTTCGAATGGTTCCTGTGGATAAAAAAAATCAGCCTATTGTTCTGAAAAAGGGGAGGGAAAGGACAAAAAACAAAGCAACGCTCATATAGTTCTATATATATCTGTACCTTTCACTTCTCAAGGCTTTTTATGCCCAGAGTCTTTTAATTTTTTCTTTTGCAACTGGGGATGTTTTTCTTTTTTAACCACCTCTATCCACAAATAGCTTCTCTAGATCTGTTGGAAGATGTGGCGGAGTACGAGAAGGTATTTCTCATGTTCTCCTGCCCCAATCCAGGAGTTTAATTACAGAGAGGGAAGCAATATAAGGACCTTGAATAAGCATTCTGTCCTCCAGCTATGACATATACCTTCAATCCCCAAATTTCTAAGAGCCAGGACAGTGTAGTGGTATCTCTCGGTTATGCATTTGTAACTGCAATCATGAATCCTAGCTCCTGTTTTCTGTGCAAGCCTCTGTTTTTTGAGCAAAACCCAGATTTAAAAAAAAAAAAATCCAAAAAGAAATTCAAACAGGACAGGAAAATTCTCAGAAGCTCTTGTTGTCTCATCCACGGGGGAGGAAAAACTTTCTAAACCCACCAGTATTTCCTGAAAGAAAAAAAGAAGGAAAGAATCATATCCCTCCTCTCAGGGAACATTATCTCCCCATCCCTTGCTAATCTGGATTTGTGCTTAGGGCCTTCCAAGACTAAGGCCATTTCTGCACTAGACTGTTATAGTGCTATCATTCCCCTTTCAACATCCTCTGGAATTCTGGGGTTTGTCGTTTCCTGAGGCCAAAGAGCTCTCCGGCGGAGAATTCTCAATGCTCCTCCCTAAACTGCAAACCCCCGGGGTTGTATAGGATGTTGAAAGTGGAATAATAGCACTATAACAGTCTAGTGCGGAAATTGGCTAAGATTTCAAACAGCAGCTATGAAGGCGCTAGTTCAGATCCTCAAGTGTGAGGACATATCATTACACGCCGAAGTCAGAAATGTCCAGGCCGTTGTGTTTCCAGTTTGTATGTCCGGTTGTAAAAGCTGGACAGTGAAGAAAGTGGGCAGGAAGAGAATCAAGTCATCTGTAAGGTGGTGCTGAAGGAAAGTATCGTGAACTGCCAGAAAGACAAATCAATGATCAATGCCAGAAAGACAAATCAATGATCAATGGCCTAGACTCTCCCTAGAAGCCACGATGACTGAACAGAGGCTGTTGTACTTTGGACATATCATGAGAAAATGTGGCTTACTGAAAAGGATAACTGTGCTTGGTTGGAAGGCGATAGGAAAGAATGGAGGCCACACTGGTCAGAGAAAGTCTGTTGAAACTCTCCCTAAAAGCCAGAATGACTAAGCTGAGACTGGCACACTTTGGGGATATCATCAGATGACATAACTCATTAAAAACATCAATAATACTTGACTGCATTACAGGTGGATGAACTCTGTCGAGGAAGCCATGGCTGCCCTTAGTTTGCAAGATCTAAGTCGAGCAGTTACAGTGATGTATTGAAGTCTTTTACTCCAAGTCTCAAGTCTCTACCTTCAAGTCTCAAGCCCTTGCAAGATACTTTCACGTCAAGTCTGGGAGCCAACTTTATACCCGACCTATATACCAGAATTTCTGGACAGAGTGGAATAAAGTCAGTTTTAACAATTTAAGCAGAGTCGCCCCCCGCACCCCATATTTGCGATTTTGCCATCTGCGGCTTCTGAAGTGGGAAATCGGATCCTTCTTACTTCCCATTTCTGAAGCTGGAGGGTTTTTCAGAAGTGGGGAATAGGATCCTTCTTAGTCCCCATTTCTGAAGCTTCAAAAGCTTTAGAAGGAAGGATTGGTTGCCTAAGACGTTTGCTGGTCCCCTCTGAGAAATGCACCCTGCACTCTGGGGGCGAGTCTTGTCTTCTGCTCTTAGGAAAAGTTTTAGAAGGCTCCTCCGATATGCAACGGGGACAGACTGCTGAGCAGACCTCAAGCCCATTGCCTAAGCCGTTTGCTTCTCCCCTCTGAGAAAGGCACCCACACTTTGGCCTTGAGACAGATTGTTATGTGAGCAGTGGAAGCATTGTTCAAAGTTGTAAAGTTTCTGTATGAATGCGTCGCATTGCTGAACCAAAGGCAGCAAGTCAGACACTGAAAATATACAAATCTTGAGTCGAGTCAGTGCATCCTTTATGGCCAAGTTGAGTCTGAGCCGAGACACCGAAGCGACTGAAGTCCGAGTCCGAATCCGTTGACTGGAGTTTACATCACTGGCAGTTGATGACCAGGGCTCTTGGAGGAGGGCTGCCATTAAGCTGGAGCTGATAACAGCAGACTGTCATATAAAACTGAGCCTAGGACAAGGCTTGAGGAAGGCGGAGTGCAAACAGGGATGAGTCAAACGCTCCTGGAGTTGAGAGGAAGTGTGGTAGGAAAAGGACGGAGGACAGGGAGGAAAAATCTATCAAGATGGCCATCCAGCGTTAAAGCAAGCTGTGTGGTGTGACTAAACAAATCCTCATTAGGACGGAGTGTGGTGGGTAAATAGCGAGGGGCGACTGACAAAGGAATGGCAATTTGAATAAGGCGAACTGACAAAGCCGCTAATAAAGCTGTTGTTGGGGGAAGAGAAAGCGGGGCTTCTGTTGGCAGGCCTTGCGCTGCTGCGTCTTTGCTAATAAGGTCTTCGCAGAACGTCGGCTCATGCCGGCTGAAGTAGGGCACCCCTTTGCTTCTTTTCCAGACGACTTTACGCATTGGTTTCTCTGGTTTTATTTCATCTTTGCAAAAATTCCTTTAGCTCAAATTTCTATTTAACAGCAAAATGTGTTTTGGGGTGTGTTGCATGTATGTGTATGAATGATAAACCACTGTGGTTGGTATTTAATGCATAACACTTAGATACAACACCATCTAGAAACCTCGAGGCTTGGGATAATCCTGAACCAGCAACCCTAAGCTGGAGAGGAGAACGGAGGTGACATGTCGCCACTTTCTGTTGCCGAAAAAGCCACAGTGCCATGGCTATAGTCTTTCGGAGTTCTGAAAGTGCCAAAAATCTGGACCCCAGCAGGCTCCTGGTCTGACGTGCCATGTGTTCCCCACCACACGTGCTCCATAAGTGTCCAGGAGGAAGGAAACCTTCTCATTGCCTTCTTTAGGAGGCAAAGCTAATACAGGGTAAGATTCCATGTCATCTCCTACTGGCCTGTTTCTAATTGCCAAAACCAATCATAGAACCATAGAAGAGACCCCAGGGGCCATCCAGTCCAACCCCCTTCTGCTATACAGGAACCTCCATCAAAGCACTCCTGACAGATGGCCATCCACCCTCTGTTTAAAAACCTCCAAAGAAGGAGACTCAACCACACTCCATTGAGCCAGCAGATTCCACTGCCGGACAGCTCTGACCATTAAGAAGTACTTCCTGAGGTTTAAGTAGAATTTCCTTTCCCGCAGCTTGACTCCATTGCTCCTTGTCCTAGTCTCTGGAGCAGCGGAAAACAAGCCCACTCCCTCCTTGAGATGACATCCCTTCAAATATTTAAACATGGCTATCATGTCCCCTCTTAACCTTCTCTTCCGCAGACTAAACATCCCCAGCTCCTTAAGCCACTCCTCATAGGGCCTGGCTTCCAGACCCTTCACCATTTTGGTCGCCCTCCTCTGGACATGTTCCAGCTTGTCGATATGCTCCTTGAAATGAGGTGCCCAGAACTGGACACAGGATCCCAAGTGAGATCTAACCAAAGCAGAATAGAGTGGTACCATTACCTCCCTTGATTTAGACACCAGACTCCTTTGGATGCAACCAAGAATCGAGTTGGCATTCTCAGCTGCCGCATCACACTGCTGGCTCATGTTCAGCTTGTGGTCCACCAAGACTCCCAGATCCCTTTCACACATACAGTTATCCAGCCACATGTCCCCCATCCTGTATTTGTGCATTCCATTTTTTTCTGCCTAAGTGTAGGACCTTACATTTCTCTGTTGAAATTCAAGGCTCCCTGTGGGATGCGGGAGAGGCTCACAAAAGGATAGACTCCATTCAGAGGCTGTTGAGCATGCAAAGCCAACATTTCCGGCAGGAGCTGTGAGAGAACTGCTCTCAGAAACATCGAATACAATTGCAACTGGCCCTTGGGTGTTGCCTGTTGGATGACATTTTGTGTGCCGTGACTTCTCAGAGAACCTGTTGGATGACAATTTGCATAAAGTTAATTACTTTGGCAAGGAGGCTTGTCAAATCCAGCGGGTGAGACCACATCTGCTTTATAGCTTGGCACTACGGCCATCGCTGATGCTTTAATTACTCTTGTGTTATTATTCTTATTGCTATTTTGGTAAAAGAAGGGACTGAAATTGGATCACTGTCTCTGCAGATCCCCAAGAAAAGAGGCAGGAGAGATGGGGCTCTTGTTCCTCAAACTCAACATTGGGGCCATCCCCAGATATTTTGCTGCCTGATGCAGGATGAACAATGGCTTCTCTCCCTCCGACCCAAAACTCAGTATCCTTGATATCCAAAGCAGAAAATCCCACAAACAGTTCTCTCTCTCCCTGGCTGTAAATAAAGGAAATAACCTACAACGTGCTGCTTTTTTATGACATCTAGGATCCAATATCTAAGGTGGGTGATTCATGTTGCCTTATGGGAGAGCCGGCCCTGCTCGTAATGACTGTTGACAACAGCGAAAAGGAACAGAGAAGAATGTGAAACATGAAAATATTTCCTGTGGTCCTTGTCTGTAATGAGGTGGGAAATCTTTCTGTCTGAGGATGAGATTGAATAATTGGAGAAATTCTTGACGGCCTCATTCCAGGGATTAGCAGAGCCAAGGGCAAAAGGGTTGGGTCCAAAATACCAGTATATTTTAGCTTCATGCTCTTACAAAGCCTTAAGAGAGGCATTTGTTTTTCAGAATTGGGGAGGGGGATTAAAAAACAGGAATTTGCCAAATGAAGGTGTAGCAGCGCCGCTTTCCCATTGCATCATCAGTAGGATCTGGCAAAAACCAACTGCTGCAGCCTCTCCCACTTTGTGTGTGTTCCTCCTTAACCATTTTTGCCATCTGGACCACACGCTGGTGTTGCTTGGCCACAGATGTCTCCATTTTCACTGGTGAAATGGTGGCACGTGTGGCCCTGTCGGCCACCCTGAACTCACTGGAGGAAAAGCTTACAGCCCGTATGGCCTATAAACCGTAGAGCAGGTCATTCCAATGAAACTGATTCCTGGGCTTTTTCTGGCTAGAAGTTGAGCTCCAGGCAGAAAGAGAGAGATTTCATCCCTCTAAACTTGTTATTGTGCAGCTCAGGCCCTGAGTCGCCTAAGGCTTCCGGTAATATCTTGTACACGTTTGAATTATGCCGCTCTCTCCGCAATGTTTAATTTTTCCTAAGCTGCCTACGGAGCAGCAGGCGAGAAAGGCTTGGAAATAAATTTTGGAGAGCAACGGCACGGCCTTAATGGCGTCCTGCCTTAAGAAGGTGGCAGGAGGAGAGAAACCCGTCGCAAGGCGCTCTGCTGGGTAATCTCGCCAAATGACAGCTTGCCACTGAGTGATGCATTACAATTAGATGGAATTAACCTAATAAGGGCTGATGAGCCGCAGGACTCCCTCTCGCTTCCGCCCACTTCGCCCTCTGCCCAGGACTCGGCCTGGCTGCCCGATAGAGCTGGGAGAAGCAAGCTGGCAGGGCTCTATATGCAGGGCTTTGAGGAGCAAGTCTGTCCTACGGCTTGCTTAGGCCATTTCCGCAGTAGACTGTTATAGTGCTATTATTCCACTTTCAACATCCTATGGGATCCTGAAGTTTGCAGCAGGCTTGTTCTCCGCTGCTTCAGAGACTAGGACAAGGAGCAGTGCATTCAAGCTACGGGAAAGGAGGGTCCACCTGAAACTCAAGAAGAACTTCCAGACGGTCAGAGCTGTCCGGCAGCGAAATATGCTGCTGCCTTGGCGTGTGGTGGAGTCTCCTTCTTTGGAGATTTTTAAGCAGAGGCTGGATGGCCATCTGTCGGGAGTGCTTTGATGGGTGTTCCTGCATGGCCAAAGGGGGTTGGATTGGATGGCCGCTGGGGTCTCTACCAACTTTATGATTCTATAGAATCATAGAAATGTAGAGTCGGAAGAGACCACACAAGCCATCCAGTCCAACCCCCTGGGGATGGCCCTGATGTTGAGTTTGAGGAACAGGAACCCCTGTCCCTCTTGCTGCTTTTCGCAGGGATTTGATGACAATGGGAGACAGTGATCCAATTCAGTCCCTTGTTTTACCAAAATAGCGATAAGAATAATAACACAAGGGTAATTAAAGCATCAGTGACGGCCATAGTCCCAGGCTACAAAGCAGAGATCCCACCTGAACCTCAGGAAGAACTTCCTGATGGTCAGAACTGTCTGGCAGTAGAATATGGTGGAGTCTCTTTCTTTGGAGCTTTTTAAGCAGAGGCTGGACGGCCGTCTATCAGGAGTGCTTTGATGGGGGTTCCTGCATGGCAGAACTGGATGGTCCGTGGGGTCTTTTCTCTATGATTGGTTCCGGTGTCTCTCCAAGGCAGAATGATGGCCTGTGCATACCTATGATGGCAGGTAAGCGTGATGGGTAAGGCTTTGGTTTCCCCTCCATTAGTAGCCGTAATCGACAGCAGGCTTGTCCAAGGCACAGTGAAAGAGGAGGTGGGAATGGAAGGACAGCTTGCACAAGAAGTGGTGGTCTCCCCCTTTCCTTCCCCATTAATCAGCTTTCATTTTTACTTGGCAGCTCACTGATTCCTCACCGCTTAGGCGGGGAGTGAGAATTTTTCATGAGAAAACCCTTGGGTCACCCTGACACGAGCAGACCCACACAGTCACGGTAATTCTTGGGAGAGAAGTAGAGGCACGCGGCAAAGCGGTGCTGAGAGGCCTGCGTGCCGTGCCGTTGCTCTGCGCGGAATCTTCCAAGGTAACTTACAGAGAGATTTTATAGCAAGAGGATCTGAGAAGCTGGGCAACCACTGCAGAACATAAACATACATAGCGTGTGGCATCCTGAAAAGGATGGGCAACAGCCAGCTGGTGGCCCGTAGGTGGCCCTGAGCTTTTTTCTTCTTTATGGCCCCGCTGCTGAATGTTGGGGGGTTTTTTAAAAAGGAGAAAAAGTGGCTTGATTTAGAGAAAAGATTGAGAACAGAATCTTTAGGAAGTATAATCTATTAATATACAAAAGTCAAAAGTTGGTTTGTCTGTGTCAGGCAAGTGAAGACCTCATACGGTGGGCTGCCTAAGAAGATTCTATGAAATCCTGGGGTTTGCAGTTTAGGGAGGGGCCTGTAGAATTCTCAGCCAGAGAACAGGCCGGTTGCTATGGAGACGAGGCCTAGCATCAAGGAGGAAGGCAGTGTATTCCCTCAGGAACCCAGCCTATGTATGTTAATAACTCTGAATACAGATTGGATTGAGGAATATGAGGGAAAGATACAGCTATTGGACAAGACAGTTTGGGGAATTAGAGACGCAGGATCTCAAATCTTTCTAACAAGTATTACCTATGAGAAAATAAAATCCTGGGCAATGCCGGGTAGATAAGCTAGTTTTCTATAAGAAGAGGTTAACGCACTCACCCTGGGGCCTCTTCTAATCCAAAAAGTTGCCTTTTTGTGCAACTAGGAAATGGGGACACTCACCATTAGACCCAAATATGCCTTTTGCCTACCCCAGTATACTCCTTCAGGTTTTTCTTTTTATATATACAATTGAATTTTGTGTGGCCTTTGGCTTTTAAAATTCAGGGTGTCTGCTCTGCATGATTTATAAAATGCCTAGCTTTGAACTGTTTTTAAAGAGGAGTTTGGACTGGTTTTAATTGGCTTACTTGTTGTTGTTTTTTTAAAAATATATATTTTTAAAGAGTTTTATTGATTGTGCATTACCTCAAGGGCCCTGGTGGGTAGAAGGGTAATAAAGAAGTGCCGTGAACAGATAAAATAAATACCGTTCTGCAGGAAAGTCGGCTAAGGACAGATTTGTTAGAACTGCACGCCTGTGTACTGAAGGCAACAGAACTTTGCCAATCTGAGCATCTCTGCCCAAGGTGCCAGCCATGCCCTTTTCCATACCACTCCATTCCATTCCTGTTCGCCAAAGGCCATTTCCGCAGTAGACGGTTATAGTGCTATCATTCCACTTTCAACATCCTGTGGAATCCTGGGGTTTGCAGTTTAGGGAAGAGAGGCCCCTCCCTAAACTGCAAACCCCAGGATTCCATAGGATGTTGAAAGTGGAATGATAGCACTATAACGGTCTACTGCGGAAATGGCCGAAGTCCTTTTCTTTCCATTTCTCACAACCACCAGTCAGAGTTCAACCCCAACAGAGCAGATTCCGTCCTCATCATTCTTTTCGTAATCTTTGTTCCCTTCTCTTTAAAGCATTTTCCGATTATAATATTGTCATGGCCTGGATAATGAACAATGCACCAACTCCACTCTGAGACAGACAGCAGTGTTTATTTGTGACAAGCAAGCAACACGGCACATTTCATCCAAAGTTGCTGAGACTGAAGCATGCCGGCCATTCAAAGGTTTTATACCTTCACATACAAATTCAGGCTTGCAAAGCTGTGATTGGAAAGGATCATAAATTTAAATCCGTGCCACATCTCTGGACCTTTTCCAGACTCACAGTTGTTTGCCCATCTTTTACTCTTGAGGCCAGAACATGTTATTTCTGAACTCTTCAAGATCTTACAATACCTTTCGGCATTTTCATTTCCCCTCCGCATCAATCTTCTCCCCCTCTACCAGACACATTTTATCAATGGGCAATAAAGCAATTAACCATCTGATACCTTGGAATACACAAGCAAGCTTCAGTTGTCTTTCCTCTGCAGAATAACACTTTGGGATGCTAAATCCAAGAAGAACTGGGCAAAATTTTTAGAGGTTTATTGTCCTTCCCGACGAAGTTGTCCAACTGTGGGAAAATCTGACTTGGGAATGAATTATTACAAATATTCTTTCCATCTCTAGTTAGCAGAAATGCAGTGCTAAAATTAGAACCGAGAATGATGAGACATGCTGGAAGAATCATCTCTTGCAAGAAGCGAAGATGAATAAGCTGAGGCTGTTGTACTTTGGATGTATCATGAGACGACGTGGCTCATTGGAAAAGATGATAATGCCTGGTAGCGTGGGAGGTGGCAGAAAAAGAGGGAGACTCTATTACAGACAGAGAGACTCAGTTAAGGATGCCATAGAATCATAGAATCGTAGTTGGAAGAGACCCTGGGGCCATCCAATCCAACCCCCTGCCATGCAGGAACCCCCATCAAAGCACTCCCGACAGACGGCCATCCAGCCTCTGCTTAAAAACCTCCAAAGAAGGAGACTCCACCACACCCCATTGAGGCAGCATCTTCCATCACCGGACAGCCCTGACTGTCAGGAGGTTCTTCCAGAGGCTTAAGTGGAATCTCCTTTCCTGTAGCTTGAATCCATTGCTCCTTGTCCTGGTCTCTGGAGCAGCAGAAAACAAGCCCGCCCCCTCCTCGACATGACATCCCTTCAGATATTTAAACATGGCTCTCATGTCCCCTCTCAACCTTCTCTTCTGCAGACTAAACATCCCCAGCTCCCTAAGCCGCTCCTCATAGGGCTTCATGGCTTCCAGACCCTTCACCATTTTGGTTGCCCTCCTCTGGACACGCTCCAGCTTGTCGATATCCTTGGCTGCTCTGAGTTTGCAAGACCTGAGCAGGCCTGTTCTGATGACAGGGTGTATTGGGAATCTATCATTCCTAGAGGAGTCACCGTTGTGTGTGTGTGTATGTCTCTTTACATCAGTTCCACTTTAATTGCCATGACTCCATCCTATGGAATGCTGGACTTTGCAGTTTGGGGGGGCACTAGAGGTCCCTCTGGCTGAGATTCTAACTGCCCCTCCCTAAACTGCAAATCCCAGCATTCCGTAGGTTGGAACCTATTTTCCAGCTTGGGCGGAATCATAGCACTATAATTGCGTAGTGTGAATGGGCTCTCACTTGTTTAACTCATCTGAATCCCGAGGGACGCTAACGCATCTCACTAACTCTTCCCAGAATCTTCCTAACTGGCAGTTACTGCTTCCCTTCACAGTTTTGCTTCTCGCTCCATTCCTCACTGTCTCTTCTCTGACTCTAATTTGGATCTCTGAGTCTAATTTCTACTAATTCCTCCCTCCGACTGAGTCTAACAAAATCTTATCTCTGACTCAGGGCTCTCTCTGACTAACCATGAAGCACACCAGCCTTTTTAAAAAATCTCATTCAAAGGCTCGGCCAGTCATTGGACTCCATCAACCTTCCATGCTCTCAGCCAAGAGATCTCTTACCTTAATATTCCTAATATACGAATACCATGTGTGTACGCACATGCCTATTAACTCACCTCTCAACTATGGAGTCCTCATAAATTTCATAGGGTTTTCTTAGGCAACAAATACTCAGAGATGGTTTTGCCAGTTCCTTCCATACAGCACCTGCTATTCGTGGGTGGCCTCCCATCCAAGTGGCAACCAGGGTTGACCCTGCTTAGCTTCCAAGATCAGTCGGGATCTGGTGGTTTTAAGGACAGGATGTAAACATTGGCCTGCAGTGGTTCTCAACCTGTGGGTCCCAGATGTTTGTGGACTTCAGCTCCCAGAAGCCGCAGCCACTATGGTCAATGCTCAGGGCTTCTGGGAGCTGAAGTCGAAAAACATCTGGGGACCCACAGGTTGAGAGCCACTGAAGGGCTCATTCTGAGCTGCTCTATGCACCAGAAAGTGGTCTCTGATACTCCAGGGGTATTCCTTGTTTTTTCCTAATCGTGTGGCTGTATGCCGGCTCATATACAGGAATGTAGTGTCTGCATTGACACATAGCATCCAAATCTATTCGGTGTTGGTTAGACCTCGCCTAGAATGCTGTGCCCACTTTAGGCACCACTGTTTAAGAGGGATATTGGCAAGCTGGACCATGTCCAGAGGAGGGGGACCAAGAACCTTAAAGGTCTGGAAACCAAGCTCTTTGAGGGAGCTGGTTATGTTTGACTTAGAGAACAGAAGAAGAAGAGGAGATATTGCGGACATTTTTAAATATCAGAAGGGACGCCATATAGAAGACGATGGAGCTTTTTTTCTGCTGCTCCAGAGACTAGAACATGAACCAGTGGATTCCAATGACAAGAAAAGGGGTTCCATCCAAACATTAGGAAAAAATTCCTGGTGTGAAGAGCTGGAAGGTAATGCGTTCTCCCTCATTGGAGATTTTTAGTCAGGGGTTGGATGGTGCTTTAGCTGTGGTAAGAGCTGTTCGACAGTGGAACAGACTTCCTTGGATTCTCTCTGGGCCTTTCCGCACGACACTGTTACAATGCTATTATTCCACTTTCAACATAATATGGAATCCTGGAACTGGAAGTTTAGGGAGGGGCGTTTAGAATTCTCTTTGGCCTCAGGAAACTACAAACCCCAGAATTCCACAGGATGTTGAAAGTGGAATAATAGCACTATAACAGTGTGGTGCAGAAAGGCTCTTTCTTCGGATGTTTCTAAACAGAGCTTGGATGGACATGTCTCAGGAGAGCTTTAGCGGTCTGTTCCTTTATGGTAGGGGGTACTCGATAGCCCTCGGCATCCATTCTGGCGCTTCTCTGCTTCCATTATATGGTGGCCTGCTGACTCAACATGTGTCAGAGGTAATAGATGTGAATCACAGTTCTTTTCGGCTTGCCTCTTCATATATACACACACACACACACAAAGAGAAGGGGGTGGAGGGAGAAAATGAATGAGGAATGTGAGAATCTTCGCTGAGAGGAAAGGATAAGATACTCTGAACATCTGAAGATGGATCTGATGGAGATTTATAAAATTATGACCAGTGGAGAAAGAGGGACATTTCTTCTGCCTCCATCATCCAGTCATGATTCCAAGACTGTGGACTCAGACTGGGAATAAGTTCAGGACAGGCAGAACAAAGCCTTTCCCCCAGCTATGCAACCTGTAGCAGATCGGTCATGTGAAACTCACTGCCACAGGACAGCTTTGAAAGCCATGACTTCCACCCACAAAGGTCAGCGAGAGAACCTCCTCTCTCAGAAGCAGTCTACCTCCAAGTCCCAAATACTGGAAAGAGACAACGAGGGCAAAATTGTCTCTTCCTTCTGCTTCGTCCTCTTGTTTTTCCAGAGGTGATCTGAAGCTGTCTCATCCAGCAGGGTTATATATATATGTATACACACATACACACACACACATGATTTATATCCCACTTTGTTCCCAAATGGGACTCAAAGTGCCTTACAACAGATATTAGACCAGAACAGTTAAAACAATATGGAGTAGTAAAAGCTAAAGCATTAAACCATACTGTTGCAGGCTCTTTTTCTTACTCTGTGGTCTCTGTGTTCTCTGGGCTCCTGCAACAATACCTCCAGTTAAAACACTACTTTTAAGACATTATCTCAAAAAACATGTAAAATACTGGAAATACATATTGCATACAAACCAAATCAGCTTTCTTAATTGCATATTCCTCTCTGTCCTGGTCAGTTAAGTAATGTTTAAACGGGTGAGAAGACAGCAGAGAGGGTGCATATCAAACCGCCCTTGGGAGGGAGTTCCAAAGCCTAGGAGCGGCCAGCAAGAAGGCCCTCTCCCGTGCCCTCCCCAGCCGGTAGCCTGGGAGGGTGGCGAGATGGAGAGAAGGCATCCCCGCAAGACTGGAAGACTCAGGCCGGCTCAGAAAGGGAAGCATGGGGCTTTCAGAGGGTTTCTCTGCTGTGCGCTGATTTCATCGTGTTCTGCACAGGGAATAGAGGGAGAAAGACTGATCTTTAAAGACAAACAAGACAGCCAGACAGGTGGCAATATTGCTGGTGGAGGGGTGGGGGGCTATTCTTTCCAGCTCAGCGCCCCTCCGGTGGCAACGGAAATGGAGCACGAAAAGAAGGCGACTTGCCGGCAGGGACGCAGAAGGAATGTCCAGAAGCCTTCGGAGTGCTGTGTGGCTGCCACAGCGGGGACCTCGGCTGCCCACCTGCCCCAGCCTTTTAATTCCTCCGCTCCTTTCAGTTGTGCTTTGTTGCTAGCTGGTGACATCACCCGATTGCCCACCCCCTGCCTCTTCTCCATGTCGTTTTCTTGCACTCCCTCTCTCTCTCAATTTGCAGACACACAGCCAGCGAAAGAACCAACACTATGAACAGATCACTGGTGACTCTGAGGACAATCTGAGGCAGCTGAGCGCCAGCGGAAACTCTCTCTCTTTCTTTTCTTGGCCTGCCGGTGCCTTTTCCTAGTCATTGTGGGCACCCTTGACAGGTGCCACCTCTCTGTCGGTGTACCTTTCTGCAGTATTTATTTTTATTTTTTCCTTGGCAGGGCATTCCCTTCGGGCGCTGTATGCATGACACTCCGAAAAGGAGAGAAAACCACAATCAGCATCCAAGAACACATGGCCATTGACGTCTGCCCTGGACCTATCCGCCCCATCAAGCAGATCTCGGATTACTTTCCTCGCTTTCCCCGCGGCCTCCCTGCCACGGTCAGCCGGAGCAACAGCCTACGCTCCTCGGCCAGCCAGGCGGCAGTCAGCCCCTCGGAAACGGCCCCCCGGGAAGACGATGAAGATGTTGACCAACTTTTCGGGGCATATGGGACTGAGCCGGTGGAACAGCCCGCCAAGCCACGCGCCAAAGAGGAGGAGGAGACGGCTGATGCCGAGGGTTATGAATCCGACGACTGCAGTAAGTGCCAAAATCTCCTCTCGGGCGGGCTTTATCGTGGCACTCATAGATGTGGAAGGCTTAGTTTAGTCTGAGTGAAAGTTCTCTTGGCTTGGTTGTTTGCGCCAAAGTTCAGAAATTTGGATTGGATGGAGGTTAGGGAAGGCCAATCTCTAGAGGTCAGAGAAAACCTGCAAAGGTCAGCCGATGGTGATCTGGTGTGGGCGCAATTTAGCAGGGACCATACATCTTGTGCCAGCCCATGAATGTGACCTTAGAACTTGTGCAAAAGCACACCTGTGCCACACCTAGGAAGAAGAAAGCAAACCTCTGCCTGACTTCTTCCTTGTGGGTTGTGCCCCATAACCTATTCTGCATGAGCAAGGCTAGAGATGTGGGGGGAAAGGGCTTGATTTTGGTGAATCCAGATATAAAGAAAGAAATAGCCGAGCCTAGTTGACATAAGAATGTGGAAGGACTCCAAAACAAGAGTTGCAAAATGCAGGCAGGCACACTGTTCTGGAGACTTTGCAGAGCCTCGAGCTCAGCCGACCCACCTTCTGTTCCTTTCCTTAATCTCTCTTATGAGTAGCACCTTTTCCTCTCTAGACACTTGGCCAAAATCTTGCCTCCTTCTGTTGCAAAACACCGCGCCTTCCTCTCCTGCTCTCTGGGGTTGTAGGGAAGAGTTGCTTTCCTGTCTTTCTCATGGCATGTTTATTTGCTCGTGTGCTTTACCTTTGGGGGAAAAACCCCCCCACAAACCTGTTACTTTCACCTCTGCAGTCTAAAACACCCTGGGCTCTGTCTCCCTCTGCTTCCTCAACCTCCCCGTTTGTGTTCTCCAGTTTTGCAATCCCACTTCATCCTGTGCCGAACCCCTGTCTCCCTTTGCACGCCCAGAAAAACACAATAATTCCATTGATCCACTTTTGTTTCTTGAGCTTTTCTTTAACACCCCCCTTCCATCCTGTCCCTTCAGACTCCGGTGTCTCAATGTCCTCACGCCTCCACCGACCGACCCCCCTTGGGTGGGCTGGGCTGTTGAATATCGCTAGCCGCACACCCACCACTGCAGCGAGAGATCCTGCCCTACAACCCATCCCCTGCTAGACAAACATATTTTTTTAAACAAAGAAAACCCCCAAGGGATACCATCTTTTGGGGCTTCCCTCTTTCCCTGGAAGCTTTCAAAGAGACACCAGTTGCATGTATTTCTCCACAATGAGGGTGTTTTTGAGGTGGCCTCCCCGCAGGCTTGCTGCATGGCCGGCTGGTTTTGCGGATAAGCAAGGGTGGCGTGTCTCGGCGTGTGTTTGTGAATGTATTTGCACGCATGTGTATGTACACAAAGGGGTTGTCCTTCCATGTTTAATCCGCAGGCAAAACTAGCCTAATGAAGGAATGCTGTATCTGTGTTAAGAGGCAGAACTCCAAGCTGGGGAAGAGTCCTGGCCCCTCTCCTTCCACCTAAGCCTTCCCCTCACCTCTCTTTCCTTCCCAAATAGAACTCCCCAAGCTGTAACCCTGCCGGCAGCAAGCGGGAGAGAAATCCTTAGGGAAAATACAGGTGGTGCCATACAGCTCATTGTGCGTGTCATTGCCAGAGCTCGGGAAATCATTTTTGGGGGGGGGGAATTAAAATCTCCCAGGTCATGTTGCCTCCTGACCCAACCTCCCAGGCCCTTGGGTAGATGGCCAGGGGGAGTACAAGGATTTTAAGCCTTCTTTAACTTGTCCTCTTCATTTCAAAAAAGGACAAGTAAAAGGAGGTTTAAAAGTGCCCCTTTGGTGCCAGGAAAGCAGTCAGTTTTTTCTTTTTAAAGGTCCAGTTTCTTTGAACTTCAACCCAGAGACGGTTAGAGTCCTGATGTGGAAGAGAGGGAGGTCGGAGGGGGCTGAAATCCGGGATGGGTTTCCTACAGCGTGGGAGCTACTTTTTACGGGTAGAGGCACTGGCAGGGCCAAGAGAAATGTTGACTTCTCCCAGAAGATGCCCTCTGCTGCAGGGTGTTTTTATGTGATCTATGCCTTGGAGCTGTTTCCCTGGTTTTGTCAGCCCTGTTTCTCCATCCTGTGAAGCAGAAGTTCAACTGGTGGTGTAGCAATATGCGGGGAAGATTCACCTGTTGAATTTTGCAATTTTTGTTGCATGTGTACGAAGCGCAAGTTCTTTCCCCTTGAAAGGAAAAGTGTGTTGATGGATCCCCACCCTGTTTTCCTCCTTGTTAGTAAGATTCCTTCCCGCACCAGTTCTTCCAAAATCTCTTCTCTTCCTCATCCCAGCAAAACCGACTGTACAAATGCAAAATTCTGGGCAGTGTGGTTCAGTAGATGGAGTGGAGAGAAGGAACAATATCTAGATTGAGTTCTTTGTTCCATTGAATTCTTTGGTGAAGTTGCTCTGCCTTGTTTTTCCTCATCTGTAAAATGGGCAGAACTTGGAAAAAATCCTTTGTCGGGTAGGGGTCCTTGCAGCTTGCAGCTTGGCCAGGGAGCGTGGTGGCCGGGGGATTCAGGCAACCAGAGCCTGAAAAGTTCCTTTCCAAGCTCTGAAAATGGGAATAATTAGCAGACTACACCTCAGGGCTTGGCCTGGGTATAAATAAGTTTGTCTGTGTTGCGCTCTTATGATAGGATGTACCTCATTGGCACAATCTGTAGAAAGCCCAGTTCAGTTCATTATTTTAACATTGTTTTAACAGGGTTTAAATTGCCTTGTTTTAAGGTTTCAGTGGTTTCATATGCTTTCAGTAGGCCTTTAAAGAGATTGTTTTAAACTGTTCTGTTTTATTGTATGCTTTCCTGAAATCTTAGGGTGTGTAGGGCAGGATTGAAATCTTTTAATTAATAAACAAGCAAAAAATCCACAGCATTTCCAATTAAAAAAAAAAAATCAGGGGGCAAGGCTAAGAAAGACATGTCTTTCAGATAGGGAGAATCACTGTTGGTCACCAGAATAGGAGATACGCTGCTAAAAGACCAAATTCTCTTATTCTGTACGAATCTGCTTGCTTCGAACATTAAAAAAAAAAAAATCAACATTTGTGGGATCGATAATGACACAAAGGCCTATATTCCGTATGAAATACAGGATTGTTAGATGAAGGCAGCTTCTGTCCCGTGCAGTGCAAATTTCAAGACTTTCTGACTTCATCTATGTGTCCAACTCAAATAGGACTACTAACTTAGTTTGGGAAATATATATAAAATGTTGGGTGTATGGAATTTGGAGATGGGGAGGAAAACAAAAAGTACAGGAGAAGTTTTCTTTCCCTTGGCAGTTTGTATTTATAAGATTCGTCTGATCCGCCTTCCCCTCTTCGAGGGAGCTGCGTTTGGAATGGCAGAATAAGAATCTGATTCCTGTTTAATGCTTATTTCATTCGTGCATCTTGAGTGCTGCTTCAGATCCACTTATCTGGCTGCATTTGTGCTTGGATTCCAAAGGGAAAGGCAGTTGTTTTTGGATTTTTGCAGAAAGGGATGGTTTCAAGAGTTACTCTGTCTTTCAGGGCAGTGGTAATATCCTCACAGCAGTTGGAAGATGGGCAAATGGTGCATCTGCTTGAGTCCAGAGCTCCATGCTCTTTGGCTACACAGAGCTCCTGTACTTGTGCAGCTCTTGCATTTATTTCCAAACACATTGGCAGCTACAGCCCATGCAAAAATGTTGCTGTTTAACCATGCCAAGATCTAGGAATGATCTGCACAGGGAATGGGCTACACCGGATGTAACCCAAATGCTTTTGCTTCCTCTTTTTGAGGAACAGTTTATACTAGCGGTCCTATCCCATCAGGGACCACACAGAGTATCGGGTTATGCCGCAGCAAGTCCTACTCAATCAGGGAACACACACCAATATGTAGGGATGACTGTTTTGTATCAGGAATTGGCCACACTGGATATAACACAAATGTTCCTGCTTCCTCCTTTGGAAGAACTGTTTATAGGGGTGATCCTTTTCGGTCAGGGGCCGCACATCATATGGGTTTGTGTCCCAGGACATCTAACCAACCAGGGATCACATCACAGTGCTTCCTAGCCAATCAGCTCAGGATCCTTGAAGATGTGAGGGTGACAAAACAGAGGACATTCTCATAAGGAAAAAAAAAATGCCAAAGATATATGTGGGGGGAGAAACGGCTGAACAACTGTGAGTCGTTCCAGCTGGCTGCCAGTTTTTTCATAGGTCACAGCTTAAGTGGGGAATAATAAATGCCTACAGCTTTAAAGGTGACATGTTTTTGGAAAATGCCAGTAATGTATTCTCCTCTGAACTTTCCCTGGAGTACATTTGGTTATCAGAGACACCCTCCCCCCTGCACCGTCTTCCAGGAAGAAGGGGTTGGACGTCTAAATTTCAGCCATGCAGGGAAATGAAATGCCCATTCATCAAAGAGGAAATGCACATCTGGGAAGCTGAGGGAGTAAACCAGCAAAAGGCCGACTGGGAATTTAATCCTTCATAGCACACCAGGTGCCGATGTCTGTGTTGGTGAGGTTTTTCCATTAAGAGATCCACTGAGAGCATTAGTTTGCATCTTTAAAGGCTGCTCAGAATTGAAGGAAGGCAGACACACACACACACACACACACACACATCCATTCTGTGGGAGTGGCTGATGACATCCATTCCAGTAGGGAGGCGAGTCCGCTTTGGGTTTTAGTCTGAACTTTAAAGAACTATCCAAGATGCTGATCTCTATCTTCACAAAAGAGTCAACCTCTTGGAGAGATCCTTTAGAGCTTGGACTAAAAATCTTGGCCTTGCTGACCTAGAAGCCTCTGCCTTCTTGTCTTTTTCCTAAAGATGGCAGTCCCAGACAAAGCCGAGGGCAGGCAGGGGTTTCTGGAAGCAGCACCTTGTGTCTGTCACAGCAAAACAAAAACAGCCTGGTGGCGTGTTAAAGTTATAGGCTGGTCCTTGACTTGGGCTTGTGTCTTCATAAATAGCTTTATGTGTGTGCAAAATGGAGTTGAGCGTTGCAAGGTCTGTGTTCGCTTTGGGACGGCTATGAGGCTACGATGCACAGCTGTCCGTTGGGCAAAGGTAGCTATGACTGATGCGCTATGCCTTGATGGGCAACGGGCACCAAGGTGCTTCAGTGCACTCCCTGATGCGCGCCAAGAGAAGTGCCAACGCCTGCCATGCACCAGAAGCGAGCGTTGCACTGGAGAGCCCTCTTGCGGAACATCTTTCCAGCTCACTGACAGCATTTTGTTGTGTTTCTGCAACACAGCTACGGGTTCATAAAGTTATAAAACATGGACGGAAATGTAAGATCTCAGCTGTGCACACGCTTTCCTGGAATGTCCTGGTCTTTGTGCTTTGAGCAGTTCTCATCTCCACGTGGAGCAGGGCCGTTTCTGCACTAGACTGTTACGGTGCTATTATTCCCCTTTCAACATCCTATGGAATCCTGGGGTTTCTGCACTAGACTGTTACGGTGCTATTATTCCCCTTTCAAAACTGCAAACCCCAGGATTCCATTGGACGTTGAAAGGGGAATAATAGCACCGTAACAGTCTAGTGCAGAAATGGCCCAGGTCTTTTGTAGAGCTAATGGGTTTTGATTGCCTGTTCAAGGTCAGGGTACAGTTACTTTGGGAAATGCACAAAACCATATATAGCTGGTGGATCTATCTTCCCCCGGCCCCTGCAGCTACTGTGAGGACCACAGCTGAGTTCAGGAGGAACAGCAAAATCTGGGTGTGGGTGGCAGATGGTATTATCTTTCCTGCTAATGAAAACATCCTTCTGTTTCAGTCCTGAGAGCCTTGCTTCCGCTACAAGCCTCGGCACTCCGAGATGCCCTGTTTCAGTGAAGTTATAGCAAAAAACAAAGGAGCAGTAGCTTAGTAATAACTAATAAACGGAAATAAGAAGTCATCAGAAGATATTATTGTATTTAATAACTGCGGCAAGGTTAACGTACGCGCAGCCCTGGAAAGAAAAGAAATATATTGATATTGAGGAGTGGAAGTTAAAAGTTCTGGATATGATAGAGGTGGGAAAATGAGCATTTTCTTTGAAGAATAAATCTATCCAGGATTTTGAAAAAGAATGGAAAGAAGTATTGGTTTGGGCAGAGATATAAATGTATAAGAAATTAGGAAGAAATAATGTAATCGTTCTTCTCTGTAAAATGGAAATTATGGTTGTATCTAATGGAAATAAGCAATTGCAACTGGAAGATTTAAGCTTGGAAGTGTGTGTGGGGAGTATTTTTGAGATTAAATCTTAATAAAAATTATTACAAAAAGTAATAACTAATAAATAAGGCAGTAATAAGTAATAAATAAAGCAGTACTGCCCACATTCATGGGATTATTTGTGGATTATTGGCCACAATAATCTGCTGCTGTCCCTGCTGTCCCTACACCATTTTTAACAGGGACTTAAAAGTCTCACCTCGCGTTCACAATCTCTCTAGAAGCCCTGTGAGACTGAGAGCGACCGTGAGAGACTATGAATGCAAAAATAAGGCTTGTAAGTCCCTATTAAAAATGGTGTAGGGCAGCAACAGAGGTGGCAGCAAGCCCGAGCCAGCAGGTTAATCTGTTGTGGGTTCTCGTCTGAACTTTAAAAGAGCTTCCCAGAGTGCTGACCTTCTTTTTTTGGAGAGAGAGAGTTTGGCACTTTTGATAATTCCTTTAAAGTTCAGACTAAAATCCAGGGTGCATTCACTCCTTCACTGTGATGGAAGCCACAGTTGGGGGCAGCGTTTCTAAGTTCCCAGTTGTGACAGAGCATGAGCACCCAAATCGTAGCAGAAGTGGCAGTGGCCTCTTCTTTGTCAGCCCAGAGATGTCTGCAAGTGAAGCTTTGGAGAATCACATCAAGGACAACAGGATGGGGCCGGCCCTTCCGTTGGGCAGGGAGAGGTAGCTGGTTTAAGACATGCTTTGGCCTCCAGATGAGGCTAAGTTGAAGACAGCCCAATACCTTAGAAATTATTTTAAAAGAGTACTTCTTCCCTTGTATTGTCCCATGTTAAGAGGCTCCTCTTAATCCGAGCACACTTATCTTGTGCATAAATCTGGCATTTGCTGGGGGCTGCTGAACCTCTTAGCTGTTCCTCCCTTTCAACAGAGCAGAGGTGGGTTTACCATGCACCCACCAATAAGTCCCCCCGTCCTCAGGTCTGGTGAGGGAGTCCGTGCTGTGGCTGTCATGAGAGTAGAAGAAAGATTCAGCTGCCACTCCTGCCAGTTTGTGTCTGCAGGAATGGTTGAAGCACCAATCTGTGTTTTGCATCAGGCAGCAAAATATCTTGGGACAGCCCTAGATCAGGGAGCTTCCATGTCAGTGGGGTTGTGAATCCGTTCCACGTTTTTACTATCTTTAAGGGGCTTTCCAAGGTGCCAGACCTGTCTAGGATTAGGATTCAATACTCCGGAGCGCATTTCTAAAGCCTGTGAGCCTGTGCCCTGCTGACATGGGACTCTGCGTTTATTCCACAGTGAGATGCTTCTCTGCTGGCTTCTCATTCCTGATTCCTAAAATTCGCTGCTTCCTCTCTCCTTACACACTCCCAACATTTGTACTTCCACATTTTCCACCTCTTCCTGTATATTTCTGGTTGTTGTTCACTGGTTTTCCCATCTCTTTTCTTTCCATAGATCAGTAATCCCCAAACCTTTGGCACAGGGGATAGTGAATGTGCCATGAGGAAAGATTTAGCTCAGAGAACCAAAAGTTTCTGTGAATCTCAAATTCTCCCTCAAATACCCAGGAAGGTGCCTGTTGTCTCTCTGTATGATTCTCTGTCCTGGGATTATATTCTGATCCCAGATAGTTAGCTCGCCCAACTCTCTGCACTGGGCCCAAGTGGACTTTGTGTCTTCATCGTGGAGATGCAGGAGACTTGTTCAGCCCTTGTTGTTTCTCTGTTTGAGTCGCTGCTCTCCCAGAACGGTGACTCATACAGGAACACACAATGAACCAGTGGGGATTAACAGTCATAGCGCTAACATGCTTGACAGTCCTGGCTTTCCTTTTGCAACACCTGCAGGCAGAAGTTCAGCAGGTCTCCTCCGTTCTCCCGCAGCTAGAGTGTCTTCCTCTCTGTCTGAAGCCGGCTGGAATCGGCTCGCAAGACAAAGATATTGCAAGGTGGCAAAACCGCTGCGCTCCGTGCACACGCTTGGCTTTGCGAGTTGTGTGTGAGGGTTGTGTTTCCAAGCGCGCAGCAACCAGAAACGAGAAGGCACATTTCGGGGAGCGTTGTTTCACAATGACTCAGCAAGGGAAAAAAAGAAGATAGGTTTTGGAAGGGTGGGTGGAAAGAACTTTATCTCTCCCCTCCCTTCCTCTTTGCTCATCAAGCAGCCAAGATCCTTGTAATAATAATGACATATATATATATATAATTAGCAGCTGCTGATAGTCTTGAAGGATCCAAAGAGCTAGAGACTGCATTTGAGCAGTACCAGAAATTCAGCAAAGGAAGCAAAGAATCTGAATTATAGGGATGGGGTGGGAGGGAAAGGAGGCGAAGAAAACAGGAAGAGAGAGAAGTTTGAGAAATGATTGAGAGACATCAGTGGAAAAAAAAATTCAGCTAGCATATGGCCATGGCTGCTATTTTTATGCAATTTTCCCCTCCGCAGTTTGGATTATACAAGAGATGGGAAAGATGTCCACACAAACCCGGTGTGACGTTCCAGCTCCATCATCAGGATTTGAGATTTATAGGGTCACCCCACAAGAAGGGCCACTGATTGCATCGATGTATGTTTTGCTTTCCCTTGAAATCTCCCCCAATGCTGTGAGTGCCTCAGGTATTTTTGGACTACAACTCCTATCAGCCCCAGACAGAAAAATCAAAGGGCAGGGATGGTGGCACTGACTGTGGCAGTTGTAGTCACACAACATCTGGGGCCTGAGGTTTGCTCTGAACCTTGTGATTAACCTCCACATATCACTTTTGTAGAAACCCACCCCCTCTTCTAGTCCTGGGAAGGGAAGGGAAATTTTAGTTTGGTTCTGATTGTTTCTTAGGATCTCACCAGAATTTTTACCTCTTCCTTGTCAGTGCTGGGTTTTTGAGATTTTTTCCCCACACACACACACAGAAATTCATACCTATTTGGGAATTGTTGTGTGTCTCCAAGTCGTTTCCAACCTGCAAAAGCCTGACAGCTCGATCACGGGGTTTTCTTAGCAAGATTTGTTCAGAGCCTCCCTCTGAGGCTGAGAGAGTGTGGCTTACTCAGGAAGACCCAGTGATTTTCTATGGCTGAGCAAGGATTCAAACCCTGGTCTCCTGCAGACCTAGTCCAACATTCAAACCACGCCATCTCTCCGATTCGGGTATGCATTTCCTCCAAAGCAGTGGTTCTCAACCTGTGGGTCCCCAGATGTTTTTGGACTTCAGCTCCCAGAAGCCCTGAGCATTGACCATAGTGGCTGGGGCTTCTGGGAGCTGAAGTCCACGAACATCTGGGGTTGAGAACCACTGCTCTAAAGTTAAGGCTGGTGACTGCAGCTGTAGCAGTTCCGTGTCACCAGGCTTTAATTGAGCTCTCCAAGCTAGGCAAAACCTGGCATGGATTCCCTGCTCCACTGACATGGAAGTCACTGCTGTTCCTACTGCATCTGGAGCAGAATTTTCCCCAACAACCTGAGTGTGTTTGTTGTGCATTTTTATTATTCTTTTATGTGTTGTTTTTTTTAAATCTAAAGCATTTATTTCCTGGCCTTTAGCCGAAAAGGCTCCCAGAGCTCATGCCAGAGGGGCAATGGATCTACTCCAGGTTTTCACGTGGGCTTTAAAGCAGCTTTTCAAATGATCAGTTCCTTGGACAGCTGCTTTAAAATATATGGGGAGTCCCCGACCGTCACTTCATTTGAAGCCTATTTCCCTACTAAAAGCAAATATGTTTGTGTGCATGTTTATTACATATTTATGTGTTTGTTTATCTGAAGCATCTATATTCTGATCTTTAACTGAGAAAATTTCTGGAGTCATTAACAAGATAGGTAATGTGACTGTCCCTATCATTAGGTTCGCAGTCTTTAAAAATGCTCAAAAATACAATGCAGTTTTGTGCATATTTCTTCTTCACTGAATTGCATGGCAAACTTCAGCAAAGTACAGATCTCCATGGCAAGATTTGTTTTGGCCTGTATCCAGTCTGGGGCAGTGTAGGAATTGCGTATTTTAAGAGGCACTGAAAATCCGACTTCTTTTCCACCGTGATCTGCGGTGTGTGAATTGGTTCCAAGTTTCAGCCTGGGCTTTGAAAAAGCTGGCCAAGTTGCTGACCCGATTCTCCCCAGCCCCAGAGCCTTGAGGAGCTCCTTTAAAGTTCAGACTAAAATCCGGAGCAGTTTTACCACCCCCACTGACATGGAAGCTGTCCGCCGGCATGGCCGTGCAAGAAATAAGTTGATATGGCAGTGCATTTGGAATGATGGTTTAGTCTGGCCAGATAGAAAAGTCAAGGGGAACTTGACAGAATTAAGCAGGGGTTGGAAGTCATTACTTACAAATATGGATGGAAACGATGCTTGTGGTTTTTCTCACCCTCAACAACACAAGTGTGTTGAGACACACCGAGAAACCCCAATGAGAAACTGATGAACGTCCAATTTCTTCAGGCCTTTTTAAAAATAATGGGGTTTGTGGGAAAATGTGGATTATTTTTCAGAAAGGGACATTTTTCCACAGGGCGATACATGTATTTTGTACAATATGTTTTCTGTTTTCTGTACAAAATATTGTGGTTATTTTTGGTGCATTTTCTGTTGGTGCAAATGAAGGTGGATTTTTTTTTTTTTTTTGCTGCAAAAAAATCCCAAAGGGTGAAAAATTATGGACCGCTGCACAAACATTCTTGCAATCTTGCATTCTTGCAGAGTTAAGTTATAGTGTTGGTTGTTGGCTGCGATATTGGAGCGGGGCTCAGTGGGAAGGGACCACACTTTGGCTTTTAGTCCAGACTTTGAAGGGGCGTCGCTCAATAGGTTCAGCATCTCACAGAGGTCCTTAAAAGTTTAGACTAAAACACAGAGCAAGGACCACCAGTCACCAATGTTTAGCAATGCTGAAAGAGAGAGAAAGAGATCGTTCAGAGGTTCATGCTTTAAGCTGCCTTAAATTATATACTGGAAGAAAGGTGGACTAGAAATTATTAATCAATGATTGATTGATTGGTTGATTGATGAGAAATCATTTGGCAAGCTTTATGGCTGACTAGGGCCTTAACCCTTGCTTTCTCCATTCCTCCTATTGGGCTACTCTAACCACTATGCCATACTGCCGCCGCTGTGCAATACAAATGGCTTCCCCCTTTTTTCTTCTCCTCCCATGCTGTCCTGTCTATTCCCTGCTGCTTTTTCCGCAGGACAGTTTCCAGAAACTCCACAGGGGCGGGGAGGGGAGGGAGAGTGTCTGGTCGGATCCATGCCTTGAGGCAGCCAGCTGCCGACCTTGGAAGCCAGCGGCGCTTGTTCTTAACAGCCCATGTCGACAAACAAGCTTTCTCTTGCGTCTTTTCAGGCGCAACTCCCTGGGTAGTTCTCGGCAGCCCCGGCCGCTTGTTTTCCCGCAATATCAGCTTGCCGATCTTGTGCTCCTCTTCAGAATAATGTCACTGCAATTGTGCTTCCGCTGCTTGTGCTTTGGTAGAACTTCGGTGTCTGCGTGTTAGTAAAAAGAAAGCTTCTTCTTTCTTGTGGTTAATTTTATGATGCTATAAAGGAGAAGAACCTTCTGGCCGGCAGAGGCTGGTAGCTCCCGTGCCAGCAGGGCAGGAAATCTGCTCCGGGCTTTAGAGCACGTGTGTCGAACACAAGGCCCACGGGCCAGATGTGGCCCACCAGGCTATTTCGTGTGACCCTCGCACCTCTCCTGCAGCTGCGGCACTCCCCCTCGCCTGGTGAGCCCAATCCCCACTTTATGGGGCCCCCGTCTGAAGAGGGGCCCAGCAGCCAGCACTCACGATCTACTTCTACTTCTGACTGCTCCTCTGTCCAAGTCTTGCTGTCAGAGCGTTGCCATGGGTTACCATGGCAATGCTCTGCATGGCTCATGAGAGTTGGATGGAGGACAGATCCATTAAGTCTCTTCAACATGTTTAATAAATTTAGCTCCAGATACATAGATAAGTCTGTCCCAATGATTTTCCAGGGTTCCTATTCCTATGGCAAGAGCTATTCAGCAGTGGAATAGATGGGGTTGGACTGGATGGCCCTTGAGGGTCTCTTCCAGCTCTATAACTCTATATTCCATGAGTCTCTTGGGCACACTTTCCCCTTTATTCTCCTTGATTGATCCATCTTTATGCCTCTCTGCTGCCCCACTTCTTTGCCCAAATCTCATGGGTTTGCCTGCTCTTTTCATCTCCTTGATGTTTTTCTTTAAAAACTCAACACAGCTATTTCCTTCCGCCTTTCATTCTCCATTCTGGGAATCAAATACAATAAAGGAAGCGGGGGAAACTGGGCATAGGAGAGTAAGGAGTGAAGGCCATCTTTAAATTGAAAACGCAGAATGCCTAATTGCCTAGGACACCGGGGGACCCTTTAAACTCAGTGAATTATAACCGTGCCAGCAGATTGTATAGCACGGATAAGTGGTGGTGTGGCTTGTTCCCCCTGGGATGTAAGTATTTTTGGAAGGGGTTCTGATGAAATCTTCACCTACCACAAACCAAGCCAAAAAAACAGAATACTTTCTAAGTGGCCAAGAAAGGCAAGCGAAACGATTCAAAGGGCAATTTCCCATCTGGAAACTGGGAGTCTTGGGAGCGATGTTGGCCATTTCCGCACTAGGCTGTTATAGTGCCGTTATTCCACTTTCAACCTCCTGTGGAATTCTGGGGTTTGTAGTTTCCCGAGGCCAAAGAGCTCTCTGGCTGAGAATTCTCAGTGCTCTTTCCTAAACGCAAACCCCAGGATTCCAGAGGATGTCGAAAGTGGAATAACGGCGCAGTGCGGAAATGGCCTTGCTGCGTGATGTCAAGCCAGTTGCCCTCTCTTGAAGCCTAACCTACTTCTACTTGTGAGGATGTCAGCCCTCTTACATTGCTGTCAGCGCATCAGGACGGATAAATATCATCAAGAATCATACAAAGGCATAAATATATTCAGATTAAAGTTCTTACAAAGAACTCTCACCCCACACTGTCTGGAATATAATGGCAAACAGGTTGCTTTCGCTGCCCTCCGTCGCTTAATATGCCAGCCACCACTGTTACCTTGATCTACCGTATGCCGCTTGGCGTCAAAGCCGGGAAACTTTGTTCTTCCTTTGATTTTGTTAAGAAGGAAAACCTCCGCCAGCCCTCGTACTACAGTATTTATGTTGAGGGTGCCTGGCGGAGATCCAAAGGCTTTCTGTTGTACCCCCTGAGGATGAGGTTGATATTAACCCCGACCTAAGAGGTCTATGTGGGTTGCATTCAAAAAGAGGAGAGAGAGAAGCTCTCCTTTGGGGGTCATTTATAAAGCTGAGGCAGACAGGTAAACATGGGGTTGTTGTTGGGGGGGGCTCTCCGAAAGAGTGCGCCCCTCAGTTGGTTGGGCAATGCCTGGGTGGCCAACCTTGCAAGGCTGTTGTTGAAGCAGAATTTGGGAAAGTTGTTTAATGTGTGTTTTAACTTTTGTATACTATAGTTTTAACTGTGTCCTCTTTTAAGTTTTGTAAGCCGCTTTGAGTCCTCTCAAGGAGAAAAGTGGGGTATTAATAATAATAATG
Organism: Iguana delicatissima; assembly: GCA_948472985.1. Taxonomy (NCBI): domain Eukaryota; kingdom Metazoa; phylum Chordata; class Lepidosauria; order Squamata; family Iguanidae; genus Iguana; species Iguana delicatissima. The sequence goes on from CAOKZL010000007.1 coordinate 1,738,658, forward strand.
ATGATGATGATGATGTCACTTTACGAGACAACCATTCCCAGTGGTCATGCTGGATGAAAGATTCCAGAGATTGTAGTTCCAAAAGCAATTTTCCTGAGCTCTGCAAAGCAAAGGATGTAGAACTTCTTTCAGCCTAAAAGCTGGAAGCAGCCTGGGATTCGGACCTAAGTGGTCAAATTCCAATTCAGCCTAATAAATTAATTAACGTCCCACCTTTTCTGCCACCGTGGGACCCAAAGACAACTTCTTGTTGCACAGGGGGACCTCATTATCCGCTAGGGTTTGGTTTCAGGGGTCCCCGTGGATACCAAAATTTGTGGATGCTCAAGTCCCATTTTGTACAACGGTGTAGTAAAATAAAGTCCCTTTTATAAAATGGCAAAATCAAAGTTTGCTTTTTGTAATTTTTTTTATTTTTTTTTTGGTGAATATTTTCAAGCTGTGGTTAGTTGAATTTGTTGATACAGAATCTGCGGATACAGAGGGCTGACGGTAATTTTTCTTGGGTGCCTTCAAGTTGTTTCCAACTTACGGCAAACCCATCATGGGATTTGCTGGCAGGGTTTGTCCAGAGGGGGTTTGCCTTTGCCTTCCTCCGAGGCTGAGAGAGTGAGGCTCGCCCAAGGTCACCCAGTGGGTTTCCATGGCTGAGTGAGGAATTCATACCTTTCTCAGATGACAAGCAGGACTTGCGCAGCCAAGTAGTTTCAGGCCGTTTCCACACTAGACTGTTCTAGTGCTATTATCCCACTTTCAACATCCTAAACTGCAAACCCCAGGATTCCACAGGATGTTGAAAGTGGAATAATAGCCCTATAACAGCCTAGTGTGGAAATGGCCTCAGAGTGTGGTTAAGTTGGCAAAAGTTATTAATGAGGAAGAACAGACATTAATAACTTTTGCTAACTTAACCACACTCTGAGGCCGTTTCCACACTGGGCTGTTATAGTGCTATCATTCCACTTTCAATGTCCGACAGCCTGCATCCAATGCAGCAGCCGGCGTTCTCCCCCACAGATTCCAACATACATTGTGTGCATTTGAATCCGTGGTGGGTTGGATCTTTAGACTGTGTACCCACGGATACTGTGGGTCCACTATCCATGGCTGTGGACCCGATAGCCTGGCCGGCTGGGGAATTCTGCAAGGGGTAGCCCAAAACCTTATTTTTACAAGCTCAGCAAGGCATAGAGGGGAAAACCTCTTTCGGTCTGAGGACCTAGAGAAGTCGATGGGGACCTAGTGATGGGTAAGGCCGCAAGCAAAAGGCACAGGGTCAAAAAATTACAACAATTTTAACTGCCGGTAATTAAGCCCCCCCCCCACACGACTCAATTATAGCAGTATGATTCCACTTTAACTGTAACGGTTCCATCCTGTGGAATTGGCAGTTTAGGGAGGATTATTTAGAATTCTTAGCTGGAGACCTCTAGTACCTCACCAAACTACAAATCCCGGGATTCCATAGGATGCTGGTTTGGCTGTTAAAGTGGACATCATAGCGCCCTAATTTTGACATGTGACAGGACCTTAGGAAAAACATTTCGGCCTTTTAGGAAAAGGGGGAAAAAAACTTAGGGAAAGTCTGAAAAACTATGATGACAGTGAAGGGAGTGTGGAACCCCAAGAGCCAGATTAAAACCCCCGAGGGGGCCCAGAGAGTCTTATCCTATCCCCTTCCTGTTTTGAGAATTGCTCATGAAATTCTGGTAAGGGCTTTTGAACCTTATTTTCTTCCTTTTTGAGAATCTGAGGAAGGCGTAGTGGTACCTTTGCCGCAGCATCCAAAGGTCAAACCTTTCACTCTCGTTTCTAAGTTGTGCCGCTGTGTCTCTTTTAAATTTCTCTTCTTCCTTCGAATATAATAAAATAGAATACTTCATTTTATGACAACGTCCTTGGATTGTTCGGGGGGGGGAGTAGGCTGTAGGGGCAGAAGAGGTGGAGAAAGAGTGTGAATCAAACTCCAGTTAATGGATCCAAGTTTTTTAATAGCCATTTTTATTATTATTGTCATTGCTGCAGAAGGAATGCCAGCCCCATTCCAGGCAGACGCAGATGTCTCCTGCAGATTTCCTAGCGCTGTGGGGTGTTGTTGTTTTTTAACAATCTCCCCGTTTTCTTTCGCATTCTGTTTTAGAAAGGTCACAGTTATGAATGCCCACCTTGGCAGCTTGGAGAAACACAGGCGAGGCTGGTTCCTATCCTTTAAACTTCAAACAAGTGCCTATTCGTATGTCTCGCCGCTTCGATTAAAAAGTGACATCGGAGGCTTAATGTCAAATGTGAAACTAGGAATGCGAAGGGGAAGGTAGAATGTGAAAGGGCAGCTAGTTGTGCCAAAGGCTGTGGCAGCATGAAGACGCGCTATCTGTTCTTACATCCAACATCATTTCCCCCAACTCTCCCGATTTGGCATGGACAATCCCAATTAATCCTCTCCTAGAGCCTTTTTACGCTGCACAATTATGGTGTTATGATTCCACTTCAACTGCCATGGCATCATGTCTTGGGCCATTCCTGGACTACACTGTTATGGTGCTCTTATTCCACTTTCAACCTCCTGTGGAATTCTGGAGTTTGTAGTTTACTAAGGCCAAGGAGCTCTCTGGTGGAGAACTCTAAAGGCCCCTCCCTAAACTGCAAACATCAGGATTCCATGAGACGTTGGAAGTGCAATAATGGCACTAGAACAGTGTAGTGCGGAAATGACCCTGGATTACATGCTTTTGCCAGAAAAGGTTGGACTAAACCTCAAGAGAAATACTTTGTGATGTAAGTGTAAATGTCATGTTGCTTTAATTGCTTTAATTGTTAAGTGCACCTGGGGAAAGGAATGTGACTCGAGCTAGTTTGTGCTGAGTCATGCTGATGAGCACCAGGTGCAGACAATGCAAAGGTTGGCCAGGATTGGCTAGGTGTCTGTATAAAGGTAGCACAATCCCAGCCAACAATTTCACGTATTGCCTGATGCATGTCGCCGGAGGCTCTAGTGGAAAGAGCAAGCTAGATATGCTGGATCGCCATCTGGACTTTGTAAATATTGGATATATTTTGTAACAAAGACTAAAGAGCCTCCACATTGGAAGATTACAAGCCGAGTGGGTGAGTGTTACTGGCTTAGTGCATTTGCTACTAAAGGTGTTCTCTGCAGCTTGGCACGCTTTGACAGCTGTGCAGAGCTATCTCTGCTTATCTATATAGAGTTCTTATTGGCCGGCTTTTCTTTATTTTTCCCCTAGTTCTTGGGATAGCTTTCACAAACTGCACTCAGAGTTTCAAGCAGAAGTGTTTATTTGGAGGAAAGCAAGCGACATAGCAACTTTCCCAAAAGTTGCTGACACTAAACATCTAAGATGGTTCAAAGCTTTATACCTTGTCATACCAATCTAGATGGGCACATCAAGGACTGGTTAAAAGGCCACAGACATTTTCCCATGTCTTTTGTTTTTTCCATATCTTTCATTCTGGGAGCGGGCCTAAATTCCCAGCTCCTTATCATTGCCTATTTTGTTCGCATAACTCCTTCCTTCTCTTCCACATTTCCCCACCCGTCTGATGTTTGGCTGTACATGTCTTACTTCTCATCTGTGAAATGTTGGAAAGCAGGAAATTCTGTTTCTGAAAAAACAGGTATCATTATCATTCCACTGTTGAAAAGTGTAAGGGCTCACCATAACTTATTTAAAAATAGCCATAGCCTGCAGTATCTGGTTACTCCTTGAACTTTCTGGGAGAGACAGTGCATCCTGTTTTGTTTTTCCAAGAAAAAGGGCAACTCAGGAAGTCTGGAGAATCTGAAGGCCATATATACAGCTTGGTGGGGGGGAGGCACATTTGGCCTAGGAGCACAGCTTGCCAACCCCTGAAGCATCTCATTATTGTTCCATTATTGTTGTCATTTGCCTTCAAGCTGTTGGAAGATGTCAGGCGCCACAAAAGTGGGGCCCGGGGGTCTCATGCAGTCTGCAGTTTGCCCACCACTCGTGCAGGCCATATAGGGGCAGATGGGCACCTCCATACATTTTAGCGAAAGCTCCCAGAATCCCTCACCATTGGCCATGCCATCTGGGGCGAATGGGAGATAGAGTCAACCAAATCTGGAGGAGCTTAGATTTTTCCACCTCTGATCTGGATGGGGAAGAAAGAGTTTTCTATTCCTGCTTGCAACAAGGTAGTGTGACCTCCAAGATACCGCATACTTTCCAACATTTCATAGAAGAAAGCAAGGAAGTGCATGGCCAAACAACACTAGATTGTAGTCAGAAGGGTAAAATGGATTAATGAGGAAAGCACACAAGCTTGAAAAGACTGCAGCAGTTTGCTTTTGCCCGAGTTTACTGGGAAGGAGAAGATATTGCCATTCACATCTTCTCCCTCCATGCTGCATTAATCGAGTGCAAACTACTTTTGTCCTTTGGACTCCATTTGCAGCCATTGAAGTGACTGTGGACAAAAGGAGAAGGCAAGAGGAGGACAGAGAAGCTAGGACCTTTAAAAAGCAGGCTGAAAAAGTGGGACAGAAGAGGATTAACTGGGATTGCCCATGCCAAATTGGGACAGTTGAACAGTATGCAATTTCTGTCCATTTGAGGCATTCAGTTCTCTACTTGGAAGGCACCAGTGACAACAGACAGGTTTTCCCTGGAGTGCAGACAAAGCCAGTAAGTTACACACCAGCGAGAGACTCAAGATTAAAAAATTAATCTTTTATTCCGCCTGGCCCAAAGGAAATATTGATGTTGAGCGTCACCAAGGAAGAATTTTGGCCCCTGGACCTAGCTGAATTGCTCACTCCTCTTTTGTCCCCACCTTTCGTGTAGGTGTTAGAAAGGATGTGCCTCTTGGGGAGAAAAGAAAAGCTGAGCAGCCTAATTCAGTCCCACAAACATGACCGTGCGGGGACAAATTCAAGGCCAGACTTCAAAGAGCTAAGCCCTCAATCCAATTGACCTTAATCCAGTTGCTGGTCCCAAATAGATTAGAACCCCTTGTTTCAATGAACCTACTCTACGTGGGATTAACAGTGGGGTTTCAGCCTGGAGAGGAAACCGTAAAGTACGCCAGAGGCGGTCGGACTGCATCTATCAGCATTCTCCACCCTTAGCTATGCTGGCTGGGGCTGCTGGGAGTTATGATCCTATACAGTGGTTCTCAACCTGTGGGTCCCCAGATGTTTGTGCACTTCAGCTCCCAGAAGCCCCAGCCACTATGGTCAATGCTCAGGGCTTCTGGGAGCTGAAGTCCAAAAACATCTGGGGACCCACAGGTTGAGAACCACTGCTGTAGATTCTCTGCCAATGTATGTTTGTGTGTCTGTTGACTTCTGGCAACCCTATAATTTCCTAGGGTTTTCCTGGGGAAGAAATACTCAGAGGTGGTTTTGCCAGTTCTGGCCTCTGAGCTATAGGCTATTTCCACACTACACTGTTATAGTGCTATTACTCCACTTCCAACGTCCTATGGAATTCTGGGGTTTGTAGTTTACTGAGGCCAGAGAGCTCTCTGGCTGAGAATTCTAAAGGCTTCCACCCAAACTACAAATCCCATCATTCCATAGGATGTTGAAAGGGGAATAATAGCACTAGAACAGTGTAGTGTGGAAATGGCCATAGCCTGCAGTATCTGGTATTCATTGACAGTCCTCCATCCAAGTACTAACCAGGACTGGCCCTGCTTAAGGATCTGGTACCTTTAGACTATTTAGGGCTCCTTCTGCCAATGCTATTCCCCCCAAAAACCTATCTCCAGGCAGCAGTCCAGCCAAAATGTTTCAAAAGGGCTACAGACTGGGGTGCTGGGAAATTGCACCGATAGTGCTCTGAGACGGGTGGCCGGAAAGACCCCTTGGTGTCCTGCCACAGCTGCTTGTCTCAGTGCTCCCCACAACCAGAAGAACATCATTTCCCAGTGTCCCAACCCAGGGCACCGAGTCAGTGCACCAAACCTTTCACTCCACTCCTCTCTTTTAACGCTGTCTCACTCTAGCTCCTTTATAAGTGGCAAATGTATATCGATTAGTAATAACAAATTTACTGTAGTAAAATGGGAGCGCAAGGCATTTCATCGCCAGTGTGTGAATCACCGAGCTGCTTAGACTGAAAGAACAAAAGTTGTATTGATTGGAGTAAAATTTCTGAACAAGAAAACTTTCCTAAATTCCAGTGAATGTAAATATGCCACAACCAAGGCATTGAATATTATATGTTTTTATTTGGAAGTCCCAAGTCCGAGTTGGTACACTTCCACCGACTCCAGTTCGACCCAAAATAGTTTCCAACTCTGACTTGGTGACTCTGACTTCAGCTGCGCAGCCCTGGCCATGATCTGCACCAGACTGTTATAGTGCTATTATTCCACTTTCAACATCCTATGGAATCCTGGTGTTTGCAGTTTAGGGAGGGGCTGGCCCAATTCACTCCAAATGTATGCCCAAGTTCTGCAATTGCTTTGCAAAATTTGCAACTAAAACACCCATTAATCAATTTTTGGGGTGTTGCAAAACGTGTTTTTTTTTTCCTGTTGCAAACCTTGCAAAATGGTTGAAAACATTTTGTGAAGCGATTTGGGCGACGTTGGACTTTGGGGGCTTGCTAGGAACCCTGGTTTGCGACCCCCATGATTCGGTTTTGGGGGTGCTGGGAAATGTAGCAGCATTGTTGCCAAACAATTGCAAAACCCGGACACAGACTCGGAGCAGATTCCAAATTTCGCGGTTCATGGTTAAGAAAGCTCATCTCGGTGCGTGTTTGCAAAGCGTTATGTAATTAAAACGAGACCTCTGCATATGTTTGCAAGTTTCAGAGGAAGTTTTTACATCACGAACCAAACTGAAGGAAATCCTCTCCCCTCCATCTGTTCCAAAATGTGGGTCATCGAGTATATCGCCTTCGTGATCGTGGCTGGCATGGTTGAAGGCCCCCGCACGCTGTTTTTCTGTCGGCCGTGCAGCTGCTAGGAGCTTCAAGGTGACCTCAGATCAGAGCAGGGAATCCCTGAACACACGTTTCCCCCATCCATCACCTGAGCTCTGCTGATCGCTGGGGATCTTAGCGTCTTATGCACGGGGTCATTCAAGGACACGCTCACTTCCGATCCGGTTTAAGGTGTGACAGGAACAGATGGCCTGGGTGGTAAAGGCGCCACTCTTCCAGAGGAGCTTTTCATGCTGCGGTCCGGAGGGCTTGTGGATTTGAGCGTACGACTGGAAATCTCTGGGGTTCTAAAAAGTAAACTCTCTCCGTCTCACAAAAGGCCACACGCAATAGCAATCACGTACCTGCTCTCGGCGGTTGCGTGCCTCTCTTTCTTGCTTTCCTAACCCCATGCGCTGAATTGTCATGAGATGGGACTTCATGTGGTTTTTTCCCCCTGCGCCCAATGTTGGATTACAGTCAGCCCTCCACATTTGTGGATTTCACTTTTGTGGATTTGATTATTCACGACTTATTTGCTATCACCTCTACTGCCTCTCTATGCCATTTTTAATAGGGACTGCAAGCTTCGTGAGATGGAGAAACTGTGACAAAGGCTTGTAAGTCCCTATTAAAAATGGTGTGGGGCAGCAGTGGAGGGGGTCATAAACCCCACCAGCCCCCCACTTTTGCCTTGTGAAGGAATGCTGGTGCCTCGAAGGAATCCATGGTGGGTTGAATATGGCGATCATACTTTTTGTGTGTTAAATATGGTTTGGGAGAGCCTAGAGTTATTCACATTTTTTTTTTCACTTTCATGGGGGTCCTGTGCCCTTAACCCTAGGAAACGTGGAGGGATGACTGTATAACGCCATGATCCCCTAGGAAGGAGGGCGTTGGGAAATGTAGTCCAGCACACTCAACGGGCACTCCAGAATTTGGCTGATTTCATGCCCGCAACGCATGGCAATAAGAGCAGAGCTTGGAAGTCCTTTGGGGTTTTTAAAAAGTTTTTTAGAATGATGATTTTTCAAAACCTAAACTCAGCCACCATACCTGCAGCCGGCAAATTTAGAAGATCAGGCTTTTCCCAACACGACAGAGAGGATAGTATCGAAGTTGCCTGCCAGTTGGGTCTTAAAGATGAAGAGCTTCTCTTGAAAAAAAGGAGGTGGTGACCCTAATACCCTGCTGGGCCACGGAAACCCACTGGGCGACTGTGAACGAGTCACACTTTCTCAGCCTCAGAGGAAGGCAAGGGCGAGCAAAGCCCCTCAGAACAAATCTTGCCAAGAAAAATGCCACGATATGACCATAAGTCGGAATGACTTGAAGACACACAGCAACAAACCAATCCTAACTCAGCACCACAAACATGTTTGCACCGACGGGGATTCGAAGCCAGAGTTAAACAGTTGAAAACAATAGTTTGGGTTTCTGTGCTTCCATCTTTATTTTATTTTATTTTATTTACATAAAGGCTAGCATCCTTTCAATAGTTTACAAGGTGGCAAGCAGGCCTTGTTGTTTGTTGTTAACTGCAATCTCGCCTCTCCCAGGCCATTTCCACATGAGACTGTTATAATACCATTATCCTACTTCCAAAATCTTGTGGGATTTTGGGATTTGTAGTTTATGGAGGCCAAAGAAATCTCTGGCTGAGAATTCAAAAGGCCCTTCCTTAAACTGCAAATCCCAGGATTCCGTAGGAGGTTGAAAGTGGAATAATAGCACTGTAACAGTGTGGTGCGGAAATGGCCCCAGAGTCAGAGAAGACCTTTTTTGTGTTCCCACCAGACGTACCTGGGAGGTTGGTGGGACAAAGAGAAGGGCCTCTCCAGCAGATCTCAAAACGTGGGCGGGTGCTTATAGGTCTAAAATAAAAATGTAGGAAGCATAGAATCATAGAATCATAGAAATGTAGAGTTGGAAGAGACCGCAAGGGCCATCCAGTCCAACCCCCTGCCATGCAGGAAAACCCTCAATCCACTCCCGACAAGTGGCCATCCAGCCTCCGCTTAAAAACCTCCAAAGAAGGAGACTCCACCACACTCTGTGGCAGCACATTCCACTGCCGGACAGCCCTGACTGTCAGGAAATTCCTCCTGAGGTTCAGGCGGAATCTCCCTCCTGCAGCTTGCATCCATTGCTCCTTGTCCTGGTCTCAAGAGCAGGAGAAAACAAGCCCACTCCCTCCTCGACATGACATCCCTTCAAATATTTAAACATGGCTATCATGTCCCCTCTCAACCTTCTCTTCTGCAGACTAAACATACCCAGCTCTCTAAGTCTGTCCTCACAGGGCATGGCTTCCAGGCCCCTCACCATTTTGGTTGCCCTCCTCTGGACCTGCTCCAGCTTATCCATATCCTTCTTGAATTGGGGTGCCCAGAACTGGACACAGTATTCAAGATGAGGTCTAACCAATGCAGAACAGAGTGGTACCAATACCTCCCTCGATCTAGACACCATACTCCTATTGATGCAACCAAGAATTACGTTGGCCTTCTTGGCTGCCGCATCACAGAAGCATCGTAGGAGAAGGGAAGGGAACATACTGTGCCATTAGGTTTAAGAATTAAAAAGAAGGCCACTTGTGGTTGAGAAAAAAAATGCTGCAGCTGGGGTCGGATATGACCAGAAAATAATCTGGGGCAACATGAGCATCATTTGGATATTTTTTTAAAAAATCCAAACTTCACCAATGAATGTTATAACCTTCTCGACACCTTTGCCCTGTCTGAGGGAACCCTGTGTTAGGGGAAATTGTTTGTCACGTCAGCTGCAAATTAGCCTCAAACGTAAACCCCCAGGGCTAGATTTACAAAAGCACCAGGGATTTTTTTTTTTTTTTAAATGGCTTGTTTTGGCGTAGAAAGATGGGGACAATTTTTTTCCACCTTCAGGTGTGGAGAAAAACCTGAACGCTGTTCAACGCATATGGGCTTTTAGAACAGAAAAAAGAAACAAAACGACCAAAATATTGACACAGATGTTTTTCGGCTTCCGCCTCTTTTGGATAAGTAAGCAAGCAGAACTGAGCAAGGCAGTCTGCCTGCTTCGGCACGGGATGATAAAATCTTTTCCTTTATTGCGGATCCAAGAATTTTACAAGCATCAAGGGAGTAGTTTCGGAGAGCTTGGCCAACGACAGGAGGGGATCTAGAAAAATAAGTGTCATAACTCAGTTTCTGGAGTCAGAAGATTCAGATGCACAGTCGGAGTGCCAGGAATTTACAACTCCTGGTGTCGGTGGTCTCTTGCGTTAGAGGAGCTGGGGGCTGAGATGAGGGGAGGCATTCCCTGGCAGGAGACTGAAGGAGCATTTGCTGGGCATAGGAAAGTTAAGGAAAAGTTACATTGGTCCAAGAGACTCTTAAGTAGGAGATGCTGACTACTAAAGCACCTGGTACCATGAGACACCTGGCTATAAATCTCCCAGCAGTTCACTGGAAGTTTTGTTGCTTACAACTATCTTGGGCCATTTCTGTACTACACTGTTCTAGTGCTATTATTCCACTTTCAGCATCCTGTGGAATCCTGGGGTTTGTAGTTTAGGGAGGGGCCTTTAGAATTCTCAGCCAGAGAGCTCTTTGGCCTCAGGAAACTACAAACCCCAGAATTCCACAGGAGCTTTTGCAACAACAGCCAGCCCCAAGTCATATCAGGTTGGCTTTGCTCTCCCTGCCATGTAATGCTTTGATGTTTGCAAATGGGCTTTATTGTGTTATGAGGACATGATGGGATCAGGTGAGAAACAGTGTGCTGGAAAGGAGAAAATGTTATTATAACGAGCCTTAATAAGGAGGAACAGACATTGCTGCAAAGCCACGCAGTTGGCAGGTAACATGAGATTCTGAGAAAAGAGTTGTTTCACTTAGCTGTCAGACAGAATGCTGGCATGCACCAATTTGAAGTGTTACCCCTTAAAAGGTACTGCAAATCCAATAGTTCTTTAGTCTTGGCATTCGCCAAGCTGTGCTGCTGTTTTCTTTGGTGTTCTTGAGTAAGGCTTTTGAAGCTCTCTCGGCCTGTTCTCTGAACGTGAAGCTATCCTGTACATCACAGTTATTTGGCTGCAGGTCTTTGGACCAGCTGAAGCTTCTGAACAGTCTTCAAGGGCAGCCCCATGTAAAGTGTGTTACAGTAATCTATCTGGAATGAAACTAAGGTTATGTGTCGCCATAGCCATTGCAGTGGGATTAAGTAGAGGTCCCCACAGTTGCTGTACTAACACTAGCCACTGAATAAACCAGTCTCCTAGACCCCACTTCTCAGACTTCAAAGCCTTCCATGCTTTTGAGAAGCCGTTTTCTCCTGGTGTTAGAGGCTTTGCGGGAAGGGCAGACCCACCAGCAGTTGCATAGCCAACTTCTCAGTTGGCCCTTTTCTTTTCCTAGTAGTTTGATCGGTTATACGGGGCCACATTAGAAAAGGCTGAAGGCTAGAGCACGATAATCAAAGCTTGGTTAGTTTTGAGAAAGTGGAGGGAAAGAAAGAGGTCTTTCTTTTTCTTTTTTTAATGCAGCTGTAATGCAAAAGAAGCACTTTTAGGGACCTTGGAACTATCAGGGTAACCAATTAATTTGAAAAAGAGCTTCCCAGGCTCTCATTAAAAACTGATCCGATCTCTTCTCTGGTTAGACAGAGCAAGAATGAGCAAGGCACAGCTTTCAACGGAGGTCCTTCCAGGACCCCCTCCCTTTCCCCCCCAAAACAATGGAAAATTGGCTGCTGTAATTGGAGTCTTTAACAAGCCTCTGTGGGTTTCTCCCTGCCCCATGGGCACCCGGTTTTAATAGGCGCATTTTAGCTTCCGTGCCAAGGCCTCCTTTGGGCAGGAGGACGCTTAGCAACCTCCGTGGCCGAATTTGGCTCCAGGGATGGGGGGGGCGTTAGCAGGATTTGGGCTGGCGGCCGGTGGGCCCTGAAGCCCTCCGAAGCAAATATCTACCTCCTCAAGCAGCACCCCGATGCAGGGATAATTCCCACCCTCCATTTTGTGGTGTCAGAGGGGAATTTTTTGGCCAGACGAAATTCTGTGTTATTATTATTATTTTTTAATATGTTGTTTCTCAGTGGTGCTTTGGAGTGGCAGCCCAATTTTTCCACTGATACCCAAATTTTTAACTGAGCTGGCAGATTTGGAAGCCAGTTGCCAGCTGTCCAAAATCAGTTGATTTTCTCTTATCTTATCTGCGTGTGTGTTTGCAAACCTGGAACCTCTCCTATCTCTAGGTTTATCGGTCTCCTTTCTTAATCCGGGGTCAGGAAAGCTGAGATTGAACTAAAGAATAGAAGGGTGTGTGAGAGAGAGAGACTCTGTTCTGGCTTTTCGGCCGACCTTTCAAGGGGCTCTCCAAAGCCCTGCATCCTGAGGCCCCAAACAGTATCAGCACCTTGGAGAGTTCTTTTAAAGTTTGGACTGAAACCTGGAGCAAATTCACATTTCCGAGGAGCCATGCCTTGGAAAAAAGAAATATGCTACCTGAGGTTGAGAAGGCACCCAGGAAATTTGGCAGAATGGCAGGGTGAAAACAAGATTGATGCCATGTTGGGGGGGGCAGACCGGGGGAGATCGAAAAGAGACGATGGAGATGTGTCAAAGCTGGGGCTGGTTTAAAGTAATTAATGAATTAGTCAGTTGGTTTCCTGCCTTTATCACTGCACAGAATTCAAGGCGGCTCTCAACCCTTTGAAACAAAGTACACTGCATTTCATCTAAGCTGCCATGGTTGCCTCCTGTGGAATCTTGGGATGTCTAGTTTGGTGAGGCACTATAGCTCTCTGGCAGAGATTTCTAAATGCTGCTCCCTAAACTGCAAATCCTGGAACTCCCCTGGAATTTCATGGCAGTCGAAGCAGATATAATTGCATAGTGTGAAAGGACCTGTGATTCAGTTGTGCACAGCATCCAGAAAAAAGGAGAGAATTTGAAAGGAAGGGGGTCGGATGCTGATCTGACCCAGGCCATTTCCGCACTGCGCTGTTATAGTGCTCTGATTCCACTTTCAACCTCCTGTGGAATTCTGGGGTTTGTAGTTTCCTGAGGCCAAAGAGCTCTCTGGCTGAGAATTCTCAAGGCCCCTCCCTAAACTGCAAACCCCAGGATTCCATAAGATGTTGAAACTGGAATCAGAGCACTATAACGGTATAGTGCGGCAAGGGCCCCGGTTATAAATATCACCACTGGACTTACTGCACTTGGAGGTAATAGCAAGAAGACGCCAAGCGGCTCAATGACGTGGGAAAGCCGAGGAGGCAAAACCTGAGGTCTGACCCTCACCAACCTGATGGAGTGGAACCTCCTAAATCAGGAGCAGTCTACCTGAACTCACCAAAGGCCCAGCAGTCTCCTTGCATTTTGTTAGCTCTTTTCTTCTTGCCCGTAAGTCAGGCCTCTGCTTCCTCAGCCTACGAAAACACCGTCAGCTCTCCACATTCACGGGTTTCACTTTTGTGGATTTGATGATTCACGGATTATTTGCTGTCCCCTGTGCCGCCTCCCTCTGCCATTTTTAATACGGGCTTGCAAGCCTTGTGAGACAGAAACTGCGAATGAGGCTTGTAAGTCCCTCTTAAAAATGGCGTGGGGCAACAGCGGAGGTGGCCGTAACCCCCGCCAGCCCCCCACTTCTGCCCTGTAAAGGAACCCTGGAGTCTTAAAGGAACCCATGGAGGGTTGAATATGGTGATCATACTTTTTTGTGTGGCTTGGGAGGGCCTAGAGTTATTCACAGTTTTTCCACTTTCATGGGGGTCTTGTGCCCCTAACCCTAGAAAATGTGGAGGGATGACTTTATTATACAATGTTCTTTTCTTTTTTTTTTTTGGCTTCCCCAGTTGGATCTATGCACCAACACTGGATTTACATTTTAAAAGGAGCACAACCTCTTCTCCTTTAATACTCTTTTTTTTTTCCTTCTTATTCCTCCCTTCCAGCTGCTCTGGGGACATTAGATTTCAGCTTGCTATATGATCAAGAAAACAACGCGCTGCATTGCACAATCAACAAAGCCAAGGTGGGTGCCTTTATCCTTGCTCTCTGGGTCATGCTTGTGTATGTGTGTGTGTGTTTTCCCATTACCATAGAAAATGGGAATTGTGGGATTTTGGGGCCACACGGAGCTTAAATAGGGATGCAAGGTAGCCACAAACTTTCCTTTTTTGTCCTGCGTCAGGTTTGAAATCAAGGGGCAAGGAAGGATGGCTTATATGAGGTCCACTTGGACAGCACATGCTTTTGGGGGGGGGAATGCCTCTCCTAAGCCTAAAATGGTCCAGGAGGCACCGAAAGGTGGCAAAATTGCCTCCATATGAATTGAAATTTTGGGAGGTGATGCTGAGTGTGGTGTTATTGGGTGTTAGACTGGAGTGTTAGATTGGGTGTTAGACTGATTGGGTGTTAGACTGAAGACTCGGGTTCCAATTTTTGCTCAGCCTTGGAAACCCACTGGGTGGCCTTGGCCAAGTCGCACTCTCTCAGCCTCAGAGGAAAGCAAGGGCCAAAACCCCTCTGGACAAACCTTGCCGAGAAAGCCTCGTGATAGCGTTGCCCGAAGTCAGAAACAACTTGAAGGCACACGACAACAATAAGGGAGTGCGGGGGGGGAGTGTCCCTCCAAGCTCCGGGGGGGAGTCAATGTAGCCCCCTGATCTTCAATAGTTGCCCACCCCTGTTCAGCATTATAAACTCTATAGAATTATAGAATCATAGACCTGGAAAGGAAGACCAGAGCTCTGCCGTGCAGGAGTACACAACATTAATTGAACTGTGGAGGTTTCCTAGTCACTATGTCCTTAATGAAGGGTCAGAGGGGTAGGATCTGGGCCATTACCCTGAAGTAGCTCCCCACTCTTGGTTTATAAGCCTGTGTCCCCCCAAACCCTTCCTCCCAGTGATGTAGACTCCAGTTGATAGACTCGGACTCAAGTCGGACTTAAGTGGCTTCAGTGGCTCGACTCGGCAATAAATGACGCACTGACTTGACTTGATTCAAGACCTGTGCATTTTTAGTGACTGCCTTGCTGCCAGGAACATAACCCATTCATCCAGAAACCTTACGACTTTGAAGAACGCTTCCGCCACTTTTTGCCTATTGGTCGATGAGCGTCTGCCTCAAGCCCAAAGCTTCAGTAATGGCGGGTAAAAGGTTCCCATTCCCCAGTCCTGAAAAATGCTCCAGCTTCGGAAATGGGAAGTCAGAAGGGTCCTCCTCCCCACTGCTGAAGCTGCAGGTGGCAAAATGGCAAAGCGGAGGGCCGACCCTGCTTACGTTGTTAAAACTGACTTTATTGGACTCTGTCCAGAAGTTCTGGAATGTAGGTTGGAGCACAAAGTTGGCTCCCAGACTTGACTTGAGACTTGGAGTAAAAGGCATGGATACGTTGCTGCCAGGGGCTGTTGAAGTCTCCGAAAGACCAATTAATTTGATGACAAGCAAAGGCAGCATAGATTGACAGGGGTACGAGATGGTAAGGAATCTCTACTGGGTTAAAATCCATGGAGGAAAGTATCTTTTCCTCGGGAATTCTGGATCCCTTCCCAATCTCAATCTCTCTCTCTCTCTCTCTTGGTATCTTCTCCTTCTCATCTCCTTCTCGCCAGGCCCACTAGTGGAAAAAAAACCTAGAACGTAGGAAGTTGTTCAAGCGCTAAGCATGTGGTGGTATTCAGAGAGAGCCGGTGGGCGGATGGATACCTGGTCGCTCTCCAAACAACAGGCCCAAAGTTGTACTTACACAGCCACAAAGATAGGAGCGTTGGTGACTGCCTGTGGCAACGAGGAATGAGTAATCCTCTTCCCCGCTCCATATAATGCTCTTTTCCTGAGTTGCCGCCTCACTTTCACTCTTGCGTCTTTTCCGAGTGTTTTTCAACTCCCCTCCCCACCGCCTTTGAATCTTCGTCTGGAAAGAAAAAATCCTCAACGCGTTTCGGTAGATCTCAGCCGTGTTGCTTCCTTGGACTACAACTCCCAGGGTCTTCCCAGCCAGGGTGGGAGTTGTAGTCCCCCAAGAACAGCATTCCTGAGCTCTGGATATTTGGCTTGTATCCCCTCGTTCGATCCCTATGGGCCTTTACTGCAAGAACAATGCTGGCCAAGAGGCAGCCTCTTTCCGTAGAAGAGGGAAGCGTTGCCCAGTGGTCAAACAGAGGGTGGTTTGAAAAAACCCTAATAGGGGTTATTTCCCCCATGGAGTGCTTGTGGCACAAGAGATATATCCTTTAAATAAAGATATGTCCTTTTAAACAAAGGCTGAAGAATCTGCTCCCAAAGGAGGTCTCCTGTTGCCTCTCTGCATGACCGCCAGCCCTGCCTTTGCCTCTGCTGGGACAAAGGAAATTGTTTGGTGCTTCTGCAGTTGTCCCAACTGGATCATTGAGTCACTTCTGGCGTAGCGACCAGTACTGGCCAGTGGGTTCCATGTCTGTAGAGGAATCCACTCTGTGTTTTAGTCTGAACTTCAAAATAAACTGTTTAGGGGACAGCGCTCAGCACCTTGGAGAGTTATTTGCAAATCCCAGTAGACTGGACACCCAGCAACAGGGGCAGAAGAGTATGTTTACATGCTTTTTTGGGTCTCTGTGTTCAGCTCAGGTGGGCCACCCCTTCGGATGTTGTGGAAGTTCAATTCTCATCATCCTTCACCAAATAGACACTGGTTAGGGATAATGGGAGTTTCAGTCCAACAACATCTGGAAGACTGTACTTTGCCCAGCCCTGTTTGTTGAGTTATTGCTTCAAGTAGAGTTTCCTTCTGACCTGAACAGTGACTCAGGCAGGGGGGCACCTGTGATAGGTGGGAGCTCCTCCTCCTTTTTCTTTCAGAGGTGACCTTTCAGAGATGTGTGAGACGTGGACATCTCTGCTTTAAAAAAAACTGCTTTCAATATCCGAAATTTGGAAAACATTGGTTCGGTCCCCCTGAAATCTGATGGCCGTCAATGGTTGCTGCTATTCATTTGTTTTGCTGTTTGCAACATTAGGATTTCTCCGTCCCCGACATCATTCTTGGGGAGTGGGGAGAATATGGCAGGAATTATGTCTCAGCGAGAACTACCCACAGCCGATCGTCCAAATGCAATGATTATTTACTCGATGCCCCTGACCAGCTTGTCAGCTTATAAACAGCTCCGTTAAACACTGCTAATCACATCCCACAAAACGGCCTTCTCCGGCAGCTGCGTAATTGGCAGCAATTGACGCTTAAAAAAAAATAAAATTAAATGCTCTTTTTATTTTTTGCAGAAGGGGAAAAATATGCTTTTGGAGAAGGAAGGCTGTGTAGGAGTTGAAATGTTGCTTCGCTTAACAAGCATCACCTGGGGACAGCATCACATCCTTCAGAAGAGTTTGCAGGGATGGGGGAGTGGAGGATGGAGAAAAAAGTGGGAGGAAGAGACGGAGGCAGGAGGGAGAGGTGGATTCTCTTATTTTTCAAGTAGGAACTGCGACAGAAGTCTGGGAGGGGTGGGGAAAGACCAACTGTGGACTGCAGGATGGCCACAGCTCCCCTTTGACGGCCCTGAGCCCACTCTCAGGATCCCCAAATTGCCCCCCATACTGCCAGGGTGTTCTCCAGATTACAGCTGGCCCTCCACATTTGCTAGGTTTAGGGGCCCAGGGCCCCCCACAAACACAAATATACAGTCAGCCCTCTGCATTTGCGGGTTTCACTTTTGCGGATTTGATTATTCGTGGATTATTTGTTGTCCCCTCTGTTGCCTCCCTGTGCCATTTTTAATAGGGACCGCAAGCCTTGCGAGACTGAGAAACTGCGAACGAAGTCCCTCTTAAAAATGGTGCGGGGCAGCAGCGGAGGTGACCGTAAGCCCCACCAGCCCCCCACTTCTGCCTTGGGAAGGAACCCTGATGCCTCAAAGGAGTCCACAGTGGGTTGAATATGGTGATTGTACTTTTTTGTGTGTTAAATATGGTTTGGGAGGGCCTAGAGTTATTCACAGTTTTTCCACTTCCATGGGCGTCCTCTGCATCTAACCTTAGCAAATGTGGCGAGACACCGTACTGCAAATATCACAGATATATTTCAAATATACTGTGTGTGTGGCTGTGGGAAGGAGAAGGAGGCATGGTGGAGAGAGCAGGCACCCAGTGTCCAAACCAGGAGAGGGAAAGGGGGCCCTACACTTCCGTTCTCTCGCTCATCTCCTTCCTTGGGTTTTGGGGAGAATCAGGAGAGGGTTTGTGGTGCTGAGAAATTGGGGTGCAATCCATCCCTAGCTGGCCAGGCGACGGCTGGTGGAGGAGGAAGAAGAGGCAGGTTTTTAAAGATCTGCATGGCTGGATTGCAGCCGCTGGGAGGGAAGGCTTCCCCGGAAAAGGGGTCCTCGAGATTGGGGGGACAAGGGTTGGAGAAACGTGCAAATCATCAGATCTGTGAATGTTAAACCCATGAAGGCAGAGGGCCAACTGTACAACAACGTTCCATTTTCTGTACCAATGAGTTACACAAGTAAGCACACACCCTAAAAAGCCACCCCCAAACCAGAAAATTAAAAATGGATGTGACATCTGTTCACTTCCAGGTCACATTTTTGGCTGATTTTGGGGTGGGGGGGAATGTGTCAGTGTCATGTGCCAGAGTGGCATGGAGATGAAAATTGTTCCTTGATGCGTTTAGCATGGATTTGCCGCTGTTTGTTTTCCAGACAACCAGCCATGCTTTTTACTAGAAGAGTCCATTCCGTTCACCTTCCTTTTGATCGTCAGCCAGCATTCCCTGGTTACTGGGCAACTTCAAATCTCACCTGGGGTTTTGGAAATTCTCCACCTCTTTTAAATTCCTCTCCTCGATATTTCTCTTCTTCTGCAAATAACAGGGGTTGGCAGCGTGACCCTTCAACCTTGCAGGGTGGTTTTGAGGATAAAAGACAGAGAAAGGAGAGCCGTGCCTTGAGTTCATTGGAGAAAAGATGGTTTTGAAAAGGCAGCTAGTTCATATGTCAAGGGTAGGAAGCCTGTTTCAGCCTAAGGATCACATTCAGTTTCAGAGACTTGCTTGTGGATCACACTCTAGTGGGACTGAAGACCACAGCAGTGAACCCCAAAATTTCGGCTTTGTTGGAAGTTAGAGTTTCCTGGAGTGTTAGCCCTTTGGAGTAATTCTGTGAAAGCTAAAACTGTTAGGAATCAGCCTTCTTTTAGCAGAGTAGCAGAAAAAGCATGACCCAATCTCTGTGTGGCTTCCCTGAGCTAAGACTGACTTAGAAAGCAAAACAAGGCAGGCAGTTTCAGGTTACAAACGTAGTAAAGTTTACTAATGAATTTCACAATTATATATGCATTGGAGAGACTAGATCCTAACTAGCTAACAAAAAGATTAGATAAGATAGTAGTTTCATTTTTAACTCACCATTTTCTTGGTGGAGAGGCAAAGCATGATTAGAGAGGAGGAAGTTGAAACAAAAATGGCAAAAAGAGAGAAGGGAGGGAAGTGTAGTCTTTTGTATAAGGTCAATGGTCCCAGGGTCCATCCTGGTCACATGGACAGTCATTTATTTAAATGACACAAAGAGCGAGACCGAGGCTTTAGGTGGGAAGGCAAAAGCCTTTGACATGCTAAGGAAAAAAGAAACCCTGTGCTAGCTAAGCCCCATTTGTCCTAGAAGAAGAAGACGGGGAGAGAGAATGCTGGAATTTTCCAACAAGCCTCTTTTAGCTTAAAGATCATACTGCTCATAACAAGGCCTTGTGAATGAGAAGCAACTTATAAGCAAAGATGGGAAACCACCAAACAAAGGTACAGTGGGGGAGGTAGCATGGAGAAGGACTCTGCCCTTCAGGAGGCACAAGTCCCTTCAACCGCTCCTACAGAAAGGCAATGAACAACCTTCTCTGGAATCCTTTCGTGCTTTCTTTGGGGCTTTTTTCTACTCCTCCTCTTGGCACTGAGTTTGGTAACAGCTGGAAAAAGTTACCTTTTTGGTCTACAACTAAGAATCTGGCTGGGAGATTCTGAGAGCTGTAATCTGGAAGGTCTGCAGTCCCCAAACCTAAAGTTCCTCCCACCTCTTAAATTAAGGGTGGATTTGAGGAAGCTAGAAGCGGCACATAGAGAAAAACAGATAGTCTTGCTCCAGAAAGATTTTGCTTATGTTTTTCTCTATTTCTTTTTTTCAAAATCAGTGAGAGCTTAAGGGTTTTGTGTCAGGTTGCCCAGGATGTAGGTCCAACGCAGATCATAAATGTTTCAGCTGGCAAAGGGTAGGGGGAGAAGAAGAAAGGAGAAGAGGAGGGACATCTTTTTAACATCCTTACAAGCCATTATTTCCAGCTCTCCTTTGGAGCGTTTAGCCTTTCAGCAGAGAGCAGTAAACACCGGAGTGGGCCCTGTGTTTAACATCAAAAGCAACGGGTGCAGAGGATCAAAAAGGGGCTATGAACGAGGCATCTTTTGATAGCGAGAAGATAAGACGGATCAGTTATTTTCAAGGCTGGAAGGCAAAAAGAGAGAGAGAGAGAAAGAGAAGAGATTAGCCACAATGGGGATCGTGTTCTACAGGAAATCATATCTGGAGACAGCGAGAGATTAGAATATAATAATGCAAGGAAGAGGATGCTGAGAAGACCTTGAGGTTTGGGGTTTTTAAAAATGTATTTAAGTCCCAAACTGGGAAAAATCTCAGAGCTACTTTTTTGGACTACAACACCCTAGAAACCTCCAGCTGGTCTTTTTGGACTACAACTCCCAGCTGGAAGATTCTGGGATATGTAGTCCAAAATGGTAGGTTTTTTCCCTCCCAAACTGGAAAATGTCCAATCTGTGTGTCAGGCAAGTGGCTCACCAGGGATCAAGAAAAGCATGAAAGACTCCCAGGGGAGGTTGCTTATTGCCTCTCTGCATGAGTCACTGCAGGGACCTATGTTTCTTAAAGTTCAGCACCCCCTTCAGTTGCTGTTTCAGAAAAATGTAATACGTAACCACCCTCTGACCATGGGCTAGACATTCATCTTCTTCTATTTGTCTTAGCCAAGGGTTAGACATCCTCTACTAGAGTATTTACCTGGCGTTGCCTGAGATTTTATTTTCTTATAGGTAATACTTCTTAGAAAGATTTGAGGTCCTGTGTCTCTGCTTCCCCAAACTGCCTTGTCCAGTATCTGTACATTTTCCCCATAGCCCCCTATCCAATCTGTATTCAGAGTTATTAAGTCCTCCTTGCTGCTAGGCCTCGTCTCCGTAGCAACCGGCCCGGCCCAAGAGCTCCCTGGCTGAGAATTCTAAAGGCCCCTCCCCAAACTGCAGACCCCAGGATTCCATAGAATCTTCACAGCCAGCCAATCATGCGAGGTCTTCGCCTGCCCGACACACACAAACAGACAAACTTTGACGTTACTATACCTATATATACAACCCGTGTTCCCACGACACCAACGTTGTGTGGGTTCCTAGTTTTTGTAAGAGAGCCAGCACGGTATAGTAGTTTAGTACATGTTATGTACGTAGTATGTATGTAGTAGTAGTTTAGTACAGTATAGGAGATCAGGGTTTGATCCTCCCCTCAGCCGTGGAAACCCACTGGGCCTTGGGCATCACATACTCTCAGCCCCAGAAATCCCCATGATAGGTTCACCATTAGTCGGAAATGACTTGAAGGCACACAACACCAACAACAGCTTTTATAGGGGTCCCTCTCACATTGCAAATGGTTGCAGTGCCTCTCCGGAGACTTAGTAATAAAAGGTTTGAACAAAATTTGGCTGAGATTTTGGGCATCTCTGCACTATACTGTTACAGCGCTATTATTCCACTTTCAACCTCCTGTGGAATTCTGGGGTTTGTAGTTTCTTGGGGCCCAAGAGCTCTCTGGCTGAGAATTCTAAATGCTCTCCCTAAACTCCAAACTCCAGGATTCCACAGGAGGTTGAAAGTGGAATAATAGCACTATAACAGTGCGGTGTAGAAGTGGCCTTTGTCCCTTTTGACTTTGGCCACACCCAGCCATAAATGATGTGACAGTGTGTTCAGTTTGAGGGCTGGATGGTTCTTAGGTTTTTTTCCCTAGAGGGAATTGAGCCCCCAGTTTTTTAAAAAAAAAAATAATAATTTTTTTTTAGGGTGTTGGGGATATCTTGGCGGACTTGGGGGCCACTAAAATGGGATATGGGCCGCATGTGGCCCACAGACCAAATTTTCCCTGTCCCTGCCTGAGCCCTATTCATTGCTGAAATTCCCACGCACACCCCTGCGAAGCTGAAAAGTGTGCAGCACCCCTGGTTTAATGGAATCCTGCATTTCAAGAAGAAAAAGGATTCTATACAAAAGGAGTCTTTTTTAGTTTTTCTTTTTAAAAAAGACAACTCTCCTGTTTCCCCGTTTTGGGTTTAATTGAACTTGAAATGTCAAGGCAGGGGGTTTCGTGCGTTTCTGGAGGCCGTGCGCGGCCCGTCTGCGTGGCAGGTTGTGCACCTCCAAGACCCTTTTCCGTGGCTGCCGTCCTTGGTTCGCACTTCCGTATCAACCCCCCTTGCTTTTCATTTAGACCACATCGCGCGCTTTCCCCATTTGTTAGCCCATTTGTCAAATCATAAAGGGAAAAGTGCAGCACTGAATGAACCTATTAAAATGGACGGGTCGTGGGCAGCCGAGCGAGGCGGGAAGCAGCCAAAGCGGCGATTTCCCCCCGTGTCCTTTGTGAAAGGAGGCTAATGAGGGTGGCCAACCTAACTGGCTGAGTCACAGCAATAGAAGGCGGCCGCACAGCCACCCCTAAAACACCACATGGGATTACAAAACCCATGAGCCTCATCTCTGTGGGGCTGATGGGAGTTGTAGTGCACAGACCAAGATTCCACTTCTCTTTCCTTTAGATGGGAGTTTGCCGTCACCACACTCCAAGCACGGTAGGAATTTTTTTAAAATTATTATTATTACGGTTTTAAACAGAGATAATAACAATGATGGAAAAAAGAAACAGGAACAAAAGAGAAAAAAAACCTATTACAACTTGACAGATTATCATTGCAATTATAATACCCTTACAAGTTAATCCGATCTTTATCTTAAAATATATTTAATTCCTTAAATTCCATAACTACTTATTTATATCAAGTTATTTAAATACTAACTTAAACCTCTTTTTGATATATCACTTTCAACTTGGCCGGTGGTGTAGGGATGGAGGAGCAAGGGAAGCAGTGCGCCCTGGGCGGCACTTTTTTTTGGGGGGGTGACACCACTCCTTGCCTGCCCCCCTGTGCGCTGTCACCCCCTCCCCATGCGCAGTGCCCCTCCCCGTGCCGTTGCCCCACCCATGTGTGCCATAGCTCCGCCCACTTGCACCGTAGCCACGCCCACATCCGCTGTCATCCCACCCCCGCACACCATAGCCCCCCCATGCGCCCCCACCCCTACCCTGCTCACGCCAAGCTACGCCACTGAATTTAGCTCACAGTTTATATCCAAGTTTGGTCTATGAAGCCAGCTACCACAAGTCACCCTGTCTGCCTCTAAAGTAGAATAAAATAAAATAAAATAAAATAAAATAAAATAAGGAGAATAAAAGGGTCCCAAGTTTTTATATAAGTGTTCTTCTTGTTAAAACAGCCTAGAGATTCCTAGAGAGAATATTATTTTTTTTCCATGGCAAGGGCAAATAGGGTAAGATTTTTATTTTAAATGAAATAAATAAATAGAAATCACCCACAAATAATCAAATCCACAAGGGCCGAACCCACAAGTGCAGAGAACCAACTGTAATTCGGTTTTAAGGTTGATTTTTTGCGTGTTTTAACTACAGTGTGATTATTTTGATTTGTAAGCTGCCTGAGCCTGAGGCGGAGTATGGATAAAGTTGTCTATTATTATTATTATTATTATTATTATTATTATTATTATTATTATTATTAAAGACCTGTCATAGTTACAAGAATTATGCTAATATATATCTCCAAATATCAATATGAGAGGAAGTATGGATAAAGTTGTCTATTATCATCATCATCATCATCATCATCATTATTATTATTATTATAGACCTGTCATAGTTACAAGAATTATGCTAATATATATCTCCAAATATCAATATGAGAGGAAGCGAGAGAGCACCCCCTCTGAAATCCTATTATTGCTGTTTTGACATTTGCATTTATGTGTTTTGATATTGCTTTTTAATTTAATTGCATTTTCATATTATAATTAGTTGAATAATACATCTGCATTCTGACTTCTGCTCTGCTTTTATCTGTGTCTGTTGTTATCTGGGTTTGTTTGCACCCGTTTTTAATCTTGTGAGCCACCTTAATCCTGGTTCGGAAAGAAAGGGCAGATATATAAGCCAAATGAATTAGGAAGAGCGCATGAGAAAGAATATTTGCTGCAGGTGGATGCAGACGCAAGCCTAAATCCCAAAGTAGACCAAATGAATCAACTAAATGTACATAAATGTTGGCATACCATGTTTTTGTTGGATCAATGGGTTTAGTTTGGAACTACGTAACCATCCGGAAGCTGTTGGACTCCAATTCCCATCATTGCTCACCATTGGCCAAGCTGGTCAGGGCTGCTGGGAGTTGCAGTCCGATAGCAACCAGTGCCCTGTACTTTGCCATGCCCTCTAACTTGCCGGATACGGCTAGGATAGTCCCGATTAATCCTTCCCTGTCCCACTTTTTTGGCTGCTTTTGAAAAGTCTGGTTTCTCTCTCGTCTCTCCACTTCCCCCTTGGTGCTCAGCTTATTTCCACTGCTGCAAACTGAGTTCAGGGGGCAAAATCGGTTTGCACTCCACTAACTCAGGGCCTTTCCGCACTACACTGTTTTAGTGCTATCATTCCACTTTCAACCTCCTGTGGGATCCTGGGGTTTGCAGTTCAGGGAGGGGCCTTGAGAATTCTCAGCCAGGGAGCTCTTTGGTCTCAGGAAACTACAAACCCCAGAATTATCCCACAGGAGGTTGAAAGTGGAATAATAGCACTATAACAGTCTAGTGTGGAAATGGCCTCAGTTGTGGGGAGGGGAGAGGAGGGAATCAAACCTTGCCCTTTTCCGTAGGCTCGGGCAGAAGGAAATTTCGGCAACCTTTCCTCGCTTGTGTGCCAACTTTTGCCATCCTGATGTGGCCTGGCAAGGTGTATCTCAGTTTTCATTTGCAACATGTGGGAGAGGATGTTTTGTTCATCCCTCCTTATCAGCTGCAGCCCCCCGGATATTCAACAGGTAAAGCTTCCACCGCCCCACCGGGGATCACCATTTTTGTCCCAGGGGTGTACACCCAGATGGATTTCTGGATGTTCCGCATAACTGCCTGGAATGCACAGTAGCCTGCCTAAGGGGGAAAATTTGGCCACCGTTGTGGTCCAACCACAATACAAACAAAGGCCTTGGTCCAATTGCACACGTTGGGTGGAGCAGATCCTTTGAACGGAGTGACGAGTGGTGAATAAAGGGTTGTATAAATTCCACAAATTATATAGCTCTGGTTGGCACTAGCAGTTGGCCCACAAGATTAAATACTGTGGTTTTCATGAAGTTGCCATCTGTACTTCTGGCAGGGCTCTTGTGCTTGCAACCAATTTTGGGCCAAGCCTATGACTCAGGGCCCTTTCATGCTACATAATGATAGCGCTATGATTCCACTTTTAGCTTCCATGGTGGACGCTGGGATTTGTAGTTTGCTGAGTTCTCTGGCTGAGCATTCTAAATGTCCCTTCCTAAACTGCAGATCCACAGGATGGAGCCATTGGCAGCCAAGGCGGAATCATAGTGCTATAACTGTAAAGTGTGGATGGGCCATAGTTATCACTGGGCATTTTATGAACCCGCTGCCACCTATGTTGTCATCTCTTTGTTTTCATTCTCATTCTTCATTCATTTATTCTCTCTTTTTGTGTCCCCCCACCCCCGGATCCCTTCTTTCTGGTTATTTCCCACACCCTCATCCCATTTCCCACGCCTCCTTTTCCACTCCACCATATTTATTTCATAATATTCATCGATCGGGGGAAAAATCAGGTGCCAAAACCTCACTACAGAAAGGTAAGGTCTGGCTTAGCCATTGTAGTGCTGCTTGGTGTTGTCCTAGCTAGGCATAGATTGATTTTGGACTGCCTCTTATTTATTATTGATTTATTTCAGCACTTATTATTATATATGGGTGGAGGGGGTGATTTTCTGTCTCCAAGACTCACCAAAAAAAATTGAAACTGGAAGAATGGCCTTTCCTTGTTTTAGAAGAAACTTGTCATTGGAAGAGATATGGCACAAAAGGAAAGGAGGATGGGGAGGGAAGAGGAAAACAAGAAGATGTGGTAAATTTAAAAGCCTAGCGGCAAATCTGTTTTTTGTTTTTTTTAAAGGGTCCAAACACAACTTGTTTCATAGGAGAATCAGGCTTCCTAGAGCATAGGTCTCATTTTCAAAAGCTCAGTTTTAAAATTGTTTTTTGGGGGGAACCAATTGAGGATGTTTCTGGGGCCACAAAAATGGGTGAGAGTACATATGGCTCTTGGGCTGGGCATTGTCCACCTCTTATTTATATGGTAAAGGTGTTTACTGATCAATTTTTAAAAAACAAATTAAAGCAGATATCCTCAAACTTGCAACAAAAAAAGATATGGCACAAAAGGAAAGAGGAGGAGGAGGGAGGAGGAAAACGAGAAAACTCAGGCACAAGTTCTTAGAGCAGTGAGCCTTAAAGTTGCCTTGAGCCTTGGGGAGAGGTGAGTAACAAATTAATATTATTGTTTTTTATTATTATTACTACTTCTTCTTCTTATTATTATTATTATTACTGCTACTACTACTATTATTAAACTCTGGCAGCAAAATTGCCACAAAGTGGACAGAGATTTCGGCCAGTGTACTGTTGCTAAGAGTACAGAAGTGGATTACAGCTGAACATTTAGAGAATAAACCACAGATGAATTATATAACTTTAAAGTGGATGGTGGAAACATTAAAATACTCAGAGACTTTCTCTACCTCAGCTTAGTCATTGATCAAAATGGAGACTACAGTAAAGAACTCAGGAAAGACTAAGGCCATTTCCGCCCTACACTGTTATAGTGCTATTATTCCACTTTCAACCTCCTGTGGAATTCTGGGGTTTGTAGTTTCCTGAGGCCAAAGAGCTCTCTGGCTGAGAATACTAAATGCCCAGTCGCATCAGGATGGAGGAGCGATGGAGGTGGTCTGCTCCTGGTGGCAATGTTTTTGGGGTGTCCCGGCTCCTAGCTGTTGGAAAAATCTCAGCATTCTCTCCCCCCCCCTCTTGTTGTTAGAACAAGTGGGTCATAGCCAGATAGGGCTCCCTTTGTTCCTGCATGCCAGATCTTCTCCATTGGCCTTTCTCTGTCTTTTGTTGCATGATCATAAATGCCTTTGGTTCTCAGGTGATCAGATCGTACGGCCCAGGACTGTGCTTGGGTCATCGGTCTTATAAAAGTTAAGATCCCTCCTCTCTCTGCTCTCTCTTCCTTTTGTTCTCAATGCCTTTCCCTGAACTCTTCGCGTGCTTCGAGTCTCCATCGAGTAGGATGGTGAGTTAAACTGAAGACTCTCCTGTTCCATCGTTAGACAGGTAGCAGGCTCTCTCAATACAGATGTAAATGAAGAAGCCATTAGTAAAGTATTTAAGCCTTTTATTCAAAGCTACCTGTGTTTCTGTTTATTGAATCAGCCAGTCTGAAGTCACAAGTCATCTAACAAATTTTTAAACGTTTCTCTGTGTTACTCTGCTAAATGAAGGCTGAATCCTAATAGTTTTAGTCTATCATTTCCCAACACTAGCCGCACCCCCGCACGCCACGGCCACGACTCCGCGCACCGCGGCCATGCCCCCATGCACCATGGCCATGCCCCCATGCACCATGGCCATGCCCCCCCACACCGCAGCCATGCCCCCCTCATCCCCCCCTCTATGCACTCCAAGCTCGGCCGCTGTAAAGGCCCCTCCCTAAACTGCAAGCCCCAGGATCCCATAGGATGTTGGAAGTGGAATAATAGCACCGTAACAGTGTAGTGTGGAAATGGCCTCGGACACACCAGGGACGGGAATCAATCTACACAGGATCCAGAGTGCTTATTCTACAGCCCTTGATATATCATCTGGCTAACACCTCTTGCTTGGATGCCCGGCAGTTTGGAAGCCTTTCAATATTTCAGCAATGTCGGGGAATGTTCTCCCTGTCACGCACACATACGTGGCTCTTTTTCTCTTCTCCTTTTGATCTCTCTTAGCTTTATTTTAATCTCACGCTGTATAATATCGGCTTAGGTAAGAGAAGCCCTTTCTGGGCTCCAAAGAGCTCTCAAGTCAGTGGCGCTCAAGAGCTCGGGAGGTTTACGGGCAGCCATGCGCAAAGAGGCATGGTGGAGTGGCTCGGGGGCTCAGTCACAGAGGCAGAAGTCCCCAGTTCTAATCTCACCTCTGTGAAATGCTTTGGTTTTTTTTTAATTAAAAATTTTAAAGAATTTTTTAACAACACAGAAAACCAAAACGTTGCATCAGTAATACGTGTTGTTGAATGACGACTCAATAGGTAGGCAAATCCCATGGATTCAGTGGCTCTACTCTAGTCAGGACTAATAATATGCTTTAGGCTGAAATCTTACAAAGCAATATGAAACAAGGACTAGGAAGAACAGGCTGGTGGGATGGGAACGGAGAAACAGAGACCGGGAAAGTGTTCATATCTGTCAGAGCTATCCAGGACATGATCACTGCTCCTGAAATCAAAGCTAGGCAGCGTTCCTCCTGTGCACAAGACCATTAACTCAGGGGAGATGTTTTGCTCATCACATCTATGCCGAGTCCAGAAAGAAGGCTCAGGGGAGAGTAGAATTGATCCCGCTACCTCTCTGCCTTTGATCCTCTTTAAATCCGTCATGCGGACGGTTCCATCAACGTAGAGGGATGATGATACACTGGCTGCGTCACCTCCTTTCTTTATAATAGGATTCTGCCTCCGTATCGCTCCTTCCCAGGGTAGGATTTGCACACTTTGTGCCCACCGAGAGATTCGGCTGCCTCGCTGCAAGGGTTTTGGGGGGAATATAAAAATTTCCAGACAGGAGCGTTGAATTTCAGAGGCACTCCTTCCCTCCGTTCTCTCTAGCTCTGTTTTGAAGGTCTGGCATGATAAATGATGACTGGAAACTGCAACAAAATGTTGCAGCGAGGGCTCCTCTGTAGCCAGCCAGCCATGACCCTCTCCACAAGACTCCATGCCTTTCCACTTTTCTGCCCCAGATCAGACATTCTGTGGTTGCTGAGCCAGCTCTGTCCTCTTTAGGTAGTTTTGGCACTCGCTCCTTCTCCTTCTTTTAGGGCTTTTCCTCCCTACGCTTGGTTTTGGCAAGCCTTTGGGGAAGCTTCAGTCCTCTGGACTCCAGCTCCCATCCTTTCTTAGGTCTTGCTGGCTCAGATTTGTGGGAATTAAAGTCCAAAACATCCGTAGACAAAATGTTCCCACGCCTTGTACCAAATTCTTTTGTCAGGAGTGTACCCTAGTGTCCCAGGGCCCAGATGCAAGAAAATACAAATTGAGCAATGCTTAAGCCAGTGGTTCTCAACCTGTGGGTCCCCAGATGTTTGTGGACTTCAGCTCCCAGAAGCCCCAGCCACTATGGTCAATGCTTAGGGCTTCTGGGAGCTGAAGTCCAAAAACATCTGGGGACCCACAGGTTGGGAACCACTGCTTTAAGCAATGCCCAGTCAGGGCAAGGACTGTGAGTGGGGCTGATGGCGGTGGGAGTCCCCCATTTTTGGCTGGAGGCATGGGGCTGACACCCCTCCCAGTCCAATGGCACCGGAGCTCCTACCTCTCATGCATATAATGGAGAGCATAACCAGACTGGCCCTACCATAATGCGAAGTGTCCTCTTCAAGCAGCAGGTGTTGGGGGTGGCAGCAAGATGTTGGAACAGAGGACAAGGACCCACACTGTCTATCCCACAACCTCTGAGCCTGCAAGTAAAATTCTTCTCCTTTTTTTTTCTGTTTCTTTTAATGGTACTTGCCACAGCCTGCAACAACAAGCTGGGGAGAGACCTAAAAGCCATTTTCTCTCTCTCTTTCCTCCCTGCAAACAACCATGAAATAGAGCCTGCGTAGTAATTTGCCTATTGATTCCGCGGCAATTGAATTACCTTCTGAGAGAGCCATTAAAGGCCTTTCTGTAACAGACGCACAAAGAGATTGTACGTCGGGTCGGGAAAGTTGGAAATAGAAAGACGGAGGTGGGCGGGGGAGTCCAGGAAGCGGTCAGGCTTCCTTGATGTTGTTTTGGATGGGTAACAGAGAGGCACCTGTTTTAATACGGAAGGCCTGAGATAGGCAGAAGAGAGGTGGTGGGGAGAGGTTGTTTTCCAACTTTGAAAACATCGGCTTCCAAGCCGTAACAGCTGGAGTCTCCCAGGTCAGTGGGATGGTGAATCCACTCTTGGTTTTACTTTAGACTTTAAAAGGGTTCTCCATGGTGCTGAAGCTGTTTTAAGGCTAGGGTGGGAGAAATCCTTAGTCAATACACATTTATAGTCTTTCAGAAGCTCTCCAAGGTGCTGGACTCCATCTCTATAATAGCTTCAGCACCTTGAGTAGATCTTTAAAGTACAGTAGAGTCGCGGTTATTCGACCGAAACGGGCACGCGGACGGACGGATAACCAAAATGACGAATGATCCGGATGCCTGTGGTGGCCGCCATTTTGGGGGCGTGTTGGGTTGGCGTGTCGGGGGATGTCGGGGTGGGCCTGGGGGCATGTTGGAGTGTGTCTGGGGGCGTGGAAATGCCTGCAGCCATGCCCCCAGGCAGCCACGACATCGGTTAATCTGGAGCGTTGGATAACCGCAGGTCGGATAACCGGGACCCTACTGTAATCCCAAAGCTGGAGTGGTTTCACTGCCCCACCGGGACACCAGCTACAGCTGATTTCGGGTGAAAGGGGAAAGGAGGGGAGAAATATGTCAATAACTGCCAGGGAAGGTTGGAGGGACACCAGCCTCAAACACATCTCAGACAAGAACCCCAAATGGTTATAGAACCAGTGGTGGTTAGAGGCTTCAATCTTACTTGTAGGGCAGTGAACCTACTGTGGGTTTTAGTCTGAACTTTAAAGAAGCTGTCCAAAATAGACAACCTGTTTGGAGGAAGGTAAGGTTTGGCATCTTGCATCGCTCTTTTAAACTGCAAAGGCGATTCATATCTTGTGCATCTTTGGCCATTTCCCCACTACACTGTTATGGTGCTATGATTCCACTTTCAACATCCTATGGAATCCTGGAGTTTGCAGTTTTGGGAGAGGCATCGAGAATTCTCAGCCAGGGAGCTCTTTGGTCTCAGGAAACTACAAACCCCAGAATTCCACAGGAGTTTGAAACTGGAATAATAGCACTATAACAGTGTAGTGGGGAAATGGCCTTAGATTACAAAGGTGAAAGCAGGGATGGTTTCAGAACCTTAAAAAGTTATTTTACAGTTCCCAGAATGCTGCTTGGGGGGTACAAACAAGAAACTTTCTTGTTTATTATTGTTTTTCTTAAAAAGCAAAATAAATATATCCAAATATACAGCCATGTGTAATCTTTTCATACGTTGTTTTTGCAAACTTTCTTGAGCCGTGGGGCACTGTCTTCTTGTCCATCTCAGTGAATCACTTGAGTCACCTTTTCAGAATGCAGGACGCACACACGTATACGCACAAAACCCCTCCGGCATTTATTTCCAGCAATCAGGTGCATTTGCCGCTGTAAGCCTTCGGTGCCAACATGCAACAATAACAGCATGTTTGCACACACGCAAATTATCCCAAATGCCAGAGCTTTATAATTTGGTACCTTGAGAAATCTCTCCGTTAACTTTAAGCCTGACATTAATTGTGAGCTGGAATGAACCTAGAATTAGCAGCTGGAAAAAACAGCAAGGGTGTAATTAATTATCTAGGTGGAAACGGGTAGCTTTCTACCCTGTGCGGCAGCTTTTCATAGAATAAAGATGCATCTTGGCTCTCAGTCTGAGATCCCAAATGGGTTACTTGGCTGATCTGAAATGCTGTCGGTGCCCCTAGTCTGTTCTGTTTTATCCTCTGCTTTCAGTTCTCTGTGGCTTTGCTCCACCTTTGCTGTAGTGCAGTGGTTAGAGCACCCATTTTGCACGCAGAGGGACTTAGGACCTTTCCGCACTACACAAGAGTTAGTTAAAATTGCATTTTACAACAGTTTAAAAGGAATTGATTAATAGTATTAAAAAAAAAATACCTTGTGGGAGCACACAGTGGCCAGCATCCTATCAATGTTTTGCGTAGGCGTAAGACGCACGACGCAGGGTTATGCTGACAGCGTGCAACGGCCGATGGTGGTGGAAGCAGAGCTGAGCGTATGGAATTGTTGTGCGTTGCCCAGCGGGCCCCATTCCTGAACATACAGGATTGGGGCCCTTGTTACTACGTGTGTTTTAACCATGGATTTTATTTCGACATCCTGTGGGATCTTGAGACTTGCGGTTTAGGGAGGGGCATTTGGGATTCTCAGCCAGAGAGCTCTTTGGCCTCAGTAAACTACACTGTTATAGTGCTATTATTCCACTTTCAACAATTCTGGTGTTTGTAGTTCTACTGAGGCCAAAGAGCTCTCTGGCTTCTATCTGAAACCCTGAAAAGAGCAGCTGCCTTTGAACATAGGGGCTAAGTGAGGGATTATAAAAGTGAGGGATTATAAAAGTGGGGTCTACAAATAGATTTCAGGCGGGCTGCGAACTTGGATAGAGGGGGAAAAATACAGCCGGCATCCTCTTAGTCACTCGCGAGATTGTAAATTGGACTTACGATGGTGTTAACGTTTCCTATTCATGTTGAGGACCACAGGACATGGCCACAATCATGAATGTCCCCGAGTCCTGTGGCATTGGTGAGCAGGGCACAGAGGAATAAAGTGGCCAGCCCAGTCTTTCCCAGTGGGTGATGGTATAAGGAGCAAACACAGTACAACGTTTTGCTGATGGGAGAGGGCTGGTCACATCTGCCGGCAGCACCCTGGTCTCCAGTGCTGCAGAACTGATATGTTGAAGATGGAGCAAGCCTGTTTTCATGTTGAAAACAGAGCAAGCTTGTTTTCTGCTGCTCCAGAGCCTAGGGCACGGAGGAATGGATTCAAACAACAGGAAAAGAGATTTCACCTAAACATCAGGAAGAACTTCCTGACGGTAAGAGCCATTCGACAGTGGAGTATGCTGCTTCAGAGCGTGGTGGACTCACCTTCTTCAGAGGTTTTTAGGCAGAGGCTGGATGGCCATTTGCAGGGAGCGCTTTGAATGGCAGGAGGTTGGACTCGATGGCCATTGTGGTCTCTTCCAACTCTATGATTCTATGATAACTGGCTTTCATGGTGGGTTTCAAGGGTCAGATCAGGAGAGGTATCTCAGCCTACACCTTTATTTTCACTGTAACTGAAATTTAGCAGTTCTTTCAATTACGAATGCAACAAACTTCATTAGTGGTTAGCAGTACCTGTCACCAATAGAAATCAGAGATATTTTTCTTATCACATTACAAATCTTGCAGCTATATATACGCTCACCATTTCTTCAAAATTACAGTAGTTATTAGACTCACAATCAGAGAAGGGAATGAAGCCTATGGACCCACCATATTCTGATAGGAGTCTATGGGCTTGCAGAGGGGTCCATGGCACAAAAACGGTAAGAACCGCTGAGCTTGTTGGGCATTAATTGGGATCTTCCCATTCAGAACCATGAGGACTAGGCTCTCACATAGCACTCAGAAGGCCCAGTCCCTGCGTCTCCGAGTAGGGCTGGGGAAATCGGAAGAACTGTTGACCTACACCTTCCCCCAAATGTCAGCCTATAGTGAACCCCGAGCAGTCCAAGAAACACTGATTAGTACTTGGAGTGATGGGAATTTTGGCTAGACCTCACTTGGAATACTGTGTCCAGTTCTGGGCACCACAATTCAAGAAGGATATTGACAAGCTGGAACGTGTCCAGAGGACGGCGACCAAAATGGTGAAGGGGTCTGGAAACCATGCCCTATGAGGAGAGGCTTAGGGAGTGGGTGTGTTTAGCCTGAGGAAAAGAAGGTTAAGAAGTGGCATGATAGCCATGTTTAAATATTTGAAGCGATGTCATGTTGAAGATGGAGCAAGCTTGTTTTCTGCTGCTCCAGAGCCTAGGACGTGGAGCAATGGGTTCAGACTACAGCAAAGGGGTTCCACGTAAACATCCGGAAGAACTTCCTGATGGTAAGAGCCGTTCGACAGTGGAATATGCTGCCCGGGAGGCTGGTGAGGTCTCCTACCAGAGGCTGGAGGGCCACTTGCTGGGGGTGCTTTGTGTGTATTTTCCTGCATGGCAGGGGGTTGGACTCAATGGCCATTGTGGTCTTTTCCAGCTCTATGATTCTATGAATTAGCATGGGAAATATCTGCAACACGTCATAAAGGAAGAATGGGTAGACAGTACTTATCTGGATGAACCCATGGTTTGAGTATGTCAGCACCATCTTATGTTTCTATGGGCCTTTGCCTCCCATCATGCCCTACCTTCAGATATTCTAAATTCTCCATCAGTTTTTTAGTGGCTCCACCTCCTTCACTCATACTGTACGGGAACCCTCCTTTACTGCTATTTCATCCGTTTATCTTTCTTGTAAGGGCTGGGAGGGAATTAAGCGGAGCTTATAAGGGATTTCATAACGGGAAATCCTCTCCGAAACCATTGACTACCATCTGATTTTGGATATTCATTCAGTACATACCGACCTTTCTTAAATTGCATTTGTTTATTATATTTATAATGTACATTTTCGTCAATGAGCTGAAAATGGCTGGTTCTTTTCCTCCCAGCCTGGCTCGAATCCTCCTCGCCATTTCTGTTGTTTAATTCTTTTTTTTGCAGCACTTTTGGCAATTTGTACATGTCAGGGCAGGAGGTTTGGTTCCTGGCTCCACTGCAGTTTTCTGCTCTTGCAGTACACAAACCGAAAACTCAGTGATCCTCCAAAATTCTCCAGTTTTTTCAGCTGAGTTCTGCAGTCAGGAATCCATGCAAAGGTGTGTATTTGGGGAAAACTGTAAATGTGAAGGCATTTCCTGGGAGAAGCACAGGAAAAAGAGGGGGAAAACCCACAAAATAGTGAGAAAAATGGGGAAAAAATAGATTGGAAATTTCTTTAAAAGAAAAAAGAAAAAAAAATGACTCATTTGCCCATCCATCCTCCAGACTCTAAAATCAGACCAAAACGGTACGTACAAAACTGTGGTCTTCTTTGTCTCCACTTTTAAATCTTATCACTGCTCCTGTATCAGGAAAAAAAAAAATAGACTGGAAATTTCTTTTTTTAAAAAAAAAAAAGAAAGAAAGCAAAAATTGACTGTTTTTCCCATCCATCCTCCAGACTCTACAGTCCTGATCTAAAACAATATGTACAAAATGCTGGTCTTCTTTCTCTCTGCTTCTAAATCCTATCACTGCTCCTGAATCAGAAGTAGTTTTTTGGTGTGTATTTTTTTTAACCATTAGGAGCACGTGTGTCTTTCCGCACTCTTCTGCAATTTTTCCTGGATATGCATTGCGTCGATTCCCCTTGGTACAATAACAGCCAGTTCTCGGGGAAAAGTGGCATAATCATTAGATAGACACCGAGCACGGCTGTGTAAGCAGGAATGAATAAATTGGTTTCGCCTGGAATAAATCATCCAGAGACCGCTACTAGTTCTGAATAACAACAAGGCTGGGTGGTCTGATAATTGCTGGAATTTCCCCTGCATAATGAGATATGGGTTTTTTTCTCCCTCTAGGGCCTGAAGCCGATGGATCATAACGGACTCTCCGACCCATACGTGAAACTGCATTTGCTTCCCGGGGCCAGCAAGGTGAGTAACTCTTTCCGCTTTTAATTTTACTGCAAACCTCAGGATTCCAGAGGATGTTGAAAGTGGAATAATAGCACTATAACAGTGTCTAGTGGGGGCCACAGGGTTCTTTCCTGGGCCCAGTGCTGTTCAATATTTTTATCAACGACTTGGATGAAGGAATAGAGGGCACGCTCATCAAATTTGCAGATGGCACCAAATTGGGAGGGGTTGCTAATACGCCAGAAGACAGGATCAAAATTCAAAAGGACCTGGATAGGTTGGAGGGCTGGGCCAAGGCTAACAAAATGAAATTCAACAGAGAGAAGTGTAAGGTCCTGCACTTAGGTAGAAAAAGTGGAATACAGAAATATAGGATGGGGGACAAGTGGCTGGATAGCAGTACCTGTGAAAGGGATCTAGGAGTCTTCATAGACCACAAGCTGAACATGAGTCAGCAGTGTGATGCAGCAGCCAAGAAGGCCAATGCAATTCTCGGCTGCATCAACAGGAGTATGGTGTCTAGATCAAGGGAGGTACTGGTACCACTCTACTCTGCTTTGGTTAGACCTCATCTTGAATACTGTGTCCAGTTCTGGGCACCCCAATTCAAGAAGGACATGGTCGAGCTGGAGCAAGTCCAGAGGAGGGTGACCAAGATGGTGAGGGGGCCTGGAAGCCATGCCCTATGAGGATAGACTTAGAGAGCTGGGGATGTTTAGTCTGCAGAAGAGAAGGTTGAGAGGGGACATGAGAGCCATGTTTAAATATTTGAAGGGATGCCATGTAGAGGAAGGAGAGGGCTTGTTTTCTGCTGCTTCAGAGACCAGGACAAGGAGCAATGGATTCAAGCTGCAGGAAAGGAGATTCCACCTGAACCTCAGGAAGAACTTCCTGACGGTCAGGGCTGTCCGGCAGTGGAATCTGCTGCCTCTATGGAGTGTAGTGGAGTTTCCTTCCTTGGAGGTTTTTAAAGAAAGGCTGGATGGCTATCTGTTGGGAGTGCTTTGAGGGTGTTCCTGCATGGCAGGGGGTGGACTGGATGGCCTCGGGAGGTCTCTTCCAACTCTACATTTCTATGATTCTAACAGTCTAGTGCGGAAATGGTCAGTACCTAAAAGCATGGTTTTCCCTGCTAGCCCTTAAGCTCCTTTCTCCTATTAACCTATTGCTGGCACAGCCAGCTGTTGTCTGACCTGCTAATCTGGGTGCCCTGGCTTGACCCAAGGCAGAGCAAGATTAAGCCCTTGCAAGAAGAAAAAAAGATGCTATAATACAATGACCTATTGTGGATATGGGGAAAGACGCATTCTCCGCAGCGCTGGCAATCAGAGCTCGATCTCACAGGCCTATGTTTAGGAATTGCGGGGAAGCTATTCGTTCTGATCCTTGGTTGATTTTTTTTAAAAAAAATTCCCTTCCTAATAGGAAGCAATTTACATATCTTGACAAATTCCTGTTAAAACCAAGCTAATCAGCCCGACTGAATGGGTGCAATTATTCCCAGTATGGAAAGGACCACGTTGTACTTGCTTGCCTATGCAGGTGTTCTTAAAAAATGAGCAGTTTTGCAAGAAAGAAAGAGGTGGCAGAGCTCATTCTGGCCTAATACGGTCGAATGTATAAGGATTCAAAACCCAAATGAGCTAAGCACTCAGAATGCTGGACAGGAACCAGCCCTACTTTCTCGTGCATTTGATTTTTTTTTAAAAAATGCTCATATTGTTTCCAACATGCGAAGCGTTCCTATCCCTGGACCCAGATGGGCAAAATATCTCCATTCCATTTTTCACACCATTCAAACGAATCAAAAGATTAGTCTTTTAACGTTTAGTTTGTCTTCTGTAGCTTAGTCTTTTAGGATTAGTCTTTTGGTTTGTTTCTTACAGTAGAGTCTCGGTTATCCGACCTTCGTTCATCCGACATTCCGGATTATCCGACGTCACGGCTGCCTGGGGGCGTGGCTGTAGGCATTTCCACGCCTCCAGACACCCCCCAAAATGGCGACCACCACGGGCCTCCGGATTATCCGACATTTTCGGGTATCCGACGATCAGCCCGCCCGTTTATGTTGGATAACCGAGACTCTACTGTATATCTTAGCCTTGGTTTAGTTCAGTTTAGTTTAGAGTTTGATTCTCCGCTTGGGGAACCTGCTGGTTGACCTTGGATGAGTCACACACTCTCAGCCCCAGAAAACCCCAT
Source organism: Iguana delicatissima (assembly GCA_948472985.1). Lineage (NCBI taxonomy): Eukaryota > Metazoa > Chordata > Lepidosauria > Squamata > Iguanidae > Iguana > Iguana delicatissima. The sequence continues at coordinate 1,776,605 of CAOKZL010000007.1, forward strand.
GATAGGTTCACCTGAGAGTCGGCATAAGTTGGAAACAACTTGAAGGCACACAACAACAATTGTTTATATATACTTTATTCCTTTCGCTTCTGTTTCTTTCTTCTTTTTCTGCAGGTGTAAATTTATATTTGCATGTTTGTATTACAATCAATAAATAGGAAATTTTAAAAAAATTGGTCCAGCTCCTTGGAGAGCTCCCTTAAATGTTCAGACTGGAAGGCGGAGCAGATTCCCTCCGGCAGTAACTTGGAAAGCACACACCATCACTGAAATTCTCTCCTTCTGTGTTCATCCTTTGTAGTCGATCAGTCGAATCCTCTTGCATGGCTTCGCAATCACATTTTTGAAAGCTTGATGCCCTTTTCAAACGCACACACCCACACCCACAAAGAGGTAAAATCCATAAAGGTTTATTTATAGCGTTGGTTGGTTTGTGAGGGCTTTTTAAAATCCTAGCTTTGACAGCAGGGAGAGAGGGGCTTTATAAGACGGAAGAATAAACCAAGTATGCAAGCAGTAATCAATGACAAAAAAAAAATTACATTTTTTTTTTAAAAAAGAGGAATTCTGAAATTATACTTGTTCCTGTCACCCAACCTTTCCTTCAGGGCCTTGGAGTGGCATTTGTGATTCTACGCACCCTCACAGATGATCACAACAACCCTATCAGGTAGGATAGGCTGAGACATGTTGACTAGACCACAGTCATCCAGGACTGGTTCAAGGTCGCATGAAGTGAGGCATTTTAAAAACACAAATTAAATTAGTTGCACTATTACAATTCAGTCAGTTGAAAAATACCACATTAATCGTAGAGATAAAGCATGGAGTATTGAGAAGTCCAGCACTTCTGTTTTGAAACCTCTGGCCAAACTTGCCGCCAGATGCTGAAGATTAGAAAGATGGGAGATTTGGGAGATTAGATGCGAAATTCCTTCCCCCAGCCGCACCAAGAAAGATTAATAAGCTGTGCCGGTGAATCATGGATCCAATTTTACTGCAAGAAAGTAATGCATATCTGTCTCCTGTCCTGACGGGCCCGAATCGAAACAAAATGGGAGCCCTGAGTGCGTACATTCTACTCTTCTTTGTCAAGGCTGACAAGTTACTATTGCAAAGTGCCGATCCTGGGACAATTCCATCAAGCGAACAAATCGGGTATGAGTTTTGACTTTAGGCTAGGGATCCATTGGTCATGGACGTCCTCCTTTAAGGTGAGCGGTCGTTGCCCAGTCTTTGCTGAGTAACTTATTCCCTAGTCCCGTGGGAATCGTATTAAAATAGAGTTAGAAGGGGCCACAAAGACCACAGAGTCCAACCCCCCACCACGCAGGAAGACACCATCCAAGGTGGATGAGATAGCGAGCAAGATATTCAGTGTAAACTTCACAGTGTCAGCTTGTTCTTCTAGAAGAAATTTCTTAGGATTAGGCAGCTGAGGAACCTTGGGGGGCTGCTGAGCTCAGGACACCTGCCCAATGTCACGGCTGAACGGGGGTTTGAACTTGGGTCTCCCAGAGACCTAGTCCTACACTCAAATCATAACATCCTACTGGCTCATAGTTCTACTGCAGACTTAAATAAATCACGGCTAAGAACTTTTGGACACTTCTTGGAACGCAACTAACTTCTCCATCTGTGTAACAGGAGTGGCATGTTTTATAGCGTCTGTGATTAGCGTGGCATGTTAAGCACCCTTGTTTTACCTAATGTAGTCCTTGGTCGGGAAAGATGATAAATGTACCTAGCTGCCCAAAACATTCAGCGGATGAGTTCTCCGGTATCGATTTCATCAGCGCTCGTTACCTTGAGAAGTGGCCCGAACAGGGAGAATGAACCTCCTCGCTTTACATCCAATTACGGCAGAAATTGGAACTCCATCAGGCTGTCTTCCTGATGTGGCAAATTAATGGAAATGCCCTACCTGAAACCAGCAGGCCTTTCTTCTTTGCCACGTCGAACCATCCATCTCTTATCTTGATGGAACTTGGTCAGGGTTATAATGGGTAGATCGGAATGAAGTGAATCCAGTTGAGATCGATCTGTCAGGATTCGCAGCCCGGGGTGGGAAGGAGACAGATGAGGTGAGGAGCAGAGGGAGAAGGAGAACTCCCAACCTTGTCTTGAAACGGATGGTCGTTTTCACCTTTAGTTCTACTTAGTATCAAATGAGGATGTGTTTGTTGTTGATAAGGTTATTGGCAATCGTTACCGATGGACTATCCAAACGTGTTCAGTAAATGAATTTCTGGCCAGGTTCAGAGAAGGGTGTCGACAAGCTGGAACATGTCCAAGGGAGTATGACCAAAATGGTGAAGGGTCTGGAAGCCATGAAGAACGCCTTAGGGAGCTGTGTATGTTTAGTCTGCAGAAGAGAAGGTTAAGAGGGGACATGATAGCCATGTTTAAATATTTGAAGGGATGTCATGTTGAGGAGGGAGCGGGCTTGTTCTCTACTGCTCCAGAGACTAGGACAAGGAGCAGTGGATTCAAGCTGCAGGAAAGGAGATTCCACCTGAACCTGGGGAAGAACTTCCTGACGGTCAGAGCTGCCCAGCAGTGGAATCTGCTGCTTCCATGGAGTGTGGTGGAGTCTCCTTCTTTGGAGGTTTTTAAGCAGAGGCTGGATGGCCATCTGTCAGGATTGCCTTGATGGGTGTTCCTGCATAGCAGGGGGTTGGACTCGATGGCCGCTGGGGTCTCTTCCAACTCTATGATTCTATGATGGAGGACAGGAGGTATGAACCAGTCGATTAATCTCAGCTAGAGTATCATGAGATGACATCACTCATTAGAAGTGAGTTGGTCATGTGGTTGGTAATGTTAGTAGTTGGTAAAATGGAGGCAGTAGGAAAAGAGGAAGACCACAGTACAGGTAGATAGACTCAAGCAAGGAAGCCACAGCCCTGAAGTTTGCAAGGAGAGCTGCTGAGAACAAGATGACTTGGAGATTTCTCATTCAGAGGGTCATCGTAAGCTGAAGTTGACTTGATGGCCATTAACTACAACAAAGAGTGGAAACATTAAATCAACTGTTGAATGAAGACTCAGCAATCTAGTTCTGTAGTGCCTCTCATATCAGAGGGGCAGTGAATCCATTCCAAGTTTTGGCCAGCTGTAACAGAGCTCCCAAAGGTGATAGATCTATTCAAGAATAGGATTCAGCACCTTGGAAAGCTCCACTAAAGCCTGGAGTGGAGTCACCATTTCACTGGCATGGGAGCCACCACAGCTTCAACAGATTCAGAGGTTCTGCTGTAGGCAGCACTAAACAGTAGGCTTTGGCCCCATGGCCCCTTTATAAGTTTCCTTCTTCCATCACTGTAACGCTCTCCAGCCGCTGTATACCGCGGATAGGCAACCTGGCATCTCCAGATGTTTTGAACTACAGTACCCATAAACTCCAACCAAAAATGGCCAATAGTCAGGGATTATGGAAGTTTCCAAGGCTGTTTGCTGACACAGCGGGAGGGCACAGAGTTGGAAAAGGCTGTGCTAAGTGACCAATTTGTTCACCTGATCCAAGGGTGAGGAAACCTCTTTTACCCTGAAGGCCTGAAGTAAGTTCCAGAGAAGTTCTCAGGGGCTGCATTCTCATAGTGGGTGAAGCCCAAGGCAAAAAAGGGTGGAGGAAAAAAACAAAACATCAGCACATTTTAGCTTAAAGCTCCTTCCATGCTAGTAACTAAGGCCATGTCTGCACTATACTGTTCTAGCGCTATTATTCCATTTTCAGTCTCCTTTGGAATCCTGGGGTTCGCAGTTTAGGAAGGGGCGTTTAGAATTCTTAGCCAGAGAGCTCTTTGGCCTCAGTAAACTACAAACCCCAGAATCCTAGAGGACCCTGAAAGTGGAATAATCACACTATAACAGCGTAGGGCAGAAATGGCCTAAGTCTTACTAGGGGAATTTCAGCTTTCTAGAGTGGGACAAAGCCTGCACAAAAGCTGGGAAACCACCAAACAAAGGTGCAATGGAGAAAAGGGGTGTGATCACATAAGGAAAACCAAAGGGGCAGATTTGGATTGCAGGAGGGCCAGATGTACCCCCAAATCTGAAGTTTTTTTCCCCTGGCCTAATCGTGATCCAGGTTCAACTGGTTAAATAATACAATAGAATAATATAATTCTAAAGATGAATGGTCAAATGGAAAGAATTTGGCAACCAACAAGAATTAACACATGGAGACACACACATACACAGCGTCAATATTCCTAGCCTCTCTCAGAAGGGTGCTTCCCTCCTTCCTGCTGCAGAGGAGAAGCAATGTGGTGTTGGACTGCACCTTCCAGCATAGCCCGTGATGCTGGGAGTTGCAGTCTCACAACATCTGGAAGACAGTACTTTCCCTGTCTTTGAGGATCTGTCTGCCCCAGGTGTGGTCAAAATCGACAACAGTAAACAGAGACGTCTCTCCATCAAACCTTTTCTAGCACAAAAAGCTCTGCAATTTAATAACATATGCCGAGAGAGTAATTAAAACAAACAAACACAAAAGTAATTGCAACCAAGAAAGCACAGGCACTGTATCGCTGGCAGTCACCTCTCCCACACACATCCATATTAATCTCCTTTAATTGGCTTATTTGGCTGCTATCCAGCAGTAAGTTTCCATATCCAACACTGGCGGGATTGGGAGATTCCACCCTCCTCCTTCCCACGAAAGCCCTTTGTTAAGTTCCCCCTCACCAAAAAAAAAACCCTACACCAAAGGGTTTCCCAGCCTTTGGAAACAGGTTTTCCAGATGCATGGAGGGGTCTTTCAAAGGTGGAACCCCAATTTTTGAGGAGACGCAGCCGGACTCAGTGCAAGCGCCCCATGTCATTGAATCATGACCCCAGTCTGACCCGGGTCTCTTTTCCCCCTGGAAACGTGGCTTCTCCATCATTTGGAGAGGTGTCAGAAAACTGGAGGCAAAAAGAATTCAAACCCAAATCACCCGCTCCTGGATGTGTGTTTTTTTTGTGTGTGTGTGTGTGGGGGTGGCGGAGAGGAAGACATTTCTCAGAAGAGGAAAAGGGCTAATAGAAGAGGAGGAAGAGGTTTACGGGGATGTTTTGGGGTCTCTCCTCTGTTTCTCCGCAACTGCCCCAAACGGTCTCTCCCTCTGTGTTCCGCATCCCTTTGGGTGCAGCGAGAAACAGCCTCCCTCCCTCCCCAGAAACTGGAAGCCTAAGCCTAATCCGGTTTGAGACCATGCAAAATGAGCATCTCCCGGGTTTTCTCTGCTCTGCCTTGAGCGCTTTGAAGCAGTGGCCACTGGGAGATTCCTGCCTGTCTCCCAGTTGCTAGGCAACGAGCCCAAGGGACCAGAACGAGCATCCTTTGGGATCCCAGGCTCTTTCAGCTGGTTGGGGAAACAGAATATGCTCATCAGCCGCTATCTCAGCGGAGCCAGGGTTCAGAAGGGTAGCAGTCCTGGGAATTTTTGGTTACCGGGGCAGTGGCATTATCTGCCATACCAGACTTCCCTGTTTCTGATGATAACTTGCAACCCTGCAGGGAAGAGAGGAGGATGGATTTTTTTTTTCTGTTAGCATAAATGTGTTGCCATGAGACTTCCCTGTTGCTAAATATTGCGGGAATGAGTGGTACTGAGGTCTGGAATGGTGCCATCAAGACCCATTAGCTTTGCAAAAGACCTGCTATGGACGCACAACTGCTAGAACTGTTATGGATCCGCAAGGCGGGCTGTGTTTTTGGATTTTTTTTTTCATGGGACTGGCCATGGGGACTCGCGTGAGAACCTGCCTGTACTTCAACATTTATTCCCATGCCCGTTGTTCACCAGCCCCTGACGAAGAATGTTTTTTTGGCCTGAATGTTCTGGTTAGCAAGTAGCAGAGGCCTGGAGAAGGATATAATCCTAAGACATGAGAAAGTCTTCTTTCTCTCTGGAGGCCTGAATTTTCCACATTCCATTCCAACGAACCTAGAAATGAAATTCTGGTCATTTCTGGTTCGGAGGAAAGATGTGGGGAAAATGCACTTTGGTGAATACAGGTTGCTGCATGCCCTGCATGGGAGGAGGGTCGGAACTGATGCCCGGACTCACCCAAACTGTCCACCCTTGATGGGGGGGAAATGCACATACATGCCACCTGTACACCATGCACCAGTGGCAGCTGTTGGGTTCCATATTTGTGGAGCGTGTGTCTCAATCTGCTCTGGGTTCTAGTCTGAACTTTAAAGAACCTAACCAAAGTGCTGGAGCCTACCCCTCTTCCAAAACAGGTTCAGCACCTTGCGCCTCACCTGTAAAGTTTACACTAAAATGGGCAGTGGATTTCCCACCCCACGGTCATGGGAGACACGTACCACCCCTCTGCCCTCCCTCCATGGGAAGGATTTTGGCGAGAAGGAAGCTGAATAGATTCTGCCTCTTTACCATGATTATTTTTTCCCTGTGGCCTTACAACATGGAGGCTGAAGCGATGCCTATGGACATTTCCGTACTACATATTTATAGTGCTCCCATTCCACTTCCAACATCCTGTGGAATTCTGGGGTTTGTAGTTTGGTGAGGCCCAAGAGCTCTCCGGAATGTTGAAAGTGGAATAATAGCACTGTAACAGCGTAGTGCAGAAATGGCCTCTGTTTGAAATCTCCCACGTCTTGCATCCGTCCAGGTCAAGAGGGAGGACAAGCAAGCGGGCAGCTTAAGGAAATTGGATGCTTTGAACCCCTGGATGTTGTGTTTTCCGTTGCCTGCCTTGCCCCCATCTTCTGCAGATGGGAAACCAATTTGCCCTTTGCTTGGCCTCAGCCAAGAGACGCAGTTTGCTGATTATTTACCCTGCCGTCGGAGGGATAATTGGATTGTTCTGCAGACGACCCGCCTGGTAACTCTCTGCAACTCTGAATTTTCCCAATTATTGACAGGGGGAAAAAATCAGCATGCAGCAGATTTCCTCTGTCTGGGGTGGATGGCTTAGGTGATCACAGAAGCATTTTGAGATGGGCTTAGGCAGTTTATTGTCTTCGAGATGGTTGAATTCTCCTTCTTTGGGGGTCTTTAAACAGAGGTTGAGTGGACATCTTTCAGGAATCCTATTATTTCGCATTCCTACACGGCAGGAGGTCGCAATAGAATGTTGTTTTCCTTAATTCTTTTCAATGGCCTTAGCTATATCAAATCCAGCTTTTCCACCTTATAAATCACCCAAAGCTTGGAGAAGTTACTTGTCATACTAATTAGGGGAGTCCAGGGACTAAAATCCAAGACCGGAATCCTATTGTCTGTTCTCGACTAGAACACATAGATTGAATCATTCAAGTTTGTTGATGTGTTGACTCAGCATTCAACAATTGATTTAGCTGGCATATATACTATTTGAAGACTCCAAAATCACACACACACACAAATCTCACTGTCTCAAAGGTGTAATGGGTGATATTTCACCTTCACTGAACAAGTTATGGATAGCTGGGCATAAAAGTTGTCACTGTCCTCTTTGCATTTGTTTTTTTCCAACAACTTGGAAAAGAGACTTTCTTGGAATATAACTCCCGGAGTTTTTGGCTGGGGGATGCTGGGAGTTGTAACGGAGGGGAAAGGGGTAATGTTCACAAGCACTAGTTTTTCCCTTTGGCTCAGTCTTTCAAAAGAGCATAATATGAAACCTAAGGTGTGCTATTTGTCTCAAATTAAAGTAAACCCACTGAATAATTAATTCAGTCCAATTAGGATTTACCCGCATGGCAGCTTAACAATACTGATTGATTCAATGTGTATATACTAATTGGAACTCCCAGAAGTATTCGAGAACACAAAAGTGGGCTTTTCCAAGCTTAGTCAAGTGGGTTTCATTTCGTGGATTTGATTATTTCCAAATTTCTCCAGCCCCCGCCCTCCTCCCCGCCTCAGGTGCTTCTTTTCTGGGGGAACCTTCCTTCCTGGCAGCTCCGATCAGGCCACACAGCCCTTTAAAAACCCGCCTCTGGTCCTCCTTCATCACCAGCCAATGCCCGCTCAGTTAAAGAAGGCTGGCAGCCCAGCTTCTCAACACCACAAACCTTCTCATGTTGCTCTCCCTCCAGGAAAAAGTTGGGCATAAGAGAGGAACTAGAGGTCCACCATGCCAACTGACCCCTTTCCCTCTCCTTCCCCTGACCTGGTTTGGACCGTGGGTACTCCGTTCTCTCCACCGTGCCTTGTCCCCCTTCCCACAGAGACACACACATATTTTGATGTTTGCAATTTTTCCACTTTTGTGGGCACGTCGGCAAACGTGGACGGTAATTTTTTTGCTCACAGACTCAACTGTCTCACTGTGCGTCCTCATCTTAATCCTCCACTCTCCAGGCAAATAAGCTGAGGACCAAAACCCTGAGGAACACTCTGAATCCAACTTGGAATGAAACCCTCACGTACTACGGGATCACGGATGAGGACATGATCCGGAAAACGCTCAGGTGAGGAGGAGCTGGGGCGATGGAGCGGGCTATGGGGGAGTTCCGTTCCCAGCCGCTTTTGGGTCTTCCCAGACGTTGAAGTGGTGCCATTTCCTTCTGGGGAGAGTTTTGGAGCCTTTCAGATGGTATTGTCTGGGAGGGACACGGAGCTAACTCAGTTGGACCAGCCATTTTGCAAAGTACGAAATGACCCATTTGGGAAGATAACCACCTCTAAAAATAAAAAGGATAGAAATGTAACTTAATACATTTCATTGATCGTCTTCCTTGGAATGTATCCAGGCTTTCTTTTAAAGCTGTCCAAGTTGTAGAAAATTTGGGGGTAGGGGATTGAATAGGACAGAATGGAGTATTCAGACATGACTACCTTTCTCTGTCCGGTTTCCTGAAGAGCAAATTTTTGCATTGCGTCTGTTCTTCCTCTCCTCTCTTCAGTGGAACTCAGTGTTGTTAGGTTTCCAAAACAGCAGCAAGGGGCAGTTGAAATCCATGATGTCAGGAAGCCGTTCTTAGCAGGTTTGTGCTCTGCCTAATGCCAAATGAAAGTATTAATTCCATACAATTTTGCCCTCAAGTTTCTCTGCGGAGTTAACCTATTGTCCAAATTCAAAAATTACATGATGCATACATTTCTGCCTTTTGGAAGGGCCTGCACAGGATGATTTTTTTCTTTTTTCTTTTTTTTGGCATCTTATTTTGTCTCTATAAAAGGAAAAGCTTTCCAGTTCACACATAGGGGACACTCTTTATAACAAGACCTGCGAGACCTATAAGGAGCACGCTTTCCAGACCTCAGACGAGGGACATTCCTTATCACAAGGGACACTAGGTCACAAATCAAGAAAGAAGGGCTGATCTCTGGTATTTAGGGACAACTGAATCCAGAGTTTGGAGAAGTTTCTCTTTTTTGGACAACTTCCTAGACTGTGTCCCCCCCCTCCATACACAGCATGACAGGGTGCTATCCTTAAAAACAGGAGCCACAATGCAAAGCCTCCATATTTAGGGGCAATCTACCTCTGAATTTTGGACACTGAGAACACATAGGATCGGAACATGGTGTGTTTTGTGGAAGAGGAAGTTTGATGTCAGCTATATTTGGGGCTTTCTCCAATGTGGTTCTTCTTATGCCTTGGATTATTTATCCGCTCTGTTCCTATCCTTCTTTTGCTCCAGTGAATCCAAGGAATGAGAAATGACTCTCTTCCTTCTCCCTGTTTTTATTCCTACAACAGTCTTTTGAGGCGGGCCAGCCTGAGATATTGACTGGCCCAAGTCCATCCAGCAGCTTTTTGTTGCTAAGAATTAGGAAGTTCCTGTTCACAGCTCTAACTAGTGCACAACACTGCCTCTCTCCTTTAGTTCTTTCCTTTCCCTCATGAAAGCTAAGGCCCAGATACTCTACGAATCCCAATACGAAGAAAAACCCACTGAATCAATCAATGAATTATGAATTGACACATAAATAACTCCTATCTGTTTAAAATCTTTTAATTGTTAATGTCTTAAAAGTAGTGTTTTTCACGTAGCTCTTCTCTCTTAGTCCTGATATTCGCTCTGCTGGTTTTTCAGATATATTTTAGACACCATTCCCTGGAAAGAAGAAAGGCTGTGCCCCTCTGAAACATTACGGTTAGGTGCGAAAGCAAACCAAAGAAAACGTAATATTTTAATTGGGTGTATGGCTTACTGCTTTTTAAACTTTTTATATTTGTTTAAAAGGCTTTTAAAAGCTTTTGCACTCCATTTAGATGTTCTGTTTTAATTTGTAGTGTAAAGTGCTTTGAGTCTCATTCGGAAGAAAAGCAGGATATAAATCAAGTAAATAAACAAACTATTGATTCAGTTGGTCTTCTCTAGTCCAGAGTAAGGTTAGGATACAGGCCTAATTTTTAATTAAAAAGAAAGAAAGAAAGAAATTCGGAGGATAGTGACAAGGAGGGGGAAAAAAACCTTTCTCAGCCCCCTTCATACTTTATTTCTTTGGCACTCCGAACCACTGACCTTGTCCCTCCCTGTGCCTTCCATTCGGGCATCTCTTTTTCCCCTTCCTCTTCCTGCTTAGAATTCCATTTGGATCCTTGATACAGCCATTAAAGGCTCATTTCTCAGCCACAGATCCGAAAGAAAGTGTTTTTATTTATCAAGGGCCATTATTCGTGTGCGCTTCCAGCCTCCGCATCAATCAGCAATCCCTCCTGCGAGGAAGATGGTTGCTTGATTTATAAGCCCCCCTGGATCGGGGGGAGCCCCTCAGGTGTCTTAGGAGCACTTCATTGCCTTTAAAGGTTCACAATCCATCAGCTCCAGACTCCGTGGGTCTGTCAGTGCGTGTGACAAGCCGGCTGGCAACAGCCAGGCAGGCATTAAACCTCTGTTCCTTCCCAAAGTGAACTGGTTTCTCTCTTTCTAAAAAACTGCCTGTTTCCTTCTAGCCAAGGAAGACATCCACAGCATGCATTTTCTTGGGTCTTGGAAGCGTCTCAGGTTTTGAAGGGAAGGTTCAAGCCGGCAGGGGGATCTGGGGAACAGTAGAGAAAAGGTCTCAGAAACTACAGAGCCCTGCTGTCAATGCAGTAGGGCCGTTTCCGCCCTACACTGGTATAGTGCTATTATTCCACTTTCAACATCCTATGGAACCCTGGTGTTTGCAGTTTAAGGGGCAGCATTGAGAGTTCTCAGCCAGAGAGCGCTTGGGTCTCAGGAAACTACAAAACCCAGAATTCCACAGGATGTTGAAAGTGGAATAATAGCACTATAACAGCTTAGTGCAGAATGGCCTAGGTCTGATCCATGTTCTCCTTCCATTGGTGCACTGGTAGCTTTGTGGAGCTCTACCACCATGTCTGAGACCTTGGGTGGTGGCATCACATGAAACGATGCTCCTCATGGAACTTAGGGTCAGTGAGCAAGTGAGCTGAAAGCCCTGGAGACAACCACAGTTCTCTGCTCCTTTCCTGACCACTCTGAGGACAAAATCCACCGGCTCAGCTTCTTCTTTGGTATCTCTGGGACCAGCTGTTCCCAGTGAAGACAAAGGCCAGTATTCTACATTGACTACTAAGTATACTTGACCAGGTAATGTCTCCTGGCCAGACTTCCTCACCCCCCACAAGTATACTTGGCTGGGCAGCAGCTGCTTCAAGCAAGAGGGGTCTGTTCTGCTGTTGATTGAGGCAGAGGTGGATGACATTTTCACCTCCCCGCCTTCTGGCAAGTGAGGCTGTGACAAGTAGAAGTAGGAACTCGGTCGTGATTGCCTGTCGCTTATAGGTGGGAAGGAAGGTGAGGAAGACATCCACCCGTGTCCCAATTCCCAGAAGAATAGACCACCGTCTCTCGAAGCAGCGGCTGTCTGCTAAAGTGGAGGGGTGAATTTGTGATTGTGGCAGTGGGACCCTCATTGCAAAGATGAACACGGAACATTTACAAAAGTGTAAGGCCATTTCCACACTAGACAGTTGTAGTGCTATTATTCCACTTTCAACATCCTATGGAATCCTGGGGTTTGCAGTTTAGGGAGGGGCCTTCTACTTTTCTGTTTTCATGCTCCTTTTCTATGCCTATTTCCTTCTGTTTCTTTTTCCTTATTTCCTCTTCCTTCTTCTTTTCGCTCTTCTTTTCTGTCTGTTTTCCTTTTGCTTCCTTATTTCCTCTTCCGTCTAGTTTCTTGTTTCTGCTCTCCATTTCTATGTTTGTTTTCCTTTTGCTTCCTATTCCTTTTTTTTATTTCCTCTCCCTCCTCCTTTCCTGTTTTCGTTCTCCATTTCTGTGTCTCTTTCCTTCTGTTTCCTTTTCCTTTTTTATTTCCTCTTCTTCTTCCCTCTACTTTCCTGTTTTCTCCTTGTCTCTTTTCATTTCCCTTTCTGTTTTGGTTTCCTTTTTCTTTTCCCTCCCGTTCCTCTTCCTCTTCGTTTTAACTTCCCAAGTATTTCAACCATGAAAATTGGTTTAAGGGAAAGTTGTTCAGAGGAGCTTCTTCTTGCTCAAATGCAGCAGGTGGAGAAAACAGGATCTGCTACGGCTTTAGTCTTGCCCTCTGTTTGAACGTCCACCTCAGCGTCCCTGATGGGCAGCCAGCCTCATAGGTACTTCAATAAGATCAGGACTAGGGACAGGGCCGTGTGAGAACCAGATACCATCACAGGCCATTTCCACACTACGCTCTTATAGTGCTATTATTCCACTTTCAACCTCCTGTGGAACCCTGGGATTTGTAGTTTACTGAGGCCAAAGAGCTCTCTGGCTGAGAATTCTCAATGCCCCTCCCTAAACTGCAGATCCCAGGATTCCATAGGATGTTGAAAGTGGAATAATAGCACTATAACAGTCTAGTGCGGAAATGGCCAGAGTCTGGTCAACCCATGTTGACATAAGTTTCAGGGACACTTATTGTGGAGTTCTCCCAAAATCAATGGCGGGGTGGGCAATTGCATCGGGGCCAGGGGGCAATCTTTTCCTCAGACCCCTTCCTCGGGCTGCATACCTCCTCACTGTAAGCCCAAAGACCTCAGTTTTCTTCTGAAGTCCCTCTCAAAATGGCGATGGGATGTGTCACCATTTTGAGAGGGACTGCAAAGCAAAACAGCTATATGGGAGCGGCACAGTGTCCTGGTATACTTGTAAGGATGAGATGGACGTTTTCATGTAGTTTTGGGGGGCTTCTGTGTAGCTTGGGGACACAGATGGCCTGAAAAATTGTGCCAAAGTGTCAAAAACAGAGAGTGGGGGCTTTGGAGAACTGGGGCCACAAAACTGGGGGTTGCTGCACTATACCTGGCCCCGATCTATGAAAATAACTGAGACCAGTGAAGGCTGGGGCTGTAGCATTTAACTTATAGAATTAGCAGTTGAATTAGCAACATGACTAACATCTAATAGGAGAATGACATAACCCCGAGGCTTATCTGCCCCATCCTTCTCTCTTGATTGAAGATGATGTCATTTAAAAAAAAAAGTCTCTTTTGCTGCCTCAGCTTTCTCACCTGCTCACTTGCCTCCTCTAAATTTAAAATCAGGTGATAATTAAAGGAGAGCTACCGTGCAACCTCTTGCTTTCGCAGGCATCTCTGCGGAGCACCCGGGACGCATTTCCCGCCTCTGCGGCGTTAATTGACTGTGAAAGCCACAAGTGTCTCATGGCTGTTCAGGAGAACCGATGCTGACATGTCCAATCCCAAAGGTTTTGGACGGACAATAAACGTCGTTGACCTGGACTGGTTGGGTGGGGGTATTAAAGCGGAAGTCCACAGAGCCTTTGGAGTGACACAGGTCTCTTTATCTGGCAGAGTCTGATAGAAGCGGTTATGGTTGTGTCAAGTCAGGAACTGCATCCTTGTAAATCAACCCGGTTGTCGTCGTTCAAGTAGATTAATCACAGAATCATAGAAATGTAGAGTTGGAAAAGACCCCAGGGGCCATCCGGTCCAACCCCCTGCCATGCAGGAACACCCTCAAAGCACTAATTAGTTTAATTAGTCTAATTAAAGCAGAGGAGGGGAAAGTGGGCCCCAAAGATGGAATGAGCGTTTCCAGGGCAGTTTATATGACCTCCAGTGCCTTTTTTAAAAAAAATCCCCTTCCCAAAGAAACCTAAGGGGCATAGGAGGCAATGCCTAGAATCAGTCACGTAGGAATGGGGAGGCAGGAGGGGCACTTCGCCCTGGGCAGCAATGTTTTGGGGGCACCCTGGCTCATAGCCATGCCCCTGCATGCCCTGGCCACGCCCCCACACACCGTGGCCGTGCCCCCACGCACCGTGGCCACGCCTCCTCCCGCCCACACGCACACTCCAAGCTCCGCCACTGCCTAGAATCCTGTTAGCATCCTCATCAGCGGGCTTACATTTGCTGGAAGTAGAGTTGGGCAGTTCTGTAATGTCCGTCTCCACCAAGGGGCTGCATTACAATGCAGGGGGGCCGGCAAAGCGACCGACGTGCATTGGGACCAGTGGACATCTCCCATTGTGATGGGGCCTACGTCTCTCTCTCTCTGTCTCAGGCTGCCCATGAAAGGGCATTTATGAAGATGTAAGTCATTGACTACAGCCCTGGAGATCAGCCTTGCTTAGCCACGGAAAGCTGCTTGGATGTGTCACACACTCTCAGCCCCACTGTGATAGGCTCACTTTAGGGTCCCCATAAGTCGGAAACGACTTGAAGCCGCAACAACAATCCCAAGCAAAATTCCAGCCCTCCTCTTTAACATCTGTCAGGAAGGCAAGTCCAAAACAAGTCCTTGCCATGCTGGGAATAGCTGTATCTACAGCATTTGGTTGATGTCAGTAGGGGAGTATTTCACTTTAATTTGTAGAATTTACCAACATTCACGGATTCCTTCCTCTCCAGGACAGAACAGATTCGAGGTTTTAAAAAACGCACAGGCAGGAGGAGGCAAAGCCGGCAGATCTTTCACCCCCCCGATCTAATCCCCTCTTGCTACCTTGCAGCGAGATGCTACTGGAGCAATATTTTTTAAAAATATTTTTTACTGGGAGGTAGCAATGACCAGGTGAAATTCTGATGAGTCACCTCTGGCCAAACTGCTGCTTCATGTCTCGTAGTACTGGGGCTTCAAATGAGAGGGAGAGAGCTGTGTTTTCCCAAAGGGCTATTCTTCTTTTTTTGGGGGGGGGGAAGAGTTTTTGTCTACCTTTGCCAGGCAAGGACTGGCAGAGTCCTGATCACCATTTCACCGCATGCCGCATGGGATGGGAAGGGAGGCGCCTGGGATCCTTGATCTGTTGCTATGGCGACAGAGCCTCGGAAAGGAATGCGCCGTGACTTAAATGCGCCGAGGTTCTTCTCCTTGCTCTTGCGCTTGCCAACAGACCAATAATTTAAACAAACAAACAAAGCCGAGATGCTGCTTGCGAGGGGAAAGGACACTCATAGGAAGAGACCCAAGATCTAAGTGTCCAGATCAACTCAAGGAGATTGTGTCGAAATGCAGAACAGGGATGGTTCTTTGGTTCCACCTATGCAGGTCCGATCCGTGTGGGCCCTTAAATCCAGTAGGAGAAAGATGGATTTCCCTGGCCCCCCATGGCTGGATCACAGCTCAGTGTTCGCTTCCAGCACTATGCAAGGCAACTCGGGTTTGAGATCAGAGTGTCACTGAACCTTACGAGAAACTTGAAGAATATACGTATTTTTAAATAAATGTATATGTATCCAGCAGTTCAAAGTAGGCTTTGGCAGCTGTGAGGTATAAAATAGAAGGCTGTGCATTGCATGCAGTCTTATTTAATTCTGTCATGGCACGGAGGACAGAAACTGTGAATCTTTACAACTGCTGCAGGAGGCAGCAGACCATATAAACATTACTTCTTTTTTTTTTTTGGACTACATCTCCCAGAATCTCTCAAGCAGCAGGGCTATCATTATCATTATTTTAGACAAAACAGGATGAGCATCTTGTAACTCTCCATGCCATGTAGAGGAGGGAGAGGGCTTGTTTTCCGCTGCTCCAGAGACCAGGACAAGGAGCAATGGATTCAAGCTGCAGGAAAAGGGATTCCACCTGAACCTCAAGAAGGAATTCCTGACGGTCAGGGCTGTCCGGCAGTGGAATAGGCTGCCTGGGAGGGTCTCCTTCGTTGGAGGTTTTTAAGCAGAGGCTGGATGGCCATCTGTCAAGAGTGCTTTGAGGGTGTTTCTGCATGGCAGAGGGTTGGACTGGATGGCCTCTGGGGTCTCTTCCAATTCCATGATTCTATGATTCTATGGAAGTTCAGACCAAAATCCAGAAGAGATGCACACACCCCTGACATGGAAGCCCCTGGCTACCAGTACCTCTGAACTACCAGCACCCCCTGAAGACTTTTCTTCCCAGCCCACCATGCCAAGGGGATACAGGGAAGAATTTCAACCCAACTGGAGGCACATGTGAGTGTAAGAGAAAGTGCCTTTTCTAAACTACTAAGAGGCAGGCTTTCATCCACACCGCTGGCTGCAGGACTGTGAGCTCCGTGCTTCTGTGGTGCAATGTACCTACCAAGTCTTGTGCAGTTTGTGTAAGTTCAAACCTTGCACTGCAAGGAGCTCTCTGTAGTCCTGACCCTCAGCTACCTGACTATCCCAATAAGTTCCACGGGGAACCCTTCATGTTTCCGACTTTTAGCTGTTTCCACATCTCAGTCGGTTACCTGCAGAGCTCTCCACGGCCCTGACACCTCATCTGTTTCCATTTCTTAATAGATTCCCTCCAGAGCTGTCTGTGGTCCTAACACTCATTTGTTTCCATTTCCCAATAGATTCCTTTTAGAGTTCTCTGTGGTCTTGACTCTCCTCTGTTTCCACATCCCAACGGGTTCCGTTAGCTCTCCGTGGTCCTATCCCTCAGCTGACTACCCATCCTAATAAGTTATTTAATGGGGCAGTGAATCTGCATGGGATGTTAGTCCAGACTTTAAAGGAACTATCCAAGGGATTGATCCCAAAACCAAATTAGCTTCAGCACCTTGAAATCACTCCTTTAAAGTTTGGACTGAAACCCAGAGCAGAGTCACTACTCCACTGTGATAGAAGCCACCCACCACCATGGTGTGACCCTCTTTCTTTGGGTTCATTTGGGGCCAACAGCAGCCAAGATAAAATAATCCATTCACACATCAGTCCCAATAATATATTTTCTCATCCCACCCTACCCCACCAACTACCAATTATTTTACCTTCCTGGAGGGAGGTGAGGAATTTCACAGGAGGTATTTGTCAAGTCAGTGCCTTCTGCTTGTCAAAATATACAATCACACTGTTTGCAAATCTATCAGGAGGTGAAAATTCCAAGCAGGCAGGTGGAGTTTTGATTCAGGGATGTTGCTTTAAATATGATTGTGTGCATCCTTAATTAACAGGGCTGGGTGCAAAGTTTCAGAACATCACGCTTTTATCAAAAGCTGCTATTATGCTCAGTGCTTCACAGAATTCTGATCGGGTGGCCTGCCTTGGCCTGATAGTTTCCTGGAGTTTTGGGCTACAGTGTCCATCAGCCCACCTCCATTTTGGCAATGGCTTGTGATGATGGGAGTTGTTTTTGGGGAATGTGAGAGATATTGGTGTGTATCACGAAGTAATTACTATTCACAAGCAGAAAGTGCACAACTGCCATGCCCATGCCACCGCATGCATGCAGGGTCTTCTTAGGTTAAAAACATACAAAGCAAAACATACAAATTTGCAGATGATACCAAATTGGGAGGGGTTGCTAATACACCAGAGGACAGGATCAAATTTCAGAAAGACCTTCAGAAAGACAGACTGGAGAGCTGGGCCAAAGCTAACAAAATGAATTTCAACAGAGAAATGTAAGGTCCTGCACTTAGGCAGAAAAAATGCAATGCACAAATACAGGATGGGGGACATGTGGCTGGATGGCAGTACGTGTGAAAGGGACCTAGGAGTCTTGGTAGATCACAAGCTGAACATGAGTCAGCAGTGTGATGCTGCAGCCAAGAAAGCCAATGCGATTCTTGGTTGCATCAATAGGAGTATGGTGTCTAGATCGAGGGAGGTAATGGTACCACTCTATTCTGCATTGGTTAGGCCTCATTTGGAATCCTGTGTCCAGTTCTGGGTACCTCAGTTCAAGAAGGATATCAACAAGCTGGAACGTGTCCAGAGTAGGGTGACCAAAATGGTGGAGGGTCTGGAAGCCCTATGAAGAATGGCATAGGTATGTTTAGTCTGCAGAAGAAAAGGTTAAGAGAGGACATGATAGCCATGTTTAAATATTTGAAGGGATGTCATGTTGAAGAGGGAGTGGACTTGTTCTCTGCTGCTCCAGAGACTAGGACAAGGAGCAATGGATTCAAGTTGCAGGAAAGGAGATTCCACCTGAACCTCAGGAAGAACTTCCTGATGGTCAGGGCTGTCCGGCAGGGGAAGATGCTGCCTTGGAGTGTGGTGGAGTCTCCTTCTTTGGAGGTTTTTAAGGAGAGGCTGGATGGGCATCTGTTGGGAGTGCTGTGATGGGTGTTTCTGCATGGCAGGGGTTGAACTCGATAGCCCTGGGGGTCTCTTCCAACTCTATGAGTCTATGAGGAGCTAGGTTTGCTTACAACACTTATAGCTTCATAACCAACTCATGACAGAAGGCTTTGTAACATGTGCTTTTCAAACACAGGGGAGAGACAGACAACAGTACACCAACCACAAAATGGAGGATGAACAAACTCAGACTGGATAATGTAGGAAGGGAAAGGGTGTAGGTAATACCAGGAAACCAGAAATGACATCAATACGTGCTGTGGTCTTAAAAAGCAACAACTGAACATAAGCACGCTCATGTTGCTCCTAATAGTTCTGGTCCAAAACAGCTGGGGGGGGGAATTGTAGTAGATGGTCTGTAATATTCAGTGTGCTGCAAAGCCACTTAAAGTGAGAAACAGGATTTGGTCGAATTAATCTGTTTTCAATGCATATCACCTAATCATTTTCTTCCTGTAATAATGCTTCTCAGTTCCACACTCATCTTTGGAAAAAATTCTTCTCAAAAAATCTGCATTTAACCATGTGTTTTGGGGAATCTACCCCAGGCTTTAGTCTGAATTTTGAAGGAGTGGTGGGCCTGCAACATAGGTTCGGAGCTTTACAGACCTCCTTCGAAGTTCAGATTAAAACCGGTGGGATGGGGGATTCACCACTCCCATTGACCTGGAAGCTACCAGACACCACGGGATATGCTTCCTTCTGACACGCAAGAGTCAACTCCCTCCACTGATTCCTGGGTTCTCAGATAGAATCCAGATCATTGCTGTCTCCTCCCATCTGCAAAGTGCAGTATAACAAGACATTGTGACAGAGGTCCTGCTTCTGATTGTCTCAGTGCCGATCGCTTGTGGGAGGGAGCTGGAAACGTCATCCTGCTGCACCCCGATCACCAGCAGAACAGACATGGTGCAGCTGTCGGCTATTAGGGTAGGTTTGGGGAGTTGGGTCCAGAAATGATATGTAGTTACACATTTGTAATGAGGTCTGTGATCCTGGATCTACAGCAGCTTTATTGTTGTTGGGTGCCTTCAAGTTGTTTCCGATTTATGCGACTCTGAGGTGATCCTATCATGGGGTTTCCTGGAGCTGAGAGTATGTGACATGCCCAAAGTCACCCAAAGTCACTGTGGCTGTGGAGGGAGTACATCCCTGTCTTGGTGACTTACCCGAGCACAATAATCCATTACTAAAATGTAAGCCCTTTTTGGCAGTGGTGGGAAGCAATAGCAGGCAGACCAAAGAGGAACGATTCTTGTTATCTCAGTTCCAAAGTCTATCATGTCTTATTTTGGACCAGCAATGGTTTGGATTCTATCCAAGAGCCTAGGAAAGAGTGAAATACTGTTGGACACCTTCACCATCATTACCATCCTCCTCCCACCTTTTCCTCAGCCCTGAGTCTCCGGGTGACTTTTAAAAAGTGGAAATGGACACAGAGGAAAGTTCCTATCACTAACATATACAAAGGGGGAAATAGAGGTTTTTCCAACAGCGGCTGGATGGCCATCAGTCAGGAATAGTTTGATGGCGTATTCCCACATGGCAGAATGGGGTTGGAATCGATGGCCCCGGTGGCCTCTTCTGACTCTATGATTCTGTCATTGAACTTGCCGTAAACCATTTTTTAAAATGACAAATTACAAATGGTACAGTAGATTATTAAAAGCACTTTCCCCCATGAGCAGTGAGTTCCCAAAGGTCTATCAGAAAAGAAGATGAAGATAAATGAAGGGAGGAGAAACAGAAAGATGGTGGTGATGATGGATAACAACGATGGGCCAACATTTGCACCCAAAGGACAGCATGGGCAGGGTGGGCCTCTGGCTGAGATGGGTCCCATTGCCACTACCATCCCACTGTGGGAGCAACTGTGGCCCTTTTGTTCCTGCCATCTACACTGCTGTTGCCACTGATGTTTGTGTTGTTACACAACAAGTTGTGGCCAACAAAATCTGGAACCAGCAGCCAACTGGCTTGCCCTTAACCCAGACCAGCCTGAATGACTGAGGTCCACCTGAATAAAAGTACCATTGTTTGTCAGTGAAAGGATGATGCAGTGGGAACAAACAGAATTTCCTCCTGTCAGCAGGGAGTTCTGGAGTTTGGGAGTGGCCACCAAGAAGGTACCTCTCCCACGCCTCTCCCACTGGGCCTCTGAGAGCAGCAGAACTGAGAAAAAGACCCTACCCCAAGATCTTAAAACCCAAGACGGGCTTATTTGTGGCTATATGTTCTCTGCATGTTCTTGGCACCACTCTAAAAGGGGTCGCAACTCATGCAACCACGGTGATTCACAAAGACAGAACGGTGGGGCACCCCAAAAGTGTGGGTGAGACAAAATTGGGCTGGCCGCTGGGCCACAACTTGTGCTGCCTGTTTCCCAAGATTTCGGCCACCCCCGCTCCCAAGATTGCCTTCAGTTGTGAAACACCATTTGGTGTGGTAGCAGATTTTGTGTTTTCTTTTCCGCCAGAGCTGGAAATATGCATTCTGACCGAATCAGGGATGAATCTGAAACGAGTCATCTCCTCAAACCCTTGAGCAAATAATGTATTATTCACAAGAATGCGGTTACTCTGCCAATAATTATTTTGTTGGCTGATGTATTTTGGCAAATAACAGGCTTACTCACGGCATGCATTATTAACAAGAGCTGTTTTTGACGCTCTCCAATGGGAACTGCAGTTGGCTGTTGTGTTTTACCACTCTGGAGAGATCAATAGCAGAGCAGAGGGTCCGTTCTGCCGCGGGGGAAGATAAAGTAGCGTGAGTGAGAAGGGTGGCTTGAAACTGAAATCCTGCCCCGTTGAAACAAATGGACATGCAAGTAGAGTTTAGCACGGGGAGAAGACTCACAAGTTATTGCTCACTGCTCCGTGTCCTTCTCAAGTTGAGTTGACTGCAACTCCCATGTCTGCTGGCTAAATCTAGGAGATATAATGTAAGCCCACCGCCACCACCACCACATTTCCCAGTTGTGGTTTCAGGGTTCTTTAGGTTGTTGGGGAATTCTCCATGGACAGCCTCCAAATTTCATCCCAAGTTTCGAGCAGCTGCCTAGGAAAATAATCATTTCTGTTTTTAGAAGTAGTAGCATTGCCAATCTCACTTCCTCAACCCCAAGTGCCCTCTGTATTTCTTTGGTGATAGCTCCCATCCTCCCTATTTAACTTGGGCAATAAATAACCATGCAGGCTGGGGATGATGGGAGTTGTCCAGTACTGCCAGAGGAGTTCAGGTGCCTACATTTACAATACCTGACAAAGAAAGGAACATTTTCTAGCTAGGAAACAGTCTCATCATCAGAAGAGAACTGATACCCTTTTTTAAAAAACACCAGTATTTACGTTTTTTAAAGAAACTATTTACAGTTCTGATTGGAAGGGTTCCCAAAAAGTTCTCTTTCGCAACTCTTTAATTTCCTCTGACTAAGGCAACTAAGAAGAATGGCATTTTAGTTACTTTTTAAAAATCCAAATGCTATGAGCCACTGACCTGGGGTACAAAAATGCACCCTTCGTCACTTCAGCAACCACAATAGAGCAGTGCTTGAAGCAGGTAAGATTCCTTCTCCTCCTCTGTAGTGAGATCCCCACAGCTAGAAATGTAGGCTGCCATTCTGTCAGTGAGTTACGGTGGTGTGAGTCAGACTTGAAAGACAGTGTAGTGTAGTGGTTTGAGCGCTGGACTACAAACCTGGAGGCCAGGGTTTGATTCCCCACTTGGCCATGGAAACCCAATGGTTGTGTCACACACTCTCAGCCCCTTGGGCACGTCACACTCAGCCCCAGAAAACCCCGTGATAGGACACGGTTAACTGGAAACAACTTGAAGGCATACAACAACAGCAAACAGCACAAATCAGGCTTCAGCCATCATGACTCACTTTTATGGTAGTTGCATGGATTAGAATTCTGTTCTGACCATAGAGTGGCCAAAATGCTCCCTCAATCACCTTGTCACTCGCACGTCCCTTCCAATACAGCAATTTTCTTGTAGCTGGATAGACTGCAAGGATATTGCCTGCAGAGACATTGCAAGGACCTCAGGGGGCTCTCAGCAGATGCCTACGGGAAAATATCTGGGTGCATTCCCACTGGCCTGCCCCACAAAACCAGTAAATGGCCATGCGGATGGGGAAGAGCCGCCCTGCGTGCAAGATGATTTTGGAAGAGTAGCATTAGGGGATGCCGTTACAAAGCTGTAGATATGTGATCCCCATCCATCACTTGATGTAGCATCTCAGCCACGATTTAAAATTTACACTGCAAAAGAAGCCTGGTGAGGTCATAATATCATAATGCAGCTTACTTTAGCACTGGAAAAAGAAACGGATGAGACATCCTTCATTTGGAAGATATTGCTCAGTGTTACCTGTTTGGCGTTCATCGAAAAGGTTACCGTGGGCACATGAATCAAACCTGAGCAAAGGGTCTCCTGGGCCCAGCAGTTGGTTTCTGGAGTCAATTCATGCACATCTTTGTTGCAGCTGATGTCTAAAACAGGACAAAAAGCTTCCTGGTATTGAGAGGAGCGCCAAGGGAGGGAGTTACTGTGCATTACGAATCTATCTTTTTCTGTTTCTGCACCAAAGAAACAAAACCATCACCATCAAGATCAAAAGAAAGGCCAATAACAGAGGGGTGTGGGTGTGTATGTGTGTGTGTTAAATTTTCTAAAGGGAACAAAGCAGTGAGAATCTGGCAAATGGATTTTTAACGGCCGAGTGGAATAGCTCCCTACTTCTCATGGATCAGTTTAAGTTGTTACTGCCCAGGGTGATTTTTTTAAAACACACGCACGCACGTATTTCCCACGATGTTTCATTGATTTCTCATATTAAACACAAACATAAATTGTCCTTTGTCCATTTCAGCACAGAAAAGATGGAGTCACAGAAAAGTACTTGTCCATTTCCTCTGCCCAGAGCGAAAGGGCTCATCATGGCACAAATATACTTCAGTTTAAGGATGCCGGACAGGCCAATACTCATATCGTCATGAGATTAAGACATCCATTTCCACATAATGTCCATCACCTTTAGAAGTGTGGAAGGATCCAAAGGGATTGTGGGCAAAAAATGAAAGAATAACAGAGAACCAAGGCTCTGCATCCCCTACCCATATCAAGCTGGTTCTTGCCCCAAGAACAAAGCATAGAAAAGTTTCTTTTTGGGCTGCAGCTCCCAGCATCCCCTGCTATCTGTGATGGCTATGAATGCGGGGAGCCACCATCCAAAATAATAACATCTTCAACCTGTTCCTATGAGAGTATCAGCATTTTGGGTGAACTAGAGGAGATAGATTTTGGTCAAACATTAGGAAATAAGAGTTCCGTCGAAGATCAAGAGAAAGGTTTCAGCTGAATGTTTGGCAATAAATTTCAGCTGAAGATTTGCAGCTGAACATTTGGAGATAGATTTCAGCCAAACATTAGAAGACAGATTTTGGTTGAACGTTCAGAGGTTGATTTTGGTTGAACATTAAGGATATATTTCAGCTGAGAATTAAGAGAAAATTATTGATAGCATGAGAAGTTAAACAATAGAACCAATTATTATTGGTGGTTATCTAAACTCTCCCTCACTGGAGATCTTGGGGCCAAAGCCATCCCAAAATATTTTGCTGCCTGAAGTGAAGTACCAAATGGTGTTCCTTCCTATTCAGTATATAAAAGCAGAAGAGAACGTCCTGTGTGACTTACGAAGCCTAGCTTAGGGACTTCAGGGAAGCCAGTTAGCACTCACCTTGCTGCTGCCTCCTGGATCTGACGTCTGAAGCAACTGCTTCAATTTGCCTAATGCAGTGGTTCTCAACCTGTGGGTCCCCAGATGTTTTTGGACTTCAGCTCCCAGAAGCCCTGAGCATTGACCATAGTGGCTGGGGCTTCTGGGAGCTGAAGTCCATGAACATCTGGGGACCCACAGGTTGAGAACCACTGGCCTAATGGTAGGGCCAGCCCGACATCAAGCAGAGTCTGGGCTGCGGTCTGGATTTCCTTACTCTGGATTTCCTGCCTTGAGCAGCAGGCTGGACTAGAGAACCTCCAGATCTTAAGATTATATGATCTGAATCCTGCTAAGCTACTCCTTAGTCCCAGCTGGAATAGACTGAGTAAATAACCTGCTGAATGGTTAGTCAACACGTAAGTAAATCCCATGGACTGAATGAATCTACTCTAGCTTGGGCTGACAGTTAGGTCTACAGTTGTAACACCAGCACTAACATTCAAAACCTATGCTTGGCTCTACAGAGCTCGGAAAAATCTAGATTTTGGATTGCAGCTCCCAGAATCCTCCCACCAACACAGCCATTCTGGTGGGGATTCTGGAAGCTGTAGTCCAAAAGTAGGTACTTTCTGAAACGCTAAGCTTTCATCCTGGGCTCATCTGTGTTCTATCCATGATGGCGCAATGGAGAATGGGCTGATATGGAATGCGTCCCCGTCTTGTCCTTGCCTCTTGTTCTAGGCTGTTGCTGCTGTCCTGTTAACCCACTTTCTATTGACACCTTAATAGTTTAATCTTCAGAGCTAATTGGCTATGTGACTTTAATGATTCAGAGCTTTAATTTCCCTAGAAAGTCCGAGGCTAATTGGGAATGAAACTCAGAAAAGTGGATTAATTTGTGTTCTTGTGTTCCACCCCTCCCACCAAAAAAAAAAATGGCTGAGTTGATCTGCATCAAGAGTGGATAAGATGTGGTCCTGGGATCACATCTTGTGTTCCTCCCAGGGGCCACATCCAAACTCAGCAGACCATAGACTTCACATTGACCTCGTAAAGAAACTCATATCCAAAACTCACACTGTTACAGCAGCGGCGCTTGTTTTCAGTTTCGTAAAGTAGTTACGATGGTCACGTTTCTGGCTTCCACCTATGTCCCATGGCGCTCTGACGGAGAAATGGAAAATATGTTGGTGCTGAAGTAGATGAGGGAGGGCCAGGTGTCAGAGAAGCCTGGGGATGGAAAAAGAGAAAATCTCCAGAGTCCCATTTGAAAAAGACTGAGAAGCAATGAGAAGCAATGCTAATACGCCTGATGACAGGATCAAAATTCAAAAGGACCTGGACAGATTGGAGAGCAGGGCCAAGGCCAACAAAACCAAGTGTAGGACCTTACATTTCTCTCTGTTGAAATTCAAACAGAGAGAAATGTAAGGTCCTACACTTAGGCAGAAAAAATGGTATGCAGAAATATAGGATGGGGGACACGTGGCTGGATAGCAGTACGTGTGAAAGGGACCTAGGAGTCTTCATAGACCACAAGCTGAACATGAGTCAGCAGTGTGATGCGGCAGCCAAGAAAGCCAACGCAATTCTCGGCTGCATCAACAGGAGTATGGTGTCTAGATCGAGGGAGGTATTGGTACCACTTTATTCTGCTTTGGTTAGACCTCATCTTGAATACTGCATCCAATTCTGGGCACCCCAATTCAAGAAAGATATGGATAAGCTGGAGCAGGTCCAGAGGAGGGCAACCAAAATGGTGAGGGGCCTGGAAGCCATGCCCTGTGAGGACAGACTTAGAGAGCTGGGTATGTTTAGTCTGCAGAAGAGAAGGTTGAGAGGGGACATGATAGCCATGTTTAAATATTTGAAGGGATGTCATGTCGAGGAGGGAGTGGGCTTGTTTCTCCTGCTCTTGAGACCAGGACAAGGAGCAATGGATGCAAGCTGCAGGAGGGGAGATTCCGCCTGAACCTCAGGAAGAATTTCCTGACGGTCAGGGCTGTCCGGCAGTGGAATGTGCTGCCGCGGAGTGTGGTGGAGTCTCCTTCGTTGGAGGTTTTTAAGCGGAGGCTGGATGGCCGCTTGTCGGGAGTGCTTTGAGGGTTTTCCTGCATGGCAGGGGGTTGGACTGGATGGCCCTTGTGGTCTCTTCCAACTCTACATTTCTATGATTCTATGAGATGCAGGGGTTTGAATGTTGGATTGGGACTTATTAGACCTGGATGCTTGCTGTGCATGGAGTCATGAAGCTCACCTCAAGCCAGTCTCTCGCTCTTTCTGTGCTTGGTCTACCTGGCACAGAAAGCAAACATGTTGTGCTGCCTTCAGCTTCTTGGAGAAGATGCAGGCTATCAGTCTAACAGATAATAAATAAATAGATTGGAATTAAATGAGTCAGTTCCCCCTTCCCCCATAACCCAACATGTTAACTTTCTTTGGAATAAAACCTTGGCTTGAATTCTTTTTGTTAGTTCCAGCTAGAGCCAAACCGATGAAGCAATTGTTTCACAGTGAGTTGACACACAGGAAAATTCCATGGATTTCTACTTAGCCAAAAGAAAGAAGATTCAAATTCGTTCTTTCCATACACATCTTAAGACTTTGGCCATTTCCGCATTACATTATTATAGTGCTATTATTCCACTTTCAACATCCTGTGGAAATCTGGGGTTTGCAGTTTGCTGAGGTCAAAGCACTCTGAGCTGAGAACTTCAAATGCCCCTCTCTAAACTGCAAACCCCCGGATTCCATAGAAACACACGGAGCCAAAAACTTCTTGAAAAGGGTTTCGAGATCTTGTTAAAAGCTGAGACAGCATAAAAATCTGCCAGGGTGCTTGCGAGGTTATCCAGGAGAGTGAAAGCAAGCACCCTGGCAGATTTTTATGCTGTCCCAGCTTTGAACAAGATCTCGAAACCCTTTTCAAGAAGTTTTTGGCTCTGTGTGTTTCTATGGAATCTGGGGTTTGCAGTTTAGAGAGGGGCATTTGAAGTTCTCAGCTCAGAGTGCTTTGACCTCAGCAAACTGCAAACCCCAGAATTCCACAGGATGTTGAAAGTGGAATAATAGCACTATAATAATGTTATGCGGAAATGGCCAAAGTCTTAAGCAGCTATGGGGCTTCCTGGTAAAAAGGCTGCATAAGAAGACACCGGCTTCTTCTTTACACTACGTTGGGGAAAGTCATTACGTGAGCTTAACACTCAGCGATTCAGTCCTGCCGTGAAGGTATAGCTCTGTTTGCTTAGACGTGACCGCAATTGCCTGGCAATTTACTATGTATTAGATTAGGGTACTTTGTAATGGTAATCTAGCCTAGGTTAAAACTGCGTGTAATAAGGTATTCTATATCAAGGGAAAGAGTCATTGGATCTCATTCCAATGGAGGGGGGAATCAAAGAGGGGAGTTTGAGAGATGCATAGCCCGAGGTGTCTGGTCAGTGCTTAGAGCAGTGGCTCTCAACCTGTGGGTCCCCAGATGTTTTTGGACTTCAGCTCCCAGAAGCCCTGAGCATTGACCGGAGTGGCTGGGGCTTCTGGGAGCTGAAGTCCACAAACATCTGGGGACCCACAGGTTGAGAACCACTGGCTTAGAGGAAAGCATAAAGGACTCAGACGGAACAACACAAGAGATGCCTTAGTAAACAATTTGGGGGCTGATAAGAAAGCTAGGAAAATTGAAGACGGGCACAGTCAAAGTATGGGAACAAGAAAGGGAACTGCTGGGAGTTTAGGAAAGGGAAAGACCCCTGAGAATGCACCAATGCAAACTGTGCATGTGTAAAAGTGCATGTCACTATGGCCATTTCCTCCCTTCACTGTTATGTTATATTATACACACACACACACACACACACATATATATATATATTTCCACTTTTAACACCTTATGGAATCCTGGGCTTTGCAGTTTAAGGAGGAGCCTTTAGAATTCTCAGCCAGAGAGCTCTTTGGTCTCATCAAACTACAAACCTCAGAATTCCACAGGATGTTGAAAGTGGAATAATAGCACTTTAACAGGATAGTGCGGAAATGGCCTATATAATCGAGTGTGCATTGTAGACCAGTAGCTTTAGCAACTATTATCACGCTACGCCTCGTAGACCTCATCAAACACTGCTAATAAGTCCTGTTTCCTTGAGAGTTGAAGACTAGCCAGCACATGACACCCCTCCAGTGACACAAGCATAGGGCCCCAAGAACATTACATCTTTTTTTCCCCTTAAAATAAAAATAAAAATTGGTATCTCCTCTTTCCAAAAAAAGAAAGGAAGGATTTTGCATCTCAGCCTCTGGTCAAAACCTTGCCTTCCTCACTCATGTTATGCAAAGACTTGTGTTGTTGGGTTTTTTTCAAAAGTCAGATGTCTCTTGGGGTTTTGCTTGTTGGCTGACTCAGCTTGGATCACTGCCGCTCACGGCCGCCGGGGAATATTCAGCAGTGTGGTTTCCTATCTGCCCGGACCAGCTGCTTGCCAATTCAGATTAAAACTCCCCCTTCCCCAGTTACCTTCTTTCCTGTTCTCCCTTGCCACGTGCTTTCCCCCTATCTGTTTTCTGTAGATAATGGCAGGAGTGCATAATCACAGTGGGTACAATTCCTCTGTCTTCTCCCTCCCTTGTACTGAAAATTAACAGCAGAGCAGACAATGGGATCCTCTAGAAACCTCTTTATATCTTGCTTTTCAGGAGTTAAGGGAAAAAGGGGCTCGTCAGTAATGGGTAGGAGGCTTCAAAGTCAGTATGGGGAACGGGGAATCCACTCTGGTTTTTAGTCTGAGCTTTAAGCCATCTATCAAAAGTGCTGAACTTATATTTTTTTTATGTACCAGTTTTTAGTCTGCAGAAGAGAAGGTTAAGAGGGGACACGAGAGCCACGTTTAAGTATTTGAAGGGATGTCATGTCGAGGAAGGAGCAGGCTTGTTTTCCACTGCTCCAGAGACTAGGACAAGGAGCAATGGATTCAAGCTGCAGGAAAGGAGATTCCACCTGAACCTCAGGAAGAACTTCCTGACAGTCAGAGCTGTTTGGCAGTGGAATCTGCTGCCTCGGAGTGTGGTGGGGTCTCCTTCTTTGGGGGGTTTAAACAAAGGCTGGATGACCATCTGTCGGGAGTGCTTCGATGTGGGTTCCTGCATGGCAGGAGGTTGGACTGGATGGCCCCTGGGGTCTCTTCTACGATTCTATGAAAACGGTGAAGGAGCTCAGTGAGTATTGAGCCTATAGCTTAGAGATGGGGTCAGATCCTTGAACATCTCCTTTAAAATTTGGACTAAAAGCCAGGGTGGATTTGCTGCCTCACTGACATGGAACCATCCTGCTGCCCCTTAGACTTGAGACTTGACTCGAAAGTATCTCACGAGGACTTGAGACTTGAAGGTAGAGACTTGAGACTTGTCTTGAGACTTGGAGCAAAAGACTTAAATACATCACCGGCTTGGCCCCCCTTCCAGTTTGCGTCTGTGACTCGTTGGAGGATATGAGAGTTGCCTGGAGTGAAAAGTTCCCATCGCTGCCTTTGATTTTCTCAATGGAGGCACTCTTGAAACCAAATCCCAGATCTAAAGATTTGGGAGAGAAGTTCCTTTGAATCTTGTCCTCTCCTGCACCATTCCTCCTTCACCGGTGATAAAAAAAATTATGAAAAGCCAAGGCGGTTGGTGGATTGGAAAATAGGAACTACAAGAGATAAAGAAAATCAATTTCTCATTCCTTTTGTTCATTTTTTCCCTTTTGTTTTTAATCATCACTGCTTGTCCATGCTTCCTTTTATATTAGCATTCTCTCCTCTGTTTTAAAAAGCCCAACTTAAGGATATCTCCTTGGTTTTGTGCTGATCTCATACTCTCAACAGCAGAGAGTCCCTCCTGCTTGTAAGCCCGGCCACAAGCGCACAAAGAGGTGAAGCAATTTGACAAAAATCTCCGTTTTCTTTCCGAAGGTGCTAGTCCTTGTGACTACCACATTCCAGTTCAAAATCTGAGAAAGAAGAAATGGAGGCAAGGAAGGTTTTCTCCATGTGCTGAGAAGTGGCAACCCAGGGGGTGTGTGTGTGCATGTGTGCAGACATGCGCACATGTGTGAACTGCATCACTATGGCATTATTATCCTTGCTTCTGCAACGTAAAGTGACTTAAGACCCAGCCACCTGAGGTGTGTCCACACTGCACAGTTATAGCAGCTTGATGCCACTTTAACTGTCATGGTGCCACCCTGTCTAATCCTGTGATCCGTAGTTTGCCAAGGTACACAGAATCCTCCACAATGCTCCCACAATACTCAAGCAGGCAAGAGAGCTGCTTGGTAGGAAATTGTAGGAATTACACAAAGCTCCAAATCCCTGCATTATCAAAAGTGGAGCTGTGACAGTTAAAATGATATGGAAACACTGTAATTGTATAGTGAGAATGCACTTGTAATCTACCACCATTTTGTGGGAGAATGCATGGAGTATAGGATGGGACCGATACTGGGGGAAGGACTTGAACTCAGAGCCAGCACAGTCTAGTGATTTAAGTGTTGGACTCTGGGAGTCCAGAGTTCAAGTACCTGCTTAGCCCTTCTGTGTCACACTTTCAGCCTCAGAGGAAGCCGATGGCAAACTCACTCAACAAATCTTGCAAAGAAAACTTCGTGATGGGGTCACTTTAGGGCACTATAGTTGGAAACAGTTTAAGGGCACGCAACACGAAACCACCCCCCTTATACTGTCTGAAGGCAACACGCAAATGACATGACTCTAAGGCCATTTCCACACTACCCTGTTATAGTGCTTTTATTCCACTTCCAACATCCTGTGGGATTCTGGGGTTTGTACTTTACTGAGGCCAAAGAGCTCTCTGGCTGGGAATCCCAAATGCCCTTCCCTGAAGCCTTCCCAACAGAAAATATAAATAAATGCCTTGAGTGTACAAATAAAAAATTAAGAACTACTCAGGCGAGAATTCTGTTTGCTAGACCCAACCAGATAAGACGTATAGAATCAAGAGGATTCACACCGCCCAGCTGCCCTGATTTTACAGGGAGAGTCTTCATTACTTCTCTGCCGTCTCACTTTCTCAATTGCTTTTAAAATGTCCCAGTTTCTCTCTTCCTCCCACTTTCTCCTTTTGTCCTCAGCTGAATTCAGTGGCTGCAAACTGAGTGCAAAGCGGCAAAGCAGCTTGTATTTAGTTAATCTGTGCTTGTTGGAGTGTATATAGGATTCACCTACATTGAAGAAGTAATTCAAGGTTACGCCCTTCCAATAAAATTCAGGGTCAAAATATGCACTGATAGTGAATAAAAGATCAATCATGCAATGGGTGTGTCTGGCCATTCTTCTTTGCCTTGCGGTTTAGGCAGTTCCTTAACTCCGCCAGGCAGGTTACAACATAGCTGTTTAAAAAATTAAAAATTAATACATACAGTTCAATTAGATTCCTGGGAAAAGAGTTGGGAAAAGACAAATAAATTCACGGTGGCCCAGAATCTGAAAGAGAATTATTATAAGGTGTTATACAGATGGTATCTAACTCCAGATAAACTAAAAAAGATTTATAATACAGGTACTGGACTTTGTTGGAAATGTCAGAAAGAGGTGGGCACTATGTATCATATGTGGTGGACATGTTCAAAGGTCAAGAAATATTAGGCTGGAATACATAACAAAATTTGTGAAATATTGAAGTTACAGTTTGCTATGATGCCTGAAATGTATTTGTTGAATATGACAGATATAGTAGATGGCACTAATATCAAGAAATATTGGGGAATATTATCATATATGATAACAGCAGCACGCATTGAATATGCAAAGGTGTGGAAATCACAGCAAATACCTGCAATAGAGCAATGGTGGGGAACTTTCATTGAAAATAAAAATGCTGATATGGTCTCTCAAAGATTAAAAGGGAAATCAGATGACGAAATTCAGAAAGATTGGCAAGTTGTGGGTAGTTGCTGGGTGACATCTGATAGAAGTCTGTAATTCATGGTATTATGTATTTAAAGGATTGAGATGATTGCGGTTGTTGTCATGAAGCTGGAAAATGGTGAATGTAATGCAAGTTCTAACATGTAAAATAGCTGTAAAATGCAGTACAATGATGAGGCTAGGATAAGATATACAGTAGAGTCCCGGTTATCCGACCTAAACGGGCAGGCGCAGGGTCGGATAACCGAAATGTCGGATGACACGGAGGCCTGTGGCGGCTGCCATTTTGGGGGCGTGTCTGGGGGCGTGTCTGGGGGGGCGCAGAAATGCCTACAGCCACGCTCCCAGGCCGCCGCGACGTCGGTTAATCCGGAAGGTCAGATAACCGCACGTCGGATAACCGGGACTCTACTGTATTGAGAATGAAATCCAGATCAGATTGGAAGTATCAAGAATATGTCAAGAGAAATAACAATAACAATTTATTGTTTTATTTGTGAATTTCTAATAAAATGATTTAAAAAAATTTTTTTTAAATTAATTAAAAATTTAAAAAATAGGGTTTGAATCCAATTGTTTCTCCCCCTTTACTCACATGCGCTTCGTGTAATTATTTTTGAACAATAAAGCTGTACTCTTCAAGTCACAGTTGAGTCTTTCAGTCCCGGGGATGAGGCCCAACTCACTCCAACACACATTTCAAAAAGTCGTCATATGCACATCTCTCCCGAGATTTTAAATGACTCCCACCCTGGCAGCCCTCCTTTATCGAACACCTTTCATTCCCTCTCCTGCCTTCTCTCTTTCTACCCTCCCACTGGCTCCTTCGCTTCCTTTAATAAGGAGCTCTTTAATGAACCTCCTTCTGCAAAAGACGCTGCGGGAGAAAATGATGAAGGGGTTTCTTCTCAGAGAAATAGGTCCTAAAGACAGAAACTGGAGCATTTCAAGGCGTCTTGTTAGCAGGATTAACCAATGCTAAGTTCTTAGCCTTCAGAAAATTTTATTCAAATAATTTTGCCATTTTTCTCCCCTCTGCAAGAAAGTCACAGAACAGTACATGGTTTTCCGCTATTCACAAATCGCTATTTACTCTGTGAAATCAAAAATGTCAGTTGTCTGTGCACACTTCCTCCACATCGAAACCAACATTTTCTTCGTGGAAATACTCTATTCTGCAAAGAAAATGCTATTTTTTTGTGCAGGAAACTCGTTTTCTGTGTACAAATGGTATCTACTGTACACAAAAAAAATGCTGTTTTCTGCAAGATCTCCATTGTGCAATCCCTCACATGGACACTTAAAGAAAACACAGCTACTTGTGAATCCTTATGGTAGAACAGAGATTTTATGGAAACCAGCTTTGTATTGTGACCAAGAAAGTCCAACTACTGCTCAAGAGGAATTATATAACAGGATTCTGGTCTTTGTATGTTGCTGTTACTGGTTTGTTTTTTTTTCTAAATCATGATTAATGGTTGTTGTTACTTTATCTCATTACTGGTCATTTTTAGTAATTCTATTTCTGAAAAACCTAATGAGCTAACAAATCAACAAATCGATTTTCATATAAGTTTCTTGCCTGTTTAACTTCCACAAATTAAATTATATGACAATTTAATGGCAATGTGTTAGCATTAACACTGTCTTTTCCTGGGCTGAGGATGTTAGGAAATGTGAGAGATCGTAGTGGGTCTTTCAAGCAGAGTAATCAAATTGGCCAAGCAGAAGCTGAACAACAACCAGTCCCCCATCCACCCCCACTCACAGAATCTAACAGAGAAAAGGAATGTTTAGATTTCTTTGTCAAAGCATGTACAAGTTGCTTTACTTACAAATTACTTGTTCATGATTGAACATGTGGTCTAATGGAGGAGAGAGAGGGAAGAAGGCCAACTATACCAGCAGTAGAATCTTGCTTCAGTGGCCAGATTGGATCCTTCACCATCCCTGAGGGTAGCAGAGCAGTTCAGGGAGGCTCAGGGCAGACTGTGGGTCATATCCACAAGGTCTTCTGAGAGAGCAACCAGGAAGACTCAGGGGCAAAAATTGGGGAAAGAGCACCACGGCTCCTTCCCATTCCCCACCCCATTATCTGCTGCCTGAAACATTCATTGCATTCTGCCTCACAGTAGAGCCGGCTCTGGCCAGTTGCCACTTATGGAAATTTGCCTATAATCAATGCATTTATCTATATCCTACCTTTTATCTGGCCCTTGGACGCCAGGCACTAAAACAGATCCAGCCAAATGGGGTCACATCAGTAAAAACACACAACAAAAAAATGCAATGTAATTAAACTTTCAATAGAATCAGATATTAAAACACATCTATTAAAAAGGAACAAATGTGGACAAAACAGCACATTATTAAAGCCCTCTTCCCCATATATAGCTCCAGTCACGTAGGGATGTGGCGGTGGCGGCGGCGGGGTGATTCGCCCCGGGCGGCAATGTTTTTGGGGCGTCCCAGCCTATAGCCATATCCCCGCACCCTGGCCACACCCCCATGCACAGTGGCCATGTTCCTCGTGCCGTAGCCCCACCCCTCCTGCCCCCCTCCACACACTCCAAGCTCTGCCACTGTATAGCTCCAGAGAGCCATCAAGACCATAGAGTCCTGCTGCCAGAAGGACACCATAGAGGGAGCCGGTCTAGCCTCTCTAGGAAGGGAATTCTAGAAACTTGGGGCAGCCACCGAAAAGGCCCTGTCTCATGGTCCCACCAGATGTAGCTGCAAGGAGGGTGGGACAGAGAGAGAAGGGCCTCCCCAGAGGATCTCAAAACCAAGGCAGGTCCGTACAGGAGAATGCAGTCCTTCAGATGACTATCTCCTTCTCCTTACACATACCTTCGCCTGCCGCAACCAAAGTTCATTAAGACTCCCCAGGGACCCATTTGGCCATTGTGCAACTTCTCCTCCTTTCCGAGTAAATGTACCGGGCCTGCACGGAAGGACTGGACATCACATTTAATCATCTCTAATTACACCGCGTGCCTTGGTCCCAGGTCTAGCTCGTCGTAGTGGGGTGAATGGGATGTAACATCAGACTGCTGTAATTAAAATAAATCTTGACAGGCTCTCTCATCCTAATGATCCCAGGCTCTCCTTTCGGTGTAGGAGAAGGATGCCTTGCGCAAGGTTCTCCCAGCTTCACCCTCCGCCCACGCAGCCTGCAGCGAATTTTAGGCAACCAAGAGAAATGCAAGCATCTAGGTGCCCATTAGCTGCCCGGCTAGCAGAAAGGAACCGTGCAGCTCCGGTTTGACAACTGAGAAGCCTTTCTTTCCTGAGGATAAACTTGATGGTGCCTAAGATACTTTGATTCAGAACCTTCTTTGTGACAGGAATAGCAAGCTGTTTTGAGTGACAGCACAAGGCTAACGTTTGGTACACCTTAAGCTTACCAAATGTCCGGGCTTGGCCGGGAGTCTCCAGTTTTCATGCATCATTTCCAGGCAGGAGACAAGGGTACACATTTGCCGGTTTTGAGGGTTTCCAACAGGCAGTTAAGACTGTGGTAGTGGGGAGATCTCAAGAGCTTGGGGGAAGCTAATATAGTTCTGATACATATGGAAAATCGAGATCCTACGAATCCCAAAAATTATAGACTAATATCACTGTTGATATTGTAATATTGACCAATATCACTGTTGATATCAGTGCCCCATCCCATGGCATCCCAAGGGCTTGGTCGTAAAATCTCAAGGGCATCCCTGGCAGGGAAACCTTTGAACCTCTTCAAATTGGCCTTCTTGTTGTTGCAGGTTTTGGCTGTGATACTGTTTGGCCATCCCAGGCCTTCAGGTTTTGTGCCCAAAACATGACACCCGGAGATGACCCTGTGTGATGTTACAGTACCTTGGCGAGGCCATTAAACACGATAGATTTATTCATCCGCCACAGTTGGACAGTGTCTGCCAGTCAACTAAACAACAATGTAATAAATGAGTGTATATATACACACACACACCACACCACTGCCTAGGAAGCCACCAGAGACAACACATCCTCGTGTCATAATGTTGGATTGTTTTGCTCCCTCGACTTACCGCGCCCGCTCCCCTCTGCCTTTCAGGGTTTCCGTCTGCGACGAGGACAAATTCCGCCACAACGAGTTCATTGGAGAAACGAGGATCCCCTTGAAGAAACTGAAGCCCAATCAGACCAAGAAGTTCAACATCTGCCTTGAGAAGCAACTGCCTGTGAGTGAAGCTGCAAAGTTTTTGGAGAGCTGGCTGCTACTAGGCGCAGAGCACCAGCACCAGACTGCAGGGCAGGGATGGGATTGTGAACGGACCAATTTTTAAATGCTCCTAGAATCATAGAATCATAGAGTTGGAAGAGACCCCAGGGGCCATCGAGTCCAACCCTCTGCTATGCAGGAACACCCATCAAAGCATTCCCAACAGATGGCCATCCAGTCTCTGCTTAAAAACCTCCAAAGAAGGAGATTCAACCACACTCCAAGCTAGCAGATTCCACTCCTGGACAGCTCTGACCATCAGGAAGTTCTTCCTGAGGTTCAGGTGGAGTCTCCTTTCCTGCAGCTTGAATCCATTGCTCCTTGTCCTAGTCTCTGGGGCAGCAGAAAACAAGCCTGCTCCCTCCTCAAGCCCGCCCCCTCCTGCTCCCTCCTAAACAAATCCAGAGTGGCGTAGTGGTTTCAGAATTGAACTATAGCCATGGAAACCAGGGTTCAATTCCCCACTCTGACATGGAAACCCCCTGGGTGACCTTGGGTATGTCACACACTCTCAGCCCCAGAAAACTCCATGATAAGTTTGCCTTAGGGTCACCATAAGTCGAAAATAACTTGAAGGCACCAAACAAATCCTAGGAACATAAAGGGGCAGTTTCTCCACATTTTCGCCCCTTCCCAGTGTGAAAACAGGAGATGGTTATTGTACCTTTAATGCTTGTGTAGAAGAAGGAACCATAGCAAGCCAACGAGCAATGGGCCTATTAAATGATTCGGACTGTACTTAACCAAGTAGCCAGTGCAGAATTCCAGCTTGGTTTATTATTAAAATATTTTAACCTATCCTTTCATCATGAGATCTAAGGGCAGCAAACAGTTAAGACCACGCCAGGTTAAAAAAACAAGGTATAATTTAAACAAAAACACATCAAACAGCTCCAAGTTAGGACAGCTTATAATACATTGTTATTTGCAATGAAACAAGCTGTTGAAAGTACAGTCAGCCTCCCTATATGATTTTTAATAGGGACTGCAAGCCTCGTGAGACTGAGGAACTGCAAGCGAGGCTTGTAAGTCCCTCTAAAAATGTGGGGCAGCAGTGAAGGTGGCCGTAAGCTCCCCCAGCCCCCCACTTCTGCCTTGTGAAGGAACCCCAATGTCTCAAAGGAATCCACAGTGAGTTGAATAGGGTGACCATACTTTTTTTGTGTGTTAAATATGGTTTGGGAGGGCCTAGGGTTATTCACATTTTTTTCACTTCCACGGGGGTCCTGTGTCCCGAACCCTAGCAGATGTGGAGGGCTGACTTATTTTCAAATGCATTTAAAAGCAGAAGGTGAAGATTATTTTTATTTGAGCTTTGGTCAGCAGACCAAATTTGAAGGGAAATTTAAGTGATGTTACGTTGAGGAGGGAGCAGACTTGTTTTCTGCTGCTCCAGCGACCAGGACAAGGAGCAATGGATTCAAGCTGCAGGAAAGGAGATTCCAACTGAACCTCAGGAGGAACTTCTTGACGGTCAGAGCTGTCCGGCAGTGGAATCTGCTGCCTCGGAGTGTGGTGGAGTCTCCTTCTTTGGATGTTTTTAAGCGGAGGCTGGATTGCCATCTGTTGGGAATGCTTTGATGGGTGTTCCTGCATAGCAGGGGGTTGGACTGGATGGCCCCCGGGGCCTCTTCCAACTCTATGATTCTATGATTCTATGACCCCGGAAGCTGCAAGAAAACGGCCCCCAAATTGTCTGAAAACGGCCATTTCCGCACTAGGCTGCTATAGCGCTATTATTACACTTTCAGCATCCTATGGAATCCTGGGGTTTGCAGTTTAGGGGGTTTGCATCTGGCCTCTCCCTAAACTGCAAACCCCAGGATTCCATAGGATGCTGAAAGTGGAATAATAGCGCTATAACAGTGTAGTGCGGAAATGTCCTACCTCCACCCTTGTTCCGGCAACTGATCTCACAACCTCTAGTTTGAAGAACACACTATGCAAGGTTGGGTGTGGCTTCTACCACTTGGTCCGACCACGGTGGCGGTGTGTTGCTTGCAAAGCATTTTTTTTTTAAGTACCCCTGGAGAGTTTCCATCCTCACCAGAAAAAGTGGGGAACTCCCTCTGAAAGAGATAAGGACTTTGAGGGTCAAGCTAAGCCTGCAGGTTTTAACTAAACCCTTGTGGCCCTGCCGCAGGCGATGCTGGTGCTTCGTCTTTCCTTCCCCTTCTCCTCCCTTGGGGAGCCAGCTTGTGTGAGCTGGATCCTGATTGACTCCGACGCTCCCTTAAATGTGCCATCGGTTGTCATTTGCGCTGGCTTTAATCCCAGCTTTGGGTGGATGGTAATGAGCACAGTCATCGTTCGGAGCAAGCAAATTAATGGCATCGAACTTGCCGAGTGTTGATTGATTGCTGCAAGTGTTGGAGAGGCGGGTGGGGGAGAGAAGTGAAGGCCACTGCAGCTGATAGCTTCTACACCAGAAATCCACTTTGGGTTTTAGTGTGAACTGTAAAGAAGCTATCCAAAGTGCTGGGGCCTATTTTGGGAATAACCCCTTTAAAGTTAGGACTCTGAAGAACTACCAGGGGTGTCATGGGAAACAAAGAATCACCTAAGCACAACCCCACTTAATCTCTAATGAGGTTCACTGTTGCTTCTCTGTTTGAATCCCTGGGCATCAGTGATGAAATGCATTTTGGGTAGCTCTTATAAGGCTGGGATTAAATCCTTGAACAGAGTCACGCTCTTCTCCACTGACAAGGAAACGGGGGTTGAAGATAGGGGTGAACTGATGGGTATCTCAGTTGGGAGAAGCTGCCATAGGTCCACAGTGGCTGTCCTCTTGATGGTACAATAGTAAGAGCAGCAAAGATGGAGCAGAACCTCTACGCCCCTTCAAAAACTCTGCACTACAGGCAGGCCACGGGGGGGGGGGACACAATCCATGATATCACCTGAGGCTAGACAGCAGGTTAGAGTTGAAGGTGGTTAAGGGTTCTGCTTCCTGAGCCTCTCCCAAACATGAGCAGGCTATTTCATTTATCCTACTGGTTGCTAGACCAAACAGGTCACGCAGGTTCACAGATGTCTACAAATCTCTCTTAGAAGATGGAGATGAATGTGCCCAGCTTGGCAAGTGTTGGACTCGATGGCCCTTCTGGTCTCTTCCGACTCTGTGATTCTCTGTTTCTTTTTCTTTGTTGACTCCCCTTCGTCCACTGAACAAAACACGCATCCGTGGCTCTCCTTCTCCTTCCCCCAACGTTACTCTCACAACAACCCTGCGAGGCTGGCCAAGCACAAAAGAAGGGCACAGAGTCACCCAGTGAGTTTCTTGGCTTGGTGAGAATTTGAATAGGGGTCCAAGTCTGACCCTCTAATAATGATACCTCATTGGCACGCTTTCTTCTTCCAAGCCACCTTCAATTCTATGAAAGACTTCCATCCACCTGCAGCTTTAAGCAGTAGGTAGATGGTAGGTCTCTCTCCTATGTCCATCCTATGTTTACTGTTATCGCTGCATGTCTGAGACTCCCATCTCAGCATCCAGTCCAGTTTGGCCATCCAAGGAGATGCCAAGAGCTGAAGAGGAGTACATGTTGCCTCACCAACTGCTAGGTGACTGGTGAATAATTTTAAGAGAAAAGCTGGGGGTTCCAACCCCCAAAGTCAAATTACTGTAGATTAGAAAATCTGTTTACTACATAAGTCAAAGCAGTGCTCCCTCTAGTGGTAAAAGATATCTGTTTGTCACAGGATGTGCTTTTGCTTACCTCCCTATTTTGCATTAAGGTTGGTTTGCTTATCATTGTAAGATAACACACATTTACCTTTGCATATTGGATTCCTGAGACACATCTCTAAGGAACTCCCACCGCTGGGGCAAGCGAATGTGTTATTCACAGAGAATATCCTTAAAGATCTTCACGTCTGTTTTGACACCCATCTCCTCCGTGCAGATTGACAAAACAGAAGACAAGTCCCTGGAGGAGCGTGGTCGGATTCTGATCTCCCTCAAATACAGCTCCCAGAAGCAAGCCCTGCTGGTGGGCATCATCCGCTGCGCACACTTGGCTGCCATGGATGCCAATGGCTACTCGGACCCCTATGTGAAAACGTGAGTGCTGCACCGTTTTGGTTTTGGGGGAATCTTCTCTTGGGTATAGAACCAATCGTAGGGATAACTCAGTCTGTCCTCTTCTCTTTCTCCCAGTTCTGAGTTTCCCCAATTTTATTGAATCTTAATCAAAGATGACCTCAAACAACCCGTATGTTATTTTCCAATGATCAACTAGCACCGGATGTGGAGTTCTACAGCAGTACTTCTACACTGACTACAGTACACTATTTCAATACGCATGCACTAGACGTACATATAGGCAGGCACTATGCATCCTGACATCACCCCTGCTGGGCGCTATCACAACTTTATGTGGGTAGTTGAGAGCATTCAGACTTTCCTGGAGCACGACCAGAGGAGGACGACCAAAATGGTGAAGGGTCTGGAAGCCATGCCCTGTGAGGAGCGGCTTAGGGAGCTGGGGATGTGTAGTCTGAGAAGAGAAGGTTCAGAGGTGATATGATAGCCATGCTTAAATATTTGAAGGGATGTCATGTTGAAGATGGAGCAAGCTTGTTTTCCGCTGCTGCAGAAACTAGGACAAGGAGCCATGGATTCAAACGACAGGAAAAGAGATTCCACCTGAACCTCAGGAAGAACTTCCTGATGGTCAGAGCTGTTTGGCAGTGGAATACGCTGCCTCCATGGAGTGTGGTGGAGTCTCCTTCTTTGGAGGTTTTCAAGCAGAGACTGGATGGCCATCTGCCGGGATTGCTTTGATGTGGGTTCCTGCACGGCAAGGGGTTGGACTGGATGGCCCCGGTGGTCTCTTCCAACTCTATGATTCTATGATTCCTTTGAAAAAGAGAGGCTCATCTGTGTCTCTTCGTGACCTTTCGATATATAATATCTGATGGCAAATAAATAACAAAAGCCTTATGAGGAAGGAGATTAAGATGGTTAAAGATCTAGAAAGCAGTTTAGCCTGGAGAAGAGAAAATTGAGAGATGACATAATAAGCTGTCTTTAAATATCTTTATCTGCCTTTAAAGATCTAGAAAGCAGTTTAGCCTGGAGAAGAGAAAATTGAGAGATGACAGAATAGCTGTCTTTAAATATCTGAAGGGATCTCATCTTGAAGATGGAGGGACCTTGTTTTTGGCTGCTCCAGAGACAAGGACACGAACCAAGGGATTCAAATTCCAAGAAAAGGAATTCCACTTAAACAGTAGGAAGAACGCTTGACTGTAAGAACTGTTTAGCCGTGGAATAAACTGCCTCTCCTTCTTTGGAAGTCCTTAAACTGATAGGTTGGCCGGGCTGCAGTTGTGTGTTCTTGCAGTTGTATATAGTGGGGGGTTGGACTTGATGGCCTTTGTGGTCCTTTCCAGCTCCATGATTGTAGAATCCCATGATCATCTCCTCGTTGCCCTCTCCCAGGCCATTTCCGCACGAGGCTGTTATAGCAATATGATTCCACTTTCAACATCCTCTGGAATCCTGGGGTTTGCAGTTTCCGGCCGGCCCCTCCCGAAACTGCAAACCCCAGGATTCCAGAGGATGTTGAAAGTGGAATCATATTGCTATAACAGCCTCATGCAGCAATCCAACCGCTCAGGCAACCAGGCTGGTTTGCATCCTTTTTTATCACACCGGCTGTGCCCGCTCTTGCGTTGAAAACCTGGCACTGCCTACGCCACCGCAGCAAGAACAATCGGTCTGTGCCGCAGAACTCCAAATGACACTCTGCCTCCAACCTCATTGCTATTCCGTTCCAGGCTCCATCGGCAATGCGAGGCCTCCTCCTGGGGTGTTCGGATATGAATCTCTTAGAAGTGCGTTTTGCTTCTTTGCTTCATGTGGAGGGGGCAGAGGAGGTTTTCCTGAAACATGCAGAAAGGGCCCCCCCGTGCCCAGTTCATGCCAAGGAGTTGGCTCTCGGAAGATGCATGCTGGCAGCATATCTGTGGTGTCTGGCGGCTTCCAGATCAACAGGAGTGGTGAATTCCCCGGCCCACAGGTTTTAATTTGAACTTCAAGGGAGGTCATTTAAAGTGCTGAACCTACGTCGCGGGTCCACTGTTCCTTCAAAATTCAGACTAAAGCCTGGAATGGAAGAACTGAAGAACTCAGAATCATAGAATCACAGAGTTGGAAGGGACCCCCAGGGGCCATCCAGTCCAACCTCCTGCCCTGCAGGAACCCACATCAAAGCACTCCCAACGGATGGCCATCCGGCCTCTGCTTAAAAACCTCCAAAGAAGGAGACTCCACCATGTTCCATTGAGGCATCAGATTCCACTGCCGGACAGCTCTGACTGTCAGGAAGTTCTTCCTGAGGTTCAGCTGGAATCTCCTTGTAAATAATAAAGAACAAGAGGAACTTCTGGACCTGTCCGCACTACACTGGATGTTGAAAGTGGAATAATAGCGCTACAACAGTGTAGTGCGGAAGACCTCTTGAGTGCAAAGCTGCTCAGCTTCTGGCAAGGTTGACCGTCATTTCTCCTCCTGACTCCCTAGTTGTTAATGTTGTCACAGAGCCAGTTGTCTCCTCGCCAACTGCTTTCCTCTTCCCTAAGAGCTTTGCCATCCTCAGAGAAAGGGAATGGATTTTCCCAGCCACTCTTCACTGCTGCACACTATTGTGTATTTTGCCATGGCTTGATCTTCAGTGGGAAGTTAGGAGACATTTGCACTGCAAAAGACCTGCTCCTGGTAGAAATCAAAAGAGCTAGAATTGATTGATTGCTGTGGTTTGACATAGCGGCCGGCATTTTTGGATTCTGCTGGGCCATGGCTGTGGAGATTGTCATTTTGAGCAGTTTCACTTCAGAATTCAAGCTACACCATTGGTGGATGTATCACCAGATTTCTTCCCAACCACGGCCGAGATGATTCTATTGGAAGGATCTTATTCATCTCTCTCTGTAGCTGTGTATTGCCTACTTGGACTGGCAGCAAGTCTCCAGCATTTTGGGTACTGAAAGGTCTTTCCTTGATCTTTCCCCCCACTGGAGATACTAGGTGCTGCATTTGGGACCTTCTCCACACAAAGGCTATGTTCTGTCACTGAGCTATGGCAAAATAAGATTCTAGTCCTCATGGTTGTGAGTGAAGGTCTGGTTTACAATGAAATAGAGGAAGTTGCTTTCTACTGAGTCAGACCATAGAGGGTCCACAGAGGTGCAAGGGGAATTTTAAAGTAAAATTAAAGGGCTCCACATTCATTAGCCCCAACTAGAGTAGATCCATTTACTCAATTGTTCGATGGCGAGTCAATGCTTAGGAAAACCCAGTTAATCCAATTATACTACTTCCCCTAGAACTAACAACAGGATTTTGGCTATGGTGTCCAGATCAAGGGAAGCAGCAGTACCACTCTATTTTGCTTTGTTCAGATCTCACCAGGAATCCTGTGTCCATTTCTGGCCACCACAGTTTAAGGACACTGACAAGCTGAAATGTGTCCGG
The DNA here is from genome assembly GCA_948472985.1 of Iguana delicatissima. Lineage (NCBI taxonomy): Eukaryota > Metazoa > Chordata > Lepidosauria > Squamata > Iguanidae > Iguana > Iguana delicatissima. Next base: position 1,820,386 of record CAOKZL010000007.1, read on the forward strand.
AGGAGGGCGACCGAAATGGCTAAAGGTCTGGAAACCAAGCTCTTTGGGGAATGACTTAGGGAGCCAGGGAGAAGAGAAGGCTGAGAGATGATATGATAGTTATCTTTAAGAAAGCAAAAGAAAGCCAATGCAATTCTCGGCTGCATCGACAGGAGTACGGTGTCTAGATCGAGGGAGGTACTGGTACCACTCTACTCTGCTTAGGTTAGACCTCATCTTGAATACTGTGTCCAGTTCTGGGCACCCCAATTAAGAAGGACATGGTCAAGCTGGAGCAAGTCCAGAGGAGGGTGACCAAAATGGTGAGGGGCCTGGAAGACATGCCCTATGAGGATAGACTGAGAGAGCTGGGTATGTTTAGTCTGCAGAAGAGAAGGTTAAGAGGGGACATGATAGCCATGTTTAAATATTTGAAGGGATGCCATGTAGAGGAAGGAGAGGGCTTGTTTTCTGCTGCTGTGGAGACCAGGACAAGGAGCAATGGATTCAAGCTGCAGAAAAGGAGATTCCACCTGAGTCTCAGGAAGAACTTCCTGACAGTCAGGGCTGTCCAGCAGTGGAAGATGCTGCCTCGGAGTGTGGTGGAGTCTCCTTCCTTGGAGGTTTTTAAGCAGAGGCTGGGTGGCCGTCTGTCGGGAGTGCTTTGCGGGTGTTCCTGCATGGCAGGGGGTTGGACTGGATGGCCAGCGTGGTCTCTTCCAACTCTACATTTCTATGATTCTATAATAAATACCCGAAGAGATGTGATGAAAAGATGGAGGCAGCTTGCTTTCTGCAGATTCAGAGACAAGAGCAGAAACCAACTGATTCATGTTACAAGAAACGAGATTCCACCTAGACCAGTGGTTCTCAACCTGTGGGTCCCCAGATGTTTCTAGACTTCAGCTCCCAGAAGCCCTGAGCATTGACCATAGTGGCTGGGGCTTCTGGGAGCTGAAGTCCACAAACATCTGGGAACCCACAGGTTGAGAACCACTGCCCTAGACATTAGGGAGAACTTCTTGATGGGAAGAACAGCTTGATAGTGGCGTGGAGTGGACTGCCTCCGAGAGTGCCAGATTCTCCTTTTTTTTTTTTGGAGGTCTTTAAACAGAGGAGGAGCATTTTAGCTGTGTACTCCTGCTTGGCCAGGGGTTGGACTAGTTGGCCCTTTGTGACTCCGTTTAAGGCCATTTCCGTGCTGGACTGTTCTAAAGCTATTATTCCACTTTCAACCTCCTACGGAATCCTGGGGTTTGCAGTTTTGGGAGGGGCCGGCAGAATCATAGCGCTGGAACAGTCCAGTGCGGAAATGGCCTAAGATTCTATGATTCAATGGCACAGAGGGCACAGCAGGCTGGTGTGGTCCAGAATGATCCTAGGATGCTGGGAAGGATGTGATGAGCCTACCCTTGGGTTAAATTACAACTTAGCTTACAGGAGCGTAATTAAACCCTTACAAACATTGCTAAAATAAAAACTAATAGGGCAATAAATAAAGTGCTCTAATAAAAGAGCAAAAAAGCAGTACTAAAAGAGATAAGTCAGCCATGAAGAGTTAAATTCTTCCAAAGGAACCATAAAGCAGCGTCTTTGCTGTTTAATTAAAAACTCCAGAGGGATTTAAAACAAAAAACAAAAAAACCTAGCAGGGAAAGCGAAGGCAGAACTTCTCTGTTTGCCTTTCTGGGAGTAGAAGACCCTTTGAACCCCGCGGGATTTTATGTCCAAGCAAATATTTTTTTAAAAAAATTATCCCACTCCTTTCTACTTCCGAAAAGTGCTTCTAGGAGCAAACCTCAAAAGGATGAAAGCAAACCCAAAGACGGTAATGATTCAAGGCATCACACATGCACAGGTCAAGTTGGGGCACATTGTCCAGAAGGAGATGGAGCTGAAAAGAGGCGAGGGCAGTCCTGAGAACACGGTGGCTGAGTGAATCTCTGACGGCAGGGAATTTTAAATCCGCAACCAAGCATGTGCAAAAACGATTTAGTTGGAATCATGGACCAGCCTTTCTGGGAGGATATTCCGAGTGGTACCATCAGAGGAGGACTTGCGGGAGATAGGCTGAGCCCCATGTGCAAGAGCACAATAGGAGCACATCTCCCCATGTGACGGGGCTGTCCATCACAGTTTGCAGGAAGGGAAATAAACAGTAGCTGAGACCCTGCATTGCAAGATGAAGTTCCAGCCAAGATCAACTCAGTACTTTCTCCCCTCTTCCTCACTGCAAGACTTACTTGGTTCCTAGGCAAGCCCACTCAGTACAGTCATTCAGTGGCCAGTGAAGGGCAGATGGTGACTGATCAATTTCCAGTTATGTCTTTGAACCCCAGGAGTGGGCAAAATGTAGCCCATGGGCCACATGCAGCCTCTGAATCCCACTGCTGTGGCCTTTGAAGCCCCCTACCAGCCCCCCAAAAGCTCCTCCACATTCCCAATTTAAAAAAAAAATGAGGCAAATTTCACCTCCAAACCCCTACAGCATGCAAAAATACCCCAGCCCTATCAGCATCCTAGAAGCCATGCGGTCCCCAAAGGCTTTCAATTTTTCTCTGCAGTCACTCTCAAGATGGTGAGAGGAAGTGACGTTACTTCCCTAAAGCTGGAGTTGGAGAAGTTGGAGGAACCTAAAGTTGGAGAAACCAGGGTGGAATTTTGCGAAGAGTCGGAAGGTGTTGCAACAGGAGACACTGGATTCCTCCCTCTGCAATAACAACGAAAGACATACAATTGGGAACCCTATGCTACACTCGGCAGCCTCTAACGTATCATCTCCACCTTTCCTCTTCTTTCAGAATATTTCATTTTCTGACGCTTGTCAGGGGGCAGATGGGCCCCTGCTCCTTCTGGTGTTTGATTCCACGGCCTCCTATCTTCCCATGGTTTTCTGCTGGCTTCCCACTGCTTGATGGCCTGGCCCAGAGGCCCAGGGCAGCTGTTCACGAAGCAGCCTGTCTGTGGCCGAAGGACAGGTTGCCGTTGATTTGGAACAGAGGGGGATGTTGTCCTGTGTGTGCGTTTGTGGGTGTGAATGGAGGCAGAAGAAAATCGCTAATTTCTGAGGCAGAACCTCTAGCTGGTTCAACGGAGCAGATATTTCTTCCACCTGTTAAAAACAGGTGGACACTTTATCCTTTGGGAGCGAAGAAAGTCATTCATATTCTGGATCTTAAGAGCTTGTAAGAATCTTGTGCTGCCAAAAGCTAGGATGTTGTGTGTTTCTCCAACAGGAAAGGGGCAGAGTGAAGTCCATGGGTGTTGGCAGCACCCAACAGACATGGGCAATTTAATTCTGATTGGTCCCACAGTCTTTGCAGAACCGGAACAGTTTCAGTGATGGAGTGGGCCTCCAGGAAACCACTGTTCAACTCCCTACTAAGCCATGGTAACCCACTGGATGCCAAGAAAACTGTAGGAGAGGATTACCATAGTCAAATTTGGCTTGAAGGCATATAACAACAAAGTTTATTCAATGAGGCTTGGAAGCATGGGTAGTTTGGAGTTTCAGGTTTGGTTCGTAGTTCAAAGCCTAGCAGTCTGTAGCATGAGGTCTGACTTGTAGTTTGAGGTCCGACAGTTTGTAGCACGCTAGGAGCCCATGTGGTGGACACCAATCCCCCTGTTTCAGTTTGGCAAGAACGGTTCCAATTAATCCTCTGATCCCACTTTGTCCGTTGCTTTTCCCCTGAGAGGTAGGGTAGCCCTGTGAAATCTGGAGAGAAACATGTCCTCCTTGAAGACTCCTGGGAAGATACCTGTCGCTGATGGACAGCGTCGCTCATCTTCACCAGCCCGATGGAAGAGTGTCCCAGAGGGGAAGCAAATATTATCAACAGATATGCTAGCAAGACAAAACTGATGGGTCCCCAAGGCGAGAGCCATTGAGTCAGTTCTGTGTGGGATGTGCCATGGTGATTCAGAGCTGCTTAGAACATGATGTGCAGTTGGGATGCAACCTGGTAACCAAGATGCAAGCAACGTGGAATGACACTTCAGATGCCCATTGAGATAGACCTTGAACAAACAATACCAGAAATGGAGAGGGAGAAGTTGTCATGTCCAAATGGTTATAAACAGACTGATTTCTTTATTACAGTCATAGATCAGCCTCTGATCAGTCAACACAGGTTCTCAGTGACTCAGGCCTGTGTGGCTATGTGCTTTCATGTTGACCACACCTTATGGTGGTCCTACTATATGGTTTTCTTGGCGAGATTTATCCGGAGTCTCCTTCTCTGGAGGTTTTTTAAAAGAGGCTGGCGGGAGTACTTTGATGGTGTATTCCTGCATGGCAAGGGGTTGGACTCCATGGCCCTTGCGGTCTCTTCCAACTCGGTGATTCTATGAACGACAACTACGAGCAGTCCCTAGCCAGCTATACCAGCGGTTGCATGAGAGATTCTTCAAAATGCTTGGGGAGGGGGCGGCAAATTGACAAGAGCAGCACTGGATTGCCTTGGGTTTTTCCATTCACCTTTAGATCCATTGCAGGCAGGTAACAGCAAGAGAAATATCTGCAGGAGCTTCAGTCTACTTCTCAGCAACATGTGGATTAATTGCAGGGCATTCTGGGAGGAAGGGAAGCTGATTGCTGCCGGGGAACAAAATGGTGGTCAATCAAATTTTAGCGCAGCTAGTTTTGTAGGACTGTGAACCACAGCTCTTTTCTTATTTTCTTGCTCTTTTTTTATTTGTTGCCTTCTTATTCTTTTTCATTCTGTTTGCTCTGCCTTGACGAAATTAATTGATCTCATTAAGATATGGAAATGAGGCAGGCACAGCTGCAAACACTATTTTTCTTACCAGAATAGGTGTTCCCCACCCTGTTTTAACATCACCTCCTTGGGTTCTTCCTCAGCAATGATATTTATAGCATGCTGTTTAGCTGCAAAGCTCACTTTAAAGTTGCTTCTGGCGACATTCTGATGTTTGGAATTTGAGGCATGCGCATCACGTTTCAGCCAGATGTGTGAGATTTCTCCCTGTGGATTTAGCACTTGGCCTGATATTAAAACTATTTTGTGCACAGCACCAGTTGGCTGGGATCAGTAAAGTCACTAACCCACTTCCTCCACCTGTAGCCCTTCCTTGATTAAGAATCAGTATACATTTTTGTGATTAGTTACAAACTCACCAAGGCAGTTGTCACTATGGTTTCTAGCCTCCCATATCTGTGGCTTCAGTTCTCCCCCCAACAAACTCTGCACTCAGGGACCAAGTTGATCAGCAAACCACCCAGCCTCTTCTCGGTGATCATCTCAGCTTTGAGCTGAATGTCTGTGTGTGTTTACTCCACACATGCCCCTCTTTCAGTCCCCTTGCCCAGTTTGTGGGCCTACTGAGTTGGGCCTCAGCCATCAGGTGGATGGGTTTTGGAGTCCTTCTTAGCATCATGTTCATTTTTAACAGCTGTCCAGTGGTGTTGGGTTCATGTGAATAAATGACTTTGTTTGATACTTTGGGGCCTTAGTGTAGCCATCTGTGGCTTGGAAAAGATATGGAGTAGTGAGTTTTCCTTTGTTACTAACCTGCTTGCACAGTTCTCATAGCTAGGAAGCAGAGAATGCTAGTACGCCAGAGGACAGGATCAAAATTCAAAAGGACCTGGATAGATTGGAGGGCTGGGCCAAGGCTAACAAAATGAAATTCAACAGAGAGAAGTGTAAGGTCCTACACTTAGGTAGAAAAAATGGAATACAGAAATATAGGATGGGGGACACATGGCTGGATAGCAGTACCTGTGAAAGGGATCTAGGAGTCTTCATAGACCACAAGCTGAACACGAGTCAGCAGCGTGATGCGGCAGCCAAGAAAGCCAATGCAATTCTCGGCTGCATCAACAGGAGTATGGTGTCCAGATCGAGGGAGGTACTGGTACCACTCTACTCTGCTTTGGTTAGACCTCATCTTGAATACTGTGTCCAGTTCTGGGCATCCCAATTCAAGAAGGACATGGTCAAGCTGGAGCAAGTCCAGAGGAGGGCGACCAAAATGGTGAGAGGCCTGGAAGACATGCCCTATGAGGATAGACTCAGAGAGCTGGGTATATTTAGTCTGCAGAAGAGAAGGTTAAGAAGGGACATGAGAGCAATATTTGAAGGGATGCCATGTAGAGGACGGAAAGGGCTTGTTTTCTGCTGCTCCAGAGACCAGGACAAGGAGCAATGGATTCAAGCTGCAGGAAAGGGAATTCCACCTGAACCTCAGGAAGAACTTCCTGACGGTCAGGGCTGTCCGGCAGTGGAATCTGCTGCCTCTATGGAGTGTAGTGGAGTTTCCTTCCTTGGAGGTTTTTAAAGAGAGGCTGGATGGCCACTTGTCGGGAGTGCTTTGAGGGTGTTCCTGCATGGCAGGGGGTTGGACTGGATGGCCCCGGGGGTCTCTTCCAACTCTACATTTCTATGATTCTATGATTCTATGAATGGGCCATGGTTCTCCATGCTGTTTCCTTCTGCACTGTGTAACCGATCTTTCCTCAACTTCATCCTAGGTGGGGTTACATCCCAACCAGGAAACCCATATAGTCGGCTGGTGGAGAATTGGTTCGTGGCTGAGGGTAGTCTAGGTAGAATTGCCTACACAGAATTAGTTGTTTGGGGGGCCAGTTCTACCACTGGCCGTAAGAAGATGTTGGCTGTCACCAGAGAAGAGGCTGTAATGCTTCTCTACTGTAGACCATCTGCCACATCATAAAGCTTATCTTGTAGCCGTCACACATGTCCTTGTGCAATGCGCACTGAAGTCTTGAGGAACCCAGGAACTATGGCCAGAGCAGAACAGCAGGTGTTCAGAACCTGAGTCCAACCATGCTCTAACCACTGCACCGTACTTCCCCTGGACACTAGGAGAAGAGGACTCTTTGTCTTCATCCGACATTGCCTTGAATTTTAAGTCCTTCCTTCCCAGCGCCAAAGGTGAGCAATCCCTCCATGTCCGCAGCTTTTGTGGTCATACTGATTTGTACCCGAAAATGGCAACAACCCCAAGCTGGAGAGCATTTGCTAATCTTTTCACCTGAGGAATGCAAGCAGCCCATCTATTTCCTTCCCATGTGGGAGACGGGTAATTATTTCCACAGCTGATCTTGAAAAGCAGGGGAGGTCACAAAGAGGAGAGCAGCAATTAGATTCGGAGTCTTGCTGGCAAGCTGAGCTGAGTCACCGTGAAGGATGCAAAGCAGCCGCCTAGCCCGTCTCCTCCGCCGTGAAGGATGCCAGCAGCAAGAGAGTTAACAGCACTGGAGAAGTTTCTTCTTTGGACTTCCATTCCCAGAATCCCTCAGCCATCACGGTGGGGAGATGGCTGCCAGTTCGGCACCTGCCACGTTCACTTACATTATTACGCAGTTCTTTTGGACTACAGCACCCAGAATCCCCCAACTAGCATGGAAAGCACAGAGAGAAGGCCGGCAATTCCCTTCCACCACCACCCCTTTATTACTTCAAAGGTCTGGAAAGCACTCACAGCTCGAGTTCAGGTTATTTGAGGGCAATATTCTCCCATACAACCATGCACATGTTTTGAGACCTTCTAGGTAGGTCTCCATCTCTCCACATCTTGGAAGGTGTGTTCCAGAGGTACTTTACAGGTACATCTCCTGCACACCGTCCAACTGTTCTGGCAGGGACAGACCCAACTAGTCCTCTGTCATCCCGTTTTCTCACCTGTTTTTAAAATGTCCCAGTTTCTCTCTTCTCCTCCTGCCTCCCTCTTTGTCCTCAGTTTACTTCAATTGATGCAAACTGAATTAAAAGTGCAAAACCAACTGCATTCTGTTTATTCAATGGGAAGGGAGCCTAGGTCAGTAGCAGAGCACCTGTTTTACACGCAAAAAGGTTCAATTCCCCCATAACCAGTTAAATCTGAAAAGGAATGAGAAATGTTTGACACCCCCCCCCCAGATGTTTTAAATGAAAACTCCCACAATCCCTCCGTACTCACCGGGGCTTCTGGGAGTGGATGTTTGAAAGGGCTAGAGGGCCAAAACTTCCCCGCCTCTGGATCCGATAAAACCAAGCTAGGTGAACAAATAATCTGGCCTGGTTTAAAATATCCATGTTTCCTTCTTATCTCCATAGCCAGGCCCCAATGGCCCCAACCAAATGGCTATAATTCTGCAATATCTCCCTTGAAATAATCCAGGCCGTTGAAGTCTGCCCTGCTCAAAGCAGATGAGCAACCCTTTTCTCTCCTTAATGCCAGGCCTTTTCTGCTTTTAGACAACTAATTGGGTTTTATGGGTGGAAAAGCATCAGCCGCAACCTTACACGCACCTCAGTCTTGGGCTTATTAAGTGCCTCTCGGCTCCATCTGCTTATTCTCCAAAATAACCCAGTTCCGCACTCGGAGCTAAATAGACATACCAGCCAGCTATTACGGAGCACCCCCAGGAACCAAGACCATCATAAAATATCCAAAATGACGACGGTGAAGAGGACAATGGTGATTTATTAAGTATTATTGCCAATAGCAATCGTACATAGTCACAGTCAAACAATATTATGAGAATATTAGAAAGGTATTTCGTTATTCATTCATGTATTCATTCAATTTATACCCTGCCCTTCTCCCATCTAGGGACCCAAGGCAGTAACTAATCCTTCTAGTATTAATTATTAATAATAATATTTTAATGATTTATTAAAATTTAAATAATAAATTGTCAATAATAGAGTCAAGATATTAATCATATGTAGCTCCCTTAGTGAATTTCTAAATTTAACACCACAGCCCTGGAAGGTGGCGATAAATATATGGTATTTCTCATTCTTGCTATCATCCTAAGCATTGTAGATTGCATTTAATAACTGTTATTATGAAATAATATTATACAATAGTAATGTACTATATTATACAATAGTAATAATATTAGTAAGTAAATATAAGTTCATACATATTAATAAATTACAGCTTTTGCCATTTTTAGCTGTATGTTTTAAATTGCGTTAATATTGTTAATGCTTAATTCTATGTTCATGTTGGCTTTTGGTGTGTTTTTAACTATATAGTTAGTTTTAACTTGTAAGTTGCCTTGAGTCCAAATCCTGGGGAAAAGACAAGGTGTAAATAAAGTTAATCAGCAGCAGCGGCCTCTTAAATCAATATTAATCAATGCTGATCAGTCTTAATGATATGCTAAACATCGGGTCATGACGGTGAAGACAAGAATAGCAGTTAGACCATTACTCCGACCACGAGTGCTGCGGTGTTTAATTTGGAGTTTAAGTCATTGATCTAAAAATTAAACTTAAAAGGTGCCGTCATTTTTTAAAATAAGCCTGGGAGCAGATCTGGGCAGGGTGTGTGTGTTTTTAATCTGGGAACTCACCTATTTATCTTTTGTTCCATTTATATATCCCGCTGCCTCTGGTATCATCGCCTGCCCTTCCCTTTTTATTTTGGATGCCTAAACTGCATTTCTAAATGCTCAGCTGAGGTTTTAAAGGTGCTGCAATGCAAGATTCTTATTTGAGGAGCGATTACCTCATTTCTTGTCCCTCCAATCTACACCCCTGGTTATGCATCAGTACTTCAATTTTTCCCTCCGCACATCTTGCAGTGCAATGACAGTCAGCCCTCCACATTTGCGGGTTTCACTTTTGCGGATTTGATTATTCACAGATTATTTGCTGTCCCCTCTGCGGCCTCCCTGTGCCATTTTTAATAGGGACTGCAAGCCTTGTGAGGCTGAGCAACTGCGAACGAGGCTGGTAAATCTCTTATTAAAAATGTTGTGGGGCAGCAGCGGAAGTGGCCATGAGCCCCACCAGCCCCCCACTTCTGCCTTGTGAAGGAACCCCAATGCCTCAAAGGTGGGTTGAATGTGGTGATCACACTTTTTTGTGTGTTGAAATAAGGTTTGGGAGGGCCTAGAGTTATTCATGGTTTTTCCACTTTCACGGGGGTCTCCTGCCCCTAACCCAAGCAAATGTGGAGGGATGACTGTATCTGGCGGAAAATAGCATAGCAAAATGCATATACTAAGGAGAAAAAAATATAGAAAAATATGCAAGGAAAAATTGCATAAGAAAGAAAGATTGGTTTCATACAAAGATGCACAAGTTAGGAGACACGCATACCAAAAATGCACACAGATTTCTGGCAGTTTGTTTTGAACGATCCCCAAATTGCATACAGAAACTGGACGAAATGAACGCCAGGTAAGAAAAATGAAAAACTGAGTCAAACCAAGATGGCAAGTTTGGTGGTGGTTAAGAGAGACAGAGACAGAACGATAGGTTATTCTGTCAATATATGCTGCTATATTATTGACGTATAACAACTTTAACCCACAACATGGATTACAGCTAAGATCTTAGATGCTCACCCTGCCTTCTTTGCAGGTACTTGAAACCAGACGAGGATAAAAAATCTAAGCACAAGACAGCCGTGAAGAAAAAAACTCTTAATCCTGAATTTAACGAGGTACGTCTGCTCTGATTTCCATGGAGGTTTGAAATACAGCCGTGTAAGAAGGCAGTAAAGAAGATCTTAGATGAGAAGTGATGCCAACTGGTTGGCATTTTTTCTGATCGAGCCCGAAAAACATCTCTGCCAGGTTAACCTTTACCAGATTCTGACAAGCCAGTAAGTCCTAGATTAGGTCATTGAGTCACTTGTCTTCCTTGCTAACTTTATCCGTGGCTCTCTGGTTCTTCCAGGCCTGTCCTAATGATTCATGAACAGGTATACCTCTGTTAATGAGGTAGATGTCTTCCTGGGCATTACTTCTTTAACGGAAAAATTGGCACCAGGAGCAGAAATGACATGCAAAGCATAGGGGAAAATTCCAGCGGCACAAGAAAGAAGAGCAATTCAATATCTTTCAGCAAACTTTTGTTCAGACAATAAACACTCTGCACGTGTGAAACAACTTGATCCTCTGATCAAGTTGCACGTTTTGAACCTTTTAGAGAACGCTTGAAGGGTTTTTTCAAAATGTCTCTAGTGATGGCTTTTTCTTTCACGTCACTTTTTCTTATGCGTTTCATTCTGGTGATCAGGATTATAGATGTATGCTTTAAAAAATGTTGCGGCTAGCTGGGGAGACAGGCTTGTCTGCTCCCCCATATTCTCTGTGATCTGTGGTTCAGACGTGCCGAGAAAGGGATTCTGGAGGCAGCTGCCTTTACCTTGCCTGTTGTTAACACGCACACGTGGCTACGGCAGGATCCGCAAGATTAGCTAAAGTGGATTCACACTCCTTCCCAGCTCAGGCTTTGTTTATTGCACTGCTAGCTGCAGATACGATGCTACAACCTACGCCGTAATTCTGTATTTCTCCAGCCCTCTTTTACCGTTCATCCAGTGCCAATGCTGCTAAAAAAAGAAATCCAGCTAAACAGAGGACGTGATGAAGAAAGGGGGCTGGATGGGAATTTAAAAAATTGTACAATGGAGATTCACTATCAGAAGCTTTGTTAACTGAAATATGTCTTTGTGAATGAGAGGCAAGGGTGTGGGGCGTCTTCTGGATTAGTGGGCTGGGGAGTTCACTCTGGGTTTTAGTCTGAACTGTAAAGAGACCATCTGAGGTGATGAAACCTTTAGCAAAGAGCCAAAAGGTGTCCTTCTGTGCCCAGTGCCAGAGGCATTGAGTCTTGCTTTGGTTCCATCTCCCACTGTACCTTCCATGATGTCAAAAACCCGCTCCGAAAGGTTTTCTACCCCTCTGGAGCAGGTTTATAAAGTGGGTGGAGTGGGGCTGCAGGAGTGGGAAGGGTTGCCAATTCTGGAGAGAGCAGTAGGGTTTAGCAGAAATACATTAAACACCACTGCTGCGCCCTTTGTTATTGATAAAAGTGATCAGGTAGACGTAACAAATTATTTGCCATTTGTTTCTTCCACGGTCTGCATCAAGCAGAGGCTGCCAATGGCTCCCAGGTCAGTGGGGCAAGGAATCTGCTCCAGGTTTTAGTCCGAACTTTAAAGAAGTTGTCCAAGGTGCTGAACCTGCTTTGGGGACAGACAGCAGCTGCTTTCAAGTTTGGATTAAAACTCAGAGTGGGTTCACCTTCCCACTGAGAAGGAAGCCGTGAACCACTCCCGATTATCTTATCGTTGTTCAGCTAACGGATGCTGGGATACTGAGTGAAAAGTCTGAGTCTGTCTCTTGAACACAGGATTCTCCCTCTTCTGTATAGGAATTCTGCTATGAAATAAAGCACGGCGACTTGGCCAAGAAAACGCTAGAGATCACGGTGTGGGATTATGACATTGGGAAATCAAACGACTTTATCGGTAAGTCTGAGGCTTTGTTAGTTTGGCTCAAACTTTCCTGGACACTGGATTACTTTCCCATTCCATACATCTTCCAAACAATCAGCCCCTTCCACCCTCAGCTGCCTGTTCTCTGGGGATGGAAAACATATTTACACATTTTCTCACCTCTTCTGAGAACGGGTGTCTTGATATCTTCCCTCCCCACAAAAAATCATTAACCGCTGCAAGATTTTTCACTGTTGTGCAAGGGTGAAAAAAAAAGTTTTTTTGGTGTGTGTGTGTGTACAAAATAATTTTGGCCCAAAAAGGTGTTTTGCGTAAGAGCCAATGCTTTTTTTGAATAAAAAAACCCTCCTTTGAAATTTTCACAAAACCTCTTTTTAAAAAAATCATTAGCGGTCATTGGGCTCATCTGAATAGGATTTGGCCTGACTCAGCGTTATCATGACCATCTCTTTTGGGGGCAGTCCAGAGGGTACCCTTTCTTGCCCGATCGCTCAAAGGTGCTTTTGTGAGTCCAACTTTTTGCAGCCAGGGCAAAAGTGGGATCTTTTGAAACCTGCACTGACTTCTGAGGCGCCCAGGAGTACATTCCCCATCTAGACTCTTTGTCTTGGTTCCTCTTGTTCCCCGATGGGTGGCCGCGTCCCCTTCCCTGCCGTCTTCCAGTGCGCATCTGGGGAGGGAACCCCACCCACACTGTATGTCAATAAAATCAACCAACCCCAGTATGTTGAAGGCACAACTGGAAGAAAGAATGGGAACGACTGTGTTCCAATAGCACAACATATACCAGGGCTTTTGCTAAATCAGGATGCAGCCATAATCTTACCTAGCTAGGACAAAATGTTTGAAATTTTTCATCCTTGCCAACAAGAATGAAATCCCTGGAACTTTAGCCCCCGACACACACATATTTCGGCAACAGCCAGCCCTTCTTGTCTTAATGGTGGTGGTGGTGTTACTATTATTACTGTTATCATCATCTTACAGTAGAGTCTCAATTATCCGACATAAACGGGCAGGCTGATAGTCGGATAGTCGAAAATGTAGGATAATCCGGAGGCCCATAGCGGCCGCCGTGTCTGGGGCGTGTCTGGGCGTGTCTGGGGGCGTGGAAATGCCTACAGCCACGCCCCCAAGCAGCCGCGACGTCGGATAATCCGGAATGTCGGATGACCGAAGGACAGATAATCGAGACTCTACTGTATTTATAATTATATAGTTAAAATATAATTAATTATGAATAAAAAAAACTTGGTATAGTTAAAAAGATACAAAAAGCCAACGTTAAAACAGAATTAAACTATCAACCATATCAATGCAATTTAAAATGCGGTTGTTGTGTGGTTCAAGTCATTTCCGACTTACGGCAAACCTGAGGTGAGCCTATCGTGGGGTTTTCTTGGCAAGCTTTGTTCAAAGGAGGCTTGTCCTTGCCTTCCTCTGTGGCTGAGAGAGTGTGACTTTCCTAAGGTCCTCTAGTGCAGTGGTTCTCAACCTGGGGATCCCCAGATGTTTGTGGACTTCAGCTCCCAGAAGCCCTGAGCATTGACCATAGTGGCTGGGGCTTCTGGGAGCTGAAGTCCACGAACATCTGGGGACCCCCAGGTTGAGAACCACTGCTCTAGTGGGTTTCCGTGGCGGGGATTTGAACCTTCGCGTCCAGAATTATAGTTCAACATTCAAACCACTACACCATGCTATTTCTCAATTTAAAGCATACACTTTTTAAAAAAGTTAATACAATTTAAAACAATACAGCATCCTCATTACAGCCCTTTCCTTAAGAGCTTTAAGCTGCGAAAGCTGGAAAGGGGCTTCCAGAGCCAACAGGCAGCTGCTGAGAAGACCTTGTTTGGTGTTCCCATCCACCATACCAATTTAAAACATATACTTTAAAAAAAAAACTGTTAAAACAGTACAATTTAAAACAATACAGGACGCTCATTACAAGAGCTTTATGATTTGTAAAAGCCTGGGAAAGCAAGGAGCAGGCCATTTTAGGTTCCCCCGAAAGGGGCTTCTGGAGCTAAGGGGCAGCCACTGAGAAAGCATTGTTACCGTGTGTACTGGGGGGTCCCGGGAGGGGCACCCAAAAGACCAAACAACAACAACGAAAAGGTGGGGAAATTAGCTGGAGCACTCACTTCAGCTAGCGAGAGGCAGGGTAACTTTGCGAGGATCTTGTAACCCTACGTATACGGGGTCAGGTCAGTCAAGCAGTCAGACAGTTTTTAAAATAGCAAAAATTGATGTTTTATTAACAGACAGACAAGCACTTAAGACAGCACAACCACACAGCTAACTAAGAAATAAGAAATGAGAGTTTCGGGGGAAATGGGTGATACGACACCTTTCTCGTAGTCCTGAAGAAACCGGAGATGTTAGTGAAGAAATTCAGCGTGGTGGCCGAGGGGAGCTCGCAAGACGAGGCGGCAGCAAGGCGGGATGGAAGTCCGGAGCGATCTGAGGAAGTTCTCGGAACCGGGGGTTTATATAGGGAAAGTATGACCGTAGGTTAGTCTGTACCTGGGAGAGAACAATGAGGTTTGGGCGCGAGACAATGTCTCCGAAAGGTCAGAATTTAACATGATTGAGTTCGAATTGACAATGGGATGGCCGGTATGCAGATGCATCTTGCCTGGGCGGTGGAGTGTCCAGCTCGCCAGGGTGCCTGCTCGGGGCAGGGGGCTCTTTGTGTTAGCGTGCATCTGTAATTAGGTGTTTGTGTCGGGAGGTCTCCTAAAGCAAGATCTGGCTGATTCTGGCTTGCTTAGGTGTAAACAGAAATGATTCAGCATTTAGTAGCCATGCCTAGCTCCGTGCTCGTTCGGGGGCCTCACAAACACTTGGCTGAGGGTGGCAAAACAAGACCGAATTGTGATATCAAAATGATATCTAATGTCTACCGAAGCCAGGTGAAAACAGCATTGTCTTGTGTCTCCACCAACCACACCTGTGACGTTGGTGGGGCTGAAAGAAGAAGTTCTCCTGCACCTCTCAGGGTCTGGGTAGGTTCATATGGGAAGACAGGGTTTGTCAGAGAGCCTGGACCCAAGCTGTGCAAGACTTTTGTGAGACCTAAGCATAATCATTCTTTCCTCCCAGTTCCTTCCCAGTCCCCAGTTACCTGTCTCTCTCTTTTCTCTCTCTCTCTCTCCTCTTGCCGTCAGGGGGTGTCGTGCTTGGGATCAATGCCAAGGGAGAGCGGCTTAAGCATTGGTTTGACTGCCTAAAGAACAAGGATAAGAAAATTGAGCGCTGGCACACGCTAACAAATGAGCTGCCGGGGGCCATCCTCAGCGACTGACCTCACCGACTGGTCCCCCCGGGGGCACCAGGGAGAACACGGCACACCGATCCTACGACGGAACAACTAGCTGTTGCCTTCAGCCTCCGTGTTTAATGTGCAGGATGGGATGGATCCCGGGCCAGCGAGAACGAGGGGCTGGGTTGGGAGCCCCCCGAGTTGCACTCAGTTTGGAGGGAATGCTCTGAACGCCCCCGAATGACACTGCGTCCCCCGATGTTTGGCCGGCGTCCGTCCCAGAGGTCTCTCCAGGATACTTTGAAACCGTTGTCTTGCAGCAAGTTATCCTCTGTGTGTATGTTTGTGTGTGGTGTGTTGGGGTGGGATGAGGGAGTCCGCAGGCCTGCATGTATTCAAACCACGACTGAATTCCGTTCTTGCTGCCTTGTGAACGCAGTGGCAACCTGGTGCACAATATACATATGAATATACATATACATATATATATATATATATATAATATGGGGCTGGAATTTTTTTTTCTTTATGTTTTGTAATTTGTAGCTAATGCAAAGCATTTATCAAATCTCGGAGCTAAGAGACACGGGATGACCTCACTCGTCGTTTGACGTTTCTGGTGAGGGCCTTCTTTCTGCATTTGATGTTCCCAGTGATGATGTTTGCACTGTGTGTAAATGTGGGTGAGTGGTTTGGCTTCTCCTTTTGCCCCTGGATTTTGCGGTTGTGGTCCCCCCCCGCCAGACTGCGTGTATAGAACTTAAACATAACGAAGGGCTGCGTCACTTTACCCGAAAGAATGGCTTCCTTCCACCTCTCTTTTTTTCTGCCTCTTGCCAGTTAAGCTATGACTTCCCACTGGTTTAGGAGCATTATCTGGGATCGGAGGTCACTAGTCCATCTCCTGTTATTCTACGATGGCCAAAATGACCTCAGTTTCTACTCTGCACAGCTCACACTTCCAAGAAACTGCACGCCTTCCTTGTCTGGGGAGCTCGCACAATCTCCTCTCTCTGACACACACACACACACACACACGCGCGGCAATTTACTGTCGTCTTTTCTTAGGCTGATGTTTTTGAGCGAGCCTTTGTCTAACTCAGTCTCGGAAGGTTTACATCAGAGCCAGAGTCCCCAGCCAGGAGGGTCAGCCTTTGACCACGTCCAAAAGCTAACATTGCCATCCGTGGCCAGAGCACAGGGTGTTAAAAAGAAAAGCCTATTTCTTAGGCTTATTCCAAAAGATCTTCTGCAGACATAGCACAATTTAGACCCTTTAGGAAAGGGCAGAAGCTTTGTCTTCTCTGTCACTTTTGTTCAAGTCTATAGAGTATATCTCTTTGCAGGTTGTATTCCACCTGGAACCATTGCAAAATGCTGTAAAAACTCAGTTAAATGTATTATGCGTCTCCTTTATGGGATCTACTGAGATGAATGTAAAGGTTTTCCAGTAAATCTGAGAAGTGATTTGCATAACTATCCACCAAAAGGAAAATGTTTTTCACAGATTGGCTCGGCAGTGCAGGTAATAAAGAAATGGGAAGTATAAAAATCATTTCCTAATCTGTAGATCTACTGTTGCATTTTAATAATATGTTGTGGGGGAGAAAGAGGGAGACAGAAGATGGCTGCATGAGTTCAACATCTCTTGGTAATATTTATATTACATAAGAAGCCAGGTTACCTTCAGAACTCTTCCATCGGCCATCACCCAGACACGTATTTTTTGTATCAAGAAAAGGTTTCTTGCTATCTACAACCCACCCAGTTCTTCCCACCAAAAATTTTATCCCCCACCAAATTTTTATTCAAAAGTAACTGTTCTGTCGTTCTTATTCCTTTCTTTATTTTCTCCTAAATACACAAAGTGGTACACAACAGAGTTAGATAACACAACCATACAAACAAACAACAACAATACCATCTCAGTCAAAATTATTTAAAAGGCTGTTAAAGACAGTATGATAATTCCTATGCAAAACTTGGAAGTAACTCATCAGGACAGTTGCATATAATTTATTCCTTTCCCCAATAATGAATATAGGACTGCATTACATTATAACTGTAACTTAAACAAGAGAAAATTTCAGGTGTAACTATAACATTTAGTTACTTTTATCATTACTGGGATGTGGCTACTAAATCATAAAGGAGGGATATCACATATTTAGGCAGTAGAATACTGTAAATATTTCAGACATTTTGGTAACTAAAAGTAACTATTTCCTTCTCAGAAACATGCAAGGAAGGGGACCTCAGAACTATAACTAATTACCTTTTTAAACAATAACTTGCTGTCGTCCAGTCTTAGCTCCGTGAAATCTTCATCCTTGGAATATTTGCAGCTTCAGACACTTTTAGAATTCATTAAATAAAAGGAGATCAATTTTCATGAGGCGGCTACACCTCCCTTGTGACTGTTCTGGCACTTTAAACAGGAAAATATATTTGCTGCTAAGGTTTCAGAGGGATACACGGATACGAACTTCCGGACGGAAGGCTCAGATTAATTCTGCACATCTCTTCTGATTTCTGATCTTGCTCTGATTAAACAGATGAGAAAGAAGACGACATCATTTGTCAAATAGATGAGAACACTGCTGATTGTAGATTTTACATCCCCAAATACTGTTGGAACAAAACCACACATAATGTCACACATAAAAATGCCCACTAAGGTAATGAAGCCTGTGGAAAACCTCACTGGCTGCATCCATAAGGCGACCCTTCTCCTTCGGATAGGAGTGCCAGGCGTCCTTTCTTCGAGGGTTAGAAAACTTGCTTCTTACCGGGCTGGCAAGTGTCCCTTATCTATAAAGGATGCTCCCTATCTGGGGGTTGAAAAGCTTTTCCTTTTATATAGACTGATTGAGGGGCTAAAAAAAACCCCTGTATTTTGGTGGCGTGGGCCCTCTGCAAAGACAGAAATGTGTGCATCATGCAATTGATGAATACAATCCATTTGTTTTACAGAGAAACGATAAAATCACTATTTTCATTTGTGATTTAGGTAGAGCACAGCGAGCTGCTTCTTGATTGTCAGCACTGCATTTCATGAATTTCTGCCGTCCGTTGTTGCTCTTTTGAATACTTGGCAACGCAATCTTGAGACGATATCGATCCTTCCACCCCACATCAATGGTGGTACAGTGTGGGTGGATTTTTCCCCCAACAAAAAGTCCCCTTCCCAAAGTGGTGTCCAGAACAGCCAAGATCCGTGTCCCCTCTCTCGAAGTTTGTTTGCTTTCTTAACAATCTATTGAAGCGTATCTTTTTCTGGTTTTCATGCCTCCACAATCTGTCTGGATTTCTTTCATTTTTCTATCAAAGCCTTTTTTAAAGAAAAAACCTGGACTGTGTATATAGTTATAAATATATATTATAGGATATATAAATATATAAATACATATATTTAAAGAAATCACACAACAACTATTGCATGCCAGTTGGTGGTTGTCATGCAAAAAAAAGACTTATTAAATGTTTGATACTAATGTTTTCTTACAACGTGATGGCTGCAGAATACAGCCCTGGCCTGCATCCCCACAGATGATTTTTGTATTTCAGTATTATTATGTGTACCTTTTTTTTGGTCGGATTTGTTTAATCTTTATAAATAGGACCTCAAATAAATTTTAAAAAGCAGAAGACAAAGTGTCAGACTTTTGACTTGGACGTCCAGTGATTTGCTCTCTCTCTCTCTCAATTTCTCTCTTTACTTCTCATGCCAACTGTTGGTCATCTGGAGGTCTTGCTGCATTCAGGTTCTGCTCAGTTTGGGCTCAAGGATAAACTGGATGACAAATAGATAGAAAAAGGATGCATTAATGGAAGATACAAAGAAAGTATTTTCTCATCTCTTCAGATGAACCATAATTCCCATCCTATGGCATCCTGGGATCTGTAGTTCTGTGAGGTACTTAGAATTCTCTATCAGACGCAGTAACGTCGGGATCGGGGGACGGGGAGCTACTTGCCCCAGGCGGCAATGCTTTTGAGGCGTCCTGGCCCATAGCCACACCGCCACATCCCTGGCCACGCCCCCACGCACTGTGGCCCATGCACCGTGGCCACGTCCCCCTCCACACACTCCAAGCTCTGCCACTGATCAGACAGTTCCCATGCTGTAGTTCAGGGAAGTCCCCTGGAGTATTCAGTGTACCTCACCAAAGCTCAGAGTTCTCTGGCAGAAAATTGGATACTAAATGCCGATGAAACCACAACTCCCAGGATCACATAGGATGGAAGTCATGGCAGTTAAAGTGGGATCAAAGTGCTATAACTGGATAGAACGAAAGAAACAACAGCTTCAGGTACAGATTGTCCCCGTGTGCACTGGATGTTCAGACAGGTTTGCCAAGGCAGAACTATCCCAGCCCTGAAAGTTCAGGGCCAAAATCTGAGATCTCAGAAAGTGTGATGTACAGGACAGCTTCACGGTCAAGTAATTGGGCTCAGAAGTTTCAAAAGCTTTATTTAGGAACACCAAAGAAAACAGCCGCACAGCTTGGCAACTACCAAGACTAAAGCAGCATCAAATTTGCTGATACACACATTTCAAAATTAGTGCACAGCCTGCCAGCAGAGCGACCTTGCAGCCATGTCTGGCCTGTCTCATCACAGATCATTACAATAACATTCCCTCTTTCCCAGCACACTGTTTCTCAGCCAATCCCCTCATAGCACAGTAAAACCGTGTGACAGAGTATAGGGGGAGTGGTAGAAAAGCCACCCAGCAACAGGTTGCTAGGCAACTAGAATGGCCACTCCAGAGGAAAACCCAGCTTCTTTAGAATGAAAAAGGGGGCCTGAGTGAAAATGTATTTATAGCAAGCACAGTGACTTGGTTGGAGTCAGGCTTCCAGGAGCTAGGGCTCAGAGTCCTTCGGCTAGAGAGTTTTTCAGCCAGCTGGGGGTGTTGAATGAAAGGGGCATTTTCTCAGAGAAATCCTGGAGAGAGAAGGCAGAAGAGAAATCAACCCACTTTTGAATCGGGTCAGAGGAAGTGACCTAGATTTGGGAACAGGGCTTCTGGCAAAAAGGGTAGCCAGGGGCCTGTGCCTGTGAGAGAGACCCTGTGTCTTTATGCTGTTGTAAAGACAAGAGGAACTGTTTAAATGTATTCTGAGTTTGGACATGCAAACAAAACCAATACTTTATTAGAACAACAAACTGAGCAACACGACGACCTAAAAGCTTGGCAGGGAGAGCAAATCTGACCCAACGGGAAGATGCTATGTGATGTCGCAGGAGGTGGCTGCCAGCAATGGGACAACGGCTCACCCCTGGCAATGTCATTAAGCGTGATACATTAAGCATCAACAACAGTTGCACAGAATATGATAACCAAATTTAAAAAGAAATCCGTCTGGCAAACGAGGGCAACATATAGGCATGCACACATTTTCAAGGCAGGGTCCTCACCTTGAAGTTCCTCCTCCTTGCCCTGAGGACTGGAGAAGACCAGCCAGGCCCTGAAACTCAAGGCCAAGCCCGGACGGATGGGGACCTTACCTCTAAATGGGCCTTCCAGGTTTATAGACCAAGTGCCGACATTCTCCTGCCCGTGAAGGGGACGAGGAATGCTAGGTTAGGGTCATATACTGGCCTTCTGCAAATTATGGGCTTTCCCGCACTGCACAGTTATAGTGGTATTATTCCACTTTTGACATCCTATGGAATTCTGGGGTTTGCAGTTTAGAGAGGGACATTTAAGAATTCTCAGCCAGAAAGCTCTTTGGCCTCAGGAAACTACAAACCCCAGAATTCCACAGGATGTCAAAAGTGGAATAATACCACTATAACAGCACAGTGCGAAAGGCCCTTTGTGAGCAACCTATTTGTTCCCCACTGAAACTGGAGGGGGGCATTCCTGCCCTCAGAGAGAAGAACGAGGTTCTTTGTCAGCGCTGAGCCCAGCACAAAAATCTACACTTACATTTAAGGCTATTTTACTGAGCAGACAAAACTCAAGTAGAGTACAATGAAGCTATGAAAAATTCAGCACGGATTTTAAACAAAGCTAACACATGTGTGTTTGTGTGACTGCTTGTTACATACCTCCCAGTGGACTCCCAACATACAGTGACCTTATCACAGGGTTTGGGTATTTTTGCCATTGCCTTCCGCAGTGGTTCTCAACCTGTGGGTCCCCAGATGTTTGTGGACTTCAGCTCCCAGAAGCCCTGAGCATTGACCATAGTGGCTGGGGCTTCTGGGAGCTGAAGTCCACAAACATCTGGGGACCCACAGGTTGAGAACCACTGGAAGTGTGATTTGCCCAAGGTCAAGTGAGCTTCCACGTGTGATAACTGAAGCCCCTGTCGGAGCTGTGGATGATGAGCACCAGTTGTTGGGCCCTGTGGCTCAGGGTGGAGAGGACAAGCAGCGGCTTTTGGTCCCTGTGGCTCTGGCTGGAGATGAGTCTTGCAGCTCCAGAGCTGCCCCTGCGGCCACGGGCCAAGCAGGCTCGGACGTCCCTCTGCCTGCTCCTTTAGAGCAACAGGGATCCGATTCTGAAGAGGGTTTGGAGCCTGTTTCAATCAGCCCACAATCGAGGCAGAGGCTCAAGAGAGCTGTGCAAAGGGAGGCCTCTTTGATTAAGTTCAAGAAGCGGTGACTGGCCACATCTGTGCCTTGGGCTATATAACTGCCTGCTTGGAAGCTTCCCTTTGCTTGTGGCAAACTTCCTACAAGCCATTCTCTTGCTTCCAGCACCTGGCTCCTGATACCTTGGATTGATCTCCTGGCTTTTGGACTCTGACTATGGCTTTTACCTGTCGTTCTGGCTTAGGTAAATGGACTTCCTATGAGTAATGGCTGGCTTTGACTCCCCCCGGCAGGACTCTGCTGTCTCTCCCACTCCCTTCTCCGGGCTGGCTCACTGCCCGGGTCTCTGACTTTGACACCATGGCTGAATGGGGATTTGAACCTTGGTTTCCGAGAGGCCTAGTTCAGCACTTAAACCATTACACAATGCTGGTGCATAAGGGCGGTGAAGAACAGCGTTACCCTGTCCCTTTCCAACTTTGTAATGAAAATATCATCCCCCTGTGTTTTGCATTAGAAGTTACGAGGGAAGATGAGCTCCAAATTTCAATCTGGTCTTTGCACCAATATATTGTTCCGTCAGCAGTTCTGCAGTATAATCCAGGTTTGAGATGATGGCACAGAATACAGATAATCCCTTTGTTTATACATATATATATATATATGTATGTATATATACACACACACACAGCAATCTTTGCAGCCACAGTTTATGTTAAGTCACTAAAATCCCAGCTAGCATAAATTCCCACTCAGTTAAATGGGGTGGCTCTCAGACACTGCTACCATAAGCAACTCTCGACTTTATCTGGATTTTGGGGCAGGGAGGAGATTGCTGAGACCTGGCTTTAAGAAAGCTTAACAGCTTATTAA
Organism: Iguana delicatissima; assembly: GCA_948472985.1. Lineage (NCBI taxonomy): Eukaryota > Metazoa > Chordata > Lepidosauria > Squamata > Iguanidae > Iguana > Iguana delicatissima. Next base: position 1,843,286 of record CAOKZL010000007.1, read on the forward strand.
CACCGGAATCTGATTTGAATTCCCCATGGTTGGTATAAAAAGTTGGCACAGTGAAGCCCATCAGAGTCAATTGGCTATCCGGTTTTAGCCAATACCATCTGCCGGTAGAAGAAATGCAAGCTGCAAATGAACCAAACAATGGAACTCCTGGGCCCTTTGAAGGGCCACAGTGGCCCTACTTGGCCTCGAGGAATATCTACACATCCTTGGCTGTCCTCATGGGGCTTGTGGTGATCTCAGCAGCCATCGTAAATGGTTTAGTAATTGCGGTTTCCATCCAGTACAAGAAGCTCCGTTCTCCATTGAACTACATCCTGGTGAACCTGGCCATCGCTGACCTCCTTGTTACCTCCTTCGGCAGCACCATCAGCTTTGCCAACAACATCTATGGCTTTTTTGTGTTTGGCCAGGCAGCGTGCAAGTTTGAGGGGTTCATGGTCTCTCTGACAGGTAAAAAAAGTGGCTTTTTGCATTTTACCCCTGGCACTAAGAACAATTCGCCAGTTTGTGACAGGCCTTTATTTCTCGTCAGATTAGTTTTGCAGTTCCAGCCTAATAAAGGTGTCTTGTCAATTTCACTTAGCCATTACTCCACCCTTTAAACACCACCTTCGTGTAAAATGGGTCTTAAGTGTTCCCTCAGAACCAAATGGTTTATTTATGGTAGCACGTTCTTCTTTGTTATAGGCGGCTTTAGACAACTCTGGCCAACTCAGTAGTTATAAAACAAACTGTATCCTTTATGTGGTGACATGAAAAATAAAGTATGGCCACTGACTGTTGGGAGTTGGAGTTTCCCAGGGTGTAAACACTTTGGGGAAATTCATGAAAGCTAAAATTGTTAGGAACTGGCCTTCTTTTAGCAGAGTAGCAGGAAAAGCATGTACCAATCGCTGTGTGGCTTCCCTGAACTGAGACTGACTTAGCAAAACAAAGCAGGCAGTTTCAGGTTACAAACTTGAAAAGTTTACTAATGAATTTCACAATCACATATGCATTGGAGAGCCTAGATCCTAACTAGCTAACAAAAAGATTGCATGAGATAGTAGCTTCATTCTTAACTTACCGTCTTCTTGGTGGAGAGGTGGAGCATGCTCAGAGGGAAGGTTGGAAAAGCAAAAATGGCAAAAACAGCAAACAGAGAGAGAGGCCTGAGAAGTGTGGTCTCTTATGCAAGGCCAATAACCCTAAGGTCTATTCTGGGTCACGTAGTCTGGTCACCAGATACCATAGTCATGCATTTAAATAAATAAGAATTGAGGCTTTGAGTGGGAAGGCAAACGGTGTTGACGTGCAAAGGAAAAAGAAACTCTAAGCTAGCTAAGCCTTGCCCTAGAACAAGAAGGGAAGGAGAGAGAATGCTAGAATTTTCCAACAGCTTTGGTGCTGGAGAGCAGTGGGATCTGTTTTCAGCACCTTGATGAGCTCCAGATCTATTTTAAGCTTTGAAGACTCTTTCGGTAGTGCTGAACTCTCTCCCCCAAACAGGTTCAGCCCATTGGATAGTTCCTTTAAAAATCAGAACAAAGCTGGGAACGGATTCACCGCTCCCCGTTTGCCATTGTGTATCCAGAGATTTTTGGATTGCAAAAAGCTGTTTCCTGTGCAGAAAATGCTGTCATTGGGGACTTACTGGGCACAAAGTTTCCAAGCAGTTGATTTGTGGAGTAAACACCATTTGGCATTAGAAATATTATTATTATACAGAAAGGCTGCTTCCTGCGCAAAACAAGCATGTGCAAATTTTGTGCAGAATGAGTCCTGAACTGTAAATAGATCTCAAAAACTGTATGGTTTTTGAACACTTTCTCACAGCAGGGGGGAAAAATTGCTAAAATGGCTTGTTCTTTTCTGCAAGAATTATATTCCCTAGTATAGGGCACATGGAAAGAGAGCACATCTGGTATTTTCTGGTCCTGATGAGAAGCCCAGCGTTCTTACACTGCAAGAAATTGTTATTTGCCTTGAATGAGGTCAGCCTATTGATAACCAGGACACATTATCTTGCTTCATTGCATCATGGTTGGGTGAAACATGGCACGATATATTTTTTTTTTGGTCCCACTTCATTACATTGGCTGGGATGAAAAGAAATATTGCAAAGGTCCAAAGAAACAGTCGGTTTGGAAATTTTGGTTTGGTTTGTTGATGAATAAACAACCAAACATCCCATACGTGGCTGGTAGATGAAAACTAGGAAAATAGTGTACAGCTTCTCAGACGATTATGCCAGCACAGTAGTACAGATTCAGAAACAAAACATGACTCAGGTGGAGTATAATGTACCGTGCAGAAGCATGGGGGTGATAACATGTCACATTTATAATTGATTCTGCCTCCGACTGTGACCTTTACATTCAACTCTCCACAAGTGATAAGAAGTTCCTAGAGGGTATGTATCCCTTCGTGAGACTTCGATTCCCTTTCTTAAAAATGTTTTTATTGTTAAAAACTCAGAAAGTCAACACGTAGCATTCATTCACAACTCATCACATTCCACATACATCAATTTCCTCCTAACTGGTCTTGGAATAGAAACGATCTATGAATTTCATGCCTATTTTTCCATATTTAAAGTACAGAACTTATCCCATGTACATTGAAGAGTTTCCTATCTTATCATTGCACTTTGATATTACTTATAGAGTCTCGGTTATCTGACATAAACGGGCAGGCTGATCGTCGGATACCCGAAAATGTTGGATAATCCGGAGGCCTGTGGCAGCCGCCATTTTGGGGGCGTGTCTGGGGGCGTGGAAATGCCTACAGCCACGCCCCCAGGCAGCCGCAACTTCGGATAATCCGGAATGTCGGATGAACGAGGGTCAGATAACCGAGACTCTACGGTATTTACAGATAAACACTGCAATCCCTTTTCTTCCATAATATTTATATCTCATGTTTATTTTCGTTTCTTCCAATGTGCTGTCACCAATCGTCTCCATTCATTCTTCAGATAAGATATTACCGTGTCCCAGTCTTTCTCAAGTTTATTTACAGTCTTCTCTTTAATTAAGTATGTTAGTTGGATTCCCTTTTTAAGGATATCCCCAGGTGAAGGAGACAGTGTTTACTGCAGCCAGCGTAGATGGAAAAGGGATACCCCAGGAGACTTGGATTGTTCATATAGTATGTATGTGATGAACGAAGGATGCCTCAATTAGGCAAACAGCTGTGGGAGGCGCTCAGCTTATATAAACAGGGCAAGACATAGGAAGAAGCTGTTGCAGACAATTGATATTATCAGTGGAAGCAACATGCCTCACATCTGGATCCCTGCCTCATGTTCCTTGGAAAGCTTGACCCTCGCTTTGTGTATGGACTTCACTGCCGGACTGTTGCTCTGGATTTGCTGCGAACTCGGACCGCAGAATGACTGGTAACTTGCTAACAGGCTGTTACAAACTTTGCTCGTGGCTTCTGTTGAAAGACTAATTCGGGAGCTGTAAGCTTTGGACGGCTGACGGCTTCCTTGGCTGCATCAATCCATCTGTAATATGATCTAATTTTTTTCTCAACTGTCTTCCACTTCATCAAGCATTATTCTCTTTTTCCCCTAAGTTTACCATATGTCCAAAGTACAATAGCTTTATTTTAGTCATTTTGGCTTCCAGTGAGCATTCAGCTTGATCGGCTTCAGGACCCATTCATTTGTCTTTTTGGCTGTCCAGGGTATCTGTAGGACTCTTCTCCAGCACCACATTTCAAATTAGTTGCTCTTCTTCTTGTTAGCTTTCTTCACTGTCCAGCTTTTACAACCACACATAGGCATCAGAAATAGCACCGCATGGATGATTATAACTTTGGTATTTAATAATGCACATTTACACGTGTACGTCTTACTTCTTTAATAGCTGCCTTTCCACGTTTTAGCCTTCTTATAATTACATGATCACAGTGTCCATGCTGATTAACGGCTGAGCCAAGGTACAGAAAATCTTTACTGTTTTGAAGTCCTTGTTGTCCTCTTTGAAGTTATGCAAATCACTTGTGGCCATTACCTGTGCTTTCTTAATATTCAACTGTAACCCTGCTTTTGCATTTTCTTAACTTTCGTAAGCCGTTGTTTCAAATCTTTGCTATTTTCTGCCAGCTATTCCTGCCTTTCTTCCTGTAAAGGACCCAAGACAGCCTAAAACAAAATTTTAAAGTGTACAGCTTAGTCAATTGGTCTCTGATCAACACCGATGACAAGATGGTATAATTTCTACGGTTGTATGTACGTACCTTCAAGTCACCATGTGAATATCATAGGGTTTTCTTAGGTGAGGAAAACTCAGAGGTAGTTTTGCCAGGTCCTTCCTCTGAAATAGAGCCTGCAGCATTTGGTATTCATTGATAGAATCCCATCCACGTACTAACCAGGACTGACCCTGCTTAGCTTCCAAGATCAGACAGGATTCAGTACTTTTGGGGTATGGAAGCATTTAAGTGGAGGTTGGAGAGCTGCTGTAATCTGCAAGATTCTTGTATTGATCCAGGGCTAGACTGAGCTAAAAGGGGGGAAAAAACTTTTTGCCTGTAGTTTCTAGAACCCCCCAGCCAGCTGGGAGATTTTGGAAGTTGTAGCACTAAAAAAAAAATTCTTTCCAATTCTATCACCCTGTGTTTGTGATTTCAGGGATTGTGGGCCTTTGGTCTTTGGCGATTCTGGCGCTTGAGAGATACCTTGTGGTCTGCAAGCCGGCGGGAGATTTCCGCTTCCAGCAACGGCACGCACTGATTGGCTGTGTTTTCACGTGGGTGTGGTCACTGGCGTGGACACTCCCGCCTCTCTTTGGCTGGAGCAGCTACGTCCCGGAAGGTGAAGCACGTTGTCTGGTTTTCTGGGGGTAGGTGGGAAGCAAATCTTCAATTAAAAAAAGAAGCAGGCTTTACTTGTTCATTTCAAGAAACAAAGTTTTATTTTAAAACGATAAAACAGATCGGTCCATTCCATTCAGGATGGAAAAAAGGAAAGACTTCTTCATATAACACATACTTTTTAACTTGTGGAACTCCTTTCCACAAGATATGCTGATCGCCACTAGGTGAGAGAAGCCAAATTCCTGGCAGCCCATGAGTGGCCACCAATGACCACAACTACATCTCTCAGGAAAGGGCTATTAGCCCCAAGTCCTGTTTCTGGGCTCTCCAGTAGTGTTAGCCGGCTATTAGGGATGGGGAAGAAATTAATCTACTACGCATGTTATCTATTTATTTCCTGCCTTTTTCTCAATCTTAGACTCAAGGCAACTTACAAAAATTAAAACAGATACAGCTAAAAGTTCACGTTTATAAAAGTTAAAAACAAAGTCTGGCTTTCTGTTGAGGAGTTTCAGTCTATATAAAAGGAAAAGCTTTCCAAAGCTCAAACAGAGGACACCCTTTATAATAAGGGAGAGTTGCTGGCCCTGTAACACACAGGCCTTCTGGCTCTCAAAAAGAGATGTCTAACAATCTTAGGGTGAACCAAATTTAAGATCAGAAAGATAGGAACAAAACAATATTTTTCCATCGTTCATGACAGAGTGAAATGAAATGCCGGACTAGGTAGGAGTGGTGATTGCTTGATACATCTGGAAGCCACTAAATTAAGGAAAGCTGTTCTGCATCAGATCTCTCTAACCTACCTGAGCAATTTTTTGAATCCTAGGCTTGAAAACGTCCTGCGGACCCAACTGGTACACTGGCGGCGGCGGCAACAACAGTTACATCATGGCTTTGTTTGTGACTTGCTTCGCAACGCCGCTAGGGATGATTGTCTTCTCCTACGCCAATTTGCTCTTGACATTGCGAGCTGTGAGTATGGAGGCAGCCGTATGTGTTGGGTACTCGATGGGTACAAAGCTCCAAGACATGTGTGTATACTTCCCCCGTTTCAGAAAGCATTTTCAGGAAACAATTTCAAGTTTTCCAGACCCAGCGGCAAAGTTTGGAAAGGGGGGGGGCGGGAGTGGGGGCTACAGCACAAGGGGCATGACCACTGTGCAGGGGCATGGCTACGGGCCATGATGCCCCAAAAACATTGCCACCAGGGGCAAAGCGCCTCCCGCACCTCCCCGTCCCTACACGACTGTCCAGACCACTCTCATTAGCATCCCAAGAGTTCTCTAAACTTAGATGGGAGCTTGAAGTTCTACCTATTTTTCACCATTTCCAAAAGGATCAGCTGGAATGAGGGCCTACCATAATGCAAAAAAGCAAATGCTTCAGGCTGCAGAATGTTGGGGACAGCACCGGTAGCCTCCCAGATGTTCCTCTTTAACGTACAGTGTAAGGTGCTTTGGGTCCCATATGGAAGGAAAGCAAGATATAAATTAAATAAACATCCCTCCTCCATGCAAGACTTCCATCACTGGGAATAATTTGCTTCTGTAGACTGCCCGGTTGCATTTTTTTAAGTTGAAGGTTGGGATAAGAATACATCGAATAAACAACACTTTACTAAGGATCCCAGGAAGGAAGAGTAGATAGGACTCTTATTTGCTTTGCCAGCTTTTTCTTCCATTGATGCCATTTTTATGGTGGTGTTTCAGATGACCTGCCCCTTAATGGTAGTCGTTCATCCTTCACCTTCTAGGTGGCAGCTCAGCAAAAGGAATCAAGGACAACGCAGCGTGCCGAGAGGGAAGTAACGCGCATGGTCATTGCCATGGTACTGGCCTTCCTGGTTTGCTGGCTGCCTTATGCCACCTTTGCCATGGTGGTTGCCACTAACAAGGACCTGGTCATCCAACCGGCCCTAGCTTCTCTGCCATCGTATTTCTCCAAGACAGCCACAGTGTACAACCCCGTCATTTATGTCTTCATGAACAAACAAGTAAGCACATTCATGGGATAAGCAAGTTGGAGGAACTTAGGAGAGCTAAGTCTTAGGGTGATGCTGAGAATTTTGTTTCAGCTCGTTATTTGGCAAGAATGTTCCCAAGCTGGCCAATTTCTTCATATCTGGGGTAGAAAGAACTTGAGATTATTACATTTTTTTTGAATGAATGTGAGAGAAACCGAAATGAACAGATTTATCCATTCAGGCTCAGTTAAATTTTTGAGCACTTAGATCGTGAACACTTGGCTTTGAATCTTCAACGTTGTTGGTGCTAAATTAGTTATCCACTCAGCCCCCCTTTTTTTCCTGCAAGACTTCTCATCTTTATCACCCAGAGGAAAAGCGGGGGGCAACACAAAGCCCTCTTCACATGTTAGGAATCACAATTTGGCCAGTACAGGTGGGAATTTTGTTTCCATTAAATTTTGAAGAGTCCACCAAAGTTCTCAATTTTCTTTCTGTCCGAGAACTTGGCCGATTTCCTTGTCCTTGTGGGCAAACCAGAAGAACTTTGGGGTTGTTTATTGGCTAGGGTTAGGCCAGAGGTGGGCAACTGTGGAAAGTCAGGGGGACACATTAGCCCCCAAGAGACCTTGGATAGCTGCACTCACCACAAATCTCCACTGCAAAATTTAAAAAATTCTGCCCACAAATACACTCTAGTAGGTGTGGGGAGCATTTCAACCGTATTTTTAGGCTCAGGAGAGGACATTTTTTTTGGCAACGGGAAGTGAGAAGTCACTTCCTGTTTCAAAAAGTGACTCTCCTGGGGCTAAATTGGTCTGAGCATCCCCAATATGTGGTGAAATGGGGGGGGGAAGACCCCCAGGGGACCCAACAGGGCAAAAAATGCAGAAAGTTCAGGGCCTAAGTTCAGTGTGTGGAAGAGTTCTGATTTTCCAAATGTCTGATCTTGAAAGCTAAGCAGGGTCAGCTCTGGTTAATACTTGAATGGAGAGTGCCAATGAATAGCAGCTGCTGTAGGCTCTGAGTATTCCTTGCGTAAGAAAATCCAATGAAATTTAGAGAGCCACCATGAAGCCACAGGCAGCTTGAAAGCACACGCACATTCCCACCATGTTTTGTTTGCCCTTGGCCATGCGGGCCAGAGCTAGATTTTGACAATAGGTTCTTCTGTCCTACCATAAGGATTCAACCTTGACACCCTTCCCTTTTCGTAGATTCTGAAGACAAACTTGACCTTGAATCAAATTTTTCCTGTCCATTCTCGTTTTCCCTCAATCAAGTTCCGCAGCTGTCTCTTGTATACAACGCGCTGTGGCCGCAGACCACGAGATGAACGGGAAACACCGCCACCAATGATCAGCGTCCCCCGAGGTCTAAGTTCGGCGTCGGAAGGGAGTAGGAACAAAGTGACGCCTTCTGCTTCGGAAGGGAGTGGGAATGATGCAAGGCCTTCATAATTACATGGACGACAGAGCCTCTTGCCTTGTAAAAATGTTGCTTGCAATTACTGTTCTCACGGTTTTCCTGCTCCAGAAAAGCAGGACTTGCGTAGCCTCCAACTGTCCTGATTTGACAAGGACAGTGCCGATTAACGTTCTGCCTTCCCTCTTTTCCAGCTGGCTTTAAAATGTTCTCTTTTCTCTCTCCTCCCGCCACTTTTCTCCTTTGTCTTCAGCTTGCTTCAATTGCTGCAAACCAAGTGAAAAGTGAAAAAGGGGTCTGCGCCCAATTAACTCAGCAAGACGGAAGAGGGTGGAATCTTTAACTTCCCTGTAGACTCTGGCAAATGCAAATTGCAGCTTTTGCTTCTGCGAAGTCTGGTCTCTAACCTGGTGCTCTTCAGACAGCCATATTAACTGGGGATGGTGGGAGTTATTGTACAAAACATCCGGTATGCACCAGATTAAGGAAGGCTAAGTTGACTTGTTTTTAACTATGTGTGCATACCTTCCACTTGTCCTAATTTGGCAGACAACCTTGATTAAGCCTCTGTTGTACCACTTTTTCAACCGCTTTTAAAATGTCCCGGTTTCTCTCTCCCCCTCCCGCTTATGCACTTTCCCTTCAGTTCACTTCAGTTGCTGCAAACTGGGTTCAAAGTGCAAAAGTCTTTTCCACTCCGTTGACTCGGGAGGGAGGGAGAGGAGAAGAAAGGAAGAGATGGATTCCTTCCCTTGCTAGTAGGCTCAGGCAAAAACTGCTGCAGCGTCTCCTAGCTTGTGTGCTCTTCCTCATTAAAAAAAAAAAACTTTTGCCATCCTGTCCACACTCTGGTGTTACTTGGCCCCCCATGTCCTGGTTTGCATATGTGAAATGTTGGAGGGTAATTCATAGGAGCCCTTGTGTCACAAGAGTGAGACTCATTGCCCGGCAGAGAATCCAGATTAGCAAAGCAACGTAAGCAGGGAGTTAAGGCAAAGTTTATTTCTCCAGCAGAAATAGGCCAACACCCTGTGGAGGTCCAAACTGAGACCAAAAGCATTTCCCAGCACCCGCCTTATATGTACTAAACAAGTGGGTTTCCTCATGTAAACATTCAGAAAAAAAATTAACACTTAGCAGCAGCGGAGCTTGGAGTGCATGGAGGGGGTGAGGCTATGATGTGGGGTGTGGTCGTGGTGCATGGGAGCGTGGCCGTGGCGCCCCAAAAACATTGCCGCCGGGGGCAGACCACCTCCATCGCCCCCTCTTCCCTACGTGACTGATGCTTAGATCAAAGCACATCCCTCTGCCTGGTATCCATCAATTCCAAACTGTCCCAATCTGTTTTATCATTTTCAGATAGCACGTGACAATTTAAAAGGAACTTCGGTGTTTGCTTACTGGGCCCTTCTGCACTACACAATTATTGCACTATAATTCCATTTTAAGTACCATGGCTGCCTCCTATGGAATTCTGGATTTGTAGTCTTGGGAGGAACTGGAGCTCTCTGGCTGAGACTGCTAAATATCCCTCCCTAGATAAGACTATTGGTAAAGGTGAAGTCAATACGCTGTCAATGGAAATTGAGAACGTCAAGAGAAGCTTTTGGTTAACAGGAATATGTATTTAGGGAGCTTCAAGAAGGTATTCTAGTAAGGAATTGATTCTGGTTGAGTGGACATGGAAGTCAGGAAATGTGTAAAAACAACATGATAATAAGGACATTAATGAAGTATAAATTACATAAAATACATTTCCATGAAAAATGTAAACAGATAAATAATATTTGTAATATAACATTAATAGAATAATGTGTATGTCACGATTTTATTATATATTGTATTTGTAAAAATAAAGTTTAAAAAAAAAAACCCTCCCTAAACTGCAAAATCCAGGACTCCATAGAACAGAACCATGGCCGTTAAAGCGGATTCACGGTGCAATAGCTATGTAGTGGGGAAAGGCCCTCTGTTCCCTTAAAAAGGAATGTATATAACAGTTGCAAATCTAGGAGGAAGCTCTCTTTCCCACCTAGATGTTAAAACACAGGATGGAGCCAAGGTCCATAATCTAGCCTATGTGACCCTCTCGCTTCTAGAGAATGGGTATTTCTTGACTTTTGGAAAAGGGGAATTTCTAGTTTTGAGCGCGAAGGTTTCATTATTATTATATTATCACGCTTGCCTTCAGAGACCAGAGAGAGATAAGCAAAAGGAGCTTTCAGGAGATGAACCCTCTTGCTTTGCAAAGGCCCACAAAGCTTTCTCCAGGTGTCGGCCGGCACTGTCCGTGTCCTCTTTCATCTTTTTCAAGCCAGGTGACCCGGGCCAGGAGCCGTGAACCCCATTTATGCACGATTTGCATTCCTCCAGCTTCTCCCCGGAGGAGAGAGAGAAAGCGCTGGTTCTGAAGACGGCTACCCACTCATCTTATCTGTGCTGCCGACAAGAAAAAGAAATCAAAAGCCGGCAGCCGCTATTCCCTACACGTCCCCATCAAATCCCTACACCATTGCCCATCTTGTACATGAAAGAAAAAAACAACACTCCAACGTACTGGCCTGTTATTTTATTTTTATTTTTTTTAAATTACTCAAAGTTATTTTCCACTTTTGTTACCTGGAGCAGAAAAGAACTCTCGAGTGAAATAAAGAAGAAAATTAAAATTAAGCACTCTGTTCAGGCCTCGAGGGCGCTGAAAGAACACGCAGAGATTAAACATCTTTCTTCAAACACAAAACAGACCGAAAAGGTATTTATGCCAAAGGTTCTCCACACGCAGGAAGACTGCCAATTTCCCCCCTTGCGCGCCATTGTATGTTAATAGGACGGCCGATTTTAATGTCTCGAAAGCCAAATAAACTTCTGAGAGCTTTAAAATCCAAACACTTTTTTAAAAATCTGAACAAGCATTCCCTTCAAGAGGGGATGGAGAATGCTTCTTTTAAGGCAGCCCTTGCAAATGAAAAAAAAAACCAAAAGATATTTGCTTTTTGCTGTTTATTTGTCTCTCCTTCAAATTTACTCTGCAATTCTATGGTACCTGGAAAGGCCCACAAAGGGCTAAAAAGTAGTTTGGATCCTGAAACTTCAGTGACTCTTGAGATTAGAACAGTTGTTCTTAACCTTTTCTTTACCGGGAAACCCCAGTAAATATAATTTTGTTTCCAGGGACTCTGAAGACTTAAAATTTAAATGTTTAAATTTAGATGTAAGCATTCCAATATTTATTTATTAAAGGTTTCTGGAGACTAGGATTCAAATCCCCCCTCAGACACTGGGTGACCTTGGGCAAGTCACATTCTCTCGGCCTCAGAGGAAGGCACAGGCTCTGAACAAATGTCAAGAAAACTCTACGACGGATTTACCTTGAGGTTGACATATGTCAGAAGCGACTTGAAGGCACACAAGAACAAAGTGCCGCCGACAGTGGTCTTGCTTTTGGAAAGTGACCAAGGCAAACCGATCGTGGGGGTTTCCTTGGCAAGATTTGTTGCCTTTGCCTTTGAATGGTGGCTGAGAGAATGTGACTTGCCTGAGGTCAACCAGCGGGTTTCCATGGCTGAATAGGGATTCAAACCCTGGTCTGCAGAGACATAGTTTAGGTGCACGCACACACACACCTCTGCTGCTGTTTCCCTTTGATAAAACAGACACGCTGCAGGTGCGGATGCTGAAACTGCTCCCTCGGCACCCGCAACCTTGATGCTGTTAAGTCTCCGACAGCAAGGCTTTGTGGATCCCCTGGGAGGGCTCTGGGCTCCAGTTTAAGAACCACTGGATTAGGGCATCAGAATTCCAACAGCTGTAAAAAGCACAGGTAGGTAATGGTTCCGCTCTATTCTGCTTCGGCTAGGCCTCATCTGGGATCATCCAGTTCTGGGCACCTCAATTCAAGGAGGATATCGACAAGCTGGCATGTGTCCAGAGGCGGGTGACCGAAATGGTGAAAGGTCTGGAAGCCATGCCCTAGCCGCAGTGGTTCTCAACCTGTGGGTCCCCAGATGTTTGTGGACTTCAGCTCCCAGAAGCCCCAGCCACTATGGTCAATGCTCAGGGCTTCTGGGAGCTGAAGTCCAAAAACATCTGGGGACCCTCAGGTTGAGAACCACTGGGAGGAACAGCTTAGGGAGCTGGGGATGTTTGGTCTGCGGAAGAGAAGGTTAAGCCATGTTTAAATATTTGAAGGGATGTCATGTCGAGGAGGGAGTGGGCTTGTTTTCTGCTGCTCCAGAGACTAGGACAAGGAGCAATGGATTCAAGTTGCGGGAAAGAAGATTCCATCTGAACCTCAGGAAGAACTTCTTGATGGTCAAAGCTGTCCAGCAGTGGAATCTGCTGCCTGGGAGTGTGGTGGAGTCCCCTTCTTTGGAGGTTTTTAAGCAGAGCCTGGATGGCCATCTGTTGGGAATACTTTGATGTATGTTCCTGCATAGCAGGGGGTTGGACTGGATGGCCCCTGGGGTCTCTTCCAACTCTAGGATTCTATGAGTCTGTGGAGTATCATAAGTAAATCGAGAAGGATTTCAGATTTAAACCCTCCTGGTCACCATCAGTTTTAATGGGATGAAATTTTGTTAAATAAACCAATCGCAGAACAGCGAAACAAGGAGAGCAAAGTCACTCTAGTTTGTTCTTTCTTTTTTTCTTGGAGCCTCTGATATCAGAGCCACAGGTAGGATTGCTCTATAAATAGGTCAATTTACTAATTGGGGCTGAGGCTCATATGGTTAATTGACAAAGATTTATTTAATCAGACAAGAGCCCACAAAGCTCCAGTGTGATACCAACTCAGTAAATTATTTTGCAACCGTTAGAAAAAAAGAAAGCAGAAGAATTAGTTTGGTCCTTCCCTCCACGTTCTGCCTCTTTACATCCATGTTACGAGAACATCTTTATCACATCTTTATCAGACAAATTAATAATAATAATAATAATAATAATAATAATAATAATAATAATAATAATAATAATCCATTTTTACTGAGGTAGGGTCACTCTTAACCATATTAAATAATATCCCAGAAAATAGTAATTATTCAGGTAGAAGGAAGCATGCTGATGATCAGTGGTGAGAGACGGCCTCCATCTCAAGGGTGGGGTGGAGAATCCACTCCTGGTTTTAGTCTGAACTTTAAAGGAGCTATTTAAGGTGCTGAACTGATTTGGGTGATGTCAATCAGCATTTTGGATCGCTTCTTTAAAACTGTGGGCTAGGACTCAAAGCAGAGGGGGGAAAAGAGACCCTTCTTCAAGCGCTGAATGGAGGGCTGTTTTGTTTTTGGAAAAAGCTATCCAAAATAAAGGCCATCGTCTGAGCACCTGGAGACAGATCTCTTTTTTCCCTGCAGATCCTATTGAGTGATCTCCCATCTTTGTCGCGTCTAAAATCCAAAGCAAACATACCGCCTCGCTGACATGGAAGCCGTTCTTCATCACTGCCGGTGACCTAACAAGTATCTTGGTCGTCGGTATCTTTGCAGAGCCAGAGTTGGCAGGGACCACAAGGGCCATTTAATCCAACTCTGTGCCATGCAGAGAATACACAGCTAAAGCACTCCTGGGAGATGGCCATCCAACCACTGTTTAAAGATCTCCAAAAGAAGGAGCATCCCCAATTTACCAGGGGGTGGCTTCCATTTGCAACGCGGACGGGACCAATACAGGTTGCACTGTCTGCCGGAACTGAGTCCTGCCCAGTCAGAGCACTGCCTGCTTTGGCTGCGTGTACCTGTCTGTGTGCACGCGCAGGCTTCTCCAGGAAGACTAAGACACATCCTCTTTGATCCACCCCTTTAGCCAGAGAGCTCTTTGGGCTCAGCAAACTACAGACCCCAGAATTCCACAGGATGTTGAAAGTGGAATTATAGCACTATAAAAGTATAGTGTGGAAATGGCCACAGACAAGACCTTTCCCAACAGCCACAACACAGAGATGTGAACAATACTTGAGGCAGCCAACACAGATGGAGAAGAGATAGCCCATGAGACTTTATATAGGGCAGATGCATTAATTAGACAAACAGCTGGGGGAGGCTGCTGGCTGATAAATACAAGGGATAGAGAGGGGAGAAATCTGTCGGGAGACAACTGCTCTCGCTGGTAGAAGCAACTCCTCCAATGCTCAGCTCATGAGTCGTGTTCCTGGAAACCTTGATCCTTGCCTGACTTTGCTTCTGATATACTCCCTTCGGACTGTCACTCAGGCTGTATTACCCGGACTCAGAAACAACAACTGGTAACTGATTGACAAACTATAGCAAACTGTGTCCATGGTTCCTGCCTCAGACCCTGTTCGGAGAGCTAGGAAACTTGTCCAGAGTCCTGGTGGCACAGTGGTTAAATGCCATTACTGCAGCCAAAATGTTGTGAGATCGATCCTGCTGGGCTCCAGGTTGACTCGGCCTTTCATCCTTCTGTAGATCAGTAAAAGGAGTACCCAGTTTGTTGGGGGCAATTAGCTAAACTATTAAGTCTGCTCACAGTGACCTCAAGAAGTGAGCAGGATGGCAAATCTCCCCATCACTTCCCATATTCTGTTTAGAACAGGATGCCCGAGTGTCTCTTATTCAGTCTGGCTTACGTGAACACCTGAACTCAAACAGCTTGATACTAAATGACAAGTGGAAGCTAATTGCGCTGACAGGGCTGTGCTGCGCATAATTATTCAAAGAGGAGTTGGTTGCAAATCAATTAATTAAGAGCACAGTTCTGCTTTTATCGCCACAGTGTGCTCCCACCCACTCCCCGTCTCGTGCTACCGGTCGCTTCATCTTCTTCCAATTAATACGATTCATCCGCTTTTTGTTTACAACCGTCAAGACTTAATCCAATTAATTAAATGTTAAGTGTTGCTCCGTTGACTATCAGTAGAGAAAAGGAGGGTGTGTGGGGGGGGTGGGAGTAAAATTTGCAAAGAGCAACAAAAGAAGAATAGGTTAATAATTTGCACAGCTGAAGAGGACGACATCGCCAGTCGCTTTCTCTGTGAGCGGACACATGCTGGGTGCACGACTTGGTGGTGGAAGTGTCTGGCTTTCAAATTGCCTTCATGCAGTCTCACAGGGAGGACGTGGCCTCTACAGCCTTGTCTTTGAAATGGGTCTAAAGTTTCTGTAAACTGATCTCCAAGTCAAATTCACCATAGCAAACTAGCCAGTTACATTGACAAGATTCTAACCGGTGTCTTCTCCTTTTCTTGGAAGAAATTTGAACATACCGGGCACTTGCAAATGATTCCTTTCAACAGGCAGCCTTGGAAAAAACAGCCCAGTTCAAGGCCACTGATATTCTTGACAAACAGATTTGCAGAAGATCCCGTGTCTCTTTCTCCTCCTTCAACTTCTAGTGGAAGCTCTGGGACCAGTGAGGTATTGGAAACAGGGCAGCACAACAGCTATGGCTTGTTTTGAAAACAGCTTTTAGAGCTAACTGGTATCAACATACCACATTTTCCCACACATCGCTGCATAAAACTAACTGATTTCATTATATTAACTTTCTAGCATATGGTTTATGTTTTTACCCTACAGGCTGTTTTTATTTTCTATGGATTTTGGTTTGTTTTTCTTTTTTTAAATAAAAGCTTTGTTTCCCACAAACATCAACCTAGACTGAGAGCACAGTTTGGCTCATACAAACAAAGAGAAATGAGATGCTTTCACCCAGAAATAATAAGAGCAGGAATAATAAGGAGGGTCTGCCTGTTCTTTACAGACAGGTGGGGTAATGTTATACACCACAGGCCTCGGGCAACAAGAATTAAGGCCCCATTCAGACAAATGTCTGCAGGCGTAGAAAGCTAGGTGCACAGAAATAATCATCTATGACTCCTAGATATACTTGCGGTGTGCCGAAATTCCCCCTGGGTGTTACAACATTTGCAAAAGTCCATGACATTGTTTTTATTCTGTAGCAGACGGTGGCACTCCTACCCACACTTGCCCGAGTATGCTGGAGCAATTCAGATCTATCTGAAGGCATCTTCAGGGGTGTAGCTAAGAGGGTGCAAAACAAGACTTCTGTTCCTCCCATTACATTTTCCTTCAGCATCCCCCCGCCCCATTTCTAGCATTGCAGTAACTTAAACTATCAACTGAGTGTTTAGAAATACAAATTAGGCTTCCAAAGAAAAGTGGACAGGCAGGGTTAAAAGGAATGTGAATACAACAAATATCAGAATTCTGGGCATTTACAGTTATCAATGTCTCACTTTCGGCAATGGCAGAAATTCGGAGACTCAAGAAAAATTTCACATGGGCGTGCAGAATTCTTATTTGGGGGTCAATGCCATCATTTCGGCCCTCTGCAGAGCTTCAGGCCTGGAACTCTTCCTCTCCCACTGTCAGGGCTGTGACGAACAGTAAGCAAACCAGTAAAAAAAAAAGGTATAGCAACAGATAAATATTTTAATAAGATAAAGAACATTGAGATTAAGCCCTCTGTGCCTACCCATCAGCACTGAGTTGCTTCAGGGCAGTTAAGGCTAAGGGCCTTTCCAGCCTATACTGTTATATGCTATTTTTTCCACTTTCAACATCCTATGGAATCCAGGGGTTTGCAATTTA
Source organism: Iguana delicatissima (assembly GCA_948472985.1). Lineage (NCBI taxonomy): Eukaryota > Metazoa > Chordata > Lepidosauria > Squamata > Iguanidae > Iguana > Iguana delicatissima. Next base: position 1,860,050 of record CAOKZL010000007.1, read on the forward strand.
GGGAGTGACATTTGGTATTCTCAGCCAGAGAGCTCCTTGGCTGATAAAAAGTACACACATACACCCTGTGCATAGATTATCCCTATGTATCAATGTCTCTCTGGGACAAAATTCACCTTGTGGGTGAATTCCACCCCATCATCCACTCTGTGTGTGTGCATGACATAAAGTCACCTGTAGAATTATGGTAACCTCATTAATTTCATAGGCTTTTCTTAGGCAAGGAATACTCAAAAGTGGTTTTGCCAGTTCTTTCTTCTGAAATATAGCCTACAACACCTGCTATTTGCTGGCAGTTTCTCATCCAAGTACTAACTAGAGCTGACCCTGCTTATCTTCCGAGATCAGACAGATCCGCTGCCTTTAGGGCATTTAGGCTATTCATCTACTCTACAAAGCATCTGCCAGGGTGTAATTACAGGACGTGCAAAACGAGGGCACTGAATGCATGAACAGGAATTCTGCCTCTCCATTAAATTTCTACCACTGCAGTAACTTAAAACTTCAGACGAACGTTAGGAAATAGAGTTTACACATCAATAGAAAAGAGACGGGCAAAATGACCAAAGGACAGAGAACACAGCAAATATGGGAGTTCTAGGTGTGAACAATTTTCACTGCTCCACTCTTATTTTAAATTTGTATTTATTTATTTATTTGTTGGCCAAGGATACAAGACAGTAGAGAAGCACACATGGAAGATGTTTAATGAGCTGTCTGAGAGGAGCAGTTCTCTGTTTTTTTGCTGGGTGCTTCCAAAGCGTAAGATCTTCTGAGGGAATATTTCATGATGTAGTCTAGTGCAGTCAGAAAACATCCCACCTATTGGTGGTCAATGAGATTGTGAAATGCTAGTAACACATTCAATAAAGATTGAGGATAAAAGGAGTGAAGTTCCTTATGTCCACTGCAGGTACTAACACTGTAAGAAAGTTTTTCAAGTGAGCATGTATCCCAAACTCTTGTCCACCAGTTTTCTAGGGTAACATCACTCACCTTCCAGCAGGCAAGTATTTCAGTCTGTGCTGTAGCTAGGAGAAAAGCAAGGAGGCTTCTGTGTTTTAGATTACATGTATCCCGAAGAACAGTAAAGTAATAAAAGCACAAGTAAAAGATGGGTGGTTGGTTTGGTGATGAGTGAGATTTGGTCAAAGACCCACAGTCCAGAAAGTTTTGACTTTGGGGCAGTCTATCACATACTGATCATCAGGTGTGTATCATTTTGAGTAGCCCTTCTCTTGTGCTGGCTGACCTAGACCGGTAGGGAGAGGAGAACCAAATACAGGGCCAATATGAGTCAGTGATGTTCAACTTGAGATCTGATTGCCGAACTAGTTTGGAAGAAAGGCCATTTCCATTTCCCACTGAAGCTCTGTATATCCTTGCAGCCTCTCCTTTGTGTTGCGAGTGGTTTTCTGTGCAAAGGAGCTCATAGGAAGTTGCTGGATGTGGAGCTCCTCCCTCTGCTGCCAATCAGACAGCAAAAGAAAAGACTTGATTAATTGGAAGCCATGTAATTTTGATCATCGCCCCACGCTCTGCAAGGTTAAAAATTTGGAAGCTGAAGGAAAATTTCATGCAATTAGAATAATTTCAGAGAGCAATGTCCTCATTTGCCCCCCTCCCCCCACAGAGACACTCCCAAGCTCTGTCTTCATGGATATCAACCAAAGCAACTCCAAGAGATTTTAAGATCTCCCCTCTCCTACACCACCATCTCTGTGTTATGCAAGAGCAAGAGAGGGAGAGAGGAGAGAAATCTGTTATTTTACAAATGTTTAGATACAGACTGAATTGGAGAGACTGTGGGTGGAGAACAAGCTTAACTGAAAGACTGTATTTTGAAAAGCAATCCCATTTTGCAAAACAAATTAGGCGGGTGGCCTCTCGTTTCTAAGCACCTACTATATCAAATGGATGAAACAGTGCCAGACACATTTGTGCAGATGTGAAAAATAGTCTCCTTATAGCTGTTGTTTCAGCTTGAAAGCTGGCCCTAATCCCCACAAGGCAATCTTTTGTGGGGGTTGCAAATCCTGTCTAACAAGGAAGGCAGAGAGAAAGAGACAGGATACTGTATCAAAACTTTTATTTCCTATCTCCTTCACTTGCTGAGAGGTGCTGTTCTGACTCAGGACAATTGCCAGGCCAGTTACGAGTGAAGTTGAGGAAGAACAGGCTTAAAATGTTTATATCCATACAATATTACCTGCCTCTAAGTGCCATCATTCTCAGGTTTCTCCATTAAGGTGAGCAATTACACTCAGAGAACACTAGGGTTTTTTGCAGACTTCCTCCCCAAGATTAGTAATGGTGAATGAAATGTCACTCATTTGTTGACTGCTTTTAGGTCTGGTCCTAACAACTTCATTTTACCTTCCATAGCCATCCACAGCCATGTCTGGTCCTTTGGGGTGGCATCTAGTTCACTGTGGGACCTGGTGAACAGCAGCTGTGACAAAGAACTCCATGACAGGTTCTCCTTAGGGTCACTGTAAGTTGGAAATGACGTGAAGGCACACAATAACAATAATTGGTGCAGAGAAGGTCAAGAAAAAATGGTAAGAGATATGGAGAACAAAACATATGAGAAGAGGTTGAAGGAGGTGGGGACGTTCAGCTTGGTGAAGAGAAGACTTGAAGGGGTGACATGGTTGCATTCTTTAAATACTTCAAGGGCTGTCACAGAAAAGAGGGGGCAGGCCTGTTCTCTGCTGCCCCAGAGGGCAAGTCCAGGTCCAATGGTTAAAAGTTATAGGAGGGTAGACTGTGATTGAACATAAGGAGGACCTTCGTGACAGTAACAGCTGTTCGGCAATGGAATCAATTGCCTCTAGAGGTGCTGGGGTCTCTTCTTCTGGATGTCCTCAAAAAGAGGCTGGACTGCTCCCCACTAGGGATGCTGTAGCTACAGATTCTGCATTGAGCAGGAGGTTGGACTCAATGGCCCATGAGGCCCCTTCCAACTTTCTCATTCCGGGATTCTCTGAATAAATCTAGCCAAGAAAAGCCTAGGATCAGGTTGCCCTAAGCTGGAGCTGACTTGAAAGCAACAGCAGTATGTATGGGAATGGGCCATAAAGTCCTGGGTAAAAAAGAGATGCAAATGAACATGATAAACTTTACCTGAATTGAGAAGACTCCTGTAGCTCCTACCAGGAACTGCTCTCTGGGCTTCTAGATTTGCAGCTGAAGACGAAACTAATTCCAGTGCAGAAGCACTAAGGACATGTGCACTCAGGTCAGGAGCAATGCTTTGTTTGAAAGAGTCATCTAAATGTAACAGTTCTTTTACTGCAATACAAAACATTTACACTGCAAGCAAACATTCTAGTAACCTCATTCAGTGAAGGCCAAGAAAACACCAAGCAACAATTGGCAAGTGTACCATGCTCCAGGCTGCTCTCTTCCACACATGGAAGAAAGCTAAATTTGTAAATCAAGAGGAACATGGAAATCCTTTTGTTCTGTATAATTCACACCGGGTTTCCCTGGGGCAGAGCTTGGACTGCCTGAATGCGATTGGGTTTTCATTGTTTCCTAAAAGCTCTGAGTGCTCACAGGGCTACAGATCTGTTAGCCAAATCACTCAACACACTACAGACAGGGAAACCTCTTCTTTTCAAAAACCCATTTGCCATGTGGTGGTGAGCGGGGCTGCTGTTTTCAAGAAATCCTGCTGCAGAAGTCTTCCTTGAGAACATGGACCTAGTTGCACAGTTCTTTGGCTCCTGGCCTAACGTGTGCCAAAAACATTGCTGCAAACTGGGCTACCACATAAAATATCAGTTTGCTTTCCCAATGTTTAGTGAATTTAAAATAAAATAGAAACTGGTAGTTTCAAATTCAACAGCTGAATAACACACAACACTGAATTACCAAGCACAGTTCAGCATTTCTTTTTATTGATCAAGAAAGACCTTCGGCATTCTCGGCAGAACCGTCAGATTCGCTGAAGCTATCTTCCACTCCTCCCTTCATCTCGATGTTTCTGAGCTCTGCATGGCTTGGCTTCCTTCAGAGACAGAAAGCTCTGTGTCAAATGCAGCTTTTAGAAGTCTCAAAGAGAGATCTTTGAAAAGCAAGTGTGTGCTCTTGCAAAAAAAAAAGGGGGAGCAGTGGACATTGTTTTTGAAAACATAAGACTGTTAACAAGTCTCCTTTCCATAAGAAAGAGGAGGAATGTTGGTCACTAAATGTCAATATTCGTTCTTGTCTACAGAAGAGAGATCCAAGGAAGGATTAAATCCTACAGCCACTCTGGACACGCAGAGACATGTTTTCAGGCTTTTTCCCTATAGCACCTACTCTTTGGTTCTTCCTCCAGTTCTTTCAACAGCACAGTACAGAGAGTATATGAAATTTACAGTGTAGAGAATAGAAGATCAGAAGGCTAGCAGAAACAAAAGCTAAGAAGAGGTGGCAATATTGACAAAGCAAGATAACAAACTGAGAAACCTAAAGAATCAGACAGCTACCACTCATTTGCATCCAGATGTCTCCTTCTCCCTGGAAAAGAATCAATCAATCAATTTTATTATGGTCACAGAGCAGTTATAAAAACGATAAAAGGAGAACACAGAAGAAAGTCGAAAGTAAAAAACAAACAAAAACAAAACCTAGCTCTGAGGTACCAGAATTCTTGTACATATACACAAACAAGAATTCAACAACCAGCTTTAATCAATACCAAATAGCACTCACCAGAAGCAGAGTGAGCCGTGATGGGAGCTGCACCCACAAAATTTTCTCCTCTAAATGCTCCCCAACACCCTCTAGGGGCCGAGGGGGCATTTTTGCCACGTTTTTAGCCTCCGTGGACCATTTTAACCCTGGGAGAGGCCATTTTTCAAAACAAGAAGCGACCAGATGTCACTTCTGGTTTATTTCCAGTTTTAAAAAAAGAACTTCTCTGGGCTTAAAATGGTGTAAGAAGCTCAAAAACATGGTGAAAATACCCCCAAAACCTGCTAGAGAACCCTTGGGGAGCCCTGAAGCTCCAGTAAATCCAGTAGTTCAAGTGTTAGCACAGAGGCCTGTTTACTTATAATCAGCTTGTCCAAGATGGAGTAGGAGGAAAAGAAGTATCTCTGTCGGATTCCTTAGACTTTGGGGAAAAAAAATGTGGTTCTTTGTGCTGCTACATCTGAAGCTAAGGACTGCTGCTCCACGGCTTTTATGTGTACATTATAAGCCCAGGGAAGATCTTGCTTTTCTGAGTAAAAGAATAAAATCGTTCACTTCAAAAAAATCTTTCAAAAGTTGACTCTTCTCTCAGGCCAGAGTCAGAACACTTGCCATCCTGAACAGTCTTGAAGGGAAGCCAAATGAAAAAAAAAAATATCTAAATTGTTGTCTTCTGTACCCTTTCTTACAGCTCTCCAAGCCCTCGGCTCCCAAGAAGATTGACCTGAGGAAGGCTGGCTGACCGGAGAAACTGGCTTTGAAAGCAATGTTCAGATCAGAAGGCTGACGTAAAGCAGGCACTGCGGGCTTACTTTTGCACTAAGTTCTCAGAGGGGCTACTTTATTCACAGTCAAGTTCTTAGATGTAGATCTGATCCATAAGATGAGAACTTCTTGCCTTTTTAATCTATGGAGTGGAACTCAGATGACTTCAGTGATGAAAGTGGGAAGCCGGTCCTTTAACTGCCCCTCAACAGTGAACTTTATTGAATAAGAGAATGCTTGCTAGTATAGCATAAGAAACTATGGAACTCGTGTCAGTAGCTCTGTAACTGGCCCATCAATCAGCTGTTAAAAGGTTAAAAGACTCGAGACTTGTATATTTTTAATGACTGACTTATTGCCCTTGGTCCAGTAATATAAGACGTTCATCCAAAAACCTTACGACTTTGACCATCTCTTTTTGCCTACAGAATGGTTAACTCTCCTACTGAAAGGGATCTCATTGCAGTGAAAAGAGTTGCCAGATACTTGAAAGGAACTGCAGATCACAAGCTGATGTTGCCAGCCTGTGACCAACCCCAACTGGTTGCCTATGCAGATGCAGACTGGGCCCATAACCCAAAAAATCTTGGAAATGAGAGTTTCCCAGGGTGTTAGCCCTATTGGGAAATTCTATGGAAGCTAAAACTGTCAGGATTCAGCCTCCTTTTAGCAGAATAGCAGAAGAAGCATGTCTAAATTTGTGTATGGCTTTTCTGATCTCAAACTGACTGAAGAAGTAAAACAAATGCAGGCAGCTTCAGATTACAAACTTAGAAAAGTTTACTAATGGCTTCTACATTCACATATGTATTGGAGAGCCTACAACCTAACTAGCTAATGAATAGTAGTAGCTTCGGTCTTAACTCACCATCTTCTGATGGAGATGCGAAGCATGGTCGGAGAGGAGGAAGAGGAAGCAAAAATGGAGGAGAAGAGTCACATGACAATCTGTCCCAAGCCCAAAGTGTGGGTGCATTTCTCAGAGGGGAACAGCAAACCAGTTAGGCAATGGGCTTGAGGTCTGCTCAGCAGCCTGTCCCTGCTGCATATCAGAGGAGCTTTCTAAAACTTTTCCTAAGAGCAGAAGACAAGACTCACTCCCAGAGCGCATTTCTCAGAGGGGAACAGCAAATGTGTTAGGCAATGGCCTTGAGAAGGAAAAATCCTTCCTTCTAAAGCATTCGAATCTTCAGTAATGGGGAGTAAGATGGGATCCTATTCTCCACTTCTGAAGCTGCAGATGGCAAAATTGCAAATGTGGAGAGCTGAATCTGCTTAAATTGTTAAAACTGGATTTATTTCACTCCATCCAATAATTCTGGAATTTTGGTGGGGGTATGAACTTGGCTTTCAGACTTGACTTGAGACTTGGCTCGAAAGTATCTTCAAGGACTTGAGACTTGACTTGAGACTTGGATTAAAAAGCTTAAATACATCACTGTCAGTAACCAAGACAGGTCTCACAATGTCCCCATATTGGTCAAGCTCAAGATTTGCCTGGTTGATGCTAGGAGAAACCTCCAAGGCAAAGTTAGACACCACTGCTCTACTGGATTCAGTGACTTAAAGCAAGCATAGTCAGTAAAGCCAACTTCTCCACATCTGATTTGCTGAAAAAGCCATCGTTTCTTCACTACATGGATGTGAGATCTGAGCAGTGTTTGCTAAGGCATATTGTTCTGGATGATTAAAATGGGCTTTCCCAGCTGGCACCACGGTTCCCCAAGAGAGAGATTCAGAGGTAAGTATCTGAAGAGAGAAAAGGACAAGAGAGATTTTCTTTCCCTTTATCTTCTTCTTGTATAAAATATAAGAATAAAAAGAAAATAAGCCAAGCGGCAAAAGAGCCATTATGATCAATTTGAACAAATAGAAAAGAAATAGAAATCAGCAATAAATCCACCACGGGTTGGAAGAGGAACTAAAGTGGAAATAAGTTATTCGGGGTTATCAGGCAAGGGAAAGAACTGGGGAGAAGCCAAGGGAAATGTGCTTATGCCCAGCACAGGCAACTACTGAATTTAACCCAATGTTGGACAGCTGCTTCCCTGCTAACAGAAAATTATATATTCTGGAAAGCCTCAGGTAGAATTGTGAAGGAAGCCACACTGTAGTATTCAGGGATGGCTGCTCTTCATGTGGGCACATGAAACATCAACAGGTTTGCCACAATTTAACGGGTGGAAAAGTCATAAGAAAAGTGGCTGCAGAAGTATTGATTGCTAAGTTGTGACAGGTGACAGGTGAAATGGAGCTAACACTTAATGACTTATAGGATTTTCTGGGGGAGGGAATCAGTGCAGCCATAAATGCTATCGGTCACCTCACATGTAACATTGTCATTTCATGATCTGACCATGCTACGGTGTTATGCTTGCATCACTTCTGTCAATAACCATATTTAATATAAATATGTTAGCTTTTAAACAAGAACTGAAGCCATGGTTTGGAACAGGGATAGGGGAGACTTCCCAGGTCAATGTTTGCCTTTTGCATTTGATAATTACGGAACAGAAATAATTACTCGTCCTCCACTCTGATCTAATTCTCCCCTGCAAGCGTCCCCCACATGATCTCAGTCAGGTTTGGCCCTCAGCATGCCATTTGCAAACCCTGGATATAGCTAACCGTGATTAATACTACTGTAGTCATAAAGCTGATCAAATTATTCAGCCATAATTTGCTACTAGTGCTTTGTTAAACTGCTACAACCAGCCCTAGTTTTCTGGAGAATAGTGGCAGCTAATGTTAACTCTGTTAATGGTAACTAGGTAATGTTAACTATGGGGACAGCATTATGGTTGCGCTGGTGCTAACCATGGCTTAGTCATATCCGGGAACAAGATAGGCAAGATAATAGCGCAGGAATAGAAAGCCTGTCTAGGGCTGTATGCAAGGAAACAAATGAAGACAGAAGACAGAAGTTTACAGTCAGTGCTTGGGGAGCACTGATTGTAAACCTCTATTTAATTAATCTATTTCTGGATGACTCCTTCCCCATGGACATAGTATTTACCATTTTCCCTTCACAAAAAGGTGCTCCTCCATCAACCTCTGCCATCAAATATTGGCATGGGGCTAATAGCTAATTACTAAGGTTTTAGCATTGCTAGTAGTAGCGTGATAACAAATATCACGCAATCCATTTATTCACAAAAACAAAAGCATTTCTGACATTACAAAAGGGATGTCAACCACCTTACTAACCTCTTGACAGGGTCCAGAGGCTTTTCACGAAGGTTGCAGCTGTCGGGAGTGGGCCCGAGGACTACCTCCAAAATATTGTCAAGGCTTGAATGAGCCCTGCAAAGAACAGGTTATTTAAAAGGGCACTGACAAGCTGAGAGTTTGGTGGCAGAGAGGGAGACAATAATATTTTCTATATGATTGTCTTTCACCAAACCACTCAAGCTTTATTAGACCTGAAAGAATTTAGGGTTTTTAAAGCAGCACCAAAGGTAAACTTTTTTCACTGCTGTTTTCCCTGGTTTCCTTGCTACTGCATTAGTATACTGTATGGTTTATTGAATTCTTGATTGTTGCAATTTCAATGTTGTTCTTGTGCTTTAGTGAAACGTGAGCTCCCTCTGGCCTATGACCCAACAGAGGCAGTTAAAATGAGCCTTCTATAACCAGCTGACCCTGCAGAAATGCTTTGGACTCCTCTTCCCTCTCCATTTTAAGGATATACCTAAAACGTGAATGCAACAGGTTTGAAAGCACACGGCCCTACAGTAGCCTTCCCAAGTTAAAAACAACAACACATTGCTAATAAATATCTTGCTTCTCTGAGTTTCTGCTCTGAGTAAACGGAAGGAGCCAATGTGCTTTGACCAAATTCAAGTTGTACTTTGTCTTTTTCTGTCTACGTAGAGGATCACTATGTAAACAGATACTTTTCATATTTCTCATTTTAGCTGAAGCATCTTGGAAGTCAGTCTGCTTGCAGAGTCAGGGATCATAATTCCCAGACAGATTTTTTGACTATTTTTCTCATCCAGTCCCCTAAATTTTGCACCATCTAGCCTGAAGAGAGGCTTTGGAGAACCTGAAACCTTAGTACTATTGTGACATTCTAGTGATTCAATCAAAACATGGATTTTGTTCTCCCAATCAGGTTCTCTTTGGATGTGTAACTCTCATTATGCTCTGCTGGCCATATTACACAACATATCTGGAAGATGCCAGGTTGGTGAAAGGCTGCCATAGAGTTAATTAAACAAATCTGGACTGCAGTGAAGTGCTGGACATATTTCTTTGTCTTAACTTTCAGGTGGAAGGAAAGTTTTATCTAGTACCAGTGCTTAGCAACAGCCCAAGTATTCAGCTCTGAAAACAATCACAAGAATTTGAGACAGGAGGGCAAAGGAAAGCCTGTCTGGTTCAATTTACAGTAAGTCAAATTCATATCCCCGTCCTTTCTTTTTCCATTTCAGCAACTTGTTTTGTACCTTTCTGTCTCTTCTCCTAGACATGAAGTCTCGCTGATCCAGAGGCTGCAATCAGCTCGGCACTTGTTCGGTGTTATTTCTTCCAGCTCTTGTTCTTTCAAATCAGCTTGCTCAGGAACTCCTGGCATAAATAGAGCAATTGTAAATGTCAAGGAGAGAATGGAAGCAGTTAAAGATATTCCAGAGCATTCTTGTCAATAATTCCTTAAACAGGTTTCAGATTTTTGGCAGTGATACCCAGCCATTGTATTCCAACCCTGCCATCTTCTATTAAAGTCGAAATCCTGCTTTACTGCAGAACTTCTGCTTTCCTTTTAAGGGGCCTGGCATACAATGCATCCATATGTATATGAACACATTGCCTGTTGGAATGAAACCAGAAAAAGGTGGGAATTCAGAGAAGCACCCAAGACACCAAGATAACCACATTGTATTGCTTCAAATATGGAGACAAACTATAGTCAGCCAGAGGTAGAGCCCCAGGCTATGTGTGTGGAAAACAAGCACAGTGCCCCAGCAAATAATAATTCTATCCCCATTAAATTTATCTTCATTCTCCAAATTTCTAGCTTTGCAGTAACTTAAAAGTTTGAGCATTTAGAAATATAGTTACGCATCCAAAGGGGAGAGGCAGGCAAAGTGATCAAGGGTATGCAAACCCAGTAAACAGAATAGTTCTAGGTAAGAAAGATTTTCAGTGCCTCACTCTCTACAATGCCAGAAATTTGAGGACTGAAGGAAAATTTCATGAGAGGGATCAAATTCTCATTTAAGGTAGTAAATGCCCTCATTTCGTCCTTTCTGTGGCTACAACCCTGAGCTCAGCTGTACAGCAACTGCACCACATGCAATGACAGCAGAGTGTGAATTTCACACTGCATATATACATAGACCAAGTCCCCTTTGAACATCAGCCTGGTTAAAGTTTGCTCTTTCCCCTGAAATGCAAACTAACTGGTTAGGCTGAAGAGACTATGAGACCAGTCTCTGGCCCAGATGTCTTTTCCTTCTTGAAGAATGAGCCAATCTGGAGAAGAAGCAGGACAAAGACAACATCCAAAGATCTGAGAGTATCAAGACTGCTTCAGGATGAAGATCAATATAGGATAGCAAATGAAGGACAGCTTAGCAACCTGAGGAGATCAATATATCTACTCTTCCCCATGCAAACACATGTATCTTGAGAGGATGGTAACAGCACTTTCACATTACACAATTATACAATTCTTCTTTAACTATCAGGGCTGCAGCATGTAGAATTCTGGGCTTTGTGATTTGGTGAGGCACTAGGGCTTTCCTAAATATCCTTCCCTAAACTGCCAGTCCTAGGATTCCATAAGATGTTGCCACGACAGTTAAACTGGAACCTTAATGCTATTAACTGTATAGTTGGAAAGGCACCTAAATTACATCACTGTCACTTCCAAGATGCAGGATCTCCAGGTAGAGCTGGGTTGGGAAAGACCCCACCCCCACCTAAAACCCTGAAGAGACACTGTTAGTCATGAGCTGAATGGATACCATGGACCTTGATTTGGCATTTGGACAATCTTCTGTGTCCCTACAAAAGCAACTGGCATTCTAATGTAGACTCAAACTGTTCCTATCCAAATTCTTGTCCATTACCCAGATGCTAAGCCTGGAATAGAGTCATATGGTTTGTAGGATCTTCTAGTAATGGTTTTCTCGTCTCTATCTAAATCCTAGGATAGTTTAAATGCCTATTTTTCTCTGCATTTTTATTTTAATACAGTTACATTTTCATTTTACATTTAGAGAACTGATCAAGGGTCTCATGTGAGAGTTATTATTGTTCTTTAGGATATGTCTCCTGCAATTTCCCCCCTCCCCATGCTGCAATGCAGTAACTTACCTGTTCTTTGGCTAAAATTCAGGAGGTCATTTGGCCTCCTGAATATGCCTTGCATCCCAGTCTTCTGAATGCCTTACAAAAATGGATTCTGAACTAACTCGGAAGATGCCAGGCTACAACTCCACAATGCTTTGCCTTTTCCTACCATTGAAGGACAGCACAAGTTCACATTTTGGTTGAATTTAGAAATGCTCTCTTTTTGTTTTCAATGTGAATGCCAACTGTTTCTGCTTTTGTAATGAATAAATCTAACTTTTATCTGGTGGATAATGTGTCTGCAGAGATAAACTATCAGTTTCTCCTTGTGCTTAAATGCACCACTGAGCAACACTTTGCTAAAAATCAGACATCTGGGAGCGTATATGAGAAACTGGGAGAGAGCCTCCCTCTAGAAACCCCCAAAATACCTAGGATTTAAAAGAAAGCCAGTTTGGATTGGATGTGATGGCTGGCACTTGTAGTATTTGAGATTTCATTATTATTAAGGGAGATATAATGCAGAAAGCTTGCTATACATGAGGGCTACTGATTCTACATATTGGGAGCATGACTGAAAAACACTGCTTTGTTAAGGCTTTGGCATGTGTAATTTTGAAGAGGACTTCTTGGAGACCAAACTCAATATTCACTGGATTACTGTCAGCCCTTCCCACCCTTAAGACCATATTTGTTGTTGGTCTGTGATTTCCATTGTCTCTGGCCAGCATGGCCAATTACTGAGAATGACAGAAGTCATGGTCCAATTTTGGACAGGGGGCTTAAGGTTAGGAAAGGATGAACTATTTTACCACAACCCTAAGACACAGAAACGCATTCAAAGTGCACAATACCTATTTATACCTTTCTGGAGGTGGCCCTGTGGAGTGGAAGGAAACACTTTCTCAGATTCTTTCTGACTCTTCAAAACTTCTGTCTGAATGTCAGGTTCTGAGGAGACACCCTGCAAAACAGAAATGCTCAGAATTAAATTGATACAAGAGAATTTAACAGTGGCTTGGGGCATGAGCATTTTGCAGCCTTGTGTGCTATTCTTTGGGTTCTCTAGATTTTGAAAATTCCCATCATCATACAGCATCACATATTCTGGGCACAATCATTCTCCATGACTATGTGGAGAGTCATGAATGTGGCAGATTGGAAGGGGTATGTGGAAGAAATCCAAGGACACAGATATGAAATACCAGCGAAGGGGACTACAATGCCCTCCCTTTGAAGGTCTGATTCATACCAACATTAGCTTCTTGCCAAGGTTTTTGCTATGGCTTTTTATTAAAGCCTTTGGAGAGTGATGTCTTTCACAAAGTATACGTGAGTATAATTTTAAACTGTTGTTGCTTTTAAAGTGGTTTTAATTGTTGTTGTTGTTTTAAAAAAAGAGCCCCTCCAGATAAAGGAAAAAAATCTCAAAGTCCCAGGTTTTGTTCTTGTACAAACTGATTTCATTTTGGATTTTTTGTTTACTGTACATCTGCTCCATACCAAAATATTTCTAGGAACTCCTGTCATTATCAAAGACTTGGATCTCTACTTCACAAGCCCTCAATCCAGTATTTTCTGAAATGAAGCATCTCTCATTTTTGCAGTATGTTCGTATTTCTCTAGAATTAGCTAAGGGCTTTATCACACGAGGCAAGTAAATCGAAATAACAGCAGGATAATAGCACCTTTGGCTGAGACTTATCACACTACCTTGCTCCTCTTCTGTCGTTCTCCTGGTGGGAGATCATTTGGAAAGCTTTTCTTTTACAAAGAAGGTCATTAACAGATTCTCTGTGTTAATAAAAGAAACACTTTTCAGACAGTCTCCCACCAACAGAACAACAGATGGCTATTATCTTGCTGCAATTGCAATTTACCTGCCTTGTATGATAAAACTCTAAGATGGCCACCATCAGTAAAACATAGCTATTTTTTTTTCCAAGACCCAAATTCAACAGAGATCAAGTGAAGGAAAGAGGAATATTTAGACCAAAACAAAATTATTCTAATGCTTAACTTTGGCTATAATATCCTGAACAATAATTAAAAAGGGTTCAGGGGAAATTGGTGAAACTTAATTTCTGAAATGTTGCCTGAGTCTAGATATGACACGTGAAGGGGAAGAATAAAAGGAAAAGGGGAGGAAGGGCAACCCAGGATATTTCAATCAAGAGCTGAACACACAAAGAGCATGCAAAACCATGCACATGCAGGAAAAAATCAAAACAAAAAGAACTGGAAAGGCTCAGTACTTCCAGAGACTCTATTTTCCTTGGGAATAAGCCCTAAATTACAAGTTTTAATCTAGAAATGGTTTAAACTGTTTACACTGGACGTCCCTCTAAGATTGCCTATTAAAGTGTGGGATAGAAAGGAAGGGAAGGACGGAAGGAAGGACGGACACCCTCACAGCTCTTGGAGCACGGGTGGGCAGGGAAAGGGGTGTCAGGGAACTAGAGAGAGACAAATAAAGGGAAGACACTCAACTGCTTTTGTCTGTGGGAACATTCTGCAACACTACACTTCAGACCTGCTCACTTGCATGGCGGTCTCCACAGATTATCCCAGAGGGAACATGTCCCGAAGACATTAAAAAGAAATGCCCTACTGTGGCAAGGAGTCAAGGTGGCTTTCACTTTCATCCTATACAATACTTGTGTTTTATATGCTTAAGGGATGCGTAACATAGTAAGGGCATTTACTAGTTAATCAAGTAGGTCTGTAGGAAAAATAACAGGAATGGTGTCACAAGAGTGAGGTTCACTGTCCAGAAGTAGGTCCAGATTAGCAAAGCAATTTTTGACCAAGGAGTCAAGAAAAGGAAAGGTTCATTTCTACAGCAGAAACAGGTCAACACCTTGTGGAAGTCCAAAGAGAGACAAAACACATTTCTCAACACCCACCTTATATATACTAAACAAGTGGGTCTTTCTCTCTCTCTCTCATCTATCAGCATTTCCAAACTGGCCCAGATCTCTTTATCATTTTCAGATAGCATGTGATAATTCAACAGGAGTTTCAGCCTGTGCTTACTTTGAGGAGTCTGTTACCTTAAACAAGGAATGTAATTAACAGTTGCAAAGCAAGGAGGAAGCTCTCTTCTTACCTAGGTGTTAAAAAACACAGGACGGAGCAGAGGGTCTTAATCTGTTTAGCCTATGCAACCCCTTCCTTTCTGGGGAATGGAGATCTCAAGACTTTTGAACTGAGATTGGAGAAGGGGAATTTCTAGTTTTGAGAGTGAGGGATTGATTGATTGATTGATTGATTGGAATATTACTATCTTAGAATGCTTGGGAAACTGCTCCTTTGTTAGTTAGGATGGGGTGGTCTTTTCCCACCGCTACCCACCACCTGTGAAAGTGTCTGCACCTTCTAGAACAGCAGTTCCCAAACTTTGGTCCCCCAGACGTTTTGGACTTCAGCTCCCAGAATTCCTGACTGCAACCCCAGCTGGCTTAAATCTTCTGGGAGTTGAAGTCCAAACCATCTGGAGGACGGGAGTTTGGGAGCCACTGTTCTAGAACAAGGGAAAAGGGGTATTTAAAGATCAGGAAAGACCAGATAGTCATTCTCATCATGAGTGGAGGGGCAAAACTGGCCAGGAAACCAGTCTATGGAGATGACATCCCATTAAGGGATGTGAGGTAACTGTGCCTTTGCTTCGGGTTTTATGGCTGCATCCTGCTTAATAACTCGTGTAATCTATAAACCATTCTTTTAGTGCACCTCTGACTCCATTTCATTTGGACAGGAACTTGAGCTTGATTTGACCTCTAAGATAAGTGCATCAGGGCCCAGGAATCATTACACCGATGTCTGCTCTTTTATTCTGAGCAGTGGTTAGGAACGTAGGAAACTCAGTATCATGAGTCAGACAGACCATTGATTCATCTTGGTCTACAAGCTGCAACTCTCCAGGGTTTCAGGTAGGAACCCTTCTCTCCTTGCCCTGCCAGGAACCATCTGCAAAGCACGTGCTCTGCCTCTGAGCCAGGACCTCCTACAAAGGGGCAATTTACTGCTGCACCCGACAAGGACGGAAGCCTTTGTGGCTATCGGCTGCAGAGGCAGAGAGTATTATATTTTTATTTCAAAAATATTTTTGAAAAACAATGGATTGAAAGAAAATAAGTTTGAAAAAGAGGAAAAGAGCTCCCAACACTTTCTGAAATGTCCAAGAATGCCCCTATGACGCTACCCCTGTGTTGGCCTCCATGCTGTAAAAGAGGAGGGGGAAGAGTTCTATCACATTCTGAATAAAGCTCTGTCTAGGCACAGCAGCCATCTACACGATGCTCAGACTGCAGTGAAGAGGCATTTGTTTTCCTTCACTGAATCACTGGAGGAGTTATGACTCTAACATCCGTCACTTTTCTTTTCCTGTATGACTTTTAACATCTTTGCAGTGATCTGGCCGGAAACCAGTGAAGCTTCAAAAGCTTGCATGATGTATTTTGTGCATTTTAGTTGCCCCAATAAAGGTATCACTCCTTTGTAGATTTTGTACTTTGTTGTATACTGCTGCATGGCCAACGCAGCTACCCTTGAATATGTTTACTGGAGGAACTTGCAATGTACCAACTTTACACTGCAATTCTGGCTTCAGGCTAGCTGATGGCATTCCAGCCAGAGAATACATCTGCTCTTTGCCTAACACAAATGTTTCCAGCCCTGCAAAGGGAGACTTCGGAAAGTTACCTTTTAAAGGTAATTCATTCCTGTCACTTGTTATGGGAGATTTCTGTTACTTCTTCCAGGGCTTTGAAAGTGACCTCACATTGCTCATTACATTTTTTGTTACTTCTTTTGAGAAAAAAACACAATTGATATGAAAATGGAGTAAAAATTCCTCACAAAATATTTATTTCATTTATTGTTCTTTCTGTATTTTATTTATACCTTGGCTTTCTCCCAATATGGGACTCAAAGCGACTCACAATATGAACAAAAATAACATTTTGTTTTCCAGTATAGCCTCAAAATTCCCTTTAAAGGTAACTTTTAAAAGTAACTAACATGTTGCTTGATGCACCAACAAAATGGCTTCACTCCCTCATTTTGTTACTTGTGAAATATAACCTCTTTCCTCCCTTATTTCCAAAAAACAGAATGAGAGAGAGAGAGAGAGAGACTCATTACAAGTTGTAATGCATTACAAGCAGAATGAGAGAGAGAGAGAGAGAGACTCATTACAAGTTGTAATGCATTACAAGCAATGCATTACTTTCAAGCATAGGGAGGGGCAAGGTGATTAAGAGATGATTTCCTTCGGTAATTTATTCTTCCTACTGAACAGCCCTGTCTTCTTCAACTGGAGTGCTGCACAGCAATTCCAGCCAAGATAAATTTGTAGCCACTAATGAGTTTAATAAGCACCAAGTGGCTGCCTTGCCAATCCAAGGAAGAGGAAGGAGCCGTGACCTGCGGCCAGGCAGGGTGCTTGCTGTCGTTCTGGCTCAATGACCTCTAATTTCGTCCAGAAGCAGCAGCCCTGCCAATGAATAGCAAAAGCAGAGGTACAAAGGCAGTGATGGTTCCTTAGAATTCTTTTGAATGGCAGGAGAGATAAAGCTGAGGAAGAACGACAGCTACAGGAGAAGATCAAGGGGACCGGCCAAGGTTGCCTTGGAAATGGAGCACGCAAACAGAGCGAGGTCTGTTTGACACCGTGGAAAATTGATAATGTTGCCTCCAGCCGACTGCTGGTTACAAAATGGGCAAATTAAACCTTTTTTGTTGTTGTTGCTGTTTTGCTGGCTTCCTCAGCACTGTGAAACCTGCTCTGACAAACCAAGCATGCTCTCTTACCATGGAAAGAAGGCTGGAAGGCTGAGGTGTGATTTAAGGCTACAGACTCTTAGCAAGTTTGGGCATCTGCCTGGGCACCCAAAGACCAGAAATAAATGGAATTCCCCAAATTGTGCCACTATTGGGGATTGTAGGTCAGTGGTAAAGCCCCTGCTTTGTATTCAGAAGGTCTCAAATTCAGCCCTCAGCACCTCCAGATAGGTCTGGGAAAGACCACTGCCCAATTACTGCCAGTCAGTGTAGACAACACTAAGAGATACAAACACACATGGTATGACAGTATCAAGCAGTTTTCAGAATTCTTATTTAAGCCAAAACTTTATTCAGAACTACAAGGTCTAGGGAGAGCCTCTGTGGCATAGTGCTGGACTACAACTCTCAGAGATCAGGGTTTGAATCCCCATTTGGCCATGGAAACTCACTGCACGACCTTGGACAGGCAAGTCACATACTCTCAGCCGCAGAGAAAAGGAATGGCAAACCCTGCCAAGAAAACCCAATGACAAACACCTTGAAGACAGACAGCAACAAATGAGGACTAGAACCCACTTTGCTATAGCTTGGTAGCAGAGCATATGGGACATCCCAAGTTCAATTGCTGGTATCGCTAGGTAGGAAAAGGAAGGAGTCATCCGGAAATTGCAAGAAAGCTGCTGCTAGCAACACGAGAGTAGCTGGGCCAAGGATCTGACTGGATATTGAAGCAACTTCTTGTGTTTATCCTGTCCCTCATTTCACACCATCTGCTTTTCGATTTAGCTTAAAGAACTTTTAAAGTGAATTTTGGAATTACTGCTTGTGCAGCTTGCTGGTTTTCAGTCTGCCTCCATCCTTTTTTTTCCCTTGTCAGTGCACATCTGAGCATATGCACATTAATGAAGCAGCAAAGCAAAAGGGAGTCTTAAAGCAATAACTGCATCACCATGTCATTCTTTTCTGTGCTCGGATGTAATCAGCATATACACACGTGTCTGTGGGCGGATTTAAATGGGCCCAAATGGAATCTCAAAGTGGCCACGTGATTCAGATCAAGGTGCTAAGTGACAACAGGGGCAAAGCCATGTACATGTGCAGTGATCTGAACAAAGTTTGGAAATAAAAATATTGAAAGGAAATGTATTAGGCTGCTAAAACATTAGTGCTGCTCTGGAAACCAGGGGACCTTTCACATTCCACTGGTTATAGCACTATGAATCCACTTTAACTGCCATTAACTGCATTCTATGGAATTCTGGGCTTTACAGTTTGGTGAGCCACTAGAGCTCCCTGGCTAAGAACTGTAAGTACCCCTCTCTAAATTACAAATCCCAGGTTTCCTTAGGATGTTGCCATGGCAGGTAAAGTAGAATCATAGTGCTATAATTGTGTGGCATGAAAAGTCCAAAAATTAGGTAATTTAGAGGCTCAAAACAGAGGGAATAATTGAGGGTGCAGCAATTTCCTAATTGCCCTTTATCTTATTCACCCCACTCTTACTCTGTTCACTTTTCCTAAAATGCACACAAAGGCAGGAATATGCATGAAATTTCTTGAACATTTTGTCTTTTCCAGAATACCCTTCTCCAAATCCTGGAGGTGAGAGCTAGTGTTCTATAGCACCTATAGCATCAGGAAAGGATTGATGAAGCCAGTTTCAAACTATCTACTGCTCCTGATCTTCAATTTGAAGCCTTCAGTCCATGATGAGGTTACTGTAAATATAACCCCCCTCCACCCACCACAGCTTTTGTTATCAAGTTGCTATTAAAGGAACCAACACTCTCCTAACTCCTGTTTTCTTTTTCTAGCCAGTTTGCAAGGGAGATAAATTTATAAATTAAGAGTTTCAACAGACTCTTTGCCCACAATATCCAACTGCAACCCTTCTGGTATTTTTGGACTGTAATTCCTACAACCTCTTATTATTAGCAATGTTGACCCAGGCTGAAAGAAGCTGCAATCCAGCAACATCTGACAGGTTATAAGCCTACCTCAGGTCTAACAGATAAACACATTGATTAATTTCTTCATTTGTTTCTGGAGGGTTTACTAGAAAGATTTTACCAAAGAGGTCTTGAAATCCCATTTTGAAGAATAGTTGAAAGAGAAAAGAATATTAACTGCATTTTTTACAGCAGAAAAAAACCCCCACCCTCTCAGCACTTGGAGCGATTTTTCAGAAATGTTTTGTAAAAACAAACAAAACAAGCTCTATTGTGAAAGATAACATTGCTAACATTTTTCTAATAGAGTTTTTACTGCTTTGAAAAGTCAAGGAATAGAAAGAAATTTGCCAGGTGGAACTTACAGTAAGCCCACTTAGCACAAGGTAATCAAAGGGCCTAAATACCCCAAAGGCACTAGATCCTGTTTGATCTTGGAAACTAAGCAGGGTCAGGCCTGGTTAAGTAATTGTATAAATAAATACCAGGTGCTGTAGGCTCTGTTTCAGAGGAAGGAACTGGCAAAATCTCCTCTGAGAATTCTTTGCTTAAGACAACCTTATGAAGTTCAAGAGGTCACCATATGTGGACAGGTCACTTGAAGACACACAAAATCACAGAAGAAGAGAAGTGGGTTATTCCATATCAGCATGTTAGAACTAGCCTCCCTTGATCATGGTGAACCAACATAGTGGCACGTTCATTTTATTTTAATTCACGTCATCCTTATACAATGTCATCTCTGAGGAGTTCTAGATGGCACACAACGAGAGAAGACCATCTAATTTAGCAATGAATAACAGCTTTCCAATTCCTAAGCACACAACTGCAGCAGAAAACAGCAGTGCAACAGCCACGAAAACAGTGGAATTTATTGGGGCAGTTTCTCCTATACCTTGTTTCCATCCTATCAAAAAGTCTACATGGCCTATTCCCAAGTCCAACCGCAACATAACTTACAGGTTCAGGGAATCCTGCAGGGGGCACTTGCACAGTCTTCTCTTCCTCACAGCATGTGGTCAAGGTACCAAGTCCTGATAATGACCCTTCCTGGCTAGCCCAATGTGTTGTGTCTATTGTCACGCAGTAATCCTTGTATTTTGTGACAGTCGTGGAAAATATTGGTGAGGCAGAGGCTGAAAAGTTGAAGTGGCAAAAAGAGGTGAGGAGAGAATCCTGTTTTTACCTCAAAAAATGTTTTTCCCAAACTAGCAGCCCCTTTCTTAGAGGAGTTAATTCTACTGGATGTCAGCATCAGAAATTACTGAATCTTCTAGTTGTTCCAGAGCCAAGAAGCAACATAACTACAAACACAGCCTGTAGGACTGACTACGCAGAGCAGTTAATCATACAGAACTGTACCGGACAACCTCCTGTATGGGCAGATGCTTTGGGGTCCCTGGAACTCTTAACTACAGGAGCAAGTTTACTCCTTGGGGTCATTATCTCTCTCTTAGCATATCACCTGGGGACTTGAGCTAAATGGCTAAACCCCACTTCCCTTCCTCCCTTGTTTATTACCTGGACTGAGGGGCGTGCTGGCATTCTTTGGTGAGTGAGAGCTCCTCGGAGTTTTATAAACTGTTGGC
Source organism: Iguana delicatissima (assembly GCA_948472985.1). Lineage (NCBI taxonomy): Eukaryota > Metazoa > Chordata > Lepidosauria > Squamata > Iguanidae > Iguana > Iguana delicatissima. The sequence continues at coordinate 1,881,126 of CAOKZL010000007.1, forward strand.
TTGCATGTATCCTCACAAGAGATACTGGACAAGTCCTGAATGTCTGTAAATGATCTAAACAAAACAAAAGTAAACTGTATGTGAACTGTAGAATGTACAAGTACTATTTGCCAAGCTCAACTGATTATGTTAGGGATACTAGAGTAAATGATATGCCAGAATGAAGGCCCACAAGGGATGCTGCCTAGCCTGCCCAAGTATCATCATCTTTTCTTTCTCTCTCCCCCCACAAGGGCCTCCCTTTACTAATGTTTGCTGGCTGCTAGAAAAGGAAGAAACAAAGAGACACAGCCCTTTCACAGTACAGTTATACCAGTCTGATGCCACTTTAACTGCCTGTGGAATCCAGGGATAGATTGAGTTTTATGAGCTTTTTAGAATTCTTTGCCAGAGAGCTCTAGTGGCTCCCCAAACGGCAAATCTGAGGATACCACAGGATGCAGCTGTGGCAATACAAATGGATTCAAAGTGTTCTAGTTGTGACGTGTGAAAGAGCCTAGAGAGGGATGAATGATGGGAAGACTAAAACCTACATCTCTTTCAAAAAAAAGAAGAGCAAGTGTATTTTGTGGTACTTCAAAAGCAGGTCCTAAATCAAGCCGAGTACTGTCTTTCCTGCAGTAGTGAGCAGTTTTTGTTTAATTTTGGTTAGGACAATCATGATGTAAAGGCTACAGCAGTTCAGAATTTGAGCGGCTGCCAGAATTCAATGTTCCTTGTTTCTAATGTTGTTTTTTGAAAATGTCCCAGCACTTTAAAGGCTAACTGGTTTCTATTTTTGCATGAGCTTTCATGGATATAAACCCACTCAAGCTTTATCCATGAAAGCTCACACAAAAATAAAAACCAGTTACCCCCGAAGGTGCAGCCAAGTTTCCTTTCTTCCTCTTCCTCTACCTTCCTCTTTTTGAGTCATGGGACGAGGGACCTGATCCGGAAGGAGCCCATGTTAAGTGAGAGGAGTGGTATGCCGTGCTTCTCAATTATCCCCATCCCCAAGTGCTCTTCCAGGATGATCAGGAAAGGTGGAAGATATTTTTCTTCCAGGCTGCAGCACACTGAGAAAGAGTTAAGCCTCCCTCACAACCGGCTCCCTTCCCTGTTATTATTAGAGTACAATGAGTACAACATTTATTAAGGTATTTATTTCTCAAGCCCTTTGATGCAAAAGCACTGTTGAGAAACAATCAAGGGCTGACATCCTGTTGGTTAGTCCCAGCTAGGAAAAAACTATTCTATCAATTGTTGAATGGTGAGTCAACCCATAAGTAATGCCCACTGACTGAATGGGACTGCTCTAGTCAAGACCAAAACCAGGATTTAGATCATTTTGTAAATGAGGCAAGATGGTTTTTCCCATCCTTTATACCCTCCAGAGGTTTGGGACTACAACCTCCTTCTCCCTTCCTTGCCTCCCCAGTGGTGGAGCTGATGGGTGGTATAGTACAAAATATAACAGCAGTCACATTGGGGGAAGGCTGACATAAAGGCTGCCCAAAGAGAGAGCAACATCCACACATCTAAATGTTTTGCTTAATTTGGCACTCAGAGGTGGCTGCATGTAGAAGACCAAACAGCAAACAGCTGTACTTGATGCTGTCACTTGCTGACCACTTGTGCGAGACTGGTAATCCTCTGGCACTTAAAACTAATACAAGAACATCACTCAAACATTCCACGCACGCATCTTCCACGAAGATCATTAAATAAAGTACGGGGTGGTTCACACTGAAGAACAGAAGTCAGCTAAAGTCTGACCTTCTGATCTGCTTTTGCCTTGCTGTGCTTATCACACTGACATGGTATCTCTCCCCTAATCTTCCTTGCGTCTCTACACTTGCAGCCCCACTGCAAGATCCCTCTTCCTGCTAGACAGTAACAACCATCACAAGAAACCAGCTTGCTCGCTAGGCTGTCCCTCTCTCGGAAGCAGCAGCAAAGGAGTCCTCTTACACATCTTTCTCTTTGAACTCTCGCAGAGGCTCTCCAGGTCTCACACCCTGTGTAGTTCCGGTACTGTGAAGAAAAAAAAAAGAATCAAATAAAAATGACTGGTGTATAAGTGATTCTCTTTGAAAGCTGTAAAACAAGCTTTCAGGTGTACACTGAGAAGGAAGCAACAGGAATTCCAGAGTGGATCTCTGGAGTAAATGAAGCTCATTAAAAGAAAAAACAGGAGCAGAAGCTAACCAGAAACCCCAAGCTTGCTTTGTTCTGCATATTTCTTTGTCCATCCCCAGGAGCTAAAGGAGTTGCACTGTGATGAGTCAGTGATGCTCCACTAGCTCAGTGGCAGCCCAGGATGGCAATTTCAAAACACTGTTGTTAGAGAAGACAAGCAGAGTCATCATGTTCTCCTTTTTGGCTCCAGGCACCATGAGTTTGACTGTCTTGACCACTATGAATGAGCGGTCGGGAACTTTAATACGTAAAAGTCAAATGAGTTTGGCATCTTCATCCTCTGCCACCTCACTTCTCTCACCGCAAGCCTGACACACTGACTCATCTCTGCTCATAAGCACATCTAAGCTGCTGTACATTCTGTCACTTGACTGCTACAAAGTCCAACTCCACCACACTGTATCCTATAAAGCCCTGACCTGCGACTTCACTCCTCAGTCTAAACAACTTCTTTCTAGAACTGGACTGGACCACTGCATGGTGGCGAGGGACTGCTTCCCCTTTCCACCCACTCCCCACAGGCCACACTCCTCACAGAGAGCTCAAATATCTCTGTTTTCCTCTGCAGCCCATCTCAAATATGCAAAATGTTGTGTCATTTCCTATTGCCATTTTAGAGGGACTGAAGTACAAACAGAGGTATTTGACATTGTACAAGTGTTCTGGGGTGCTGATGTTAGTTGGGGATTTTATGTGTGGTTTGGAGGCAAAACTTTTCCCCAATTCACACCTTTTTTTAAAAAATTGGTGTTTTGCACTGGCAAAGGGCTTCAGAGGCCACAAAACTGGGGTCCACTGGTTTCATAGGGCCCACAGGATCAAGTTTTTTCACTGCTGCCTGAGAATAAGAATTCTGGCCAGTTGCTGCTTCTTTGGTTCTTAATTTCAGCCTCCCCTTGAAGTAGCAAACTGCCTCTGGCTCCTCTTTTAAACATACCATTTAACATGTTACTAGAATGCTTACATTATTTTGTTTTATATTTTAAATTTTACCATAAGCCCTTCAGAGATCTTACGCTACAGGGGCAAGATATCATCATTCCCTCTTCATCCAGCTCCTCTTTGGCTGCTACCCAACATCTTGGCTCCCGCCACGCTGTACCCATGCCCTGGCATTCATCACCATGATCATCCTCTGTCTGTGGCGATCTTACCCATACTTGTTTGGGTTCATGCCCCTGCCTCAGCACCTCTGCTCAAACCTCTCACCTCTTTCCTGACTTAGGGGTGCAGCACAGGCTATATAGCACATACCACTGCCCCTACCAGGGCCATCATAATCTGTTATGCATTTCATTTTGCTGTACATCAGGGCCCACAAAGCTAATGGTCCTTGAGAAAGTGGTGGATATTCCACCTAACAGTCTGGGATCCAGCCTTCACAAGGCGCCCCTTCTTTAAAGCCAAAGAGAAGCTGTCTGGGGACGGACACAGAAGACACTTCTGAGGAGCATTTGGATGTAGAGATGTGCAGCAGAAGGGCAGAACCAAGGCCCTTTTCACACGGGGTAATTAAAACGGTGTAGAACGACCTCTAACGGAGGTCGTCTACACCGTGGAGTGCGCTGGGGCGTTTATAATTTTGAGGTTCTACACCTCAAACCACCCTAAAGCGACCGGAATAGGTGGCGCCACGTGTTTTTTAAAAACCACTTTTCAAGTGGTTTTTATAAAACACGAGCGTGCAGCCCCATTCTACCCCGTCACAGCGCCCCAGTGTAGATTTGCAGGTGCGCGCAGGTGCGTGCCTGCAGATCTGCCAGGGGGCGGGCTTCCGGCTGGCGAGCTTCTCCGGTTGGTGGAGAGCCTCCGCCAGTCGTAAGCTGCCATTTTGGATGCCGCCGGACGCCACAGGAGTGTGGAGCAGCGAACTCATGCTGCTCTTCGTGGCGACGGACTTACCCGGCTTCCGGTAAGCTCTGTTTCTGCGCGTTTTATCCTATTTCTCCCTCCACGTGTGGAAAGGGCCCAAGATGTTTAAGACATCTAGTGCAACATGTCCAGAAGCCATGGGAACACGAGTGCAGACTCCATCCTTCAGGCTCTCTAACCTTGCACTGTTTCAGTGAGGTGTAACTACTGTCACTCAATTGTCTCTCTTACTCTGCCACCCCAATTTAATTATGAGAAACAAAACTGAGCAGTGGATAGCGCTGCCTAAGCCTAAATTTGAATGGGCTTGTTTAGAAAGCTGCAATACTTCCAACTTTCCTATTGAGTGCTGGGATATTCATTTACATTAAACACACAGCTCTGGCAGCTTGTTCAGCCATTAAGTCATTTGCCAGATGTAACAGTGAAAAGGTACGCAGACTAATCTATGGTCTGAAAGGGCAGCCCAAGAGAAGGACGTTTTCTACCTTGCTGTAAAAAGGTCCCCTCCTGGAGCTTCTTTGTGGAGATGTTTTGCCTCAGCACTGCAGGGAAGCCATTTTCCTCCTGAATTCAAAAGAGAAAAAGGTTATTTTGGGCTTTTCTGTAAAGAAAAATTAAAAGGGAGGCAGGGGAAAGACTGGCACAACTCAGTTTGCCTCAGTTGAGTGAACTTGTGAGGTGCTGCATAATGGTCAGAGAGGATGGGATTGGTCAGAAAGAATGGGATTCAAAATCTTTGAAAGGCTAGGGAGAGATGATGGGAATTGTCATCCAACACATGTTCGGGGGTGGGTTTGTTCTAACCAGGACACTCAATACTCTTGAAATACAAAAGAAATTTTTGGCTGCAGGTTTTGGCTGATGATGTGCTGGAAGAGAGAGGGTGGCCCTCTGAGAACACATTCACACAGCCTCTACATGCATTTCAGGAAAAGTGAGAAACAGCAGCAAAGGAAGGTTTTGACAGGCTGGTGGTGGATAAGGGATGTTTACAAAAATAGGCCAGTGTTTCTCAATCTTTTCTTTACTGGGGATCCCCTGTAAGTATAATTTGTTTCCATGGACCCCCCGCAAGACTCGGCTCAAGATTTAAATATTTAAATTTAGAGGTAAATATTGAAATATTTATTTATTTAACGGCTTCTAGAGACTAGGATTCAAATCCCTGCTTAGATACTGGGTGACTTTGGGCAAGTCACTTTCTCTAAGCCTCTGAGGAAGGAAAAGGCAAACTCCCTCTTAACAAATCTTGCCAAAAGAAACTCTGTGATAGGGTTGCCATAAGTCGGAAGTGACTTGAAGGCACACAACAGCAAAGTGCCACAGAGAAGAGGAGGTTCCTTCTAGCCATCATGTTCCTCCCTTTTGAAAACTGACTTATGGTGACCCGAAGGAAAATCTACCATGGGGGTTTTCTTGGCAAGATTTGGTGCTTTTGCTTTTCTCTGAGGCTGAGAGAATGCAACACACCTGAGATCACCCAGGGGGTTTCCATGGCCAAGCAAGGACTCAAACCCTGGACTTCAGAGTCACAGTTTGGGCGTGCACACACACCTGCAGCCACATCCTTTTTGTCAAGGACGCATCAGCGGTGGTGCTGATACTGCTCCCTCATTTGCAAACGAGAGAGCAGTTTGGGCACATGTAGGGGTTTGAATGTTGGACTAGAGCTCCAGGAGACCCATGTTCAAGTCCCCATTCAATCAGTGGAAACCAGTGCATGACTTTGGGTAAGTCATGCTCTCTCAGCTTTGGAGGAAATCAGAGGCAAAACTCCTCTGAATACCATGTCAAGAAAATCAAGAAGAAGGTCACTGTAAGACAGAGTCCACTTGAAGGCACATAACACCAACAACAACTATGAAGTTATCATTCCAGTGTGTCTGCTTTGGATTTTGTCGTATAGTGCCTGGACTGCTTAGATCAGTCTTCCTTCCAGCTGTATTAGATGGCAACACCTATTATCCCTAGCCAATGTGGCCACTGAACATTGTAGTCAGATACATCTGGAGGTCACTGGATTAGCTGTGACTAACATAACATACCGAACAGGAAATCATGAATTTGTTCTAATTTCAATGCCAGTTACCTCTGCCGCTAGCAGCTTGCAAAGATAAAACTGTTTTTAAAGAGGCTTTCCTTTTTTTTCCCTTCTTTTTTGAAAAACAAACACATCCAGAAGTTCCTAAGGGGTGTTGAAATATTTACAAATACACAGTGAATGTGAACCCAGTGTCAGAACAGATGCATAAGAGAGACTATCTTTTCCCACTCTGGGACCGAAGATGGAAACTAGGATATTATGTGTGAAAATCTAATTCAATCTCCAGTCGGCTCTGGAGTCAAATACACAGGGCTGCTGAATCAGCAACGGGTTGTCACGGATGTTGATAGCGATAATAAGATTTCAAACGGCAGTGCTACAGGGCTAAGAAGCCGTGCCTGCCAAAACACAGGAGTGGGTTTCTCTCCCCCAGTTCAGTTTCTCAGTGCATGCCCAATCAAAGTGCCTCAAATAGACTTTGTCTGATAAATGCCTATGTGAGAGGAATTTTAAATGGACTTTGTCCCCTTCTGAAGCTTCAAAACCTTTGCTGGAAGAACTCTACTCCCCTCCCCACCGTCCCCAGATTTGGAATAATACAGCTGAACAAACATGACATGCTAAAATACTTACGTGAACTTCAACATTCAACCATAATGAAAGAGAGAGAGAGACAGGCCAAACTAGATGTGACATTAAAACATCCACAGGAAGCTCTAGCTGAAGTGAAGGTGCTACTGTTTTTGTAATGGAGGTCAGAGGCGTTGTCTGAGTGGCAGCTCAACAAATGTCTACAGGCAGAGCCTTGGTTAGAAAATGCTGTGGCAGTTGCTTCTCTGACAAAGCAGGTTTGGGAGTTCCATAGAAATATGAGCTCTCTAAGACTTGTAAACCAAAACAATACAGGTACTGTTCCTAATTTACTTGACTGAAGCATCTTCAGAGGTTTTGAAGCTCTTTAGAATAACTAAAGAAACCAAAAGCTTAATGTTATTTTTGCAGGATATTGATGTGTCTAAATGGAGACTTTTCATAAGGGAAACACAAACCTCACAATTGTTTTTCCAGCCCTGTTTTTTATGGGCCTTCAAATTGACTCCAACGTATGGCAACCCTCTCCTAGGGTTTTCTTGTCCAGACTCATTCAGGCAAGGTTTGCCACTGCCTTCCTCTGAGGTTGAGAAAGTGTGACTGGTCCTAGTTCACTCATGAGTTTCCATGGCTGAGCTGTGGGTATTCAACCTATGGTTTACCACAGTCCTGTTCTGAAACTGAAGCCACTTCACCACATTCCTATTTGGAATAAAAGCTTAACTTCAGGGAACAGTGCATCTGTCCTACCAAATGGAGATCCCAAGAGGATAAACCTTGGACCAAAAGGAGAGGGAGACTCCGATATGCCTCTCTCTGTTTCACACAGTGCATGCGTTGCCCAGAAAAGGGTCCTTCTCCCTCATCTACATTGTGCAGGCTTTCTGGCTAAGTTCACAGATTCATAAAATTAAGACATACTCACTATGCTTGAGGTTCAGCCCAACGAATGAAGAGCATTAAGGGGGGGACAGTATATATGAGGCAGTAAGATATCTCTGCCTATATAGAGACACCTTGCATTTAGGGATCTTTGGAATATACAAGTCCATTCTCTGCAGACGCACATCACTGGCAATGGAAAGCATTTAATTAGCAAATAAATATCAGATAAGTTGGGTAGATAGTAAAAAAAATGGAGCTTGCCTTGCCCTGCAGTTATAGGATGTTCTTTCTTCACACAGATTTCTTGGGATGCTTCCAAATCATCTTGTCCACACATTATTTGGGTTATTTCCAGGTCTTCTTCTTCAACAGTTGAACTCTGAAGGGGTAATACAACACAATATTTTAAAGGGAAGCTGAAAACAGAGGCCCATGGGCTTAAAATTGTGTATTAAGGAACAAACTGCAAATCAATCTCCCAGCTGTTTGAAATTAGAACAGAAGATGCCTTTTGGTTTCATCACATCTAATATGATGGGAGTTGCCTTTCAAGAAGATGTTCGCCAGAATTGCTTCCTGAAATCATTTCAATACAGGCTTTCCTGGTGCATGATTCACCACAGGTTGGAATTCGCATTCACATCCCTCAACCCTAGACCATGCTGACTGGGGCTGATGGGAACTGCAGTCCAACATCTCGAGGCCACTATGTTCCTCATGCTGTAATGCCTCTGTCACCAAGTTCGTATGATCAACTCCATCAAGACATAACAAACAGAATAGGATTCTCTTTATCTCTTTGACCCCCAGCAAACAGGAGAACCACGGCACCTACGATGCTGCAAACAACATGGCATTTTCCCACACCATGCCTTCTTTCTGCTCACCTCCAATTTTGAATGGTCATGAGCAGCTGAAGAGATGAAAAAAAACTCTGAGTCAGGAGTCAGAAATTCCTCTGAAACATCCAGAGAGGAAGATGGGGAATGGGCTGGATCCTCTAGTCGCCCCTGCAAGTGTAACATGAGAGATTAGGAACTGTGTTCACCCACAGCAAGGTGATTTGACTGCCCTTGGTCTTGTCAGGTTGCAGGGCATAGAAAGCAACACCCTTCAGTAAAACACAAAAATAAATCTTTGCATCACCAACATCACCATTAGAAAGGCTCATCAGACCTTAAACTATCTCTCATGCTTCCTGCTTCCCAGACTTAAAATTCAAGTCTGGTTTTGCAGTGCACAGCTGATGCTATTCCCCATTGTCTCTTAATTTTAAGAAAACGCCTTTTCCCACTCCTGCAGATCTCAGGACATGGACGTTTCTGTTAGGATGGATCTGTCGCCTCCCCTTGCCCCATCCCAAATGGTAAAAAGGAGAAGATAGAGAAGGGAGGAAGAGAGAGAGAGGGAGGGAATATATTTCCATCCAACTCAGGTTTTGACATTTTTTTTTTTAAAGCACTTCTCTGCTTACTACAGTCTACATTAGTCCTAGAGGTAAAAAAAAACCTGCCTCCAGGCTTTTTGAAATTGTCCATCCTAGTATATTGGTTCTAGATCTCCAAAAGTCAGCCTTAAAAACATTGAGAAAACAGCTAAGTGAATGTATTGGATCAGACTGTAAAGAATGCCTCCCCGTACCCCCCTCCATATACACACACCAGCCATCAGTTACTCTGAAGAGTTCCTCTGATCCCTCTTAGGATCTTCCCTTAAGCTTTTCCCGCTACCAAATCCTGACTTGGAGCCAAATATCAGTCCTTGTGGTTCTCTCTCTCTTTCTCTCTGCCTTAACCGTTTGATTTTCAGTCACAGGTTGAAGCATTGTGTCCCAGGGAATTGCAGAGGGACAGGGAAAGAGCAGGAAAGCCAAGAAAAATGCCTGTTTTCCAACATATTTATTCCTAATAACCAGCCACCCTGAATCACAACTGTACATCACATCTGTGCAGCCTGCAATCTGCCAAATGAAAACCAGCTCACCAGCCTTACATGACAACCAAAGACAATCTCAGAAGTTACTGCTCTGTTGACTAGACAAAAGCAGAATTCCTTGTAATTAATAATGATGCATGGTAGGTTGAGCCTGGGATCTGGGTGAAGGGACCTAACAAGGGCTGTGTATGCTCCAGCCTCAACACCCTCTAGAACTGCAGGAAGAGAAAGTAGTAGCTCTGCTGGCTCTTTTGACTGGCACAGGCATGAAGCCTTTGGATCGGCAAGGCCTAAGAACCTGGAAGTGTCTCTTTTTAAAAGATGCCTTTTGAACTATAACCCATCTAGCCAATGCTGATTGGGGGATCTGGTAATTTGTAATCCAAAATTCTGGTTTCCAAGCTCTAGCTGACCTGGAGCTGAAACAAATATTTGCAGTCTGGCCTGCTCCTGGTTAGTCAATACAGGAGGACCATCTGGCTGGGAAAATAACCTCAGCAGCCTTATGGTAGAAATACAACTTTGCACTTCAGATTTGGCTATTAGTTATCCGGGATCATTGCCTGGCTCCAATACAGAGGCCCAGCAGAACCTCTTTTGCTACTTGATTTGGATCTCAGAATTGGAAGAATGGGGAAGCAAAGGAAATCATCCACACATTGGGCCATAATATAATGGCAGGATAGTTACTTTTGGGCTTGGCTAGTTCTAAGTTGTCTCGGCCTGCTCAGCACTAAGAGGTGGCATCTTTCACTTCCTCTCATTGACAGAAGACTATAAATTGCCCCTCTGCAGGAGGAGGAGTGCCTCTATCCAATTCATGCTCAACAAAACTAAAGGACCAAGGAATAGGAACATTCAGTGGCCTAATAGCTAGGGGAACACAACAGAGTAAGGAACACAGAAGAATCGCAGCAATTCCAAACTTATTTCAAACCAAATTAACTCTCTTATGAAACAAGAAATGCTGCAGAGTCCCACCTTCCCTCTGCACTAAATGAACCAACTGCACTAATTATCCAGAGGTACTGAGCTGAGGTTTGTCAAACAACTTTTTTTTCCTACAAAGATTTGTAAGACTCTTCTCTTTCTCACTCCACTAGAAAAACAAGGCCTCTCTGCAGATGTTTCTCCCCAAATATTCTCCACCATTTCTTCTGTCACTGCTTCCATGCATACATACACACATGATGCTCTGGGAGCAATGCTAGATGCAAGGCCTTGTGAGGGAGGCAAAATTCCAAGCAGGCCAACAACACAGCAGTTGCTGATGCTGCTATTTGTGGTATCAGAAAAGGAAAAAAATAAGGAAGGAAGGAAGGAAGGAAGGAAGGAAGGAAGGAAGGAAGGAAGGAGCTCTGTTATTGTCACTGCTAATAGCGAGCTCCACTTATGAGAAACTGTTGCTGGAGAATTTTTCTTGCTGCCAGAGAAATGAAAGAAGGCGGCCCCCTCTCAACCTCTTCCTATAAATAGTAGTCCTCAAACTTCAGTCCTCCAGATATTTTAGAATTCAACTCCCAGTATGGCTAAGGAGTTGAAATCCCAAACATCTGGAGAACAAGAGCATAGGAACCACTGGTGTACAGATTTCTGAGAGGCCTGCTGCACACAGATCTAAATCCAGAACCTCCTAAACCACAACACGATAAGCTATGTCATACCAACCCAATTGTTGTTTTGTTTTTTAGTAAAAATGAATCAGCAGAGAAACCGGAAGTTTAGTTCAGTGCCACAGGAGGTAGGAGTATCAAGTCATTTAATTGCTCATGGTTGCTTGCAGCAAGTATCTCAACCCGCGTCTATCCTTCAGGTGGTTTATTGCCCTACAGGTTTTAATTAGGGACTGTTCTTGTAAAAATTCAGGCACTGAACTGTCCTCATGGTCTAGTAAACTTTGCCAATATGTACTAAAAAGACAGAAGGGAACTGATGCATCAGATTTCCAAGTGTGCTGTACAAGAAAGCACAGGAGTTCACAGTTTAACGAGGGGAGACGGCCGGGAGAGAGAGACAGAGAGCGAGAGAGACTTTATGAATCGATACAGCCAAGTTTATATAGTTCACCGGTTCTATAATGCAAGGGGTGGGCAAAGTGCAAAGCAATGACTACACACAGTTCACTAAGGCCATTTCAGTGGCCTCCAGGCCTCCCAACTTCCCAGAACCAATTCCAAATTTTCCTCAGCATGAAATGCTGCTCCTGATGGTTCCGTGATTTGTCATTCATTTTTGACAAAGGTCATGGATTCCTCCCACACACATACCATTTAGCATCAAAAATGCCTGCTTTTCAAAATTGCAGGTGAGCTTCCAGCTCATTCCAGCTTCATTTTACCACAATTTTGGTAGTCCATGTGGCCCTGGAAGGTTCTGGGTTCCAAAATTTGAATCCACTGAAATTGCCAACACCCATAATGTAGACTTTGGGGTCACAATCCACTGAGGACTTCACCACTACTGGAAGCCCCCCACAAATAAATAGGGGTATTAAACAAGAGCATTTGTCCCATTTGTTTCAACGAGCGTGTGGATCAAATCCCCTATAATTTCAAGATGGAAAGGTACACACATCACACTGCTGCACCTGCTGTTGCTACATTGCACAGGTAGAGCTTTCTGTGGTTAAATTTCCTCGTTGAAACTGAATTTCATGTCCCACCAGAGGAAGTGCCATTTCTGAAACAGTACTGCTATCATTGGCAAAAAACAGCTTTCCCAACGAGCCACCCAAAATACAATTTGAGATTCAAAGCTCAGCAAGTATGAGGCACATCAGGTATGAGGGACTGATTTTATGAAATGTAAAAGGGTACAAGAGGAAGGCTGACCTATCCTTGAGTGCCAATCCCTGGCAAATATCCCCATCGCAGTTTGTGCGGCCATATCGGTCAACCCTCCCAGTCCTCTGTGGCCTTCAGCCTGAAGGTGAGAAGAGGAAAGCCTACTCTCTCTTTTTTCCTTTCTCCACAAATTGCTTACTGATTTTATTTATTTCATATCCCACCTTTTTTCTGTGTGACAGGATCCTAAACCCAGGTTTACTTCTCTGTCATTCTGCATGCCTTTGTTCCTTCCCTGCCCATTCTCCACAACCCTTTGGGATCAAATGTAAGCTATGCACATGATCCAATGTCGTGTTCTATCCAGGGAAGAAATTTCATTACCACTACCCCAGGAATGGAACTACTCTCAATTCTCTTCCAAATCCACCAATTCCTCTACTATGTAGTGTCATCCCAGCACCAAGCCTCCACAACTTCTTGATACTCCTGCACCAACCTCCTTCCAGTAAACCCCATTCCCTCATGTAAGATTCTGAGTTTAGGTGCAAGTCCCCAGGAAGGGATTCCAGGCTTCCTACTTTGGGAACTGTGCCAATTGGAAGAATCACCATGGAGATGAGGAAGAAGCACAAGGCACAGCAAAAAGAGGAAGAGGATGTTAGCCAGAGGCTACCATTTAGTGCTGGGCTACTTCCAGACCCAGTTTTAAGCACCGGTGATTCTTAATCCTTCAGAACCACTGCCCTCTTTCCCCCAAGTTATCTGATGACAGACACAAGAGATTCTCAGCTCCTCCTTTCTCCTGTAGTAATAAAGAGGAGGCCCTTGCAACAGAGAAATGGTGGGTTGGAAGAGGATGTGGGGTTTTTTTTGCTCATAATTTCTCTCCCATGAAGGCACAATCTACTCCTCCTCCCAAGTGTGGAGGACACAGAAGAACAGGTTACTTACCTGTAACTGCGGTTCTTCAAATGGCCATCTGTACCCTCACACAGATGGGTTTTGCACAGAACCATGGCCAGAATATACCAGAGCTGAGTAGGTTTTGGCAGGAACTCCATATTCATCCTTGCAACCATGGATGCCTTAACCAGCCAAAGGTACTTTTCCCTGAGTTTCTATTCTGCAACGTGCCCTTCTCCAAGACAGAAGAGCCATAAGGAGTTACTATCAGAATGAGAAACCATCCTTGCACAAGAAGTGCAGAGTATGAAGAGAGGGTTAGAGGCCATAAAGGGAGAAAGGGTAGGTTGGGCAAAAACCCTGAGGGACAGAAGGATTTTTGGAGATATTTTCTTCTTTGAATGCAGCACAGTAAAAAAGAACAACAGTAAGAATCTGAGCAATAAAGAGAAAGAAAGAGTTAGAGCACTGAAAAACAACTGATCGGTGTTGCTCTCACAGCAGACAAGGAGAACCTGAAGGAAGAGTAGCTTTGGTGGGTGTGGATGTGAGCAGGAGGGAGGAGTTCCTGCCAAAAGCTACTCAGCTCTGGAACATTCCAGTTGTGGTACTGCGTAGGCACAAAACTCACTTGTGTGAGTGCACAGATGACCATGAAAAACATCATCTATATACTTTTTATATTTCCCAACACAGCAGGAAGGAAGGCAGCCACTATTTCTTCTATCAGTTTTTGCCCAACCCTGTCATCCCCAGCCCTCTGTCTTCCAAACTGACGTAACTTAACTCTGCCTGGAAAAAATCATATTCAAATCTCCAAATTCCCACAGCTGGCTGGGGAATTACTGGAGTTGTAGACAACCGATCTTAGAGGCTGTGTGTGTGTACACCACAGCCTCTAACTGTCCCAATTTAGCAGGGGCTGTCTCAATTAATCCTCTGTCTTCCCGCTTTTTTCAGCTACTTTTAAAATGTCCCAGTGTCAACTTACTTCAATTGCTGCAAACTGAGTCAAAAGTGCAAAAGTTAATTGTTTGCACTCAATTAACTTAGTAAGAGGGAAGGGAGAGGAAAGGGCAGAGTGTTGTCTTTCCCAGGAGGATTAGGCAAAAGCAAACTGCTTAAACTTCTCTCAGCTTGTCTGTTCTTCCTCATTCATAACTTTTGCCATAACTGATGCTGCTTGGCCACATGTCCCAATTTTCATCTGTGAAATGTTGGAGGTATGATAAACATGTGTTGAGGTGGGTAAACCACCATGAAGGTTTGGACTGGACTGCAAAAAATTCCAAGATGAAGGAGTTGTGTTAGTTGATTGCAGCAGGAAAAAATCCTTTTATCATCTCAAAGACTAGTAAGTCTTAAACTGAACTAAGATTAACAAGATGCAGTCCACATAGGCTTATGCCTAATAAAACTTTCTAGCTTTTAAGATGCAACAAGATCTTCTGAACTGGAACAGTTTAATTAAGGGAGCAAGCAGGCAAACAAAAGAAACGTAAATCAAACTGCGTACCTTGCAAAGGTCCTCAGCAGTGACAGAAAGGGCTGCATTCTTGCGTGAGGCTATGCCACATGTGATTAGGTCTTCTTTCGTTGGAAATTGGCTACTTTTGCCTAATAATAAATTATACCATACGAAATGAAACAAGAAGAAGGGGAGAAAGAGGGGGAGGGAAGAATTAGCATGCAAAGAAAAACACCATTTCTAAAGGCCTTGGCCACCTGACAGAATAATAAAATGAGTAAGTCAGTGGATGGCTGCAGAACCTATGCAGCCTTGAAAATAATGGCTATTAAAAGCTCAGTTCATAAAAGCCAGGGACATCAGTCTTTTCAGGGAGAGGAAAAAAATCTGCAATAAATGATTTTTCTGTAAAGGTTCCAAATTATTCACTTTTTGAACGTTCTCATTTGCCTTGTACATATAACCAAACAAGTGATAGTGAGGAGCAAATACTTGGCAGCAAAAACAGAGCTTTCAAACCCATTAGCCAGATTAATCATAAGCTGCCACCCCCTTAGCTGATGCAAACAGCCCCTCATTTCTCTGCCATTTTGCAAGATCCCACTGGGGCTGCTGTTCCTTTACAATTCTATTAACCAGAACATTTCTGGGGCTGAATTCAGCAAAGTAAAAGCTCCCTCTGCTGCCAGCTTGAAAAACAATGGGATAGAGCCACAAGTGAACTTTAGCCTTACAATTAATGCGTGTGGAGCCAAAGAGTGGTGTGAAAGCACATAATGCACAGGTACTCCCAAAGCTAAGCAGGTTAGACACTAAAAGCCCTATATATGATAATTTCTGAGCTCACTAGTAGAAGTGAGTGGTGATTATAAGTAAAATAAAATCAATAAATAGTGCCAGAGGAGAGATGAACATAAGCAGCACTTAGCCAACCAACAGCCACCTTTCTGTGGCCAGCATTCTGTCCCCACGAGGAAGATGTAAGTGCAATAGTACTCCCCACACCCTGTGTTTTTCAGAAATTGATACACAGAGGCATGCTGCCTCCTATATTGCCAGTTATACATAACCACCAGAAGAACAGGTTGCTTACCTGTAACTGTGGTTCAAGTGGTCATCTGTGCCCTCCTACATTAGGAGCTTTCGCGCCTGCGCGGTAGCGTTCGGAAGATTCTAGAGCTCGTTAGCTTTGGCGGGAACCCCTCCCCCACGTCGGTACTGCGCATGCTCCTCCCACCGACTAACGGTCTCTCCTCAGTTCTGGTCCGCCGAAGCAGATGGGACCTGAAAGAGAGGGGAAGGCAGGGCGGGGATGCATGAGGGCACAGATGACCACTCGAAGAACCACAGTTACAGGTAAGCAACCTGTTCTTCTTCTTCGTGGTCTATGCGCCTCATACATTAGGAGACTGTGTAGCTTACCAGAGGATGGTGGGTTAGGTCCCAGACCCTACAGCACAGAAGACAGCACAGCACGTCCGAACCGGGCATCTCTCCTGGAACGGCAGTCGAGCCTGTAGTGGTGCACGAAGGTCGACGGCTGGGACCAGGTCGCCACACGGCAGAGTTCCGACAGGTCGACGCCTCGCAGGAGGGCAGCAGATGTCGCCACGGCGCTGGTAGAGTGGGCCCGAAGCAGGTCTGGTGGAGGCTTCCTGGCAAACTCATACGCCAGCTGAACAGTCTGTATCACCCACTTAGAGAAACGCTGGGTAGATACTTTGTGGCCTCTCCGACGCCTGCCATAACAGACAAACAGGTGGGGTGTCTGTCTGTAGGCTGCAGTCCTGTCCTTATAGAAGGCCAGCGCCCGACGCACATCAAGGGAGTGGAGGGAACGCTCCAGAGGTGTCGTCGGGTCCGGGTAGAAGGCCGGCAGGATGATGTCCTGGCTGAGGTGGAAGTTGGACACCACCTTCGGCAGGAAGGAGATGTCAGGCCGGAGGACCACCTTGTCGCGATGAAAAACTAAGTATGGTTCATCGCACCGTAGCGCCGTCAACTCTCCCGCCCGCCTGGCAGAGGTGACGGCCACTAGGAACGCGGTCTTCATCGCGAGCAGCCTGTCGTCCGACGTGGCCATGGGCTCGAAGGGCGGCCTCGTCAGCTGGGACAGCACCAATGACAGCGACCACGGCGGTAGCGGCGGCGATACCGGCGGGTAAAGGTGCTGCAGGCCCTTCAGGAACTGCTTGACGGTACCGCCCCTGAAGAGAGCGGCCGACGGGGATCGTGGCGGCTGGTATGCCACGATCGCGGCGAGGTAGACCTTGAGCGACGGGAAGGCCAGGCCCTGTTGCCGGAGATGGAGGAGGAAGTGGAGCACGGTACGCAGGGTGACAGGCGATACCGGCTCTCGACGTTCCTTGGCGAAGGCCACGAAGTGCTGCCACTTGTAGTGGTAGTTCCTTCGCGTGGACTCCTTCCTGGCTGCGGTCAAGACGTTCCCGATGGCTGGATCGTCTAGGGCGATATCCTCCAGGCATGGAGGGCCAACAGCGGCAGGTCCGGGTGCAACACCAGTCCGTCGGAGTGAGACAGCAGGTCCGGTACCGTTGGAAACCTGAGAGTCCTGCCCCGGGCGGCCTCGATCAGGGGTCCGAACCAGTGCTGCCTCGGCCAGTATGGCGCCACCAGGATCGCGTCCCCCTGGTCCACGATGATCTTCGCGATCATGCGGCCCAGAAGCGGGAACGGAGGGAAGGCGTAGATCAGCCCTTCGTCCCACGGGAACTGGAAGGCGTAGCCGATGGAGCGGCAATCGTGACCGGCCCTCGAACAGAACAGGCGGCACTTCGCATTCTGGCTGGTCGCGAAGAGGTCAATGGTCAGCTCCCCCCATCGGTCCCGAAGCATCCGGAAGGCCTCGTCAGACAGGGACCACTCATGATGGGAGGTGGTGTCCCTGCTGAGGGCGTCCGCCGTGGTGTTCTCCTGCCCCGCCAGGTGAAACGCCACAGGGTGTATCCGGAGGGGGACGCACCAGCTCCAAAGTTCGAGTGCGATGCCCAGCAGCGTGGTGGAGTGCGTCCCCCCTTGCCTGTTCACGTAGCAGACCGCCGTCGTGTTGTCGGTGAGGACCAACACCGTGCGGCCCATGACCAGGTGTCGGAACGCTCTCAGGGCCTTGTGGATCGCCAGCAGTTCGAGAGAGTTGATGTGGAGGAACAACTCGTCTTCCATCCACCGGCCTCGGACCCGGAGATCCCCGGTGTGCGCTCCCCAGCCGAAGAGCGAGGCATCCGTCGTTATCGTGACCGACGGCCTGGGTTCGCGGAACGGCATGCCTGACAGGAGGTTCCTGTATGACTGCCACCACAGGAGTGATCGGCGTACCTGTTGGGGCAGGCGGTATCGGCGGCGTTGGTCGTCCCAGAGTGGATCGAAGGCCCTGACGAACCAGTGGTGGAGCGGCCGACGCGTAACCTGGAAAGGTAGGTTACGGTGGTGGTTGAGGCCATGTAGCCGAGAAGCTGTTGGATCCTCCTCGCTGACAGCGTCGAGGCCTCGAAGGCAGCGGACACCGCCCGACGAAGCGTCCGCGCCCTCTTGTCTGGGAGGAAGGCCCTCGCCGATATCGAGTCGAGGGTCGCCCCGATGAAGTCGAGAACCCGGGTGGGCTCGAGATGGGACTTCTTGGGGTTGACCCTGAGTCCGAGCCAAGTGAGAAGGGACAAAGTCCGATGAATGTCCCTGTACAGTTTCTGTCTGCAGGACGCCACCAATAGCCAAGCGTCCAGGTAAGGGTAGATGGAGACGCCTTTCGTCCGCAGGAAGGACACGACCGGAGCCATGCACTTGGTGAACACCCTCGGTGCGGTGGAAAGCCCGAACGGCAACACCCGGTACTGGTAGCTGGTGCCGTCGATCGCGAACCGAAGGTATCTCCTGTGTTGCGGGCGGATCGAGATGTGGAAATAGGCGTCTTTGAGGTCTATGGACGCAAACCAGTCCCCTCGGCAGAGGAAGGGGAGGATCGACGGCAGCGTGACCATCTTGAACCTCTTGGGGCGGATGTATTCGTTCACCCCCCGGAGGTCTAGGATGGGCCGCAGGGATCCGTCCGCCTTCGGCACCGTGAAGTACCTTGAGTAGAAGCCGGTGGTTGGCTGAAGGTGGGAGCCTCTCGATCGCTCCCTTCTCGAGGAGGGACTGGACCTCTTCCAGTAGAGCCGAGCTGGCCGGGGTGGAATAGTAGACACCCCGTGGCGGAACAGCCTGGAACTCGATGGCGTACCCCAGGCGGACGATGGTAAGTACCCAGGAGTCCGCAGTGATCTCCCGCCAGCAGTCGAGGTGCCTGGCCAGGCTCGGGTGGTGGAACAGTTCTACTGGAAGGGCGAAGGATGGCACGGGTGGAGTCCTGCGAAGGCCGTCAAAACCTGGACTTCGCTCCCGAGGACGACTTCTTGGACGACGAAGATGGGCGTCGTCTGGGAAGCCTCCTGGAAGCCGAAGAGGTCGACGGCCTCGATGCGGTCGACCGCGGGGACCGCGGCTGGCACGCCGATGAAGAGGAGGACCTTCTCCACGTAGGCCTCGGCTGGAAAGAGCGGCAAGTCTGGGCAGGCTGGTTTATGCCCATCTTCTTCGCTGTCAGCCGGGTCTTGACGAGATGATCCATAGCCTCGTCAGTGGAGGAATGGAAAAGCCCTTCGCCGTCGAACGGCAGGTCTTCAATGCACCGACGGCTGTCCTCCTGGAGCGCACAGGACCGGAGCCACGCGTGGCGTCGGAGGGCTACGGCACCGACCATCACCCTCAAGGTAGCCTCCGCGGCGTGCCTCGAGGTGGCGAGCTGCTGTGTAGCCACCGCAACGGCCTCACCGAAGATTTGCGTGGCTGAGGCGCGTGACTCCTCCGGCAAGTCAGCGAGGAGCGGGCCGAGTCGGTCAAACAGGTTCCGATGGTATGCCGCGAGGCATGCCATCGTGTTCACCGTCCTGACCACCAGGGACGATGCCGAGTAGACCCTTCGGCCGAAGGTATCGAGCTTCCATCCTTCATGGTCCGGAGGAGTGGTATGTGCTCGATTGCCTCCCTTTGTCTGTGCCGACTCGACCACTATGGAGTTAGGTACAGGGTGCTGAAAGAGGAACTCCGTGTTCTCTTTCTGTGTCCTGTACAGATGTTCCAGCCTATGAGGGATAGGCTGTGCTGACGCCGGCTTCGCCCACGGATGCTTCATCGCATCCACCAGAGTAGGCAGGAACGGCAGCGGTCCGGTCGACGGTGGGCGGGCTTCCAAGTACTGGAAGACAGGGTCCTGGGCTTGGGGAGCAGGTTCGGTCACCCTCAGGCCAAGGGCTGTGGCCATCCGGAGGAGGATTGCCGAAAACTGCCGAACGTCCTCCGGCGCAGACTCCGGAGCTGGCTCTTCGAACCCCAGCGGTGGGGACTCATGAGAAGAAGGGGTGGACTCAGCAGAATCAGAGTCCGAGTCGTAGGAGCCGCCAGATGGCGATGGCGACCTCTCTGCCTCCTTCTCCTCGGCCGGCCCAGGGGCCGGAGTTGCCAGGGTAACAGCCGGAGCTGCAGGCTGCGTCGGTACCGATACGGTCGATGTCGTGACCGGTATCGGAGTCACCTGCAGGGGCACGACCGTGGGCCTCGGACGGTGTGCCGCCTGCGTGGTGGAAGTCGCCGCTACCGTCGACTGGGCCACGGTGGGCTGTGGCGCCGGTCGGGTAGCTGCAGCCGTCGTCCGCGGCGGTGGAGAAACAGCCCTGTAGCGAGGTGAGGGCTCTGGGGACCGATGGCGACTCGGCGAGCGACGCAGGGGTGACCTCTCATAGCGGGGGTAGTGAGCCTCCCGCGGTGGCGAACGAGACCGGCGACGAGGTGACCAGTACCGAGGGTCTGGGTGGTACCGGTCCCTGTAGGACGGCGAGTACGAATAGTAAGAGCCGGCCGGCTCGTGCCACACCTGCTCCTGGGCGTACCTTCCAAGGCAGGCAGGAGAATATGCTCTCTCTCCCGAGCGATTCCTCTCCAGGTGCATCTCCCGATATCGCGGGGATGGAGGCCTGGCCCGCTGCTCTGGCGAGCGGGACTCGTCGCGTCGAGAGGCTGGGCGCTGTCTGACCACAGCTTCCTCTCGGCGTTCTGCCGATGGTGGATGGCGACTCGGCGGAGTGATCTCCGCAATCAGCTCGGGCGGTTGAGGAGGCGAGGCCTGCACGACCTGCTCCTCGTCCGACACCTCGAGGATTACGTCCTCTTCCGGAGGCTCCTCCTCCACGGGGAGCTCCATCAGCAGAGGTTCCTCAGCGGGCTGGGTGGGTGGCGGAGTCGGGGGTCGCACCACCTTTGGCGTCGTTTCTCCTTGCGCTTCTTCTTCTTACCCTTCTCCCCCAGGCCCTCAGTGGCTGGGCGCTTCTTCTGAGCCGCGGTCAGCGGCCTGGAGGAGGAGGTTGAGGCCTGCGAGCCCGCAGGGTCCTCACGTGCTCGAGTTGCCGAGATCTTCGGTATCCTCGGCAACTTCATTATCGGTACCGAGCCCGGTACCGATACCGACGAGGTCGAGGGCACGGCAGCCGCCGCCGCTGCGTTTCTCGGCCATCGTCTCGGGTCTTCTAGCACGAAGAGACTCCTCCCAACAGTGGGATTTAAGCCTTGCCGACCTGTTGCGGAGAGTTTGGTGTGTGAACTCTCTGCAAATGGGGCAGGCCTGAATGTTGTGCCCCTCAACCAAACAAATCAGGCACTTAGAGTGTCGGTCAGAGAGAGCGACTTTCCTTCCACAGGAGGCGCAGCGTTTGAAGAGAGCCGACATAAACCGGGGGCAAGGCAAGAAAAGCGAAGTCCGAGAACGCCAAACACAGTCCAAGATCCGAAATCGTAGTCAAAAGCCAGAAAAAGGTCAAAACCGATCGAGAAAGTACCAAAGCCAAGTCCGAAATCCGTGAGGGGTAGTCAAAAGCCAAATCCGAAGTCGAAAACACCAAAAAGCAGAATAGAAAAGCAAGCCAACAAGCAGAACCTTCTGTACGCTGAGGTGGACAAGAAAGAACTGAGGAGAGACCGTTAGTCGGCGGGAGGAGCATGCGCAGTACCAACGTGGGGGAGGGGTTCCCGCCAAAGCTAACGAGCTCTAGAATCTTCCGAACGCTACCGCGCAGGCGCGAAAGCTCCTAATGTATGAGGCACAGAGACCACGAAGAAGAAAAAGCAGCCATGGATAGACTGTGGAGAAGTGCTTCAACGTCAGCAGGCAAACTATTATTACTTTTGTCTACCTGTTGGTACTTGCAGAGGGAGGAAAATTACTTTTCCCATCTATTGTCACTCAAACATCCTTAAGCCTAAAGATTCTTTCAAGCACAACATGTACTTGGTAGTGACCTGTATGCTCAGTACAGCTTACTCCCAAGGAAGTGTGTGTATGATAGATTGCAGGTAGCTTTTATTGTTGTTGGAAGGGCTCAGCAACAACCTTTGTCTTAATACTTCCTAGTTCTTGATCATTTAGTACACTTCTGGTTGATAACAAGAGGTTGGAGGCTGAAAGCCCTACATGTAAGAATTTCTGAGCTCACTAAAAAAACACTGTGACTTCTTCCTTTCGTTATTGCTGTGTCCCCTCAAGTTGATTCTGACTTACAGCAACAAACCTAAGGCGAATCCATTATGGGGCTTTCTTGGCAAGGTTTATTCAGAGGGGGCTTGCCAGCACCCTCCTTTGAGACAGAGAGAGTATAATTTGCCCAAGGTCAGCCAGTGGGCTTCTATAACCAAGCAGAGATTTTAACCCCGCTCTCCAGAGTCCTAGTCCAACACTCAAAACCACTATGCTCTGCTGGCTTTCCTACATGACAGCAACTCTTGCATTTTCCAGAACAGTACACTTTCCAGAAAGGCCCCAAACCTCTTGTTAAAATGTGCTGGTTTTCTCCAAGAGCAACAAAAAAGAAGCCCACTGTCTTGCAGCAAGGAGAAAAATAAACCAGTCGTTTACTACATGAAGATGCATCAACTCATGATTTACCTCCCAAGTCCCTAACCAGTGTTCCAAAGCAAATGGGAGGGAGGGGGCTGTCAGAGACATGGTCACTCAGCCCTAGCTCCAGAGGCATATCTAGTGTAAATAGGGCAAGCATGGAAGTTGTGCCCCTACCTCCAGGGCTGCTCCCTCCTCCTCTTCCACCAAATCTTCCGGTATGGCCTTTCTGTGCCCCTCCTGACACAGAAACCCAGGGCACACACACTACCTGCCCCTCTGCCTAGCTCATGTCATCTGGCTCTTACTTTGGCTATGGGGTCCCACAGATCTTTTCAGCACCTTCTCCGGATCTCTCTCTTCTTCACAGTCGAAAAACAGCTTGTGGTCCCCAACGCCACTGCCAGTTTGCTGCCTTCCTGCCACATTATTCCGGTGGCACCACCTGATTTGTTCTCTGCTGGTGGCACTCTGAAAAGCATCCTCAGCGCTTTCTGCTTCACTCTCCGATGTCCACCCACTGGGAGGGTACTGAGGAGGAAGGCCAAGATGACCAGAAGCTGCTTTTTTGGCCATCTGTTTCACTTCCGCTGGAAAGGAATAAGAAAAAAAATGCAATTTGCTTTTTGCTTTTTAGATTTGTTGTGTGGGAAAAGGAACACTTGACTGCTTGGTGACTGAATACACACTTGGACTGAACCTCAAGCCAAATGGTGTGGTATCTTTCATGATGCACAATTATAGCACTTTGATCCCACTTTCACTGCCATGCCTGCATCATGGGTTTGGTGAGGCTCTGGAGGTCTCTGATAGAGATTTCTAACTAGCTCATAAAACTACAAATCCCAAGTTTCCATGGGACAGAGCCATGGCAGTTAACATGGAATGGAAGTGCTATACCTTTGTAGTGTTGAAAAAGACCTATATGCGAGTGAAAGCCACGGCACTGTAACTTAGAGTAGCCCATTCTGCTGCCAGAAAACCTCCTGGGGCCTATTTGCACTAGAACAAGAATGGGAAAAATGTGGCCCATGGATCATATCTGGCCCCTAGGGATATTTCTGTGGCCTCTAGAGTCCCCCAAGAATGTTTGAAAAAAAATGCCCTCAAATGTCCAACAAGCAGCATGGAGAACAATTTTGCTATGTTCTGTGGAGACCTCTGGTTGTTTTAATCCTTTCTCCAAAAGGAAGTGACCCCAAAGGTGACTTCCAGCCACATCCTGCTGGGGGAAAAAAGGCCCTTGCAAGGCCTAAAAATGACCCAAAAGCCAAAAATATAGTGAAATCTCCCCCATTTTTTCTATGACAGAAAAAAAAACACAGAATTTTTAAAGGGCAGCACTCCAGGTTCCTGGAGGAATGAATAGGTCCCTCCTGACAGTTACCTACCCTTGCCCAAGAACTGCAGCAGCAGCAACAGCCCACATCTTTACAAACGTTAAAAACGACACAGGGAAAACGAAAACAAATGAGCCCATCCACCAGTTCTCACATACAATTTTCAAAATGCCAGCGAGCAAATCTGTGACTTTCTGCAAGTAGAGCATATGCTTTTCCATTTGAGCTGTGGCTCCTCCGCATCTGATATCAGGATCAGGTAACTGGCTCATCTAGCCTAGTACTGTGCAATTACTAATTACAGGAACTGAACTGAGGACTTTTAGCAGGCAAGTAAAACATGAACAACTGAGCCCTGGTCTTGACTAAGGCAGTGGGTCCTCAGTATCTCAGGATCAGGATCAGGATCCCCTCTGGATACCAAAATTCTTGGATGCTCAAGTCCCATTGTGTACAATGGTGCAGTAAAATGGTGCCCCTTATACAAAAGGGCAAAAGCAAAGTTTGCTTTTTGGATTTTTTTTTTTAAATTTTCAAGCCATGGCTGGCTGAATCGGTGGATAAAGAATCCGTGGATATGGAGGGCTAGCTGTAGTTTAACTTCCTAAGTTTCACAAAAGAAAACATCCACTTCAGGGGTTTTTCAAAGTGTTTTTTGTGCGTGTGCATTGCCTTATTTGCATTCATGTTACAAATATAAAAACCACACTGGAGAGAATTAAAGCTTTAATCAAGATAATTTTTAGAGAAGATGAAAGATGACCTTTGATTTTAACAAGCTGTGGTTAGCTTCTGTTGATTAAATTATTAAAATTATCTCAGAAAAAGATATATTTCCTCCAGAAGCTCAGAAAAGAGATTACATAATCTTTTTGTTTAATACACTTGGCCTTCCACAGCCATGGATTCTGTTTCCACAGATTCAGCCATCCATGGCTTGAAAATATATTTTAAAAAATCCAAAAGGCAAATTCTGATTTTGCCATTTTATACAAGGGATGGAATTTTACGACACTATTGTACATAATAAGACTTAAACATCCATGAAGTCTGGTACCCACCGGGAGTCCTAGAACCAGATCCTAATGATGTACATGCATTACATCAACTGTTCAGCCAGGTCAAAAGGCAGATAAAATTACTGTCGTAGCTAACAGCTGGACATTTAATATAAGAACATCTCTTTCTCTTGCTTTCTGTTTTACTGTTGTTTGAACCCACAGATTAGATGGGGAAAATCTTTAAATGTCTTTCAAGTCATTTTTTTCTGCCTTATATTGCCCCCAAGTGGTCCATGTGGTAACACAAAATCTGTCATAACAATTTGAAGTGCATTTTATGCAACAGGTACACACACTCTTGAGAGTGCGCCTGGTGTAGTGGCTTGAGCAACATTCTACAACCTTGTACACCGGGGCTTGATTTCCTGCTTGGCCACAAAAGCCCACTGGGTGACCTTGGGCACGTCACACACTCAGCCCCAGAAAACCTCGTGATTGGTTCACCTTAGGCTTGCCATGAGTCTGAAACAAATTGAAGGCACGAGAACAAACACACACTCTCAGCCCCAGAAAATCCCGTGGTAGGTTCTCCTTAGGGTTGCATAAGTCACAAACAACTTGAAGGCACACAACAACAGGAACAACAACATAAAACAGAGCACAGAAAGGTTACATTTTGGATTGCAGCTCCCCGAATCTGATAACCAGCATGGCCACATATGTAATCCAGACAAGATTATGAAAAAGAAAGTAATTTTCTCAAGCACAGGAAAGCAGGCTTACAAAGTCAGCGCCTTGGTCCATCCGGCTCTGTATGGATTGCCATCCCTGTTCTTGCAGTTCTCTGATAAAGAGTAATCTTTCCCATCACCTCTTACCTAACCCTTCTCCACTAAATATGCCAGAGGGACGGACTGTCTTGGGAAGCAGCAGATACTCCTTCACAGGTGGTCTTAAAGGGGAGGCTGTTAGGCATTCACTAGTTCTACATTCCCTTTCTGGTACAGGATGCTGGCAGAGAGCTCTTATTTATTTATTTGTTCAATTTACAACTTGTTTTTGTCCCAGCAGGAGATTCACAGAGCCTTACAATAATTTGAAATAGAAGTCTAACTAAAAAATCTTTATTTTTAGAAAAAGGTTTTTAAAAAACAATTTAAAAACAATTCCATTAAAAAGTGCATGGATTAAAACAGTTTAATGCAATTAACAGTTTAATATAATTGAAACATAACTGACAAAATAACAAGATAAAAACATAGCATAAATACTTTCAACACCCTTCTGGCATGCGATTAAAAACCTAAGGCCTGCCTAAGTAGAAAGGACTTCGCCTGCTGGTGCAAAGAGAGCAGAGAGGTTGCTAACCAAGCCTCCCATGGCTGGCTCTTTCAGATTGGTCTGAAGCAGAGGTGGGCAACTCTGAAAAGGTAGGGGACTGTATTAGCATCCCCCCAGAAAACCTTGGAGGGATGTGCTCCCACCATACCCATTCCCACAAAAGACAGGCTCCAAAAGCCACCTAGGGCACATGGGACAACCTGGATGTGCACGGGGTTGCAAGAGCTGTAGAGATGGCCTTGGGAGCTGCCAGCTTTCCACACGAAGTGTGATTCCAACTCCTGGGTCACAAGATCACACCAGTCCAATAAAATAAAGCCAACGCATAATAAAACTCACTCGTCCATTCAGGCTGTGCCATTCTCCTCTCCTCACTTCTCAGACTTGATTCATACATTTCAGGGACCAATTTTGAAGAGAACCTGTGATGTGCAGTTTGTACAACACAAAAAAAATGTGAAACAGTTTTTCTAAAAAAACACAATGCCAGCATGGACTGAACATTTTTTAATGGCCTTCAGGAGCGACAGAATAGTGAGCATCAACTGAAAAAGAAAAATGAAAAACCAAGGAGAGAGTGAATTCACCTTCTTGAACATCTTATAGCAGGGAATTGGGCACATAAAGCCAGAAAGTCACCCAGCCCAAGACCAATGTGGGATACACAACTCCGCAAACCTTAAAAGTGATTGGAGGTTTTCTTTAGGTTCATTGCATCTTGCTTCTAATCAAAACAAAGTAAGAATTGTGGGGGGAGACAAAGATGTAACTGGAAGGGGAAAACTGGTACAACTGGGACTCAGGTTCTCCCTGGAACAAAGGTTGCATGTTAGCTGTACTTTTGAAAAAATCTACGTGTAGATTAAGGTCTGATGGTCAATGTCACAGCCAAGTTGCTGAAGCTTAGCTTGTACAGGTCTGGTCATTGCTAGGATGAAAGATCAGCCACAACTCCTTTATTTGCTACTCTACCAGCTGAAAGATGTGATATAAACAAAAAGAAGGCTGAAGCCAGCTGTCAAGATGTTCTTGAGAATCCTCTAAATTGAGGTGGGCTCACTCTTAAAGCCCAAAGGGAAATACTGCCAGATTTTTGGTTCCTCTGCAGCATTGCAGCATGTTGTCATTGCTATCTTGGGGGGAAATTAGCAATGATAAAACATTCTCTCCCAGTTGCCTTTCAGGCCAATTATGAGAAGGAGAGTATCTTGGGGGAGGAAGCCCCTGCCAAAAAGAATGCTATAGCCAGGCAAAGGCATTTGCATGTGTTTTGACAGACAATTGGGGGTGTGTGCCTGGGTTCCAGGACCTCTGGCAGGAGTTGTTGGATACTGTGAGGGCCACACTGAACCCCCCTCAAAGGGTAGCACGCAACCCTTGGGCAGCACAATTTCTGCTTCTCCTATAAACTGCAGGTGACCCAAATGAGATCTGTGGGGCACATTTGCCACCTTCCAGAATTCTGTATTCCCAGAAATGCTCTCTGCTCTCCTTTTCAGTGAAAAAATTGTGCCTCTAGAAGCTTCCAGGAAACATGATTCTTTCTAGTCTTTCTCTCCAGCCATGGCTGGGGCTCAAGCACTCACCCTTCCGAAGCACTGATTCCATCCACTGTGGCACTGCCGCAACGTGACTGGGAACTTGTGTTCTTCTTCCTTCTAACAGACACACCTGGATGCAAAACCTGAAAAATTGCTCTAGATTGTCATGCCATGGAGGAAAGGGAAGCAACCACACAGTTCTTATTCAACTAAGGCGGGGGTGTTTTGTTTTGTTTTAAAAAACAGTTCACTATATAACCCTGAGTACAGGATGGTTTTTCCTGATATGCAGTTTTCCTACACACATGTAACAACATCCGCAATTCATTGGAGACCGCTACTGCTAATGTGTTGTTCTGTTGCCAGAAAGACGGCCATATAAACTTCTCTGGCCCCTTCAGGATTCTGAAGCCACATAAAATGGTGCAAATCCTTTAACCCACATTGAGTTTGTGTGTTAGAGGCCACCAACTTGAACTTGACCCATCAGCCATGCACAGCAAGGTAACACAACCCCATTTTCTAATGTTTGCCTCCAATATCAAGTTTATTAATATGAAGCTGAGAGTGGACAGTATCTGGCATGGTCAGCATGATGGACTTGCGTTCCCCAATGATTTCTGCAACCCCACCTCCAAATAAAATACCGAAGCCAGTGTGCTAAGCACCAGACTGGAGAGCACTCAGCAACACAGCCCTATGGAAAAGAAGTCTCAAGGTGGGCTGAGTCCCTTCCTGACTGTTGGCAGGTGTGGTGCCAAGGGTAGGGAGGGAATCTCAAGCCCTGAGGCCAGATCTGGCCCCCCTGGTCCCTTCCCAACCACAAAATCACTTGGTAGCTTCCCAGCTTTTCTACTTTTCCCCCCTTTTCTCTTTGTAAAGGTCGAAGTGCCTCAGCTACAGCTTAGTTACTGGCAAGTAAGATCTTTAAGTTGAAGCATTATTTGCACGTTGGGATCCCACACTTTTGCCCTTGGTCCCACCAGTCCAGCAATAGAAAACACGCCCTAAGAACTTCTCTGAAACTGAATCCAGTCCATAGGCTGAAAGAGGCTCCCTGCCCTTGCTGTAACTAGTAGTTAGTAAGAGCTGTAGAACTACTTCTCCCTCTGTGGCTGATGCTATCTCCCTGCAGGCTACCAAGACCCTATTTCTTCTGCTGCTGGGTCATAATCTGTGCAGGCCAGTGTTAAATTCCCCTGCCTCTTACCTGATAGTTTGGCTCTGCTTCTCCTCTGCCCCCATGCCTTTTGGGTGCCTCCAATCCAAAATTGCTCCAGCACGTGGTATCTTGTCTTCTGCTGTCACTTTTCCACTCATTTTCTAGGACTTGGATAGAAGGAATGATCAGGGGCTGATACTTGCCTGGAATGCGCAGTGGTGGAGGGATATAGCTCTTTGTTGGAGGGCCAACTGCTTTCCACAGGAGCACCCCATCTCCACCGTAGGGCACCCTAATATTTCTCAACATGGCATCCATTTTTTCAGAGTAGTCCTGTACAGGACCTGCGATGTTGTGCAGTTGTTCTTGATGTGTCCCCGGAAGTGGCTGGCACAGCTTTCTGTGGGATTCCACCTCATCCAAAATCTTTTCTGTGCGGCAGAGAGAATCGGTTGTTTCCCGCAGCTTCGTCTGACAAATTGTAACAGTTAGGACACACTTCCCAAATTTCTGCTCAAAGAAGGATTGGCTAATCCTGCCTCTGTTGCTGCAACAACCTATCATCGGGCTACACTGCTCGGCAGGACTGTGGGAGGACTCAGATGCATCACTCAGCTCTTCTCCCTTGCACTCTCCTTCAGTATAGGAGGAGATGCTTTCTTTGCTGGATCTCCTCTCCTGATTCTTGATTCTGGTGGACTCTAATGATTGGACTTCAGCCCTGTCCCTTGGAATGGTCTGCGTCTCTCTTTGGGCTTCCAAATTCTGCTTCAGAATCTCTTCCTCGCCCTCCACACTCTCCTCACCTATGTCTGAATAGCAGCTATAGATCTCGTTAATCTCAAAGCTGCAAAGGCTCTCATTGGTGTCACTGGTGTCGCCAGGGATTCTGGGAGACACATCCAGGACTGGGCTCGACTGAGCCATGCGAACTGCAGGCTCAGGCTCGTGGACAATGGCACCTTCATCATCGTGAGAAGCAACACATCTTGATGGAGTGAAACTCCTGGCTGAGAGATAAATTGGGACCAAAACTTATTCACCAAGTCTTTAAGATATGAAACATATGCACAAAGCACTTCTGAGATTCTGCCCAACGATTTTTACCTTTTGTCATATCCTGAGCCAGAGATTCACTCTGGTGCACAGATGGCAAACCTATGACCCTCTCAGTGTCACCGGACTACAAAACCAGGGCCAGTTGAGATTAATGAGAGTTGGAATCCAACACCATTTGAAGGACACAACCTCCCCAATTTCTGCTGAAGTGCTCAAACCCTCCAATGCTGCTGGCTTTGGGAAGTCAAAGCTGTATTCAACAGCTCAGGAAAAGTGCAGAGTTCAGGGTCTCCACTAAAAAAAAGGCCAAAATGATCAGATTTTAATTTTTAATTGTTGTTTAGAAAGTAAAATTAAAGACCAGTGGACTGACTTCCCATAGTTCCTCAGTAAGTGCTGAGCAACAAGTATACTGAAGGACACGAACAGAAAAAGGACAGAGGACAGGGACACTAAACTTCCTGCCGAAAATGCTGATGAACAGCTGTCATGGAAAACAGACCTGCAGAAATGTGATACACTGTCTCTTGGGGTGGGATCAAGTTGAAAGTAGCTTTTGTAGAGTCAGTACAGTACAAAGCAAAGGGCACAGATCCCATGCAATGCCACCTTGTCCACAGCATTTAATCTGGGACCAACTAGACAATATGGGAAATTTTTCAGTGCCTTTAATATACCTGGGTCTTTTTTTTTTTTTTTTTAAATAAATAACCCTTTCCGTAACGTTGATCTAGGTAAAGAGACAGTCCACAATTTCCCTCTCTGGTCAAATGATGTGACAATACCAACTTTATATGAAAATAATGAAGTTAAAATGTGATGATAATGAACATCTTCTATGAATGATCTTGATCAAAAATCTACTTTGGACTTTTGAAACTTAAAATTGAATTAATTAATGATTGAAGTGAGTTATTGTTGATGTGATATGGTTCCTGGCACCATCTAGCGGACACCATTGGAATTAACTGTGGGAACGCTACATTTGGAATTTTAAATGTTACTACTTTTGAAAAATAAGCACTGCATTTTTTCATCTCCTTCAATTGACTTGGGTGTTCTGCTTTCTTAAAAATGGACTACCAACTTCAGCAAGATGAAATATCAGCATACTTTTTGGATTTTTTAAAAGGAGTTTAAAGAATTTAAAGAATGCACAATTCAGAAGGTATGATGAAATAAAAAGTCTCCTGGATATGGATTTTGGTGATTCAACAAATACTGAGCAGGTGAAAGAAGAAATCTTAAAGGAAAAATTGGAGCGGAATGAATCTATGTCTGATTTAAAATCTGGCAATTATACAGAGGAGTACAATTCAGAAATCAAACACATTCTGTTTATGCAGAGACCTTCCCCTTGTAATGCTGGTGAAATTAAAATAAAAAAAAGACTGGATTCAGCTGGCAGCTTTGTTGGAGGAAGAGTATCAAGTTGGATTAAAGCTACTTCTGGAACAGACAACAATCAAAGGAACAGATTTAGCTGGTCAGTTTGAAGGATTTACAAGAAGGAAAAATATGCATGTTAATTCAGAGCAAAGAAATGTAAAAGTGGTTTCAGAAAGAATAACTGAACTGGGAAAAAATGGGTTAGGATAAATCTTTTGGTTAATTTAAATTTATGAGGAAGGTCTTTGTTGTTAACAAGGCTTTGATTTGGAATCACAGCACGGATTGTGTTTTAATCCTATGATGTCCAGGGTATTAATTTGACATGATGCTGCTGTTAGAGGGAGATGAATTATTGATAAGAATATTCTAATACAGATTAAAAAGAAGGGGGAAAAGAAGATAGAATGAGCATGTGGTTACTTATAAGTTGATAAGATAAAGAGAAACGAACTGAAAGGAGAAATTATTTTAAAAATTGTTAATATTTTATGATCTTTTTAATATTAGAGGGGAAAACAGGTAGACTAAAGATAAGATAGATATAGTAGTTTATTAACATAGAGAAACTATTATTTAGTAATACCTACTAATATAGGGGTTAAATGAATATGACTAATACTGAGTGTATCATTGGTTGGAAACCCACATGTGCTTATTCTTTAATGTAGTGTGGTTTTGATTTTTGTATGGAATATTTTCCTCTGTGTTTGTTTTTATGTTGTTGCCTTGCTTTTCATGTTTTATGTTGTTTCATAATAATAAAAAAATTAGGAAAAAAAAACCTGAAGCAGCAAAGGGGCTGATCAGGGTTACAGCCAACAGGGTGGACTGTGAGTTAATTCCTTTCCCCTATATTCTATTTCTGGTAAAAACTGCCCCACACCCCAGTAAACACTAGCATCTTCTCCAGGGTGGAAAGCACCTCACAGCCATAATTGGCAAGCTCTGCTTAACTGCCCCTTCTATACAGAGCAAGTTACAAAGCAGACAGTACAGACCCATTTGAACTGGTTCTTCTTGCACCTCCGGCATCTTGACTGAGACAGCTGAGGCAGATGGCAAGCAGATGTTGATGTCAGGATGGAGCTCAGTCTTCGGTGGCCCAGAATTTTCACTATGGCGGTTCTTCCGAGACTCGACCAAATCCTGTAAGAGGGAAGGATGCTGTCAGGGTACAGCCAACAGAAAAAAGGAAAAGTAGTTGTGCTCGTAGGACAGTTTCTGGATACAGCTCTGCTTGCCCAGAGGCTGACTGGCTGCAAGTGGTTCCCATGATCTAGGAACAGCTACACACTGGAAAGGAGGCACCGCCATCACCCTCCAGAGTAAAGCTACTCCTTCCTCCCTGGCACAAAATGGCACTTGGCTGGTGACTAATTTTTTGGGGAGTGAACTGCACACAGGAGGTTTCTAGCTCTCCCTGTTCAACTGGAGTGATTATATTGCTTCAGGTGGAAAAATGCAATGCTTTAAAAAGTACTTATGCCGATGGAAAAGCGAGTTCCACCAGCTTAAGTCAATGATAGGAGCCTGGCCACTGAATGCATGTGAGGATATGACAGAAAGATGTACGGATATTGAGGGAAAGCAACTAAGGATAAACCTAAAGTCAATGGAATCGCCAACAGCAGGAGATTAAAGCAAGAAAAGGCCAAACTTCTTCAAATACTGCACAGTTAAATTTGCTATAGGAAGATGCTGTGAATGGGATGGACGCTAACTTGGGTGACTTAGAAAAGGGATCAGATGTTCACAGAGAGAAAGACCAGCACTGCTACAAGGCAAAATGGGAATACATCACCTCTTATTATTAAATACCAACTGCTGGAAAACATGAGCAGCAATTGGTACTATTGTATTTATGTCATGCTTGTGCACTTCTTATTGGGTTATCCAGTTGTCCATTTTGGGAAACGCCATGCTGGATAACAGGGACCTGTGGTCTGACCCAATACATACCATCTTGTGTTCATGAATATGTGTGCGCGCGTGCGTGTGTGTGTGTGTGTGTGTAAAAGCCTGGCATTGTACACGAGAAATACCTGTGCACTCTTCACTAAGTCACAACAAGCACCCTGTGTTGCTGTTGGTCTATAGGGCTTTCCTTCAATTAGACTTCTTCAGAGCCTTAAGCCTCAGATGGACTTAAACAATAGTCGATCAGCCAGAAGCTCCAAAACTGAGGTGAAGGAAAGAATAAGGTAACAGGAAGAATAACAAGACAAAACTGGGGGGGAAAAGCCAAAGAAGTGAAAGAAATCTTTCCAACAGCTGATCCCTAAAAAAACTATGAACAACAGGTTCCTACAGAACCTAGGACTCATGTGGCCTGTCAAAGGCTGCTTTAATAGCCTTTGATGTCTCCAGACTCCCCAGATCACCCTTTTCCTGGCTGCACCCAAAAGTCACTTGCCCCTCCTTGAAGCCCCTGGGAGTGGTGATTCACCTTTTAAATAGATTGCAGGGACCACCCCTACACAGGTTAGCATTAAAAAAAAAAAGTCTCTTTTTCAAAACTAGCAGTGAACTTCTGAGACTCCTGTCTGTCTGCTTGTTTGGCAGTACATGTGGCCGAAAATTAGCCCCCAGCCTCACCGCAGCTGCTCATTTCCACTCTAAAAAGTTCTGAAGACACACAGTGCAGGTGCCTCATAAGAGAAAGTCACAAAAACGAGGAAGAGAATTAAATGTACAACAGACAGTAATTCACTTTAGAAAAAAAATAGCCTCTCATCCATGGCTGTACTTGAGTATCTGTCCTCTGTAACATTCAGAAGATAAAAACAAAAACTGCCAATTCCTCACGGTTCCTCAAATGCTTCCTTGTCTGGTCACCTGGAGCAGGTTATGATTTGCCAGAGGTGAGAGGGATAGATGTTTCCAAGACGAGGAAAGGGAGAACTGAATCCGACTCACCTTTAGGTCAGTCTTCAAAATATAGCGGATGTCCTGCAGGTTCATGGTGCGCTGCTTTGGCCTGGACTCCAGGCCAGTGTTCACAATATCGTAATAGGGCTTGGGAAGCCTGGCATCAGCTTCTAACCACTGCCCAGAAACAATTAGATCCTTGACAGCCGACCCCTCCAGTTCATCCCAGGGAATGGTTTCTGGAAAACACACATCATTACTGTTGCACTCTGAGGTGCTGGTTAAGGCCATTAACAAACAGACAGGAAGGACAAGATCTTGCTGCCAGGGACCCTTGTCCAAGAGACACTTGTTCTTGTTGCAACAACAGCCTCTGTGGGGTGGAGAAACTCATTATTGTGCTGGATAGTGCCTCCACTTTCCTGAGTGGCTAAGGTGTTCTTGGGCAGTTCTACAATGTTTAGTTTTGTATTTTTATGAAAAAGTAAACTGGAAAATTCTGGGGCTTTTTTTTTACAATATTTTTTTTTATTTGCAAAAATTAGAGGAAAACTGGAGGAAAACTACTGAACTTGGGTGCTGAGGAACAATGGCTAGGAAACCAGCCTGATTAGTGAGGTCTGGGGATGGGGACTGAGAAACAGAGAGAGACAGAGGGGGGAGAGGCAGAGAGAGAAAGAGAAATTGAGAACGTGTAGCATCCTGGAGAGAGCCAGCATGGGGTAGTAGTCTGACCCTGGAGAACTGGGTTCGATTCCCCACTTGGCCATGGAAACCCACCGGGCACGTCACACTCTCAGGCCCCAGAAAACCCCGCGGTAGGTTTGCCTTAGGGCCACCATTAAGTTGGAAACTACCTGAAGGCACACAACGACAACAACGTGTCCTAGGGAAAAACTGCCCTGCCTTCCACATCGCAACATTCTGTAGCACCTCTCATTTAAACATGCCTCTAAGCTGACAGTGCAGCCTCCATCAGATCCTGGGAGAACAACTTGCACAATCTACGTTCCTGCAAAGACTGCACCCATTCCCAGCCAACTCCAGCTAGGATTCTTTTAGGCCTCACCCCTCAATCTACTTTAAGTTTGTCTGCACCCTCAATAAGGTCAGTTGTTGTCTCATTTGAAAACTACTTTACTCATACTTGCAAAGACTGCTGTAAGCTGAAGCTGTATATTGCACCCAGACCACATTTGCAATTTAATAGTTTAACTTCCACTGTTTTATTTTCTGCACTGTAACTTTAACTTTATAAGAGACTGGGGACAAGGAAATTCAAGCATCTTAGAGGAATTATTCTAAACTATTTGATTTCCTCTACTCATACCTGTGAGTGCCTCCTGCATCACTACGCAGAAGCTGTAAATGTCAGATTTGGTGGTTGCAGGCCGCTCAAGGATCACTTCTGGAGCACACCATCTATAGAGCTGGGAAGGGATGGGCACCCTTGTCAGGTCACTGTGCTCTCCTCCATCTTTGCTGACAAGAAGAGAAGATCAACATTCTCAGAAGAGTTCACATTCACAGGTGCAGATAACCCATTTGTGTAAGTCAGAGAGACCACGAAAAAGAATAGGGATATGAAACACACAAACATTTCCTCCACAGATAGACACACACACACAACCTACTGTAACAACTGCTATTTAATCAACAAATAATGGATGTGGTGACGAGAGGGGGCATCTTTACCTTTCAATCATGTATTCCAGGTTGGTCAACTTGGCCTCCCCAGGCAAGACGATCACCACAGCATAGGAGCTCACGGTACGATGGATGAATCCACACAAGTGGAGAAACCTCAAAGCATCATTCACCTGGAGCAGGATGTGCACAATCGTCTCCATGTGCACGATTGGGAACTCTGAACGCTAGAAGACAAATGAAGTACAGCTAGAGTAAGGAGAGCAACAAAAGAGCATTGGTTCTTAATACAAACATTAACTTCTCTCCATCCAGAGGTAGGATGGAAATTTAGTGCAGATCCTTCCACTAGAGAGAAATGAATTATCTGGCTTTGTCCTCTGGGAGAAGATGGAAAGAGCTAATCAATGCAAGGATGTCCCCCACTACTGAGAGAGAATCACTGACTGGTGGAGATAACGTATGGCTATAAAAAGAAAGCTGGTGGGGACGAAAGAAGGAAGGCAGGCAATAGGGAATAACCCAAGGTGACCAATCAGGGACTCAAGCCCAGATCTCTGGTCAGAGATGATGGATGTTCTAGTCCAAAACATCTGGAGAACATCACAGTCCAGAAACCAACTGTAACCTCTGTATCATGCTTGTGAAGATACAACAGATGGAGGGGAAGCAAGATGGTGGCAACAGAGTGGAACAGAAGAGGGGCCAAACTGTAGAAGGTCTACTCCAAAGAAAAATGAGGAGTTTGCACTGATAGGCATATAAGCTGTCTCAGGATAAACATCTATACACCATGTCCTTTCCCTGCCTGTCTCTGGGCAGTGACAGGGAGAAACCAAGTTTGTATGGATTCCTCCTCCCTCCATCCCAGAGAAAAAGTCATCTGGTACAGAGAGCATAGCATAAGGATAATAAGAACGCTAGTCTAAGGGTAAACCCAAGTTCAAATTCTCACTCAAATCATAAAGCCCACTGGATGACTTTCTGCCAGTCATGCTCTTTGTCAGCCTAGCCTATCTGACCAGGCTGCTGTGAGGATAAAATGGAGGAAAGAAATCTTGTAAGGTGCCCTGAGCTCCTTGAAGGAAAGACGATAATATTAATGTAGTACATATATAAAATATCGGAAAGAACCAAAATGCTTGCTTTACCCTCTCATGTAGGATGCTATAGAGTGATCCAAAGTTAACTCTCTCAAACACTAATCGGGTTTTCTCTAAGTCATTGGATAAGCAGACGGCCATCAGCTGCAGCAAATGAGGGTGGCGGAGTTTGCTGGAAAGGAAACAGAAGATCATCAGCAGTGGGGGAATTGGATTAGAAAAAAGAACATTTGTAGCCCAAACAAAAGCTACAGAACATGCCTGAAGCAATGGTTACGGCAGACTAAGGCAATAAGGCTCCCGATAACACACTAGTTACTGCAGCTGATCTCTGAAGAGCGTGCTCTGCAGGGTGTAATAATAACCCAAAAGCCTCACCAACAGTGAGAAGAGAGAAATACATTTCCTACGTGGTAAATTGCTTTATAGTAGTCTACTGAAATCAAAATAGTTCATTGAAAAGGAACAGACAGGAAAAAAGGAGTGGGCTCCTCTGTATTTGGAGTAGAGGAAATTCCACCAAGAGAAAACACTGCTAGAGAGATACTCGTACCTACTGTGCTCCTGTTCTGCAAGCAGTAGGTCAGAGAGGCGCAGTTTGCTGCAATGTTGGTGGGGTTTCATATTGAGCTCTTTCACTGTGACCTGGCTCCCACGCCACATCAAACTACAAGATGAAAAAAGGGTAAGCAGAAATTGCTCAAATGCTCAGACCCAACTGTCTCAACCAGCCCCTTCTCTTTTAGGTAAAATTTTATCTTCAAAATTAAACAGAGCACTGAATGCCTATAGGTATGTTAAAATTCTGCAGGTTTTACTTTCAATTTTAGTAAGTTCTCACTATTTCATTCTGAGTACTATTTTCTGAGTAGCATGAAATTCAATAACCTGTGAAGTGCAACTGTCTTCTTGTTGAATAAAAAAAGGACACAGATGATGTCAGGAAACAGGACTTTCACACAGGCCTGTCCCCCAATGTCATGCTGTTGCTATCTGGCCCTAGGAGGCATTCAGGGGAAGCAATACCGCTCTTGGCTAATTATGGTGTCCTTGTGGCACCGGACTAAAGCAAACAATCCTCTGTAAGGCAGGTTCAAATATTCATGTATGAAGATCATAAGCAGGATGTAGATCCGTTCACATTCAAAGTCACCAGAATCTCACCATAAAAAGTACACAGCCTCTGATAAGGTTCTATACGTACACAAAACTTTAACCTCAGTCCCCTGTATCTCCAGTTACTAAAATGAAATGTTAAAAAGCTCAAACCATCACTTGCAGTATCTCACTTGGTCATGATCATGTACGGCCCAGTGGGAAATGAGAAAGTTGGTTCATCATCAGCCTGAATGACTTCTTTATCTGCAATTATGGGGAGCGAAGCTAGGTAGCCCAGCTTGCCACCTGTGAGATAAAACTACGAAAAGACAAAGATAGAGAGTGAGACAGACAGAGAATGATTTTTCTTTATTTCAACTTTTACAGACTTTGTCAAAGAAGTAAAGATTAAGAAGAAACAGAATTTTCACTGTCCCCTGAAGGTGAACCACTGCCAGAAAGTGATGCCACTGTGATCACTGTGGCTGCTTAAGTTTTAAAGAAACACAAGAATCTGCCTAAGTTCTTGAACAAACCCCTCATTCATCTAGTTCAATATTATCTTCACTGATTGGCAGTGGTTCTCCATGGCCTCTGACAGGAGTCTTTCCCAAGCCCACCTGGAGATCAGACCTGGAACTTTCAGCACAAGGAGGTACTCAAGAGTCAAAATGAGTGACAGCAGAAGGATGAGATGGAGTCTCAGGACCTCAAATAACTCCAAGAAGGCCAGGCCAGGAGCTCAGTGAAGGCCTTTTGTTCTCCTGGGCAGATCATCCATCCCTAAAAAGTGAGGAGCTTCAAACAGAATGGTCCTTTGGCCTGGATCACACTATGCGGCCATGTCCTGGTCAGCTTCCAAGTTGTGCATTACTTTCACTTAAGAGCAAGCAGGAGGTGTGCTGGTGTACAGAAAACTGGCCCTTGGGACAAGGAAGATTTGCTTCATGCAATACTTTATCTGGGAAGTTCCAGTTCATAATTTTTCATCTCAACTGACTCCTTGCCCTCAGCAAGTTCAGCAGCACCATGGTCTGTTTCTCCTTTAGGAGAAGCTGCAGCTATGGCATAGGATTAGGGTCATGACAATTCATACCAGAGACACACTGGGCTTGAATTACGGCCCTCCACAAACTATACTCTGCTTGTAGGCTGTTAGTGCACCATACAGATTTACATAATGTAACGGCAAATCATTAAGGATTTTTTTTTCCGGCCATGTCCATACACATTGCTAGTTAAATTTATCTAAAACATTCCCCATTCATTTCTTCTACCTACTTTGTTCCGAGTAAATTATCACTGGATCTCTCCAACTCACCTTGCCAAAGCCAAAGCTGTAAATGTTTGGAGGGACACTGCTTCCACGTTTCAGAAACCTTCCCAATGCACTGTCAGTTGTCCTGAGTAAAATTAATAGGGGACAAAGCAAAGGGTCTTTTCTTATGTTATTCACATGCACACAAATGCAGGGGAAGGGAAACACAAAAATATATTACAACCTAACTATCCAAAAAAGTCTCAGAAAGAATATTAACCTGATTTATCATCTGTTCTTGGTAATATTAAAAGCTAAGGAATAGACCAATTCAAGAAACTTTAGCAGATCCAGAGAAGAATTTCTCCAGTTTCTCAGCTCACTTTTACGTTATGCTTTGCAACTTACTCCCTTGTTTGATTAAAACTATCAGTAATTCATTTGTTTGGATCTGGAGAAGTTACCAGTTAAAAAAACAGTTAAACACAAGTTAAATACAAGTTAAACACAAACAGAGGCCTAGAATTTCACACTGGGATTTTCATCTGTAAACCACCTGAGCAGGAGGGTGCCAACTGACCTATTAGACCTGAATCTCTTAAACAAACATCATTTTCAGACAGGGATTTTAATTTTCTAGGTTTTGATGCAGAAAACTGTAAATCTGCAGCCTCTTTCCTGCTTAAGCCTGTGACTCTATACAAGGGAAAATAAGGAAGACTGCTTGCACCTAGGACCAACTGCTAGGTTTGTCATACCCCTCTTTCCTTCCAGGAACTTGTCTGGGGGCTTCATTATGAGAGGTACAAACTGAAGGGCTGTTGGTCAGAACACCTCAACTGAAGGATTCGTTTTTTTCTCCTCCTGTCCCAGACAAAGAACTCTGGTACACTCAAAAGCTTGCTCATGATTATAAAACTTTTGGTTTGGCCCCAACAACTGTATTTCCTAACTGCCTAATTTTGATTTTTTTTTCCGATAAGATAAATTGGTGTCCTTTGCTTTATTTTTTGGAACTTTTGGTGTTCCCCAGACAGAGATGCATAATTACAGGTATACACTAGAAAAGAAACAAGGTCTGAAATTATAAGAAAGCTGACTTCACAAGGTTTTGAATCTTTTTTGAAAAATAAAGCAAAGGAATTGATAGAAAAGGAAAAAAAAACTTTATCTTTACCTTCATCTCCAACAAACCACTTACCCTTGTGTGATGCCCCCAAATTTGGAGAGGCCACAAACTAAGGCTTTAGGAGAGTCCACTTTCCTAAGCAGCTCAAAGGAGTTACTTTGGAGGGCAGCCTGCATATGCGCTGTACAGCGCTGGATAAACTCTAGCATCTAAAACACAAGAGACAGCCCAGGATGGGTGGTTAGTGGGGTACGTCTGAGTTGGAAAATAGACCTCAAAGATATCTGGAGCAGAAAAAGAATAGTAGTGATTCTGAAGGGAAATTATTTTCATTTGTCATGAGTACAAAATGTAGCATAGCATCAATAGGTAGTAGAGTCCTCTGAATTTTGTGAGACTCTCTTGCAAAATCAATTTCTCTCTGAGTAACTAGCGCATCCTCCATACACACACATATACAAGCTTCACGGTGCACTTTTCAGTGAAAAGCATTCAGACACACACCTGAGCACTGACATCCTTCCCAGCTGTCACAGCCCAGCTTTGTGGGCTCCTGCCATTCTTGTCATGGACTCGCAGGTCTCCACCTGCATCCAACAGTTTACTAAGAACTGACTGATCACCTGAGAAGGCTGCAGCATGGACAGGAGTACTTCCATCATAACAACGGCTGAGAAAATAAAGAGAAACAAGAGGAAAAATGCATGATTTCTGTATGTATGTATGTGTGTGTGTGTGTGTGTGTGTGTGTGTATACTCCAGTATCACCATTTCATTAACTCAATTAACTATTTGACTGTCTAAATACCCAGGATTGGTCACCAAAAATGACCTTCCAATGACTAAGATTCATCACAAACACACAGTATAAGATATTAGGGGTACACATCTGTATATAATAATATTATTTATTTAGAAAGTACCTAATATTTTTAAGCAATTCACACTGATAGTAAACAAGATACTCATTGTCCACAGACTCTCAGTTTAAAACACTCCCAGACAAAACACAAAAGGAGCACACAAAGAGGGGAGAAAGAGGAAAACGAGTAGCCAGGCACTCAAAACTGTTTAATTCTACACTCAGCAAAATCATAGCATGTGTTTTATTTTGCATCTCGAAATCACAGGATGATGGAAGAAAGAAAGCAGGGCAGTTGTGCCACTTCCTGCCCATCTGGTATGAGCCTGTACGATATCTCCCACATATGGTACCCCCATCCTCTAGCTCAAGAGTTGGAAACCTGTGGCTTCAAGTGTTGGACTTCAACTCTCCTCAGCCTGGCCTAGCACAGCCAGACTATGCTTCAGAATGAGTGGAGCTGAAGTCCAGCAGTGCCTGGAGGGCTGCAGAGCATCCAACCCTACTCTAGTCTGTGTGTTTGTTTTTCAAAAGAAGTTAATTTGTTGGTCAGACACATACGCTGTCATTTTTCTTTACTGAATTGTGGAAAATAATATCAATTTGTAAGCCCAGTCCAGAACAAATGTATAGCTTTATACTTACTGATTGGGGTCTGAACCATAATCCAGAAGAATGTCAACAAGTTTCCCAAGACCAAGCAAGGAGGCTGTGAATAAAGGTGTCTGTCCTAATGAATTGACAGCGTTGACAGAGACCCCTGCAAAAGCCAATGAAAATGCAGACTTTTTTTTATTCAGGCAGGCCATGGGTATCTAAGCTGGTTGTTCCTCACATGAGGGTGGAGGAGCTGTTTAGAGATGGTACTGTTTGGGGACGGTAATGTTTCTCTTTATTCATGTGCTTTAAAGTTTATTTAACTGCATTTGTTTCTTTCCGATTTCATCAGTTAGTTGCCACAAGTGCCACGTGTTTGAATAAACAAGCACATGTAAAAAGTTTGCCATATTGTTCAATAACCGCTGCTGAAAATTCCTTTAAATCAGTGAGATATTTGGGAAGCATCCTTCAATCAGATTCTGGTCCTCTGTAGTTAACCAGAGGATGGCCAATAAGTTGGCTTTAGCAGGTTGTTGAAACCCATTATAGCTGTTTGTTATTGTTTGCCTTCAAGTTATTTCTGTCCTGTGGAAGCCCTACGGCAACCAATATTACAGGCTTTTCTTGGCAAGATTAATTTAGCAGGAGCTTCGCTGCTTTTCAAAGAGTCCGAGAGAGCGTCACCCGCCATTGTCACCCAGTGGGTTTCTATGTCTGAGCAGGGATTTGAGCCCTGGGCTCCAAGAGTCTGAGTCCATCACCCAACTACACCATGCCAACTCTCTGTAGCACTGCAGTAGCACACAGAGCTTGTATACACCTTTTAAACTTTGCTGTTAGAATAAATCCAGCCTTGACAGAACAGTGGCAGGAGGGAGGGGGAATTTACCCAGATCGTTTGCATGGCCTCTCCCCTTCCCGCCCGTTATGACAATCTTTTCTACATCCTCTGCAGGGCAGAAATTTCCAACAATCCCATGACATCTTCAAGACTAACACACATATTTAAAAGTATGCTTTAGGCAGTTTCAAAAACCTTATGGCACAAAAAAAAGTAGTCAAAGCTGCCACACTACGTACCATTCCTTTGGACTACTTTGCCCCTGAAATACCATGCAGTTTCTTTCTGAGCAATCAAGAAACAGTCTGTTAGTCTTTTAGGGTGAGACAAATACTGTTTGCTTCCACGCATGAGAACTAGCAAGGCCATCCTATGGCACAGGAGCAACGGATAATACATCACCCGAGACTGGCTTCCACCCTGGAGAGCAGGGGACTAGTGCCTCACCGGGCTTATGGTTGTTGTGTGCCTTGAAGTCACTTATGCATGATTTACAGGGACCTCTAAGGAGAACCTATCACAGGTTTTCACGGCAGGATTTGTTCAGGGGAGGTTTGCCTTTTCCTTCCTGTGAGGCTGAGAGAGTGTGACTTACCCACAGTCATCTAGTGAGTTTCTATGGCCAATGGGATTCACACACTGGTCTCCAGTGTCTTGGTCTTAACATTCAAACACTACATCAGTTTGGCTGCCACAGGGGATAACTTTTTTGGGGTTTGGGGGCCCAAAAACTGAGGGGCTGACTTTCTTATACTTCCCAACCCTCCCCATAGACGGAAGGTTAAACAGAGTAAGCCTCATATAACACACCAATCCTTCAACTCGTGGCAGTAGTGGGGAAAACGCTCTACACCTCTGTATGAAGTCCGGACATGTGACTGTAAGACTGACTGCTAAAAACTCTCATGAAAACTTTCTTTGATACCTGTGTTAAAAAGGATTGTGAGCGAACCACTCAGCCTGTGTTCTCTCCCTCCAACCTCTTCACAAGGAAAAGGCAGAACGGTCATCAATAGCAAGCAACAGCCCCATTGACAGCAAGCACCCAAAAGCGCTGCGTCTAGAGGCACTGCCCACTCGCTTCGCGCTCAGAAGAGAACACTTTGCCTCCTCCTCGTGGATCGCTCAACCGACCACTTTCGAATGCACTTCTCTAGTAAGACACTATAGAAATGATCCCTGAAAGTATAGTCTTAACCTCTTGTTTGCCAGTCCTCTGAGCCTGGCTCTCCCACCCGGCTCTTCACCTCACAGTGACCGCCCTCCCTGCCCATGCTTCGCCTCTGCGCAGGGAAACCAGAACGCAATATAAAACGATGATCATGAAATCTG
Source organism: Iguana delicatissima (assembly GCA_948472985.1). Taxonomy (NCBI): domain Eukaryota; kingdom Metazoa; phylum Chordata; class Lepidosauria; order Squamata; family Iguanidae; genus Iguana; species Iguana delicatissima. The sequence goes on from CAOKZL010000007.1 coordinate 1,925,307, forward strand.
CCAGCAGTAGATGTTTTGCCACTTTTAAAATTTTGCATTTAGAATAAACCTAACCTAGGCCAACCAGCCGCATGGGGAAGGAGGGATTAACTTGGCCTCTTTAGCATGGCTCCTCCTGCAGACACCGCCCACTCTGCAGACTCTGGGGCTGAGGTTTCATCTTCCTTCATTGCAGCAAAAGCCAAGAGGACTTTTCACCGGTGGTAGTGCTGGTTATGCACCCTGACATAGACCCAGACCCGACCCTAGGTTTTTCTCTGCAACAATTATTCAGAGAAAATGTGCTATTGCTGTCCTCTGAGGCTGAGAGAATGTGGTTAGTCCAGCGTCACCCCCAGACGTGTAGAGGAATGAGCAGAGAAGACATTCTAGTCACAAAATCCAAGGGCTTGTTAGACCAACTGAGTGCTCCCCTTAGAATCTAAAAAGAAGACATTAAGCTCTATTGTTACGCCGTTTACAAAAAAAAGAAAAGATCAGCAAGCCACTCAGTTTTCCCTCAATCTCTCTCTATCTTTGGAGAGCAACCCTCTCCTTAGTTGTTACTAAAAGTTTCCATCTCAGACGAGCTCGCCTCCACCCGGCCCCGCTTCTTCCATCCCGCACCTCTCAGCAACCAAACCCACAGCCTGCTTCCAGAGGGCTGTTTCCCTGCCCCAAAAACTACAACTCCCAATCTCCCCAGGGCTGGTCACGCAAAGAATGCGGCGGCGCTCCGAGATGACGAGGAGAAGGGAAAGAGGGCGCATTGGCTGGAGGAACCTCGTGCTTAACCTCTCCAAATCCTCCTGTCTGAAAGCCCAGCCCAATTTTAAGCGAGGTGAGAAGGAAGCGACGGCCAGTCAAGGTCTGCTTTGGTACTCCAGCGACCCTTTTTGACTGGAGGATTGTACTTTGCTACATTTGGAGGGGGGCTCTCCTGCTCCCCAGGGTCGCAAAGCGACACAAAGCCGTTTTGACAGCCCTTTCTGGATGGGTGGCTACCCTTCGGGGGGCTTCGCTGCTCCCCTATGTCGCAAAGCTACATCGTTTTAAAGTGGATGGGTGGTCTTTGCCGCGCTGGGTTAGTCCTCCCAGAGTGGCAAACGTACTTAATAATTTTGGCTACTCTTTTTGAATATACATCTCTCTCCTCCCACATGGGGAGAGGTTATTTCTGCTACCCAGAGACTGCAAAGGTACATAAGAGCTTTGGATGAGATCTTGCCTTACCTATTTTCTGCCCACACACCCCTTCCTCCTACTTAATAGGTAGTTTATTCATTTTGGGTAACATCTACTGGGTTCTCCATCATCCTTTGGTAGAAACTAGCAGGAAGGGAAGGAGTCCAACCGGCTTCATTTGTTCCCGGAGTGGCTACAAAGAGCCTTTCCACACTACATTGTTATAGAGCTATTATTCAACTTTTAACATTCTGTGGAATTCTGGGGTTGGTAGTTTTCTGAAGCCAAAGAGCTCTCTGGCTGAGAATTCTAAATACCCCTCCCTTAACTCCAAACCCCAGGATTCCACAGGGTGTCCAAAGTGGAATAATAGCCCTATAACAGTGTAGTGTGGAAATGGCCTTAGGAGGAGAGAGAAAATAAAGCCACATATGGTCCACTAATATTTCAACTCGTGGGAACAAGGGGGGTAACTACATCTCCGCATTAAGTCCAAAAACACATTTATGAGTAATTCTTACATTGACTCCCTGCGATTGTTCCTAGAAATCTGTAACAGGATGATTGCTCTGTCCCTAGGATTTGATGAAATCTTTCTTTCATACTTGTTTAAAAACAATGTGTGAGTGAACCACTCAGCCTGTGTTCTCTCCCTCCAACCTCTTCACAAGGAAGAGGCAGAACAGTCATCAATAGCAAGCCACAGCCCCATTGACAACAAGCGCCCTAAAGCCCTGTGTCTAGAGGCGCTGCTCACTCGCTTGGCGCTCAGAAGAGAACACTTTGCTTCCTCCTCATGGATCGCTCAACCGACCACTTTTGAATGCACTTCTCTAGTAAGATACTATAGAAATGATCCCTGAAAGTATAGTCTTAACCTCCTGTTTGCCAGTCCTCTGAGCCTGCCTCTCCCACCCGCTTTTCCACCTCACGACAACCAGCCTCCTCAACCCACGCTCTGCCTCTGCACAAGCAAACCAAAACACAAAACAAAATGACCAGCAGCTAAACTCCCCATCAAATCTTTTAACAAGTACTTTTTAAACTTTGCTTTTAGAATAAAACTAGCCTTGGCAGAAAGGATGGAGTAGGCTGAATTAACCTGGATCTTTTGCACAGCTCCTCCCCTCCCCACCCATAATCACACCCTTTTCTACATCCTCTGCAGGACAGAAATTTCCAAGAACCCTGTGACACCTTCAAGACTAACACATTTTTACAGCATGAGCATAAAAGTCTGCTTTAGCCAGTTCAAAAAGCTTTATGGCACAAAAAATTTAGTCAAAGCTGCAGCTATTCTTTTGACTTATGTTCCCCCGGAAATACCATACAGTTTCTTTCTGAGCACCCATGAAACAGTCCCTTAGTCTTTTAGGGTGAGACAAATACTGTTTGCTTCCATGCAAGAGAACTAGCAATGCCATCCTATGGCACAGGAGCAATGGATGATACATAACCCGAGACTGGCTTCCACCTAGGAGAGAAGGGGATTAGTCCTCACCCTGAGCCTTCCAGTCATTTATGACTTACAGCAATTCCAAGACGACTCTATCATACGTTTTCACGGCACTATTTGTTCAGAGGGAGTTTGCACCCTTTCCTTCCTCTGCAGCTGAGAGAGTGTGACTTACCCACAGTCACCCAGTGGGCTTCTATGGACAACAGAATTCAAACCCTGGTCGCTGGAGTCATTGTCTAACTACCCATAACCACTACACCAGGTTGCTTGGGCTTGGAGGCCCAAGAATGGAGCGGCTGAGCTGAACAGAACCTTAGAGCAGTGGTTCTCAACCTGTGGGTCCCCAGATGTTCGTGGACTTCAGCTCCCAGAAGCCCCAGCCACTATGGCCAATGCTCAGGGCTTCTGGGAGCTGAAGTCCACGAACATCTGGGGACCCACAGGTTGAGAACCACCGCCTTCGAGAGAAGGAAGGGGAAAACAAAGTAAGCCCCACAGGGTCCACTAATACTTCCAAGTCGTGGGATGGGGGGGACTACCCCTCTGTATTAAATCCGAAAACACCTTTATGAATAAATAACACGTAGACTCCCCCTGACCACGATCGTATAAGTACCAAAATTCTCTAACAGTATTGGACCCCTGTCCCCATGATCTAGTTCACTCTTTCCTTAAAACTCGTTTAAAAAAGGTATTCGAGCGAACCACTCAGCCTGTGTCCTCTCCCTCCGACCTCCTCGCAAGGAAAAGGCGGAACGGTCATCAACAGCCGGCAGCGGCCCCATCGGCCACAAGCGCCCGGAAGCGCCGCGCCTCGGGGCGCCGCCGGCTCGCTTCGCGCTCAGGAGAGAACACTTCGCCTCCTCCTCGCGGATCGCTCAACCGACCACTTTCGAGTGCACTTCTCTAGTAAGACACTATAGAAATGATCCCTGAAAGTATAGTCTTGACGCGCTTCCCTCCGCCCTCCGCGACTGCCTCTCCCGCCCCACTTTGCAGGTCACAGCGACCTCCCAGGGCCCGCGCCTGCTTCCGCGAGGTTCGTTCCCTCGTCCGAACCCCACACGGCTTCCAGGCTCCCGATCCATTCGCTTTGACCAGCGCCTTTGCAAACATGCATTTCCCACAGAAAAGGACATCGCCCCACAAGCCTCTCTGTGGTTTAAATTAGCATAGATTTAGCTCGGAATCCAATCACACATCGGCCGGCACTGCAGAGCGACGCCCACCTACCGTAAGAAAGACGGCCCCTTTCCGAAGGACGAGGGCAGCGGCGTCATGGTTGCCAGCGTCGCGAACGCGCGCAATAATTCAGGATACCGCCTGTGTTTCCTGGTGCTTTCCAGACCACGAAATCCCCTCCCTCTTGCCAAGAAAAACCCTGACCACCTGGGTGCCTCGGCGTCTCCCCGATCGCTTTTACAGCGTTTTCAACCCGCTCCCTCCTTGCCCGGAGCCACAAAAAAGGCCTTTTCCCTTCCTTAGGAAGGAAGGTCTGTCTCCCGGATCCCAAGCTGTCATTTCGGACACGCACCCCATCGGAGCGAACAGCTCGACGTTTAATGCTCAGCACATTAATAAGTTACAGATGCCAGGAGATTCCGAAGAAATCTGGGTCTTCCCAAGGCTAGCCTGTTGTTAACCAGCCCTATGTTATCACTGCTTTTTAAATATGTTTCTAAATAGCGTTTAATCTTATTTACACTTGTATTTGAAATTTCCTATATGCTTTTTTTTTTAAATGTATTTCTGTTTTAATTCCGCGAGGTGCCTTGAAACCCGCGGTTCTGAAAAGGCCCCCCCGGTTTTACACAAGGAAGCACCCCGGACAACACAAGCGCACCATTCTCACAGCAGTCCGGATTAAAAGAAGGTTTTTTAATTGTCTCTACGGAGAACGGCTTGATTAAGACCACGCCTACGATTATCATAGTCGACGCCCCTTGGGGACCCCGGCCGGCAACACTTGCTCGCTTTTTCCCTTTCCTTTCGTCTTAGCAAAGTTTTGTCTGCCCAAAGCGTGCCTTTCCATATTCACTTGTATTATTGGAATGCAAATTAATACGGTTTGGTGCAATCGGGGAGTCACGACAGAAGAAAGAGGAGTCTGCGTTAGATCAGTTATCCCGCCCTCAAACACAACCACCACCACTGCCAACCAGCAATTTTCCTTTTCCAGTTTAAGGGATTCTTTATCTGCGAAATTAGGGGTGGCTAAGCGAAAAAGAGCTGCATTCCACTGGCTTGGGAGCAAGACTCAAACTTTCCAACCGCGGTCCAGACAGCTTGGAAATTTGCGCCTTGGACCACAAGTCCCAGAATCCGCAGTCAGCAGAGCTCGTTTCTGGGAGTAATGCAAAACCCCTCCTCCTCCGGTAGGCGGGTGACGGTGGGATTTAGTTGTTGATGTGTGCCTTACAGTCAAACCTGTCATGGGGCTTTCTGGTCCTCAAGAGTGCACCCAAGATCACCCGGTGGGTTTCTACGACCCAGCAGGGTCCAACCCTCAAGCCACTGCACAATGCTGACTTTAGGATTTGTTCCACTGCAAACGGGTGCAGGATTTCAGCCCGAATGTGGCATCTCCTACACACAAAGGGGCTGTCCGTTGTACCCTCAGCGCCTACGGATACACTGCCCTTGTACATGGAAGCTCTCCACCGAACCGCCGTGGTTTTTGACCGAATGCAACGCGCACCCCCCCTCCTATGCATTGGTACATCTTCTATTGGTCAAAATTTGCTCACACAGAATGCTCTGGGCGCGAACACATTTTCCATTTTGCCGATTTGGTGCGGCATTCAACACTAAAAAGAAAGCCACAAGCCAGCTTCGCCCGCGTTTTCGCCCTTTTTGCAAACCACGCGAAGGAGCCAACCGGGCGGCAATTTCCCCAGGGCGTGAAACGTGCTTTCCTGTTATTAAAAAAAAATCCCCGCTGCTCTCTAGCGGCTGAAGATGCGACCCCGCCCGAAACGACGCCCCCTTACCCTTTTTCAGAAGCTTCTTCACCTTCACGTAGTTCCCTTGCTTCACATACTCGTGTAAACGGGCTTCGAGGGATTCGTTTTTCAGCGTGCCAAGCTGCGCCGGGCAGGGGATGGGGACGGCATAAGCCATTCTCCTTGTTCTGCCAAAGAAAGAAAGAAAAAATAGATTTTAGGAAAGTGTGAGACGAGCGCAAAGACATCTTTCTGTAAAAAAGTAGCGTTATTCCTACACCCCTTTCTGTTTAAGAGAGAATTTACTATTTAAGATAAGTAAACCTGCTCCATATTCCCTGGGAGTAAATCCTAGCTGCTTCATTGGGACTGATTTCCCCATGAACCTGCACAGACTCCGTGTCTCCTTCCACTAAAGAAAAAAAAATGTAATTTTTAGACGAATTCAGAGAACGCTCCCTGGCTCCTTATTGACTTCTAATAAAGGCCACCTCAAACCTGCCTCTTTGGCACGGATGAAACTGAATTAACAGCAGTAAGTGGCCAAATAGTGGAGGGGGGAATGAGGCCATTATTTTTACCCATTTGGCCCTTTCCAAACATTTTTTTCCAGTCGTATATTCAACGGTACCTACTCTCGAGGCCTACCGATGAGGGCGTTCACCAGGATCTGTTTTTCACCATTTTGGGAAGGAAAGGCTCGCCAAGGGCTGGTTGCGGCACCCTCTTTCCGAAGAATCCGTGGGCTGTTTCCCCCGAAAATCAACACCTTCTCGCCCCTAAGCCTTCATCTTTCCTTTTCCCCGGCCACTCTTTTCCCCAACCGCTGAGGAATCCGTCGGTTGACACCCGAGTTCCGAGGCAACGTTCCTCTCTTGGCGGGATGTAACGTCTGGGCGCGCACACACGTGATAGTCATGAACCCTGATCAAAAGGTGGCACCGCAGGTTGTGTGCAGTATTATATCCACGCCAGAGTTACAATAAAAATAAAGGGGCGAGACGTTTTTCCGGGTCCGGGTCCGCTTTCTGTGACCTTCAAACAAAACAAAACAAAACAAAATGTTAACATCATGACTTTATTGGGGCATCCTCATCCTAATAAAGTGTTACACTAATTTGGATCCCCCCTTAAAAACAATATGGCTTACTTTTAACAACACTTCTGGGCTGTTGTTGTTATTCTTACTCTGAGTATATCTTAAAATAACATTTTATGAAGAATCTTACTGTGTTTGGGGGGGAACCCATGGCCCTCTAAGTTCTGGTTACTAATAATAATAATAAAATTTATTTATATCCCGCCTCTCCCAACGGATCGAGGCGGTACTACAACAGTATATAAATACATTAAAAGCAATTAAAACATAACCCATCCTCCCCACCCACCAACCCATCTAAACCCCCTAAAACACATTGACTCCAACTCCCATCAGCCCCACACACCACAGACAGTGGTCGGGGATGTTGAGAATTGTAGGCCAAGGTATCTAAGGAGTGCTCTATCAGTCATATTATATTATATTATATTTGTGGGTCCGGGTTTTACTTACTTTCTGATCATTTTAAATTAAGCTGCAATTTTAAATATACATTCGAAAGATGGTAATGGTAAAATAGAGGTAACTATAAATATAACATTACAAAAATAAACTGGAAAGAGATAAGCTGGAGGTAATGTTATTTGTACAGTGGAATATATTATGATGAGAAGAGGATGATAGTAGGATATATGAATACAGGATGTAGTCTATTATGATTGATAATGAAGTAAGTACGATGGTTTACATGAAATATGTTGTATAACTTGATGGTAGTGTATATATATAACTCTGTATTGAAATTATTATTCTACTAGTTTTAATTATTTTAATAAAACTTAAAAAAAATATATACATTCGAAAATAAGCCACACTGAGTTTTCTTCTCTGTAACCCAATACCTCCACTTGGGAGGCCACGGAAATATTTGCAAATACTCCCTGCCCTAAATATATATCTTTTAAAAAACTATTACCAGTGTTAGAGGCCGCTACTTTTTCCTTTTGTGCTTTTCGTCCACAAGCGTGGGATGCAAACAGCAAATATTCCGTTCTTTTTCTTAAATGTCTATGGCAGCCAACCTTCTTGGGCAAAGTGCTCTTATGCCAAGGGCGACACGCAAAATAATAGTAAATCAAATGGAGTTCAGTGGGCTTTGTTGCTGTGTGCCTTAATTCGGACCTAAAATAAACTTATCACCGGGTTTTCTCAACCCAGGTTTGTTTAGAGGGGGAGTTGATTCCCCCTGAGGCTGAGAGAGTGTGACTTGGGCTTCCAATAGGGATTCGAACCCTGATCTGGAGAGGCTGCCCAATGCTCAAACCACAACACAATGCTGGCTGTCTTCAATGGGATTTACTCCTTCTTATGTATAGTGGTCACAGCCTTTAGTGTAATCTTTGGTGAGTCTACTTGGGAGTAACCCAAATGGCATCCCAACCCAGCTTGCAATCCATGAGAAAGGATTGCATTTTTATCCCCAAGGAGGATAGAGTTTGCCCAGTTCAAGATTTAGTAGGTTACTTACTGGTATGCCCAATTTATATAGACATAAGGAAGGGCCCTGTTTAAAGATCTTGACCTTACATCCAATAAAGCCTAGCTTATTTTTAATTAAACTCCTTTTGGGGGAATCCAGTCCCATATATTTCCAATAAGGTTGCTTGTTTTGCTTTCAAAGCATCAAGGCTGAGAAGGGAACTTTGTAGGAAGGATAAATAGAAGTCAGAGAGGATGGATGGGAGCATAAAGTACAACACCCTTTGTATTGTTTTGATCTTGTTAATACTTTGTAAGGGCCATTAAAAATAAATTAAAATAAATAATTTCATGGAAGGTAGGAGGAATAAATGCACCAAGAGAAGACAGATTTTCCACCACTTAGAGAGAGATCACGACCACAAATCACCATTTTGAGACTCATGTAAAGAAAAACCAAGAAAAGTATATATGATTCAAAATTAGGTCCATGTTTCACTTCTTCCTATGGAAAGAAAAAAAGAAGAGTCCTAAGAAATAAAAATAATAAATAAATTAAAAGTAAAGATTTGTGTATTTATTTATTTATGTATAAAGATTTATGTATGACTGCAATTGAACGCTCAAGCCCTCTCCCAGAAAGGAAGCCCCATGGAGCTCAATGGGGCTTGCTGCCAAGAACAGGGGCACAGAGCCTCAGCCTTGCAAGCCAAAGTAACCCCATGGAAGTAAACGGCTTTACTCCCAGTTGAAGGTGCGCCTCTACTTCTCAATGGGGTTTATTCCCATTCGCAGACTCGTGGCCTTTCTAAGAGCTCTCCTGCCCTCAGGCCCCACAGAGTTCGACGGGGCTTAGGCTCGCTTAAAACGCCGCCTTGGGAGCCCGAAGAACCTCCGAGGGGGAAAAGCCTCCTCTCGCGGGCGGAGAAAGAGGCCGCTCCAATGGCTTGAAGGGGCGGGGGAAACAAAATGGAGGCCCGCCTTCTTCCTTCTGCCCTCCTCCGTCATCATGGAGCAGAGGGACGTGGGCGCCCTGGCCCTGCCGCCGGGCCTCCGGGCCAAGTTGGTCGCCGCCGGCTTCCAGACGGCCGGAGAGCTCTCGGAGGTCGGGCCCTGCCAGCTCAGCAAAGGTACCGGCGAAGCCGAGGGGAGAGACCGGGGAGGAGAAGGCTTTCCCGCCCAAACTCTTCCCGCCCAAACTTTTTCTACCTCAGCCAAAGCAGCTTCTTCGTTCCCAACCCCCGTTATTTTTATTACCCCGTTGCTGCTGTTAAAATACATATTTGTATCATGGTTTTCTTTAATCGTTACTGTTAACAATAATATAATCATAAACATTATTATTAATCATGGGGGGCTGTTATTATCATTCTACTTCATTAATCTATTTCTAGAATTACTATGGCCGTCATTTTTTATGTTTTTATTATAATTTTTATTGGAAAATATATATAAAAAAGGATAACTATTAACAATATAACAATAAACGTTATTATTAATCATGGACGGGCTGTTATTATCATTCTACTGTTGCAGAAAATCTACTTCATTAATCTATTTCTAGAATTATTATAGAATATTTTAGTATTTTTAATTTTTAAAATTTTTTTTAGTATTTTTAATACTAAAAAAATCTATAATAATTCTAGAAATAGATTAATGAAGTAGATTTTCTGCAACAGTAGAATGATAATAACAGCCTGTCTATGATTAATAATAATGTTAATAATAATAATTTTGGAAGAAAGGCAGGCTATAAAATAAAATATATAAAACATACTTAGTTCATTATGAACTAAGTATGTTTTATATATTTTATTTTATAGCCTGCCTTTCTTCCAAAATTGGGACACAAGGCAGTTGACAATTTAAAAATACCAGCACAGCTAAAACATACAAAAAAGTGAACATTAAGGCCGCTTCCGCACTAGGCTGTTACAGCGTTATGATTCCACTTTCAACCTCCTATGGAATCCTGGGGTTTGCAGTTCCGGGAGGGGCCAAACGGATAGAATTATTATGGCCATCATTTTTTATTTTTTTTATTATAATTTTTATTGCAAGATATATATAAAAAAGGATAACTATTAACAATATAATAAACATTATTATTAATTGTGGGGGGCTGTTATTATCATTCTACTTCATTAATCTATTTCTAGAATTATGGCCGTCATTTTTTATTTTTTTATCATAATTTTTATTGGGAAATATATATAAAAAAGATAACTTTTAACAATATAATAATAAACATAACTGCAAACGGCCCCTCCCGGAACTGCAAACCCCAGGATTCCATAGGAGGTTGAAAGTGGAATCATAGCGCTATTACAGCCTAGTGCGGAAGTGGTCTAAGATGAGGCTAAACTGTGGACAATATTAAATTTCAAAGTGCACTGAAAGACCATTAAAAGATAAAAAACAGTTAAAATAGTTCTGGTTAAAACAATACAGCACCCCTTAGGCCATTCTTTTTAAAAGAAAAACTTTTAAATAAGCCTGCCAGAATAAAAAGGCCTTTTTCTCCCTGACAAGGTGAGGGCGTTCGCGGGCCAATTCCGCACTACCCTGTTGTAGTGGTATTGTTCCACTTTCAGCATCCTGTGGAATTCTGGGGTTTGTAGTTTCCTGAGGCCCAAGAGCTCTCTGGCTGAGAATTCCCAAGGCCCCTCCCTAAACTGCAAACCCCAGGATCCCACAGGATGTTGAAAGTGGAATAATAGCACTATAACAGTGTAGTGCGGAAATGGGCTAAGTCTCAGAGAAAAAACTTTTAAATTAACAATCTAAAAAGACAAGAAAGGAAATATGAGGGAAAGGGGTGGCAGCGAGGGGGCAGATTAAGTCCGGTAGACACCACGTGTTCTTCAATCCCTCTTCATAGCTGTTTACTTGGGAGTAAGTCCTGCTGGACTCCTAGACTTATTGAGTAGACATGCATAGGATTAAATTGTTAATTATGTAGTTGATGTCTAGCCAGTAGGTGTCACTGTGATATTATATTCTAGAAAATTTCATTTCTATTTGCTAACCATTTTATCTTTTCAAGTCATTTAGTTGGTGTGGGTGCATGTAGAATCATAGAGTTGGAAGAGACCCCAGGGGCCATCAAGTCCAACCCCCTGCTATGCAGAAACACCCATCAAAGCATATATGTGTCTGCAGGCCGCCTGTTGACTTCCGTTGACCCTGGGAATTTCATACGGTTTTCTTAGGCAAGGAATACTCAGAGATGGTTATCCAATTTGCTTCTCTGAAATACAGCCTGTGGTACCCGGTATTTGTACCTGGTATTGTTGGTGGTCTCCCATCCAAGAACTAACCAAAGGTGACCCCTGCTTAGCTTCCAAGATCAGATGGGATCTGGTGCCTTTTGGGTATTTAGGCTGATCATTTAGTTGGAAAAGGGCAACTGTTCAACCGTGAATGAATACTACAATTTTAAAAAGGAATGCATCGCATATAGAAAAGAAAAGAGATTTATATTTAATGGACTTTTCTCTCTTTCTTGCAGTTGTATGTCAAAAATACATTTAAAGAAATACAATAATAACTAAAAGGAACAGCAGAATCTGCATCAGCAGATATTAAAAGTCATATCTAAAACATTATTTTCAAGTATTTCTCGTTGGTGCTAAGAAAGAAAACTAGCCCCAGCTTACCCCAATCTATAGTAGGTTAAATATATTTTATTTTTTAAAAATTTTTAAATATATTTTATTAAATAATTCAATTACATTGTTAAAAGAGAAAGGAGAGCTTAATTATACAATCCTACAGCACTTCTCTCACCCAGGTAACCCCTTTACCATAATCCTTTTACAATCATTTCTCTCACCTGGATAATCTTTTTACAATAATCCTCCAGAAGATAGGCAAACAATGACATATTATTTATATTATCCTAATCATTCTTCCTACTTAATTTATAAGAAATTAATTTAATTATATATATTGTATTATAATTTAATTATGTATAGATCTACATATTTAATGTCATACATTTACCATTGGTTCTTAATTTCACATTTCTAAATACTCCTGGTTTCTAAGTAACGTCTCCTTTACTCCCCCCCTTGCCCCCCCATTCTTCAAGAAGTGAGTGCTCACATATATATATAGTTCTTTCTCTAACTTTCAATAAATATATACATATACGTATGTAGATATATTATATATGCTTTAAATACATAAATAAGTACGCAAAACCATTATTTTCCCTAAATTCTCCTGTATCTGTTTAAGTCTTTTTTTTTCCCATACCCTCTCTTTTAACCATTTCAATATTCTATTTTTTCAATAAATTCCTTATAGTAGGTTAAACATATTTTAGGTGGTGTGTGTTTACAGTCTTTTCCTCATTTTTTTAAAAATAAAATCTACTCTGTGTTTTGATTTTCCAGAAGCAGGAATTTCTAAAGAAGAGGCATTAGAAATTTTGCAAGTGGTCAAACGGGAGCAGCACGATGATGGAGCAAAGTCTTCTGGGCAACCCACGTCCATCAAGAAATACACAGCGCTTGAACTTTTGGAAGAAGAACAAGTTCAAGGGTTCATCATAACTTTCTGCTCTGCTCTGGATGGGATCCTGGGCGGGGGTATACAGCTGACGAAAATAACAGAGATCTGTGGAGCGCCAGGTGTTGGCAAAACACAGCTGTGGTGAGAAGTCAAGTCTCAGATATGAAATCTTTGTCCAAAATCCAATTGCTAGTCTTAATGTTAACATAAATATTGACTCCTTTTTGTTGTGCACTTTCAAGTCCTTTCTGGTTTATGATGATCCTAAGGCAAAGCCTATCGTGGGTTTTTTTTTTCTCAGAAAGATTGTCTCAGAGAGGTTTAAGCAAACAAAACAAACAAAACTTTATTTTACTGTCCATGGACCCAACATAACAGCATCTGAGTTGTACAGTATTAGGTATAAGAAAGGTACACCTGCTAAAAATAGGATAAAAATGCAAAAAATAAAATTATAAAGAATATGGATTATTAGGTAAAATATAGATAGGTGTTCATTCCTTTTGTCTCATTAACACAATGATTGATCTTATAGTACGTTACCAGTATTCTGATACAGTTTTGATACTTCTCTCCTCCTGTCTTAATAGCCAGTGACAGAAATTTGGCAACTGATTGTTCGGACAAATGTCCTCCAACAGGATTTTTACATAAAATTCTTCTGGACGGCCCAGCATGGAGCTCAATAAGGGAGAGATCAAATGATTGCAACTATAAAAAGTACAAGATAGCAGAATATGCAACATTATTTCAACATCTTGTGACCCACAGGGGCAAAATCTTGTGGAAGTGGGCAACCCAGCATACCTACCAAAAAGTAATTCTGAGGGAAAAGCCACTGCCTTACTCTGAGGCTAAGAAATGTAACTTGTCCAGTGCTACCCGGTGCGTTTTCATGACTGAGTGGAGATTTGACTGTGGTCTCCCGGAGTCTTAGCCGTGCTGGCAGTCAGGATGTCTCCAGATGAGGTTTGCTATTGCCTTCTTTTGAGACTGAGAGAGTGACTTGCCCAAGGCCAGCTGATGGGTTTCCATGGCCAAGCAGCCCCCAGACCTAATTCAGCCCCTAGACAACTGCAATTTAGTAATTGATTCAGTGGCTCTGTTCTAGTTGAAACTTACACTTGGATTTAGGCCTTTTTCATTATCTTCTCTTGTTCACCATCATTCCTAAATAGTCAGCGTAGTTGTTCACATTAATACCATCCACTCTTGATCGAGAGGGACCATAATTTCAGCAGAATAGTGTGATTTGCATTTTGAAGGTCTTGAGTTCTGTTTCTGGGATTTCCCGCTAAAAGAATTGGGTAGTAGGTGATGGGAAAGGCCTTTCTGTCTATGAAACTCTGGAGAGCTGTTCCCAGTCAGAAGTCCCTGGTTCTCATCTCAGTCCTGAACTTGCAGGTTGATTGTCAGGAACTTTTCACCTAAAACTGTGGTTCCCAAAGACAGCTTGTTTCAATAAAGTGTAGTTAAAATTAACTACCGTTCAAGGTTTGAAAGGAATGCTACTCTGAAACCTGAAGTAAAAGCTTTCAGTGTCCTTGCTGCTCTTTCAGCACTCTGAGGAGGAGTGTAAAAATCTAGCAGGAGATTTGTTCCCATTACCATGACCCATAGGAGATTATAATGTATGAATATAGAGTATGTGGATTATATATAATGCTAAGTAGCATAGTGTTCTATGTAGGAAGTTCAGTGTGGAAAGAGTAAGTAAAATACATTCCGCAAGTCCCTTTGCAGCTCTGCATGTCCATGTAATATAAGGATGTTAAACTCAATTTCATCTTGGGTCGCATCAGCTTTATGCCCTCAAAGGGCCAGTTGCATCTGTAAGACTATATGAATATATCTACTCTTTTATCGTATTAAATAATTGCCTCTGCATTTGATTATTACGGGTTTTTAAACTGCCTTACCTCTGCATCAGTCTTTCTTTTCTTGGACATTTTGGGGTTGTTTGATTGTAGTTTATGGCCCCTAACCTCTGTAAAGTGACATAGAATTGGTCAGTGTATCCAAAATGTGCCACTTTCAGTTCCCTAGACCCTCTCCGTGCCTCCTTCAGCCCCCTAGACCCTCTCTGTGCGTCTGTCTGCTTTTGCCCCCTCCCCATGTCTCTTTCTTTCCCCCTGGCCCTAGTGAGCCCGATCTTCACATTGCAGGCCCCCAGCTGGCGATATTCTGACTGTTGCTCTGTCCAACTCTCACGAACCGTACAGAGTGTTGCCATGATAACACACAGCAACACTCTGATGGTGAGACTTGGACAGAGGAGCAGTCAGAAGTAGAGGTAGATTGCGAGTGCTAGCTGCTGGGCCCCTCTTCAGAATACTGGCAGCCCGGGGCCCGCAATGGGATTGGGCTCGCCAGGCAGAGGAAGTGCCACAACTGTGGGAGAGGTATGAGGGCCACATGAAATGGCCTAGCGGGCAGAATTTGGCCCACTGACCTTGTGTTTGACACATGTGATGTAATAGATGGTGTGCTGGCCGTAGTGCATTGATCACACTGTGGTAGCTGCCCGAAGATCTGATCTAAAGTAGCTGTCCCAGGGATGTCCGTAGAATTCCTAACACTGCCGTCCTGTACTCGTTGGCGTGGAATGAGGTCCACTAAATTCAGTAGGGCTGCCAAACAAACATAACATAGAGTTAGGGTTCTAACCCGATTAATTTCTGTAGAAAATGTTTCCAGTCATATAAGCAAATATGTTTAGTACTTCATCCTTTCATGTCTTACCACAGCTGAGCCTTGTGCTAGTAATGAAATCTCTGCAGATCCCGTAGAGCATCTTGTGACCCTGACAGTGACCTTGACACAACACTGCCGATACCACATTGCAGAAATCTCTGTGTAGTGTTGTTTCCTGATTGACACACCCTTTTAGAAAAGACAAATTGATTTCACCAGTGATCAGCCAGGAGATGCTTTTTAATAACTCTCCAATATGACATCAAAGTTTCTCTCTCCTTGTGTCTCCTTTCACAGCATGCAGTTGACAGTGGATGTGCAGATTCCCGAGTGCTTTGGAGGGATTGCTGGAGAAGCTGTTTTCATAGATACTGAGGGAAGCTTTATGGTAGACCGTGTAGCCGACATGGCAGCAGCCTGTGTTCAGCATTGCCAGCTTATTGCAGAAACACATCCAGATGAAGGTTTGTGGTCAAACTTATTCATCTGCTAGCCTGGCTTAGGTTGGACTATTTGCTCATCCATTTATTTATTTAAAATCTTTTTAACTTACTCTTCAGCCATAAGGGCTCCCATAGCTCTTTATAGTTCAATGAAGACATGAGTATAGCTGTCTTCACTCTTGAGATCTTAAAAATTTTTTAAAAAAGACACAGCCCACAAAGAAAGAGGATTGAGAGGACAAAGGAGAACAAATAAAACTTGTACACCAACATGTAGTTTTATGAGATTCCTATGAGAACCAGCTGTAACAGGTAGTGCATCTAGCCAACCATTTTCTCCTGTAACTGTCTACGGTCTTCCAGGGCCTAAAGCAGAAGTATTTTCTATATGCCTGCTAGAGAAGCTTGTCCTTTTAAAAAAATTACTGTCTCAGAAGCTGAAAGTCAAATTTTCCAATTTTAGCCAACCAGTTTTCTCAGTTTAGATAAGAAATGTTACTTAAAATTGCAAATACACAATTTCTTTGAAGAGGAGGGAAGCAATTCTAGCGTATGGGTGCAACTACTGAAAAGGCTTCTCATGTCCTCCCAAAGCGTACTGGGTACTGGGTGGGGGCCTCTATAGAAATATAGGTTCTGTGTCATTTATACAACAATATTACCATGGGTGATAGGGAAGAGCTGGTTACAGGCAGACACATATGGTCTGCGGCCTCTGTCCTTTTTAAATTTACAAAAATCTCACCAGGTGGTAGGTTCAAATAAAGTTACTTCAACTTTATGGAGCAGAAGCTGAGGAGAATGAGTCACAGTTCCTAAAGACACCCATGGTTGAACTTTGTGAGCCCATCTGTAGGATTACATAGAGCAAGACGGGGGACAGAAGGTTAAATCAGTAGTTCTCTGAATGATTTCTTAGTAGATCAACAACACTTTCTTGCAGTACTTCTAACAAGAACAAGTAAAATTACACCAGAGAGGAATCCCTAGCACAACTGGCCTTGTGTTGCTGCGGGTGTTTTGATATCATTATCATTTATTTACATAGCATCATAAATGTACATGGGACTTCACAGAATAGAACAGTACTGAAAGACAGATAGGTCTGTCAAAAGTTTATAGTATAATTGGTTGTTTTTTTTAAAGGAACGTAAGAAAGAAGTAACATAGGTATAAATTTATACATTACAGTTGTAAAACAAGATACACAAATACAGGTTGTCTAGTAATTGATTATGTCTCAGCCTCAGTGTTCCTGATCTGTGAAACATGAGTACTCTTTGGTTGCTTTTCACCAGAACTTTGTTTAGTTCTCCTGACCTATTTTAAACAGTTGTGTTAGAATCCCTTACTCCTGAAGTAAATAATGAAGTGACTATTTTGTGTCCGGGTCTCCTTGGTTGCTTGTAGTTGTCTAGTAATAAATAGGATACCTCAGGCCTGAGGTTTTCTACCTCTGTCTTAGTGAAGTGCCATTAGAATAGATATTTTCTCAGAGGCTAGTGCTTGGATGTCTATCACACTGCATTTGCTCTTAATTCTTTTTTCAGGATTTGTGAATACCCTTTGGAAACAGCTTCCAAAAGTTGACAGCTTTTTCAGTATAATTTTAGTAGGTGTCTGCTTTGCCTAGAAGTCTTATGATGCTCTGCTGGGACTTGCCAGTTCCATTATCTTCATAGCCAGGGAATTAAACAGTTCTGTATCCCTTTTTCTGTGTTGTTGCCTCCGTATTTGAGGAACTGTCAGCGGAAAGGATGGAATGATAGTAAACAATGTATACACATAGATTTTCCTCCTCTTTTTCTTTCAGACCACCAACCAGCCTTGGAGACTTTCTCCCTTGAAAATATTCTTTCCCATATCTACTACTTCCGTTGCCATGACTATGTGGAGCTGCTGGCACAGATTTATCTCCTACCAGACTTCCTCTCTGAGCACCCAAAGGTAGGAGGCCAAGAAATGTCCTGTGAGTGAAGAGGAACCAGCTAGTCAAGGTTTGCTCGCTGAACCTGAAGTATATGTGACTTCTCTAGATCGGAGGGGTATTCATAGTTGGACCAATTGAGCCCAGATATTGCAAATGTTTTTTGTAGCCTTTTTACCTAGCACATCAGTGAAAAACAAAAACACCCTTACAAACTGCCAGTTGAGTTTGACACCAAGCACTGTCTTCTTTTTAACAGTCTAAAAAAATTGTAACAACAAGGAGAAAAGGTTGGAGAGCAAAGAGGAGAACAGTAGCTTCTCCTTGGTTGGTTGAATGGCTCTGCTTTTGGGCCCATCTTTCTTGTATTGCAACCTGCTGGAATGGCTGCTAGCAATGACAGGTGGGGATGGGAAGGAAGCCTTTTGAGGAGGTGGTCTTTCAGCAGGGCTGACAGAATGGCCTTGCCTCCCCTATTTTTATTTCCTTATCTTCCAGGTTATGTGTCCTTACAGCTCACTCCTAATGCTGGCCACTATTCAGCACAGAGATTAGGAGCCACGGATGTTGATGGTCTTAAGCACACAGAAGGGCCAGTGGAAATGTAGTGTTGCCTTATCTCCTAAGCTCTCTGGTTATCTGTACTCCTCCTCTTTTCCTCTCTTTTCTTGTGCTCATGTGTGCCACCTTCTCTGTTGTAACCATGAATAATCCCATACTGATTCCCTTGTATCCTGTGCTTTTTGAAGCACACTGTGTTAAAGTGTTGCCTGTGTACTGACCTTAATGCTAGCATAGTTGGCTGCAGACCTGAATTTGGTTAGAAATATGTTGGCTAACCATGGCTAGCAAGCTTTTTTTTTTAAATGTATTCCTAGGTGAGAGTTGTGATCTTGCTATCTGGATCTGCTCTGAAGTCTTATCTTAGAAGAAATAGGCCCCTGCCTCATATTCTGTCAGGTTGGCTATGGTACTAGCTACCTTATGAATCAATAAATATAAATAATTATAAAGAATAATACATTTTGCCTGTATGTTTCTAGACAGCTTGAGATGTGCTGTTTATACGCCTGCTAGCTTTCTCTCTTGTATGAAGAGGTTGCACAATCTTGTTGTTGGCTAATTCAAGGTCATCCTGGAAGGTCTTGTCCAACTTCCTTTGACATCTTGGCTTGAACACTCAAAGCTGCCAGAAAGTACTGCGCTTTCCCACCTTCTGAATCAAGTCATGTCAGCAACGGTTGTTCAAAGCCGGATTGCCTATGCTGTATGTCTGTGTTTCCTGTAGTTCTGTATCTGCTCTCTAGAGAGGAGATAAGCTTGGAATGCACTCTGTCCCTGACCAGAGCAGTAGCTATAAAAGGACATCCCTTTCCTTGTGTTATTGACTCTGTACATCAGTGGAAAATAGCTCAGGGGTTGAAATGTGTCAGGCCTGCAGCACGTGCCGCTTTGGGTAACTGTGAAGCCATTTCTGCGTCCTGGGAGAAGTGATGTTCGAATGTACCAGAAGTGTCAGCAGCTATGAACAAGGAATGCCTTTCACACTTTCCATCTTTTTCTCTTCTTTTTTTTCTTTTCTGCAGGAAATTCTCCTTCACAGAAGGAGTGTGAGAGGGAGGGAGGGAGATTTCTAAAGCCTTCTTTTAGAACAGTTGCTTTGAAGCTGTGTTCCAGGAATCCTGCTGGTGCTTTGAAAGCTTATCAGAGCTCTTTAATTAGAAAAAGCCAGCAATGGCCCATAAGGTTCCTCAAAGCATAGCTTACTGTCCAGTGCTGATAATTCTCCATGCACTGTTCAATGTAGGAGAGTTTGGAGGTATTCTGGTGTCTTATTTCTCATCTGAGCATCAGGGTATGTGCTCCATAATCTTTTGCATTATATAGGGATTCCCTCATCATAACCGGGATGTGGAATGTGGAAGAGGACTTTTAGAAGTCATCTAAAAGTAGAAGTTCTGAAAAAATGTTGCTCTTGAAACACACATCTTTTACACTGTGAACTTCTTCACATATTTACTCAATTTGTATGGTATCCATTTGTATTTCTTACATAAAAGACAATGGTAGCTCTGAATAAGGAAGACTCCTAAATCCCTGTTATTACTACTTCTGTTAGGCCAGCTCAAAAATATTTATAAAAACATTTCAATTGTTCTGTTGTTGCTGGTGCAGATTTTTTTTATGGATGAAGACAGGAAAGAAAGGGAACCAGTGTGGGGTAATGGTTTGAATATTGTGCTACAACTCCAGGGAGACGAGAGTTTGAATCCCCACTTAACCGTGGAAATCCACTGGATGACCTTGGGCAAGTTACACTCTCTTGGGCTCAGAGAAAAGCAAACCTTGGAAATGACAACAATAGAGGGATACTCGAACACAGTACATAGAATCAGTTTAATAGGGATGTTGGGACAGAATAGCTACATTCCGAGTTCTAAAATTGCTGCTCTTTTGGTTATTAGTAATTATGCCATGGTCTGAGTGGAGTTTTATCTGCCACAGTGAGAGCTAGAATCTTAATCTGAATAACCAGGCAGAATCTCTGACTAGTAGACTTATGAATCTACAAGTGCAGATCAGCTCCAGCCCTGTGATTAGACAGAGTAAAATGGCCACCTCTGGGAGCAGTTTCTGACTGCTTTATGAAAGAAGAACAAATTGCTAGTTACCTATTATTGGATTTTTACTGCCAGAGTGGGAGAGATGTTCAGTGTTTCTTATGGGCCAAAATAACTTGATCACTTTCAGGTACTGTATACCCTTTGACCAATAAAGGCGCTAATTAATGTTCTTTCTGGAAAAGGTATGCCAGAATGTACTGGCTTGCAAGACAAAGCTTACCACGCAGTTGAAATGGTGAAGGCACAGCAAGTTTTGCTTGTGACAAATTAATAATTTTTGCAGTGTGGGTCGCTGCAGTGAAGGAATTCTAATATATCATAATTAAGCACAGTGATAGGAATGAGCCCTGGGCATCCTTGTTGACTTCCTTATGTATTATGAATGAAATTATTAGGCAAAGCAAACACCTAGAGGGCAGGTAAGCCCTCTTAGCACAGAAGGGGTGCTGCTGTGTTTATTTTCATCATTGCTTCTGTGAGTTCACTATACAAGTTAGCAGGGAGGCATTCTTTTGTCTAGCACTGAACACATTATCCTGGAAATGGTGGGTTTCAGTTGAAAGAAAGGGACTTTCTACTCTGTAAGGCAGTGGAGAGATATTTTGAAATACAGCCAGTGTTTGTCTGCTATATCAGCCATTAAGAGATTAACTTGCAACCGCTTCCTTTGAGCTGTGCCAGTACACCAGAGATTCAGAAGCTGAAGAGCAGCTCAAGAACCTTGAGGTCTCTACAAAAGCTTGTTTAGATACTCACCACTTTCCAATAATTCCATTTTGTCATATTTTAAATATGTTGCAAGCCAGACCAGGAACTTCGGTAAGTAGGCGGTGCATAAATATTCCAGATAAATAAATGATGCGTATCTTTTGGTGCTGTATACTTCTCATGGTACTCCCTTGTTGCCAGTTTCATCCCAGTCTTGGCAAAATATTTGAAATCCCTTGGAATCTTGACTGCTGTACAAAAAGAACAGCAAAAGAAAGACATATTCATTTAGTTTAATTATCTATTTGAGCAGAGGACAAACATCCTTCATACAGAACTTCATTTTCAATGTGTGTTTATTTCTGTGTGTGTGAGCTGTACACAGATAGGAATACATTCTGCTGATTCTTGAATACTTAGTTAAAATTCTAGAGAGTGCCATTTGCACATTACACAGGGACAAATCTAGGTTTGTGGAAGAATAGACAAGCAGAAAGTAATAGACTGATGAGTATGCCTGTGGGATTTCTTCAGATTTTGTTGGAATGAAACTCTCAGCAGCTCTAGTGAGTGTAGCCAGTGATGAGGAATGTTGGAAGTTGTGGTTCAGTATTTACCAGGCTACATGATTCTCACCCTTGTTCATTATATACACATATCACATATTTATGGCTATTCTTAATGTGACCTAAATATTTGTTGTTACGTTTCTTCAAGTCAACTTAGATTTCCAATAATTCTATCCTTGTGTTGCCTTGGCAAGATTTTTTCTTTTCCTGAAGAGATTTCGCCACTGACTTCCTCCAAGGATGAGAGAGTGTAACTTGCTCAAGCTCACCCAGTGGGTTTCCATAACAGAGTGGGGATTCAAACTCCAATTCATATTCCAACACTTACATCACAACATCCCGTGGGCTACACACAAACACTACAAACTACCAGGCCTTAAACTACAAACCTGGCCTCACACTACAAATGTTGTTATGTGCCTTTTAATCAACTCTGACTTTTGGCAACCATGTCATAAGGTTTTCTTAGCAAGGTATTTTCAGAAGACATTTGCTGTTGCTTTTCTCTAAGGCTGAGAGAGTGTAACTTCCCCAGGGTCACCTACTGAGTTTCTATGTCAGCCCCAATCTCCTGGAATTTTAGTCCAACATCCAAGCCACTACATTGCACTTGCTTTATGATTTAAGTATACACCTCAAGTAAAGTGTGGAGTGGCTTTAAACCAACAGAATTTTTTGAACTGTCTTTTGCAGCTGTCCCATTTGCTTCTGTGACATTGATTTTCAGCTGTTTGTATTTTGTATCCTGTCATTAGGTACGATTGGTGGTGATTGATGGAATTGCCTTTCCTTTCCGACATGACTTAGAGGATCTTTCTTTGCGAACACGGCTCTTGAATGGCCTGGCTCAGCAGCTGATCAGTATCGCAAATGATCACACATTAGCTGTGAGTTTTGAGGGACTGGTTTGGTTTCATGGCAAGGAAGGGCTGGGATAGGCATAAAATGTGTACTTAGTCAGATGATGTAAATTTGAAACACTCGTACTATTAAGCACCACAGTGAATGAGGGTTGCACTGCTACTCTAGAGTAAAACAACAGAAACTTGCTGTTTTCAAATAATGTCTAAATTCTTGGGATGCAAAATTCTAAACCCAGTGCCAGACTACATTTAATGAGTAACGCAACCTCTGAAAATACGCGATGTCTTAAATCATGAAATCTGACTTTATGAGGATACCTTTTTTTCGTTTTGAAGATCTTTCTACATGAATGTTTAAAAAAATAATTCGCTTAAGACACGACTGGCAGAACTAAATCCTCACTTTCCTTGCTTTTCTACTATTGGGGATTAGGACAGAGCTGTTTGGAGCAATATGAAGTAATAGTTTGAGGCAGGCACTAGTTTTGTTCCTAGATACGGCAACTCAGCCTGCAGAAGACTCCTATTTCATTGAAGCAGACCTGTTTCAATGCTAGTTGCTAACCATGGAATTGTCTCACACCAGCACTTGTATTTTTTAAAAAAGCAAATTTTGTTCTACCAAAAGTTGCAGTCTTGAGTACACTCCCTTGAGCAGGATGGGCAAAGTGTGGCCTGTGTGTCTCATTCAGCCCTTGGGACCCTTAAATGCAGCCCCCAAAGCCCTTAGACCCAATTTTTTAAAAAAATAATGGGGAAGTGATTTGCAGGTGGGTTTTTACCCCTAACTGGCCAAAATGTGCCCACAATATAGTGGTTTGCTTCCCATAACCCCTAAAAGCTCCCCAAGCCTCCAAAAACATAGGGAAAAGAGAAAAGGGGCCAACAATTAGCCACATTGATAATCAGAAGTTACTTGGGGTGTGCCAAAACATATTATCATGGCCAACAAGTAGGAAAGTGGCCCCCACCTTCTCAGCAGTTGCCCACCCCTTCCCTGAAGTGTAAACCCCATTAAATTCAACCAGACATTATAAGAAGTAAGGCAGAATTCTTATTTACTTAGATCTTTCTTGTTCCTTTCTTTTTACTGGTTTATTATCCTTGTTCTTATTAAAGAAGAATTAAGGGGGAGGAATTAATCTCATGACTGGTGCTTTTTATTATGTACTAGCTGTAGAATGCAGCATTGCTTGGGAAAATTATTAGGCATGTTAACGATTTTCAGTTTCCACTGCTCTGACAGATGGCTGCCTGTGTCTTTGGGTGCTCAAACATTTCTCACATTATGTATTAGTATCACTTATTCTTGAGAGAGCAGGGCTTTCCTGACCTGCTGTGAAATAAATTAATCTTTATGAATTAAAAAAAAATACTTTGGGTGCCCCCAAGGACCTCAGAGTAAAGTTCTTATACATCCTCTAGTCAGTATGTTAAGTCAAATTATCCCAAACATCCCAAAATTAGGTGAAATTTTTGTACAGCTGCTTTAAGCTTAATACTGAAATAAACAGTGAAATTTAATTTTATTTGTATGGTTAAGGTGACTTTTTTTGAATGTAATTAGTTAAAATCTTTCAAATTATGTGCCACACTACTCTGTATACATAGAAAAATGATTATTCCCAAGTGAATTTCATGCATATCACATAGCCTATATTTGAAGTCAAATCGACCCAAACGTACCTTGCAAGCCAGGTGAAAATCTGCTCAGCCATTTTCACATGAGACTGAGAGAAACTTAATTTTATTTATATGGGTTTTATTACTTTTTTTCTGCTCGGTCCCTGTATTCTTTGAGTAATTCACAGTGGATAATGGGGGAAAAAATGAGTAAGGTAATCCACAGGAAAAAAAAACTAGCATCGGTAAAATGCCCAAAAGTAAGGGTCAAAACCACAGATTGTTCCAGATCAAAATTCCATCTACTTAAGTTAAAAGGATGCTGAAAAATTTTGCTGTTGCCCTGCTTTCCTAAAAGTTAACAAAAGTGGTGAAGGACGACCTTTAGTGGGAGAGAGTTTTGTAACTGTAGCGCCATCATCGCTAAGAACGCTCTGCGTTTTCTGATTACCTGCCTTTCCTCAGACACTTGACGTAGGCACCTCTGCTGATTTCAAAGCACAGGAAAGGATTTGTGGAAGGATCTTCCTCCTCCTTTCTCATAAACACTCACCCACGTTTATAACCCTTAAGAAATTCCTGTTTTCATCTGATCATTGTTTTCTTGACCTGCACAGAAGAGGCCAACAGGTCATCAAGAGAAAAGCCACCGTGCTGGCATAGAGGCCTGTGTGGAAGACTTTCCTAACATTCTCCTTGCTTGCAGATCTTTTGTTCTAACATCCTCTTGGAGGTATTGCAGATGCTGCTGGCATTGCACCAGTGGAGGGCACACTTGAGCCACAACTATTTATAGGTGGCCTTTTTTTTTTATTCCTACCACGCAGACAAGGATTGTTCAGGAATGAAGCTTACGCAAGTCCTGGAATGGTGCTTGTCTATCTCTCTGTCTTGTTTCCAGGTAACTCGGCACCTCCTTAAGCTGCAATTATGCATGCATGCTGGGATTTCTCTTTTTATTGCCATGCTGCTAAAAATATATCCCGTCCATGTGTTTTTTTTTACTTGGATAGTGTTAGCAAGAGAACATAACTAGAGAAGAAGCCTGCAGAATTGAAGCAAAAATCTGCATAGTCCAGAAACTGTGTAGCAGTCAACCAAGTTTCCTATCAGGAAGCCCATAATCGGGATATGAGAGCAGTATTATTGTTCTGTTTTTTTAACAAGAAATAGTGTTCAAAGTCATGGTGGTTCTGATACTGGAAATAGCTGATAGCCACTGATCACACCCATCCTCAAGGAATTTGCCCAAGTCCCTTTTAAAGCCATTTAATCTGGTAGCCATGACTACATCTTACCATAGCAAATTCCACAGTTTAATTCTGTGGTATGTGAAGAAGCACTTTTCACTGTCTGCCCAGAATCTCCTCCCATTCAGTTTTAGTGGATAATTGTGTTGAGTTCTACTTTAATAACAGAGGGAGAAAAATGTCACTCTGTCCCTTTTCTCTGCATAACACACATAATTTTATCAACCGCTTGTCCCTTCCCTGCTTCCATCTTTTTTTATAAACTTTTCAAAAATTGCCAAACCTTCAGACATTTCTTCGTAGGGGAGTTGCTGTAACCCCCTGGTCATTTTAGTTATTCTTTCTTGCATGATGAAACTGTTCAGTCTTGTGACATTGACATCTAGGGAT
Source organism: Iguana delicatissima (assembly GCA_948472985.1). Lineage (NCBI taxonomy): Eukaryota > Metazoa > Chordata > Lepidosauria > Squamata > Iguanidae > Iguana > Iguana delicatissima. The sequence continues at coordinate 1,951,002 of CAOKZL010000007.1, forward strand.
TCTGGCTCCTGAAGGTATGACTGGCACCATTCTCTGCAGCAGGCTTTATCACTTTTGCACAAGCATTTTGTGCATGGCAGACAAAGGGACTCCATAAATGATATTTACAGTACTAAACAGGATCCTAAAGTCATCTGGTCTGGAGACAGGCAGAAGAAAGATCAAGATCTACTTATAGCTCTCTTGGTGATTTGCCATTGGTTGTCACATGTATTCCTGTGCACGGTTGCCTGGGCAAGTTGTAGACCTCTGAGCCCGAGCTTAGAAAAATTATTTTTTTTGCCTCAGATCCCCCCCCAGCTAGCGTGGCCATTGGCAAGGAAGGCTACAAGCATGAGATCCTCTCTCCCATGGCTTCCTTTGTATTTCTTACTGTATCATCCAGTCTCATTGTTTCTGACCTTTTAAAAATATGTTTTTATTGTTGACCTTTGATTGAGTTGTTTGTTTGTAATTTTGCTGTCTAGTTGTAGAACATTATGTTAAAATCCCTGATCTGTAGTCATTTAAGATAATAGATTTCCCTTCTACTTCATCTCAAGCTCCTAGTATACAAATGGACAGGAACCAATAAACCTCAAATCTGCCAATTCCTTGTCTAATCCTAGTGGGTGTCCCAAAATGTCCTTTCAAGATGCCTGCCAAGCTTCTTCATGAAGTTTCCTTTGTGGCCCTGCAGGCCCAACGAATACTCTGTGAAAACCAATGACTGTAGGAGAGAAATATAATTAAACCAGAGCTTCTTGATATACCTCCCAAATCTCTTCCAAGCTCCAGCCCAAAATATGACTGCAAATTTGCATAAATAATCCTACTTAGCTTTCCAGTCCAGTCCCATCCCCTTCAGACATTCTGGATTGTGAGTCCTATCAGTATGGCTATTTGGCCTGTTGGCTCTGGGACGCTTGAAGTTACAGTCTAACAGATCTAGAAGGTGTGAAGCTGCAAAAGACTGATGGAACTAAATGACTAGGGTGTTTCTCAGCTTACTATTTAAAAAAAAAGATGCTGAATTGTTGACAAATAGTCCTTATCACCAGCATAGTAATGCCACATTTGTCTGTAGTAGGTTGGAGAAGGTGTGACCTTTAAGAAGAATGTTAGACTCCCATCAGTGAGTGAAGTTAACCAGTGATCATAGAAGATGATAGAAGAATGAGCTTCTCCAGGGATCATAGAAGATGTAGTCCCAATAGTATCTAGAGGACCACTGGTTTCCCACCACGATAGGACATATCAGCACAGGAGCATCATGTGGAACAGTTTGTAGCTATGATGTTAAGCTAGAAAAGCAGGAACGTTCCCTGTCCTGATGAAACAGACATGATTTCCCACCACTGTCATTTTGACTGAGGGATTGCAGGTCCTTGCCAGTTATTGGCTGATCTGGATTCTCTCTGAGGTCCCATTATTAACTTCTGGTCACCTGAATGCTCAGTTGATAGTGGTGGTTAACGCAGACAGGTGAAGTTAATACCAACATTCTACTTAAGTAGTATTTAAGATACTTAAGTGTTCTTAAATATTGGAATCTCAGGGTATTTACATGGGAAAAGCTTACACCACTATACTACATTGGCTTTTAATGTAGCTTACTTTTAACTTTTTTATTATCAGATTTTTAGCTGTATAGTTTTTTGAACCTTGCAAGCTGCCTTGGCTCCCAAGTTGGAAGAAAGACAGGATATTTTTAACTTAATTGAGATTATGTTGGGATCTTCTCTCCCTTTGTCTATCTGTATCTCCTGTATTTCATGCATGTTTCTGGCCTCTCAATTCTTTCAGGTAGTGCTGACCAATCAAATGACAACAAGATTTGGACAAAGCCATGTTTCATTAGTGCCTGCTTTAGGTAAGCGTACAGAGTGTAATTTATTTAAAGAACTTTCACCCTCCTCTGCAGTCAAACAAGGGCTCTCAGAGCAGCTCATACCAATCAATACTTAGTCCTTGCCCTCAGACTTACAGTGTAGGAGTCACAAGACAAGGGAAAGGATGGGAGGAGAATACGAGGAAGAGTAGTCATAGAGAAAGAGGAGGATTTCATTGCCTTGATAGATGGCAGTATATCTTTTCTGGGTCTGCTTTATACTTAGATTTCCACTGCACCTGTATTTCATCTGAAGGAACATACTGTCTTTTGGAAGAAGTGTCAGGGAGAGACAAAACAGCAGTTCTCCTTAGATGTTCGTGCTTGCTTCTGACCTGTCAGAATCTTTGTAATGTTTTAAAATTTAGAACTAAAACTTGGGGAGCTAGAAAATAAGACTGGAACCATCCATCACTAATATCTTCACGGTCAGACACACACTTTGGAAAGTCAGGGATCAAGACACTTATATGTGAAGCATCATCCCAGTCTGTTTTCCTGACTTAGAGGAGGCCAGCTGAATTGAAATCCAGAGTTAGGTACAAACCAATGTTTTATAAAGAAAAGCAAGATAAATATTCCCTGATCAGCTTCAGCCTGAAATCCTGCTATAGGATTTAATGCAGAACAGTATTTTTAATGAAATATATTTAAACACGATCAATGTTTTTAGACTGTTTTCAGCAGCTGAAGCCCTTTACCTAACTGAAGTACCTGCCAAAATCTTTTCCTTCCTTGACTTGCTAACCATCACCATTTTGTTCCTTAAGGACATCCTTGTGGATCTTGGACATTTGCCACATTCTGCATTTTATAATACATGGCATGGGTACTGCCAGGAAAATATGTTATATTGACTGCAGCATGTGTTTTCAGTTGACACAACCATTTACATCAGCTGCCAGATTTCTCTAGAGATCTTAAAAGAGATCCCTCCATGCTGGTTAGAACAGATCATAATTCATTTTCCAAATGGGTAAAGGATCTGACTGGAAGCAGCTTTATACTGACAACTGAATAGCAGATGTTAAAAAAAAGTGTTCTTAACAATTAGAAGCAAGTAGTCCTGTTGTGAATCACATAACAATTCCCTTGGTTATTGGGGCTGGGGGAGCCATTTAAAAAGTGACAGTGTCCTTAATATGTGTGGTTTGGCAGTTCAGCCACTTGGCAGAGATGTAAGATAAATTGAACAAAATAAAAAGCATGTCCTTGGAGGATGCTGGATTTGAAATGTGCATGCAGATAAGGACCTTGCTTTCAAACGCTGACCTTTTGTCTTCTGTGCTGCCTTCCCCTCCGCTGTGTACATGGATTTCTGGCAGACAATCTGACTACAAAGCAAATTAATGCTAATAGATTTCAGGGTCGGCAACTGGCAGTCCACAGCCAGTTCTCGCTCCCTGAGGGGTGCCATCTGGTCCTTTAGCTGCCAATTGTCTCTTCCCTTCATGTTCTTCAAACACCCTGAGGGAAGGAAGAGTAGACTTGAGCAAGAAAGTAAGGAGTTCTTTTGGCTGCTACCTCCACAGCCCTCTCTCACTGTTTCCTTCTTTTTCTTTCTCCTCCTAAGCCAGAGGTGGGCAACTGCGTGAGGGCCAGGGAAGATTTTTCACCCCAGACTCTCTCCCACGGGCAACACCTCCACCCCCTCACATGTAATCAGTTTGAGAGTGACTGCAATGAAAATTTAGTGGTAGTGTGGTGGGGTTCTAGAATGGGGCTGCTTTCAAACATTTGAAGGCTTTCTGCATAGTTTTCAGGCAAATATACCTGAAAATTGTGCTTTTTTTTTTAAAGAGGGGGATTTGGTATACTTGTGGAGGACTTCAGAAACCACAAATTGGGGTCCATGGGCTGCATGTAGCTCGTGAGCCACACTTTGCTGGTCTCTGTTCTCTGAATTTCAGTGGCAGGAGATTGAGATTGGGGTACAGGAGGCAGAGGAAGTCGTCCTCTTGCCAATGCACTCTGATCTCACCCTCTTCTTCTACCACTTTTCCTTCCAGCAGCAGAGTGAACAGTGGTTAAGTCCAGGATCCAGTTACATATTCCCTCTGTGTCCTAATGTTTCCCCCTAGAATCAACAAAAACCTCTCCTGCAGCCCCTTGTAAACTTTAAAAACTTGCTTTAAAGGGTTGAGAAATAGGGTGGGAGCCTCTAGCGAGAGGCAATAGAAGAGGAAAGTCCCGATTCTGCTGGTACTGGACAGACAAGTAAGCTGTTGGTTTGTGGTCTAGTTAAACCAGAAAGCTATTTAGCATGGAATGTGGTCCTCTATCTACAGCCAGTTGATTTCTGCCCCATAGTTCACTGAAGAAAAGGAATCCACGTAGATTTACTTAACTCCATTACCATTGAGCTGAGGCAGGGAAACATGTGACCACTGTGATAAATATAGAAATATAAATACAGATATATACATATGCCACCTCCGCCACTGTCTCCTTCCAATTCTTTTTCCCTGCTTTATTCTGTTCCAGGATTTCTCTATCTCTGTGGTCCAGTAAATAGTTCTGCTACAGAAGAGCTACATAAATCTTAAAGATGATGAAGACTGAGGGCTTTTCCACACTTTTGTAAAAATGTGTAGCACCTTTCTTTCCTGTGCGTGGGTTTTTTTCATCTGCAGTAGCATTTGTTATTTTCACACCATTCCCTGGCATCCACTTCATTTGTGGACATCCTCCAGTGTACTTTTTTCACATTTGCCACCTGGATAGGATTTTTTGCTCCTTCTTCCTCTCTCCTCCCACCCCACAACTTCCCACCCTGCAGTACAGATGCCTTCCTCCTCCTCAGAAGAGGCAACATAAGTATGTAAAAACCCATCAGTTCCCAGCAACCAAATGCGTCATTTTCACCATCTGAAAAAGCCCTGAATTTCCCTTGGAGAAGATAGTACCCACATTTATTTTGCATGGTTGTGAGCAATAGCCGTTTAAACCACACATCTCTAGTCAGAGGACAAAATCAAAGAGTAGGAGGACATGTTGAACAAAGGAAGCTAGGAGACATTCTCCACATCATAATAAAGACCTGGGTATGGGATGGGAACTGTTATGGAGTGTTCAAAGACTAATTTAACTTGTCTTTAAAGGAGTCAGTTAGGAATATGCTGTTAATTCCTCTGAATCCTCAGTTCTCCATCTGTGAAATGGGAATAACAGTACCGTTCACACACACACCCCATTGCACTTTGGTTATTAATGAATAGTTCTGGTATTTTAGGTACAACTCTCTGCCTAAGTGAGGGGTAGAGAGCCAGTGTGTGTAGTTGTTTGAGTTTTGGACTACAACCCTGGAGACCTGGATTCAGTTTCCCGCTCAGCAATGGAAATCCACTGGGTGACCTTGGGCATGTCACACACTCTCAGCCCCAGAAACATGATATGGTTGCTTTAGGGTTGCTGTAAGTTGGAAACAACTTAAAGGCACACACCAGCAACAAGGTGATGCTGTACACAAAGAGGAACCTTATTTTGCATCTTACAGGCTGCACATTTTCTTCTTCTCAAATTATTTCTGAATAGGTAATTTGGGTAGCAAATATTGCTTACATATACACAACATGCATGCCAAAGAAGCCAAAACTTTTCACTCAGGCTACATCCTTTCTCTTACTTGTTTCTCTGTTTCTATCCTCTAATAGTGGCCTCTTCGGGTTGCCCCTCTTCTCTAAACACTTACTTTTCTTGTTTGGTTTTGTTTGAAAGCCCTTTTAATTATTGCAGAGGGGGAGGGGAACCTGCTGGAGACCACAAGAATTAAATCGTGGCTTTTGTGGAGGAGTCTGTCTTCCACAGTGCTGAGCTTCAAGCTGGCTGATCCTAGAGATAGCTTTTACTTGGTATACTTAGTAATGAGGTCAAATATTAATCTCCCACCAGTTTAATTTAGAAGCAATGCTTTTTGCCAAGGAGTCTAACACAGTTCCCCCCGCCTGCCCCACATGCAGGGAAACGTGATTTGAAATGGAAATGTCTTTCATTTGTATAATTCATACTCTAATCTCGACTTCCAAACGTTAAATCTCATACCACCGTGGTTATGAGAGCTGGCAACGTGCCCCGGGGGTCTAGACATTTACTTTGGAGGTTTCTTCCATTTCAGTGAGAGGCCTTCTCTCGCGCTGTGTGTGCTAATGAAGAGGCGGGTGGGTGGAGCCAACGGGGTGTCTGCCAGAGGCCTGACAGATGTACCAATTTTGTGATTCTGGAGCTGTCTGGTGACAAGTGGGAGCAGCTCACAGCATTTCCGTTAAATGACTGCTTTAAAAATCCAGTCCATCTTCTGACTGCAGAGCAATGGCTGGAATGGGCTGAGAGACAGGCTCAATAAATCTGTCTAGAAATCAAATGACACAGCCAGACATGAGCTAAAATGATGAGATTACATTCCTTCAAAAACCCCACTAGCTTCTGATAGTTTAAAGAGAAGAGAACCCTCAGGTCCCATTGTGGTTGTTATGTTTATTCATACCCTGCGTTTTTCCCAGTTTGGGAGTCAAGGCGGCCTACAACAGTTAAAACAAACATAATTAACAATGTAGGAAAGTTTAAAAAAACAAACAATGATAAAAGTGAAACCAGTTAAAGCAAATTAATGCAACGACAGTATCAAATGTTTGCAATTTGTTTGGTGCTACTGCCACACCTTTTCCTTGCCAATCTTCATGTGAAGTACATGTGTTCTTCCTTCATTCAGTATAGGGGGAGCACCCTGATTTTGTCTTGGTTTTAAATAATCCTAAAAATTCAGCATATTCAACAGAATATGTTTTAAAAAATCAAGAAGAAACTTAAATATACTAGTTACATCTGCCCCATTTTCCAAGACAATGAGGTTTAGCACTGATCAGAGTTTGGGGTTTTGGGGGGAAATTAAATAGATACAAGTTGAACAGTCTGACAGAACTAATCTGCTGTGTTTTTTAATGTCCTTAAAGCAAATTGTAAATGATGATTATAATAACAGAATACCTATAAGCATATAGATGTCCTTGGGGTAAAAAAAGAAAAAGACTTTTTTGTTTTTATTTAATTTTTTTTCGTGGTGGAATCCAGGTTACTTGATGGAGTAATGGGTAGGATACTTAAGCCATTAAAGACTGATGACTATTGCTCTAGAAAACTGGTCTTAAAATAGTTAGCTGAGATCAACTATTGGGCTGCACACCACTACCACATAAATTAAGTAGTAAACACTTAAGAAGTAGATTTCCAAATGCAAGTTCGGGCTAGAACAAGAGTAGGCATGTTCTGGAGCCCTGAAGACTGCAGTGCCAGAATTTTGACCCTTCTGGGGGGCCACAGCTGTACCATCACATTCACTATTTTGGCTATCAGATGTAATGACACATCGCTTCCGACTCTTCACTTGCTTCTTGGAGTGGGGTGAATTTGCTGTTTCATGGTGGGAAAGACCCTGAAACAGCATGTGATACCCTGAAAGTTTTTCACTTTCAAAATGAGTGATTTTTTAACCAACTTTTTTGCGAAGGGGGAAATCTTGAGCCTTTGTGGGGAGGATCAATTGATCCCAGAAACACCCTATAATGCCCCACAGCCTCCTCTAAAAAATCAGAACAATATTAGTTTAAGGGGGTATATTCCAGGAAAAGCTGCATCACATGGTTCCTAAACTTAAAGGTAAAAACTTAGAAAGATTGAAAAGGAACCCTCAGTGGTACAGGACTGAAGCTAAATGCTATGGTTGTTTTTAAAAGGAGAAATGAACCTTGTGGTGCTGTTCCCTGTAGCCTTTTTAGGGGATATTTTGTAAGTCTGGTTTAAGTAGAATAAGCATTCTAGTAAAAGGGATGATTCCAGGGGAAGGCAGCATTGAGACACCTGATGGAAATATACTAATAAGGATTCTGCTGACATTCTTGTACTCAGAGTGCCTAGTTATTTCCAAGCTTTGAGACTGGAAAGTAAAACTGTTTCGTTATTGGCTGTTCCCAAAAGAGATGCATGACTCAAGACTTCATCTCCAATCCATGTCAATTTTGTGTGTGTCCAGAAAGAGGTCTGTTCTATCCTATTTCTGCATCACTTTGTAGTATTTTTAGTCATGAAAATTTTCTATTTTGATATATGCATCTTTTTCTAATATATGCACTCTTATGCAATTTTATAAACCAAGACCTGTATAGCAAAATTCAGAGCACTGCAGGATATGAGGGATGACTGTGTTTCAGTTCACATCACTAGTCTGGGAAATGCAAATTAAGTTCATTTTTTTTTAATGCAAACAAAATTTGCCAGCACCCCTAATTCCCAGTAAGAGCGTGTTCCAAAAGGTCAGGAGTATGACTTTGTTTTTTAATGATTTCAACCATCTTTTCTTGATGTTTTAAAATATTAAATTGGTTGCTGCTGAGGAATTAAGATAACAAACTGCCATGATTTTCTTTATGTGTATTTCTGTCACTAGGAGAAAGCTGGGGTCATGCAGCTACCATCCGTTTAATTCTGCACTGGGATAACAAACAGAGGTGAGAAACAAAATAAGTGAAACAAGAAAATGAATGTTTGAGATTTATCTGGGTCCTGTGGCTGAGGCCATAACAATATGCAATGCCAGAAACTTGGGCAGAGTTTGAGAGAGCATAATGTTGCATTATAATTTGACTAGTTCTGAGGAGACCTTTGTTCAAAACCGCATTCAGCCATGGATTCCAAGTGGGTGAACCCTGGTTCAGGCACTCTAATCTCTCTCAGTCTGACCTCTCAGGGCTGTTGTAAGGGAAAAAAATGGATAGGATGAGCATGTACTACCTTGTAGGAAATGTGGAATTACAAATAATAATAAGAAACACAAGGCCACTATTACCTTTACTGCACAAGGGAAGTAAATCTCATTGCAGCAGGGTAGTAGCTTCTTTGGCTGGGACATATGACATGACATCATTCCTCTTCTGTTGTTCTCCTGGTGGGACAAGCTTTGGAAAGTGTTTCTTTTATAAAGGATGTCATTAATGGAGGTTTTGTGTGTGTGTGTGTGTGTGTGTGTGTGTGTGTATTTGTAAAAGAAACACTTTCCAGGCGATCTCCCACTGGGAGAACAACAGAAGAGGGGTGACATCATGTGATAAGTCCCAGCCAAAGACGCTATTATCTTGCTGCGACTGCAATTTACCTGCCTCGTGAGATAAAGCTATGTGTCTAAATATTCACCACAGTTACATATAATCAGCAGCATTGCCAAGTACAATTTATACGAACCTCCCCAAGTGTTAAAATTGCCAGGGTAGGGTTTTTTCTCCATCTCCCTATTGCTACAGGCCTGTCTGGTGGAGACATGGAAAAGCCTTCTCAGTGGCTGCTCCCAGGCTGTAGAATTCCCTTCCATGGGAGGCTAGGCTAGTCCTTCTTAGTTGCACTGTGTTTCTATATTTGTTACGTTCTAAATTATTTTACATATTTAAAATTAATGGTGTTTTAATCAGATAGATTGTTTAATTGTATCTTTTTTAAATCATCAAGTTTTTAACTTTATGTTGTTTTAGCCTTGTTGTAAGCAACCTTGGATACCATGTTGGGAGAAAGGCAAGATGGAGGTGTGTGTGTAATGTTACATTTACACTTGGAGTATTAAAAAAAAAAGGTGATTGTATTTATGTTGAAAAGGGTACATGTATTAAACTTGCATTTATTGTAATTTGGCATTTTAATTTATATTGCATTATTACGCTAAAAAAAAACTTTTAACACTTTCAGGGTAGAAAAAAAAATCTCCCTGTTTGATTTTTGGGAGCAAAAAGGTGAATGAAGTTTTGAAAACCATATTTCTCATCCACCCACTCCAATGGTGAATGAGTAAGATTACAAGATATGTATCTATATGCAGGAAAAAAATAGGAAACGGTTTCTTGTTAAATAAATAAATAACCATTAATAAATGAACAAACAAGATAGGCATAAGAAAATAGAACTCATAGAGAAGCACTCCAGCTATCAGATAACAGATGTAACCCACTAATAAGGAAATGTTACTCCCAACAGGAGTCCCAGAAGAGATTGCTCTAACTTTTGAAGGACAATCAACACCCCAAAACACAAAGACACACACACACACACACACACACACACACACACCCCACTATCAATGCTGGGCTTAGAAATGGGAAGCATATCTTTGTGGGGAAACAAAACCCAAGCAGGAAAACTAAGACATGTCAAGCTGGAAGAAGATAATAGGACTGGAGATTTACACTCCCTTCTCCTGACTCCAAGCTGCCGTTGCACGCACTGCTGAGAAAAACGAGTTAGAAAAAAACCTGAAATGACTGAGCAAGGGAAAGGGGATAACACAGCGCATTTGTTGCCGACATACTTCAAGCCATTCCCACACCACTGAGTGAAAAACTCCAGCAAGAGGCTAGCAAGGAGTGAGAGGAGGGGAGAGCAGACGAGAATATAGCCAGCGCAAATATGGCCCTCTCTCTCCATTTTGTTTCTGGGAAAATGCTCTCAAAATTAAATTAGATTTTTTTGTTGAGGCCTGAAAAGGTACTTGATGTTCTAGATTAATTTTTTTTTAAAATGCAATTCAGTGCAATATCGATGCTATGGTTCTGATTTCTGCACCTGGCATGCCATGAATTTTGTCACTGTCATGTTGTTTTTCAGTAGGCTGAGGATGAGCAATTTGCCTGTTTCTCTTGGGAGCTTGTATATTTAAAAAAAAAAAAGAGGAAAGGAAAAAGACACTCTGGGAAGCTGCTGTAGTAGCTGTTCCAGCCCACCTACTCCCAGGGGCAAGCTAATTTCTCCTGCAAAATATTCAAAGTTGTGCCATGTAAAAAGAAAATGCAGGCCACACGTAGACAATGGGGCAGGGGAATGATGAACTTAAAGTAGATGAAAGCTAGAACCATGCTAAAATCACATAGGGATTAGGGAATAAATTTGTAATAATTTCATAGTTACTCGGGAACAGGGTTTTCAGGAATTCAGCTGCCATGGAAAGGCCAATAATTTCAGGCAGAAGACTTGGCTTTTAAGGGGCAAAACTCATATAGAAATTCATGCTGTGAAGACAGAGAAAGGAAGAAACAGAGTGAGAAGCAATATTGACCAAGGCAGGGGTTTTTTTTCATACCACAAGGAGACCAGATGAAAAGTGAGAGACCACCATTAAAGGCTATAAACATGCTGTAAGATTTGCTGTTGTAAGTAGTACATTCTTACAGCTCATGCTTCCCTGAATGTTCTTGTCGGTAAAGCAGCTTTACCCATTATGGTTTTGTTGTTCCTTAAACCCAGTACCTGCCTTCCCCCCTCCAGCAATGGAAATGTGTCACTACGTAATTATAATGGGAGGAGGGAATCCGTTGCTGGGAGAACAGGCCCCCGTTGACTCAGAGGCACCCAGTGGAACTCCATTCGAGAGCCTCTTAAAAATATGGTGTCTTAAGATTAAGGCTACTCTGTAAAGTGCAACCCACCAATTTAAATGTTCTGAGGAATTCCCTGTGCAGCTAACGTGAAGTGGTAATCTTCCTTGGGCGGTAATTACTTGCTTTCTAATAGAATGGCACCAAGGGGAAGGAGAGGGAGCCAAAGCCCTAAAAATAATTAACAGGAATCTTGGCAAATTATCTCAGAGCAAGGCAGAATATTTTCCTAGGAAACAGCAAGGGCAGAAGCCTGTCTTTCGGCTATGGGCTTCCGTGGGCAATCCCTAACTTTAAAACCGGGATTTGAACAAGTGAACACAGCTATGTCTTTTAAAATATTTATATCCCAGCTTTTTGCTGAAGCCAGCTAATAAAATGAGAATCACAAACAAGGTACAATACCAATTAACAGCAGACAAATGCAAAGCCACAGACTGGTTCATTTATTTGTTTGTTTGTTTATTTGAAAAAGTATCACCTTCCCCCCCCAAAAAAAATGGAACTCGAGGCAGCTAACAGTAATAAAATCCTAGTAAAAATAAGCCAATTAAAGTGTAAATATGAACATTAAAAACACATTAGTACAGCAGAAACAAAAACACCAACTATTTATCATAGAACTCTCTTGAACAATATCCCAGCTTGCATGCTAAGTGCCTACCGGCAGAAGAAATAATAGCCTAGCCTTCCTTGACAGGGAGCAGCATAGCCTGAGAGTGGCCACCAAGAAGGCCCTCTTTTGTGCCCACCATCTGTGCCTACAGAGGGAACAGGATTGAAAGAAGGGACTCCACTGAAGACCTCAAAGCCCTGACAGGCTCATATGAAAGATTCAGGTAGTTTGTTGTTGTCATTTACACTGACACTAAGGCAAACCTATTACATGGTTTCCTAGGGCTAAGAATGTGTGACCCACCCAAGGTCACCCAGGGGGTTTCCATGGCTGAGTGGGGAATCAGACTCTCGTCTCTAGGGTCATAGTCAAATGCTCAAACCGCTAGTGGTGCAGTGGTTAAATGCTGGTAGTGCAGCCACACCATTGTGAGTTCAGTCCTGCAGGGCTCCAGGTTGACTCAGCCTTCCGTAGGTCAGTAAACTGAGTACCCAGTTTGTTGGAAGCAATTAGCTAACACATTGTAAACCACCTAGGGAGTGCTTTGCACTGATAAGCAGTATAGAAATGTAACTGCTAACTGCTATAGCACATTGGCTTTTGGGTAGTTTGTACCCACGTTGAACTATCCACAATTTTTTTTAAACTAAGCCATTCCAGTGAGTGTTACCTGCCTGTGTTACTTCCACATGGGGTCCAAACCACAGCTTTGAAATTTATTTATTTTTTAAAGATGAGAGCGAGACTACAACTCCAAGAATCCCCTAACTAGCATGGCCATGCAATACATGGGAATTCTGGGAACCCGCGTCTGAAACAAGTGACTTTTCCAACCTGCACCAGCAATCACAGGCTACAAATGTGTTGTCAGATGTATAAAATTGCATCCACCTATAGGTTTCATTTCTCAAGCTTTGGTCACAGTCTGCTGGATAACTCCATTGCCATAGGGCTCACTAAAATAAATAGGGGCCGTCCCAGCCTGTTTGTGTATTGTTTGGCTGAAGCAGAGAATATAAAGGAACATATCCAGGACTAGGAGGCCCTTGCAACCCTTTCCAAGTCTAAAATTTTATTATTCTATGATTTAAAAAATGATCCAGTCACAATATCACTATTGTGCTGCTCTTCCTAGATGGATTGTGCCGTTCAGACTCACCAGCAAAGAAACTTAACAATAAAATTTCCCTCTGGTCTGTGATGATTCTAAACAATCTCTGTGAACTATTTTCAAATGTACCTTCTAAAAGTGAGATAAATATCTCTGAAATGCAGCTATTTTTATTCATTTCAGGATGGCAACTTTGTACAAGTCACCAAGTCAGAAGGAATCAACTGTGCCGTTTTCTGTTACCGTAAGCATAATTGGAGCCGGGAGGTCAGACTGGGGCAGGGTTCTAATACCTCAAATGCCATTGCTCCATCTTGGAAGAGCAAGGAATGTTCAAAATCAGCCAATGATGGAAGCATTCATATTGTTTCAGTTCAGTGTCATGCCACACCATATTTGTCCTCCTTGCCGCTTAGAACAGAAAAGGGGAACCCATAGTCTCTAGGCTTTATCTGTCCTATCGGCAGTATCCCTTCCCTGTCTGGGATGGAGGATGAGACAGTACCATGTGACATTTGCAGTTGGAACTGGCTTCACTGTCTCCTCTCACTTCCTACATAGAAAGGGCAAATGAGGAGCAGAGCATCCTCAACCAGCGCTTGCAGAATGATCTGAATCCTTGTCTTTCCCACATTGGAGAATGTCAGAGTTTTAAGTCTCCCCCCTCCAACACACACTACCATTTGGTTCTCTCTCAGCAAACTATGATTTACAGCTGCTTGTCTGCTTTCATTTTCCATCTGCTCCACTCTCCAGTTTGTACAGTTCAGCTGCCTCCAGGGGCCAGAGCTTCAGCTGCCTGTCCAGGCATAGCACCGAACCACAGGCAGCACAAACCACATGTGTGAAAAACTATTATAAAGCCTTGGCTTCTTCTACTGACTTACAGGCTAATAGCAAACTATGTTTTGGCCTATGGTTCATTAACTGTGGTTTGACATGATGGCTGAATTGAGTTGGGAGTATCCCAACTCATCCTGTGTCCTGCCACAGAGCTGATTTCATATCCATGCCCAGATATTAGGCTAGCCTGCAAAAGTCCAAATTTATACTCTGTTTTTCCTCCAGTATAGCAAACTTAGACTACAAAGTCCAGTTAACAGTATGAGGGATTAGTTTTAGATCCTGAAACATCCATTCTAGCCCCACTGACCCATAGTAAAGCTTATTGGGTGACCTTGGACCAGTAGTTTTCTCTCTTAGCCAGACATATTTCACAGTGTTGTTGTGAGAATAAGAGTGGGGGGGGAGTATGGCCGTAATAAGTAATATGTAAAAATAAAATGCATTTATATATATGAAAATGGAAAGCATTCCAGAGAATTACATAATTGACGTTCCCCTGCCCACCTATTTGAGCACATCTTAATTTTTATTTATTCATTTATCGTATTTATATACTGCCTTTTCTCCCAAAGTGGGACCCACATTTCTTCTTGAAAAGAGGATTTTTAATCACCAAAGGAAAAAAAAAATCCTCCAGGTACAATGATTCTCTTATATAATGAAGCACATCCTTCCCCCAGATCTTGTTTCATCCCCCTCAAAAGATGTTTTTTCTTAACAAATTGGAAATGCTTTTATTTGCAAGATGTGGTTGAAGACTGCAGCAGGTCCTTGGAAACAAAAATGGCATCCGCAGTGCTTTCCCAGCCCTGACCGACATAAAACTTTTATCAGCTAGAGCACTGATTCCTAAACTCTAGTCTTCCAGGTGTTTTGGACTTCAACTTCCAGAAGTCCCAGCTGCTTTGACCAATGATCAGTGATTCTGGGAGCTGAAATAACAAAACAACTGGAAGATCAGAGTTTGGGAAACACTGAGCTAGAGCTACAGATATTTCAGTCCCCTGATATGAGCCAAATTCGGTATTACTTCTAGATCTGACTTGCGGCAAGTGTTCATAGTGTCTGATGGGGCAACTCCAGCATTCTGAAGTAGAAGCTGAATGTAGAAGGAACAGGACCCAGAGTCAGCTGAGAAATCCTGGTGTTCATTGCCACTTATTGTCACCAGGATTCAACCGAAGAAGCTTTCCAGATAATTTTGTTTTCTGGAACCTGAAATGCCTTAGAATAAATCTTGAGATAGCAGCACTTCAGGGACAACTTCTACTGAACACAGAGCCAAGAGAAACCAATTTTGAACTGCTCCTCAAATGTCAGGAGCTGAACCTACCGTCCTGTAACTGTTTGCTTGCCATATATGCTTCTGGTTACATGTTGCCATAGCAGTTCTAACAGGTTTCTAAAGCTGCCTTGTGAGCACTGAGGCTTTTTTAGATGCAAGCAACATTTGATTCTTGGAATGGGGATTGCTATGCAGATGTGTTGTTACCCATTTTGAATGGAGATGTTCAACCTCTACAATTTGGGAAAGAGGCAATTTCAGGACGAACTTTAAAGACCTGTAGGGTGGCAGTGTTATGTTCTGAGTAGGATATTGAAATGTGACCTTACTTGGAACATCCAGGCTCAGTTCCCCACTGAATTGCAAAATTCGTTGGCTAACCTTCGGCCAGTCTTCGCCATCCTCAGTCTGACCTACCTCACAGGGTTGTTTCTAGGATCCAATGAGAAAGGGAAGAGCAGTGTATACTGCCTTAAGTTTACTGGAGGCAGAATAAAATGTATTTAATAAGATAAGGCCTCCTGTACATCCTCACTTTTTTCCCCCTCAGCCTTTCCTTCTGTAGATGAAAGACTTTATAAACAAAAATGACTTACAGGGGCCTTGTTCATTTGTTTAAGACCTATTCCAGTGAGACAAATGTTTGCAACTAGATTAATAGCATTGCTTAGGGTAGCCAGAAGTTTGTTTTGGTTGAAGTACAGTGGCCCCTCCATTTTTGTGAGGGTTTGGGGCTCAGGACCCTCGCAAAAGTCGAAGAACTGTGAATATCTTCCCTTTCCTGTGCAACAAAGCAAACAAGGGAATGCAGGCAGTGCCTTTCCTTTCCGCACTTCCCTCTCATTCCCTCCCCATGACCCCCTCCCAATCCTCTTCCTTTTTTCCCAGCCATGAGGAATGAAGACACACATGTGTGTTCCCTCCCTGTGCTCTGCTCCTGTTCCCTTCCCTTTTGCCAGAGGTGAGCAAGGAAGGCACATGCGTTCCTTCGTTCCTCGGGCTCCGCCTCAAATTCCTTTTTGCCCAGACGATGGGAAGGAAGGCACACATGTGTTTTCCCTTCCGGTGCTTCCCCTTCCCATACCCTTCTCATTTGCCTGTGCCCAGGGAGGAAACGCATGCACATGCCTCGCAAATAATCACATTTTTAAAAGTCAAACCCACAAATGTGGAGGGAGAACTGTACTGGAATGTGGATGGTTTTCCCAGAGAAAACCGAGCCACAATGTTCTTCAAGGTTACACACTTCAGGGAGAAGGCCTTCAGGCATCTTCCCACACTGCCTTTTCTGTGAATCCCTCACTGGTACATTCCCATTGTTGAATAGTTCCATCACACCAACCCAGAAAGAGTCTTTGTGGTAAATGTCCAGCATTCTGTTGTTAGCCTCTTTCAGGTCTGCTGTGAAATCATTGCTTGAATATACTCTTCAGCAATTAATGAACTAGATCCACAGAAACTATGTTATGACAAAAGGTGGAGTTTTTAAAACTCAGTTAGAAGGACTTAAAGGTATGCTAACATCCTGTTCCTTACAATATTTACAGATTCACTTGTGAGGCCTTAAGTTCTCTGCTAGCAGAGAAGGAGCCCTCCATGAATGGTTTAACCTCTTCTGAACTTTTGGAGACATCTTCATGCTGTTGGTGGCTCTTACATTTCTCTTACATTTCTCTCTTTAACCAGCTCGAGCTGCATGAGACAGTGTATGTGTGACACAATGTATGAGTCAGTGTGCAACTTGCTGTCCGCTGCATTAGCCATACAGATCTGAACAGACTTGTGAGAACTGCAAACTTTTAGGTCTTCTACTGCAAACTGCCTCTCTTCTTATTTTTTGACAAGTCGTATGAATGTATCCTTAGCTTAGGATAGTATTGTTATGATCACACAAAGTGAGACAGAATGCAGGTGATGTATAGTTTTTAGAGGAACTGTGGTTGTTGGTCGAAATGATAAATTTTAGCTTCTTCTTCAGACCACCTCTAGAGATACACAAAAATGATCACAGCAGACTTTCCATTTTGCAGAGGAGAAACATAAAACTTAAGTGCCTCATCCCGCCTTCCTACCCCCACTGGAATTGTTGCCCCAACATGCCATCTTAATCTACAGTCTCACAACTTTAATTACACAGATTCTTAACTTGTAATACAAAGATCGTAATACTGGCCTGGCCTGGCCCGGCCTTGCCAGGCTCTTGAACAATGAAGCATTATTATTTCATGCCAAACACTGTTTTTAAAAACTGTTAAGTGCTAAGTTCTGTTCTGGGAGTTTCAGGGTAAGATGTCCAAGCAGACAGAAACTAATCTCCATTTCTGGCCCAAGTAAGCAATGAGATGGCACCCGCTATATTTGTACATAGCCAATAATTTTTGTCTATTACATTTTCTGACAGGCAGGTTGCCCATAATCTGAGACAAGGGTAGGAATCATGCAACCCTTCAGGTATCGTTGGATTGCAGCTCCGAGGATTTCATCTGAAGAACTCGTGCTTCTCATCCTTGATCTAGCATTTATTTATATTTGTATTTGAGTGATCCTTGCCCTGCCCTCCTGCCTTTTACTCTATAAAATGTAAGGTTGCTGACAAACAAGGCAATTGCACTATCTCATACGTAGAATTTTTATTGTGGCCGAGAGCAGGGAAGATCAGTGCTTCTCAGGCTATCTGATGGAGATGTGCAGCATTTTTTCCCCTATTATTCCAGAGAGCAATGCTAAATTTGTGCCCATTAGGTACAATTGTTTCTTTATTTCCTGGAAACTCTCCAGAGACCAACAGGCAATGGCTCAGGGACCAGCATTAGTCCAGGGACCGCCACTCTGAGTCGCACAGAGGTAGATGACACCTTTTTCTACTTAAGCTGTTTCCAAAGGGACTGTGTTCTTCTATGGTATAAAAAAATAAGCATAGCCCTGTGGTACTTTAAGTTGTTGTTGTTGTGTACCTTCAAGTCATTTCGGACTTACAGCTATCCTAAGGCAAAACTGATCATGGTTTTCTAGGGCTAAAAGTGTGGGACATACCCAAGCAGGGAATCAAGCCATGGTTTCCAAAGTTGTATTCCATCATTCAAACCACTGCAGCATTCCAACTCTGGTGCCTTAATTACCGATACATTTATGACAGCAAGATATTTTGTGGAATACAGTGCACTTCATCAGATGGAAGGTCCTACTCTATTTCTATTCCTTCCAAGGTTTTCTGCATTTTCTTCTGTCTCACCACCAACACCACCACTTTTTCTCTTAGTACAGAAAATCCATTAAGCGCTGCACAATGGCTGTTGATGGTGGTGCTAGGAACCATCGGTCTAGAGGTCTCCTAAATTTGCACTGCATGTTATGTTTAGAATGGAAGCTGTCTCTTTGCCAGATTTGGTTTAGTCCTGCTATGAATGTTTCTGTAGCCATACAGCTTTTTAGGCAAATAAATGTTGAGGAGTGCTGGAAGTTCCGTAACAGTAAGAAGCTGAGCGTACTGGACACATATTTTCTTAGAGAAATACATGTGGTTCATCCCTGACTATTAGGAGATGGCTAGAGGTACCTGTGGATGATGAAATTAAAGGCAGTTTTTCATTCTTTCTGTGGCATAAGGACAGTGAAGTTAAAGTCTGTGTATGCATGCGTAAACAAAAAAGGTGAGGGGAACTGTAGAGAGACTGCATTTTTGAAGAGCGATTGAGAAGGAATTCAAGGAAGCATGAGACTGTTAGCTTAGAAACATTTGGGAATGCTACCTCTTTCCTTCTCTGTGTTGTGGGTGCAATGAATTGTGCTGCTGTTGGTGTGTTAAGCTGTGCCTATCTCTGTCCAGTGATGAGAAGCCAAGTGGCATTGGTATTCTTGTCTTGTGAAGGGTTTATTTTTCACACTTCTACTTATATAACAGCTGGGATGCTTTTGCTGTACATGCTTGGCTTAAGCAACGTGTCTGGGGCGATCTTTAGATATGCCCTGAAGGGACACTGTGGCAGCAGTCAGGCATTACTTTTTTTTCCACATTTGCCCTGTCCATGGGCTTAAGGCTTCAGAACTCAAAATAGTAGAGGTGGATTGTCTCATTTTCACCCCTCTAGCCTCTTTCTGTCGTTTGTCCTTTGAAAAAGGAAGGTGGATTAACCCTATATTGCCAGACATTTTGTAATGCAGCATGCTAGCAGTGCTAGAGATCAAACCAAAACCATGTGTTCTCTTTTTGTTACAGATCAAGTTGGTCTTCCTTGTAGGGCTACTGGCGTTTTCTAAAAGTCACACTCTTGATAGTAATTCTATGTGATTTTTCACACTCTGCCTTCTTGAAATGTCATATTTTTTTCCCTAAAACAGCTTTGCAGCTTCCTTGAGCAATTGTTAGCCACCTGCTGTTCACCTTTTTCAAAACAGGCTGGACCACAGAATTATTTATATTCTTCTGTGCCTACAGAGAGAGAAAAGCAGTGCCACTTCATCAAGGCAGCTGAGATACTAGCTGACTTTGCCTCTCTCTCACCTGTCACCTGGCCGTGACCATTCCATCAGATGGGAAGAAGGGCTACTCTGGTGACTGAATTCTTCTGGTTCTTTCTTTCCCCAAACTTTTTCAATCCCAGGCGTTCCTTATAACAACTTAATACATTTAACAAGCAATGTCTGTTTGCTATTTTGCATCCTCTCTTCCTGGCAGGAACCGAATTCACACACACAAATGTAACAGTGCTAATACACTGTTTATTAGGAGCGTGATACACAGTACAGGACTTCAGTGAGCGAACTGAAGGCAATTAGCAAAATCCAAACATTTAAAGCAAATAGTTTCCCATCCCGCCTGCAAGAGACCTTGGCGCTCAGATTTCAGCTTAGCAGTGCTTATCACTACATTCCTAGCTTTGTCTCTGGTTCTCGTACCTTGTTACAAGCAAGCAGCTAATTAACTCCTACCACATGTCCCATAACTGAAATATGGAGGGCTACCCCACACTTCCATTTCTTCTTTCTTTCATGTTACATCGCATACTTTAGTTAGATTGTATCATTGTGGGCCAGGCCTTTCTTGTTATTATTTTAATTTTATTTGTAAGCCACCATAGCTGAACTTCTGGCTGAAGAGCAGGGCCGGACCATTTTAACTAAGAAGGTAGTAATATAAGTTTTAAAAAATTCTGAAGTTGTTGTGTGCCTTTTAGTCATTTCTTACTTGGGGAAAACTAAGGCGAACCTACCACAGGGGTTTCTGGGGCTGAGAATGTATGACAAGCCCAAGGTCACCCAGTGGGTTTCTACGGCAGAGCTGGGAATCAAACCCTGGTCTCCAGGGTCATAGACCAATGCTCAGACCACTACACCAATTCTAATAGAGATGAGAGTTTGAATGCAGCAGCTGTATTTTTAACTGGGACTATTTATTTGGAGCATGTAACTTCCTTGTTGATTTGGCCTTGGAAGCATCAGAAGCAAGTGAAGCCGCTTCATTCAAGCTGGTGCCCTTTAAGGTTTAGGGACAGGATATCTGAAGGATCTTCTTCATCTAGATGAATTTGCCAACTAACAACGTTGAGAATCAGAATTCTTCTTACACGTTCTCTGGAGTCTTTCAGAATTGTTCTTTATGGTCTCTGTGGCTCATGCACATACAGATCGTTCGGCAGCTGTGCAGAGCTGGTCAGAATATTAGATTTAGCCCTTTCCCCTTAGTTCTTCCCTAACCCTGCATCAGCAGGATCTGTTAGGTTTTATCTTACTGCTTGGTGTTATTATGACAGTTATGAGAATTGTACATACGTTGCCTAGATTATAATAGAGTATATGGAGAATGGGGGAGTTGTTCCAAAAGTTATTGGAAAAAGTGGGCTTTTGAATACCAGCTTGAAGGTTGTAAAAAAAGTGGTTGCACACAAGAGAGGGGAAAATGACAGCATCGTTTCAGGGAACAGGAGACCTTCAGGCAGTGGAGAAACGCAATAAGGAAGTGCCATAGGATGCTATATAATAAGAAACAAGACCAATGAAGATTTTGAAAATGAGGACTGAGAAGCTTGTGCAGGAGGCCAGAGCAAAGATTTAAGAAGTGGTGGTGCTGTCAGAGTGACAAAGGAGTTTAATACTTTGGGTAGCAGAATGTTCGATAAGCATGAGTAAGTGATTCCAAGGATCACAAAATGGTAGAGGAAGTGGGTCATCAGACAATGCAGCAGATTGGTCAAGTCATCCTGTGTCAACATGACATATGACATAAACAGAGCGACGACATAGTGAAGCTGGTTTATTCCTGATCTTGGGATGCCATAAGTCTCCACCAGAGTGCTGCAATTTTAGTTTACTGCTGTTCTTGAACCAATTTGGAGCGTTATATAGGTGTACCACAGTTAATGAAGTAGATGTGTTCCAGGTCATTATTTCTTAGAAAGAAAATTATGTACTGGTGGTATCAGAAATAACATGGAAAGAGTAGGGCTAGGTTTCTACGCCACAAAAAAGAAGAGGAGTTCAACATATTTTAGAAAAAAAATTATTCATATTCAACAATATGGCTATGTGAAATAAAACAATCAGGTCTAGAATACTGTATATAAATAAGCAACAATATTTTGAGCCTTCTAGAGACCGCCTGAAGGTTTCTTCCTCAATGCGTCCTGGGATGACCTTTTCTTTCACCAATCTTCACTTTATGTACAATTTCCATTTTGGTGGCCAGAATTAGAGAACTGCACTTTTATGCTGGGAGAGCTAGCGAGGCAGCCTTATCTATTTTCCATTTTCTTTTCTGTTTTGCTATTCATGAATGCTCAGCAAGGGGTTTTGGAGATTGCTGCTGTTTACCTTGCCTATTGCAAGCAGGCACTCAGAGCTTCAGTAGCTATATTAGAATCCCATTGTTTCCCAACTCAAGCTTTATTACATTGTTTGCAAACACACGTGGCTGCAGTCTGACGTTGAAAGTTTGTGTTTTTCCAGTGCCAATGCTTCCAAAAGAAACCTTACAGCTAGATGGAGGATGAGGAGGGAAGGGGGCTGCTGGGACGTAAAAAGCCTTTATGAACATTAAATTCCTTGTTAGTTTTTTTAAAACTGAAGTGTGCTTGTATTTGCTTGTTTTCCAGTCTCATGGATTCAGAGACGTTCAACATCCACATCCAAATCCAGCGCAGGCAGAAAATGAAGCAAACCCTCGTAAAAGGCCACGGGTAGAGCAAGGGGGAAGAGAGTGATTTATAATAATACATTTCAGCAGTGCTTCCATTTGAAAATGTTTGCACTACGGATGGACTTCAAGGTGTTCAAGAGTCTTGTTTAACTAGGATAAGAAGTACATTAATGTTAATCTGTGTCATTGTAATTTTATCTGTCTCATTTCTGTGTTATTCTCTCCTCTTTCCCCTCTCCCCTGCCTGGTATAATTTTTCAAATAAATGGCTGAAAATTCCTATATCTGCTGCAGGTTCTCAGGGCTTCTTTAGATGACAAGAAAGGAAATATAGAACAGAGCTTGAAGAATTCTGGGTTGACTGTGCTGACTGGGGCATTCTGGGAACTGAAGTCCAAACAGTAATTTTCCTAAGGATACCTATGAATATAGATGAGTGTGTACAGCTGAACCCCTTATTCGCACAGCAAACTGGGGTTTCCTGCCCATGGCTGCCAGACTTCTCAGCATTTAGGAAGGCTAGCAAAGTTTTATCTCAAGAGTTTTTCCCCAAGGTTATTGCCTCGTTTTGTCCCTTAGGACTGAATTTCAGCCAAAAATGAACATTTGGAGCCACAGCAGGAGCCACATATGTCTACTCACTTTTCTAGTCTTGTAGACTCCCCACTCCACCCCATAACTCAACCAGAGCTCATTTATCTTTGTCCCATAGAACTTACTAGGGCTGTAAACTTTTATCACTGTTTTTTATAAATGAATATGAATAAATTAATAGGAACCATTATAAATTGAGAGTGCTAGTGTACATAGCCTGCCCTAAGCATTCATTTTCTCCTGAGAAAAGGGCAGAAACTCAGAATAGGTATTTATTATCTGTTGCATAATCCTGCCTTTCAAATAAGGAGATCAAGGTGATGCTCATGATCCTTTTCCCCACTTTTATCTTCAAAACAGTTCTGAGCAGTATGGCAGAGCCAGGGTCCCCAGTGATCGCCATGGCTTAGTGGGGATTTGAACCTGGATTGTTGACTCCAGCACTCTAACCACTATACCTACCAGGTATTGGCTGTGGAAAGTGAAACAGCAGGAAATTTGAATTCCCAGAAAAGCAAGTTTGCATTTACCAACCTTTTAATCACTAGATTTGCCTGGAACATTAATTGATTAATACATAACTACAAATATAAAGAGAGAGAGAGAGAGAGACTTGGCTGTGATGTATTCAGAAGGGTCTTTGGAATTATCGCAGGGTATACATTCAGATTGTAGAACTGATATTGCATCAGACAACATCTTATTTCACAGGGAGAAAGAAAGATGCATTTGTGCTTTATCAAGTTATACCTTAGCTATTAACAGATGTTATGCAGCTTCACAGCGCACATAGATAAAGTTTGTAGCTCTTGGAAAAGATGCAGAAGGGTCAAGACAAGGAAGAAGAAAAAGAACTGAGCAGAGAGTGACATTTTTTTTATTCTGAAATTTTATCTTTGAACTTTCTTTAGCCTTGAGGGTCAAGTATTAATTTACAAAGTTTTTTTTTTTAATGAGATTTAAATAGAGCCAACATTTCTGGGGCACGGTGATGATCGCAGGTTATCTACATAATAAAATATTCAGGGGTTCCATTTTGGGAATGAGACGTTGTCAAATTTCAGAATCCATGAGTCAGGGAGAGCTTTCCTGCCAAGATGAAACAAAAGCGAGGGAGACGATGGCGGCGGGAGTGGAGCTTGAGTGGTGACTCAGAGAAACGATTTTCGTGCAGGAGACACAGGCGAACAAAAGGATCCTTCCGTGGGTGATGTCAACAAGCAAAAGGCTTCATTTGGGAATAATAGCTGCTTACGTCTTAGCTGTGACAGCTGAGAGGGGCGTTTGACATACTGGGCACGCCTGCTTAGCCACATAGAAAATGGGGTAGTGCTTGGGGGGTGTTGCAGTGTCAGCTTTCTTAAAAGGAGCCGTTGATTACTCCTGATAGAGACATTGATTGGTGCTTGCTCTGTCTGACTACAGAGAGGGAAGTGTTTCCTATTCCATCAAGTTTGTTTTGATATGGCATGCATATTTTTCTAAGCTTTTTTTCCAAGGACAGCTTTATTTAAACGCACGTCTGATACATTTCATACCACTGGTTTTTTTTTAAAAAAGTGGTATTACGGGTTACCACCAGTAATCATAATTTTTGTTTGAAGTGTCAAACTGTCAACAGTGATAGCTAAAATTTAATTATTTTTATCTGAGGCTTTGTGATGATGTGCTTTTACGTTAGGTGTTTTCTTAAGGGTGAATGTGTAAAAAATTGCCAATGCATAATTCTCAAATGAACTCTGCAAACAGGGGGAATAAGATGTTTTGGGTCAAGCAAGCTTAGCCTGTGAAAGCTATCAGTTCAAGACAGACAATCATCTCCATAATGGTTGCAATGCCAGCATTCTTTTCAGGGTTCTCAAATGGATTGTTAGCATTTGCAGATTTGGAAGAGACATTGAAATCATCCCATCCAGTTCCCCTACTCTGCATTACAAGATGCAGCTATGATATTCCCAGCAGATGTCTTTTAAGTACTTGTTCAAATACTCCAAGTGAAGGAATGTCATACCACCTGAGGCAGTTTATTCCAGTATAAGTACTACATTGCATTAGAAAGTTTCTCCTAACGTCTAACTGAAATCTACTTCCCTCTAATTTCTGCCCACTGGTTCTAGTCCTATCCCCTTGTACAGCAGAAAAAAAGTCTACTTTGTCTTTGGCACGATAGCCCTTCAGATACTTGTAGATCTGTCCTTAAGCTTCTCCAAGGTATGCCTCTTATGTCACTGCTAGCAGCAATTCCAAGAGACTGCAAGAGATGGGATCAGATGGGATCAGATGGGAAGCAAGGCCGTTCTACTTGCCCTGCGCTTTTTCCTTTTCCTTCACCATCCATTTTCCCCTCTCTTGGGCTGCATCTTTCTAGACTGTAAGCCTCCAACAAAAGACTGTCTTTAAGTTGCCCAGGCAGCCTTTTTTGGCTGAGGAGGGAGAGTTGGAAGAAAGAAATGCTTTAAATCAGTGGTTCTTAATCAGAGGTCCACGGACTCCTCACAGGAGGTCCACAAAGCCCTGCTATTGGATACCTACCAGCTACAGGGATGCAGGAGGGGGGGTGCCAAAACTGCTCCCCCATTTGCAAATGAGGGAGCAGTTTGAGCGAGTGCACACCTGCCAACAGATGCCAACTTCTTCTTCGTGGTCTCTGTGCCTCATGCATTAGGAGCTTTCGCGCCTGTGCAGTAGCGTTCGGAAGATTCTAGAGCTCGTTAGCTTGGCGGGAACTCCTCCCCCATGCTGGTATTGCGCAACGGTCTCTCCTCAGTTCTTTCTTGTCTGCTGTTGCAAACAGAAGGTTCTTTTGTTGGCTTGTGCTTTTTCGATTCAATTCTTGGCTTTTCTGATTTCGGATTTCGGCTTTTGACTACTCTTTCGGATTTCGGCTCGGTTTTTGGTATTCTCGATCGGTTTTCTGGCTAGACTACGGTTTTCGGATCTCGGACTTGCCTTTGACGATTTTGAGCTACCCCTCCTTTTTCCTCATCTCTCTGCTGTTGTTTTATGTCGGCCCTCTTCAAGAGCTGCGCCTCCTGTGGAAGGAAGGTCGCCCTCTCAGACAAACACAGCGAGTGTCTTTTCTGTTTGGGTGAAGGGCACAACGTCCAGGCCTGCCCGGTCTGTCGACAATTTACACACCAGACCCTCCGCAACCGTTCCGCCAGGCTAAAGTCGCACTGTTGGGAGGAGTCTCTCCGTGCTCAAAAACCCAATACCATGGCTGAGAAACCGGGACGCCCGGCGGCTTCATCGGCAGTGGCGGCGGTGGCTGCCATGCCTTCCACCTCGTCGGTACCAGGCTTGATACCGATAATGAAGTTGCCACAGATCCGAGCGAGTGCACACCTGCCAACTTTCAGGTATTCCAGCTTCACGGCATTGGGGCTACAGCAAAGATATAGACAGACAGACAGATGTGTGTGTGTGTGTCTGTGTGTGCATACACACAAACAAATGAGAGACAACCAGGAAACGGTTAGCTCAAAGTCCCAGAATGGATTGGTAGCAAATAAAACTCAGGTTCTCAGAATTCCAGTCTTATTTATTCTCTTTTTGTTTTATAAGAAATATAATCTGTGATGTGATCTACATTTCAGTTGTGTATTGCTCAGCAGCAAGCAATGTGGTCCTTCCGCAATGATTTCATATCATGTTACCCAGTGCATTGTACCCCACTGATAACAACACAGCAGTAGCATCAGGCATTGTTCAAATGAGATGACTTACCTCCATCTGCCACAGCTGAGTGCTTCTCATCTATTTATTTCCTGTCTAAACTCTTTCTGGTTATTATCTTCTGTCTTGTTTTTCTCTAGCTGTACACCTCTGTTCTTTGTCTCATAATCTTCAACTGTCTGAATCATTTTATCCATTTGTCTCCCTTCTTCATGTGCAAATTCAATTGATCTCTGACTTTGAATTTCTTCCTGGATTTTGCCTTGGCTTGTTCTTTAATTCAAAATTATTCTTTGCTCTTTTGTCTCTGATTATACTTTGGCCCTCTTCATAACCTTCGTTTGAGGAACCTCTCCACCAGGGGTGGGTAATTTGTGGCCCTGGGGATGTTTTGGGCTACAGCTTCCATCATCTGTCACTATTGGCTACATTGGCTAGGTTTGGTGGGACTTGCAGTCTACTAACTTCAACTTTGCAGTAGGTTTCTGCCCTCTCGAAATGCAGGACTACAGTTCTCATAATTTCTCATAGCTGGCTTGAAGCTTCTTGCGGTCCTAATCAAACACATCTGGAAGACAGCCGGTTGTGAGAAGCTCTTCTACAGAATTTATGTGAATGCTAGCGTATATACCCAGCATTGCCTGGGTTTTATTTTCTCATAGGCGATACTTGCTAGAAAGATTTGAGATCCTGTGTCTCTAATTCCCCAAACTGTCTTGTCCAGTACCTGTAACTTTTCCCCATATTCCCCAATCCAATCTGTATTCAGAGTTATTAACATACACAGGTTGGGTTCCTGAGAGAATACACTGCCCTCCTCCTTGCTGCCAGGCCCTGTCTCCATAGCAGCTGGCCTATTCCAGACGGACACAGTTGGCTGAGGCCCAAGAGCTCTCTGGCTGAGAATCCTAAAGGCCCCTCCCTAAACTGCAAATCCCTGGATCCACAGTATCTTCTTAGACAGCCAATCATATATGGTCTTCACCTGACACAGACAAACTTTGACTTTTATATATTAGATTTAGGTGTATAAACCAAAGCCTATTCCACCTATCATTAAAAACTTAAATTATAATCTTGTTTGTCGGACAGTAGAGTAACGTTTTCCCTGGATCTGAGGCTGAAATACTAAGTTTGGCCTTTCTTGCGACCACAGCAAAAGAAGAAACAGCACCATAACCAAATGCTGAGTAACAGATAATCCTATAATTGCACCCTCCTCAACAAAAAATACTTGCCATCCAATTTTGTTGCTTTCATTTAAAAAAGAAAATGTCAGCTGGTTTAGAATTGTTGCTTGAAATGCCAGTTGTGTCTAAAGTCGCAACTTCCAAGGATCCTGCTGACAATTAATACTAATTGAATTTGATACTAAAGGAAAACCCATTGACTAAGATGTGGGAAAACTGTAATCACTACCCTCACAATCCTCAAATCCTTACTATAGAGCTTGGCATGAAAGATTGCCTTGGACTTGTGATATGTATTGAAATTCCAAACACTGTATTTAAATTCTCTGTTCTAGGGGGAAAAAACCCAAACTCTTAATTCCTTCTTTATAAGCATGGATTCTTTCCGCACAAGGCTGATACATCGCAGCAGCATCGTACTGTCGCCTTTACATCTGCATGTTAAACCGGTTTGACATCCTCCGTGGTTCCGTACGACTTGAGGTCTTAGTGCAGTTAACATCAACGTAAAACTGATGTATTGTAAAAATGGGAAAACTCCGATATAAACCACCCAAACGGTTTCTGCTGCGTTTTTTCCTACATGGAGAAGCATTACACCAATTCTCACCACTTGTGCTAAAACGTAGCAACAGTTTCTACAGCTTTTTTTTTTAATTGACCAATCAGCAATGGTGGAGTATAGCGAGGAAAGAGAATAGGAGTTCCACCAGAATTGACAATGCGGAAGCTACAAACGATTTTCTCTGCTTCACTTCGATAGAAACCAGAGGGCATGCAGATAGGAATCAGAGTAAGTTGGAGTGAAAAACACTGGTCATGACAGTGAAATGCTATTCCATTCTAGTGCAGAAATGGCCTTGATCTGCTTGGAGAGAAGGGAAACCTCCTCCATCTAAAGACCAGGTTGGTGCCCCTAGAAGTAAAAACAACTGAAAGACTGAAGAAAGTACCTTTTCCTTCTAAAACTATCGCTAGATGCAAACCTCACTGATATCAGCCAGGAAGATGTCACACGGAGAAGTAGAAGGGCCAGGAAGGAAACAGAGACTCTCAAACTACAGAATCGCTTCAACGTTCTTGGTGCTGTGAATGATGAGGAACACCAGAAGGAGGGAACACAACATCAGCAAGAAGGAATCCAACTTCGGCAACTGGAACTTGAACACCAACAGGACAGCATCCAACGTCGGGAAGTCCAGCACTCCCGACCTCAACACAATGCCCAGGCAATCCTGGAAAAATCTGCTTGTCGAAGAACCCCGGACAGGCCTCAGAGGAGGCGAGTTCTGGTGGTTGGGGACTCCTTGCTCAGAGGAACCGAACCGGCAGTTTGCAAACCGGACAAGCTCAATCGAGAGGTCTGCTGTCTTCCTGGGGCCAGGATAAACCACATAACAGAGAGGCTAGCCAGGCTGGTCAAGCCCACTGACCGTAAGCCCCTCGTTTTGGTTCACGTTGGAACCAATGACACGGTGAAGCGCAGCTTTCACCACATCACAAAGGACTACGAGCTTATGGGGAGAAAGCTTAAGGACCTTGGTGCACAGGTGGTCGTTTCATCAATCCTCCCTGTTCAAGGATATGGTACACGAAGGGAAAGGACAATAGTAGAGGTCAACAGCTGGCTCCGCACATTTTGCCACCGCCAACAGTTTGGCTTTTTGGATCATGGCTTGAAATTCCAGGAACATGGGCTTCTGGCAAGGGATGGGCTGCACCTCACGAAACTTGGCAGGAACGTTTTTGCAAACAGTTTCACAAGGAGGATTAGGAGGACTTTAAACTAAGTACAACTGGGGAGGGAGACAAGATTATTCAGGACAAGGACTCGGCAAGTGCAGGGGAAAAAGGCCCAAATGATATTGGCCAAGTAGGAATAGCATCCAATCGTGGGAGGGGTGGAAAAAATGCTATGGGACTTGCAGGAAGGGCACGGGGACTTAAGTGTCTCTACACTAATGCACGGAGTATGGGAAACAAACAAGATGAATTTGAACTCCTAGTACAGCAAAATAAATATGATTTGATAGGCATCACTGAGACCTGGTGGGATGAGTCTCACGATTGGAATGTAGGAATAGAGGGGTATAGCCTATTTTGTAGAAATAGACCAAATAAGAAAGGAGGAGGAGTAGCCTTATATGTCAAGGATGTTTTCACCTGTGAAGAGATCCATGACTTGAACACCGGAAGCCAGGTCGAGAGCATCTGGGTAAGAATTAAGGGAGCGAGAAACAATAGGGATATTATAGTGGGGGTTTACTACAGACCTCCAAGCCAGACTGAGGACCTCGATGGCGCTTTCATAGACCAAATGACTGCACATTCAAAAAGGAGAGATACAGTAATAATGGGAGATTTCAACTACCCGGATATATGTTGGCAGTCAAACTCTGCAAAGGTGGCAAGGTCCAGCAAGTTTCTTGCTTGTCTTGCAGACAATTTCATGGTCCAGAAGGTGGAAGAGGCGACAAGGGGATCAAATATTCTGGATCTGATCCTGACCAACAGGGAAGACCTTGTTAATGACGTAGAACTGGTTGGATCTTTAGGAGAGAGTGACCATGCCCTATTAGAATTTTGTATTCAGTGGGGAAGAGAAGGCAAGTGTAGCCAGGCATTCGTCTTAGATTTTAAAAAAGCAGACTTCTGTAAACTGAAGGAGCTGCTGGCTGAAATCCCGTGGTCAAGAATAGTCAATGAGAAAGGAGTTCAGGATGCATGGGAGTTCTTTAAAAGGGAGGTACTGAAGGCACAGGCTAAAACTGTGCCATTAAGGAGGAAAAATGGAAGGCATCTGAACAAACCGGAATGGTTGACTAAAGAGCTCTCAGCTGAGCTAAGTATTAAGAAAAACATGTACAGGAAATGGAAGAAGGGGGAAATCACCAAAGAAGATTATAAGCAAGTAGCCAAGAGATGTAGGGAGAAGGTCAGAAAGGCTAAAGCACAGATCGAACTTAGGCTGGCCAGAGACATTAAAAACAATAAAAAGGGCTTTTTTAAATACATCCGCAGCAAAAGGAAAAAGAAGGAGACGATAGGGTCACTGCGCAAGGAAGATGGTGAATTAATAACAGGAGGAAGAAAAAAAGCAGAACTCCTCAACACCTTCTTCGCCTCAGTTTTTTCCCAAAAGGATAAAAACACGCAATCTGGCGGTTGGGGAGCAGGTGAGGAAGTGGGGGAAATGCAGCACAGAATAGGTAGAGAGGTAGTACAGGAATACCTGGCCACACTGGATGAATTCAAGTCTCCAGGGCCAGATGAATTGCATCCTAGGATTTTAAAAGAACTAGCAGAGGTCATTGCGGAACCTCTTGCTATAATCTTTGAAAACTCTTGGCGGACCGGAGAAGTTCCGGCAGACTGGAGGAGGGCAAATGTTGTCCCCATCTTCAAGAAGGGAAAAAAAGAGGACCCAAATAATTATCGCCCAGTCAGCCTGACATCAGTACCTGGAAAGATCCTGGAGCGGATCATCAAACAGTCAGTTTCTAATTACTTAGAAAACAATGCCGTAATTACGAAAAGTCAACATGGATTTCTCAAAAATAGGTCATGCCAGACTAATCTTATCTCTTTTTATGATAGAGTTACTTGCTTGATAGATGAAGGGAATGCTGTGGACATAGTATATCTTGATTTCAGTAAGGCCTTTGACAAAGTTCCCCATGACATTCTTGCAAAGAAGCTAGTAAGATGTGGGCTGGACAGGGCTACTGTCCGGTGGATTTGTAACTGGTTGACTGACCGTACCCAAAGGGTGGTCACCAATGGCAGATTCTCATCCTGGAGAGAAGTGACTAGCGGGGTGCCACAGGGTTCTGTCCTGGGCCCGGTGCTGTTCAATATCTTCATTAATGACTTGGATGAAGGAATAGAGAGCACGCTGATCAAATTTGCAGATGACACCAAATTGGGAGGGGTTGCTAATACGCCTGATGACAGGATCAAAATTCAAAAGGACTTGGACAGATTGGAGAGCTGGGCCAAGGCTAACAAAATGAACTTCAACAGAGAGAAATGTAAGGTCCTACACTTAGGCAGAAAAAATGGTATGCAGAAATATAGGATGAGGGACACGTGGCTGGCTAACAGTACATGTGAAAGGGATCTAGGAGTCTTCATAGACCACAAGCTGAACATGAGTCAGCAGTGTGATGCGGCAGCCAAGAAGGCCAACGCAATTCTTGGTTGCATCAATAGGAGTATGGTGTCTAGATCGAGGGAGGTATTGGTACCACTCTATTCTGCATTGGTTAGACCTCATCTTGAATACTGTGTCCAGTTCTGGGCACCCCAATTCAAGAAGGATATGGATAAGCTGGAGCAGGTCCAGAGGAGGGCAACCAAAATGGTGAGGGGCCTGGAAGCCATGCCCTATGAGGACAGACTTAGAGAGCTGGGTATGTTTAGTCTGCAGAAGAGAAGGTTGAGAGGGGGCATGATAGCCATGTTTAAATATTTGAAGGGATGTCATGTCGAGGAGGGAGTGGGCTTGTTTTCTCCTGCTCTTGAGACCAGGACAAGGAGCAATGGATGCAAGCTGCAGGAGGGGAGATTCTGCCTGAACCTCAGGAGGAATTTCCTGACAGTCAGGGCTGTCCGGCAGTGGAATGTGGTGCCGCAGAGTGTGGTGGAGTCTCCTTCTTTGGAGGTTTTTAAGCGGAGGCTGGGTGGCCACTTGACGGGAGTGCTTTGAGGGTTTTCCTGCATGGCAGGGGGTTGGACTGGATGGCCCTTGTGGTCTCTTCCAACTCTACATTTCTATGATTCTATGAAGAGCTGCCAAAATATCCCTTGTTGTTGTTAACTGCCGTCAAGTCAATTTCGACTAGTGGTCGGGTGTCATCTGCATATCATAAAATTGTTTGTTAGATTGATAGTTGGATGGATGGATCACCCTTAAAGAAATGGGTGTTCCACAACATTTGATTGTCTTGACGTGTAATTTGTATGCAGGACAAGAGGCTGCTGTTAGGACAGAATACGAAGAAACTGAATGGTTTCCAACTGGCAAGGAAATCGGGAAAAGTTGCAATTTATCACCCTATCTGTTTAACGTGAATGCTGAACTTACCATATGTGAGGCGTGATTAAACGCAGAGGAAGGAGAACTGAAAACTGGAGGAAGGAACATCAACAATTTAAGATATGCAGATGACACCAGACTACTAGCAGAAAACAGCAAAGACTTGGACAAGTACTGAAGAAAGTCAAGGAAAAGTACAAAGGTCAGTTTACAGTTGAGCATGAAGAAAACAAAAATAATGACCTCGGATGATTTACATAACATTAAAGTAGATGATGAAGACATTGAAATAGTTCAAGATTTTCCATACTTGGCTCCGTCATTAATCAGAAAGGAGACTGCAGTCAAGAAATCAGAAGACTAGGAGTTGGAAGGGTAGTTAAGAATGAACTAGACGAGCTCCTGAAGTGTACAAATGCATCATGGAATACTAAAGTCAGGATGGTTCATTCCATTGTATTTCCAGTTTTTATGTTATGTAGTTAAAGCTAGACAGTGAAGAGGGCCAACAGGAAGAAAATCAACTCATTTGAAATGGGGTGCTGGAGAAAAGTTCTACAGATACCCTCACCTGCTAAAAAGACAAATGAATAGGCCCTAGAACAAATCAAGCCTGAACTCTTCCTAGAAGCCAAGATGACTGAACGGAGGCTGTCGTACTTTGGCCATATCATGAGAAGACAGGACTCACTAGAAAAGATAATAAGGCTTGGTAAGGGTGAAAGCAGTAGGAAAAGAAGAAGACTGCATTACAGATGGATAGACTCAATCAAGGAAGACATTTCCCTGAATCTGGAAGACCTGAGCAGAGCTACTGATAACAGGGCCACTTGGATGTCTCATTTGTAGGCTTGCCATAAGTCAAAGTTGACTTGATGGCAATTAACAACAACAATTCTGTTTGTTCTCAACCTTCCTATAGAGGTTGTGTGTGCTTAGAGATGCCACTGTGAAGGGATGTTTTCAGTTCAGAGGCATGGAGCTTCCCAAAGTTGTGAGATTGCAACTGTGAGGCTGGAACAGGGGGACGTTAGGACAGAGGTAACTTTTCTATCACAGTGGATGGGAACGGAATAAAAGGGATGAACAAATCTGGGATGTAGCCAAATAGTTTAATAGTAATGCACGTTCTTCACTCCTGTTTCCAAGCTGCCTTGGAGAAGGTGTGATTAAAAGGCAGAAATCATTAAAACAAAATACTCTTTGTGATTTTAAAATGAAAACTTGAATTAGGCTGGCTTTTGGTTGGTGAATGTGCTCCTTTAAAGGACTTGCGTTGGTGGGAGAGGCTTACTGTAAATCACCTTCTGGAACATTTGCACAGTAAATGAGAAGAAAATAACAAGTATGCCCTAGAATAGAAATTCGCTCTGGTGTGTGCGCATGTGCACACGTGCTGCTGGCTGACAGAGGTTGCTTCCACTGAGCTTGGAACTGGAATTGCATAGAAGGCCCTAATTAACTAGCATTATTCTGCTGTGGTTTAGAGTAATTACATTCGTGATTTATTTTTATGAGGTTATGAAGGTTTGTCTGAAGTTGGCAATTTCCTAAGACAGTGGGACTCTATAAAACAAAATAAATCAAGTGCCATTATCCTATGCTGTACCAACGGGAAGAGGGCCAGTACAAAATTTATGCATCACACAAGATTTAAGGAAATCCAGCACAGTGGGAGAATGTGATACAGCAAACAGCCGTGTGCTAGATTACTTGCGTGGGAGAGATTTTTCCATGAGGAAGTTCCACAATTGTTAATCATTCTGCTGCACGCTTATCAGTCACAGCCCCGCAGTCTAATTTGTACATGGGGTGAAGGCTTGACAGCCCAATTCACCATGTGGTAGGGATATCTTCCGTATGGTTGCTTGGTTGTCTTATTACTGAGTTGTCTTATTACTGAGGGATGGCCATAAGGCAGAGTGGCTGTGTATGGGAGACACACAACTCCATTCTTGAAACAGCTTCACAAACTACCCAGCCCTCTCTGGGCAGAAACCAAAGGGCTGGTTTTGCCCCTAAAGTCCTATACATCTCACGTCTAGGTTATTTGAAGGACCAACCTCTCCCGTACAAATCTGACCATGTTCCGGGGAGACACACTGCTTTCTGGTCCCCCACCCCGTAGGTACATTTGATGAGAAGATGGGAGACGAACTCAGTAGCTGTCCAAGGCTCTGGAACTCCCTTCCCAGGCTAGACTGGCAGCTACCGACTCTCTTTCCTCAAGCAGGCAGAAACTTTTTTATTCCAGCAGTCCTTTGAGAATTTATTTCTCAGGGGAAACAGGCCTTGTACAATGTGCTGGAGTTTTATTTTGTTGCTACTTTGATTTGTTTTAACTGGTTTCAAGTTTTATTATGGTTTAATTGCTTCTTAAGTTCTGTATGCTTTAATCTTTAACTGTGTTTGTTTTAAATACTATAAAAGCTGACTTAAGTCCTAAACCAGGGAAAAGGTGGGCTATAAATGTATATAGCAGTAGCTATGATTATTGTTGTTTATACTACTACTACTATTTCAGGTGGCAGATGCCCT
This sequence comes from Iguana delicatissima, assembly GCA_948472985.1. Classification (NCBI taxonomy): domain Eukaryota; kingdom Metazoa; phylum Chordata; class Lepidosauria; order Squamata; family Iguanidae; genus Iguana; species Iguana delicatissima. Next base: position 1,986,301 of record CAOKZL010000007.1, read on the forward strand.
GAGGTCAATAGTTATAGCTGTCCAGATGTTTTTTTCTGAGTCCCCTGGCCACTTCCAGGTATTAAAGGGCAGAATTGTGCACCACATGGCCCGTCTTATACCTGCTCCTCAACCTGACTCGCCCTCCAGTATGGTGGGAGACCCAAATATTCAGTCTAGTCCATCCTGGCAGTCCAATTTCTGTGCATGACTTGGAGGTTGTCACATTATTCGTTGTCTCAGGCAGCAAAAGATCTTAGGGCAGCCCTGCTATAACTACATATATAGAATACTTGTTGTTGTTGTTTTACTTCTGTGCACTCTTACTTGTAAAGATAGCAGTCCTTTTTGCTATTGTTGCATACCTTCAAGTTGTTTCTGACTTACAGCAACACTAAGGAGAAGCTATCACGGGGTTTTCTGGGGCTGAGAGTGTGTGACGTGCCCAAGATCACCCAGTGGGTTTCTGTGGCTAGGCAGGGAATCCCCTTTCCTCCCTACTCTCCGTGCTCAAACCACTACATCACTCTGGCTCTCAGCAGTTCTTAACAGGTGTAAATTTTCTCCATGTTCTTGTGTGAGAATTTGATTATCTCCACCCTGTATGATTGGATTTTGATGGTTTTATAGGGCAGTACAATCCACAGATTGAATGAGAGTCCTCATAAATGTCCACCTACTCTCTTACTCTCTCTAACATGTTGTCTCAGGATTGTACCCCCCCCCCCGCCGTTGCCAGTTTCTTACATCTGGCTCTAAGGTGCATATTGTATGTGCTGCCCTTGACTTACCCAGAAGTTCATTTGTATCACCAGAGTCCTGAAATGATACACAGGCATACCTAAGTTGACAAAATCTCTGCCAAAGAAGCTCCTTTTTACAAAGGGGTTGTTTTTTTTTTATGGTGACCTATCTCCCCTTTTCCTCCTTGTCCTCTGTTCAAGACATTTTTAGCAGCATCGGCACCGGGAAGATGGTGAAAGAGGGCTGGAGAAATACAGACTTTCAGTGCTGGTTTGCGGCATTCTAGTGCACAAAATCTTACACCATAATACAGCTATTTGTCTTTATGGCTCCACAAGATTGCCTTGTTCTCTCTCCTTGACTAGAAACTTCCTGCAGAACCTGATGGCTCATCCTAAGGAAAAGGGAAGGAAGAAACATTCACTGCAGTAAATGTCTATTTATTTATAGTGTGATGAGAGAGGAAAACTAGTCAATATGGAATGTAGGTTGTGGGGGGAGTAAATGTTTTTTTGACATTGCTTTTCTTGTCACTCTGCAGGAGATTTGAAGCTTCACAGAGTTCAAAAGGTTTTAGCATGTCTTGATGGAATGTAGTGCAACATATGTTTAAAAATAAAAAAGTACATTGGCACAGTTTTGAATATGCTTATGATATTTGGATGTGAAGCCATCAGCCCCTTCAGAACGGAAGCTTTGTAGTTCCAAACTTGTTTTTGATTAAAGGTGATTTCCAGAACACTTATCTTGGGTTGTTTTATACCTACTCCTCCAGGATCCTGACTCCAGGAAGTGCTTACAACTGAACCTGTTTAGCGCCTGTACTCCAGTCTGACGTTTTGTTGAATCTCACGACAGTATGTATATGTGTGTGTGTTCCAGTTGTCTATGTACTGATGACCCATGAATTTCATTGGGTTTTCTTAAGCAAGGACTACTCACAAATGGTTTGTCATTGCCTACCTCTGAAATTTACCTTATAGTAGCTCATATTTCTTGGTGGTCCTCCATCCAAGTATTATTCTAGCCTGACCCTGCTTAGCTTCCATGGTCAGACAGGACCTGAAGCCTTGAAAATATTTAGGCTTATAAATACCTTAAAGCTGCCAATCAGCTTATGGCAATCTCATGAATTTCATGGGGTTTTCTTAGGCAAGGAATACTCAGAGGTAATTTGCCATTGCCTTCTTCTGAAATACAGGCTATACTATTTAATATTCCAAGGTGGTTCCCCATCCAAGTACTAACCTGGCCTAAACCTACCTAGCTTCCATAGTCAGACAGGATCTAGTGCCTTCAGAGTATTTAAGCCTCTAGCTACACCAGTGCTGGAGTTGTGTTTTTTTAATAAAAAAATCTAAATATTTATTGACAAATTATTGGTGTATTCCTCCCACAAGCTTTCTTAGCACACAAAGGTTGCACATAAAGTCGTGTAAAACTTGAAACATTTAAGTTTGAAAGGTTTGTGTTTCAGCACACTGCATGTTCTAACTGTGTGTTTAATAATTTTTGGACTATGTATTCACTTAATGCGTTTCCAACCATCACTCCAAAAGATTTGTCAGAGTAGCTTATATATAACAGAGGTTGTTGCAAAAAGTATGTCACAAAAAGCCAAGGGGAGTGGAAGGAGAAAGAAAGAAAGAAAGAAAAATCAGACTTTGGGCATCCAACTCTTGGTTATAAAGTTCAGTAGATGGTAGGTTTTTAGTTGAGTAGATAATAAAAAAGCCCTTATACAAATTATATCATTAAAAAGAGAGGGAGAAAGTTTGGAAGAGTGAATTATTTTTATTTTAAAAATTGTCTGTCTGTCTGCCTGTCTGTCTGTCTTGCAGCGAAGCGTGTGTGTACTGGGTATGAAATGTCCAGGATCAGTAGTTAGGTAACTGACAATTTAGGATTTTATCTTTCCTTGCCTGGGCAAGTTCTGCAGCCAAATCTGAAACAAACAGCACTGCTACCTCATGGGCAGAGCTTGAAGGACTGTGGAAAAGAACAGAATTCTGTTGGTGTCAAGGTTTGGATAAGAGAAAATTTGGAAGTGGGGAGCAAAAGAAATTGGAACCAAATGGCTTTGAGATACCTTACTGGTTGAATCAGTAAAATCTTGGCTGCCTGGCAGAACTATTGCTGACATTGTCTATGAAACAAAATTAATTGCCTTGTTTTTGTTGGTTGTTGTGTCCCTTTTTCTGACTTATGGAGAACCTAAGAAAACTTACCCTAGGGTTTTCTTGGCAAGATTTGTTTGGAGAGGGGTTTGCCATTGCCTTCCTCTGAGGCCGAGAGAGTGTGACTTGCATAAATTCCCCAAGTGGGTTTCCATGGCTGAGCAGGGATCGAACCCTGGTTTCTCAGAGCCCTGATCCGGCACTCAAACAAGTCTCCCCAGAATATTTATTCAGAGGTGGTTTGCCATTGTCCTTCTCGAAGACTCAAAGTGTATGTCTTGCTCAAGGTCGTCCAGTGGCCTTCTGTGGCCAAACGAAAATCTGAAGCCTGCTTTCCTAGATGTAGTTGCAAGTCCTCTTCCATCACAGAATAGCATGCAGTGAATAATTAACTCTACCGTTTCTACCTGATTTACGTCCCAGATAGCCTTAAGTAAGGAGACTCTGTTTGATTTAGTCAGTTTGTTTTGAACAGGACAAACCCCACATAAATCCAAGCATTTCATCTTAACGAAATTGTGGCTCAAGCTACAAATTTATTTCCACTACCTATCCTGTGATGAATATGCAGACGCACCATTCAAACCCATTAAAGCACTTTAATATGCACAATTTATGTTGTTGCTAAAATAACGCAGCCTTTTTCCGCAAGGGACACTTAACATCCTCTGACGTCATGTGGCAAAATTGAGTTTCTGTACCACTCCTTGCTCTTGACTTTGAATGCCAATTTAAACTTTTAATAAGGATTGATAGATTCAGAAAAGGTCACATAAGAGTTGCTAGAATCCCTGTGTTTTGATTAGCAGTAGTATTTGCTAGTGCAGGCATATGTCAGTTAACAAAGACTTTGAGAAAGAAACTTCTATGTACAAAATCTTTTCATGCTTGCAGACCTTCTTTGTTTCTTATTATTCTCTGTCTAGCTAGAAGTCTGTTAGCAGCATCAGCATTGTAAAGATGGTGAATGAAGGCTGGAGAAACACAAACTTTCAGTGTTGCTGAAGCATGTCTGTAATAAGCAATGCAATAAAGCTTGAGCAGGAAAGCAGCAGGATTCTGCACCAGCTAATTCAACTGTAGCCACGTGTTCTTTCTTACAACAGGGAAGGTAAGAACAGCTGCCCTTGGAATCCCATACTGAGCATATGTGAACAGACAAATAAGGGGATAATAGACAAGCCTTGTCAGCTCCCCCAGCATGTTAAAGATACGTGCATCTGTAAGTTTGTTCAAGATGGAAATTATTGTAAAAGTAGAAGGTGGTGAAAGCAAAAAAAATTACTCTTGGCTGCATTTTGGAAGAAACTTTGAAGTGGTCTCTGAAAGCTTCCAGATATTTTTTACTCAAACAATGTTTGCTTGATCTGGCTGTTTCATTTCATGCTTGCAACTCTTTGTTTTTGTTGTTGTTGTGCACTTCCCTAGTCATTTTTGAGTTACCCACCACTGGGCTGTTTGGGCAGGATTTTTCAGAGGGGCTTTGCTTTTGCTTTCCTTTGAGGCTGGGAGAACGTGACCAAAGTCAGTGGGTTTCCACGGCTGAGTAGGATTCATACCCCAGTTTCCTAGAGCCCTAGTGCAACACTCAACAGTGGGCCAGTAACGCTTGTTATGTATCGTTATGTGTCTTCATGTTTACTTCCACTTATGTCAATCCTTTCTGGCCCAGATTTCTTCAGAGGAGGTGTGCCATTGCCTTCCTCCAAGGCCGAGAAAATGTGACTTGCTCACAGTGTCACCCAATTGGGTTGCTAAGCAGGAATTCAAACCAGGTCTACCAGAGTCTTAGTCCAGCTTTCAATCTCCTCCACTACACCGGCTGTCATTATTTCATTATCTAGGAAATGTAAGGACAATACGGTAATTGAAGTAAAGCTTGGAAATAACTAATTCCTTTAGTACTGAATATATAATTAAGTAAGTTTTTTATTGTAACTTCACTTCTTTTGTAGTCTAATTGCAATTTTTTTTTATTTACTGTCATAGTTGACAAGGGTGTGGTCTTTTTTAAATAGCACGGGAGGAATGGTTTAATTGCTGTCATGAGGAGCTGACACTTAATCTGTGGTGAGTCTTGAAGCAAGGACAGTGTCATCATTATTTCATTATCCTTATTTATTTATTAGTTACATTTACATTCTGTCTTTCCACCAATTAGCTGAAAGTGGCACACGTGGCTCTGCTGAACACATTTATCCTCACATCAACTCTGGGAGATGGCAGAAGACAACAAACTTCCAGGTGAAATAGCTGTGTGTTTGTCTACTGCAGCAAAAACAACAGAGACCTGTGGCAATTTAAAAACTCTCAAGCATATCAAGCTGAGACATTATCTTTCTTTACTGCTATCAGCCAATTTGGGGGTTTCTTTAAGTAAAAATGAAAAGTGAATGAATTAATTAAGTGAATTAATGAGTCACTTTTTCCCCCTTCAAAAAAAAAAGTCTCCCCTTTCCCAATGCCAACAGAGATCAAGGACAAGTAACAACTATTCAGAATTTAGCAAGGTGCATTCTAAAGCCCTTTCTGCACTAGACTGTTATAGTGCTATTATCCCACTTTCAGCATCCTATGGAATCCTGGGGTTTGCAGTTTAGGCATTGCATTTAGAATTCTCAGCCAGTCTTATTGGAGGTGCTGTTGTTGTGTGATTTCAAGTCATTTCCAACTTACAGTGACCCTAAGGTGAACCTATCACAGGGTTTTCTGTGGGGGGCTGAGAGTGTGTGACACACCCAAGGTCACCCAGTGGGTTTCCATGGCTGGAGCTGAGAACTGAACCCTGGTCTCCAGGATTGTAATCCAGCACTCAAATCCCTATGTCACACTGGGGTCACACAGCCATGTAAACTAGTGGTAGTCGTTGGATGCTCCTAATTTCTGAAAATTTATCCAGCCCCTTTCAATGCTTTCCAAACTCTAAACCAAAACTACATCCTATGCAGTGAATTCCACGGTTTAATGGCATTCTGTGTATGGAAGTCTTTTCTTTTATCCGTCTTGAATCTGGCACTGTTCAGCTTCAGTTGGTGAACCTGGATTCTAGTATCATGCAAGGGAAAGGAAAACTTCTTTCCGCCTATTGTCTGCTGTTTTCTGTTTATCTTAACTCCTCTTGGGTTATCCTCTGTGATACAAATTGCTAATGCCCTTCTGTCTCATAATATCAGAAATCAGTTATATTTGGGATGTCTGACATTCTTGGTTAGTGTATGTTACTTGCAACAGATTAATAAAGAGAACTTTGTTTTTGCCTCCTCAGAAAGGGATGTCGCAGGAGTTAAGATCTACATCAACACTATACTTCAAATGCAAAACAGAACTGGCCCTGTAACGCCAAAACACAACAAGAAATCTTTAGCCAGAGAGTCATGCTCTTGTGTTACTGGAATGACCTTTGCAGTAAAGGCAGAGAAGATAAACACCTAACAGGAGTCATAAAGAATCAATCAAAAACAAGGGTGAGCAATACAAATGCAGGAAAACGCTAGACAATTTCCGTGGCTAATTGGCTTCATTTTATACATAATCCAGCGTGAAATGGGAGACTGCAGATGTGTTGGACTTCCACATTTCATTTATGTGTTTCCAATCATTATCGCTGGATTTAGAAAACAACCAAACAAAACAAAGCAGGACTTGGATGCCTGGAAGAGATTATCATTAATCAACAGACGTAAACCTTTTTATAGTCTTCATAAATAGCACTGATAGTGTTGGCTGCTATCGTTCTTAACCAGAGTGGTAATTCCTTCAGGCTCCAACAGCAATTTCTCTGTGCCAGCTGCGCATGTTTGGCCCCATAGCTTATACGGCATTTATCTTCTGAACAACAGCTACACTGACATTGCCCATTCTCATGTAATGGCTGAGTTATCTGGCTAGATGGTACCCATAAAAACCCTGGGAATTATACCCACAAGTGCTTAAAAATCACAATATAAGGATAGAAATAAGTATTGATTGCTAGAATAATAAACATGAGGAGCTTCTTTTAGCCTTTCTTTCTTATGGTGACCCTAAGATGAACCTATAACAGGGTTTTCTGGGCCTGGGAGTGCGTGACACGCCCCATTGGGTTTCTGTGGCCGAGAGGGGAATCGAACTCTGGTTTCCAGGCCCTGTAGTCCAACACTCAAGTCACTACACCATGCTAGTGTCACTATAAGTCAGCACACAACCAAGGACAGTGGTTACAGTGTAAGACTGGGGCTCGGCAAAGCCAGGTTCAAATCACTGTGGAGCTCCCTGAGTGACTCTGAGGTGCTGACACTGTCAGGTTGATGTACTTCACAGGGTTGTTGTGAAGATGACGTTGGGAGGATGTACGTTATGAATGCCTCCTTGATTTCATGTGAGGAAAACTAAGTTATAAAGGTTAGAGATAATAGGTTACTTTAAGGCAATACAAGACAAAAAATGTGTAAAAAACTAAAATCAGGAGGTATTGCCAAAGTTTCTGAACATTTTGTTAGCAGGAACACCACCAAAATGTGGAGAGTGCAATCTGTTATACTAATCAAAGGCCTAACTTGTAATCCTCTCTATGGAAATGGCATTTTATTCCCATGGAATGTTTCACAGGGAGAGCCAATGCAGCCATTCAGATGCTTGGAGAAGACCTGGTGGGCCAAAGAAAATTTAAAATAATTTAAAATGATTAAAACCCGTGGACATACATGCAAGGGTTTGTGTAAAACCAGTTAGCCCCAGAAACTTCAGTGAGAAAGTTCCATTTTCAGTTGCCACTGGTGCCAGTCAGGCTTCCAAGGTGGGGGTGTGCCATAACTGAGGTGCCACAACAAATGCCCTCCCATGTCCTGCCCCAACAAGCTGCCGTGACTGAAGTGATGCAGAGGAGCTTCCCTCTAAACAGACCTTAAACTTTGGGCAAATGTATACTTGGAGAGGCACTCTTTCAAGTATCAAGGTCCCAAGCCATGCAGGATTTAAATGTCAATTATAAGCACCTTGAATTCGGATCAGAAGGATATTGGCAACCAGTGCAATTCCTCTAAAATCAGTATTGTATGGTCTGCGCATGATATTCGAGTCAGCAGACTAGCATAAGACGGCAAACAGGAGCAAAGCTACTTTATTGCTGTAATAACTCATGTTTCCTACTTTCTTGTTAAAATTACTTTTAAGACAGCATTTTTACTGGCATTTTGACAGGATTGTTTTCAATGTGTATTTCATTATATTATCAAACCTATGCCTTTTTCTATCAAAATCAACAACAGCAAACGAAACAACAGCAAAAAAGCAAGCGTGTAGCTGTAGGGAGACCATTCTTCAGTACTGGGAATAAGAAAGCACCCGAACATGGAAAGTTATTAAAACACAGTTAATTTCTAGCGTGCAATACTGCATTTAAAAAGAGAGTCTGTTTTTGTTACTTCATTACAGTGCTTTTAAAAGTAACCTGTTGAATTACTGTATTTGCTGCCTAGTCTGTTTTTGTTACTTCATTACAGTGCTTTTAAAAGTAACCTGTTGAATTACTGTATTTGCTACCTAGTCTGTTTTTGTTACTTCATTACAGTGCTTTTAAAAGTAGCCTGTTGAATTACTGTATTTGCTATTTTTTTGCAAGGGCATAGCTGTTGGAGATTCTTTAAGGGCTTTGGCCCTCCCAAATAAAAATTCTGCCCTTCCCAAATATTTTCCTTTATTCCCCAAATATCTCGTATTAAAGCAGTGCTACGCAAAGTGGTTGCCTGTGGACTGGTGCTGGCTTGTGAGCCTTTGGCCCAAAGAGAGTTTGCAGGAGTCAAAGAAAAAGTTGTAATAAATGAGGAAACACAGGCACACATGGGGGAAAACCCCACTAGTCCCCCACGTCTTAAAAAGCACTGTCTTCAAGGAAGGGTGTGATAAAGTGTTAAAAATATGAAATTAAAAATCTAGCTCATTACCGTGGGAAACATGATGAGGGACTCTGTTCCAAGTTTTGACTGGCGAGTGCTTACATTTATGAATATAATGCCGTTGGAATTATTTATTTATGTTTACTGTATTCATATCTTTGGGACTGTTGGAGCTGTTTAATGAGGGAAATCTAGATCTATTTCTGACTGGAGAGTAAGAGTGCAATTCTTCATTTTCTTCTTGAAGGATACAACCAGTCCTTTGAGCAGTTTTCTTCCTGTTGCAAGGATGTCTTTTAAAACCATGGTTTTTGAAGCCTATTCCTAATACAGAACTTATTCTTCACCAAATTTACCACATGGTTGTTTTTGCACAGTATTTTCTGTGCTGTAATGCTTTTTCCTGCACCAAAAATGCCGTTTTCTGTGAAACAAGCATGTGCGGAATCCCAAAGATCTCCTCAGCCTCGTGTTCTTCTCCTCGGGCTTTTGTCTACAATCAAAAACCATGTTTTTTGGAGCATTTCTCAAATATTTTTGAATACTCTTTCCATCCCAGTTGGAAAGCTCTATAAGGGCACAGAAATTAAATATCACATTCTGGGTTCGAGTCTTTGAAGATGCTTAGTGGAAAATTCAACAAATAAAACACAATGTCCTTGTCGTTTGCTTTGAAATGTCATTTTATGGCAGTAGGACTAAATCCTACCATTGTGGAGAGCGAGGCAGTTCTCTTAAGATCCTATGTATGATCAAGGGCTGCAAATTGTGAATTATTTGCTTCCCTTTTTTCTTTTTTTAAACTGCGAGGGAGATGATGCTGTGCTTTTCTCCATCATACATCAAAATAATTTGGCTTTGTGTTTGTTTTGTTCTTCTAAATTTTGTTATTTGGTTTTCATTGTCCGTGCCTTGTTGTCATAAAAAAATATAAACTTGGCTGATTTTAGGATACGATGCCCTTTATTTGGCGTGATTGTGGAAGAATATTTACGGCTCCACTTTGGGCAGCACGATGTCTTCAGCCAGCCCCATGTGGTGAAAAGTTGGGAAAAATAAAAATTTCTAAAACTCAAGCTCACTTTTCTAACTTTTTCCCCTCATGGGGCATATTTATGTGCGAGCCCCCCATTGAATTCTATTGCGCTTACTTTCAAATAAAAGCAAGTTTTCTGCGCCTATTAGTTTGTTTCTTTTTTCTTCTCGATGGTTTGAGGTATGTTTTTATTACGGCTTAATAAAAATAAATTAAAAATGTGGTTTTTGTGAGACTTTGTGCGGGAAGAGGAACTACTAGGCCAACTAGTGTCTGTGTTTTTTCCTTATAGAAAACAGACTGGCCTACTCAGTCTATTTTTAATTGCACTTTTTAATTGTATTTCTACTTTTAATTGTGACTTTGACTGTGGTGTATTTGTATTTGAAACGGTTGGCGTCATCGTGTATTTTAAATGATGTTTCCAATTGTATCTGACCCTGAGGGAGAGGCGGGTAATAAATAAAAATATATCATTGCTATTATTATTGTTGTTATTCATTGTAATTATTCTGAAGCTGTTTTAAAAACATTGTATTTTCTTTTCTGAAGATATTTTGTTACACAGGCACCTCAAGGGCTAAAAGTGTTAACCTGGTGAGGAGTTTCGTTTGGGTTCCCCTGAGGCGACGAGTTTCCCCTCACAGCGGCCATTTCCGCACTGGTCTGTTATAGCGCTATTATTCCACTTTCAACATCCTGTGGAATCTTGTGGTTTAGGGAACCCCAGGATTCCACAGGATGTTGAAAGTGGAATAATAGCACTATAACAGCCTCGTGCGGAAAAGGCCTCAGAGAGGACTTTCCCCTCACAGCCGGGCGGCTTTAAGAACCTCGAGGCGCGCGCGCTTCGCGCAGAAAAACTTTCCTCAGGTAGACCGGCCGACGGGGACGCGCCTCTCCCCAACCCCTCCCACTCCGCGCATGCCCCGATGGGATAATTCCTTCCCTTTTTTAAAAAAAAGCCTGGCGGGGGCGGGGGCGGCGGCACGCGTGCGTGAGGGGCGGGGGGAGCGCGCGGGCGCGAGCTCTGAAGAGAAGGGCGCTGCGAGGGAGCGAGCCTAAGAGGCGAGAGGGCGGGCGGGCGCCGAGGGGAGAGGGAGGCTGCCGCCGCGTCTCCCTTTTTCCCTCCCTCTCGCCCTCCCTGCGGTGCTGCTTGGTCGTCGCCGGGCATGCGAAGCGATGGCCGCGGGCGGCCCGTGCAGCTTTGAGGAGAGGAGCTACCGCCGGTTCCTGGAGCTTTTCCTGCTCGAGTTCCGCGGACCCTTCTGGGCGGAACCGTCGCCCCCCTCAGGCGGCGGGGCAGAGGGCGACGCGGGGCGAGGAGAAGGAGCCCTGGGGGAGGAGGACGGCGACGACGAGGAGGAAGAAGCGGCGGCGGCGGTGAGGGGAGAGGGAGGCGGGGAGGGAGCGCCGTCGCCGCCCGAGGAAGGAGAAGCCGCCGCCGCCGCCGCCGAGCAGGAGGAGGCGGCGGCGGTGGACGAGGGGGATGCCGCTGCCGCCCCTCAGGAGGGGGGAGGCGGCGGAGGGAGCCACGCCGGGGAAGCCCAGCCCGAGGAGCCGGCAGGAGCGGCGGCGGCGCTTCCTCCACATCCCGCTGGAGCGCCTCCCGCCGCCTCCGGCCAGCCGGCCAAGCCGCCGGCCCCGCGCCTTCCGCCGCTGCCCTCACTGCCCCGGCCGCTCTCGGAGCACATCACCGAGGAGGAGGTGGAAGGCGAGTGCCTGGACCTCTGCCTCCAGCAGCTCTACAAGTAGTGAGTGTCCGAGGGGGGAAGCGGGGCGCCGGGTGGGGAGGGAGGTGGAGAGGTAAACGGGGCAGGAAAGAGGGGAAGTGCAAGGGAGGAAGGGATGGGAGGATGGAGGGAGAGGGGAGAGAAGTAAATGCGAAGGAAGGGGGGAAGAGGTGCGAGGGGGAGAGAGAGAGGTCAATGGGAAAGAAGAACGGGGGTAGAGAAAATAGAAAGGAGGAAGGGATGGAAGGGTGGAGAGAGGGGAGAGAAGTGTGAAGAAAGGAGGAAAAAAGAAAATAGAAGGGAGGAGGGGGGAAGGATGGAGAGGGAGAGAGATGAGAGAAAGAAGTGTGAAGAGGGATAGAGGTAAATGGGGAGGAAAGGGAGGGGGAGAAAGAGAGGTAGAAAATGGAAGGGAGGAAGAGGCGGAAGGATGGAGAGAGAGAGAGGAATGGAGAGAGGGAGAGAGAGGTGTGAAGGGAGATGGAGAGGTGAATGGGAAAGAAGAAAGAGAGGTGTAGAAAAAGGAGAGAATAAAAGAGGGGAAGAGATGGAAGGATGGAGAGAGAGAGAGATGGAGAGAAAGAAGTGTGAAGAAAGAGAGAGGGGGAGAGAGAGACATGGGAGGAAAGAAGAAGAGAAAGAAGTGTGAAGGGAGAGGTAAATAGAAACGAAGTAAGAAAGGGGTGAAGAAGGAGAGATGTAGAAGAAAAGAGAAAATAAAGAGAAGGGAGGAAAAGGTGGAAAGGGGGAAGAAAGAAGTGTGAAGGGAGATACTTAAATAGAGAGAAGAGAGATGGGAGGAAAGGGGTGAAGAAAGAGAGGTAAATGGGAAAGAAGAAAAGAAAGAAAGGGAGAAGAAGGAGAGAGGTAGGAAAAAAATAAAGAAAAGGTAGGAAGAGATGGAGAGAAGGAGGTGTGAAGGGAGATGGAGATGTAGTTGAGGAAGAAAAGAAAGAAGAGCTGACAAAGGGAGAGGTAGGGAAAAAGAGAAAATAAAGAAAAGAGGGAGAGAAAGGTGTGAAGGGATGTATAATTAGAGAGAGAGACGGGAAGAAGGAGGGAGAGAAAGAGGTGTGAAGAGGGAGAGTGAGATAAATGGGAAAGAAGAAAGGAAAGAAAGGGAACAAGGAGAGAGGTAGGGAAAAAAGAAAATAAAAGGGCGGAAGATATGGATGGAGAGAGAGGGGGATGGAGAGAGAAATTGGAAGAAAGAGGAAGAATGAGAGAAGTGGGGAAAAGAGAAAGAGGATAGAGGGAAGGAAGGAAGGAAAGATAGTGAAAGAGATAGGGAGAGAGTTGGCAAGAAAGAGGAATTAGAGAAAAGAGAGTGTGAGAGAGATTGGGAGGGAAAGAGATGGAAGAGAAAAAAGAAAGAAAGAGATGGAAAGAAAGAAAAGAGAAAGGAGGGAGGATTTGTTGAGTGAATAACGTCTGAGGGCTTTGCTGGCCTGCCGACCACAGTCACTTATCTTTACCATTTATTATTGCTGTTATTATATTGCATTTATTAAGATTGTTGTCATGGTCTTCATTGCCATCCATGTTTATTACAGCTTTGTTACAACAGACAAAAACACACAGAAGACAATAATTTGTCTATTTAGGCAGCTTCCACAGTTTTTATGTGTAAAGCAAGTAGCCATCATAAGATAGTACAAGATACAGATACTGGCCAACCTTAGTAAAACAGCCATTTAAAAAGGAAAGAACCGTGTTGAAAAGCTTGTGATAGTCAGTCTTTTCAGAGACCAGTGCATCTCCACTTCTCGCTTTGTCTTTCTCTGTCACCTTGCCATGGCTCCCTTTAGCCCTGGAATTAGATTAATGGATCATTAAATCTCAGTCTTCTTAGCACGTTGGTTGTATGTATGAGAAGGAATTCCCTTGAATACAAACTGACATCCTAGGACAATCAGCTTGGAAAGTACATCAAATCCAGTCTCATTTCTGGCCTGGAATATAAACAGAGGACTGTTTCTGAACATATGCAGAGAGCACAAGGTCTCTTTTGGGAGGTGTGGTGGAGAAAGAGACACCATCTTCTTTTTAGCTCAGTCTTGGAATATGTAGATAAGAGGAGGGAATGCCTTCAGTATCCTGGCTCCTCTGCTGTTCTCTGGGACCCTTGTTTTTGAAATATACTGGTCTCCTTCCAAGCTCAGCCTGGGACTACATCGATGAAGGGAAAGATGTCCCTGAAAGGTATATTTACCAGTTTCACACCCACCGCTGGACTGTTGTATTTGAAAAGCTCCTCTGCCAACGCAGCCCCAGAATGTACAGATCTATAACAAAGGAGAGGGTGTCTCTGGAAGTGTGCAGAGTGTGTCATTCTCTCCCAGCCTACTCTTCTTACTTCTCTCTCTCTCCTCCCCACCCCATCTGTGTCTCTGGGATTAGCAAACAAGATTTCTGTATCAAAGCTGTGTCAAAGCGTGTGACTTTGAGCCCTGACAAATGCTCATTTTGAAAAGCAGGGGCTTTCTCCTGGAGTCTTGCTGAATTTAACTTTAGCCAGGATTCAGTCCTGGAACCTCGGTTTCTGTAAAATACTTCCCCCTTAGGCATGCACCTGATGGAAAACAAGGAGAAGGTACAACCATATGTGTGCAAATCTAGGTGGTTTAGAGAGTCAGACTTCAGCATGAGTGACTTCCAGGTCAGCTTGAATCCCAGCACCTGTTTGTCTTAGAAATCCTCTGGGTTTCCGCTGTGCTTGGTCCTGAATCTTCTACCCCATCTCATCCCCAGAACGTGCACAGGGTGTATCAGTTGTAGGACCAGTATAAGACATTTCGCTGTCTGATGCAAAGGTAGTATCACTCTTTTATCACACGTACAGAAGTTGTCCTTACTGGCAGTTGAATATTAGTTTGACACTGGCAAGGAGATAGCTACTTCTGCTGTGTAGGGAAGGGAAGCTGTAGGACTTAGGAGGTGCAGACCACGCACACACAACTCACCAGCTTCCTTGCATTTGTTGCCTGTGGTACCTGGTGATCCGTTTCCACTGGAATTTTAACATTTGAAGAGCCAAGTGTGTGCCTCCTCATCTCTAGAATGTGCAAATTGATAACAAAGTAAGCACAAGCATGTGCAGAAACCCAATTGTTGTAGATTTCTCCTCTATCCCAAGTGCCATCCCAAGAATGTTGTTTCTGTCACATACAGATCAAGGACTAGGAGCCAAGACTTCTGTGTCAGAGAGGTGAGACATGCAGGCTGGTCTCAGCACTTGTTCTCTTGCTTCAGAGGCCAAAGAATTTGTCATGGGGAAGCCACTATTGTTTATCAACAGAAAATGGTACTTTTAAAAGTTACTAAATGGTTTATTCTTGGGGAGGTTAATTTCGGCTCCAAGGTAGTCTCCTTTTGGATCACAAAAGTGCTTTGATGTGTGTTCCTGCATGGCAGAGGGTTAGACAGTCCCCAGGGTCTCTTCCGATTCTATGACTCTAAATTGGTTTGAGGATTTGTAAATGGCTATCCAGAAAGACAAGTGATCATTTGAATATGTGTTGACTGAGTGGTCTTTTGTTGCTGTTTTCCCTCTCCCCTAGAATCACTTTTTTATTTCTCTTCTGTAGACATAACTCTTCTGCAGCTGGGGTTGGGCAAGTAATAAAAGGAGGCAAATTGATGGTGTCTAGAGAAAGGTATTCTAGCCAGCTCACAAGTGCTGTCTGTTCTGTGGCTGAGGGCTGCCAGTGGAGAGCCTCTTGGGTTGAGTTCACAGGTTCAGAGTTTGTTGGCTGAGTATGTACTTTGCATGCAAAATGTCCTTAGTTCCTCTAGGTAAGAGTGGGAAGGATTCCTATGTCAGCCCCTAAGAGAGATGCTGCCAGCCAGTGTACAGCATTGAATTCAAAGGAACTGATTGTCTAATTTACTGCAACATAACCAAGATATGTATCTGTTTAAAATGGCCTTTTATTCAAATCATGAAGACTAAAATCTTACTTTGCTGTAGCTGTGGAGCAGAGTGCCTGCTTTGTATTCAGAAGGTCCCAAGCTCAGTCCTCAGATATCTCCAGATAGCGCTGGGAAAGATTCCTGTCTTATTACTGGAGAGCTACTGCCAGTCAGTACTGAGGGTAAGGATCCACATGAGCCAATAGTTTGATGTGGTATAAAGGATCTTCCTATGTTCCTATAAGCATTGACCTGAAGTGTGTGAGAGAACAGTAACAGGTAGGAAGACGCAAGGGGAGTTGTATGATAGAAGGGAGTTGGCATCAGCAACTGGAGAAGGAGAAAAGAGTTCATGGGTCTTAGTAGGACAGGATGTGGTACTCATTATGAATGAAGAACTGGAGGCCACACATGAAGGTGGGCACTTCTAAAAGGATTGAAACGAAGGGAGAATTTGACTTCTGTGTTGAGCTGGCCTTTGGAGAATGACTGTAGAAGAAGACTATAGAAGAAGCTAAAGAGCTAGAAAAACAAGGTGATGAAATTGAGGGCTATATCTTGTGTTGTCAGATCTCTTGACTTTTCTGTCTGTCTGTCTGTCTGTTTCTGTCTTTCTTTCTGTCTTTCTTTCTGTCTTTCTTTCTTTCTTTCTTTCTTTCTTTCTTTCTTTCTTTCTTTCTTTCTTTCTTCTTAAGCTTCAGAATAGGCTAGGGGGGCATAGACAGATCAGTGATACTGTAGGAGGAATACCTTTAACTCTTTCCCTCTGTGTGTCATGCTGTCAGGCTTCTGCCTTGCTTGTGGGAACAAGGCTAAATGGTGCATCTGACAAAAGTGTAGAATATAGAGTATATGATGATGTGGAAGGTGGTGGAAATAGTACTGGAAAATCTTTTGCAGTAGTGATGGAGATTATTTATGTGGTGTGAGTAGCAATCTTAAATCTTACCTTGAAAATGAGAGAGTGGAGGACTTCAGATACCCTTGGGTACCAGTACGGCTGGGTAGAAGGGGATGAGGGGGAAAAAGAAATTTATTTACAAGCTGGCAAGGGCCACTGTCAGAAATCCCTGGGAGGAGCTGTTTCATCAAAACAATTTCCAGAGGTTAGTCTGCTTCAACAAAAACAATCGACAAGTCCTGTGGAGACTTAAAAACTATCGTATTTATTAAAATAAATGTTTTTGTTGACTGTTCATCAGAGCTTTGTCCAGAATTCCACAGACAAATACAAAGAAACATATTGTTTGAGACAGGACTGTAGACAGTTCTATTGTTTTTGTGCGTCTCATGTTGTAGAGGTATTTTTATTGCCAGTTAAAGTAGCTAGGAATTCCATGTATACTTGGCTGTGTGTGTGTGTGTGTGTGTGCGCGCGCACATGTGCATGCATGCCATCAAGTTGCCTGTTGACTTATGGCAATCCCATGAATTTTTCATAGTGTTTTCTAAGGCAAAGAATACCCAGAGTTAATTTGCCAGTTCCTTCCTCTGAAATAGAACCTACAGCACCTGATGTCCATTGGCAGGCTCCCATCCAAGTACGAGCCAGGGTTGACTCTGCTTAGCTTCCAAGATCAGACAGGAGCTGGTACCTTTAGGGTATATAGGCCCACTGCCTAGTCATACAGGAGCCATTGTGGTGTAGTGATTTGAATGTTGGGCTGTGACCCTGGAGATCAGGATTCAAATCCCCTGCTTGGGCATGGAAACCCGCTGGGGAGTAACTCACATTCTCTCAGCCTCAGAGGAGAACAAAGGCAAACCCCTCTGAACAAATCTTGCCAAGAAAACCCTGTGATTGGCTTGCCTTCACTTCTGATTTATGGCTATCCTAAAGCAAGCCTATCACCGGGTTTTCTTGGCAACATCTGTTCAGAGGGGGGTTTGCCTTTGCTGAGGCTGAGAGAGTTTGACTTGCCAAAGTCACCCAGTGGGTATCCATGGCTGAGCACAGATTTGAACTCTGGTCACCACTCACCATGCTGGTTCTTAGGGTTGCCTTAGGTTGGATGTGACTGGAGGGCACATGCAGCAACACAAATTTGGTCATACAGGATTGTTTTTCAGCTTTATGAATAACCTAAAAGCACAAAGGAGGGGCAGATGGAAATCTATTATCTGTGTGAAAAGCCTGTGTTCTGAAAACGTTAAGACCATTTACTGGTCTTTTGTACCTTGCATCCTGCTTTATTTAGCTTGTTAGAATGATTGCTGGTGATCTTTTCTTTAAAAGAAACCTCTTAAGATTGATACTCCTAGAGGAGACAAATGAACCTGTGAAAACATGCACAGCAGTACAGCAGAGTTTTTTGTCACTGAGCTGATAATTGTAATAAAAGGTGTTACTCCAGTTGCTGTAGAAAGAGAGCAAAGAAGTTTTACAATTGCACAAGGCTTTTGTATTCACTTGTCTTGCGACTCCAGTGGTGATGGGAGGAAGGGACAGGAAGTTAAAAACAGTTTTGGAAGAATAAAAATCCCTGCCAAAAGTGCTTTGCAAAAAAGAAAGTTTTGTCTCATCATCATCCTGTCCTGCCCTTTTGCCCAATTTGGGACTCAGTAGTTTACAACAAATTTAAAAACATACTTTTAAAAATCCACGAGATACAAAAGTTGCGATAAGATTAAACAAGCAAGAAACTGAAACAAGATTAAAACATATATCATTAAACACGTGTATGTACATACCGGCAGAGTTAGCAAGATCCAGCATGTTATTTTCTTGGGATGGACGTTGTACAGTCAGTCATCAAATTTCTGTCTAGGCAGAAAAGTCTTTACTTGCCTGTGAAAAGAAAGTGGGAGGGGGACCAGTCTAACTTCTCTGGAAAAGGAGTTCCAGAGCATGGGGGCAGCCACTGAAAAGGCCCCCTCCCACCTTTGCATAGCAGCAGTGTAGTCGCATGAGACATTATAGTCAAAAGACCTTATTTAATTACATTTATATCCTGCCTTTCCTCTAGCGAGCTCAAGCCTCGTGAGATAGGTCATGTTGAGAGAAAGGAACTTGTGGTCATCTAGCCTGTTTCATGGCTCAGTGTGGCTCAAACCTGAATCTAACAAGTCCCAGTTTAATGTACCAACCATCTTTCTAAAAAGATAATGAAAGTACATAGGAGCAGATGCTTTCACTCATTCTTTTGTGAGAATCAAATATAACATATTGTTGCCTTATTTCTGAAAGAAGTTGCTTTAATTTTACACCCTGTAACTTATCTCCTGCCACTGAACTGTTGAATGTATTAGAAAGTGTTGCTCATTTGCCTTAATTCCCTCTTTATTGCAAGCCCTTTTCCTGTTGTAGTTAACTATACCATTTTGGCTAAACAACTCCAGCTGAGTGTAAAATAGTATATATGCTAATAAAACTATCTCAGATATTTCTCTTCTCATGCTAAATTTGTTGATATAAGCAAGAGCAGTCATACTGAAAGTGGTGGTCTGTGGAATAACACCAGTCTCCCAGTTGCTGGTCTGTGGTGAATTTCCAGGAAGAATAAATAAGGTCCCGGTCCCTGGTATGAACAAGATTAAGAAAAAAAGATTGCCAGTCACCAGAAAACTAAAGATGTACTAAACTGCCAGTCTTCAAATAGCTTGGGATATACTGAACTAGACAATCACACAGTCAATAAAAAGGAATAGTAACTGCAATTGCTTTAAAGTTTGTACATCTTTGGCACTAATGTATTTTAGGGTGTTCATTGACAAAGTATAATTTTTTGCTCAGTTTTTTTCCCAGCCAGTATTTGAAAGTCCCTCATATGTTGAATGATGTGAGTTTAAGTGTTGTTTTACTGTTTTACTCTGTTATAAAAACAGTTCAGGACGCATGCAAATGAGAAAAGATACAGAAACATTCCCCTTCTTTCAAAGAAACACAAATCCCCCCCTTCATAGATATAATGATGCCCTTTTTTAAAACTGGTAATGAAATAAAGGAAAACATGTTAAAAACATTACTTCAGACATTGGGTCTAAAAGTTATACTTTGATAAAAATGTGCTTTAAAAAACATAGCCCTTCCCTGTGTAATGTCTGATGGAAGTTATGAAGTGCAGTGTCACTAAAACACATCAGAACCTCAAGAGCTACTTTTGAGTTCAAGAAACTTACATAATCATCTTGCCTCTCTTAAATAACAGCCAAATACCTGAGGCACCTTGTAAAACAAATACCTAAAGGCACCTTGTTGTATTTGTCTGGACACTGAGTATAGGACACTGTGCTTTGGAAAAAAAAAAGCCCATCAACATATGATATACTTCATTTGCAAAATGGACATGCTCTGTTAGAGGTGGCAATGTCATGAACATATCTGACAACGTCCTCACTTGTTCTTTGCTGTCTAGGTTACTGTCCTAAACATGTACACGATGTGCACAGAAATAAAGTCCGAAACTCTAGTAATCACATATTGCTTGTTTTGAACACTAGCGTTAGTTCTGTTCTGATATTTTCAAGCTTTTTTTGACAGAAAATATTCTAGTCTGATAAAAGCAGTAATCCTGCCTGCTTAATAAAATGAATGGAGATGTCTTTAGTAATTGGACAAAATATCTTGCTGTACTCTCCACATTATGAAGAAAAATTTGCACTGATTAAAACAGTTTTTAATAGGCCACTTTGTAGAGAAGCAAACATCAGTGTCATACGTTGTCTATATAAGGAAGAGAGCTGCCCTTGGGTACTTCAATAATTAATATTGAAGTTGAGTGAATTAACCAGATTGCATATTAGCTCTGTGTATATTTGTACTTGATGGAAAATATAGCTGGAGGCAACTCACGACAGAACAGGTCAATATTTTCCAAATTTGGCCTTGTTCATCAATTCTGTGTACCGTATGCAAAGGGGGGTGACTTATAGATCCCTGCTAACTCTACAGAAGTGGGATTTTATTTCTATGGTGGCTTCTTATGATTATACTGTTGAGTTTAAATAAATGGAAGAGCCAATGTGATGTAGTCGTTTGAACGTTGGACTAGAACACTGGGAGACGAGGGTTTGAATCGGTGTTAGGCTGTGGAATTTACCGGGTGGCCTTAGGCAAGTCACACTGTCAGCTCAGAGGTAGGCAAGGCAAATCCCCTCTGAACAAATTCTACCAATTAAAACCCATGATAGATTCACCTTAGGGTTGTCATAAGTCGGAAATGACCTGAAGGCACACTCCTACCCCCACCACAACAATATGAAGCTACAATTAGAGAAAGAAATACATGCACATGTACTTTGGAGTAGGTAGCTATGTGTCAGATAGTATTTATTTCATTTGGTTATATTTATGTGTTGCCTTTTCTTTAGTGAATTCAAGGTGGTATAACTGGCTGTCCTCTCTCCTTTGTCCTTGCAATATCTCTTTGGAACAGGCCAGACAGAGAAAGAGGGTGACTGGCAGGTAGGCAACAGACCTTTTTCCAGGAGTGGTAATGGTGATGGTGTTCTTCTCCTCTCATGTGCTGATTTTCAATTGCTGTAGAGTTTTGGGAGCAGTGGTTATCCTCTATTAAGAAGGCACTTGTTTCCATCTTCCACACTAAAAGTGAACTTCTAGTCAGTTCTAGCTTTGGGAAGAAAAGACAAGAAATAGCACATTTTGGGAGTGGGTGTGATCTCTGGGAGTTGGGAGTATTAGTCCCTACATGTACCACTTACCAACTTGTATACCTTGGCTAATAGTGGCTCTCCAAAGTGTCACACTACCACAGTTATATCACTGTGATTCCACTTCAGCAGCCATGGCTGCATTCTATGGAGTTCTGGGCTTTGTAGCTTGGGGAGGCAGTAGGGCTTTTGACTGAACTGCATATCTGAAAATTGCAAGGATGGAACCATTGCAGCTATAGTGGAAGCATAACACTATAATTATCTAGTGTGGAAGGGTTGTGGGCCTTGAACTCAACCACATTTACATTAATAGTAGTACCAAGCTCTGACCAGGCTATAGTTTTGAACTTATTGTTAGATTAATTGACTGCTTTGAGGAAAAATGATTTAAAAGGGTGTGTAGGTTGTACTTTTTAAAATTGGTGTGTTTCTAAATTATGTTTAATGCAGTTAGTTTTTTTTAAATAATGTAATTTGTTTAGTTTCATGTGAACATTATAACTTTTTTAAAAAAACCTGTACATTTTAATTAATCTTTGAGTCACCTTGAATTCTAGTTTTGGGAGAAAGACAGTGTATAAAATTACCCAGCGATAGCTTGGAATGTGATCTATACAAGGTTGGGGGCCTCAGGCTGCTGCTGCTGTATCTGTTTCAGTGCTGTCTTACACAATTGTGTGGGGACCCAGCTATCAGTGTTGGAAGGACAGCTCCCACTCCATTTTCTGACATCCTCACCCTGACGGGCTGCATCTGCCCATCTTTTTTCCCCCAAAAGCATATTTGGCCGAAAGATCCTAGACCTAACATAGGCCCTAGTGCTAGGAGAAGAGAATAGCCTTTAACTAGCCAGTGTTCCTCTGGAGGCTTCTGGGAACATTACTGGCTGTCCCCAAACCCTAAGTGGCATGGGGAAACTCTGGTAGGTCAGAAGGATCTGTGGGAGTCACTGGGTGTCTTGGTGAGCGGCACAGTTCCCATCCCTGCTTAAACCATAAATTTGTTCCTTCAAATAGGTACAGTGGCCCCTCCACTTTTGCGAGGGTTTGGGGTGCAGAACCCTTATGAAAGTGGGAAAACCATGAATAACCCCCCCCCTTGCAACCCCTCTCCCGTTCCCTTGCCTTTTGCATGCTGGGCAAGGGAATGAGAAGAGGGAACTCTGGAGGAGAAAAGGAATGCTCACATGAGTCTCCCCCCCGCATTTCATTGCCTTTTGCCTTGGCATGTGTTCTGAGGGCTGGGGCCAGAGGCAAAGGAATGGGAGGAGGGAGCTCCGGAGGGGAAAAGGAAGGTGCGCGCATACCTTCCTCCACTTACCTCCCTTTTGATGTGAATGCAGAGGGAAGACTGTATATTTCTTTTGTTATTATTGCCTCAATAATAGTTTCCTAACTCTGTGTCCTGGTTTGTGCAAAATGTTTTTTCTTCATTTGGTTCTGTAACTGAAAATGAAACACATGGTGAGGAGGTTTCATAGAGAATTCCTGGTCTGTTTTGTTTGGGATAAAATACATCATAATAGGTAACAGGGAAGTTAGGCAAAGTATCTCTGTGGTGAACTCTGTAAGAGTCATTTAACTCTGAGGTGGGGGGCTTTCTAGAGAGGCACAAGTTTCTTACTGTTTATGTGCGTTCATCATATTAGGAATGCTGTGTCTGCTTTGCTGTTGTTGTTGTTATGTGTTATGTGCCTTCCAGCCATTTCTAAGTTATGGTGACCATAAGGTGACCCTGATCACAGAATTTTCTGGGGGCTGAGAGTGTGGGATGCACTCAAGGTCCCACAGTGGGTTTACCTGTTTAATTGCTTAAGCATTTTGTGTTCATGACAGTGAGGGACCCAGTGTTTCTTGCCTCTTTGTCAGTAAGCATAGTAGCCACACTGGCTGCAACCTGACACTGGTATTATCATCTAATAGAAGAATGTTTGAATATTCGTGGACTGTTCCCCTTGCATCACAGGTCAAAACATAGTGTGGACACAATCTTATCTCTTTTTATGATAGAGTTACAAGCTTGATAGATGAAGGGAATGCTGTGGATGTAGCATATCTTGATTTTATTAAGGCCTTTGACAAAGTTCACCATGACATTCTTGCAAAGAAGCTAGTAAAATGTGGGCTGGACACGGCTACTGTTAGGTGGATTTGTAACCGAACCCAAAGGTTGCTCACCAATGGTTGCTTTTCATCTTGGAGAGAAGTGACAAGTGGGGTACCAGAGGGTTCTGTCCTCGGCTCAATGCTATTCCACATCTTCATCAGTGACTTGGATGACGGAATAGAGGGCATGCTGATCAAATTTGCAGGTGACACCAAACTGGGAGGGGTTGCTAATACACCAGAGGACAGGATCAAAATTCAAAATGACCTTGACAGATTGGAGAGCTGGTCCAAAGCTAACAAAATTAATTTCAACAGAGAGAAATGTAAGGTCCTGCACTTAGGCAGAAAAAATGGAATGCACAAATATCAGATGGGGGACACGTCGCTGGATAACAGTATGTGTAAAAGGAATTTAGGAGTCTTGGTAGATCACAAGCTGAACATGAGTCAGCAGTGTGATGCAGCAGCCAAGAAAGCCAACACAATTCTTAGTTGCATCAGTAGGAGTCTGGTGTCTAGACTGAGGGAGGTAATGGTACCATTCTATTCTGCTTTGGGTAGACCTCATCTGGAATACTGTGTCCAGTTCTGGGCATCTCAATTAAAGAAGGATATCGACAAGCTGGAGCGTGTCCAGAGGAGGGTGACCAAAATGGTGAAGGGTCTGGAAGCCATGCTCTATGAGGAGCGGCTTAGGAAGCTGGGGATGTTTAATCTCCAGAAGAGAAGGTTAAGGGAAGGACATGACAGCCATGTTTAAATATTTGAAGGGAAGTAATGTTGAGGAGGGAGCGGGCTTGTTTTCTGCTGCTCCGGAGACTAGGACACGTAGCAAAGTATTCAAGCTGCAGGAAAGGAAGTTCTGCCTGAACCTCAAGAAGAACTTCCTGACAATCAGAGCTGTCCGGCAGTGGAACATGCTGCTGCCTCAATGGAGCATGGTGGAGTCTCTTTCTTTGGAGTTTTTTAAGCAGAGGCTGGATGGCCATCTGTTGGGAGTGCTTTGATGTGCGTTCCAGGGACTGGATGGCCCCTGGAGTCTCTTCCAACTCTATGATTCTATAAGGACTTTAAGAACAACCCTCCTTTGGCTTTTTGGCCACTGCTCTTTGCCCATCTCCTCTCCTTTTATGATATCCTGCCTGATGAAGAGATCCTGAAAGCATGGACACATTTTTTGTTGGTCTACTAAAGGTCTTACAATAATCTGATGTCTGGATTTATCATTAGGGCAATACAGTTGACTGTGCTTTTCGTGGTGGTTTTAAAATGTGGGCTTCTTGCTTCCCAGAGTCTTACATTACTAATTTCAAAGCCTTCTGCAGCACCATGAGAGATCTCTTTTTTGGTGTGCTTGTAATGTCTGTCTCAGGATTAAGTTAGACCAAGACATTTTCTTGCCTGAGAAAGCACCCTCTCCACACCTTGTACTGAAGCTGACTGGACTATTAGCTGAATCCTACTTCGAGTACTAGCAATGGTATAGCATCCCACACCGCACTAATGTAGCGGAGTAGTGTAGAGAGCCTGAGACAAATTATGTGACATACACAGCTCTGTCTCCTGCCACTGCTGTCCCCCTAGCAGTCGCTACATTGGTGGAACTGTCCCCACACAGCGTGTTATGCACTAGTTTTCCAACTTTATTCACAGTTCAGGGAGCTTATTAGTATGAGTACCACTCCTTTCTGCCTCCTTCCTAGACAAGTTGTTCCTGCTGGAAAACTGAAGCATCCCATGTTAATTTTCTAGTCAGCCTTCTCTCTTCCACCCCAGCCCTGTTTACAGTGAGCATCCATTAATCCTGTCTACTGGGGAAGGTTTTGCAAGCCTGCTGCATTCCCCAGGTAACCTTAACAGAGAGTCTGAATGCTTTCTGGAAGAGACTCTTCAACAGATGGATAAACCAGAAGGCAAAGAAAGGCATCCAGTGGGTTACTGAGGCATATGATTTAGGATTGTTCATTGAGGTTCAATAGAAAACTTATAGGCCTCAGTAAAAGAAAAACAGTCCTGAGACTTGGAAGAAAGCGACAGCCCTGGCAGATTACCATCTGGCCTAGACAGTGAGCAGAATGTCCCCAACACTTTGCCAGCCATGGAAGCAAACACAAAACCTCTCGGTGATATAAACAGGAGCGCTGCTAGCTCAGAAACGACCCATTGTCCTAGAGGTGGTAAATCGACTATTGCCTGGATACTGTGTCCTGGATTTTTCCTCGTTTCTTTCTTTCTTTCTCTCTCTCTCTTTTTTTTTTAAGGCTATTTTAAAATGAGGATGCAGGTTTTAAATGAGAGAGTCTCTCATTTAAGGGAGTAAGGGTAACCACTGCTACAGAGTCTTGTGGCAGAGGTGGGGAACCTTTGGCTTCCACATGTTGTGTACTGCAACTCCCATAAACCACAAGGAGAACAGCTAGTGGTAAGAGATTGTGAGATGTGTTGCTGTCATTGTCAGCAGCAGCATCTTTATTGTTTTTCCCCAAAATTGGGGGTCAAGTCTTGAGAACGTCTGGAAGGTCCAAGGTTTGCTGTCCCTGGCCTATAGAAAAATTAACTTGGAAAGAGGTAGAAGAATGTAGCAACATAAGAGGTTAGAACTAGTTTTATCTATTTAAGTTTTGTCTATTCCCCAGCCCTGGGACTCAAGATGACTTTAAAGAATTGAAACAAACACGGATGAAAGCTTACATTAGTGAAAACATTCAAAAGTTAAAATATTTAAACTATGAGTATTAAAAGCATTTCTGATAACATATCCATTGAAAAGCAAAAAGTACAGACAAAAGAATGCATTGTTAAAAGCCCTTTCCTCATAATGCAAGGGTGGCAACTGATGCAGTGTTAGGCCTCTCAGGAGACCCTGGAGGGTGCAAACCCCACTGCACCTACTCCTGCAAAATAAAAAAAAATCATTTCCCCCCAAATGCTTTTTAGGGGGCATGGGGGCATTCTCACCTTGTCTTTGGGTCTTCCTGAGACCGTAGAGGGCATTTTGAAACAACCCCTCCTTTAAAAAGATCCCCCCAAATTTTTTGATCCCCGCAGCTCCAGATGTAATGCAAATGCCCTCCACATACTCTGTAGAGGTCATTTTGGGGCATTGGGTGGAAAATAAGTATTATGAAAAGAAAAAATAGCACTCAAGAAGGCACAAAAATTAAGTAAATAGGAAAGAGGATTATTTATTTGCACATTCAAACATACATTTAGATCTCCCCTTCCTCCAGTGGGTTCATGGTTTTTCTAGTGCCCATCGTCTCAATAACCCAGTGAGAGTTGGTCCTGATGTTGCTGCCAAGTTTTGATCAAGCTTTCCACAGTGGCCATGGCTTGACTTTAACCTACTAGGTTACAATGGATTTTTCTTTCTCTCAGCTTTATTTTGTTGGAATGTTTTAAGTTGTTCTTACTGTCTTTGCTGTATCTGGAGATCTCTATATATAGAATGGGATAGGTAACTAATTGAGACAGGCTGAGAGATTATGAATGGCACAGAGTTACCCTGTAAGTTTCATGGGCAAGTGAGGATTTGGAGCTCCCAACTTCCAGTCCAGCACACTAAATACTACACCACGCTTGTGTGGAAGGACAGGAAGTCTTGACCTACCAGGTATGGCATTTGGGGAGAAACTGTGTCAAAAAGTATCCCTTCATCTATTTACCACAGACTGCCTGACTGAAGATGTATCTGCACAACAGAGTTATATCAGTTTCGTACTACTTGTCCTAGTTTCATGCTAAGGAATCTTGGGGTTTGCAGTCTGATGATATACTTGGAAGATACCTTGAGCAGACTGAGAATTATTAGTTTAACGCTGTAATCTAGAAAAACATGCAAAGGGGAGTGGGCTAAAGCTCTTTGGCAGAGAATGCGCTAAAGACTTCACTGAATAACAAATTGCAGGATTCCTTAGGAGCCATGACAGTTAAATTGGATGAAACTGATACAACTTCATAGTGCAGATATGCCCTAAATTAAAAAAAAAATCAATATGATAAAGTTGAATTGGGATGAGAAGTTTAACCATCAAAATGAGAGCAATTTAGTGTTCAGAAAAGAAGAGCCAGGAACATCATCAGCAGATGACATTTCAAACAATTGTATATAGCAAGACATTTATTCAAAAAATAGATACTGGCATCTGCGTCATGCAGAAAATGCTTTTTTAAAAGGAATGGAGTAAGGTGTAGAAGCCCAAAAGGAATGCAGATTGCTATAAAATACCAAGCCATGAATAATGATCCACTAGTAAATGGAGAGCAAAATGTATTGACAATCATGGATGCTTTTTGCCTAAAGGCTGAAAATTAGATAAAGAAGCTGTGGGCAGATTGCATAATTTGTATAACCAGATTTTCAGACAAAGGAAATACTGCAAAGAGCTACAGAATTTTAAGTGAATAGTGGAGAGCAGGGATGGGGAACCTGTAGCTTTCCGAGTGGTTTGGACTTCAACTACCTAATGCACTGAAAGGCATGCCAAGTGACAAGGCATTATGGGAGCTGTAGTCCAAAATACCTGGTAGTGTAGTAAAGCTTCAGTGAAAGATTAATAGGGGCATGATATAAAGAAATTTAGTATAATAATTGTTGTTAAAGCTGGCCTAAATGCCCTAAGGCACCCGATCCCATCTGATCTTGGAAGCTAAGCAGGATCAGCTCTGGTAAGTACTTGGATGGGAGACTGCCAACAAATACCGGGTGCTGTAGACTATATTTCAGCGGAAGGAGCTGACAAAAACACCTGTGAATATTCCTTGCCTAAGAAAATGCTGTGAATTCATGGAGTCACCTGAAGTCGATAGGTAACTTGAAGACACATACACCTATAGTTGTTAGTAACAGTTGCATTTTGTGGATTTTTAGTAACATATATGTATGTAGAAACAGCCATGTTGACCAGAAGAAAAATTCCAAAGTCATTTTATAGTGCTATCTTTATTAACCAAGCAAACTTGGTGAATTTTGTGCCTTTTTTTATTTTGATTAGTAAAAATTTCATCACAGAATGGCCTCTAGAATTGTAATGTATGACTTTTTTAAATACGCATATTCTTGAGACTATACTTTTACGCACGAACTAGATCAAAATTGTCAACCCAGGATGGTCAAATGTGATAAGTTTAGTGGGAATTATTTTACTTCTGACTTTGAGTAGCTAGAATTTGTTTAGTATGCCTGAAACAGGTTGCTCTTGCAATGACATTTTGTAGCTATGCAACCAGTTATATTGCTGCCTCTGTCTGAATGATTTTTATTGAAAGAATTAACCATCCAAGGGCAGAAAGTGAAATAAGAGAACAGCACTGTAGCCCTTTTTGATGGGTAGTCATTATATATTAGGACCACTATAAATGGGAAAGGAAGCAAGTTTTTTATGAATGGAACATCTTCCTGGGGTAGTTGGAAATTGTTCACACAGACAATTTCAATTTCTTAGTTGCGTCCTTTGTGTTGTACAATTGCAAAACAGCTGGGGAGGTGATCCTCTGAAATACCTCAGTAGTAACAGCATCTTTTCTGTAGCAAATTAGATTATCCAGACTGGGGCTGTTCTCCTTTAATTTGATAGAGGCAGTGCCAAGAGCACTAATTAACACTCTGAGGATAACCAGGAGTGAGAGAAATGAAGCTGACAAGGATCTTTGCTGCCTAAAATAGAGTAACAAAAGCAAGTTTTGCTATGGCCAGACTGAGGTCAGAGCTAGTAGTACCAATCCGATTAAGTTATGTTGAAAAGTCTATAGCTAAAGTTAATGGGAAGACATGCATAATTATTATTTCACAGTTTTTATCTTTGGAGGAGGCACACCCCATTGGCTTCTGAAGTGGAAATTCAGTCCCACATTTTAATTGTTTTAATTTTTGCAATCTTCTCTTTCCTCTCTGTCTTTTTTATTCATGTGCCCAAATTTGAAGGTGGACCTGTTGCTGATTTTACTAAGTGCCGTTGTTGAAAGTGGTTTGTTAAATTCTTCTGTAACTGAATTTAACTTCCCTGCAGAAGCTTCTAGGATGGACGGATATGTTCTCAGTTCATTAACTGTGATGCTAATGACCTATATCTTCTAATGTAAACAGTGAGAACTATTGTAGTTTCTAGGAAGTTACCTTTCATAAAATATGTAGTAGGAGACAGATCTAAGGTTCAGTCTGAAGATGCTACTCACCCCTTAGGAGTAGTTATGCTGACATTTGCTAACCGTGACTGGTTTTAGTCTTCCCATAAGCATATGTTGTAGCACTGTACTGAATCTTTTATTAATTTGGGTGGCATCAGTGGGGAAAAAATGAGGAGAGATGTTGCCACATCTTTTTATTCTGTTTCTCAAATAATATTTCTTTTGACTATTACGAAGGTAAGATGGGATACTCCTGGAGAGGCCTGCCTTAGGGATAGTATGCACATGTGATTTGTAACTCCCCAGCTGGCCTATTTTGTTCCATTTATATTACTACTCTGCCCCCCTGCACACCTACCTGTACCAACAGCATTCCTACATCTCAGTTAGAGTGCAGAGTGTGTATGCATTGTCAAACTCCAGCTGACAATGATTCTTTTAGATACTGGCAGAAGTCTTTCTCGGCATAATTTTAAATACAGATGTGGATTTACATCTGTGACTTCAGGCACGCTAAGCACATGAGGTGAGACAACATGGCCTGCTCCATTGGCTCAGCTGGAACTCAAACCTCTTTGCTGCTTCTACCTCCTCATCTGAGCAGACTTCAACCTGGTGGGAGCTCCTTTTATAGTTTAGGAGAAGAGATCTGCCAGGCAGGGTCTCGTGCAAAAGAAGCACATACTTAAAACTGAAGAATTCTGAACCTAGGAGTGGCAGAATTAAATACTCCACATAGAACTGTGTTCCTGGTTACAGCAAACTTGCTTCATTTCTGCAACCCATTTTAGTATGGGAGGGGAATAGTTCTGATGGTGCTGTTGTTAAATAACTAGGAGTCAGAAATCCTTGTTAATCTGCAGATTAGCAGATTTATTCAGATCTACAAGTGGAACCAAGTTTTCCTTTTGCCCACCCCTAAATGAGCAGATATTCTCCTTGTCTGCCACTTAGAAGAGAAGGGGCAGCAAAACTTGTTCCACCTGCGTAGTTGCGTCCAACTGCTTTTACCTTTCTGGAATTGTCTTCTTCAGCTACCATTCTGCCTAGTCATTTTGTCCTGGGAACGTTTGGCTGCCTGGATTTTTCTCTTTCTGTACTTTCCCCCCTTTGTGTTACATCTCTGGATGCTCATGGGCAGGGCCTGTGTAATTTTTAATATCCGTACAGTGCCCAGAACATTTTAGGTGGGTATGTTATAAATAATCTAATACAGATTTCCAACCAAACCTTTTGAACATTATGTTTAGAAATGTCCCCCAGATATATTTTTTTAAATTTTGAATATTCTGCAGAATATTCAACCAGAGTTATAAATATATAATTATCTCCAAAGATATTAATATGTCCAAGTAATCCTCATAATTCTCAGGGAATGTAGTATTTCCTTTAGGAAGCTGGAATTATTTTTCACCTTGGGCAGTATCTTCCTGAGAGAATACCAGGTGCTATTTTTTTCCAAGACAAGGAAGATGTACAGATTTGCATAAATTGGTGAGATTCATGTTGTGTTCACAGCCAAGCATGGAGAAGAATAATTGTTCCCTGGCAGAATGACGTCTGCTTTCAGAACTCATGCCAGAGACAGATGGTGCTGTCTGATGACACGCAGGCAAAAGTACCACAATGCGAAGAAAGGACAGTTTCTCTGAAAGGGGAGAGAAAAGCAGCCCCCATCTTACAACATCCTACCCGGGCACCCACAAGTCTTGGCTGGTCTTGACAGTCAAACGTTGTTTCTGGTAATCAGCAAGAAGAGAATCTCTTGTTTCTGCTCCATGGAGGCAAAATAAGTCCGTTCCTTTTTGAGTCAGCTGCTTGATGAAAGCAGCCTTAACAAGGGAGGAACAATGAATGGGACATGTCTGTTGCTACAGCTCCTCAGGATGGGTAAGTGGCTGTGGGCCTCCAGGCACTTTTGGACTGCTGTTCCCCACATCCTTCACCAACAGCTGTGCTAGATGGATGGAAGTTGTTAGTTAAAAACATCTGAAGGAACACAGTTGCCCTCCCCTGGGATGTGGCTTTGGGGCAGAGATCCAGAGTCCCCACACAGCAAAACAAATACAAAAATTGCTCCAAATGCAGCTTGCCACATTTGAAGTGAACAGCAAAATTCATCTTGCCATTACCTAACTGAACTAGTCCAGTCTTTCTGCTCAGTTCCATGACCTGTGGAAGCATCCCAGCCCAAGAGGTGTCTTACGTTGTTGTGAAAGATACTCTGCTGTGTTGCTGGTGGTTTAATTTTTATTTGATTTTATTCTGTTACCTCCATCTTGGTATATTTGAAACTTTCCCAGCTGGCTGCTAGAACTAAATTTCTGCGTGACATATCTCCAGTCCTTCAAGGATGTAGAACCAAGCGGGGAGCATATGGCCCTCTAAATAATTTTGGACTGTGATATTCCTGTCATCTCTCACGATTGGCTGGTGAGGACCGATGGAAGCTGCAGTCCAACAACATTAGAGAATTGAAATATAGCCCAAGCTTCCTTTTGCATATAGCAACAACGTTAAAATTGTTCGTAAGTCAGGTTTTACAGATCTCCCGTATTTATCGCAGCACTTGGAATATTACCACAAAAAGATTAATCTGTGTTAGGTTTTAGTTGGAGGTCTGTAAGACTTAAACCAGTTTTAATTTTTATTAGGGGATGTGTTAAGTTAGTAATTTAAGTCAAGCGCTATATTATTAATTTTGAAGTAAATCCTAGAAGATGGCATATGTTACTGTGGTTGACACTCTTGCCCCCTACTGGCACAATTTGTTGTTTGTGCCTTTAAATTGGCTCTTTTTCTACTAGACTGCTTTTCCCAATCCGGCAGTCTCCAGATGCCCTGGACTATAAAACCTGTAACTCAGTTGCTGGTATCTGTTCTCCAAAATATCTTCACACTGCTTGTCACTCTTGCTTCAGTCTCACTGTGGTAAAAAATCCCAATAACAGCTCTGTCTCCACACTCTTCTTCTCTTTTCAGCTCTGCTTTCTTGGGGCATATTTCCCATACTGTAAATCATAAGGCCTAGACTAGCTGTAGAGCAGAATTGAAAGTCCTTCCGAGCTCCTGATTGTTGCAGTGTTTACCCTTTGTTTGAATGGAAAGTTAATTAATTATGCAGACAAATTTATAATTAATCCCCCTCCCCATTCTCATACACAGAGCTGTAAAGCAATGGTGGGCAACTGTGCAAGGACTG
The DNA here is from genome assembly GCA_948472985.1 of Iguana delicatissima. Taxonomy (NCBI): domain Eukaryota; kingdom Metazoa; phylum Chordata; class Lepidosauria; order Squamata; family Iguanidae; genus Iguana; species Iguana delicatissima. Next base: position 2,018,804 of record CAOKZL010000007.1, read on the forward strand.
ACGGACGAGGTTTGCTCTTGCACACACATGGTCAGCCACATTGCCCCCATATTTGGGGGAAAAAATGCATATGGAAGGGATTGCCAATGATGGTTTCTGTGTTTTTTCCACAGGGGAAATGATGATTGTTTAGAACAGGACTAGTGGTAAATCTTTATGCCTAAAAAGATGGAAAAATCAAGGGACGGGGGGAGTGGGCCATGAAAGGAAATGAGGACCCCATACAGCTTTCCCCACTCCTGCTGTACAGCATTCTTTGTTGGTTGTTTTAAACAAAAATTGAAATGATACAGAGAAGATTGCACATGGCCCCTGTGTAATTACATTCTGACTGTTGCGTGGAAATTCAAGTCCAGACAGCCTTGACCATACCTTGGCTCTAATTATGTCTGATTGCAATTCATTAAGATGAGCAGAGTGAGTCTTTTTCTTAAGTAGCATGTAGTATTAGAGAAGCAATAGATCTATGACGCATGAAGATTTGCTCTTTTCTTTACCAATGCAGCTCAGTCAGGTAGATTTCCTTTACAAAGGTTAGGTCATGCTGCTTTGGAGAACCACTAGATGGAAATTTATTATCCAGAGGTGAAGAAGGTATAGCAGTTATGATTGGCATCCTAAATAAAAGATAGAGCTCTTGTGCTTTTAATAGATAAATAGGAAGGTGATGTTTCACAAAAGACTGCGGATGGAAAAATTGCAAAAAATAATAATAATAATAAATTTTGAGAACCACAGCTGGAACATAGAAGAACGTGAGAGGAGCAATGTTGTACTGGAACCAAGGCTTGCAGGATTGAAGCACTCAGTCTTCTTGATTAAGCAGGGACAATGATTTAATCTGTCGCCCTCTTTAAATTCCCTGTTTCCTTTTAGTTTAATCATAATCCTCATAGAAGGACAGTGGTGGAGTTTGGAGTGTGGGGAGGGGGGATGGGAGGGAGCAGGGCTATAGCACGAGGGGCGGGGCTCCTGTGTGCGGGGGGATGGCTGCGTTGCGTGAGGGCGTGGCTAGGGCACATGGGGGTTTGGCTACAGGCCAGGACACTCCAAAAACATTGCCACCCGGGGCGAATCGCCCCACACCCCCATGCGACTGCAGAAGGAGATATAGTGAGGAGTGGGTATAGATTATTTCTGGCAAGTATAGATAGGTATAGATGATTTCTGAGGTGTATCTGTTACAATGCAAAGTGTTTTTGGGTGGCTTGACACCAAATAGCAATTAAGACCTGCTTATAAAAGCTGGTTATAGAGAAGAATAAATTTAAAATTGGTTTGGTGATATGGATCCAGACAGCCGCATGTAATCTGAATGGGGAGAGAGAGAGAGAGAGAGGTTTTGCTATACAGACTATCGTCCTTAATATGTACACTTAAACAGTTAAGAGACCTGGGGACCTTTCACACTATGCAGTCATAGTACTGTGATTCCACTATAGCTGTTGTGGCTCCATCCAGTGGAATCCAGGGATTTATAGTTTCAAGAGGGGTGTTTGGAGATCTCAGCCAGAGAGTTCAAGTGCCTTACCAAACTACAAATCCCAAGGATTCCAAAGGATTCAACCATGGTGTTTTAAAGAGGAATCACAGTGCTTTAATTGTGCAGTGTGAAAGGGCCTCTCTTCTCACACAGCTGTGTACCTGAGTAAATAATCTCATGGAGATAATAAATGCTTTCTCTCTCTCTCTCGCTCTCTCTCTCTGTGTGTGTGTGTGTGTGTGTGTGTGTGTGTGTGTGAGAGAGAAAAGAGAGAGAAAGAGAGACCCCTAAATTTCCAGCCTTCTTGGATATAGAGCAAGAAGTTAAAAATTCATTGACAAAACTATAAAACAAAATAGTAGACAGGTTAAAAAGGATAGCTAAATAAGTAGCTCTGTTATCAGTACCGTGCCAACTGTTGTTGGCACTTCCTAGCTACAAGAATACAGAAACGAGCTCATCCCTGGTTTACAATGCACAGTCTGTTAGCAAGAGGGCAGCTCTTAATAAGACATAATTAGAACTCCACATTTTAATCTGCCTATAACTAATTAATTTGATTCATTGCACTGGCTAATCGATGAAGGCTTTTAGCTCTAATTAATATTTTTTGCCGTGGCTGGTGAAATGCGAAGATTACTAAAGTGGAACTGCAGAAATGCTGTTTCTAATTCACGCTTTTTAAGTGTATGTTCTTCTATCCCAGTTCTTCTTTCAGCACCTGGTGCAGTTTGAGAATATATGTCTTCTCACAGGCAAATGGAAGCTTTTTATTAAAAAGTATTAATATTCCAGTGATTATGATATAATGGTTGTTGTGGTAGAATTCAGATGATAGCATTTCAGCTTGTTAAACCAAGATACTAATAAGCCTTTCCCTGTACAGCTATGTAGCCCCTCCTCCAAGAGAGCTACAGTTAAATAATAAAGGGCAGACCTTGGAATTAATTAGTTACGATTAATTCTTTTTTTCTAATAATGATGGTACATTAATGAGGGATAGCTTCACTCCTTGCACACTGTAGCTTTTTAGTCTTTTTTCTAGTTAAAAGGGGGTGACCTCAAAGAACAGACGAGAAATTTCTCATGGTCCAAGTGATGCTTCATGCTGCCTTCTCATTCTGTCAGCTTGTGTTCTGTTGTGGGAGTCGGCAAGGTGGATGTGAGAAGAGTATGTTTTGTGCCATAGGCTGGTGTCTTGTAGCGTTTTAGAAAAGTAGTTAAAAGTACTTGTTTAGTCATTTTGAGAAACAAAAGTTACTTCTCAAAAGTGACATTGCTGTGCTGGGGTGGGGGTGGGGGAAAGATTTCTTTGAATATTTACTCCCAATCCCAATCTGTAACCCTAGCCTCCTGAATTATCTGAATTATGAAAAATAGTCGCCCAGTTTAGATAAAACTGAACACTCTTGTTAATTAGAGACTTCCATGTTGTATTCTGCTCCACTACAAAGGGGTCAGGCAAAAGGTTTGTTCTTAACATGATTCAAACTGGATCAGAGTAGAACCAGATGCTGATAAACAATTGCTCCCTCCAGCCAGGGGAGCAGTTACTTGTCACAGTTAAGTCCGTCTCCTCAGACATTCAGAGACAAGGATGTTTAATACAGTATTTATGCCAGGCCAGTATAAATATTACTTCTGTGAAGAATATTCTCTTTTCAGAACAAAGCAATTTACCTGATAGAAAAACAGGCCTGTGGGTTCCCAGTTTTAAGTTGGAAGTGCATAGTGAGATAATTTACTATATTTATATCGTAGTCCTCTGTGTGGCTAGTTAGAAGAAAGACCCACGGACTTCCCTGACACTTATTACCATAAAGGTAGGCCTGGAATTACAACCTTACATTGCACAGGAATTCACATTACACACTGGTTAGGAAAGACTCTACATGTAGTCATACAGTGTTAAATGTCATTAAGCCATTAATGCATGATGCTGTCTGCGATCCTTCTTAGACTGGGATTGTTGATAACATGCGGGTTATCTTGGGCTGTGTGTGTCAGAGTGCAGTTGCATAAAGCCAGGTGCTCAGAGATTGATATTTATGTATGATCTGATAATCTGGTTTTTTTTAAATCTCTTCTGTTAACTTATTGAGGAGGTATAAAAACTGCACATAAAACCAAAATTACTATACTGCCAATGTTTGCTTTTGTGCTGTGTGGGAAGAATGCTTTGTGATTGAGACTGAAGCTGGTATTTTATGTTGAAATTCTTCACAGTGTATACAAACTTTGCAAACTTTAAGAATGACTGATAGCCATTATTTTTGTTTGGGAGTATCCAGACCTCTTCCTTTGAAAAATAGGCTTCTAAAAAAAAGCAAATTTGTTCATGAATACTAAAAAATTGGTACAGAACAAAAACAGGTTTTTAAAATTGTTTTCTGCTAATCACTGTGTTCAAATTTTTTTTTAAAGATTGCTGTTCTGCCAACTCTCAGTAGTACGTCAGTAGTTTAATTATGTTTGTGAGTTTTTTGGGTATGTGTGTTACTGTTCCTCTCTCACTTCAGCTGAGAGAAAAATAGACTACAACAGATTCGTAATAAAATAACTAACATGCAGTGCACTAGTTCCTGCGTGTTGGCAGATGGACATATCACAGTAAGCCATGGTTTGTATTAGATTATGGCTTGTGATTGGGTAACAAATTGCAGCTTGTTAACAAACTCAGATCTGGCAATTCTATTGGAGCAACAGGTTGCCATTTCTTTGTGACAAGTGTTAATAAACCACATACACATTTCATATGAGAGATTATGCAGTACTCCCTTGACCAAAGATGTTGTGCCCTTTTCCCTGAGATCTTGGGAATAGTCCTTCTTTCTGCTTCTCATTGGCTATTCAGTGAGAGATGTTTTCATTTTCCCTGGCTAAATGTAGTCAGACTAATTCATTTTCTGTCTTTTCTCAAAAACAGAAGAAAGGAGAAAAAAATCCGTTTTGAAAGGGTGACAAATCAAGAAAGAGTAAAGGCAGCACTTTCTACCACTTCGATTTCCCCCCCAGGAAATATGAGGCAGAATAGATTAAAATAGGCATCTCACATGGGCACTTTTCTTTCCTCATACTGTTATTCATGTCTAGGGATTTTATTGGAATAAATATTTCATGGGTCTCTTTATTGTAAGGCATCTCCTCTTCATGGAAGTGCACCCTCAGTGGCAAGTGGCATAGAGTATCTTATTGACTACATTTTGAATTAGTGGGAATTTTCATGGTATACTGAAACAGTGTATTGCAAGTTTTTTGTATTTTAGGGGCTAGTTTGTAAGCATTTATATAATTCCTCTTTACAGACGTTTTGGTAACATTTCATCTGTGACTTCTAAAAACCGGAATGTTAAATTTACAATATTTTTTCCTCTGTCATATGAAAAGATTTAGTATACTTGACAGAGACTGTCAGGGACACTGAAGTGAAAAATGCCAGTATAATTAGATCTGTGTGTTTATACAGCAGTTTCAATACAGTGGTCTTAAATCTGAACACAGATATTCTCCTGTCATTGATTTGTATAAATCTTTTTGTGTGGTGTTAGGGCCCCAGCTGTATAAAAGAGATGTGGAAATATTTTTATTATATCCCAGCAATGTGAACAGTGCTGGTGAGAATGGCAATTGCCCTCCTTCAGTATTGCTACCTACCATGCTTTATTTATCATGCTTCCTTTCCACTTTTCCCCCCACTTTATTTTTACAACAGCCCCGTGAGGTACATCAGGCTAAAAGAATAACAGGCCCGAGATCACCCAATAAGTTTTGATAGCTCAGTAGGAATTAAAATTTGGATTTCCTAACTCCTAGTTCATCAGTGGAATCATTATACCACACTAGAGAGACAGACAGACAGACAGACTCTCAGTTCTCTCCAACAGGCGTGTTCAAGTTAACATTTCAGTCTTACGAAGTTCAAGAAAAGAAGACGTGGGCCTAAATCATTTTGTTAGACCCAAGTAGAGTCGAGCCAGTAAGTCAGAATTACCTGTGTGTTGGCTGGATTGCTAGTGCGGTATGGTGGTCGGGGTGTTTGACTAGGACACAAGGAAGCCAGGGTTCAAATCTCTACTCAGCCCTGGAAACTTAGTGATTCCTCCAGGGCAATCCTGTTCTCTCAGCCTCAGAGCAAGGCAATGGCGAAACCTCTCAGAAGAAATCTTGCCCAGAAAGACCCACGATAGGCTCACCTTAGGGTGAAGGCACATAATAACAATACGTGTTGGCTGACCATTCAGTAGTTCATTCAGTGGGTCCACTCTGATTGGCATTTACCAACAGGATTTCAGCTGCGATATGATAATAGTGGCATTCAAATGAGATGATGCTCTGTAGGTACAGTTACAGTATGGTAGACCAGACCTGTGTTTTTCTGTACAGCAGGCAAGAGCCACAGCCTAGCAAGTGAGGGGGTGTACGATTTCATATCTTCTGTAGGATTCATTATTCCTGGATCAGGAATTGGCAATCATAGATTCTGAGGGAGATTTTAGCATGGATGCTTTGCTGTGGAAGTCTGACGAGTGGCATTCATTTCCATTTGGCCTAGTTGTCTGTATAAAATATGTGGGCAAAATTAAGAAATTATGTAGAGTTTTAAATGATTTTAATGGTTTTTTTTTAATGTTTTGGAAACTACTGTGGGTCCCACCTTGGGAGATGAGGTGACATATAAATACAGTAAATAAATTAATAAAGTAATAAAGTACCATTTTGTGCTTTAGTACCCATGCTTTGTGCATAGTGCACATGTGTTAATTTGAAGTGCATGCACAGCCCCATGTCTTTAGCACATATTGAGTGCAGCTAGCTTCAAGCTAAGCTTGTCCGCACACTGCCAGCCCAGTGCAGTTTAGCATTGGTCACTCTCTGTCTAACACTCGTCTGAAAGTCTGCACTGAGACAGATTAGAAATGTGAAGATCTGAGAGGGAAAACTGGAACCGCTGAAATAGAAACATTTCGGAAAGATAGATTGGCCACATTTTTTCCTGAGCAGATTTAATTTTTAACTCCTCTGGAACAGGCAGATCCAACATTGTCTTCTGTTTGCTATGAATGGTTGCACTCATTCAGTTTGCCTGATGGAAATAGGGGAGATTTTCAATTCTCTGTTTTTGAAGAATTTAGCAAAATTTTGTAAATTTCTTCATATTTGGACCAGAAGGAGCTTTGAAGGTTAAAAATATGAATGGGGAAGATGAGAAAACTGACAGATTACCCCATCTCTAGCTTGGATTATCATAATATATTTTATGAGGGATCCTCTTTTGAAATTGATTGGCACCTTCCCTGTGTCATTTAAGCTGCAGTCCTATAAACACTTAGGATTAGGTCACATTGAATTCAGTGGGCCTTATGTCTGAATAGACGAATGTGGGTTTGTACTGTTGGCTATCAGGTACAACAACAATAATGCCAACAACAGTAACAACAACTATTCAGTCACTTAAAAACATTTACCTAATAATTTTGCTGCTGTTGTGTATTGTTACAGCTTACATTTTCCTGACACTGTATTTGCATGTTTCTCTTTTCTTATATTGTTGCCTATATTTGTAACTCTTAGATTTTGAGAATATGAGATACAAATAGATTCAAATAAAATAGTAATGGATAGCATCACATTTTAACACAGCAAATGAAAATGCCCCAGGAACAAGGAGAATCCTTTTAATTTTAATTTCCTGTTTTTTTTTGTGGTAGCCCAATAAAGAAACACCAGTCTCTGGATTTTTTTCTCTATCCCTGGTGCTCTTGAGTTTTCAGTGTGTGCAAAAATAAAGCAGTACATTAAAAAAAATAAAATAAAAACATTCAATTCAATATGCATTCTAATTGGTATAATTGCTCTCTGGTAATTTGAAATCAGTACTGAGTGTACACTGCTCAGGAAAAATAATAATTACCATAGCAACAATACGTGCTACCTCCTTGAAACATGGTTCATCATTCCAGAGGCAAAGAAACACAAAGCCCTCCATGCAGATTCAAGAACTTGTCATCTCTCCTCTTCTTTCAGAGTGTTGGGTGGAGGCTGCAGGTGTAAGGTAAAACAGCAATCAAAACTTGTTCACTGATACATTCATCCTTTTTGGCTATGGCAGTCTCTTTTTTTCTGAGCTCTGCAAGTAAAAAACCAGCTCTAATGAGAGCAATTAGATGGGGAAAACAACGAGACCTTTGAAAACTACTTTTAAAAATTAATTAGCTACAGTTTGTGATGGCAAAGGAAGTCAGTTCCTGTTATAGTTAACAGATTTATTTAGTACTGCTCTTTACTTTCTCATTATTCAGAAATAACTACATTAGTTACTTTTAGTTATTTTCCATTAAAACATGATAATGCTGCAAGCTGCTGACCTGTTGTACAAAATGCTACCTAAGTAGTGAGGACCCATCTCCTCTGGTTATAAATGTAACTAAAACAATTATGGTTATGCCACAGTAAAAGTGATCATTAAGATCATAATGTAGCGTGGCTAGATTTTAGTAACTGAAAAAAGAATCCATCACAAGTATGAACAATTAGTCTCTTCACTAGTTTAACAGTTGACCTTTTGCTTTAAACAAGTGTGTTAGCATTCATAGGAAGATGTGCTTCATTGGTAGTAGTGTGCATATATTTGTGTAATGAAAAATCTCAGGTTAAGGGAAAAGGTTGTGACTGCGACATATTAAGTAATTATACTTATCATTAATTATAAATTGTCATTCCAAATACAATTTCAAATGTCACTGCTGATATGCAGCTTCTTTCGATGCCATTCCAGGTTTTATTAAGGCCTCAGGTATAAAGCAGGCAGAGGGAATGGGGTAGAATGTAATAGGATCCAGAAACATGCAAATCATGTCCGATGCCTTAGATTTTCAAAGGGCTGGGCAAGGTGATACGGCTCTTTCAGATCTTCACAACAGTCAGTTAGTGTTGATGTGTGAAAGCTTATCAGTTTGCCTATGTTCAGAACTCTCTCTGAGAAGATTCCTTTAATTAGTAGTGCAGTAGTGAGGGCATTTGTAATTTTCTTGAACAAAAAAATGACAAAGGAAGACTAGAAAGAGAAACAGTTGGATTGAATTATGTTCACAAGTTCCTCTCCATTAGAGACAATGGCTTCACGGAAAGCTACATGTATTAATACAAGAGTCCTATTACACTCCCACAACTGTATAAAATGCTTTATACCTGAAGTCTCAATAACACTTAGTACTGCATCTGCAGAAGTGGGTTTATATCAATGAAAACTCGTGCTAAAATAAAGTTTTAAAGATGCTGCCACATTTCTTTTTTCTCTCTCCTTTCCTTCTTTTTATACTGCAAGGGATTAATGGAGCTACTTATTTGAAAACTTGCTACTATGCAAGTGAAAGAGAGGGTAAAGAGAACTGCATAAAGAGATATTTTCCTCCTCCCTACTGCTCCTGGGACTACTATTCGCAAGACGTCTTCACTGTTCTTGTCTCTGTTTTAGTTGCACTTGTTTTCTACTGTTGGATCAATAGTAGCAGGTTCTGGCAATGGGGAACATAGCAAGTTACCTTAAAGTAAGTCACACTCTTGTGTATTCTCTGTATAGCCTGGGTGAATCTGTCCAGGGTCTCAGGTGGAGAGAGGCCTTCCCCATCATTAGCTCCCTTTTAGTGGGGGATGCCATGGTCTGAATGTAGTGACATCTCCATGAAAAGCATATGTTTTATCCCTGAACTATAGGACTTTCAGCCTGAGGATGACTCTGCACAGAGGCAGCCCAAGATGTTCCACTGCAAGAGACAGAACAGCAAATAGCATCTCCTGCCAGTGCTGGTCAAATGTGTCCCATTCTGTCCTCAAGCAAAGAGAAATGAGGAAGTCAAAGACAAGCAGGGGGCTGTCAGTATTATCTCATGCATATGCAACCTAAGGAAGTTGTTTTATTCTGCCAAAATCTAGTTTGCCAGTCCTTTCCACTCCCCAGTCAAGGCATGTAGTACCCAAAGCCAAGTCGTTAGGATACACAAAGTAGAAAATCCTAAAAGCACCATTCTGCATCTCTGGGATTAAAAAATACAGTAATGGAAATAATAAACAATTAATCATTTACTGCGCTTTCCTGACACTGAATATCTCTCTGCCTCATGGTAGGGCCGGCCCTAACTCTTCTAGATGAGGTACTGTTTACAGGAAATAGAAGAGTTTGAATTCTGAAATTGAAATGTAAGTGCAGTTGTTGTATAATTGCAGATGTCTATGTAACTTTCCTGATTGAGATACTGTTGAATGAAGAGACTCTCCTAAATGAACCTATGTCCTATTGAACTGGCTAAAAGGATGGGTGACTTAATTTGTAGGTGTTTTGCAAGTTGCTGCTCTATAACCTGAGAGGTCTGTTCCTTCTGTAGGAGGAGGAGGAGTTTGTTTAGCCAGAAAGTATCTTTATGCTAGCTAATCTTCCTTAAAAAAATAATAATAATAAAATGAATTTAACAAAACTGCCTTCAGGTGGAATCAGTGTTGCATAATTTTGTTGAGACTGCAAAGTGGAAAGACAGCACCGTTAATCATGTCATTGTAAAAGTATTTCATCCTTCAGGAGTTTCTGTCTTAAATTTATTTTCTTGCTATAATTCCATTTTGTATTCTGAAAATGTATATATGCAAAACAATACTGTTGGGAGGAGGAAAGACAACTTAGAAATGCAGATTTCTGAATACTTTGGCAGAGATAGTTGTCAAAGAGAAAAATGAGGTGCTGGGATCAGGAGGATAGGTTGCTTGTGGTTCGGGAACAGTTCTGTAGAGGGCCAAAAATAGATTAATTTTTATTTGGGATATCAGTTAACATACACTTGGGGAGCATTTGGCCCTCCAGATGTTTTAGCCTACAACTCTTTTCATTTCTATTCAACATGGCCAGTGGTGAATGATTTTAAGTGACTGTAGGAGTATTAGCCCAGGGATACCACAGGTTTCCTACCTCTGGTTTAAAATACCAGTTCATGCCAGGTTTTCATATCCTGTGCTGGCTGTCACATCTGATGGCATATTAAGTAATTTTGCACAATTGATTTTAAAGTTCCTCCTCAAACCTCAGAAAGTTGCAATTAGGAAAGACTAAATCTATTTCTCTTTTATATTACCACGTAATATGTCACTGTGTGGTGAAATGGCTCAAGTTTTCATTAAAAGTACATTAATTTTAATTTGACTTCCTCCTTTTACCTGTATGTAATATGTTAAAATTACTGGCATCTTGCACCTTTAAAAGCCATCTCTTCCCCCCAGAAAATCTTGATCCATAGAATTACATTTTATTTTTTGGTTTTAACAGTATGTTTGTTGTTTGGTGTTGTGTGCCTTCAGTTCATTTGTGACTTATGATGACCCTAAGAGAAGTCTATGATGGGGGTTTCTTGGACCATATTTGTTCAGAAGGAGCTTGCCATTGCCTTTGTTTAGGCTGAGAGAGTATGACTTGTCAAAGGCCAACCAGTAGGTTTCCATGGCTGAGCAAGGATTCAAATCCTTCAGTGTTCAAATCACTACACCTGTTCTGTTTCTCATTCTTTGTGTATATTAATAGAAATATGTTGAAGTCTAGAGGGTTAAGAGGGTTACCTAGATCATATTGGACAATTAATGTTTTATAATAGCTATTTTCATGAACGCTTATATGTGCTCGCATATGCGCGCGCGCGCGCGCGCACACACACACACACACACACACATACACAGAGATTGAGTCTTGGTGAAATACAATAACTTTAAGAAACAATTGTAATTCACATTTTTGTTTCTGTTTAACTGAAGGCCCTGTACCTCTAACCTTCCAGCATTTCTGTGGGTGGAAATTGCTTATTTTCAACTGTTGGGTTTGAGTAACAGCAATTAAACTCTTTCAAAAGGCGGGGGGACAGGGAGGGTAGTGTTGTTTTCTGAAACACACACATTAGTATTGAGAGAAGCAAGAGCACTTTCTCACTTGCTGTTTCAACAGCTTCTTTGTTCATTTTTTTCTCTTTTCTTGCTTTTGCTTTCAGTGTTTCCATAACAACAAAAAACAACACTGAAAAGTTGCCTTTAGTAAATCTCCCCACTTCCCCACCCCCACCCCATGAAATAGCCCATTTTGGCTTCCTTGTCTTTTGTCTGTGCTTTTGTTTTGCTACTGAAAAGGTTTCCAATTGGAGCAACTGATGGGAAGCCCAGTGTTCTTCTGCCTCTCAGCCATGAGCCTGTGGGATACGAAGTCTGAACAAGACCAGTTCGACCTTGGGCAAGGGTCATCCAGCAATAAGAAGCAGGTTTTCAATCGTATGTGCCTGTTTCTAGAGGAAAGGCATGCATTGCCTTGGAAAATCCCTACAGTGTTGCTCTGGCAACAGGAAAAGCCTGTTTCATTTCAGCACAGCCTCTTCCATTCTGTGGGTGGAAGCTGACTGGACTGGTGGTCGAACATTGCTTTGGCAGTGGCAGCATTACTTGGCCCTCAGTTCTACCCTATCTGCAAGTACCAGGCTGGTCTACTCAGTTCAGGACTGGTGTGTGGCACGTACCACTCTGTACTTGAAAAGAGAGACAGGCAAGGAAACTACATCTCCTGCCCCCAACATCTTTTGCCTGAAGGGATTGCTTGTAAAAAGTAGTATTGCCTTAAGAGACATAGGGCTGGGATAAGAGGAAGCAGATGGGCTTATGGGTAGAGATTTACATAAAGTAAGTAAGCCTTCTCGAAAGGACTGGCATTTTGCAATTAGGTTGAGGAGATGGTTGGAAGATCCACGGGAATTTGCCTAAACAAAGGAGACGCGTTTGTTTATTGACATTTGTTGTGAACTATTGCAAAGGTTTTGGAGAACCAGGTATAAGTATTCTTAAAAAGAAACCAGATTTCCAGGCAGAGGGGATGTTTGTGAGTGAAAATATGGACAGATTGTCTTTAATGGATGTTCCTGACATGGAACAAGGAAAGTGAGGAAAAGTAGTGGAAGGGGAAGGTAATGCTGAGCCTTCAGTATATGAACTAGAAGTCTGAAGCAGGTAGAGAAAGCTTCAGGGAGCCAGTGTAGAGGCTTAGAGAAAAGAGAGCATGATTTTTGCAATGCAAGAGAGGTTACTTTGGGAGAGATATGCTGAATTAGCGGAGAAAAGAGCCCATGAGATCAGGCCACAATGGGCTGCCCTGGATACTTGGCTGGAGCTGTGATTCTTTGGTGGAGAGCCACTGAGGAAGAAAAACTTTTAGTCATCTCTCATTGTAACTTGCTTCCGTTGGAGAGTCTGGATGCATTAGACCAATTCTTAAGAAGACTGAAGGAGAGCTGTTCCCAAGGTTTTTGGAAGGATGAAGTGAAAATCTAAGTAGGCATGTTGCATCCGTAAGAGAAAGAATGAGGGCTGAGTTGGACACATTTCCCAGTGTACATCCCATCAAAAGGACAGGACAATCTGTTGCAGTACAGTCCAGATGGATGGGATTTGATCAATACCCATGGCTTCCAGTCTTTCAAACAATATATAAGTGGATTTTCTGGTTTGGATTAGTATGATAAATCTATGGGGTGGAGGCTTTTGGTTTGGAAGACTATGTTTTTGAGTAGGACAAGATGGTTTCCTCCTGTCTTTTCATCTGAAAAGGCCAATGGGCTGTCAGTTAAATCACTCATCAGCACCAGTGATGAAGAGAGTTGTGTTGTACCTAAAGGTACCAAAAGGCACAAGGTGTCTTGGGAAGGAAGGGCCAGAGCAGGACAGTCTGGCTGACATCTCAGAGTAAAATCATTTGGTCACTTGTGACTGGTGAGTTAGCACATAAGTAAATCCAGTTTGTTCAGTAGTTTAACTTTCATTGAGGCCAACACTAGGATTTAGGTTGGGGTAGGTGAAGTGCAGCCTGTACGTCACATGCAGCCCTTAAGACCCCCTAGTGCAGCCCCCAAAACCCCAAATTTAACTTTTTGGCAATTTGGGGGCTTTTTTTCTTGAAAACCACCTAAAAGCCACCAAAACCACATGAAAAGGAAACACTTTGCTTTTCCTAACCCCTCAGAATCCCCCAGACCTTCCTCCCCCCTCAAAAAAGGAAAGAAAATCCACTCCAAATGAACCAAAATGGCAGCTTGATGTATTTTATTGTTTCAGGCAGCCTATCAGGCTGTCATGGGGAGGAAAATGACCTCCACCCTGATGCAGTTGCCCCATCACTTATTTAGGCCCATGTGTGAGCGGCTGCTTGAGGCAACTGCCTCAGTCTGCTTAATTGTAGGTCCAGCCTGGTTAGCTGTGCAGTAAGTGAATTATTTGTTAGTTTCATCTACCATTCAGAGTTAACATGAGACAATGAAGTTCTGTTTTGTGTTTTAATTTAAAAGCCTGACATATTCAAAAGTGCAGCGTCCCTTTTCTTGGAACCAAGGCTGCTTATGCTTCATTTGTTTTGGAATTATTTGATAACCGAATGCAGGTGTTTATCTAATCTTGTAACCACTGTGGGACTTGGCAGTGAAAAGGCCCAAGGAATGCAATTTGAAAGGAGAATTCCATAATGTCACAGTGTTAATCTCATTGTTAGAGATAACAAAATGCCATCTTTCCCTTGGTTTAGAAGTACATTGTTTCATGACTGATTTTGAGCTTTCTTGAGTTTAAATTAGTACCTTTCTTGCAGAACAACCTTGTCCTGCTTGTTGTATTATCTGGGCTTGAGAGAAGAGAAGAACTGAGTTTAAGTGGTTCCTGATGTCCCATGTCTTTGTACCCCACATTTATGTGGAAGGATTCTGACAGAGAAAAGCAGACCTGATGCTTAAATTGGGGTTTTCGGGTCCTTAGTTTTGTAAACTGAAGTTGAAAAAGACTGTTGATTACCACAATATTAATAACCTTTTCCTTCCTGAGTGTACGACAAGTCAAACTAGCATTGTGTGCACTAAAGCTCCTGTGTAGGCCTTTCTCTGACAGAGGGATATACTTAACAATTTCCAAAAGGACAATTGTGTTGGTCTATTGCATCAAATACAACAGAGCCACGTATCCCCTTAAAGGCTAACAAATATGATTTAGCATCAGTTTTACTGAGTTTATGGAAAGAGCGGGGAAACTGCAGTTGTGGTCCAGAGGCTCAGCAAAGGCCCACTCCTCCAAAAGAAAACCACACCCAGAATGAGCAGCTGTATAATCCAATACAAGAGTCTTTTGGTGATGTAGTTTGCTGTGAAAATTGGGCACTTTTCATGACAGAGAACAAGGGGCTCTTCTTGTTTTGTGCATTCTTTCTTTCTTTTGAACTGGCAAATGGGTGTTGTTGTTGTTGTGTAATTTCAAGTTGTTCCTGACTTATGGCAACCCTATATTGAATCTGTCATGAGGTTTTCTGGGGATGATAATGTGTAACCAAGGGCACCCAGTGAGTTTCCATGGCTGAGAAGGGAACTGAACTCTGGTCTTCAGTCCAACTACTGAACAGCAAAACAGGATATGGTGGGGGAACAGTCTGTAGCCTTCCTTCCCTCAGAATAAGATTTGCTTTGTATAAGGGGCTTCTAAAAGGAATAGCCATGTTTGTTATTGCAGGAAAAAAAACCCCAGCATACAAGTCCGGTATAGCACTTGAAAGCCTAGCAGACTTATCACGGGATAAATTTACATGGACTCTGTCCCATAACTCTGTCTCTGTAACATGGAGTGTCATCTAGAATCTCTCTCTCTTGTACACATTCTGTCATACACAGACACACACACAAACATATGCACAAAGAAACAGGTTTGGGGGTATCCGCACTAGACTGTTATAGTGCTATTATTCCACTTTCAACATCCTATGGAATCCTGGGGCCTTTGAGGCCTCTCCCTAAACTGCAAACCCCAGGATTCCATAGGATGTTGAAAGTGGAATAATAGCACTTTAACAGTCTGATGTGGAAATGGCCAAGAACTTGATAAGAACTTAATGTGGTAAGAATACCAGGTTTAATACCAGGTTGCCATTTTCCAGTGAATGCTGCTTTTCACTGTCACCATCCACCACTCACTATGCCAGAGAGAATTGTTTTTCCAGGCAACATTGTTAAATTACAGAATTTAATATTTTCTAAAGGCCTCCCACTTTAGTCCTGTTGATATAAGTCACCACCAGTGGTGCTTGTGTTGCTAATTGATCTCACTCTGCGTCCTCCTGGGGTTCAGAGTTAACACCCTTACCATTAAACCATCCTTCTACATCATTTATTATTTCAAATATTTTCTACCTTCTTATGGTATTGCTCAGAAGAGGCTTTTAAATACATATGGTGAAGGTCACACCAATCCTTTACCTGCTTGTAATTATTCCACTATTATCTGTAAAATCAAGACTGAGTGTAATAATTAAGGAGATTTCCTTGTCCATGCTCAACTGGTAAAATAGAGGTCATTCCGAACTCCTTAATTTGCTCAGCTTAAAAATAAAAAATAAAAATGAGGATGCAGGGGAGAATTCACCAGCCACTCCAAACAGACCACAGAAAAGCATGAATTCTGCAACCCAGTTGGGTATACCTTATCCTAAGCTCCAATGTTAGTAACATGATTTGGCGTTCATTTTGCATTTCTTCTGAACCCAGAAATATTTTCCCTACTTCTGACACATCCCCTTTCCCATTCCATGATAATTTTCTTTTTATCATCAGGCAAGATGTTATAGTACAATAACACCTAGATGAACTGGAATATGTTGGGATATTTTCCATTTGTACTTTTACGATGTCAACCCCCCCCTCCATGTTTCTCAAATTCCATGTTCCTGCTGTAGGTGGTGTGTAGCTTTGGACTTTCCTTTCACCTCTGAGCATGTTGACAGCTGAGCTTCCTTTCAGCTTGAATCCAGATTAGCCATTGTGGTACTTGTACTTCTCCTCCGCTCTTCCCCAGTAGTTTATTGTATGTCGTCTGATCTGGGGGTTTCATCTTTGGGACTATCTTAGGGTTTTCATGGTAAAAGATGTTCAAAAGGGATTTACCGGTGACTCCTTCCATGCAGTACTAACAAGTGTGGAGCCACTGCCATTGTCTCTGTGTCTAATATGTAGGCTGATCACTAGCAAATGCTGGCAAAGCATACAGATATTGTTTGTCTTACTTTCCATGCTTCTCCATTTGATGAATAGAACATGAAGTCATACCAGTATTCTAGCAAATCAGTAGTGCGGGGTTTGGTGGTGCTGGTGTTGGTGACAATATCAAATACTATGCAATCAAAGCTGAACAATTAGAAGTAGTAGTATTACTGAGTGTTTTTCTCTCCCCCTACCTTTCTGTTCCTACTACTGTGAAGATCCCTGTGTTAAAGTCCGGGTGATTTACATGCTTTCTGCATCATTTAAGTAGTTATTGATCAGCAGACAAAACTCAACTCATTTTTGTTTGATTTTTGAAATTGTGTGGGTGGGAATCACTACTATTGTCATGGTCTGTACTTAGGGTGAATAGCAGAATTTTAAAAAAAGAAAATAGTACGGTTGTCAACCATATTCTTCTCTATCATTTTGTATATATAAATGGAAAATGGTAATTCTTTGTGTCAGCCTGAGTGATTGCACCACTCTTGTTTCTTCATCACAGCCTTCCTTAATGCAGCATGAAATTTGTCTTGTGCCTGGACCTTGGAACATTCGTTTTTTAAAAGAAATTAATTAGTTTTAGTTATAGTTCCAAGGCCCAGTTGCCCACCCACACAAGGCAGTTGCTTACTGTTACAGCTGCAGTCTTTTTTTTTACTCTCTACGTTGCTGTTTTACAAAAATAACTTGAATGTCCCCTTTTATTTATCTATTTAAATCTAGAGGCAAAAGGCCACTGGCCCATGCTACAAACCACCACTCCTTCTCAGAGTCCCCATATCCACAACAGAGCATGAGAGAGCATCATGGCACAATGTGAGTGTGATAATGGGGCTTTCCATTATCTAGGCTTATCAAAGGGAGATACTTCCCTCTTCAGGTAAACCAAGGGTTAATGAGATGTTAGGATTACATCAAGGGTCACAGGGTGAGAGTTGACCAACCAAAAGGAAAAGAGGTGGGCATCTTGGAGAGGCTTCCAGATCCTTCCAAGAAGGAAAATAAAAATTTCTGAGAGGCCATGTGGACAGAAAGAGACACAGAGAGAAAGAGAGAGGGGAGACCTGGCCCAGTTGAGCTGGCAGGCATGCTGTGTCTCCTGGACCCCCCTCTCTTCTCCTTTAGACCATCTACGCCTACAACCTAATTGTGAGTAACTAGAAATAAGTAGTTAGTCGCGTTAGGGACGTTGTTATTTTGGGAATTGGCTGATCTTAAGAATGTATCTGTGCTGTTATATCTGTTTTGTAAATTCTTGTAACTAAGTGTACCTGGGAGAAGGGGAGTCTCCCAAGTGTGATATTGTTTATTTGCATGCCTTGATTAAAACACTTTTATAAACCTCCGTTTCTCTCCATTTCCACGCCAGGGTTGGCACACGCTACATAGGACCTCTCACTCAGAGGAAGGGGGAGGTGGAAGATCCTTCCTTATGCTTAGAGATTAGGCAGAGTCCCTCCTGTTCTGTCTAAGTAATTCTTAATTCGGGGGGGGGGGTGGCAGCATACCTGATAGAGTTGGGGAGATTGCCAGTCGTTCCATCCGTGGAAGTCAGCTTTGGAAGGCTGGCAAGAACCCTAGTAGAAGCACTGGGAGGGAATTTCCAGTCTTGCAAGGGTCAACTTAAGACTGGAAATAAACCTACAGTGTCACAGTGAGACAGGATTTGAATCATGTGATTTCCCTTTTTCACCAGTAAGTTAGTTTCTTTCTTTCTTTCTTTCTTTCTTTCTTTCTTTCTTTCTTTCTTTCTTTCTTTCTTTCTTTCTTTCTTGATTGCTAGAGGGATGGAGTTCACAGACATAACAGATACAATGTAATGTAGATAAATCTTTGCTATTGGAAGACAAAATTAATTTAAACATAACTAGATATTTGTAACTAGTTGCTTCCAAGTTCTGCTTGCAAAGATGAATTTGTTAAGTCTGTATAACACCTCCTTCACTAGTACAAACTGTAGATTTTTTGGTTGCTGCACAGTGCCTGACTTTCTCTCCTTCAGCCATCTTGATAAGCAATGGTAAAACTACTCACATCTTCTTTGTACCAGTTTGCATTTTTGAGGTCTAAACCTGACAAGCCAGAGAAAGAGCCTCTCATTATGGAAGGCTTTCTCTTGATCTCATTATCCTCACAACTACATTTAATGAGTTCATGGGAGAAGGGCCTTCTTAGCCACAGCTCCCGGGTTGCGGAATTCCTTTCCACAGGAGGCCAGGTCTGTCCCCTCTTTGCTCTCCTTGTGCTGGGAGGCGAAGACCTTTTAATTTAGACAGACTTTCAGCTATTATTCTGTTGTTCTGAAGATGTCGTTTTGTGGGTTAATCAACCTTTATTCTCCTTGTTATGTTTTAAATGCTTAAAACTGTTTTAAATGTAGTGCTGTGGCAGGCACCTGCAGCAACCTCCCTTTCAGCTGCCCATTGAAGTGCATCCAGTTAAAGAAAAGCACTGGACACCTCCCTTCTTATCCTCCTTGCAACATAGAAATGGCAATATGGGGGGGGGTTATACTGCTTAAAAGGTAGGTTTTTTGGGGGGGGTCTTGGGGTTGTTGCATAGTCAGAAGGGGCTTCCAACCTGGACAACAACTATAAAAATGAATTCTGATGGTGTGAGTCAGACTTAATTCATAAACAGAGAGCAGAGTCAGCATGGTGTAGTGTTCGGCTGGGACACTGGGAGACCAGGGTTGAAATCCCTGCTCAGCCATGGAAACCCACGGGGGAACCTTGGACAAGACATACTCTCGTAGGCTGTTGTAGAATCTCTTATTTTTCAAGTCATTTCTGACTTATCATCAGGTTTTCTTGGGAAGATTTATTCAGAGGGGGGTTGCCATGGCTTTCCTGTGAGGCTGGGAAAGTATGACTTGCTTCCTCTGGTGAGGCTGAATAGGGATTTGAACCCTAGTCCAGTACTCAAGCTACTACAACACACTGGCTCTCTGCAGAATCTCTAAAGAGCAGGAAAAACCATACAGTGATATTGGGGTAGAATACAAGTCAAATGATTGTCCCTTCAGTGCTTTTATCAGTCCCTATTGACTTCTTTTTAAGCAAGCTAGTAATGTTTGTCATAATATTACGCTATTGTAAGCATCCTTTGAGAGCTATAATTAGTTGGAAAAGCAACATCAAAATATTTTTACGCATAAAAATTTGGTGCCACATCTGCAAGTCTGCACTTCTCATCTTGGAAGCTGAGGCCATCAGGCTCTACATTGATACTGTAGAGATATGCGATTTATCTCACTCCAAGAGCAGCAGCTGCTGACATTTCTGTAATATTGGAAGAAGGAAAAAATAAGCCAATTTTGTCATCTTAGGAGTGAAATTCAGGCGTACAAATCCAGCTGTTGCATTTAAAAATAGCTGGAGCTGTCCTTGGCAATAAAAGGTGTTTTTTTTTGCATGTTGTTATAGCAACGGGGGGGATCAGCAGAACTTAAGATAAAGAATATTGTATGCCTCTCAGAAAAGGGCATAAGTTCTTCATATAGCTGAGTCTGGGTTCAGATTTCCACCTATGATCAAAGATCAAATCTGGATCTGTTGGTCCCTTTCATTTATTTTACTGGTAAGGAAATGCTGAGGACTCTACTCCCCTCCCTTCCCCCATATTTTTATAATATCTTCTACTGAATACCTAGCTTTAGCTTTTAGGATAATTTTAAATTACTGTGAACTACTCTTGAGAGGTGCGCAGACACTAAAATGGATGTGCATCTTGATGCATATCAAGATATGCAGCTGTGCATATCACAGACACATCTGCTGGGAATTTGGGAGAAGACCTTCTTGACAGCTGTTTCCACCATTTGGAACTCTCTCCTTGGAAAGGCAAGGAAGGCCCCCTCCTTCCTGTCCTTCCACTGGCCAGTTAAAATTCTTTGGATTTTAACAGGATTTCTGTGAAACAATTGCAAGGACTTTTAATCATGTGCTGTCTTATTGATGTTTATATTTTGAATACATTTGTTTAAAGGGTTTTGAGTCTATGCATAGTTCAATTGCATTTTAACAACTTGGTATCTTTTTTCTTGCATCTTTATATGTGCCTATTATCTCTGCTTTGAGTTCCAGTTTCTGAGAAAGATGGGATATAAATGAACGAATTGATCCTGCAGGGGTATTCCCATAACATGCCTCTTTTCTTCCTGTGGTATATTCCAGTTCTGACTAGCTGAGCTTGGGAAGCTTGTAGGTGGATGTCTTTGTTTTCAAAAGGTAATGAGAATTGAAATCCCTTTACCATTGACCATGCTGACTGTGGTTGAAAGATAGAGCCTGAAACATCTGGAAGGGAAAAGTTTCCCAGGCCTTTTTCTGTTAATTTGAATATGTAGAAATAGCATTGACAAAGCCCTTTCTTGGTTACACTTTGCTGTCCGATGCAATATTTCCCAAACGTTGGTTCCCAGATTATGTTACATTTCAATTCCTAGATGCCCCAGCCAACATGATGAGTAGTAAGAGACTGTGGGAGTAAAGTGAACAATGATATTTATCAACCCATGACTGAGTGCCCCTGTTCTTCTATCTTGTCTTCATCATGTAGAAGATAAGCAATCAACGCACCAAGAAGTAATTTCAATGAAAAATGTGGTGTACATAGGGATACCAGTAATACCTTTCAATACCATATTAATATCTCATTTAGTAGTGAATAATATATAAGGAAAAGAAATAGCCAACTACTAACAGTGCTATTATTAATTGAGTCATTGAAATGAAAACCGTTTTCAGTATTGTGTAAAACTCAAATCAGGCTAGGGGTTCCTAGTTGGACATAATTACTGTGGAACACCCTAATGTAAAATACATGTAATGTGATTACTTAAACTGTCCTTGCAGCAGAATTGTTATTAGCTCAAAATAAGATGGCCCAACCCTTTTATAGTGATGAAAAATATATTTCAGTTCTGATGTTATATAGTGTGGTTGGCAGTGCTCTGTGGACCTGATCAAATGGGCTAAAATCCACAAAATCTTATGCAAATAAAACTTGCCAGTCTTTAAGGTGTCACAAAACACTTATTTTTGCTACAATAAATGGCCGTACTCCCTCTGTGCAAAAAAACCCCTACCTTTGCCTCTGTATGTTTGATGAGAATATTCAAATATAAGGTGTCATTCTTCAGCAATTCCCATTTTCTATAATAGTCTGCAGTGGTTACTGGTAAAACTGTCTTAATTTGCAGCCAAGTTCTCTTAAAATTGGTGGAAGCCTAGCTGGGTTAGCTAGGTAGAGTATAGATGTACTGTTCTCAACCTTTGGTCCTCCAGATGTTTTGGACATCAATTCCCCAAAACCAAAGCCAACATAACTAATGAGCAGGGTTTTTATGAGGCCAAGTCCAAAATATCTGGAGGACCAAAGCTGAGAACCACTGGTGCAGATTGTACCCCAAATTGTTACAGAACAGTGGTTTTCAACTCTTCAAGATTGGGACATGTATCTTGAGATTTGCTGATGATGCTAGTGGTGGACCATTGCATTGATTTCCCATGCAAGCAAAGAGATGCTTAAAATTCTACAGCAAGTATATGGAACAAGAAATGCTAGATACCCAGTCTGGGTTCAGAAGAGGAAGATGCATAGGGCATTATATTGCAAACATACATTGGATAACAGAGTGCACCAAAGAATTCCAGAAGAAAATCACCCTGTGCTTTATAGATTATGAAAAACTATGGATTGTTCTTAAAGAAATGGGTGTGGCACAATATTTGATAATACTGATATGTGCAGTCTGTACTTAGGACACAAGGCCACTCTAAGGACAGAATATACCGAAACAAAATGGTTTCTAGTTGGCAAGGGAATCAGACAGGGCTGCATTTTATTACCCCATCTGTTTAATCTGAATGCTGAATGTATCATAGGCAAAACTAGAATAGACTCTGAGGAAAGAGGTGTGAAAAAGCAAGAAACATCAACAATTTAAGATGTGCAGACTACACCATACTACTAGTAAAAAACAGCAAGGACTTAGAACAATTACTAAAGAAAGTCGAGGAAGAAAATGCAAGCACAGGTTTACAGTTGAACATCAATAAGACAAAAATAATGACCACAGATTATTTACACAAAGAAGACACTGAAATAGTTCAAGATTTTCCATACCTTGGCTCAGTCATTAATCCGAATGGGCACTGCAGTGAAGAAATCTGAAGAAGACTTGGACTTGGAAGGGCAACTGTGAAGGAACTGGAAAAGATCCACAAGTGTAAAGATATGTCATTGAATACCAAAGTTAGGATTTCCAATGTATGCTTGTGAATGCTGGACAGTGACGAAAGCTGATAAGAAGAATCAACTCATTTGAAATGTGGCTGGAGGAAAGTTCTACAGATACCTTGGATTGGTAAAATGACAAATAAATGTGTCCTACAGCAAATCAAGTCTGAACTCTTGTAAGCCAAGATGACTGAACTGAGGCCATTGTAGTTTGGCCATATCATGAAAAGACATGACTCACTAGAAAAGTCTATAATCCTTGGTAAGGTAGAAGACAATAGGAAACAAGAAGAATGCATTGCAAGTGGATAGTCAAAGCCATAACCCTGAGTCTTCAAGACCTGAGCAGGGACAATACGGTGAAGTCCACCATGAGTTGAAGTTGACTTGATGGCAGCGAACAACAACAAGTGGTGCTGGTGATACCCACTGTAGGTCAGGCTGTAACTCAATAATGGGTTCCAACTCACCTTTTGAAGACCAGTGTACGGAACTAAGTATGGGAAGCAGGTGGTCCTCCATATGTTGTTGAAAAGCAGTTCTTATGATCTCTGGTTATCTACTGTGCTAAGCAGAGTCAGTGGGTGTTCCAAGAAGTCTGAAGGGCCACGTTGTCTCCATCCTGACAGAGGAGACATCACCAAAAGCTGAAGTTCATCCTCCTTTTTTTCCAATCCCAAACCAGTGTAATTGCCTAGGATGTGCTTTTCTGCCACCTTGTCATGCAGCCCCTGCTGTTCTGGCACTTCTACTTGGTATGCATTGGCAGTAGGCAGCTGAAACGACTAGCCGTCTGGTCTCTGAAGCAGCATGCAACTGTTCTCGCATTATGATTCTTACAGTTTGAACCAGACAAAGCAGGTAACGCAGATGGAGTGGTTGCAAAGAAGTACTGCAGAGGAACGGAAAGAATTGTCAAGAGGTGGGGATGGGGAGAGAAACGCAAAGGGACATTCTTGTGTGAACCTTTTGAATGTTTTCAAAATAATTCCTGCTGTGCGAGATTACAGTGGAAAGGTGAATCATTTTTGTAGGAGTGGAGTGTCTTGCAAATGACTGAGTGAATGTTTGTTGAAAAGTCTGAGTGAATATGTAGATTTGGGGTATCAGGCACCAAAATTATCTGTGGTGAACTCCAGCCGTGGGAAGATACAAAACCTGTGGGTAGCGTATTGTAGAAGGATCCTTTTGAAGGCTGTTTGGAAGGAATTGGAATTGCCTGAAAGCAATTTAGCTGAAGAGCTCAGATGAAATATATTCTAAAATCCATTCAGAGCTTGATTTAGAACACAAATGGATGAGAATGACCGAAGTAACTATGGATTAATATCACCCCTCCTTCACAGTATGGCAGTGGAGTACAGAATTCGCTTCTTAGACACTTAGCTCAGAATTGATTCCTTAAGAATTACATGGTGGGGGATTGTCTGTTTTAAAAAAAAAATCATTGAAATAATTGCCTTCTTTCTGAGAAAAGCCTCAGGTCAAGAACTAGAAAATGACCTCATTTTCTTCATGATAGTTTTCTGGAGCCAATTTTCCTGGCGTAGGCAGGCCTTTCAAGGATCTCATGCAGGTGGTCACTGGACTGAATAAAATCTCATCTTCTCTGTGGTTTCCTCACAGCTAATTAGAAATGAAAGGAAAATTAATTATTTCACCTTTCAGGCAAGGCTTTTGTTTTATTTTGCTCTATTTGCAGCAACTGTGAGTGAATAGCAAGGTCTCTCCATAGAATCCTTTCAAATTATATTCAGAGTTGATAGGGCTTTTTTCTGTGCTGGTAATCCAAGCTTCAAAGTATCAGTCATTTTTTTTAATTGCTTGATTTCTAATTGTGGAAATCCATGCTGGCAAAAGCCAGACACACCCACATCCACAAACACCTACCCACACGCACCCACATAAGCATCTTTTCACATTGCTTCAAAATACATTTTCTGCTTGCTTTAAGATCTTTGGACAGAATATTAGTCCTTATGCCACCATAGCCTTTTAGGCAATGTTGTCTGACCCTTAGACCCCTGTCACAATCATGACAAACTTTGGTGCAGTTTGTTGCAGTAAGATATCCAGATTCTGAGTCCACAGTTTGTTGTTATCATAGAAATTCTGGCCTTTTAAAACCATGGTTTTTCGTAACACCTGAACAGGGCCTATTTTCCCAGTTTCTCACCCTGATATGGGAATTCATGTAGAGTGAAGCAAAACGAAAATGGGTAAGATGAGCCATTGTTTGCTCATCTGCCGTGCAGATCATGGCTTATGCAACAAAAACCATGGCTTACCATGATGTTTATTCACAAAATTCTCTCTCCAGAGAGGTTTGCCCAGAACATTTTCTTGATGACTTTGGGTATCTAGTCTGTGCATCTAGAGAAGATAAGCATTGCTATAATTAATGTTATGCCAGACAGTATTTGTATTCTCAGTTCTTTCAGTATGCATATAGCTGAAAAGCTGTAGCAGAATTCATAATGTGCTTATCTTTGGGAATCAAATGGATAGTACTGACTGTCTCTCACTTTCCAAAGAAGTCAGAGGATTTGGTTAGCATAGTATTATGTGTGTGTGTGTGCGTGTGCGTGAGTGACTAACTAACTTGCGCTACATTTTAATTCGATGTTCAAGGCAGCTGGGCCTACTGAATCTTATGCAGGCTTAGAAGTCTCCATTACACAATAGCTTTTGAGAACAATAAGTTGTTCGTAAGCCTATGATCCATAATCAGTGTTGGGAAAGCGTGGAAATCATTAAAAATATACCTGGAACTTTAAAAAAGTGATTTGGTAGGATTTGTAAAGACATATATTACATTGCTTATTACTTTTTTGTTTGTTTGTTTCTCATTAAAAACACTGACCAGTAAAAAAAAAATTCCCAAAAAATCCCAAAGGATCTTTAACTAATTCAGCTGAATAAATAATAAATAATGCTTAGATTGCATTGGCACCCAGTCAGATTCTAACAGTTTCTGGAACTGATAGATTTTGGAGATGAATGCTTCACAGATCAGTGTGTTTTGGCATCTCCTCAAAGTTCAGCATTCTGGTATGAAATAAAAAAGACGGATTAACGTGGTTCTGTCAACCTACAGACTTTATATGTTTGCAGTTTGGGCCTCCCAAAATATAACAAATGGCTCTCTCTAGAGCTCTTTTAGTGACTGGCTCACTGGACTGGGCATCAAAGGAAGGATCAACAGCTAGGGCCTTGGACAGAAGATGTGTTGGATTTAAGACTGAAAGAAAACTGTATGCACAACAAATGTGAGATCCAAGCTCTATGGGATTATGTCCCCAATGTCTCCTTCCACAGCTGAGCCTTTAGATTTAATACAACCCATTGTTGCCTAGCACACCTTTTGTGAGCATCAGTCCAAATGTCCCGTCATTGGAAATGTGACAGTATGATCTAATGTTGTTCTTGTGTGTTGGAGTGGCACATCTTCAAATTTGTAAGTACATTTTGCGAAGCTTCAGTGATGACTAAGTGCTTGGGGGGGAATTCCTTTTGGAAAATGTCCAGAATTTTCCCCCCAAGGAGTTGTGGGAGTTGTAGTTCAAAAGCTAATTTTTCCAATGTGTGCTCCTGTTTTACCTTTTGTTAGGTAAGCCATGCTATGTTTGGAACATGATCTGACCTGGTTTGCTAGCATCTTTCTTTCTTTTTTTTTTAAAGAAGTGCAGGGCAAAAATGTGCAGTTGGGATTTTGTCCAACTGTTTGAGAGAAAAAGGCCCATGTCTGCCTTTGAGTGTCTTTAGCCAGTGAGGGAAGCCTCACAGGTATGACTGACTTTTATGACCCACCCTCTCCCAATTCTAATTTTTAGCTCTCAGAGTCAGTGTTAACACATACCTGGAGGAAAGTCTACTCAAGTCTATTTTCCAGGGCTTTTTGCAAAGAATGCACCCAAATTAGTGGTGCCACTAGACTGAAGAAGAATTCAGATACAGCAAAGCAGGTTAAGAGTTTCAATGCAATGATCAGTATTTAAGCTTCCATGGAAAAGCTTGTTTTTCATGACTTGCTTGACATAGCAATGTTATGCATTTTTATTAGATGTCCAGGGGAAAAAAACAGCTTGCATTTTATTGGGGGCAGTTAGGGTTCTCCCACTGCCAAAGTGGGAGGAGAAGAACCATCCCCATTATTACCACTTTCTCTCATCTCTGTTTTGCTTCTCCACCTGTCCTGCTGGTGCTCTACTACCACTTCCCCTTGCTTATTCTCCTTCTCCGCCACTGCTTTTTGTCTTGCTGCAGCTGCAATACCACTCCCTGCTTACCTCCTCTTTGTTTGAAGCAGCCCTGGCAGCCATGTGCATGTGCTCTTGTTTTTTTTCAGAGAACAAACAGGCAGGCAGGCAGCAGCAACATGAAGTGAAGCAAAGGGTGAGTAAGAGCAGTCTGGAGATGTTGGTGCAGCTGCAAAACATGGCACAGGAACACGTCGAAGCAAGCCAGGGAGAAGGGAAGGCAGGTAGGGGGTACAACAGGTGGGTGCAAGAGAAGGGAGCTGTGGCAGCAGAGAAGAGGAGGGAGAAGGGAGAGGCAGAGAGCGGGAGAATGCATGGGGTAGGGTGCAAGATACAATGGAGAGAGGCAGGGTGAAGGCTGGAGGCCAGACAGGCAGTGAGGGAGAACAGTGGCAGAGTGCGAGGAGAAAGAGTAGTAAGCATAAGGTGACAGAAGATACAAGAGAGGGAGTAGTGGTGGCAGGATGTGAGTCAAGGGAGAGTGGAAGGTGTAAATGGCAGAGAGCATGGGAGAAGGCATGGCGAAGGTGCAAGGAGAGGCAAAGGAAGGAGAGAAGTGCAGTTGCAGAGTAGAGGATGGAGGCATTGCAAAAGCAAGAGGTGCGGGAAAGGGAAGAAAGGAAGGACAAGAGGGTGAGATGGCTGCAAGGAGCAAGAGAAACAGATACAAAGTGAGGCAAAGTCCAAGGAGAGAAGATGGGTTTAGTACATTTCTCCTGAGTCTCTTCTGCGTTTTCCCTGTGAATCAGATTGCGGTCCATTTTCATGGATCCTTACTGTTTTTACCATAAGTAAACAAATCTTATGCCCCCCCCCAAAATAAACTCTCTGTAGTGATCTGATGATTTGATAAAAGTAGCATTGGAAGTGCCAGTGCCAGCGCCTCACAGAAAAAAAAAACCAAACCTGCTGCTTCTGTTGGTGCTGCTACTAACAGTTGCTACTTCTATTGCCACCACCTCAGCAGGAGTGGGTTTCCAGGGTTTCTGTCTTGCCATTAATCCCCACAACGATCCTGTAAAGTAGATTTGTTGAGCTATAGTGATGACCCAAATTTACGTGGTAAATTCCATCACCAAGCAAATGCCTCTAAGTCTAGCACTTGAAACATTACACTACAACTCTCAAAAGAGTAAACATAACAAATGGCAACAATGCTGAAGCATTGCAATAGGAAAAAAAATGCAACTATTGATATGTTAAATTTGCATAATTAGAATGCAAAATAATAGTAGGCATAATTATAATAATTTGCATAATAATTTGCAAATTACTGACATTTGTGGGACTGGAATATGGTAACCACAGTAGAGGGTGTGCTGAGATTCTATATCGTTCTTTCACAGTTTCTCACTGTCATGGCTTGTGTATAAGTCCTTGAGTGAAAAACTAACGTTCCTTGGTAGCAATAGATATTTTTCTAGACAAAAATTAATTATAGGAACATGTCAGCGCATAATCAAAACCCATTAAATACTCATTGTTAGCTGGCTATTGCTGTGATACAGTAGATCAGGCGAGATCTAGCAGAGTGTTTAAATAAATTGCTTTCATTTCATGCAGATTTATGAAACCCATTAGAGCTTGGCGTCGCTATGGTGTTTTCATAGTTAAGCAAAAATGAAAAAAAAAATTGCATACTAATCAGTTTGGAAACCAGACCTTGGGGACACGGCTAAAATTTGACCTGAAGAAAACACTACCCAGCATCCTGCCCTTAAGTTGGGAGTTTTGTTATTTCATCTAAAACATATAAGTTCTTCTCTCGGTGGAATATATTCTCAAAGGAAAGACTGATAGATTTTCCTCATCTCTGTAGAATTCTAATTGCTTGTGCCTTGACAAGTCTCTCTATTTATTTTTACTAGAGGATTATAATAATTTAACAGGAAATGTGTTTTTTCTACTCCCATAGAAGCAAGGCGATATTATTCTTTTCATTTTAATAAAAAGCAACTCCATTTATTTTACTACGGCAAATAAAATGCCTGTTAAACTATGCAGAACTAATAAAGGCAAGCTAATGAAATACCCAAAGCAATGCCAGAATTTAATGTTTTTCTTTTCTTCTCCTTCCTTTCAGTTCATATCATGCCCCTGTGTTTGTTTCCTTCAAAATCCCTCATGTCTTTTAGTCAAAGACTACCTATGATTTTCTCACAAAGTAGACTTAGGCATAAATCTTTCCTGGAAGTCTATAGAGTCCCATAAATCTTCCTATAACTAAAATTGCAGCCACGGGAGTATTTCTGAAACTTCTTGATGCCTGTCAGAGTAAGTCGACATAACTGGGTTCTCCTATATTTTTCTTAATTGTATGAATATGCTATTTATTTGCTTCTTGGTGTAACTTCTTCCAGAAAAATCAGTCTCTCCTAGCAGAGGGATTTGAGAAAAATTTTTGCAAGATTCCCTCTGTTAATAATCCACAGCACAAGGTTGCAGGAGTAACATTTCTCTAAGAAGGGTCTGATATGTGCACTGCATGCATAAGGACCAAGTTGACTAATGAGGAAGTGTCATGGTGCTTCTTTTAGGCAAAAAATTCTCTCACATGATATTTTTTTCATTTTTGGGATGGGGATTGTTTCATCTTCAAAATATGTACTACAATTCCCATAATTTTCCCACCTTTGGATATTTGGATATATGAGCTAGGGCTGATGGGAGTTTCAGTACAACAACTTCTAGAAGACCATACATTCCCTCTTCCTGTTCTTCATGATATGAGATGCACCCATGGTGTTGGGTGGGTCTGTTTGCTGCCAAATAGGTGCATATGTGAATTATTTTACCTAAAATATTTATACCTTGCGTTTTTGTATCCAAAGTATCTAGGAAAAGTATAAACTACAAGTGGGAAATCTCTGGCACTCTGGATGTTCTAGATCAGTGGTTCTCAACCTGTGGGTCCCCAGATGTTTTTGGACTTCAGCTCCCAGAAGCCCCAGCCACTATGGTCAGTGCTCAGGGCTTCTGGGAGCTGAAGTCCAAAAACATCTGGGGACCCACAGGTTGAGAGCCACTGTTCTAGATAGTACCTCTATCCTCACAATAGGTCATGTTGGGTAAGGCCAAAATGTCTGGAGAGCCCGGTGTACACCTGTCTTGTTGCAACAATGATACCCTGCTGCCAGTCTCTGATATTTTCCTTTGAATTATGTTCAGCCCACCATTCTCACCAATTCACCATGGTTAGGTTTGTTTTTAGAAATCCAGAATCAAATGCAGCTGGTAGAATATAATAGTTTTTAAAACCTTGAAAATATCAGGACAGTGAGCAGCGCTTCTTTTCGGTTGTGCCGTCCTATGGAAAACAAATCTTTTGTTCTTTTCTGTACACTTAAGGCTGCAGCCATGACATTGTTCTGTAGCAGACATCACGTTTCCTTTCTCGTTTTTCTTTTCCTAGCTGAAAGTCTTGGGGAATTAATTCCTCTCCCTCCTTGATCTATCTTGCTGCCTCTGCTGTATATTTTAGTGCCTGGCATGGCTCCTACAAGCCATTTCATAACCAACGACCCAGCGATGGCATCCCTCATTTTGCACACAGCCACCTTTCCTGTGAGTTCGTAATCAATGTCTGTCCCCTAAGACTCTTAAGACAGATGGGATTTCTGTAGCTTGCTCTTTAAGGAAAAAAAAATGCATTAGAATGATACAGTGGTTGGAGGTTTAAGTCTTGCCAGAGCAGAGTTCTGAAAGAAAATACATAATGTGTTCCTTGGAGTCTCCTAAATTAAGCTTACGTCTCTCTGTGATGTAATGAATTGCCGGTGAGTCATCTTGCTGTATGTCCACAAATGCTGATGAGAAAGGGTATAAAGTTCTGCAGAGCCTTTTGATAATGCAGTGCTAAATACCATAAAATGAGTATCTGGACTTCCTCTGTCACAGTTATCATTTGGGCAAGAAAATAACCAGTATGCCAAAAATTTTAGCAGAGGAGGTAGATGGCATGGGAAGGGAACTGGGGTTTGGAGGTGTGCCATTTGTCAAACAGTCATTTTATATCCCCATCTCCCCTTCTTTTGTATCCCCATCTTCCCTTTGGAAGC
This sequence comes from Iguana delicatissima, assembly GCA_948472985.1. Classification (NCBI taxonomy): domain Eukaryota; kingdom Metazoa; phylum Chordata; class Lepidosauria; order Squamata; family Iguanidae; genus Iguana; species Iguana delicatissima. The sequence continues at coordinate 2,049,921 of CAOKZL010000007.1, forward strand.
TTGCGAAGCACTGATATTAGCACAAGCCACCATTATTTCAGCTAAACTCTCGCCACTGCCTGAAAAACCCGAAATGAAATATTGATATAGCTTGAAATCATAGCCTTTATGAAATAATTTTTGGGATGGTAGGTGGGTGGCTGGGTTATGGTTGGAGGGGAACAGGTTTTGTAACTGTCTCTGGCACTAATAAAACCTAACACTGAAAATGAGTCATTCTGGAAGAAATCTGGCATGGCCTGATTATGTAACCTAAAACTTGATAAATAAGGGAACAGATTGAGCATCAGAAAACACAACACAGCTTTGCTTCATTGTGTGACATTTTGTTGTAGGCCTATTATTTGCTTTATAGCAAGCCCCTTGCACTCTTAACTGAGCTACGTGCTTTAATTTACCTTAACCCCCAAGGAATTTGTGCTGCTGCTGCTACCTCTATGTTTCCTCTTATTTGACCTTGCTGTAGTTCATTAATTTAACTTTGATTGCTTTAAAAAAAATAATAAGAAGGAGCTTGTTTTCAAATAGAGAAACAGCTATTGAATCTGTGTTACCATCATTATAGATAATGTAGTTGTGGCCGTTATGCCATTCAGGCGTAACTGCATTTGGCATCAGGAGGACTGGAGGGCAAACTCGAGTGTGAGCGAGGACTGAATCGTAATCATGCAAGATGTTTACATCCAAGCCTTTCTTCTCCTTCTCCAGCTGTCTCAAGTTCACATCAGTCAAGTGGGCCGTGTGTGCAAGATTGCGGGTACTGTTTTGTGCTTTCTCAGTGCTAAGTTTCTCCATCACTTGTATGTGTATGTGTGTAGCTGGCTTTCAAAACATTTGGCCCAGTACCGGTGTGATAGGAACAACCATTTTCTGTATCCCACCTGGGGCTCTGAGCTATTCTTGGCTTCTAACAGCATCTGACATTTTACTGATGGTGTCAGACAGAGGGAAAACGTGAACATTTAATTTCTCTAATGCAGGCTTCCAAGCAAAATAAATAAATATATGAGTGAAATTGTGAGAAGGAAGATGAGAACAAGGTGTGATAGTGAAGGACTAATCCAGAAATGTATTTTAAAAAATAACTTAATTTGAAGTGCAGTTGAACCCTTTCACATGTTCACTGAAAGATTACAGAATCAGTGTCATATTGTGGCAACTTGTACCCATGTTGTTGCTGTTGTTGTGTGCCTTCCAGTTGTTTCCAGCCTTTGGGAACCCTAAGGTGAACCTGTCACAGGGGCAAGATGTGTTCAGAGGAGGTTGCCATTGCTTCCTCTGAGGCCTGGAGAGTGTGACACAGGGCCAAGCAGGGCTAAACCCTGGTCTCCTTGAGTCCTACACCATGCTGACTGGCTGGACACAAGCTACTTGGGCTCAGATGTCTACTTAGTTATGAAACGGCATCGGTGATCCTGGGTGAGTCACTGCCTCAAGAGGCAAACAGACTCCTGGCAGTAGCGTTTGGGGGGGGGGTAAAATTGGTAATGAAGAAGGTACAGTCTTTTTTCAAACTGTCTGGTCCTGTATTGTGTGGCCACAAGTAGGTATCCCGGTGGAAGGCCCATAAACAGACACGACAACAACCGCGACTGCATTCTCATGCTCTCCAGCAAATGGTAAGCAGAGGCATACTGGTTTTAGGACAGGAGGTGGGAACACAAGCTTTGGTAGCCCCATTCTTCCTGGTAAATTCATTCTGTGATGTTTTTGTTTTCCACGTTCTAATTAGGCAGTTTATAAAATCACTGCACTCAGTCCCCGTAGGATGAATATTTACATCCCAGTTTTGTTTTTATTTTTGAATGCTTGTCTTTTGTGACAGTACTAATCACTTGTCTAGTAGCACCAGCAAATGTTAAGGCTCTGTTATTCAGAGAGATTGCACTGAATTAAGGTTATTTTTGTTCAAGTAATGTTTTTTTAAAAAAGTAGCTTTGTATTTGTTACCTATGTTAAATGGGATATTTCTCTCCCGTATTCTTTGGTTTTAAATACCATCCTTCAAAAGAAGCAAGAAAATACTGCCTTTTTTTCCAATTAATTTTCCTAATTCTTTTCTTCTTACTGCTAACAAAGCCTGGAATTAATAATATGCCTTTTGTTTGCAGTTTGCGCTCTTCCCTGCTGTTTGCTGTTATGGAGCTTTTTATTGACTTCTGATGTCTGAAATTAAAAGCAAATAAATGCAGCATTTTGTCTGATCAGCTTGAGTGTGGAGTGGACTGTAAAAAGACATGTTTAGGTAGCCGTAGGCAAATGGAGACATTGAGATATGCAAAACAATAGGCATTGGGTCCTGGGTTAAGAGACCTGCAGTATTTCAACATGTTCAGTTTTGTGTAATCCACAATAAGCTAACACTTCTGCGTAGTTTCCATACCTTGGCTTTTCGTGGCTGATGTGATTTGCATGTTGCTTCATTGAGCAGGCTCTCAATGGCTGCTAGCTATACATTGCTAACAATGTCAGCAATATATCAGTTGAGTATCAGTTGCCTAAGAACACTATCTGGATAGATTGTACATGCCGCATTGGATGAGTTGTACTTGACTGTGAAAATTATAGAAGCTTAGGGTTGGAAGGGACCGCAAAGGCCGTCTAGTCTACACCCCTGCTATGTAGGAATACACAAGCAAAGCCCTCCTGCCCATCTATCCTGTGTTTAAAGACTTCCAAAGATGGAGGACTCACCATTCAACGCCATCCATTCCTCTCTCAAACAGCTCTTAAAGTAAAGAACGTTATCCTAATATTTGGGTGGAATCTTTTTTTCTTGTAATTTTAATCAATAGGTTTGTGTTCTAGTCTTTGGAGCAGCTGAAAACATGCTTGCTCCATATTTTACGTGACATCTCTTCTGATATTTAATGACAGCTGTCGTGTCACTTCTCCATCTACCCTCCTCAGAGTAAACCTGCCCAGCTCCCTAAGACGATCCACATCAGGCATGGTTTCCAGACCTTGGATCCTCTTGGATTCTTTAATCAAGTTCTAGCTCGTCTATGTCCTTCTAGAACTGTGGTGCCCACAGCTGGACACAAGATTCCAACAAGATCACTACATCCCTCAGTCTGGACACTCCAGTTGATTCAGCCCAGAATAATATTGGCCTTTTTGGACCACTGCCTCACACACTCATGTTTAGCTTGTGGTCAGCTTAAGACCCCCCTAGATCCTTTTCACGTGTGCTGCTTTCAACCCAGCTGTCACACATTCTATATTTCTGCCTCTCATTTTTCCTGCCTAGAAGTAATTAATACCTTACATTTGTCCTGATTGAAACTCATTTTGTTAATTTTGGCCCAGTGTTCCAATCTATCAAGGTCCTTTTGAATTCCGGTCTTGTCTTCTGACGTATTTGCTGTTCCTCCCACTGCCCAGTATGGTGTCATCTGTAAATTTAATGAGCATGCATTCTATTTTGTCTTCCAAGTAATTAATAAAGATGAAGTATACTGCCTGGGTATGTTGGGTGTAACATGTAAAAAGCCAGTGTGGTATGGTGGTTGGAGCACAGGACACTGGGAGATCATCCCTATTCGACCACAGAAACTCACTGGATGACCTTGGGCAAGTCACACTTTCTCAGCCTCAGAGGGAAGATAAGGGCTGGCCTCCTCTGAAAATATTCTGCCAAGAAAACCCCATGATAGGTCTGCCTTAGGGTGGTCAGAAGTGACTTGAAGGCACACAATAACAACAGGGTGTTGAATTTGACTATTGTACATTACCTGGATATGTTGCGCATGACTGGCAGCTTAGAAATATTTTTGCCAAAGTACCTGAGCATGAGTGGGAATGTAATCATCTACTCTTGCCTTGCTTGTGGGCTTCTTGTTGAGACTGTTGTGGGAACAGAATGATCAGCCTCTGGTCTGATTCAGTGGGGCTCTTCTCATGTTCCTAACATGGCAGATAACAAAATACCATTGCATGTTGCACAGGTTCTGCATTCTGATTTTGTGTTGACCTTTACCAGCATCGAGCTGTGCTTGTGGTGTGGTTTGCTTTTGCTCCTTCCTTCCTGAATAGTCATGATCAACTTGATGGGGCTTCACAGAGCAGGCAGTTTCTTTCCCTGTAGGCCAGGGCTATCATTTTCATTTCACAACCCAGATAGTCTTGACTTATAAAGTGCTAGGGATCTAGGTATAATCATAAAGGATATTTTCATGTTGAAAATCTTCTGCTTGTGCACCTTACCCAGGGCAAGTGAGAGTCATTTTGCTGCCTGTGGTGGAGCAACAAAAGTGCCTAAAATCCAACCAAGGTACATTAGCGTATGGGGGGGGGAATCTGAGAAGCTCCCCCGTCCCTTTGGCAGTAAAATAACAATTTGCTGCCTCTTTTGTGACTTACAAAACCTTTTGCCTTAAAGCAGCTGCCTCACTCTGCCTAATAGTAGGGCTAGCCCCGATTGTAAGTTAGATAAGAGTAATCTGTGATTCTTTCCGACTGTGGAATATAATGCTGGCATCTGAAGTAGCCTCGAGCTTAAATCATTTGAAGTAGCCTCGAGCTTAAATTATCAATGGAGATGACTCAGCTTTCATGATTGTCTCAGTGGCTTCAGACAGTTTCTTCTGATCTGAAAGATGCCTCCTGCTTTGAACATGTTTATTGCTTGATCTTATCCTAACCTTCAGATTCCAGTAGGCTTGCTTTATTCTACACTGCAATAAAAACTATCCATCCAGGTACATAATAGTTCAAACATTAACGACAAGTTGTGTAAGCTGGATAACTTGACACAGATTTTTCTCTCCCTCACACCCTCTGTTTTGAAGCAAGCAGGGATTTGTGATGCAGAATTTACATTTGGGTTTGGGGGTTTTTTGGCAGGGAAGGGCTAGGAAAGAAGACAAGAAACATCACAGGTTCTTGTGTGAGAAAAGATGCAACAACACAGTCCGGTTCACTCAACCACTGAAACAAACAGTTTGCATACAGGAATTCATCTCCTGACAAACAGAGCGAATTCAGATGTCACAGAGCCCCACTTAGTGCTTAGGAGAACTGCTACTGGCGCCTTCCCCCTGCCTTTCATATTTTGCCATAAGAGCCAAGTGCCAGGCCAGGCATAAGTCTGCCTCCAAAATCAAAAAGAAAAGCTTAAGGGTTCAAGTAAACAACCATGATATGTCCAATTCAAGTGTCAAATTCTGGGCCTCTTGAACCACAGAAAGGAGGAGAGGAGCCGGTAGGTGCCCGACAGTGGTTAGAGTCATTCTTTCTGAATGCTGGGGTTGAGGATCATTTCAGTACTGCATGCAACCTCGCTAATAAATAACGCTACTAAATAATGGCCATTTCCGCACTTGCCTATTATAGTGCTATTATTGCACTTCCAACATCTTATGGATCCTGGGGTTTGCAATTTAGGGAGGGGCCTCAAAGGCCCCTCCCTAAACTGCAAACCTCAGGATTCCATAGGACATTGGAAGTGCAATAATAGCACTATAAGTCTAGTGATATATAATAGCACATATATAAGTGCAATAATATATAAGTGCAATAATAGCACTATAAGGCTATTTGAAACTTGATTATTTGAAACTTGATTATTAGGGTAGCTTGGACCCCTCAGGGACACAGACCTTAGAAAGAGAGTATTCCATTCTCTTCTCCTTTACCCTTTCTGAATTGTACCCAGATCTGTTTTTTTTTTCTTGCCTGTAGAGCTGGCAGTTTTTGTGAGAATTTGCTGTTTAGATCAACATGGGGTTCAGCACCGTCTCCATGGTGCCACTTCTCTCACAGTAGCAGCATGGGGCAGCTAATGATCTGTGTGATTGTGGATTTAAACAAACACAAAACACAAAGAGACCCAGTGAGAGAATGGGACTTTGGAGACTGAGGTTTAAGTCTCCACTTGAAACTCACTGTTTGGGTGACCCTGGACTGATCACACTGTCTCTCAACTTGGCCCCCCTCACCAGGTAGTGGTTGTTGTGAGAAGGGAGTTGGGTACCTCATCTTGAGCTCACTGGAAGAAATGTTGGCTAGAAACGTAACTTAATAATATAAAAGACATGAGTCACAATCTCTCACATCTCACCACCTTTGGGCCTTGGAAGTGGATATCTGATCGGTGCATCTAGGTGACATTCATACGGGTTTTGTGCTCCATGTTAGTTAACAGGTGCTGTTTGATTTTTTTCCCCACCTTATGCTCAAATGTGTTAGGCTAGACCAGGGTGTGTGTGGTTCCACCTGTTTTAAAGAAGCATTGCTGTTGTTTTTTAACACATTTGCAAGTGGCGAGTTGATCCCTCCTGCAGCTTTCCAAGCGAAAGACATCTACATTGTGTAACACTTCCCCGCTAGACTCATTTGAAATCCTTGGCTCATTCAGAATCCGTCCGTACAATCTCAGTGCGCAAAAGATCTATATATAGAGGCAGTGCTGCAGGCAAGCTAAATGGTTCTATGGGTCTGAGAGGCAGATGCAGTCAGCTTGTTGAGAAACAAAGCCTCATATTTCATGTTCATTTTGTGCTTCGTCATTCAGGGACTGACGTTTTCCTTAATAGTGGAGCCTGCTGTCTGGATCACATCAGAATGCAGATTACGGGTAACCCGACTGACAGCGAGTTTTTTTTTTTTAATGTGGGTGGGCGTAACTAGAAAAATAATATGCTTTTGTGGGTTCCAGCCAGCCAATACATTCTTTTTCCTTGGAGATTTATTAACCCTTTGGCACAAGAATCTCAGGCCTTGCAAACTCTAAAATCTACCTATCAGGGTACCCCAGGTCTTCAAATACTACTCTTTGCAAATAAACAGGGCACATGAAAACAAAGGATTCAGTTAAATACTGGCAGTGTCTGTTGTGACACAAGCTTTGTGCTACCTTCTCCAGTTTCTCATGTTTGCCTTAGAAACCTAAACTGAAATATTTATCCTGGTGTAGCTGGTTGTAACCCTGGAAAAGCATTCCTGCAATACTGAAATCTCTGCCAGTCTGTAGTATTTCACAGACACAACAGTTGCTGTGCCCTTTTCCTTTGTTGGCACAGCACACTGAAGGCTTTCTTTGGGCATATTGACTTTGTCTATACAGAAGACAGCTAGTATGCATAATTTTTGTGTAGGTCCTGAAAGTCACATTCAACCAGTTAGTTATCCAATTACCTTTTTATCCCTCCTTTCCTCCAATGAGCTTAAGATGTCCTCCCCACCATTAACTTCACATCAGCTGCCCTGTAAGATAGATAAGAATGAGAGAAAGGCACAGGCCCAAGGTCATGCTGTGAAATTTCATGTCCTGAGCTTGAATGTCCCAAGTTGCAATCCAAGCACTACATCAGTCTCTCTCTGTGATAAGAGACAGGAAGAGAGCCAGAGCACAGGAAGGCAGTGCGGCTCCAAGAGAGAGTTTGTAAAAGTCGCCTTTTTGTGATACAGCACCTAGATCCTGCCAGCCAGCATGGCCACTATGTCATTCTTAGCAGAAGGTGTGGGAATTCTTGCCCAGAAAACAAAAACTCTTCTGTGGTTAGTCAGAAATTGAATCCTTAGTATACAGATCCTGACAATATTAGGATGGTGGTTGGAAAGGTAGATCCAGCATGGTTTAGTAGTTTGAGTGCTAGACTGGAGGCCAGGTTTTGATTTTCTACTCAGCCATGGAAACCCACCGAGTGGGTGCATCGCAGCTCCAGAAAACCCCATGATACAGCAACCCTAAGTCAGAAATGACTTGAAGGCACACAACAACATGATTGGAGAAAGCCATCTAAGTCCCCTTGCATGAAAACCATATGGTTTTCTTTTAATGCGACAGTATGATTGGAAATATCTTCATACTTGTGTACTTGTACACAACAAAGTACCATAGACAAATGTAGCATTTTCAGATTTGGTGAGTATTTTCCACATTAAAAAATCATCCTCATTGGAAGAAAGTAAGTCAGGACATAACATTTGGAGCCTACCCACTGATTACTTTGAGCCAGAGATAGGAATTATCTTGTCAAAATCAATTATGCTGGCAATTAAGTCAGATTTTTTTTTCTAATAAAAAAGGGGCAACAGGATTTTATTTTTTCACTAAAGTGACTGACTTCCAGAATTAATTTACTGAAGTAATTAATTTAGAGAATTACTGAAACAAAAAAATTCTTTATCATAACTGGAGAGTTTTAGAAAGTTGTAGAAACGCTTGAAACCCACATGTAGTAAAGGCCAAACAAAAATAAAATGTTATAAGTACCTGATTTCAGACAACTTTTTTCTTTATAAAAGACTTTTTAACATATATATAAAGTGGAATTATGCAGCCCTCCAGATTATGTTGGACTGCACCTCCCAGCATGCCTCACCATTGGCTGTTCTGGCTGGGGCTGCTGGGAGTTGCATCTCAGCAGCATCTGGAGGGTGATGCGATTTGCACCCAAGGCTAAATCAAGTTGGTAGTCCTGATTACAACAGACTGATTGTATCAGTCGCTAAGTGGTAAGTCAGTTACCAATTTGATTCATGTGTCTGCTCTGTAATGGACATGTAGTTGGATCTAGTGTGGTGGTGCAAGTGTTGGACTTGGGACTCCAGATCAAGGTCCAAATCCCTGCTTAGCCATGGAAACCCACCGGGAGGCCTTGGGCAAGTCCCACTGTATGGCAGCCTCCTTCCAGGCGATCCACCTGGCATCCTTAATAGACACATTTTGAGACTTGGCCATGGCTTTCTTCTTCCGGCAGGCATTTAATTTTTTATTTTATTATCTTTTGTTTTCACTCCTTTCTCTCAAGTATGTATTGTATTACGTTACATTATTTAACATTTTGATGCTGCATTGGTTGGCTGATTTTATGAATGTTTTGAAGTTTGCACATTTGTAAAACTCTTAAAGGGCATGTGCAAATTAGGAAGCACATAACTAGTATGTTGGATTAAGACTCTGCGAGACTAGGGTTTGATTCCCCACTTGGCCATGGAAACCCACTGTGCGACTTTGAGCAAATCACTCTCTCTCAGCCTCAGGGGAACGCAATGAACAAACTCTTTCTGAACAAATCTGAAGAGAAACTTCCATGATAGGGTCCTTTGGGGTCACCATAAATTGGAATTGGATTGAAGGCACACAACAACAACTTTAAATAAGCAAGCAAGATTCAGAAGCCCTTCAGGAACTTCCTAATGGAGACGCCAGTCCAATAGCCCTAAATAACAGGAATCTCTCCTCAACGGGGGGCACGGGGGGCTCCGTATGTACTCTGCATTCCATGAGAAGCTTTAGCAAATGCCTAAGTCAGTGGTTCTCAACCTGTGGGTTCCCAGATGTTTGTGGACTTCAGCTCCCAGAAGCCCCAGCCACTATGGTCAATGCTCAGGGCTTCTGGGAGCTGAAGTCCAAAAACATCTGGGGACCCACAGGTTGAGAACCACTGGCCTAAGTGAAACGTTAACATGGGCAGCTATTGGCACTCTGAGAAAAATTGAAGCAACTGTCCTGAGCCAACCCAGCAGCAATTATGTACCAAGGATGGAGTTAGAAAGATAACCCTGCATTTTGTTTTATGAACCTGAGTGATGATGGGCCTGTGATGTTCTCCAGAACTGGATCAAGCCCATTGTTCATCCTGTTTGTAGGATAGTAGTTGTAGCTGACTGTCCAAAACGAGGTCATGGCTAAACGAGAGAGCTTAAAGCACTTTGCACTGTTGGGTCTCTTGTGGTCGTCCTAAACATGTTCTGCTCCCACAGGTCACAGGCAGATGTCTTCTGGGAAGCACTAATTGCAGCATTAAACTAACACAGTCTCCTCTGCAGAATTGTCATAATTTGTACCAACGCAGTGAATCTAAAGGAGAGTTTAACACATTACCCTTAACAAGAATGTTTGCCGTCAGTAACTTTGAATACCCTACTTTACATTGCTAAAAATGGCAACAGCACTAACAAAAGGGAAAACCATTTTTTTCTTTTCTGGGTGAGTAGTCCTGCTGAAATAAGTGGAATTATTGTTGAATTCTGTGTCTTTCCACATGTTGACTCATGCGCTATTGCCTTGTGCGGGGTTAAATTTGCACCTTGTGGGGGGGGAAGGCTGTTCATTTTATTTTAATGAATTCTTGGTGGGTAAATGATGAAATGTGCCTTCAGGGATAGAGCTAGTTGAAAAATCTAAATGAATCAAGAAGATACAATTTATGCACCATATTCTTCAGTAATCAGAGAGTTCATGGGTGCTCCTTTATCTCTGCGCATAATAAACAGAGTTCTTCCCTTCAGCGTGTCTTAGATTATTTATGCAGCTGTCACAAGCGTACACTGGAGTTGAGTGAACTGGATCTCGGCTGAAGGATTATCGTCTAAAGAGCCAGGCAACAGAAGAACGAGGAGGAAGGGAAGGTGACAAGGAAAGCGGGGTAAAGGAGATGGTGGGCCCTTCTGTGCCGTCCAGTCATTTCCGACTTACAGCGACTCTAAGGTGAACCTGCTACAGGGCTTGCTTGGCAAAATTTGTTCGGAGGGGGTTTGCCCTTGCCTTCCTCTGAGGCTGAGAGAATGTGACTCACCCAAGGTCCCCCAGTGGGTTTCCATGGCAGAGTGGGGACTCAAACTCTGGTCTTCAGAGTTGTAGTCCAACATTCAAACTACTACACCAAGCTGGTTCTCCCTAAAGTAACGTTCACCTAAGGAAAAATTCATAAAGAACCTAGTAAGAATCTCTTAGTTTTCTTCTTGGTAGGAACAGGGCATAAGAACAATGAAAACTTCATGGCTGTTGCTTTTGAGAAAGTAAGAACACTGCAGCGCAGATACCCAAAAGTATGCAGTTCCTGTTATAGTGAAAGCTTTATTAAAAGCTACTTTTGAATGTTGCATTGCTCAAGGGTAAGAAAATGGCTACCTTTTGTTGCTGGTTTAAAAAAGAATGCTACAAGATTGCTGGCCTGGGATGCAGAACAGTCTACAAACATCACATGTTACTTTTAACTATTAAAGTAAACCTGTTTCCCTTATAGTGTAAAGGAGTAAATTTATCCCCTTGGTGTCTTACAATTATAATGTTACTTAATTACACCCTATTTATCTGCCAGGGCTTGGGGAAGAAAACCCCAATTTTTTGGACAGCAACATCCAGAAGTTCTCTCAGCCAGCATGCCCTCTGAGTTCTGGTTATTGCAAAAAGGACTCAGTTGCCAATAACTCCTTATTTGCAGTGAGCATCTTCCAGGCTCTCTGCTCAGCTGTTCCATCTTTTATCCATTGTTTTCCCTTGGCTAACCGAAGGAAACGCTTTGCAGCAAGAAAACACTGCAAAATAAAGGCATTCCCTGCAGTGGGGTCCTATCAGACAGGAGATGCTTATGTTTGAAGGCCAGCTCGTGTTATGCCACAAATTTTGGTGGGAGGATCATCAGCCTGCCAGCATTTGGGTGTGCTTGTGAGGCTTCAGGATTCATTCCTGACCTGTGTTGAAGATAATTAACTGACAGCCAAAGCAGAGGGAGATGGGCATGTGGGTGAGTCTAAAGGAAAGCTACGGTAGAAAGTAGATGAGAGGCTCCATGGCTTTGTGTTGGTTGGTTGGTTGGTTGCTTTTTTGTCTAACTGAAAACAGCAACTCCCCCCCCCCAGCATTCTGGCAGGAGGGAGGGCTAAAGATGCTAAATAAAGGCATTACACAACGTAAACAAAACTCTGTGCTGGCTTTCATTCAGATCTAAAATTAAATTAATTCCCTCGCTCCCTCCCTCTTTTTATCATATAGGAACCCAGACTGAGGGACACTTCCTTTTGTTTACAGATGGGACTATTAGGGAGAAATTGAATCATGCTGGCCTTCAGATTGACTGAGAACCAAGCAGAGAGGAATCAATAACACTCCCCCGCTCCCACTCTCCATCAAACAGAAGATATCATGAGAAGATGGGGGACTGGAAAATGGAATTGGTTTCTTAAATAGGAAGGGTGTTTTTTCAGGCAGGCAAGCATTCACCATTTCCGGCACCCTTTCTTCTTTGTTGTCATTGCTAATGCTGTGGATGCCACTTCTCAGACCAACCCCACCATTAGGGAAGGCGAAGGAGCAATTCCTTGGCTCCTGACATCCCAGCCCCAGCCATTTTGTGGTGATGGGGAGAATAGTCCGGCGTGTGCTTCCATGGCCGTCTTGCCCCTTAAACCTGCTTGCTTGTCTTCTGAAGTTGGGCAGGATTCTATCCCCCACCAGTATGGAAGTATGATTCAAGTGGGAGGGTATACATCCTGAATGAGGGTCCTTTGTCGTTGAGCCTGGGTCAGCCCTCATTTCAGCTGAAAAGCCCTGCCAGGTCCACACAGCTGGCCCACCCTGTGACCCGTGGGTCTTATTTGATCTCACTCTGCTGCAACCCGCCTCCACTCCCTGCGCCTGCTCTTACCTCTGTATCATTTGTTCATTGTTGTGTGGCTTTTTCAGGGGTAGCCTGATGGCTGCCAGAGAACAAACGTCTGGAAATTATTTTGCAGTGAAAATGCCTGCAATTGAGACTGTGTCCTCAGCTGCCATCCATTTTATTTTGTTCGATCTCCTGTAATTAAAAAGGACCAGGTGTTTGCTTCTTGGATTTAATGCTGCTCATCTCTAATACAACCTGGCATCATTTCAGCATTGCTTAAAGTCTCCTCCAAGAGGCTCCCCCGCACCCCACCCCCAGTGACAGATGTCAAGCAATGTTTGCAGCAGGTATAGAACCAAAGAAAGAAATGGGAGTTGCAAAATGGAAGTGTTAACAGTATTTTCAAAATGCTGGGCTGTACGAATGAAAGTTACCCCCTTTCCCCTCTTGTATTCTTCTCCGTACAGTTGGCCTTCCACTTTCACAGGGTTAGTGGCACAGGACTCCGAAAAAGTAGAAAAGCCACAAATATCAAAGTGTGTGTGTGTGTGTGTGTGTGTGTGTCTCTATGGGAAGGGGGCTGAGGCACGGTGGTGACAGTGAGCATCCTGCATCCAAACCAGGTCAGGGAAAGGAGAGGGGAAAAGGGTGGGACAGCAAGGTGGTCCTGTACTGCCTCCCTCTTGCCCATCTCCGGTGAGTAGGACATCGAGAGAGGGTTTGTGGTGCTGAAAAATTGGAGCACAAGCCATCCTTAGCTGGCCAGGCAGTGGCTGGTGGAAGAGGAGGAGGACCAGAGGCGGGTTTTTAAAGAGCTGCACAGCCTGATAGGAGCTACCAAGAGGAAAGGTCCTCCCCCATCCCTGGAAAAGAAGCACTTGAAGGGGGGCAGGTGTTGGAGAAATTTGCAAATAATAAAAGCTGTGAAAGTTAAACTGGCAAATGTGGAGGGTCAACTTTATATATGTTTAGATTGTTTTTGGTTTGGTTTGTTGTTGTGTAAAGCAGCATACATGTTGTCTCTGGCGTTGTTAAGAGATGTTACTGCTAGTTACTGCACATTGTTCTCCAGAAGCATTTGCCCATCTCTGTAATTTCACTGAATTAAACAGCTACATGCAGGGTCAACATACGTAACAACAATATCCACTTTTTAAAAAAAGTCATTTCTTCTTCTCTCACTGTAACCACCAACCCCTTATCACACTTCTTACACCTTTGCCACAGTATCTCTGGAAGACAATGTAGTGCAGTGGTTGGTTCATCGGACTGGCGAGACTCCCATGCAAATTCCCACTTGGCCTGGTTAATTTACTCCATAATCCATTTTGTCGCATCAGCGTTGTACAGTCTTCTCCTCTTTCCCCCTGGTAGCAACTTTACTGCATACTGTTGTCGACTAGAGTGCCCCTGAGACCTCGTTCAGAGGCAGGCAATCCTTTTTCCTACTGTGAGGCATGTTCCTTGGAGAATAGTCTTTTGGAAGCTCCATAGACAAGACAGAAGCCAACAGTGGCTGGACCAGAGCCCAGAGTGGGCAAGTCACCCCTTTTCAGTCTCTCCTTCTTATCTCCCTGGTAAGATGCCAGGTAAGGTACAGATTGCTCTTGCAGAGTCTTGAAATGGCAGGCAGCTCTTCAAATTAGTCTGAGTGCCACATCAGGTTAAGCTAAGTGCTGTGGCTTGCCCATGCCTGACTTATCTGAAAGGCTCTGAGAACTTGCTGAGATTTTTCCTTTTAGTGTTACGGAATACTGGTAGGCCAAGTGGATCCTTAGAGCCACTGGCAGCCCCCCAAAAGATGTCTTTATGCCCCTCAGCATCTCCAGAATCACCAGATGAACCCTCTTCTGGCCAAAAAAGATGGTAAATTGTTGTTTCTGGAAGAGTCCAGGCAACAGTTTACCTTTTACCTTTGTTACAAGGTCTCCTTATACTGTTCAGTATTAGAAAAACAAAAATACCCATTTTTTGAGAACAAGAAGTAGGCTTCTAGCCACTTCTGGGGTTTTTATTTCTTCTGTTGTCCACGCAGCTCCCAGAGGGTCCCAGACACAAAAGTGACTCCCAGACCTTGTCACAATTGCTCACCTTTCATGTAATAAATAATTGTTTCACAGCATGATATTTTTCTAATCTAAACTCCCTGTTCTTTACAGCAACAGTTGCTAATATTTTGCCCTCCAGTTGTTTGGAACGTCATCTTCCCAGAAGTCCCATGCCCCCTGGCCAATGGTTAAGGATTCTAATAGCTGAAGTCCAAAGTATCTAGACAACCAATAGTGAGAATTGCTGCCTTCTACTTCCTCCTTGACCTGGGCAACATATGACGCACACCCCTCCAAAAAATTGTTAACAGTCCTTAAATATCACACCACAGAGATACTGAGATGAGCTGATTTTCAAAATAATAGAAGTTGATACTCAATTTGCAGAAAGAAAAGAAGGAGAGCAAATTTTTACTCAAGTATAGGTGACCAAAGATGGGGGGGGGAGTGCCCTGGCCAAGGTTAACATGGGAACATTGAGAAAGAAGGTTTTGTGAAGAAGCACCTGGGGGGTAGGAGTTGTGAAATTTGTGTAAAACAGGTGTGGGGAACATTGGATCCTGTGGGTATTTTGTATTACAAATCCCACAATCTCTTATCTTTGACCCTGCTGGGTGTGACTGCTGGGAGCTGAAGTCTAAAAAACATCCAGAAAGCCAAGATAACCCACCCCTGGTATACAAATATGAGGGTTTCCATCTCTGTCCTGTTTTGGCACTTCTTGTTGGGGGGAAAACTGCAAACTTAAGACATCATAAATCCAAGGCACCTCTTCATTTGTGTCTAATACATAGCCTGTGATTACCAGGAATATTATAACTCCTTTTATATCACCTCACAAAGAGAAGAAAGAAACTGAAATGAAAATCTGATAGCAGCTGGTGAAGGACACATACTGTTCTTGTACAAAAGCATTCAGATTCGGTACATTTAACTGCAGTGTCATTCCACTTTCTTCGCAGATCACAGCCCCTGTGACTGTTCTGTCAAACAAAGGGTAGGTCCTGATGGCACAAAACAAACACATTTTTGCCACACTCTGATGCGCACTATCAGCGGTTTTGTTGCAGTCAGTGAAAACAGTATTATCTGCAAGATGTGAGCAAGTTTCATATCTTCATTATCTCCAAAAGTTTCTCTTAAAGCGCAAGATGTTTAAAAGGACTGGTTACCTGTTCAGTCCATGCAGATTTTTTTTTTAAAGGATTTTAGGGGTTACGGAATTGCATTGTGTTCACACTGATGCTTGATTCTGTCCAGCTAAGAACAGGTCAAAAGTCAGCAGTGTGGACAGCACCTATCTGCTGGCATTCAGAACATCACAAATCCAGCTCTTCCCCTCTCTGGGAAATTAAACAAAGGGACAGATTAGTACTTAATTTATACCTATGTTCCGTTAAAAAAAAAAACCCTTCCTTTTTTTTGGACAGAAGCAGATAGCACACTTGAAAATTGCAGGGAGGATTCCATTAGACTTAATTGATATGCTGCTTTTCCCCCAAAGAAGTTTTGTTCATGGGGGCTCACCATATGAACAAGGCACACAAAATGCACAAAAATTTGAATCAGTAAACATTTTAGTAATAATCCCTTCATAAAACACTTCAGTAATGTTTAGGAAAAACAATTTTAAAAATGGAAAAGCCAAAGTAGCCGCATGAATATTAAAATGTCACTATACAAAAGCACCAACAACAGTTGGCTCAGTAATGAAAATTATCGGTTCCTCCACAAAATTATTGTGGCAATTTGCTTCGGGTCTGGTTTACCTTGTCCCTGCCCCGTGTATCACCTGAGGGAGGTACTGCTCCCATCTCCTCTTGCAGGAGGGGCATTCTCAATGTCTGGAGTAACTGGCTCTCCTTTCTCAGGAGGGAATGAGGCTCCAGCTTTGTCACCTCTTTTATGAGAATCTTTGTCCCCCGACTTCCGCAGATCCTTCCCAAAGCATCTTCCTCCTGCAGGGATCAGGAGGCTGAGGTTGGGGCAAAGCAAGTGAAGGGGAGCTGGGCTTTAGGTGGCAGCAGAAATATCCTAAACGGCACTTGAGGTTTTTGCTCTGTATCTGTCAAATGACTGATGAGGTTGTGGGTAAGCCTTGTAGGGGGAGAGTAAAGTTTTTTCTTTTATTTCCCATCAATTCAGCTTCAACTTGTTGCGACCTTATGAAATCAATCCTCCAGTAGCACAGTCTTTCTTTTTTCCTACTGCCCTCCACCTTTTCCAGCGAGCCACATAATTTCATATGTCCAAGTATGATGGAGGGCAAGCAGTGACTTGTATTGAAAAGTACAACAGTAGCCAGCCTCTACTGAGGCAGTTTTCGGAGAGAGAATAGGTTCCAACACTGCCCAGCGAGGCTTACTGATGAGCAGATGTGCTTAAAATCCCAGGCCATTTCACCCACAATGCGAAGTGTGCCCTTTTTCTTCTTCTTCTTTATTTTCAGTGCTTCCAGCATGGCAGTGGGAAACTATATTGACCCTGCATTGGTGGGACAGGTGATGTTAACCAGCATGTCCATTCTGTGTTGTTTTATGTCTTCTCTACTTCTGAGCCCCCTGGAGAGTTGTATTTTTGGACCACAAGATAAGATATAAATATTGATTTGAAATTAGAGACATCTCCATGCAGAGACTGCAGATATTATAAACTCATCAGAAGTCATGCAGTGTCACATGGCTTTATAACACATCAGTTTCCTGCAGCAACGGCTAAAGGGACAGATTAATATGGCATTTAACTGGGCAACTGTCACTATAATCCATTCTGCTTCATAGATATGTTTTATTTTCCTTCCTACTAGATATTTTCCTTTCCTGGGAACAAGTTTTATCAAGCGTCCATTTTTGTTGCCTCAACATTGTCACTTTGAATGGATTTACCCAAGCTTTTAAAAAACTAACCTCCCCCCCACCATATTCTGTTCTTTCTCTGTCAGTGTGTATGGAGTTGCCTATGTTTCTCCATCCATCAGGTAAGTGTGTGCTGCTGGTTTGCCAGCTGAAAATAAGCATCTAGGGTTTCACCTGCTGTGGAAAATCTACCAGCCAGCACAGGTTAGATCAGACCAATGTGCTAGCAAGAAGGGGAAGGTGGTGCTGCTGCTGTCAGAGCAAGGAGGGGGAAAATCTTCAGTGAGCCCCTGGCCAAGAGTAGGGCTCCCATGGCTTGCTGTAGGTGTGCCAATAATCTCCACAGGCTGCTTATCGAGGGCGGATGGATGCTCTTCTCCTGAGCTGCCTCCAAGTCAAACAATGTTGGATAAAACAACCCTCCAGCATCAAGTCAGTGAAATCTGTCAGTTAATATGCCCAGTTAAACATTGCAGACCAGACAACTCTATACAATACTTGTTTTCATATCTCTGCTTCCCACTTTTAAAAGATGGAGGCTAAGGGACTGTGTCTGGATTAGGATGCCTGACCAAAATTCAGGGTTTTACCACTGAACTAAAATGGCTCTGGCATGTTAACCCTCCAAAACAAATCAAAAACTCTTACACCACTGTAAAAGAAAAACCATGTTGGTATTTTTTTTCTGTTTCTCTTCTGGATGTAGCTTATTTATTTTTTTCATAGGAGTGGCACTGCCTATCGTGTTTTGGAAATGTACCGCAGTAATTCCTTGCCTATAAGTCAATGGGAGATTTAAAGGCATATGTACATATACAAGAGCTGCTGCTGCGTCTTCTTCTTCTTCTTTCTCTTCCTCCTCTTCTTCTTCTTATTTTGCATGCTTGCAAGGGCAGAGAAAATACCAAGTACAGTTTCATGTGTGAGGATTATACATCTCTGTTTGACATATGGTGGAGATCATCACCCTGACTGAAGGAATGAAAGCATGCTGTGTGACCTTAGCTTCCATTTAACAATTCTTAAGTCCAGCGTAATGTTGGAGCCCCCGAATGTTACGTGTGCGTATTTCCCACAGAACCACTTGGAACCTCCTCCATTGTCTAGCAGGCACATTCTTGTCTTGCCTGGTCTGGCAGGCAGGCAGCAATCCAGTTAAGGTTCCTTAACAAAAGCCTCTGGGAAGAGATTGGAACTGCTCCTGGTCAAGAGCAGAGGGACAGCCCCCTTCTGATCACTTAGCTGCTAGCACTGCAGTCCTGGAAAGCCTTCCTAAGAAGATTTACAATGTACAGATGTCAAAGGCAATTAATTCGGTAGTAGGCTGTTGGTATTATTAGAAGAGAGAATATCCTGATGTGGCTGTGTGGAGCGTTCTTGCATTCTCCCCCTCCCCGACTCATTTTGCCCATCAGGACGTACAAATGACTGCCTCTCAAGACCAGCACAGAGTTAAATATGCCACGGCTTGGTAGATTTTTTTTTTAAAATCTGGTTTAGAATAGAAATAGAACAGTGTGGAGAAAGGGAGGGCTACAGCGAGAGATCTCCTCCCCACTCCACAACTGGCTCTCTGATGCATGGAGCCATTAGCGCAAGCAAATGTAATGAGGTGACGTGAGCCCGGCTTCAGACTGCTTTGCTCCAAAGTTAAATGATGGAAGCTCCCCGCCTCCCGGTTCAGTGGCATTATTCCCAGCACTGCAGAAAAGTGCCGCCGCTGTGGGTGTTGCACCAAATGCTTCCGTTAGCCAAGGATAGACTTTCAAAACCATCTAATTTATCTGAGAACATCCAGAGTAGCCTTTGTAGCAGGCAGCACTGCATTAGAAATAGGCTGGCAGTTTGGGCTGGATACATCCCTCACTTTGAGGCCACAGGCTTTGGGTATGGCTCAGAACAAACCCACACAGGTACCTGTTAGCAAGTTGTGAGTTAAACACAGTTTGCTTACCAGCCGTTTTCATCTGTGTGGTTATGTGCGGTGCTTCTCAGGCTAGGAGATTGGTATTTTTTTCCCCAGTGTGCCAGAGACTGGCACCATACTTGTGTCCATTGCGTGCAGTTGTTTCTTTACTAGAAACTTGTCAGGCACCAGCAGCCAGTGGCTGAGCGTACAAGTTCACAGACACCACTTTGAGCAGCACTGCTTTAGCAGGTGGATGTTTGCATCGGTTGAGGTCAGAGGTCGGGGTGGAGCACCCACTTTGAATGCAGAAGGTTCCCAGAATAATCCCTGTCGTCACCAGTTTAAGAAAAACAACCAGCTAGCAGGTGATGGGAAAGACTCTTTTCTCGCTGAGACTCTGGAGACCAGCCAGTCAGAGAGGCAGTCCTGGACTAGATGGGCAAATGGTTTCACCTGGCATAAGGCATGTACTTGGGTCCCACTCCAGGAGAAAGGTGGCCTACAAATATAATAATAATAAAATAAATGATACATGGCTCACAAATATGGTTCCCCAGTTATTGTTGGGCTTGAGGCCAAGACAGCCTAGCAAACAGTCAGGGATTCCGCTAGTGGTAGTCCCAACTGTATCTGGGGGGCCGCGGCTACCTTAGTACCATTTTCTTGGTTGTTTCTCATCCAAGACAGGTGGTCTCCTTAATGCCCTGAACTTGTAACTGATACTCATTGCCCTTTACTGGCCTTCCCCAGCCTGTCCCACTCAACCTAGTTTGGGTTTTGACTCCCTCTCAGACCCAGCCAGCACATCGATTGGTCAGGAAAGCTGGGAGTTGTGTTCCAAAATCCATGGAGGATCCCATAATGGATTATATATTCTGAGGCAGTAACATGGTTTCTGATACCACCCTGCAGTGATTATTTTGAATAAGCAGAAGCAGAAAGCTTCAGGGCCAAACCTGACTGCTAGGCAAAGATGCTGAGCCCCCCCCCCCTCACTTGCAGCTCCAGAGGAAAGTGGAGAGCAAATGGTTTCCGTGGCAATCCAATTTGCTAGTATGGTAGCGGTCAGGCTTTTCTCTTTTCTGAAAGAGGAACTTCAAAAACTACTTGGATTTAAGTGGGGCTCTGTGCTCCTTTTGTTTTTGTGTCACAGGGTTTTCTTGGCAATATTTGTTCAGGGGAGTCTGCCACTGTCTTCCTCTGAGGCTGAGGGAATATGACTTGCCCAAGGTCACCCACTGGGTTTCCATGGCTGAGTGGGGATTTGAACCCAAAATTATATATTGCCTTTTTGCATAAGTCAAGTTGCTGGCTCCTTTTTGCATAGCTTAAATATATGCCAGTGTAGTTGCAGGAGATCCCCCAGTTGTGCAGCTGGTTGCTCCGCTGGTGCCGCAGCCTTGAGCTCATCCTCTGAGTAAGGATCGTAAGGATCACGTTATTCCATTCCATTCAGTCAAAAGCGAGAGGGCTGTTTGCGTGTGCGCTTGCAAAATGGTTGGCTGCACTTACACAATGTCCGAGAAAGCACAACCCCTTGTGCAACTATTTTTACACTAGCGTAGTGTCCAACAGGATTCCAGTCATAGCTGACATTCAAGGCAGCTTAACAAAAATAGGGCCTGTCCTTCAGAGGTTATGGGGCAGGTCTCATTTCTTCGGCATCCTGGTTAGCCAGCTAGTAGGTTGGGATAGAGGCAGACCCCAGTTATCCATGGGCCCATAATTCCTTCAGGACTGCCTGGTGGGCTGACTGAAGCTGCATCTGCATACGTCTAGGAGGTCCACACATCCTGTGAACACTGAAATGGGGATGAGTACTAAGCCTGAGAAACACGCTTGAGTTTACTGTAACAGAAGAACCCATCCTGTACTGTTTCATGCAGACAAGCGCGCGCACACACACACACACGTAATTATACATGCTGAGTGCAAAAACTGGACTGGCTTAGAAGTGTGTCTGTGTACTTGTATGCCACTGAAAATACGCATCCTGACTTTATTCTGTTGTTCAGTCCTTGTTCAGTCCAACTTTTTATTGCTTCACAGAATTCTGGAAAAGTGCATTTTGAGAACACTTGGAAGAAGCATGTGTTTCATTCCATGAGTTTACTGAAGTTTGTTCATTTTTGCTGGCTGATACGGGTTTCCAGCGCCTTGCTGTGTGCTAAATGGTATCTAAGGTCTCGCTGGGCGTGAGGAAAAACTAGCCCAAAGACTCTTAACGTCTCTTGCTGGGTGAGCTTCATTAGCGCGCAGGTTAAAGCTTCCAAGGAACTGTGTGGGTAGACTGCACAACCACCCAGTATGAGGAACGGTTTGTGTGGATGGCATTTAAGTTAGAAGGCTGGAACTTTACTCTTGACAGGATATTATTTGGTGTGTATTGTTGGTATTTTATTTTTAACCCTATCTTTAAGTAACTTACATAAACATGGAATTCCTAAAATTGAAATAGCCAGGAGATTTAGTGTGTGCACATAAGGTATAAGTCGCTTGCATAATGGCACTCTAAATTTACAGTTTCAAAAGGGTTCTGGTTGGCATAAGATAGATAATCTGAACTGTACTGAGGAAAGTGACTCTGTAAAGGGACTGGTTTTGGCTGGAGAACCCGCTTTGCCAGGTTCAGGCCCCAAAGAGACCCCTGTCTAAAACCCTAGAGAGACAGGGCTGGTCATTGTGAACAATACTTCTACGTTGCTGTTACTAGAGGACATTTCTTTCAGCTGAAAGTCTGTTTATAATTAAAAAAAAATAACCCTGTTTCCTGAAAATTGAGAGTGCACTGTTGAACCTTGTTAAGCATGAGTATAATTTCAGTAACTGCAAGACCAACCCTAAACAGAGGGGGTAATATGGCAGATACTGGAAGGAAATGGGGGGATTACCGTGGGGTAAATGCAATGTACATGCAACCCCTGAGAGAACAGAATTAAGCCTCAGGTCACATTCAGTGGTTAGAACAGAGAATGCTTCCCAAGCATTCAAAGTATATATACTCTTGTAACTTTAAACCTTACAATAGCCCTGTGAGGTAGGTCTGTATTACTATTTCGACATCACTGAGAGGAGTGCATTGGGAACTGTTACTTCCCCAGAGGGACTGGCTGCTTGGCTGATGGTTGGGGAGGTTTTGAATCAGGAATTTCTTAAGTCTCTTGGCCACCACACTCCACTCTCTCTGGTTTGGTAGTGGAGTAAAAGGGAAAGGAGATCCAGTTCTGCAGCTCATTGGGTGGCACCTGTTGGGAGAGGTGAACAGAAGGTGCCGTTCTGAACAAAAGAGCCTTTTGAGAGAGAGAAAGGATCCCTTTAAGACTCAGGTATTTGGGGTTCTAAAGAAAAAGCGGAACTATACTCATAGCATTAATTTTTCCAAATTATTGCTCAGGATCCACTTACATAGCACAGCTGTTATTGTCCTGCATCATCTTATCAGCTGAAAAAATGGCTTTTCCTCTTTCTTCCAGTAACTGCCCTTCCCTCCTGGCAGCTGCTTTAGCCCGGGCAACAGCAGATGAAGTCCTGCAGAGTGACCTCTCCGCACACTACCTGCCCAAGCATTCGGACAGTCCAGATGGGATCATACGTAAGTGCCTCAATCAGTTGTGTAGACGTTGTCATGGCAGCCGGCTCTCTCACAGTCACCCAATCCTAGGACCTACCTTCCGAATATCCTGGAAAAATAACATTTAAGCCACTTAGAACTTGCCTCAGATTGGGAGTGGGGTGCTAAAATTTCCCTCGGATCCCTCCCATAAGAGGTCTTGAATTGCTGTGCAAATCTGATAATCAGTGGGGCAAAGTTCCATTTTTTCTCCCCAGCCATTTCTGCTTTGGCACATGGGAAAAGTGTCATTCAGCATGCCCTGAAGCAGAGAATAGATGCAAATTCTGTGGGTGGGAATTTTTTGTATCTTAGATTTGGGGTCAATGTTCATTTATTTTTATGGCAGATGGTGTGAGCCTCTAGAGGCCCCTGTCCTGGAGCATTTTGAGGTGTGCCCTATTTATTCATTATGTACACACAACTGGATCCTGCTATCATCTGAGGAGCAAAAAGCTTTCCTCCTGACCAGAGTGGGGTCCTGAGGCCTTCCAGATGTTGCTAGACTAGAACATCTGTTCTCCCTAGCCGGCGTGTCCAGTGAGTGGAGTGACGAAAGCTGGAATAGTGCACTTCTGGAATACAGCTTCTAGAACACTGGCCAGTTTTTCTGGAAACCTGCAGCTTTTTTGGTGACTCGTGTCCCCCCTCCAGTCAAGTATTAAAAAGGAAAAAAGAAAGTTCCCTGTCTAACTTGTGCGTACTTATAATGCAGCAAAACCTCTGCCCACTCAAGGCCATGCCTTATACTTCATTCAGGCATTTGCTGATTCAGCTCCCTCGACAGACCCTCCCGGCTTCATTATGATGAAATATAGCATCTCACAGAACGAGCTGACAGGCTGTTTGTTGTTCAGCCAGGAAAAATATATCGTCATCCTTCCTTCCCCAGCTTTTTGCTGAAAATATAAAAAAGTAGATTTGTGTGGTGTTTTTCAAGCAGAGGCTGAGAAATGACTTGGCCTACACGCTCGCTCCTTGTTTGTAGGCGTCGCTGCCTTTCACATCCTATGCAGGTGAGTGGAGCGGATTTGTCATTGTTCTGGCTGAGCAGCTCTCATTAGTTCCAAATTGAGATCTCTTAAACTCGCATAAATATTTGACAGTCTCCAAGGAAATGTTGACATTTTTCAGACTAATCATCTACATGGAATATTTGAGGAAGCTGCCCTGCTCGGAAAGGCTGAACGCACAGAGCCAAAACATGCTGATGTGGCAATTAGCGGCCTGGGAACACGGGTCATTGCCCACGACCTGGTGACAGGTGGTGGAATCCCCTGCCAAACATGAGGGCCATCACGGGCCAGTGGCTAAGATATGGGGCTGGGTGGCCTGCGGGTTAAAATCTCAGCTGGTGCCAAGCTTTTTGGGTGACTTTTAAGGCAAGCTATTGCTTTAGCTTTCCTTCCTCACTTCTGTACTGGAAATAAGTGTCTGCCTTAAACGTTTCCAGGCTGGGAATGCAGAAGCATTTGCAAGAAATGGTTCTTGCCCCCAGTGAGCCACAGTACACACTGGTGACTTACATGCTTGCTTTCTGAGCCTGACACTATTTCACAAGGTAGTTGTTTCAAGGAGAGAATGGGAAGGAGAAGAGTCTTTTCTGCCCATTTGACTTCACTGGAGAAAAGTGGGATATTAATATAACTTAAAAGAAAAAAAGATTGTATGAGCCAGCTGTTCCCCAAACCCTGACCTTTGTATCCCTTTTTGCTGGCACATAGAACAAAAGTCAAAGGGGCAAAAGGCTGATCTGAATCCCTGACAGCACACACCAACTCCACCATATTTGATTGAACTGCTTACCTACTTGCCCTCAAAGAATGGGGCAGATTGAACTAGCATGCTGAACTCACACACTTTCAGTTAACTTACAACTGGCTAATCTTTTATTCTGATCTGTTTCCTACTTTTGCATTCCACTCACCTATGATTAAGAAGTCTTGTTTTGGTGTGGGATCAATTTCCTCCTGGATTCCAGCACAGAATCTTTGGATTTCTTCTTCTTCTGCCTCCATAGTTGGATGATAAACTTGGATTATGGTTATATTGATGGGCTTAGGGTACTCCCTGAAGTCTATGATTTGATAAGACTTGTGTGTTGTATTCTTTGACTGCTTTTGCTGCATTTCTCATCACTATAAATGCCCCCCATCTTTAGATTTTCCTTTTTTTATTATGTCTAGCTTCCAGATTCGTGCTTCTCATATTCCATTTCCCTATAAAATGCGTTGTGCAGCTTTGGACTTTTCTTTCGCTTCTGAGCACGTCAGCAGCTTAACGTCCATTCAGCTTGAATCCAGTTTCCTCATTAGCCGCAGTGCTATTTGTGGTTGTCCTCTGGTTTACCCCAGTAGTAAATTGAGCACCATCTGGCCTGGAAGCGTCATTTTTTGGCACTACCTCATTTCATTCTGGATTGTTTCATCATAGAGCCTTTGTGGCTTACTGTGCCCCCCTCTGCACAGTAGTATCAACATTAGTTGTGGTGCCACTGCCGTTGTCTCCGAGAGATCTGTTGCCAGTGACACCTCCCTACTACTTACTACTGCTGGCCAGTAGCTGTTTGGCACAGTTAGTCTGGCTTCTCAGCAAAAGCCTGTCTGACATGGGAGACCCTACCAGCAGCACTGCTGCTGTCAGCGTAGCCTCCTGACTTATAGGAGCACACAATTTCATCACTGCAGGAGGGCAGCCGATCCATTGACAGAAACGGGCTGTGGGTTTGCTTTACTCTTCCCAGCTCGTGCACCACCATTTTGAAGGAAAACTGGATGGGCAGTGTCCCTTACTACTGTAACCGATGTCATTAAGGGCACTTCCAGCCCTGGGTGGGTGGAGGAAGAGGAAATGGTGCATGGCATTGAGAGGATGACAGCTGACTCAGCCCCAGCTCAGCACTGCAACATTAACGATTGATGAGTAATTTACAGCTGCATGGGGGTGGACAGGCCACAGAGGGTTCTTAAAAAAAAAAAAACCCCTATCCAAAGCAGTAATTATTGATGATGCTAACACTGTGCACTATCAACGGGAGGGCTGCATTTGGAGGAAGAGCACACAGCAAATGGGCCTCTTCTAGCAGGGTCTGCCTTCGATTGCAAAGCTTCCCTTCAGAGGAAGGGCACTGTCTTCCTTCAGCTTTGCACACTTCAGGAAATCCCACTAAAACCCTGCTGGGAGGAAACCCGTATGCTAAAATGTGGAGTTTCAGTGTTGCAACTCATTTCTGCCTAGTCCAAGAGAGTCGGTAAATCCCCATGCTGTCACTCAAGGGACTTTTTGCACAGCTACCATGAGCTGTTAGGAGGAAGGCATATGGGGGGGGAGCACTAGCATGTGAATCGAAGGAAGCACAGTGGTACGTGCATTGAGAGGCACTATACCGGAGAGCTAACAAGTTCTCTGTGTACCTGATAAACATAGTTTGTTTCAGGAGTCAAAGATTCCAGGTTCTGTAATGTCCAGACATGACCAGGAAGATTTATTGAGACCTAGACATCCAAATTTGTGTAGCGGGTGAGTGAAAATTAAATTTGAAAAAATAAATTACAGACGTTAGCAATCCGTACCATTGGCCTCATAGTTTCACTACAAAAGCTTATGTGGCCAGAGTTAGTAGACTTGAGTCAAAAGTATGGGTATCTGGCATTCTAACCAATCACACAAAAATGTACCTTGGACTTGTCTTTAAGAACTCACGTGGTCTCTGTAAGCGGCAAAGACTTCTAATGAGCGAAGAGGCTTAGCAAGGTTGCATTAGCACCCCGTCACTCCATCAGATTAAGTCTTAGTCTGTTCAAACAGAAACTCAAATAGCAAAAAAAAATCATGAGTACCTAGTCAACATAGTTTAAGTCCTTAGTTCAGTTTCTTAATTTTTAAGAATACTTTTTTCTTGCCTTTTGCAGAGGTCGAGACAGAGAAGCTGGCCCGCGCGGTATTCAGCAAACTCCATGACATCTGCAGCAGTTGGGTGAAGGACTTTCCTCTCCAGCCAAAGCCCCACCGTTACTATGAAACATCCATTCACGCCATTAAGAATATGCGTCGCAAGATGGAGGACAGACACGTCTGTATTCCAGACTTCAACACGCTCTTCAACCTTGAGGTACAGAGCCCTTGAAAGAAGGTGGCGCTCACACCTTGGGCGCACTGGCTGCATCTTGGCTAGGAACAGAGCCAAGTGAGCTGGGTCGGTGGGTGGGTGGGGTTTTTTTAAGGCCAATTCCGCACTTGCGTGTTATAGTGCTATTATTCCACTTTCAACATCCTACAGATTCCTGGGGCCTCAAAGGCCCCTCCCTAAACTGCAAACCCCAGGATTCCAGAGGATGTTGAAAGTGGAATAATAGCACTATAACACATAAGTGTGGAAATGGCCTAAGAGAAAGAAAATATCTTTAATTGCTGGAGCTGTAGATAAGACTACCAAGATGGAAGTGGCTGATGGGAACTAGATGTAGAAATGTAACCAAACAACATACCTGTGGAGCTACTTATCCAGTTCCTTTGTTTCCATCACGAGTCCCGGAGGACTCTGCTCCATGAGGGGTGGTCAGTCAGCCAGTTCTTTACCCAAAGTACCTTCTACCCTCTGTCTTTAAATGCACCCTAGATCTCTAAGGCTGTCTCTGGCCTTTTCTCATTTCCACCTGCTTCTCTTGACAGGATCAAGAGGAACAGGCCTATTTTGCAGTATTTGACGGCCATGGAGGAGTAGATGCTGCCATCTATGCTTCCGTTCACCTCCACGTGAACCTGGTGCACCAAGAAATGTTCCAGCACGACCCCGCAGAGGCGCTCTGCAAAGCCTTCCGAGTGACAGATGAGCGCTTTGTGCAGAAGGCAGCCAGAGAGGTACACAGGCATCAGTATTGTGGGGCAGCAACGGGGGCAGTGGGTGGAAAGCAGGGAAAACAAGAGTTACTGTGGAAACTAATCTGCTGAGCTCTTAGGAAATGGCAAGAACTTGATTTTTGCCTCCTATCGAACATTGTTCTAAGGTTCTCCTGAGAACTGGCATACATACCATTAGGCTGTTTCTGTTTCTAAAAACCTAGAGTCAACCTCAGATTTTAGATTTGTCTCTTGATGGAGTTCTGAAATTTTAACATGCATTTTTGGATTTAGGCTTAACATTGTAAACCATTCTGGGTCCCAGTTTGGAAGAAAGGCACAGTATAAATCAAATAAATAAAGAATAAAAATATGGCATTAATCGTAGGGTATTGCTTCAAACTATGCATTGGTGGTTTGAAGCAACTTGGTCGAATCTGTTTTATCACCGATACTGGTTTCAAACTCAAGAGCTGACAGAAAAATGAACTAGTTGTTTTTTACTTCTCATCCCAGCAGCCTGCTTAGTTGAGCTACATTAGCTGAGCACCTTCAACCCCCTCAGTGTTAAGGTTAGTACTCTGGTTTTCCCTCCAGAGCCTGCGGTGTGGGACGACAGGCGTTGTGACCTTCATCCGGGGAAACATGCTATATGTGGCGTGGCTGGGAGACTCCCAGGTGATGCTGGTAAGAAGAGGTCAAGCGGTGGAACTGATGAAGCCTCACAAACCTGATCGAGAGGTAAGAGCTTCGGACTGCAGAGAAGCACACGGAAAACGGGGACGACGGTCACCGTACAGTTTCCCTTTGCTTTGTTTCCCTGACTTTGGCTCCGCTGGACAGACCCTAACTGCCCTGTTAGATAGTAGCCACTTAGGTCTGTCACTCATGGGCTTAACCTACCAAGGGAGACAGACAGCAATGGCTACTGAAATTAAATTGCTGGGTGTCCCTGTAGACGAGCACCAAGTTCTTTAGGAACAAGGACTTTGACCAGCTTGTGTTATCTTCTGGTTTAGGATGAGAAGAAACGGATCGAGGCCCTTGGCGGCTGCGTGGTCTGGTTTGGGGCTTGGCGAGTCAATGGGAGCTTGTCTGTCTCCAGAGCCATCGGTAGGAAATCTAGTTGTAACGAAATTCCCTTCCTTGTCTCCTCTTCTTTATTAGCATTCTGGTTTTTCCAGGGAAGCTTCACTCGCTGGGCGGTGGTGGGGCAAGGCAAAGACAGTGCTTGATAGCAAAGGCCTGGAAGGGGGCTGAAGTCAAAGCAGCAGGCTTTATCCACCTGCGTACTCCCTGTCAAACTACGACGGAAAGAGAATTCACTGGTTTTCCCCAGTTAGAAGCACACTAAACCTTCTTTCACTTTCTCTCTCCATTTGCTTTAGGGGATGCTGAGCACAAGCCATATATATGTGGAGACGCAGATTCCGCTTCCACAGTCCTGGATGGATCGGAAGACTACCTCATTTTAGCCTGTGACGGTTTCTATGACACGGTGAACCCCGATGAAGCAGTGAAGGTGGTGGCTGACCACCTGAAGGAAAACAACGGTGACAGCAGCATGGTGGCGCACAAGTTAGTGGCGTCGGCGCGGGACGCTGGATCCAGCGACAACATCACCGTCATTGTGGTCTTTCTCAGGGACATGAATACGGCCGTGAACGTTAGCGAGGAGTCCGAGTGGACGGAGAACTCTTTCCAAGGTGGGCAAGAGGACAACGGCGATGACAAGGAAAACCACGGCGACTGCAAGAGGCCGTGGCCTCAGCACCAGGTCTCAGCGCCTGCTGACCTAGGATACGATGGGAGAGTGGATTCTTTCACAGACAGAACTACTCTGAGCGCCAGCTCCAGGATCAACATTTTGGAAGACCCAGGCTGTTTAGACCTGAGGAAAACAGAAGCCAGCAAACAGCAGAGTGCCAAACGCCTGTCCCCCGATCAAGGGTTGAATGCCGGTGTCCCAAAGAGAGCGACGCTGGGCCGTGGCGTATCAGCAGAGAATGAGACGGCGGCAGGCGGTGCGTCCCTTGAAGACGGTCAGTCCAGCCTCCAGTCCTCCCCTCTTAGTTTCGGTTCCACTACGCTGCATGCCTGCACCACAGTGAGCAAGTCTCTGACATCCACTGGGCTCGAAGGCAAGTGGTTCACATCCTGGGGAAGACGCGCTTCCATTTTCTCTCACTTCCACTTCTGTGACACGAAGCGCTGGCAGCGGCTGGCCAGACTCAAGCCAAAACTCCACATGCTGCTCTTTGAGCCCAGGCCGCTTTCCCGCATGGAAGGAGTAGCCCCATCCTCCCCTAGTGGCGCGAATGGCCGTAGAAATAAGCTGGTAAGGAGCCGCCTGTGGCAAGGCTGCTCTGGTTGCCGCCAGGGTCACGGTGAGAGTATTCTCCTGACGCTGAGGCACAGTCACTGTTTACCAGACCCGTGGCTGCTCTGGAGCTGTAAAAAATAACGCTCCCCTTCGTATTCCCCCTGGCTTCTCCTAGTAGTTAGGTTAGACATTCACAGAATGAGAAGCAATTAAGAGTGGGCATTTCAGAACAACGTGATTGTGGAATGCTCCACTCATGTAAATAGATCCTAGGAATAAAAAGCATTTCGATCTCAAAAATAAAAAATAAGGGCAAGCACGCCAGTCACACTAAGCAACGTCACAAACACACTAATTCCCTCCCTTTCTTCCCGTACATGTTCCGTATGTAGCTATAGCTTCATTTGTTCATTGGAACTAGAAACTGCCATTGACTCAACGGACTTAGGTAGGAAAGTGCTATTTTTAAAAGAGAGATGCAAAAAAGTGAAACCTGTCTGAGATGAGTCTGTGGAGCAATATTTTCAGAAAGAACCTGTTTTAAAAATCTTTCAGTTTTTGTAGGCGGGGTGGGGTGGGAAGGGAAGGAAGCATGAAGACAGTGTGGTTTGCGTGGGGTGGGGCCCTTAAAGGTTATTAGGGGAAACCAGGAAGCTTTGCAGGTATGCTATTAAAAGCCATATGGGGGTTTAATCTAGGCCTCAAGGACTCCTCGGCCCTTACTGTGTATCTGGTAAGACTTAGATCAAGGCATGTACCAAACCCTTACCTATGTTTTCCCCTCTGTGACACTGAAAAATAACAATGAAGGAATACTCACTTTTTGTAGTTTTTAACATAATTTCCTGTGGCTTAAGCTGAAACTACACTGAAAATTCAAATAAGCTTGGAGGCTTTTTTTTTGGTGGTTAGTGACCTTTTAGTCTTTTAAACTGAAAAAGTAATATTGTTAAGAACTGTTTGCATCTAATAGCAGTAATGCTTAATTCTTTTCACCACTTTCTTTTCCCCAGTAATCCCTTTTATCTCAGGTGTCAAAAAGATCTATAAAGCTAATCGAGATAGAAATACGCTGACCTGTGAACTGATGGAGCCTGCAGGTCTGAAACCCACACCTCTGGCCATCCGTTCCGCTTTCCAGCTAAGAGTGAATCTTAGTCTTCTTAGGGATTTATATACAGTGCGAGGGTAGTCTTTTGGTCAGCTACTTTGTGCACTTTGTGGTTCCATCTCAAGAGACCTTAAAAATACAAAGCTCAGCTGGTAGAGATACCGAGAGCCTTGTGGGAACACAGGGGGCGAAGCCTGAAGGGCAGCCTGCTGCGGCACCATGGCAGAAGTCCAGAACTGTGAAGGGTGAGTGTGAGGAATGCCTCCCTGTCTCTGTCCTTCACTCTAAGGAGTAAAACACTAATTTGTCAAACAAATCTTAGCATTAAATAGCTGGCCTGTTCAACGAGGCCTGTGCATCACTGGTGTCTGTCTGAATGATCCTAAAGGTTAGGCATTCAGTTTTAAACAGATAATTAAATCCCACAATTCCAAGAGGATTTCCCTCTAGTGAAACAATACTACTAATCAATGTACTTTGGTAAGCTTACTGACGGATTGGGAATACAGCTAATTAGGACATTCTTCTGAATTAAAGTTTTGTTACACTGACTGCGACTGCCTCAAATTTAGGTGACTTGATGGAACAGTGGACGGATGCAAGGAAAGAAAGCCGAAAGTCTCAGCTTTGCTCTTGCTGAGAGCGAAATGAGAATTAAGGGACCTTAGAGCTTTTTCCATTTTGTCCGCTGCACTCGTTAGGTGTGCTGCGTTACAGACGGAGTATTATACCAAGTCAAACAGGAGCTGGTAAGAGCAGTCTGTCTAGGGTGGAGCTTGGGAAAGCAACTTCTTTGGACCACAACCCAGAATGCTCTAGCTGCTGGCCAGCCTGCTGCGGAGTCACGAGAGTTGTAGTTCAACAAAGTAACTTTTCTCAAGCTGTGGCACAGAGCCAGGCTGTCTCTGCTCCCTTACCTGAAAATGCTTCATACCAGTCAGGTACGGTGCAACACAAGCCACTTCTCTCCCCAAAGCGGTCCTTCTACTGAAAAGGCGCGAGTCTTAAAGACATTAAAATGCTAAACTGCTGCAGGCGTCTGAGCATCTTCCCAAAGTCCAGGCATAATTGGAAGGTAATGGCCTCAGAGTATGCTCTCCTGGTTTTTTTGGGAGGAGGAAAAAAACATTGTGTGTGGACACCTGGATGATCTGCTGCTCATCCTGTGATTCCGCGAGGAGGGAATCTTGTCATCCATTCCTCGTGTGGTCCCATACAAAGTGTCATTGTTAACACACGGCCAGTGTTCATTTCCTCTCTCATTCATTACATCGTGGTAAGAGTGTGTAGGATCCATTTGTGAGGCAAATCTCCACACCACCGTAGAATACACATTTAAAAGTAATTGTTCTTGGTCCAATATATGCTGCTCAATTCTACACACACACTTGGCAAAAAAACAAAACAAAAAAACAGTGCTTTGTGACATGCCGTGTTTTTTCTCAACGCCACTGGTGATAGGCAGTAGTTCTCTTCAGTTCAAACTCCTGTGCCCTTATTTGCTGCTTGCTGATGTAAGCAATAAGCTCCCCCCTTTAAATTAATGATATCTTAATGTTCTGTATCTTGTACTTTGATCCTCTAGCTGGTGAGAATGTACAAAAAAAGAAAAAAGAAAAAAAAGGAGAGGTATCTAACTGTATTTATTAACTTAATGTTGTTGTCTGTAAAGTGTTTTGTAAATCTGTGTAATTTAATAGTGGTTAACATTTGCATAACAAATCTTTCCAATAAAGAGCAGAAGTATCCCTTGAGTTCACACAGTCTGCATCAGCTGCCTGAGTTGCATAGGAACACGTCAGTGGAGGCGCTCGGCGAGGAGGGCAGAAAGAGCTCTGGCTGCATTTCTGAGACGGCTCCACAGTCGGTTCACTGTGAGTTTCAAAGGGATTCCTTTAATCCCTCTCCAATAATCTCCTCTCTCCAACTTTGATGTAGAACGGTGATAAATGGAATAGCAAAGTAGGAAGCCATTAATCCATTTCTGTTATGCTAACCATTGTATTTCTAAAACGATACTCATACTTGGAAGTGCCACCGATTGTCCTCGTCGCTTGAGAAGCCGAGGGGAGGCACGCACCTCCCCACCCTGAAAGCAAAACGGGGTAAAAAGAGGAAAAGTCCTCTTATTTGAAGCATCACCTGATTAAAAAAAAGAGACAAAGAGCGGACTCCCAGAGGAGAGAATGCTCCTGTTCTCTTCTGGCACAGTCTTGTTTCCTCCTCCTGCTTGCTTCCGTTAGCCAGCCAGAAAGTGGCAGTTGCCGCTTACGCTTACCTTTCAGATTTAGAACGTGCAGCCTCATCCATCACAGTACTGCTTACCTGTCAGCTGCCCCGTGTTTATTAAATATTCCCTTGTCCCACACATAGCAGCACAGTGCTCCCCCCGAACATTCATTCAGCTAAGCTAGAAAAGCAACTATGCAGAAGCAGCTCACCCTTCAAAGTGAGCGCTTTAGGTCAAGCGGGCCTTCTCCCGGCCTACCGAGAACTGCAGCAAGAGAGGGACGAGAGCTGAGAGCGTTCTCGTGCACCGTGGCTGCATGCCTCTCTCCTGCAGCATAAACTCTTCAACAGGATACAGTCAGGCTCGGCACCTTCCGTTGCGCAAGCGACACTGAGCGCTACGTACAGATGACACATGAAGTCATTCTCACATTACACTAAGCACCAATCTTCTGTATCTGCCAGTATTAAAACACGCGAGTATTGTGCAAGTGTCATACCCAAGGCTGGGACTAACAACGTCAGCTAACCTGTTTCACTTTCCCGCGCTGGTGCATTTTTCCTTCTAGAAGTAGGAAGAATCAGAGCAAGGCTACCTTGGGGAAGAACCAGCAGAGATTCAGAGATTCATCCTTAGTACTGAAACATTAAAATGGCACATTCCTGAGAATGCCAAGTGTATTACTGAGCTCTTGTTGAAAGATGCACATGCTGTCATTAAACTAAAGAAGTGGGTCAGTTTAATCAAAATGACTTTACAACTGTGTTGGGACCTGTTGACAACTTTGTTCCTATAGCTCACAAGTTCAGTAGGAATCATGTATTAGCCATATTTTATTTATTAAAGCTGTTCACAAGAGGTAAGGACTATGTTCAACTTTTACCAGTATCTTAATAAAACAGCAAATATTAATCCCTTGTCTGCTTATTTCAAAGGGAATGACCACACTTTATGTCTTGAACTTCCCTCACGCTATAGACAGGCAAAGTGTCATCTCATAGGCTCTTTCCGTGCCTCAGAGGGGAGTGCCTCCCGTTGTGGGCCAGAGCCCCCTTGCAGAAAGAAGCAAAAGACACCAGCAAACTCAAGAATCCCCCCCACCCAACAAAAGAAACCTTCAGGAAAAAAGATAACTCCAAACCAACCCCCAGCTCCAAGAATTCAGAATGGCATCCGTGGGTTGACGGCTAGGGACTGTCAAGGATTACCTGAAAAGGGAGGAAGAGGAAACGAGAGAAAAAGGAGGTATGGGGAGGACCATCTCGGAGTCTGGATGGCATATTAGTTGGCTCACACTGATACAACCACAGGCCCACCTCAAAGCCTCCGAAAAGGTTTTAGGCCACCAAAACAGAATCCTATGAAGGCTGGTGAAAGAAAAATCATCCCTGAATGTATTTTGGGGGAAAAAATGTCAGGTAGTCTCTAGAAGGAGCAAAATGTTTTTGTTTACTTGTGCAAGGCTTACCTGATGTGGTTGTTTCACACATCCATACTGATCATTTCAGACAAAAGAAGTCTGCTGTAACCTTTTGAAGCGCTTTACATTTTGAAACCTTGCTATGTTATTTCTGCCCCGGTACCAAATGTTTTGGGAAGAGATCATGCCCAGGTCCTCCTCTACTTCATTCAGTGAGCCCAAAGATGAATGTGAGAACTGCCCATAAAAGCAGATGAAGAAATCCAAGATTGTAAAGGAGCTGGAATTGGATACTGATGTGTCCACACCTCACCCCTTCCAATTTTTTTTTTAAAGAAACAAGAGTAAATAAAGTAACAAATTCAAACATAATTCTCACTTTGGCTAAAAATACTACTCCCTCCCCCCCTTTTTTTTGAGATTCTACCAAAAAAAGAAAACAAAATCCATGACAAACACAGTTAATTCTTTGTTCCTGGAACTGGGAAAAGAGTAGGGCATTGTCCACCCCGAATACGGCAAGTAAGGTTCTCGGTGGTTTACAACAATCACACCACGTTGCCCAGTCCCATCAGTGCCTTGCTTGTCGGTTGGACAGAGAAAAGCACATAACGCTCCTGCAGTGCTGTTCTGTTACGCTTGCAGATCGGGGGGCTCCACAAATAGACTGCAACATAACACACTGTTAATACTGCAGGATTGGAAGCAAGAATCATTTATCCTGCCTAGGTCACAGCAAAGACTGGCCTCCTTCAGTTACACCCTCAGTCTTCCTCCTAGGCTAAATCAAAAATGGAACTCTGTGCTGGAGTCCTGTATTCCATTGGGGTGCGTGCAACAAAAATGGTTTGAAAAATCACACAAAGACCAAGGTCAGAGCAGGGACTTGCTGCAAACAGACGCAAGGCAACACTTTTTGTCTCAGCCCTCTGCTTCTACACATTCCAGATGAACTCGGTTCAGCAAATGCTGTTTCCTAACTAGTCTTTAACCCTCAACAGTCACAAACAAGAGGGAGGTATCAACAGGCTTAAGGAAACCTTGTGGTACACAGAAGTATTTAAAATAAAAATCTAGAGAAAATGTGCTGGGAAGGTGCGGGGGGATCGCAACGCAGCTCAGTGAAGAATGCTGAGTTGACTTTGGGGTCTGGAGGGAAAATTGAAGACAGGGTCACAGATAAAATGGCAAATATATCCATCCCTACCTGCTCAGAGGAGCTGCTATCCTCAGCCAGGATCCAATACTGTACCTCAGCTGAGTCCTACTACTCCCCTCTCCTGCCCCCCCCCCCCCTGCTCCAAAGTTCTGGGAAACGCTCCATAGCAGATTTTTGGCAACACAAAGCGATGCAACAGGAAAGGAAGGGAAGAAAAGCCTGGTGATACTGACATATGCTGCCTGAATACTTCTGTGCAATATAACGTTTTAAAGTGCTAAGTTTTGCCCCAAATACTCGCTTCCACACAGTCTTTGCTTTTTAGCTCAACCTCCCATAACTTAAAACGGCACAGGCACAGCCATTTCCATGTTTATTTTATTAATTAAAAGAGTGCAAACCATTTCCATTGGAACTCTGATGAATTTTTACAGCAGTTAAACATGACACTGACAAGTGAATCCTCCTGTTAAGTACCATGTTCCAGAGGAGACACAACAGCTAACATTTATACAGTGACGCGTGCTTGGAACAGAGCAGCCAATTCAGCATAACTTCACGGAACACCTTTAGCAGCTCAAATGCAATGCACAGTGGCAGGAAAAAAAAATAACGTTTGGCAACACGTGTTTTTCTCAACTGGGAAAAATTGGGGAGGGGTAGCAGAAGGAAAAGAGCAGCTCTGGCAGAGAAACATTTCACCGGTAAGTAGCTTAGGACTCAGGA
Source organism: Iguana delicatissima (assembly GCA_948472985.1). Taxonomy (NCBI): domain Eukaryota; kingdom Metazoa; phylum Chordata; class Lepidosauria; order Squamata; family Iguanidae; genus Iguana; species Iguana delicatissima. Next base: position 2,086,486 of record CAOKZL010000007.1, read on the forward strand.
GTGCAACGGCTTTAGTGTCAATTCATACCATTTCAAAATAACAGGAATGGAGGTGGGGGGAGTTCCCTTCTTCCATCCCTCAAACTCTTCAGCCGCTGAGAACAGCTGAGGCTCAAAAGCACCTTTGGGAAGCACACGAGGGTGCAGGTTCAGGCTACACAGGATCAGAAAAGCAGAACAGCTCGGTTTTCAGGGAGAGCGTGTGCGTAAGGCACTGCCAGAAATAACGCAGGTGGACTAAGCGAGGCCCTGTGAAATTGCACCACGCCGCTTCCGACAGACAGGCCCAACGAATGCTAATCCAGGTTCAGGCAGCCTTGCCCGCAAATGCTCTACCTAGGGCAAAGAGAGAAAGAGAGCCTGCACAAGAGAGTCATTTCTTATCAGAAGAAACCGGTGGGAGGCTGAGAGGAGGAGGGTGTAAAGCGGTAACAGGCTTAGGCATCTGCAGACCCAAAAACTCTCTTCAAAGAACCCAAGATCAGAAAGACTAACAGAGAAGCAACCAGGTACCTCCATCAGCGATCAGACAAATGGAGGGAACAACCCACTGTTTGTCGCCCGCTTTCAGCCATCCTGAGAACGGGTCTTTATGGAACATCAGACAGGTCTGTGCGGCACTGATTCAAGCATCTATGGGGGAAGGTCACCAGCACAATGAGAGAGGAGACCTCAAAGATACCTGGACAATGGGAGCCACAGCTGCACTATCGAGGTCTCCTCCTCACTCCCCTCTTCTACAAACAATAAGAGCCAGGCAAGCTTAGACACCGCCAAGTGTTGCTACCAGTCACTTGGTAGCAAGGTGCGGGTAGCTGAAGGGCAGTTTCTCTGATCGTCCTTTTCAGTCCACAGATCTCAAGCCCTCACAAGAGTTTCCGCAGAGTTTACTGCGAGACAGTGGAGTCGTCTTACCAGAATGATGCCAAGCCACGTTAAAAACATTAACTCAACAGCACCTGTTTTGGGCGTTTACCTTGTACTGTCTTTTCCAGTGGCGAAGGAAGGGTCTTCAGGGCCTATTTGGTCACCTTCTGGGAAAACCGTACACAACTCTAAGGCTAAAAGCAAAACAGGGATATTTAGAAAACATGCTTTTCATTTTAAAAATAAAATAAAGCAACACAGATAGAATGTTACACAGTGCAATAAAATAAAGGGTAAGTCCACGCCAGCTCCCTGAATGTGTGAAGAAAGGAAATGTGTACGTCCATAGTGAAAGGATGCAGTGCTGAGTTAAGTTCTGGCACACTACGGCACATGGCCACAGCTCCTCAGCTTCCGGGAACCCTGCGCAACACAGACAGGCAAGGCCCGCCTACTGGCAAGCATACTCAAGAGTTACGAAAACTGTCCTGAGGGAAATTGCTTTCCACTCTACCAAGTCCATTCAAGTTGCACAAGCAATACTGTGGCCCTCTTCTGTGAAAGGGAGGGTACCAGAACTTCAGCCAACAGAATTCCCACTGAATTCTTCTGAAGGCGAGGGAGCCTCTGGTTCTCACAGCTAGGGACAATATAGGTTAAGCGTTTTAAAAACACAGAATACAGGGGCGTTAACTACCATATATTTGTGGGGAATGGGGCACAGAGGTACCATTGTGAAGCCAAGAGGACACAAAGCTGGCTAAAGAAAGATTTCCAAAGCCTATGCTCAAACCCCTGTCCCTGCCAAAAATGGGCTCTCTTACCCTCACTTGAAGGCTGGGTCTGGAAACCCTGGCTGAAGATGTCTGGAGTGGCAGTGGCTGTTTCTGCATCCTCCGGCTCTTCATTTTCTGTGTCACATTCAATGTCGCTGTCGCTGCTCATGCCTGGCAGGAGGTGAAGGAAGTGTTTCTGGCAAAGCCCAGCTGCATCCAGCAAGGGGGAGAAGGAAGGATTATTTGGAAGCCAGGCACTACCTTTTTGAAAGGTGCCAAGAGCCTCATTCCCTTCTTCTGGAACGGAACTGCAAGTGTACAAAACCACTCAAGCTCCCCAGGGGACCCTGGAAGTAACACACGGGGTTGGAAAATAAATCTTTAAGAGAAAATGCATTAGTTGCCAACCGTGAAACAAAGGGGACCCTCTTGCAGGTGCCTGAGCCCGAGGCACCGGTCCAGCTAGAGAGAGCCTTGACTGATCCAGGGAAGCCATTCTTAAAATATGTGAGAGACACACTTGCTGGTGGTGGACAGGCAAGTGAATCACTAGCACAAACCAACTATACCAAAGAGTTGGGGGACTCTAGCCCATTGGCTTTCTTTACTAGGATACATTTTATAAAAAGGTGCATGTTTTTTGTGAATCCAAAGCTAAAGCATTCAAGGACTACTGGACTCTTTCAGTCACGTTCCAAAGTGGTCAGGCAGAACTGCACAAGAACAACCCGGCATGGTGAAAAGATTTTTGAGCGATGTCCCTCCCCAATCAAAACAGAACAGGCCCTCATAATCTATCTTTCTACCCTTCTCCAAAATGAAGCTGCTGCAGCTCCAAAGCCTCTGAAACTTCCTCACACAACTCAAGCAGCTACTGGTGAAGGCTACTCCTATTCTAACAGAGCAGGACATCCAATCCCATCCTGGCAGAAGCCCAGTTTTCCTCCTCTTAGGAGAATGATTTGGAGTTTCTTCCCTTCAGGTGCTTCATCTAGTTAAAATGGCAGGAACACCCAGGTCTGGCCCTCATCCTTTTCCTCTCCACAGGAGTTTGCTTTTTCCTTCTGTAGGTTGGATTCGGAAGTTTACGTACATGAGTTCTGAGTTCAGGCTAAATTCTACAGCTACAGTACACTCAAATCTGAGGAGATAGTTTTGCCGATAGATGTTAAGTCTGGAGTTGGGAATGTGCAAGCCACCTGATGTTGCTGGATTACAACTCCCACCATCCCCCACCATCTGCCCAGTGGGTTAGGTCTGATAGGGATTACCGCTGTGCAAGATCCAATTTGCCACCGCTGCTCTAACTTTCACCTCCACTAGCAGATGGAAGATGTGGCTGAACAAAAAGAACCCTCAAGGGAAGTCAAGTGTTCCATTTTGCTGCCTTCCGTCTTTCCCATTTTGACTGTTTGCTACCAATATTAAAGCCTATGGAGGCTAGAAGGTTTGTTTTCAGATGGAAATTGACCAGGACGTGGCTCATGGAACAGTCACTCACCCACACATAATTTTCCTAACATTTAAATCCCAGTGTACTATTTAGAGCCCGATGCTCAGTGTACTGGAATCCCTAGACATGAATAGAACTTATTTCCAAGTTCATGTGTTAGGGACCATGTTGTTAGCCACATGTTGTTTTCACTAAAGATCAACTTAATCTTTTTTTTTACTCTTACTTCGGTAAATCTACCTAATAATAGTCTTTGCTTCCGCTATTTAAGCTGCTTTCCACAACTGGTAGACCGCCAGCTGGCATATCCTCTCACCATTAGCACTACACATCAGTAAAACAGTGTTTTTACAAAAGCTCCAAAGTCAAATCATGGCCATCTCTCCAACAGCCAAAGGGCTTTTAAGGAGATTTGTGATGACTAGCTTCTCCAAGCAGAACCATGCAAATTAAGGACAGTATCTGTAGTCACACAGAACCTGAAACGTTATTTGGATTCAATAATTTGGATGGCTTCTTCCAAACACCTCCATGAAGGATGAGGTTTACTGTTTTCACATACAAAGAATTTAAATATTTGAGTGGAATTCCCCCATCTCAGGGCATCATGCTCAACACCCACTCCCAAATCCTTTGTCCTTGTATACCAAGGGAACCACCAACACACTCTGTCTCCTTGGCTACAAAAATCCAAATCAAAACGGTTCTGCTGCTTCTGATTCCCCTATCCAAAAGGAAACAAGCAGCAATGTGTGTGTCCTGGGGTTTCCCATAATGTGACTTGATTCCTCCCTTCAACCTGCTGCCTCCTACGACAGCCAGGCTGTAGAAGCCAACAGTAGTTGCTTGAAACTTAAGGATGGGAAAAGGGGATTTTTCAGCTTGATCTCAGACACACCCCTTGCGACACCTACACAAGACTGCCTGCTGCAGATAACGATGGATGCTGGCACTTTTGCGTTGGCCTGCAACCAGCAATTCGTCACGTATTGAAATTTAAATGACAGCAGAGGCAGAAGGCAGAGTTTTGGAACAAAAGGGTGAGGAAGGGAAGAAAAGGAGAAAAATGTCCAAATGAAGAACTTTGATTCTGTGACCCAGAAAAGAGAACTGGGATGCCACAGAGTAGCGACGTATTTCCACAGAGAAAAGCAAGTGCTCCCCACCACAGCTAAACCATCTTTAAGCCACATTCTAAACGTCCAGTAAGAACCTCACCAGCGTAGGCGCTGCTAGGTGGAACACAGAAAAGCCAAAGCTTACTAATCAAAGCATGAACAACCCTTTTACTCATTAGTACAACCTCCTTTGTGAGAGGCAGGCTATACGTTCTTGCTTCAGAAAGGAAAGAACCCTGGGCGAGAGCTGACGTAATTCTTCTGAAGCAACTCATCAACTATATAGCTAAGAAATTTGCTTAGCAGTAGACCTCTGATATGCTGGGAACTGATTTGACTAGCACTGCTGCTACGGCAGAATGGGTAGAAAAACACATTTGTCCTAAAACAACACCTTATTAATAAAAATAGGATCTGCAATCCTCCATTTCCTGTGTATCCTGGCTTCCTGGATTAACTTTTCTACACAGTCTGTGGCCAGAAAGATCAGATCTGCACAGGCATCAGTGACAAACTGCAAATGAATACTTTTCTGGAAGGGCTTGAGATGCTTCTTTTGAAAACTGACCCAAAAACATGGCTGGTCAGATATCAAGATGAGCTGCAGATAGTTCCCAGCACCAAACAGACAAGAAGAACAAATCAACAAGTTTTCAAAATATGGATAAATATAATCACTATGATGGAGACGCATATAACCAATCATCACACCACCATGATCTTCGTAATGAGAGGCAAGGCAGAGGCAAGTCCAAAAGGGAGATCTCAGAAATGAAAGAGAAGAATGACATATGGAAAACGAAAGAAATGGCTCAGATAAAGAAAAGGAGGCATTCAGGCAGATTTGAAGGAAGTCTATGAATCCCTGAGGATAATGGGTCTCCTTGATAGTTTAAAGAGCTTCTACCAGAAGCTCTTTACGCACTTGCTTACCTATTTGAAATTTAAGACAGATTTCCACATTCCTCCCATCTCTGGTGCAAGAAAGAGTATACACACACGCAAACATGTGTATATACCCAGCGTTACTCGGGATTTTATTTTCTCATGGGCAATACTTGTTAGAAGTGTCTCTAATTCCCCAAACTGTCTTGTCCAGTACACGCAACTTTTCCCCAATCCAATCTGTATTCAGAGTTATTAACATACAGAGGTTCCTGAGGAAATACAGTGCCCTCCTCCTTGCTGCTAGGCCTCATCCCCATAGCAACTGGCTTATTCTCTGACTGAGAATTCTATGGGCCCTTCCCTAAACTGCAAACCCCAGGATTCCATAGAATCTTCACAGCCAGCCTATCATATGAAGTCTTTGCCTCACACAGCCAATCAGATGAGGTCTTCACCTGCCTGACATAGACAAACAAACAGACTTTGACTTTTATATATGAGTAGCTATACAGACAGAGAGAGACACAGAGAGTGTGAGTGAGAGAGAGAGTGAGTGCACAGGTTTATCCAACAGGTTAGGGAATTGGAATCAGAAAATGGAATTCCTTGAAAAGCAGAACCCATGTACTGTACTGTAGGAAGCATGAAGGGCCTACAGAGGCTCACTTGTTACCAACTGCCGGCACGCTGTTTCCAAAGCCTCTCACCTGGTTTAGCGCCTTTTCCCCCCTCAGCTCACTTTGCAAGCGACATGTGCATGGGAGCGGTTCCAAGTGAGCCTCTACAGGCAAGAAGAACTGATGAAACAGCATAACCCTCACTGAATTAACGGAACTTGTCCTTAATTTGGAAGTGTCAAAAGAGCAAATTGCCAGATAAAAAGGGTGTCAAAAGGTGGGGACTTCCTGTAACAATTCCCCATCCCAGCAAGCTACCAAGTACAAGAGTGCTTTCACAAAGAGCAACTGGCAAGACTCTCCAAGTTTGTGTGGAATGACAAGAGACGAACGTTCTTGAAAGTTTCTCTGAGTACAACTGTCTACAGTCTCCTCCTAGCTTTGTAATGCTTGAACCTGGCTTAAACACAGAAGGGCCGTGGATCCTTAGCACATGCAAAGGCCTGTGTTTGGTTCTAAAGCCCATTTTCTCCAGAAACTAGAACAGCCTTTGGTTTACCATTTTCTGAGTCTGCAGAGGCTCCATCGGAGAGGATCGCTGGCAGTTCTCCAGTTTCGGTGTTGTTTTCCAAATCCCCTGACTCTGTTGCTTCCCCGCGGCACCTATTTGAATTGGACCTAAAAAAGAAACACAAGGGAATTTGATATAGCGCACCCATGGACCGTTGCTCGGCCTGCCATTCAACACTAAAGGACCGCCAGGAGGCTTAATTTGAAAAGAGCCATGGTTGCTGTGGCTAATGTGAAGCGCATGAAGAGAATCATGTCCAGAAAGTGGAGTTCCTTTCACTGAATTTCTATTGCTACACAACTCCTTTTCAAAAGATACTCAACGTGGCTCTTTAAACTGCATCATTTTTAAGCACACCTCCACAGCTCACTGTAAGTTTGCAAATACTGAATGACAACAGATACAAAGTAATTTTTTTTTACTTTTTAAAATGTTTATATATATTTATATTTTATATAATACATACATACATACATACATACATATTTATTTATTTATTTTTGGAAGCAGATTAAACCCACAAAATTTGGGGATCTGCAAAGATTTGCAGAATGCAGAATTCTCTCATGCCAGAATTGTTCTGAATGCCAGATTTACATGAGAGTCATTAGAATCAATGTTAAGTTGCCTTAACATTTGGTGGTTTCCTTGATGTACTAACAAAATTAACAACAAAGAATACCAAAAAGTGCCAGTTTCTGACACAGTAAAACTGTGAGGATTACCAAGAATCAAACGTAAGAGAGAAGTGGAAGAGGAAATTGGGATAAATATCAGGGGTATGCCACAAAAGCAACAAGATGAAGTTAAGGCGTCATTTGAATGTCACAATAAGCCATGGTTTGTGTTTTAAACATAGGTTTTTTTTTGCTTGAAATACAAATTGCATAGCATATTACCAGACATGCCTTATCTTCTCTAGTTCTGGTTTATTTCTGTCCTGCCCCTTTTGTCCATTCTTGTTTCTGGGTGGGCAGCTGGGGAAATAAGCCATGGTTGCAGGTTTGGGGTGCCAAAACAAGCCACAGATTAAATAAGCCAGAGTTCAAAAGCCAACAATAAGCAGTGAATTCAGTGAATTATGGTAGAGGCAGGTTCACATACAATGAGAAGACAGAATCCAAATAGTCTATACCATAAATTTTCATGACATGTGAATGCAGGCTAAAATTCTGCTCTTCACCATCAAGCCATACTGCTAGCAAAGCAACATGAAACTCACCCTCCAGCTACTACTTTCCGGGCTTTTTCCACATTTAAACTTGAACTCCCCACATCGGAATCAGAGACATCACACTGTCTGTCTTCTGGCTTTGACAGTGTCTCTGAGGCACTGCCATTAGTCAAGGACCTGGGAGAGCCACGTCTACTGTTGGGCTTTGAGCTTCCCAGGGAACCTATGCAAAATTAAGGCACATTGCTAAGTGACGGTCCAAACTGGTATATATATCGCAGCAAACAACTAACACTTTGGATAACTTAGAACTGTGTCAATCCTGGATGCAGCAGGTAATATGGAGAACAACCGGGGTTCTACTCTATTAGATCAATCAACAGAATAATAAAAAGTCCAAACGCACACATGTAAACATTTACACACTACCCCTGGTTATACCTTCAGAGGAAATCTGACAGTCTCCCTTCAAGCGAAGGTTTCCATCTCCACAATCCATTGCTCTTCGCAGGGACAGGCTGCCTGCTGTCCCAGTTCGACCATTTTTGGTTGAATGGCTTTTCTTGTTTGTGGCTGCAAGATTTTTTTTTAAAAAAATATATCAGCACTTTAAAAAAAAGAGAGAGATGCATGTTTTTGACACGAAAGGCAGGCTGCTGTTCTATCACCACCACATTTTCCAGGTTGACCTTTAAAAATGACTCATTACACATAACTCCTTGGGACATATATATTCCTTTTTTTATGGGAAGCACCCTCTCAGGTGCCAGGTATACACGAGCAGACTGGTAAGCTTCTCGACATCTCAGCCTACACAGAACAGTGCAAGTATGTAAAGCCCCCGGAGGGCCACAAGCCAGGTGGTAGGCATATGACATGGGGGCAGAAGTGGATTATAAACTGTGCAAAGCCACTCTGTGAGGAACATGTGACTGCTGTACCAGCAACTGCACCCACAAGTGTTTTCTGGATTGCACTGCATGAACATCTGCATGTGTGCAACTGAGAGAATTGTCACAGACAGTTAGTGCTTTGGCAATAGTAAATTAAACTTGCCACCCTGCTTACAGTCATATGAATTAGAAAACTGTACAGATATCCAACCTCATATAATATACTGGCCTCGGCAAGGCTCAGTAAAATTACTTTATGGAATGCAATGGCCAGAATAGCCCAGAAAGCATGGCCTGTGGTCAGAAACATTTCTGAGATCTGATTCAGAGGCTTAACCATATTTACAAAAACATAAGACTAAGCAGCACGTTGGCTAGAAAAGGGAAAAACTTACTTTTTAAGACTTTTTTTTTTAAATCTTCAGAGCAGGTAGTTTCCTGTCTAGGTTATTAAAAGGCTGCACATATGTATTCTAAGGCAGCTAGATAGTTCACATTATACAGAAATGAAAGCTAAGCTCATCCTCACTTACAGTTACGTATGTAGCAGCTCGAGAGAGATGATTTTGTCAGCAGCTCTCTCCCGAGTTCTTGTAGTTTGCTGTAGCTATCTGTTCCACAGGCAGCCAAGGCTCCTTGGTCACCGGAGAATGAGTATGTGGACTGCCCCTCAGATGAAGTGGCACTGGTGCTTCGAACCTCTGACAGCTGGTTCTTCACATCTGACATTTTGCTGCGGACTTCAGCCATCTGGCTTTTCAACCTCTTCAGCATCTTCAGGTCTGGTGGAACGCGCCACATAGCCTGATGTCTCCGCTGGTCCCTTTCTTTTAGAGAATAGGATGCTTGATAGAAAGAAAACAGAACAAACAAAACTCCTTCAGCATGCCTTTGGCGAATATGCAGACTGCATCTACCTGGATCTCAGGAAAGAGCTTTTCAACGCTCCTGTTATTTGCTCTTGGCAATCATAAATGTCTGTTTTTAAAAGAGAAACAGGATGTGCATCACCCTCTGCAATCCACAGGCATGAAGACGTAATCCTGTACTGGTCTTGCACACATCTGTACAGTCAACACTGCATTACTGTTGTTGTTGCGTGCCTTCAAGTCATTTCCAACTTATGGCAATACTAGAAGAACCTGTGATGGGGTTTTCTTGGCAAGATTTGTTCTGGGGGAGGAGTCTGCCTTTCCCTTCCTTTGATGTTGAGAGAGTGTGACTTACCCAAGGCCAAACAGTGCGTTTCCATGGCTTAGTAAGGATTCAGACCCTGGTCTCCAGAGTCATAGTCCAATGCTCAAAACCACTAAACCATGCTGGCTCTCTACAGTCAATGCTATACACAGTTACAACTACAGAACCACCATAAGCCATGCAGTCTGCACAGCCGAAATCATACAAATCTTCAAAGGCTGCAGTACCAGGTTTGCTAAGCTCTGAACACAGCAGCAGGATGTAAGGATGGGAGCTTACAATCCTGTCCCAAATTCTACAATCCTTCTTTAGGTTGTGTCTTCCTTCCCACTCCCTCTACCATCCTGGCCTTTGTCAGAATAATCCAAAGTCTGCAGAAACGCACTCCACAATGGGTGGGACGTACGCAGCAGAACACACTTAGTTCCCAGCGATTAAAGTGGCATCTAAAAAGTCATCGGTACAGTACTTTACAGGGGAGATACTTTGAAGTTACTAGGCCAAATTTTCATCTGCAAAAAAATTCAGGGCAAGAACACGTATTTAAAGTTCTCCCCATCAAAGCTATCTTCTGATCTGACTCTCCTGCCTTTCTGCAACGATTTCTCCTGGGAGCTGGTTCTGCTTTGGCTACCTTTCACCCATTTGCTGACATAAGCAAGGGCAAAAAAGAACCTGCACTCTGAAAGCCTGGTTCAGCTTAGGATCCACATCTGAACAGCCATCAGAATGCCAACCCAAGTTCTAGAACTTTATACAGTTCTCCTCGTTGCATTGATCAGACCATCTGTTTTGGTCGCCCAGAGTATCAGGAGTGTCATTAAACAAAGCAGTGACAAGTGCAGCAAGGTTTGCTTCTCATCACAATACTTTAAGCTACACCTTACAGCCCCCTACTGAGAGTTTCCTGTCCATGTTCTGTTCCTTGAGAATCTGGATATCTTAGCAAGTAGCTTCATCACCTCTCTTCCTACTGACAACACAAGGCCAGTATTATTTTGTGAGACTGACTCAACCAAGCTCTGTTTCAGCCTCTATCTTCCTATCTTTAGAGATGACAGTACAAACACTGTCGTTATGCAGAGAAGAGGAGTATGCTAACGTGCCATATGGACAATCATTTTCTCTTCTGCTCTGTTAAGTCAACAAAATGGCTGTTTCAAAGGTGACCTAAAACAAGCAATTAAGTGGCTCCAGGCCAATTTGTCCCAAACAAAAACAATAACCCCGCCAAGTCTATTTGTGTGGTTTGATTTTGTTTACCAATTCCCCACTCATAAGTGGGGCACCTGAGCCTCATCAGTCTATAGCAGCGGTTCTCAACCTGTGGGTCCCCAGATGTTTTTGGACTTCAGCTCCCAGAAGCCCTGAGCATTGACCATAGTGGCTGGGGCTTCTGGGAGCTGAAGTTCACAAACATCTGGGGACCCACAGGTTGAGAACCACTGGTCTATAGCAACAGAAACATGTGAACAATTAAGCCACTTCTTCTGTGGAACATGCCAGAGCAAGGCTAGGATACATCTATTTTTTAAACACACATCACAGAGGGCAAGGAATGACTCATTTGTCTGAAGATCATGGCTGCCTGCTTCTTTAAGAAATCAGAGCTAGAACTGCTGCCAGTTCCATGCCCCCCAGGGCTGCCAAAAATGGTGAAGGGCTATAGGTATTCCACCAGGAAAAGCATTTAGACTGTATAACTTGACATACCATTGAAGGAAACAGAATTATAATCTATAACCAAGGAGTTTGCCAGAAAATAACATGTCTGGGCCACATCCAGTATCTGTGCACAGCACTGTGCTAGGAAAAATAAATATTATAAATATTATAAATAAATAATATAGGAGTTTTTTAAAAGACAAAGCTATCCACTCTCTTCAATGGTTTGGTAAGCTAGGTGCTTCTGAAAATCACACCTATATATGGGCACATTCCCAAAATGTAGTCTGAAAGGCATGGAGAGTGGCCAAGTCCCACTAATGCCAGCAAGCACAGCCAACGGCAAGTGTGGGAAGAACTGTAGTCCAAAATATCTGGAGGGCAGCAGGCCTGAGAAGGCTGATAGAAAAAATGCTGATATATAAAAGACCTCCATAATTTATTATGGTAGCATTTCAGAACAGAGAGGAAAAGAGGAAGGATTCTGAGGGAGATTTCAAAGTCTGCTATGGGATGATGATGATATTTATTTCTTACCTGCCTCTCCCTATGGTTCAAGGACAGTTAAAAAACATACATATTAAAAACAAGTAATCCATAATTTAAAAACTTATAATTTAAAAAAAACCCGGATAGGCCAAGCAGAAGAGATTGGTCTTTAATGCTGCTTTAAACACAGATAGTGTATCCGACTGTTGGATCTCTTCAAGCAGGTCATTCCACAATTTGAGGGCGGCAGAATGAAAAAGTCTACTGGTTAACAACTGCCAGCCTGGTCTTGGCTGTCTGAAGTAAATTCCACTCAGAAGACCTGAGCGTACAGGGTAGAGTATATTATAAAGTCAGGATTAATAACTCAAAAACAACGTAGCATGAACACTTACCATGGGTTACTTTTCCATGCCTCCTCATAAACCTCTCTATAGCAGCAACATAAAAGACTGGTTGGCATTTTATTAAGTAAAGAGATCTGAGACTGGTATACATGGCCCTGCTCACCAATTTATAAAAACAGAGCACAGAACCAGTGAGCTGGCAAGAAATATCAGTACTTCTGAGAATATCAGAAGGGAACAACAATTCCAATTATGCTGACTCAACAGTAACTCTGCCACTGGGCTCTTTCTCCACTCTCCTGTTCTACCCGCTGTGAGTGCTCAAATGCACAGCCATCACCTCAAAGCAAAAGCCACGTTCTTGCATTTCTTCCCCCATCAGCGTTTGCACTGGCTCACAGCATGATGCTTCCCAAATTCTCTCTCGCATTCACCCAAGAGATGCGTTCAAAAGGGGAGAGGCCAAACCTAGTTCGGCTGTCCTCAGAACAGGCTAATGAAAGGTTCAAGCAGATAACTGACACGGAATAAGATGACACACCATTTTGAAACCTGCATCTGCCCGGTATACCAGCATTTTCTCATCCCTTTTTATTTTCTTTCAGAAACTGCAGCGTCCCCTCTCCAACGATTGATTAACAACCATCTTATCCAGGAATTTCAACCATTTCATTTCTCGCACAGTATCTTAAACCAAATGTCAGGTCACCAGCTTAGTAAACAAAGGTATTTACTTTCTGGATTAAGCTAAATGCTCATACAACCAACCTACTACACTCTCTTTGTTATCCACAGATCTTCTCATTACAATCTCTCCCAGACAGATACCCTTTATGCCAGGTACTACAACAGCATTACAATACGTTAGCAGACAAGGCTTAACCCAAGCACCCACAGGAGAGGGTTCAAGAACATCCCTTAAAAACCATACAATACCATAGCAAAATGGACTGAGGAGAAAATCTTTTGGAAACCCCGTTGTGAGCTCATTTCACAAGTGATTACACTACGTGGTGGCATATGATCCTCACCCAAAATGCATTACATGGGCTTAATGTCCACTGGCTCTGACAAGAAGTTACTTCTATAAACCTGGAGTTGCAGATTTAGGAATAATCACAAACAAGGAGAAGTAATCGAAATGAACAGATCGTAACATCTGCCCAATCAAGATAAAAAGTAATAAAACCCCCTACCCACCTACTAACTCACCTCTGTTCTGTAGAAGTGAAGCAGGAGGCCGCGGCTGCAAGCCCCACAGGTTTTCCATCCCATTTCTGTCTTTCAGGTCCAACAAGTGAATTAAAATCAAAGGGTCAATATCAAGCAAGCTGCTACTGGTGGAAGAGCCAAGCACACCTGCTCCTCGCCTCGACATGCGGCAGCTTGCAGTGGGATAGCCATGGTTCCCACCTTAAAAAAAATGGGAAAGAGTAATTAGCCATTAATATGAAATAATAATGCTTCTGAATCCTTTGAATGTCCATGGATTAGGCACACTGTACAAGCAAGACCATAACCTTTCCCCCACCGATAATCTTCAGATATTAGTCTTAGTCTTTGAGCGCTATGAAGTGTGATGGAAGTTGCTGCAAGAGATAAAGGGGGAAAGAGTATCTTTTTCTCCACTCCCAACTTCTTCTTCCTATCCCTCACAAAAAACACAAAGAAAGCAGTGCAAGGCACTGCTCAGGATGGCTGAAGCACTGAAAATATCACTTCTGTTGCAGTCGTGGGATATACTGCAATACCTACACAGGGGCATGTGAGCTAGCACAAAAATTAGTGTTCTTACCATGCGCTCGTAAAACAGTTTGACCATGCTACCTAAATGGTGGTACCCTTTGCCTTCCCAAGAGCTTCTCCTTTCTTAAAAATAGATGCTCTGCTGGCTGGTACTCCTCCTTTTGACAAAGCTGTCTACAAATCAGTCATGTTGCCGTTCAGTGGGCAAAATGTATCTCATTACTTCCTGTGGGTTAATATAATATCAAAGCTATTAAGGAAGCTCACTAAGGGGTTGCACTGAAGCCAGTGACTAAGAATACACAATTAACAGAACAGGAGATTCCTCTAAACTGAGTGGGATATAAGCATACATCACTGAGTGGGAATTCTACAGATAGCAAACATGTTAAAAAGAAAAAGCTAGGCAACACAATCAATCACTTGTTTCTGTAGACATTATACAGACATCTATCTTTGCTATTGGAGAAGGGATGGTATTAATCAGCTAAATATGAATTAATTTCCTGGCTCAGAAGGAATCCCATCAGAGGTATAATTTGTCTGTCGCATGCCAGTGATTGCTATCTGAGGCACAATAGGATTTAGACAGTTATAACGAGAACTGCAATACAACAGCATCAACGCTTCTCCTCCACTCCTCATCAGACGGTAATTGACAGATCTTTGCTGCAACATTTTCAACAGAATTTTCCTGTACTGGCATTTCAAGTACTTATTTAAAAACAAGGCTTCTATAATTTAAAAGGGAAAAAAAAGAGATTCTTAGTCACTAAGAGTCGATGTCTGAATTGCAGTCAAATTTAAAATGCAGGAAAACATCCATTTAAACTCATCTCCACTTGATGCTTAAGAAACTCACATATTCCATTCCGTTCCCCATGGGAGTACAGAGGTTTATACATGAAGAACATTATTATACCATTTAAAAGGTGTCAAAATGTCTAAGGATAAGAAGGTACCAGTAAAAGGTGCAAAGGAGGAAGTATAAGAAACATTTAAAAATGGGAAAGGCACTCAGAGAAGTACAAGTATTCCATTGATGGGATTTCTGTCTTCAGAAAATCCAGCTGCAAACCTCCAGTGACTCTCAGCCAATGGGAAGACTGCCCTACATTACAATAATCTCCACACATGGTACATGATGCAGCAGTTCCCAAAATAGAAAATCCTACAGAATACATAGCTCTGTGTTGCCTCTGACGTGGTCGTGAGAGCAGAGAGAAAAAGCGTAAGTAGCATCTATGCAGGGATGTAGTTTTGTCTGTAAAACTCAGTCTCCTTCTATACCTGAGGCACCTGCTGTAGCAGAAGCTGCTTCTTCAACAAGATCTCCCTCCTCCAGCTCCATGTTGTGGCTATATTCCACATCATTCTCTCCCGACCTTCAGAGCAAATTGAAAGAACAAAGTCACAGAGCTCCTGTTAAGCTGCTATACCAACAAAACTCTCTATAGTTCTCTCTATAGTTTCACAGATTCTAAAACAGCCCAGACCAATTTATTGTTATAGCACATATGTCCCCATCAATAAAGGAAACCAAATGATGTGGTGAGGTCCTGAGGTTGTAACACAGACCATACCACTTCAGTAGGGAGGGGAACAAAATCACATTTTAAAAGCTTCGGCTTAAAGCAAGGGATGGAAGTCACAGACACACACATTTCAGGGATACTGCAGTAGCAGATTTCCTTCATCAGCTGCAGAGTCAAAAGGGACCCTAAGAGCCGTCAATCCTTTGCCAATGCAGGAACCCACAACTACTGCTTCTCTGAAAGGCATCCATCCAACCGCTGTTTAACCTCCAACAAAGGAGGATCTGCCATCTTCCTACAGACTCTGTTTCACTGTCAAACACCGCTTACTGCCAGGAAGTTCTTCCTAATGTTTAGTTACCATCTCCTTTATTATAATTTGAATCCACTGGTTCAGATCTTATTCTCAGGAGTAGCAGGAAAAAGCTTGCTCCAGTATCGACATGACAGTCTTTCAGATATTCAAAGAGATCAACTCATAATCTTCTCTTACCCAGATTAAACATTCCCAGCTTCCTCAGTCATTCCTCATAAGGCTTGGTCTCCAAACTTTTACAACTGTGGTAAGAAAAGTGTGGCTTATGGACTACATAACCCTCCCTGCCAGGAAGTTTGAAGACCCAGACCTCACAAAACAAAACACTCTTTCCAAAATTTTTTGCAAAAGAAATTTCCCTTCAAATGGCCCCCATGCCTCCAAGGGACCTTACCCATTTCCCAAGATTTTTCAAAAATTTCTATCCTCCTTGATTTGACACCATCTGTAAATTTGACAAGCACACTCTCTATTCCTTCACCCAAGTAATTCACCAAGATATTAAACACCACCAAGCCTCTGACAGAAATGTGCATGTGCATATAACTTCTCTCCAGGATGGCAAGTAAGTCTAGTGATGCATCCACTTTGGGGTTGTCCATCAGTCAGCTTCAAATCCATCTAACAGGAGCATCGTCTAGCCCAGTGTTACTCAAAATGGTGGTTCGCAGATCAGTGATATTTGTTGCCAGTCCCTGGCAAGTTCCCATAAAAAGAAACACACACACACACACACAGAGTAGTCAATGGGCACATTTTGGGGGGGGGACTGCAAGTCCCACACATCAGATTACTTGAGATGCACTGGTGTAGCCCAGCGCTTCTCAAGGTCTCTGATAGGGCAGACCATAATTTGCCCCCTCCAATGTGCCAGGGCCTCGCACCATATCTGTGCCATATTATCATAATATTCCAGGAAACATGTAGTGGATCAGCAGCTGGTGCATTGTGGACCGCATCTCTGAGTAGCACTGGTCTAGACCACATTTTACCAGGTTGTCTACAAGGATATCATAGGGCACCTTGCTTAAAGCCTTATGTTAAAAGCAAGGCAAATCATCTCCACGCTGTTCTGTTTATGTATCAAGCCTGTAATTCTATCAAAAAAAGAGACAGGATTAGTCTAGCGTGACTTGTTTTTCTTTAACAGGCCACTTACAGCAAAAGCAGCAAGGTACAAGGTGTGGCCAATTCATACAGTCGCGGAAGTTGTGCATAAATAAGCTCTTACAACAGTGTGTATGTGCACACATATGTAATCAACTAAGTGCGTATACTAGCAAACACATATTCCTCCATATACCCTATCCAACTTAGAGAATTATTATTGCCACATTCAGAATTTTAAAAGTATCACAATATAAATTGTCATTGTTGTGTGTTTCCAAGTCATTACAACTGATGACAACTCTAAGGCAAATTTATCATGGGTGACAGATAGGCAAGATTTGTTCAGGAGGGTTTACCACTGCTGCGCTTTAAGGCTGAGAGAATATGAATTGTCCAAGGTCATCCAATGGGATTCCATGGCCTGAGCAGAGATTTGAATCCCAGTTCCCAGAGTCCTAGACTAACACTCAAACCACAACACTATGCTGCCTCTCTACATGATAGAGCAGCAGTAGCTAACAGGACAAAGGCAAAGTTTATAGCCCAATCCTATAATCCTTTAGCCTAAATCCTTTAGTCAGAAGTGAACTTAGCCCCACTAAGTTCACTGGCATTTACTCCCAAGTAAATCCGCATAGGCCTGCAGCCTTACGAGCTTGCATTTTAAGCATGTACGAGAAGAAATCACTTTTGAAAAAATCATTAGCTTATTTTGTGCTCTGTTAACAACACACATGCTATTCTAAAAAAGTATCTCACAGTGAGAACTAAGCGTGCCTCCTTGAGAGATGAAAATAAGTAGCTATTTCTCTCCACTTGTGGGCAACAGCGTGTACTTTGGGCAGCTGGAATTTGATTTTAACATTTTGTTTTTTATGTGGAAACTGGAATACATCTATTACATGGTGGGGAGGCAGAGGCAGAGCGCACTAGCTTCCATTTTGTCAGAAACCAAGGACACACCATAACGGAGGCAGTTTCTTTAGCCACTCACATGGTCTCCTCATCTATATCGTTTTCTTCTGTGTTGCTTGTTGCTGTTGAACTTGCCGAAGAACTGCTGCCATCAAGATGGTTGGCCTCTTCCTCCCCAATAAGATCGACATCGAGATCCCCGTCTGAAAGCTCATGCTACAGCGAAACCATT
The DNA here is from genome assembly GCA_948472985.1 of Iguana delicatissima. Lineage (NCBI taxonomy): Eukaryota > Metazoa > Chordata > Lepidosauria > Squamata > Iguanidae > Iguana > Iguana delicatissima. The sequence goes on from CAOKZL010000007.1 coordinate 2,104,395, forward strand.
CAAAATGATTTCAAAAATATTCATTTGGACACAGGATGTGTGCAGAGATATTTGTCAACTGGTTAAGACGAACACTATAAAGCAGAAACACAACCCTCTGTAATTTCCTTCCCAAGCTCACAAATCCTAGGATAGAAAGGCCAAGAAAAGTCTCTAAAACCGGCATTTGGTGAGGAAGGGAAGGATTGCTGATTCTTCCTTGCACACACCAAAACAATCCTTAGTCTGCAATCACAGTAGGTACTTGCACGGCTCTACTTCTGACCAAAAATTGATCTGGAACTGAACAGATGGTATGTTTGGAGTAACCCAGAATTTCATAGGGATAGCCTGCCATCACCCAGATGGGAAGAATAAACTGTCAGCTTTACAACTGCCAGGTCCAACTATGTCTGAGATGGACAGGATAGACTTTGTCAATTCTTCTTCCTCCCTGCCAGTGCAACATTTTAGCTGAATTCCTTCCACCTCTAACTAGCTAAAATGAGAAGAAAAGGAAGGAAAAGCTAATGTGCTTTAAGCAACAGTGCTCCATTGGGGCAATATGTTTTGGAGGGAGGCAAGACCAGAACTGTGAGGAACTTCATTTCCAATTGATGGAGTTGGTATGACAGAATAGCTCTGCCTACTAGAGCAAGTGGGAGGTACAGAGTGGTCAAGGACACCTCCTCTACTGAAGAACATAGATTTTCAAGTGAAATTCAGTTTCACAAGAGTCTCTGCTTTAAATTAGCAATGTTTTTAACCATTATAGATTAGGGCTGAAAGAATGTCTTAAATATTCAGTAGCCAGAACAGTTGCAGAACAGCCTGAGGTGGCAGGAGCAATTTAATGCCATGCACAGTTCCTTTCTCCACCTTCCTATGACAGGAAAAAGACAATATTTCATTGCAAAAATGGCTGAATTTTTGGCTGGACTGAATGGCTGGACATAGTTATAATCTTTTTTAAGCACAGATCAAAGTTTCTTTTACCTGGAGTCCCTTAGTATTATTAATTGCGTAATCTTTTTTGAAATTCAAACAAGAGCATCAGGTAGCTAAATAACCCGGGTGAGTATTTTCACATTACACTATTTCTGTATCTTTCCACCTTCTACATTTCATCTGTGCTTCATTAGCACAAGCACTCCTTATTACAGCAAACTCACTAGGACTACTGGAGGAGATTAAAATACTTACATTAAAATCTTCATATTGTATTTTCTCCTCTTCTTCATCCTTCGCATCTCTAGGAGATGCTGTGCTGGCCACAGCCTCAAGAAGTACTTCTGAGTTTGGTCCTGACTTTTTTGGTCTTGTTTCCAGACCATCATCACTCTGTGGGCTGAGGTGAGTATCTGGAGGAGACATGCCATGGGATTTCTGGGTACGGGAAAGCTCAATGGCAAGTCTCTTGATTAAAAAAAGATATAAAATAGACACACATGTGAAACAGAACACAGTTCTAAAGTAGCAATTTTTCATTACTCTGAACATGTTATTCCCAAACTGAGCACTGATCAAGCATATACCAAGAGAACTGCTAGCATGCTGTAGAAAATATTTAATGCTCCCAACTTTTAACTTCAAGTTTTGTTTCCAAGCCTTAAAGATGTTACTGCCCTTTACCTCTATTTCCTGTTATCTTTCCTCATAATTCACTAACATGGATTTGACATCCTTGCCCCTGTCAGCTTCTCCTCGAGACACACAGGCCTGCCACATCTCTGCCTGGGATTAATCACTTCTAATGCACTCATACAGGTTCATCTACCATCAGAAGAAGTATGCTGAGAACAGTGATGCTCACTATATTTATATATGTGCTTCACTGAAATGGCTACGTAAACTTTAAAAGCTTGGAGAGAGGGGACATAGCTCAACTGTAGAACACACATCCTGCACTCAGAAGGTCCAGATTCAACCCTTGGCATCTCAACTGGGAAGAGAGCTCTCCGTAGAGAACCCTTCCCCAACCTGCCCTCCTCAACATACCCACGCTGGTTGGCAATGATGAGAATTATAATGCAAGAGTTCTAGAGAGCACCAGGTTGGGGAAAGCTAGTGTAGACAATAATGAACTGCATGGAACCATGCCTATAGGGCAGCTTCCTATCTACCTAAATCAGATGTGAAGAACTCATGGCTCCTTGCTCAATATGGCTGGATTCCAATTCCCAGCAACCTCCACTAGCCACAGGCAAAATGGTCCAATTACACTGGGGATCAACAGATTCACTACTCCTGACCTGAAGAAAAAAGGTTAAGTGTATGAATCATGAAGTGGAGATAGAGAGCTCTAGAGATGCTTCAATTCCAGCCAAAGCCAGGAGCGATAATTGAAAAGAAGGGAGCCTGCCAGCAAAGGATAACCTGCCTCCCTCTGGGCAGTGATGGATGTAACCCACTCAGTGATGATTCCTCCTGTTGCACTAACCAGAGAAGTCTTTTCAAACAGGCCTCCAAAGAAAATTTTTAAAAAAGCCCATACAACTACACCTCAATTATTTGCACTGAGAGACACAAATGCAAACAAAAAAAAAACCACCCATGAGTTCATTGTTTAATGATTCTGTCACTTGACTTCCACACATAGTCATCAGCCACGTCTGTGCCCAACAGCAATCATGTTTAGCATCCATGTGTCATGGAGCTGCTTACCTCTTTAAGGTTATTTATTTGTTGGACATAGCTTGTTTGAGCAGCTTCCAGCTGAGAAATGTACCAATTTTGATCCCGACATTTCTGGAAGAAGGTAGGAGACCGCACCTGGAACCTTTAGAGAGGGGTCAAGTCAAGACTTCACACCAGAGTGGACTCTCCCTGTAAATGACCTCCAGATCTGTGAATTTAAGTGACTGTGGAGTGTTGCATTCTATACTTAAAATGGTGGTGACATGTATGCAGATGTGCTGAGATATCTGTGTGCATATGGCCACCTTTTGATAATATGGGACGCGAGCATTTGCAATTTTTCCAATTCATGAGGGGTCCTGGAACAGAACCCTCACAGATATAGAGGGTCCAATGTACTCAGAGGAATCCCAAGCAAGTACAGTACTATCATAGTCAGCTCTTCTCCCAAACCACTGCATCACGATTCTGTTAACTGCTGTCAAAATGGAGTCCCACAGTAGGAAGGCCCATCTCTATCCCAATGACTTCTAAACATTAGTATGAAAATTTAAATTAGTAAATTAAATCAACTCAGACTGAGAAGACATACTTTACATGTTTGGGTTCTGAAAAGAATTACCTTAACAGGAGGCAAACATCTAGGAAAGATGTCCCTTCCTTGTAGCAATGAGTGCTAGTTTTTATCTATTAAGCTGGAAGTGAGTAACTGGCAGGGGCTGAGGGGGCAGCAGAGTGCCACACAAAGACCATGTTGCACATTTTGCACCTTCTATTTTTATTTATTTTTTTACCTTGTTCAGATTTTTTAAAAATTAAATATGACCCACACACAATTTTGCTATGTTCCTGCCCCCTCCAAGATCCAACAGAGGCTTTTTTTCACCCAGAAGTAGGGAACAGAGGGCACTTTTAGTAAAGATAATTTTTTAAAAAATTTAAAGAATTTTAAAAGCACTCAGGAACCTTTGTGCCTCTCATAAATAGCCAGGAAAGGGACTGTGGTATGCACTAGGCCACTGCTGTATTAAGCTATGAACTCTCACGTTTCAACATGCCCAGAACAATACCTACACTGAGGTTTGGCCAGTATCGACATTATTTAAATTTAATGGACAAAAAGGAAAATATTATTCTCTAAAATCAGACTTCTGTAATGGGTGTCCTCTTACTGTATTGAACCACCAGTCTCATTTTAATCAGACAGCCTCTGAAAGATACTAGAAGAAGGAAGGTTGGTTTAAACCTACTGACAGACCCACTAGAAGTTAAGCTGAACAACTCCAGCAGACAATGTCTTTCCACCAACACAACACTGTGTGATTGCTGGAAGAAAGAATCACTCCTATAGCTTTTGTAACAAAGAGGTTCTTTCTGCACCTCATGAAGTCTAACTGTGATGATCCTGCTCATCACATAGCAGGCTTTTTGCTCACCGTAATATAACTGTGTCATTCTGTCTGTTCAAGTAGCCTTCATTAGCAAGCAAGTCCAATCGAAAGAACCGGTTGTAACCCCAACACTCCCCTACTTCAAAGTCAGATGCAAACTCTCGAATGATGTTTTTCGCAGGATCATTAGTGGATTGGTGGACCATTTCTACACGATACTCATACCTAAATGAAGCCAAAAATATGCCAAAAAAAAAACACTAGCAATCCCACAGCAAAAATTAAATCTGTTTATTTGTCACACAAGACCTGATATCTTCCCCTTACATTCCTCTTGGCTCATCTTAAAGGATCTGTAGAAATTCAGGGATAGCCAGACCTTGGAAAAATAACTTTTTGGACTGCAATTCCTAGTGGCCAGGTTGGCTGGGCTTTCTGGGGACTCTGGTGCAAAAAGCTACTTTTTGCAAGCCTTGCTGTATAGGATGGACATTTTTGGAAGGCACAAGAACAGGTCATACTCTGTACTAGTGTGATTTATGGCAGGTGCAAGACCTCACACATACTATTATACACAGTATATAGTTTATAGCGTATACAATGTGCTGAGGGAATAATGCTTGGGCTAGATTTAAGAGAGGTTAGGCCAAGCCTCATCTACTACACATATTTTTTTTCACATTTTTGGCAGGCTATGCAGGGATACACAAATGCTCTCATTATATAACTGTTTATACCAAGCAACGAAGCTGGGAAAGGAATACAAAAATTTATCAGCAAAGCAAAGATGAAGAAAATGAAATATGCACGGTTTTAGCCATTCCATGCAAGACTGAGCATGAAACGCTAAGGGCACAGCAGATGGTAGGGTGCCTTCAGTGTTAAAATGCTACCAAATGGTTCAGAATGTGAAGAGACAAGTAACTACACAAACCAGCGTACCTTGAAACCCTTTAAAAATGAGTATGAGCTGTAGACTTACCCACAAAAACTTGAGCAATCAATAAAAAATAAAAAAAAACTAGAAAACTTCAGATTAGATTCTCAGGTCTTTGTTTAAAATTTGCACAGCGGTGGGCTTGCTTTCCAGTCAAGCATGTGATCTGGTCATCGATCTTATGAAGTAATTTTTGGCAGATACCCCTTTTCTCAGCTGGAAGATGGGCATGCACATCACTCAGCTGCATCATCATGATCTGTTCCCTGACAAACTAACAGATCGCTCTGGAGCAAGTTCAGTATAACACCCCGTCAAATGTCTTATCTTGCCAAGGACGACTGCCAAATGTCATTATTTAAGCCACACATGCTGAATTCCCCAAAAGCAGAGGGTATTTCAGCCCAAAGTCATATACACTCAAGACATCCAATGAATGATTTAGCAGCCATTTTAATGGATACAGACAGTGTATATACACAACAGTAGACAGCTATAACAGAGAAAGCAACACTGTAGGGCATCATACTACAGCATGGCACCAAAGTGAGGAATCTCTTTCAGCTTAAGGAGCATTTCAGAGAAGTTCTCAAAAGCCACATTTCAACATTGCACAGGGCCAAAAAGGAAAAGTTGAGGTGCAGAGAGCAGTAGTAATAATATAGGCCTTAAAATTGCTTGTCAACTTGTGGCAAACCCATGAATTTTATAGGACTTTTCTTGGCAAGGAGTACTCAGAGGTGGTTTCTATAGACTTCTTGTGAATATATTGCAGCTAGAAGCTCATCCTGACACCAATGACCATTCAGGGAGAGGCATTTCAAACTTTTAGGATGGGAGAAACTTCATGTAAAGAATCTAGGAAACCACAAAATGGTAGTGTCACGAGGAGGAGGAGCATGTTGATGATCTGGGGACCTCCAAGAGGGTCAGATTCATCCACAGCATTCGAGGCTCTCCTCCCCAATCTGCTACAGCATAAAACTTCCTATGGAGAGGCCACACAACTGCCTCTGGGAAACTCACAAACATAGCAGAAAGGTCATAACTCTCTCCCACTATTGTTTCCCAGCAAATGGTATCGATATGTAAACTGCCAGGACTCTTAGAGGCCCCATACAGCTATGACAACTAATAGCACTGATAAGCCTCTCTTCATTTCCTTCTGCGGATTTGCCTATTCCCTTACAAAGCCACCTCTCAGTGGCCATCACCACATCCTGTGACTGTTACTTTCATGAATTAAATTATGCATAATGTGAAAAAGCACTGTCTAAAAGCTTAATGGGAAAACACTAGTAGTACAAGAAATTGCTCAGGGGTGTGCATAGGTAGTAGTTCCACTGAGTGCAGAATTAAAAAGCTTTGTAACAAGCATAGCTTTTTCTTTTAAAAAAAATGCTTCTAGCTCTTAAAGTTGCAGATGTGTATTTGAAAGTGTGTGGGAAATGCTTAATGGAAAACTAGAAACTAGAGAGATTGAAGGGGAGATTGGGGTTGGGGGAGGCAGGACTTCAGTGCTCCCATTCAACCTCACCTCATAAAAAGATGTATCAACATTATGTAAAATAAATTATGTAAATTTGCACAACTGATATATAGTAAGGAGGTCTGACCCCAGAATTTTAGTTGTAGTGTCTGCACTGCCTAAAATAATATGTAAATGACCCATTAAAGGAGAGTTAGGAAAGAACACAGTGATATTGAGTCAAGCTACCTGCGTAGCTCCTGGCAAGCTTGGGCAGTGACAACAAAACCACTCATAGATTTTTCCCTCTCCTTTACATGCAGGGAACTGGAGTGATAAAATTTTAAACATTCCAATACACATTTCACTGGCTGTATCTGCTCTTCTTTGAACAAAAGAATATACTTTCTCCTTTCAGTGTACCCCTTTGTGTGCCCACACACCAAAAAACTGCTCTTAGGATCTGGAAGCCCTCTGAAATAACCCAGGAATAGAGAGCAGGAATTTGCAGGAGAATAAGCAAAAACTGATTCACTCTACTTCCATTTCTAGAAGTCTTTGCTGGGTTAGTCCTACTTCTACAAACAGAAAGATATTTTTTTGAGCTACTGCTTTTGGAGAATGCCACTAGAGTATTGGATAAGCTATGTCACCGAATAAGCGATGGAGAATTTTCTTCAATGCAGAACTACTTGGTTTCCAAAAGTCAAGTTGCTCTAACAGTACAGAAACATTTGATCTATACATTTGTATTGCAAGGCACTGCAGAACTGGCTTCCCTGCCACTCTGCCCTCCAGCGTTAACCTGAGCATTAATTCACACCACAAGAGATGCAAGGGAGACAACTAGCAATTGTCCTTACTTGGATGTTTCTGGTAACCCAGCTGAAAGCTCAAGAAATACAGACAAGTAGTATCCTCGCACGACTCCGTTTCCATCCTTTAATTTTAAAAGAAGGGTAAAACGTAAGTTAGTTTTTCAGAAAAAGTGCACCAGATGTCAAAAAAGCCTTCTAAGTTTATGTTACAGCTTCCTGTGTTACCAAACATGACTGAAGTAGAATTTTACCTAATTCATAGCTCAGAGGAGGTTTAACTACGGGAGAATGTTCTCTTGCTCATAATGCTCCCACAATTGCCTTAATACAATTATCATCTTGGTGGATTCTGGTATTCTTTTTTCCTTCCGAGGACACTGAAATCTCTAATGCCCTGTGTTACACTACGCCCAAAATACCAAGTGCTGGCACTAGGACCATCAAACCATAAGTCTCCTTAATACATTTTTTTAACCCTTAGGTGCTGGTGTAGCCATCGGCATGCCCACAAAGCAGATTCTAGGCACTCTGCTATTTTAGTATTTCAAAATGAACTGACACTTTACTGATGTATTCTAGAATCAGTTTTGCCAGGAAAATGAGCCTGTAGTTTGGCAGACTATTATTGTAAGCCATACAGAAGACTGAAGCCCTCTATTTGTAGAAATCATGCCCCAAGTCTGTATGTATGAAAAAAAACGCAGCAAGCATGCTATTTCAATACACCAAGGGCCACAGCTGAAACCTTAGGCGTTTGTTAACACCATTAAGCAAACTCACCGGATAAACTTTTAACCTCCAGCAAAGCCCAGAAACTTGAAGAGGTGGACTATAAACTGGATCTGCCCGCTGGCGTAAAGTGCTATTGAGATATGTGAAAGAAATGCTCAGTACAGAGATTAAATTAAATTTTTAAGCACAAATAGATGCTTGTTTGTCTCCAAAGAGGAAGCATTCCTTAGCATTCATTTTCAACCTTGTATAACTATGAAAAGAATTTCCCATTAAAGATACCCTTTCAACACATGTCCATTCTCAGTTTCCACTGAAGTTCCTCAGAAATACTCCTCTGTCTCTACTATCCTGTATTACCTCTTTCCTGTTTCACTCACCAATGGGAGCACTATATTGTGGGAAGACATAGTAGACAGCTTTCTCTGCGATGACACACCATTTGTGGAATGCCTTCCCTTTGGAGGCTTAAGTGGTGCTGACACTGGCTTCATTTTGACGCCAAATTAAAATGTCATTAAAGCTTTCGGGTCCTAACTGATTCTGTCCTAAATATAAATGTGCATGGTTTCAACCTTTTAAGCTATTTGAATTGTTTAATACTTTTAGTCTGTTTAAAATGTTTACTGATTTAAATTTCAAACTTTTTAAACTCTTTAGATTGGTTTTACTCATACACCACCATGAAATCCCATGCTATAGGGAGAGATAAAAATATTTAAATAACAAACACATTCTTCCAAGGTTTTCCCTTGCAATTCATTTATGCTTCTCTCACTTATCTATAACCATGACTTCCTATTAAGATTTTGATGCTTCTGAACACACAGCACCCTATTAAATAGGATGCCCTCTCCATTCCATGATACCATCTAGAACAACACTACAGAAAAAAAAATTCCTACCCAGTAATTTTAGTTTCAGGAGGATGAGGAGAGGACTGCAGTTATTTGGTGTTGTGCAAATACATAAATCATGAGGTCAGAAGCACTTTCTAACAGTACATTCTTACAGGGAAATAAGGTTCCTACAAATACAGAACATGAAAACCTCAGATTTCAGAGTTTCACACTAACTTCTAAACCAGATTTCAAGGCCTCCATTATCTGTACAGTCAAGTTAAATAGTCTAACTTGTTCATTATTGCTGAGAACATGAATTGATTACATAAGCTTATTCTTCTGAGAGAGAGGATCTAAGTGTTGCTCAAGTTGATTTGTTCAGCTTTTAAATAAATCCCTGTAACAGGAATAATAATGGCAGAAAAAGATGCTAGCAGAGGATGGAAGCTCCTGTCCCCTTAACCCAGAAATCTATATATAAAATACAGTAACATCCCACTTGATGTATTTTGGCAGTAAATCTTCAGCAACAGCAAGAAGTGCCAGGGCTTAGCGCTACCTGGGAATCATACCCAGCAAGGCAAAAACCCACACTGGAGCAAATCATATTCCTACCTGAAGTTCTCCAGGACAAAGGTAGTTGAATCATAGGCAGGAACTAACTCGCTGTAGAAAGAAACAGAGCAAGTGAGCTAGGTGGCTAAGGTCTTCAGGAATCATTTAGTTAAAACATAACTGCACCCTAAGTTACCCCTAATAAACTGCACAATACTTTCAAAGCTCACTCACATTTTGAAAAGGGATGGTAACAACTTGGTAGATTGCCAGTATTGGTGCAGTGACCGTAGCCCTAGATTTACGCTGCTAAATTGAACCAATTTTGACCATACTCTGTCAACATTTAAGGCACTAAAATAAAACAGACACAGTTTGCTTCCATTTGGTTTGCCTCTTCTACCTGTGGTGAAGAAGCAGCAGGCTGCAAGAATCGATTCAGTTCCACGGTGAGGAACTTGTTCTCCATGTGAACAGTCCCACAAAAGAAACATCTGGAAGGGCTTCCATTCTACCAGTCAATCTAACATCAGTTTTATATATTACAGATCATGTTTATCATATGGTTGTACATTTAGAAAATGCAATCCTGGAGTCTGTCTCATGCAGACAAACTTGCCACTTGCCAAACCAAAAACCCTATTCTGACACGTTATGTAGATTGTGGGGAGTGACTAAATGTCATATGGAGCATGATATCTAGATTGGATGCATGCATACAAGTCCAATCCTCAAAATGCACACACATCTCAGTGCAACTGTATCAAGCAGCCATTGTCAGGATAGGCAAAACTTTTAGCATACATCTATCTGGTGTTAAGATGCAACACAATTTGTAATCAAATCCCTTTCACAACAAGCCAAACAAGCAGGCCTACCAATTAAAAAGTAGTTGAAATTGTACCTGGTGAAGTCTGGAGGAACAGGTGTAGTGACAAAAGAGGCCATGGGCTTCCGATGGACCTGCTGAAACATCATCAAGATCTCAGAGCTCTTTGATATCAGTTCACTTTTACTGCACGACCGAAGCTGTAAAGAAGAAACCAAAGGACAAACACATGCCCATGTCAGGCAACATCTTTACACGGTCTAATGTACTAAGAAAAATTATGCTAGATTTAAGGTATTAAGTTCTGTCCAGTATGATCCAGAGAGACGACAGAGACAACTGAAGAACAAAGCACTGAAAGAAAAAAAAACCCACTGAAAAGGTAGGCAACATAAATAAGAAGGTTCAAGTTTGTCAAGGAACACTATTGTTGCATCTCAACTTGAGGACAGAAGAGTCCTTCTTAGTGGCAGTAGTTTGTGTACTCCGAACACACACACACAATTATGTATTTGGAATATTAACCATATATTAATATTGGACATATAGTAATTGAAAAGCAAAAGATTCTCTCCAAAGTTTGCATGTGACTCATTTAAATTCTATTCTGAAATAACAATCCGTACTATTTACTATTACGAAATGACAGGTTAAAGTAGATTTGACAATCCTTTGTGGGCTTCAATCAATCTGGTCTCCTCACCTGGTGCTCTACTTCTTGCAAAAGAGACTCCAGAAGTTCTGTTTCTTGAGTAAGTGATGTCTTCTGACCTATTTAAAAAAACAAAGTATCAAAACTCAATCACTGTAGCCTTTAAGGTGAAACTGACAAGGGGCTTTGCTCACAACCCATACAACAGTAAGGGATACTACAATGCTGAGATTATTACATTCTTTAAAGAGAAAAGAAGAAATCAACTTACTATGGTCCAAAATTAACAAAGAAAGGATTCCAGCATGGGCTAAACATTGTGACCAAGATATTGACTTGGCTTCCTTTTGGGTGAAAAATATTTATATGGTTTTACTTAATTAGGTTTGATTTTTAAAAATAATTCTTACAACTTTTAAACGTTATGGAGATACCTAAGAGCATAAGCTCTCTAATACAATGCTCATCATGGACTCACTGTGTAATGCATAGGCTATTCTTTCTGTTCTTAATTGCCACATCTTACACTAAATATAAAAGCTTGCTAAGATAAGGCACAGGAAAAGTTCAGAGGATGAAGGCTATATCAATACCGTTCTATTCTTAAACTATCTAAACTCAGCTCAGTTTAGACCTCAATATATTTTGCTTCAAAATATAATTTTTATAGAACTTCTGGAGCAAACTCGGTTCTTTAGCTATTTTTATTCAAGATGGCAACATCTGGCTTAAATTAAAATCATTTCCCTAAAATCTAAAAAAGAAAATGTAAGCTTACCCATTAGTGTTATAAGTTTGTTCTTCAGCTGGGTATCTAACCTAGCAATCATCATCTCTACAGCATTCCTGATTTCCCGCACACGCTCGTCTTTTGCACTGCGTACTGCTTCTACATTCCTTTCCTGAAAGACAAAAATGGCATTAGTGTAGCACTGGCTGGCAATTCTCATATTTATTTAGACAGGAATTTAGCACTTTTAAAGGAAGCATTACAGGTATCAGCTATACTGCAGCAGTCGTCACAAATGTAAAAAGTATCTCACAGGTGCAAATGTGTTGATAACTGATCTTAAAATGATTACTCAAATCAGCACCATCACAAGGATTTCAAGAGAGCACATGAAAACCTGACCTATTCATTATACACACTTTGCTGTCTAGACACAGTCTTCATTTTTTTTCTTATTCAGGAAAGCGCCCTCTGGTGACATGAAGAAGATCAGACATTTCCCGACATGCCAGTTTCTAAATCTAGTATTTATAATACATTCAGAAGGAGCTATGAAGCAGAACATGCTCATAATAGGAATAATAAGGTACAGGCTTCAAATCATACTATAGTTTCATATCAGAAAAGATTGGTGTTCCATTCTGGTTTAAAATGGGCAGGGAGAGCATTGCCCTTACCACTTCCTGCACCAAACTGATCAACTCCATGAGTCTTCGGCGAAGCTTTGCAACTTCTTCATTCACTTTTGTGACATGCTGTTCATATATTTCAGCTAACGGCTTAAATGTATGTCCTCCATGCTATCAGAAAGACATAGACACAAGTCATTTCATTTTCACTACATGAGATCAAAACAAGTCACTTCTTGCTCTCACTCAAACCAAGGAATATCACCAGAACAAAACCCTTGTCTTTCATGTACTGACAAACCTTGGATATGGCTTCTGTTTCAATAACTCTTCCTGCAGAAATCTATTCAGAGTCAACAAGCAAGTGCCTAAAGTGTTCTGCATTCACTGTGTAACTTTTCAGCTAATTGAAGGGCAATTGTAGATGTTTCAGATTACTATTTCAGAAGAAAAAGCAAAATTAGGTACTCCAGGCATGCTTCTTACACAAAGCTTAATGCAAGATTTCGCTGGCTTAGATTCTCCTTCCTTTTCAAATGTGAGAGTCATCCATTAAGAGTAAACGCTTTTGTCCAAAGAAAGCCTTTACACTCTAAGAACAAAGCAGTTGAAACAGAATGTTCTGGGAGGCCCTGCCAAGATGCAGTAGATGGTTACTAAGGGCAAGGTGTTCTGTACTGATGTACTCACTCCAGTGAGACCTGCCTGGCACTGATACTGTTTTCAGAGCCAGCAAAGTAGTAGTAATTGTTGTTCTTGTTTTTGCTAGTTGTTACAACCTTTTCCATTTTTTAAGATTTTATGATATCTCCATGATTTTATGAGAATTGCATTGCCATTCTGAATTCTCAATATATTGGATTTATTTGCTGTTGTTGCAGTCTTGAGCTTGATAGTTCTATTTGCATGTAATCTCTCTTACTAGAAGCTGCCAAAAGAACACTGCTATTGGGTGACATACAAATGCAGTAAATAAATACATTTTAGGACATTATTTGGCAGATCCACCAAAAATGAAGAGATAAATTCAGGAAAGAATTTATGCTCAACTACTTAGTGCTGGTATTCAGGGTTCTCACCACCATCTCTCTCTGTCGGATTAGATGTAATGCAGCATCACAGACTGAGGCATGACTGGATGACACTCTTCTTTAGAGCAACAAATTATACCTTCTCAGCACCTTGGCTTCTACAGTAGTTGGCAGTAGTGGGTGTAGCATCTGCCACTAAATGAATGGCTTCTGGAAAAACTGCTAGAGGTGCAGACAACTAATACACAGGTGAACAGTGGTACAAAAGAGGTTGCTTTGAGATTGCTAGAAACCAAACTACTCATGCTGGCAAAAAAACTTTCATAATAAATAGATAAAAGGATGAGCTAACTACTTTCTTATGTCAGTACTTGGCCTAATTGGAAGAGATGCATAGAAGTATTTACACTCTAAATCTGGAGATTTATTTTATCCAGACTCCAAGAAATAGGAGTAAAAACAGGTCTTCACTGCCACTATTTAATATATCAGCCTTGAGATCATATTACAGTATTGACATACAAGGCATACATTTGCTATTCTAGCCTAAAGAAATGGCCAGTAGCACAGGTTTGGGGCAACCCAGCCTGTCACTGAAGACTCCTGAATGCTTTCTTTCCCTCTATGTAACACCTGCTGTATTCATAAATCATTAATAAAGCCCACTTTGTACTACCGGCTTTGCCTCAATTTGATCATGCTAGGATCTGCTTTGATGTGATGGGCCTGACTCCAGTCCACAACAATAGTATTAATGCATCCTTCTGGAATTCAGATTACAAAGATTAAGATTAAAAATCATTCTTTTCAAAATGATTTTAAACCAGCAACACATTCCCTGTTGGAGGAAGTTTCTTACAGCCATTAAGAGTTCTTGCAAGAAACAAGAGAAGCTGCATTAGATTTTTTACCAGAGTTTAATTCTTAAAAAGCCTCAGAGGTAAGCTGTTATGGGCTGAGTCCTAATTAGGTGTTCTATTTTGCAAAATTTAAGCCTGTGAAGCAATGTAAGTGTGTTGTAAAGCATGAAGTATAAAAGTATTATAAACTATTCAGTATAAGGCTTTGTGTATTGTGGAATGTGTGTTGAATACTAAGAGTATGAGTACTGACTAGTTCAAGGTGAGAGCCAAACTAAGTATAAATAAACTGATAAACGGAGAAACGACTTTAAAAGAGAAACATAAACAGCAAATTGACTCATAATGAACCTGAGAAAGGTTCTGCATTAAAGAGTTACTGGCTGATACAACCTGGTGGATGGCAGCTGAGAAAGAGTGGTCACCAGGTGTTACATCCTAGAGAAAAGACCACTAAGAACTTTTGCTCTGACTGGAGAAGAACAAATGTTTATATAAACAAATCAACCTCGCTGAGGCTAGGAGAGATCTAATCTGATTGAATGACTGGACACTAGGAAGTATATAAAACTGGCCCAGAAGAGCTAGACAGGAGGCCTCCCATTGTCTGAAGACCGCTGTCAATGCCAGCTCTAACGCCGATAATGCTGCCCCTGGCTGATAAATGACACAGAAAATGCTGGTGAGATCTGAGCTATGCTAAAGTTCTATTTCCCATCATGGTTATAATGGATGTTGCTATGCAGACAGCAATGCCTATGTGCTTATCCACAGAAGTTAAGTTTAAGTTCTTCTGTGTATAAGTACAGAGATGCCTGCTAAGAAAAAGTAGAAGCTATAAAGCTTCAGTCTTTATGAAAGTATAATACCTGCAGTGTAACGTAACTAATGTTATGTAACCAAGTGTGAAAGAACAAAACTTTTCACCCAGAACCATAGCTATACCTATACCTATGAGATTTCAGTAAGACAAACCTATAAAGTTTCTTCTGTGCTACTGGTAGTATAGTCGGCCAACCACATTTGCAAGTTTCACTTTCACGGATTTGATTATGTGCAAGTTTCTCGAACCCCCACCACCCCAACTTCAGGTGCTTCTTTTCCAGGGAAACCTTCCCTCAGTGGGTCCAATCAGGTCACACAGCCGTTTAAAAAAACACCTCAGGTCTTGTTCCTCTTCCACCAACTGCTGTCTGACCAGCTAAGGAACAAGTGCACAGCCCAATTTCACAGCATCACAAACTCTCTCTCAGTGCCCCGTGCACACACCCAAGGAAGGAGATGGGCAAGAGAGAGGAAATACAGGGCCAACATGGCAACATTTCTCTCTTCTTTCCCTGATCCGGTTTGGACCCTGAGTACCCACTCTCCCGACCATGCCTTGGCCCTTTCCCATCGACACACACTTTGATATTTGTAGTCGTTCCACTTTTCCAGGGGTCCTGGGCTCCAAACCTGCAAATTTGGAAGGCCAATTGTATTTCTCTACTACCAAGTAGGCACTGCACAGGTAGTTCTTTCCTCAGTATACACTCATAGCTGACACTCACCATTCCACCCCAAAGGGCACACTGATGGCAGATACATTTCTTACATGTCCAACAGAATACACTGAGCTTTTCATGATGATTTTCGCACCTTTAAAAAAAAGAAAAGAATTTTGCAACATGCATACTAACAAATCAATAGTCTTTCTAAGTCTGCTTTCTCCATCATTTCTAAGATTTTAGTGTCACCAACAATAAGCTAATTTTGACTTGACATTGGCCACCTTTGAATGCAATGATAGGCCAAGAATTGCTGAGAATTTTGGATTCTTGGTCGCAACAGGGCGCTCACCTTCACTGTCAGGTCATCACCTACTTCCTCCTGGCAATACAAACAATTAGACTAATGAGATTGAAAAATCTTCCCATTATTTACGAAGCCAGATCCTGGCTTGTCACTTCCCTGGCAACCTGGGAATGGGAAATCACTTTCAAATGCTGGTTCATTAAATGAAAGAAATATTCAAAAATATTCCCCAATAGTTGAAAAATGTGTTTTTCAATTTTTGGGAATTCCTGATGAGGAAAATCCTGGGCTGATGAGAATCTTCACAATTCAGAACTTATTCTATGCAAATTCACATGCATTTTATGTGAAGAAAAAGTATGCCAATTTACATAGAATAAACCCCCAACTACAGATCTTCTGTGCAGAGAACAGCATTCTCTGCACAGATAATAATAGTTCCATGAAGGAGCTTTATTTTCTGTGCAGAGAATGCCGCTTTCTGCAAAAAAAATACCATAGGCTAGTTTTGCAGAGAACAAGTCTCAAACTGCAAAGGATCTCTGAAAGCTGCAAAGTTCTCAAAGACTATCTCGCAGCAAGAAGAAAATTGCTAAAATCACTTATTGCCTCCTTTGAAAACAAAATTAGCAAAATATTTTATCCTTAGTTCATAGTGAGGTAACAAAACCAGAGTCTGGGTTTGGGATATTATGGGAAACTTGTCGATACTACCCGTCAGGATACTCAGTAATTCTGGTTCACCACTGCAGCCACATGTAGCCACAGTCACATTCTGGGAGATAGTTCAGTAAAATTTTGTATATGTTAAACCAGAAACACTACTGTTTTAGTTTCGCATGGAAGCTCACAGGCAAATTTGGGGTATACTCAAAATAATGAATCTCTCATCTCCTCTACCCTCTACTTTTGATATGCCATCACAAAAGTATTTTTGTCTTAACATATTGTGTGGTCAAAGTCTACTTGAGTTACTTGTCCTCCTATTAAAACCATGTAATAAAAAACAGATTTGTCTTACAGTAGCCTGGTGTTCTTACAATAGCCAAGAGTCTACAAATCTCTGAATCTATTTCTCTTATGCTTTACACACCATTGCTCTTTTACTCTCAACTCTACATTAAATTTTGTGCAAGAAAAGTAAATGAAGTTAAGTAACAAAACTCTGAGGGAAAAACAACCTGGGAAAACTCACATAACCATGAGTGCTCACATTCTTCATGCTTGAATCAACTCAAAAAGAGAGAAACATTGAGCCTCACCATTTATGAACAAAGGAAAGCAAAAAAAGCTGGAATACAAATGTGCTATCATTTTCCCAGACACTGAAAGTAACATGAGGCTGTCCAGGCCAAAACACTCTATTCCATGTTCCACGGCAAGATTCAACCCTTGGCTGATATGACAAAAAGAGCCCCAGCATTTATCTTTACCTTGCAGCTGGGGACAAGGTAATTATCGTTTCCTCCTGACAGAACCTAGAAGCATAAAATGACCACTGGGGAAAATCCCGCTCCTCTCTCCAGTTCTAAGAGAAGGCAGAGGCTCGCCATTTAGGACCTGGACTGCCAAGGCCCTCTGAACATATCCGAAACAGACTACAACCATAGAAACAAGCCCCAAGCCTTGTTCAAGCTCTAAAATCTGTTATGAAGAGAGAACAGGGATTGTCTCTGACCTCTTTGGGATAAAGTTAGAGAGTCTTGGTAGCCACAGATTTGGCTAGCAAGGCCATCCGAAAACTACAGTCTTGACTTAGATTACTCTTAAAGACCTGAACTATCAACTATCTACACTCTCTGACATCTTGTTTAGAGTAATAATTTAATCAATTCTTTTGAACACCCAAACATTTACTTCCTGATTTAAACCAGTTCTTTGGGCAAGGTACTTCAAAACTCTCAACTCATAACACAGTCTACTCTCACATACTTGTCTTTTTCATTTTCTTCATGCTTATTCAGGTTGCACAGCTGAAGCGTATCAAGCTGCTGGGTCACCTCTTCAGCCCAACGACAATTGACAAGTTCTCGTAACTGGAGTGGAGCTCTGCAAGATATTGTTTCCAAAGTTAGAACCAGGGGATTCAGTTTAAAAATCTGAAACAGATTCCAGATTTTTAGGAGAAAGAATGTTGTAGCTTACATTATTAATATTCACATACACATCTAGAAATTTTAGGCAGGAAAAGTGAGACTGGTGTAATTTAAGATACCAAATTAAACATGTATATTGATTTTTCTTACCAATCCCAATCACTGGGGTATTGAACAGATCAACAGGATATATTTAGAAACTGGAGGGAACACCCAGGAAATGTGCATACATTACCTATGACAGAGGCAATATTAAGGTAAAGAAATCTCTCTCCCAACTTTTGAAAATTCTCTTCAGAGTTAAAGCTTGTGCGCCAACTGCGCTCATTCCTTGAAACATCAGATCTGGCCATGGTGGCACATGCCTTAGTTACCTCCCATTTGGGTTACTTCAGTGCACTCTACTTGAGGCTGCCTTTGAAGTGCTTTTGGGACCATACCATGCCACTATTGAAACAACTCCACTGGCTGGCTGTTTGCTTCCAGGCATAATTCAAAGGGCCGGTTATAATCTATAGCGCCCTATATGGCTCAGGTCCAGCCTATCCGACAGACCATATCTCTCTGTATGAACCGGCCCATGCTCCAAGATCATCAGGAGAGGCCCTTCTCTCAGTCCCACACCACTGCAAGCACAGCTGGTGGGAATGCAAGACAGGGCCTTCTCAGTGGCTGCCCACAGACTCTGAAATTCCTTTCCCAGGGAGGCCAGAACAGTCCCCGCTTGTTCTCCTGCCAGAGGCAGGCAAAGACTTTTTTATTCAGGCAGACATTTTAATACAGAACATTTTTAAAAAACAGGCTAATGGGTGCTATATTGTTTTAGCCTTAATTTCTTCCTTTAATCCATTTTAGTTGTTCTAATTATTTTATAGTTTAATTATGTTTTAATATATACAATTTATATGTCAGATGAAATAGCAACATGTTTTGATTATTGTCTCATGCTAAATTAACATAATGCGATAGTCATGTTTTGCCCTAACAGTGGATTGTAGGTTCTGGCCTCCCTCTCCTTACCATATCAGAGAATGTGTACAGTAAAAACTTGTTTCTTGTGTACTGGACTCCAAACCATTCATGTAGAAAATGTTTGAGTATGTCTACTAAATGGTGGCACTGTAACAATTCTCATTAATCTCTTAAGCCCCAGATATTGTTATGCCCTGTTGATCCATCAAATTAGTGATTTTGTTTTACAGCTGTTATCAAGTTGTGCAGATTTACACGTGCCCTTGAACTATTCAGCTACATCCTGGAAATTAATTATAGTCAATGAAAATGTACATGCTCTTTCACTGACTAAAAATATATATATTACAGCACTATACAGGGAAAATGCTCACTCTCCATTACTCAACAGACAGAAGATTTTATAACTCTTTCAAAATTTGAATGTACAGCATAGGGACATCAACTTGACACGGACGTGTATGTGAATGGCATCTTTTTTAGATGCAAAAACAGATTCTCACTTATGTATTTTCAGTTTATTACCCCACTGGCTTATTCTTTAATTTGATTTCAGTTTCTAATTGTATTATTTTTGCACAATAACAAAAATGAACAAAAAAAGAAACAGCTTACCGACAGTGTGGGCATTGAGCTCTTTGTTCTGTCAGCCAGCGCTGTCAAACAAAAATAGTCATGTTATAAAAGACTGCTGAATTTCAGAAATATTAGAAAATACAGATTGTCACAGATATCTCCATAACTGGACTCATTGCTTAGAAAGAGCTTATTAGTCTGAAGCAGAATGGGATGGCTCTAGATTTAGTTATACTTAGAGCAGACCCTACTGACTTACTTTGTTTCTCTAATTTCATGCCTGTTCCATGCATGGGTGAGTTTGGACCCAAACTTATGTATTTCTCTTATTCAAAAGGAAATATTCAAGTTACAATTATCACCAGCCCCAAAAGACATTGGACTTCCCAAACCTGTACAGAATAGAGTTTTCAATCTGGAGTTCTGGAAATTCTTGAGATCTTCAGAAGCTTGCCAGAAGCTACTTAATGGACAAATGTCTACTAACAATTCAGTATGACACAGGAATCTGCCATGTAATATATAATTCCATCCCAAACTCCTGAATTCTGCTTACCCGAATGCAACTGAAACAACACAGCTTGGAGCAGTGTGGACATAGGCGCGCATCGCGCAACTTTTCCATACAGATGAAACATCGGAACACTTCAGCAATACTCTGCAAGGATAAAAAGAAAGTTCGACTATCACTGCTGGGACAAATGAGTACATATCAGTTCTATTTGTTAGCTACATAAAGCCAGCACTTATCCCTACCAAGTTAGACAATATGGTTTTCAATCTGATTACATACACTAAGGAATAACATCATCAAAAACCTAAGAAGCAATCATTAAATAAGCCTGGACAATAGGTTTTTAAAACAAATGCCTCTTCTAAAACACATGGACATTTTGAGCATATTGTATTCCTACACAAAAAACAGGGGAAAACAAACAGCTAGGTTATCATTCAGACAGATCAAATATAAAGTAAAAAGAGCAATACAACATCTCTGTATATGGAATACAGGACCCAGCCAACAAGGCCAGAAACAACTCAGTTAAAAGAAAACTGTATTTATGACTGTTTAACTAAAGAAGGAAGAAATTCTAAAATCCTGCACGAAACAGGAAAATATATTCTGATTTTATTCAGCAAATATTGTTGTGTTCAGATGGAACAACTATAGACTTTTCATGGAAACAGAAAGAGAAAAAATGTAACTGATGCATACTTCTAGGGCAAGTTTCTTAACCACCTTTCCAGAACACCTTAGGGTTCAGCAAAAGATCACTATAGGTTCCTCAAGAGATTGCAACAGGGGGAAAAAAAGCCTATTTTTGATTTGTAGATAACATTTTGGTAGGTGTTCCCTGAGACTTGAAAAATTATCTTCAGGGTTCCTCCTGGATTAGGAGGTTGAGAAAGGGTACTCTTAAATGAGGGGTACAGTCTCATAATGTACAAAGAGACCATACACAAGCTGGAATCCTTGTGGTTAATCCCAACTAGGGTAAACCCCCTGAATCATCTGTTGAATGATTAATCAAGATGTAGGTAAGCCCAACTGATTTAATGGGTCTACTCTAGTCAGGACTAACAGCAAAATTTAGGCCACTTCTCACAAAGAGAGAATGAATTCTTCCCCTCATTTATCCACAAGTAAAAAGTGAGGAAGCATCTCTCATTTATGCCTTTTCTCTCATCAGTTTTGCGGAATTCTCAATGCATCTTGATGTTTGCTCCTTTTATTCATACCGTACATACTCAGGTATAAATTGACCTTGTGTATAAGTTGAGGGCAAGTTTAGGGGAAAAAATTACGGACTTTGATATGAACCATGGATAAAGCAAGAGTCATTCCATCGAGAGGGGACAGCTCCAGGAAAGGCTAGCCACCTTCTCCCGCTGCCACCATTATCCCACTTGGGCATTCAGAAAGGCTGTTTCCCACGTACTTAGAGAAGAGAATGGTTCTTTTTTGATAGAAGTTAAGCTGCAGTATTAATACTTATCAAAAAAGGAGCCATCCCCTGCCAGCTAGATAGAAGATAAGGGAAAGTGGGGCTGAGTTGAGTTCCCATAAAAATGAGTTTCTTTCTCAGACGCTTTGTTAACTGAGGTATGCCTATACTAGGCCTCCCTCACTACAGGACAAAAAAGAATTGTATATACAGATTCCGAGACCAGGACTGATAACAGAGCAACATCCAAGCTCCAACCACCTACCTCTTATCCTCACACACACACAGTGATAGAGACTCAGTAGCTCTAAAGCCACACACCTTCTGGAAAAGGTACTTCACAAATCTATTCCCTATGCAGGCACAGGAGAAAACTGGGACGCCCCATGACGGTAACCCAGAATCCCTGACACTGGAATCAACATCAAGATCCAGAAACCTGAAAATGGAGCAATCTAGACGCTCAGAAGTTCTACTATCTCACAATGGTGGAACTCCTGACTCTAAAATTTCTCCCTGCCTAAATCAGAAAGGTGGCGGAGTCAAGCAAAGAGAGGCTAAGAACCAGACATAGGGTTTCCAACATCATAGCAGCATCCAACATTTCTGGCAGGAATAGAGGAGCAAGGAGTACATTCAAGGGTGACACTCAGGAGTCCTGTCTCACTAGAGCCTACAAATGTAGCACTATCACCCCCTCTACTCATCTTTAGAGTATGAGGAGTATTATCATACGACCCTTTGCCATTAGTTTCATCCAGCTTCTCCGTAATGACAAGTGGCAACCCAAAAAAGCATTTATTCATTAGTTTTACAAAAATATGTGCATGTTACTTCTCTGGGAAGTTTGAAGCAGTTTGTACTGCAGCAATACAGTAAAAAAATAACAACACAGCAATATAGTAACAAAGTGTTGTATGGTCCCCTCAAACAACAACTGAAAAATTAATAATATTAGTAGGAAGCATGTAAATGTTGGGATGACTGACAATGAAATGAGAACACCTGGGAACCGCCTCCCCACAAGTATTTACAAGCAGAGTAATACAAGACCAAAATGTTTCCCTGCTTGAGGCAAGGGACAAGATGCTATTCCTTCCCCATTCCATGTAGAAGAAAACTAGACTGGAAAGTGAATTTTACTTTAAAACCAGTGACAGTGTCCTCCACACCTGAGGCAGAAGGCTATCTCAGGGAGTGTGGAACAGGCCATGTGGCTGCAGGCAATTCTGTCCACCAAGAGATGGGAATGGCAGGATTGGGGAAATCAGGAAGAAGAGCCAGACAGCTGCCCCCCAAGCATCAGAGTTAGGTGACTAACTCATTCTGCCTAACAAGCAGGATAGCAGTGCAGGACTAAGAAGCTGCTGTGGCAGATAACCAAAAGGGTGAGCCAGGAACCCTTACTCCAAACTCTTCCTCACTCATTTGATAGTAAGTATCTCATCTATCCCTTATGTACCAAAACAGAACCAAAAAAAGGCAAAAACAGTCTCCACACACACACAGATATTCACATACCATCACATACAAAAGTGGACTGAGTAGAGGAATTTTAAAATTACAGCACTGTACCCTCAGTACTTCAAATCTCACAGCAAGCATCAATTTTACCAAGGCCTCCCCCTTCATTAACTCAACAGGAAGAGCAAGAACAAAACACACAGGTCCTGACCACAAATCACTGTCCCTGTCTGTCTGTCTGTCTCGCTCTCTGACACACACACACAGGCACAGATATAGATATATGCAGGGGAGAACAGGTTTTTAAAAAGAGCCCCTAGAGTTCTGACTCAAGAGTTATGAGGGGGAGATACAACTTTAAAGAAAAGTCCCAAGAGTCCTGACCCAAAGTAAACACCCCCATACTTATTTTGAGACAGTAAAGGGAATATAACAGGTTTAAAGAAGAGACCCAAGAGTCCTGGCTCCAAAGCAAGCCCCTAACACACCCACACACACTTATCTGACTCCATATACATCAATACAAGCAAACACACTTTTCTCTGACTTCATATGCCTACATACAAAGAAACACACACACACACACACTCATCCTTATTTTAAGACAGAAGAGATAACAGATTTAAAGAAAAGACCTATCAGTCCTGGCTCCAAGGTAAGGTACACATCCACATTTATCTGACTCCACATACACACAAACACACACTCTTTTCCCTGATTCCATATACTTGCATACAAAGAAACACACATACACACACACAAATGCACATATGCAGCTTTATTTTAAGACTGAGGAGATAACAAGCTTAAAGAAGAGACCCAGGACTCCTGGCTCCAAAGCAAGGCCCCGATACATACACTTCTCTGACTCCATACACACACAGACAAACACACACACTTTTCTCTGACTCCATGTACTTACATACAAAGAAACACGTGTACACATCCATCCCTCTTTTAAGACAGAGAAGATAACAGGTTTAAAGAAGAGACCCAGGAGTCCTGGCTCCAAAGCAAGGCTCCAACACACACACTTATCTGACTTCACAGACGCACAAACACAAACTTTTCTCTGACTCCATATAATTACATACAAAGAAACACACACAAACACACACATCCATCCTTATATTAAGATAGGGAAGATAACAGGTTTAAAGAAGGGATCTAGGAATCCTGGCTCCAAAGCAAGCCCACAAAACACACATACACACACACACACACTCTTATCTGACTCCCTCCCTATACACACATATGCAGAAACACAAACACTCTTATCTGACTCCCTATACACACATACGCAGAAATACACACACTTTTCTCTGACTCCATATAGGTACATGCAAAGAAACACACACACACACACACACACACACACACACACACACCTCTATCCTTATTTTAAGAGAGGAGAGATAACAGTTTAGAGACCCAGGAGTCCTGGCTTCAAAGTAAGGCGCCCCCCCCCCGTGTCGCACCCAACCCACAATTAATTTATTTCTGTGTATAGAGACAGGTAGGTAGGTAGATAGATTTGTATGCCGCCTTTCTCCCAAAACGGGACCCAACAATAAGACATTAAAAACATTTAAAAGCGTACAGAATGATAAAAAATCAACGGCGTGGGGCCCAGGGGTTCCGACTCCCTCAAAGCCAAGGTTGCTCCCCGTCGCTCCTTCCTACCCCCTCTTGGATAGGAGGAAAGGCCCAGGACTCTCCCCTCCCCAGCGGCCCCTTCCTCACTTGCCAGGGCGCCCTGAGGTAATCCCAAATCCCAAGCTCCACTCAGGTAAATCACACACACCCCCGACGGGAGGGAGAAGGGTCGAGAAAGGCGGCTCCACCCCGCCTCAGCAGGTAGTCGCAGCATCACCGCCATCACTAGTGTTGTTATCGTTATTATTCTTATTTACCTCCACGCTTTGTTCGTCCATGGTTCAAAAACGCCTCCCTCAGGCGAAGGGAAGGGCGGGAAGGGGAGACTTTCAGCGCCGCGCGCCCCTCTCCTCAGCTACAGCGTCTCTGAGGGAGGAAAATATGTTCATTTCTTTCACAGAAAACAGAGGAGGCTGCCGAGGCGTGAGGGGACTCGGCTCACCATCGCCGCCTCCCCTCCCGCGCTTTTAGAGCCCCGCACGACGGCGGCGCCGTCCCCCCTCAGAGGGATTAGCCATTTTTCTCTGAGGGAACGGAGCCGGAAGGGGGGAAGCGTTATTCGCGGGGTCTCCCTGCCTCCCGCCTTGCGGCTCTGAGGGGAGGGCGGGAGAAAAGAGCCGGTAACCCCCTTCTACCTGACTGCGCATGCGCCGCCGTGCTCGCCTCAGGAAGGCTGCGGCATTAGCCGGCACGACGGAAAGCCCAGCGCGCATGCGTCGTAGTGCAACCCTCGGAGGCGGGGAAGCTACACTGCGCATGCGGTTCTGGCTCTCATCCGCCCTGCGTTGGGAGTGACGCCGCAAGTCTCCGTTAGGTACAAAGGGAGCGCGCGTTCTCAGTACTGAGAGCAGCAGCGCCTGATCCCAGATTGGTGTATTCACGGCTGCCAAATTCTGCTGGACTGCAGATCCCGTTAGCCCCATGGGGAGGGGATGATGGGAGTTGAAGTCCAGCAAAGTCTGGAGACTCGAACCTGGGACCTCCGACGCCTGATTTCTGATCCAGGGTGCCTCCAGCTGCTGTTACGTTTCAGGAGTGGGGAAACGATAGGAGAATGGGATTGGCAAGCAGTGAACGTCTTCCTTTCGTTCAGGATTTTCGCGGGGGGATCGCTAAATTGATCCAGGAGCAAGCCCAAGCCATTGGTTGAGGATCACCACCTTCAAAACTGGCATCCCTTGAGCACAGATAACCCTCCTCCACCTCACCAGGGGAGATGGGTCGCAATGCCAGGTCTAGGGAACAGATGGTCTTCCAGATGTTTTTGACTACAACTCCCATCATCCTTAGCACTGGCCATGCTGGTGGAAGAGACATCGTCACCCCATCCAATTTATTAGGACTTACAAATCCCCACGCCCTGGATCCAGCCCAGGCTCTCTCTAGTGCAGCGTCCTTTTTCTTACCTTGGCTGCCCAGGTCTTCCTGAGGCACTCAGAGATGGATCTGTCAAGGCAACGGCTCTTGGCTGTTTCCGTTCCCTGAACAACTGGTGTGCTGAGGAAATTTTGTCTCAGATCCTGGAGGCAGTATATATGGGTATGCCTCATCTAATAAAGCTTCTGAACCCATCAGAAACAGACCATATTTTGGATCCTTGCATTACTTATTAGGGAAAACAAGAGCAAACTCCAAATATTGTGTCAGTGGCTGTGTTCACACTGAAAGCCAATTCTGCCCGGTCCACAGGTTCACAAATGTCTGTATTGCAAACTGTAGCAGCTGCACCCCCTCACTACCATCACCCTCACCAGCAGCTTCCATCACGCTAATCAATGGGCGAGCACAGCAGCTTGTATTTACAGCCACAAAGAAACTGCTTATGTGTCGAAAAAGAAAAGTGAATGTCCCCTGGAAAAAATGGCCAAGCTGACCAAGCAGATTCAATTTTGTCATCCAATTATTCCTCTGAGCAAAACAACTGGGCGCTTTAACCTTAACTGAGGGAACAAATGCAGCAATCCTATGCTAGCTTATATAACTGTTAACCACATTTAGTAGTAGTGGTTAAATGGGACTTACTTCTGAGTAAAAAGGAACACCATTAGGCTGCATTCTTTCTAACCTATTTACCTGGAAGTTTAGTCTTAAATGGGAACTGACTTCCACTTAAACAGGCTCAGGATTACAGTATAAAATTGGTGACCAGGCGATTGTAAAAATAAAAGTTCTAGCTTTGTCTCTAAAGCACGCAGTTAGCATCCAACTGTGCTAGCCTGTACACAGAATATGCAAGTTAACAGCTGACCGTCCCACCCCCTCCCCAACTTACCTTCGCAGCCTCTCAATGCCCCAGCTGATGTGTTTTTGAGATGCTGAAGACTGAAGTGCAGGGAAATGCATTTCCAGTCATGGGGAGCCTCAAGAACAGGCAGCTACAACTTCTTGTCCCAAGGCACTCCACAACCCAAAGTGCACTGCAGACATAATTTCCCAGCATTTTGATCTCCCATCACTTTAGAAATGCTTTGGTCAGGGTGCTCTCAGGATATGAAGGTCAGCTTTTGGGGTCATATTCAGTCTTTCACAATTGGAAACATGAATCCTCAGCAGCTAAGATATTGTAAGATCAACTCACAACGCAATTTACTTTTGAGTAAACAAGTAGAGGATCTGCAACAATTAACTCTTTCAGCTGATGATATGAATAAAAAGAAAACCAGATCTGGATCCAGAATCTGGCAGCAGCAATGTAACTTAATCAGATTACTAAATAGCACTTACGGAAAATGTGTTCCAGCAGCTTCCCTGATAAACAAACGTTTGAAAAGACCCTGTTTTAATAAAAACATTCATGATGAAAATGGTAACTTCAAAGAAGTAAAAACATTCTTCCTAACAAGAAGGTGGCACGTTTGAGCCTACCCGTGAGGGCTTCTCCGCATGTTGCATCCTTGAGATGGCTTTTGTCTCAGTATGTTTGTAGCTTGGTTGTCCAGAGTTACAAGAGGCTCCCAGCAACAAAACTTTTAGCTGCATGCATGGAGCAGGCAAGCCTTCCCTCACCTCACCCCGCAATCTCTTCTTTAAACCAAAAGAAGGAAACTGTAATGTGCAAATAGGCAGCTGTGGCCATCCATATGTTTTTGGACAACAACTCCCATGGGATGTACCCGCTAAGGGCTGACAGCAGTAGTAGGACCAAACATTTGGAAGGCCACATTTGTCCAGTTGCTGTAACTAGACACTTGCCACTTCTGTTTTAAATTCAGCTAAAGACTATCTGGTCCATTGGGACTGCCATTTGTCATTCCAACCAACCCCCTTAAAATAGTTCACAGGATCTGTTCTTCTCTTACCCGCTCACTTTATGTTTCTCTGAACACAAGACTCCTTTTTGAACAATTGAGCAAATACGGTATACATTGAGCAAGACCTCAGGTTGGACACACCAAGAACGGATGGAAACATAAACCAAGCAGCAAGAATTTATGGACAGGACAACTTTCTGGCTCAACAAGTTTCTTTCAGGAGTTTCTATTAACAATTTCACAAATTTGCATTGTTTTGTCAGTTGTCAGAAGCAACTTGAAGGCACAAAGCAACAACTCTACTTCAATATATATTCAAAAGCATTTTTATGCCATGTTCAGATGTGGCCTCTTAAATTAATCAAATTAAGTTCAAATTTGAGCTTGGCCATCAAGTTTGCTGGGTGTTTTTTTTTTTGACTCATCAGGATTGGTTGGTCTTACTCTTAGCGTAGGGCAAATAAGTCTTGAATAACAAACTAAATCAACCAACCAAAGCCATCTTTCACATTTAGATTTTATGTATAATGTCATACACTTCATTCTCTGGGCACAAACAGAGAATGACAAACAAACAGTGAGCTCCTTGAAGTCCTATTGACAAAAGGTGAGAGCTCAGCTTTTTCCCAACTGAAAAAAAATCAGAACCAGAATCACTAAATAAATAAATAGGCTGCATAATGATGTTCCCTGTCTAAAGGGGAGGGGGAAAGTCTAAAATGAGGAAGTTTCAACAGAGACCCACCAGAGACACAGCAAGGAAGTAAAACATCCCTTTTGATTATATAGTCTCGTTTGTTCCAAAAACTACGACATAAATTTACACCTCTACAAGAAGTTGCCTTCTGAGTAACCACTCCAAGTTCATTAACTACAGATTCATAACCATTGAGCTTTGCTTTTTCATGGTGACTGAGAATTTTATGGATGAGATGCTAACAGCAAACTGCAGCAGTTTCAGGACTTATACAAGCTGGAACGAATCAGGGCCTCAACTTGGGAATGGTGGGATTGGCCACAAGTTAAAATGTTTTACTGCACATTGCTTCTGAGGAAGTAGTGATCCCTAAGAGCAATTAATAAATAAAACGATGAAAGGGACACTTAGAGTGATGCATATATTTCTGTTTATTCTTTCCAATTACATTTTTTTCAAGTTAAGGGAAAAGTCTGAACTTAGCTGTTGTGTCAAAATGCACAAGTATGGCTTTGAATGTATCAGAAGAAGCACCTCTACACCTCTAGGCTAAACACCACATTAAGGACAAAGAAGGATGTACAATGTACCATGCACCTTTAGTTGTGTAGCCTGGACACGAGACTTAAATTAGCACAAAGTTTGGCCAGACACTATTCTGGGAGCACAGTTGTCCTTACAGAACCAGTACTGCTATGCCTCAAATTGTTACGTTACCAAAGCAGGCTGGGCTTATGCGTACACACCATCCGATGGCCTCATAAAAGGAGAGAAAGGCCACAAAATGGTGTCCAATAGTCTGTGACTAACCCCTCTCGAAGAGATCAAATTCACATTTCAAGAAGAAAGCAGAGCTCCTTAGAGGCCCAGTTTTATAGACATTTCTTCATCATTCAAAAAGACATGGAATGTATACGTTTGAAAAACTCTATAGAGTTCACAAGATCAGAATGAAAACTCAGAATACTGTCAGAAGTTATTCCATACCATAATGATGCTTACAACCAGTAACACAAGTTAATGTTTGTGTTTTATCATAGTGCTTTTTAAAACTTTTTTTAGAATATTGTCCTATTTTACAATGGGTTTTAATTAATAAAAGCTACACTGAATAGGGTGCAAACAATAAAAGCTATATACAAGACCGTGTAGCTGGTTGGAAGCATCTTTAACAATTTCAGGTCTCAATACACTTACAATATGAACACCACTAGCACATTTTGATACCCTGGATCAACACGTTACTCATTTAAAAACATTTTAGGACCTATATACAAAAACATAAAAACAGAGATCAACAGTTTTTAAAAAAACCTCCAGACATTTAGACACTTAAAGTCATGGTCCAATTTTTCAACTCCAACTGGCATCAGTGGATTTCGTGTTCTTTTGGACAATTCTGTGAAAGAAATATTTAACAAATTTTAAGAAACTGTTTAAAATGCATGTTCTCACTCTTTAAAAAAGTGATTTCGAAAAAGCTGCTCAGTATTTCAGAAGTCAGGAATTTCAAGTATTTTCCACCAGATTTCCCTCAGTTTCCTTGACCTTTGGAGATCAAGCCTTACTGCTCCGTGAAGAGAGATTAACACATTAATGTTCACTCGAGTACAGCTAAATTGAATCATGCTTGCTTGTAATGTGCCAGCACCTCAGACAGCTGTCTTATTTCAGGCAAACAAAACTAGAGAATAGCCAGCATTCTAGTGACATGCAAAAGTGCATGTTCACCTTACGTCTGCAGGGTTTTTCTTTGTCATTGTAGAGGTAGGTATTCTCCCCCTCCCTCTACAATGACAAAAGCTCCCAACTTGATGCGCATTTTTGCTATTAATAGCCATTCTGTGGCTGGTGGCTGGAGTAGCTGGAATCAAAGTAGCTCCATAGCTGGATGCAGACCAATGATGTAATCTGCTGACATCCCAGAAGATCTCAGCAGAAGATATCATCAGTCTGCATGTGGCTACAGGCCATAACTAGACACTTCTGTAATCTCCTCTCAGCACTACTCCAGGCCACAGAATAGTCATTCAGCTACCTATTGCACCAAAACCGTCTTGGGGGTGGTGACTGGGAAATCGTATAAAAGTTCCACATCTTACACCATGCAGGGCAATGCAAGATCTTGGCCACAGCATTATATTTGCAGCTACATTTCCAAACAAAGCCTTGCAGTTATCTAAGGAGTGTGAAGTGTGAGTCCAACATTTCTTAACTCTTCAGATCCATGGAAAAATAGCTGTAAGAAAAGTGGAGGCGACAGGGGTTTCATTGCCCTTTACCTCCTTTTGAGTAGCATATGAATGTGAAGAGCCTTGCTAGATCAGACAAACGCTCTATGCAGTTCAGCCTTGCTCAATACAATGCTTTTCAGATGTGCTCACTGCAGCTCCGAATCTGGAATGTGCTCAGCTAAAGAAGGCTGAACACCAATCACCACAATGAGTAGTTAAATGCTCTCGGAAAGCTCAGTTACTGGGCACTGAAAGAGCAACCTGTGCCCACTGTACCTTCCCCAGAAACTAAGATTACTCAGACTACTTCCTTCAATCAAGAGGATCTCATGTCATCACTATCACTCATACACCTTAGGTGACCTATTTGCCTTCAAAAATTCATTTAATTTGCTTTAAGGCCATCTTTAAAAAAATAAGGCAAATACACATGAAAATTATGAAAATTATGCAATATATTATTTGCAGAATTTATGGAAACTGCAGAATTCAATTTTTCGAGCTGCAATACTCTGATTTTGTTATCCCGTTCAGCATTCTTGACATGTTTTTGTTTTATTTAAAACATATCAGCAGGACATATGAGTGTAAACGTGGGGAGGGAGCATACACTGCCGATCCAATGTTGGTCCACTATATCCACCAAGCCCCAGAGACACACTAACTTTTACCTGTATTCACCAGAAGATGTATCACAGACACAGACAAGCAAGTCAATTACTAAGGGGAAACTTTGTCTGATTAAAAGATTAAAGTTTTTTTAACAGATACTGAAGAAAGTCAAAAGCCAGAAAGAGGCAAGATGCTTTTTAGTTGCAAGATGCTTTTTAGAATGAAGATTAAAGTAAGATGAGCAAATGTAGGAAGTATTTTGGCACTGGGCTAGGAGGAAGGCATTGAAAAAGTAAATAGTTTTTTTATATGTTCTCTAGATTTTCATTCAGCTACTGCTCCATTTTGAGCCACTTCAGAGTACAGACACAGACAAGCAAGTTTCCCTGGATCAGAATTACCTGTTTTGCTGGGGCTTCTGTAACTTCAGGTGTCTGGAGCATTAAGTGTTGCATTGCAAGTTGTTCTTCGTCAGAAAGCAGTGAGATCTGGGGAGAAGAAAGAAGTGAGGCTATTTTCCTCCCTGCAATTCCATGTCCTCAAGAACCTCACACAAAATCTGGCGGGGAATCCCAACTTTCATTAAAGATGAGCATCCCTGCCCCCGGACATTTATATACTTTTTCTATTTTTCTGTCCAAGAACTGCTATATTTTACAAACATAATTAGGACATAACCTAGGGAGGGCATAAGCCAGATCTGTTGGTAAACCTCTATGGGTTTTGCAACTGATTGGCAAAAACTGATTTGCAACTGATTGGCAAAGTACCAGTAATTTAAACAAAGGAAAGGTGATATTCTGTTGTCCTTGTACTAATGCTGTTTGCTGCTTTGAGCACCACTTGGCAGAAAGACAAGGTACACAAGTTTTACAAATAGGTAAAAACTTCAAGAAAAAAACGTTATGGGGCCATTCTGTTTCAACAGCTTTTCTCATTTTAAGCATTCTTTGTCTATAAAATGTTCCAGTTGGTTGTCTTTTCCCAGTTTTTCTTTTCTTTTCTTTTTTTTTTGGTAATTCAGTTGGACAGGTTTACATTTATGCTACGGCATCCTTAATCAACTATTAACGTGGTTAGAGATTTGTAACTCTACATATACACAGTCCCAGTGTATACCTCCAGTACAGCAGTGGATATTTGGATCTGTCCACTGAGATACTCTTTTGTATCTGGCTTCCGGTTCTTGCAAAAAAACAAGTATATCTTGCAAGCTGAGATACACCCACTGCTGTTATAGAATGCATTGCATGGTTTCTCCTAATGCTGGGCTATCATTCTAGAAGAGCGCTATTGCTGCTATTGTTATGTGTCTTCAAACCAACTCTGACTTTACTTTAGTAACGTCTTTACTTTACTGTACTATATTTTACTTTACTATACTCTTACTATAAGGTTTTCTTGGCAAGATTTATTCAGGGGAAATGCACCACTGCCTTTTTCTTAGGCAGAGAGTGTGACTTGTACCCAGTAGTTTCTATGGTTGAGTAGAGATTTGAACTGTGATGTCCTGGGGACCTGGTACAACTCTCAAACCATTACACTCGCCCTCCATGCTGGCCCTTGACTAGAATGGTGCCATAGTGCAAAAGATCTGAAGTGGCATTTAGAAAGGAGCTGTAAACCGGCACATCTGGAGGGATCCAAACTGGAGAAAGACTGATCTAATCAGTCTTTTCAACCGTGTATCTTTCCAGGCCCCTTTTTATACCAATTTTCTTACAGAGTGCTTTCATGGCATTGCTCCTAGATGAAATTCCCTCCCGCAGGCACCTCCGTTGACTCCCTCTCTCCTCTCCTTCCATCAGCAGGAAGCCAAGCAGGCTTTGGCTTATAATGTGACACAAAGGGCTTTTAATGGGGCTGCACTCATTATCTTTTAAATTGCATTTTATATTGCTTTGTGTTTTCAATACAATTGTTGCTTTTTTAACTTCTCTACAAATAATTTTCTTAGCTATACCCTGTTTTTAATCAGAAGTAATCTGCTTTGGGTACTGTACAAGTAGAATGGCAGGATATTAATGATTAGGCATTAATTAAGTAAGAGACTTGTGGAAGGCACATCTATGTTCATTATTGTCTAAATGAGCAAGTCAGCTCAAGAGTATTACCTCCATGCCAGTGTGATGCTGTATTTCTTGAACCAGCTTCACCGTTTTAGCCAGAGTGGCGCGGATGGAGCGCATGGACTCTCGCCTCTCAATGGAAATTTTTTCTAGCTGCTCACACAGTGTTTTGTATCGAGACTTCACCAATGAAAGTTGCTGCACAAGGACCAACGGGTTTTCCTGCAATGGAACCAAAAAAATGCTCAGAGTACAGGGGTGGGGTGGGCAGGAAAGAGCCTGCTGAGTCAAGTGCTTCCCACAGAAATGGTCAGATTAAAGAGCCTCAGTAGCAATGATTGTGATTGAGCTCATTTCTGCAATGCATGGGCAGAAACGTACTGATCACATTTCTGAACCAGCTAGGGCTGGCCCTGTCCTTAGGCAGAATGAGGCAGTCACCCCAGACAAAAGATTTTGGGAGTCACAGAAGGGTGGCAAACTGTTACTTCTGTTGTATTTTTATTACCAGGAACAGTTGCTTATGGGATTTTCTGGCTCCCACAGAGCCAAAAAATCTCATAAGCAACTGTTCCTAGCAATAAAAATACAACAGAAGATCTGCTGTCTGCTAGTTCAGACAGCAGATCTTGGTAGGAGGTATGATCCAAACCATTTGAAACATCCCACGCTGGAGAAAGCTTGTCGACTTCTGATTCCACAAATTACCAGTTCTGTGCTTCCTGAAAGCTTGCAGAGTGTAATGCAACATCTCTTTCTCTTGTATCTCTTTCTCTTCTCCCTAGCATCTGGAAATTGAGAAACAGACCGTGTTTGGTCCAAGCCAGCAGTTCTCAAACTTTGCTCCTCCAGGTTTCTTTTGGACTGCAACTCCCAGAAGCCTCAGCCAGCTTGTTCAATTGCCAGGAATTATGGGAGCTGAAGTCCAAAATATCTGGAGGAATGATGTTTGCAGTAGGTGTTAAAATAGACCTATCCTGTATTTCCTTTGGAAACTATCAAAACTAGAGATTACTTCTAATGTACACCCATGCTGAATGCCAGTTCGTTCAAAGCAGTTTCAATTATACACAGCGGGGGGTGTGCCGATCCTGCTCTCGCGTTTGCGAACAAAGTAGTAGGATCTGCACACACACCCCTGCTCTGTGTCCCTGCTAGATGGCCTGCAATCACTGGTGGTGCAGCCACCTCGTCCAGCGGCTTTGGCAAGGACACAGAACAGGTGTGCGTGTGTGCGTGCGTGTGTGCTGATCCTGTTCTTTCATTCAAATGAAGGAGTAGGGCTGGCATACCCCCTTTGTTGTCGACCGTCCTGGGACTGTGGGCAGTGCTTGCAGCAGGGATGCTGAAGCAGGGTATGTATGGGAACAAAAGAGCAAGGATGGCATATACACATACACACATCACTGCCATGTCCCTGTTGAAGGTGCCATTAGCAATCTCAGGCGGGCCAGCAGCGGGGGAAGGAAAGGTTTCCATTATTATACATGAAAACTGCATAATGCACAGAATCCTGGAATGGATCCCTCACATTATACGTGGCCCTACTATATCTCCTGTAGCTTCAAATTCCCTAATCCAATGCCATAATGTGTGAAACAGAATTTCTTGATGTCTATTTGGTACAAAGAGTCAATCCATTTCACCAGGCAATTCCGAATCCTAGTATTACCAGCAAGGCTGAAAAATCTCTCTCCGTCCTTTATACCATTCAAAATCTGGTATCTGCTTATCTTGTCATCGTTATCTTCCTAAACTAAAAGGATGGATGCAGGCTGATGTAGCCGTGCATCAGAGCTAGCAATGAAACTAGGCCGCCTTTTTTCTGTTCCAGGAGGCAGGGCCCCTGCACAGAAACCTTGTTGGTTGACATTCACTCGTAGACACAATTTCCTTAATCAAAAACTACTTCTGCATTACATATAGTCAAGAGGCCTTTTCAAACCTTTCACAAGGTCTGTTGGAATTATAGTTTTAAAGGGCAATGGTCTCTCCAAACTATAATTGCCACAATTCTTTATGGAGAAGCTATACAAACTGCACAAGATGTACATCTCGTATTTATAAAACGCTTTTCTTACATGGTTCTTTAGTACAGTGCTACTCAAAGTGAGGATCCCTGGATCACTCAACAGGCACAAATTTAGTGTCAATCCGTGGCACAGTGGCAGAAAAAAAAATGCTAGTCCTCCACAACAGATTGCCTGAGAAGCACTGGTTTGGGATACATAAGACAATAGTAATAGCAATGCTTTTGTACCTCAAGAACAAATTCTTCACCCTACGCAGCCCAAATTTCAACTTTAAGTCTGAAAACAGTACCTCTTGAGATAATCCATCTGGGAGCCCTTTCATCATTTCAAACTCCAGCGTTGCCTGAATGTAATTCAGATCAGATTCAGCCTTCTGGAACTAAAATTACCCAAAATGATCAATCACAATTCACATCATACACAGTATGAACCAACTAACATGACGGAATGATTGTCTTCAGACAATTCTGCCTAGCTTGAGCTTCTTCAGGTGGTGAGTGTGTAAGAGAGAACCTTCTGCCCTTTGTAAGAATTTGTGAACAAGCAGGGACATAGCACACAAATGGCAGAAAACATCTGAAACAACAGTGGTTTATAACAATGTCATAATAACATTGGAAGAGGGAATGAAGTTTGGCTGTCTAAGGATCAAAGCCGCATTTGAAGAACAGATTCCTATCTAGAGATGTGAAGGTCCAAGAAGGGAAGCAAATAGAAAAGATTCAGGGAAAAGTATTTTTTTTCTTTTTTTCCACCATGATCCACCAATAAATTTTCAGTGTTCTTCAGGGGGCTGGGGTGCTAGAAAAAACTAATTTGATTTTTTTCTTTAAAATTAGTGAAATATTTAAGAAAATTCTGTTTCTAACCTGAGAGTAAATGAGTAAGTCAATCATGCCCAACACTGAGGCAGAGGAATCCAGCTATTTGTGGGCTACATTCAGACATAACAATAAACCAGAAAACCATGGGACGTCTGGTTTATCAAGTATTAGCAGCAAAATGATGGATGATGCCCAGCTACTCCCATACACAGTGGGAACAGAAGTGGGCAAGGCAAACCCCATAGACTACACAAAGTCCCAGAGGGGCCTTTTCATGCCCTGAAATCCCCCCAAACTCCAACACACACTTTGCCCAAAAAAGGGGGGAAATCATCCCCCACCCGCGCAAAAGCAGTTCTAAAGGCCTTTGGGAGTAGCTGGTACCTGCAAAACTCCTCTGGAACCCTCTAGCCCAATCTCAAAAGAAAGAAAACCATCTGAAAAACAGCTGAGTTTGGAAACATGGAAATAACTTCTAGTTTTGTTTTTAGCTTTTCACTGGCCATTTTTCAATTGCATACAGTCTGCTGAGAACGGTGTGCACGTACCAGGATGTTCAACCCCACAACCTCTGTAACTGCCTATGCCTGAACTAAACATGCCACGAAGCTTTCCTGTCAGCAAGCCAAAGAAGCTATAGAATTATCTATATTTATCTATATAAAGTATTTATGTATATATAAAAAAATCTCTGGCTTCC
This sequence comes from Iguana delicatissima, assembly GCA_948472985.1. Classification (NCBI taxonomy): domain Eukaryota; kingdom Metazoa; phylum Chordata; class Lepidosauria; order Squamata; family Iguanidae; genus Iguana; species Iguana delicatissima. The sequence goes on from CAOKZL010000007.1 coordinate 2,141,409, forward strand.
TGGGGAGAACGCAAGCCAGTCTGCTGTCAAGCGCCAATTTTAGACAACATGATAAACAAGCCAAAGATCTCTATCCAGTGTGTGTACATGAGGAGTGGTTCAGCAGTGTGTTCATATTCAGTGAATCAGGGTTCCCTTAATCCTGTGGCTTAACATTTATGTCAGAATATGGTTATAATCCCTCTTCTGCTCCTAAGAAAATGTTCGGAATGCCTTTTAAGTGTTAGTATGTACCAGGTTTTCTGCATCTTCAATCTCAGGCAAAGCAAGTAAGTGCATGTAGATGATTTTTTTCTCTATAAAGATAGATGCATACACAAAGACTGTAGGCACTGTGCAATGCAACTGTGTAGGCATTATGCAATACTGTCAGACACCATGGTAATAAAATGCTTTGATAATCAAAGCAGTGATCCTCATCTCTGCAAATAGAGGTCTTACAGAGCTTACAAACTATGCAACTACTTTCTCCTGAGAAATACTAAAGGGTATCTGAACCTTCTGATAGCCTTCTCACTTAGCCTTTTAAAGCAACATCTCACAACCAGGGTCTTCAACTCTCAAAGCACTGCTTTCTCTTTTGCGTCTTATTTTTCCCTTCATCTTGGTAGACTGTAAATCTGTTTAACTTTTGTGCAGCACCTTGATTTGAAGCAATTTTACAGACAGCTGTTATAGTATAAATTTACTGATTAGTCAATTGACCATATCAAAATAAATATCAAATGTTATAAAATACAATAAAATGAGATAACTAAAATACGGTGAAGCAAGCTAAAATAAGGTAAGATATAATAAAGTCTGATAAGATGAAACAAAACAAATAATGCAAAAGAATTAGAATACTAAAACTTATGATAGGTTACCATCTTATCCAAGATGAAAATAATAAAATACAGAGACAGTATGTTTTTAGATTAGCTCATGCCCCTAGTATGCAACCCCCATATGTTCTATAAACTGTTTTCTCGGTTGGACAGCCCTATCTATAAATATAACAGTTCTGAGGACTACATATGTGTTAGTGCCCTGAAGAAAACAAGATAATTGTTTGCTGGAGTCCCAGTATTTTGGACAACTGTTATAAAGACACCTCCTTTTAACACAATGCTTTCATGACTCTTCAATGGCAGCAGGTCACTGTTAAAGGTAACAGTCTGAAACCCTGAGGTCCCATATGCACCAAGACAACCAGTGATAAAATTGAATAGATAGTGAAGGGTATGATTTATATTCTGTATTTAATATTCTGTATTTAAGCAGAGATTGCCTGAGCTGTGCAAACCAGTGGTTCCCAAACTTCGGTCCTCCAAATGTTTTGGACTTCCAGCTCCCAGGAACCTTAACCAGCTTGGCCAACAGTCAGGAATTCTTGAAGCTGAAGTCCAAAACATCTGGAGGACCAAAGTGTGAGAACCACAGAGGTAAACTATAAACTCCTCGAAGATAAACAAGGAAGCAGCCTTTGAAGCCTGTGAACTGTGACCATTTGACTTTTATAGCTATGCTCCCCTGGCAAAAGAGAGTTCTCTTTCTTAAACCACATTCATGATATTTCGTTAGTATGAGCTCCAAGCACACAAGGGAGATATTTATGGGCCCCCAGATTCTGGTTGTATAGACTCTCCCGCACTTAATTATGCTACAAAACTCTGCCTCAAGAGAGCAATGCTTGCCAAATACTTGATAAACAGAGTCAATAATGGATAAGCAAACCCGCAATCTCACGGTTGCAGCTTGTCTTTGGGATAAGTGAACCAGCCAAGAAACTGAACAAGGAAGTGGAAGGAAAGACGTGATATAGCTTACCTGAATTTAAGTCCTTCCTTACAATTAGGGCAATAGCCCACGGTCACTCCCAATCCCAAACTTACAGAGTCCAGAGGACAGACGTTCCCCACAACCCTGTGCCCTGCACTGGGGTCATTCCTCCATGCCAACAGCATTTCCAAAGGCCAGCAGTGCACAGAGAAATCCTGCTGTTACTGGCAATTAAACTCATGAAAGCAGGAAATATACAGCTTCCTATCTATTACTGCACTGACTCTCTTTGCACTCCCTGTTTTCTTTTAACCTGCACTCTTCTGACACCTCCCAAGACGGTAAACGGAATTAGGCAAAATGAATGGAATACTGCAGCCATACCATACAGGAAACCGCCATCTTTCAATGCCCTGTTATCTGACAACTTGCTCTTCTTTTATTGTATCGAATATATAAAGGCAACATAACACCAGACACAACATACTATATCCACAAAAAAAGAAAAAAAGAAAAACAGCAACAATCATCAAGCAAAAGAATACACAACCACAATAAACCAACCTATAATTCTATCTGGACTAGACTAATGGAATAACTAACTAGCTAAAAAGAAGAAAAAGAGAAAGAAAAAAAGAAAAAACAAACACATAATTAAAAGGTGGTTTCCTCCCCAACTATCCGCTACTCACAATACTCTATATAACTTGCGCTTTTGATCCTTCCAAATCAAGGATAAGTTCCATTAATTCGATGGGGGTTCCATTCTTTCATAGGGGTTGTTTGCTTGCTTGCTTGCTTTTTGCCAACGGAGACTTGCTCGGGACTGCTCACACTATGCATGCAGCTTGCGAAGGGAGCTGGGCAGGGGAGGAAGCCGGCTGAGAGACTTTGCAAGCAGCAAATGTGCAGCTGGTCCCAAAAGTCCTTAATGCTCCCCACTGTACAGTATACTAGTTCCCCTTTTCGACCAATTCTGTTTTCTGACAGTGGTCTGATCCCTAATCTGTCAAATAAGTGGGGGAAGCCTGTATATCCTTAAGCCTTTTACAGATAGCCAGGTAACACATACAAGGAGCAGGTAGCCCTTGAGGCTTGCATACGGCCCTTGTTTCTCCACACAAACATATGCCCCACATATGGTAGTTTTAAATACCTTTGGCTAACAAGTATCTGAAGGTTGAAAGGAATTACAAGGGCATGCTAGAAGCTGCTATTTCAGAGGTCTTTTCTGTATTTTCAGTAAAGCTTTCACATAAAGAGACAGCCAACCACTTTCCGGCAGCAAAATAAATTAAGCCCTGCATCATTCCATCAGAGATCACAGGCTTCCTAGCGTGCAACAGAGTACGTGACCTTATAGAGTGAAATTTTATATCTAGGGTTATAAAGAAGCTAAAGGGATAAAGTGATGGAGCAAATTTATAAATTTCTTCAAATGAGACGGATGTATCACCAACATTTCTAGGGCCTTTGTAGACACTGAAGGAAGCATCAGATATTTGGCAATTGAAAAAACAAGAGAATAGTAGTTCTGACTGTCAAAAAGTACCCTTTGGTATTAGAAAGGAAGGTGCTTTCTCTTTATACGGTAACACACCAGAAACAACATAGTCTTAAAAAGCAGAGCAAACACAAATATGCTGTTAGCTCCTAGCATTGCCAGTTAACTGAAGCTCCTGTTCAGGTGTCTCCAATTGGCGGCCATTAGGTCTAACTTGCCGGCAAACTGAGTAGAATTTATGGCAACTGGATGAAAGGCCATTTTGAAGGCTTTTGGAAATCAGGCTCATCCCCCTCCCCATGCTGTGCTTCACCAAACCCACTTAATGACTAAGGCCTTTGGTTTAGTACTGTATCAGTTAAAGCATGCCCAAGAAACAGACAGACACCAAGCAAATACAAACATCTTCAGCACCAATGACCCAGTCCACTTTCACAGATGGAGAGAAGCCAACAGAAGCCCCACGGCCCACGCTGTCAGTTCTGCTTGCAAGTGCTTTGACAATACTATTGCACTGCTAGTTGGGAAGTACAGTAGTGCAATGAAGTCAGAGCACCTGTCAGCAGCAAGAGAGAAGTTGGCACCAGGCATTCAGGCAAGAAATCAAAAGCTGCATTTCAATTTTTTAAAAATAAACTTTGCTCCAGTTTTACCCCTTCCTAGGAAAGGGAAATCAGCTCTTCATACATCTAAACTGTGGCTGGGGGAATCCTCTCATCAAACCCCCTTCCGTAGATATGCACACTCATGTTAGTACATACACATTTCTTCCATCTTCAGCTCCTCCGCAGCCCCTGCAGTTCTGATTTCACTTCATTTTTAGGCTGAGCCCCAGGTCTACAGTATCAGCTAGAAGTAAGTGACTGGGCTCTGAGCTGTTCTCTGTGAGACAAGCCAAATGCAGAAATTCAGGATGAATGCACTGCTAACAGCAAGATCCTCCACAGAGTTGCCAAGGTAGTACTGATGTCAACTTAGCTCAAGGGAGACCATGGAGGCAAATGTGCACACGCACAGGACGGAAAGCATACAGGGGAGGGGTGGGGAGGGGGTTAGGGGGCACCACATTCTTGTGTTTGAGACTTGTAAACAGTCACTCAACCTGCCTCCAAGTCAGCAGGTAGGAAGTCAGCAGGTTTTTACCCAACCAGAGATTTGACTCTTATCTCACAGGCTGATGTGCCTCTGCTGAATTATGCTGGTATGCACAGCCTTGTGTGGGCTTATTCGCAAGGCCACTGTAATACATGTGCCAAAGTTTCTGCACACTCAGCAGGTCAGTTTAACCATTTTGGACAGAAGAGTTCCTCGTGTTCCGTGAGATGCCAGCACATTACAAATAAATAAACAATTGAAGCAGAAACTGCATAACTCCCCTTCCAAGTTGTATTTCAGTTGACTGAGCATTACTGGCCAATGCCCTTTTAACATTGCACTGCTTTTTGCGCATGTTCACTAGTAGTACAACATAAAAAGGGCAGTGGACAGACACCTCGTACCATCCAGAAAGCAGCAGACAGGTAAATAAATAAAGGAAAGGAAAGGAAAGGAAAGGAAAGGAAGGAAGGAAGGAAGGAAGGAAGGAAGGAAGGAAGGAAGGAAGGAAGGAGGGAGCTTTATTGATCTTTGGAACACACAAACCTGCAAAACATTTCAGCAATCCGAATTGGCCCTACAACATAGCCCATCTTTAGGAAATGTGAAGGAAGATCTATTTTAGGGCACTCTTATTTTTGGAGCACAGAATTTCAGCGCTTTGGATTAAAAATACATTTGCACGCATCCACACACATTCATCTTCAAGGGAGAATAACTTGGTCTTGGCAACTCCTACCCACAAATACACCCCCAAAAGAGGACGGAAACAGGAACGCAACAGGCACCATTGCTTCACCAGTGACTGTGGACTAGGTTCACGTGCCTGTGAGGTTGTACTGTCCCCTAAAACAGGTGGATGCAAAGTCTAGGTGGAGAACATAGAATTTTCCAAATGTTATTGGACTGTATAGCCCATTAGCTTTAGTCAGCATAGCCAATGATGAGAGACAATTAGAACTGTAGCCTAAAATAATCTGAAGGCCCACATACAGGCCACTCCTGAACTGAAAGATAACCATGCACCTAAAGGTCATCATGCACTCAAGGAATTTATTTGATGGAAAATCTGAACCACACTGGCCACACCCAAAGATAGCATGTAGAGACTGTTGAATGTGTATCTATCAATTTCCCCTAAGACGGTGGGTTTCTGGGCACATGAAGGTGCCTATGGAAGCAGATGAACTATAGATTTTACCAGATCACCTTAAGCTCCTTGGACAGCAATCTGCCATGACTAATCATACATTTCTTAGCTCTTAAAACTTCATGAGAGGTCATGAATTTCTAAAAATCTCCATTTCAAAGCATGTAGATTTTTTAAAAGATTGTTTTAAAAACAAAAAGAAGTATTTTATCCATTTTTTTTTTTGGAAGAAGATGCTTTGTGTTACATTGAGAAGAGCTATTAACAAAAACAGCCTCATGGTGGGGAGGAGCTTTCTAGCATGCAAATCGTTTGCAATAAAACAGAACTATGACTTTATTAAATCACACTGCCTTTAAACAGTTTGGTTGAATTTGGGTAACAGTGCTTAATGTTGAAGAGAAAGTGAATTAGGAGAAACAGAGCAGCTGAGAAGTGAATGGTTTGGTCCCTACAAGCGCCACCTTCCACCACCTCGGCAACAGGACACAAGAATTCTCTTCGGCCTTTGTTTCTTCCAGCAGCGGGACTAAGCAGTGCCCTCAAATGGAGGGAATGTGAAGCTGCCCCCAGGACTTCCTCCCTCAACAGTAAGAGACCAACCTGATTGGACTCTCCTGGAATTATCTGTGTCTGTGTGCATGTGTGTATTTACTGAAGCAATTTACAAACAGACTAAAAAATACAACATGAGCAAACCCTTCCCATTTCTGCCTTCTTCAGTGCTAAAGACAAAACAGAGCTGCCTTTTAGAACCCTCTGTTTTCAACATTCTTCAGTGGATGATGGCATCTCAGCAGATTTGGTGGCTGGTGAAAGCTGTAACTGGAGACTGCTGGTGAAAGCTGTCCTAAAAACACCAGTCAGCGATCCAGGATCACGTCCTTGTGATTCAAAAGTATCGTGTCACCTGTAAATACCTTAGCAGACTGTCATGATTAGGAACATGGTGTCTGCCAGTTCTTACTACATTAAACACCTCACTTGTAGGCCCTGCAATCTTATTTTAGGTGATCAAACGCAGACATATGGGACGTCATCAATGGGCAAAACAACCACAGACTTGAGCACACTCTTCAGGAAACACAAATCTGCAGTTCTGACCAGGAAGCTAGAGCAATCAGTGGCCAGGCATTTCAGTTTGGAACATCATAACCTCTCTGGTTTGTCCCTGTTTGGTACTGAAGCGCCATCTCTTTCAGGCACTGAGGATAAAAATGATAGTCCCTGGATTTATAGACTTAAGATCCTAACACCACATGGCCTCAACACAGAGGCTGATACTGAAAAGTGTTGTTCTAACCTTGAATGCAGCTGTTTCCTCTTTAGCAACTGAAGAAGGCAGAAGCCGAAAGCATCTGCTCATATTATTTTTTTAGTCTGTTTGTCAAACGCTTCAATAAATATGTATACAAATGAGTTAGACATGGAATATCATTTAAATATTACTCTTCTGTTCATGGAATGCTGCTGATTTAGCCACACAGAGGAACAACTATCAACAGCTACTAGTCAAAATGACTACCCACTGCCTTCAGTTGATTGAAAATACAAAGAGGAGAATACTTTTGCTCACGTCCTGTTTGTGAGCTTTTCAGCTGCAGTTGCGTGAAGTGGCCTTTCACATGATGGCTCACCCTACATTCTTGACTACCATGTTCATCACGGAAGGCCCTTCGGCAAGAACAAAAAAATACTACCCACCCTTAACTATGTTTAAGTACATGGAACCAGAAGAACTGCATATTCCATCTCTTTTACTCCTGCAGTTTTTCTCCTCCTCTTGTTTTCTCTCTGGTGTCCATTTTTTTTAAGCACACAGGGGGCTTGTTTCGCCATTTTTCTCAATTTATTAAAAATTTCTCAATTTTTCTCAATTTATTACACTTCTCTCATCTGTTCTTTAAGCACGCTGAAGGTGGCACACATGATTCTACCTCTCCCCAGTTTATCCTCATACCAACCCAATACAGTAGGTTAGGCTGAGAGACAGTGACAATGGCCATTTCCGCACTACACTATTATAGTGCTATTATTCCACTTTCAACATCCTGTAGAATTCTGGGGTTTGTAGTTTACTGAGGCCCAAGAGCTCTCTGGCTGAGAATTCTTATATGCCCCTCCCTGAACTGCAAACCCCAGGATTCCATAGGATGTTGAAAGTAGAATAATAGCACTATAAAAGTGTAGTGCGGAAACAGACTATGAAACATAGGTGGGATTTGAAAATAGGGGAATCGCCAGTTCCTAGCTATGAAACTCCCTTAGATATCTCATGAATGTTACAGAGGCTTCCTTCAGGAAGAAAAGTGGGTTATAAATACACATTTATAAAGCAAGGGACCAGGTTAGGGCTTCAAAGGTACCATTTTAGAGAAATAAAATGAATTCATTCAACAAAAAAGAGTGAAATATTAATCAAGACAGTGGCTGAGCTTCAAATATACATAGACGAGGCTGCATAAATGGGTAACATCCTAAAGAAAGAAATCCTCAGAAAGATATCTTATAGATTTGGAAGAAAAGAAAGCACCAAAAAAGGGAGGGCGGGGAAGAGAGTCAGCCCAAGAAGCCACGCCTTCATTCATATTGGCCACGCCCCCTTAGCAGGGTTCCCCGAGAATGGGCTAGTCCGAACGGCCACGCCCCCAAAGGTTAGGCCACTCCCCTCAAGAGCAAGACCGGAGAAATGGACCAAACCAATACACGCCCCCTTTTTTTTGTCCTCAACCTCGCCGAGAAATAATGGACTTACCCATCGGGATACTGTCCATCCCCCCCCGTTTGCGAGAAATGGTAGGGTCCAGAGGGGGGAGGGGAATATTTCACATTTTCTGCCTCCCAAGCGCTTTTCTCCCCATTTCCCACCCTCAGCCCCTTCCTCGGCGCCCTATATTCAATGGGCGGCCCCTTCCCTGAGGGAAACCGCGGCCGCTTTCGTCGGGGCGACGGCGGCCCGCCAACGGTTCGGAGACTCACCATGGTCTCGAGCGTAGTAACCGCCGTCTCCATGTTGAATAGTTGACATTCCTCAGGCGGTGGCATTCTCCCCTCCCCAGCGCAAACCCCCCCTTTTTGTTCAAGGCGAAAGAGACGACGCTTCCTATTGGTCGACGTTCACCAAGTGCTCCTCCTGGTTGGCTCCGCTCAAACGCTTTTCCACGGTGATTGGACCATGACAGGAACAACCCCGCAGCATGAGAGTGAAGCTTCTATTGGGCGATATCGAGCATATGCGTCCTCTGATAGGTTAGTTAGGAAAGGGGGGAACGTCGTTCTTCTGAAATAAGAAACCGGGTGGGGGCAGAGTGGGAGGGACTTAAGTGGTTTCTCATTGGCTGGTTGCTTTTTTTATTAAAGGCGGGTTCAATTTTAGGTCTTCGTCCGCCATTCTCCCAACACTCCTCTCCTATTGGTCCCGTTCCCTTCACCTTTTAAACCTTATTGGCTTTTGATTCCAGCTAGGAGACGGCAGAAGGGAGAGGGGAGAGGTCCAACCAATCGTAGAAGGCGTTGCTTTTATTTCAACAGAACGCAGGCTCCCCGATCCTGGCCTGTGATTGGTTCTGGAGGATGTAGCCATTCATTTGAATGGCCAGCCGTGGGAAGGAGATGCTGCTTTGGGTGAGGCTGCTGAAGAGGTGAGGCGGCGGGTCCCAAGTCATCGGTAAAGCGTTTGGGGGTGAAACAAGAGCCCTTCCCCTCGGCCTCTTCCTGGTGCGTTGACTACACCCACCCTCATCCGCTGCCCGGCTCGTTGTGGCTGATGGGCGTTGCAGTCACTGCATTTGGAAGCTGCCGGGTGGGGCTGCTCGGATCGTTGCATTGACAGCGCAGATGCAATCCAAGTTTGCTCCGAATTAAGGTCCATGTATTTTGCTTCTACGGGTCCTTCCGCACTGCTTTGTTATAGCGCTATTATTCCTCTTTCAACCTCCTGTGGAATTCTGGGGTTTGTAGTTCGTGGGTATTTAGAATTCTCAGCCAGAGAGCTCTTTGGCCTCAGGAAACTACAAAACCCAGAATTCCACAGGAGGTTGGAAGTGGAATACTTTAACCTAATATATAAAAGTCAAAGTCTGTGAGTTTGTTTGTGTCAGGCGAAGACCTCATATGATTGGCTGCCTAAGAAGATTCTGTGGAATCCTGGGGTTTGCAGTTTAGGGAAGGGCCTTTAGAATTCTTAGCCAGAGAGCTCTGAATAAGCCAGTTGCTATGAGGCCTAGCAGCAAGAAGGAGGGCAGTGTATTCCCGCAGGAACCCAACCTCTGCATGTTAATAACTCTGAATCCAGATTGGATTGGGGAATATGGGGAAAAGTTACAGGTACTGGACAAGACAGTTTGGGAAATTAGAGACACAGGATCTCAAATCTTCTATCATCTATGAGAAAATAAAATCCCAGGCAATGCCAGGTAGATACGCTAGTAGCACTATAACAGTGCAGTGTGGAAAGGCTTACACACTAACCTTAGACAGGAGAGAAGTAAAGAAAGAACAATCTTCTGTATTTTTTACATTTTTAGAAGTGTACACAGAAGAAAGTTCATGGGCTGAAAGTTTAGGAAGGCTGATATCTGGTGGGGACCCAGATTTCCCAAAAATGTTAGTCTGGATGCTGAGAAGCCATTTTAGAATATGTAAACTTGCTGGTTCGTAAATTACACAAACAGCAGAAAAGAAGAGATTTATTTTGAACTATTTTTTTAAAGAAAATATATGATAGATATGTAACCTGCTTCTAGCAAATCTAGTCATGTCCTAGCTGGCATCCACCAGGTGGAGAGATCTCATCGTATTTGTTATTTGTGGCTAAGTTTCTTGTTTTTCTTTCCTCTTCCCTTCCCATCTCCTTTTCCTTTATTTCCTGTGCAAACTGTTGAGAGTTTTTCCAGCTTAGAATGGGTGCATAAATACTGTATGTATGAGTGTGTATCTATGTATGTAACACACACACCTATCATCTAAACTGTCATAATTATTTTAATTATTATTAGTGACAGAATTAATGGCACTTCTTGTCTTCACCAAGCAGGACTTCAAGCTAACAATGTTAATACCTCTATAACTGAACCTTATCTTTGGAAAAAATGTCTAGAGGTAAGCAACCACAACATAAACTGAGAGCCAGGACAAAATATTTGAAGAAAAAGAGGAAAGTTATCGTTCATCCTCAGCGTACAAATGTTCTCCTTCCAAAGTAAGTGGCTTTGATCTTCTCTTCATGTTTGTGTTCACAGTTTTTCTGCAATTTCAGTTACACTTGATTTGTTCCCTTCTTATTTAACTTGTTTCCTTACATTGCACATCACCCAAAATGGCTACCAGAGCAATTTACATGCAAAAAAAAATAAGATGGTCCTGCCTGAAAGCTTACAGTCAAAACCAGTGCTAGTGGTCCATGGACCAGTGCTTGTCCCATAACAATTGGGTAGTTTCTATTAAGAAAGAAAGAAGCAACTGTGGCCACGGGACACAAATACGGTAGTGGTATCTTGGGAAAAATAATTACTCGTCATCTAACATGAGATAGCTTGAGACAGCACTAATCTAAAACATGGAACATGAAAGGAAAAGGACTGGGAAGGAAAAAGGGAAAAAAGCAAATATTGACACTAGATATTCTTGATAACAAAGTTCAGCAGCTAGTTAGCTGAGTTCATACCTTCCAGCCTTTCACGGATGACAGGTGGGGCACATGTGGCCAAGCAATTTGGGAGAATGTTGCCAAAGTGGCAAAAGTTATTAATGAAGAACACACAAGCTGGGAGAAACTGCAGCAGTTAGCTTTTGCCTGAGCCTTCTGGGAAGGTCAAGGTTCTGTTTCCATCTCTCCTCCACTGATTTTAATTAAGTACAAACTGCTTTTGTGCTGGACTCAGTTTGCAGTAAGCTGAGGACAAAGGGGAGAAAATGGGCAAAGAAAGAAGAAACTGGGACATTTTAAAAGCAACTTTTGAAAGCAGAGGATTAATCAGAGCCGTCCCTGCTGGACAGATGGCAGGTGTGTAAATTCAGCAGAACGCAGTGTGGTATTTCGGCAGGATGGCAGGGCGCCTTTTCTCTGGTGGTCACAAGCAATGGCAGTTGGTAGTCTGGAGGAAATGGAAATCCCAGCCAGGGCTGTACTGTACCACTTTGGAAGGATGACTACAGTTTATTATTTCCTGTTCTCCCCAACAGAGCATTTCCATTTTGGTTAGTTGCCCTAAGAACAAATGTGCTGTATAGAGATCTGTAATGCATTGATCAGGCCTGACTCCTTGCCTGTTTATTTCACTGGTTGTCTCTTACACATCTCTTCACTTTGTTCTCTTCAGATTAGTTTTCTCTTGTCTGAAGGGCCTTGTCCACACATCTCTTTTTTAACTCATCCTGCCACTGATTCTTCGTCTCTCTTTTTTATAGTTTTATTAAGTTCCACACTTAAGTTTGGTTTTCCTTTACCGCAGTAGCAGGATGTGAGTTGATTGGCTGGACAGATGCACAGCTAAATACAACATATGTTGAAACCAGAACGTTTCCTTCCTCCCTCCCTTCTTCTCTCTCTCTAACGGTGTCAGTACTGGTAGCTGGAGGAAGGGGTACTGCTGATGGACTGATATCTGAAAAAATCTTTTTGCCTTTTGCTTTGGCCGTCTATTGTCTGTTATGTGTTATCTCTGGCTTGAAGGATCTTCCAAAATAAAACTCTATCCAAGAAATGTTGCTTTCATTGTCATAATCCTGTGGTGGGTAGATTATCTACTTTGGGAAGTCTTCTGTAAACCTTGAAATTCACTAGAGGGGAGTAGAAAAGCTTCAGCATTTCACAGATAAAAATGGGGATATATATGGCTAAGCAACATCAGAGTGCAGCTATGATGGCAAAAGTTATTTATGAGGCAAAACAGACAAACTAGGAGAGGCAGAATCAGTTTTCTTTTGCCTCAGTCTACTTGTAAGGACAAGATTCCACCTCCCCTCTCCTCTTTGCCAAGTTAATTGAGTGCAAACAATTTTTGTATTTTGAACTCATTTTGCAGCAATGGGAGTAAACTCATGACAGAGGAAAACTGAGAGGAGGAAAGAGAAACTAGGACACTTTAAAAAGAGCTGAAAAGTGGGATGGTAGGGAATTAATTGAGACAGTCCCAGCCAAATCAGGACACTTAGAGGCAATGCAAAAAGATAGGATTAAAGGATTCGAAGCCCAGTAGTTGGTTTTAAGCAGCAGAACTTAAACACCACAGCCCTTCTTCCGTATATAAACCTAATCCTAGTTGTCCCAAGATTTCAACATTAAAAGCTAAGGCAGAGTAAAGAACAGGGAATCATTTTCTTGCTACTATTGCAAAACAGGAGTCAGAAATTCTTGCTGATTAACTGTAGATTGCTCAAATTTCTCCCAGTCAATCCAATCCATTGATAGATCACTACAGAACTCATATTCTACTCTTACGGTTCTGAATCTTGTGCAAGATGAAAAACAAAGGAATAACTTTGACCTGTATATGGAAGTGAGCAAACTTTGGTTTCCTTGTCTGAATATGATGGTCAAAACAGGCTGTAAGCTCTGTGTCGAGAGAGTCTCCAGAGATTTTCCATTATTTTCTTTAGGCCTCCTGTTCTATGCTGCAGTCAGAGTAGACCTTTCTTCTCCTGGCCTTCAGCTGCACTGAGCATAACAAAAACAGTGAAACCTTTGCTGACCACAGCCTCATGTTTCTGTTTGTGGTGCTGGAAAGCAGTTGGACAGGTAAGTTTTTAATGGGATATTTATATATATGGTAAACAGTTGGACAGGGAAGTTTTTAATAGAATATTTATATATGACTTTCTGGCAACAGCAGAATTCTGAGTTGGTTTGCCATAATCCAATACGACAATCAAAACGTTATGAAACATTGTCATCCTAAATTTTCACTGGAGGTTCAAATCCATATCAGCTGCAGAGTCTGAGAAACACGTTACTGTAGGAGGGCGTTCTGACTCTTGTTACAAAATTGGCTGATTTCTGTGTTATATTGCAGTTGTGCTTAGCCGTGTAGGAAATAATTCTCTCTATAATTCTTTCTTTTCTTCTATTTTTGTTCTCCCAGGTTTTCCAAGTCATAAAAAGCTCAGTATTTCCATCATCCACATGTCAGCAGGAGCTAAATAGACTCAGGGAGCGGTTAGAAAAGCTGGAAATGGAATTTTCAAGACTACAATCATTGGTTGAGGTTGGTAACTCTTTACGTAGTTTGAAGCAATATTTGAGAAATAAGTAGCCCCCGAGGAGCCAAGGACCCTATTCCCACACCACTTGTCACCCTCCTGGATCTTTGCATGCTGCAGTTATGGTTTCATGCGAAGTGGTTTAGGGAGCATAAGAAGATGTGGGGAAGAAGTGTGCCTTGTTTCCTCAAGAATTGAACCTCCTGAAGATTTCCAGATTTGCTGATTGATTGATTGGCTTTTTAAAATTGCAATGGGAGAACTCCAGAGGTTGTAAGGCCACTGTAAACTAACATGCCCAGCTTTCCTATACAGGTTTGCCACCTCTGCTTTACCCATATTTTATGGAAGTAATTTGTTTCCCAACAACTCTTTTGCTAGTGTGGACTTCTTTAAGCCAAGCCACTAACAAAATGGGAAAGATTTTTCCTGTATTCAGGGACAGGGATCAGGGACAGCACTTTTGTTCAGCAAAAAATTATGAAGGGGTCGTTAGGTCTCCTCCTCAGTTCAAGTAATTGTCTGACCTGTGGGCCTGAGATAGCCTCGAGGCCCTTCTCCATTTGGAAGCCCTCTTTCTCAGTCCAAGATGATTCTCTGTAACTTCCGGGATGGCTGAAGAGCCAGGAGCTTCACTTTTGCCCCAGTCCTGCACAGAAAAGCTGCAGAATTCATGGCACCAAGGAGTCAAATGTATTTTTCAAGAAATTGTTGACGACTATGGTTCTGAGCTGTCAGGAACGGTTGACAGTGTAATAAGAAAAACTCATGTCTTAAGCAGCATTTGAGCATGTGTGCATTCACGTATTTTTGTGGTGACTTTTAAAACAAGAGATTTTGTTAGTATTTATGTCCCACCATTTCCCCAAAACAGGGATTCAGAGTGGCTTCATAGCGCAATGAAGAAGACCTTGGCTGGCTGAGTTCCAGCAGTAAGCCAGCATCCTGTTTTTTGGTTCAGTGGTGCTTGGAAAAGTTCCATGTTTAGACTCTGAAAATCTCTTAGCAGAGCTTGATAAAGTTCCCTGTGGCCACGATGGCGGACATTCTGGGACCATAGTCCAAAAAGAGAACTTTTCTAAGTTCTACAGCTGATCATGGCACTGGGAAGTTCAGTTGCCAGTTGTTGAGGCATCTCTGCTATGTTTTGAACTCAGTCTCCTCTCCTTTTCTGTCCCACTTACCAGAAAGGAGCTGCTGCTACTCCTGCTGAAAAGCCTGCTTGCCAAAGCTCAGGGAGTCCATTGTTGGCTTTTCCTGCACACACACAGCCTGGCTTTCCAGGGCCGGTATCCCTGCCTTCACAACTTTTGGTGCCACCAGTCCCGCCACCTCCACCCCTCCCGCCACCCCACCCTCCACCAGCACCTCTTTGCTTCAAAAAGACTGGTGGCGCCAAGACACAGGTAATGTATGTCAGAATACTTAGAGGCCAGAATATTCCTCTTTTCCTCTAATTCATGGGGGTGAATTAATTTTAAAACTAACTAGAAACTGTTTGCTTGGTTGTTGTAACTTTATTTCCACTCATCATGTTGCTTTTCAGTGTGATTCATTAGCAAAAAAAGGTAGCTTTTTATAGGCAACTGCATTACTTAGACTTTGTTCCTTTCAAGATCTGAGGGGGTTGATCAGTTGACATATTTCATAGCTGCATCTGTTGCTGATTGTGGTGGTGGAGAGAAACAATTGTGCAAAGGGAATGGGACTGCAAGCCATGTTGAAATCAAGCAGGAGCCACAGGTAGCTTACAGCTGTTCATCTGTGAAGTAAAGCCATAAAAAATGTAATAAATACCTTGTACATCAGCATTTAGTGTCTCAGCAGCCAGCTAGATCTTAGAATTTGAAAGTCAGAAGGAGCCATGGAGGTCATCAGTTCAACCTCCAGCTCTGTCTAGGAATCTTCTATGCCTCTACAGCATCTCTGCCAAATGGATATCCAAGGTTCTTCTTAAATACCTCCAGCAAACGATAGCTTGCGACCTCCAGAGGTACCACTGAGCAGCTTGTACAATCAGTGGCCTTTAAGAATCTTCTAAACGGGCGTGAGGAAAAAGAAATTTCTTTCCCAGAATTACCCATCCAATTGAAAAATAAGATGCGTAAGCTTTGATCTAAATTCACAGCCATCACTAAATCCGGTGGTAGTGAATACCAGAAGCACTGTAGTTTTATAGAGGTTTACAGTGGCGTGAAGGACACTAGAACTACATGTTTTCCAGTTGAGAGAGCTGTGGAGTTAAAGTTTCCTCTTCCTCTATCTGCTTTCCCTCTTGGACTCAGGCTATCTCACTGAAAAAAGATGTGCCTATGCAAATAACACTCCAGGATCTCCTGAATGTAAAATTAAAGAAAACGCAAAGCAGCACTGGAATTGACAAGGTAATCCTGAAGGGGTATGTTTATTGTGCATCAGATTTAGTAGTAAATACTCTAATTTGAGAGCTGCTGGCTTGGTGATCCATCTTATTCTTCACCACACCAATAAACTAAATTTTGTCTCAGTTGTAATGATGTCTCCTTGTTGTACAATGGCAGTAATAGCAGCAGAAAAATTCCATTATGGTGAAAGAAACATTAGTATAGTTTCAAGCATTTTAAAAACGCACTCTTTAGCTTAAAAGCTCTCAGTATGGCTTATAAATTTCAGTGCTAATTCCTCCTTGCAATTCTTGGGAAAGTTCCTTTTTCTTGACTACAATTCCCAGAATTCCCAAGTCAGCATGGCCACTGGGAATTGTAATTCATAAATCTAACTGCCAAGCTCCCCTCTTCAGGAATGCTCAACTTAATATTATTCAGTGCGTTTTTCTTTTAATCTAAATTGGGGCGGTCTTTTTTTCTTGCTTTTGTCCTCTTTCCTTCTTTTTGGGAGAGGAAGTAAAAAAAGTAATCTGGGAGTTATGGAGAGGTTGAAGACTGCAAAAACAGGCTTGGCCGGGGGGGGGCTATGCTTTGCCCACCCTGGTGTATAACAGGCAGGAAGCTTCTTTCAATTTGTGAGCTGAATTCAGTTTCCCAGAAATGCTTAGCGGCTAAATTCCAGTGGTGGATAAAGCCAAACATAAAAGAGGTTGAACCAAACAAAAAATTCAACAGCATAGTTTAGAGCTCTTGCTGCCATTCGTTAAGGTCCCCTTAGGAGGGGACCTTAACCTTTTAGAATAGGTGGAAAGGCTGTACAGAAGCTGGCAAACCACTCAATGATGTTGAAGAGCACGGGGCCACCTGAGGAAGCCCAGATTTGACCCCAGAGTCTGAAATCTCCACCTGTGGTGTAAAAGCATTAAATTAACACTGATAGATGTTGCAGTAACAATATTTTTCTTGTCTTTTAAACTACAGAAGGGCTCAACCTTTGAGCAGCGCAAGGCATTAGTTTCACTCTCCGATTTGCAGAGCATCAACCTGAAATCAAAAGCACCCCGGCCGCACGTGCATGTCACTAATCATTTAATGTAAGGAACTTTGGTGGCTGGTGATCTTGTATAATTTTATGTGTACACCATGAGTATTGGGCCACTTAACAATTCTAGCTTTACTCTTTAAAGTGCTGACAGGGAACTCACAGAGCCGGGTTATAGAACATCCCTAGTTTAATCTGGGATGGTCTGGAAAGAAATGTCTTTTCCTTCCATTTGCCCTTTTGTGACTGAACCAGGAAACTGAAAATAAAGGCTGGCTCCAGACTGAGCTGTGTGACTTTAAGACATGTTTGTAGAGACTCCGTAGTTCAGTGCTTCGCCCATTCCATTTGCTCCCCCTTTGGAAAAGGCAAGGAAAATTGGCTTTCTTTTATCTTCAGTTCAGTTTTATTGAAACTAACAAATTCATTAACAATAAGTGATGCAAACAGAGGAGCTATAATCAGGTAATAAAATGCTCCTACAGCCTCTTCAACGGTGCTGGGGAACTGTGGGAGAGCAAGGTGGCCATGTTATTCCCTAAGAAATCTTGGGGGGAACCACATACCCTACAACACCTCACAAATAGACCCAAAATTAAACAACTGCCACTCAAAATGTCTTCCAATACCCTTTAGGCACTGTGGTGGGCATTTTTGTCATGTTCTACCTCCCCCAGGCCATTTTAGGCCCAGAAGAGGCTTTTTCAAAACAGGAAATGACTGGAAGTCACTTCCAGATTTAAGAAAGGTCTCTTTGGGGAAAAAAATGTATCCCTGGGACTCCTTAAGGACCACAAAAACAGCCTGGGGAGCATATGTGGCAAAAGATTATGAATTTTAAGGTGGTCAAAATATAATGTTCTAAATTTTCTGGCTTTAATTTCAATCTTTGCTCTCTCTTTCCACCCAGCACTCCCAGCAGAAGTGCTGTAGACTTTCGAAAACACCTGCGAAAGCTTGCTATTAAGAGGTAATGTCTGCCCACTTTCTCCTTTCTGCATATAGGTGGGAAGTAGTAGAGGGTTTCTGTCTATTCCTTTGCAATGCTTTTGGCTAAATTAAAAATGAAAGATTTGAGATACCCAATGGGTGCCTTTTTTTCTTCCTTGCCCCCAGCAGGAGCCCAGGTGGAACCCCATTAACTAACAAAGAGAACACTGAGACCGGAACAGGACTGACACCAATCATGACCCAGGCTCTACGGCGCAAGTTTCAGGTAATGCCATCTAGAAAATGGATGCTGATAGAGGACTTGGAGTTAAACGCTACCACTGTATGAAATCCCTGGCTCTAGTACCTTTCCAGAAGTATGAAAGCTTGCTTCATCCTACAGATAGGAAGTCAGGTTTGCCAATGCACAAATAATTTCCCTTTTGTACTGGGCTGGCCCAAGACATTTGCTGTCAGAGGCAAGGAGCAAGAAGCTGCCTGGTATGCTTCACTAATCCCATGTACAAAAGTTGTCTGGACTGGCTTTTGGTACTTCCTTCAGTACTTGCAGATGGACACTATCCTTTACTGACCTAAAGACAACAGGGTACCTTAGGGAGTGTTGAGAACCTGCCCTGCCTTTAGGCAGAATGAGGCAGTGGTCCTGTATGATAGATGTTGAGCAATATCTCTTTCAATGCACACGGCTTCTAGCATGTGCTATGCAAGGAAGTTACCTCACTGCCCCACATCAGGGCCAGCTCCCCTTCTGAGCATTCAAACTGGTCCCAAAGAGTTTTCTTTACTCTTAACATTCCCTACATTTCCATCCCTGCCTTTTTTTTCCTCATAGTCACCATTTCATTTTCATTTCACCCCTCCATCCTTACAATCCATTGCCCCACAAGTTCCAAAGCATACGTGTGACATGAGATGGTCCAGGATTTCCCAGTCCAGTGGCCATTGGTCACATTGGCTTGGAGGAATAGTAGTAGCAGTCCAAAATATCTGGAGAGCACGAGGCTGCACTGCATCCAGAAAGCCCTTGGTACTATTAGAGATGGAAATGTCTAGAAGAAAAGTTGGGGGGGAAATTACTCAGTCTTCATGCCAAAGTTCTATATAATGTGGGTTAATATTGCATTTTTCTGAAAATTTTTCTTTTTCCCAGGGGC
The DNA here is from genome assembly GCA_948472985.1 of Iguana delicatissima. Taxonomy (NCBI): domain Eukaryota; kingdom Metazoa; phylum Chordata; class Lepidosauria; order Squamata; family Iguanidae; genus Iguana; species Iguana delicatissima. The sequence goes on from CAOKZL010000007.1 coordinate 2,160,631, forward strand.
TTGCTTCAAAATTTCCAGAAATATTTCATCTCTGGATTCAGTCCCTGGTTATCTCCAGGCAGAACTGGGGAGAAATCTTTTCTGAAACCCCAGGAGACCATGCTAGTGAGCATAGACCGTATTGAGCTAGATGGACCAACGGTCTTACACAATACACAGCACATTCCTTTCTGACGCTGAGATAGCTCAGCAGATGACTGCCAGAGGTTTCTTCACCCTTGGTGTATACCCTCATGCCCACTTAGCATGTTGCCTAAATACTTCTCAGAACTAGAAAGTGATGCCCTTTTTTTCTTTCTCGACAGTTGGCTCACCCGAAGAGCCCTTCTCCAGCACGATTACCTACAGGAGGGAGCTTTGAAGAGCAAAGTCAGCACATCTCCTAGGGGTACAAAGTCCATCATGGCCCTTACCAGCCTTCTCCTGGACACTATTTGGATGGAAGGAGTTTGTTCATGAGAAAGTACATGGTGCGGGGAGTAAATGAGCTTGAAAACCCTCTAAAGCAGGGTTGGGCAGAGTGGTTGTTGCCCTGTATTGTTGGAATGCAGCTCCTAGCAAACCCAGGTAGCGTAGCCGTTGGTGAGGATTGCTGGGACTTGCAATCCAACAATATCTGGGGGAAAAACAGATTTTGCCTGCCCCTGCTCTAAAGCAGCCTTGGCCAATTTGGTGTTCTTCAGGTGTGTTGGACTATAGCTCCCAGAAGAGGCCAGCCCACTATGCTTGTAGGTGTGGTTGAGAACATCTAGACAACTAAGCTGGGGAGCACTGCATCAGAACGCAGGTGGGGAAGTTGTGATCCTTTGGACAGTGCTTGACTGAAACTCTCATTCAGCCACAGCCATCACAAGCTAGAGCTTGTGGGAATCAGTGTGTGGAACCTGAGGCCCTCTAAATCTTGTACTATATTTTCTGTGATCATTGTGGCCAGACCTGCTGCCAGTTATAATCTAATATCTAGAGAGCTGAAAGTTTGCACACTCCCTTGTGAGGAATCGCGCCTCCCCCACCTTCTTTCATCTTGCTTATTAGAGGACCCAGGAGCAGTGCATTTTCACTGAATTTGAATTTCTCTCTTTTAAGAACAGTTCTTAAAAAAAAAGTTTTGAGCAATATTTGTACATCGGAAGACTTGGTGTTTTTGTGGACATGGGAAAATGGCAATTTTTCTTAAGGTTTTAACTATTATATCCCTGTTTGTACAGGCTCCTGCAGAGGAGTAGGTAGAATGGATACATATGGAACTGGAGACGGTACAGTATGACTTCCTAAGATAAAGTTAAAGCCTGGAAACATTACCTTTTGGGCATTGCAGCTTCCAGGATCCGACAACTGTATTGTGGAAGTTGCAATCCCTAAAGGTAATGTCTCCAAGCGCTGTGCAAGACACCTTATTTTCAGCAGATCTACAACAATTACGAGAGCAGCACGGGTTGCGTTTTGATTCTAAGAACCTGATGCCAGTTGATCTCTTTCCACTCCCCTATTTCCACAGCAGAAAAGAGATGAACTCTGTTTTAAGTATAAAAAAAGTGGCTCAAAAACGTATTTTATTATTTATTTGGGAAATGTTTACCCCACTTTTCCCTTCAGAAAAAGAAGCTACTTAAAGCAGCTTATCGAATATAAAAAAAGAAAAATCCAGTATTTATGCACATTTATACCAAGCGTAAAACAGTTGTGAAAAAGCCAATGCATCCATAAATTAAACAATAGAACACACAAATGCTGGCTTTTAGAACATGTATTAATACTGTGGATGCTGCATTTGAAATACTGTATGTTTACACTTTGTATTTTGGCTTGTGTTTTTATCTGCAACTAATTTTAATGCTGTTTCAGCTGTGAAAACTTGATTGCTTCTGCATCTGTTTCCACCTTTAAAAACAATGCCTTTTGGCTGTGGCAGATCTTGAGACAAACGCAGATACAAAAATTTGCAGCTCTTGTTGCAGAACAGCTTTGACCGGCAATCAGTTTTTATTAAAGTGAATGTCATATCCTATCAGTTTGCTTATTCTTCTGTTTGTTTGAAAAGGACAATCTAGTTCAAAGCAGACAGTTACTGCCAATTTATCAAATTCCTGATTGTATTCTCAGAAGCATGCACTTGTTCAGTTTTCATGTTTGTGCACCCATCTCAAACCTTGTGCTCTCCAGGTATTTTGAACTTCCACTGCCATGAGCATTCCCTATTGTCCATGTTAGCTAGAGCTGATGGGGTGTATTAATTGATTAAAAGTATTAATTGCTTTTCTGATCAACAAGGCTCCTACAATAAAATATACAACCATATCTTTAAAACCATTTAAAAGCCAATTAAAAAAAAACCACAAATGTCATATAGAATAATGAGATCACTTTTGGAAACTCAACCAAGTTGGGGCCAGCTTGACTTCTCTTAGAAGAGATTTCCAGTGGAGATGCTACTACAGAAAATAACCTGTGCGTTGTGTATTCATCAGCTGCTGCTATACAACAGGGTCTCTGCTGGAAGTCCCAAATTCCAGCCAGGCTCCTATGAGAGCAGGAGGTCTTTCAGATACGTTGGCCCCACTCTATACTTAGGCCTTAGTCACAAACCTCTAGAAGAGCAAGAAATTGGTTACCACGAAAAAGAGAAGCACTGACTGGCTTTGCAGGTGACGGCTGGAAGGAAGAAACTATAAAATAGCAGAAGGGCTGCAGGCTTCTCCATTGGAATTGAGTTGCAAGAGAATAAAGGGCTGTCACCCAGCCCTTGTACATCAGCTTATCTTAAGAGCTTTCTGGGCTTCCACAATTGGAAGATGTATCCAAGGGAGGTGTAAGCAGAGAAAGAGACTTTAGAGGGAGTGATCACACAAGCTTCTCTGAAAGTGAAAGCCAGGCAAGTTACTTTCACTGGTATAATTGTCTAGTTGCCTATCTGAGAACTCTCTTAAATTTAAAGACTATTCTTTCTACACTGCATCCGTTGTGCTGGGCTTGATTGAAAGAGCATGCACATGGGTAGAGGGATAGATGTACCCCGTCCTATGGATTTTACAACCTCTATGAGGCTGATCTACACAGATGACATTACTTCCAGTCTCCTTTCCCTACTGCTCATCCATACTTTTTCTTTTCTGGTCCCCTGCTTTGCCTCTGTGAGTTAACAGATTTGTGTGTTGTGCGCCTATCGCCATGTGAAAAAGAGAGTGGTTGCAGGCCAGTAATGGAGCCTGCCAGGGAAAAGTTTCAAGCAAGCACTCTTACCAATCTAATTTTACTTCCCCAGAAGAAGGGACACAGACAAGGAGGCAGTAAAGAACGTGCAGCACAGAGCTGTCATCCCATCTCCTTCCATTAAGCTGCATAAGGGAAGAGGGTGCTGCAGATAATCTGCAGTGTAAAATAGACAATTGCAGGTGAAGGAAAGAGCTACCAGTATGATATCACTCCTCGATTAGGAGATGGTGTTCATATAGGGAGCAGCTCTTACAAATCATTCATTTCACAGTATCATACTGATAAAAACACATTATGGCAGAAGGGGAAAGAGTCCAGAGTAAGAGATTTGAGAGGCGGCACTTTCATTTCTGCTAAGAAATGCTACCTTTCTGCTTTTGCTAAGTCAAGCAAGGTAAATTCTGGTAGTCAACATGTGGCCCACAAACAGGGCTGTTCCAGGAAAAGCCTATCAGATCGACTGGACTGTTAGTTCAACAAGCTCCATCTTCCACTTCCACAGGCTACTAGAACAGGGAGAGAGAAAGCTTTGGACCTCCAGATGTAACTTTAATCAGCCCCAGGATTGTGGGGAGGATGGCAATTGGCTTTGGGCTCCCATAAAGCATGGAGCCCCACTCTCAGTTCATTTCTTTTGTTTTATTGGCCCTGCATATTGTTTCCCGGAATGCCCGCCACGGATGGGTCCTTGTATAGTGTGCTAGCAGGGCCGCCCCATAATGGTTGCTCCAGACCCTTTAAACCCAGAAAGCTTATCTCGATCATCTCAAGCAAATATGGTCTATGGTAGAGGAGTCTGAGAACTACGGGCTATAAATCTGTTACCTTAGTCAGACACACCACATACAGCAGTTTGATATTTCTTCAACTTCTGCAATTTGTAGCCTGGCGAGATGCTTAGAATTCTTGGCTAAAGAACTCTGAGTCCACTGCGCTGAACTACAGCACTAGAGCTCTCTAGCGGAGAATTGTAAATACCTCACCAAATTACAGATGCCATAGGATGGTGCTATGAAATGCAAAGTGCTATGAAACCCATGTAAATGGTGCTCTGTCCCTACTCATACAGAAACGTGTGAGTTTACAGGACTCCCCACCTTTTTTCAAATATAAGCTTTTGTCATTTAGACTCAAACTGAGTTGCTCGAGTCTTGCTTGCCACTGGATTTAACCCTCTTTTGGTCTGTCCCATATCTGCCCATAATAAGGGAGAAATCCAACGTTTTTGCACGGCTGTTGCTGGGCGACATCATCTCCCCTCCCTATATCCTTCTGCACCTAGTGCAAAAGGCAGCAGCCCAAAATAAAGGGTTCAGACTTTTTCTAAGATCTCATTTTTACGAGAAAAGTACAATCAGTCATGCATTCCAGCCGATACATTTCATGGGGATTAGTAGAAAGTGGGAGGAGGCTTCGAGAGTCCGGGATCAAGTTCACACCTCCATTCGGTATAATATTTACCCGGCCAATCACTATCTCTCAGAGTAAACTACCCTACAGAGTTGTAGTCAGGAGTAAAAGGAAAAAGAGGACCATGTCCGGCTCCCTCGAGCTCCTTGCAGATAAAAATTGTATACGACCAATATAACAAACTAATAAATCTAAGCCAAGCTAAAAAAAAAAAGCCTCCAAAGAACTCGGAAGCTATAGCTCCAGACAGTAATTTTTCCGCCTAACCTTTTCGTAGCTCTATGGTTGCGAAACTGGATACCATAGTCGTCTCTGGCCTCCCCGCCCCGCCAGCTGATTGGCTACTGCTGCGGCAGCTCCTTCCCCGCGTCGCGTTCTTTGGCCGCGCCTGCGTGGTAGCTTTTCCGTCCTTTCCCCGGCCTGGGACGTCTGCGCGAGTCAGAGGCGGGGTTCGCGGCGCGTTGCAAGAGGCGAGGATGGTGGGGGCGACGGCGATGCAAGGCCCCGTGGGCTTGCACGAGTTACTGCTGGCCGGGGTGGAGGCGAGCAGCGCGGCCTCCACGGCGGCCGTCGGGGCAGGTGGGACTCCTGGTGGTGCTGGCGGCGGCGGCGGCGGCGGCGGCGGCGGCCCCGGGGCTGGTGCGCCGGGGGAAGAGGAGGAGGTCTGCGTGGTGGGCATCTTTGGCAAGACCGCCCTGCAGCTCAGCTCCGAGAAGGCGGCCCTGGTGAACACGGTGTGCGACAGGCAGGTCTTCCCTCTCTTCCAGCGGGACGGCGCGAGCAGGACCTCGCCTGGGGGAGGCCGGGGAGGCGGCGCGGATGGGCCAGGTGGAGGTGGTGGGGATCCGGGGGCGGAGTCCCGCGCCTCCTCTTCGGCCTCCTCGGCCTGCTCTGCCGCCTCCTCGGCCTCCTTCTCCGCCTCTGCCTCGCAAGGCGATTACAACCTCCTGCAAGCCTACTACAGCCAGGACTGCAAGGTGTTGTACCTGGTGCTCACGTCCATCTGCGACAGCCACCAGCTGCTTCAGGCCTGCAGGGACCTCGATGCCATGGCGGAGGCCGGGGGGCACGGCGGCGGCGGCTTAGGCGCCCACCCGGCTCAGGGCGGCTCCCCCCTACCCCACGCCGAGGCCCACGAGTTCTGGAAGCGCCAGGAGAAGCTGCACTGCCTCAGCCTCCTCTACCTCTTCTCCGTCTGCCACATCCTGCTCATGGTGCACCCCACGTGCTCCTTCGACATCACCTACGACCGGGTCTTCCGGGCCCTGGACGGCCTGCGGCAGAAGGTGCTCCCCTCGCTGAAGGCCGCCATCAAGGACTGCCCCGTGGGCAAGGACTGGAAGCTCAACTGCCGGCCCTGCCCGCCCCGGCTCCTCTTCCTTTTCCAACTCAACGGGGCCCTCAAAGTGGAGCCGCCTCCGGGCCGAGGGCAGGAGCTCTGCGGGCACCTGGAGAAGCCTCCTCCAAAGAAGCACTCCCCCAAGCGGCGGCTCCAGCACGCCTTGGAGGACCAGATCTATCGCATCTTCCGCAAGAGCCGGGTGCTGACCAACCAGAGCATCAACTGCCTCTTCACCGTGCCGGCAAACCAAGCCTTCGTCTACATTGTCGCCGGAGGGGCCCAGGAGGGGGACGACCCCATTGTGGTGTTGCTGGACCAGCTGAGGAGCAACTGCACCACCCGTGAGACAGAATCCGCCCTGACGCCGGTGTTGGCTGGGCCGAGGAGGTACCAGCTGATGAGGCACGGGAGACAACAGTTGTCTTTCCATGTTGAGAGCAGCAGTAGTTCCAGCTCCTCTGGGCAGCTGGTGGATTGCACCTTGAAAGAATTCCTGTTCCAACATGTGGAACTGGTCCTTGGCAAGAAAGGCTTCGATGACAGCGTGGGGCGGAACCCTCAGCCATCCCACTTTGAGCTGCCTACCTACCAGAAGTGGGTAGCCACAGCGCTGAAGTTGTACGAGGTGGCCATTGAAGGCAAAGACAGCGACGCCTCTTCCCTCACTGGGGAGCTGACCTCCAAGATCATGGGGAGCATCAAAGTCTTGGAAGGGTACCTAGACATTGACACCAAGTTCTCCGAAAACCGTTGCCAGAAAGCTCTCCCGATGGCCCACAGCGCCTACCAGTCCAACCTGCCTCACAACTATACCATGACTGTTCACAAGAACCAGCTGGCACAGGCCTTGCGGGTGTACAGCCAGCACGCGCGGGGGCCAGCTTTTCACAAGTATGCCCTCCAATTGCATGAAGATTGCTACAAGTTCTGGAGCAATGGTCACCAGCTTTGTGAAGAGAGGAGCCTGACAGATCAGCACTGTGTACATAAGTTTCACTTGTTGCCCAAATCAGGTAAATTCAGGATAGCTGAAGTTTAGAAACTGGGGGGCGGAGGTTTTTTTTACTTCTATTTATATCTGAGTACCTTCATTAAACGTGAGATGGGGGTATGCGGCTTTTGTTTTGTTTTGGACGATAGCTCTGCCAGATCTCATCAAGGAGGAATGGAGAAGCTTTGAAAATACAAGTTTCTAGTCCACTTTGGCCTTCTCAGTAATGTTCACCCATTTTTGGCTTAAACATTCAGCATATAGTCATGAGTAGAGTGGGAAGGTGAATCGTCCAGAATGTCATTCTTCTACCTTCTGATAATCATGTGTGGTTCTGGTAATGCACATGTGCACATACACTGAACATTTTAAGATGGATTTTTAAGTGCCCTTATCTGAAGGTTCAGAATGAGATTGTTGCTGATATGGGTTGCCATATTGCAGGTTTTTCTTGGCAAGATTTGTTCAGAGGAGGTTTGCGTTGCCTTTCTCGAGGCTGAGAGAGTATGAACTGCCAAAGATTACCCAGTGGGTTTCCATGGCCAAGTGAGGATTGAAAGCCTGGTCTCTCATTTCGTAGTTCAGCACCCAGACTACTACTCTGTGCTGTCTCTCAAAGTCAGTAAAAGCACCAAAAATAAGTTTAAAATATTTAACAACCTTTAATAATAATAATAACCTTTTAAAAAAAGTCCCTGACCACATATTCCACCCTGCATAAAAAGGGCTGGCACCAGAATGTCAGTTCAGCTTTGCTTTGACCATTGCCACTTTTTCACCTAGAACTAGAAAGTCATTATTTAAGTGGAGGGTAAAGGGGGAAGACTTGACATTGTCAAGGTGTTAGGTTCTGTGTTATCTGAACTTTGTTTATTTGACTGCTCTTTTTCCCCAATCACTTATTTCAGAGGAGTGAAACCTAGTGTATTTTCATTTTTGCCTTTCTCTGTAGGAGAGAAACCTGAACCTGACAGGAACCCACCAGTGTTGTATCACAACAGCCGGGCTCGCTCCACTGGCGCCTGCAACTGTGGGAGGAAACAAGCACCTCGGGATGACCCTTTTGACATCAAAGCAGCAAACTATGACTTCTATCAGGTAATCACTTTTTGAAGTCTCCTAGATATACTGTGCTTTAACTAGACAGTCAGGTATTCTTTCAGACATTAAAATCTCTACCACACTTTTCAGTCTAGTTCATACTGGGAGCCAGTCACATGCTAGGAAAAATGCACATCCAGACTTTTGTAGGCAGAATTCTAACAAAATTATTGATTAGAGTGTCACATGAGCAAGGAAGAGGGCATATTTCTAGCATGTGTTTGTGTGTGTGTGTGTATGCACACTGCAATATTAATATAAAGTCATGTCGTTATTCTAAAAAATTCAGGGTGGCACACATATTCCTCCCACCTTCCTTATTCTTAGACAGTCCTATGAAATAGGTAAGGGTGTAAAAAAGCAGAGGGGTGTGTCTGTGTGTGTCTGTCTGTGTATGAGGGGAGACAGACTGGCTGGCTGCTGCCTTTGAATTGATACAGCTTGGTGCTGTGGGTGCATCTCTTGCTCAGTCAATCAGTATCTCTCATGTTCTCCCTCTCTCACAAACAATAAATGGAAAAAGCCACCAAACAGCCCTGTTTTCAGAGTCCCCATTACATGGTGGTGAGGCTGAGTTCCCCTTGAAGATCTTAGAGCCTGAGCAGGCTTGTATATGGAGATGCAGTCATTCAGGTAGCAGGACCTGAGCCACATCAGGCTTTATAAGTAATACAGTTTCAAGGTGTCAGATCTGTAGATCCAGACATTTTCTTTCTTCTGAAGCATGGTTGGAGCATGGGTTTTTTTTGTGCAGCACTCTGTTCTTGCAGTGGCCCACCAATTGTCCCAATGTAACCCATAGTCTTATTCTGCAGGCTGAAAGCATTAATTCTACCACCTGTTTTCCCCTCTCCTTTCTTAGCTCCTGGAAGAGAAATGTTGTGGCAAACTGGACCATATCAACTTCCCCATATTTCAGCCGAGCACTCCAGATCCAGCGCCAGCCAAAAATGAGGTATCCCCCAGCCCTCCTGAAGGGGAAGCTGAAAAACTGAAAGAAAAGGAACCACAGACTCAGGGGGAGAGCACCAGTCTAAGCCTAGCTCTTAGTCTGGGTCAGTCCACAGACAGTTTGGGGACATACCCTGCTGACCCACAAGGTGGGGGGAACAATACAGAAGCTCACGGGCAGGCAGCAGAAGCTAAAGGTGAGAAGAGGCCAAGCTTGGTAGACCGCCAGGCTTCTACTGTTGAATATCTGGCTGGGATGCTTCATTCAAATTGCCCCAAGGGCCTTCTGCCCAAATTTTCTAGCTGGTCCCTGGTGAAACTTGGTCCTGCTAAGGCGTACAACTTCCACTCTGGCTTAGACCAACAGGGCTTTATCCTAGGAACAAACTACTTAATGCCTTGGGATATTGTCATCAGGACACGGACTGAAGAGGAGGGAGACCTGGATACCAATTCCTGGCCGGCTCCCAACAAGGCTGTACCAGGAAAAAGGAGTGCGGTTGTCATGGGAAGAGGGAGGCGGCGCGACGACGTGGCTCGTGCCTTTGTGGGTTTTGAATATGAAGATGCCCGCGGCCGGAGGTTCATGTGTTCAGGACCTGAGAAGGTCATGAAGGTGATGGGAGGAGGACCGAAGGAATCGGCCATCAAAGCTCTCAATTCCGACATGCCCCTGTACATCCTGTCATCGAATCCTGGACGAGGGTTGAAGCCACACTATGCTCAGCTGATGAGGCTCTTTGTGGTTGTTCCTGATGCTCCACTCCAGATCATACTTACACCGCAGGTAAGAATGGGGGCGTGCTCCAAAATGAAATGTTCAGGAAATAATTACCACTTTTCAGACTGTGTTACAGCAAAGCTTGTTGTTCAGACGGTTGGTCATGGGAGCTGAAGTTTTGTTTTGTTTTTTAAGGACAACTGCTATCATGCTTTGCTTGCAATTTGCAAACTGTAGGAGAGTGCTGGGCCTCTTCTGAGTTTATTTCTTATGTTTCTATACCGGTTTCCCTCTAGGGAGCTCAAGAAGATGTCAGGGGTTGAAAAACTGTGGTCTACCAGTTTCCAGATACTGTTGGACTTCTGTTTCTATCATCCCTTACCATAGGAATTATGAGCATTGTAGTCCAACAATATGTGCAAGGCCACAAGTTGCTGGCCCACTGGCTTGTCCCCTGCCCCATTTTGTCCTGGTAACAACTAAGAAATAGCAACTGATCTAGGGTCACCCCACTGAGCTGAACAAGGATTTGAATCTGTTCTCAATTTCCTATTATGATACTCTGACCCAGATTTTTTCAGCCTTGTAGCCCTCTTGACTGTTTCTGCATCACTTGGCTCAAAAGTGAAGAATTGTGCTCCAGAAACCTCCAGGGAATATGATTCTCCATTTTAAGGCTGGGAGGAGGGTGATCTTCTGTGGGTCTGAAGTAAGTCCTCCACTACCTGAAAGGGGGTTCCAATCACTTCATCTTCCATTAAAATTGATGGGGGTGGCTTTCAAGCGTCCAGTGGCATTGGGCAAGCACAGTCCCAAGGCTTCGCATGTCTGTGCTCCTAGAGCTTCTCTGGCTGCCTGTCTCTGCTTTAGATGTTTTAGACCAGCATCCATCAGTCCCAGCCAGCACTGTGAATTGGAAGAAGTGGTTCTAACCACTGCACCACTTTTTTATCAGAAGCTTTGTTAAATTAAATATGCCTATACTTTACTTTTGAAGGTTGGGGAGATAGCTTGCCTGTTAGAAGACACTGATGTTATGTTATTTTTTTTCTTTCCAACTCCCTCTTAGGTTCAGCCAGGGCCACCACCTTGCCCTGTTTTTTATCCTGAGAAACAAGAAATAACTCTTCCACCTGATGGACTGTGGGTCCTCCGATTTCCTTATGCCTACGTGACTGAACGTGGGCCTTGCTTCCCTCCGAAAGAAAATCAGCAGCTGATGAGTTACAAGGTGATGAGAGGAATACTCAAGGCTGTAGTACAGTAGGACTTTCTGGTCATGGCAGCTTGAATTGGCATGGGAATATTTTTCCCCTCCCTTCTCCCCTCCTCCCCACAATCTGAATGATGGATTTTGATTAGTAACAGCTGGAATTTTGACAGCAATCATTGTTCTGATTTTTTTTTAGTCAATGTAATTAAAAGACCCTTTTGCAACTTACTGAAGCAATATTTATGTGCCAAGTCCTATCCAAGTCACTGGAATGGTGGGTATATGTTGTACAGATGCCAATTAAATCCTGGCTTGCAAAGATCTGAAGCCTGAAATGAAGAAAGGAGAAATAAAATATGAGTTTCTCTGTTAAAACATGATTGTTGAATATCATTTGTATATAAAATTGGGCTCTGCCACAAAATAGCACATTATATCATGTATACACAGCTATCATCAGGAATACTTCGATTAAGAGTTTTAGCTATGATTTCTGCTTATGCAATATGGTTGGCTTCATGTGTAACAATAACCCAGGTTATAGTTCATTGTCGCTTACTACTGTGTGTGAACTCTGTGAACAAACCATTATTTCATAGCCAGTCACAAATCACAGTGAAAAGCTGTGGTTAGTTGTTGGCTTATGAAATCTTAACTTGTTTAAACTCTGGCTTGCTAACATCTAAACTCAAAACCATGTTTTGTCATTCACCTGTTTGCCAGTTCCCTACTGTGAAATAGGAAATGACAAAAAGTAAAGGAGAGAAATGGACCAGACATTCATCTATCTATCTATCTATCTATCTATCTATCTATCTATCTATCTATCTATCTATCTATCTATCTATCTATCCATCCATCCATCCATCCATCCATCCATCCATCCATCCATCTACCTACCTACTTATCTATCTATCTATCTAGAATCCAACCTTTCTCTCAATATGGAACCCAAAGCAACTTATAATATCAGTTAAAATATAGCTTAAAAATACTACACAAATTTGAAAACCATTAAACAACCAATACTCTGTCAGTTACTAGTCTGCTTTGTTATTAATAGCTATTAATAAAATAGACTCTTGAGAAAGGATGGCCAGCACCTGGGAATTAGGATGCCAGCATGGTGTAATGGTCTGAACATTGGATTAAAACTCTGAGACTAGAGTTTGAATACCCCACTCGGCCATGGAAACTCACTGGATAACCTTGAGAAAGTCATGCTCTCTCAGCCTCAAAGAAAAGCAAAGGCAAACCCCACTCTGAACAAATCTTGCCAAGAAAGTCGCATGATAGGTTTCCCTTACAGTCACCACAAGTCAATAGTGTGTCTTTTTTGGTTTATTGTTAATATTTTTAGATGCCTTTTTGTATTCTTTTTTATTATTTTCAATATTCAATAAAACTTTATTTAAAAAAATAGGAACAGCTTAGAAGCAAACAGCAATTGGTATAAAAGAAAGGCACTGTATATCTCTGCCCACATGAACCTATACTTTGAAATGCCAGGATTATATGCAACTAGAGTGTGTCTCTTTTTTTTCAATTGGGAGAGCTCAAGGCAGCTGCCAGCATTTTAAAAAAATTAAGGTGTAAGTGCAGGACAGTGGAATAATACATTATTAACAGTATCAGTTACATTAATGAGATTATACCCTACTGAGATAATGTATGTCAACTACTTTTGCATATGAAAAAGTGCACTGGGAAAGCCAGTCTTCATTATTCTCTTCATAATTAGCAAGCCTATCATTATCTTTTTATGGCAATTCTCAGAATTATTGTTTTATTATAGAAACACTGAGCATACTATTATTAAACGAAAGACACATTCAGGCTTGTTGACGTCAGTTGTGGTTCACGAAAGCTCCTGCTGTAATAAATGTGTCTGTTTTTAAGGTAACCACGAAACAGCAGACTGGCCCAAAACAAAAGAAAAAACAAAACTGGAAAAACAATGGTGATTAAGCAATATAGATACATACAGAACCAAGTTCTCCAAATTGTTCCAAACTGTTGATAAGCAAATTTCTAGTGAGAACTCTACTTAGGTGTAATACATCTTGATGACCAAATTCTCAAACTGATTCAAAAATATTAGTAAACAGATTCCGGATGACAAATTCGTCAGGATTTCCTGACGATAAATTCGTCCAGATTTTCACAGGGTTTTTCCATATTCTTATCAGCAGTGCTTGCATAGGTGAATTAGCGTCTTCACATTTAACTTTGGTTTACCATGTCCTTAGTATCTGTATAAGGTTGGGTCACATTTGTGTACATAGATTTGTATTTTACTTTATTGAAATACTATTGTATTTATTGAAATACTATTGTATTTCAATTATAAATTATATTGGTTTAAAATCTAATAGATAAAAGTCAACGTTTGTTCGTCTGTATCAAGGCGAAGACCTCATAGGATTGGCTTGGATTCTTTGGAATCCCGGGGTTTGCAGTTTCGGGAGGGGCCTTTGGAATTCTCAGCCCAGAGAGCTCTTGGGCTCAGTCAACTGTGGCTGTCTTGAACAGGCTGGTTGCTGTAGAGATGAGGCCTGGCAGCAAGGAGGAGGGCAGTGTATTTCCCTCAGGAACCCAGCCTCTGTATGTTAATAACTCTGAATGGGGAGACATTGCAAATACTGGACAAGCCAGTTTGGGGAATAAAAGACACAGGATCTCAAATCTTTCTAACAAGTGTTACCTAGGAGAAAATAAAACCCCGGGGAAGGATACTCTAGTTGTTCTACCTATGCATCTATATTTCTTAATCACAGGCTTCTTCAGTTCCGTTTTTAAGGTGCCACAGACACCTGTTACCCACTTAATATAATTTTAATATCCTAAAAGTGACAGATATTTGCCCTTGCCCAAAAGGCTAAGATGGGGTGTTCCTTATCAGCAGGCAAATTGGTCATTAATTTTTTTCCTCAGGATTAAAAGAAGAACTGTAGAGGCTATTTCCATGTCACTTCTACAGACAAAAAGAAAGCCTGCTTAGTTTAATTTTGCCTCAGAACTAGGGGCGAAAAACGCGGGCTTTATGCTATTTCGGGTTTACCTCAGGCAACTAAAGGGGAAAGAGAACCGTTAACCGGCTTCGTTTTTACCTCGCAACGATTGAGGGAAAAGAGAAGCGAGGTTTCGACCTTGTGACGTCACGGCAAGCCCGATTTCCCGACGCCCCGCCCCCGATCTTTTCTTCTGCCCTTGGCTCCGCCTCCTTTCCTTGGGGCCGCGCGCTTTTCCCAAGCCCTCCATTCCGCCGCGGCCAATCAGCGCGGCGGGAGCTCCGGCGCCGGCATCTTGTCCAGCGGGGCGCCTGCGCAGTCAGGGAGTGGGCGGGGTTTGGGCTGGGTTTGCGGGCGAAGTCTCCGGCTCCCTCACAGTTGGTCCGAAGAGCCGCTTCGGACGGGTCGGAAGCGGGGGGCTGCGGACACGGCTTCTCCTCAGTCTTCTCCCACCATGTCGGCCGCCTTCTATCTCCTCTCGACGCTGGGCGGCTACCTCCTCACCTCGGCGGTGCTGCTGAAATACCCCTGCTTGCTCCACCGACCCAAGCGCCACCGTTTTCGATGCCGGCATATCTCCCACCGCGGTGGTGAGGGCGGCCGTCGGGCGTCATTTTGATTTCTTTCTTTTTTTTTAATTAAATGTATTTTTTATTTCAATCCTCAAAGCGACATTAGGTCTTATGTATCTCTTAAATCTTAGCCTTTATGATTATTTTTTTCCATGTTTTCTAATTTAAGAAATTAAATGAGGATGGCGAGTTGGGTTTCCTTGTGAAAAGAATTGGTATTTCTAGAGGAAATATTCGTGGGGAAGGGGAGAATTTGGGGGGAGTGGCGGGTGAGAGGCAGTATGCCGAGATGGGCAAGAAAAAGAGAGTATTTTGAGAATGAAGGTGATACTTTGCTGGGATGCAGATGAGATATTGGGGAGAGAAAATTTGGGAGAAAAATAACACATTAAGTATTTAGGGTGGGGATTTATTTATTTATTAGCGGAGAGGGGAGCAAATGTTGGGGGAGTGACAATGCGAGCCATAATGTTTGGGAATGGGACGCATTGGGATGATTCTTAAGGCAGGTTGCAATATTGCGGACTGGCTGGCAAAAAAAAAAAAAAAGAAATGCTGAATTTGTGGTTTTTTAAGTATGTGGTTTGCAAACACCAGGTTATCTTTGCTGGTGGGTTTGTGGGATCCTGGGTAAAAATCATGCCGATTCATCACAGCCTTCTCAGTATACCGGATTTGACTTGCAGCTTCTTGCAGAAGGAAACATTATTTGGAGACAGAGGATGACAAAGAGAGAGAGAGAGAGAAAAGAGTGTTCAGGGACCAGGGTGACAATATTTATGAGGAAGGTGGAGAGATAAATACACACTTCTTACCCTCTTTGTTTAGGGAGGGGTTTTTAAAGAGACCCACGTCTTACCTACCTGCCAGCAGAGCATAAGATGCATAAAGTGGATTCTGGTCCGTGAACTGAACATCAATGCATCTGCTAGCCTTTTGTGAGTGCCCCAGACAGACTCTTTTGTTGCGTTTGCTGCAGTGGACTTCCAACAGCTGGCCTCTCTGCCTCTTAAAATCTCCAGAGAAAAGGTTTTCGTTCGATCCAGTGGGCATATTTTAAAGAGCTGGAGTGATGGAGTGGCTGTGCGTTTTTTCTGTCTTCTCTTTCTCTCTCCCCTAAAATCATGACCTTGAAATCTGTGCCCCTCTCCTTCCTCTCCCGCCTCCGAGGAAAGGGGTGGAGATTGCTGCTGTCCTCTTCACTTTCACTCCTTAAACGAAGCGTGCATTTCAGGTTTGAAGCAGTAATATAGGTGAAGGGCTCTGAGTATGAATATGTCATTTATCATCATACATTACTGCTGGTACTACTTAGTAGCATCCCCTGTCTGAAGGCTGCTTCTCTTTCCTATCTCACTACCTCCCCTACAGGCATTACTCTCTGTGTCTAAACACACACACACCAATGCCCTTCCCACATCCCCAAATTGTGGCTAAAATTCTCTCCCGTTTTGTGGGGAATATCCTGTATCCCTTGCTGGCTTTATTGTCCCTGCCACTCCCACTTGTCAACCATCTGCTTTGCTTGAGGTTTCCGAAGTATGTTTGAGATTTTGCAATGTTTCTCCATGTCTGCTTTTAAAGGTTGTTTTTTTTTCTCCTCATCCTTGTGTCCCCCCGCCCTTTTTTTCTGGCTTCCACACCACTCCCGGAAACCATTTGTTTAGGTTTGCTAAAGCAGTCACAGAAACATCTTGAGATGTGGTCAGATCTGTTTAGGCTGATTCTAAAACAGAAAGGACAGCAGGGTCAGGTCTAAGTTGAAGATGGACAGGTTTATGGACAATTAATGGAATGTGGTGTTGGCTGTTCACTTGTTTGCTTGAGCATTGTAACAGAGTTGTGTGCAGTCAGTTTTTTTAAAAAATAGTGCTTACAAGGCAAACAGCTGTAATCCTGAGTTTGTGTGCTGTTTGTGTGTCCTCCTCTTGCTTCTTAATATAAAATAATTATTGCTGTGTACTTCTGAGTTTCTGTTCTTGCCTATGTATTTCTGCAGGCGGGTACCCTGAGGCAGGTAATTGCTTCTACCCATCTTTATAATTTGCAGGTTACAGAGGAAGAAACTGACAAAACCACCTCTGAGTATTCCTTGCCAAAGAAAACCCTGTGAAATTCATATAGTCACCATAAATCGAAAGGCAACTTGAAAACACACACACACACAGAGTTTTCTATCCTCTCCCCTGCAAATCTGTCACCTCTAGTTGCCTTAGAGTTGGATGTAATCCACTGAATACTTTTCATGCTAGAAAGATCTTTAGAACTGAGAAAAGAATAGAGGTAGTAGTGTTCAGATTCCCTTTTATACAAAGCCAAAGAGATGAAGTATGTGGGCACCAAGTTTCTCCTTAGAGAAATTGATCATCATACTTCTCCTTTCTAAGTAAGTTTGAGTATTCTTCCTAATAGTATATTGCCCTCCTTCTGTGCATTTATTAATTGCCTAGCTAGGTAATTGTATCAGTCAATGACATTTAAAAGACAAAAAGCTTTCACTTGAATTGCATTTCTAATCCATTAGGCACGTAAACAACCAAGAAGGTTTTAAATGGTGCCATGTAACCAATCTCAGTATCTTGAGAGTGGTCCAGCCTTGAGCTCTTAATACCTGCCTTGCGCTCTGAACTGGTTCTGTGATAGCTGACGGTGGTGGTAAAACTTCCTCAGAGTACATCTTGGTACATCCCAAGGAATTCTAATAATTCTAATAATTGTGTTCAGAGGCTAGATGTAGCCAAGGCTAAGATGTGTCCTTGAGCTGAGGTGAAATGTTTGCCTTGTTGAACTGCAGTTTTTGCTCTTCCAGAAGATGCTTCAGCAGACAGAGTTCTGTCTTATGCCTTGCCAGGTATAGAAGAGCATGTTTTGTCTTCTTAGGATCATAGAAAGCTGCTGTTATAGTAAGCTGAGGCCATTTCCTCCGTCTTAAATTTCAGGCCCAGTCACTTAAATATTAACCTTGTGCCCGTGTGGTTAGAAGAAGCAAGAAAGATGGGACGTTAGTAAATGGAAATATTACGTATCAGAACATATGATGTTTCATTATTTCTTTGGAAAAAGAGGAATCTGTATGGGGCAATTGAAGCAGGAGTCTTGGTTCAAAAATTGGAGAATATTGTTTGAGAACATAAAACAGAGAGAGGGGTACAAGGATGTAAATAAGATAATTAAGGCAGTGTCCCAAATGAAAAGTAAACAAGAATAATAATAAATAATTGGTCCATTTCCTGAAGAGTGGGGGGGCACGAGGGAGGGGATAATAATTATAATTATTTAAAAAAACAAGGGGGAAATATTTAAGGAGTTAACAGTGAAATTAAAGAACTGCCTGTATTATAGAACATATTAATATATTAGAGGATATATTAATAATGTTGTTGTAATATTGTAACATTACTGTAACATTATTGAAAAAGCTGTAACTGTTAAAATAAATAGGAGTTTATATGGCTCAGTGGAGACTTGAATCTATGTTTCCCAAATCCTATCCCAACTAAACTCTATAGTTCCTTTTCCACAGGGAATGGGAAACACATAGCTCCCACCCTTCAAAAGTTGTAGTGACAGTAGTAGCAATATCACCACTTTCTGTTATTGCTGTTCCTTGCATCAAACTGTAATATTTCCCTTTGTTCCTGTCTTCCGTTGTGGATTCTTTGGAGCAGGGGCTCTGCTTATTCATGAAGTGAAAAGAAAAAAAAATAGTGGTAGAATTACTCATTTGTACTAGCTGAATGCCCTCTCTTCTGATGAAGGTGATGTGCCTCTTATTCTCGCCTTTTCCTGTTTCTGGCTGTTGGTTGTATTGTCATCTTCTGTATAAAGGCTGCCTTGTGCACTTCCTGAAATCCCACGCAGAACTCATAAACTGTGTCATTGTGAGCATCAAAGTGGAGCTCTGAGAGAGTACTTCAAGTTGTGTCCTGATTTACAAACTCAGCTTCAAAAGTCTTTATCTGTAGGCAATCCAGACTGGTATACAAACTTGTATTGCGCACAGAGTTGGCAATCCCACTTTCCTGAACTGAGTGTCCTTGAAGGGAAAGTAAATGATCCTCTGATATTCAGTGCAAAAGCCCGTAGCTGGGTCAGGAGATTTTGCCACCTGAAGCACAGCAGCAATGGGTGTTCCCCCACCCAATCCAAGTCAAAGTACCTTGTACCCAGTTCTGGCACATGACACATTGAAAATTCCACAAGCACTTCCTTCAGCTACCTGGCAGCAAAAATACAATAATAAGTAATGATATTATTAACAATTTGCTTTCTTCTCATGGCATCCTACATCTGCTAATTTAAGCAGTTACTTCACTGCCTAATGGTAGAGCCAAACCTGCTGGACCTTTAAACATTGGATAAGAGTGTTGCTCTTGAGCTGTTTTACTTGAGAGTAGAGCTGAATAAGAAACACTAGACTTGAGTCACTTCCATGGCAAGGAGAGAGGTTGGTAGAAGAGCTGGAAGCCTCATGTGTGTAAGACCTTTGGTTCGGATTGTTGAGAACAAGGACAGGCCTTATCATAAATAGTCGCTTGTATTGCCATTGTTGGACAGGCATACATATCTTGTTTCAAAGTGTCTTAAGTGGAGGCTCCAGTTTATTTTCTTCTTGTGTCTTGACTGCGAAGCTCAAGACGTAGGTCATATATAAGTAATGAAGATCATTTTCTATCTTAAGCTGTATACAAGTTGGTTTTAAATAGCACTCTCTTTCCCCTAAAGAGTAATTTTTCATTTAGATTAGATTGAACCTCAAAAGCTCATGCTGCCCATCAGGGGATAAAACCTAGAGCACATACTACTTTTTGAGCTGGAATAAGAGGACCAGGTCTGAAGTTTCAGGTGAACTTATGACTGATCTTCTTACCTCAGCTTCTGTAATTCAACTCTGATGATATGTGTCCTAGATACATAGCAGTCTGTCTTCTGACAAGCCTGTATTGTTTGAGAAGTAGGTGTTAGAAAGAGTAAAGGAAACTGTTCCAGATAAGAGGCAATATAAAAGAGAGATTACACCCTTCTGCTCTGAAATGGTTAGAAGCGTTACTGTAGCCACCTTGCCAAGTGTTTGAATGGGAATCAGATCTAAAATATTTCCAGGGCTGGCTAAGCTCAAGTATACTGCTGGAAATCTTAGCCAGATCATCATATGTTCAGAGTCTTCAGTTTAATTGTTCAACTGTATTTATGCCCATGTTTTCATTGCATTATCTGAACATAATAAAGGTAGAAATAACCTGGCCAAGGTGGCAGGACAGGCAGTGCTGCTTGGCTTATAGATTCCAATATGTATGTGTGGTGGCTATTTGTATTGAACCCCTTAATAACATTGTTTAATGTAGCAATTAGATTAATAATTACCGGACAAGTAGCTGTTTTAATCGTTTGTAGTAGAAACATGAATTGTGTGGCACCTAGAAGACTTAACAGATTAATTGTGGCATAAGCTTCAGTGAAGTTGTGCCAATTCTGTCAGGTGTCTCTCTGGAGATATACACGTATTATTCAATAAAGATGTGATTTGCTTTTAAGCTGAATCAACTCTAAAAATTATTTTAAAGCATTTGTTGTTTACACTTATATTAACATGGATTAACTTTATTATTCTAACAGGCCCAGGTGCATGGTGGTCAGAGAACCCACTGCAGTTTGTCCTTACATAGATATGAAGAGAAAAAAATAATAATAAGAAATGGTATAATGCAAGAGGCACAGAAAGTCTGTACCAGCCTATATTGTAGTTCCAGTTTCACTTCTTAGAGTGCTATCAGATGTGTAGCCAAAACAACAACAGCCATACTGAATTGGGAGGCACTGAGAGACTTAAAGACTGCAAGGTTTCAGAAGGAGAAAACCATTTTGAGGACCAAAAACTTTTTGGGGACAGGTACCCGAAAACCAACCAGTGAAGGATGATCGTGCTGAGTGATCGCGCAATGCTGACTGTTGAGAAGAAAAATTGAAAAGTGGATTGGAATGAAATGTAATGGCTGAAAGAAAAAGGTTTAAGGGAAAAAGAGAGAGAATACTGAGACCTTTCTCATTATCAGGATGGGTCATTTCTTGTTTCACAGTAAGGCGCTATTTTTGAATGCCCATGGAGAGACATGGGAGTTGCTCTTACAGCTCAATGAAGAATAGCAAAGTCTTCATGTATCCAGTGTTGAGCATCGACACATCCATCTCACAAAGAGCCCAGTAAGGACTGAGTTTGTTTAGTAACCATAGGATGCTTGTTTGCTGTTTGATGGGACAAGCACAGGGTGGGGCAGAAAACCTGAGCAAGAGAATAGAAGAACGTGGCTGGAACTTTTGGAAAAGAACATGCCACCCAGCAGCATTTTGTTGCAGCGACCTATTTCTTACATGATTTACATGTGAGTGTCATTGTGTAACCAAAACACCACCACCCACACTTGAGAAGGAGGAATTGGCCAAGTTGGGTAGTGTGCAGAGAGCTGCAGATGTATAAGATGTTTTCAGAAAGAAGCTCTGGGAAGATCTCCAAAAAAAACAACCCATGGGGCAGGACTGAGCATGACCAGTGGCCGTAGAATGGTGGCTGTGGAGAGGGGGACAGTGATCCAGGCAGGATGGGGAAAGGGAAGGATGGGTGACTGGCATAGTCACTTCGTGTTGCAGTGACTTGACTACACATAACAGCAGCAATTTGTGTATATGTTTATGTCTGAAGGCTGCACAATTTTGATGCTGTGAAGTTCATTTTCTGACTGTACTTTTTAGTTGTCTCTGATGGAGTGGTTATCCTGTCAGTCCCGTGGCCTGAATTCATTTGTTAGCTCTGGCTAGAATATACCCATTGAGTAAATGGAAATTACAGGAGTCTTGGTTTACAAAGTTCCTCTTGATTAAGTGGGTTTTGTTTGGTTGGGATGAGCAGTTGGGCTTGGGTCAACATAATTTAGAATCTTTCTGTAAATTAGAGTTTGGGGTAGAGGAAAGATTAGAGAGTGAGTGCTTCATTTCTGTTCCCTAACATGCTCCTCTCCCATTATCACAGGTCATTCTTTGCAAAATATTTCTTTCAGTTACTTAATTGGTTTTGTTTAGGATAGCTAGTTGAAACAGGAGATATATGGTTATCTCCAGTATTAGAAAACCATTATACATCTGAGATGCAGAATGTAAATATTGTAGTACTGTTACTTTTCTTCACTACTGCATGGGGCACATATTAAGTGGCTTTTAATTGTTATCAGCGTCAACCAGCCTCACAAAGAAACCTTCCACTGGGTCATTCACTCATTTTTAAAAATATATTTTACTCCTGTAACTGGCAGGAATCAGTATGGCTCATGCTCCTCTGACTTGGCACAAATTAGTGCCTTAAGGGAACACAAAAGAACTTTTTGTTGGGAGTAGATTAGTTGATCTGTACCAGTAATTAAGTCTGGTGTTGCTCCAAATTCTTCTTTGTCGTCTGGCCAGTTTTGATAGCTACCAGCCTAATGTGGCAGAGAGGAAAAAGTATAGAGATGTTTTAGAAGTTCTAGCACTTGTACCTGTTTCACTGTACTGCTTTCATCTTTTTCATCATGCAGAAAGATGCAAGAAAGATAGTAATTCTCATGACAAGGTGGCCAGATCACAGAAGTCATGAAGCATCAAATAAATATATTCAGAGAGGTCACTATTCGGTAGTTTTAGAATTCACTGTGTTTGGCTAGCAGTTTTCTGGTTCTGAAAAAATGGTGCCATTTGCTGAATAGGTTTAAGCACTGAACAACTTCAGATGTCTAGGGGCTAGGGGTCTCTTACTGAAACCCATATCTGCTTTAAAAAAAAAGGAATCTGTGCAATGTGTACTTTTGTTTAAAGGAGAATCACGCTTCTTGGAGCAGAATTCTCCAGGTTTTAACAGGAAGAAATGGGGTAGAGGCCTCTGAGGGTTACAAAAACAGGTGGGGCCGCACATTCCCGGCAGGCCATGAGTTGCTCACTGGTAGGTAAAACAAAATGGTCACAACTTATTTTAAAATACCTCTTCATTCCTCTCAGGTGCTGGAGAAAATCTGGAAAACACTATGGCAGCTTTTCGCCAGTAAGTATGAAGATTGACTCTTTCCCAGGAAAATTGGCATATGCTTATATGTCTATATGCTTATAGACATGTCTTTTGATAATTGCGGTTGGGATTGCTCATGTGTTACGAGGGTTAATGAAAGTTTAAGTGAATTCTGGAAAGGGCCCCTGATTAAGTAGATTTTTCTAATCCAACATCTAGCTGCTCACAGGCAGACCAAGTTCAGGGTAAGTGACAAGTTTGTCGTTCACCCTTGCCCCAAATTCCAGAGATGTGAGACTGATTCTTGTATTCTGTACCTCCTCAGAGTGATCTGAGATTAAAAGCAAGGGTATGTTTCCTTGATTTGTAAATAAGAACTGTTGACCAAAAGGAATGTAAACCATACGTGATTTCTAATGTAACTTCTCCCCATTTCATGGCAAAAGAACCTGGATCTCCCAATTTCCAGTCTAGCACACTGCTGCCCACACTATCTCGCCTCTCTTTAAGGCAGCTCCGTATTTGTGTTGGACTTAGGGTGGGAGTTCTGTCCTCAGCGCCCAGATATCGTGCTACCTTTGTCGTGGCGGGAATGGTAATAAGTACTGGCACATTGTCTCATTATCCGCTCCCCACAGAAAGAAAAGAGCGAGGGTTCTTTTAGCTTTCCTGACCACCTTCCACATTCATCTTCAGCAGGATTGTCTTCCCCACTCTTTGTACAATGTTTTTTCTTTTAGTTTGTTTTGGAAAAAAAAAAAGCAGCAGTTTGTTATTTAGGTAGAACTGGTGTGCAAGTTATGACCTGCCCAAGATCACTTGCTTGAGAATTTGAGCCTGGGAGATGCGATTCAATTTTCCTCAGACCAAAATGTCAAAGTGTGATTTTTCTCTCTCTTTTTTTTTCTGTCCAGTGCTAGCTTTTTAGGAATAATGGTTTGCTGTGTATCTGGTATTTTGAATTTGTTTTTGTTTTTATTTGTTCTAGTTGCAATCATAGAAGTTACCTAGATTTATCATGTTTAGTATTTTAATAGTTTGGAACCAGAGCAGGCCAGCGGTAATCCTTAGCATTAGCCTGGCAACGTAACACTCAGCATGTTCTTTAAATAACAACATCTCAAACTTTTCCTGCATGTTGCCCAAATACATCTGTGTTGAGAGAACCTACAGCAGAGGGCAGGGAGGAGGTAGCTGTTCAGTGGGCTAAAGTATTCCTGGTCGGATGTTCTTACAGTGAAATACATATTGCAAAGGACAAAGAACAAATAGCAAAGTCGGTATCTTTCTTCTTTGCTGTTGGACATTTCTGCATCTGAAGCAAACTAAAGTTGGTTTAACTATGCCTGCAGTTTAAATTCTGCATTTTAAAGCTTATACCTGTGTTGCATTTTATGAAATATATCTCTGTGTAAATAGACACTCTATTCTTTTTTTGATGACTTGCTGCATTTCTTGGGTGCTTCTTTCTTTAAAAAAAGATTCATAGCGTCTTGCAGTTAAAAAAGGTAGAGAACAATGAATACCAAAGTATAATGTGAAATTGCACATCTTCCACCAGATGAAAATTGTAGGGATAATCAGTTGTCTTTAGACCAGCTTCAAATGTGCCCTTGAGAAGTTTTCAACTATAATTCCTACCAGTCTTAGCTGGACATGTGAATCCTCAATTATTTCATTCCTACCTGTGAGGGTGAAAAATTATGGCACTTTTCTCCCTACCAGTAGTACCCCTGTATTTGAACAACCTGAAATCTTGTGGAGGAATTCTTTTTATATGTGTGCAAAAAAACCCAGGTTTTCTGTGTAGGAGACAGTGCAGGAAAACCATTTTCTGTGCAGAAAATAAGTGTGTATTTGTTTGCTCTTTAGCAAGTGTTTGTTTGCTCTTTAGATGTGGAATGCCAGGAGACAATGGCATAGAATTCTTCCTGGTCTATTCTTCTCAGCAGAGTTTCTCAACAGTTGGAAAACCCATTTTTTAACCTGAGAATGAGTAGTTACAAATAATCTTTCTATCCGTAGGTTTAGGTAGTGTGAGCAGCGATGAGTGACCATAAGAGTTGATGTAAAAGGTTTGGAGGAACACCATTTTGTGAAAAGCATTCTTAGACAAATATTTCCCTGTTCAGTCTGTTGTGTATGTGCCCAAGACCTCCATAGCATTTTGGTTAATGCCACATAACTATAGGCTGCCATATAGTTCAGAAATCAGTTTTCTATTTTGCCAAGACTTAGTATGCAGACATTTCTTATTGCTGCTGTAGCCCCATGAATTCCATTTACAGTAAAGGCCTACTGTGAAAAATGGTATTATTTCTATAGGCTGTAAAATGAAATGTCTATAATGGGACATGGATTGTGGTGTCCAAATTCCCCCTTGGTAGCTAACTGCTACATGTGAGAGTCATAGCTTAACATTTGCAACCTACACACTCTGCGGTAAACTGCATTTCAAGTCCTCAGATGTACTTCCCAACTGTTCTGATGCTGAGTGGGCTGACTGCAGCATTAATATCAGATGTTTAGGGACAATTTGGCTTGGAGTGCCTTTTTTCTAAGACCTTTCACTTTATTCTTTATAAAATGGCAGATTAGAACAGCTTTCTTGTAGGTTACCCATGAGAGAGAAAACATTATTCTTTGTGGGGAACCTGTGATTATATGAAATTAGCTCACCTTTCACCCGCTTAATTCTTTTTCTTTACTTGGTATTGTTGCTGTAAGTACAATTCTTCCAAAGCATTCAGCATTGCTAGCATTTTCATAGCTGAACTAGGGTTATTGAAAAGTACTTGGGAGCCTCTAATCTCCACGGTAGCTATGTGTGGTGGGTTTAACACAACACAATAACTTTTCTTTCCTTTAAATCTACTAGAACAGATCTGTTTAAAATCGCATGCGGTTGTGGTTCAGTTTTCTTGAGAAGGATTGCACTGTGTGATTAATTGGCTTAAATCTGTTTATTTCTGTTCAGGCACTTGATGTGTGCCTTCACAGAGTACAAGGCAACTAACAGCCTATGTGAAATATATTACAAAAACACAAAGACCTTTAATCGTGCCTCTAAAATCATAACTGTTTAACAAAAATACAGTAAAAGCCCTGAGCAAAAAAAAGCTGAAAAACAGAGTCCTTGTCTATAACCTAAAAACTTGCCCAAAGAAGCATATTTTCAGTTGACACCTAATGACAGCAATATGAATGACAGATTTCTACTCTAAGGAATATCCTCAGTCAGGTTACTACCACTGAAAAGGTCCTGCTACATGTGGTAGCCCTACAAGCCATGTTTTTTGGGGGGATGTAACAAGCAGAACCTCTCCAGCAGATCCTGAATCCCAGGTTTGTCAGTTAATTAAAATTTTGACCTCTGTGCTGCTTCCTCACATATGATAACTAGGTGTGTTTTGTTGGAGCAAGGGTGTTGTTTCTTGAAGAACGAAAGCAGCAGATTTGGCTATAGTCACTTGGGACTTTGATCTGGGACTCTGATCTTCACTGATAACATTTCAATAGTATTGTAGTATCCCTTAGAACTTCTAGGCATTTCAGACATAGATCCAGCCATCCCATAGCCAGGGCTGCTTGTCCTGACACTGAAACATAGCTCCTGCTGAGCGCTAGCCAAGAACCAGTATATCCAATAAGTGCTTGAATGGCGCATCTGCAATTGTAAGGGAAAAGATCAAGGACTCTTCCTTGGACCCCATCCTTGGGGGATGGAGATCCAAATAAATAAAACACTTGGGACACCTTTGAAGCTAACAGATTTATTTTAGTATGAGTTTTTGTGGGCTAGAATACACTTCTTCAGCTTTGGGGAAATAATTAAGGTTCAAATATAATGTGCAGATTGTAAGAAGTTGGGGGTGGAATTGGAAGCAGAAAGTGGTGGTTATATTATTAAGATTAACAATAAACTATTAGCACTGTCATTCTGGGGATAGGTCAGGCATTGAAAACATGATAACTATTGCTATCTGATACAACTTGATTTATTTGTTGCATTTATTTCCTGCCTTTCTTTCAAATGAGACTCAAGGTGGCAAGTGTCTGCTGAGCAATTTATTACCCCTGAACTAGTAAAACAATGAGTTCTGTTTTCAAGGAAGTGTTCGTTGTTTATTTTGAAACCAGAGCATCCTGTTGTGTCTTGTTGCCCTGTTAACATTTGCCGTACTCAAAGATATAGTGAAAACCAGCCTACTAATGGGAGAGATTTACACTGCACATTACAAAACTACTTGAATCTTGTATTTCTCTTAATTAGGCTGTCAGGAGAGAGCAGCAGTTTGTGGGCTGGGTGCTGCCTTGTATGGAGTTGAAGAAAGAGCTCATTAGTGTCTTTCCCAGGACCTGTGGGAAATGAAACACGGATTTTGGTCACTCTGATGTTTTACACAGATAGATCACACCAAATGAAAATGAGCCTCTGGGGCAGGAAATCTTCCGCGTTTAATAATATCTGGAAAGAACAGAGCTGCATACTGTGGGGAAACTAATTGTTTACTAAGCCACACAGGCTCTTGATGTGAGGGAGACAACATTTCTTGTGAGAAAGTGCCTTTTCTGTCAACTCTTTCTTAAAATGCTGCCACACAACATCAAGACTACGTTATTTGAATTTTTAAAATGTAGACTGCCAAACCAACCTCATCAGATTGTAAAAATCCCTTCCTTCAAGGTATTCAGGGTGATGTGCTTATCTTCATAACTTTATCAGATAGCTTGAGATGGTAGATGAGCACCAATGTATGAGCGTTGAACTGTGACCCATGGAAACCCACTGGTGACCTTGGGTGTGTCACACACTCACAGCCCCAGAAAACCCCATTATAGGATCACCTTAAGTCAGGAACAACTTGAAGGTACATAATAACAATGCTTGCCAACAATGCTAGCCAACAGTCAATTTTGTGAGCTGGAATTTCAACCCAAGCATCCATTCCTAATCTAATAACTCTAAATACTCCACCCTGCCAAACAGTACCTGTTCTCTTGTGAACCTTATTTATCAATGAAAAATACAATCCTGAATTATTTTGAGGGCAATACGCTAGTGTAAAAATAGCTGCAAAGGGAGCTACACTGTTAGAAATAAATTTTCTAATGCAGCCAGTTGTTCTGCAACCATACCCATAGGATGGGGATCTGGTCAGCCATTGTATTAAGAGTGAATTGAAGGGGTCACTTTAACTGTGGGATCCAGTGTGACCACACTGCCCTGTGTTTACAGCATGTTAATTGGGGGTAGGACTTTGGCAAGTCAGTCCAAATCTCAGGCTTCCCTTCCTTGTGCCATAGTGTTGTGGGTAGCATTTACATCAGTCTTTTCCCTTCTTTTGAGGGTGATGTAAAGTTACGTCTCCCTGCTGCACCTACGCCTAAAAGCATATAATTAACCACCTGGCCTGAGAACCTAGTTATCTTGCAATGACAAATGGGTTTGTCTGCTGCAGTGTTTTTGCAAACTACCGAAGGTCATTCTCTTTTTTTTGGCGGGCGCTGATAACCTTTAGGACTGGTAAACAGGTACCTAGGATGTTCCTTGTCCCCCAGTACTGCCTTGCCATCTGTTTTTCCGGTGGCTTCACTCCAATCCACTGTTCCCTCGAACAGCCAGCTCCAGGTAGCTGAGTGCTAGTCAGCCTGGAAGTGAAAGGAGGGCCGCCTGAAGTATAAGGAAGTGGTTTCTACAATTTGGGGGGGGGGTGCGTACTAGTTATGTAGAATTATTATGTTCTTTGAAAGACTATACAAGTCTGTTGACATAATCTGTAGCTGAGTTAGGGAAAAAGAAGGTGAGGAGAATGAAAGGCAGAGAAGAAAAGCTATTGGCTTCTCCAGCCCTTACAATTACAGCAAGTCTCCTAGATAGGAAGATGGCGTCTGGAGTGCAATGCCAATTCTTTCCTGATTACTCTAGAGAAGGAGAAATAGTTTTTTTCTTTCTTACTTTTTGGAACTCCCTTCCCCTCTACCTGACACTATTTAGTTGTTTGGAACTACAGCTCCTATCAGCCCCATCCAGCATGAGAGTAGCATTCCCATACATGGGGCGGGGGCTCAGTTTGGGGAAGGCTGCTCTAGAACTACCCCAGATGTGGTGTAGTTGTTTTGAGTGTTGGACTAGGAATTAGGTAGACCTGGGTTTGAATCACCACACACCAGTGGAAACCCATTAGGTGACCCATTTTTTCAGCCTCCAAGGAAGGGAATGACAAACGGAAGGAACCCTGGTGATCATCTAGTCTAACCCCCAGTTAAAATGCAGCAATGTACAATTACTGCGTTCCTGAAGATGGTTATTGAGCCTCTACTTAAAAACCTCCAACCTATGATTGGTAGTCTCTTCCCTTCTCAAACAGAATGAATTTATTTAGCTGAAACGTGTTTCTCTGAGATGTCTACCTCCTACTTCTAGCCTGTCCCCTGGAGCAATATAGAACAAGCTTCCTCCATTTTCTTTATGGAAGCCCTTCAGAAATTTGGTGATGGCTATCATATTTTTAGGACCAGTGTGATGTGGTGCGTTTTACGAGGGCTTCAGGAGATCAAGGTTTGAATCTCCACTCAGTTATGGAAACTCACTGGATGACTTTGACAAGTCACACTCTCTCAGCTGAAGAGGCGGGAAACCCTAGAATAGAGATGCTGTGAGTCAGAGTTGACTTGAAGGCACATCATATCAACAAATCATATTAGAACACCATTGATTTTTAATTGTATAAAATTGTTTTGAAACATAACAGTGAAGATAAAAAAAAATACATCACTCATACCAGAAAAAACTCCCCACAACCAATTAGTTATGAAATGCCTGTTGAAGTAAAAATGTCTTTACCTGCTGGCAAAAATTGATCATCAAGGAGGGCCCTTCCTAGCTTCCCCTGGAAGGGAATTCCACAAATGCATACTCCAGTTAGTAGTCAGTTTTACACACACAAAACAAACAAGAAAGAGTGAATCTAGCAGCACCTTTTGAGACTGACTGGATTATTTTAGCTTGATTCGTTGTGGCTTGCAATCTGCTTCTTTGGTTGCACTGATGTTTTTACCAAAGGAATTCCAAGAGGAGAAGAATGAACCACATACTTTTTGCCCTTTTGTTGTGTATATAGAGTATTTATTTGCTCGACATTTGACACCTGAGTGATATCTGGTTTGAATCAGAGTCTGCCAATCACTGCTGGCTATCACTCTTGCATTAATGGACTTTAGTTCAATGTATGTCCTATCTTTCATTCAATAAAAGGTTTACAAGGCAACCACAAGCAATTAAGGTAACCTCCACACGCACACACGTATAACAACACCCTTTGAAATAGCTAGCTTGAAGATTTATACCACCCACGTGAATTCTGATTGTCAGAGATAAAAATCCTGGCTCTCTTTGACTTAAAAGGCTGGTTGACTTCCTTGGTGAGAAGTCTCATGTGTGCACCAATTAATTAATTATGGTCACAGTATATTTTATTACTTTTCTGTGGCATGCCTAAGAACTTCAGTCTATGCTGTGGTTGGCCTGGAATGAAATCTATGATGTCTGTTTTGGTTTTTTTAGTGGAAGGGACTTGTCGAGTTGGAAGGGATCCCAGTGGCTATCTAGTCTAACCCCCGGCCAATACAGGAATCCACAGGTACAGCTGTGGACAAGCAGTGTAATTTAACTAGGTTATTGCAGTTTGAAGGATCAAAGAGCTAAAACGGGCATAACAAAGAAAGCATATTTCAGAAGCAACCTGACACATGCAAATGAAGTTATGTTAACAGTGTAGTTGTGTTTTTAATCCACCGTGAATCCTGAACTGCTAGAAAGGTGCAATATAGATAAGTAAATAAATTATTTTTAAAAGCAATTTAAAGGCATTATAGA
This sequence comes from Iguana delicatissima, assembly GCA_948472985.1. Lineage (NCBI taxonomy): Eukaryota > Metazoa > Chordata > Lepidosauria > Squamata > Iguanidae > Iguana > Iguana delicatissima. The sequence continues at coordinate 2,191,064 of CAOKZL010000007.1, forward strand.
GGAATTTTGACAGGATTTTAAAGGTCTTTGCCATTCTCTTAGCAGTCTTACGGGTGTTAGTAACAACGCAACAAGCAGTGCAAAAGAGCTAATTTTTTTTACATTAGAACAAGGAATGGGAGCAAATTACTTCTGCAAACAAGCTTTCCAGGCTCTGTTCTTCCTCCTTCACCCTGTCCTCAAAGTTAAAGCTCAGTTTTTGTTCTCTCCCTCAGTGCAGTTAATGTGGGGACCGACATGCTTGAACTTGACTGCCATTTGACGAAGGATGAAGAAGTTGTGGTCTCCCATGACGAGAATCTGAAACGGTCAACAGGAGTTGATGTCAATATATCTGACCTCAAATACTCGGTAAGTTGATGTAAATACCCTCTTCCAATCTACCACCAGAGACTTCAGAAATAGGTGACAAACCAATCTTGTCAAAACTGGAAGGAGAAAGGGGATTAGAAAGCAGGTTATGCCCACGGTCTACTGCTGGAGTGGCTAATAGAATCATAGAAATGTAGAGTAACCCTGTTGAGGCAGACACCAACATTACAGTCTTACGTCAGGCCCTTTGAGGCCATAAAATTTTTACATCATAATAAAAATTGGATTCCTTGATAAATAAAAATGAATTATACTGGAGCTGCGCTAGTATTTCATATCTGTTTCTGGATGCCTGTATGATTTATAGTGGCTTCCCTGTTCCACAATTTTCTGTTGTGCTTTTAATCATCTCTTTATTTCCCAGGCAAACTAGAAATATGATTTATTTCTCTATATATGGAAGCTGAAGTGCTATCAGGAGCACAAGTATTTGAAAACTTCCCCACAGGGCTGAATACTTCCTGTTCCATTAGATGAATGCTAGATTTCTTACTACAAGGCCAGGGGACAATTGCTGCAGGTCCAGAGGGCCACTTTATACCCCAGGACCCTCCAGGGGCCACATGGACTACTAAAAAAAAAAGTGGCTGGATGCTTGTTCTTGGTGTTCAAAAAAAATGGGCATTTTTTGGCTTGCCATCTCTGTGCAATCAAAAAATGGTTGCACATGGTAAAGGAAAGGTTAAGAAGTGCCCTATTTCAATAGTTCTGTAATTCTCTAGTATAACATTTATTTAAAAAGAAAGTTCTACCTAAATCCTCAAGACACTGATTCAGCTATCATTTTCTCTAATGTATTTCCTTCTCAATGAGTCCAGTGTTCATTTCTCCCTCAAAATGACTTTCATGCTGGTGACTTGGCATTTAAACGGCAAGACAGGAGAACTGTAGGTGTGTTACACTAGCAGTTACAATTTTTCCAGAATAACACCGCAGCAGTAAGGAAAAGCGGATGAAATCCCTAAGCGTCTCATTTCTACAATGTGGCTATCAATGTGGCCTTTTTCCTCTTATTGTCACCACCACCACTACCACCTTTGCAACTGTAGTTTCACCACTACATTGTGCCAACCTAGGTGTGTGTATATATGTGCCCCCTTCTGAAGATTCCTTGCCTAAGAAATCCATGGGGTTGTCAACAGGAGACCTGAAGGCACAACCCCTCTGAAGATTCCTTGCCTAAGAAATTCATGGGGTCGCCATGAGTTTTGCCAATTCCTTTCTCTGAAATATAGCTTAGCTTCCAAGATTATATAAGTTCTGGTATCTTTAGGATGTTTAGACCCTAGGTATCTCTTCCCAAAATATCTTATTGCAAGGCTGATAGCATGAAACAGAGCTACCTCTAGATCAGTGGTTCTCAACCTGTGGGTCCCCAGATGTTTGTGGACTTCAGCTCCCAGAAGCCCTGAGCATTGACCATAGTAGCTGGGGCTTCTGGGAGCTGAAGTCCACGAACATCTGGGGACCCACAGGTTGAGAACCACTGCTCTAGATGATGGTCATTTAGATTTTGTAGTTCAAGCACATGGGTATTTGAGTTAATTTGGCATTACTCTTTCTCTTTTTTGCAGGAACTCCCTCCATACCTCTGCCGGTTGGATGTAAGTTTTCAGAAAGGTAATACTGGGGAAAATTTGACTGCTTTCAAAATATTTTTGTTCTTCCTACTGTTGCTGTATACTAGCTTTGATCACTGAAAACTTCAGTGCTGTCCTGTCTGTATTTATTTTAAATTATTTCTATCCTGGCTTTTTAGATTTCAAACCAGTTTCTGTTAGAACAGTTTAGAACAGAATGACAGTATAAAAATGGCATAAACATTAAAAAGCATATAGCAGTGTTAAAACTGGCAAAACCCAACTCACAGTCAAGGACTGGGGATCCTAAAATGTCTTTCAAAATATCTGTATTATACAAGGCTAAGAGAAACTAGGCGGCTTATGATCCAGATCAGTTTTATATGAGAGTTTGTTGTCGCATGCATTCTAATAACGTCTGACCTTAAGGTCAGTCCATCATGGGGTTTTCTTGGCCAAATTTCTTCAGAGGGGGTTTGCTTTGTTTTTCTCAGAGGCTGAGAGAGTTTGATTTGCCTGTAAGTCACCCAGTCGGTTTCCATGGTGAAGCACGGATCATAATTCCGGTTTCACCAAGTCCTAATCCAACCACTATAGAATACTGACTCCAATATAGTGACCTCTCCCAGGGCTTTGTTAAGAAGACTGATTCAAAAGAGGTTTGCCATTGCCTTTCTGTAAGGCTGAGGAAGCAACTTGTCATGTGTTTCCATGGCCAAACAGGGATTCAAACCCAGAGTTTGAATCACCCAGAGTCCTAATCAAAGACTCAGTCCACTACACTGTTCTGGCTTGCTATATAGGAGTTAATTCCATTAAATTCTACTCTTAGTCAAAATTAAATTAGCCTCGTGTGTATGTTATCTTTTTTCTGATGACCATATCAGGGATAGGAAATCTTTGTGGATGTTTTGGATTATAAGTCCAACAATTCCTCACCATTGACTATGGCTCGTGTGGCTGATGCGACCCGTAGGCAAAAAAACCCTAGAAATCCAAAAATTCCTCACCTCTGGCTTATGCACTGAGATTATTTAATTTTTAATTAGTCTAACTATGTAGAATATAACAGAGGTTATAAATTTGTGCCTGAAGACTGTATTTATTATTTAAAGCATGTTTATCTTCTTCTTCAGATAAAGATATTCTTAGGGCAGCTTACATAAGGTCAGTAACAAGACAAGGCTTGCTTGCCTGCCTGCTTATGGTCTAAAAGGGAAAGTTAAGGAGGGATGGTTGGAAGTAAACTCGGGCACCAGTTCTTAAATGTTACCATGTTCATGATGGACACCTCGAAAATAACTGAGGAAGACATGCAGAGTTTGGGAAATTTACTCTTTCGGACTGCAGTCCCCAGAACTCCTCAGCCAGTATGGTGGTTGGGGGAGGTAGGCACTCCCTGAGGGTAACATTTCCAAATTCTGGGTTAGAGGAGCTTGGTGGAACCACTCTCATTGCAAAATCAGTGGAGTGGGCTCCAAATCCCATCTTTCCTTCTCTTCGTCCACCCAGGATGTTTGTCTTTCCCATATTTGTCAGATATTGTTCAGCTGAATCTGTTTTCTTAACCAAAGTCATGTTTTTAGTTTCTTCTCCCAGTACAGGGAGTCATTTTGTTTCCCCATATCCTTTGCTATTTATTTTTCCTTTAACACTGCAGAATGCAGTTGACAAACGGGGCAGGGTGAGTCGTGGCTATGTTAACCTGCTGCAGTTCCAAAGGGCATCTGTATTGATGGGGAGGCCCTCTATCACTTAACCCTAAGAAATGGTGTAGAGTACCAGTGGGTCAATGAATAACCGGGTTTGCAACATGGTGTTGTCCAAACTGACTGGAGAAATGTAGGTTTATGACCTGTCTCCATTCTGGAGTCGGTGACTGGGCTTTGGGTGTGTCATCATAAATGTGAATTCTTGAGAATTCTTGCTTATTGTGAACAAGGCAACAAGTCTTGTTGAAGTGGCTCAAAAAAACCAAGGATTTCCCATCCATGTCTGTTCATTGGAAAGCCCCAATCCAGCATTCCAGCTTGCCAGAGGAGAAATAATCCACATGGCCAGCCTTGGATGCCATGAATGATAAAAACCACAGAAATAAATCCTTATACTTCGTTTAGCTGTTCTGGCTTGGTTCAGCAAGAAATTAGCCTGTTGCCGCATTCACAGTCCACAGCTTGCCAGAATCCTTAAAAAAATCAAGGGTCAGACGCCAGTTAGTTGCCTTGAAATGTCTGAAATAGCTCCTCAGTTCTGCTAATTAGAAAGGAAAATAGTTTATAAGTCTCCTGGCATTAACCCAATTCTTTTTCTGTCCGTCAGAGTGCCACTGTGAAGGAGCAGACAAGCGCATCCCACTCCTGAAGGAAGTGTTCGAAGCTTTTCCCCACACCCCTGTCAACATTGACATCAAGGTGAACAATAACACTTTGATTAAAAAGGTGAGTCTGTCTGTCTGACTCTGCTTCAGTTGAAAAGAGCCAGTGGAAAGTGATGGAAAAGACTTTTCCCTGGATAGCTGCTGACAGTGAGAGAAAACAATCTACTAGACTGGGTGAATAAAACAGCTGATGTTATATAAGGAAACTTCCTGTGGTTTTGTATTTAGTGCAAGCACATCTTTTGTACTGCAGAATGTTTAAAAAGTGTTTCGGTTGTAATTACAAGTTTTTTTTTCTGGCTAAAAGAAAGATTAAAAGTACTACTTCATTGCTTAAGCTGAAAATTTTTGTAAGGTTTCGTGATGTGGGTGTCTTGTAAACCACGTTTAAAAGTTTACTGGAGGTATGAATCATCTAATAGGATCAAACTGTAACAGGCAACCTTGAAACTGAGCTTAGTTAAATGGCCTTAATCCCTTGCTTCTTTCTCAGATGAGTGTAAACTTGCGATAGCAATTGTGTTTGCTCAGGGCCAAGTTTTTATTCCCATCCTTGTGCCAGAGATAAATAGATAGATATATAGATCGGGAGAGATCAGTAAACCAGTCTTGCTTCTCACTGGAGATAGTATCAGATATGTTTGCACCTATTTCAAAGGAATAGTGTGACGTTGTCTTCTTTTAAGCATTGCTTTGTTTCCTTCAAACATCAGTATGAGTCCAGGGTGCTGTTTATTCCCCATCTTGTGAAAAGCCTGGTTTGTCGTTTCTTCCTTTGCTGCATGCATACCTTAAACAGTATGGGTATAATTCTCCAGATAATAACATCTTCCGTTTTTTTGTATTGATCTCAGGTTTCAGAGTTAGTGACCTATTACAAACGAGAACATTTGACAGTCTGGGGCAGTGTCAGTCATGAGGTTGTGGAAAAGTGTCATAAAGAGGTAAGTGGCCAGGATTTTCATCTTAATTCCTGTCACCTAATGAGGACCTGAGAGTATGAAGTGGGTTGTACAGAGAGTACTGACGGATTGTGTGTTGATTCTGTAACTGTAACCCAAGCCTCCTGTCTTCCTAATTTGATTTTTCTCCTCAGAACGCTCGCATTCCTATCCTCTTCTGCTTGCGGCGTGTCCTTCTCCTCCTTGGCCTGTTTTATACTGGTCTCCTGCCTTTCTTTCCCATCCTGGAGGAGTTCTTGGAGATTCCTATGCCTTCCATCATCCTCAAGTGAGTAGCATTCCTTTCATATGGGCAGTGTGAGGGAAAGAGCCGTGACTGCATTTGCTATACAGCTGGGAGAACCAGTGAGTGTAATGGTTAGGATACCAGGACTGAGATTTGAGATGCCCCCATTTAAATCCTTACTTGGCCACAGGTCTAGCTAGATCAGCGCTACTCAGAATGGTCGTCCCTGGAACCATTCCCAGTTCCTGAGCCATTGATTGCTGGTTCATGGAGAGTTTCCAGGAAAGGAAAAACAGGTATGTTCCAATCCCTGATGCAGTGGGAAAAAACAATTGCTGGTCATTCACACCAGATAGCCTAAGAAACATTGACTAGTAAATTACTTTTGTGCTGCTGAATGAAACAGAGACATAATTACCTTGCATTTGCTGCCTTTGCCATCAGTTCCTGCCTAGCTGAGAAAAACTTCCTGCCTAGCTGAGAAAAACCTGTGTCAGTTCTCCTCAAGACTCCCTTAAACCCCATTTTCAGCAAATATCTCAAACTCTGACACTGTCACTTTTCTTCTCCTGTATAGTTTTATATTTGTCATATTTGCCGGCGTATAAGATTCACCTATGTATAAGATGCACCCCATTTATACACTGGCAAATACTATTTCCTGACATGTAAGACACACTGGTGTATAAGATGAATCCCATTTTCAAACAGTATTTTTTTGGGGGGAAAGTGAGTCCTATACGCCAGCAAATACAGTGGTTATGGCCTCTCACTAGGCACCTCAAGGCAATGTGCAATCGATAAAAACAATTTTAAAAATTAAACTAATTTAAAAATTATTAAAGACATTAGAAACTCCTCACTAAAAAAAAACAGCTTAAAAAACAGCTAGAGCTGCAAAAACAGCTAGAGTAGATAGCTAGAGCGGTGTAAAAAACAGCTAATTTTAAGAGCCATTGGCCTCGCAAAACCTCACAGTCTGCCCACCAGAACTTCAGAAAGGATGGAGCCAGCCTCACTTCACTTGGAAGGGAGTTCCACATTCAGGGTGCTGCTACAGAGAAAGCCCTTTTACCTGCACCCATCAGCCAAGCCTCGTGGAGTTTGGGAGATGTAACACGGCTTCTGATGATGACCTGAGATTTCAGGCGGGTTCGACACTGCAGAATTTTATCAAGGACTTCAGACTTCCATGAGGCAAAAATAAAATTGAAAGAATAGACTATAAAATACCATAAAAGAAAAAGAATAACAGTTCCACATGTTCTGCTAACTTTTTAGTCAAAATTAACAGTATGCAGATATGAAATGAAACAACTGAGTAAGTAAGCCTTTCTTAAATAAACAAAAGAACCTTCTAGATACCTTTTTCTTTCACCAGACTGGCCAAACTTCTATATCTATGCTTTTGTAACATACTAGCAATAGCTGGTAAGGTAAGCTTGTGTGATATCTGCTTTTATCTCTGTTTTGCTGTTCACGTATGCTCATTAAGGGATTCTGGAGGCAGTTGCTGTTGTAGGTAGGCTCATGCACCTTCAGTAGGATCAGCTAGAGTAAAACCTCATTCTTCATCTGGTCAGACTTTATTGCATTGTTTACTGAAGATCCACTACTGCCACCCAGCATTTAAAGCTAATGCTGCTAAAACAACTCCAGCTGGACAGAGGAAGAGTAGGGCTGTGTGGGTGTAAAAGGGAGCTTTTTGTCAACGGCTTTGTTAATTGAGGTGTACCTGTAACCTTTTTTCCAGTGAATCATATCTTCTCATGGCATGTCCAAAGTTTGATAGCCTCTGTTTAGTCATTTTGTCTTTTAGGGAGTTCAGACTTGATTTACTCTGGGGCCCATTTACTTGTTTTTTTGACAGTCTGTGATATCTGTGGTACTCTCTTCCAGCACCCCATTTCAAATGAGTTAATTCTCTTCCTCTTGGCTGTTTTCACTGTACAGCTTTCACAACCAGATGTATAAAATAGAAATACTACAGCATGGATGATTCTGATTCTGTATTCTTCAGTGTGATGTGAAAATGAATACATAGCCAATAAGAGAATAAACGTAAGTCCTTTATTTCTGATCTTAGGTTGAAAGAACCAGAGAAGATCTCAAGGAGCCAGCGGTTTACCATCTGGCTTACGGACACGTAAGGCTTCTTTGTCTCCTGGGCCTTCTTTGCCCTCCTGACATTACCTCCTAGTCCACCTTTTTCTGGCTGTGTGCCTGAGAACAAATCCTGTCCTGGATCCCTCCAGTTCTAGGACAGCCATCTCTTGTGTAAGCCATAAGCCTGTTCTCTGAGCATTGCTCCAAAGTCAATGCCTGGCCCTATCACCGTTGCCACAGCCCGTCTTGCTGCCAGACTTCCAGTAATTGTCAAACTGTGCTGGGATATATTTGAGTCTTCCCTGAATTTAAAGCTAACATCCACGTGAGAGGCTGTCTGCTGCCAACTGTGGAGTTGAGCTGGGTTTTCCAGTATTCCTTGTTCGTAGTCACCCTGTAGGTAAGGATGAAACCTATGCAGTCTAGTGGCTTCTACTCCCAGTCCACTCAGATGTTACAGAAGGGCAGCAGAGCCGACCACTTCTTTGAAAGCTGCAAAAAAGTTGGGAGAATCTGCATGGTAGAAATCCTTCCATCTCTTCCAAAAAAAAAGTAATAAGGCAACTGAGACTCTTTCCAGGTGGCATCTGGGTCTCAGGCTTGATTGAAATGAGTTTATGTTATTTGTTTCATTTGGGAACATCTGCAGAGGGTCAAATATCATCTGTGTTTAAACATTGGTGTTTCATTTACAAGTACTATAAGGGATGCAATTTTTCACTGGCCTTTCGTCTGCTAGACACTTCTTGAAAACGGTACAGTTTTAGAAGCCTGTTTGCAGTTCAGGAATGATTCTGTTTGTACATGGTTGTTTTGCACAGAAAGCAGCGTTTTTGCACGCATACTACTCTGTATAGAGATAACCTATTTCCCATACAGAAAATGCTGTTTTCTAGGCAGGTGGCCCGCATGAAAACTTTGCACAGAATAAGTCCCCAATTACAGTATTTCCTGTGTAAGAAGCGGCTTGTTCTGCTCAAGAAATGATACTTCTGTGTTCACTGTGCAAAACAACCACTTGAGAATTTTGCAGAGATTAAATCCTGAATTGTGAAAAGTCTCATCGTTTGAGGATGTCAGGGTTTCTTAATGTTTGAGAAACGTGTTTTGACATTTTTTTTTATTGTTTTCAAATATTCTTTCTATCCCGTGTGTGTGTGTGTGTGTTTGTATGTGTGTGTATGTGTGTGTTTGTATGTGTGTATTTTCCCTCCAGATAAGCTAGACATGTAGGTTATTTGTATTATTATCTAGTAGGACAGTTCTTTTATTTTTACTTTTAAAAACCTACCAGCATGTCTTTCCTGATAAACTATTTTGATGTTTGTGTTTGTTTGAACACATACAAATGACTTTTTTCCCCTCCTTGCAGATTGTTAATGAGAAAAGCATTGTTTGACCACCTCACTGCTCGAGGAATTCAGGTATAGCATTATATGGAATCTATATATTTTGCTGTTCTGTATTTCACTCTTCTGTAATGTTTACACAGTGGTGCTGAGAAATCAGGCTGCGAGCCATTCTGAGCTGGCTAGGCAATGGCTGGTGGAGGAGGAAGAGAAACAGAGATGAATTTTTAAAGGGCGGCACAGCCTGATCAGAGCTGCCAAGAGGGAAGGGTCCCCCAGAAAAGCAGCAGCTGATGTTGAGGGGCAAGTGTTGGAGAAATCTGCAAATAATCAAATCTGTGAAAATCAAACCTGCCAGTGTGGAGGGCTGACTCTATTTTTGATTGTCATCTAAATTCTGAGCAACAGTAAAATTGGGGTGTCATTACCAGAGGGCCAAAGGATGCAGCAACGGGAGTGTCCTTTTTAAAATGAAGTTGAACTTGTACTTTAATACCAACCTCCTCATCTTTCCTTAACTAAACCATTGTCCACAAAATAAGTGGGACAGAAGATGGGGTGGGCTATTTTGAGAGGCTTCTTCCCCCACCTCCAGTTCTCTAGCCATCTTTGTTTTATTAGGTTATAAACAGAATTCTCCATTTTTTAAGATGATGTTCGCTAACAATAAAGCATCCCATAAACTCAGGAGGACAGCAAACAACTGTACAATAAAATAAGAGGAGCATTAAAATCAGAAGAGCAAAAGCCTGGTGATAAAAAAAACACACAGTTTATAGCTTAATTAAAAAACCAATATCATGTTCATTGTTGAATACACAGACATACACACACTTGAAACTTATAAACCATGAAATGGAGGCTCTCCTCTTTTAAATAACTATGTAATTGTTCCCTTCGATACCAGCGCTGGTTAGTCTCTGCTTGTCTTGGCCGTCAGAACTGGGCTGTTACTTGGAGACTTGCCAGTTATTCTCCTTGGTAATTAATGGAACTGAGCATCATTTCATGCCTCAGATAATAACAAACCTGGGTTCGTAACCAAGTGAACATAGGTAGTAGCAACCTTAGGCTCAGGCGGTTAGTCTGTCCAGTTTGGGACTGCCTACACTAGACTTGGAGCAGCCCCTCCAAGGTCTCAGACAAGGGTCTTTCCCAGTTGGACCTGGAGATGGAAACTGGAACCTCCTGCATGCGAGATATTTATGCTACCACTGATCTGCGACCCCTCTCTTTCCACTCTACCCTGTACCACAGCAAACCCAACATCCAAGTTGCATGATACCCCTTTTCAGGAAACCCATTTGTTATGGTCATACTTTGCACCTTTAAATACCATGTTGGTGTTGTTTTTAAATAAACTCTTCAGCACCAAAATCCTAAACATATTTATGGAATTCCCTCACAAGGGAGGCTTGGTTGGCTCCCTCTCTGTTTTTTTTTTTGCCAGCAGGCTAAGACCTTCCTATTTAAACCAGCCTTAAACAAGCTTCAACCTTTAACTGGTTGGGATAGAGGGATATGCAGTGGGCATGCTGTTCTTTTTAATATGGAATGCTTGTTTTCAATTGTTTTTAAATTAAATCTCTAAAAACCAGTGTTTTAATGGGATTGATTATTAATTTTATTTATTTATTGAATTTATATGCCACTTTTTTTCCCAAAGTGGGACCCAAGGCAGCTTCCAAAAAAGTTAAAAACATTAAACATTTAAACAATAAAAATATTAGAAACATCTAAGATTATAAACTGAGAATAAATTTTAATGTTTAATGCTTTAAAAACTTTTGTACCAGATATCGATTTTGGCTTTTTTGTCTCAACTGATAGTATAAGCGGCTTTGTGTCTCATTTTGGGAGAAAAGTGGGACATAACTCAAATAAATAAATAACTTTACGAAGAAGCCAGGTTTCAGTAGCATGGCTTCTAATAATTCTAGGCTGGATCAATGTGTTTTTCTCACATTAAAAGTGGATTCGGCGCGGTATTTCCACCTTCTGAACTTCCCCGTTGTTCGTTTCTTCAGGTGTACATCTGGGTCCTAAACGAAGAGCAGGAATACAAACGAGCGTTTGATTTGGGAGCCACCGGCGTGATGACAGACTACCCCACAAAGCTGAAGAACTTTTTACTCGCCTACTCAGCCTGAAGCAAAAGCCAGGATGGCTCTGTAAAGAAGTGTGGTTGTGAGGGAGGGTGCGCAACAGGAACGGACAAAAACGCCGAGGAGGATTAGCCCTCTCTCTCCATCTTCCCCCTCCGCAGCGACACAATCACCCAATGATGACAGACATAAGCAACTGGATCACATTACCTCATTCTTCAAGTCATTACACTTTTAGAGATTGTACACAGCTCTATTTATTTACAATTTTTAATAGCATAGTTTACTTTTTGTTTTGTTTTGTAAATAGCATGGTTAGTGGCTCTTACCCTAGTAGAGATCTGCAGACAGGGTAACTTGTAGAGGTGATAACTGTAGTACTGTTTACTGTATCTTGTCCCTTGTAGCTCAGACGTCACCGAGCTTGCACATGGAAAACATTCCAGCACGGCAGTTCCTTTTTTTAAAGAAAAACTTGCTTTGAATGTGTAAACGTTTTTAGTAAACTGACTCATGTGGCAAAAAAGAATTACCTGATTGTCCCAGGTAATCGTGAGACGGAGTGGAGAATGGAATTGAAAAGCTGTTGGCAGAATTCTCCCTGTTACATTTGGTACTGTATCAACAAGGAGGGCCTTTCTGAAGTGGGGCGGAAGTCTCCAAAGCTGCCCTTGCTTTTCTGCTCTTTCCTACACCCAGGAGGCTGCTGTTAGTCTGATTTTAATTCAGCCTCTGTTCCCTCCATGTTTTGCTCTGTAACTGGCCACATCAGAGAACTCCATTGGCGTTGTCCAGCGAGTTTCCTATCGCCAGTCCCTACAGTAGCTCATGATGTTATACTCCTGTGTGTTTGACGAAAAGTGACTCTTAAAACTTAGCAATACTGCTGTTATTACTTCAGAGTCATTTTAGTAGGAATCTTCAGGCCAGTTTATTGTGCAGCACCAATGCTGTAGTTTAATTAAGCGGTAGCATTTTTTGATAGGATTTGCAGCCACTGGCTGTGAATACAACAAATTCTTGGTGAGGTAGGATTCAGAAGCTGATGTGGAGATAGAGCTGCAACCTGATAGAGCTGCAGCCTTTTTTCAGTGTAGCCCAAACGTGGAAGTACACTTGCATTCTGTAATTCCAGGCTTGCATCTCTCTTACTTGCCAAGATAAGCATTCCCGGAACATAACCGCTAGGCTTTCCCCCCCCCGAATCAGCTGTTTATTGATGCATTTAGAAATACCTCTCTGGGCTTCCCAGAGCTCTTGGAACACTGTCGTTTCAGTAGGAGAACTCTAGTAAGAACTTCAAATAATAGGACTGTCACATATTTACAGGCGTTCTTTGGTTTTCTGCATCTCTTTTCTCATCCGTGCGCAAGGATATTTTCCTGATTTTCTATTAGCTGGAGAAAGTAGCATCCGGTTTCTGTTTCCAGTTTTAATTAAAACATTTAAATGGACGGGGAACAAGCCAGGAGTGGAAGGAATGCAAATACAAATGCTGTAGGGAATGGTCTGTTAGATCAAAATCCTCCTTTTTTAAAAAAAAAACTCACTAATCTAATCTACCTCGCAGTGTTGTTGTGAGGTTAATGCAGGGTTTTCAAAATCTCCGTACACCACCCTAAGCGTTCTAGAGGAACATACAAATGTGACTTCGAAGGACTACTACAGCTGGGAAATAATTTCCTTTTGGAACGGTAGAATGTAGCACCTCCGAGCTTTGGTTTAAATTGTACTGTGAAATATGTCTCTGTGTTTCTTTGTTAACTTTGTTTTAAGATCGTTGTGGCAAAACATGGTTCCGTCCCATTAAAGTGAACGTACTTAGGGATCAATGTGATGGGTCTCCTCTCCGGGCCAGCCCCGCATTTATAACCTTTGGGCTCCTGTCACTCACCTTGCCCTTTTCCTCCTCCTCCAGTTCTCTCCCTGGATCAGGTCCTTGGGCCTCCTTGTGTGCGTTCACTATGGTAAGCATTAGAAGAATCTCTTTCAAAACTTTTTAACAGGAACAGCCAGACACAGTTGTACAAAAAATAAAGTTATTTATTAATACCTAATTGGATCATACATTAACCCCTGAACTATTTAATCATTCACAGCTCTCCAAAACCCTATTCAGTTCTTTCCCCTGGCTGACTGTCCTTTCTGTATTACAGCTTTTCCCTATCTAAACCACCGTTCCCTTATCTGTGTGGCCTCTTTTCCCTACCTGCCTTCTGTCAGAGACAAACCTCATCTTTATATTCTTCCTTTTCCCTCTCCAACACCTGCCGTGTCCCTTCATACTCACCTTCCCTCAATCAAAGGTCATGCTGCTTCTTGTGGATTGTCTTGTCTTCTACTTAGGCCAAAGTAATCTTAGCAGCCTGGCTTTGGATGGCACTAATTCTGCTTCAAAACAATAGACAACCCACTCCCTTGTTCTGTAAAAATGATCTGTTGTAGCTATATTATAAAGTTCTGCATCTTATGTATTTACGGTGAACACTTTCCCAAGCAGGAAAGTATACATTCAGGCATTCTGGATTGCATCTCTTTGTTACTTCAGTCTCTTTTACCTCTCTCCCTCCTCTGTCCCTCCTGTTCCAGATAGTTTCTTTGTTTGCTCTTTGGGGCAGAGGACCTCTGTTTGATTATATTATTCTGTGAAATATCCTCTGTGCTGAAGGTACACTCAAATTGTCACTTTTAAGTTGCAATGCCAGTGTAGTTCTGAATGAATAGTCTGGAAAGAACTGCCCCATGGCCAGAGAGGGCTCTGTGGTTTCCGTTTTGGAAAATGAAGCCCAGCCCTAGGTGAGGAAAGTCTCAAGGATGTGATTGTAGAATGCGCAACCGTGGGATGAATTTAAAAGGCAGCCGTTTCTCACCAAGTTTGGGGAATGGCTAACCTTGCTTAATTCTGGGTGAGATATTAGTAATTGCTTTCCTCCGCAGAGCTGGAATAGATTTAGTTCAGCGTGAATTCAACTCCAAGTGAAGAACAGAAGGCAGAAGGTCTGGCCTTAAGTCCACTGATTTCAGAAGTTCTGAGTCGACTTGAATACATCACCCGGTGTTGGCTATGTTGTTCAGGAAAGACTGTGTTCTTAATGCTAGATTTGTAAACCCACTTTTTGGAAGGTATTCCTCCCATTTTGATCGCCCTCTGCTGTTTAAATGTGTTCGTGAGCTCCCTTCTCCAGGATCTTCTGCGCTCCGACAACTGTGGATTTGACAGTTCTCCTGCATAGAATCCAGTATCCTGAATGCAGAGCGTGAGCACTTCCATCCTTTTTGACTAAGAAAATAAGATTGGACACATGTAAAATTGTCCAGTAATACCACCGGTCATCCTGATCATCCAAGTTGATGCTTTGGCGCTCTGCCAAATTGCCCCTCCCTGTATTTAAGAGAAGCCAGGTAGTAAATTACGTAGAATATGTTACTATCCTTTTTTTTTAAAACACTGACAAAGCTTTCCTCTTTTTAGCTGCCCCAGTTTGGATCCCTTCTGGACGCAAACTGGTTCAAGTTGTTCACTCATCCAGGTGAACCCTGGGAGATGTAGTTTTCTTGGCAGAGATCTCAGCCCCCTTCCAAAATAAAACTTCCAGAATAACTTGGAGGCAGCATGGTATCAAAATGGATGTCCGGAGTTAGGCAGTTAAGCTGACATGCTAAATTGCTGGTGTAGTTAAGTTTTTCCAAACCGTCCTCGTTGCTCCTCAGGCTGGGATCAAGGCACTGAAGTTCAACAGTTCATCTGCATACCAAAAAATTATTTTTATATCTGTCTGGTTGTCTATCTCCTGGATATTCTAAGATATTCTTTCAGAGGATGCGTTTCATTTTCATTAATGTCCATGTACATTTCGTTTATACACTTGCCCATTTTATGCTCAAGGCTGCTCTGCATCTTATGTCAACCTTGTAACTCAGCGGGGCTCCTCATCCCTTGGCAAAGATAGCTAGCTCTTGGCTAAATGAGGCCACTGGTAGATTTTGAAGGAAAGTATTTGAACAGCTAACTCTTCTAGGTAGAACAACCCGTAGGCATTTTTATTGCCACCTGATGAAGTCCTGTATAAATCAGAAAAGCATGTTGGTTTTGCCAACAGCGCTGGTGAAGTTCAAAAATACCATATTCATCTGCTTTGGGATTCTCAGTGACTAGCACAAGGGCAGCTGCATGTTGTAGATTTATGGAACAGGCCACTTTTCTAAAGGAGATAATTTCTTTCCTGTAATAATCTAAGACATGACCTCCCATGTTCTTCAAAGAAGGATCTCTATTAAATTCAGAAGCGTGGACTCCTCCGTGGAGGAAAGTGCACCAATGTTTAACCCCGCACATCTCTCTCCTAAAATAAATCTTTTTTAAAATGACCATTGGTGGCACTTCATTCAATGTACCGCCCTTTAGATTCACGGTGTTAATCTTTAATCCTCACAGTACCCTCTCCTGCCTTTACAGCTAACAAACTGTTCCAGCAACTGAAATTGTTACGTGGATTAAGATTCTCTTGCAATTGTGGTGGAGGGTGTCCTTTGTACGATGCAGTTATAAAAAGGATGTTCGTATTCTGTTGTCCTGGATAGTCGATAAAAGGAAAGAAATAGAAAAATCCTTTTTTTTAAAAAAAACCTAAATATTGTAAATGTAATGAAGGATTCTACAGTACATTTCATGGACTTAAAACATTCCTCTGGCACCAACAGTGCTTTTTAAAGAAAACTGGAGATGTGACACCTGGTGTTAAAAATATATATGAATACATGCTCCAAAACGTGGAAGAATAATTGTCTTTTTAAAATATGTCTGGTTAAAGAAGTTCTGTCATTGCTTGGGAAAATGGAGAAGTTCCATCTTTTTTTTTTTTTTCCAAAACACAGAAATCAATCTTTTGCATTGTTTTCCTTGCCTAGTGAAACCTTGTAAATGCTGCAAAAACTGCTGGATATTGCAGTGGGTTATCCTGTTAGGCTGGGAAAGATGGTTCCGTTCTAGAAATTGCTCTGGTTTTTTATCATGCAAAAATTCTGCCTTATATTAGCATTTCACTTGAAAGACAGGTGCCATGAAAGGAGCAACCGCTCTCAGTTTGCAGATTTGTCAAAAATGCCATCCCCGTTTCCACAAAAGAGAAGGCCGGCTTCCCTCTCATCTTGTTTTTTTTTTTTTAAATAAATTGTATTAAATATTTTACAGAGTAGAAAGGAAGCAAATATGTCAAGAATGAAAGAATCTCCTAGAAGGCAAAAATTCTCCAGTTCTGTGAAGGTCTTCACCCTTGAATTCTTCAGTTCTGTTGCTAAATATAGCAAGAGAATGTAGTTACTCAGTAGGTAACTGAGTAATTCCACTGCAAACTGAAGACATTTTAATTTCTTTCTTGGTACGAACATCAGTGAGATTGAATAAATGTGCCATCTTTATTTCCCATGGTATAGACAGCAGTTTTCTTGCAAGGTGGTCCAACCGTTAGAGTTTTGAGTTGTATTATAGATTGTCCTGGGCTTGAAAGGACTTGCAGATCGTCGGAATAATGCTTATTTTCTGTAGAAGTGTGAGGTTTGACTACCATCTTCACGGGACTGTTAGTCCAAGGTGTTTTATCGTCTGCAGAAAAGTGCAATATGGAGTACCATCTTACGAATTTAACCTTGTCTTCATAGGAAGGATGCTCCCCGGAAATGCGGACTTCGAGTCAGAATCCCCGAAGCCAGGCTTTTTCTTCATCTGAGCGTCTATTCCTTTCGGCTGCGAAGATGACCCGCGCCATGTAAGAGCCGTTCTGATGCAAAGAAAGTTCGAAGGGCAGAGAATTGAGAAGGCTATGCAGCAAATAAGGCGTCACGTTTTAACGTGGCTGAATTTTCTTCTCACGCCTCGAGCCAGGTTGCCTTGGTGCATAACGTGGATTCACTCCTATCTAAGTACAAAAGGGTCACAATAACTTGAATTCCTTTTAAAGCCTGATATGTATGTTTTGTATTCAGATGGCAAGATTTCTCTAAATATCAGGGGCTGGGAAACAGTAGCATAAAAGATCTTTTTCCTCTTTACGTGTAGTGTAGGTCGGTTTAAGGCTCCATAAATCCAGTAGCTTTGTTAAAAAAGCGAATTCTCATCTGTACTGCCTGTCTGCAATACAGAAGCGTTTAATATGTGTTGAGAATTGCTGAGTTTGCTAGCATCGTTTTTGTGACAGTCCGATCATTAAACAGAAGCTAATCGAAAGCAAACTCGGTACTTGGGGACCTTCTAGTTGTCCCATTGTAGAGAGCTGCAATTTATTTGCTATAAGAATGCAGTAATTTAACCACCACTGGTTTCTTTCCGAAGGAATCACCTGCTGGGTTATTGGTTTGTAAGATTTATAAGTGTAGAATCAGCTAAAACGCTCTCAGCGTGCTAAACAGTCTTACTGTTTCTGTGTAGGAGCTATAGGGAAGGAGCCTAAACCCTAACGTTGTTGTCTTTGGGTGGTTTCAGTTCTGACTTACAGCAACCTTGTGAGTGGGAAATCTCCAATGCATCCCTGCTCAGGTCTTGCCGACTCAGGGCCGTGGCTGCCTTGGTTGATTCACAGAATCATAGACTGCTAGAGTTGGAAGAGACCCCGGGGGTCATCCAGTCCAACCCTGTTCTGCCATACAAGAACCCCCATCAAAGCACTCCCGACAGACAGCCATCCAGCCTCTGCTGAAAACCTCCAAAGAAAGAGACTCCACCATAGGCAGCAGCATATTCCAGTGCTGGACAGCTCAGCAAGTTCTTCCTGAGGTCCAGGTGGAATCTCCTTTCCTGCAGCTTGAATCCATTGCTCCTTGTCCTAGTCTCTGGAGCAGCAGAAAACAAGCCCGCTCCCTCCTCGACATGACATCCCTTCAAATATTTGAACATGGCCATCATGTCCCCTCTTAACCTTCTCTTCTGCAGACTAAACATCCCCAGCTCTCTAAGCTGCTCCTCATAGGGCAGTGGTTCTCAACCTGTGGGTCCCCAGATGTTTTTGGACTTCAGCTCCCAGAAGCCCCAGCCACTATGGTCAATGCTCAGGGCTTCTGGGAGCTGAAGTCCAAAAACATCTGGGGACCCACAGGTTGAGAACCACTGTCATAGGGCATGGCTTCCAGACCCTTCACCCTTTTGATCACCCTCCTCTGGACATGATCCATCTTGTCAATCTCTTTCTTGAATTGAGGTGCCCAGAACTGGACACAGTATTCCAAATGAGGTCTGACCAAAGCAGAATAGTACTATTGCTTCCCTCGATCTAGAGACCATATGCCTATTGATGCAGCCAAGAATTGCGTTGGCTTTCTTGGCTGCCGCATCACACTGTGGCTCATGTTCAGCTTGTGGTCCACCGAGACTCCTAGATCCCTTTCACGTGTGCTGTTGTCCAGCCACATGTCTCCCAACCTACATTTCTGCGTTCCATTTTTTCTGCCTAGGTGCAGGACCTTACATTTCTCTCTGTTGAAACTCATTTTGAATTTTGATCCTGTCCTCTGGCGCATTAGCAACCCCTCCCAATTTGGTGTCATCTGCAAATTTGATCAGCATGCTCTCTCATCCATCTGTAATGCAGTCTTCCTCTTTTCCTACTACGTTTAACTTTTCTATCATCATCAGCTTACCCAGCGATTCACGTCTTCTCATGACAGGTCAGTTTAGCCATGTTGGCTTCTGATGACAGAGTTCAGGCTTGATTTGGCCTCGGACTCATTTATTTCTCTACTTAAAAGAAACTTATTTTCTTGTGTCTGTTTCCAGATTGCAATCCTAAACTGCAAAGTTGTTAATTTTAAGAGAGCAGTCTTTTTCCCCCTTCACCTTCTTTGCTTGTTTGTTTAGGTGAGAATGTTCCCTCAAATGCTCCTATATGGAAAAGCAATTAGCTGTTTATTTTCCATGGCAACGTATCTTTTATATTTGCCTAACAAAATGACGTGTCATGGCACATCTATCCTGCGGGTTTGCCCAATTCTAAAGAAGGCTTTCTGCCTCATTACTCTTCAGCAATAATTTCCAGCTATTGCAGCAAAAAAAAAAAAAAAAAAGATTTGTTGCATTTCAAACACTACAAAAAAGTTTTTTTTTAAAAAAAAATCTATTAAGTGTCTCTTTGGCTTAAATCCAATTTCTAATCTCCAGTAGACCAGACCTGTGGAATCTACTTGTTTATCATAAGTTGAACATGAGCCAGCAGTGTGATGCTGCAGCAAAAAAAAGGTGAATGCTATTTTAGCCTGCATTAATAGAAGCATAGTTTCCAAATCAATGGAAATGATAGTCCCTTGAGATATTTAAAGAGTTCATTGGAAAAAGATGTTAATGCTTGGTAAAGTGAAGGCAATAAGGAAAAAGGAAGAGGAAAAGAGCCGATGAGGAGAGGCTTAGAGAGCTGGGTATGGTTTAGCCTTGAGAAGAGGCCACATGATAGCTATGTTTAAATATTTGAAAGGATGTCATATAGAGGATGGAACAAGCCTGTTTTCTGTGGCTGCAGAGACTAGGACATGGAGGAATGGCTTCAAACTTCAGGAGAAGAGATCCCATCTAAACATTAGGAAGAACTTCTTGACAGTAAGAGCAGTTCAACAATGGAATGCGCTGCCACAGAGTGTGGTGGAGTCTCCTCCTTTGGGGTTTTTTAAACAGAGACTGGATGGGTATCTGTCAGGAATGCTTTGATGATGTATTCCTGCATGGCAGGAGGTTGGACTTGATAGCCCGTGTGGTCTCTTCTGTGATTCTAAGATAGCAGTAGAGGGGGATTGATTCGGTCATGGGAACCACGGCAGCTCTGACTTTGCAAGATCTGGGCAGGGAAGTTGATGATCAGGACTCCTGGAGATCTCTCATTCTGAGGGCCACCCTAATAAATATTGGAAAGGATGACATGTTGAGGAGGGAGCAGGCTTGTTTTCGGCTGCTCCAGAGACCAGGACGAGGAGCAATGGATTCAAACGACAGGAAAAGAGGTTCCACTTAAGCCTCAGGAAGGACTTCATGGTGTGAGTCAGAGCTAGCTGTCCGGCCGTGGAATCTGCTGCCTCAGTGGAGCGTGGTGGAGTCTCCCTTTTTGGAGGTTTTTAAGCAGAGGCTGGATGGCCATCTGTTGGGAGTGCTTTGATGGGGGTTTCTGCATGGCAGGGGGGTTGGACTGGATGGCCCCTGGGGTCTCTTCCAATTCTATGAGTCTGTAAAGTCAATTGGATGACAAATTCCAGTAACAAAGCAGGCACTCAGAAGAAAACTGTTAATGGTGCATGAACGTACGTATGACGCAAACCTCTAAAAGTATCAGCAACACATTTTTGCCTCCCTTGCTATATCTGAGTCCCCAAACTCTTTATCGGTGTTCTAGAGGAGTCAGGGCTGACGGGGTTGAAATCCCAGGAATTATTCATTAGGATGGACCATTGTTGCTATAACCTCATTCACAGTTCCCTCTTCCTTCTGAAATTAGCTATAACCCTCATGGTAGTTGCGACTGTGGGGATGGATTCCCTCTCCCCTCCCCCCAAAAATATGTTGTAGCATTTGTGCTGGCTTGGTCTTGAATGGGAAATTAAGATCCATTACCCTTACCTTGGGCTGCTAAAAAGACAAACGGATGGGTGCTAGAACAAGCCTGAACTCTCCCTGGAAGCCAAGATGACTAAACAGGCTGTCGTGTTTTGGCCATATCACAAAAAGAGAAGACACCAGAAAAGACAATAATGTTTAGTAAGGTAGAAAGCAGCAGGGAAAGAGGAAGACCGCTTTACGGATGGATAGGCTCAACCGAGGAAGACACATCCCTGCGTCTGCAAGACTTGAGCAGAGCTCTTGAAGACAGGGTGTCTTGGAAATCTCTCTTCCGTAAGGTTGCCATAAGTTGAGGTCGACTTGGCGGTCCTTAACGAAAACAACTTTGCAAAACACCTGCTTCTGGTGGTGCGGAAAACGGCTTGGCTTCACTTGTTGGTAAGGGTTAGTACGACGGCCAGCACCTCTGGATTGTCTTTGCAGCCATGGCAGTGGGGGTTTGTCATGATGAAGTGCCCACGTTTCAGAAGTACCAAAGCCAATGCAGTTCTCGGCTGCATCGACAGGAGTACGGTGTCCAGATCGAGGGAGGTGCTGGTACCACTCTACTCTGCTTCGGTTAGACCTCATCTTGAATCCTGTGTCCAGTTCTGGGCACCCCAATTCAAGAAGGACATGGTCAAGCTGGAGCAAGTCCAGAGGAGGGTGACCAAAATGGTGAGAGGCCTGGAAGCCATGAAACCCTATGAGGATAGACTTAGATTGCTGGGGACGTTTAGTCTGCAGAAGAGAAGGTTAAGAGGGGACATGATGGCCATGTTTAAATATTTGAAGGGATGCCATGTAGAGGAAGGAGAGGGCTTGTCTTCTGCTGCTCCAGAGACCAGGACAAGGAGCAATGGATTCAAGCTGCGGGAAAGGAGATTCCACCTGAGCCTCAGGACGAACTTCCTGACGGTCAGGGCTGTCCGGCAGTGGGAATCTGCTGCCTCAGTGGAGCGTGGTGGAGTCTCCTTCCTTGGAGGTTTTTAAGCAGAGGCTGGGTGGCTGTCTGTCGGGAGTGGTTTGAGGGTGTTCCTGCATGGCAGGGGGTTGGACTGGATGGCCCCTGGGGTCCCTTCCAACTCTACATTTCTATGATTCTACGATGTTTGCTTTGCACATCATCCAGATGTTTGCTCAGGCTGCAATAATTCCCTGTGCCACCAGGGGGCGGGGTAACCTCATTTTTGCCTTGCCTTTTTCCTGCCTTCTGGGCTCCCTCTCTGTGTATTAAAATTCATCCAGGAGAGAAGATTTCTCTCTAGGCTTTTCGGCTGGGAGTGATGCAGGATCTGCAATGCAGCGAGGCTGTTGTTTTTCAGAAGTCCCAGCCTCCGAGAAACCCTGCAGCGCTCTGCCAAAAAATTTGAACAATCTCGCCGTGTGGCGTTGCATCTTGAGGACACATACCCAGTGAGTGGATGTGTTTTATCTGGCTGTTTTTAAATCTCTGAAACATGCCTGGATGCAAAAGTACAGGAGAGCTCCCAGGAATAATGTTTGAAATAAATAACAGAAAGCCCTGAGCACGAACTCCAGCAGGCTAGAAGCCACCTGAATGAATTGTGGGCTGTTGGAGTTGTGGGTTCTTCTCCTTGTTGGAAAAGCTTTGTGTTGGCTTCTCTCTTCTAGCACTAGCGTTTCTATCATCCTTTCTGTCCTTGTTTTTGTGGGTGGCTGGACAACTGCAGCTTTAAGAGCTCTTATTTGAACCTGTGTGTGTTCCTTCTCCCTGCCCACCCCTTTATTCCTCTTATATCGTGCCTTTCAGATTGCAAACTGGAGGCTGGAGGTTGTTTTTTTTAGCCAAGAAAGATAGTGAGGAATGTCGTAAAAGAAGCAGGACGGGGAGCATGCGTCCTAAGCCTTGAGTTTATTCACAAATCGGCCAAAAATTTTAAGCTTTAAAAAAAAAAATGAATAGAATAGGGCTCCTGATAAACTTAACAGTGTTTGCATGTTTTGTTGCAATATTACCCCCTCGTTTCTGCAACAAGTTCAAACTATGTATGCATTTTTCTTCTCCACTTCCATTTTTATCCTGGAGGCTGGATTGAGAGAAAGCGGTTGGGAATGACGGTGAAAGTTTGTGGATCAGCGCTGAGCCTTTGGAGCAGAGCATTTTTGCACATTTTGCACAGGAGAGGGTGTTACATTCAAAGGTTGCAGCCACAGGCAAAAGTGTGTCCAGGGCCGCAGATGTAGCAGGAAATATTTAACAATATTGCTTTACTGTTGCCCCGAGCCCGGTTGAAACGTTGAGCCGTTTTACAAAGCGGATCAGAAAGATCAAGAGTGTGTGGTGTGGACAGTTCCAGCTCATATTTGACCTTAGTTTTAAGTGCAGCTTTTAAAAAAAGGGGTTGTTGTTGTCGCCACTGCTTTGCGACCGTCATTTCTGACTTACGGCAATCCTATCACAGGGTTTTGTTTCTTTTTTGACAAGAGGGAGGTTCGTTGTTGCTTTTCTCTGAGGCTGAGTAAGTGTGACCTGCCCCAGATCACCCGCTAGGCTTCTGTGGCTGAGCAAAGATTCGAACTCATGCCTCCCAGGGTTCCCATCCAGCACTTGAACTACCGTACCGCGATACCATCAAATAGCTCGTCGGAGTTTTTTCGAGGTAAAAGAAACCCAGAAACTCTGATTTGACAAGGATGGCCCCAAATAACCATCCCGCTTTTCCGCGGTTTTTAAAATGTCCCAGTTTTTTCTCGCTTTCTCCCTCTTTCCCCCTTCTCCCTCAGCTTACTTTAGTTGCTACAAACCGGATTCAACGTGCAAAAGTAGTTTGCAGTCAACTCAGCAGAGGGGAAAGGAAAGCAAGGAGTCAGATCTTGCCCTTCCCAGTAAGATCAGTCGAAAGCAAAGGACTGCAGCCTCTCCTAGCTTGTCAGCGCTTTTTCGTGGACGACATTTCCCATCTTGGCAACCCTCGGATGTTGCTTGTACTCCCAAGTCCTGGTTTTCATTTGGGAAGCGTCGGAGGATATGAAGCTGCTTCGGGACCGGTATCCAAGTTACTCTGTGGGCTGCAGAAATTGCTGAATACCTGGAGCAAGGATGTAGTTAAAACTCATTTTTGGCAGGTGGGGAAAGCAGTGCATAAATATATTAATCTAATAAATCAAAGTCAAAGTTTGTGTCAGGTGAAGACCTCATATGATTGGCTGCCTGAGAAGTTTAGGGAGGGGCCTTTAGAATTCTCTGCCAGGGTCGACTGTGTCTGTGTTGAATAGGCCAACTGCGATGGAGACGAGGCCTAGCAGCAAGGAGGAGGGCAGTGTATTCCCTCAGGAACCCAACCTCTGTACGGTAATAACGCTGAATACAGCTTGGATTGGGGAATATGGGGAAAAGTTACCGGTACTGGACAAGACAGTTTGGGGAATTAGAGACACAGGTTCTAAAATCTTTCCAACAAGTATTACCTATGAGAAAATAAAATCGCGGGCAACACTGGGTATGTACACTAGTAACACATAATAAAAGTCCTTCCCAGTTGTCTGCCTCCAACAAAATGTGTACAATTTCTGAACATGGATGACTGTGATTTAGACAGAGGATAATTCTGAATTCTGTATTTTGAGAGGAAAGAGGAGGGAGAGAATTCCTCACTATATATTTTATAAAGCTTTAAACTTCAGTTTCTAACTTCCTCAACCTGGTGCCCTACAATGTTGGACTGGACTACAGCTCCCAAAATCCCTGGCCACTGATTATGCTCACTGAGGATGATGGGAGCTGCAGTCCAAAACAGAGTGGAGGAACATGTTCTATTATGTTACCCTGTCACAATTTTTTGTGTGTTCAGTTCTGGCTTTTTATGTAGGTTGGATCATAACTTGCATTAAAAGCAGGGGGAAAGCTTAAAGAACATTTCTTTATCATCCTGTATTTGATTTAGTAAAGATTATTAATCTCATCATCACTGAATGTTCATTTGTATATTAATTTCTGTCACTAAATGAGTAAATAAATAAATGTCAAAGAAGAAATCTTAATAGTTCATACTGCAGTTACCTACATACTAGCGATATTATTTTCAAGTTGAAAAAGTCATTTAAATACCGGAGGAAGAGAAGAGAAAAGAGAAGGAAGGAAATTAAACATTGGAAGAGATCAAATAAAAAAAGGGAAATCAACTTAAAATAAAGAAGTAGGTGTGTATTTCTTAAGGACATTAACTTACTTTCTAAGATGCAACGGCTCTTTCACTTTGGAAACTGAATTTCACAATAAAAACAGAAAGCATCACAACAGTACTTTACTATTTTGGTAGCAACATAAGAATATATTGCTGTTAGCTGTGTTGTCCCAAACTGGAAAGGCTCGCCATAGGAAAGCAGCATGTGCTGACAAAACCTGACATTAAAACTTCAGAGGGTTACTCAAGAGGGTATGTCGCTAGACCTCAAGGAGGTGATCCCCTTCTCCAGCTGTGCTCCTCTTCCTTGAGACCGAATATTCTGCTCATTTGCACTGCAAAGTGTTTTAAAAAGCACGTCAAGGGAAAGAGTCTCCTCCTGCGTTCCTTTGGATGCATTGATTATTCTTTTTTTTTTTTAAAGGATGGCAAGCTTAATGCAAACCACAGAACTCTTTTCCCCCCTCTTTGGCTAAACGTTATAGGTTTTGGGAAGGAGCCAGTGGGTTTTAGGCTGGAGACAACTTTAATTGGAAAGAAAGGAAAGAAAAGAGATTTGTCTCGGGCCAAGCCAGAACTAAGGCCATTTCTGCACTAGACTGTTATAGTGCTATTATTCCAGTTTCAACCTCCTATGGCATCCTGGGGTTTGCAATGCAAATCCCAGGAGTCCATAGGAGGTTGAAACTGGAATAATAGCACTATAACAGTCTAGTGCGGAAATGGCCTAAGTACTGTCAACAGGACTAGAATCACAGAATCACACTATTGTGATTTCTTACCCTGCTCTCCCTACGAATTGAAGCAAGGAACAACACAATAAAACTGACCAACAAATAATCACACTGTAAAAACCACAATTAAAAATACACAGTGAAAGGAACACGATGTCATTTTTGTAAAAAAGCATACATACCAAAAACAATTCGTAACTTAAAAGTATCTCCCATCTGGCTAGGCCTACCCAAAGAAATTGCTCTTTAAATCTGTTTTAGATGCGGACGGCGTATCCAGGCTGTCGAATCTCTTCCGGCAGGTTAATGCCACCATTTGGGGGGGCGACTGAAGAAGAAGTCTTCTGGCCAACCGTTGCCGGTCGTGGCGGATTGAAGCAAATGCCGTCCGCAGAACTTGAATGTATGGGCTGGATTAAATGGCGGAAAGCAGCCCCGTAGCTGACCTGGACCCAAACCATGCAGCGCTTTAAAAGTAGCAACCATAGGATGTTGAAAGTGGAATGAGAGCACTATAATAGTCCAGTGTGGAAATGGCCCAGGATTTTGGAGAAATGGGCTCAAGTCCCCGCTTAGCCACGAAAACTCACTGGATAGCCTTGGCGCTCTCTCCCAGCCTACCTCGCAGGGATGTTGTTATGAAGGCGAATTGAAGCAAAGGGAAACCAGACATACTGCCTTGAGCTTTCCTGAAGTCGAGATATCCATGGAACGGATAAAAAGTGGCTTTATAATTAAATTGATCATTTTGGGCCAACTGCCCCAGTCTGGCCTCCACCTTACACGTTGAGCTATAACCTTCCTGAACTCCAGCCAGCGTGTTGAGGACGATGGGGCTTGCAGTCCATCCCATGCGGATGCCAGAAGTTGAGAGAACACTGCTGTAGCCCACCATTGTCTCAGCTAGACAAATAGACAAGGCTTCTCTAAATGGATCTCCACCCCCATCATCCCCAGCCCAGTGAGAGACAGGGATACGCTGCCGAAAGAATGGGAATTGGTTCAGGAATGGGGCAAATTTCTCAAAGAGTTCGCTGGTTTGTATACTCACCTTTGCACTTCTGATAAGCAAAGGCTGCCGTTTTTTTAATTGTTTCAGAAACCTGCTTGGCAGGAAATAACGGCAACGCGAAAACGTGTTTGCGTGCGTGTTCACCGAAGCGATGCCGCTCGACCTTCCTTCATGTCTCACAAAACCTCTTGCATTTACTCCCAGCTTCTGATTCTAGAAAGTCGGGTTTGGGGAAAATGCATTCAAGCCCTGTTACCGTACAAGCCTGCGCTCACGGTTCACCGTCTTTATTTATATCCCATTGGGGCTGAGAGTGGCTTACCAATTTAAATAATTTCCATCTAATGACAAATATACAAAAAGTCAACATTAAAATAGAATTCGGCTAGTAGCCATAATCAAATACTTTCAAGCAAACACGTTAAAAAGGGGAAAAAAGTCTCAATTTAAAAGAGTGCAGCACACTCTTAGAGCCCTTTCCTTAAAAGCCTTCAGTTTTAAAAGCTTGTCTGAACAAAAAAATGCCTTTAGCTGTCAAGGAGAGGGCCGCTCTCGGCTTCCTAGGGACTCTGGCCATTTCCGCACTGCCCTGTTATAGCGCTATTATTCCACTTTCAACATCCTATGGAATCCTGGGGTTTGCAATTTAGGGAGGGGCCTTTGAGGATGCCTTACCCGGTAACTTGCAGTTTAGGGAGGAATATTTAGAATTCTTAGCCAGAGAGCTCCCATACCTCCCAAGACTACAAACTCCGCATTCCATGGGAAGCGGAAAGTGGAATCATAGTGCAATAATTATGCAGTGCGGAAAGGCCCGAAGAAGGCCTCCCTCGCAAGTTACTGTCTGTTGCTTTTTTTTCTGATACAGGAATGGCATTCAGCTTGAGAAACATCCTATCAAACTGCCTTTCCAAGCAACTTTTGTAAAGAACAAGAAATCACAACGCTAGTCAGGTTCTTACCGATGTTCCCCCCCCGTTGCTTTTAAAGGGTCACTTTGTCACCCTGCTTGGTGCAAACAAACAGTTAGTTGCAAGTGACCACACTGCCTGGACTGTGTCAGTTTCATGTTCTGCACAATTGTTTCGATACAAGCAGAGGCTCAAGGCAGGCCTTTGGGATGCAGATCCAGGAGGGGATCCAAAGGGATCAGAGTTGGCTCGTCAGGGGGGCTCTGAGGCTTCAAGTCCTTGGAGGAGGAACCTCCTTTCTCGAAAGCTGCAGCTCTATGTCCTGTTCTTTGGAGAAGCAGAAAACAAGCTTGCTACTTCTTCCGTTTCACGTTGTCGCTGTCGCGCGCCTTCAGTTCGCCTCCGGCAAGCGATCACGGGTTTTTCTGGGGCTGAGAGAGTGTGGCTCACCCAAGGTCACCCTGGTGCGTTTCTACGGCTGAGAACAGAATCCAACCCCGGTCTCCAGGGTCGTAATCCAACGCTTAAACCACTATGCTATGCTGGCTTGTACAGACGTTGGCTTACTCCATGTTAGAGAAAAGGAGGCAATTTCTGTACGCGTTTTGAAGAGGCGTCTTGGCCCCGCCCCTTCTGCTTTTGGCTCCACCCACCGCTGGGACGCGGCCCTCGAGAATCCCTCTATAATTGAACCTGATTAGGGCGAAGAACATTTCCCGTCTTTGGTTGAAATCCAGGTTGGGAATGCGATGGACCACCTTGCCTTGCAAGTTGTACTGGCTTCTGCCAGTATAGCCAAGGGTGAAGGATGCTGGGAGGTACAGTCTGACAGCATGGAAGCCATGCCCTATGAGGATAGACTTAGAGTATGTTTAGTCTGCAGAAGAGAAGGTTAAGAGGGGACATGAGAGCCGTGTTTAAATATTTGAAGGGATGTCACGTTGAGGACGGAGAGGGCTTGTTTTCTGCTGCTCCAGAGACCAGGACAAGGAGCAATGGATTCAAGCTGCGGGAAAGGAGATTCCACCTGGACCTCAGGAGGAACTTCCTGACGGTCAGGGCTGTCCGGCAGTGGAATCTGCTGCCTCCATGGAGTGTGGTGGAGTCTCCTTCTTTGGAGGTTTTTAAGCAGAGGCTGGGTGGCCATCAGTCGGGAGTACTTTGAGGGTGTTCCTGCATGGCAGGGGGTTGGACTGGATGGCCCCTGGGGTCTCTTCCAACTCTACATTTCTATGATTCTATGATTCTATGAACATGGCTAAGGCTAAATGATTCCCACCCTTGATATCCATGAATTGATGAGTGATGACTTCCGTCTCCAAGGAGGTGCCTCTCTCTGTTTTTCAAGGGGGCCATGCTAGAGCAACGTACATTAATCGCTCCACATCTGGTAGGGTTAGGGGCACAGGACCCCCGTGAATGTGAAAAAAATGTGAATAACTGTAGCCCTTCCCAAACCATATTCAACACACAAAAATGTACGATCGGCATATTCAACCCACCACGGATTCCTCTGGGGCATCAGGGCTCCTTCCCACGGCAGAAATGGGGGGCTGGGGGGGCCTACGGCCACCTCCACCGTTGCCCCCCACCATTTTTAAGAGGGACTTCCAAGCCTCGTTCGCAGTGCCTCAGTCTCACGAGGCTTGCAGTCCTTATTAAAAATGGCACGGGGAGACAGCAAATAATCCGCGAACAAATCAGATCTGCAGAAGTTGAACGCGCAAACGCGCAAATGCTGTCGAAACCAGTTGGGGATTTCATCAAGAAGTTCGCTTCTCATCTCCGGCCCGGCTTGAACAGAGAGAAAGCTTTCTCTTCACGCTACGCGACTCGATCCGCGCGTCGATGCCAGAAGGAGCGCCGGGTTTCCCATTCGCCTTCTGTTTCACAATCGCCGTGGCCCGCCCGTTTCTTGCGCATCAGTTCCTTCCGACTTCACCGATCATGGCCGTTTCTGCACGAGACCGTTATAGTGCTACGATTCCACTTTCAACGCCGCGCAGAATCCTGGCGTCTGCAGTTTAGGGAGGGGCCTCCAAGTTACCGTGGAATCACGGCAAGCGTTACCTGGCGTGGAAAGACCCTTCGTGGCTGTCCCCGTTCTTAGGACCGATTCTTAGGGTTTGTAGTCTTGGGAGGGACCGGAGCTTTCCGGCTGAGAATTCTAAATATCCCTTCCCTAAACTGCAGATCCCAGCAAGAGCTGTGTAGTGTGCAAAGGCCCTAAAACCCCCCCGTGGCGGGCACAAAGTGTGACGTGCAACAGGCAGCTAATCTACTGGATGCCACAGGAGACGCTGGAGACAAAAATTGTGCTTGTTAGGCTTGTAAACCAAGGGCAGGCGAGGCCCTCCAGGCATCATTGCACTGCAGCTCCCATCATCTCCAGCCAACACAACCAGCGCCCAGGGGGAGAAAGGAGCTGCAGTCACTTGCAGCATTGCACGCCCTCCCTCTGGCACCTAAGCCATTTCCACATCAGCCTGTTACGGCGCTATGATTCCACTCCCAACCTCCATTGGGATCCTGGGGTTTGGAGTTTGAGGAGGGGCCTCAAAGGAGTGCTGCAATCATAGAGCCCTCCCTCAACGGCACACCCCAGGATTCCACTAGGAGGCTGGAAGCGGAATCATAGCGCTACAGCGGCGCAGTGCGGAGACGGCCCTGCGCGTCCGGCGGCGACGGGGCTTTGTCGCGCAACGCGCCACGCCCTCGCCGCCGCCGCCGCCGCCGCCTGCGCCTTTAAGGCTCCCCGCGCTCCGTTTGTTATCCTCCCTCCCACCTCCCATGCTGGCGGGGCCTCTGCGCTTCCCATTGGCCGCCCGGCCGCCCAGCTGTGATCCCGCCCCCTCCCGCCGGAGGGAGGCGGGTCCCCGGAGCCCCGCCCCCCGCTTCCTCCCATTGGCCCCTCGGAAACAGGGGCTGCGGCCGCGGGCAGCCAACCAGCCGGGTGTTGCTAGGGGCCGGGGCGCAGGCATTGGCCGGCTCGGGTGGCCATCGGCGGCCGAAGGGGCCGGCCTTGGGGGGCCTTTATAAGGGGGGGCCGGGCGGGGAGGAGGGGAGCCGTCGGGAGCAGGGGGCGCCCGGGCCGCTCCAGGGGGGCCGGATCGCTGGCGGAGCTGGGTCGCTGGGCAGGCGCAGGCGCAGGTGAGTGCGGGGTTTGTCCGCTCGCAACCGCTTCTTCTGAAAAGGAAGCCTCTGCCGCTGCGGGGAGGGGGCGCAACTTCAGCCCGGTCGGTCGCTTTGGGCTGTGTTTTGGTTTGTTTTGCTCGCCTACGCGTTGGATCGCGCGCAACCCGGCAGTCCCTCCCTGCGCAACGAGGGACTTCTTTGGCAGGACGGTTTCGGAAAGTGCACCGGGGCGCCGAGGCGCGGGGGAGAGGGAAGGCGCCTGCCTGGGCGGCTCGGAGCCCTCCTCTGGAGGAGATCGGGGGCTGGATCGGGGCCCAGGAGTTAGGATTTGGGGGGGTGGCGAGGAGGAGGGGGAGGGAGGGAGGGAGGGGGAGAGGGAGGCTTGCGGCTGCTGCGCGCAAGCTGCAGGAGACGTGACGGCCCTGTGTTCCCAGCCTCGGCGGTGGACGCCGCTAATGCCTTGTAATTTTTTTATTTATATGTTGATTCAAGTCTCATCCCGCCCTCCTCTCCTCCTTTGCTCCCTCCACCCCAAAAGAACACGCACATCTTAGGATCGCCCGGATGCTGCGTAGCATCTCCCCCGCTTTATTTTTAACTGGCGCCCAAGGAGAGGTTTGGAGAGAGTAAGTGGACTCGGGAGTGAACCCCTGGGTGCTCCAGGGGAGCTTAGACTCCTTCCCAAGAGGTTATAGGATGGAGCCTTGCAGGGCCTTCCTCTTGATCTTGATGGACTTACTCGGGAGCAAGTCCCTCCGAGTTAGATCGGGCTTAAACCCCTTCTGTGTTTTGGTTAAGCTTAATGCCCAGGGGAGGTAAAAACCCAGCTTCTGCTTTTTAAAGTTTTGGGGAAAGGGTTTGATTTGCTTCTGACGTTGTGGTCCTTTTCTCCTTCTTCGGATGGGACCGAACCCGTGTAAATGCAAATGTGGCGTCTTTATATTTTGATTTTTTATTTTTTTTTAAAGATAGGTTTGTTTTAAGGTGAGGCTGGACTGGAGGTGGATCTGGAGGAGGGGCTGTTTGGGGTACGAGAGGGAGGCTGTTGGTGGAAGAATCGGATCGGAACCGATTCTTCATCCTATGGGACAAATTGTTTACAATTGCAGTCCAAGAGGCTGTTTAGCTCATGGAAAGATTTGCACAAGGGCACAGCTTTCCCGCTGGTGTTGCCCAACGATGGAGTGAGAACGCACTCCAGTGTTTATTTGGTGACTCTAAGCCTGGACAAAAGAGGTGCAGGGCTCTTATTTTTGGGGTGGTGTTTTGTGTGTGTGTGTGTTTTTCGCTTTAGATAACAACTTTTCCTGGTTTGTCTTCAGGCCTGGCATCTTGTTTGCGGGATGGGCTTGTGCCCATTTTACAAAGGGGGACGGTCGAGTCTGGGATGTGCAGCTCGGTTGCTTTGGCTGGAAGGCGTGATTGGATTGAGGTTTGAACCCGGTACCTTCCAGATGTAACTCTGTGCAACAGATTGTTGTGTTTGGAATAAACTGCCCCTCAGTGTAGTTCCTGGTCTCTGTGTGTCTCTGAAAGACATGCTCCCTAATTTATATTGACAGGCGGGATGCTGACTGTGGCTTCCTTTTTGGCAAGGTACCTTTTATGCACTTAGGAACGCTAGATGTCCTGTGTTCCGAGGAAGAGCTCTTGTGTTTTTTCACCAACTTCCAAAGCTAAGCCATAATAAGCCCTGGTGAAGATTATGCCCTGTAAGTGGGGATGGAACATGCCTGAAAATAGCCACGCACCTAATCATCGATGGTGAGTGGAAATCACTGCTAGGCGACTAGTCAAGCGAGAGGATAACGCTAAAGGAAGAGTTAGGGGTTCACTTCCTTATGGCTGATGTCCAGTATTGGCAAACAACGAACAGAAGTAGGTTAAAAAAAAATCATTAGGGTCATTTAACAAGCTGGCAAAGTGCTTAACCTGCGTTTTATTTTATGTTGCTGTTGCATGCGTTTTTTAAAAAAATTCTTTGAACCCACACTGCATATATACAAACTGGATTAGGTGGTGGTTAGCAACTGAGGATGAGGTTTCTCCCAAACCCTCCTGGGGAAAAAAACAGTCTTTGGACAACAGCTCCCATCATCCCCTAGTCACTTGGATTCTGGGAATTGCAGTCTCTACAAAAAGGGGAAAAAAATATGCCCAAGCTCTGAATTTTCTTCCTTGGATGTTCAGACTGCCTCCTTTTGGGCAGTTCCGGTCAAATGTCTTGCCCAAGGCAAAAAATTGGGGGGAATTTAGGATTGGATTGGGGTGCGAGGTATTTTTTCCTCACTCTCAGCCTCCCCAATTTTTCTCCCTTGTGTTGCAGCAGCTGACACCTCTTAGAGAGGTTATAAGCTACTAACTATATCCTTCCCACATCCACACACACACACACACACACACACCCCATGTGACCGTGTTTCTATTTATTTATCGAAGAGACGGAGGCCTCTTCCAACTGTGTTTACAAGGCTTGACTTTCTCGTCTGGTGCGGCAAAGGGCTTAAGGGGACCAGGGAAAGACAGTGCGTCTATTTTTGTGCGTCCAATTCGACCTGCAAAGCCAGAGCTGGTGGTAACTTTTTTAAAATTAAAAAACGCCTCTTCAATGCTTTGGAGGAAGTGGCTTGTAATCCAGACTTTAGCTCAGACTAAAATAAATTGGTTTATTTTGAGGTGCCGCAAGACTTCCTTTTTAGTTTTTCTTTCTAATTTATTATTTTTAAAATGGGTATTTTTTAACCTAGCTTTAAATCATGCCTTGGCAGCATATTCGTTCTGCTTCCTCCATCCTCCCCCAACGATACTTTAACACATTTGGGTAGGAATAACTTCTGATCTTGTAAAGATTTCCCCGGTTCGAGTATTTCCTGTATGTGCTCAGAAAGTGGAGGACGAAGCAAAAGAATTCCTCAGCCCTGTGCCAAAAAGACATCAGATTTTGCACAATTTATAAAACCAAGTAATTCGTGCTTGTTTTTTTAATCTAGATGCTCTCTTGGGAAAAGTAAAGATCCAGGAGAGGATGTCCTCCAGTGTTTCACAAGTGAAATTTGGGATATATGTGGCCATGGAACGTTTGAGCGTGGCCAAAGTTCTTAATGAGGAAGAACACACAAGCTAGGAGAGGCTGCCGCAGTTTGCTTTTGCCCGAGGCTAATGGGAAGGGCCAGATTCTGCCTCTTTCTCCTTGCTGACTTGAATGACTGCAAATTAGTTTTGCACTCTGGACTTGCTTTGCAACAATAGAAATAAGCGTAGGACAAAGGAGGAAAGTGGAAGGAGGAAGAGAGAGAAACTTGGGCATTTTAAAAGCATCTGAGAACATGGGGTGACAGAGGGTGAATGGGGACTGTCCCTTCCAAATTGGGAAGTTGGAGGGCATGTTATTCTAGCATTATTTGTTCTTAGAAAAGTCACTTTTTGGGGGCGGGGGCTGCAAATCTCGAAACACAGCCTCCTCACCAACATGTTGGCCACATTCACTGGGGGACCCTGGAAGTTGTCCAGCCAGCCCTCCACATTTGTGGCTTTCGCTTTTGCGGATTTGATTATTCGTAGATTATTTGTTGCCGATTCTGCTGCCTCCTCGTGCCATTTTTAAGAGGGGCTCCTTGTGAGGCTGAGAAACTGCGAGCAAGGTTTGTAAGTCGCTGTTAAAAATGATGTGGGGCAGCAGGGGAGGTGTCTGTAAGCCTTGGGAAGGAATCCTAGTGCTTTAAAGGAATCCATGGTAGGCTGAATATGGTGATCCTACTTTTTTGTTTATTAAATATGGTTTGGGAGGGCCTAGAGTTTTTCCTGGTTTTTCCACTTTCACAGAGGTCCTGTTCCCCTAACCCTAACAAATGTAGAGGGATGACTGTAGTAAATTTTTCCAAAGTCTGGATTTTTTTTTTTCCTGTTGGCTAGTCTTGGATAGGTGCATAACGTGGGTATTTGGGATATTAGCTCCTAGGATCTTCCCCTTGAGCATTGCCCATGTGTCTTCGAAGCATCTCTTTGCGTTTGCAAGGCCTGGGAACTTGCTTTGATAACGAAATCGGAAGGAGCCAAACTCAAGAAGTTGGGTTCCCTTTGCTTGTATGACATCATCTGTTTCGGGACAGGAGCCCAACCTACACCCACCTCTTAGCTTCACTTTCCTGCTGAGCGAGGCAGAATAAATTAAGAAAGTGATGAAGCCTTAGGGAATTTTAAATAAAAAGCTGGCAGATGCAAGTACTGGGCTTATCCCTCCGAGGAGGGACTGCAAAGGAGAGTGCAGTGTTGTCTCTTACTGTGACTGTCTTAAGGTACAGAGAAAGAAAAGAACCCCCTCACCATGGAAGAATTCTGACTCCTAGGTCTGTCTTAATTTAACCCAAAGAGATTCCACCTAAAGATTAGGAAGAACTTCCTGACGGTAAGAACAGTTTGATAGTGGAATGCGCTGCCTGGGAGTGCAACCGAATCTCTTTCTCTGGAGGTTTTTAAGCAGAGGTCATCTGTTGAAAATGCTCTGATGGCATCTTCCTACACGGCAGAATGGGACTGGACGGCCCTTGGGGTCTCTTCCAGCTTAATGATTCTAAGGCCATTTCCGCACTACACTGTTATAGTGCTATTATTCCACTCTCAACATCCTGTGCCATGCTGTGCCATGCTGGGGTTTGCGGTTGAAAGAGGGGCATTTGGAATTCTCAGCCAGAGAGCTTTTGGCCTCCGTAAACTACAAATCCCAGAATTCCACAGGAGGTTGGAAGTGGAATAATAGCACTAGGAGAGTGTAGTGTGGAAATGGCCTAGGATAACTCCATTGCTTCTTCCTTTCACAGGCCATACTAGAGCAGCGGGAGAGCCCACACTGTGTAGTAGTGTGAGTGTTGGGGCGGGACTCAGGAAACCAAGGTCCGAATCCTTGCTCGGTTGTGGAAGCCCACTGGGTTACTTAGGACAAGTCACAATCTCTCAGCCTCAGAGGACGATGATGGCAAACATCTTCAGAATAAATTTGGCCAAGAAGACCCTGTGATAGATTTGCTTTAGGGTTGCCATAAGTCAGAAATGGCTTGAAGGCACGGAACAGTTGGTTATTTGGATGGTTATTTGGTTATCTTTCTTACTCAGCAAAACCACCCAAGGCAGTTTGGACAGTAAACAAACACTGTGAGCAAATAAAATAACTTCTGTGGAGGCAATGCCTGAGGAAATTACTTCTTGAGGAATTTCAGGGTCCTTGTCCAACTTTCAAACCACTACACTGCACTGTCATATCACTCATGCCTAAAAGTTGTTCTCTTAGATCTCCCTGTCAGACTTTTGCCTCTGTTGAAATCTTTGTGGCTTTGAGCTCTATCTCAGGATTGAGGGCAGAGGAGAAAATCCCAACTTGCAAAACTTCCTGGAGGTCATGCTGGAGATGGGCTGGCTTGCTGGGTTTTTCCTCTCTGGCTGGAAGTGGAATCAGGAGTAGCACCGGCTGAATCTTGAGGCTGAGGCAGCAACCTTCTTACCTGTCTGTCCATGTCACATCTCCTTTGACTTGGAGCCTGGCTATAAATTACAGTGCCTGACAAGTCATTTAATTAAGCAGCAATCAGCCTGACGAGGAACTTGGCTTGTGGCAAGTAGTGTTGGCTGCAGAAAGAGTTGATGCGAACTTTGGTGGGAATTTTGGCTTGGTTGCGCCTACCAGCACATGTGGTGGGATTGCCCAAGTGGGACTTGATAATTCAAGAGCTTGCTTCTTGTGCCTTTGTTCTTTTTACTTTGTGCCTTCAAGTCAACTCTGACTTATATTATATGTTTTCTTCTCCAAAATGGAGAAGGTGTGTTATTGCCTTCCTTTGAGGCTGAGAGCGTTTGACTTGCCCAGTGTCACCCAGTCGGTTTCCATAGCTGAGTGGGGGATTTAAATCTTGGTCTCCCAGCATCCTAGCCCAAACACTGAGACAAGTAGACCACACTGTCTCTTAGAGCAGTGGTTCTCAACCTGTGGGTCCCCAGATGTTCGTGGACTTCAGCTCCCAGAAGCCTCAGCCACTATGGTCAATGCTCAGGGCTTCTGGGAGCTGAAGTCCATGAACATCTGGGGACCCACAGGTTGAGAACCACTGTCTTAGAGGAAGAT
The DNA here is from genome assembly GCA_948472985.1 of Iguana delicatissima. Lineage (NCBI taxonomy): Eukaryota > Metazoa > Chordata > Lepidosauria > Squamata > Iguanidae > Iguana > Iguana delicatissima. The sequence goes on from CAOKZL010000007.1 coordinate 2,227,758, forward strand.
CTATTCTGAGAAGGTTTGCTATTTTCCTTCCTCTGAGAGGAACATTCAATGGAAGCAGAAAAACTTCTCAGAACACATCTTCTTCCAAGAGCCAGGCTGAGAGTGTGGCTTTCCCTAGGCCAGTGCTTCTGAACCTGTGGGTCCCCAGATGTTTTTGGACACCAGCTCCCAGAAGCCCTGAGCATTGACCATAGTGGCTGGGGCTTCTGGGAGCTGAAGTCCACAAACATCTGGGGATCCACAGGTTGAGAACCACTGCCCTAGGTCATCCACTGGGTTTCCATGGCTGAGCAGCAGACTGAGATTCGAACTCTGCGTCATAGGTCAAACATTTACACCATACCGTAAGTCAAAGCTGGCTTAATCACAATTAACAACAGCAGCAGCAGCACAAAGATATAGCTTATAACCATTACAGGAGGGATTCTTATACTATTCTGTGGAGTAAAGGAAAAGCTGAACTAGATTCATTCTATTTAACATGCCGCCCTTTTGTTTGGCATTAAGGTTTCAGATAAATACAGAGCTGAATATATTAAAAAGTCTAATTTGAAGGGAGATGATCAATTTAAATAGTTTGGGTGGTGTTTTTTTTATTATGGGTTCTATTCTTATAATTCAAAGGAAACTGGAAGGTTTGAAGAAGAACTAGTTCGATGCCGTTTTTATTTGCTATTGTATTTGTTGCTGAGAAAGGGGTAAGGGTAACGGGAAAGTCATTAAAAATAATAATTTTGCCTCAATCTGCCCCAAGGGCCAAGTTGAAGAGAGTATGTCTTTCTTTGAACTTGAGCTCTGGAACACGCTTTCCAGTGCCAGACCTCAGTTCTGGAGTCTGCCAAATAGTAATGAGTAAATGAGCATGTGCAGAATGCTTTTGCCTTTGCCAGTCTCCACGTGTTTAGAAACTCCAGGCGACGTTCCAGAGCTGAAACCTGACACTGGAAGGTGTAGCACCCACACATTGGGAATTTCAGGGCCTGCAAGCCTACGTGTTCTCGTTTTAGGAATTTTGACTTCACCATGGTATGCTTTTCCTTTGCTATAGAATCACAGTGTCTTAAGAGTCAGCAGTTCTCACAGTCAAGAAGTTTTTCCTATGTTGAGGTAGAATCTTTTTTCTTATCATTTGATCCGTTAGTTCATGTACGTGGCCGTTTCCGCACTTGACAGTTATAGTGCTTTTATTCCACTCCCTAAACTGCAAGCCCCAGGATTCCATAGGATGTTGAAAGTGGAATAATAGCGCTGTAACAGTCTAGGGTGGAAATGCCCCTAGTCTCAGGAGCATCAGAAAGCAAGCTCAATCTATCTCTTAAATGACATCCCTTCATATATTTCAAGATGGCTATTATGTCAATTCTCAGTCTTCTCTTCTCCAGGACTAGGATACCCAGACTGGCTTAAGTAGCCAGTGGTTCTCAACCTGTGGGTCCCCAGATGTTTTTGGACTTCAGCTCCCAGAAGCCCTGAGCATTGATCGTAGTGGCTGGGGCTTCTGGGAGCTGAAGTCCAAAAACATCTGGGGACCCACAGGTTGAGAACCACTGCATCTAGACAGATGTACAGTGTGTGAGTCTGTCGACAGTAAATCAGGGCAAAGGAAGTGAAGCCTCTAGCTCTAGGGGCACTCTACCCTTTCTCAATTAGTTTGTCAAGGTACCCAAGCCACAGGAGAGCTTGGCAAAATTACTTGTGGCTGTTATATTTATCTGTCTACCTCCAAACAGCTCAGAGTGGTTTGTCTCAGTCTTCTCCAATCTGGGTCCCTCCAGATGTTCTGCAACTCCCGCAAAACCCTACCCTGGATGGCCAACGGTCAGGCATTGTGGGAGTTATAGTCCAAAACATCTGGAAGAGTGATTTATATGGTGATTTATAAGGTCATCTCCGACTCCCCAAAGATCAGTTTTGTATGGCTGTGCCCGTCTTCTCCTGCAGTTTTTATTCTAACAACAATCCTGAGAGATAGATAGAATGTTGATCCAAGTCGGCTGTCAACCGTCATAGCATCAGATGTGAACCCCAAGAAAGTTCAAAATTCTTAGCATTCCATTAAATTGAGTAAATCTTACTGCTAGGGGAATATGTATAGGTCTGCAGGCCTAGAAATGTGTTTTTCTTCTGGTTGGGACAGGTTAGAGTGTTTTTTTTTTAAAGAGAAAAACCAGAAACTTTTAAAGAGAAAAGCAACTGTAAGGGGAAAGCAGCACGTTTCTGCATCTTTATTTCCTTCTTTAAATGTGGACCCCACCTTTCCGTGCGAGATTGCTGAGATTGCAATTAGTTCTATGTCCTGAGAGCTAGCGTTTGGAGGTTGGACTACGACTCCAGAGACCAGGGTTTGATTCTCTGCTCAGCCATGGAAACCCACTTGGGCATGTCACACATTCTCAGCCCCAGAAAACTCCATGGTGGGTTCACTTTAGGACCACCGGAAATTGGGACGCAAGTTAAAGGCAGACAACAACCACCTGCCTTTTCTCCATTGAGTTCAGAGGGTTCCCCCCCTCTTCCTCACTTTATCCTCACAACAACCCTGCAAGGGAGATCAGGCTGAGAGTGGATGGCCGACCCAGGATTAGTGGGGATTAAACCTGGGTCTCTTGAGCTCCAGTCCTGCACATCAGCCTGGCTGTCTGGATTATGTTGTTGATCTGTGCCTTCAGGTCGACTCTGACATATTGCATTTCCAAATTAGAACAATTCTTCCTTGAGTTTGTCTCTATACATAGAAAGGAGTATTTGTGGCTGCTATGTGTCTTCAGGTCAGTTCTGACTTATAGCAGCCCTATCCTTGGGTATTTTGGGCCAGGTTTCTTGTGACTTGGCTAAGTCACATAGGTGAGCAGAATAAAGTCATTTCCACAGATGAGCAGAATAAAAGTTGTTTGTCTCCTCGTTGCTCTTATCGGTGCTTCCAGATTTACTCTGACTCTAATCCAGGGTTTTCTTGGTGGGATTTTGTCAGAGGAAGGTGGCCTTTGCCTTACTCCGAGGCCAAAAAAGTAAAAAATCAGCCCAAGGTGACCCCCAGTGGGTTTGTAGGACTGAGCAGGAATTCCATCCTGCCTCTCCCGGAGTCTTAGTCAAAGACTCGAATCATTTAGCCACACTGTCTTCTCTGGATTTTTTTATTTAATCTTTATAAAAACAAGGGTGTTTATACACAATACAGATAATTTACCTTATTTTGTGTTGTACATCAATCTTACATAAGTTCTCTATTAGTTCTTCCCAGACATTGTTATCAAGTATTGCTTATTATTTTATATATTTCGGTTTCTCTTTTTCTCTCCCTCCCTATCTTCCCCTCCCCTCTCTCCCCCTCCCCTTCCCTTCTTGTTTTTAATAGTTAATGTATTTTAGGGGGTTTAGATGGGTTGGTGGGTGGGGAGGATGGGTTATGTTTTAACTGCTTTTAATGTATGTATGTACTGTTGTAGTACCGCCTCGATCCATTGGGAGAGGCAGGATATAAATAAATATTATTATTATTATTATTATTATTAAAATTATAATACAAACCATTTCCCTTCCCTCCCAGTCTTCCCCCTTCTCTCCCTCTCCCCTTCTTCCTCTCCTTATTCTGCATTTTCTCCATTCCAAACTCTTTATTTTCTTTCTTATACTGAACCTCCTTAATGTGAAATCTCTTCTTGTTGTTGTATTCTACCCTGTCTTCTCTGGATTATATAGCTAAAAAGAGACCAGGTTATGTCGCATGATTTTGTGCAGAAGTTCCGTAGGCTCTTCTTTTTTCTGAATTTGGCAGCTCGGCCGCGGTGCAGATATCTTTCGCCGTCAGTGGCTTTCGGCGCGCCCCTTCTCTGTCCGAGGCTTTCCCCTGTTTTTGCGTCACCGCGGGGATCCTCCCAGCGTCTCCAGGGGAAGGGAGTTCCGCAGTCCTGGCCTTTCGTTGCACGGTTGCGATGCGGCGAATACCAGAGTTATGATTCATCTGTCTCAGCAGAGAGATCGGAACCTGGCGTGTTCTAACCAGCCATCTCCCTTGTTGGCACCAAGAGGGAAAAGGAGGAGGGGAGGAGCCCAGGCTCTGATCGCTTGAGCTTAATCAGACTCTGTACTGCGGAGGCTTAGCAAGCCATGTAGGCTGATGAGGTTGCGGTGTGCCTTACGTGTAGTGCAGTCCGTCCCATCGGCAGTATACCAAAATGTCATTGCATCCTCTTCCTTTTTCTTCCCCCTTTTCTGTTTGTGTTCCCGTTCAGAGCTACCCTGCCCTCTCTTGGGGAAATGTCCAGAGTGGCTTTGTACTGAGTTACACTTAGAACTTGAAAATTACTTCTTTGGGCTACAGCTCCCACAATCAGCAATCCCAGAAGAATAATGAGAAATGTTAGATCCTACACTTAGGTAGAAAAAATGGAATGCACCAATACAGGATGGGGGACATGTGGCTGGATAACGGTACGTGCGGAAGGGATCTAGGAGTCTTGGTGGACCTCAAGCTGAACATGAATCAGCAGTGTGATGCGGCAACCAAGAAAGCCAATGCGATTCTTGGTTGCATCAATAGGAGTATAGTGTCTAGATCAAGGGAAGTGATGGTACCACTCTATTCTGTATTGGTTAGACCTCGTTTGGAATACTGTGTCCAGTTCTGGACACCTCATTTCAAGAAGGATATTGACAAGCTGGAGCGTGTCCAGAGGAGGGCAGCCAAAATGGTGAAGTGTCTGGAAGCCATGCCCTATGAGGAGCGGCTTAGGGAGCTGGGTATGTTTAGTCTGCAGAAGAGAAGGTTAAGAGGGGACATGATAGCCATGTTTAAATATTTGAAGGGATGTCATGTCGAGGAGGGAGTGGGCTTGTTTTCTGCTGCTCCAGAGACTAGGACTAGGAGCAATGGATTCAAACTACAGGAAAGGAGATTCCACCTGAACCGCAGGAAGAACTTCCTGACGGTCAGAGCTGTCCGGGAGTGGAATAGGCTGCCTGGGAGTGTAGTGGAGTCTCCTTCTTTGGACGTTTTTAAGCAGAGGCTGGAGGGCCATTTGTTGGAGTACATTGATGTGGGATCCTGCGTGGCGGGGGTTGGACTGGATGGCCTCTGTGGTCTCTTCCAATTATATATTCTAATTCCCCGCTCCCCCAAGCTTTGGGAATCATGCATCCATCCAGATGTCCAATTGCAACTCCCAGTAACTTTGGCCATCATATCTAATGGTAAGGAAAGCTAGGCGGTACATAGCACTCTTTGCAGGTGAAAACTGGGACATGTGCGGCCAAGCAACATCAGAGCGTGATCAAGATGGCGAAAAGTATCCCCAGGGTAGGAGAGGCTGCAGCGGTTTGCTTCTACCTGAGCCAAATGGGAAGGGCAAGACTCCACTACCTTTTCTCTTTCCCTCCTTGGCCGAATTAATTTAGAGCAAACTTCTTTTGCAACTTTGAACTTAGTTTGGAGAAACAAGTCATCCGAGGACAAAGTGGGAGGAGGAGAGGGAAACTGGGGTATTATCTTACTTGTTGCATTATCATGGCTATTTTCAAGAAATGTGGTTTTTTTTTTGTCCTGTCTGTTTGAAAACATTTTAGAATTGATGAGATAACCTGCAGCCTTAAAAATTCTTATGCAAACTCCTCTGAAAAATATGCTCAATAAACATAAATTTAAACGGTAACTACGGTACATTGTTCCTTGCACTTGTAAAGTAACTTGGTCCTTCCTGTCGCATTATTTTTGAAATGAGTTGAAACAATTAGTTGCAAGTAGCTTGTATTACTTGTAACTTCTGAATTCTGGGCAACTGGTAGTCTTTCAACAGAAAGCGTGGATCCTCTGAGATGGATGCACGTTAGGTTTGTGGAGTTTGTTGCTATTACTTTGCAAGATTTTTGCTGGAAGTTGCTGATTTAATGTCTTCTCTTGGGATGTAACAGTTCATCTATCACTTTGTTGTTTTCTGAGTTGTGCGTACCACCGATATATCCAGCTTTCAATGAACCAGAATGCCTTGAATTATTATCCAAAATGCCAACAAACTTGAAAAGCCAGGGATAGATTAAATGAAGCTGCAAAGGTGGACGAATTACATGAATTAAACTGAAGAAGTCAATGTAATTTGTTATAAATACCTAATGCATACCGTTAGTTGTGGACGCATACATACATGTGTAATCTTGTGTGTCTTCAAGTCATTTTCAACTTACGGCAACTGAGGGGGGTTTCCTGACAAGATCTGTTTGGGGGGAGTTGCTATTCCTCTGAGGCTGAGAGAATGAAAATATATATATATGTATGTATGTATGTATGTATGTATATGTATCCACAATGAATATATAAAATTGTCTAGAACTGCATAGAATTATTTATTCCTGACTTTTCAGGTTTACTGGTCTATTATTTGGATGATCCAAAAAATCCAGATGATCAGATTCTTTTCCCCAGTAATCAAAACCGTCATAGATTTATTGACCTTCCAGATTCCTTTGTATACATTTGGGATTTATTTCTTCACTGCTAGTTGCTTCTGGGGACAAGACATCCTGAAATAGACTTTGTTTATTTGAACTGTATCCCGCTTTTCTCATCGGGTGGGGATGCCAGTTGGCTTACGACATCATTCAAAAGCTTCATCCACAAACACAACAAACGAGACGTAATTAAAATAGAAGTTAATTTAATTATGCAATTAAAACAGCAGTGATCACACCATCATCCTGGTTTTGCAGCTTACTAGCTACCATTGACCAGAGCTTTGGATCATTAATAATTCAAATTCTGTCGAAGAATCTAGGAATCAGTGGGATTAACAATTTAGGGAGCTGGGTACATTTAACCTGGAGAAGAAAAGACTGATGACATTTCCGCCCTACACTGTTATAGTGCTATTATTCCACTTTCAACATCCTTGGTGGAATTCTGGGGTTTGTAGTTTACCGGGGCCGAAGAACTCTCTGGCCGAGAATTCTAAATGAACCTCCCTAAACTGCAAAGCCCAGGATTCCATAGGAGGTTGAAAGTGGAATAATAGCACTATAACAGTGTAGTGCGGAAATGGCGTTCGAATTCAGCCATGCTTCTTGCGTGGAGAAAAGGGTCTATGGATTCTGCTCTTCAGACATTCTTCAGGAAGCTATAGAAAATCATAAAAGGACAACATGTAAATACAAAAAAGGCCATTGCTAAAAATGATTATTCAGTTTGTGTACTGCCTGTGACATGTATAAACCTGCTGTTTGGAATCAGTCTTCAGACATTTCTGAACAAGAACTCTGAGACTATTGGACAAAGGAAAACATGAGAGCAAAACGTTTTACACCACTGAGCAACCATCTTTTGAACATCTCATGATGTTTCTTTTGTGGATTCTGTGGAATGCTTCCTAGTGTCTGCTTCTGTTAGAATATACTGTTCGCCATGAATCTTTGTTGGCTTTGTTATCCGTTATCATAGGAGCTGTACATATAGGGCTATTTATGATCTTGTTGATAGCCACTAGAATTAAAACGGCAGAACTGGAAAAGAAAAATGGATGTGTGTTCTGGGACAGGTTTGGTTGTGGAATTTTAGGACAAGATGAGACCTCTGATCTACTGGACTCCAGTTCCCATAATTCTGTTATTGTGTGCTCTTAAGTCATTTCCAGCTTGTTGCTGCCCTAAGAACACCCTGTCACAGGATTTCTTGGCAAGATTTGTTCAGAGGGGGTTCATCTTTGCTTTCCTCTGAGGCTGAGAAAATGTGACTTGGCCCAGTTGGTTTCTACACTACCCTGGCTGATTCCTTACCGTTGACCAATGCTGGGTAAGACTTCTGGGAGATGAAGTCCAACAGGTCAATGGCTTCCCACACTCCTGGTATACTGGAGAAATTAAGTCATCAGAGATGGGGGGGGGCTTGATATTATGTGAGGCTGTTTTCTTGCAATGTTTCCATTTATATCAATAAAGACCCCCCCCCCAGATTTCATCTGCAAGGTCTCCAACCTCCTTGCTGAGTGATGCATGCGCCTTAGCAGTAGAAAGATCAATAAGACAGAAACAATTGGTCGGTTGATAAAATTGACCAATTCTGTGTTGCTGAAAGCTTGCTTTGGATACAGGAAGCCCCCACCTTTTGATGCCCCATCATCTAATGACTTGACAACTTTGTGTCCAGTTCAGGGCACCTCATTTCAAGAAGGATATTGACAAGCTGGAGCGTGTCCAGAAGAGGGCAACCAAAATGGTGAAGGGTCTGGAAGTCATGAAATCCTATGAGGAGTGGCTTAGGGAGCTGGGGATGTTTAGTCTGCAGAAGAGAAGGTTAAGAGGGGACATGATGGCCATGTTTAAATATTTGAAGGGATGTCATGTTGAGGAGGGAGTGGGCTTGTTTTCTGCTGCTCCAGAGACTAGGACAAGGAGCAATGGATTCAAGCGGCAGGAAAGGAGATTCCACCTGAACCTCAGGAAGAACTTCCTGACGGTCAGAGCTGTCCGGCAGTGGAATCTGCTGCCTCAATGGAGTGTGGTGGAGTCTCCTTCTTCTTTGGAGGTGTTTAAGCAGAGGCTGGATGGCCATTGCTTTGATGGGGTTTCCTGCATGGCAGAATAGGGTTGCACTGGCTGGTCCCTGTGGTCTCTTCCAACTTTGTGATTCTATGCTTCTATGCTCTTTTGATGCTTCCAAAGTAGGGACAAGTTTAACTTTTTTTTTTAAATTAAAATTCCACCTATTTACACACGTATTTCTACTTGTCATATTCCTTTTTTAGATTGTATACAAACATATAACTCATTATACTTATCATACTATATATTTATACTTATAATACTTATGATACTTGTATAGCTTGTAATAGATAAATATTTGTACTGCTTATAATGCTTATAATACAGTCGTCCATTTTTCCTATATAACGTGCTATGTTCCATCAAGAATCTTCTATTTCCTTTCATGTAATCTTCTTACATTCAGTTTCTCTCATCAATTCCTATAAACCAATTGGGAGAGAAACCCGAGAGATTCTGCTTCCGATCCTTCTCTATATTCCCTTATCTTTCACTTCCTACTTTCTTTTACTTGGTTATTCCTCCCCTCTTAAACCTGTTACCTCTATACAGTTACGTTATTGTTGACTAGCCAACAAAAATAATTTCTTAACCTTATTTGTCATAGTCAGCTGTCAAACACTCTTATTCTTCTCTCTTACTATTTCATATTTATGACAGTGCTCCAGTCCCTAACCTGTCAGAAGACTGTGGGAAACCTGTATCTGCAAATTTCTCCAAAAGCTGTTATTTGAAAAGATTAACATTTGCCCTCTGAGTATTGATGACTGCAACTCCCATCACCCCCTGTCAACACCATCCATGTAGTTTCATCCGTGCAAGAACCGTAGTTTCAGTTTAGTTTTATTAGTCCTTGGGCCATAGGCCGTTCGCATACATAGTAATAAAATTGATAAATGCAGTCTCAAGATACCACAATAAAACACAGCGGTATAAAAATGCAACATGAAATAAAGAGCATATAAATCTTGCATGTTATAAGAAAAAGCGGCATCTAGTACAATTAAGATACAACTGTAGTGCGACAGCCTGGGGAAGGCAGGTTTGTTGTCCATCAAGTTTCATGGACTGGTGAAAGGAGGCAGCCATACTAATCTTCGCAGGTTGTCTTGAGGGCTAGCAACTTGGTTTTTAAAAGGGGGGGGGAACCTCTCTCCAATGCACACGCAGAATACAGAATTCTGAGCTAGGGTGGAATATATACCTCGGGAAATTGCATTTGTTTTTGTTTCTTGTGATCCAGGAATGGAACTGGGCATTGTGTCATCCTGGGTCAGTTCTCCTGTTTCCCAAAAAGCCTATGCGGATGGCACCTGCCCACATGCCGGCTGCCAAAGAATTCCTGAAGCCGTGGGCCTCTCCCCTGAAGAGGAAGTCCGGGTGATACCTGGCCGGCTATGTCATTCCAGAGGGCAGGAAACAGGGTGGTAATGATAGTTTTTAACTCACCCACACCTTCCGCATGACAGTTTCCAAAGTCATTTCGGCAGGCAGTAATTAGTGGCCTTTTCATTCAGCTAAATATATGACTCCCTTTCTCTGCTCAGTGAACAATCAGCCGAGTGTCACCGGGATGTACGTTGGAGCATGATGCCCCAGCTGCAAACTGACCCAGGGATCCAATGAGGACATTCCTAAAGCAAACCTCCAAGCAAAGTTTCTGGTCCTCATGATTTCAGGAAGAAAGGGTGGATAGAACCGAGTGCGAAGGTGGTGTCTTCTGATATACGGAACAGGGACGAAACCATCAAAGCTTGGAGGAAGGAAGTCTATTATATTGTGTACTAGTCAGGCATACCTCAATTCAAGAATTCTCTGGGAATTATGACTTCAGCAGAAAATTTAGTACCAGAGACAGCAAAAAAAGGGGAAAGAACAGGTGCTTCGTCGTGTGCCTTCAAGTAGTTTCCAAGTTACGGCTATCTTGGGCAAACCTATCATGGGGTTTCCTGGGGTTGAGAGTGTGTGACGCGCCCAAGGTCACCCAGTGGGTTTCCAGGGCTGAGTGGGAATCGAACCCCGGTCTCCAGAATAATAGACCACCACACTGGCTCCCAAGAAGAGCGGTTCAAATTTCAGCAAAATGTTTTATTGAAAATGTACCTACAGCTAGGTTGGCTAACTCCTATAGTTTTTTATATATATATTTTTTTACATTTTTTAAATGAAGAGCCCGTAAAGTTTATTAAAATGGAAACCTTGGCAAAAATGCTCCACCACACCTGAAGGTAGCAGAGTAGTTTGAAAGGGAGGAGGTGTTATGGAACGGAACTCACACCTCGGCCCCTTGTTGCCGTCTCCCACCATCTGCCGCCTGAGGCCACTTTCCCCACCCTTCCTGTCAGGGCCGGCCCTCCGTCCGGGCAGCGCTCTGTCACTGCAAGGTAGCTGTCTTCCTTAATGATTTCTCCGACGCTTAGTTCGACATGTCTAGATTTCCTGGCGCAGGGTGAGAAAACGTCTGGAACCGGGAATTTGTGTCGCCTCGCTGTGCATTTCACCACCAGTTGCTGCTGCGACTGCTGCCTTCTGCCTTTCATCCTGCAGGCTTGGTATATTTAGCCCATTCAGTCGAAGAGGTGGGATCACATTACCCCCAGACTGCTGAGCTGGGTTTTTAATTTAAATGTAAAGAGAAAACAGATCCCCTTTTATGTTTAGATGAGTTCAGCGTGCAGTTTCCCCCTTTTCTTTCTGTTGCCCTGCAGATTAAATTGCTGGGTTGGTTTTTTCATTCCCCCCACCTTTAAATTCCTCCTCCTCCCCTTCATTTTGTACCTCTCGCTTGCTCAGTTTCTCTCTTCCCTGCAGTCTGGCCGCCTACGACAGTCTCAGGGCATAGCCGTACTGCACAATTAGAGCACTATCAATCCACTTTAACTGTCACGGCTGCATCCTGTGGAATCCTGGGATTTGTAGTCTTGAGAGGCATTAGAGCAGGGGTGTCAAAATGAATTTCCTTCTTGGGCGGCATCAGCATTATGGTTGCCCTCAAAGGGCCGCTTGTATCTGTAAGACTATATAAATGTATCTACTCTTTTATCATATTAAATAATTGCCTCTGTATTTAATTATTCACTGATTTGATTATTACTGATTTTTAAATTGCCTTCCTCTGCATCAACTTTTCTTTTCTTGGACATTTTGGGGCTATTTGATTGTAGCTTATGGTCCCCATACCTCCATAAAGTGACATAGAATTGGTCAGTGTATCGAAAACCAGAAGTAGGGGTTGTCTTAAAGGCATACAACAGCAGCAATAATATTTTTCTTTAATTTTCTCTTCTCAAAGCTGAGCATACCCAGCTCTTTCAAACTGTTCTCCATCCTGCCTGATCTTAGAAGCTAAGCCGTGTCAGCCCTGGTTAGTATGTGGATGGGAGACCGCCAAGGAATCTCAGGTGCTGTAGGCGATATATCAGAAGCCATCTAGATCTGCTCACAGTGTTTTTTCCTAAAAGAAGGCACACCCTTCCTTTCCTCTGTTGCTTTAGCATTGTGGCAGGAGTGGCTGGAAGCTCCCATGTCAGTGGGCTGTATTCCACTCCTGGTTTTCAACCTAACTTTGATGGAGCTCTCTATGGTGCTAAATGCTAATCCTAAATAAGTTCGGTACCTTGGACAGATCCTTTACGGCCATTCAAACCCTGGCATGGGTTCACTGCCCCAATGACCTGCAAGGGACGAGCTGTCATGACACGTAGCTAAGAGGATGAGCCATGAGCTCAGTTCCTAAATTTTGCTTTGGGTATCAACTCATTGGACGCAGGAGACGTCTTTGGTGGGCTCGGAATGTGGAAGGCTGGATTCACAGAAAACTGAGCACAGTGGGGGAAAGGAAATGGAGTGATGAACTCTAAAGCAAAGCAACTCATGCCGCAAAATTTTGTTGCAGAACACAGCAATTTAACTGAAAGTCCTACAAGGAAAACGTTCCTTTTATGTTGTTAATGGACGTATCCAACAACTTGATGGCTGCTTCTAAAATTAACACTTGTCAAGTCAACTGATAGCAAAAATTCAAAGTATTTTGTGGTGATTTATGCAGTGACTTTTCAGGAGATGAGTGGATATCCGGCGACTATTGATCTGACTGTTTGTGGTGGATGTCGAATGGGTTGTGTTTCTTTAAACAAAAGTTAAGGAAAGTATAATTGATTCCATATCTGTTACAAACCAATGAGGTTGTGTTCAGTTGTGGTTCTATACCTAGCCGCTTCTAGTCATTGCTGGCTTGTGGCTTTGCCTCAAAGAGTGGCCCGAATTAACAGGCTGACCTCTTTTAATTAATTAAAGTTCTTTCCTTGAAGGATTTGAGCTGTTCTGTTGTGCTGGACCAGAGCAACAGTAGCCGGGAAAATAACATCGTTGACTAAGGAAACTGGAAAAATTACCACACTTTCAATAGTGCAGGAAGGAATTGCATGGGTCACATCAATTTATTTATTTGTTAAAATATTTATGTGTAATGGCCCTGTGGACCAAACTGGAATGGACAATAATTGACCTAATGATGATAGTTACAGCATTTCTAAATGTAAGGAGGGAAACCACTATTTTCAAGGTGCCGTGAATCCAGGAGCCATGGTGCAAAGAGAATACCAGATGGATTTTTATTTTATATTTTTTGTTTGTTAATTAAATTATTTCTGTCTCAGGGCAGCATGCAATTAAAATAATATAAATTTTTTTAAAGCAATTCCAGATAAAAACATCAGAATAATTTTAAGTAGGATGAAAGCATATTAAATAAATAAAATATAGTTGACAATGCCTGTAGCAACATGGCTCCGAAATGGATAGACTAGTCTTCGTGCGTGCCTCTTCCTTTGCCATTGATGGAGCAGTCAGGCTGTTGTTCCTAATAATAATAAATAACTATGAGGCTGTGTTGGTGTGTGTTAGGTGCTTCCGGGTTGATCTCAACTTGTGGCAACCCTTTGCTAAAGTTTTTATGACAAGAATTTTCAAAGGAAGGCTGCTATTGTTTTCCTATGAAGCTGAAAGAAAGTGTGATCTGGCCAAATTCATGCAATGAGTTTCCATGGTTCAGCGGAGATTTGAACCCTGGTCTTTCGGGGTCCTAGTCAAATGGACAACCCACCCTGCTGTAAGGAAACAGTGGAAAGGAAACTGTGGTCTTAACATTCTTTTTCTTATTTATTTGTTCAAAGTAATAACTCTGCTTTGGATTGAAGCCCATGTTGCCAACTGCACCAAAATGTATTTCCCACTGCACATTTTTCCCGCCGGCTGCACAAAATGTGCTCAGCTGCACATGCAAACAGTGCAGCCCCAGTCCCAGTTTTAATTCTGAGAACGGAGGGGCTGGGATGAAAGGAGAGAGACGAAATCTTCCTTTTCTTGGTTTGTATGTTTTGCTGCGTGCTTTGCGCTGCTTACCGGCCGGCACGGATTCCGACTGAACCAGATCGTTTGAAAGAAGGGGAGCAGGGAGAAAAGCGAGCGTTCCTTGGCATCGCTTTTGGCTGGCGGTCTAGGCCTGCTCAGCAAAACATCTGTCGCCTCACATGGAAAGGTGCCAGGAGGCGGCGATTATGTGGCATGATACTGAAAAAGCAAGGACATATGGACCGTTTTATATATATCTCTTTCCACTTCTCTTGCCCAACCCACGCAAACTCTCTGTATTTTTAATCCAGCGGCGCCTTTGTTTTAGGTTTCCCCAGAGTGTTGGCCTGCGGCCCTCGGCCATGCACCAATGCTGATAGGGGGAGAAAAACCATGCCCAGCCAGGTACTCTTGAAATCATATAAACAGAGTTGACCCTGTCTGGAGAGCAGGGTTAGGGGAGGAAATTAGATGGACGTAGGCCATTTTATGCCAAGGTAGACCATTGTCTAGACCAGTGGTTCTCAACCTGTGGGTCCCCAGATGTTCGTGGACTTCAGCTCCCAGAAGCCCTGAGCATTGACCATAGTGGCTGGGGCTTCTCGGAGCTGAAGTCCACGAACATCTGGGGACCCACAGGTTGAGAACCACTGGTCTAGATTAATGACCCTTTGGGCTATGAACAGAGAACAGTACGGTCAGCCCTCCACAATTGTGGCTTTCACTTTTGCAGATTTGGTCATTCGTGGATTATTTGCTGTCCCCTCTGCTGCCTCCCCCGTGCCATTTTGGATAGGGATTGCAAGCCTCACGAGGCTGAGAAACTGCAAACAAGGTTTGTAAATCCTTATTAAAAATGGTGTGGGGCAGCCGTGGAGGTGTCAGTAAGCCCCACCAGCCCCCACCTCTGTCTTGGGAAGGAACCCTGATGCCTCAAAGGAATCCACGGTGGGTTGAATAGAATGATCATGCTTTTTTTTGTGTGTGTGTGTGTGTGTGTGTTAAAATATGGTTTTGGGGGGCCTTGAGTTATTCATGGTTTTTTCACTTTCACGAGGGTCCTGCACCCCTAACCCTAGCAAATGTGGAGGGAGAACTGCAGTGTGGCTGTTCTGGCTGGAGGATAATGGGAGCTATAATCCCAAAATAGCTTGTCTGAGCTGGTGTTAAGAATGGGCCCAAATTATATTATGGCTGTAGGCAATGGATGAAGTCAGGTCATTGCGCAGGAAGTGGGGAGATCTCTTTAGACTTTAGGTGAGGAATGCATAGCTTGGCAGATGTGGCTGGACTACAACTCCCGGCACCCAGTCCAATTAGCCAATGGTGAGGGATGATGGTTGTGAGACCAAAGGTATTTTGTCATATTCTCTCGTTCTCTCTGGACGAGTGTGGCCAAGCCATTCAGAGTGTGGCCAAGATGGCAAAGGTTGTTAATGAGGAAGAATACATAAACCAGGAGAGGCTGCAGCAGTTTGCTTTTGCCTGGACCCACTGGGAAAGGCAAGATTTCCTCCTCTCTTCTGCCTGTCTTCAGTTTATTGAGGGCAAACTCATTTTTCACTCTAAAGTCAGTTTGCAGTAGTGGCATTGAGGTGAGGACGATGGGAGGAATTGGGAGGAAAAGAGAGAAAGTAGGAAATTTTAAAGGCAGCTGAAAAAGTGGGACAACAAAGGATTAATCAGGATTGTTCCTGCCCAATTGGGACAGTTAGAGAGTGTGCAATTGGTTAGTGTTCATTTTTGGACTCTTTCTTTCCAGGGTACAGCTTAACTTTGAAATTTTGTCACCACCGGCTTAATCCTGCACCTCACTAAGACCACAGTTCTGGGGGTAGGGACTTGGAGGTAGGTCCCACAAAACTCGGTGGGCCTTACTCCCAGGTAGACCTGCACAGAATGGCATGGCATGGCACGGCATGGCGGATCCGTTCCTTCGCTTCTGCAGTGATCATAGGAGTTGTCGCTGCCGATTTGCCGCTGCGGAGGAAACTTCAGTTACGGCTTTGTTTCGTCCCAGACAAATATAATTCTTGCTTTTGGAATCAGTTCACGTATTCATCAGATCGGATTCGAGTGCTGAGTCATTAGAAGCGGAGAGGCTGGAGGAAGGGACCGAAGCTTATTCGCTTGGCATGCGGAAAGGCCCTGGTCCAATCCTTGGAATTTCCAGGTTTTAAGATAAATTTATATATGAGAGGGGAAGGGAACCTGTAGCCTTCCAGATAGTGTTGGACTGTAGCTCCCAACATCCCTCACCATTGGCTAGGATTGCTGGGATCTGCTCACCCCCTGTGTTTCCTGCCCCTGAGATGAAAGGCAGAAGGAAATGAGGGGAAGTTTCTTCTCTATCTAAAATTTCTAGAGAGATGCTGTGAGTCAGAACAGGTCATACTGAGCTGGGGGGGAAATGCTGCAACTGGGGGTTAAGTCACAATCCTATGCTCTACTCAGCAATTAGGAACACGTGAACCTGAAAATGTTGGCGTGGAACTCCCAGCCGCCTTGACTGGCTTACCTGGTGGTGAGGAATGATGGGAATTACAGTCCAACGACATCCAGAACACGACACAAACCACCGTTTTTGGGTCCGCCTTTGAGGATGGCCGTTCGACAAAGGGAAGCCAACCTTGGTGATATCACCCCTGGGTGGAAACATCCCTACCTCACAAGGTGGTGGTTGTTGTGGCACGTGGAAGCTGATGAATTTGCAAAGTAATGACCAAACGTGGCAGTAACTAGTTACAAACAGGAAAATGGTAACTCCTTTTTGGACTAACTTATGCAAAGTGGGGAACTCCAGGAATAGTGGCAACCAAATCTGGCCTCTCCACGCACATACTAGCAGGTCCCAGTGTCTCCCAAATCCATTTTTTCTTCCTGGCCTGAAAGTGAACAGGCTTTGTTCCCTGTTTCAGTGCCTGGTATTTTTCAAAGCAGGTTTTTCAGGAGGGGTTTAATTTTTATTCCTTTATAAAATATTTAGATCTTGCCCTTTATTCAAAGATCCCGGGGCGTACTACAATAAACCAATCGGGCAAATTGAAAACGCTATGAATAATTAAGATATTTTGAAGAAAAGCTAAAACACACTGCGACCAGCCCTTACTTCTCCCAGATTGGTGTGGCAGTACCCAGGCTGATAAAAGTGTGTCTTTACCATGCAATTCTGCTTCCCCGCTTATAACATCAAGGTCAGGGTTTTCAATTTCTGTTGAGAACTACTCAATAACTTTTGGCTAGCGTGTTTTCTGTGTTATCTTAAATACTATGTACAACTCAGCTGAGTCAGTTTTTATAAAAATAAACTGCAACATTTATTTAGATAGCAATAAGAATAAAGTGTATTAAAGTTCATAATGCAGGTCAAAGTTAATACAGTTTTTCAGTGCATTTTTTAGGCCGTTCACTTGTGTCTTTCGACTCTCATATAAAGCGAAGGTATATAACAGCCCTTTGGCTACACTCCTACCAAAAGCTCAACCCTCTGTCTAGGTCACACTCTCTGACCAGATTTTACTAGGGTTCAGTTACTCTTCTGCCTCTCATTAGGCTTCCATTGGAAATTAACCCTTCCCATACAGTCACATCCTCTGACTTGCTAAGGGTCTCTACTCCATAGCTTCTTGAAGGACTAAAAACCAGCAACCAGTACTTGGCTTAATATAATTTTTTCTCTCGGCCACGAGCCCCTCCCACTCACTACCAGGCTGGTTTTCTCTCCGGAGGAGCCATTCTGGTTGCCTGGCAACCTGCTTCCAGGGTCCTCTGGCACTTCAAATAGCCCCAACCCCAGCACAAGGTGAGCCACCTTGTTTTAACCTTATGCCGAAAAGGCAGCTATGTTGGCACCCATTGGGTCTGCAAGGAAAGGTTGTTCCATATCCGGTGTGCCAAAGCTGAGAAGGCCCTGTCTCTCCCATGTCCTCAGACAGCATATTGATCGAACACAGCGGAGGGCCCCTCCAGGAAATGAAGCCATCTGCTGCTCTTGGCCTCCCCAAGGAGATGAATTTTACTCTTTCTGGGACATAGAATCATAGATCATAGAAATGTAGAGTTGGAAGAGACCACACGAGCCATCCAGTCCAACCCGCTGCCATGCAGGGACCCCTTGCTATACTCTGCCTTACATTTTTTGGAAACTTTTTTGGGGGGAGGGTGCAAGGGGGAATGACAGTGCATACTTGGGAGCACAAAATGATCTTGACACCATGTAATTCCTAAGTTCTGCCAACCCTGAACGAAAGCATAGCTTAGTTATATTACAGTAGTTACTCAGGGGATGGAATTCAGCAGTTACTTTTGTAGTTACAAAGGTTCACATGCCCTCCCGTTGTCCCAGTTGACAGCCTGCAGCCCCACTTTTCCAAATGCTTTTAGAATGTCTCGGTTTCTCTCTCTTCCTCCTACTTTCCCCTTTATCCTCAGTTTATTTCAATTGCTGCAAACAGAGGGCACAGTAGAAGAGCAGACTGCACCCGGTTAACTCAGCAGCGGAGGAAGGAATCATAGAATCATAGAAATGTAGAGTTGGAAGAGACCACAAGGGCCATCCAGTCCAACCCCCTGCCGTGCAGGGTCTTGCCCTTCCCTGCAGACTGAGGCAAAAGCAAACCGCTGCAGCCTCTCCTAGCTTGTGTGTTCTTGCTCATTAATAATTTTTGCCATCTTGACCTCATTTTGAAATTGCTTGACCACAGGCGTCCTTGTTTTCATCTGTGAAACGTTGGAGGGTGTAGCTTTGTGGCCTCGGTGTTTCTTATGTCTGGTAACACAGGTCAGCGGCTTTAGCCTTCTTGTTTTTCTCTTGTTAAAAAAAAAAATGTAATCAGTTACTGTTGAGAAAGAAGACAGCAAAGGGTTATCTCTTTAAAAGTTGTAACGATAACGGTAGCTATCTCCTGGGAAGCGGTTGGAACCAGAGCTTTTTGGACGCTGTCGTCTGCAAAAGTCATTTTTTCCAAACCGTGGTTTTGAACAATCACGGCAAATTTTCTTCTTCCTTTTAAAGTAACTTTCCCAAGCTGTAGAACGGCAGCTTCTAATCCACAGTGATCGTTGAGGGAGACTCTCCCTCCGTTTGTATAAGGGGGCCCTCATGAATATAGCACAGTCCGTAAGTGTTGAAATAGCCATTGTTAAAAACCGCACACACAGAAAATGTAACCCAGTCACAGCCTTCCACAGCCTCTCTCTTCTCTCTTTCTCTCCATCTCTCCCCCACCTTCTAGCAGCTTCAGGGGGCAGGATGGGAAAAGGCTGTGCCAGCTATTTACAGTGATGGCCATCCAACTGTGGTTGAACTGCAACTCCCAGCATTCCTCCCCTTTGGCTAGGACGCATGGGACATACAGTTCAAAGACATTTGGAGGGGTGCACAGTCCTCACTGTGTCTTCCCTGATCACTGGACCTTTGGCCCTTTACACGTTTTGGATTTTTGACGCCCAGACGTCCCGTCCTGTGTGGTTAGTGGGAGGGGATTGTGGGAAATGTAGTCCAGCAACACCTGGAAAGCCAGAAGCAGTTTGTTCCTGCCACTTGAGAACATCCAAGACTGCCCAAGCCATTATTTTCTAGCCTGACTGGCAGCAGATGAAGCCTCATCCATTTACTTGGAGGAGCTGAGAACCTGGGAATTTTGCAGCCCTCTAGATGTTAGATTTCAGTTCCCAGCATTCCTCAGCATTAGGTATGGCTGCTGGGAATTCCAGTCCTACAGCATCAGAACGGTACACTGTTCTGGCTATGTGCAAACCAGGAGCTCTACCCACAGAGCAGTTATAGTCTTGTCGCCATATATACAAAGTTTTATGTGCACGGAATTGCTTGAGCTGTTTCCATGGAAGAAATAGGCACTCTGTGCATGGGCAGGCATCCTGCAGTCTCATTTTCCACCTGTGTTCTGGTTTATAGCCTACCATATCCTGCAGGCATTGGGGCACAGCAACGCAACACTTGCCTATTTCCAGTTTTGATGTTTGACAGCCAAGGGTGTGCACCGGTTGAGATGATGATCCGGGAAATCCTGTTCCACAGATACAACACAGTGCTGGCCACGGAGTGACTCTGTAGCCCTGTGGCAACTAATCTTTTTTGTCTTCTCACTTGCAAAGCTTGCATAATCCTGTTGATCTACTATGCAGGGTTGTTTGTAAGGGTTTATGATTGAATCAGTCTGCAAAGCTTTTGGGATATGTAAATGACAAAAGATTACATTGTTAGGAACCCGAATCCTCTTGGTTAGAGTAGACCCACTGAATCAATAATGCATTGATGAGTCAACATATATGTAAATTCTGTTGATTCTATAGATTTACTCTAGACTAGGAGCCAATGCGTTCCTTTTACTTTAAACCACTTCACTGCAGTGTTGGATCAGAGCTGGGAAAACTTTGGCCCTCCTGGTGTACTCCAGTGCCTATCAGCCCCAGACAGACAGACCAATGTTGAAAGGATTATGGGAGTGGTAGTTTATTGATGTCTGGAGGGCCATAGGTTCCCTGCCCTGGCTTTTGAGGTTGCTGTCATGGAGGGTTTGGGAAAGGTGTTGAGACATCAGAACTGAACAGAGAAGTCAGTGCCTTCCTGCACATTTTTAAAAAGAAAAGTGACAGCTCTGAGCATGTACAGACTGCATTGCCCCAAAGAGAGGGACTGCCACAGCTATAACAAGTTTTCTGTGCAATTTTCTAAATAAAATGAGATGAAGGTATCCCTGAGCGTGTACAGAATGCATTGCCTGAACTAGAGAAGCCACCAGAAATATACCATGTGTTCTGCACAATTTTTTTTTAAATGAAATGAGATGAAAGGGTCTCTGAGCAGGTACAGAATGCCTTGTCTTAAACAGGGGGGACCACGATGACCATGTATATCTATGTATATCAGTGTGCCAGGTTCCTTTTTTTTCAGGGAGAGCAAGGCTGAACCAAGACATTTTTGCCGCCTGAGGCAAAGAACCAGATGGCTGTGACACTCATTCTGTGTCCAAAAGCAGACTGGCAGCATCTTCAACTCAGGGCCCCGAATGTTGGGGGTTGAGCTATGGTTCTTCTGAGTGCAAGATGGGTGCTTTACGTTACGACAAACAAAGATTCACGGTTCAACTGCAGAATCTAGTCCTCACAGTTTTCATTTCCTTTTTAACAAGGGATGCCACAGGTTGAAACTGGGACCTTCACCATGCAAAGCAGCTACTCTGGGCTTCAGAGCGGTGGGTCCTTCCCGAAATCTGAGCTAGCCCAAAGGATTATAAGGGATATTCCATCCCCTCCAACTGTCCTAATTCAACACGGACAGTCCTGGTTAACTCTCTGTTGTCCCATTTTTTTATCTGCTTTTCACACGTCCCAGTTTCTCTCCTCTTCCTGTCAGGATGTATGACTCCTGTTAAAAGGTATATGTGGATTAGAATAGATCGGGTAGCCAGCTTAGGTGTTGCTGGAGTTAGATAGAGTGTTACAAAATATCAAAACTATTGATTGCCAATTATTGATCGCAACAATGTTTGAAGCTTGCTTGTGTATTCCAAGGTATCAAATGATTAATTGCTTTATTGCTTACTGCTTCAATGTAACAGTGGAGGGGAAGAAGATGAAAGTGGAGGAAATGCCAAAAGGTGTTTTGAGAACTGGAAGTGTTTAGAGACAAGGGGCAGGAAACATGTTCCTGCCTCAAGGATGAAAGATGGGCAAACAACTGCAAGTCTGGGAAATAGCTAAAGATGCAGGGTGCTGTTAAATTTATGATCCTCTCCAATCACAGCTTTGCACACCTAAATTTGTATGGGAAGGTATGAAACCTGTAGCTGACAAGCGTGCTTCCGTCTCCGCAACTTTGGACACAGTGTGTTGTGTTGCTTCCTTTGCTACAAGTAAACACTGCTGTCTAATTCTGAGTGAAGTTCATGGATTGCAAGTTATCCAAGGTGACATTTCCTCCCATTTCTCCCATTGGTCCACAGTTGCTTCAAAATAAGTTCTTTCACTCATTCACAAAATGCACACATTCAGCAAACAGAGGAAAGGGGGCAGAATCTTGCCCTTCTGGCTCAGCCAGAAGCAAACTGTGGCAGCCACTCCTTTTTGCCATTTTGACTATGCTCTGATGTTGCTTGCCCTCACGTGTACCGGTGAAATGTTGGAAGGGGTTGGTTTTCTCCTTTGTGCATCAGCCATTGTATGCTCAGATGGCATTTCTGCAAAGTTGGGCTCTTCTTGTTTATTCTAAAGGTAAAAAGTGCTGAACACCACAGCGGTGACGACAGAGGCGACCTTACTCAGCACTCTGTGAGACGAGTGAATCGCTCATGTCTGCTCATCGCTCCCCGGGTGGTAGTGCTGAACCGGGAAAACGGGACGCTTTGCATGATGAGGCAGCACCGACTTTTTTTTTTTTACTTCGGTTCCCTCCTGCTGGGGTTCTCCTAAATTGCGAGATGAGAAATTCCTTAGGACAGAAATGAGGACGCTTAGTAGCCGTGAAGGTACAGTCATCCCTCTGTATTTCTGGGTTTAACTTTCACAGATTTGATTATAGCAAGTTTCTCCAGCCCCTGCCTCCCGCACGCATGTTTTCCATGGGAACCTTTCCTCTCGGTGGCTCCGATCAGGCCGCACAGCCCTTTAAAAATCCACCTCTGGTTCTCCCCCTCCATCAGCCACTCCCTGGCCAGCTAAGAACAGACTGTAACCCAATTTCTCAGCACCACAAACTCTCTTCCAATGCCCCCCACACACGCAAGGAAGGAGATGGGTGAGAGAGGAAGTATAGGGTCACCATCCCGGCCCCCTCCCTTTCCTCTCTTTTCCCTGGGTGCCTGCTCTCCCCACCGTGCCTTGGACCTCTTCCTAGAGAGAGACACACACATTTTAATATTTATGGTTTTTCCCACTTTTGCAGGTGGTCTTTTGTCCCTAACCCTAGTGAATGTGGAGGGCTGGCTGTATTTTGAGGACTCCAGGGCCCATCATCCTGCTGACTGGGCTTGGTGGGGGCTGGAGCCCTGAAAACCGCTGGCAAATAAACCCAGTGCTTCTCTGCCCCCTCACTCCACAGCAAAGGTAAGGAAGAAGGAGTATGATTTGTCTGAGGCCACCCTTTAAGCGTTACCCATCTGAGTGGAGGTTGGAGTCCAAGCGTCCCTAGTCCAAGAATATTTCTGCATGACACTCTTATAGCGCGATGATTCCACTTTCAACCTCCTATGGAATCATACCCCAGGATTCCATAGGAGGTTGAAAGTGGAATCATCGCGCTATAAGAGTGTGATGCGGAACACCTTCAAGGCTGACCCTCTAACAGGAGTGTGATCCTATACGCATTTGCTGTTGCTTTCAAGTTGTTTCCAACTTGAGACCCTAAGGTGAAGGCATCATGGGGTTTTCTGGGGCTGAGAGTGTGTGATGTGCCCAAAGTCACATGCCGTTGACTTGAAGTCACATAACAAGTATGTATTATTCCTATATTCATTTACCTGTTAATAATAGCACACACTTGTAATGAGACTTCAAGTCAGCGCCAACTTGAAGCTACCCATCGGGTTTTCATAGCCAGATTTCTTTGGAGGGGTTTTTTCATTGCCTTCCTCTTGGGCTGAGAAAGTGTGACTTGCCCAAAGGGGCTTTCTGTGGCCAAGCGAGGATTTGAACTCTAGTAAGCTGTTGTCCTAGTCCTTCCTTCAAACCACTACACCAGGCTGAGTTTGGATTTTATTCCGGGAAGGATTGCTATTGACTTGCTCTGAGGATGAAAGAATCTGGGCTGCCCACAGTCACCCAGTGGGTCTCCACGACCGAGCAGAAATTCGAACCCAGGTCGACTGGAGTCTTAGTCTAGCACTTCGACTACCACGTAACATGGGCTCCTGGTTCACTGCAAAGTATAAGGCCTCAAAGTACATCTCGGTTGTCATACTACAAACAGTGAGGCTTCAAACTACAATCCCAGCCTCACACTACAGATTTTGTTATGTCTTTATTAGACTCCAACTTATAGCAATCCTGTCCAAAGGTTTTCTTGGCCAAATTTGGTCAGGGGAGGTTTGCCACCGCCTTCCTCTAAGGCTGAGAGAGTGTGACTTGTCCATGGTTGAGTGGGGAATGGAGTGCTAGTCTCCTGAAATTGTAGTCCAAAGCTCAAACCACTACACTACGCTGTACCTCTGAGTGATACCTATGATTGCATTGTAAGAGAGTTTAGTCTTGGCTAACACAGGCAGGCAAGAGGAAGTTGTGGAATGTTAGAAATAGCAAGAGCTTGGGTGAGTTCCAGAATCTCCAAACCAGAATGGTCAACTGCTGGCTGGGGAATTCTGGAAGTTGTAGGTCAAAAATGGAACTTTTCCAGAGCAGCACAATAGGCCATACCACTTCAGGCTTGTGGTGGGAGAAGGGAGGTTACTTAAAACACTCCTTTGATTAAGAAACAAACAGCTGCCCTGCAAGGAGAAAGCTAGCTCACAAGGGAGAAATGGATACTGTGCCTCGCTTCTTCCTGTGTTAGATTCCTCTTCCTTTCAATCATTTCACCTTTTCCTCCCCCTCACCTTTTAATGTAAAGAAACATTCTAGAATGGGGTCTCCCGCAATCATCCTGAAAAGGTAAGAGTCTGTCCCATCACCTTGAAACTTGGGTGCTTTTGTTACTCAGGCTGGGCAGGAAGGTGAGCCCAGAGCAAGGATACATTCAGGGCAGCGACGGGCAGCCTCCCGGCTGTGGCTGGAGGACGCCCTTATCCTTAGGGGACTTGGAAATGGTTTGACTTTTTGCGTTGTTGAGCTTAAAAAGAGTACACCAAGCTTCGGGGGATTCTGGGAGTTGCGGTCCCCTTTCTGAGCTTGGTTAATTTTCTCATGCTTCAGGAATTTGATGAGCTGGTTAGCTGTTGTAAGATCTCTGTTGGCCTTATCTCTTCTGCCATAGGTGGGAGGAAAGAACCCATTTTTCAGCTCTGGCTTCCTGGAAATATCCCTTCGGTTATTTTGGTCATATCATATCTCCCTGCGCATCAGAAGCCAAACTAGCTTAGCAGCCCCTAAGACGTGTTCTGTCCTGTTATGAGAAGTTCGTGAAGAACAGGCATCCCTTTGGGCCATGATTAAGCTGCCTCAGACAAGTTACTTCTTCCCACCTTTCCTTCCCTTCCCTTATCGTGTCAGCCACCTCCTCATTCCAAAGAGTTCAGGTTGGTACAATCCACAGCAGAGCTTCAGAAATTTCACTCTTCTGGAGGATAATTCCCAGCATCCCCCGGTCAGCCATGCTGCCAGGGGGGTTTAGGAAGTTGCAGTCGACATTTTTTGGAGGACAGCCTCCTAAATATCCCAGCCAGCAGGGAAGCTGTGGTCCTGAAAAGTAACTTTTCCAAGCTTTGGTCTATGGATTACCTCTCTTCCGTGTTAGGCAGCCTTTGTTCTGGTGATGTGGGAGGTTGGGAGGTTTACCTGTCACATTTGTGCGTCACTTTTCCTCTCTAAATCAGTCACTCCGACCCTGTGAAGTAGTTTATGGAGAGACAGAGTGTGTGAGTGAATACACAACAGGCCAGTTTTTGTGAATTAGAGGAAGACACAACTAAAAAATAACACACCCCTTCCAACTGTCCTGATTTGGCAGGGATGGTTCTGATTGCGATTATACTGTCCTTTTTTACTTTTGCAGCTGCTTTTAGAACAGTGGTTCTCAACCTGTGGGTCCCCAGATGTTTTTGGACTTCAGCTCCCAGAAGCCCTGAGCATTGACCATAGTGGCTGGGGCTTCTGGGAGCTGAAGTCCACAAACATCTGGGGACCCACAGGTTGAGAACCACTGTTTTAGAAGGTCCCAGTTTCTCTCCACCTCCCTTCTTGCCCTCCGCTTACTTGAATTGCTGCAAATGAGTTCAACGTGCAAAAGTAGTTTGCATTTAATTGGGCAGAAGGGAGAGGAGAGGAGGGGCAGAATCTTGCCCTTCCCAGTGGATTCAGGCAAAAGTGAATTGTTGCTGCCTCCCCTAACTTGTCTGGTCTTTCTTAGTAATAACTTTTGCCATCTGATGTTGCTGAGTCACATATGCTGCAGGTTACATCTGTAAAATGTTGGAAGGTATGAGACTCTTAATGGGTTCCCTTCAGTGAGCCGAAGCTGATGCTCATGGATTTTCTGTCATCACGACAAGCTCCCTGCGAGGTAGGCCATGCCAGTTGAAAGGGACTGGCCCGAGGGCACCCAGTGAATTTTGTGGCACACTGGGAACTTGAACCCAGGTCTCTCCAATCCCCATCTCACAATCCAAACCCCACACCGCACTGACTCAGTTTTAAAATAATAGACATGTGAACTTACAGAGTTTAAATCTTTTTGTTTGGTTGGTTTATGCTGGGCTTCACCTGTTGAAATGCCCCTGTTGTATGCCAAACTGTTAAAGATACAGGCGACCTGCATTCTTTTGCCTCCTGATGTAGCCCTGCAGGCTTTTTTTTTGGTCAGCAAAAACAGAGAGATCTAGAAACTTGGTTATTGGCCTGAAAGGAGACAGGTCTAACCTGTTTTGTGTTAGATTACAAAAGCGTAGCCGTGCTTTCTGGAAAGTTCTGCTCATTTCTCCCCCGTCGAAGCCCAATTTTTTCCTCCAAAGTCTGAAGATGTCTTGAAACTTCATCTCGAATCCTGGGCACACCTATTAACTTGTGTTGACTTTGGCAGGACTGACTTTGGAGTAAAACTGTAAGACTGAGTTATATAAGGAAAATGTCCAGCGGTCTTGAGAAAAGCATGTCATGTTTCAGTTATTTTGAAATAATGGGGAGTTGCCTTGCTCAGGACTGGAAACTTGTGAAGTTTTTAGATGGCGTTGGTTTCAGTGGCCATCGCTCACTGGGGGATTCTGGGAGCTGCGGTGCAAACAAGCCACCTTTCCACACTCTGATTTGCCTGTTCGATCAATTTTTTGTTTCTCTCTCTCCCCAATTCAGGTCCGTGCAGGTCGGCCGGCCCCTGCGCCCGGTTCTCTTACCCTGAAGCCCTTGCCAGCGTGTGGAGCCTGCCCCACACCTGCCCCCTGCCAAACCACGGCCTTTAGCTGCGTGTTCCAGTGTTTCCCGTGCGACCCGTCTTGTGGGAACGCCTCCTGGGCCACCCCCGAGTTCGCCCAAAGTTCGGTGGCTCCAATGGTGAAGATGACCCGCTCCAAGACGTTCCAGGCTTACCTGCCCTCTTGCCATAGAACCTACAGCTGCATCCACTGCAGGGCTCACCTGGCCAACCACGACGAACTCATTTCTAAGGTAGGCTTCTCCGGGTGTGGCTTCCTTTTAACATGGCGGGAGGCAGCTGCTAGGGGTCCAGGGCCCCCCATTCTGTACCCTCCACTTATCCTGATTTGGAAAGGACAATCCCGAGGAATCGTCTGCCTTCCCACTTTTTCACCTGCTTTTGAAATGTCCTGGTTTTTCTCTCTCTTCTCTCATCTGTCCACTTGGCCGTCAGCTTGCTTCAATTGCAGCACACTGAGCTCAAAGTGCAAAAGTAGGTTACGCTCAGGGCGCTTCCACACTACACTCGTAAAGTGGTGCTATTCCGCTTTCAATATCCTGTGGAATTCTGGAGTTTGTGGTTTACCGAGGCCCAAAAAGAGCCCTCTGGCTGAGAATTCGAAATGCCCCTCCCTAACCTGCAAACCCCAGCGTTCCGTGGGATGTTGAAAGTGGGATACGAAAAATAAACAAATACAGAATTTTGAAAGGGAATGGAAAGGAGTATTGGACTGGGTAGAGGCATAGATTTATAAGATGTAGAGACATGGAAACAAGATAAAGGGTAATTGTTTTTATTGATAATAGAAATGTAATTGCTCTGCTTTTGTGTAAACAGAAATAATGTTGGTTCAACTGGAGAAATATAAGCGGAAGCAGGGGAGGTGGGATACATTTAAGCAAGATGTGACCCACTTGTTCCTTTTTTGTTTGGCAACTAAACTTTAATAAAAACATTGCAAAAAAAAAGAAAGTGGGATAATAGCACTGTAACAGTGTAGTGCGGAAAGGCCCTTAGTTAACTAGAGAGAAGGAGGCCGAACCTTGCCCTTCCCGGTAGGCTCACAGAAAAGCAAACGGCTGCATTCTCTTCCAGTCTTCTTCATTAATAACTTTTGCCATCTTGACCACACTCTGAGGTTGCTCAGACACTTGTGTCTTGGTTTTCATCTGTGAAATGTTGGGAGGGAGGGCATTGGCATCCTATGGGAATTCTGGGGGCCACCCCCTCCTGCCACACTCCCTTCTAGTTTCTTTTTCCACCCCAAAAAAGGAGCCCTCTTTGCCCCACGGAGATCCTGTTGGGGGTGCATTCCACCATGTTTTTTTACTCCTCCCCAGACAGGCCTTTTTATTTTCAGTCAAGAAGGGAGCTGGGAGGCAACTATGGTAAAGCCACGGAGGGCCACGTGTGGTCCATAATCCTTACTTTCCCTGCCTTGCTTTAATGGGAATTCTGTTTCCCCGGATAATGGTGTTGCATGTCAAAAAATTGCCAAAAAACTCCGGAGCGACTGAAGCACCAGTTTTGTGGGATGATGATGGCAGTTCTGTCATCCTCCCCGTTCTCCCAGTGAAGGATCTTTGAGGTTGTTCCTTCCATTTTTTAAAGAAACTCTCACATCCTTTGAGGTTGGATAGACTAGCAGTGACTAACCGAGGAAACCCAGCGGCTTCATCACTGAGTGAGGAATTGCACATGGGTTCCTCTTCTCTTACTCCAAGACCCCAATCCAGCAGTGGGGAACAGACAGCCTGCAAAATGTCTTGGGACTGTAGCTCCCATTGTTGCACCCTGTGAGCTGTGCCGGCTTAGTTCTGATAGGAGTTGCAATCCCATATAGGGAGGACCGTATGTTCCCACCCTACCCACCGTACTGTCTCTTGGTTCAAATTCTTCTACTAAAATGCTGAGCTGGTTTGCAATTCTTAACATTCCTGCTAAGCTACATGTCTGTTTGGAACAGTCAGCTGTCTTTTTCCCCTGAATTTTTCAGAGGACTGCAGGGAATCTAACTGGGATGTTCCATTTAAGTGTTTTTCTTAGCCTCTCTCTGGTTCTGTCTCTCCCCATCCATCCATCCATTCATCCCTCCATCCATCATAGAATCATAGAATGACAGAGTTGGAAGACACCCCGGAGGCCATCCAGTCCAACCCCCTGCTATGCAGGAACACCCATCAAAGCATTCCCAACAGATGGCCATCCAGCCTCTGCTTGAAAACCTCCAAAGAAGGAGACTCAACCACACTCCATGGAGGCAGCATATTCCACTGCCGGACAGCTTGGACCGTCAGGAAGTTGATCCTGAGGCTCAGGTGGAATCTCCTTTCCTACAGCTTGAATCCATTGCTCCTTGTCCTAGTCTCTGGAGCAGCAGAGAACAAGCCTGCTCCCTCCTCAACATGACATCCCTTCAAATATTTAAACATGGCTATCATGTCCCCTCTTAACCTTCTCTTCTGCAGACTAAACATACCCAGCTCCCTAAGGCATTCTTCAAAGGGCATGGGTTCCAGGCCTTCCACTATTTTGTTCACTCTCCTCTGAACACATTCCAAATTGTTGACATCCTTCTTGAACTGAGGTGCCCAGAACTGGACATAGGATTCCAAATGAGGCCTAACCAATGCAGAATAGAGTGGTACCATTACTTACCTTGATCTAGACACCATACTCCTATTGATGCAACCAAGAATCGCGTTGGCTTTCTTGGCTGCCGCATCACACTGCTGACTCATGTTCAGCTTGTGATCTACCATCCACTTCATTCTTTCTTTGTAGACCTGAGAACAATGGTTCTCTCTAGTTGAAAAGTCTGAATTCAGTTTGAGGGCTGTTCTCAGGTCTATATCCCACTGGTGGGTGGATCCAAAGTCAAAGGGGCAGGGTCCCTTAGAAACCCAGAAATTGCTAGATTTTGCCTAATTGTACATGCTAATATTATTTTGTATCAGAAAATTCTTTGGTATTTCTAGATGTATGTGCTCTTCTAAACTATATTCCTGTGATGTGGAGTTTGAGAGTCAGCATTGGTGTCGTGGTTCGGGCATTGAACTATGACCTAGAGAGCAGGGTTCGATTCCTGCTCAGCCATGGAAGCCCACCAGATGACCTTGGACAGGTGGCACACTCTCAGCCCCAGAAAATCCTGTTGATAGATTTGCTTTAGGGTCGCCGTAAGTCAGAAACGAGTCAAAGGCACGCAACAACAACAACATGATGTGGAATTTAACCGATGGTCAATACCATTGGGTCCTGCATACTTTCACAGTTGTGGCAAAAACTTAAATTCTTAGGTTGGGACAAAGAAACCTTTACCATCTGTTATTCAGAAGATCTGACTGCTTTAGCTGTGCATAAATGTCTATTTTATAGACATCAGCCTTTGTTATTCCTGGGAGAGCTAAACAACAGTAGCTGTTTGAAAAACTTTTGGTCTGTGAATTTGATTACTGAGCAAACTACTGATAGACAACCTTGATGGGGGTCAACTGCATCGGAGTCTTCGTGGTTCAATTTGTCTGATCATTTCTATACAACCTCCCTGTTTTTTCCTGTCCTGCAGTTTCCAAACCCAATGCTGCAAACTTTCTTTCGGCTGGTCAGGCTTTGGTGGTGTTGTTTTTTTCGAAAAGGAAACGGGGATCAATCAGCACTTGCTATTTCGAGGCAGCAGCATTGATCTCTTAGATGCTTTTAGCCAGGTGCCCAAAGCCATTCCGGGAAGTGAGTGTCTGGAAACTTGAATGTGTGTTTTTTGTTTTTTTTTTGCTTCTTCATTTGGGTGGTTTTTCTCTCTGGTAGGTATAAGCCAGGAAAGTTTTCTGTTCCAGCAGAGTTGGGTTTGAGCTGAAAGAAGATCCATGCTTGTGGCTTTGTTGTCTGGCCAAAAAGCTCTTAGGAGTCTAAGTGAGAACAGCGTGGTCGGCAGAATCAGAGAGCTTCCTTTTGTGGGTTCTTGTGGCATCCATTTGTGAGGACATTTTGTGCTATGGGTACTTACCGGGAGCAAGGCATTAGCAAAATATGCCATTTTTATAGTGCATGATTGTGCACATTTGGGGACCAACTTGGATGCAAACCTAGAACCTTCTGACTTGTGGATTGATCCTCCTCAAGGCTGAATGGCTGGAAGCAGGAGAGTGGAGTTAGGTGGGCCGTATTCAGAGGGTAGTATCCTCCATTCATTGACACACATAGTCCACAACCTTGCACGGCTCAGCATTGTGTAGCAGTTCCACATACAGAACAGTAGCCTCCCCACATTCTTGAGGGTTCGGGGCACAAAATCCTAGTGAAAGTGGAACCTCCTCCCACCATTCCCCTCCCATTCTCTTGCCTCTGGGCCCAGCACTGGTGGGCAGAATCAAAAAGACAAGATACAGGGCTTATCAGTACTTTCTCCTCAGATAGAGAAGAGCGGAGCACTTTCTGGCATTCTAGATACTTCCAGTTACTATCTTGAGAAAGGAGATTCCTTTCAGAGGAGCACTGAGTGTGCCACACATTCTCAGCCCCAGAAAACCCCATGATAGGTTTGCCTTGGGGTGCCATAATTCAGAAACCACTTGGGAGACACACAACTACAAATCCCAGTAACAGGAGACCAGCCACAACCTGTGTTGTTGCTGTGGCTACCATCCCATGAGCCTCTTCTTCATGGACCAGACCTAATGAGGTCTAGAAACTTGGATTACTTACAAGGAAATGAACATTCTCTGGGTTCTGGGTGTGGTGTTTAGAGACCTTGGTTCTGTTACAGTGGGAACACAGATTTTTAACTTTTCTCACCTTTGAGTTACATTAACAATAACCTGAGTTTCTTAGTCCAGTATATCCTGTTGAAGTGAGCCTAAGTTTTGCATTGTGGTTATAAAAACGAACAAGACGACAAGAATGAAATCTTCGCTCCATTACCCCAGCAAACTAGTGACTTGCAGAAGTATTCACATTGTTTTTGGGTTTTTTTGGAAAAGGAGTTCTGTGTATGCCCTTATTAACTCTAATGCTTTAAATTCAAGGAGCAGTGGTGCTGGTGAATCCATTTTGCTGTTTAGACTTAAAGTTCAGACTAAAACCCGGAGCAGATTAACTGCCATGTAAGCAACTAGTCACCATT
Organism: Iguana delicatissima; assembly: GCA_948472985.1. Taxonomy (NCBI): domain Eukaryota; kingdom Metazoa; phylum Chordata; class Lepidosauria; order Squamata; family Iguanidae; genus Iguana; species Iguana delicatissima. Next base: position 2,259,773 of record CAOKZL010000007.1, read on the forward strand.
GTTAGGAGCATTTTGCGGCCTTCAGCGGGGGAGATGGGGAGTATTTGCTTGCTCGCACAAAATACCATCCTAACAATAAGTGGCTTTCTTATATCCTGGATGCCTTAATCTGTCTTTCTCTTATATTTTCTTTTAAAGAAGGAATAATCCAACAGCAATGTCTTTGATTATGGAAATATGTTGAGAATTCTTTGCTGGCCTCCTACACCTTCTTTTTTTCTTCATTCCGACTGTCCACGTCCAAGAACCGAGACAGTGCAATTTTTTTTTCTTCTTGGCCCAAAGTTAGTGTAGAAGTTTCCACTGACCCCTTGAAAAATTTCACTGCAGATCTCGCTCACTGATGGGTGTGTGATGGGGTGGGGAGAAGTATTGAAAGGATAAGCATTCAGCCCCCCTAGGCAGAGGTCCCCCAAGGGGAATCCAAAAATCCAGGCCACAAAATGGAACCATAGTAGCAATATTCATCAGATCCAGGAGCAGGTCTTTTGTAAAGCTAGTGGACTTGAATTGCTCATTGAGGACCAAGTGATGGCAAAATACTCTGCACTGCAACCAAAAATAGTGGATAATCCATTCTCCAACCATACCTAGCTAAAGGATTGGAATTAAGATCAGCGAAGATAATATAGCATTGGCTGGACCGGGGGTGACATTATTGTTTCTGCTAATATTACAGATGTAATTCTTCATTAATTTCATTCTCAAAGGAAGCAACAATAATTCTTAATTTTCTTCCCACTGTGAGAAAATCTTGAAAACTATGCTGTTTTCAAAGGCTGTTTGTGCTCCAGGACTTATTCTGCGTACAATTCACACATGGTGTCTCTCTGCACAGAAAACAACTTTTTCTGTGCAGCAAACATCATTTGCTACACCGAAAAGGCCATTTCTGCATAGAAATCATGGTTTCCTGCCTAGAAAAGTGCCATTTTTCAATGCAAAAAATGTGAACTTTGCATAAAATAAGTCTTGCACCGTAAAAATTCTTCCTCGGGGTATTCAGACACTCAAAAAACACTTCTTCTTTTTTTTTGCTACTTTCCAATTATTTTTGAATATTCTTCCCTAGTTAACAGCGGCATCCTGGAACTTGGACCCTAGGAGAATATTTTTGAATATTCTTTCCATCCCTAGTTAACAGAAGCATCCTGGAACTTGGATCCTAGGAGATCCAACTTCTTTTCAACCACTGTTTGCCAACTTAACAGACTCAAAGAAATGCTATTAGCTATGAATTGAGCGCATGGTTCCCTATGAGCTGGTACAGAGAGAGGAGTGTGCCTGGTGCTTCTCTGTATGATCCACTGGAGGAATGGATTGAAATTCACAAAAACTCACACTAAAAATAAATCCATCAATCCCAGAGGTGCTGCTAGAATACTCTCCCCTTTTTTTCTTTCTGTGCTGAAATAGACTGACAAAGCTAGTCTTGGAAACCCCCCTCTAAGGGCAAATTATTCTAATAAGGTTTATTCCATTACTTCTCACCAGCAGAATGACCAAACCTTGAAAGAGACTACAGAGTCCCTACAGCTGCTGATTCAAACATATCCAGACTGCAGAAAAGATCTTGCTGTCTATGGAGACCCAGGGTTTGAGCTCTGTCCGCACGGCGGTGTTTGCCTTCCGTCACAAATGCTTTTCACGAGCGGCATCCTTCCACAGATGGGGCTCTTCCCTGTTCAGGTTGCAAAAAGAGAGCTGAGCTTGGGAAAGTTGCTTTTTTTTTGGACTATACCTTCCAGCGTTCCCTGGCCAGCAGAGCCAGTGGCCTGGTTGGATAGGGGATTCTGGAGATCGTAGTCCAAAAGGTATATTTCCCCCAATCGCAGCCAAAAAAAATGGTGCAAAATTATATTTCTGTAACTGGTGGGGCACTGGGGGGAAATCTGTTCCTAGGCTTATTTTTTTAAAATCAGTTACGAAGTGATGCTGACAGATAATATTTTAGCAGCCTCATCCTTCTGCTTGCATTGCTTCTGTGGCTTTTAAGAGACAAGCTGCGGCTAACAACTTGACAGTTTTGTGTTTGTCATGATCCGATGTGGACTGGGAGTTTCCAACATACCTGAGCCCGATCATAGGTGTGTAGTATTTATTTACGTTTATACTCCACCTTTTCTATTTACATCTATATTCCACCTTTTCTATTTACATTTATACTCCACCTTTTCTATTTCTATGCCTCCCCGCCTTACACTCACAACACTGTTATCAAACAGTGTGTCGCGACTCGTTAGTGCGTTGCCTGAAGTGTGTAGGTGTGTCGCCTACAATCTTAGAAGTGTATGTTATTATTTGTAAATCATGCGTTTTTAAAAATATATGAAAGCTTTTCATGAGATCGGTTGTGCCCCATACATACAATGTATGTATGTGTCTGTATGTCTTATAAGGGGTTCGCTGAACCTCCGGTTTGCTAATAAAACTGAATTACTGTGTTGCGAAATGACGCATGTTTAAAAAATGTGTCACCAACATGAAAAGTTTGGAATGCTCTGTTATAAGGTATCACAGAACCATAGAGTGGCAAGAGATCCCCAGGGGCCATCCAGTCTGACCCCCTTCTGCCATGCAAGAACCCACATCAAAGCGCGCCCAACAGATGGTCATCCAGCCTCTGCTTAAAAACCTCTATTACTTTTATTACTTCTGTTTCTTCCCTTGTTTTGGAAACTACAATTCTGTTCATGCAGGCTAAAATATTGTTTGTCTTCTTTGCTGCAGTATCATACTTCTAGATCCTGTTCTACTTAAGATCAACAATAATCCCAAAGTCTTTTTCACATGTTCTAATGCTAAGTTCATTTGGAGAACTAGGTTTACCGTTTCTTCTTATTTCCTTGCCACCAATGCACATAAACTTTTGCATCAAATCCTCCTTTCCCCCGCATGAACTAATCTAAAATGCCTTGTTTTCTCCCCACTCTCTCCTTTTTGAGAAAGCTGCAAAACCGAGAAGGCTTTCCTTTCCTGCCTTTTCTTTTTCTTTGCCCTGTTTCCGAAGCGGGGATCGTTGGGGTGGGTGAAGTGGAGGCAGAAAGCTGCAAAAAAAGAGCCAAACCTCTGCCTGGTGGAAACTCCAAACCGGTGGGCCGTGGCGAAAGCGGGAGAGTCGGAAATGCAAAAACAGCTGATTAAAAATAGATCTGAATCATTCCATCTGACCTGAGGGGGATCAGTAACTTTGGCTTTGACCTTTCGAATCTGAAATCGGCTAAGTGTTTCTATGGTAATTGGGTTGCTCTCCAGGGCTAATCAAAGATTTATTTTTTTAAAAAAAAAAAAGCTGGCTGAAAACCCTGCTGTGTTGTGAGAAAGAGGTGGGCAGGCAGATCAGCAAACATGAATTATTTCTGGGCTCTGTCTTAGAGTCATCTCCCTATTTGTGGCTCCCCACATTTATAGCACCGAGACCTGGATACCAAGGCCCTGTGTTAAGGAGGCATTAAATCAGATGGCTTGGGTTTAAAGACTGGGGTCAGCAGCTCGCAAGTTCATCGGCAGCTCGCCTTGAACTCAAGGATTTCTGACAAACCGCTTGTTCTGTGATAGTGAGTTCATGCAGCCATTCAGAGAATGATCTACAGAGTCCCCAATTTAAAAGTTTCATCTCGGCGACGGATGCTTTTGGATGAAACATTGTTTTTCAGCTTGATACCACCATCCGTAATATGGCTAATGATGCCGGTTGTATGTGATCTCCTGCGGTGAGCCAGGTATTCCCTCCAGGTGACCAGGCAATGAAGAATTTTTATATTGCCTCCTACGGTCTCAATTTTGCAGTGGTAACCCCGTTTAATCCTCTGCTGTTTTACTTTCTCAGGTACTTTTAAACATGTCCCGGCTTCTTTCTTTGCCTCCCACTTTCCCCCTTTGGCTTACCTTAATTGCTGCAAACTGAGCTCAAAGTGCCAAAGTAGCTTGCACCCAGTTAACTTGGCAGTGGGGAAAGGAGAGGAGGAAATGAATCTTGCCCTTCCCAGTTAATCTCGGGGGGAAATCAACCTGCTGCAATCTCTCTTAGCTTGTCTGTTCTTCCTCACTCATAATTTTTGCCACTGGTGTCGCTTGGTCCCGTGGGTCCTCCTTTTTCATCTGTAAAACGTTGGAGAGTTGGGACACACACAGAGTTATTGTCTTTATTGATATTTTTTTTCTTTTTTTCAGGCTTATCTAAACTCAGTACATAAATCCCAGGGTTTCTCTACTTAACAGTTTTGTGTAATTTTTCCCATTAAGAGCTTGTGCCCTTTTCTTGCCTGACCGCCTTCTTTTGACCACATCCTCATGTTGCTCAGACATGCTTGTCCTGGTTTTCATCTGTGAAATGTTCAGTTAACTGGAGAGTAATCAATTCCTTAGAGCCAGAGCGGTGTAGTGGCTGGAGTATTTGGGCGAGTTTACTTGGACACCAGAGTTTGAATCTCTGTTTGGCCATGGAAGCCCACCGGGTGATCTCGGGCAAGTCCCACTCTCCCAGCCCCAGCGGAAGGCAAGGTCCAAGCCCCTCCGAAGAAATTCTGCCAAGAAAACCCTGGGATAGAGTCACCATAAGTCAGAAATGACTTGAAGGCATCGACAGAACTGATTCTTTGGGAGCCTTGATGCTGAACAATTAATGCAATTTTGTATAGTGGAAATTCTGGATTTGGCAGAATCACGCTCATTTTAAAATGTTCATGGACCAACAGTTTTGGATTCTGCAAGGCTGGGCTAATAAAACTGGTGTATCTTCGTCTAGACACCAAATAAAGTGATTATTCTGTTGGAAGTTGGGTAGTGGTGGTTTCCTTATAGTTAACAGTGGAGAGAATATTCTTGGCTCTTTGAATGGAAAACTTAAAAACCGAGCCTGCCTAGTTCTTCAAGTTGATTCGGGCGGGGGTAGGGAGAATGTTTCAAGACAGCCGCTCTTGTTTTTCCATTATTTGGCTTGCAATGTCCTGTTTTGAACAGACAGCCCAGTGAGCGTGTGGGCTTTCGAAACCCTTTGCATGACATGGGGAGTTTTTTTTGCCGCAATGTTAATGCAAACCAAATGCCTCTTTGGGACTATCCGAGGCAGGAGGGAGGCAGCCTGAGCCCCACTCTGCAAAAATCCAGACGGGAAGGATTTTTCAAAGAGGGGACACCGGTCCTTTAAATGGAGGCGGAGTCTATTTGTCGTTGGAGGCAGGCCATTTCCTGGGAGAGGTACTCTGATTGGCTGGGAAAAGCTTAAAAGGGGCTGGTGGCGGAGTGCAGGTTTCAGATGGACTAATAGAATTGGTAGGAGCTTGGTTGTGATCATTTTTTAGGCAGCTCCTGAGTTCCTTTTATTTTACTTACTTGTAGGTGATTGTAAAAAAAAGGACCCTGGGATGGGAAATTTGAGCTTTTGTTTTGCTAAATTAAGTTCATAGTCTGGTGTCATGCCAATATTTAATTTTGTTTTTAAGAGCACTGCCCTAGGTAAGCAAAGTAGCCTTTCTTCTCTTAAAACAAGAATTTAAGTGTCCCCCCCCCCTTTTCTTTTCCTCTCCTGCACGCTGCCCAGATTTCTGCCTCGCCTGCTCCCGATGTTCTGCTCTTTCTGACGTACGGGCTGTGAAGATGCACATTTCCTTGAACATGCAGTGACTGCTCCAGAGGGCAGTCGTAGATTTCCGCCACCCCTTCAGGGCGGTCACTTCCCTTTGCAGAAAGTAACCTGAGAAAGTCAGGAGCGAAGAAGGAGAATTTCCACCTCCTGGGGTTAATTTATGGGGGAGGATCTCTCTCTATGCCCCCACTTAACACAGGCTGAAAAACAAAAAACCCCAAAGCTGAAATATAGAGATCAACAGCCAAGGAGCCAAGTCATTGCCGTTGCTGATGCCAGGTTGGCTTTGTACCATACCGCCCTTAATGGATTTTTCTGGTTTTTATTTTATTTTATTTTTGCTTGCCTTGCAGTCTTTCCAAGGAAGCCAAGGCCGGGCGTATCTCTTCAATTCCGTGTGAGTGTCTTGGGGTGTTTTTTTGTTTTTGTTTTTGGGATGTCATTGTAATATATCATAGTCACTTTTCGGTTCCAGGGTCATAAGCCTGGAGCTTTTTTCTGACATTTCTGCCCCACCTCCTGTCTTCCCTCCCACCTTTTCCCTCTAAAAGAATAAATCTTGTGTTGGTGAGGTATGGAGATGCAAGTTTGCAGAGGAAGATGAAGTTGAATTGCTAAACAAAGCCTCCATCTTCAGGAGCAGTATATCTCAGAAAACCAGTTCCTGAAGAAGTGAAAAGGGGTAGCTCTTCCCCAATTCCATTCATTGGCTTGGCCACTGTGCCCCAAATATTCAACTTTGGTCTGTTCAGGAGGCTTTTTTTTAAAGGTTTTCCTTTATACCTGAGCTGGTGTGTGCGGGAGCAGAAACTGAGCCCCTCTTTCCAGTGGCATTCCACGGAATTGCCTTCTTGACGCTTGCCCGACATTTCAAACTTGTCTTTGTGATCTTGCAGCCTTCCCAAACCTCATGCCTTCCAGATGTGCTGGTTTACAGCTTGAACCTGGAGGTGGCAGGGGTTGGAGTCTTAACACATCTGCAAGGCACTAAATTTGGGGACAATACACTCAGACTTCTGCATTCTTTCTCAGGCTCAGTTTTTCTAATGCACTCATAGTGAATGTGTTCGTACATCACATCAAGCCACAGTAGTGGCCTGTCGAAATTAGGCTTCTTGCGATGTGTGAACCTGCCTCTGCTAAAAAGCCAGCCACAAGAACAGATGTTGACCCGATGGTTTGTTGTTAGCTAACAACATCTGGCTTCTTTAAAACATGGCTCATTGGGGCTTCCAATAAGCTAATCCCTAGCTTGCTTCCCCAGGTGCCCACCTTGGTGGGAGAGAAATGGGGAAAAGAAACCATGGTTTGCTTAATCCAGTGGTTCTCAACCTGTGGGTCCCCAGATGTTTTTGGACTTCAGCGCCCAGAAGCCCCAGCCACTATGGCCAATGCTCAGGGCTTCTGGGAGCTGAAGTCCAAAAACATCTGGGGACCCACAGGTTGAGAACCACTGGCTTAATCCAACCTGCTGTGCAGTTCATGGCATAAGCAACAAACCATGGTTAATACAAACCATGGTTTACCATGATGTATGTACTCACCCAATGAAAGAACACAGAGCCCAAGGAACTCTGGGGAGTAATAACTGAGCACATCTTCAGGATTTTTAAAGTAATGCTGTATCATCAGTCCTTGTCGCCTAGTTTGTGTGGCATCGAGATTGCTGCTCAAAATGTGAAACCTTGTGAGCCCATAACCCGAGTCATTTTGGCTGTTAGAAACCAGTGATTATTACACAGTGTTTTACAAACATTGAAAGGTGTGTGTGCGCGTGTGAGAGAGAGAGATGTCCGTACGTGGTGAATTGAGTAGGGGGCACTTGGCCACAATGGCAGCGATGTATTGAGATTGACAAAGGCCCTTTCCGCACGACGCTCTTATAGCGCGATGATTCCACTTTCAACCTCCTATGGAATCCTGGGGGCGGCCCCTCCCAAAACTGCAAACCCCAGGATTCCATAGGAGGTTGAAAGTGGAATCATCGCGCTATAAGAGCGTCGTGCGGAAATGTTCAACGAAATGCCATCTTTAATTATCCCTTCTCTCTCTCTTCCTGCCCGTTTGCAGAGTGAATGTGGGCTGTGGCCCTGCAGAAGAACGGGTTTTGTTAACGGGACTTCATGCGGTCGCTGACATTTACTGTGAAAACTGCAAAACCACGCTGGGGTGGAAATATGTGAGTATCCACATTTGGGAATATGTGGGAAGGGGGTTGCCTTTTATATTAAATCCCGTTCTTTTACATGGTTCTCCTGGTAGGAACGGTGCAAGTAAGGTAGTAGCGACAATATCAGTGCTAATAACAACGATACCATCATCGTTCCACCTTTTTTTCCAGTTCAGGGTTCAAGAACAGCACATTTTTAAAAGCCACATAGTTAAAAATTCATGAAATACAACTTTTAAAAAGTGATTTAATTATACGAAAAGCCTAAAACCAGTTAAAAACATAACCGTTAAAAAAAAAAAAGCATGAGAAAAATGACAAATAGAAAATCTAGCATGTTCTTTAGACGGGATGGGCCTTGTACACTCATTTTTTCAAAGGCCTGTCAAAACAGAAAGGTCTTTACCTATCTGCGATATGACTGTAAAGAGGGGACCAATCGAGCCCTCTAGGAAGGAAGTTCCAGAGCAAAGGAGCAACGACTTTTTGCCTTCATTTGTAGCTTGAATGGTGAAAAAGCTTTGAGTTCTGCCCTTATTAAATATATTTCTCGAAAGCCCTGTCACACTTGAGCCCCAGGTGCAGAGAGTATGTTTGCAGAACTAGAGAGAGAGATTAAAAATATTTGTACTTTTATTAATGCTTTTGTATTGTTTGTAATTTGCACTGTTTTAAATACACACAGCCCTGCAGTTTGCTAGGGTTAGGGGCACAGGACCCCTGCAAAAGTGGGAAAACCACAAATATCAAAATGCAGAGGACAAGAGTTAGAGAAACTCACAGATAATCAAAAAGTCAAACCTGCAAATACAGAAGGCTGACGGTACCTATGAAGTCAGCTACCTTGAGTTCCTATTATTGGGCGAAAAGTGGGATATAAATTACATAAATAAATAGCCCACCAACAACAGTTCTCTCAAGTTTGTCATCGATGCCAGAAGTATTCAGTTAATTGTTATGTGTGTTTGTACGGAAATAATTGACAAATAGGGCTGAGAAATATAACGTAAGCAAAACCTTTTACTGCCAGTCCTGCAGTCTTATCTATGTGACTGAATGCAAAAACCCAGGGTGTCATCTTCAATGTGCGGGCAAAGTTACCACAAGTCTGTGTACACGCTTGAAGAAACACAAGTCCGCAACCGTGACCGAGAAGCCAGAGCAACAAGTGGCCGGGCATTTCAACTCTGAACATCACAGCCTCTCTGATTTGTCCTTGTTTGGGACCGAGGTGGCCTCTCCTTTGGACATTTTGGACAGAAGGGAGAATTTTTGGGTCTGTTAGATTTAAGGCTGTAACACCACATGGCCTCCACTTAGAAGGTAATACCATCGTCCACGGAAGAGAGTGTTTGAAATGACCGTCTTGGATGCAGCTCAGTTTGATCTTTAGCAACTGTGGAAGGCAAAAACTGAAATGTTTTCTTTATATTGTATTTTTCAGTCCTGTTTGTTAATTGCTTATATATGTGTGTGTAGTTACCATGGTTTCAGGCTTCTGAGAGTTAGCTCATGAACGTTTCCAGTTATTTTTATTTATTTATTGAAAGGCATAGACTGGAAGCCCCCACCTTTTGACGCCCTGGTGTTGGGTGACTCATTCTTTTGATGCTTCCAAATTGAGGACAAGGTCCATGAAATTGATGGGAGTTCCACTCTTTTATCAGTTCTTCTTGCCTATGGAGACTTGTTTGGAATTGCCCGCGTGTGTGTGCTGCTTGCAAAGCAAGCTGAGGAGGGGAAAGGAGGTGCCACACCAGCTCAGAGACTTTGCAAGCAGTGCGCGCATGGATGGTCCCGCATGAGCCTCTGGAAGTCCTCCATGCTCCCTACAGTACAGGACATAGGTTCTGTTTTTCCACCAGTTCTGTTTTCTGACAGTACTCTGGTCCCTAATTTGTCAGATAAATGGGGGAAGCCTGTAGGCCACCAGTCATCCTTATAGGTACCGTGATGAACAACGAATAACACTGATCCTAAAAAGAGCACAGCTTGGATGTTCTTCCGCATGAATGACTTTTGCCACCTTGATCACATTTGGATGTCGCTTGGCCGAATATATTCTGGTTTTCGTCTATAAAATGTTGGAAGTTACAGGATTGTCCTCTTAAGATTTTAACGGTTAAAACAAAGAGCTCTTGAGCCTCTGGTGACATGGCCCTGTACCTGCATTTTTGGCAAGGTGAATTCCGTCAAAATGTTGAAGCAGGCAGAGTTTGAAGGATGTCTTTTTTGCAGGCCAGGGTCTAAAGGTGTATGATTGACAACCAGCTAGGTGACTTGAGCGCAAAATTTAGCTTCCGGAATAAATCCACCAACTTGATCCTGTTGACAGCCAGCTGGGTGACTTGAGAGCAAAATTTAGCTTCCGGAATAAATCCACCAACTCGATCCTGTTGCGAAAGGGAATTTGGGAATACGCAGTAGCCAGGCCCTTAAACAACAAAAGCGAAAAAACAGGTCCTTTGAGCAATCAGATTGGGTTGCTGAAACATGGTTGTGCAGCTGGGGGTGAAGATCTTCAATATATATTTTCTTTCAAGCAGCTGCCATCCAAAAAGGCACCATGGTATATAAAAACTTCAAACTTGTTCTGCGGAGAGGGATGTTTAGGCAGGATGGGCCTTGTACACTCGTTTTTTCACTCATTATTAATTTCTATGGCATTGTTCAGTGTTCAGAGTATTTTACAGGATATTGTTCTTTGAGAATTGCTTGAAGAAAAGCCAGTTGCTGTGATAATGCCAGCCACCCCAAGCGTTAGTCACTAGTTAACAATTAGTTGCCTAAATACTCTAAAGGCACTAGATACCTTCTGATCTTGGAAGCTAAGCAGCGTCATCTATCATTAATACTTGGATGGGAGACCACCAACAAATACCAGGTGCAGTAGGCTATATTTTAGAGGAGGGAACTGGCAAAACCACCTTTGGGTATTCCAGACAAGAGGGACCAAGATGATAAAGTGTAGGAAAACCAAGAAACAACTGAGGGAACTGAGTGTGTTTACTTGGGGAAGAGAAGACAGAGTGGAGACATGATAGCCATCTTTAAATATTAGAAGGAATGTTTTCCGTAAATATTGGTTTCACTTAATCCAGCCAGTTGTTTGTGTTTGTATTTTAAATTGGCTTTAATCTCTAAATCGTGAGCCATCCAGGAGATTACTGAATTGAAAGGTTGGGTAGAAATCTGGGTTTAAAGTAAAGATTTTCCCCTGCTCAACTTTCCTTTTAAAAAAAAAATTACAACGCCTTTTCTTTTGTTTCAAAGGAACACGCGTTTGAAAGCAGTCAAAAGTATAAAGAAGGCAAGTACATCATTGAATTAGCACACATGATCAAGGATAACGGCTGGGATTGAACAGCGAGGGGGAAAACATGCCCACAAACCGTGCGAGAGAGAATGCCATCCAACTGAACATTTATCTCCAAGAATGAGCGAGGGACTGAAAAATCGCTTAGTTCCATGCATTTGGGGGCTTCGTCGTTGTCGTTTTGAGACACTTCCTCACTCCGCCATCCTTTCTCGGTGACCGGCCTCGATTACCTTCCGTCTCTTTGCTTTTGTATCTGTTTGTGAGTCAACTTCTGGTACCTCTCTCTCTCTTCTCTCTCTTTTTCCTTCTCTTTCTCTCTGTGTTCCGGCATTGATTGGAAACAACAACCGCAACAAATGAAGGAGCAAAACCAATGGCTAAAACCATTTCACAACTGACGTCTCATCAGAAACTAAAGGTTGTTTTTATTGGAGTGGGGAGATGGGAGGCTTTTATCTGAGGTTTTTTGGTGCGTGGGAAAGAGACAATTGTTGGGGGGCACAAGGCGGTCAAGAAATGTGAACGGGGATCCCTGCCTGTCCCGTTGTCCTTTTAAGAAAATCCTGACTAACCATGGCTTGAAACTTGTGGACCGTAAAAATACATATAATATATATATACCTCATGGCTATGTTGTTTCGCTCTGCACCTTGAGGCTGTCACCCCCAAACTCCTTGCTAGCTGGTGTTTTTTCCATGGTTGTTTTTAAGTGATCTCTCTGGATTTTGTCTGTGCTAACCTTAATGAGAAGAAAAGTTTAAAAGCTTTAGAGGTACTTGGGGTACTCTATGCTTTCTTACCCTCTCCCTCAAGTTTCCTGTTTCTCAGAGAACGGGTTCACCAGAAATATAGCCGTGGTGAGTGCAGTGTTTAATATCCCGGTTTTTCTGTAAGTGCATACCCGTACTAAAGAGGTTGGGCTGCAGAAATTAGCAAAGAAAAACACCATGTGGAAAGAAATGGGGGAACAAAGGAATATATTTTGGGGAATGTCTATGAACGTGAAAGTGTGGAGGCAACCCTTATCTTTACAGAACACCCATTCCTGGTCAGTTTACAACCCTGCAACGTCTACGGTGCATTGCAAATGAAATGGACAAAGAGGGGTTTAGATATGAAGATTTTAAGTTAACCCTGTGCTAGTTTATTTATTAATCGTGTTATGTTTTAGTGCATTACAACGGCAAAAGTTGTGGTGGGGGGCTGTCTTCCGGCATTGGTGATGTTTTGGAAAGAAATTATTCCACAGCTTCAGTGTGTTTTTGGAGTAGTCCAAAGAAGTCCTCCTTTACTGCAAATGAGCAAGGGTACTTCCATCCTGAGCCTTGGCTGCTCTTTCTCTCCCCCACCTCCTGAGCTTTCGAGAATTCGGCCAGAGCCTTGGGGCCACACACACAACAACAGGCATGTGTTGAAAAGAGCCTGCATAGCGGGTAACTCGTTCGCATTACAGAATCAGTGGCTGAGGTTGCATTGAGAAGGAGATCCTAGGAACTGGGAGAGGCAGGGCTATTGAATAGTGGTTACAGTCGGCTCTCCACATTTGCAGGTTTGGCTTTCACAGATTTGATTATTTGCAGTTTTCTTCAACCCTGTCCTTTGACTCAGACACTTCTTTTCCCGGGGCTCCTTCCCTCCTAGTGGCTGCCAACAGGCCATGCAGATCTTTAAAAACCCACCTCTGGTTCTCCACCACCGGCAGCCTGGTCAGCTAACGATGACTCTCAGCCTGATTTCTGAGCACCACAAACTTTCTCCTGATGCCCCTCCACACCCAAAGACGGAGATGGGCAAGGGAGAAGAAGTATAGGGTCACAACGATAACCCCATCCTTTTCTTTCCCCTTTCCCTGACCTGGAGCCTAGAGGCCCGTTCTCCCCACCGTGCCTCCGCCCCCTTCCCACAGACACCACACACAAACATTTTGATATTTGTGATTTTTCCCACTTTTACAAGGGTCCTAACCCTAACCCCCTAACCCTAGTGAATGTGGAGGGCCAACTGTATTTTAGTCCATTTCCAAAGGGTCTTCATCCCGTTTCTGCCCATTCTGTACTCCTGAGACAAAAGGCTCGTGCAGCAATAAGAGCCGATGCCTTGGAAAAAGGGGAGAAAGGAAGGATCCTTCTGTATTCAAATGAAACGTTGTCTTGCAGCAATGTATCTCAAACTCGTGCATGCTATGGGATACCTGAGAAGATCAAAGATCCCCTACACCAGTGGTTCTCAACCTGTGGGTCCCCAGATGTTTTTGGACTTTAGCTCCCAGAAGCCCCAGCCACTATGGTCAATGCTCAGGGCTTCTGGGAGCTGAAGTCCAAAAACATCTGGGGACCCACAGGTTGAGAACCACTGCCCTACACTGTCTTCCCTTCCCTTTCCTCTAACTGCGGAGCAGTTTGTGGCTGCTCTGGAAGAGCCAACTGTACAGAAGTCTCTACAAATTTTGGGTAGTCAAGGAGGGAAAGAACTTTTGCAAACATTCGAACGATGAAATGAGAAAATGGGTGCTTCAAGTCTTGAGAAACCTTGATGAAGAGAATACTTGAGGGATGAGAATCTTCATTGGGTAGGACTCGCATGCTGCAAAAAATAAAAAAATCATTTTTTAAAAATTTGTACACACAACCTTTTCTGCACTGAAAATACTGTTTTCTGTACAAGAAAAAAAAATCCTCCCTATTTCCTTTTTTTTTAAAGTGACAAATTAGATCCCAATCTACAAATAAGGCACAGACTGTACTGTTTTGGAGGGCTTCCTCACAGCAGGGAGAAAAATGGTAATATAATTTGGTTTGGCCTGCAAAGGTTTACAATCCCTACTTTGTAGGCAACCAGAATTTGGGGTTACCACCCATGTGACTCGCTTTTGCAATGCTTCTAAAGGCCAATGCTGGTTTGGAGTGACCCTCCACCTGCCTTTCGATGAACTAAGTTTGCTGCTGTTGACCTGACTGGGTATTTGTAATACCTGCTAAGCTTTTCCGGGAGCAAGGATCACTTTGCCGATAACGCCGGTGGGCAGATGATAGGGTTGCTATACTTTGGGTAACTCTTTGAAATCTCTTCTATTTCTTCCTAGACCTCCGTCTTATTCTTTGAAGGGGTGGAGGAATTCGGAGAGCCCCTAGGGGTTGTGGCTTGCGAATTGTGGGTGTCTCATAGGTGTTACCCGTTTGTATTCCCTTGGGCATTCCTTTGGCACTGTGGACCTGCATCCCACAGCTGAGTAGCAGTTTTGAATGGGATGTGTATACATCCATCTGAACAAATTTTGTCTCCATCGTCCTCTCCTCTCTGCCTTCTTTCGTTCTTTTTCATTCACTTGCTTGTTTGTGGAAATCTTTCATGTAGGTTAATCTGCTCTGCAAATCCGTCACAATCTGGTGGTAAGAAAGACAGATATCCTGTGTTTGTCAGGGCAGGAGGAGGAAAGAACTCGTTTAATGTTTATCTGATATTTTTTTTTAAGGCCCAGTGTTTGTTTTTCTTGAAGAAAATAGTACTCAGGTTAGGAGCAAAACAGCCAAGCGACTGGAAAATGCCAGTTATGTGGAGGGGTATGAACAAAGAGAGAACATAGAAAGCAAACAATATGTTTTCTTCAGCTTGGTTCCTAAAGTCTAGAGAGAGTTTGCTGGTTGACTGGCTTTTATGATGGAAGAGCAGCACCTTAGGATGGCAAGGAAACATTGGAATTTTTCGTTCCCAGGCTGAAAATCGAGTGTCTCAACAGCTAGGAAACCCCATTGGGAAGAATAAAAGACCAATGAGAATTCTGCATGATTTCAATATCCTGAAGTGTTGCAGAGGAATTGTGCAACAAACCTGATTTCTGTATACAAAATTGGTGTCTTGTGCAAAAAAACCTGTTTTTGCACAGAAAACTTTTTTTCCCCCCAAAGACAACTCTAATGCATTTTTCTCCACAGAGTAATTTTTGGCAACACTTCAGAACATTTGGATACGGGGAGAATGCTATGGAGGAATATTGGTTTTCTCTCACAGCAGGGAGAAAACTCCCATAAGTATTCCTCCTCACATGCCAAGACAAGATAGTCAAGGATTTACAGCAAGTTCCCATTTTTCAGATGAGAAACTGAGGATTAGGGAATGTGGTTAAGAGTGTCAAAGCACTGTTATTCACGCGATCAGCAACTGCAAAGAGAATGCACAAATTGCTTGCTGCAATCCATTCTGTATGATTTAGGAGTTTGTTTTGTTGGCAAGTTGAGTTGTTACTTGCATGTTAAATGTTAGCAAGTAAGCACAGAATTGTGGAAACTTTTTTTGGGAGGCAGGAAGCTCTGCTGTGCTGTTCCAATATTAAAAAAAAAAATGCAATCTCAACTTGGACCCTGGGAGAAGATGAAATCCAATCTCCTAGATTTCATTCTATCCCATCCACAGCCTTCCAGATATCCGAGACAGCATCCCACAGTGGTTCTCAACCTGTGGGTCCCCAGGTGTTTTTGGACTTCAGCTCCCAGAAGCCCCAGCCACTATGGTCAATGCTCAGGGCTTCTGGGAGCTGAAGTCCAAAAACATCTGGGGACCCACAGGTTGAGAACCATTGTTAGAAGCTGCATGTTGGATTCTTGGTGTAATTTCTTTATCACGTGGTTCCAAAGCAGGGGAATGAAGAAGCTGTATCCCCCCACCAGTTCTTGTTGGCCTGCGTGTCCCACCATCCCTTCCTTTGGCTGTGCTGGGGCTGATTGGCATTGTAGTCTGACAATTTCTCAGGGCCCTGTGTGTTCCCCAGCCATGGTCTTAGGCTCTTCCTCCAGGCAATGGCTTCAGAGGCAACTTCGGTCTCCTTTCTCAGTTCTGTCTTCTCCCCATGTGCACCGAAACCTAAAGTGCTTTATGCTAGATCTCGCTGCTAACTCCACCGGTGATTTCTTCTTCTTAGGATACCCACTCGCAACAACTGGGTTGAGCTTTCCACAGCAAGGAACAACTGCTAAAGAGAGGGTTACGGTGTAGTCTGACGTCAAAGGAGTTAATCCTTCATGTCAGCAGGCAGTAACTCAACTGGCTTTGGGATCACAGCTGGTAGAATGTATAAACGCAGAAAAACAGCATTTAAAACCAACTGCTTTGGAAATATTCCCTCTATCTCTCCCTTCTCTCGCTCTCTCTCGCTTTTAAAAGCATGACCAAAGAATTTTTTGTTTGGGTCCCAAATCAGCCGAAAGCGGCCACCTTGTCCTGGCAAGGTGAGTCTTTTCTCTCCCGTAGGGAAGCACCATGCCTGGAATAAATGCATTAAGACAGAGCATCGTGCAATCATTTTTTGGTGAAAACACCATCCCTGTCAGCCATGTGATTTGCTCTCGGGTAGCCAAAAGACGCTCCTTAATCATGCCTCCCGTAGGGTTATTTCCCCCTCCATTTTTGCTCTGTTGGGGCCCCTGTGTGCATTCCTGATCCATATATAAAATCCACTTCCAGCAATAGAATATATGCCTACGTCCCATACAAAGCAGCAACGTGTGAACTATAATTTTCATGTAAATAATATTTAATTTAAAAATAATATATTTGGTGCTTTCTTTTCCTCTCCCCTCCAGAGGCCCCTAAGAACCCGTTTTTTGGTGTTAAAATTCTGAACGTTCTGTTCTCCTCTTATCTGTTTGTAAGCTGTTATTTAAAGGGAATGGGTATCTGAGAAAGTGGTTTGAGAGATGGACTGTTGAGGTCACTTTGATGGAAGATCTGATGATGTTTGGATCGCTGTAGTTTTGCAAATCCTATGCTTTTAACTAGGGCCACTTCCACACTGCACTGTTATAGTGCTATTATTCCACTTTCAACATCCTATGGAATCCTGGGGTTTGCAGTTTAGGGAGGGGCCTTTGGGAGCCAGGGAGCTCTTTGGCCTCAGGAAACTACAAACCCCAGAATTCCACAGGTGTTGAAAGTGGCGTAATAGCACTATAACAGTGTAGTGTGGAAACGGCACGGTTTTTGCTAGCAAGGAGTTACGCTCAAACCAAGGACGGAGCTGGACGTAAGCAGTCATGTATTTACGGACGGGGGGATATGCAAATTTCATGGTTAGTGAGAGTACCTTTTGGAACTTACGGAGCCAAGGTTTCAGTTCTAAGTGTATTAATAATTTCAGGGACGTGGGGTCTTTTCACATTCTTGAATGTAGAAGCAGATCTTGAAACTTTGTGCTTTCGGACTTCCACTTGAGTGTACATAGTCTGCTCCTGGTCTCCTGTAAAGGCTTGGGCTATGCTGCTAACTTGCGTGATATTCTGCAAACCTTGTGCCTTCGTCTCTTTCTGAAGCTCTCATTCTCCCGGAGTATTTATCAAGTTTCTAGCCCTCCTAATTATTGAGAGAGATTTACCAGCGCATTACGGTGGGTAGGGGTTTTAGGGCTGAATCAGGGAGCTGGGCTCAGATCCCGCTTTCCACTACGGAAGGTGTTGGGCTAACTTTCAGCCAAACCTACCTCGCAGGGTTATTGTGAGGAAATGATGGGGACAAACCCATGCATGCTAACCTGCACCCCTTGAGGAATGACAAAATGTTATAAAATAAGCTGCTCAAGGCACAAGCCCAAAAAACCCCTCCACGCATCAGATCGGTGAAGATGGAAGAGATAATTTATTTATTCAGATGAGTAGTTGGTGGAAATGTGGAAATGCTGCCCTTGACTTTTACACAGGTAAACATTTTACGGTACTTTATTTTTATTTTTTTTTAAAGAACTACTTGTCATAGTTGGAGCCCTTGGCAGGCGATGAACAGATGCTGGGCCATATTCGGTAACAGAAAAAACGATGGTCCTTATGCCAAGCGTATAGAGATCTACTTCACATTTCCAACTCTGAAATGACTGTGTTATTTCCCTAACGTGGCTGTCTCTCTCTCTGAAAATACTCAAACGTGGGTTTCAGTTCCACTACAACCTCTGCTCGTTCATCATCTGAATTGCTAATGGCTGAAAAAAAAGTTGTGATACTCCAAGTTGCAAGGAGATTCATCAAATTTCTTTCAGGGCTAGATTTCCCGGCCACTAAACGGCCGCTTCAGACCTTGTCCTTCCAGTGTCAAGATTTAGAGAAGATGGGGGTTGAAAGAGAGAGATGGAAAGTGAAATAATAGCACCATTAAAAGCGCAGTGCGGAAATGGCTTTTGTTGCCATTTCCCCAACTTAATGGCCGCAACTTAAATAGACCCGTTGAGTCAACTGGAACTTAGTAAATCAACATTTAAAGATTTTGGCTGTGCAGGCTTTTTTTGAATCAGGCCAAAGAATAAATTCAGATCATGTATTCCTCTTTATTTGTTAAAAACCGCCTGTGGCGAGGTAATGGATTCTGTCATCTCTCCCATTCGGCCCTCAATTCGTGGGCCACGGATGGCAGCAAAATTTGGGGGGGGGGTGCTAAAATGCAATAGAGGTTTTCTCAGAGGGGATGTCGACTTTGCAGCCAGTCTAGCAAGTTGAGGAACTTAACAACACAGGTTAATTTTATATCTCCATTGGCACAAGCCACTTTCTGTGCTGTGTGCATATGGACTGTGGCCATGTCTGAACGTGCACGACTAAACCTCCATTTCACATTTTGGAGATGCTAGAAAATATATTCTGTCCTGGGTTGCCACCTTTTTCTTCCTCGCCTCCTCCTGTGCCTCTGACAGCATACTTCCACATACACATACCTTTGCAAGTGATGCAGAGCCTAGAAATGTTATGGTTTTGGACTACAACCCCCAGAATCCCCCAGCCAGCTTGCTGTTGTCCTAAAAAATCTAACAGTTCCAAGCCCTGACAGGGAAAGACGTGGAAAGAAATTGAGGAGAAGTTTTTGTTTCCTTGTGAAATTTCAGCATGTCTTGCTGACGTAGGCGCAGGAGCAAGGCTTGGAGAAAAGTTGGCAACCTCTCCTTCTCTCCAGAGAGGCTCTTTAAATTGCAGAGCCTTCTTTCTGGGAAATGACATCTCTGTCCATGATGGGGACAATAATCTTACCTTGATTTTTCTATCAATTTCCAAGTGGACCAACAGCACCGATTTCTTCAGTTTTGCTTTGCTGAACCTTGCGAGGTACTGATAAATATGGCACGCTCTTCATCTTTAATACATAGATATATAGTTTTCCCTCGCACTTTCGGGTGTGCACCCATTTTAAAAGACAAAAGACAAAAGCTGCAAAATCTGTTCCTTTCGATCGCATCAAGGTTTTTCTCTGCATTCGTGTGGGGTTCCTTTTTTTCTTCTTCTTTGTAACTTGAGATAATTATGTATTAAAAAGCATACATTTCTTAGCATCATTTCATTTGACGAGGAAAGAATTACAACTTTTTCCCCCTTCAGTTTGAGCCCAGGGCAAGAAAAAATACTAATGGGTGACTGAAGAAGAGAGACCTGGAGAGTGGAACATTTTGGAATAATTATGTGTTGACTTTCAGGAATCCTCTTTTAAATGATTTTTTTTAAAAAAAGGATAGAGAGCTGAAAAAACTGTTGAAGAAGCAGGAATACGAGAAGGTTTTTAACTTTAAAAAAAAGAAAGAAAACCTACGTATGCAGAATTATGGGTAAAGTACAATGGGCACCTTAAATGCTTTCCCTAAATGAAGAGACTATATTTCTAAATACCTGTCGTGTCGACACCCTTGTGTTTACAAAACTTGTGTATACTTATTTCTTGGGTTTTATTTTATTTGTATTTTATTTGTTTGGCATATTCTTCGGGTCATTTTTGCTTCTGTAATTAAATGTTTAATTGTTTTGCAGTTTTGATTTCCGAATTTTGTCTTCACCTCGTCCTGTGTTTGTATATTGTACATAGTACTTCAGTATTAGCAGGAAGGAAGCATTGTTTGTCCTATTTCCAATATGTGTTGGTGCTCATTTGAAAGAAGAAAAAAAAAATAAAAGTTTTCAAATATTAAAAAGCCACAAGTTCTCCACGGTTGTTTTCTTTCCTTCCCCTCCAAAATTCCTAAAAATACAGTGAAGTCTTTGTCATGTTAATGGAATAAATAAAATTATACTTTATCATTTGAATGTATTTTAGGCATTTTTATCCTGTTATTAGGTGCTTTTGTATACTGTATAATTCAGATGTTCGTCGTGTTGGGTCTGTGGACCGTAAAATAAAGTTTTTGTTTGTTTGTTTGATTGGAATCACTATTTAAAAGGTGCAAAATAATTTAATTAGACTTCTGGAGGGCCTGATTTATATTGTAATGATTATCTGTGACTTTATCGCATCACAGTATTTAACTCCATTGCACTAAAGGCACAAGAACGCACCAAAATGGTGATTTCAGTGGTGAGTTGGCAACTCTAGACGCAGAAAGGGATAAAAGAAGAGAAAGTAGTGCGGGGTGTCAAGCTCTTTGGCCTTTGGGGTGTCGTGGAATTGCCGGCCATTTCAAATCTTAAAACGGGTGCTTCTAGGGTTGCCAACTCACCACTGAAATCACCATTTTGGTGCGTTCTTGTGCCTTTAGTGCAATGGAGTTAAATACTGTGATGCGATAAAGTCACAGATAATCATTACAATATAAATCAGGCCCTCCAGAAGTCTAATTAAATTATTTTGCACCTTTTAAATAGTGGTTCCAATCAAACAAACAAACAAAAACTTTATTTTACGGTCCACAGACCCAACACAACGAACATCTGAATTATACAGTATACAAAAACACCTATTCTGCGTCTAGACTAGCCTTCGCTTTCCCTTCTCGGGTCCCTCCTGTTGCGTTTCCACGGCAACAGAAGGAAGAAGGCTTCCTCGGATGCTCTGTGTGGTTTCCACGGCGACGGAAGATACCCAAGTACCAGGTTTGGTCCGGATGGGAAAAGATGGAGAAGGAACTCCTCCGTGGCAAAAAGAGAAAATCTTTTCACAGCGGAGCAGTGAATTTAAACTGGAGTCTCATCCTCCCAAATCCTGGTATCGAAGACACGTTTCAGGGCTGGAGATGGACAAACCCAGCAGTTTGGATACCTCCCTGATCCTCCTTTTTCCTCATCCGAACTTCAGATCGTCCTGAATTTCAAACATTTTTGGAATGTCTTTAATGGTTAAAAAAATGTATAGGTGTTTATGGGCACATTTCTCTTTAATCGGGCATGTTTTTGCGCACAGTTTTGCTAATATTATATCATCATCATCGTTGCAATGACTATTCTTGCTATCTGATTCATGTATATTGGACTGAGAGCCCAGGAGATGTCGTGGTTTGGTTTTTGGGCTAGGAATGTAAGGTCTTACACTTAAGCAGAAAAAATGGAATGCACAAATATAGGATGGGAGACACATGGCTGGATAACAGTATGTATGAAAGGGATCTAGGAGTCTCGGTGGACCACAAGCTGAACATGAGTCAGCAGTGTGATGCGGCAGCCAAGAAAGCCAGTGTGATTCTTGGTTCCGTCAATAGGAGTCTGGTGTCTAGATCGAGGGAGGTAACGGTACCACTCTATTCTGCTTTGGTTAGACCTCATTTGGAATACTGTGTCCAGTTCTGGGCACCTCAGTTCAAGAAGGATATCAACAAGCTAGAGCATGTTCAGAGGAGGCAACCAAAATGGTGAAGGGTCTGGAAGCCATGAAACCCTATGAGGAGTGGCTTAGGGAGCTGCGGATGTTTAGTCTGCAGAAGAGAAGGTTAAGAGGGGACATGATAGCCCTGTCGAAATATTTGGAGGGATGTCATTTCAAGGAGGGAGCAGGCTTGTTTTCTGCTGCTCCAGAGCCTAGGACAAGGAGCAATGGATTCAAGCTACAGGAAAGGAGATTCCACCTGAACCTCAGGAAGAACTTTCTGATGGTCAGAGCTGTCCAGCAGTGGAATCTGCTGCCTCCATGGAGTGTGTTGGATTTCCATGGCCAAGCAGGGAATCAAATCCAGGTCTTCAGGGTTGTAGTCCAGTGCTCAGACTATTACACTATGCTGTCTCTCTCTGTATAGGGAGATATGGTCTTGGACCGGAGCCGTATGGGGCTTTGTAGGTCCCAACCAACACTTTGAATTGTGCCCAGAAACAGACTGGCAGTTAGTGGAGCTGTTGCAACCATGGACTTGAATCATAGAGTTGGAGGAGACCCCAGGGGCCATCTAGTCCAACCCCATTCTGCCATGCAGGAACCCACATCAAAGCATTCCCGACAGATGGCCATCCAGCCTTTGTTTAAAAACTCCGGTTCGATTCCTCCCCCGGCCACAGAAGCCCACTGGGTGACCTTGGGCGTGTCACATACTCTCAGCCCCAGAAAACCCCCGTGACAGTTTTGCCTTCAGGTCGCCATGAGTCAAAAGCAACTTGAAGGCACTTAACAACAGCAACTGGCATTACACCACGGAAAGTTACCCCTTGCCGCTTTGCAATCCTAATGTGATTTATTCCTTACTGTTTACACACTTCAAATAATCTCAGGTAGCAAGTTAATTGTAACAGCTCATTCCAAAGCGCTGACGAATTTGCATCTCAGACATCTGCCCTGCATGTGAATCTCTGTTTCATTAGCTTCTTGGAAGGCAGACAAGGCTAATAGCCTTAATGTCTCTTTGGAATGAAGGGCCAGAACTGAAATCTCTAATTCTTGGACTGGAAGATTAAATCAAGCCACACTCTCAAGCACCGTTTAAACAAATTAGAAGAGGTGGATGGATGAGTGGGAGCAAATGGAGTGAAATTAAGTTTTCGATTCTGTGTATGAAGTTACGTGAGAAAAAAAGCTGGAGTGGAGTAGGGCTTGGAGTGCTGGAATAGGATTTGGGAAAATCAGGATTCGAATTCTGTGCGAGCCATGGAAACCTGCTGGGGGACCTTGGGCAAGTCATATTTTATGCCTATAAAGAAGACCAGCACTCTCCTTTCTTTCTTTCTGCAGTCAAGCAAAGACATTTTTATTCCGACAGGCGTTTCAGTGGCTGATTATGGCCTTTCTCAAAGGTGCTGGGTATCGTTAACTGGACTGAATTTATGAATGTTTGAGTTTTAATTACCTATTTCAACTTTGAATTCTTATTTGGTTAATTTATTTTTTAACTTTTGTATTCTGTGATTTTAAACTATTTTTTAAAATGATTGTAAACCAATTTGAGCCCCTAAAGGAAAAAAGTGGGATGATGATGATGATGATGATGATGATGATGATGATGATGATGATGATGATGATGATGATGATGGCAAACTTCTCCTGAATAAATCTTGCCAAGAAAACCCCATGATAGGTGTGCTTTCAGGTTTTAATGAATTAGAGATAACATGAAAGCCTGTGACTATAACAACATAGCTTCCAACATTTAACTTGTTCTAACTTGTTATTTTTTTAAGTATTTTTTTTAGACGGCTTTCCATTTCTTCTTTTAACTTTAAGTAGTCATAAACAGTTTAAAATGATTTTACTGTACACCGCCCAGAGATCTTCTGATTTAGGGAAGGCTATAAATATTGTAGAGAGCCAGTGTATTGCAGTGGTTTGAATGTTGGACTACAGCCCTGGAGACCAAGGTTGGATTCCCCGCTCAGCCATGGAAATCCCCTGGGTGACCTTGGGCACATCACACACTCTCAGCCCCAGAAAACCCCGTGACAGGCTCACCTTAGGATAGCCATAAGTTGGAAACTACTCAAAAGCACGCAACAGCAACAGCGTTAAATATTTTGAATCAAATCAAACTGATAAATCTTGTATTCACAAATGAACACATTAGCAAATTTGGGTAGATTGCTGCCAGAACATACCAAGAAGTTGTAATGAAGTTCTCACTTTTCTCTACATTGCTTTTCCGATGATGGAACATTTTGTGATAAAGTCTGAAGCGGTGTGTTTGCTTGTTTCGTACGTGTGTGCGCTGTTTCTGGGTGAGATGTTGGCCTGCGGGGTATAAATAGCCGGCCTGGCTATTCTTTTTCCAGGGCAGGCATAGTGAGATTAAATGCTTCTCAGAAAGCAGCTGCAACACGGAGGTCAACTAGAGGGTGGTGCGTCCTGCTATTCGCAGCGACGGGCCAAAAGATCCGGGCGGGAACGGCGACAAGCTTGCAAATATCAGAGGTAACCTGTTCTCCCAACGGTTTCAAATTCTGTACCGAAGTGCTTTGTGTTCTGTGGTTGCAAACACGTCTAGGGAGGAACTGCCACGGTTGCATCCTATGAAAGGCTGGTTTTGCTGTTTCGGGAAAGGCATTCAAAATTCTCAGCCAGAGAGCTGTAGTAAAAACACCAGGTAAAGTGGAATCGTAGAATTATAACTGTGTAGTGTGAAACGGCCCCAGAAGCGCACTGCCAGATACTTCCAGATTCCTTTCTTCCGCATTTTGGAGCCGTTTTTGGCAGATTACGGAGAGTTTAAGAGGCACATTTACCTACAAGACCTGCCAAAGCTGCCCACGTCGGATCCAAACTGTGGCTGAAATGATGGAACAAGGAGACATAGCATACAGTTCTTTATGCCACATCTCTTCTGACATTCTCCAAACACAGCTTGCATCTGCTGCCAGACCCCCCCCCCATATGGCCATTTACTGGCCATTGCTAGGGTTCCCAGAATGACAACTGGGGAGGGTACTTTTAATGGCTATGTAGAAAAGTGGATGTCAGAAGTATTGCTTTCCATGTGACTGATAACAGGCAGCATCTGCTAAAGCTCTGTCTTCTACACTGTCATTAAAGGTACCGGAGACCTCTCCAGTGTTCATTCTGGCAACCGTAGGGAATGGTGGAGAGGCATCCAGCTGTGTCCCCCTGGCTGGACACACAGCTAGGAGGCATCTTCTATAACTTCCAGGGAGTCCTTTAGAGGCCCCAGAAGTGAACAAAGTGCTATGGATGGACCAGAAGCAACTTCCAGGGTCACCCCCAGTGGCATTTTCAAAACGGAGAAGCTGTTAAAAAAAAATCAGGAAGGATTTCCAGGTCACCTCCTATCGTAAATAAAAGCCCTCCCCAGCTTAAAAGAACCTGGGGGAAATGTGGGGAAGATGTATCTGCATACACGAAAGGGCATTTGGGGGCAAAAAAGTGTTTGCGTTTCTTTTTCAAGGTGTGTGATGGGTGTTCCAGCACTCCAAGATCTTGCACAGTCTAATGCAGCCCCCCTAACTTCCATCACTTGCCCATCCCTGAGCTACAGGAACATGTTGTGTTGTTGATGTGTGCCTTCAAGTCATTTCTGACTTATGGCGACCGTAGTGAAACTATCATGGGGCTTTCTGGGACTGAGAGTATGTGATGTGTCGAAGTTCACTCAGTGGGTTTCCACGGCCAAGTGGGGAATCGAATCTTGGTTTCCTGGGTTTCCAATGCTCAAACCACTGTACTATTTTAGCTCTATAGGAACATACCGTCCAACATTTCACAGAGGAGCACCAAGACATGTGTGGTCAACATGAGAGTGTGGTCAAGATGGCAAAAATCATTAATGAGGAAGAATACGCAAGCCAGAACAGGCGGCAGCAGTTTGCTTTTGCCCGAACCTTCTGAGAAAGGCATGTTTCTGTCCAATCCTCTCTTCTCCCCACACCACACAGTTAATTGATTATTGCATTTTGAACTCAGTTTGCAGCAACTGAAGTAAGCTGTGGAAAAAGGGGGAAAGTGGGAGCTGGAGAGAGAAGCTGGGATGTTTTAAAAGCAGCTGAAAAAGTAGGATGTAAGAGAATTCATCAGGACTGTCTCTGCCAGATCATAACTGGTTTGGTTATGCACTGTCCTTCTCCATTCTCCTACAGCCAGGAAATGGCTGTATTGGAAAAGGGCTGCAACAGATGACCTAACTCTGGTCACTGTTAGGTCATTGTGCGAGGCTGGTAGAGAATTCTGCAATGAACCCAAAAATGTCTTATGCAGGAGTAAGTTGGCAGCCTCTGTCTTGTTCTACTGTAGGGCCTCACAATGTCACCCGTACATATCGTAAATGGTTCACCGACTTGCTCATCCTGATCTGTGATGTCTGTCTTCATCTGCCCTTTTGCTCTCTTTGTTGTCATTTACAAAACGATAGCCATGTTAGTCTGTTGCAGCGTGAAAGGCATAAAAGGGAGGGAAAGGGGAAACAAAGGAATCTAGTAACATGTTTGAAATTAACTGGTTTATGTGGATGCCGGTCTCCAGATGCTGATATCCATGAATGATCATGCTAAAATAAAGTGTTCCTTCATTCCCTTGCCTTTCCATTTTTCAGTCTCTGCATAACAGGGGACTCTATACAAAAGGCATACATTTGGGGGATGGCAACACCAATACTGAAATCTTCCGAAACTCCCAGCTGAGACGCTCTCTTGCTGTCGACTTGAAATCCCTCTGCAAGATCATTCCAAAGGGAAGCGCTAGTGCAAAATTTCTGCACTTGAACTGATTGGTGATTTTATTAGGTCAGAACTCAGGCATGACAAAGAGATGTGCTCCCATCACAGGCATCAAATTACCGTCGCAAAAAGTGGGATGCTGTCATTGCTGACAACTTATCTGGCAAATGGTCACCGGTCACTTACTCAGTACATGTTTAAACTTTGGAGAGGAATATCACTCACAGTCCATCTTGCATTTCATGTCCTTTTGGCTCCCCAGTTCACACCAGAGGAAATGATCTAGAAAAGTTTCTACCACAACAAGCTGGTTAGTCTTTAAGGTACCACAAGTTCCTTATTTCAGCAAGGGATGGGTTGGTTATTTAGTTCAGTTAAATGTTTGCATTATTCTTTCAAGCAAACAAATCTCGACTGAAATGCAGGCGTCCTCTTTCAAAGATCTGTAGATGAGCCACTAGACAGTCAATTTCCTGCACCTGTTCTAGTCATACGGTACCATATTTGAGATCTGGGACGGATCATTTCCCATTCGACTGTTCTGTTTCCCAAAAGGCTTTGCGCCAGCTGTTGCCACATTTCGAAACCCTCACAGATGAAGCACGTAGTTGAAAAGCAGAGTCCTTAGATCCTGTTACAGAAATCCAGCCATCAGGAAGTTCATATCTATGTCTGGCAGCGCTATGTCACACTTGTCTTTCTCAGGTGTTAAGTCGAGCTACATCACAGGAAGACTTAGATTATTCTGATCAAGATTTTGTGTGTACGTGTGTGTGATAATTGCCCAGAAATCCAGCACGGTGCAGGAGTTTGAGTGTTGGATCAGAACGCAAAGAGACCAGGGTTTGAATCCCTGCTCAGCCATGGAAACTCAGTGGGTGGCTACGGGCAAGGTGCCCTTTCTTGGTGAAGCTTGCAGGGTTGGCAGATGACCTCCTTGTCCCTGCTAATAAACAACAACTGCTTCTACCACTGCAGAGATGGTTCGGTGTTTCCGAAGCTCAGAAGGAAAGGGATTGTTGGAAGAACGCCTCCCATCCAGATTTCAGCAGGCAAAGAGATTCCCCCAGGAAGAGAAAATCCTTTCATGCCTTCTAAGAACATACAGTGATAGGATCTGAACTAATGAATTCAAATGATGAGAAGGGAGCTTTTGGCTAGACTTTAGGAAACTGCGTTTCCTGCTTGTGCAAGCTATTGTACCAACACAGCAGGTCTTAAAAGAAAAAGATGGCAGATGCTTCTTTAGAGTTTTTCAAATGTCGGCTTTAGGATCATCTACAGCAGTGGATTTCACCATGGCTATTTCCACACTACGCTGTTATAGTGCTGTTATTCCACTTTCAACCTCCTACGGAATCCTGGGCTTTGCAGTTTAGGGAAGGGAATTAAGAGTTCTCAGCCAGACAGCTCTTTTGGCCTCAGTAAACTACAAACCCCAGAATTCCACAGGCTGTTGAAAGTGGAATAACAGCACTATAACAGCGTAGTGCGGAAATGGCCTAGGTGTTGCTTATCATACAAGTAGCCTCCACTGAAATCTCTCTTCTATACAAACAATGTCTGCTGAAATTCCCTCTTTCTGCACAACCACTAATGTATAGGAGCCCTGTCCCTTATTTCGCTTAGCAACCTCACACTTACAGGGTTCCCTCCTGTCCCCGATTCCCTCAAACCCTGGAGGAAAGAGAAGAAGAAAGAAAGAGAGAAAGAAAGAAAGAAAAGAAAGAAAGAAAGAAAGAAAGAAAGAAAGAAAGAAAGAAAAAGAAAGAATTTCAGCCAAAAGAGTTTTTGTTTTTTCCCAGCTGAAATTTGACTCAAGAGTGGCAGAAACCAAACGGAAAGCAAATGGAATTTTAAAAAGTTATAGATGGATTTTTTAAAAAACAACTTTCACAATGTTTTTACTGAAACCTTTGTATGTAATATGATCTTAATTTTTGTAAGCTGCCTGAATCCCAGTATTGAGAAAACGAGAGTTCATCTGAAAAGCGGTGCTGGAGGAGAGTTCTGCAGATGCCATGAAAAGCCAAAAAAAGACACCTGAATGGATCCTACAGCAGATCAAGCCTGAGCTCTCCCTAGGAGCCAAGATGACTAAACTGAAACTGTCGTACTTTGACTATATCAGGAGAAGACAGGACTCACTAGAAAAGATGACAAAGCTTGGTAAAGTGGAAGGCAGTGGGAAAAAAAGAGGACCTCATTGCTGGTGGATAGACTCAGCCAGCATGGTGTAATGATTTTAACTTTGGACTGCAACCCTGGAACCCCAAGTTCAAGTCCCTGCTTGGCCATGGAAACCCTTGGGCTCATCACATACTCTCAGCCTCAAAAAACCCCGCGGTAGGTTTGCTTTAGGGTCTCCATAAGTCGGAAGCGACTTGAAGACATTTAACACCGCTTAGATGAAGAGGTTGTGGCTGAACTGATTCTGCAAGACCTGAGCAGAGCTGCTGCTGATGGGTGACTGGAAGCCCCTCCTTTGTAGGACTGAAGTCAACCTGATAGCAAATAACCAAATCAACAGTGAGGGGGAAAAAAACAGAAGAGAAATGGATTAATGCTTTTCTGCTAATAAAAAGATGCAAAGGAGCCTAGCACTTTAGAGACTGAAAGAAAGAATGTCTTTTGCGTCTTTTTGTGCTGATACAGAGTTACAGGCCCGTGTGTTTGAGCGGCAACCGCAACCACAATAGCATAGTGAGTTCTGGCTGGCTGAAAGTCATTTCCAGCCAAGCCCATTGTGGGTCCGAGAGAGCCAAAAATGACCCTCTAACATTCAGAGCGTGCCCACATGCAGATTCCTTGAAGTTGGATCGGACGATCTCTAAGGTTCTTCCCAGTTCTGTGACTTGGTGCTTTCGAAGGCTGGCCGCCGATTCCGTAGCTGCTGCTTGCGCATAAATAACAATTCAGAGCTAAAGACAAGGGAATTCCTTAGCTTTGACGGAGAAGAACTTAGCATCCCATCAACTAAGATCAGCCATGCGTTCTCCTCTCAGTGCCACGCCAATTGTCACGGGGGGGGGGACACACGATCCACCTCATTTATTGTGTGAAAATGCTGAATGTGATGGAGCCAAACCCAGTCGACTCGGAGATCACCTGGGAGAGACCAGCAGGTAAAGGGGCCTTAGGAGAAGGCAGGAGGACTCTTTGGGGAGTGCAGCTGAGTGGCGAACAGACGGCACTCTCCTTTCTTCAAAGGGTGGCATTCTCTTTCAGTCGGAGCAGATGTCATTTTGTCTAGCAAAGAGGGACAAGACTGGCTGAGGCTCATCTTTTCTGAATTGCTGGTGCATAAAATGAATTTGGGAGGGAAGGAAAGAAGATGCAGCGATCCAAAGACTTGCTTCGCCGTCTCCATATGGCCTCAGCAGCCCCACTGTTTCTCTCTGAAGCATCAGCTTGTGTGCAACCTGATAGATCAGGGGTGGGCACAGTCTGGCAAGACAATTTTGGATCTTCCTTTTGTGGTCCCTGGAACCATCCACCATACCCCCCCCCGCAAAGCTTCCACCCCTTTCCAAATTTTTAAAAAGCAATTAGCACAATTTGGAGAGACTCTTGCTCCAAAAACACACAGAAAGACCCCCAAATCCATGAAAACACACAAAAAGGAGGGCACGGGAAAGAGCTTTCTTGATGGCTATTCCCACCCTGTGGAACTCCCTGCCACTGGAGGCTAGGCTGGCCCACTCCTTGGCTTTCCATTAACAGGCAGGAAAGGATCATTTTGTTGAAGCAGGCTTTTAATGAATAAGCAGGGAAGCTTTTATTTGGATGCTTTATATATCTTTTTAAACTTTTGCATATCTCTTAAATGACTTTATATTGTTTTATGTGGGGATCTTGTTTTTTTTTTTAAATTTCATTGTTCAAGTTTTTTTTTCAATTGACTCTTTCCGGAAGCCACCTTGGGTCCCACTCTGGGAGAAAGGTGGCATACAAACGAAATAAATAAAGAAATAAAACCCCATCCCACCGTGCCAGCGTTCCTGAACTCCATTTTGTGGTGGTGGTGGTGTGCCTTCAAGTCCTTTCTAACTTACGGTGACCCTCAAAGGAGACCCTCAAAGGCCCCACCCTAAACTGCAAACCCCAGCATTCCATCAGATGTTGAAAGTGGAATAATAGCACTATAACTGTCTAGTGCAGAAATGGCCTTAGTCTAAACTTTAGACTGGGGTTTAGACTAAAATTTGTCCTGTTGGCCTGGGAACCACCAGCCGGATGTGATGGAGTATCCACAAAGTACAGTATCCACAATTACCTACCATTGGCTATGTTGGCTAGGGCTCATGGGAGTTGCAGTCTAAGGACATCTGGAGAAGCCCAGTGTTGCCTAGCCTGGTTTAAGCATTCAGATGGAAAATGCCTACACCCACCTTGCCGAGCGTTTCCATCCCAAGTCTTGAACGCTTGACAAGAACAACACACCATGCAGTTGTATGTGCGTCTATTTAAGCAACATTCCATGTTTCTTTGTAAAAGGGAAACCGGTGTTTTCTTTTCCATTGCTGGGTGGGCAAAGCAGCAAAGGTTTCCCTCCTCCCTTTTCCAATTGTGCTATTTTTATTCAGGTTTTGTAAGTCCAAAAAAAAACCAAAAAAACCCAAGCACCAATACTTATTGTTGCTGAGAAAACAAAGTCTTGATTTTACAGAATGCAAAGCTAAACATGAGGAAGTCTGGGTTTTCTTTGGGTCTCCTTTGCTTCTTGGAACCTGTAGCCAGAGCACAACGTTTCCTAGACAGATTAGTAAATGCTGATAGCATTGATTAATTGACTGAGTGATTGATTGATTGCAGGGGAGGAGCCTTGCATGGAGTGCTGACAGGAGATTGGACTGTATGTCTCTCTCCAGTGGTTCTCAACCTGTGGGTCCCCAGATGTTTGTGGACTTCAGCTCCCAGAAGCCCTGAGCATTGACCATAGTGGCTGGGGCTTCTGGGAGCTGAAGTCCACAAACATCTGGGGACCCACAGGTTGAGAACCACTGCTCTATACCCTTGTAAAAAGAGCCACAACTTTTCCTCATGGCTCTGCCTGGATACTTTTCTGTCCAAGGGGAAAAGGCAAGATTCATTATTATAGTGCAGTGGTTCTCATGCTCTGTAATGTGAGGAATGGTCATTTTCCTCCCTAATGTGCCAGGTATATGTACCCATTGGCGCACAAGGTTTTTTCTTTCCTGAAAACTTCTGTGGACCAACAGCCGGTGGCTCACAGGCAGATTTCAAGTCAGGGACCATCACTTTGGCCATTTCCATACTACAGTCTTATAGCGCGATGATTCCATTTTCAACCTCCTATGGAATCCTGGGGTTTGCAGTTTTGGGAGGGGCCAAACCCCAGGATTCCATAGGAGGTTGAAAGTGGAATCATCACGCTATAAGACTGTAGTGCGGAAATGGCCCTTGAGAAGCACTCTTGTAGTGAACCTGAGTCTCCCTGGTTCAAATAGATGAGACTTTTTAAAAAAATTACAGTCCTCCCTCTGCATTTGCAAGTTTGACCTTTGCGAATTTGATTATTCGTGAGGCGTGTGCCTGCCTCCCCGCCACGTCCTCCTCCTCCTCCTCCCATTCCCTTGTCTTTTGCCTGGGTGCACACATGCTTTCTTTCTTTGTATCCGGGCAAAGGCAAGGGAATGGGAGGAGGACCACCGTGCACACAAAGAAGCAAAACCCCTGTGTGCCTCCCCCCATTCCCTTGCCTTTTGCCCCAGTCAGAAGGAAGGCACGTGTGCCAGGGCAAAAGGCAAGGGAATGAGAGGGAGAGCGGGGGGGTGTTATTTGAGATTTTTCCACTTTCACGAGGGTTCTGCAACTCGAACCCTTGCAAAAGTGGAGGGCGCCACTGTATTAATTAGCCAGGACTGAACTAGTGTGGTGTAGTAGTCCGAATCTTGGATGAGGACTCTGAGAGACCCGAGTTCAAATCCCAGCTCAGGGCACCAGCCTCAAATCCATTTCCCAGGAATAGGGAGCATGTTGAAAACAGATTTAGAAGTGGGAAGACAAAGGATTAATGAGGAAACATGGAGGGTATGGCCTCGTAGCCCCCCGACCTGGCTACTAACACACAGCACTCCGGCCTGGCGGTGGAACAGCCAGGCAAAAACTGCAGCGCCATGACAAGCCTCTTTCTGCCAGCATAAACACAAAAACATTTTCCAGATAGCGTCTCTGTGCAAGTGAGTCTAGCGTCATTTTCTTTCTTTCCATTTTCCAGAAAGTCTTAAATAAACTCTGTTCAGTTCCCAAGGGAGACACATTGGCTGCAAGGGAATCAGTGTTATTTTAATATTTTTTTTCTCTTTCTGAGCTTCAGCCTGGAATCTAAATTTAGAAGGCCAGCAGCAGCAACGGACAGGCGGGGGTGGTGGCAGTGGTGGTGAGAGAATCACTTGCTAATTTTTCTAATTAGTCCAGCAGCGTGATGGAGTTGGGGGGTGGAGTGATAGCAAACGAGCGGAAGCTTTTGGGGAGGGGAGTGGGAATCTGAAAATGGGACAAAGGGGAGGAAAAAGATTGGCATCCTCTGGAGCAGTTAAGAATGCAGCAGCGAGATTTATGCATTCGTAAACTCTTCGGTATTCATGTTTATGACTGTGGCGTTATTGCCGGAATTGTGAATGTTATCCCGAAACCTACCTTAACAGCCAGCAACTGCAGCAAGCAATGCATGTCTGTTCTGCTGGTGGCTCGGATCCGGCAACCTGACATTTCCAGCTCCCTCCTGCCAGTGACTGAGGCTGCAACAAGCAGGAGCGGGACTTCTGTTGCAATTCTTCATTGCACCACAGCTCTCTGGCAAGAAGAGGCTGGAAATATCTGGTCAGAGCTCTGATTGCTAGTGAGAGTGCCGTCCTTCAGTGCAGCTGCTGCCTGTTCAGATGGTTAGGTTGAGTGGGGGGGCATTCGTAACTATGGCCTTTTCCACACCGGATAAATAAAATGAGGTAGCGCGAGCTCTGACGGACATCGCCCACACCTTCAAGTGCGCAAGCTCGTACATAATTGGCAAGCTCCACACCTTAATCCGCCTGGTTAAGTCGCCGACAGTCAGCGCGCGGGCTTTTTAAAAAACGGGGAAAAGGTGGCTTTTCCCCCAAGAAACGTGCTGATTCGTGCATGATCTCATCGGAGGGCGGGCTGTGGGCGTGGACAGCTTTAGCGGTTGGTCCGCCCCACAGAGAGCAGGACGGTCTCGAAAGCGGCTTTCTGCAGCCAGAAAAGGGGGAAAGCTTTCTGGTATGTGCTATTGATCCGAAGAATGGGGTTTTCCCTTGATTTTAAGATTACTGTATGTGCGCATTGGGCTTCTGCCACCACGTCCTGCACGTCTGCTCCCGGACTCACCGTCTTCTCGGGCGTGGGACGCGCTGCGAGGAGCCTCCAAGCAGCGGCACATAAAAGCTTACGTCCTCCGCAGCATTACCAACAGAGGCCAATCGCCGGCGCCTCCTTGCACGGTCTGTAGCCCATAGATGTCCTGGTTCAGCCAGCACAAGTCCAAGAAGCCAGAATACAGCTAAAATGGACCGTTCAACTTCAGGAAACACCTCTTCCTCCATCGCTCACAGGGAAAGATAAAAGCAGAAAACGGGCGCGGAAACCCACCAGAGATAGAGAACAAAAATGCACTCCACCCAGCTATGGCGCGGAAAACAATTCCCCCGAGATAGGGCACGAAAATAAAAAATCGTCACGGTTTATTTCAAGGCTAGCAGGAGGAATGGGAGGAGGGAGTCATCGTGGGAGGAACTGCGGGGCATGACGTGAGCACGCACGTCATGACGCACGGGGCCATTTTTTAACGAAAGAGCTGCCGATCGCATCCGCTGCGCGAATTCCACGGAACGTGTGGAAATGGCAATAGACCGTTGTACAACATGTCTGCGGTAGCACGGACAAAAAAACCCCCCCACCCGGAAACGTCGCAGCACGAATTCCAGGGAACGTGTGGAAAGGGCCTGTATCTGTGGGCCTTTCCGCACTACACTGTTATAGTGCTGTTATTCCCCTTTCAACGTCCTGTGGAATTCTGGGGTTTGTAGTTGACTGAGGCCCAAGAGCTCTCTGGCTGAGAGTCCTCAATGCCCCTCCCTAAACTGCAAACCCCAGGACTCCATCGGATGTTGAAAGTGGAATAATAGCACTATAGCAGTATAGTGTAGAAAGGCCCTGTGATGCAGAATCTTGCCCAAAACAAGGGACCCTGATGGTGCCTCCCCAAAG
This sequence comes from Iguana delicatissima, assembly GCA_948472985.1. NCBI lineage: Eukaryota > Metazoa > Chordata > Lepidosauria > Squamata > Iguanidae > Iguana > Iguana delicatissima. Next base: position 2,294,398 of record CAOKZL010000007.1, read on the forward strand.
ACAGCATCTTATAAAGCAGGAAGAGATCCTGGGAAGTTAGTTTTAAAATGTTATTAGTTGTTGTTGTCGTTCGCAGTTTTTGGACCAGCTCTTGGTTTCTTAACGATATTTCATGATATTCAAAAGTAATGGAAATGGGCTGTTGTTTAAGTGCTGTCAGGTCAGCTGAGCCTTCCCCGCCATATTTTTTAGGTAGTTGACTTTGTTTTAGGATTTTGTGTGCTGTGCTGTATAGGTGGGGGTGATCAGATCCATTGATGTTTGGGTGAGCTGAGAACACAGAAATGTTTTTGTAATTACCTGGGATAAGGCATGGATGCAAAGCTGGACTGTTGGCAACCTGAATGGGAAAACGGGAGGAGAACAGAAATACTGGGAAATGTGGTGTTTGGGTAACCCATCAAATGGGATGTTAGCTTGTGCTGATTTTGAAATGTAATGATTTAGGTAGCGTATAGAGTTCTACAGATACGCTAGACTGCTAAAAAGGTAGGTGAATGGGTCTGAGAGCAAATAAAGCCCAAACTCTCACCAGAGATGAAGAGGACTAAAGTGAGGCTGTCATACTTTGGACAGTTGATCATCGGAAGAGACGATAATTCTCGGTGGAGCCGGAGGCAATAGGGAAAGAGAGAAACCACATTACAGGTGGATTAATTCAATCAAGACCTGAGTTTGCAAGACCTGAGTTGGGGCAGTTGATGTCTGGGGATCTTGGAAGCCTCTAATTCAACGGGTCACCGTAATTTTCTTTTCAACTTGATGACAACAACAAAACAAACCTGCGTTCTTGTGTCATGACCAAAGTACGATAGCCTCAATTTTGTCATTTTGGGAGAGTCAGCTTGATGGCAAACAACAAACTTCCTAATTTACACATTTTCTTAGTTGTTGTTGTTTTTAAATTGTATGCATTTTATTACACATTTCTCCCTCGATTAAAGCAGGTTGGTATACGTTTTGCAAATATGCATATTTGTGGCCAAAATTAAGCTAAGCTAAACAAGAACACTAAACCAAGCATCGTGCCAAAATATAAAACTTAAAGAATATCCGTACAGAATTTTAAGATGATCTAAAAAATGGATTTACACTATTAAGCCGGAAGAACTCTGGGCTGAAGCCAGGGGCACTGTCAGGGAGGAATGCAGAAAGATATTATCTGTAGCTAAAAAGAAAGAGAAGCCTCCATGGATGTTGTTATTTTCGTGTGCCTTCAAGTTGTCTCCAAATTATGGCAACTCGAAGGTAAACCTATCAGGGGGTTTTCTGGGGCTGAGAGTGTGTGACACACCCAAGGTCAACAAGTGGGTTTCCATGCCTGAGCGGGAATTGAACCCTGGACTCAAACCACTATACCATACTGGTCGGAAGTATTTGTCCTAATTCCAAAAAGAAAAGAAAAAAGCACTTGGAATTTCCTCCGAAATGTAGAAGACAGAAATATACATGTGCAATTTTGTTAACAGTCTGGCACACCACACATGGGTTAAATTCACTACAAAAATGAATGAATTTTTTCCCCTTCATAGTCTAAATGCAGGTTAGATCTCAGCCAAAGTCCATTCCTTTCCCTGCAGGTTTCCTCCAACTTACCATCTACTCCTGAATAACGTTTCATTTTAAAAAATCACTTTCCCTTAGAATCTGTGCCTGGCCAGCTAAAGCCAAGTCCTGATAAATATGCTTACAGTACCAAGAGGGACCCAAGAGGTAAGTAAATATTATTTTTTACCCAAAAGGAAATTTATATTGTGTTTACATCTTGGCTGTTTGCAAAGAAATGAGAGAGGACCAAATTTCCTCCTTCCAAACTTAATATTTACTCAGCTGGGGACCAAAGTTCAGCTGTCTTTATCAATGCATTATTTTAGCTGTTCCTTAAGAAAATAGGGGAAGGGGGTAGGGGGCTGGATAGAGGTGTTTCGAGCGGCCAGGCCATGGATGGATAACATCTGCATTCTCAAAGGCTGCTCTGCTCTCCAGACATGAGTTGGTGGGTTGAATAATCCCTTCTCGACATGTAGTTGGGCTCTGTCTTAAGGCTGGCCTCACCGAAAAATATGAAATGGCCGTACCACAAAATTTTGCAGAGGTTTTCTCTCTGTTCCCTGTAAATCTGGTTTGGGCAGACTTCAGACTCTTTCCCTCCAACCCCACTTTGGCCGGGATAGTCTTGATAAATCCCCTGTCTTCCCACTTTTTGGCTGCTTTTAAAATGTCCCAGTTTCCACCCACTTTTCCCTTTTGTCTTCTGCCTACTTCCATGGGTACAACCGAGTTCAAAAGTGTAAAAGTAATTTGCATCCAGTTAATGCAACAGGGGGAAAGGAGAGGGGGGGGGCAAAAATCTTACCTTCTCTAAGCTCAGACAAAAGCAAACCGCTGCAGCCGCCCCTAGCATGTTTGTAACTTGACCACACTCGGATGTTGCTTGGCCACATGTATCCTTGGCCATTTCTGCACAAGGATGCACATGCACATTCTGTTATACTGCTATTATTCCACCTTTGAGGCCCCTCCCTAAAGTGCAAACCGCAAGATTCCATAGGATGTTGAAAGTGGAATAATAGCACTATAACAGTCTAGTGCGGAAATGGCCTTAGTTTTCATCTATGACATTGAAGAGGATACTACGCATTCACTGTTAGGTTCACAGAGTTAGGCAGAAGATAGACGGGAAGGGTACTGGGAGGTCTTCGATTTGCAGACTTGATCCAAAAAGCAATTTCTGTTTCCAGACCGTTCAACACTAGCAAGCAAACATCCTCCTCCTCATCATCCACAAAGACACACTTTCACGGCTGGTCTTGGGCTAATCGCGTCACTTTTGCCATTTTGACCTCGCTCTGATGTTCCTTGGTCGTATGTGTCCCAGTTTTCATTTGTGAAATTTCAAAGCACATGAGTTATGGGGTCTCCTTTGCTTTCTTCCAGAGCCTTAAAGTCCGCTAAATCGAGCCGGTCATAGAATCATGGAATTATAGCGTCAGAGAATCATAGAGCTGGAAGAGCGTGCAAGGCCCATCGAATCCAATCCTCTACCATGCAGGAATACACCATCAAAGCATTTGCGACCACACTCTAAGGCAGTGTATCCCATTGTCAAACTGCCTTTGCTATCAAGAAGTTCTTCCTAATGTTTAGATGGAATCTTTTTTCCTGAAGTTTGAAGCCACTGCTCCGTGTCTTAGTCTCTGGAGCAGCAAAAAACAGGTTTGTTCCATCTTCCATATGACATCCTTTCAACTATTTAAACATAGCTATCATGTCCCCTCTTAACCTTCTCTTCTCTGAACATACCCAGCTCCCTAAGCTGCTCCTCATAGGGCATGGTTTCCAGGACTTTTACCATTCCGGTCACCATTTTACTATTTTGACCGTTTTGATCACCATCCTCTGGACACATTTCAGCTTGTCAATATCCTTCTTTAACTGTGGTGCTTGAGGACGACTGGGAAAGGCCGTTGTATAGAAAGATGCAACAAGTTACCACTGTGTTGATTCCAGTGGTGACTGTTGGCTGTAAGCATCTGCTCCAGTTTTTAGTCTGAACTTTAAAGGAGGGAAGGTGTTCAGGATGTGATCCTATTTCATGCGTATGACTCAGCACCTTGGAGAGCTCTTGTAAAGTTCAGACTAAAACTCAGGGTGGATTCACTGACATGGAAGCCACCAGCCACCTGCAGTGGCTTTTGATTACTGTGATCCGGTAGTAATCCAGATTCCCTTGCAGCACAGAAAGCAAAACCATCCTTTGGCTTCAACTTACTCCTTTTTTTTTGGAAAAAAAAATCCTTCCTCCATCCTTTTGCTGAGCCAAAGCAAACCGATGATTCATCACAAGGGCTGTCGGGAGCAGGCTGGCGGATTAAAAAATAATGGTGCTACTAAAGTTTGGGCTCCAACAGCAAAATAATTATCTCCGTGCAGGAGAGACTTCGTTTTAATAATCCGCACAAGAACAGTTGCCTCTAGGAGATGTTTCTGGACATGTACCAAAGAGCCCAGCTTCTCATGCAAGGGCGAAAGGGATGGTAGTGGGGAAAGATTCCCACTGAGATCCTGCATGAGACACACAGGGCCTTTCCGCATTACACTATTTATAGTGCTATTATTCCACTTTCAACCTCCTGTGGAATCCTGGAGTTTGCAGTTTAGAGAGGGGCCTAGAGAGTTCTCAGCCTGAGAGCTCCTTGGCTTCAGTAAACTACAAACCCCAGGAATTCCACAGGATGTTGAAAGTGGAATAACTGCACTACAACAGTGTAGTGCGGAAAGGCCCTGGAAGTACCTAAGCACCATAATGCCTTTACTTTGGCATGTTGTTGTGTTCTTCCTTCAGCTATTCTTGACGGATGCTATAGAAAGACCCATATTTGGAGAGACATTGCCCCTGTGATTCTGGTCAAACAGAAACAATTGAACATGTGCTTTTTCAACGTTTATACTGTAGAGACTTACATACTGATCTTATTTTGCCAATACTCCACAAATATCCAGGACATTCAGACTCCACAAATATCCAGGATGTTATACGTTTCTTTGCTGCTTTCATATCCCAATCCTATTATAACCTATAAAGTGGCTAAATTTTGTGCAGTGGCAATTAAAATTCACCGGGTGATGACTTGTACCATGGGTTGATGATCTAGTTGGGCTCTCTTAGGACTAGCTGGGTTCTGTTACCTGAATAAATACCTATCTGTATTTATATTTGTATTTCCTTCCATTTGTATATTTATATGTATTTTTTTATTTGGCTTTTATTGCTCTTATGTTGGCCTGTGACAGTAACAAACTATCTGTCTGTCTAACTCCATATCACATTGCACTCGCTGGTGGGATGAGATTGAAAGGAGTTATTCCCCAGCAGCCCTCTCACCGCCACTCACTTATAGTTGCCTGGCTTTTAAGGTGGATTTTAGGGCTTTTTGTGGCGATGGCAATGGTGCCATGATTGTAAACCTGGACACAAAACAGTTATGGGATCATAAATGTGACTTCTTGTTGTGTGCCTTCACGTTGTTTCTGACTTACGGAAACCCTATCACATGGTTTTCCGGGGCTGAGAGCGCGCGACGCACCCAAGATCAACCCAGTGGCTTTCCGTGGCCAAGTGGGGAATCGAACCCTGTTCTCCAGGGTTGTGATCCAGTGCTCAAACCACTACATCCCACTGGCTTTCTAAACACAGCTTATAATATTGTGATTTCCTCACAGGGTGCCATCATCCATTTCTCGGGGGAAGAGCATTGTTTTCCTCTCCCGGTGGCAATTCATTCAGTACTTTCACAGTGCCCTTTTTCAAGTGGCACAAGGAATCAAAGCTTTAGCATATATTTCAATCGCGGGGGCAGTTTTTCCCTCGGGTTTAGTGGCTGGGTCATGCTTTTTAATTTCCTGAATTAGATCGGAAAGGAGCTGCACTGGTCCACTTCAGAAAGTCTTCCTTTTACACTGCTGTGCCCAAGGGTGGGCAAAAGGCAGCCTCTGGGCCAAACGCAGCCCCCAAGGTCAATCTTTGGGGGCACCAGGGTCCCCAAGATTCATTTATACATTTTTTCCCCACATAATATGTTCCCAAATGCCCTTAAAGGGAATCTGAAGGGGCCATTTTACCACGCTTCTGTGCTCCTGGGCAGGCAGCTAGTTTAGGTAATGGAGGATAGACTATATGGAATTCAGAGATCTGTTCCAAGCACTGGCTTTGAAGTGGCCGCCCCCCCTTGCCTGTGCTGCCTGAAGCAACGTCCTCCCTCTGCCCAACAGCAGAGCCAAGAGCCCGGTTCCTTGAGCCACAGTGTACAAAATAATCTAAATGCAGATCTGATGTAGGAAGCGTGACAACAATTTCCATTTTAAAAAGCCCCCCAGTGCCAGAAGAGGGAAGGGAGAGATGTAATGTCTTGTCATGCGATGTACAGTTAAATGAAGTCTGGACGATTATAGCAATGTCCAAATTGACACATCTTATTAAAACTGGGCGAATGCAGAGCGAGCTCATCGGAGAAACTAGGGAGCTTTTAAAAGGAACTGGGCTGCTCTAGAGCGGTACAGACATATCATTCAGATTATATAAAACAAACAGCAGGAGATACAGTGTGCGTCTGATTTGGCTGTCCTCTAGCTTGAGTTCAGGCAGCGACTAAATATATTATTAAAGTGGCAGCGCGGGTGGGGGTGGAAATCCAGGACGCACTTTCTCTAACACACGCATGCTTTCTAGAGAGCCCCAAATTTCTTGCACGGTCCTAAGCTTTCTCCTTGGAAGTCAATTCTGCTATGTTCCACACATCTTATTCTTCTGGAAGTTTGCTTATGGCTGCAGCCTAAAGCTAGCAGAACGGTTATTTGCTGAGGAACTGTAATGATACAGAGGGGATCGTGCGGGATCAGAGCTAGGGAGAGGCAAACAAAGGCAAGCTTTAGCATATATTTCAATCACTAGCATTCTTATGCTCCCCATGAGAATTCTGTCCCCGTGAGATGTTCCTTCTGTCCCCAGATTTCTAGCCTTGCAGTAACTTCAGACGTTGGTCCAGCATTTAGAAACAGAATTTAGGCATCAAAAGAAAAGGGGCAGGCAAAGCGACCAAGGTAACCTGAGCACTGAAGGTAGAAGAGGTCTAGGTGTGAATGATTCTCAAGGTCTCATTCTTTGCAATGCTAGAGATTTGGAGACCAAAGGAAAATGTCATGGGTGGGGGGAATTCTCCTTTTGTGGGCAATGCTCTGATTTTGCCCTGCCCCATTGTTCTACTCTTGGATCCCAGATTACCAGGTCAGGATTTATTTTTTTTTTACAAAGAAGTCATAGAATCATAGAGTTGGAAGAGACAGCAAGGGCCATCAAGTCTTTTGACCATGCTGAACTGTACCATCAAAACATTCCTGACAGATGGCCATCCAGCCTCTTCTGAAAAGCCTCCAAATAAGAAGACTCCACCCTAATCCAAGGCAGTTTATTCCACTGTCAGACGGCTCTCACCATCAAGACGTTCTTCCTAATGTTTCGGTGAAATATCTTTTCCTGAAGTTTGAAACCATTGCTCTGTGTCCTAGTCTCTGGAGCAGCAGAAAACAAGCTTGCTCCATCCTCCCTGTGACAGCCCTTCTAAACATAGCTATGATGTAGCCTCTTAACTTTCTCTTCTCCATGCTAAACATCCCCAACTCCTAAGCTGCTCCTCATAGGGCTTCATGATCCCCAGGCCTTCTGCCACTTTGGTTACCCTCCTCTAGACATGTTCTAGTTTGTCAATATCCTTCCTAAAGTGCGGTACCTAGAACTGGACAAAGCGTTCCAGGTGGACTCTGACTCCAAGGCAACCCGCTCTTGGGGTTTTCTGCGGCTGAGAGTGTGTGACACTCTCAGGGTCATTGAACCCTGGTCTCTAATGCTCAAACCACTACACCACACTGGCTCTCACCCTACCGTGCCGACCATCCAACATTTCACAAATGAAAACCATGCCACGTGTGGCCAGGCGACATCAGCATGTGGCCAAGAGGGCAAAAGTTATTCATGAAGCAAAACACACAAACCAGGAGAGGCTGCAGCAGTTCAGTCGTGGCTGAGCTTGCAGAGAAGGGCAAGATTCTTTCACATCATCATCCTCTCCTTTCCTCCCCAGCGGAGGCAAGTGAGTACAAACTACACTTTGTAGAACTCAGGGCCTTTCCGCACTACATTGTTGTAGTGCTATTATTCCACTTTCAACCTTCCATGGCATCCTGGGGTTTGCCGTTGAGGGAAGGGCCTTGAGAATCCTCGGCCACAGAGCTCTTTGGCCGCAGGAAACTACAAACCTTAGAATGCCACAGGATATTGAAAGTGGAATAATAGTGCTATAACAGTGTAGTGAGGAAACACCTTCGGTTTGCATCATTTGAGGTAAACTGAGAACCAAGAGGGAAAATGGGAGGAGGAGAAAGAAGCTGGGGCTTTTTTAAAAGCAGATGAAAAAGTGGGATGACAGAGGATAGACTGGGACTGTGCCAAATCAGGCCAGTTGGAAGGTGGGCACCGTGCTTTCTCTCAGAAAAGATGCGCTGATTGACAGCGGCTTGTTCTTTCTTCTCCTGCCTTATAGCCACAGCTTAGATGGATAGAATCCTTTTTCTAAAAAATAGCTCCATAAAGTCTCCCAGAAGTATCGCGGTGATACGCCTGGCAGGAAAGCACAGACTGAGTTTGTTTTCTATGGTGCATTATCGGTTTCAAGCTCTCCGGCCAAACTGCTTTGGTTCTCCCCGAGATAAGTCCCTCTGTGTGGGCTTGTTCTGCTTGCCCGAACTGAGTTCCTTTCAGCTCCGGGGAGGGGGAGGAAAAAAAGCCAGTAACCACGACCTTTGTGCAACTTGAGTGGAAGCTTTACATCTCCCGCAGGCATCGTAAAAACCGCCAGACCTTCCAGCCAGGATTTTGCACACAGATGTCATTATATATATTGTGCAGGCGGTGATGTGACCTGAAAGCTTTTGGGGGAGGGCAGGGGAACAAGGTGGAAGTTGGGGGTGGGAGAGAGAATGGAACAGAGGAGTCATTTTCTGGCTCCAGACTAGCAACAGCAGAGGACATGGTAGGGGTGGGGGTGTCCTTGGCCTCAGACATTTCCCTTCTCCCTATTTCCTTGGGTTATTTTTTTTTTATTTCCGACTAGCGTATATACCCCGCGTTGCCTGGGATTTTATTTTCTCATAGGTAGTAGAGATCCTGCGTCTCTAATTCCCCAAACTGCCTTGTCCAGTACCTATAATTTCCCCATAGTCCCTAATCCAATCTGTATTCAGAGTTATTAACATAGAGAGGTTGGGTTCCTGAGAGAATACCCTGCCCTCCTCTTTGCTGCTAGGCCTCATCTCCATAGCAGCCAGCCTATTCAAGACAGACAGGGCTGACTGAGGCCCAAGAGGTCTCTGTGGCTGAGAATTCTAAAGGCCCCTCTCTAAACTGCCAATCCCAGGATTCCATAGAATCTTCTTAGGCAGTCAATCACATGAGGTCTTTGCCTGACACAGACAAAAAGACAAACTTTGCCAGGGATTTTATTTTCCTCTTAATAATTCACCAAACTGTCTTGTCCAGTACCTATGACTTTTACCTATATTTCCCAATGCAATCTGTAATCAGAGTTATTTACATCCTCATTTGGGTTCCTGAGGGAATACACTGTCCTCCTCCTTGCTGCTAGGCCTCATCTCCATAGCAACCGGCCTATTCCAGTACCTGTAACATAGCCCCATATTCCCCAATCCAATCTGTGTTCAGAGTTGTTAACATAACAGAGGCTTGGTTTCTGAGGGAATACACTGGCTTCCTCATTCTGGCTGGTAGTGCTTGTCTCCACAGCAACCAGCCTGAGCTCTCACTGTCACACCTAGCACCTCGCACTCTCACACCTAGCACTCTTACTCTCTCAGCACAAGCTGCATGGTGGGGTTCTCATTGCACAAAGTAGCCAGTACTCAATGGGTAATGTTACAAAATGGGGGCTCTCTTTACACAACATGTCTGATGCTCAATGAGTGATTTTATAAGAATGGTGTAACAAGGGGCATATCATGAACCAGCTAATTGGCTTCCCAAGAAAACACTCAAAGTGTACCATGGTTGCACAAGCAGCATAGCAATGGGTATAGTTGTTAGGACCAGGGTACATCTATTAGCAGTAGGTTATATAGCTGAGCACACAATTTTAGGAGCAAATTGTCCTGTGCCAGCAGGCAGCCAAGGTTCAGAGCTCTCCAGATAGAGTCTTTTTTCAGCAGCCACAAGCAAAGTTTATAATAATTTGTTAGCCAGTTACTGATGGTTGCCCATGTCCCTTATAATCTCAGAGCAACCGTCCAGTAGTGAAGTCTGTACACAAGGCAAGGGTCAAGGTTTCCAGGAACATGGGCAAGGGATCTGAACATGAGATGCACAGCTTCCCCTGATAAACTCTGACGTCTGCAAGGGCTTCTTCCTATCCCTTTCCCTATTTATATAGGCTGAGAGTCTCCCCCAGCTGTTTGCCTAATTGATGTGTCCTTCTTATATAAATGCTCCGAGTCTCCTGGACTGTCTCTTTCCCACCAACGCTGGCTGCAATAAGTATTGTCCCGTTCATGTCTCTGTGTTGTGGCTGTTGGAAAGGGATTTTTTTGGGGTCCTGGGATGAGGGCATAACACAAACAGCATTGATTGGTGAAGATCATAAATGCCAGCTCATTCCCCACAGCCACCGAGTTTCCCAGGCATTTTCAGATATTTACATACTTTGACCTTGGGAACCTAAATCCTCTGCCTGTTCTTATCTGGCCCTTCTGTTTCTTCTCACTGGGCTTTCCTGGGATTGTGCATTCCACTCCCTTGATATTTCCCCCACCCCATCCCAGCCGGATACCCCTGGGCACCTCTCTGGACACCTGGAAGCCTTTGACACTTATATACATACAGCAGTTGGGTTTCAGTACATTGCAAGCCTATTGATTTGCAGTGTGTTGTTACCTGTGGTCATTGGCATTTGTCATATTGCTGTCTGTTCCTACAAGCTAGCTAAGCACGGGGTTTTCTCCTCTAATATTATGGCAGGGGCGATGCCTCCTAAGAGCGCAGCCCTGATATGCCATTAAACATACTGCATCAGGCATGAACAATGCTTCCACCTTAAAAAAAAAAAAGCCCTCCAAGGTTGAGACCCTACATCAAAAGTGACTACTATGCATTACTTTGCAACGACTGAGCTGCAGAGCTGACACAACATGCAACTATGCTAGGGAACCGCGATGATGCCCAGTAGGGCCTGTCCCTTTGGGCAACAGGCGCATTGAGACACGTGGTGCCCAGCTCTGTTCGCATGATGCTCCCGGAGGTGTAGCTACGTCCTTCTATGCTCCCCGCTTGAGAATACAAACCTTGTGCAACATCGCCATTCATCTTTATGTGAACGCAAGTCAGCTCACAAGGATGTAGACCCCCGACAGCGTGCCGGTCCATATTTTTATGCTGCTCATAATTAGGAGAGGAGAAAGTTGTCTCATAGCACATTCCCGTATTACACTGTTAGAAACAAAACAAAGCCCACTATAAATCCAAGAGATAAGCCAGCGATCAAACCACCAAAGAGAGCATTAAATTAGCTAAAATTAATTGGATACGTTAGCAGTCCAAGCCTCATAGAGACCAGGACGAAGGGGAATTATTCAATTTGGATCCAAAGAGCACCAGCTCCAAATCAATTTCCTCTGATCAGAATCAGTATCCCATGACACCCAATATATTTCCCAGAGCCCCTGATCCATGGAGGAGGGGAATTTAACATATACAAATGCGATGCAGACATATGACATAGGCCCCTATTTAAAGTCTTAGCGATGCCCCGGCAGAAAATGCAATAGTACATCATGCTCAGAGGCCTGACGCAGTGATCTGAGGAATGGCCCAGGACTTCAGGAGGGTTTGAATCACCGCTGAGCCGTGGGAACCCACAGGATGCTATGAAGAAACTTCTCTGACTGCTAACTGCCCAAAGGCCCATAAAATGATGGTGCAAATACGAGCAGCTGCTGCAACTCTGCCAGACTGTCCTCAGAGTCTCCGAAAGAGCTATTTTGGTATGTCTCTCTTTTGTTTCAGAGTTAAGTTCTCTCTCCCTTCTGGGAATATGATGGGAAACCTGACCTTGGCCATCTAAGCTGAGGTTTGCAATGGATAACTCAGATTACTGGGCCAACTTATACAGGCGATCCGTCAGCAAGACTTTTTCTTTGCCCAGAACCCTCATGTCACATAGGAGAGTATGAAGAAGGTAAAAATCTTATGTCTGTATGAATTCCTATTGATATGCTATGTAGGGAAACTTTTTAGAGTGAGGGCTGGCAGGTCAAGAATGTACCAGGCCCTGAAAGTTCAGGGCCAACGGCTCAGATGTGGGGATGACCTATGGTGATGTCACAAGAAACAGGCCATAGTGATGTTATAAGTATGATGTCATAAGGGGCAGCCCTGATGATGTCATAAAGCAAAATATATAAGTGTCTATGATGCTTGTACAAAGTGTAAATGTTTAAATATACCCCCGTTGCTGCATCCTTGACGAAAGGGACACAGCGGCAGGCATGCGCACGCGCCCAAGCTATGACTTTGGAGACAGGGTTTGCATCCCCACTCGGCCACAGAAACCCACTGGGCAGTCTCAGGCACGTCACATTCTCTCAGCCTCAGAGAAAGGCAAGAGCAATACATCTTGCCGAGAAAACTCTCGTGATAGATTTGCCTTATGGTTGCCATAAATCAGTTTGCAAAGGGGAGAGACATGATGGCTAGAAGAAGAAAAAACTCTGCCTGTCAGTGGCACTTTGTTGTTGTGTGCCCAGTTTGCAGCAATTGAGGTAATCTGAGGATAAAGGGGGAAAGTGGGAGGAGGAGAGGGAAACCGGGACATTTAAAAAGTGAAACAGTGAAGGATTAATTGGGACTGTTTTTGCCAAATCAGGATAGTTGGAGGGTATGTATTGAGCCGGCATTAGTGTCTGTCTAGCTCGGTATTTGCTACACTGACCAGCAATGACCGTCCAGGTATCAGACAGAAGGCTTTCCCAGTTCTAACTGGAGGTGTCGGCGATTGAGACTGGGACCTACTACATGTAAAACCAGTCCTCTGCTGCTAAGACCTTTCCTCGACAAGTGATCCTTGGGTGTTCTTTGTTTGTGAAACCTTCATGCACGAACATGTTTGTACATCAGACAAAAGCGAACTCCCTATATACAACTGTCACGACAATGGCAGAAAACTGAAATCTCCCTGACTTGACACACTGGGATGTATAAATATCTCTCTCTGATCTGCTTTTAGACAACTACCTTGTCAGATTTTCCATCAGGAAAGTGGGGGGGAAAGAAGGAGGTGGAACTTACTTATTTTTATAAACCCATCTAATTAAATATTAACCTTGCTTTTTGTTCCTGCTTTAGAAAAACCTTTTAAAAGCATTTAAAGCGATAGTTGGGATGGAGAGAAGAGGCAGAGAGAAAAGGTCTGCCTTTTTTTTTTTGCATGCAGGCATACAAGCTTGATGCTGATCTAAATCCCAATATATTTATTTATTGTATTCAAATCCTAAGGAGCTCAGATTGCATGTGTGTCTGTGTGTGTATCAGTGACTCCTTCTTCCTCCTTTGTATTTTATTCTCACAACAATCTTGTGAGGTAGGCTAAACTGAGAGATAGTGACAGGCAGGATTTATTCCATGCTTTCTGTACAAGAAGTCAGAGGTTCTGTCTGGCAGCATGTATTGGTTGGCACGATCATGCAGTGCAACATAGAATGTGACCAAGACAGTTTTGTGATTGAAGATGCGCTGTTCTTGATTTGTAAAGGTGATGGTCTTGGCTTTTAAAAACCCTAAATGGTTGGTGGCAAGGATATCTACATCTATGCCTTTAGATAGCAGATCTGGCTACAGTAACACACACCTTGATTACATCTTGGTTGGACTACTGTAACGCACTCTGTGTGGGGCTGCCCTTGGAAACTGTTTGGAAACTTCAAAGGGTCCAAAACATGGCAGCCAGAATGCTGACTGGGGCAAGTTACAGCAAACACATAACTCGCTTGTTAAAACAGCTTCACTGGCTACCTATTCTTTCTGGGCCCAATTCAAAGTGCTGGTCATAACCTTTAAAGCTGTGTAAAGCTTAGGCCCAGACTATTTGAAAGACCGTATCTTGCTATATGAAGCTGCCAGAGCCTTAAGATCTGCAGAGGAAGGCTTTCTCTCTGGTCATTTCCTCACTACACTGTTATCGTGCTATCATCCCACTTTTGACATCCTATGGAATCCTGGGGTTTGCAGTTTAGGGGAGAGGCATTGAGAATTCTGAGCCAGAGAGCTCTTTGGCCTCAGTAAACTGGAAATCCCAGAATTCCACTGGATGTTGAAGGTGGAGTAATAACTCTATAACAGTGTAGTGTGGAATGGCCTTTGCTCCCCCCCTGTGGAACTCTCTTCCACAGGAGGCTAGGCTGGCCCCCTGCTTGCTTTCCTATTATCGGCAGGCAAAAACATTTCTTTGCAAGTAGGCTTTTAATGACTGGGCAGAGGAGTTTTTACTTACCTATTAAATCATGTTTTTGTAATTCATTTTTATAAGTTTATATGTTATTTAATATTTCAATTACTTTAAATGTTTTTAACATTTTTTAACATTTCTGGAAGCGGCCTTGGGTCCCACTTTGGGAGAAAAGGTGGCATAAAATACAATGAATGAATGAATGAATGAATAACAGACTTTGAAGCTGCTCCAGTTTCTCTCTTCTCTTCCTGCTTTACCTCCTGTCTTCCACTTACTTCAGTGGCTGCAAAGTAAGTTCCAAGGGCACAAGCAGTTTGCACTCACTTAGCTTTTGGGGAAAGGAGGGGATGAAATCTTGACCTTCCCAGGAGGCTCAGACCAAAGCAAACTCTTTCAGCCTCTCCTAGGGCCTTTCCACACTACACTGTTATAGTGCTATCATTCCACTTTTGACATCCTATCGAATCCTGGGGTTTGCAGTTTAGGGGAGGGGCACTGAGAATTCCCATCCAGAGAGCTCTTTGGCCTCAGTAAACTACAAACCTCAGAATTCCACAGGAGGTTGAAAGTGGAATAGTAACACTATAACAGTGTAGTGTGGAAAGGCCCATAATGTAATGGTTTGAGTGCCAAAGCCAGGTTCAGTACTTTGGATAGCTCTTTTAAAATTTAGCATAAATCCCCAAGTGGATGTACTCCACCCCCCTGGAGAATAGAAGCCCCCAATCTCAGCTGGGTCAGTGGGCAGACTGCAACTGATTCCTGGGAATGGGCAGAACAGGTTCCTCGACCCACCCAAGAAGCCCGCCCTTGGCACGCACTGTTGGACTTCCAAACAAATCCTTATCTCCCATCACATCAAGAGGCTTCTCTTGTTTCTGACATGCCACTCTCTCCAGTTTCCAAGCGGCTGGCCTGACAGCTCAAATTGTGCTGACGTTAACATAGCTTTGGGGAGACTCTGGGCTTACGTGCTCTTGGCTTTGTATATCTTTGTCAAGAAGGGAGACATCTCTGTCCTTCAGGCCTTCTCAAAATAGCTCCAGCATTCAGAGAAAACCAGTGATCTGTTAAGCACAAAGCGGCTGTCCTCTCAGCATTCTTTTTTTATTTTTGTTATTGTATATTTTATTTCTCTTCTTTTCCTCTCACAGTTGACCCTTTCCATTCAGTAATCCGTGCTGCATAATAAACCAAAGTCCGGAAAAATTGTGTTTTTTTTCTCTCCAATATGAGTACTCCCCTAATCAGAGTCAGGAAAGAACACATTATAAAGAGTGGGTTTACTTTTCTCTGGTTACGTTTTAGGGGGTGTTAACAAAGCCACATTTCAGAGGCAACATGAGAAGTAAGAGGAAAGGTGCTTTGCTGGAGGAACATCTTTGCAAGGACTACTTTGAAAAAGAAATGGGAGTTGGACAGCAAACAGTCTACATCCGCCACTCCAAAGAAGCCTAAAAGACCAAAGGGCCAAGGACGCACAGAGATCCAGATAGATAGGCAGGCAGGCAGGCAGAAAACAGAAAGAAGAAAGAGAAGTATGCAATTTTCAAGGCGATGCTCTCACCCTGAGATTCCTCCCCTTCTCCTTAAGAACTGGAGAACAACAGGCCCTCAGTCTGGGAGCCCTAGACAAGATCGGATGTGTTCAGGGTGATATGTCTCTCCATGGCGAACTGCAGTGGGGACAAAGAATAGTCCCCACTGTTCCATCATCCCCCTGCCTCCCTTTACACAGCTATTTAATGACTATACCAGCCCTTTCCTCTGGGATCTGGAAGTTTCCAGGGAACAATTCTGGATGAAGAGCAAGGGGCGAGTGAACAAAACCTTCCCACCCTGCCCAAACCATGATATAGCATATCCTCCAACATTTCAGTGGTGAAAACTGGGACAGCTGGCAAAAGTTCTTAATGGTAAGGGTTCAGGTCCATGACTAAGTCCTTGCAGGATTCTGCCTGCACGGATCCTGGCCTTGGCCCTGTTCTTTGCAGAATCCTGCCCTGTACCTCAGACCCAGCTGGCTGTTCAGATGCAGGGCAGCTGGAGCAGCCGGGAACCAGCAGCCAGCTATGTAAGGGCTGTGTTGACTCTGCAGCCTTTGCCACAACAACACGGCCTTCTGTGTTGCCTGTAGCCTCTTTGGACACCTCAGGGTCCTGACTGCTGACCCCTGGCCTGCCTCTTGCCTCTGGCCCTTTGCACTCTTGATAACAGGTAAATCCCTGTTGCCTTGGACTCTGACCTCTGGCCTATTCCCTGTACCTGCCTCTTGGCCCTGGCCTTTTGGACTCGTGACACCAGGTATCCCTGTGCTGCTGTGGACTTGCTGAACTCTGACCTCTGGCCTTCTTGCCTCTGGCCCCTTTGGGCTCTTGATACCTGGTAGACCTCTGCTGCTTTGGACTCTTGTTAAGCTCCGATCCCTGCCCTCCTGGCCTAGTGCCTGTCCCAGCTCCAAAATCTGCATCCAATATCCTTGCTGCCCATACCCTGGACCCTGACATTAATGAGGAAGAACTCACAAACTAGAGCCATTTCTGCACTTGCCTGTTATAGTGCTACGATTCCGCTTTCAACATCCTATGGAATCCTGGGGTTTGCAGTTTAGGGAGGGGCCGGCCTGCCCCTCCCTAAACTACAAACCCCAGGATTCCATAGGATGTTCAAAATAGAATCATAGTGCTATAACAGGCTAGTGCAGAAATGTCCCAGGAGAGGCTGCGGCAGTTTGCTTTTGTAGGAGCTGACTGGGAAGAAAAAGATTGTGCCCTCTCTCCTCCTTTCCTGCCTGCTGAGTCAATTGAGTGCAAACTCCTTTTGCTCTTTGAACTCAGTTTGGAGCAACGGAAGTAAGCTGGGGACAAAGGGGGAAGTGGGAAAGGGAGAGAGAAACTGGGAGCATTTTAAAAAACAGCTGAAAAAGTGGGATGACACAGGATTAACTGGACTGTCCCTGCCAAATTAGGACACTTGGAGGGTAATGACATAGACATGCATAACCTTGAATTTGTTGTTGTGTGCCATCAAGTTATTTCTGTCTTATAGTGACCCTAACTCAGTTTCCGCACTACACTGTTATAGTGCTATTATTCCACTTCCAACCTCCTGTGGAGTTCTGGGGTTTGTACTTTACTGAGGCCAAAGAGTTCTCCGGCTGAGATTTCTAAATGCCCCTCCGTAAACTGCAAACCCCAGGATGCCATAGGGTGTTGAAAGTGGACTAATAGTACTATAGTATTATATATAGTACTATAGTCCTATAGTCTATAAGAGTGTGGTGCAGAAATGGCCTAGGACGAACCTATCACAGGTTTTTCTGGGGCTGAGACTGTGTGATGTGCCCAAAGTCACTCAGTGGGTTTCTATGGCTGAGCAGGGAACCACATCCTGGTCTTTAGGGTTGTAGTCCAACACTCAAAACCACTGTACTATACTGTACTTTGAATTATATGCACATATATCTATAACAGAATTCCAGCCTACACAAGGAGGCCTAAATTCTGCAACCTTTGAAGGAAAGCTTTCTCTTAGTCCCACCATCCACACAGAAGACAGAAAGCCTTCTTAGTAGTTGCTCCCAGCCTGTGGAACTCCCCGCCACAGGAAACTAGGCAGGCAAAAGATTTTTTTTTTAATACTGACAGTTAATTGTCTTTCATTGGCTGCTGCAGAAGGACCTTTTAATGTACACTCATCTCGGTTGTTATCTTTTATTTTTATACAGTTTAAATATTTTTGCCTACTGAATTGTTTTTTAAATTGCTCTTTAAAGTTATAGCTTACTCATTTTTAGCTGTATTATTTTAATTCACGTTGTCAGCTGCCAGGTTCTACACTGGGATATAAAATCAGATAAAATAATCAGACTCGACGAGGTAGCAAACAATAAAAATTCCTGTTTCCTTGCTGATGGGTCCAAATTCTCCCTGCTGCGCGTATCATCTAATTAAGCGTTTCCAAATGGGTTTTCTCTTAATTGAAAGGGATTGTCTTAATTATCACATGCATTACAGTTTAATCAAAATGTCAAGCTGGGCCTCCCCGGGGAAGGTGCTGGAAATCCATCTAAGGAGAGGAAGTAATTGGACTCGGTGTGAAGTCGGTCCCTGTTCTCATTGGCACCGATTCCTTTTGTCTTTGTTTTCAAAGCCACCTGTGTCGCTAGAATATGGTGTTGCCGATGACCTATAAAACCATACCTTCCCACTGTCCTGATTTGGGAGAGATAATCCTGATTAATCCTCTGTCATCTCACTTTTCCAGCTGCTTTTAAAACGTCCCAGTTTCTCTTTCTTTCCCGGAAGGGAAATTGCCTGTGCAGTATCACAGCACACATATGCCGAGATTCATTGTGCATTGTATATGAATGGGCACAGCGTATGGGTGGATTTGGTTGCAGTCGCACAATATTAGAGATATGAAGGTCTGGGGGAAAACAGAAAAATTCAGAAAAAAACAACAACACCAATATTGTACCTTGGCTGCTTACTTATGGAGGCATAGCTAAGTAATGCCTCTGGATACCTGGAAAACTCCAGTCTCAGAGATTTAGCTTAGAAGTCTGCGAAAGCAACAATAAAGTAGCAGCTGCACATTCCAACAATTGCCAAGACTAAAAGCTCTCTTGGATTTGCAGTGTCTTATAAGCAATAACACTACAAATTTGTGTGAGCACAGCCCCTCTTTGGCAGCTGATTAAAACAATTCGTTTCCCAGCTTACGTCGCGCCCAGCAGCAACCTGACTTTGTATCTTCCTTTGTTTTCCTCTTATCAAAATTTGCAAGAGTAACGTCCCTTCATTCCTAAAAACGGGTTTTTCATTCATTTTCCGTCATCCCATTCCAGCCCCCTTTGTTCTAAGGCCAGTTCCACACTAGACTGTGACAGTGCTATGATTCCACTTTCAACATCCTATGGAATCCTGGGATTTGCAGTTTAGGGAGGGGCCTCAAACCCCAGTATTCCATAGGATGTTGAAAGTGGAATAATAGCACTATAATAGTCTAGTGTGAATCATAGAACCATAGAATCATAGAAATGTAGAGTTGGAAGAGACCACACGGGCCATCCAGTCCAACCCCCTACTATGCAGGAACACCCATCAAAGGACTCCCGACAGATGGCCATCCAGCCTCTGCTTAAAAACACAGTATTCAAGATGAGGTCTAACCAAAGCAGAGTAGAGTGGTACCAGTACCTCCCTCAATCTAGACACCATACTCCTATTGATGCAACCAAGAATTGCATTGGCCTTCTTGGCTGCTGCATCACACTGCTGACTCATGTTCAGCTTGTGGTCTATGAAGACTCCTAGATCCCTTTCACAGGTACTGCTATCCAGCCACGTGTCCCCTATCCTATATTTCTGTATTCCATTTTTTCTACCTAAGTGTAGGACCTTACACTTCTCTCTGTTGAATTTCATTTTGTTAGCCTTGGCCCAGCTCTCCAATCTGTCCAGGTCATTTTGAGTTTTGATCCCGTCCTCCGGCGTATTAGCAACCCCTCCCAATTTGGTGTCATCTGCGAATTTGATGAGCATGCCCTCTATTCCTTCATCCAAGTCGTTGATAAAAATATTGAACAGCCCTGGGCCCGGGACAGAACCCTGTGGCACCCCGCTAGTCACTTCTCTCCAGGATGAGAAGCAGCCATTCGTGATCACTCTTTGGGTTCGGTCGGTCAACCCATTACAAATCCAACTAACAGTAGCCCTGTCCAGCCTGCATTTTACTAGTTTCTTTGCAAGAATGTCATGGGGAACTTTGTCAAAGGCCTTACTGAAATCTGTGTGGAAATAGCCCAAGTCTTACATGGCATTAAATAGCAAGGCTCTCGGTGGCAAATAACGTATGAGAATGCACGGCGAATTATATGGCATTATATGATATCAAACATCAAAACACTACATGTTGTTGGATGGCAAGGCAGGGAAATGAAGCTGATCTGACACCCGCTGAGAAGATCATGAGAAAGCAGTTCAGATAGTCTGTTTGTGCACCGATGTTCTGGAAGCCGACATGGAGGACACCTGGCTTTGTAAGATTCTCTGCACCGTACGGGCTTCTGCATGTTTAGCTGTCCGTGCTGGACAACACAAACTTTGGACTCACTTTCTGCACCTTCTTCCTTGAGAGGTGAGGCAGAGACACAGGTAGGAAAAAGCAGCCCAGCTCGACAACCTTTCCCTTCGCAGCTCACAGCTGGTTCTTTCGGCACACAGCACCTCAGGGACAGCTGCACGGCTGAGTCTCGCATCAATTAGAAAATTGTTTAATGCCTAGATTCGTCAGCTCATGCATCTTTTATGGAGGCGTGGATGCACCTGAAACCTTGCCAGGAGCAGCTGTTGGGGGAGTTGTTATTATGACACGGAAATAAACGTGTACGAGGAACGGCCCTTCTGATAACCCTGGATGCAGCTCTAGCCATTTCCGCACTGTACTGTGATAGTGCCATTGTTCCACTTTCAACATAGAATCATAGAATCGTAGAAATGTAGAGTTGGAAGAGACCGCAAGGGCCATCCAGTCCAACCCCCTGCCATGCAGGAAAACCCTCAAAGCACTCCCGACAAGCGGCCATCCAGCCTCCGCTTAAAAACCTCCAACGAAGGAGACTCCACCACACTCCGCGGCAGCACATTCCACTGCCGGACAGCCCTGACCGTCAGGAAATTCTTCCTGAGGTTCAGGCGGAATCTCCCCTCCTGCAGCTTGCATCCATTGCTCCTTGTCCTGGTCTCAAGAGCAGGAGAAAACAAGCCCACTCCCTCCTCGACATGACATCCCTTCAAATATTTAAACATGGCTATCATGTCCCCTCTCAACCTTCTCTTCTGCAGACTAAACATACCCAGCTCTCTAAGTCTGTCCTCACAGGGCATGGCTTCCAGGCCCCTCACCATTTTGGTTGCCCTCCTCTGGACCTGCTCCAGCTTATCCATATCCTTCTTGAATTGGGGTGCCCAGAACTGGACACAGTATTCAAGATGAGGTCTAACCAATGCAGAATAAAGTGGTACCAATACCTCCCTCGATCTAGACACCGTACCCCTATTGATGAAACCAAGAACTGCGTTGGCCTTCTTGGCTGCCGCATCACACTGCTGACTCATGTTCAGCTTGTGGTCTATGAAGACTCCTAGATCCCTTTCACATGTACTGTTAGCCAGCCACGTGTCCCCCATCCTATATTTCTGCATACCATTTTTTCTGCCTATCCCATGGCATTCTGGGCTTTGCACTTTAGGGAGGGGCATTTTTAACACCTAACAAACAGGCAACCTCATGAATTTCATGGGCTTTTCTTAGGCGAAGGACCCTCAGAGCTGGTTTTGCCAGTTCTTATTCAGTGGCCGTCTCCCATCCAAATGCTAACCAGGGCTGACCCTGCTTATCTACCAGGATCAGACAAGATCTGGTACGTTTGGGGTACCTGGCGTTAAGTTTTCTTTGAAAACATGCCTAGGACTATACTGTATTTGTTATATGTGGGAGATATTATTTTTATGTATAGTTAGTCTGCCCCCTTCAGGTGTACAGCAATATAATAAATATAATAAATATTGCACCCCAAATGGGCCACTATTAGAGTTTATAGGGCCACAGTAGCTAGGTAAGAGACCTTGGGGGGCTGCAACACCAACCACACCGCCGTGGGAAAATGAATTAAAAAAACAACAACAGGTGAAAAGCATAAAACTGGGTGAAGGTGTGTGGGTAGCTTAGTAACATCAAAACACAGGATCCAATAATAATTTCTTTCGATGTTTCAGAGTATAGGAGTTTGAACTAACAATAATATTAGAGCCCACATTTTATTTAATATGCTACTTTCCTCCTGGCACGGGATCCAAGAGCTTAAAAAAAACCCTGATAATCGAAAAGTTAATAACTGTTAATAAAAATATAGATTAACATTTCAATTACTGTGAAATTAATTAATTGAAATAGACATTAAAATTCCAATTAAACAGCCCAAATAAAGACAAGTACTTTCAAACCACTGGGCATGATTGCATGTGAACGTGTGTATGTGTGTGTTCTATGCGTGTGCGCGTGCATGCATGTCCGCATTAAATAGAGCCAACTAGGCTATGGAACAACTGTGTTGTTGTTGTTGAGCGCCATCAAGTCTCTCCTGACTTATGGCAACCCTAAAGCAAACCTCTCACGGAGTTTTCTCGGGACTGAGAGTGTGTGACCAACCTGGGGTCACCCAGTGAGTTTCTATGGCCAAGTGGGGAGAAAAATTTGACCATCCTTTCCCCTCTGCCGAATTGTATTCTGTGCTTTCAGTTTTCAGCAATTGAAGTGAACTGAAGACAAAGGTGGGAGGAGGAGAGAGAACTAGGACGTTTTAAAAGCAGTAGAAGAAGTGGGATGACAGAGAATTAATCAAGACCCCCCCCCAAATCAGAACAGTTGGGGAGCATGAGATATTAGTTGAAAGGTCTGGGTTGCCTTTGTTTGCCCCAGATTTTTTTTACTGCAACTCCCAGAATCCCCTCCCAGAATGGCTAATAATAAGGGATAATAGGAGTTGTAGTCGGTGGCATGGTTCCACTTTCAACCTCCTATGGCATGCTGGGGTTTGCAGTTCAGGGAGGGGCATTTAGAATTCTTGGCCAGAGAGCTCTTTCACCTCAGTAAATTACAAATCCAGAATTCCAAAGGGGGTTGAAAGTGGGATAATAGCACTACAACAGTGTAGTGCAGAAATGGTCATAGTCTGCCACTGGTCTGTTTTACACCCTGTTTCCAGCTCTGGATGGATGGAAGGAAGAAAGAAAGA
The DNA here is from genome assembly GCA_948472985.1 of Iguana delicatissima. Taxonomy (NCBI): domain Eukaryota; kingdom Metazoa; phylum Chordata; class Lepidosauria; order Squamata; family Iguanidae; genus Iguana; species Iguana delicatissima. Next base: position 2,317,261 of record CAOKZL010000007.1, read on the forward strand.
AAGAAAGAGTTTAATCCAAAGGTAAAGATGCACTGTAGTTCATGTTAGGTGTAATGTCTTATATATGATTGTATTCATATATTATATTGTATTATAATATATAATACAATCATATAATACATCATATCATATAACACAATACTATACAATTATATATAATATAATATGATTGTATAATCTTGTATTATATATTTATATATTACTGTATATAATACAATCATATATCATATATATATAATACAATATAATATATATTATACCCAATATAGCATATAATACAATATTATATGATATATTATATATCTATATAGTATATTATTATATATAATACAATTATATATCATGTATAATATTGCACAATCATGTCTTATCACATATATTATACAATATATATTCATATATTACAATATATAACACAATTCTGTAATATATACAATAGGATGCAATCATATATGACACGATTGCATAATATTGTATCACGCATCTGACGTATCTATATATTACATTACAATATAGAATACAACTGTATAATAATATATCATATGACACAATGTTATACAATCATATATAGCGTGATTGTATAATATTGTATATTTTATAGACAGGCAGTATTTGTTCTTCTTTTTTGTTTCCTTATTTCAACGCGTTCCTTGTCAAGAGAGTTCTTCCGTCTGTTTTGGAAGCGCATAAAGACAACTCAGCGGGGGAAAAAAAGGGGATAAAGAGGCGAGGCCAGACCGAGGCGGGAGGGGGCGGGGCTTGGGGCGCGTGGGCGGGGCTTGGGCGGCGGCGGCGGCGGCGGCGACGTCACAGGAGCGCGCCGGCGGCGCGTGGGAGCGCCGAGGGCGGGGATGGCGGCTGGCGGCGGGGGCGCCGGGGGCCGGGGGGCGCTGCCCGTCCGGCGGCACCGGCGGGCCCTGGCGGAGGCGGTGGGGCGCGGCGCCTGCGTGGTGGTGGCGGGGGAGACGGGCAGCGGGAAGACCACCCAGCTCCCCAGATACCTGCACGAAGAAGGCAAGCCGCCCCGCGCGGCCCCCGGGGCTCCCCGCTGCGGCCCTCGGGAGCCGGCTCGCCGCCCACGGCGGGCTCGGGGGCCTGCCTGGTTCGCTTCGCTGGGCGGCGAGCTCCTGCTTCCGCGGCCAGCCCCGCTGGGCGCTCTCTGGGGAAAGTAACTTCTCCCACTTCTTCGCGTGTCGTCCTTCTCCTTTCTCAGGCTCCAGGGCCTCCAGGGTGTCCTTTTGTTTTTTAAAAAAAATGTTTTATGGAGAACTAGCGTATCTAGCCGGCGTTGGCCTGGGTTTTATTTTCTCACAGGGGATACTCGCTAGAAAGAGTTGAGATCCTGTGTCTCTAATTCCCCAAACTGTAGCTGCAACTCCCCCCCCCATATTCCCCCATCCAGGTATTCAGAGTTATGAACCTACAGAGGTTGGGTTCCTGAGGGGAAGGAACTGCCCTCCTCCTTGCCGCCAGGCCTCGTCTCCATAGCAAGTGGCCTGTTCTCTGGCTGAGAAGTCTCAAGGCCCCTCCCTAAACTGCAAACCCCAGGATTCCATAGAATCTTCTCAGGCAGCCCATTGTACGGGGTCTTCACCTGACACAGACAAACAAACATTGACTTTTATATATTAGATTTAAAAGAGGAAAGACAACAGACAGTGCACAATAAACATCTAAAAATATTAACAATAAACCAGAAGTGTACTGACATACTAAACTGAACTATCTATGTTAATTAAATGGTTAATAATTGTTGCTGTACTGTCTATCTGTGTTTTGTTTATTGATCATTTTTAATAGCTGTATTATTAAATGGTTTTAATTTATGGCTAATTTAATGATAATAAGCTTTTTATATTTAACTCTTTATAGTTAACCCCAGGATTCCATAGGATGTTGAAAGTGGAATAATAGCCCTATAACCGTCTAGTGTAGAAATGGTCTGAGAAAATATGATTCGCTCAGTGTCACCCAGTATATTTCCACAGCTGAGCAGGGATTCAAAGCCTGGCTTTCAGCGTCGTAGCCTAACGCTCAAAACTGCTATACCACACTGTCTCTCTCTTATTTGTGTGTTAGTTAAATTTATATCCTGCTTTTCTTCTGGTGAGCATGAAGCGTCATGCATGGCTCTCCACTTTCTCCTAACAGCAACGACCCTGTAAGGTTGGTTGAACTGGTAAGAGGAAAGTGTAACTGCCAAAGATCATTGGGAGAGTTTTCAAAGCTCAGGTCTCAATCTGACATTCTCACTGTTGAACTACACAGAGGCCATTTTCTGTACTAGCCTGTTATAGCGCTATTATTCCACTTTCAGCATCCTATGGAATCCTGGGGTTTGCAGTTTAGAGAGCGTCTTCAAAGACCTCTCCCTAAACTGCAAACCCCAGGATTCCATAGGATGTTGAAAGTGGAATAATAGTGCCAGAACAGGCTAGTGCGGAAATGGCCTGAATCTGTTCGTATCCACCTTCTTTTGTATGAGCTTACTCACTGTGAATCTTTAAACAGGCAAAGCCTCACTGTCTTTGCACAAAACAGGAGTATCAGGAAATGTGGAGAAAACCCCAAATATTGCAGTAGTTTTTAGAAAGGAGATGGACCTCCTGGGACAAAATAAGGGTTTCATGGGGATGGGGAGCCCAAATGTACTTTTCTGGAGGGAGAAGGCGAATTATTTGGGGAAGTAAAACCTTTTATATATCTTGAGACACTCTCTCTCTTTTACATTTGGCCAGACAATAATACTTCCCGATTCTGGCAAAATTAGGTATGTTTGGAATCCCAATGATCATCCTAGGTAATAGATTCTGGGAGTTGTAGTTCAAAAAGTGACTTTTCTAGTCTTTGCTCCATACTGAGATTGTTGCACATCTTCCTTGTGATTTGAGAACTTTGTTTTTCCAGATGCGAACCACTTTTATATATTCTTTACTCTTTCTGTAAAATTAATGGGGCTGTTGTGTTACTTCTCACAGGTCTGTCAAAGCATGGTGTGATTGCAGTGACACAACCACGGCGGATGGCCGCCATATCTGTGGCTCAGAGAGTGGCAGAGGAGATGAACTGCCCTTTAGGAAGTGTCGTGGGGTACCAGGTTCGATTCGAGGAATGCATCTCAGAGGTAGAAGTCGGAACTTGCCTTGAAATGTTCTTTTTTTATATAAATATAAGTGGGGCGTGCACTTTTACAATTTTTGGCTCCCCTAGTCTCTTTTAAACCAAGAAGAGGCTTTTTTTCTAACAGGAAAGTGTTCCAAAAGTGGGCACAGAGGGGACCAAAGTTTTACCAGCACCCCAGAAAGATTTTTAAAGTTCCCCAGATTTAGAGCCATTTCGTACTGATTATCCCGTTATAGCATGAGAATGAAGATTATTTTGTTTTTTCAATCGCCTACTTTTTCCTGAGATTCAAAGCGCTTTACAGCCATTAAAAACCATCGTTAAAAATTCGCAACATGCAAAAGTTGAAAAGTAATTAAATTATGTATAAAAAAATTGAAGTTAAAAAACAGTTAAAACAAAGCCAATAAGAAACCAGGAAACAAAAATCCAGCACATTATGCAAGACCCTCATCCTCTAAAAAGAGTAATTCTCAAAGGTTTTCTGGAATAAAAGTCTTCATATTGGTGTGGAAAGATCATAAGCAAGTCTCCTTTGGGTTGTAGTTCGGGGAGACACTAAAGTTCTCTGGCTGAGAATTCTAAATGCCCTCCCCTTAACTGGAAATCCCAGGATTCCACAGCGTGGAACTGTGGCAGTTAAAGTGGAATTATAGTGCTATAATTCTGCAGTGTGGCTGGGTCCCTGTGGGGGAAAAGTGAGGAAAATTGTGTCTGTATCGTTTCACTTCTGGTGTGATTGGGACATACAGCTATGGCCTACGAAATGGGGGAACGGAAGCAAAATTGCAGATGCCCACCCTGGAGTAGATTAACTAGTGTTTTGACTGTATATAAGGTGGTCCAATTTGGGAATCGTAGACTCTTAGAGCTAGAAACATCCGCACGGGCCGGTCTGATCCAACTCCCTGCCTTGCAGGAATACACATGGCAGGAGGGGCTGTGTTCAGTTTGGTGAAGTGAAAACTGAGGGATGACATGACTGCTCTCTTTAAATACGTCAGGAGCTGTTACACGGAAGAGAGGACAGGCGTGTTCTCTGCTGCTCCAGAGGGTAGGACCAGGTCTAATAGTTTTAAGTTACAGATGAGTAGATTTCATTTGAACAGTAGAAGGAACTCCTTGATAGTAGGAGTGGTTCGGCAATGGAGCCAGCTGCCTAGAGGGGTAGTTGGGCCTCCGCTGGACATCTTCAAAAAGAAACTGGAGAGCTATGTGCTGGAGGTATTGGGTGGAAATCCTGCAATGAGGAAGGGGTTTGGGCTCGATGGCCCATGACGCCCCTTCCCAACTCTACGACTCTGTGCCGTAGCACAATAGTAGAGCATGTACCTTCCATGCAGAGCCTGGCATCTCCAGTTGAAAGAGAAGAGATGGAGGAAAGACCATTCTTGACTTGAGCCCCTGCTGGTGGAAGGAAACCATAGTGGGCAAAGCTGAGGTTAATCATAGGATAGATATTAACAGCCTCTTCTTGAGACTAACCTAGAAAGAACCGTCTCATGGATGCCCCAGATCCTTTCGCTGCCTAAGACAAAGCAGCAAAGACTAGCCAGAACAATCCAATCTGCTATAAGGTAGTTTGCTGTATTCATTGGGAGTGTCCCACCTTGTTTTTGTTTTGCCCTTTATGTGACAGTGTTAAAACTATATTTTGTTTAATCCAGAAAAACAAACCAGCCCATCTGTCAGAAGTCCAGCAAATGCTGATTGCTTTATCCAAGCTTGGCCTCTAACGAAATGTTTGATTTTTTAAACACGGGGCAGGAAACCTCCATCAGGTATATGACAGATGGCTGCTTGCTGAGACAGATACTGACAGACCCCCATCTGACCAAATACAGTATTGTGATCCTTGATGAAGCTCACGAGAGGAGTCTGAGTACGGTAGGTGCTGGAAACTGAGCCTTTAAAGGCATGCATGCCTCAAGTGGGCTCACATTGCTTTCAGATCTACATCGACTGGTTGTTGTTATTATCATTGTTAGTATTATTATAGATTTTAAAGTGGTTGTTTTAGTCTGATCGGCAAATGAAAAAAGAGTTTAATAAGACGACAGTCCTTGACAAAAGGCACAGCGTGAAAGGAAAATGGCATTGGGAGGGAAGAGTTAAAAAGGAAACTTGGACACTAGTACTTAGTTACAGAGTTCTTATAAAGTTTTTTTTCCTGTCAGAGAAGCACAAAGCGAGTTTCCTGCATACTAGACCATCACACTGACCCATGTTCTTCTTTCCGTGACTGGTTTGGTCTCTGGGTGTCCATTCTCCCCACCACGCCTCAAACTCCTCATAGACACACACACACACTTTGATATTTGCTGTGTTTCCACTTTTTTAGGGGTCCTGTACCCTTAACTTTAGCAAGTGTGGAGGGCTGACTGTACTAGGAAAGCTCTTCATTCTGTGTGTCTGCAGCCTTTGCAAACTCTTAAAAGCCCTTAAGACTTGGCCCTTCTTTCCCTTCCAGGATATCCTGTTTGGCTTGCTGAAGCAGATGTTCCACAAGAAGAAGCTGCCTGGAAGAAAGAAACCCCTGAAAGTGGTTGTGATGTCAGCCACCCTGGACACTGACAAATTCTCTGAGTTCTTTGATGGCTGCTTGGTAATGGATATCCCAGGACGAAACTATCCCATTAAGGAGATCTTCTGTGGTGCGCTGGGACCCAGGGATGTCAACAGTTCTGCGTATGTTACGGAGGTGCATGCTGCTTGTCTTTTTTTTGGTGGGGGAAGAAGTACGACAGCATCCTTTTTTGGTAGCTGGCAACTTGAACCTGCAGGCCAAATGCGGGCGAGACATACTGAGAAATGCTGTCCTTTTCTGCTGTCTCTTCCTTTTAGTTGAGAAACTGGAGGATTTTTAGACAGGAGAGAAATTTTATTGGGTGGAATCTCCATTTATGCCAGCATAATGCAGTTTGTGGAGCTGTGTGAAGCATCGGCAGAGCTATGGAAAGAAAGCTGTTTTTCTATTTATTCAATCTCTATCCCATCTTTCTCCTGACGCAGGACCCATTGCAGCTTACAACAAATTGAAACAAAGTACACTGAAAATCTTCTTACACAGAAGTCTAAGAAAAAAAAAGTAAACAATTCTATTAACAGCACAAAGTTAAAACAGTTTAAAACATTGGAAACAAATAAAAAAGCACAACACATCCAATAAAAGACCTTTTTACCACACAAGTTCAGAATAGAATTGCCAGAGTGAGAATTGGGGAGGGCTTCTGTACCTTTAATATTTGCGTTGAAAAAAGAATTTCAGTGGGTGTTGTATGGCAAGCAGCACTTGCTGAAATTTTGCTCTTCTACACAACCATTAAAGCAATGATTCCCAAACTTTGGTCCTCCCAGCTGTCTTGGACTTCAGGTCCCAGAATTCCTGACTGTTGGACAAATTGGCTGGGACTTCTGGATTTTTGAAAAAAGATTAAACGGTATGCAGGACATCTTTCCAGGTCTTTGGCCATTTCCTCACTAGACTGTTATGGCACTATTATTCCACTTTCAACATCCTATGAAATCCTGGGGTTTGCAGTTTTGGGAGGGGCCAGCTGACCCCTCCCTAAACTGCAAACCCCAGGATTCCATAGGATGTTGAAAGTGGAATCATAGCGCTGTAACAGTCTAGTGCGGAAATGGCTTTTAAACAGAGGTTGGATGGGCATCTTTGAAGTACTTGTGTATTCCTGCATGATAGGGGATTGGACTAAGGGTAGGTACCATGTGGCCCTCTAGAAGTTGTTGGACTGCAACTTCTGTCAGTCTAACCACTGGTGATGGGAATTGCAGTCCAACAAGATTGCCCAGTCCTTGTGTGTATTTTCTTCCTGTCTTAGTTTATCTTGGTCTCCTCCAGTCATCAACTGATGACATTGTTTCAAGACTGGTCTGGCCAAGCCTTGTAATATGTAACGATTAGTCTGTTTTTATAATGGTTTTATAATTTTGGAGTTTTTTTTAAAATGAAGTTGGTATGTAAATAGCTTAAGTAAATAAAATGTATGGAAGTACGCACAAATTTGATTAGTTCTTATCAGCTGCTCAGCAGGTTATTGTGAGCCTGCTTCCGTATCTGTGAGACCGAGAAGGAAAATCTCTTCCAGCGTTTTTTGTGTGAAAGAGGATCTCGTTTGAACTTCCTCCTAATCCCATTAATGCCGCTTGTTTCAGACTCTCAAAGTGACCTTGGACATCCATTTGAATGGCGCGGCTGGAGACATCTTGGTTTTTCTGACTGGTGAGCATCTTTTCCTACCTCTAGATGTTTGGCATCACCCTGCCTAAGCACCTTGTTCTTTTGGTGATGAAATTAAAACTGTAGGCTGTATTCAGAGGAAGAGCCAGCATGATGTAGTGTTTTGAGTGCTGGACTGCCTGCTCAGCCACAAATACTTACTCCATGTCATGTACAGATAACCCCAGTCCCAGGGATTCAGTTTAGAAGTTTGCAAATGTTTTATTCAGGAATTTCAAAGTAATAGCAGTACATTCTGGCAATCCTATTTGACAGCTGATTAAAACAACTTGTTGCTGTAAGTTGACAGCCAACTTTTTAAACAATTTTTAATTAACTTTATTACGTAAAAAATTATAAAGGTACAGAAGAGAGAAAATCCATACAGAAAACAATTACATAGCGTTAATAGACATATATCTCAAAACGATGTAACGTATATCTCTCTGTTACATATATAACTCTTATATAATTCCCTTAACTATCATTTTACACTCTATTAATTGTATATTGCGACAAATGATATTGTGTAGTCTTATGTCCTATCTGGTCCTGTATATTCTTTCCCTCTCTTCCTCCATCCCTCATTTCCCTCCCACCCCCTACCTCAAGAAGTAAGTGATTATCTAATCATTATCTTCTTAATAAAACTTATATTTTATTCTCATATGCCTGTTATTTTCCTTTCCTGGTTTATGTTTCTTCAGAGCTATCAATTATATACATTTTCATATATTAATACATATGTCCTAATCATACAATAAAACTTATCATCCAAATGTTACCAATATGTTAAATGATTCCATCATAAAAGTTTTTTTTTTGTTCTATGATTCCCTCCAATAACCACAACTTTCTGATTAGTCAAAATTTTCCATATAGAGAGTTGCCTTTTTACTCCAGTAATATTCCCATAAAGGTGATACTTATTCCATGCATTTTTCCACCTTTTTCCACATATGGTGGAACTGTGAACAGGCAAAAAAGTTCTGGAAGAAGATCCATGATATAGTCTCTGAGACATTTAAGATTCAATTCCCTCTGGCTCCAGAGCTGTATTTGCTAAACATGATAGATTCTTTAATTCAACTGAACCAAACTCAAAAAAAGGATATTACTATACATGATTACAGCGGCGAGGATAAGTTATGCAGAAATGTGGAAGCAGCTTTGGCCTCTCTAAATAGAGGATTGTGTAATTAAATTGTATGAAATGGCGGAACTAGATAAAATAATGATTTCTATGAAGGATAAGCCTGTGAATCAGTTTAAAAATGTAAGTTGACAGGCAACTTGAAGGCCCCATGGGAGCTGTCTTTTGAGGGTGGCTGAAGGGATCTGTTCCTTTCCTTTTCTCCCTCTTCTACAATCTACCTCAATGCCTCACCTCCTCCTTAGATGCTACCCTTTCCTAGACTAACATACAGGCTACCAACTCCTGCTTTGTTTGATGGCTCTCTCGTGTGTTTTGCCAACGGGGTCCCTGAGTTTGTGACCCAAAGTTTTGCCTTGCTTCACTGTCATGGCACTTAAAAGTGCTAGCACTACCTCATCGTTACCTTGCCAAAACTTCAAAAATGGGAGGTTTAGGTTCTCTCTCTTCCCTCCTACATGCAAAGTAATTTGCTTTTGTTATTGCAAACTTTTAAAATGTGCCTCATAAGAGAGAATATTCTTGCCATCGACATCCCACTGCTCATGTAAATACATGTAGGTATGAGTGGCTATATATATAGATACACACACACACACATATATATATACACACATACGTGTGTGTGTGTGTGTGTGTATCTATATATATATGAAAAAAGACCTTCCTTGCTTACAGTCTTAAAAAATGACACAGCACAAAAGGAAGATAAAATGGGGAGGAAAAAGGAAAGCAGGAAAAATCAGGCAGCGGTCCTTGATGTAATGAGTTTTCTCAGTTTGATAGAATGGTAGGCAGGCTCAGCTAGTATTAATAGCCTGTGATAGACTTTTAAATTGTCATTTCGGAGAGTCTCCCTGATTCCCCCTCTTCTTCCCATATAAAAGTCTCTTTTGTTTTTGTTTCAGGCCAGTCTGAGATTGAAAGAACATGCGAGTTGCTTTTCCAGAAGGCAGAGTTGATTGATTACCGTTTTGACGTGAGGGATAGTTCTGTCGAAGGACTGCTTATACTACCATTGTACGGCTCAATGCCGACAGGTGAGCTTGTTGCTTTTTAAAACTGGCATATTCCTTGATTTTCTACTCCAAACCTTAACACGAGGCTTTGCATTCCTCTTTCACTCTTCATTCCTTTAGATCAGCAGAGAAGGATATTTCTTCCTCCACCTCCGGGTATAAGAAAATGTGTGGTGGCTACGAACATTGCAGCAACATCTGTCACAATCGATGGGATCAGGTGAACCGTTTTTTAAAAAAATGCATCAAGAGTTAACAGAGATTAGAGAAAAAAAGATAGAAAACTGAAATACATTGTAATAGAAATTCAGCAAAACAAAACAAGGGCTTATTACTGTCTTGTGAATTTAGCTGTACAATGATATTTTAATACGTGTTTCTCTTAAGGTTTGTGGTTGACAGTGGTTTTGTGAAACAGTTGAACCATAATCCAAGAGTGGGCTTGGACATGTTGGAAGTCGTTCCTATTTCCAAGTAAGTTTGAGGTAGTGTTGGGTTATTCTCTTATTGGGGAAGAAATTGTGTTTCTTAGGAACCTGTTATCTGGATGCAAAGGGATGTTGTAGCACCTTAGAAACTGAGAGAATGGAGGATGTTGTATAATCTTTTGTACATTGAGTCTACTGTATCAGATGCATGGAGTTAAATAGACATATTTATACTCATGAGTGAGCAAATGTGTGTGTGAACAGGAATAAAAATGCAAAACTTGTGGATGTGGGGATGAGGTGACAAATTCAGTTTTAGTGGCAATTGTTGAGGGACAAAGTTGGGAGGAAAGATATTGCCTAAACTTAAGATGAATATGTAACCGTATGAATGATGGAGGGAATTATTGGAATTCAGTATGATTCTGGCTGGGAACTGGAAAGGCATTGTGATAAAATGGTTAAGATTGCCTTCAGGAGACTAGTGTTATCATATATGTAGTGTGCCAAGAAACTGTTGTTTGTATTCTGTTATTTCTAGTTGGATTTCTCTGCTGAACTAAGCAATGATAGTAATAACCAGCAGCGCCTCATCAGTCACCCCAACAAGATAATGTACTTATTTATATTATTTGTACACTGGAAAGATTCTCAGAGCAGCTTATCTACCAATAAAATTGCTGTCAGGCTTACAATCCAGTAAACCACAACACAAAAGGAAAGGAAAGTAATGAGGAGGAAGGAAAACAAAACAAAAAATTCTGGCACAAGTTGTTTTGAGGTTATGTAGCCTGGAGGAGGCATCTTCCACATATTTTATGTGTTTGACTTGTATCTCAGATTTCCCCATGGCCTTAAGAATGACTTACAAACTTGCTTTTCCTCAGCTTCAATCCCACAATCATTTCATCAGCAGGGGAAATGAGGGGAAGCAGGGATACCTATTGGCTCACCTGAAAAACCAGCCATTTCAGGTATCTCTTGTCTTGCAACCATGTCTTGTCCAAGCTAGTCATGATAAAAAGATGAACAACTTTGGGCTGCGTTTTAGCTGCTTGTCATTAGCTACTTACAATAGTAAGAACTGGTGACTGAATGCCTTTTTTGTTTTCCCTTTGCCCCCCCCTCTCTCTTTCCTTTTGTGTTGTGCCTTTTTAGTCTAAAACTAGTTTTTCTTGATTTATAAGACATTCTGGAGGCCTTTCGGACTGAGAAGCGGATTCAGACTTCTACTTTGGCACCTTGCCAATACTTCAGTGTGGACGTTTCTGGCTGGCAGAAATGTAAAGATGAATAAATTTCATATTTTGCTCTCCAGAAGTGAAGCAATGCAACGTGCAGGGAGAGCTGGCAGGACAGCACCTGGGAAATGCTACCGGATCTACAGCAAGGAGTTTTGGGAGCAATGTATGCCTGACCACATGGTTCCAGAGATTAAACGAACCAGTTTGACATCCGTCATACTGACTTTGAAATGTCTTGCTATACATGATGTCATCAGGTAACCCATCTTGCCAGAGGGAGTTATGGGGGTGTTAGTGGAGGAATAACAGTTTATTTGTCTTGCCAAGCCACTTAAAACAGCAACTTTATGCCTACAAGCTTTCTCAAGCTGGGCACCTCCAGATGTCTTTGGACCCCAAATCCCAGCACTTCTAGCCATGACTTGTAACTGAAGAAAGCTACATTAAGTTACAGTAAAAATACAAAGATAATTTCAAATTGGAGACTCTCAGTATTTGATTTCTCAGATGTTTTGGAGGTTTTTCTGGCTGAGGATGCCCATTTGTCTTTGCAGATACGGTTTTTTATATATCTAAGTAGACACAACACACAAGGAAAAGTGAATGGGGAGAGAAGAGGGAAACAAATACTATTTAATTTCATTTTTTTAAAAATCCTTACCATTACGGCCAGCTTATCTCAGGTCTGTCATGCAGTCAGTTCAATCCAGAGAAGGTAATTTCCAATTTATGAATTCCCAGGGGTTTCTCACACATTGCTGTTAGAGCCAAATGTATCATTCTCTTCCCTTGTTACGTCGTGCTATTGCTGTTTTTACTAATTGCCACCAAGATCACTTCAACTTACGGTGACACAATGCATGAAGAACCTCCAAGAAACCCTTTTATTTTCAGCACTGTTAAGGTTTTGCAAACACTGGGCATCCATCGGCTCCTTGACTGAATCTGTTGACCTGTAATGCATTCTTCATATTTTCCTGCTGCCTTCCACTTTGCAAGGCATTACCATTCCAGGAAATCATGTTGTTTCATGATGTGTTGAAAGCATAATAGCCTCAGCTCCCTGATTTTGGTTGCTAGAGAGAGAATTTAAGCTCGATTTGTTTTCATACCTCTGGTTATCTGTAAATTATTCTTGGGCATTATTCTTGCGTAGGAGCTTTATGGACCTCTTGGTAATTGGATTGCTTCTGTGTTTTGGGGGTGTTCTGTGCAGATTTCCTTATCTGGACCGCCCAGAAGAGAGACGCATTCTGGAAGCTCTGAAGCAGCTTTACCAGTGCAGTGCCATTGACAGGTAAATTTAGGAAACTGCGTAGGTCATCAGAGCCAGTTCTGTCATTAGGCAGAGTGTGTCAGCTGCCTTGGGGAGCAGATGTAGTATATCATTGCAAAGGCAGCACATTGTTTTTTAATGAGTAAGTTGGTGGTGAATAGAGTTTTATTATTAGGGATGGGAAGAGATGCCACACATTCCAGAACCAGAGCTTGGAAATAATGCATTAAAAATAATGACATTACTTGTAATTTGTTATTTTTTGAATAATGTGATTACCGGTATTGTTCCTATTTTAAAAGACATGCAACAAGCAGTAACATCATTACTTTTTAATGTTTGTGTAGTAGTATGTACTTCTATCTCCTAAAACATTGTTTTTTGGGGGGAGGCATAATATAATATGGAGGATTTGAGGCCATTTTTGTATGTTGAACTGTAATTTTTTTAATGCAGAGGGGTGTTGTAGACTGAGAAAAAGAAGTTGATAGGGTAAGCTTTTGTAGACTAAGTCTGCTCCATCAGATGTATATGTTTTAATTAGAAAATTCCTAAAAACTAACACAGTAGTAAGGAATAATGTAAGATTTTGTGTGTCATTTCCAACTTAGGGTGACCCTAAATTAACCCTGTCATCGGGTTTTCTGGGACTGAGAGTGTTTGACGTGCCAAAGGTTACCCAGTGGATTTCCTTGGCCAAGCAGGGAATTGAACCATGGTTTCCAGTTGTTGTAGTCCAACCACCACTACACCAGGCTGGCTCTTAATGTAACATTGCTCTTTTACTGTTGATAACTGAGTACTGCTACCCAGCTGCTCAGGTTAACTTTTTATAAAGTAATATTCCAAGCTTTGGTTCAGATGCAACTCTGCCTCTTGATCTAAGGGACAGAGGTGCCATTTTCTACCGTTTCAGTCAGCTGTGTGCCTTGGGACAGGCCTGTGGTGTGGTTGAATGTGGCTGCTTCCAAACTTAAAAGAAGTGCTTGGCCTCAGCCAACCATTTAGGGAGAGCACCTCTTTTGTGTGAGTCGTGTCTTAGCCAAATCCTTGGCATCTTCAGTTAAAAAAGGAAAACGAGAGAGAACTCTGTGTGAGACCCTAAACGGTTTGTGCTCCCAGAGGAAACATTACTGGGCTAGGCGGACAAACCGAGGGGTCCTACTTTAAGAGAAAATGCAGCATATAAATACAATAAATACATAAATAAAGCGACCAACCAACCATCTGGCTTGGTTTAGAGTAGCTTCCTTTGTACTTGTTATGTGCCTTCAAGGTGTCTCTGTGTGATAGAGAGGCAGAATGGTGTAGCAGTTAGAGTGCTGTATTGGTACTTGGGAGTTCAGATTTATGGCCCCGCATGGGGGCATGAGACCTGCTTGGGTCACCTAAGAAGAATCATTCCCTCTCTGCCTGACCCATTTTGCAAGGTTGTTGTGAGGATAAAAAAAGGGATGAGGACAACTATATACGTGGCTTTCAGCGAAAAGCAGGATATTAATGTAAGATACGAATTTTAAAAGTTGGGAACTTCTTGATACTTTGAGAAAAGGGTAAAATTCTTGATTGCTGTGATATTATGCTGGTATTTAATGGGACTAGTCACCTGGTAGAAAACTTTCATCTTAAGGTTTCAGGTTGCCTGATGGAAAGACATCCAAATGTAATCCAGCCACTCACTTTGATTTGTATCTTTTTCTTGCCAAATTTAGGATGGGTCACGTGACTAAACTGGGCGAGTTCATGGTGCAGTTTCCCCTCTCTCCGAACTTGACTTGTGCCATCATCAAGGCGGCCTCTCTAGGCTGTGAAAACTTGCTGCTCCCAATTGCAGCCATGTTGTCAGTGGAACAAGTCTTCATTCGACCAGGTAATGGCTGGGGGGGCAGAGGCCTGCCTTACACCTTTGCATTTCTGTCTTTTCAGTGGTGAACAAACACTTTGTTTTGTGCTCCCATTTCAGAGAATTGAAAGCTGAGGCTAAGAACTGGGGGGAAAAATAAACAGAATTTGGTGGACCTGACCACACTCCTGGTGGGTTTCAATTCCTGCCAGGTAGGTTGGGAAAATAATACTTATTTTCCCAGTCTACAAAACTGTCTCTTACTACTCACCTGGAGGTGACTTTTTGTCACCATATGTGACAAGGGAAATGCCTGTTTCAGTGCCACAGTCCAAAATTTTAATGGCTGTGGCATCCAGAAAGATCAAGGGCCAAGGCAGGGAGAGACGCTTGAGCCGAAACAATGGTTGTCAACGGACAAAGGTCTGGTTATATCTGTAACACATTAACGTCACACTTCTTTGGCTCAGCGGCAAATGGCAGTACATTCCTTTGGCTTTTTGAGAGTGAACCGCTGAAGAGGAGAAATACTTAATCATTTATCAGTGTTTATAGGTTCTCTCTCTCTTTTTTAAAAAACACCTTTAATGTCCTGTCTTGCGTAGAAGCTGCTTTCTTTAAGTGTTTGCTGGCTTCTAGCAACTGGGCAGCAGATGAGAATGGCAAAGACTTTTATTTGATCCGGAAACCACAAGGAAAGTACCTGTTTTCACTCTTCCAGAGGTTTGCTGCAAGATGAAGCATGCCTTGTCTCTGAAATCTGTACATCTTCGAAGCTTACAATGCATTTTGGGGGAAAATAATACACATGAAATTGTGCATACTTTTAAAAGAGGCAACCGGGTTAAAATGTGTACAGATGAAAAATGCACATAAGTACAGTTTAATCTATGGGAGTGGAAGACATACAGAAATGCATATCTTTAAAAATATAAGTACATTCTTTTAAGAGAGAAAGAAATTCACAGCCTACTGTGACTCAAGAAGGGCAGTCAAATCTGGACCAGAGTTTTTGCACCCTTCATAGTAGTTACTGCTATTATGAGGTGGTTACCCTATGTGTTTCAGAGCCTGGAAGGAAGGAAATACAAATAATGTTGTTATCTGTAACTGGTTACTCTTGGAGTAACAGTGCAACAGAGTAATATTTTAAAGTGAATAACTCTATCTGTCCCAGAGCCTGGAAGGAAGGAAATGCAAGCAATGTTGTTACCTGTACCTGCTTACTCTTGGGATAACCGTGCAACAGAGTAATATTTTAAAGTCAGTGTAACAAGTAAGAGGAAATTTACTTTATTGGTTTAACAATAACAGTTTATAGTTATTTTCATATATTATGTTTGATAGTGTTTAAAGGGGAACTTTGAGAGGGAGTTGTAAAGTTTTATGCTGTTCTTCTATCAATCCTAAGGTTCCTTTTTTCTCAAAAACGTAATAGAAAGTAATGGAACCTTACTGTGGGAGACCAAGTTTTTTTCTCAAAACTATGGAAAGTAATGGGAAATAATAGAAAATAGTGGGCAACTCTTGCAACAAGTAAAACAAGTTTTTTTTCATCATCTTAATGTTTATTTATTCATTAATTAAAATATTTCTATACTGCCTCATATTGCATAGTCACAGGGTGGTGCAAAAACAAATCATTTTAATCAACTGAAACAATATAAATGATTTAAAGAGATTGAAAACACATTAAATAACATTATGAATGGGTGTGAAATCTCAGACCTACCATATCCTATGGGTTGGACACAGAGCTAAGATGGGCCCTGAAACCATGTAGGAAGTGAGGCATAAACACAGAATACATATACGAAGTATAAAATACAATAGAAAGCAATTTAAAACACAGCAATAGTTTTCTTTAGCCAAAGGAACCCAATGATAATCAGAACTGTGTCCAGTCCACCCTAAAAGCAGTAGTGTTCCAGAAGGATAAATTTATTTATCAAGTTTCAAATTTTTATACCATTCTTGATTGCACCAGCAGAATAAAGCACACATCAGCAAGATTAAATTTCCACCCACACTGACTCAGTGTTATTGCTTATCTGTCTCTATTGTCTGGTGTCTTCATGGCGAGAGCAGGATGTAACTATCGTAATCATGATGTCCATCATAATGTCCATAAGCAAGGCTTTTACTGATGTAACAAATGTCCTCAATCTAATAGCTGCTTCAGCAACAAGATTTATACAGCAGCTAATAAACCAGAAGTTAGTCAGAAGCAATAAATCAATATTCATGTTAATGAATACTATCATCATCATCATCATCATCATCATAATGAAAAGGCAATTAAGGGATCATTCGATATCACACATGTGTTTCTGATGACAACAACACTACAATCTATGAGTCCCCCAAGGCTCTGGAATGACACCAGTTTATTTTATTTTGTTTGTTATTTTTAGGACAAATATATTGTTTTTTTAATTGTACACCTCCGTGGAAGTTTTTACTTGAACAACAATGCAAGAATTTGACTTCCAAGTTCATCTTTTGTTAGGTGATCCTGAGAGACAAAAGGAAGCTGAACTCCGGCACCGATTGCTGATGTCGCAAGTGGGAGGATGCAACGACTTTGCCACTCTCCTGAACATCTTTGAACAATGCAAATCAAGGTACCAGATAAGATTGGCTGCAAAAGAGGGAAAATGTAAAACCTGCTACCTGTGACATTCAGCACTATTGAGGCTATGGGAAGCCACAAATTGCTGGCAAGACATTTTTAGTACCTTTGTACTGCTACGCGGAGTTCAACATGTAATCTGGTGTCTTTGAAAGACCGTATCCTTCTACATTAACCTGTTTGAACTCTAAACTCTTCAGGTTAGGCTGTTCTCCCTGTCCCCATTACCTTCCTAGGGATGTTTGACAGGAGCAAGGGAGAGGCCTTTCTCAGTAGCTGCTCCCAAATTTTGGAACTCCTTTCCTTGGGAAGGTGGAATGGAGAGCTTTGTTTTTCTTCTGACAGCTGGTGAAAATGAGCTTTTAATGGTTTGCTGTTTTGTTGATTTTTATGTTCTTTGTTTTAAAGAATTTTCAGTAGTATTAATGGTTAAATTGGTTGTGTGTATGAGTATGTTACAAATGCCTACATCTAACCGTTATTTAATTGGTTTTAAAATGACACACACATACATACATACATATATACATAGGTGATTAAAAACCAGACTAGTAGCACTTCTCTCAAGTTTTTTCCTGAATCCAGGAAGGACTCAGTTCATCACTGAAGATATATATATATCTTTATTGAAGCAATTAGCAAACAGAACTCACAAATATATGTCAAGAGCAAAACGTTTTGGCTTCTGCCTTCTTCAGTTGCCACATTTATTTGCCAAATAAATACACACACAGAGAGAGGTATACGTCGGTTAATGAAGTAGATATGTCTCTGGGCATGACTTCTTTAACAGAAAATTTGGTCCCAGAGATAGAAATAGTATAGAAATAGAAAGAATTCTTCCAGAAGTCAAACTCTTTGAGAACTTACCAATAATAGGAAGAGCGAAGGTATTTAAAGAATTGAAGGCCTCTTCCAAAGTGCATCCAGAGATGACATTTTCTTCCACCAGCCTCCACTTTTCTTATGATTTCCAATTTTTGATTGCCAGAAATATGCTTTTCTAAGATGCTGAGGATTTGCTGGCAAGGCAGGCCAACCTACTGCCCCCTTTTTTTCTGTTTTTGTTTTCAGGCATACTTAGAAAGGAATTCTAGAGGCAGCTGCTGTTTAGCCTGCCTTTTGTAGGAAGGCAGATGTGGCTAGAATTGGATCAGGTGTAGTCCCCCCTATTTGTCCCCTCTGCAGACATACATTCCACTCTTTGTTTAATTGGCTTTAAAATAACATAAGTGCACACACATATATATGCTACAACTAAATATATCGCAATTACATACAAAAACATGTGTCCATACACACACAGACACACACGCACACAGTGATGTTTTTCAATGTTTTTAATCCATAATTCATAAGCTGACTTGAGTCCCAATGTTGGGGAAAAGGTGGGATATAAATCAATATAATAATAATAATAATTTGTCCAGCAAATCCCCATCAGCTTGGTGTCAAGAAAACTGGATTCATTGGAGAGCAGTGAAACTTGCATTCAGTGTGGAGGAGCAACTTCGAGAAATCACCAGCAAGCTTAAGCAGGTGAGTCAAGGTCTTCCCCTGGGTAGGAATTAGGAAGTGTGGAATTCTATCCAAGTACAGTGTGAAGACCATGACTTCCGTTTCAGACAGCGACTGCCATTAGCCTGAGTTCTAACTGAGGAAGGGAGTTGGAGTCAAAAATGTGGGAGGAGTATATCAAGTTGGGGAGGACAAAAATACATTTAGCCCCCACTTTTTAATGCCCCGTTGTCTGATGACTTGCTCTTTTGACACTTCCAAATGAAAGACAAGCTCCGTTAATTCGACTGGGGTTCCGCTCTTTAGTCAATTCTTCCTGCCTTTGGAGAGGCTCACTTGGAACTGCACACGCGTGTGCTGCTTGCAAAAGCAAGCTGAGAGGGAAGGCTCTAAGCCAGCTGAGAGATTTTGCATGCGTGGTCGGTCTCCAAATGAGCCCCCATAAGTCCTTTATGTTCCCTACAGTACAGTATATGGGCTCCAGATCTCTGGGAAACTCTGCTTTTTTTTTCTTTCTTTGCTTATACAGCTTGCTTCTATAGTAGGACCAAGCAAGGAGACACTCCTTTCTTAGCCTTAGGCATCTGGAAAGCTGATAACAAAGTCAGAATAACAAATCTGCCTAGCTTTCTCCTACCTGGCACATTTCAGATATGTGTGACTGCAAAGTCCAGGATCTCTAGCTAGCATGCTGGCTGAGGATGATGAGAATTGTGGTTCACCATGCCTGGAGGCAGCAAGTTTTGGAATGCTGGACTTTCAAAGACCCCGTGCTGCTCTCATCCAGCAAAGGTGTCATCTTTGCTTTTTTGAGTCTCTTCTCAAGGGTTCCTCTTTAAAAAAAAAGAAAAAGATGATTTACTTAATGGATTTCTCTCTGTCTCCCTGTCTCTCTAGCGGCCGGACTTTCCAAGGGAACATTTTGATGGCTCCAGAAATGAAATATTAAGGAGATGTTTGTGCGCAGGCTACTTTGCCAATGTCGCAAGGAGGTAAAGTTGCGGGACAAATTCGGTCATCTGGAATTCTCAGATGGCAGTGCCTTCTTCACCATGACATTGTTGTTTGGTGGTTTCCTTTTCCCATGACAATGTTGCTTGGTGACTTCCTAGCTTATATATGGGCTTTGTCCTCAATTTAAAATGAAATTCCTCTCCTTGGGCTTAGGTACTGCCAGTAAGAGCTTCAAGCTAAAACATACTGGCATTTTTGGTCCTGCCTCTTTTGCCTTTGTCCCCATCCACCACTGGACTGAAAGAAGTACTCCATCCTTGAGGGTAACAATGTCCCTGGAGGTTGGCAGAAGCAACTATGCTCAAAGCGCTTGGCTGACAAATGGCACGGTTACATTTTTCAGTGCAGGATATGCCTGGGCTCAGCATTTGCCAGCTGCTCTCCAACAATCTCCTCTGTTTTTGTGTTTTATTTTTAGGTCTGTCGGCAAGTCCTTCTGCACTATGGATGGGCATGGCAGCACAGTGTACATTCACCCTTCATCAGCTGTAAGAGCCTTCCTTCTGTTAGTTATTGTTTAGGGTTGAATGGTTGGGATTTCTAAAGATGGAGGAAAGCTCACTGAGCAGATTCTCAGCATGTCTGACTTGATTGAGTATGTAGTAGAGAGTCTTGACCTTATAGAGGACCGTAGTGTATTGCAAGGCTTGGGATTCATGAAGTCCTCGAGTCCCAGCAGCATAGCCAGCATAGGCAGTGGTGAAGAACACTGGATGTTGCAGGAGGGCCTGATGAGTCCCACCTCAGTAGAGTCGTGCAGCACGTAAGTAGGAGTTGGACCAAAAAGTTGCAGTACACTCTTGTTCCCTAACATTTTCATTCCCTAACACAGGCCCTTTAGTCCTACAGATATATTGCGATATACTGGGACCAGAACTCCCAGAATCTTTTACAATTTCCATGTTGACTGGGGCTTCTTGGAGTCCAAGTCCAAAATATATGGAGGACTCCTTTCCTTTCTAACAAAAAACAACAAGAGGCACATATGACCCCAGGATCATGCTTTGTCCACCTTGGCCTGCATTTATTTAGGGTATTTATACCCCACCCTTTAGCCAAAAATGTCTCCTGCAGTGGCTTACAAATCATTAATTTTACAGTTCCCCGTCCTGAGGCTTATGCAGTCATCCTTCCACATTCGCTAGGGTTAGGGGCACAGGACCCCTGTGAAAGTGGAAAAACCATGTATAACTCTAGGCCCTCTCAAACCGTATTTCACACACAAAAAAGTATGATCACCATATTCAACCTACCATGGATTCTTTTGAGGCATCAGGGTTCCTTCACAAGGCAGAAGTGAGGAGCTGGTGGGACTTACTGCCACCTCCGCTGCTGCCCCACACCATTTTTAAAAGGGACTCGCAAACCTCGTTTGCAGTTTCTCAGTCTCACAAGGCTTGCAGTCCCTATTAAAAATGGCACAGGGAGGCAGCAGATGGGACAGCGAATAAGCCATGAATAATGAAATCTGCAAAAATGAAACCCGTAAATGTGGAGGGCTGACTGCAGTCTAAAAAAACCAGGGTACACAAAGAAGAAGGAATGGCAGTGGGAACGAAGATGAAGTACAGCAACAACTGGCTGCTCTTCTCTCCCTCAGGGCCACAACAGTGATAGTTGGAATGGAGGCAGGGCCTGCCACCAGCTGCTGGGACCATGGCATGAGGAAGCTGGGCCTGGCTGCTCTTCTCTCCCTCGTGTACCTGGATTGCTAGTAGTCTCCAGAATTTCAGGAGTCTTTTCCCCAGCTCTGATTAGAGATAGCAGGAGCTGAACCTCGGAACCTCTGCATACAAGGAAGGTGCTTTTTGGGTATACTCTCTCCCGCCCTGATGTCTTGCTAACTTGCAAATTATTTGTCTCTCTTTTTTTAATCACTTAAAGCTCCATGATCAGGAAGCCCCGCTGGAATGGATCCTCTTTCACGATGTCCTGGTGACCTCCAAGATTTATGTGAGGACCGCGTGCCCCATACGATACGAGTGGGTGCAGGACCTGTTGCCCCGGCTTCACAAGATCGATGCTTATGAGCTGAGCAGTATGGCACGGGAGGAGGTGACGGAGGAGGAAATAGCCAAGTGGAAGAACAAGGAGGATCTGGAAAGATGGACTGGTGAGCTGATAAATAACGTTTTAGTTATACCTTGTTTTTTAAATGCTGTAGGCTTCTTGGATGTAGCCTTCTATGGAGAAGGGCTGGATGGAAATCGAATGAATAAATGGTCATTCCCAAAGCATGCTGGTTAGGAAAGAGAAAGGAATAAATCAAGAGTGGTGAACTATTTGGCCTGCTAGATCAAGAATGGGGAAAATGTGGCACATGGGGAAAATGTGGACCCCAGACCCCACTTCTGTGGCCCATAAAGCCCCTCCCAAACTGCCCCAATTTTTTACTAAAAATTTTTGGCAGGACTTTTTCCCCTGCCATTCTGTCCAAAGTTCCATCCCTTTGCACACAAAGAAACCCACCCCTCTCCTCCCAATCCTTCTCAAATGCTTCCCCCCGACTCTCAATTTCCCCTTCAAAATGGCAACAGGAAGTGATGTGTGCCCCTTCTGGCTGCCATTTGGAAGGGACACAGAACGGGAAAAGGTGGATTCACATACTTAAGAGGGGATATGGCCTGTGGAGAGGGGGCAGTAATTGGCCTTTGGGTCCTACTGTATCTCTGCTTTAAATGTGCTGGACTACAGCTTGCACAGTCTCTTTCCATTGCATTTGCTGGCTGGAGTGTCTGAGAGTTAACAGAATTGTAGAGCTGGAAGGGTCTGCATAGGCCATTGAATCCAATTGCCTTGCTCAGTGCAGAAAGAGAGAGAGCATCCCCAGTGAGTAGCTGTCCAGCTTCCTTTTGAAGACATGCAGAGAAGGAGACACTACTGCTTCTCTAGGCAATTGGTTCTGAAGTGCTTTTATCATCAAGAAATTCCTTACAACGTTCAATCATAATCGATGCTCCTGTAACTTAAAACCATTAGTCCTGGTCCTGTCCTCTGGGGCAACAGGGAATTTCTCTCTGTGACAGCGTTTTAGATACTTAAAAAGGGAAATCACGTCACCCCTCAGTTTTCTCTTCACCAGCCTAACTCCTTCAACTTTTCCTAATGGAGTACGGGATTATAGGTGTGGTAGTCCAAAACGCTTAGAGGACCAAAGGTTTCCCTACTCAGTTCTTTAAAAAAAAAATCACTGATTTTGTAGTGTTGATCTTTTTCGTGGTTTTCTTTATTTAGAAAAATCAGCAAGTGAGCCTGCAAAGAAAATGGAGAAAAGGAATGATGACCAATCTATACAGGATGCTCGTGCCCGATACTTGGAGAGGAAGCAACAAAGAAAGCAGGGCTTAAGTACCACTTCGAGGGAAACGAGCTAACCCAGAAGATGCGGCCTTGAGTTTCTTTCAGGCAGTTGCCATCACATGCTGTGATAGGTATACTTGTTTGACATGAATCTCTACTGCTGGAGTTGTTGGATGGAGAATGGGGGAGTTAGGACCCAGGGGAGTCTTAGTGGGTCACCTGTTACCTTGAAGGGGCGGAGCTCTGTCGACCTATATAAAGCTGTAAAGGAAAAGCTCCGTTTGAGAGTCCTGCAGACAGTGGCTCATAGTTGGAGATTCTGTGGTGATAAAATGATCTCTTGTTTCTTTTCATTGGAGAAATTCCCCTTTTCTGCAACATATTGGGTAGCTCAGTGACTCTTACAAACATGCAGCTGTGTTGTACTGATTGCTAAGATGCAAGTGAGGCCCATCTTACAATGCGAAGGCAAATTTTGTAGACATCATGTTCATGTCATCAACGGGAAAGGGCTATTTTCTTCCTTCCTCTGCCCAGGACACACACGCGTTGCACCCTGCAAATTGTAGCTGGGGCAAGTGGATAGTTTCCTAATAATCCCACATTGAGAGTGGCATTTCAGATGTTGTGGGACTGCAATTCCCAGTGCAGCTAGGTTGAGACGCTCTGGGTACTGTAGTCCCACAGGATCTGGTGGCAGGGGTGAACTTGCTTTCCCCCCCAAACCTTGGTGAAAACATGATTCTTCCCCCGTATCCAAAAAGCCAGTGTCTAGTTGTGCCAAAATAGGTAGCAAAACTGAGGGAAATGTTCTGGGAACAGAAAACAGTGCTATTTAAATGAGCTCCAAGACTTTGTCTTTAAAACCTTATCATAAATCTGTTTAAATATTTATAGCTCTTATAGATGTTTCCTTCTGTACAGCACATCCATTGATCTCTCTCTTGGTGGTGCGCTTTGAAACTGGCATACAATGCTGGAATATTTTTTTCCCTTTCTCAAAAAGAAAACTGTTTGAGAAGCAAGTTTAAGAAGCTTTTATCAGGTCTCTCTCTCCCACCCACCCCCTTTTTCCCCTCTGTGCTGTGCTTTTAGGTAAACAGCAGCTGCCCCTGGTTTTTTAAATGTTTGTTTTTTCCTTCTTGTTAAAATCAAAAAGGAAACAATTTTTGTATGTGTGCAATAAAGGTTTGACAGCTCATATTGAGCTCCTTTTCTCACACACTGTGTGTGTGTTTAATGTCTCAGTTCAAACCATGTATTGCCTTTGGGTGATTGTGTTGTTCCCTTTCTGGAGGCAAGAGACCTTCGCGCAAAGTTGAAAGCCCTGTTCTCAACTTCTTCCACTTTTGGGGCACAATATAATAGCATATTGCAGGAGTGAGAATCATGTCTGCTTCTGCTTGCTGTTCAATTGGAGCTCCCAACATTCCTCACCCCTGGCTGTGCTGTCTAGAGCTGCTGGGAGTTGCAGTCCAACATCACTTGGAGGGACTTGTGTTCCCCATTTCTGTGTTCAACATGGGCTTCTGATGTAACACCAGGTGTGTCTGTCTAGGTCGGTACAGCCACTCTCTAGGACTTCAGATAGAGAAGGGTCTTTCCCATCTCCTGCTTAGGGGTGGCCAGTGTAGGCTCTCCAGGTGTTTTTTGGCTTACAACTCTCAGTAGCCTTCGCCAGCGTAGCCAGTGGTGAGGGACTGTAGAAGATGTAGTACAGTGTCATCTGTATGTGCTCTCTGTCTGTTATATGTAAATGTATGTTAAAAACTAGAAGTTCCAGGGATTGGATTGGGACCTTCTGCGTGCACAGTGTAAGAGCTATGATCCCTTTGTCTGGTGCAGAGGTAAGCAAAGTGCCTCATGGGGCTCAACTTTTGTGCGCCTAAAGCCCACCCAAACTCACTAAATCCTCTATTTAAAAAAAAGATTGGTGCACTTTTGAGGCAGCTTTGGCCCCAAAACTCACACAGAATTCCCCCATGGTTGAAAACATCCTAACCTCCACCCTCACAAACAACCCAGAACACCATATTACTCCAACAGCCTGTTTTTTCCTCTACGGTGTCTCTCAAGATGGCAACAGGAAGTGAGTCCACCTCAGACATAGCAAAATTTGGCTTCCCTTTTTATGCTTTTCCCACTCAGCTTCCCCAAATGTTCCATCAGCAGGCACATGCCCCTTAGCAACCATGAGAACTCAGCATTAAGACAGAGAGGGTATATGTGGCACAGGGGGCCAGTGGGCAAGAGAGGGGGATAGGATAGGACTGGGAAGTCGGGGTGACATGGAATGAGAGGGTGCAACATCCTGACGTAGATGTAAAGGGGGTCATGGGGCTAAAAAGTCTGAGAACCACTGCTCTAGTGCCTCACCAAACTATACACTCCCTAGGATTCCGGATGATGCGGCCAGGACAGTTCAAGTGGAATCATAGTGTCATAACGGGGTAGTGTGTAAGAGAGCAGTTGACTTTTGCAGCTTCAAAGTGACATCTGAAAGTATCAATGTTATCTCTCTTTTTTATTATTTTGAAATGGGTCAGATCAAGTGGAACATTTGTTATAGTTCACTGAGATCAATGCTGGGTATTTCTTGGGCAGTTCAGAGATTCCCCATCACCCCTCCTCCCCCTTATCTATTTTTATCCACTGTTCTCTATTTTTACATTGTCCGTCTCGTGGGATTAGAGTCAACCAGGCTATCGCAAAAGTCTTATGTAAAGGAATGGCTATCCCTCTCACACTGCTTTGCTCCAGAGCAAAATCTTTGAAGACGATAGCACTGCTTCTGCAGCCACCAAAGTTGCATAACCGGGGCATGTCAGCAGCTATTCCCTAATCACCTAGGGTGAGTGAAAAATCTCCTTTAAGTGAGCAGACAGCAAACATTTTTTTACTTCTTTTTTTGGAGGAGTATGCAAATGGACTTACTGTTACAGTCTTTTGGAGTGGGTCCAAACTTTTGTATTTTTTCTGCCTGTTCCAAAAGGCTGAAATGCTTCTCCTGAGACATCTGTTACTGTCAGCAATAGCCTTAAATTAAAATATGCTGGTGTATATAGTGTGCCTGTTTTGTCTTTGCTCCCACTTTGGGAATGCTGCTGCTCAGGTACTTCTCTGAAGTTGAATTTGGCTCTTGGGCTGAAAGAGATTTCTCTACCTTTAGCCACAAAGAGGTTTGGAAAAATATTTATGGGGTAGTTCCTTTTGTGGCATATGACCAGAACATTGCAAGAGGTGACCCCAACCCAGGCAAAATCTGAAGTATAAGTTACCATATTTGTACTCACACCGATAGTGCTAATCTTATGTATACAGTTGCTCCTCCACATCCACTGGGTTTAGGGGCACAGGCCCCCTCTTGGGCACACTTTGGTTTTGTTTGGCCACATGTTTCCCAGTTTTTGTCTGTGAAATGTTAGAAGGTGTGCTATGAATGAGAGCCAGTGAAGAAACCTAGTCGGAGCCCTGCTCAGGTTCTGCAAACTCAGAGCAGCCATGGCTTCCTTGGCTGGGTGCTGAGAACTGTGTAGGTATGAAAATTGAGCACAAAACCTGCTCTTATCCCCACAGCCTAATAAACACAATTCAAAAAGGAAAAGGAAGGGAAAGAACAAAAACTCTGTTTGGAACACTTCCTTATGTACCTAACACACAGCAGACAAGTGGAAATGACGCAATTACCTACACTAAAGAACATCTTCAGATGTGTGAAGAACCTTCTTCTCTTTTAAAAGTTTAACTCTTAGATGTTCTGTCATGTTTTGGTGTTTAACCCAAACATGGTGGATGTATTACCTGTAACAAATTGGTGCTGTTCATCCTTTATTTTGTCTAGTCTCTCGCTCACTCCAGTATCTAAACTGCAGTATCTTTTGGAGGAAAAGATTTTTGATCAATTGAATGAATATTGACAGTGCTATGTTAATAATGAATCAAAAATAAATGGCGGCTCACAGGCAAGATGGAAAAACTAAATGCAAGAAGATGGGCTCAGTAGTTGGTGAATGAGATGCTGAACTTGCCTCGAGGAAGTTGCCCTATGCAAAGACAGCCTGACTTTGGAATGAGTCTTCTGTATATAGGGTCAGACAGGATTTGCCTTTTCAGACTTGTTCCTTTGGTGTCAGTTGAGTTATATTTTCTGTGCCAAAGGCCTTCCTATTCACATAGGCTTTATCTGCTGTTATTGAAGCTCCCCCAGCTCCATTTCTATGTGTTTATATGAATTTTGATTGATCCACTTTCATTATGAATTAGAGGTCCGAATACTCTGAAGGCACCAGCTCCTGTTTGATCTTGGAAGCTAAGCAGGGTAAGGCCTAGTTAGTATTTGGATGAGGGACAGTCAAGGAATACCAGTTGCTGGATGGTAGGCCATATTCCAGAGAAAGGCCATGGCAAACCACCTCTTTAGTATTCCTTGCTTGAGAAAACCCTATGAAACTTTGGGGTTGTCATAGGTTGAAAGCCATGCATACACCATGAATCACTTCGAGGGGGCAGTTGCCCTATTCCTTCATTAGGCCAATCTGTCTGCAATTTTTTTGAGATTTCCTAATCTTTTTGTCAGTAAACGTGGTAAAAACCTGGAGTCAGGGGAGTCAAAAAACTTACACAGATTCTATTGTATACCAGCCTTTAGCTTGTTTATTTTTAAAACAACCTGCAAGTTGTTGAGCTCAGTGGGGCGACAGAAGCCCTTACAAAAAGAATCCAACCCAGAGAGAATGGACTGTGCTTAATTAATGAGACTCTTGGCTGGATACTTGATGGGAGGGAGTGGAAATGTAGGTGTTTCTGGAATGGAGAAAGAGGTACTTGAAGAAGCCACATGGCAAATAGGCTTAGATACATTTACACTTGTTCGTTAGCCATGACGCTTATTGGTAGAACGTCCATACACAGGGCAGTATACTTCTGAACACCCAATGGTAGAACTAGATAGGAAAGTCAATGTGGTGTAGTGTTTTGGATGTTGGGATTCTGGGAGACCAGACTCTCTAAATCCCTGCTTGGTCATGGGAATCCACTGGGTGACCATGGGCAAGTCATGCTCTCTCAACCAAAGATGAAGGCAATAGCAAGCCCCCTCTACACCAGTCTGGCCAAGAGAACCCTGTGATAGGGTTGCCTTAAGCTGGAAACGAGTTGAAGGCGTCCAACAGAAAAGAACCAGACAGTCCGCTGGGTAACAATTATGCCTTTAGCTTTTTTAAAATGCAAATCTGTTTTTTTAGTGGCATTGTTTTACCTTGTACGCAGGGAGCTATTGTTATAGGTTGGTTTGTACACTGAAGAAACCCATGCATTGATGGTAATTAAAAATATCCATGGTTTTACTCTCCCTACCTTAAATGACTGGATACTGAAACTATTAGCTATTATTCATATGGAAAGACTTACTCTTTTATTGAAGGGGAGAAATATGACAAATGTGTAAAAGATTGGGATAACATTATTGCATATTCAAAGAACGCTTGGGAAAGCCTAAAACTGGTGAATTTTGAAGACAATGAGAGCAATCCAACGGTATTATTTATCACACAAGGAGGATTTAAGTCATTTTGCGTATGTATTATTCAGATGGATTAGATAATTAGTTATACGAATAAGATATCACCAGACCATTTCAGAAGGAAGTTTTTGAAAGAGAGAAAGGACGAAGGTGTAAGGGTGTGTTATTGGTTTTTTGTTGTTTTGTTACTTGTGGCCATTTCCGCACTACACTGTTACAGTGCTATTATTCCACTTTGGACCCCCTATGGAATCCTGGGGTTTGCAGTTGAGGGAGGGGCATTGGGAATTCTCAGCCAGAGAGCTCTTTGGCCTCAGGAAACTACAAACCCCAGAATTCCACAGGAGGTTGAAAGTGGAATCAGAGCACTACAACCCTGTAGTAGGGAAATCGCCTATGTTATGTATAATTTTTTTCTTTGAATGAATATTTAGTGTTTTCTGTTTTAATAATAAACTTCGTTTTAGGGGAATAAAAATACTAAGATTGCAGTCAGACTAAAATCACTTGGTGGTCACACACCCTCCTGCATTTTCTCCACTCAGCCCTACAAATCCACCTGCATGGAAGAAAGGTTATTCATTCAAGGTCATAGCCTTGCTCACAAGGAGACTGGATCCAGCACAGAGAGGCAAAACTGGTTCCTTTTGCGTGCAGTCGTCTCCCATCTGCACACCGGGGCTCACCTGGATCTTGCCCCTTCCACGGGCATTACTTTAATACCCAAAGGGGAGAGGAGCAAGGCGAGCCTCCTCCGCCTAGAACGTCCACCTTCCTCTTTCTCCCCCAACCATAAAATAACCGCCTTTCCTGCCTCACGTGACGCAGAGCGTCGCCCGAGCGGGAGGGCCAGGACGCCGCCAGGAACGGAAGTGACGTCACCCTCCACCCAGGTCGCATGATGTGGCAAAAAAAAGGAAAGGGGGAGGCGTGGCTTAGCCGCGGGAGGAAAAAAAGCTCCACCCCTTAAGGAAAAAAGTCCCTTCCGGTTTCGAGTATCCTTCCGCCGTCTCATTGATTCCTTACGTGGGCGGAGAAGGGGTGAAAAATGATCCTTCCGCCTCTGTGCTGCCTGCGCTAATCGGCCGCAGGTGAGGCGAAGGCGGAGGAAGGAGATAAGGCGGGGTGAGCCCCATCACTGGTCGTCGCTGAGGGGAGAGCGAGGTATTCTTCCGCCGGAGGAGAGGCGGCTGTTTCCGGATCGCTCGCGGCGGCCTCCCACCGTCTCTCGCCTCAGCCCGCCATTAAGAGCCGCCCTTCCTCTCCCCCCGCACCGGGCGCCCGGCGTCTCCGTCCCCTTCTCTTCCTACCGCCCCTGAGGAGAGGCCAGCTCCCCGTCCCGGCGTCGGGCTGGAGCCCCCAAACCCCAACAACGCGTCGGCCGCCATGGCTCAAATCCTCCCCATCCGCTTCCAGGAGCATCTCCAGGTGAGGGCAGAGGGAGGCCGGGGAGGGCGGCGGGGGGCAGGGATTTTGGGGCGGAGGGAGGGGAGGGGCCCGTGTTTGGGGAGACAGCGGACGGTAGTGTGGCTGGCGGGAGCCTTTGGGGGGAGTTTGCCTGGGGGTGAGGTGCTGTAGGGGTTAAATGGGGGTGTTCGCAGGGGTGAGGTGTGGACGCGGGTGTATTTGTGTGTGTTACATACACACATGCGCACTCACAGACCTTTCACGCATACGTTTGGCCTTCCCTCTCCTAAATAACCCAAATCTTAAAAGGAAGGAACTGGTGAAAACACCTCTTCGAGCGTTCCTTACCTCATAAAAGCCTGTGAAATTCGTGGGGTCAGCATTAATCTGCTTGAAGGCACATCCATATACCTTCGCTTCTAAAATCCTTCCGTGGAACTCTGGGATTTGTAGTTTAACTGAGGCCAAAGTGCTCTCTGACTGTGAATTCTACATACCCCTCCCTAAACTGCAAGCCCCAGGATTCCATAGGAGATTGAAAGTGGAATAATAGCACTATAACAGTGTAGTGTGGAAATGGCTTCCATCCCTGCCCTACTTTCAGTCCCCAGATTTGACCTGCGCTGTCGCATATATCACACTTAACCACCCCCGAAAACCATGTTCTAGATTATTCAAGGCCTTTCTCCTCCTCCCCATTCATAAATTGAAGTGTACGGTTGTGGGAGATGGGGCACACGTGCCTGGGTTTAAAGGGAGGGACAATTGTAGGACTGAGAAGTGAATGTGGGTTGCAGACACGCATGTGCATATTTGTGCACACACTCATACAGGCCTCAGTTTTTCCAAATGCTTTACTCCACACACACTGCTATCCCAGTTCCTTAGCCCAACAGACTTACTTAGGCCATTTCCACACTACACTGTTACACTGCTATTATTCCACTTTCAACAGCCTGTGGATTTCTGAGGTTTGTCGTTTTCTGAGGCCAAAGAGTTCTCTGGCTGAGAATTGTAATGACCCCTCTCTAAACTGCAAACCCAGAATTCCATAGGATGTTGAAAATAGAATAATAACACTATAACAATGTAGTGTGGAATTATCCTTACAGTGTCATAAGGGTAGCTTTCCTACGCCAGTACCATATTCTACGTTATTCAAGACCTTTCTTTCTCTCCTCCAGCCACCCCATAAATAGATGAGGAATGATGGTAGGGGATGAGTGAAAAGGTGTCTCAATTTAAATTAAATGCAAGGTGTTTGTAGGAGCAAAGTGTAAATACATGTGTGTGATTGTTGGTACACATATGTGTTTCATTGACACTTCATTTATCCCAGTCACTTTCTCCCCTGCTTGGACTGTCACATAGACAACTACTTCATCCACCCATATTCTCAGGTATTCAGAGTCTTTCGTTCTCAGTATTAAATGGAAATTAGGAACTTGAATAGCGAAGGTGGCTGGGTTTAAAGACATCTGGATGAGGAAGAAAGGAATGGGAGAATGTATGGGGAGTGGACCCTCATGTTTCTCCAGATACCCTTCCTTTAATCCTAGCCACTTGCTCCACCTCTGTTCCTGCCTTGGTAGATCTGCCTATATGGTCACATAGGTGATTGTTCCTCTCTCCTTTGCCTGCTCAGTTTTTTTTGCTTAGCCAGTATATCTTTTTTAATTTGTAAATGAAAATAAGGAGGGGTTGTGGTGAAGGTGAAGGGTTTAAATGATTAATTTGTTATATGCCTCAACAGCTTATTGCTCCAGATACCCAGCTAAGTTCCAGTAACTTTCACCTCTGCGGTTCTTCATTTGGAAAGCAGGGTCCTGGATAATCTAGAAGTGACTCAGGGTGCAGTAGGGGGTGGGGAGGGAATTGTGTTTGTGTGATGGTTTAGGCAGATCTGCTCTGGGGTGGTGTTCATGAGATTAAAGGGAAGCAATGGGAGGAAAATGGAATTAGTATGTGTGCTGTCTTCTTGTATAATCCACACATGTGTTAATGTATAAACATATACACAAACATGGCTTTTGCTTCCCTGCTCTGCCCAATTACTGGCTATCTTTGTTTCTGTTACTGGTTTTCATTTCCATGTATGAATGAAAGAGAAAATTTTGAGAATAACTCAGGAGAAGGTTGTGACGGCAATCATTTGTGTGGTAGTTTAGGTACTGCTGCTGTAATTTGGGTGGCAAAATGACTGGAATTAAAGGGGAACATTTGGAGATGGAGGAGTTTTGTCTTTGTCTCTGTGTATATCAGTGGTTCTCAACTTGTGGGTGCCCAGATGTTTTTGGACATCAGCTCCCAGAAGCCCCAGCCACTATGGTCAGTGCTCAGGGCTTCTGGGAGCTGAAGTCCAAAAACATCTGGGGACCCACAGGTTGAGAACCACTGGTGTATATGGAAGCACAATCCTTGAGTGATGTCTGGCAACATGGGAGGGCCAAAGTGCTAAATGGATAAGGAATAGAAATGTAAAGTGAAGGTGACTGTAGAAATGCAGAAGCGAGTCTTAGGTAGCGACTAAGAGGAGATAGAGTGGATGAAACTTAGGGAGGTACTTCCAAGTAGTTGGTATCTGTGTTTGTGTAGCTCCATGTGGTTGTATGGAAGTAGTGTGTATGAGGGGGAGGTGAGTGAGGCATCTTGTTTGTCTAATGTGATGAAGCTATGACAGTTCAACAAGTCGGGAAAGGGAAACCAAGGGAAGCTCTGGAATTGAAGTGTGAGGAGGCATCAGTATAGCAATGAAGTAGCATGTACAGACCTGATATCAGGACTTGTAGGGAGTAAGATAATCTGTAGCAGCAGGTCAGTTAAGTGAAGGTGTGGTCTGGAAGAAATAGGTGACGAGAACTGAGGAGGGAGAGGCTGTGGGGATGTAGGTTTAGAGAGGTAAGCCATTATGGTGGGTTAGGTTTGGGGAGGATTGCAGGTACCGTAAAAGAAACTTGGAAGGAAACCTCAGGAGTAATTTGGAGGTGTGCAAAGTCAATCAAAATGGTGAATCCGTTGATTTTTTTTTGTTGAAACTCCATTGGTCCCTTACAGTTGACCTTATCCCAGCAGGTAGTGGAAAGCTAAAAGGGGATTAAGGCAAGACATCAAGAAAGGCGGCTGGTTTGGGAGGTGATTGTTAGGCTGAACTTTATGATGGCAATATAAAGAGTAGTCCATGCTCAGTGGGTGTAGCCTGACCGGGAGGTTAATGTCTATCTGGTTGCTCTGAGGAATTTCTAAAACCAAAGAAAATGTTGATATGGAGTGCCTTGCAGCACCAGTCAAACGAGACTGGCATGGTGCAGAAATGGCATTTGCATGACTCGGGCTGGATGAAGTATCAGGTGTTTTGAGAGTTGGTGACAAGGCATAGCATGTATTTGTGGATGCAGTACTGAAAACTTGAGGGTGAAGTCTAACATAGTGGGCTGGGAGAAGTTTTCTACTCAGGTATCTGTCCGTAAAGCATATCCCATTTGGATTCAGGAACACCCCAGGAGTTCCTGAAGTGGGAGGGGCAGGTGTTCTGCTGCTCTGTATCTTAGCTACTGAAATGTCAATGTCTTTGGGGGAAAAGGTTGTCTGCCTTTGCGGCAGCATTTCCCAGTGTCCACTGCCAAGGGCAGCTTTCCTTAAGAAGCCTCTGCTACCTTAAGTTCTGAAGCAGAGAGGAATTAGCTTTCTTATGCTAAACAGTCTCTTCCACTCCCACACAGATGTCTTTGGGGAATCTTCCTTGGGTCCTTTACAGTTTGTCTCCCTCTGAACTGTAGAGAATGCTCACAGTCTGTGCATTGGGAATAGATTTACTCGCTCTTGCCAGGTTGGGCTGGTTTCTGTGGATGCACGTCACGAGCCCTTTCAGACGTCAGCCTGACCCAAGATCCAGCACATGTTTTAACATCTTGAGGGGAGGGGAAGAAGCCTCTTAAAAAGCGTCATGTACTGCAGTTCCTACAGTTGCCATTTCATGATAATATCTAAACCTCCTTGCGTGGGTGGGCCTGGATCGCTCCCTCTTGGAACTCCTGCTGGGAGATGCGGTGTCACAAGAGAGGAAGGCTTTCCAGCTCTTTCTGCAGTCACCTTCACCGTTCACAAAGTGAAACCACTGAGCTCTCTGTTAAAGACTGAAACCCACTTTCCTCAGTGGACAAAAATATCAGACCTTGTACTTAGAAATGAAACTGGCAGTTATGCATTATGTGAACTGTGGCCATCCCTTTTCTCTGTCAGCAGCCACAGGAAGAGTGCTCCCAGGTTACTGTCTGTAAGGTAAAAATAAATAGCTAATCCTGATTCCTGTTGAGTGTTGCCTCTTAGCCTCTGGTGTCAGGAAGAACCATGCATAGCACTGGCAAATAAAGCTGCTGCAGGCTTCTCTGCTGCATAGATGTTGGCAGTGTGGCCTCAGAGGGGGAGACCTTTGCTTTTCTCTTGTCTTTACCGATGGTCACACACATATGCCTCCTCTGAATATTTCTGTGGTGCATGCTGTCATTGTAGTCATCAGTGCTTTGATTGAGATTCGTTGTTTTACAAATCACAATGAGACGTACATTCTGCAAAGCAGAGCTCAGGCATTCTTCCAAGAATATTAGGTCTTTACCCACCTCTCTGAAAGTGTTCTGTCTCTCTCCTTGTGTGTGGTGGTGAAATGTGGCCTAAGAATGGTCCTGGGAGACTTGAGCTGTTGCATGCATGTCTTGCTTTCGGGATTTCTGTATTGTGAAGAGATTTTTGTATGCATTAATTTCCTGTTATGGGAACAGACTGGAGACAGGCCTTGGTCTGTGTGGCGCACACGGAAGCTGGATTCTGAATGTGTGGATAAATAAGAATAGCAGAGTAGGCTTGGGACCCACCCCTGTGTGTCTTTGTTATGTCCTCACAGGTGAATGGTTATTATTCACCCCTTTGTGGGAAAGGGAAATTGTGCACTGACAGAGCAGTGAGGGTGAAAACTCCCTTCTAGTGCTGACAGTGAACAAACAGCGTGGTCTGTATTGACAGGGATCCTCATAAGAAGTTATGCCCCAACCTGAATCTTTGCTGCATAATTTGCACACATTTCATTTGTTGCAGTAGACATTTTGGCCAGCCACAAGGATTAACTACCCTGTTCCCTAAATAAACCTTAACATTATTCATTTGGCATTTTCTGAGCAGGACCCTTCACATTTCACTTAGTCACATTTCAAGCTGCATTGCTTCATAGTGCAGTGGGTGTACCTGTAAGAAAAAAAAGGATAGTTTTCTCTCCAGAACTGCCTCTTTTGAACTTGATAAAACCTTGCTCAATGTACACAAGCCTTCCTGGATGATGCCTTTGTGTTTTGTGCCAATGATCTTGCCAAGGCTGCATAGGATGAGAAAGCAAAAAATATCTGCTTGGTAGATGGATTGGTGAGAGGAGGTGCTGTTTATGCCATCTTTGTTTCATTATTTGTGTTTCAAGGCCTTCTGCAATTCTGGGTGTGTGTGTTGTCATTAAGATACCTCTGAATTAAGTTAAAATACTGCTTTAGTAATAACTAAATCAAGCAGAACTTACTATGAATTGTTCCTTTTGCAGGTGCCCCCATGCTTTAAATCAGTGGTTCTCAACCTGTGGGTCCCCAGATGTTCGTGGACTTCAGCTCCCAGAAGCCCCAGTCACTATGGTCAATGCTCAGGGCTTCTGGGAGCTGAACTCCGCGAACATCTGGGGACCCACAGGTTGAGAACCACTGCTTTAAATGAAAATACTGTTTTTTTAAATATTGAGCACAAATAAGAACAACTTTCATAAATACTTCTGTGACGCTGAAGATGTTGCAAATGAGTTCCAAGTGCCACTGGAGGCCTCCCATGACTGAAGCACATTATTAGATGCTCCATATTTTTTTTTCTGTGCTGAAACTATAGTAAAACATACATCTGGGTATTTTACTAAAATCAGTGTCTTGCATATCTTCTGTGGAACTCAAGGCAAGGTACACAGGGTTTCTCAGTGGTCGTCCCAGCCTGGCCTTGACCACGTCTTGACCTACTTAGTTAAAGCAAAATATCTGCTTTCAGACCATGAACGCTCCATGGCAGAGCATTCCCTTCATGCACCAGATGAGAGTGGGGGAAAAGCAATTGGTCTGTAGTTTTTTTTGTTATGGCATCAACCATGTTTTTCCTGATTGGCAGGTATCACTTAAGGAGGGCTGAAATAGAAAACGATACTAAAGCAGCAACAGTCAGGAGAAACTATTTGCAAACTCTTGTGGGCAGTCATTCAAAAAGGTGTGTATGTATCTTCAAGTTGCCTGTTGACTTATGGCAACCCCTTGAATTTCATAGGCAAGGAAACCTCAGAGGTGGTTTTGCCAACTCCTTCCCGTAGGGTTCAGGGATTAAGTCTTCTCTCATACCATTGAAAGCATTCAAAATGTTTATAGACACAATTTTAATAGATAGATTTCGTGCTTAGTTTGCAGTTTTCTTTTTTATATATATAATGCTTGTTGAATATGAGTAGCTTGAAAGGATAATTGGTGGTGGAAGAAATGGCAGAATCCCTAAAGTTTAACAGCACTACATGGAATGGGAACTTATCCTAACAATATAGATTTTTGTATTAGAGAACTAATCATAGTGGGAAAGGGTACCGTAACACGCAAAGAGAACGAGGTAGAAATTATAGCTAAGAGGAGACGGCTGCCAGGCAGAATGGCAAGGTTACTTAGATTGAATGTTGTCTTCAGCAATGGTGGTGAAGTGCTTGATGTTGTTGCATTGACACTTTCAGCGTTCCTTACCACAACTCTGTTGGCTGGGGATGCCAGGAGTTGCAGTCCAACAAAATCAGTTCGCCCACTACTGGTCTACAACATAAAGAAGTGGAGATCATAGCTGTATAAACCTGTACAGTACCCCAAACTATTTCACAAAGATCCCATACGAAGATGGTGGCTTTATGTTTGTACCTTTCCTGTCCATATAAGCAAAAATGGCACTGGTCTGAATAGAAAATAATTTATTCGGTATGCTTGATAGTAATCTCAAGCAAAAATCTGTTTGCCAAATAAATTAACTTGATGACTAAAGTAGTCTTTGGCAGTAGTGAAGTGCGCTTTCTGAAGAAATTAGATTTAGATTATCCTTTAATGTACTTTCAACCTTAAATTGCAGTCTGGTTCAGGATATAGCTATATTTGATTTCATCAGTTTTGCTCATAAAATAGCAGTCTGTCGTGTTAATTTTAAATATAGCATTGGAATTTTCCAATAAGTGAAAGTATTTGAACTGAATAGTTGATGGAAAATTCACTTAAATGCGGTTAACTGTTGCGTTTAAAACTATGCTTGGCAAGTGTTTTTATTGGAATGCTTCACATATTTTAAAATGTAGCTCAGGGGTACACATTTTACTTTTACTGATTGAACTTGAATCGAAATAAAGAAGACACTGAGAACTTTTTTGTATATTCTGTTTTAAGTATTTGTGTATTACTTCCCAGCTCACAAGGGCTCCTGGGGCAATGAACAAACAAAAACCAAATTAAAACCATACAAAGATAAAAACGTTTTAAATACACGTTAAAATATTGTTTAAAAACTCTTAAGCTGTGTGAAAACAATCCTAGAATCCAGTTTTGAATCAGTTATACCAGCAGTTTCAAACACTGAATGCCATGTGGAACTGCACTGTTTGGGCTGCCCTGCCAGAAACTTAAAATAGATGGGGCCAGACTAATTTCTTAAGGTAAAGAGTTTCACAGTTGAGGCCCTACTACAGAGGAAGCCCTGTCATGTATAGCCACCAACCTAACTTTACAAGGTGTTGTGCCCTTCTGAAGACCTCAGTTTTCTGGCAAGCTCATGCAGGAGGAGGTAGCTTTTCAGATATCTTGGCCCCATGCTTTTTAGGGTATCCATGTAATAATGAAGGTGCAATATCCATCCTTGTGCAATCAGACTTCCATTTGCTCAGTGGGACCTGCCTTTTGTTCCATTATCCCCTGCCCCCTAGCAAGAGGGCATTGGGTGGTGACGAGAGAATTTGTTTCTTTGTTGGGAGGTGTTATTGAATCTAAAATATTGGCTGCAATCCTCTTATTACTTAGCTATCAGTAAGTCCTACTCAGTTACAAGATGCCAGTTCATCTCAGCTTGAGAGGTTTATTTATTATTTACTTATTAAAATATTTACATCCCACTCTATCTGAAGATCCCATGGCAATAAAAACAGCTTGAACAATATAAACAGTGTAAAAATGAAATGTTTTTCAAAGGCTAGAAATGTGTTAAGGAATTTAAAAAGCTAACAAGAGAGATTAAAACTGGTTAAAATAGTTTCAACTGACTTGAAGCTGCATGTATGCGGGGCTTGTGTAAAACCATTTAGGATCCTGAATTCTAATATTTGCTTGGCACTGGAATGATGAGAACATTGGCATCATTTAGCCCTCCAAGGGCTGGGTATTCCTTCCTTTACTTCTCAGCAGGCATGTATAGGGTTGTGTGTAATATGGAAAAAAAATTAGAACTTTAAAACTGGTGTTGCATTGATTTATTGTGTTATTGCATGACACTGTCCCCTTTTGGAAACAAGACATTTCTACAGAAAAAGGTAAGATAGAAAACTTTCCACCCCACAGCACTATTTGAGTTATGGCTGACATAAACATGGACCTGCTTTGGTTTCCCTCTGTTTTTGAAGGTTTGTTCATTCATCCTTATAATCCACCTTTTTCACAGTATGGGGTCCAAGGCATTTGGGACTTGAGAGGTAGACTCTGCTTCTCAATCTAATGATTTCCGAGGTATCTCACAAAGAAAAGCAGAATCCCCCACTTCTGTCTGTCTTCCATCACCAGCTGGTGATCTTGTGTTCCATGGCAGAGGGCAGAGTGTATTCTCCTATTTCATACGCTTCAGGGCAGCAGATTTTTCTTCCTTTGCAGCTACTTCTGCTTTTTCCCCCTTAGTAGGCAGGCTGGTCTCTCTTCTGTCTCATGTTCTGATTGGGAAAAGAGAGATGCAGTCATTTCTTTGTAGTAATCTGGAAACGTCTTTCCTTCTTGAGTATCTTGTTATGTAATGTTTCCTAAGAAATCATCTTCATGTCCTCTGTGGCAGTCACCATACATCGTGGAAGAGTGTGGGGTCATACTATGGGCTATGTACTTGTTTAATGTGGAGTTTTGGCTAGACCCTAAAGGCACCAGATCCTGGCTGATCTTGGAAGATAAGCAGGGTCAGCCCTGGTTAGCACTTAGATGGGACATTGCCAAGAATACCAGATGCTGTAGGCTATATTTCAGAAGAAGGGAACTGGCACAGCCACCTCTGAGTATTTCATGCCTAAGAAAACGCTTTGAAATTCCTGGGGTCACCATAAGTTGACAGGTGACTTGAAGACACACAGGTGTGTGCACGCGCACACACGTTGTGCCATGCACCTCAGAGTATACTTCCCTGTGGTGATATAATGCAGAAGACCACTTGTTTGTTGTTGATCTGCCTACTGTTATTAATCTTTTCTATAAGGAAACTGATTAGTTTCCTGGGAACCTCAGGTAAGTTCTCTGAAAATTGTTAAAAACTCACTGTATCTTAAGGTACGAAGGAACTAGTGCATAAATGTCCAGCTTATATTTAAGTACCGCATTGTTTTTTGGTTAAAATACCCTTGGAATTTTGTGGGCAATAAACACTAGCATTGCTATCTGGGTTATTTTGACCAAGCTGTTGCCATGCACTGTAGCCAAGGTCTCCTTTGTGTGCTAGATAGTTTGCCCTCTTAGTTGACTAGTGATACATTATTCAAGAGCCAGA
Organism: Iguana delicatissima; assembly: GCA_948472985.1. NCBI lineage: Eukaryota > Metazoa > Chordata > Lepidosauria > Squamata > Iguanidae > Iguana > Iguana delicatissima. The sequence continues at coordinate 2,356,792 of CAOKZL010000007.1, forward strand.
CAGTACGTATGAACCACTGTTATTTCTCGGAGTGACAAATGAAACCCATGTCCCTTCTCACTTTCAGCACTGGCAGCCAGCTATAGTAACTCTGTTGCTCTGGCAGTGAAGTGGCCCATCTAGAGAAAACTGGACTCTTTCCATAATGTATCTGCTGTGGAAAAAGGTCTCCATCTGCATATACATTTGAGTAACTCCTTAAACAGCTGCCTGTTTTTCCTCTTTGTTTATGTGTGGAGTTGACCTGAGAGCGCTAGTATGGTGTAGTGTGTGAATATTGGATTAGGACTCTGGGAAAACCGGGTCTGAATCTCTGGCCAGCCGTGGAAACTCACTAGGTGTCTCTGAGCAAGCCATACTCTCTCAGCCTTAGAGGAAGGCAATAGCAAACCTCCTCTGAAGGAGTCTTACCAAGAAAACTTGCCTAAGGGTCATTGTAACTCAGAGTTGACTCAGAGGCACATAACAAGTGGCTTATGTAAAGTCCAGTTTCCTCATGCTCCAGAATCCCTCTGAGATTGTTGCATGGAGAATGTGATACTGAACCACATCTCTCACACTATTCATGAGCTTGGTATTTGAAATGGAGATTCTCATTCTTTAGTCTTTTTTGGGGGAGGGCATAAAATAGTCTCTTTCCTGGTTCCCTTTGGCAAATTTTTTTAAAAGGAAATTCCTGCAAGTGATCAGGCAGGAAGCTTGTTGATGGCCCTGTTTTACTCTTCCTAGCAATACAGAGTTAAATTGTTAAGTGCTGTCACTTGTCTCAGAAGGTTCACACTTATTTTCTTGTTTGCCTTCTTGTTTGTGTTGTTGCTATAGCATGTAGTTTCTTCTTGACAGCTGCTTGTTGTAGATGACAATCCATTAGGTAATGCACAGAGACTTTTGTCTTTTTCTCTACTGTGCTTTTTGAAGATGATTTAAAAAAGAGAGCTGTAGAATGCTGCAAGTCAGATGCTATGAGCGAAGAAATCTCTAGCTATCTAAGACTGGATGGGGCTGCCCTCTTGATGCCAGGACACTTGCCCAGTGAAATACATGTAACAGGGATGGAAAGCATGTGCTCCATAGTACCTTCAGCTTATTTTTTCCCCAGACAAAAACACACTTCCCACGAGAATATAGTTCTGCCACAAATGCATCCCCCAACGTAGCCAAAAATCAAAGTTACTGGAAGTGATTCCCGTTCCCTGCAAATGTCACTTCCAGTCCCCCAAATTGGTTTTGGATGCATGCCTAAATTTATTTCCTTGTGGAAATTAGACCTAGTGTTTCCTGAATATGTTGCATTAACTTCCTGTTTATTTACAAATATTTCTGACTGCAAGCATGGTGAAGTCATTTGAGTGTTAGACTAGAATACTAGGAGACCAGGATTCAAATCACTGCCTGGTTGTTGAAACCCACTGGGAGGCTTTCAACAATTCACCCTCTCAATCTCAAGAGGAAGGCAATGGCAAATCCTCCCAAAAAATCTTGCCAGGAAAATCCTCAAATAGGTTTGCCTTAGGATTGTTGTAAGTTGGACATGACTCAGAGGTCCACCACCACCAAGTTATAATTACTACACTTACGTCCTGCTTTTCCCTCCTGTGAGCTCAGTGCTTACATCTTGAAAAAAAGAATGAAAGCGTTGTACACAGTCATAAAACTCAGATAAAGCAAGGTGTCCAGTCAACATATGAGAACTGTGTTATCCATGAGAGTAAAACGTTAGGCTGAACTACACTCAGGAGGCTTAAAAGGCAGGCATATCTTCAACCTAACACCTAAAAATAAATCTCAGAGCAAGTCTTAATGTTGTGGGGGGTGGAATATTCCACATAGTGGGTACCAAGTGGATCAAATTAGCACTATATTTACCAAACCAGTGTACAGAAGAGTTAAAAACAAAGAATGGAAACCAACTATCTGTGCATTTAAGGCATAGCCTTCTTTTGTCACAATATGAGAGCCAGCACAGAATTCTGACCCAGCCGTTGGGCTGTCCTACAGTTTCACAGGAGAGTCCTGTCTGTTCTTTTGAGCTGATTAATAAATCTGTAAGGGATGGAACAAAATAAGTGCCCCTCTTGATCAATCCATGAAGAAGCTATCCTAGTTGTCAAAAGATCCAGGAAACACTAATCTACAAAAACTTGCAACGTGCAAAAAATTACGATGTTAACATTGTTGTGAAGATTTTAAAAAAATTCACGGGGGCATGGGGCTCAGTTTTCTGTCCAGCAATAGAACAATGGTTTGGCATCCGGCTTCATTCTATCAAAACTAGCAAATGCTGCCTTTTCAGCATTTTTGCACTTCCTTTCAGAAGACGACAGTTCAGAATGCTTTTCTAGCAAAATATGCTGACTTCTTTCCAGGAAGAGGTCAACAGGTTTTCAGCTGTCAGCATTGCCCGTTAACTGTGTGTGAGTTTTTGGCAGTAGATGATCCAGAAGCCCTTTACACATGGTTTAAGTTTTTCTTTGCCCTTGAATCAATGGTCTTAGGGAGGATACTTGATTATCCAAGATTATGTTAACCTTCTGTAATTTAACTGACTTCCCAATGCATATCCTAGTGGTATATTGTACGATGTTAGACAAAGCATTGCTCAAAAGTCGACTTAATGAAATAGGATGTAATTATTCAAGTGGCAGAGCTAATATGAAACTGCTTCCTGAGAGATTAAGAGTGCCTTTATTTAACACAATCTTTGTACCACATATATTTGCAGATCTGTGCTTGTAAGTACAGCACATAACTTCATATTGATTTGATGGTTATGATAATACTTCAAACTTCGAAGTGCTAGTTTGGGACTGGATGCTTGGTCTGTTGTATACTAAAATGATAAGACTTAGGTCTTTTTATTGCAAAAAAGGTGCTTTTATTCACCATCAGTACTTAATTGTGGACTGTGTTGCCAGTTCTGCACTAATTAACTTAAATTCAGATTTGTGAATGATTTTCTTCGGAGAAAACATCGCGTCTGGGATGTTTGAGTACATGGTTATGTAGCTGGATCATAGACTGCTTGGATGAAAACTAATCACTGGAGAAGCAACATTCACTCTTTACTGTCTTGAGATTCCTCTTCAGAACTTCTGCTCCTGTGGGGCAGTATGTAGAGAAAGCCAAAGGCCTTTTTCCTTTTATCCATACATGTTGGTCAAAGACATTTTTTTAAGGTGGACTTACAGCTCCAAGGGTTTCTGGATGAGATAGATTATCTAGATCCATTTCAGTGTGGCTTCAGGCTTGGTTAAGGAGCGGAGGCAGCTTTGGTTGCCTTGGGTAATGACCTGTGTAGGGATCTAGACAAGGGGAGCGTGTCTCTGTTGGTTCTGCTGGACCTCTTTTAATACAGTTGACCATGGTAGCCTTCTGGGCCAACTCTCTGGAATGGGAGTTGGGGGCGTTGACATGCAATAGTTCTGATCATTTCTGGAGGGATGAATTCAGAAGGTGGTGCTGCGGATTTCGTGTTTGACTTCCTAGCCATTGGCTTGTGGGGCCCCTTAGGCTTCTGTTTTGTCCCTCATACTGTTTAACGTCTATATGAAACCACTGGGAGACGTCATCTGGAGTTTTTGAGTTTGGTGTCACCGATATGTTGATACCCAACACTACCTCTCCTTTCTGTCTGATTCCAAGGAAATTGTCTCAGTACTGAGCTAATGACTGCTGTCAGTAACAGACTGGATGAAGACAAACAAATTGAAGCTTAATTTGGACAACACAGAGCTGCTTCTGGTCAGTTGAAAGGCAGATCAGGGAATAGGGACTTTACCTGTGCTGGATGGAGTTACACTCCCCCTGAAGTCTTGGGCTTACAGCCTTGGTATTCTCTTGGACTTGACTCAGGGAGAAAGGCAGCATATAAATCTAGTAAGGGTCAACGGTAGGAAGATCTAGCTAGGGCATGGGGCCTCTGCACATTAATAGTTGCTGCGGATCTGGCTTTGCATCTTGGCCAACATTGGGACTGACTCTCCCTCTCCCCGTGTGTGTGTGTGTGTGTGTGTGTGTGTGTGTGTGTGTGTGCGCGCGCGCGAGCTGCTGGCTAGTGTGTAAAAAAAACCTGCGCTGTAATGATTCATTTAATACTAGATGTTACTTCCTATTACTGCTGTACTGAACTGGTGTTGAAATATTGCAATCCACCTTCTTAGGAAATAATTTTCTGTATTTGTTTCTGATTGTCTTGTGTGTGTGTGTGTATGTTTTTTTTTAAACTGACATTCAGTTTGTAATAAAAAGAACCAGTTTTGGATAATGCTGTGGCCTGCTTGGGCACAATGGAGACATGATTTGCCCCTTTCCAGCTGAATTACATTTGTTTGGCATGTCTTTTTGTTTGCAGACTCAGAAGAATATGTTCCTTTGGCCTGTGTCAGCTTTGAGGTCTTTTAATAATATAGCAAAATGGAGTGGGTTCTTTCTGACAGGCCTGGTGTTGGAAGTTGTTGTCATTGCTCACCTTCTGAGGCCCATTTTTGAGCAGGGAGCCTGATGCCAATGTTGAAGGAACCTTGGTCACACTCTCCCCTCCTTGAAGCTCTGCCTTTCCACGTGCTTTCCAAAGGCATGAGCACAAGCGGCTGCCTTCATTCAGCTGGTCTCCTCCACTTGGACAGTAGTGTGTATTGGGCCCTGACAAAGAGAGCAAATGAAATCACAGAGGTTCCAGTGCAAGAGGGAACACCTGTTAAAGGTATCATGCTCAAAGACTTCATAAAAAATCAGAAAAATTGCACTGGCTGTGTTTTTAGTGTGACATATGACTCTGAGTCACTGGATAAAAGTGTTGGATAACTTGGAGCTTCCAAAGGGTGGGAGAAACATATCCCTTCCAGATGTCGCTGGTCAATAATTTTTATTAACTGTAGACAGTACAGTGTGAAGTGGGGGACAATAGGAGTCACAGCCTAATAAGACTGAAGGGATGCTTCTCTGGTAGAGAGAGTAAAAAGATTGATCGTGGTGTCCCAAGTTTGTATTTTACTGGTGGTTCAGAGTTTCATCCACCTTCTATACCTAGTAGAGAAATTCCAGACTCGTTTTGGTACATGGATATGTGTGGTAGTCCTAAGATAACACAGAGTGGGCAGCTCCCTATAGCACTTCCAAGTATTTGGAGTGCTTTGTATTTATTGCTTTGCTGAAGTCCACACACACACACACACACACACACACACACACACACACACCCCTACCTGCCTCCTTCTCCAACCTGGTGTTTTCTAGATGTTTTTGGCTAGAATTCAGATCACCCCTGCCTATAGGCTATGCTGCATGGTAGTCCAAAATATCTGGGTGGTATGGAGACTGCTGTAAGGAGGTAGCAGTAGCTTTCTGTGTATTGCCGATATAGGGGGACTGCAGCCAAGGAAGACTGTTCGACATTGCAGCCGTGACCATACTTGGAGAAGTTACCCTCTTAGCTCCTAGAACGTCCTACCCAACATGGTAATTTTTAGAAGTTTCAGAAAGTTCACCATTTCCAAGCTGCTGTGACATTGACTGTCTCCTGGCAAAAGTTCTGCAAAATGGTGACGGGGTCCTGTTTCTAGCAGATGGCCATAATTAAGACAAATCTGTCTGTTGGGTGGGGGCAGTGAGTGATGGTGTTGGTTAAATGCTGTGGCTAAGCTTGGACTTCGCTGGGATAATTCTTACCATCTGCCACACTTTGCCTGTTAAAATAGCTGATGAGATGAGTCAAAATGGCTTAACATACATTTGTGGTGTCTGCTAAGGTCAGTGAAGACTTGGGAGAGAAAAACAGGGGGGGGAATTGCAAAAAAAAAATGGAGGTTGAAGGTTGTGGCAGATGCAATGCTGCAGATCTCAGCAAAGCTGATAAGATATTTGGAATGAGTTCCCGAGTTGTACGCTTCTGCCTTAAGGGTGCAGATATCTCTCCTGCCAGCTTTAATTGTGTGGTGAATACTTAAACCTGATTGATAAAGATAACAGGATTTTTTTTCTTAAGAGAAGGAAGGATGGATCCATCCAATTTAGGCCCTGTTTCTGATCTCTCTTGTGACCAAGAGACCACAGGATTATATCTGCACTGGTCCAGGAACTATGAGTTTAGTGAGCTAGCAGCTGTACCTAGCTCTTGTCTAGCTTACTGGCTCTTTAGTGGCAAGATGTGAAGCAATAACTCCCTTGACACAAGGCAGGAGAGAGTTTTGCGTAAGTAAAGGCAGGAAGAGGGGAGAGCAACAGAAATGCATAAGGCATGGAAATGCACAGAAAGTGCGCAGTGTCTTCCTTGTATTCTTACTCACCTTTTTTTTTGGCTGCCAAGAACCATTAGGCAGACTGAGGAGATCACCTTAGGTGGCAGATGTTTGGGTGGGTGGGCTTCAGCTTTCTGTACTCCAAAACTATCCCCCTCTTTTGCACAGCTTGTCTGATACTTCCTAAACTAGCCTTATGCCTCTGGACCACACTCCCACTGCGAGTACTAAATTTGAACTTCTATTCCAGATAGCTTCTGTACATGGAGTTTGAGGGGCAGTTGTCATCTTGACTTTTGCCTCAGATAGTTAAATGTTGTGGGTTGACTCTGCCAACAGCTGATGCCCTCCTGTACTGGTTTGAGTGTTGGACTGCAACTCTGGAGAACAGAATTCAGTTCCCCTCTCAGCCATGGAAACCCGCTGGGTGACCTTGGGTATGTCACACACTCTCAACCTCAGAAAACCTCATGATAGATTGGCCTTAGGGTCACTATAAGTCAGAAACAACTTGAAGACATACGACAACACAGCATTAGCAAAACTAACAGTGTCTATTGGAACCTGAAAGACAGTGAGTTTTATCTGGTACAAGTTTTTGTGGACTGCAGCCCACTTCATACCTGCATGCTTATGCCACATAAAAGTTGCTAGTCTTTGAGGCAGTGCTGGACTCTGTTGTTCCAAATGTTCCTTTTAGTTATTATAACAAACGTTAGGGATGTGTTACATTGGAAGCACTGTCCAACTGGCTGAGAAGGCCGTTTATTAGCTTGCTTGTTCAAACACCACTAGCTATGAGTAACAGTACAGGGAAGCCAAAGACAGTTAAGTTAGAGTTAATTATCAAGAGAATCAAGATGTTCTGCTACTTAAAGTTGGATAGTGATGTTGAGCTGGCACGGTACCTGTAGTAAAGGGAGTGGTGCCTTACTAATAGCTTGTGAATGGTTACTTGCAGAGGTGTGGCTCTCAGTCAGAAGTTGATGACAAAATTGTACAATGAGCTGAAGGTGCAATAGTGCATGATTTGGTTACCCTTTTGTTTATGTTATGCTGGACAGAGGAACTTGTGATACGTGAGCCATTCTTGTAATGTCCTTCAGTCTGTTTTTGGGACTCTTAAGAACCCACAACCATTAACAGCTAGGCTCAAGTTTGATGTAGCTAAGAGAATTGTTTTCTCTCAGAAACGGGAAAAAGTGTGTCTCAGTTAAGAGTGGAGCTGCAGAGCTGTGTGGTGTGGCTTTACATGATGACTTGGGTAAAATGTCATCTTAGCAGAATAGAAAATGTGGTTTATAGGTCCACATTGTTTTGGAGGTGCCTAGAAATGTGGTACGATCTGAAATGAGAAAGTAGAATGAAACACAGTGTGTTAAGCTTGAAGTCTGGTTTGGTATTGGGGAGGCAGGATTTAAGTTGAGAATACTGATCACTTTTTGATGTGGTTTTCAGTCTTTCTCCCTTCAAAGATGTGGTTCTCTGCATTGGAAGGGCATGATCATAAAAACCTCGCATGAGAAATGCTTGATATCCTTAAAGCAGCACAGTCACCCTCGTGATCCAGAACCAAAATGAGCTCGGTGTTGTCATATAATGGCTGGCTAAACTGTGAGAGACTTCTATAGAAAACTACACTGGAGGCCATGAATGTTCTTGATATATGCAGAAGTATTTCTTATTTTGTTAAACAGTGATACTGCAGTGACATGATTGGATATTCTTCTAGGTATTTCTGAATGTAATATTAGTTATTAGATTTAATCTTCCAGGTCCTCCCCATTTAATTCTCTGGGGAAATCTTAATTGTATAAATGTTATTTCTGGGTTCCTTGTTGTGGGAGAAAGTGTAATGCATCAACGTGGCTCTACAGTGTTCTGTTAATGATTTCTCTGATACTGTGGTAGAAAGCTTTTGAGATGAGTCAGTGTGATTTAGAGAACTATTTGAGTTAATGTGGTGCAGTTTCTCATTATTGCAAAAGGGAAGGTACTTGCTAGAGACCTTTCCTGGGTGTGAAATGGATGCACAGTTTTCTAATTTGCTAGAGGCTTTGCAACCCTTACCCCGTTCATCTCTTGGTCATCTAATTGTAGATTATTTATGTATTTATGTTAGAAGACGTGAGAGTGTGATATTGCTTGTGCCTAGCTGCTCTAACTTTGTTTCTGGATTTTGCTCTTGTCTGACTTCAGAAGATGGCCAATCTGAACACAGTCAGACTCATGATATTTCAGCATCTGTGTGGGGCTTGGGCAGGCTTGGGCCTGGTTAGTTTTTGAATGGTAGATCACTGAGGCTTCCAGTTAGGGCTAAAAGAGAATCCTTCCTGAAACCCTGGGGATCCTATGCTGGTTAGACTTGACCATCCAGTGCTAGATGGGCCAGTGGTCTAAGTGCAGGTATACCTCAGTTAACAACATGGATGTCTTCCTGGGTACTACTTTAACAGAAGACTTTGATATCAGAGGCAGAAGTATCATGCAAAGAATAAGGATAGGTTTCTGCACCACAAAAAAGAAAATCAACTGCATATTTCAACACACTTGTTATTCAGAATTAACAATACACAAGCACGAAATGAAACAAACCAAGTTAGGTAAGCCTTGCTTAAGTAAACAAGAAAAACTGAGCCATCTAAGAGCCACTCAAAGGCCTCTTCCAAAATGCATCCAAGGATTATTTTTTCTTTCAACTGCTGTTGGAGCATTTCCATATTGGCAATCACATTTAACAGATCTGTCATTTTTTAGCCTGCTAGGATAGTTGACGAAGCAGGCTTATCTGCTCCCCTGTTTTTCGCTGTATTTTACTGTTCACACATGCTCAACAGGCAATATTGGAGTCAGCTTCTGTTTATCTTGACTTTGATCTACAGGCACACATGGTTGTGGTAGGATCAGCTAGATGAGAATGCCCTTCTTTCCCAGCTGAAGTGTTACTGTATTGTTTACTGCAGATATACCACTACAACTTGCCACCAAAAGTCTGTGTTTCTCCAGCACTCCTTCACTGACTTCCCAGTGCTGATACTGCTAAAACATTCCCAGCTGGATAGAGGAAAAGGAGGAACTGCAGGTGTGTAAAAGGACTGTAAAAAGAAGCTTCTTAGTCAGAACCTTTGTTAACTGAGATATATCTTCATAAGACAGGTTCCTGTGTTCATAATGAAGCTAAAGAAAATGTTCACAAATACCTGCATTTATTTCTGTAAGAGGCTTTAAGTTGATTCAACATGGTGGATCTCCATGTATGGGAGCCCTTCTCATCTTAGAACAGAGGACATTTTGAGGAGTCTTCCATGTGGGATGTCACCTTCTATACTTCTGCTATAGCTACACAGCATAACCTTGCAGCAGTTAAGGAAGCGAAACACAGCGTGTGGCACACCCTGTCTTTATCAGAGGCTACACTGAAGGACACAACAGAATTGGGAAGGTGGAGCCTTGAATTGGGTGCGCAGAGTGCCGCTGATTATAAGAGAGACGTTGCACACAGTTGAGTACACACCCTCTTGTGTTCTCTGCAATTTTTCAAAGAAGTGATTCTGAATGCTTCTTACTCTTTGTGACACAGCCTTAAAGATGAAGTAGAAAACTTCTGTGGGGTGTGAATATGTCTGGGGTTTTTTGCAAAATAGTTGCTTCCAATCTTCACCCCACTGTTGTAAGTGAATCACTCTTCCTTGGAAATTTACCACCCTGTTGCACAAATGTGGAACTGAAAGTGCTTGGAGTCATCAAGAGGATCTCAACAGGAGTTCTTTCAAAGAAGTTGCCTTTGGAGGCCCTTATGCAGGACAAACACCAATCTCTTATAGCCAGTTACTGTTAGATTGCAACTCTTACCTCTCAATATTGGCAGTGAGGGCTCTTACTTACTTTATTTGTGTCCCTGTTTTCTCCCATATGGAACTGAGCTCTTAATGCTGCACGTCAGGGTGGGGAACCTGTGACCTTCTAACTTTAGGCTTCCCAAACTTTCCTACAGCAATTCAGCGAAGTAAAATCAAGTCGAAACAGGAAATGTGGTTTGGTTAGCAATTGCTGCTTAAGTAGCTCTGCTTGAGATTCATCTCTCCCTTAGGAAATACTGTCTGTGTTAACTTGATTCCTCTCTGTTGAGATGGTGAGGGATTATGACAACCGAGCATTGATATCACTGCTTACATGACTGAAGTTGTGCTTATCTAGGGTTGATTTTTCAGACTGTATACTGTGCAGAGATTCCTAAGCAACAAGCTGATGTAGGCATGCTTCCCCGAAGGTACAGAGGATTCTGAGTTTTTGAATATGGCTCTCAGTTTTTATCCAGGGAAAACTTGTTTTCTCCCAAAAATTCAACTCCAGACTTTATAGTTAATTGCATTTCTTGTGGAAGAGATTTAACTCTGTCTTTGGAATAGGTTTGTTTCAGTAATGCGGCTGGACTGGGGGTCCTTTTGGAACTTACCTTTTCTTTGGCCCAGTTTCAAAATGTTGTTACACCCTGTGAAGACAGATACTGATTGTATCATGATTATTCTGTAGCAACTGTGCTTCAGATTTTAACGATGACCCCATATTCCCAAACCACATAAGAGAAACATTCATCAGTTGGCATCAAATTGTAGCAAGAGAGATCCCAATTCCATAAGCTGCAGAACTTTTCGCAGCCTTTCTGGCCTTGAACTACCTTCATTTCCTGGGATTGCAATGTATTTTTTTTTTAAAAAAAACAACATTCTTGCAGTTTGGTGCTAGACTTAAAGGCACTCAGCTGTGGCTTGTGTGTATTTCCTTCTGTTCAAATTTCCAAGTCTTCATTCTGTCTAGGTTGAGGCTGAGAAACAAGTGTTTCTCCAGATGTTGCACTGCAACTTCTGTTAGGTCTAGCAAACAAAGTTAACGGTAAGGGAGGATGTGAGTTAACCATCTAACAAGATCTGGAGGGTTGCACTTTCTCTAGCTCAATCTAGATTTATGCCATTCTCTTTCAGTTTCTGGGTATGCTGGAAATAAACCAGCTTACTAAGGTGATAAGGTAACTTGCCACTAGGCAAGCAAGGGTCTTTATTTTTAGACTTGTCCGCAGTTGTGATATGTCCTGCAGGCAAGAGCTGTGCGTGAGGAATTCTGGGCTTAAGCCAGTTTTTTGGCTTCACCCTCAAGAACCACTGTTCAGAGGTTGTGCTATTGTTACCTGCTGACAGAGGAGCCCTCACCAGTTCTCCTGACCAATATGTTGTTCAGATACCTACTCCTCCAGCCAAACTTTCATTTAAAACATTTGGCACCATATGGGCCTCATTTTTTTAAGTTATTTATTTACGTTCTTTGTTCGTATTTGTCTGCCTGTCCTCTTAAGGCCTTGGAAGTTGGCAGAGCTTTCTTTTCACGAACTGGATGCTGCTTGAAACAATCCAGCATATGGCACTGGGTCAGAATGGCACCTAGGAAGTCAGAAAACAAAACTCTGATTTTGTGCTGATCGCACTGGTTGTCGACATGCCTCTATGCCCACTTCAGAGATTTTCTGGTTTTCAGCTCTAAAACCACAAGGGCTTGGGGCACAGCTGTTCACGGGACAGCTCCATTTGGGAGCCAGGATGGTGTAGTAGTTTGAGTGTTGTGCTGTGACTCTGGAGATGAACATTTGAATACCTACTTGGTCATGAAAAGTCACTGGGTGACCTTGGGTAAGTTATTGTCTCTCATCATCAGAGGAAGCAAAGGCAAACCTCCTCTGAGGAAATCTTGCCAAGAAAACACAGTGATCAGATCACCACAAGTTAGAAATGACTTGAAGGCACAGAACAACAACTTCACCCATTCAATCGTGTCCGTACGTTGTGTTCTTCGTCAGGCATCTGTCTGTATTGCCCGCCATTGTTAGGTTGCCAGTCTGAGAACCAGGATCTTCTCAGTGGTGGCTCCAATATTTCCTGGTTATGTGTGCCTAGCCCTCTGTTCAGGCATTTTTTGTTCAAAGCTGTGTCATTTAAATCACTAAGTGGCTTATGTGTTCACAGTAACATTACACAGTAAGCTTGCTGCTGTAGCTATAGTGTCTTGTATCTGACTCTGCTCTAGGTATGCTATTTTGTGTGCTCTAATTGTCAAGAGTGACTAATTTTTTAAAAAATTGGAATGAGATGTATGAGCCATTTGTATCCTTCCCCTAAAATGTTCTTGCAGTTGCTGCCGACTGTATTTACTGCCACTATTGCCCGAACTATTGCTGATAGAACTGCTAAGAGGACCACATTGTCAGTGTAATGGTGTTTTGCGTGTTTCTTTTCTTACCAGAAGGGAAGGAAATGTTCTGCCCTGGCAGGGTTCTGATGTGGGATGGTGCTGTGACTCATTCTTGCATCATAGAGAATTGCCTAAATTACCATTAGAAACCTCAGCGGTGACCCGTGCATCTTTTAACAAGAAGTACACACTACTGTGCTTCAAAGGAAGGCAAAGCCAACCCCCTTCTGAACCAATCTTACCAAGAAAACCCTATGATGGTTTGCCTTGTGTGTGTTTATATGTCTTCAGGTTGCCTATCCACTAGTCAAGGAATACTCAGAGGTGGTTTTGCGAGTTCCTTCCTGTAAAATAAAGCCTGCAGCATCTAGTATTCGTTGGCAGTTTTCCATTCAAGTGCTAACCAGGGCCGACTATGGGACCTTTAGGATATTTAGGCCTTAGGCTGCCTTTGGGTCATCATAAGTCAGAAAGGATTTGAAGGCACACTACAAAATACCACTATAACCGTTGCAATTTTTCCCCCCTTAATAGTTTGTTCCCTCAGTTACAGCCTCTTCTGTATGGAGAGATAAAAAAAGACCTTTGGTCATTGTAGTCTTTCTGAACGTGAATTGAGAGTTTGTAGCAGAATGTATTACTGTTCATTGCAAAGGGAAGAAATTGATTTATATCCCACCTTCCTGGTTTATGATTTCTGAAGGAAGAGAGAGGGAGTGCTGTCTTGAATAGAGGATAATTTGGCAGACTGGTTTTGACTTCAAGAAAGTAAAATAAAGCAGCTCCATAAAGTGTATTTCATATGGTTTAAACATTATGTTCAAATTCAAAATAATTCAAGTTACAATAGCCTCTACCTTCTCTTACATTATGTAGATCTTTGACCATTTTCAGTGCCTTCATTTTTCAGTGTTCATGCTAATTTTAAGATGCCATAAATTATGTACATGAACGTATCTGTGTTTTAGTGAGATTGACTAGAAATGAGCAACTTCCAGTTTTAGATTCTACCCATTCCAGTTTGACTTGTGTTGGCTCCTTGTGCTGCCACAAGTTTTTATGAAACAGCACATTTTAAATAAAGTTATGTGTGTGTCTCGGCTGATACCACCCTCCTTCACAAAATTCAGGCTGACAGTCGTGGTGTTCATCTCTCATCTCCACATTTATCTTTCCAAGAGCTTGATGAGGTAGGTTAGGCTGAGAGTGACCAGGTCACCCAGTGAACTGAGAAGAGATATCTAATGATGATGATGAATTATATTCTACTTTTTCCCCAGTTTGAGACTCAAGGCAGTTTACAACAAGTTAAAAAATAGTTAAAAATTCACAAAATACAAACATTAAAAAGGGATTATACTATCAAAATAAATTGGAAATCAGTTAAAAATGTAAACCATAAAAAGCATAACAGTGGAACAGAAGTAACACGTAGCACAAGATCTCTCCCGCATCAACAGCCAGTCCTGGTCTTCGGGATCACAGTTCAATGCTCAAACCTCTGTACTGTGCTGGCTCTCTTTAAGGGAGAATAGGATCAGTCAAATAACCTAGACCTGAGCTATAGAGAGTTGAATTCTAGTGTGGTGCTTAAATCATTATCCACTGCTTAGTTTTGCCTTGGAAATGTCAGACGAGAGAACTTAGGGAGCTGGATATGTTTAGTCTGCAGAAGAGAAGGTTGAGAAGGGACATGATAGCCCTGTTTAAATATTTCAAGGAATGTCATGTTGAGGAGGGAGTGGGTTTGTTTTCTGCTGCTCCAGAGACTAGGACAAGGAGCAATGGATTCAAGCTGCGGGAAAGGAGATTCCACTTGAACCTCAGGAAGAACTTCCTGACGGTCAGAGCTGTCCAGCAGTGGAATATGCTGCCTTGGAGTGTGGTGGAGTCTCCTTTGGAGGTTTTTAAGCAGAAGCTGGATGGCTATCATTGGGAGTGCTTTGAGGGTGTTCCTGCATGGTAGGGGGTTGGACTGAATGGCCCCGGGGTCTCTTCCAACTCTATGATTCTATGACTCTGATAAAAGTGCTCCTTATGGTTGCTCTTTCCATGTAAACTTCCCTTTGCCTGGCTTCCAGTTTTTATAGGGGCAATTGTGGAATTTGGTAATATAGGTGTCAAAATGCTTGTTGTGACTTCTAATAGGAAAACGTGCATTCCTATGAAAAGTTGGGCTCCTGTGGTGAAATGATGGGAGTGTAATTTAAAACTTCTAGAGGTTACCACATTGGGAAAGACTGGTTTAGGTTCATGCTGTATGAAAGAATTTGACTAGATCAGTGAACCTGTAAGAGCAGCAATTAAATCTATTCTGTTTTTTTAAAAAATGTCTACCTTTCTCTTAATACTGGCATTCAAGGTTGCACTTGAGTTATGTGTGGAAGGCAACATAATCGTAGCAACAGAATACGAAATTAGATAGGGTTATAAACAGTTGATTGACCTAAGTGTTTGTGGATGTTAGAATCTGAGTGTTTTCTGGTGCCCAGAACATCAAAAACTCACTTTTTGGACTATTCTTCCAAGTTCCCATAGCCAGCATCACCAGTGGGCATGCTAACTGAGGGATTATGGGAGTTGTACTTCAAGATGAATTTCCCATGTTCTGAGAGGGCCTGTAAGAATGGGAATGGAATGCAGTGTGGAATTTTTTAGTAAGCTTCTAAGAGGCCAAATGGAAGTGCCTTAATTCAAAAGTTCCACAGGCACTATTGATAGTAGCTGACGACAAGACATGAGATATTGTAAGAAGAGTATGACTTTGATCTCTTATTCAGTTTTTTTTCCTCTTCCAGCTCCAGAACCTGGGCATTAATCCAGCCAACATTGGCTTCAGCACTCTGACCATGGAGTCAGACAAATTCATCTGCATACGAGAGAAAGTTGGAGAGCAGGCCCAGGTGGTCATCATTGACATGAATGACCCAAGCAATCCCATCCGCCGGCCAATTTCAGCAGATAGCGCAATCATGAACCCTGCCAGCAAGGTCATTGCACTAAAAGGTAAGGAAAATCTTTCTCAACTCATAGACTTCAGCATTACAGGGTCTCCTTTCCTCTTCTTCTTTTGTACTAGAACCAAATTATAAAATAGGGCCCTGAGTGCCAGGCATTTCATTCATTTAATGGACAGGTGTATCTGAAAGTATGTTGAGCTGAAGAATTTTTCTTCAGCATGCTCTTGAAGGCGTTTCACCCACAAACACACCTGGTTTTCCCATCACTCTTCATTTGTTGTCCTAAATGTGGGGTGGAGGAGCCCTTTTCATTAGTGTGTTAGTGTAAGTCAGATATCTTCTCACTGTACTGCAAGTTGCCAAGAAATCCCACTGATTCCCAGTCTAGCTTCTGCTCCCTCTTTGTTATGGAAAATATGGATAGAAATATTTGTGTGTCGGGACTAGGAATCTTTGTGAATTTCCTTGTAAGATACATACAGAAGATTAGACCAGAAAGAACGGAAAGGTAATATGAGAGTTCATTTCATTGGACTCTGCATGCAGTTGGTTGATCTGTAGAGTTGTGAAAATTTTGGGCTATACTATATGTACAATAGTAACTTTCCTAAATGGTCATCTTGTTTTTTAAGTTTCTGTATACAGGGGTTGGGAACACATAGCCCCCAAGGTACTATGAACAATGTAAAAGGAAACATCTGTTCTCTTGCTTGCCTGCCTGTGCACCACTGACTCCAAAAGATGCTTGAATATGAGAAGGTGAAAATAGTATAACAGTATAATAGGAAGATGAGTAAGAGTCCAGGTGGAAGCATCACCCAGTCATAGTCCCTGATATGTATATGCTTGTTTAAACAAATAATATTCAAACGTTCATAGCTTGAGCTTCTTAAAAAAAATTACCAAATTGAACGTGCCTCTTAGCGTAAGATTATGTGCTGTTTCTTAAAAAATCCTAACAATGCTGTTTCCATTTTTTAAAAATGCAGAACAAGACTAGTAACTTTCTGTGAAACAGTGGCCAGTTTTGCTTATAATAATAAGCCAGGTTGCAGTTTGTTGAAGTCTTTTCAAGATTTAGTGATGTACTTTGATATCAATCATCAGTAGAATTGGGGCTTTCTTCCTGTCATCCTCCATAATGCTATTAACCGCTCCCAGAGAGTTTTCTAACTCTCCACAGTGCCTTTTCAGGGTGCAGAGATTGGGCACTGCTGATTTCTGGTGGAAGCAAATCATTGCATCCTGGCCTTTGTTTTATTGTTGTTTCTGGCCCTGTACCCACAAAAACTACCTGATCTGTTATCTTGCCACAAACCATAGTTAATGGTCATGGTGTGGCATGTCACCAGTGTTTTGATTTCCCGGCTATGGGTTGCCTCTGGCTTGTCTCTCACAGCTACCCATCCTAAAGTAGGAACTGGTAGAGTTGTGGGCAGAAACAGAGCACACAAATGGGGGAAAACAGACTAGTTTGTTTGGACATTGTGGGGCAGTTCCTGGCAAAAGTAACCAACCATGGCTAACTTAAACTATAACTTAGCATGACACGTGGCATAGTAACTGCATTTAATCTTCTTTGTAAATTATTTATGGACCTTCACCTGTAAATTTCCAAACCGAGTGCTCAAATTCCCCTTCCTTTTATTGTGTATAGTTGTTTTTGTAAAGATATGACAGAACTGTACTATAGTGTCCTGCGCTTTTGGGGTAATCCATTTAGGTGTGAAAGTCACAGCACAAGTCCCAGCTTGGACTATTCTCTCTAATGGGTGCCATCTCTCAAGTCAAGCAGCTCAAACTGCTTTTTACCCCCAATGCACTGCTTGTCTGCCTCTACCAAAGCCAATATATTGCCATGTTTATTTCTCTGGGGGAGACACTAAACTCTTGACTGTCGCATTACAATAGCTTCCTCTTCCCCCCTTCTGATGGCTTTAATATTGTATCACTATTTTTGTCACACTTTCTAATGCTTTCTTGTGTGTGCAGATGGTGAGTTTACCTCCATTTTCAGATTGTATTTGTGTTTGTCCTGTTTTATGAAAAGAGAATGCGAAAGGCTTACTGGCTTAACGGCTTAACAGGGCACACTGAATAATAATTAAGGTGGAGAAGTAGATAAGGGCCTGTATTCTGTCACTAGTGTGGTGCCTTAAAGTCCCTTTGCAGAAAGCAAATCGAAAAGCAAAATCAAAAGGTGGAAGACTGGTCTACAATTTTAAACCCTGCATGGATTTTTGTATGAACATGCATCAAGCTTTTTATAAACAGGACGGAGACTCTTACAATTTCATAACTGGCTGTATATATATTTTTTTGCTTTTTATGTACCCTGCAAAAAATAGTATGGGACAGAAATAAAGCTATAGTCTAGCTTTCAAATAGAGAATGTGTCTTGGATTACTGTCACTCCAAAATCCAAGACTGTATAGTGAAAGCAAGCACAATTGAAGTAGTCCTGGGTTCTCCCTACCATCCTTGTTCCCTTCACCTCCTGCCTCCCCCATCCTTTTTGAGAGCAGGTCTAACCTGTTATCTCAAGGATATTCATCAGAGTAGAAGTTTAGAAAGTTTGGTGACAGCTCAGCCTTTAACCCTGGAAAACTTAGTTTGTAATAGCTTTGAAAGTCTGACCTGCATAGTTTCTGTGTCCTATGTCTCTCTTAGAATTAAGTTTTTGTAAATGTGATGGACTAGTAATGTCATGGAAGTTACATGTTGTCTTTCCCAGCTGCTTAACCAGAATTTTGGCTTCTGAACACCTCACATCTACACCCGCTTAGTGTTTGCTAGCTCTCAGGATAGCTGGTGGCTTTTCCTGAAGAGGGGTGAAATGTTTTCTGGGGAATCTTTCCTGGAATTTGTCATAACCAGGCCAAGACATAAATTGCTAAGCCATCATCTTCTCTTTTTAGTCAGTGCTGGATGGCAGTTCATAAGATCTGCTGATTATAGTAATTAATACTAGGCGGAATGGGCTCCGTGGCCTTTCCTTGGATTCCTTCTTTAAAACTTATTTTCTGTCTGGTCCTCTCACCTTCCCATTGCCTGTGGCCATTCCTTCCAGGCTCAGAAGAACTGTAACCAGGCATCCTGTCTGTTATGTTTTTTTCCATCCTAAACTTGTTTTGCTTGGACAGTGTCCTTGATACTGAGCATTTGTTAACACCAGTTTGAGAACCACTTGTAGAGAAGTAATTCCATCTTGTGGAGTCTTGCTTCTTAGTACATTATTCCATCTGTAACCCACCTGTCCTCCGAGAAGCTCAGAGCAGATCAGATGGGGCTGTTCCCATTTTATCCAGATTGCAGCCCTCTTAGCTTGTGAAGGAGACACTGTGTCAAAAGCCACTGGATGAATTTGGTGGCCAAACAAGGATAAATGAACTCGGGTCCCCTTAGTCCAGGTCTCAAAAACCCATGAACACAGCATCATGCTGATTCATTTGTGATAAAGTGCGTCTGAGGTAGTAGTACGATCATCTTGAGCACGAGAACATTCACTCCCACATTCCCTTTATGACTTATCCCTCCCTTTCAACCTGCCTGGTTGTCGTTTCTGTTCTGTGTCTTCCCACGACTATATGTTTAGTGCACGTTTAGTCTGCAAAATGTAGCAGGAAAACCTTGTTAATGTGCATTGGTTCATCTAACACCAAGCTACCAATTGACCTGACAGAGTGCCCACTCCGTGACTGCTGTTTTCTACCCTATTCAAAAACTGCCTTGTGTTCCTCAGTGTATTAGTACTAGATAACAGATGTAAATGTGTGTGGTATTGCCGTTGTATGCCTTGGTGTACTTGATCTTCTCGAGCGAGTGTTTTCTCATCTGCTCGGGTTAAGAATGAATAACTTAGCATGAGGGTTGAACATCACAATGTTGTGATTGAAACCTTTGTTTGCAGTACCTGGCTGAAGAGCTATAACCAATTCATCAATTGGTTTTGTCAGACTGAATTTGTGTAGATTAGTAGATGTGGCTTGAGGAATGTTGGTGTCTGGTTAAAAAAAAAAAGCCAAAAAGCCTGTTGACCACTAGGAATTTTTATAACTAAACACAGTGCATGATAATGTTCCATGTGAAGGCATATTTAACCACTCATCACAGTACTTCTGATAATTAAAGTTTTGTCCTTAAAGTCATCTAACGGATCTGTAATCATATCTACAGCTGGGAAGACTCTTCAGATCTTTAACATTGAAATGAAGAGCAAAATGAAGGCTCACACCATGACGGATGATGTCACCTTTTGGAAGTGGATCTCTCTGAACACGGTTGCGCTAGTTACCGACAATGCTGTTTACCACTGGAGCATGGAAGGAGAATCACAACCAATCAAAATGTTTGATCGTCACTCTAGTCTTGCGGGCTGCCAGATAATCAACTATCGTACGGACGCCAAGCAGAAATGGTTGCTTCTGACTGGTATATCTGCACAGGTACAGTTTTGGTCTGTGTTAGCATATCCAAAAATGAGTTTGAACATTCAAGGAATTGGAAAGAACGCCTGTGGGAAATGGCCGTAGCCCATGTCTAGTGTACATTGTGAAGAATAGACTGCCACTTTCCCTGTTGTACTAATTGGGAATGGAAACAAAGACCAGAAACAAAGACCAGATACCCGTTAGTAAAATAGCAAGGTGCAGCATCTTTTGTATTTGTGGCTGCTGTGCGCTATTGAATATTAACATGATTGTTAACACCATACACAAGATCGCTTAGTGCAAGGATGGCTCCTCCATGCTAGTAAGTTCGCAGTGTGTCACTGCTCAGCATAACAAGCACTGCTTATTGCTTGGAAATACACATTTGCAGGTTTGACTTTCATGAATTTGATTATCTGTGAGTTTCTCCAACCCCTGTCCCCACAACCTCAGATGCCTCTTTTCTGAGGGAACCTTCCCTCTCAGCGGTTCCAGTCAGGCGGCACAGCCATTTAAAAACCTGCCTTGGTTAACAGCAAACATTTCATATCACTTTCAGTCATTACTTTTGTGGGTTTGGCCAGTTTTAGTTGTTTTGAATTGTTTTATAGTTTAACAGCTTAATAGTTGATGTAATGCAGGATTGGGGAAAGTGCTCCCCGTGTACTGTGTGTGGCCCCTGAAAACCCCACTTTTCTGATCTCTGAAGCCTCCTGGCAGACCCCCAAAGCCTCCTGACCCCTTTTTGGGGGGGAAAAAAGGAGTAATTTTTGACCCTAGAATTGCCTCACATGCTTCCTCCTACATTCTTTGAACCTTTAAAATCGGTTGCAGACCTTTAACTTTTAAAATTGGTTGCCCATGGGAGCAACAGTTGGCGCCTGCCCTCCTCCATTACCTCTTCAAATTAAGAGATTAATTTATAGGTTTCTTCCAATAGTTAAAAAAAAGGTTCCTGAACAATGCATTCAGCACGCTACTCCTAATATTTCTAAGCTGTGGCCCTGATGTATTTCACAGAGGTTTTCAATAAAAACAGCAGAATTGCCAAAGGGAAGTCAAACAACCGTATCGCCATAGTATACAGCAAGTAATTTCTGAAAAGCTTCTTAACCTTACTTTTTCTATCAGTTTGTTTTTACAGAGTGAAGTAACAATAAAAAAATACATGTAATAAAAGCAAAACATGAGCAGTAGAAATGAACTTCAGTTCATTTGAGCTGAAATCAAGTGCCCTAGGAATAAAGCAACACTGGCCTTTTTTGTTTTTCTATTACTCTGTTCCAAGGCCTGGGGGAAAGGGGATTTTTGGAGAGAGTGACTCTTGACAGTGATGTTGCAAAGGCAGGAGGGAGAACGGGTGGAGCAGCCACTGCCATGCAACTATCAAGCTACAGGGAGGCACCTAAAGCAGAACTCTTGTTTGTTTACAATGTTTTATAATAACTCTTTCCATCAAAGCATCCAGGCAGTTTTCAGTTTTAATGACTTAAACCCAAGCTTGTCTCATATTGCAAAGTAATGAGTGGGTAGAATGGCCACACCATGGGAGATAGTTCCTAGAGCCAAATAACCGTTTTATTCCATCCAGGCTGCTAGACTTCACTGTCCTCTCAGCCTGGTGGAGTAAGTGTTCAGTGAATTAAAGTGACTTTTCAGTGGAAGTATATCATGAAATAGAGAGAGGTGCATTAACTGAAAAGTGCTGTTACCTTATTTTCATCAGACTTCAGTTCTCTGCAAAAAGCATGTACTGTTTTTTGAAACTGTCTCTTTAAAGTCTTTTGCCTTGACTTGCACAAATACCTCATTTAAGCCTGTAAATTGAGATTATGTTTATCACAAAACAGTTGCTAAGTTGGATCTTCACATGGATGCTCTTTTTTTCCCTTTAATAAAAGCAAAACCGTGTAGTAGGAGCCATGCAGCTTTATTCCGTAGATAGAAAAGTGTCTCAGCCTATTGAGGGCCATGCCGCTAGCTTCGCACAGTTCAAGATGGAAGGCAATGCTGAGGAATCCACCCTTTTCTGTTTTGCAGTGAGAGGACAAGCTGGAGGCAAGGTAAGCCTTTGACTCAAATCAACCCTTTCCTGCCCGTTGGGACTGGAGAAGTATTTTGCCTTCAGGCTTTTCTTTTTTATAAGCTCAATTGCAGGCCTGTGATGTACAACAAAATTAAAATGAAAGAAACTGTTTTAGTCAAAGAAAAGAAAAACCTCATATCCACAACTGAATAGTGTCTTTACAGCATTAGGGACCAGCCAGAATACCACCAGAGTGTGCAAGCTTTTGAATTCTCTGCATGTTACAGTTTTTGAGCTCACCCTCCAGGCTAGCTGGTACAAAAAAAAAAAGGCAGGGCAGAACAGTACCTAGCCACCATTACCTAACATTAAGCACTGAATTGTCTGCCTGAGGGTGTCAGGCCTTTGAATGTGTAGAGTGACAGGAGGGTGTCGTAGAACAAAGTTGCAACTGCTCTCTGTGACTTAAGTAGTTTAAAGTGTGATAGGGACAGCTAGCACTGAAATAAAATTGGTATGACATAAATGAAGCCAATTTGATTGAAAGGGGAACCTACCATGGTTGAGAGGGCTTTTGAAGGACGTTGGGTGGGTGCTGGAATGGGGACAGTATTCAGTACAGGCTACACACCTCAGTTGTCTAGGCACTCTTTTGGGGCTGGTTTTGTGCAATGTAGTGATTGGTCAGTTTAAACCTGAATATAATGTTTTCAAGTACTGGGTTGCCTTTGGCAAAGCAATAACATTACTACGTTCTCAGGACCCTGTTTGGCTGCTACCTTGTGTGTTTAGCTTGAATAAAATGGTGTGTCTTTCTTCCCAAAAAGACTAAAGATGTAAGTCAACCCAATCTCTTTCCACACAGTTGCATATCATTGAAGTTGGCACACCCCCCACTGGAAACCAGCCCTTTCCAAAGAAAGCTGTGGATGTCTTCTTCCCACCTGAAGCACAGAATGACTTCCCAGTAGCAATGCAGGTATGGAGGATGAGTAAGAGACAGTGTTTGCATCTCACTCTCGTTGTCTTTCTGTTTCTCTCTCTTTATGTGTGTGTACATGAGGGGGACAGTTTGAATTCAGGAGGATTTAAATCAATCATTTCTAAACACTAAACAATGCTAAAGCTTAATACTGCCTGCTTCCAAGCCTTGGATTTAACATTGTAAGCTGCCTTTAATTGCTGCTTAGCCTTCCCTTTTATAGAACAAAAGTTCAGGTATTTTTGGCTTTTATAAGAGTGCCCGGAAGGCAGCTTCAAAGCAAGTGAAGCTTGCTTTGCTCCTTGGCACTTGGATAAGTCCAACTCTCTTGTAATAATCAGCAGAAGGTAGCTGTGTTATTTTGTTGGAATAAAGCGAACAAAAATAATCAGATGGTAACTTAAAATACTGACAAATAATTTGTTATGTCCAATTTCAGTTTTAATCCCAACTACAGTATATGCATTGCCCTATTTGTCAGCATCTTTTTCTCAGGGTTGACAGGTAGATAAACAAGTCACAGACATGCTACAATTCTAGGTTCAGATATAGCAGGCCTAGGTTTCAATCTCAGGAAAAGAGATCCTATCTAAACATTAAGAAGAACTTCCTGACGATAAAAGCAGTTTGACAATGGAATGCGCTGCCATGGAGGGTGGTGGACTCTCCTTCTTTGGAGGTTTTTAAACAGAGCCTGGATGGCCATCTGTCAGGAATGCTTTGATGGTGTTTTCCTGCATGGCAGGGGGTTGGACTCAGTGGCCCTTTTGGTCTCTTTTGACTCTATGATTCAACAAATCACAGCTTAGAAACCCTGGTTTCTAATTGTAGTTTGCAGGTGACCAACAAATGATAGTTTATTTGGGGAAGATGGGTTTGGACATAATCACAAGCCAAAATTCCAGAAACCACTGCTGGGATTACAGTTGTGTGTTATGAAGGCCACAGTTTATAAAAAAAAGAAAGCATTTTCTGATCAGTGTGTATATGTTTCCTAATTAACAGTCTCTGCTTTCATCTTTAAAAAATGGTTTCTAGCCCATATGACTACAGAAGAGTACTTAAAACTGTCTGGATACTGCATTCAGAAACCAGAGACCAAATAAGATTGCCAATGATAGGGTGCAAAGTTCTTGGCACTCTTTGTGCAGAACTTGAAGGCTTGAGTTTTGTACGAAATGGGATCCTAGTCCAATTGTTAAAGCTTGCGTTGTAGATGAATAGCTGTTTATGAACTTCTGTTGGCTTGTACTTTTAGATTGCAGCTAGAATCTTGTGTCTGGGCATAGTATATACAGCCCATTGTTGCACACACTGGTGGCCTCAACTCAGCTCTGTTTTCACTCTTTTGCAGATCAGTGAAAAGCACGATGTGGTCTTCCTGATTACCAAATATGGTTACATCCACCTGTATGATCTTGAAACGGGCACCTGTATCTACATGAACCGAATTAGCGGTGAGACCATCTTTGTCACTGCCCCCCACGAAGCCACAGCTGGAATCATTGGAGTCAACAGAAAAGGACAAGTAAGGAAGACATATTCTCCCAGAGAATGTTTACCTTATCATGAAACTGGGCTTATTTTGAGGTTTGGGCTAGGTGGTATAAATAAACTTATAAATATATGCCTTTTTCAGACTTTTGACATGAACTTGTATTTGTGAGGTTCTTAAACTGTCTTCCTCTGAATGTACTATTCCCACTAGAACGCATTTTAGTTGCATTTGGGAAGCAGTAGGTGAAAGTTCAGAAACTAGGGTGGTGGGGAGGAATGCTGCCTGAGCCTTTTCTTAGCAATGTTTAACACTGCTGACCTTGGAAAATCTTTCCGGTTACAAATGTTTGCTTTAAGTTCATGACATGACTGTCAGTTGTGGCATGTTGCTTTTCAGCCAGTATTTGGGAACTTCAAAGAAATGTAACTCCTATAATTCCTCACCAGTGGCTGTGCTGACTAGGGAGCACCAGTGTGGTGTAGTGGTTGTGAGTGTGGGGCTAGAACATTAGAGGACCCAGGTTCAAATCCCTGGTCAGCCACCAGAACTCCCTGGAGATCTTAGGTAAGTTGTTCTCTCAGCCTCAGAGGAGGGCAATGGCAAGCCCACTCTGAGCATATCTTGCCAGGAAGTCCCCGTGGTAGATTCACCTTATGGTCGCTATTAGAGTTAACTTGAAAGCATATAATGACAGGTAGCTTATGAGGTCCCAACTGCACCACACTTTTGTGTGCATATGTCACTAGCAGGGCCTGGCATCGTGTAGTAGTTTGAATGTTGGACTGAGTCTTTGGGAGGCCAGATCCCCACAGATCAAATCTTCCCTTGGCCATGGAATGCTAGCTGGTGTCCTGGGGCAAGTTATACTCTCGCAGCCTTGCAGTGGTTCTCAACCTGTGGGTCCCCAGATGTTTTTGGACTTCAGCTCCCAGAAGCCCTGAGCATTGACCATAGTGGCTAGGGCTTCTGGGAGCTGAAGTCCACAAACATCTGGGAACCCACAGGTTGAGAACCACTGCAAAGCGGTAGAAAACCTTATGTGAGTATATCCTGCTGAAAAAAATCCCAAGATAGGGTCATGTAGGTCAGAAATTGACTTGAAGGCCATAACAACAACAATGCTGACTAGAGCTATAGTCAGGATAGCAAATGGTGAAGGGTTAGGGGAGTTGCAGTTCAGCAGCTTCTGAGAGGCCATTCTTCATCTCTCCACAAGGATAGTGATCCAGGACCAGGGAGATGAGAAACCATAAATGATGATTCCATAGCCTTCGGCTTCAGAAGTTATAGCTCATCTATGTCTGTTACCTTGAAACTCTGCATGGTCAAACAGACAGTCTCCTTGTCTTGTTAATCTGTTACTGGTCTTTGGTTAATCCTCTACTTGATGGCAGAGGCTGACACTCCTAGTAGTCCCCAACAGTTTCCATGCAGATATTGTTGTGAGCCCACCAGTCATATAATAAGAGACCAGTCTGTGTTTTTTAAGCTTCACAGAATTATTTAAAGCGGGACTAGGGAATGTGTGGCCATCTAGGTCAGTGGTTCTCAACCTGTGGGTCCCCAGATGTTTGTGGACTTCAGCTCCCAGAAGCCCTGAGCATTGACCATAGTGGCTGGGGCTTCTGGGAGCTGAAGTCCACAAACATCTGGGGACCCACAGGTTGAGAACCACTGATCTAGGTGATGATGTATTGCAGCGCCTATCAGCACCAGCTAGTATAGCTTGTGGTGAGGGATGATGGGTGGTGCTTGCCAGTGACACCATGATGGGTCACACATTCCATGAGCCAAGGGATGCCACCCTTTCTCAACTCTGCGATTATTCTGCAACACAGACTTCAGCATTGTGTGCTGATAAGACTTCCAGAGTAGTCCAGTTTGTGGAAAATACTCACCCTGTGTATCTTTCCACGTCCCCTGGCTCCACGTTTGTTGGCTTTTACTATTCCCCAGAACCTAAGGTGAAGTCTTTGGTAGGTCAGTCTACCAGGTCAGTTAAAGTTTTACTTGATAGGGATGGGTTTGGAATAAAAGCCGTGCTGTGTTTCTTAGGTGTTGGCTCTCGTCCCTAGTAGGTTGTCTTATTCATTGTTTTCTCATTCCTAAATAATGAGCGGTGGACCTTTGTGAAGCATCTAATCTGGAAGGGTTTTTTTGTAACATGCAGTGTTTAAACTGGTCAGAGGCCTGTTGGGTTTCTTGAAAATTTCTTTTTCATCATCAACTGGGCCATGTACCTCAGGCCTGAGTGAAAGTGGACTGAAGCTGTTCAATCTTTTTTATTTGCAACTTATGTAAATACAAGACTGGAATCATTTATTGGCGCTTGGGGAAAAAGATTCCCTTTGCAAGCCAGAGGGATATGGCAGTTTCAGAGGAGTGTTCAATTCTGGCGTCTGGGTTAGTAAGCACATAATAGGTTGTGTCCAAGACTCTGAATGAGCACAAAATGACACAATGTTATGGGGAAGCAGTGATATTCTGGTTGCAGTTGTCTTAGGTGTAGGTGACCACGAGCAATCTCTCCTTGTAGTAGGTTCCTGTCACTGCTGGAATTCCTCTAAGATTAAACCAAACCGTTCTCAAATAGCTAGCATTCCCCCCACCCCACCCTTTGGATTGTGTTAATCTGCTGCTAAGCTGCTGAGGCTACAAAAAGCCTCTCTTGGCAGCTGGTTGAATGATCTGGTAAGTGGCAGCGTCATGACTCTCTCTGGGTGTAAAATCTTGAGCTGTATAGGGGCTGTGCTTTATACCATCTTGGGATTGTTGGTCTAGGCCAGTATTGTCTACTCTGGCTGGCAGTGCTCTTTCCCTATCTGGTACTTCTAGGTGTAATTATCAGGAATCAAATGGAAACGTTGAGCAGGGAAAACAAGTGCTCTGCCCCTGAGCTGTGGCCCCTGTAAAATTAGGTGTGAGTTATCTGAAGCTGAAGTAACGCTCTATACCTGGATTTTAAAATGGGGAAAAATATGCAGCGCAAGCTCCTTAAGGACCCAGGGCTTAGCTTTCAAACATATCCACTCACCTCACCTCCAGAAAATGCTAAAAAACAGAGCAAGCTATTCAGCTTGGAATTTCTCAGAATTCATATTTAAGATTAATTTGAGAAATCCATTCCAGTATACTCCTTCCAACAGTAGTTATTAGGAGATAAACTTCCCACAGATGCACACAAAATCATGTCATGTTTTTTCTTGTCACTCGGCATTCAGTCGGTTACTGAATCCAGTCTCCATATTGGGTAGTGTTAAGAAATCCAGAAATGAGGTGTATTTTTAAACTGCTAGTAGTTAACCAGACGAGGTCACATAGCATTAGGGAAGTATGGTGCATAAGTTCTGTGTGTTTGTGGCCCCTCCGTGTATGTGTATGCACATGTTCAACCACAGTTCATTCAATTTTTGTGCTGGTGAATACTTAGCTCTATGAATATTCCTGGTCAGTGTTTTTTAACCCTGGGTCCTTAGAATGTTGTTGGACTTCCAACTCCCAGACCCCCGCAACTATCAATGGCCAATAGTAAGTGATTCTGGGAGTCATAGTCAAACAACATCTGCATATCCATGGGTTGCTGTAGCACACAGTGTATATTACTTTCATGCCTTTGAAAGCTGTTTGAGATGCATGTCTGACTTGAAAGAGCAGGGCATCCATCTGGGATTGCAAGTGCCCTTCGGTAATGCACAGGAAATGCATGTACAAATGTGATATCCCCCTTTGGGACACTATGCGCTTGTGAGCCGACTGAATGATTCACTGCTGCTGTTGGCATGGCAGTCCTCACTCTCCCCTCTGGTTCTCCAATCTGAAGATCAGCGATGTGTGACTTTCTCATGGAGGAAGCAACCCTTCACTGACTCATAGGAATTCTGCACATAGTGCAACATGAAGTGGCTTAATTTGCTACATGGTATTGCGAGTAAAGGAGACATTTTTTAAACAGTTCTGCATATCCAGGAGAAAGGTTGCTCCTCCATTATGATATCTTTCTGTCTGCATCAAACATATATATTGGGGAGAGGGAGATGTCAGTGGTCTCCATGTAGGAAGCGCTTATGTTAATTCCTAAAAATAATGGAAATTCTTGTCTGTTCTCTAAAGTGATGCAGCCTAAGGAGTTCGTCTGCTCCCTCTGCCACCTTAACTGTAGCCATGCTGTCCCAGACATTCTGTGTGTCCAAAGCAGAGCTGCAGATATGGCACCCTGCCTGTCCACCCGTGTCAAGGTGCATAGTACCCAAAGCTTGCTAGATTAGGAGGCATTAAAAAAAGCCCCACAGGCTCCTCTTCCTGGAAGCAAAATGCAGTAATAACAAAATAAATTAACAATTTGTTGGTCTTGCTTGACACCAGAAGTCTGCTGCCTGATTCATTCTGATGACTGGGCTGGTCTTGCATATCCGTATTTTAAAAGAATGGTTCTGGAGCACTGCTTTCTGTTCTTGGCAAGGAGTCTCAGTAGACAGAAATCATAAAAGAAATCTATTTTCTCTTCTCTTCACCTCCCAGGTGCTCTCCGTATGTGTTGAGGAAGAAAACATCATTCCATACATTACCAACGTGCTGCAGAACCCTGATCTGGCACTGCGGATGGCTGTCCGTAACAACCTCGCTGGTGCTGAAGAACTCTTTGCCCGAAAATTCAATGCACTTTTTGCCCAGGGAAGCTATTCGGAAGCAGCAAAGGTGGCAGCAAATGCCCCCAAGGTATAAAAAACAGATTTTGGAGCAACCCGCTCTCGTTCCTATGTCCCTTCGTAACTGAACCTGTAACATAAACTCAGTAGTATTTAATTGAAACAACCGAGTAATCTTTTTACTCTTTATCCCTACTGCTAGCTCCTTCTTCTTCCTCAGTATCAAAGTTGGATCTTTCTTGGGACACTGATCTATCCACTTGTACTGTGACAAACACTATCCAAAAGGATGCGTTTATAGTAGTTGGTGATGAGCTAATATGAGAAGGGCATAAGAATGGGGCAGTGTTGCAGTGTTTCTTGAGCTGGTCAGTTAAAGTGGTAGGAAACTGAATCCTCTGTTGGTGAACTGTGGTTAGCTAAAATCGGCAGTGGAACATTAAACCAAGGAGAGACAAGTGAAGGACTGCTGCTGATCCTGAAGTGGAAGAACCTTTGGCCCTGCAGATGTTTTGGACTATAGCTCCCAGAAACCCCTACTGTTGCCTGTGCTTGAATAGGGCTTCTGGGAAAAGTCTAAGACATCTGAAGGACCAAAGGTCACAAGCAGACTCCTGGCCTGAAGGGCATGATGAGCTGTCTGCTGAACTGAAATCTGTTGTTTGTGCTTCAGAGGGTCTGTGGATTAATTTTACCCCTCTCTTCTGTTTTAAGGGAATATTGCGTACCCCAGATACAATCCGTAGGTTCCAGAGTGTCCCAGCACAACCGGGTCAGACCTCTCCCTTGCTCCAGTATTTTGGAATCCTGCTGGACCAAGGGCAGCTGAACAAGTATGAGTCCTTAGAACTCTGCCGGCCTGTTCTGCAGCAAGGACGCAAGCAGCTCCTGGAGAAATGGTTGAAGGAAGATAAGGTAAAATATGTTGGGGCTGTGGGAGAAGACAGCTACTTGTTGGAGGGACTATGGCTTAGTGGTTATCAATAGCAAAGATAGCAGCCTTTCTGCCCAACAGAATCTCTCCAGCTCTCCAGTAGTCTTATCTTTGTATTAGCAGGCATGGGCGGTCAAGTTGGTTTGAGTGGCTGTGTAAATTAATTGAATAAATATAGTCTTTGCCTTGGCAGATGTCAAGGTGCCCCTGTCATATGACAGTTCTTCAGTCGTTGGGTATTAGTAGTTAATGCATCATACTATTTTTGGGTGTATGAAGAATATGGAAGTATCACAATGTCTCACATCCAATGTCTTCTGCATCTATTCTCTCCCGCTGTATTTCCAGTATTCCTACCATTGGTATAAGTATCAAAAACTCCTTCGTCTTCTGAAATCACAGCAGTCATTGCCCACACATTTTCAGTCATATCTGAAGCTACAAAGACTAGAAATGTTCAAAATCTTTTCTAAAAAGAAATGGAAAAGTGAGAATTGAGTTACTTGGGAACCTGAATTCTGTAACTAACATCTCTATGCCCTATATATTATGGTGCACCAGTGCTGGTTAGTTTGCATAGATGAAGGTTCTTTCCACCTAGTGATTGCTGTAGCCTGGCCTGAGATGCTGAATTTCAAGATTTGTTAAGATGCTTTGTTTTCTGGTGCTGTGTTAAAAGTTTCCCTGCAGAATACAACAGTAATTGCAGACAGATATTTCTGAAAGTTTTTTTTT
This sequence comes from Iguana delicatissima, assembly GCA_948472985.1. Classification (NCBI taxonomy): domain Eukaryota; kingdom Metazoa; phylum Chordata; class Lepidosauria; order Squamata; family Iguanidae; genus Iguana; species Iguana delicatissima. The sequence goes on from CAOKZL010000007.1 coordinate 2,387,479, forward strand.
TATTTTGTTTTGTGTTGATGTTTTTTGCTATTTCCACTCTTCCACTGGAAGGTGAAGGCTGTAGATGGATCTGAATGTATACTAGGCCAGTACTTGTCGGCTTTGATACTATAGATGAACCATTGCTCTAGACCGTGCATTTGGTTCATGCAGATTGGTGCGGACTGAGAAGTGTGGCCAGTTCTGCTTGTCAGTGAAATCACATCTTGGTGAACATACCTCAAAATACTCAAAGGGTTTCCATAGTAGAGAAGGCAGAAAAATGTGAAGAGATCCACATACCAAATCTGCTGATGTTTTTCCTCTCTGGCTATCCCCATTTTGCTTCTGTTTCAGTCTAGCCTGAATCTATCTTGTTTATTTGTTTCTTTAAATAAACTCTTTTAAATGTTTTGTGTCATAACAGCTGGAATGTTCTGAAGAACTGGGAGACCTTGTGAAATCTGTGGATCCAACGCTGGCGCTGAGTGTTTACCTGAGAGCCAATGTTCCCAACAAAGTCATCCAGTGTTTTGCTGAAACGGGACAAGTTCAGAAGATTGTGCTGTATGCCAAAAAGGTGATTTGTTGATCTGAAATTCCAGTTGCTTGGACTGATGTTGCAAATCCAAGTAGCCCAGGAGCATTGGTGGAGCATTTTCTGTACAAATAGCAGTGGGAGTTGTCTGTAAAGAGAGGCCCATGCCCCCAAAGTATTTTGTAGATGCTCACTTTCAGCGTGGATCAAATCCAAAACTGGTTAATCACATTGACTGGTCTGTTGTTCCTGGACTGACTGCCTGATAGCCACAAGGGTTTATTGGAGAACAACATGATGTTGCAGTCGTCCTGTGGCCAAGTACAATACACTGTATCAGGATATGGGAGAAGGCTTTTTCAGCTGTAGCACCCCGACTGTGGAATGCTCTCTCCTTCGAGGCCTGACTGGCACCAGCACTCTTACCGTTTACACACCAAGTTAAAACTTGACTGTTCACCAAAGCCTTTAGGATTCATTAATTCAACCCAAAGGCTGTGATTTACAGTTTTAAAAACTTTTAAATTTTAAAAGGCTATTTTGAACACATAATATTGTTTAATATGTTTTTAGGCTGTCTTAATGCTATCATAAGCTGCCCTGAGATCCCTTGATATAGGGTGGGGCCTAAATACTTTAATGAATAGATAAGTAGTGTAGACAGGATCATGGGGTGTCTCTTGGCCTTGGCTTTGCTCCCTCAGTGTAAACCTGGGTTGGGGATCCTTTGACTCTTCAGATGTTTGAGACTTCGGAGAATTCCCAACCAACATAGCTTGTAGGAAAAGACAGTGAGATATGTGGTCCAGAACATTTGGTGGGGCAAATCTTTTCCATTCTTGTCTAGATAACATCTGAGGAAGCTTTAATGCATTAGCTTCTTGTTCTTATAGAACATGATTTTTCAGGGAGACAAAACTAGCAGTAAGCAGATCTTCAAAATATAAAACAGGATCAATACAACTGATGTTAAAGCTGGTAGGGCAGGAACTAGCTTGAGAAACAAGGCAACAGTACTCACCTAACTTTTCATGTTGGTGACACTTTTCAACATGTATCATTTCATGACACAGTAATTCAGTTTTACTAGCAAACTGGAGGTACTCAGAGGTGTATCTAGGGTGGGGAAAGGCAGCTCCCCTGAGTCCTGGCCTGCTGCCGTTGCTCTCACCAGTAAAGGCCCTAGTGAGAGCAACTGCAGGGGGAAAGGCAGCCCCCTTCCACCCAGTTCTTGCCCGCTGCTGTCACTCTTGCCATGGAAGGACCCTACTGACAGTGATGGCAGTGGGCCAGGCTCAGGTGGGGGAGTCTTTCTCGGCCAGGGAGGCGACACACAAATGTGTTCTGACACATCATTTGGAAAGCCCTGCTCTAGCAGAAATCCTGAATATTGATCCTGCTGTTTTGATGAGTCTCCACTGAAAGATGTAATTGTGGTGCCTTTTGAAAAAAAAGTCAGCCTATGGTGTCCCTAATTTGTGCATGTACATATTTTTCCAAGGTTGGCTACACTCCTGACTGGATCTTTCTCCTGAGGAATGTCATGCGGATCAGCCCGGACCAAGGACAGCAGTTTGCCCAAATGCTGGTTCAGGATGAGGAACCTCTTGCAGATATCACCCAAGTAAGTAAACCTCTGGAAGTAATACAGAGGAGAAAGGCTGGTCGCTGGAGAGCTGCCTCCAGCATACTTGAAAAGGCTGCTTTTATCCCAAAAGACAGTTGTATCTGTTTGTAGATACTTGGTTTTTCCTGAAGCCTTGATGAAGCAGTTTGAGGAGGCTGCGCTAGGCTGACCTGTGTTTGTGTATTTTGACTGTGTTCCAACCTGAATAAAACAGGGAGTAAGTGAAGAGAAGGGCCTAAATACCCTAAAGGCACCAGCTCCTTCTGCTGAGCAGGGTCAGTCTTGATTAGTACTTGGATGGGAGACTGCTAATGAATACCAGGTGCTATAGGCTGTATTTCAAAGGAAGGAACTGGCAAATCACTTCTGAGTATGGCTTTCCTAAGAAAACTCTATGAAATTCACGGTGTTGCCATAATTTGTCAGGCAACCTGAAGGTGTGCACGCACACATACACATAAGCAAAGAGGTGCATAACCAAACCATAACTTTTTCCAAGAGCCATTCATTGTTCTGAGAACAGACACAGTGGTTCTTAACCAGCTGGCTCTGTAGCTGTAAACTTGGAGGTCTAAAATTATACTTAGCCATTTTGATCTTCTGTTTTTGTTCCTCACCCTTCTTCTTCAAATAACTCTGCCCTATCTCTGTTTCTTCCCATTCTGCCCGGAATTCTTTATCCCTCCGATACCATCTGTACTTCCTTAGAAACTTAACTTTTCCTGTGAAAGCTTTAGCACAGTTTGGTACTCTCCATATATGTGCCTAAGCGTCATATATCAGACTTGCCAAACTGAGTAACTTCCAAATGTGCTGGAGTTAGTAGCCGCTGTCATTACCAGCCAGCAAGGCTACTTGCTGTGGCAGTTGGGATTATCAGAGTTGCAGTCCATCACATCTGGAGGCTGTGAGGTTAAGGAAGACTAAAATATTCTTCTGTGTTGACATCTGCTTCACTTACTTTCCCCTTCCTTTCTGTATTATGAAACACTTGGAGCAGGGAGTGTCCTCTCAAGTATATCTGCATATGTGAAAGATCTCACCTCTTTCTCAGTCGTGCACATGATCCTATATAAATGGTGTAGTGCACCAGAATGTGGAAGTCTGCCTGGAGTTAAAAATTGCAAAAGGAAACCTGATTCCCAGTTACTTCATACCAGCATGCTTGATACTATGTTGAGATGTTGCTTTTTAACTCCAGGTATTGGGAAAGGATGGGTATAATTACTGTCCTCTTACTAGTGTGAAGGGTATGGTATAAAGTAGAGCCTGCTTGAAAATAGGAATTGTTCCATGTTTGGAATAGTACCAGGCAAACTTTCTTTGACTCAGTAGTGACAGGATGCCCTCTGGTAGTGGGTTGGAGTAGTTTTGTCTGATTTTTAAAATTTTCTCTTGTGTAGTTGAGAATACTTGATATGACCACTCAAAGCTTGATTCTGCTACCTCAAGTCACTTGATGTAGAAAGGAACCTAAAACAAACCTGTTGTCCCTTTTTTTCCCCCAGATAGTGGATGTGTTCATGGAATACAACCTGATTCAGCAGTGTACCGCCTTCTTGCTGGATGCCCTGAAAAACAACCGCCCCTCTGAGGGTCCTCTACAGACCCGCTTGCTTGAAATGAACCTCATGCATGCCCCCCAGGTAGGTCCTGTAACTCTTGAACAGACTTGGAAACAAAGTGGGTGTTCAGGATGAAAGCATTTGGATTCAGCAATGCTCCAGTAGTAACCCAAGACAGATTTAATTTCTGTTTTGTTTCACAGCTGGAATTCTTTTGTCTAAAAACAGCAGTGCAGAGCTTTAGACTGTGTTCCCCAAATTAATGTCCTAAAGATGTGTGGATCTGAAATTCCCATCATCCCCAACCAGCAGGCTGAGCATGGAGAAACCTGTTTTAGTTGCCTTTTTATTCCTTGGGCTTGGAAGGGGTTGTTTTTATGTAGAAGTGATGTGTCTGTAGCTGTATCTGAATACTTGAATGTAGCTTCGTTCCAAGTGTGTTTATCTTCACATTCTAGCTTTTTTTTTTCAAAGAAGACCCTGAAGACTCAGCATTCTGACTTGCAAATGAAATACTTAAAATGGTGGTATTGTGTAGATAAGACTCCTACAAGCTGAAGTCCTGAAGAATGGAAGAAAAGTTTGCTATTTTCTTCTAAAGTAGGTCTGGCAAACTTAATGCTAAAGTATATCTAAACATCGGAATAGATGCTCCATAGTATTTTTGAAAGTTCCCTGCATCTCATAAATAGCAGCCTTGCCTCTGAGGCTAGTGAACAAACATGACAAATGTATGGCAGACTTGCAGTAACAGATTACTTTTTCTGTAAACCTGTTCTAAGTTTGTACCCAGTGGGGAATCTCAGTCCCTAAAATGAGCTCTCCGGTTGATCACTGAATCTTCTTTTCCAGGTTGCAGATGCCATCTTGGGAAACCAAATGTTCACTCACTACGATCGGGCTCACATTGCCCAGCTGTGTGAGAAAGCTGGCCTCCTCCAACGAGCCCTGGAACACTTCACCGACTTGTACGATATCAAGCGTGCAGTTGTGCACACTCATCTTCTTAACCCTGAGGTACAGTATCCCAAATCTAGCAAGTTCCATCTGTATTTGGGGGAATGCAGCTATTCTCATGGCAGAAGGTTGTACATTCAGAGAACTACAGATCCCTTCCCAATGGCACTGTGTTGCTTTGGGTACTTACATTTACAAAAGAATCATGAAAGTCTGAGCTATGTCTGTTGTAATTCTGTGTTTTAATTTGCAGTGGCTGGTAAACTATTTTGGCTCCCTCTCAGTTGAAGACTCCCTGGAATGCCTACGTGCAATGCTTTCGGCCAACATCCGCCAAAACTTGCAGATATGCGTCCAGGTCGCCTCCAAGTACCATGAGCAGCTTTCAACGCAGTCACTCATTGAACTCTTTGAATCTTTCAAGAGCTTTGAAGGTAAAGTAGCCCTGCATTGAAGAGAGGCAGCCTGTGGCCCTCCCAGTGAGATGGGCTGTAACATTACCCACACCTTCAGTGGGCGTTGCAGTCCAACCCCATCAGGGAGGGCCATGGCACTATCTCTGCTCTGCAGTGACTTTGAATATGTGCAGGAAGCATACCTATTGGTTTTGTTGGCCTTCAGGTGTGATGGGATAAGCACAGGTCTTGGAGTTACATTGCTGATCACATACTCTTGACCTGCTCCTTTAATGACTGTATAGATTGCAGATTTGCTCAGAGAAGCAAAACACCAAGAAATGTGCCCCCCACCCAACAGGTACCTTCAATGAAATTGGAGTGATGTTCTTGTTTGTCTGGTGATGCTTGTCCCGCTAGGCACATGATAGGATGGGACGCATCTTGCTGAAGATAAGTCAGTGTCGTCAGTGTCCTGACAAGAGACGCAGTGTCTTGAGGACCACTGTGTATATTGTTATTTAAACTGTAGGCAATTATATGTTTATATATTTTTTTAAAAAACCCTAGTCTGAGGAACTTTCAGTAGGCTAATAGACTGTGTAACAAAGTAATATGGCATTTCTTTTAGTTAACCATACAAGTGAATCACAAGAACAGTAGCAGAAAACACTGCAGAAATAAACTGATCATTCAAAATATTCAAAAAGAAAACTTTTAAGCCAGCAAGCTGAAGTTGCATGCTGAATGTCTTCCTTAAGAAAAGGTATTTCCTGGCTCTTAGAAGGGAGTTCAGACAGCTGCTAGAAGGGCTTCTTCTTTAGTTCCATCTCAAGGAGTGTTGGGACATGGAGCATAAGAATTGTAGAGCCACTGGCAGTCACTTTAGAGCCGCTTTCCCTAACCTAGTGCCTGCCAGAAGCGTTGAGCGTAGCGGCTGGGGATTCCGGAACCCAAGATATCAGGAGGGCTGCTCTAGACTTGTGGATCCTTATCTCAGTTCTTTTTGCCTAGAGCTTACAGAACGCTGAAATGGCAGTCATAAAAAGCTGTCACTCAACCAGCTGGCTGAAATTGCTTCAGCTGTTAGTTCATTTTGCACTCACTCCTCTTTGAGACGGCAATGCATTTATTGCTGAGGACACTGAGCAAGAAGCTGTATTTGACACTGCAGCCAGCCAGCCAGCTATATATCTAGCTGGATGTTCTTTATAAGCATTGCTGTGCAAATGCTAGGAAATACTTAAAAAACAAACAATTAACCTCATGTCCTTTAGACATTTCCCAGATGTTTAAATTTCATGGAATGTAACAGACTTACAGCTGCAGAGTAATGAGCCCTTCATGGTAAGAAGTGGGCTTATACCATATTTTTATGACTGTTATTCAAGCCAAATGCGTGCAGATTGACAGCAAGTAAACAATTATTGTTCAAACCAAATGCATATAGAAACAAATCAGTGCAGCGATACAGAATTTTAAAACTTCGAGCTCTGTATCCCATGTAAGTAGATCATAGGGCAGAAAGAAGTGGGATTTTAATACATATTGATGTAGCTCCACAGCAGTTTTAATGTAACTGTCCCTCTGGTTTCCTTTCCCTATTTGGAGGGCTACAGACACTCGCCTTGCTTTAATTAAGAGGGGAGCATTTAAACCTGAGATGGAAGTCATACTGCCATCTAAATGTAGTTGGATTGAAGCCCCCTATGTTCCTCATCATTGGCTGTTCTGGCTAGAGCTAGTGGAACTTGTGATCCAACAATGCCTGGAAGGCTGCATTATCCCCACCCCTTATTTAAGAACTTACAACTTCTCTACTGAAATAATTTACACCATAGCTGAATCTTAGCATGTTTAGATACGATTCCTGAAAAGCTGCAGGTGAAGGACCTGGAAGAGTTGATCCCAGTCACCTGCCTGCTTGACTTGATTCCTGAAATGTTGTCATTCCTTTAAGTCTTCCCACCTCCCGTCCAGGTCTCTTCTATTTCCTGGGGTCGATTGTCAACTTCAGCCAGGACCCAGATGTGCACTTCAAGTATATCCAAGCTGCTTGTAAGACAGGACAGATCAAAGAGGTGGAACGAATTTGCAGAGAAAGCAACTGTTACGACCCAGAGCGAGTGAAGAACTTCCTCAAGGTAAAAGGATTAGCGAATCTTCCTTTCATGGTGGGCCCTGTTTGCCCACTGGTCAAATGTGAATACCTAGTTCCCTAAATAGTAGGTGATGGAGTAACACAGTTCAAGTCAGTCTTAAATTATTTTTTGGAAATAGAAAGATGTTTTTGCTGTGAAAGGTAGAAGGATTTTGGAAAACAAGTTGAAAAGCACCCTGAAATTGGGGGGAAAAAAGTGAAGTCATTGTTACCCAAAACTCTGATGGCTATGGTGCCTTTTAAAGCCAAAGCTGAAAAGGACTCATTTCATACCAGCTTAGGTGGAGTCAGCCTGTTGTTTCTGTCTGCCTCCATCTTGGAAGGCCAGAAGTGATGAACCATGGAGAGGTACAACTGGCATCCCGCTCTAGGGCAGGTAGTGCCCAAGGGGTTTACACTTAGCACAGGAGGTGAGACAGAAAAGACCATCCCTGGTGGAAGTCAGTTGTTCTAGCTATGGTGCTTTCCAGGGAGGTCCACAGAGGTGCAACTTGGCCTGTTTTTTTTAACTTGCAGAAACTCTTTTTTTCTTTCTCTCTCTCTTTTACTTGGCTGACAAATGCTGGTCTGTGATCATAACCTGTATCATGATCACACTCCTGCCCACCCAAAAGCTGGATGTCTCAGATTCTGTTGGATGGGGAAATAAATTCCTTTTCTGATCTTATTATCCCAATTGCCTGTAGCAGCTTTGGTAGAGAGACAGTTAAGGGGAGGATGTATCGCACCTAGGACTCTCCTCTCTTTTATGGGGTTGACTTATGATGGCATGTCTCTTTGGTGTGATTGCCTGATTTCTATGGAACAGTGTCTACCCTCAGTTGTAGGAGCCAGCATCTTGGACTCCAGTCTGTAAAAACTCATACCATAGGAAAATGATTCTTAGTTTTAAAGGTATTGTGTGTTTCTGTCTGAAAGGACAAACCTTTGGAATCGAAACTCCATCTCTCCGTAGTCCTCCATGTTTCTCATTTCTGTCTTCCGTCTTTGGATGACCATCTGGGATGGGTGGGAAGAGATTTGGGAGCCTGTTATGTTAACCCAGCATCCATCTTTGGGGATAGCCTGTGAGTAGTCAAATCTGTATGTCATTTCCTGACCAGTCTGTTGTCTTTTGTGCTGTTCCTTGTATCTCTGGAATTTTCAGGACATGTACCAGGTAAACTTTCCAGTATGGGTCTCCCATATCCTCCTTCAGTGTCTACTTTGTGTACAGGATTACATCCTGGGATGTACAGTCACAAAACCTGTGCTCATGGGTGGCTTAAATTTCCCTCTTGGAACACATCCCTGTTTCTGTCATCTTGGCACCCCTTTCATTAAAAGGCATCTGGATCATCCTGCCACAAGGAGAAAGAATGCCTGTTCTTGGAATCCTTGACTGAATTATTGTTGTTGTTGTTGTTGCTATTATTATTATTACTAGTACTACTATTAATATATAAATGATAGGGCTGCTTTCAGTTCCTTTGTAGCCTTCCACTCGTTTCAGTTTAGTTCCACTGTATATCTGGCTGTGTGAGCCCAGAATCTGCAGGCAACTCAATTCCCCCTAATGGGTTCAACTCTCAAGAGGATCATTTGGGAAAGAGTAGCAAGAGGCAAGATGTAGAGGCACTATTTACCAAGTCAGTAGTTTTAAAGTAGGAGTTCTTTTAAAACTGGTGATGCGACCCCAAGGCTAGAAGAGGTTTCAACACCCACCTTAAAATGTTTAGTCTCTAAATGGGATGAGGATCTTAACTTCAGATTAAGTCTGGCTTGTGTTCAAGTCCATAAGTTTAGCCAGCCTTTGTGTATATGTATTGATGTGTCCCAGGAAGGCGAAAGAAGCAAAGAAGAACCCAAGTTCTTCAGGTTTCCAAAGGCTTCCCCATTTGGTCACTTAGGAATTGCTTGTTTGCCACAGGTGACCAGGCAAGCATGATCCAGAGGACCAAGATGACCTGACCAAGTACCACAAAGATGCCACCCTTCAGTACTATAAATAGCCTTCCACTAGTTTAGCTGTTTGAATCCCAGAGTTGATCCTGCACACCAAATAGCTGACGCAGCTGACCAAGGCTGAGGCCTAGTCTAGGCTTGTAATCCCCTGTGGTCTTGTGCTTATTGTAAAACTGTCTCTGTAAATGTGAGCGCACCAAGAAGCCATAACTGGATTCTTGGGGCTAAATTCAGTTTCTGTCCCGATTAGAGTAGAGCAAGGGAAATGAACAGGAATTGATTTCAGTGGGTCTGCTTTAATTGGGACTAAAGTTGGATTTAGCCCTTTTTTTTTAAAGAAGAAAAACTGCAGGAGCTTTGAGCAGAGTGAGAACTTAAAACAAGCATGGTTGTAACAATTTTGTATTTTGTATAGGTTGAGTTTGAGTAGAAACTTTGTTCCCCAGGGGCAAACCTGCTTCAGCTCACCAACTTGCTCCCTGCTATGCAGCTTAGGTGTTAGGTCTTGTGCAGGATTCGTTGAGACTTATTAAAAATCATGTTTCCCTTCTTCCCTCCTTTTCTTGTTGTTTTTACAGGAGGCCAAACTGACAGATCAGCTTCCATTGATTATTGTGTGTGACCGCTTTGACTTTGTCCATGATTTGGTGCTGTACCTGTACAGGAATAATCTCCAGAAATATATTGAGATCTATGTTCAAAAGGTAAGAATGAGAGATCTTTGGCCATCTCTTACTTTGCCCACTTCATTTAGAGCTTCTGCTTTTCAAGAACTGGATGCAGGCATGAAATAATGATCCTTACTTAAAATGTAAATAGCTCCACACTAAATGCCATGTCTGGCATCATAAATTTTGGCTGATGCCATCTCTGGCTTCCAGGCAAGCAGAATTGGACCTTGTTAAAACTTGAAGAGTCGCAGCAAGAATCAGAAAAACATTTCATCCTAAGGGCTGAATCCACTTTCTGATAAACTCTTCGATGTGGTATTCCAGTGATTGGTGGTACCAAAGGGAAAAGGATGGATACCTAAACACACTGGCCTGTTTCAGCTTATTAAAGTTCTTATTCTCAATAATTAAGCTTTAGAAGAGACATATTAATGTGTTAGAATTGGTAGGTGTATACAAAAGTTAGGAAATAACCATCTTCATAGAGAGGGGTGCATGGCCACTGGAGGAATCCCAAAAGGGCCAAATTTGGCTCCAGGCCTGAAGTTCCCCACTCCTGAACTATGACTTTCAGTCCCTAACTGGTACCCTCTGTGAAGAAAGGGTCACATTCTAATGTGCAGGAACAAAGCTGTATGGTTTTTTTTTAAAGGAAATCAGTTAGCTTGCATCATTGATGTGACTCAGTGCTACTTGATGATGATTTTTAAAGACTCCCATAAATCAAATGTAGTGTCTGTCAGGACTTGTGGAGGAGGCTGTCTCAGTAGCAAGCTTGCTGCCTCTCCCTCTGAATAGTCATCAGACCTTTAGCATGAGTGTTCTTTCTAGGACAGGAGAACACAGCGGGCAGTTTCCTGTTAGTGTAGTTACGCGCATTGAACTCGACACTGACTTGATGGCGACCCCCCCATAGGTCTTGCTTAGCAAGATCTATTCAGAGGAGCATTGCCATTGTTTTCCTCATAGGATGAGAGAAAGTGACTTGCCCAAGGATATTCAGTTGGCATTCCAGGGTTGAGCAAGGATTCGAACCCAGAGTCTCTGACCAACACTCAGACCACTACAACACCTTGGCTCCCATTTGTGACATACTCTCGCAACAGCATGGCTTATGTGTATATATGTATCTTTTTGGATGAGGCATAGAAAGCTATTCTGTAGCCATCTGTGGTCCCCGCAAAACTTCCTCCATTCCCACCATCAAATACCATGAGAGGCCCCTGATGCTTCTGTTTAATTGGGAGAGGGGGGCAGCCAGTTCACAAGATGAAGATGGAACTGCTCTGGGTCCCTGGAGAATTGAAAGAAGGGTGCGCTCCCCTTTGTGAATGCACCCTCATTTCTTCCTCCCTCCAACATGAGAACAGCCACTTTTCCATGAGAACTGCCACTTTTCCATTATCTGAGTGGCTTCTTCTCTTCTCCCCTCCCCACTCATATGCAGCAGCAACAGAAGCCCCTTCTGGGATTGACTGTAGTATTTAAAATCAATGCAGCATTAGCCTATCATCTGGTCTCCTGCCACCCAAACTTGTCAGGTCAAGCAATCCTGCTTCAGGCCGAGACTTTTTCTTTTCTTTTAGTGCCTTGTAAGATGGCTGCTTCACTGCCACCAGGATTGTAGCCCACTCTCTCCTTGCTCTCTGTCAGTTCAAGATCCTTTGTAGCTGATTCTTGGTCACCTAGCAGGGAGCCCAACCTATGTTATGCCAGATTGTGTTCTGTTGCTTTAATATGATTTTTTTTTTTTTGCTGTAGGTGAACCCGAGCCGCCTGCCTGTGGTCATTGGAGGCTTGCTAGATGTGGATTGTTCTGAAGATGTCATAAAGAACCTGATCCTGGTGGTGAGAGGGCAGTTCTCCACTGATGAGCTTGTGGCTGAAGTAGAAAAAAGAAACAGGTGATGTCACGTGACCAGTGAGAATAGTCTCTGAATGCCTCTGTCTTAACACTCACATTCTCGAGCATCGCTAGCTAGAAATACTGAAGCTGCATAGAGTAGGTGTGTGAGCACATCAAAATGGCTTCACTGAGTAGAAGTTATCAGGGTGGCAATACAGATGAACATTAAGTGTCCGCAGACTACAGATGCACTCAACCTCCCTGTCAAGTTACTGTTACTCTTTTAATGCAAGAGAGGGGAACAGGAGGAAGAGCTGAGTCTAAGAGAAGAGAGACTTGCCTAAATCTTTCTAGCAAGCTTGTGATTGTGGTGAAACTTGAACAGAGCTCAGGAAAGGTTTGTTTTGATTGTAAATCCCAGAAAAGCCCAGCTGGCATAGGTTCCTTTCAAGCCCTGGACTTGGATTTGGGGCTTGAGAACCTGACTTCTAGCTCACCACCATTGATGAGACAGCTGTCACCTTAAGCATCCAGTATATATTTTCCTTGTCTCATTACTTTCCAGTAGTGGGGTATTTACCATTGAATTTTCAGAGCATTACCTTTAGGCCTCCATTCAGGGTGGTCCTTCCTGCTGTCATCTGCCCTGCCCTTACAGACAAAATGGCAGCGGCCAAGGTCAGAGGGGCCGTTTGTACTTCTTGCCTCTTGGCCTTGGGCAGTAAGCTTCTTGCCTGCTTCCCAGAGTTAGTGTCCTCTGGGTTGGTAAATCTAGTGATATCCTGCTCTTTGTAGAGTGGGAAATCGAGTCAGATGCAGATGAAGCAGCAATTTAGCTCCAGCTTTCTGTATCAGATCTCACTCTCTTTCGTTACTCCTTGAACCCTGAGAATAGTTTTGATTCTGCTGTTGTTCAAGCAGGCCTTCAGGATCTCTGTAATTGAGTGGCTTGTTTTCTTGGGATTTTAGGTTAAAACTCCTCCTGCCATGGCTGGAAGCTAGAATCCATGAGGGTTGTGAGGAGCCAGCTACACATAATGCACTAGCGAAAATCTACATCGACAGTAACAACAATCCTGAAAGATTTCTGCGGGAGAACCCTTACTATGACAGCCGTGTGGTGGGGAAATATTGCGAGAAGAGAGATCCACATCTGGCATGTGTGGCGTACGAGCGTGGGCAGTGTGATCAGGAACTTATTAATGTGCGTATTCAACATGGGTTGTGGTCAAAATGGGTAGAGTAGTATTTTGGGCTCTGGCCACGATCCACATTGAGACCAGTTTAAAATGTGTCATAATGTGGTTCAGGCATGGGACATTAAAGTGATTTTCTATATACACTGATTCTGAGATGGACAGTTTGTAAACCTGATTGTACTCATTGGTATTGCTCGCTCATTGTGATGTATTTTTAATAACACATTTTGCAGTCCATTATGGCAGGATTTTGAAACTATTGGCAGCTAGGGGAGCACATTAGTTCCCCTAGAATTCCTTCAAGGGCTGTATCTCAACATCAAACTAAGCTTCCCGCCAAAAAAAGGAAAGTGCTAAAAGGTGTTTTTCAAAGTGGTTTCCCTTGACTGGTGCCAGTCTCTAACAAGTTTCCAGGAAAGAAAGAAAGAAAAAGAAATTGTATGGTGCTAGTCCCTAGCACAAATGGGGGGGCGGAATTGCTAGTCCTCCCCAGCAGGTAGCCTGAGAAGAAGTTCTCTAAGGCACATTTTTGCCATGTTTTTAGCCCTCGTGGGCCATTTCAGGCCCAGGAGAGGTTTCTTTGTAAACAACAGGAAATAACTGGAAGTCACTTGCTATTCACTTTCTATTTTAAAAAAAGTCATAAAATGACTGGGGGCAGGGCAAAAAATTTGGCAGAATTAGTCCCATGTTCACCACGGGGGGAACCTGAAGGCCACAAACAGTGCATACCTTCCTTATGATGTTAAGCTTTTGATTTTTGTTCCTTGCTAGGGGTGGGTGGAATAAGCTACCATTTCTCTGCATGTGTTTTGGAAACTATACCCAAAACGCTGGTTTCCCTGAAGCAGAGCTGTTACTCAGCTGTAAAAGGAGTTCAGTCCCCTCAGTTTCTAGAGAAACACAAAGGTCAGACACTCTGCACTAGCTATTTATGGTTGGTATTTATTATTGTATTTTTTTGCCCTCCTTCCCATCTTTGCTTCCAGTGCCTTCAAAATACAGACTAGAAATGGTGAAGCCCTCATTCTTTTCCCCTTCCCAACGGAATAAACCATCCAAATTATTTTTCCTCCTTTGGACTCCAGGTATGCAATGAAAACTCCCTCTTCAAGAGTTTGTCACGTTACTTGGTGCGTCGCAAAGACCCTGAGCTGTGGGCCAGTGTGCTGCTGGAAAGCAACCCTTACCGACGACCTCTCATCGACCAGGTACTGTTCATTTGCCTTGTTCTCAGGCTTGGAAGCAAGAGGCCTGGAGGTTGCCATCTGCCGTTCTCCCTTGCCTGACTCCTCCTTGTGTTGGTAGGTTGTACAGACGGCGCTCTCCGAGACTCAGGATCCCGAAGAAGTGTCTGTTACTGTCAAGGCGTTCATGACGGCTGACCTTCCCAATGAACTCATTGAGCTGTTGGAGAAAATTGTACTTGATAACTCTGTGTTCAGTGAACACAGGTTAGTACTTGGGCTTCTCTTTTGTTTTTCCTCCTCCTCTAGACCCATAGTAATTGAACAGTTCAGTGGTTAAAATCCCAAAGTCAGGTAGTGAATGGTGGGAGCCTTCTATAGATCTTCCCATTTACCGTGAGCATAGAAGCAATTTGAGCAATTTGGACTGCACAGGAACCATTGCAAGCTTACTTAACCTATATCTAACACTTCTAGGGCAGAGCTTGGCTCTCACTTGAGAGGTAGGTAAGCCTTGGAATGTTTTTTTAAAGGGTCAGCTGGTGGGGGCTTACTGATCTCTCTCTCTCTCTCTCACACACACACACACACACACACCCTTTGTAAAACACAGTCCTGTGTTGAAATGGAGAAAGATCAGTATCTTTTGGTGGAAAACAAAACATGTCAAGCTGCATTTTAAGTCAGTTTGTTGGGGCACATGTCTCTTTACATCAGTCTGTCTTTCTTTCAGAGGTGCTAAGGAGAACTTTCCTCCCATTTCCGCAATCAGAAGTCTTTTTCAACTAGAGAGATTGAACTTGAGACATTTTCTTTCAATTGTTTAGCTCTTTTAATGATAGTAAGTAATTGTGACCCATTGCTTCTCTTAGGAATCTGCAGAACCTCCTCATTCTAACAGCGATCAAGGCGGACCGTACCCGCGTTATGGAATATATCAACCGCCTGGACAACTATGATGCTCCAGATATCGCCAACATCGCTATCAGCAATGAGCTTTTCGAGGAGGCATTTGCTATTTTCAGGAAGTTTGACGTCAACACATCAGCAGTGCAGGTAACATTAGCATTCTGTGTGCCTCAACGCTGGGAAGGTGCAGCAGTGGGAACTTTGTGTTCCAGCCCTGGTTCTTTGAACTTTTGGCAAAGGTCGAATAAGAAAAAGTCCCCATCCTTTCAAACTTGTCACTTAACATCTTTTTAAAAATGTTATTAGTTGTGTCGTTTTGGAAGTTGGAACTGTAGACCAGTCATGTTCTTAAAACTTGCATAGCTGTAGCTGATAAAACTGGCACGAGGAGCAGCGCTGTTCTCATTTTAAAGCAGGGGTTCCTCATGGGTTACCAAAAGTTGCTACAACCTTTTTTTCTAGGAGCCCTGACTGGTGGTCATGGATTCTGAGAGGTGTAGACTAATGACTTTTTGAAAGATTGGAAAATACAGAGACTTGTTCCAGGTCTTCTCCATAGTCTCAATCAGAATACCTGTGTACTTGTGGGCTGCAGACCATAGGACATCAGGGCTACAAGTCTGCCCTCCAGATTACCTGGGAATCCAGCAGAACTTGATCCTGTAAGGCCAGTGGTAGCATCTTCACTGAGCAGAGTATCTAAAATGACTAGAAGGGGATTGAGAATGGTTTGTGTGTCTCCTCTCATCTTAAATGAACTAATTTGGGGTGCCTTGCCTAAGGACAATGCGTGTAATCTCCCCCACGTGCCAAGCTCTATTCGTTAGAGATGCACCAGCCTTTATAACTGATTCAGTCCTAGCTATACTTTTTTCATCTCCTTTCTGTACCCTTTGCCTTAAGATCTTGCTTTCCCCCTTGTTCCCAGGTGTTAATCGAACACATCGGAAACCTAGACCGGGCCTATGAATTTGCAGAGCGCTGCAACGAGCCTGCCGTGTGGAGTCAACTTGCCAAAGCTCAGCTCCAGAAAGGGATGGTCAAGGAAGCCATTGACTCTTACATCAAAGCGGATGACCCTTCCTCTTACATGGAAGTCGTTCAGGCTGCCAACGCCAGTGGTAGGATGCTGGAACTATTCTTCTTCTGCCCCGTATTTTTTTAATAGCCTTTCTTGGACTTTCTGGATCTAAGGGAGGCACAAGAAAAGTTGGGTCAACCTAGCATTCCTGTAATCGGAATATCTTAAATTTCACTTGCTTTAGAAGTTCTGATCATGAAGTGCTTTAAGTCAGGGATGGCAAATGTGGAAAGCTTAGAGCAGTGGTTCTCAACCTGTGGGTCCCAAGATGTTTTTGGACTTCAGCTCCCAGAAACCCTGAGCATTGACCATAGTGGCTGGGGCTTCTGGGAGCTGAAGTCCACAAACATCTGGGGACCCACAGGTTGAGAACCACTGGCTTAGAGGGCCAAATCCTCCCTCCCAACCCCAGACTTTGGAAGGCTGCATCCCCACTCTGTTCCTTGAAGAAGAAGAAGAAAAGTATTATCCCAACCAAGATGCCCCAAATGCCTCCTGGAGATGAGGAGGGCATTTTTAACATGTGTTTGGGCACCCCTGGCTATTTTAGAACCAAGAGAGGCCTTTTGTTAACAGGGGGCAACTGGACTTGTTTTTTTGTTTTTTTTTAAAGGCCTCTCCCGGGCCCAAAAACCTAGGAGGTAAAAATGCCCAAATAGTGCGTAGAGTGGTATATTGAGTCATAAAACTAATCCCTGGGAGGCTGCATGTGAACAGGGCTGCCCTTTGCTCATCCCTCCTTTAAGTGTTCAGTAACTCCAGTTCTATATGAATTAATGCATTTCTTCTGTCTTGCGTTCTCAGTCCAACAATGCCTACAATAATGAGCACAATTATTATAGGGTGACTAGCCAGATCAGCCGCTTGCTAAGATAGCGATCTTCACGCTCCTTCATAAAGTTCCAGGGACCTTAGTTGCTTAGTTCCAGGGACCTTAGTTGTTCTGCGACAGCATTCAATCATATTTTACAAGCCATGGGTTGTTAACCATCCCCCCTTCCCCTTGCTGCCCTTTCCATTTCATTTCCTTCTGTTTACCCTCTTCACCTTCCTGATCTTGCCAGAGTTTTCGAGAAGCTCAGCCAAACAGTTGAAAGGCTGGGGTAACTGAGAGTTCTGTTGGAGAGTGCAAGCCAAAGCACAGTCTTTTCCTCCAGTCTTGGTTGTGGGTTTCCCATTGGGGCGTGTTGAGCCATTGTGGAGAACGAAGCACTGGGCAGATTGGGCTAGGTGGGTCGTCGAGGTCCAGCAAGGTTGCTCCTCTATTACGTTTGCTCAAAGGGGAACTTGTGCTGTGCGTGGTGGGAGCTGTTGGGATAATGTTGCTCAAGACACTGTGAGGACAAGAGTAAAACAGCCCTAATAAAAAACAAACCTGAAGCTGCTCAGAAGCAAACAAAAGATAAAATTAAACCATTGGCTGTTCTTCCAATGCGTTTTATTGCAAACCTTGAAACTGCCCAGTGGTTTAATCATACCTGTGGCGTGCTCTGAAGGTGGTTTCTTTTTTTCTGGCCCAGGCACCAAGGTTTGGGCTAGGAAATGGTTATCAATCCCCATGTTGTGTTCTACAGGGACAAATCAGAATGATAGGAGAACAAGGGGAAAAACTGACTGTTACAGATAGAAATCTGGTTAGCTTTTCATTCTGCTTGGCAAAAAAGAGTACTTAAAACAAACCTTTGCCAAGTGGGGATGTTACTGTTGCCCACGGAGAGGCTTCCTCTTTGTTGCCCTCTGCCTTGTAGCAAAAAATGTAATGGCAGCCTCCTTTGGCAGAGGATTCCTTTCATTTTCTGCCCCTTCCCTTGTTGTTTTCCTCTTCCCTTCCAGTTGAGCTCAAAGATCGAGGGGTAAAAGAACCCCTCAGCTGGATTCTAACAACCAGAACAAAATCCTGCCTTGTTCCAACTTGCCCTTGCTTGTTCCACCTTCCTAGGGAAACCCCATAACTGGCAGAAGGCATTTCCCCCACTGCTTCTTCAGGGTCCTACTCTGAAATCTATTCGGGGGGGGGATTAGAAGCTCCCCTCCTCCTCATGGCAAGGGACCCAAGTGCATGTGAAGAACATTGATCCCATCCCAGATGTGTGAACAGACTCACTCAGTGTAAGAGGGTGGATGACAAAGGAGTGGATTGTTTGGCTGACCTGATTTTTTCCCTTTCCCCTCCCCAGTTTCGGGAAGCCTGTGTTCCGTTCAGCAAGAATGAGCAACTGTTTGGCTCTGACAAAACTCCGCACACAGCCTGAGCCTCAGTAGAAATTAATCGGGATGCTTGTGGCCCTTTTCCTTTTGCCAGCATCGCACATGCTGGGATGTTATGCAGACCCCTCCCCTCTCCCTGTTTTTTAGAGAAGCATTTGTCATTGGGTACACCAGTCGGTTTTGAGGTTGCCTTTGAAGTAATGGCTGTCAAGCTAAAGAGCCCTCCGTCTTGCAGCATATGAACTAAACAACCCCCAAATTGTTCACATTATGTGACCTTCAGTCCTCCTTTGTTTCCCTTCTTTTGTTGTTGTTGTTGTTTTCCTCCACCCACCTAGGAAACTGGGAAGAGCTGGTGAAGTACTTGCAGATGGCACGCAGGAAGGCCCGGGAGTCCTACGTGGAGACGGAACTGATTTTTGCTCTAGCGAAGACAAACCGTTTGGCCGAGCTAGAAGAATTCATCAATGGCCCTAACAATGCCCATATTCAGCAAGTGAGTACTTCTCTTATGGTTTTAATGTGCCCTGTCAGTGGCTTTGCTAGCCCTTCTGTTAGTTCCTCCCGCAGGGCTTGGATGGGGAAATGACCCACCCTCAAACTCTGTGTGTGCGTGCATGTGTGCGCACAGGCATCTGCTTTAGATGTTTGGTTTAGGGGGAGGAGTCAATGTTCATTATTACAGCGATCTTGAATGCGGTCTTTGTGTAAGTGTGTGTATAACACATGGTGTAGCAGACTAGATTTGTGGCTTAGCTCAGCCACGGTGTGTGTTAGGTGATCGGGGCCAGTTAGATGATCTTCAGAGTATCCTACCTCTTAGGGCTGTTGTGAAGAAGGAATCTTTGGAGGAAGGGTGGGAACAAAGGAAAACCTGAAGCCACAAACTTGAATGTTTTGTTCAAACTCTAACAAGTGAACTGTAACTTGTTACAAAGTACAGTTTGTCTGTCGTGCATTTGAACAGTGAAGAGTCTATGCTTTTCCAGGCCAGAAAGAAACAGTAGTAGCTAATGGGCACAAATGTGGTACCAACCCCTGACACATTGGAACAACGTAATTGCCAGTTCCCCAGATCAGATAGCTTAAGAACCGTTGAGTTAAACTACAGTTCCCATCATCCAAAGCCAGCAAGGCCAGTGACCGCACTGCCAGAGGCTGAGAGGGGTTCACATCATTCATTCACACTTATTTTTAAGCTGCATTTTAAAGAAAGAATCCTTCCAAGGCATCCGCGGAAATGGTGTATGATAGGAAGTAAACACAACTAACATTTGGCTGTTATAGGTTGGTGACCGTTGCTATGAGGAAAAGATGTACGATGCAGCCAAACTCCTGTACAACAATGTGTCCAACTTTGGCCGCTTGGCTTCCACGCTTGTTCATCTTGGGGAATATCAAGCAGCTGTTGATGGGGCTCGGAAAGCTAACAGCACCCGGACCTGGAAAGAGGTAATCTTTTAATCTCTGTGCAGTTTTGTACAGAATTGGGTTTCATCCTTTGCAAGCAGCATCTTAAGTGGTATTGTGAAAAGAGGACTAGGGAAATCTGAGGAGAGGAGGGGGAGGAAAGAACATGACAGAAGCAATAGCTATGCAGAACACACATGCAGATGTTGTGATAGTTGGACTGCCCGCCTATATACCTCCAGGTGCATTGGTTAGAAACAGGATTCTGAATGAAATGGGTCTTTGGTCAGATTGGCATAGCAGTGTGATGTGCTGGGCTGTGACCTGGGTTCAAATCACCATTCGGAAACAAATCCCACTAGGTGATTTTGGGCCAGTCTTCCTGCCCACTCACTCACCCAAATGGATGAGTGGAGAAAACCTCTGGAAGCTATTTTGAGCATTGTAGAGGAAGGCTGAGATAAAAATCCAATGAAATTGATTTTCACACACACATACACGCGCGCGCACACCCCCCCCCAAGTAATTGTACATTGTGAGTTGGGTAGTAAACTTCTAGATCACGATTTCAGGCCCATTTTTGGCTGTGCTGGAATGGGCAAGAAGGTGGGTCCTGCTTTTCCCAGTTTTTCTGAACAAGAACCTCTCTAAGATTGGTCTTAAAACATTTCAGGTCTGCTTTGCATGCGTCGATGGGAAAGAGTTCCGTCTGGCCCAGATGTGCGGCCTCCACATTGTCGTCCATGCAGATGAACTGGAGGAGCTCATCAACTATTATCAGGTAATGGCCAAAAGGACCCCCTCCTGTACTCAAAGATACTTATACTGCTTGTCTTTGGAACAGGATGGTGGAAGGAAGAGCTGCTGTTGAATTTAACTTTCACCTTCTACCCCAAAGGACCGTGGCTACTTTGAAGAGTTGATAACTATGTTGGAAGCTGCATTAGGCCTGGAGCGTGCTCACATGGGGATGTTCACGGAGCTGGCCATCCTCTACTCCAAATTCAAGCCACAGAAGATGAGGGAGCACTTGGAGCTGTTCTGGTCACGAGTCAACATTCCTAAGGTAGCCTTTTCTGTCTGACAAGGTCCAGAAGGAAGGTTCCATACGATTACACTGCTGTTTGGTTTTAGGTTGATTTCAAGCTGTTAAGGGGAAGAGATGGTGGGAGTGTTTCAAGGAGGTATGAAGATGTGGCTTTCAGGGTTATTTTTTTTTTCCTATGAAAAAACGCACTCCAAATTACGGGCTCTTTGGGAGATCTCTTTGGAGGCAGTAAAAGTGCCCTGAAAGGATTGGGGTGAGCTTTTCTCACTCCTGCAGGTAAGGGGAATACACAGTGAAATTGATTGTGTGGCTGTTGAAGGTTTCAGGGCCAAGTAAAGCAGGTCTTTCATCTACCTCTTAATTCTTATGTGAAGTCCAGTGGCGCAGGATGCAGTAGAGAGATTCCAGCCATACAGCCCGTGGAGGTCTCTGCCTTCAGATGGACCCCCCCCCCAATGGAGGCTGTTCTTCTCATTTTCAGATAGTCAAGAGAAATGGAGAAAGGTTGTTTCTGGTGTTTTCCCAGAGGCAGTTAGCTAGAAGCAGATGCAGGATTCCTTGGGACTCTAGCTGAGCGAAGAGAGCAGTTGGGCTGTTTTTGAGCCATAATGCACAGGTGTGTGTTCTCTGATTCCTTGTAGGTGTTACGGGCAGCTGAGCAGGCTCATCTTTGGGCTGAGTTGGTCTTTTTGTACGACAAATATGAAGAATATGATAACGCTATCATTACCATGATGAACCACCCAACAGATGCCTGGAAGGAAGGGCAGTTCAAGGACATCATCACTAAGGTACCATCTGCTTTTCAACAAACTCCTGCAGGTTTCCATCCCTTGCATTTCTGCTTGAATGTGAAACCCATATGCTCCAGAAGGTGCAGAATTTGGGGGGAACCACTTTTCATACTTTAAGACTTCTGGAGGAGCCTTGTCACAAGTGCCACAGCCATCATTGGCTCTCTGTAGAGGATTATCTGCTGTGGTTTTTATCAAACTATTAACTTGATTGCAAAAAGGTTTTGTGAGCATGGACAAGGACTGGGCTTGCTTTTGGTCTTGCAGCTTGCAAGAGGAGTGTTCATAGTTTGTTTTAGACAAGCCTGCCTTACAGAGGCCCTTCAACATACAGTTTTCACTTGAGGAGTGTGATAATGGAACTTAAACGTGTGTCTTATTTTTCTACTAACTGAATAATCATAGAAACTTTAGTTACCCAGTGTTGGGCCTGGAGTATTTGGGTTGGGTTTTGACTGTCCCATATCAGGCTTGAGCATGCAGTACACTTTTCTCCAGATATATGTCTGAACTGATAAATAATTCCTCATTTGTCAATACAGAGTGGAAACTTCCCCCACAGCAAACACAGGTTGGGGCACAGAATTCTTTTGGTCAAGAGTTGGCCA
This sequence comes from Iguana delicatissima, assembly GCA_948472985.1. Lineage (NCBI taxonomy): Eukaryota > Metazoa > Chordata > Lepidosauria > Squamata > Iguanidae > Iguana > Iguana delicatissima. Next base: position 2,409,606 of record CAOKZL010000007.1, read on the forward strand.
CTTTGCTGTAGTGGTTTGACTGTTGGAGTAGGAGATCAGGATTTGAATGCCCATTCAGCCATGGTAAACCCACTGGGTGTCCTTGAGCAAGTCACACTCATTTAGTCTAAGAAGAAGGGGAGGACAAATTTCCTCTGAATAATTCTTACCAAGAATACCCAAGGAGGAGATAACTGTAAGTTGGGGTCAGCTTGAAGGCACATAACAACAACCTATATATGATGAGAGCCAGGTGGTATAGTGGTTTAAATGCTGTACTAGGACTCCAGGAGACTATTGGCTGATCTTGGTTAAGTCAAGCTCTCTCAGTCATAGAGAAAGGCAAAGACAAATGTCTTATGAAGAAATTCACCAAGAAACCCCTAAGACGGAGTCAGTTTAAAGGAGCATAACAAGAGCTGGTACCTGCCAGGTAAACTTGAACCCCAGTTTCTCAGCATAAAATACTCTGGCCAAGAGTAGTTGTTGATTCAAGAAGTTTTGATGTCCTTGGGCAGGTTTCGAATAGTAAGCAAATACTTCAAGATACTGATAAACCAGGAAACCTGCTAAAACGGGCCTGCATTGCTGCCCACCCTTTGTCCCAGTGCAGCTTTTGGACTTGGATGTGATATTTTCAAAGGGCATGACAGTCTGGCCGTACAGTTCTTTACCTGTCTGAAATTTTATGTCCTTTTGCACAGCTGGCATATAGCAGAGGAATCTTACACATGTCTATTTCAGTCTGAATTCTAGCTCCTAGAACATCTGGGACTCACTGTGTGAAGGAATTATTTGTGTTTGTGTGTTTGCACGTGTGTTTTTTCCTCTTCTGCTGTGCTCGCAGCTCTCTTGAATGCTATAACTTCATACTGCCATGCTAGATCAGAAATGTGGGGATGTTACAGTTAGAAGGGTTGGCGGGATGGGGGCACTGAGCACTTGGCACACTGATAATTCCACTCTCACGTAGTGCTGATACGGTGTGGAAGTTGCACATGAGCAAGAAAGTGCACAAGAGACGGGACCAACTCACCTTGTCTTTTCCTTCTCACAGGTGGCCAATGTGGAGCTGTATTACAAAGCAATCCAGTTCTATTTGGAATTTAAACCACTGCTGCTCAATGACTTGCTAATGGTGCTCTCTCCCCGACTTGACCATACTCGTGCGGTCAACTTCTTTAGCAAGGTGAGGAACTCCTGTTGAGGGTGGAGATTTTTTCCTTCTCACTTCTCTGTTACAAAATGTCTTTCTTCTTGACCTCACTCCTGATTAGTGCCTGACCCTATCAGAGAATGTGACCCAGTCACCTGTATTTTGGATGCAAAAAACTATTTCAGGCTAGCCAAAGGTGCTTTTCCATGTCCTGTGGGGCTTTTAGTTTCCTCTCCAGTACCTGGAAAAGCCCTAGCCTGCTCTGCCCTGTTTTCAAAAAGTGGGTGTCATGAAGCTGGGATGACTTCTGGTTGAGATATGTGAATATGATACCATTCTGGGGACATGGTGCTACTTATGTGGGTTCCCCAACATCCCAGCTCTTGTGCTTTGCGGACTAGGTTTGCAGAGAGCCTCCGATCATTGCAGGTGAGAGCTTGAGTGAAGGAAGAAAGGAGTATGTAAGACAGACTCTGTCCCAGTCTTCTGGCTCAGTGAAAACTCCCCATGCTAGCAAAGCTTTTGCAGATAGCATGTGTCCCTAAGAGAGGCATGCTTCCAGTCAATGCTTTTGTCTCCTGGTTCCTTTTGACAGGTTGTATACTAACTGTGCATCATCTCTGTCAACAGGTGAAACAGCTGCCGCTGGTGAAGCCCTACTTGCGCTCCGTTCAGAACCACAACAACAAAGCCGTGAATGAATCGCTCAACAACCTCTTCATTACAGAGGAAGACTACCAGGTAGGAAATTGTTTCAGGATGCCAGAACCCCTCCTGGACTCTGTCTGTCTGCCTGCATCAAATGTCTCAGTGCAAGCTTTACCTGAAGCTACTTCCCCAAGGGGCAGATGGGGAAGACCAAGTGGGCAGTATCTCCAAATCCTGGCTTTTGGAGTTCTGGGCTGTTTCACTGGTGTTAAATCGGCATTTAAAGCAGAAGTTGGGCAAGACACATTCTGCTCACAGGAAGCTCAGTATCCCCCATTTTGGTGCCACTGTGGAAACTCAAGCATGGTTGAAGCAACAACTCTGGTTCCAGAGTGTACCAGACTTTCTTCTGGCACATCTGGAAATAACAAGTGCCCAAAAGGGAAAGATAGGGAGAAAGCTTCTCATACTTTTGATGGTGTGGATGATGGTGATGGCAGGCCTACCAGGATCATGTGCCACTCACTGATTGCAGGCAGTCCATCTCTGATATGAAGATGTTGGCCTTATATTGTCTCCCCCACCCCAGGCTCTCAGGACATCAATAGATGCCTATGACAACTTTGACAACATCTCACTCGCTCAGCGCCTGGAGAAACACGAGCTGATTGAGTTCAGGAGGATTGCAGCATATCTTTTCAAAGGCAACAACCGCTGGAAACAAAGTGTGGAGCTCTGCAAGAAAGACAGGCTATACAAGGTAGTGGAGGGGATGGGCTTGTGTAGTTTGCACACCAAGTGGTTAGAGGACCCCCCCCCCCAAAAATAAACCAAGGACGACAAGCGAGCACTCAGGGAGGTGGGAGTGGACACCAAGTCTGCGTTTCAATGTTGGCATGTAGTTTTCCTGATACGGGGGATTAGGCCTGTAGTTGTAGCTTCGTCCCCCGCCCCCATGCACCGCTCATCTCCTTTCTCATTCTCCCCTTACCCTCAAAGGCCTTGCCTAGACCAATGAGGTAACAATGCATACATTTTCTCTAGCATATCCCTCCCTACTTCCTTTCCCTTCCAGGATGCCATGCAGTACGCTTCAGAGTCCAAAGACACAGAGTTGGCGGAGGAACTGTTGCAGTGGTTCCTTCAGGAAGGCAAGAGGGAGTGTTTTGGCGCCTGCCTCTTCACTTGCTATGACCTTCTCCGGCCAGATGTTGTCTTGGAAACCGCCTGGCGGCACAACATCATGGACTTCGCCATGCCCTACTTCATCCAGGTCATGAAGGAATACTTGACCAAGGTAAGGGCTGGCAACCCCCTTTAGAACATCCGAGTTCTCCCTGCTAGTGGCTTGCTGTGCCATTCTTCCTCGAACCACAGCAGTTGCGTTACGTGGCTACTAACACCCACGTTACCTTTACTTGAACGTCTGTCTCTGTCCTCATCGGCCACTCCTTATTCCTTCTGAGACTGCTTTTGGATCAGGCTGTCATTGGAGCCTCCGAGTAGTAATGTTGTGATGGACAGCATGTTGTCCAGTTTTTTACCTTGTTTTCTGCTGCCACGACAGGAGCACGCATTCTGATCTGTGAAGTTTAAAGGGATGCGTCTGAAATGAGAGACCTCTTGTAGATTTTAGGGACTTGGGCCTAGCAGAACCAAGTTGTTCAGATTATAATCTGAAGCTGTGGATTGGAATGTTTCATTCTTAAGATGAAAGCCTTTAAAGATAGCAGTCTCCTTCCTTTATCTTTTGTCTTGGTGATTCCTGTGATGTAAGCGGATAATAGTCAGCATCCTGCTTATTTGAGCCTACATCTCAGTGCAGAAGTTGCTACTTAATGGTCAGTGTCATTCAGAAGTTTTGTGTAGCCATTTCTCAACAACAGGGTGAGTGTGTATGTCTAGTAGTCAGTATTGCTGTCTCTACTACCCAGTTGGCTCTTTTCCAGTTGGCCTTGCCCTAAAGAGACTTGTAATTTACCACATTGCATCTCAGGGTGTCTGATGTGGGGGACCGGCAACTATTTTTTTTCCCAGTGCACCAGGAATCAGCCCCATATTTGTGCCCATTGGCTACAATTCTTTCTTTATTTTTCTGGAAACACTTTAGGGGTTAGCACCGGTCCAGGGACCACCACTTTGAGTGGTGCTGCTCTACCAAACTGATCCCAGGCAATGCATTCAGGAAGAATGTAACCCAAGCAGTCAGCTCTGCCAATTTGCTTATGATAGCATTTGCCTCATAGTGAAGTCTTTGGGGCAGTCAAAGTGCTTTACGCAATCATTGTAACCTGTCAGATTTCAGAAGACCTTCATTTCTGGAAGACCTTCGTGGCTGCGGCAAAGGTGGAATTTGGCCCTTTCCAGCTGATACGTCTTTGTGTTTATTCCAGTTTTAGGCAGGCTTGAATCTCAGCCCCCCCCCAAATATAAAGCAGCAAGCATGTCAAGCAATCTCTCTTACGTACCAGATTTGTCCAGCTTGCAGTGTTCACTGGTATTGACTGCATTGCTGTTGCTGTCACTGTTTTAGCTTCTTAGTAAAACTTCAGACACAGCTTGTTAAAATTGAAGAAAGATATAAGGAAGTCATGGTGCTTAGCGTTAGCTGACGGAGGCTCTGATCAGGTGGACTGTTCAATTTCATTTCCACCTGGACACCACCAGCTCAGCCCAGACTCTGTCCTTTCTCTATACCCTTTGCTCATGCATTTAAGGAAGGTAATCTTTGCAGCAGCCACGGTGGCAACTCTCATTACTTTTGAATTCTCAGGTTGAAAATTGCTCTTAGCTTAACAATTTTGTTTTTTGTAGAGCCATAGTTCATTGCATGCCATGCTTTTATGATGTGATATATTCAGTTGGCCCTTGAGTGTGAATCAGTTTGGCTTTTTGCAGCTGGTAGCATCCAATCCGCCATTTAGGGCTTAACATTTTTCCCCTCCCCTACTCTTTGATTCTAAAATGCTCAATAATGGAGTTTGGTTTTTTTTTCCTCTAAGCTGCACCTTCTGAATTCCTTTGCAGGTTGATACAATAAAGGAAAAGGTGAAAGTTGATTCTTTCCATCTTTAAGTCTGGAGGCCTAAGTCTAAGGATTCTGCATGAGTTTTTTTTCCTCCTTCCTACCTTTACTACACTGCTGCTACTTGCTTTCTGCCCGCCCGCCCCTGACCAAACTCTCACTAAAGCCTCTGCAAGTTAAAACCATAGTCATAGCTCTAGGACCAAAAAGTAGACACTAATTGGCTAATAGACTCTCTAGGAAGGTCGGAAGAGGTCAGTTGGATCACAGTTTGGAGAGAGAGCCCAGGGCATTTGAACTCTGTTCCCAAGATATGCCAGAGTAATTGCATTATTCTTGCTGTTGTTTAACAGCAGCCCCCCTCCCTGCTCAAAAAATGTGTAGTGTGGTGGCGATTTTGGTTTTTCACCTAATGGTATCTTTTTTTTTTTTTTTGGCTTCCTCCCTGTAGAGGACTGTGATCCAATGTCTGATCTCTCAAGTCTTACTAATGTGTTTCGCTGACAGTAGGAAAAAAAATGAAATAAAACAAAACACCCCACTAGCTGCTTAAAGACTGTACCAATGCATTTCACCAAGCAGCAGGTTCTCAAGGTTCTAGCTGGCTGTGCGTGCCTCCCTAACTGAGGCCGGTTTCTTAGCCCTGGATCTCCTGGTTCCTCCTTTTCACCTTAACCTAAAATCAAAAGAAACAGAAAAGTTCTGCCGTTTCACTGGAGCCAAGATTGACTGCAAAAAGACCTTGGCTCCCAGAGCGTTTAAAATGCTTTGCTTCGATCAATGAGGACTCTTTGGAATTCAGCCACAAATTCTAACACAGCTTGCCTCTTCCATTGGCAAGTTTAACCCAAGTCCCTCCAAAGCCACAGGAATCAGGAGAGAACCTGCATTATGTTAAAAATAAAAACCATACCCAAAGTCCTTCAGCAGCTAGTCAGTCAAGACAGTACAAGTGTGGTGTGAAAAAAGGTAAACGAACTGCAGTGTTTGCTTTCTTGAACTGAGCATGTCCGACAGTCATTGTGATGTACATCTCACTTTTCCCTAAAGCTGCAAAGCATTGCCGTTGAGAGGGGAGGGATGAAGGGGGGCTGCTGCGTGCTGTGAATTTTCTTGGGGCTGGGGGGGAGCCTGTATGGCTGCCATCTTTCAACCCCACTCCTTGCTTCAGTTCTTTTGCCTTTTTTCCATGCACCTCTAGCACCAAAAATATAACATTGACTGCATGTGATTTCTCTTTTTGTTTTACTTTTTTCCCCCCTCTTTGCAGCTTATAGCAGTCTCTGTGGAAAAGCCTTTTTTTAGAAAAAAATGATGCAGTTGTATGCACTTAATAAGCCTGTCAGCGGGGCATCAAATGGTGTGTGATTTAAGGAAAAAGAGCGGCTTCTCTTGGCCTCCTAACCCTCCCCCTTTTAAAACAAGCTTGCATTCGTTCATGGACTTGTGTTTCTTAAATGAAATTATTAAAAAAAAAAACTGGCAGGTTTTTAAAACGGTCTGGTCTGGAAACCTGGCCAGCCATGTGGAAATTTCCTCTTTGCTTAGCTTGCACTCCTCTGTCTGGATCTCTGCTTCAGCACCTCACACACTCCAAGCTCTTCTGGTTCTTCCTCACCGCGAGCTGCTGTCCAGCACAAGCACTGAATCGTGTAGAAATCCAGGACCTGCCACCCCCATCCCAGAATGGACTGGGAGGCTTGCCGAGGGTGGGCGGGATATGGTGACTTCCCTCTGTGTTACATGCCTGTTTGGTTTGGGAGCTTTGTTTGGAAAGGAGATGATGAAGCCCAGCTGAGCAAGGGCTGTGGTGGTTTCGAGGCACCAGCGTTCCTGACTCGGTTGCTCATAAATCTGGAAAAGGTTCCATCTGGCGATAGATTCCCGTGCAAAGCCACACTGAAACTCTCATTGCTTGCATACCTAGGCAGATTGGACTCAGGAGGCATCTGTGCCTGCTGGAACTCACATTCCAACAAAGCGAGATGTCACCCCACCTCGTACTTTTGGAGAAGCTAGAAGCAAACCCAAGAACGCTCATGGTTTCTTGAGATACCATAGGTGCTAAGCTCCTCATGAGTGACTTGCCAGTTTTGCTGCCCGAGATGCTAGTTGTCAGGTGTAAAATACGAAGAAAGATAGGTGGGCGCCCAGCTTGGTGAAGTGCGACATATTGATTTAGTTGGGCCTTTATAACCCTGTGGGCTTTACCAAACATGCCACAGATTCCCCTATGCCGTTTTAGGCATACCTCAGTATGGCCCTTTCCTCTGAACTGAATAGCAGCATAATGCTAGGTGAGCCAGTGGGCAGGTAGGGCTGGTTTTTGGCCATAGCTAGCCTTCCTGCTCCTCCTGTTGGCCAACTCAATGACCATGTCAGACAGGCTTCATTTCCCACTTGCTGCTGGGTTTGCTACTCATCTGGAGTTAGCTTTCCATTCAGATATCTGGGGAAGGCCTTGCAGAGTTTGCAGAGACCCTTAAGGGGTCCTGAGCTTTGCTAGAGGGAGGTCCGTGTTGTCTCAGAAGCAGAGCCTGGAAAAATGACTTTTTCAGACTACGGCTTCCCGAGTGCCGCAGCCAGGATGGCTGGCAGCCAAGCTCTGGTCTCCTCCGTTGTCCTTGGAAGATCTTGTTTCCTCACTGGATATTTAACTGTATGAATCTAGCAAACAGCTCTCCCGGTTGTGGCGTAAGGACAGGAAATGTACAAGTGAAATCAAACCCATCTGGGAATGCTGTCACCGTATTCCCAGTACTCAGGTGCGTTAGGGGAGGGAAGATCCCAAACTCCATATATTGGAGACTTACCTTAGACTTAGTTTAATATTGTCGGCAAGAGACTTGCATGAAAAGCACAAGGCCCTCCAGATTAAATTTGTGGCACCTAAAGTATCATGTTGGTGATGGGGGGGGGGAATATCTCTGCTTGACACCCTGGAGAAAGCCACTGCTAGTCAAAGGGGACAACATTGGGTCACATGCAGGCTGCACCTGACCTTCCAGGACCCAGTCCCATAGACAAATGGTGTTCCCAAAAGCCTCTGGGGATGCAGGCTTTTAATATGATTTCACTCCCACTGGATTTATTTTAAACCCCAAATACCAGTTTTTTGTTTTTTGGCAAATTGGAAGTGGTTTCCACATATTTGCAAAAAAACACACACACACACAAAAACTCCCCAGAAAAATACATGTTTTGGGCCTGTTTCTGAAACTTGTGTGAACGTATTAAATCCTCACTCCCAAAGGTTTTTAGGGGTTTCCAGTTTCCCAGGAGTTGAGGGGTCCTGGATGGGGAGGCATCTCTCTCCAAGGTCTGTGACGGGCCAAAATGACCCCCCCCCGCTATCAGTCATATCAAACATAACCCAGGCATGGGTTAGATGGATAACAGACTGATTGGGTTTAAAGGCAGCTTCCCGTATCCTTTATAGCCGAGTACCCTTGAAAAGGCATGTGTTGCAGGAGACAGCATGTCTCCTCCCTTTGTAAAAGATTACTGTGTTGAAAGCTGTCTATAGCATAACAATTTTTTGCTGTGGCTCTTGAATGTTAAATATTTTCCTCTTAAATGATTCCTCTGACACCCCTACTTGGACTGGGATGAGTCAAGGACAGAGGAGAAGACTACTGCTGGGCAGTGTTGAAATCTGTCGGTTAGCACCCTGCAACACAGTATGGTGTATGTACTCTGTTGCTTGATAGTGTCTAAAAGGCCATTTTTTAATCCTAAATTATATTGATTTTGTGAAGAACCCAAGATGCAAATAAGAAACTGCTGTTCTCTTAGATGAAGCCAGTCATGTTAAAAACAACAACATGCCAGCCGAAGTTTTTAATTGAGACAGAGTGCTTTAAGTCTGGGAAGCACAAAGCTTGAAACCTTGTTGGTTTGGCACAGTAACCCCAGCCCTGCAACCAAATCGAGGTATCGTTATCCAGAAGTGTTCAAAGAGTCAAGGCCAAGTGACAGATAGCATGAGTAACCCTGCAACGGGGTAGCAAAGAAATTGGGTGGCTGTGTCAGATTATCTGATGACCTGCTCTTGGGTGTTGACCGTTCAGTCATATGAATTGGCTGAGTCTGTGGCCCAAACGTCGTCTGCTCAGGATGGTTGTTTACCCTTGCAAGGACAAAGCTTAGGCTTAGACAATCCATAAATGGCTTGAAACCACTCAGAGGTAGATCCCCTACTGGACATCGCTCAGCAGAACATCTTGGGATGTCTTTCTCCCAACATGGCAGTGCACTTAGATAAGCCTTTGTAGCCATCCTGCCGCCAACCCCACCCGTCCCTTTCTCCCAGATCCCATTTTGTAGGTGGTCTCCTTTTCTTTGACTGCGTTTCATGCCCATTGAAGGCTTTTCCACTTCTCTGCCAGAAAAACATAATAGGGCTTGGAAAAAGGTTACAGCGCAGCTCGGCCTGATCGCTAGGATTCTTCTGTCTTCCTAGGTGGACAAGCTCGATGCCTCTGAATCCCTGAGGAAAGAGGAGGAGCAAGCTACGGAGACACAGCCCATCGTTTATGGTAATGGCGTGTGACACAAAACGGATATTCTTGTGGGCTTACGCAGCATGTTTTGTGCCCTCCAAACATCATGTAAAAGGCTTGGAGGCATTTTCACTACATGTGTACACACACACCACCATTTTAGGCTCAGAAGAGGCCTTAACTAGGAAGTGGCTCCTGGTCACTTAACATTGCTTAAAAATAAAATGCTCTCCTGAGCCTAAAATGGTCCAGCTCTCTGCACTGCCAAGCATGGCAAAAAATGTTTCCCCATGGCCCCTAGAGTGCATTTTGAGGAAGAATTTTGGGAGGGGAGCAGTTGTGGGGTACAACTGTCCTCCCACAGTTGCTCATCTCTGGTTCGAGTGTCTGCGACTTTGACCATTGCGGAACTGGTTGTGGACCATTGGCTTAATCCTTTGCTTTTCTTTTGGGAAGGAGATCCAAAGCAATTAGTTAGTAAAGAACAGTCCAGGTGAAAGCAAAAGACTATGGAGACTATATAGGTGACATTTTGGAAAGGGCATTCCCTCTCATAAGATACTTTACAACAGGGCCAGGAAAGTTAGCACTCTGAGGGGGTGAATGACTACACTTCTCATCATCCCCATCCAATGGCTGTGGCTTCTGGCACTCAGAAGTGGAGACCATGTAGAGTGCTCCTCTCCAAATAAAAAAAGGAAAGGAAAAGAGAACTTCCCCAGCCATGCTTTCTTGCAAGCCATTAATGAGAGAATCATTGAGTTGGAAGAGACCACAACAACCATCAAGTCCAACCCCATTCGGCGATGCAGGAACACACACACTCAGAGCACTGCTAGCAAATGGCCACCCAGCCTCTGTTTAAAACCTCCAGAGGAGGAGACTCCACCACACTTACAGGTGCGCCAGCATGGCCTAGTGGTCTGAATGTTGTACTAGGACCCTGGCACATCTGCTCAGCCCTTGAAGCCTACTAGGGGACTCCTGGGCAAATCATATTCTCAATCTAAGAGTAAGGCCAATGGCAAACTTCAAGGAAGCCCTGGGATGGGGTCATGTTACAACAAACAACTCATAAACAGACTTTTCTAAAAGGTCTCCCTAACCGGGCAATGGCATTCTTCCTAACCACTTGTTCTTCCTTCCTGTCTCTCGCTTCCTAGGTCAGCCCCAGCTCATGTTGACGGCCGGCCCCAGCGTCGCAGTCCCCCCACAAGCACCTTTTGGCTATGGGTACACCGCACCTCCCTATGGGCAACCTCAGCCCGGTTTTGGGTACACCATGTAAAGAAACCAGTCTGGAGGTCAGCGTCAGTCTGTTGAAACTCCACCGTCCCTCCCACTTCAACTCAACAGGGAAAAGCCTCCTGTCCTTGTAACCTTTATTTTATGAAGGACTGTGTTCTCATTTGTCCCTCTCCTTGCCCCCCCCACAAGCTTTCTGGATTCCCACTTAACACTTAATCCTTTTTTCACATTCCATGTCACTTAGAACTTTTTCTTCTATCCAACAGGAATAGTTTTAAATGTTCAAGTTGGCTTTCTCTCTCTTCCCCCCCCATGGCAAGACTGCTTCTTGACATTGAACCCAGTCTTTGTGACTCTTCCGATTTGCACTCTGTAATGTTTAAACTCTTTCTCGATTTCTCTTTAAGTTCAGTGTATGTGAGCAGCTTACAAATATGTACCGTCTTATCTAAAATGCATTTTAAAGTTTCATTGTATACTCTTGAAGGGAACGAGGTGGAAAGCTATACCAGAAAGAGAAGGATTTGTAGATGGGCGTCAAAACACTAATTGGCATATCCTACCCCAGTTGGATTGCTTAGCTCTTAAAAAAAAAAAAAGAAATGATCTTTAAAAGATGCGTACAGACAACCTTTCCTGAATCTTACAAACAATGAACCTAGTACAATTTTCCGTCTTATTAACCTATGGAGGTTTCCAGTTAGTTGTAGAGAAAAATGCAAGTGTTTGCTCACTCCGTGTGTAATAAACAGGTGACCCTTCTGTTGTGCTTACTGTACCCTGTGCTTTCTTGTGGGGACCATTTTTTTTTAAATTCTCCATTGAGGAACAAGAGGGAGCACCATGAATCCAAATCTTGCGTGTTATCTGACTAACCCTTGCCCTGAGGTGTTGTGTATTGTGTTCAAGAAGACTTTTCCTGAGTGTACAGAAGAGAGAAAAGAAAATTAAAAAAGAAGAGGTGGGGGGAAGAACCCAGTTGCTGTTCAATTTTGTTTGTGCAATTTAAAATGACTCTTAAATTGGGAAAATAAATAAATTGCTGGACTGTGGACATTACTCTATGGTAGTTTTTCCAGTATATATATATATATATATATCTTCAGACTCCTTTACAGTGTATGGCACTGAAACAACACAAGGTTGGACTATGTTCTTCCAGGAAAAGGGGGAGGGACCATCAATTTTAGCAAAATACCAAATTGTTAACTACAGAGATTATTGGCAGGTATCTTGCACTGAAGAGATGACTGAGATGTGTGTGAGAGAATAAATGCTTGGGATTAAATGACTGGATCGAGGAGAGAGATGGCGGCACTTTTCAACAGTTGGAGACAGCATCTTCTACCCAGGTGAATAAAAAAACAAGCAAACCTCTTTAGGGTTGTAGTTCTGAGTGTTTCCCGTTTTAAAATCTATAAAAATACAAAAGATCATGTCATAGGTATGTTAAGTTGCCTTAATATATTTAGCTTCAAAATAAAATTGACTTAAATGTTCAATGCTGGTTTGAATTACTGTCATGTTTATACTTGTAAATGACATCCACTTGCTGGAACAAGGGGCCCAGCTTGCCTACAAGTTCGCTTGGTAAAAACTATGTGGCACGTAAGTTCTTTCCCACTGGCACAAACGAGAGGAATGAAGAGGCTGTGTGCTTGATTACAAGAGCAGTTAAAATCTTTCACCATTATTGGGTGAAAAAACCACCAGAGGGCAGCACGGGCTTTGTTTTTTCACACTGTGTTAGAAATGCTGGTAAGCCGCAAATACAACAGGTCACTTCTGTTGCATGTGGTTGCATCAGTTGCTTTCTTGCAAACAGAGGCTGTTGCTAACAGGAATTGTTTTGGAAGCTGGTTCCTGTTCCCTTGTGTGCATCACCTGAGGAAGTATGTTCACATTCTTTTGGACTTTGTAGCAGTTTGTACCAATGTGACGAGGATCATTCCTATATACATACACATAACCCCCAGTGAGATCTTCACAACACCTTGCTAACAGATTAAAATAAGTGGAACATTTCAGTTTCGGGGAAAAGAGGTTAATGAAACTGAAAAGTGGAAGGCATAATTCCCCCCCCCCCAAATATTGGGACTGTCTCAGAGTTAAATGCCAGGGTTCCGAAGTCTGCAGAATCACAGTATATATCCATATGAATCAAGTAGTAATAATGCAGCTTTCCAAGATGTTCAGCCCTCGCCATTGGTGAGAAGTTGGGAGCTGCAGTCCTGCACTGGAGCACTGCCTGCTTCCCAATTTGAAAGAATACATGGAATAAGACAGCTGCTTTTTCAAGTGGAAGACATCTTTCAGTATAAAGGCAAAATTCAATTTCCAGAGAACTTCTTTCCATGTGCCTAGAAGTGATTTCTGACTTACGGAGACCCGAAGGTGCACCTCTAATGGAGTTTTTCTCAGCAGCTTTGTTTGCGGGGGGAGGGGTGTCACTGATTTCTTCTGAGGCTGAGAAGATGTGACTTGCCAAAGAGTGAGTTTCTGTGGCAGAGTTGGGATTCAAACACTGGTCTCCCAGAAGCCTATTTCAGCACTCAAACCACTACACTATACTGGCTCAGAGAAATTTGTGGGGGGGGGCTGAATTTCAGTGTAACTGGGACCAAAGGATGGGACAAATAATAAAACCATTTCTTTGCTTGCCAAGTTGACTGTGATATATGGCAACCCTATGGATGAGAGGGCGTCAGGATACCTGGTCAGCCAGCTATACTTACCAGTTCCTGCAAACTCAAAATTGCTTCGGCTTCTTTGACAGCCTATCCACCTATAATACAGCCGTACTTTTTCCTACTGTTTTCCACTGAACCATGTTGTCTCGTGTTGCATCACAAGCATGACAGCCATCTTTGTTTCTCGTGACAGTTCATGTCCCCAAAAGAAAGAACAGACTTGTGTAGAAGTTTCTTTTGCTTTTCATGTATTTTTCACAATCCATGTGGCTCTCTCAAAGGGTCTCAGGAGCAGACAGTTAGCCCCTGGACCCATCATAGTTGCCCCTCCCACTCTAATAAGAACCATGGCCATCTTGCTATGATTTTTTTTGTCCAGGACTAGAGATTTCAAAGACAACTGACAGAAGAATGTGAGAAATCCACCCAAGAATCAGCATTCACCCTGAACTTATGGCAGAGGTAGCAATTGGGTGTCTCTCTTGATGCTGGTGGACTGCACGACCCACCAGCTGTCATAGCCTGCAAAGTCAAAGATGAGGAATGATGGGAGCTGCAGTCTAACATCTGGAGGTTCCCAACCAACCTAGAGCCACAAAAATGTACTCCAACTTAAAAGATTGTCCCAAAATCCGCAAAGTAATTCCACAAACCTTTAATTTAATTTGCTTACTGAAAGACCATGGTGACATCCAATAATCCTTATTTTGGGCTAGCTTCCCTCCCTTTGGCACTTTGCAGATGTGCCAGACTACAAGTCCCAGGTTGGGTGAGGCTGTTCGGTGCAAACTGTTTGCTTTCCTTTTTTTCTTCTTCTTATAGTCACTCCCCTTATTTTTGCTCCAGACACTCAGTACAGTTTTAAATGCCCAGAAACTTTATCCACAATCCCAGCCGGTCCTGGGCCGATGCCAAGAACAGTCCGGGAGCCCGGGGCGATTTGGGTGCGGCCTGCATCTTGGATCAAGCTCACTGTCAGTCCCAATCCCTGAGCTTCACTCAGGAGCTGAACAAGAGTTTCTTCATCCGGAGCTTTGAGGACCACCTTCGGCTGCCCACAATACTCCCACTGCTTCAGTAGTTCAGGGTTTCGGCGCTGAAGTTGTTTGTATGCTGAAACGGCTGCATGGGAGCACTGGGCTGCCACTTTGCCCTTTCCCATCTTCAGGTCATTCCGGACCACCATCACCATCTTGAATTCTCCAGATTCCCCCATAATGCTAGCTTCGTTGCCCAGTTCGTTGGCCACCATGACCATTCGGGCTTTGGACGGTCGGAAAAAATGGGCTCGGAGGCTCCAGCCGAGGCAAACCCCACAGGCAACGCCAGCAATTATGCTGAAAAGGCCGGGTTTAGAAAGATAATCCATAGCACCTCTGGAGACAAAGGATAAAACAAACAATAGGAGAATCACAGGAAAGCTCAGAGGAAAAGACGTCCTACATTATATGATTGCAAAGGCGGCAAGAGGATTCGAGAAGGCAGTACTTCTCTGTATGAGCCTGCCTGAGTTTTAAGATCCCCATGAAAATGCTTTCTCTCAGTCCCCACCACCTTCACAGGGAAGTTCTCTTCTTGATGGCTGCTTCCAGGCTCTGAAATTCTCTGCCATACAGATTAGGCTGGCCCCTTCCTTGCTCTCCTTCCACCAGCAAGAAATTTCCTTTATTTCTAGCATTCCAGTGGTAAGACACTGAAGACCACTCACATCTTATCTGCCCTACTCACATGCCAGTGGTAACCTTGTTTTCCCCTTATCTATAGATGCCTTTCTAAACAACTGAAATTTTGTTACTGCAGTGCTAGAAATTTGGAGACTAAAGGTAATTTTCTCGGTTGGGAGGGGTAGCAGATATTTTATTGGGAGCTATGCCCCCATTTTGTCCTTCATGCCTGTGCCCCCAAATGTAAGCAAGAATTGCAACTGCGTGTCTATCTGGCTGGGTTACACTTCTGTCACTTGAAGTGGCTTCTAAATCACAAAAAGCTTATGCTATGTTAAGTGTGCTAGCCTTTGAGTTGCCACAGGATTCCCCGTTGTGTTAGCCTTCTCTGGATTGCTGCAATTTAAAAAAAAAATTACTAGCTGTTTTCTATTCAGTATTTCTTCAGACAATTGACTTGTATTTAGTATAATACTTTTAGGCTCAGCTATATTTTGAATAATCTTAATTACATAGAATAGGTAGATAGATCCCCTTTCCACTCTTCATTTAAGGTCCTCACCTTTCTTGGTCAGTATCAAAATGAGTTAATTTATGCAAATGACGTTCTCTTTAAAAACCAAAAGGACAGCTCCACACACATCGCCGTCTCTATACATAAATTTGCTAAGTCATCCAACCTTTAATCTTGGATTTGTAAAATTACAGAAACATTATTTTACATGTTTGAATTATTAGACTCGGGGCCTTTGTGCACTACACTGTTATAATGGTATTACTCCACTTTCAACATCTTATGCAATCCTGGGGCTTGCAGTTTAGGGAGCGGCATTTAGAATTCTCAGCCAGAAAGCTCTTGGGCCTCCATAAAGTACAAACCTCAGAATTCCCCCAAGGATGTTGAAAGTGGAATAATATCACTAGAACAGTTTAGTGTGGAAAGGTCCTCAGAACTGATAGGAAAGCCATCTTCAAATATCTGAGGGGCTGCCATGTGGAAGATGGCAGGAGCTTGTTTTTCTGTTGCACCAAACAGCAGGACCTGAATCAAATGACGCGCACACATATACACACACTGTATTTGCTGGTGTATAAGACACACTTCCCCCCCCCAAAAAAATACTGTTTGAAAATGGGATTCATCTTATACACTGGTATGTCTTATAAATAGGGTGTGTCTTATACACCAGCAAATATGGCATATATACGGTATTCTGCGTAACCACTTAGGAAATGGCTTCCAAACTAGGAAGAATTTCCTGATGGTAAAGAGGTTTCTGAAAGTGGATGGGGTACCTCAGGTACCCTTTTAACTGGAAGCTGTTAAGCCTTTGGCCACCTCTTGGGGATTATTATTATTACCCTTATTAATATCCAACTTTTTTTCCACAAAAGGACTCAAAGCGGCTTACAACTTTAAAAGGAACACGCAGTTAAAAAACCGTGAAGAACAAAAGTTAAAGCACGAATTAAACAAACAGTAATAATTACAAAAAAGTTAAAAGACATATTAAATTTATTTAGCTATGCATTTCTGCACTAGCAGGTGCTGGACTACACGACCACCGGGTCCGGCTCGACGGCCGCTTCCACACTGGGCTGTTACAGCGCTGTGATTCCACTTTCAGCATCCTATGGAATCCTGGGGCCCTTGAGGCCCCTCCCTAAACTGCACACCCCAGGGTTCCATAGGATGCCGAAAGTGGCATCATAGCGCTGTAACAGCCCAGTGTGGAAGCGGCCTATGAGCCACTTTTCTGTTTCCTGGAGGCCTCCTCTGCCTCCGGGCCCGCCTCTCTCCTCCACCTCGCCCCCCGTCGCGTCTCCCGCCGCCGCTTCTCCTCACCACCCACCCTTCCTCGCCGCCGCCGCCGCCGCCTTCCCGCCGCCGCGCTCCCTCGCTCGGTCTCGCACTATCGGCGACGCCGGAACGCAGCCGCCGACGTCACAAACACGGCTCGACCACTCAGGACGGAGCGCGTGCCTTTCTTTCCCCAGGAAGGACGTCGAGCGACATCACCAGAGCCGGCCGGCCAATCGCCACAAACCACCGAGGAGGCGGGTTTTACGACATATTGACGCGTTCGTCGAATGAACATTCGAGAGGGGAGGCTACGGCCCGTCATTTCTGTCCACAGGCCCGTGAGTCCCCTTCGTCCCCACTTTACTTTTTTTCTTTTTCTTTTCAGGGCTATTAAAGGAAAAAAAATACGGGGAAGGGAAAAAGACGCCTCAGGGGTACAGGAAGTGACGAGCCAAGGGCCGCTTCCGGTGGGTGGGCGGAGCCAAACGCAGGGCCCTCCCCCGACTTCCGGGTTGGCCTGCCTCCAGGAGGCAAGAGCGAGAGCAGGAGGAGTTGGTGGAAGAGCCGGCGGTGGTGGCAGGAGAAGGAGCCGCCGCGTATTGCTGAGAGAGAAGTAAGTGGCCGCGCTACGGGTCTCGGCGAGGGACATGGGGCGGAGAAAGCGACCGCAAAGCCCCCCTCGCGAGATTCCCTCCTTGCCTGTATTGTTCATTCTCTGTGAGGAAAAGGGAGGCAGAATGTGACTGTGTTTTCTCCTAAAATGGCCCCCTCTCCCCTTCAGCTCTAGGGGGTTCACTCTGTGAGGAAGAGGAGGCTCTCTCCATGGCCTGGGGTCTGTCCTCTTCTTCCTCCCGTTTTCAGTGTGTGAAGGGAATATTCTTGGGTTCCAAGTCCAAAATCGCCTTGTCCCAAGAAGCGGGTTTGTATTTTCGATGGCTCGTGTGGGAATTACAACCTTCAAAGTGCTGCCAGGTTTCTTTTTCCTCTCTTTTTTGTCCCCGTTTCCCTCCCTCCCTCCTTGAAATGTAGGATAAAAATGCCCTGAACAGCTTGGATTTGCTTCGTTATTATATTCCTTTCTCTGTGTCTCTTTTTTTCATAAGCAGCCCAAAGCATTTTATCTGTCCCAGTTTTAATTCCCACAACAACCTTCTGAGGTAGACTAGGGCCATTTCTGCACCAGTGCTGCTATTCTGCTTTTAACATCCTATGGAAATCTGGGGTTCCTATAGACCTCTCTCTAAACTGCAAACCCCACGATTCCATAGGATGTTGAAAGTGGAACAATAGCACTATAAGAGCGTACTGCGGAAATAGCCTAGGTTGAGATGGGGGGCTGAAGTCCCCCACTGAATTTCATGGCTGAGTAGAGATTTGAACTCAAGTCTCTCTGGTCCTACTTCCAGCGTCCTGGCTTTTCTCCTGTGTCAGGCTGTCCTGCCTTTCTAAAAGCCTGGCTTAGCTTCCCTTCATCCTGTTGCCTTCCAAACGCCGTAAATCATCCGCCTTTCCGATGTCTGTGGGTATGTGTACTTTCTCAATAAGGGCTCACAGCTGCCTGCAAAGTAATTTCCAGCCTACACATTGACACTGAAGTGCAAAACAATGGTTCCAGTAACAGGGGGAATGACGTCTGTAGATATGTTTGTTTGTCTGTTGTATTTCTTAATCCTGCTTTTCATGCGATTATTACTTGAACAGCTCTTGTGCTATAAACAGGCATTTAAACCAAATTCAGGCCAAGCTGTTCTTTCCTCACCAGTGGTTTGTTTGGATGCCAGTGTGACTTTTGCTCCTTCGGTCAATGGATGTGGCTTTGGTTCCCTTTCTCCTTACTTCTGTGACTCTGAGTTGACTTTGTGGCAGGGAGGCAAGAGGGATAAATGTTTTACGCGCCACTTATCTGGCAGGTTACAGACTGGAGCACTGGCCAAAAACAGAATTTGTTGAAAAGCGGAATCCATGTACTGTATCCATGTAGGAAGTGTGAGGGACTTATGTAGGCTGACTTGGGACCAACCATGTGTACACTGCTTGCAAAGTCTCTCAGCCAATTTAGCATCCTCCCCACCTCAGCTCGCTTTGCAGGTGCGTGTGTGTGAGTGGTTCCAACCCTGGTAGGCAAGAAGAACTGATGAAAGAGCAGAACTCCTGTCAAATTCCTGGAACCTGTCCTTAATTTGGAAGTATCAACTGAACAAATCATCAGATAACAGAGTGTCAAAAGGTAGGGGCTTCCTGTATTTTACAGAGATTAGTTTGTGATTTATGTGTTGATGAGGCAGCAAGACCAAATAGTAGCAAAGTCCCTTCAATAACTCCTTGTAGTTGAAAAGAGGGGTTTTCCATAAGAGTAACTTCTGTCATAGTTGGCATACTTGAAGAAACAAAAATTTGTGCATGTATTGAAACTATTGGTATTACATTTTGTCTGCTGAAACTGAGCGTGATGCTTTTAGGGAGGGAAAGCTCAGCCTGAGCACTCTCTCTTTCATTCACACTGAAACAGATCGTTCGGTCCTGATTTGTGGCTTAGAGAAACAGTTGTTTGATAGCTTTAGTGTGCCTTTTGAAAGAACTAGAGAAGAGAGAGTTGTTGTAACTGTCACGTTATCCACAGTTTCTCATAACTTGGTACCGTAAGGATGGGAGAGCGTGCCCCTGCCGACATTCCCTCTTTTGGTCATCTGGAATGCCATGTGAGGTCAAACCATAGGAAAGACTATCAAGTATCTTTCTACGTTTGTAGAGTCCTATGTAGGTGATAGTGGTGAGGCTAATCTTCCCCTAACATTTCTTATTTTTCTGAAGGATACTTAGCAAAATATTTCACAGCCAGGAATACAGGCATGTTGATTCCTATTTTTGTCATAGGTGGCAATAGTTCTATTTGTTGTTGCCATGAGCCAAGGTAAAGCTGTATCTGATTCCACTCACACCTATCTCATCCCATTTTAAAGTGTCAGACTCAATTTCTAGTGTTCTCAAGAAAGAATATCACCATTTTTTCCCTAGATTCTCTCAGCCCCTATTCACTGTCCTGGTTTTCAGTAGCGACCTAACATGAAACTTGAAGAAGAATCTTAGTATTTGTGTTTTGTAATACTGAGTGACACACACCCCTTGGTGCTGTATTGATTGACCATGATAGAAATTTTTCTCTCTTCATAAAGTCAGTTTCAGGTAGAATGTGTCTCCTTCCTCAGTACCTTCACACCTGAACAATTCCTTGTCTTCTCCCCTTCTGTTTGCTCCCTCTAGTGTATGAATCTAGCATTGTTACCACTAGAGTCTGAATACTGAGTTCTAAGAAAGATATTTTAATAAGCACCAAGGGGACTTGCTAATAAAAGAAGTTGAGAGTTCTGGGGTGTGATCCTGGTGTACATATTGCATTTTTGAAGGTGTTATAAAGACAAGAGTCCCCCTGGGATGCATGCAAAAAAACATATCTCCCAATGGCATGGCAATGAGATATGAAAAAACACAGGAAGTTTGTAGTAGTGTTTAAGCAGTCTTTGTGTGTCCTGTCAGTAAATTTTACAGTTATCTTGTCAAGTGAGATCAGGAGTCTCCCACTGAAGTATGTCAAAGGCCATCTAAGCCAGCTGGCTCAGGTTTGAACTTAGTACTTCCCAGAAAATCCGATCAATGATACTTCACCACTTGTCGGTTACTGACTGGACAGTAATTCTTCTTTCAGAAATTTGCTTTTGTGGCAGTGGGAAGTGTGGATCTTTCCCCAGCAGAGGTGATTTGTGATCTGGCCAAGAGTCTACATCACAGCCAATGGTGGATAATATTTTGCATCCCCAACTAAGTAGCAGAGACCCCAACAAAGCCCTATCAGGGCATCAGACAGAGCCCCAATGTGCCCTGGGCACTGGTGCTGTTCAGGACATGATGTGCATCAGTCTCTCCTTTTGGTACCATTGCAAAGTGGGCCTTGTTATGTGATAATGTCATGGCAGCTCTTTGGTGAGTTCAGACATTGTGCAATTGCTCACTTTGCTTTCCCACTTCTGTAAGGCTACTTATGTAGATATAAATCGTACACAAAATGCCAGCCAATCCATATAGATATAGTTTCACTGAGAAGCAGATTGGAAAGGAGAAAAATAGAAACAGAATTGAAGCAGCTGTTTGCAAGTACCATAAAAAGTGCAAGATGCTGTTGTCTGTTCTGGAGACAACATCCTGTGGAATTCTGGAGTTTGTAGTTTCCGGAGACCGAAGAGCTCTCTGGCTGAGAATTCTAAATGCCCCTTCCTAAACTGCAAAACCGAGGATTCCATAGGATGTTGAAAGTGGAATAACAGCACTATAACAGTGTAATGCGGAAAGGCCCTCAGTATGCCTATGTTTATAGCCAGCACCTTCAACGTAAATGTATGCTCCCAGGGCAGTGAAAGAAGTATCTGGGAGTGCTACAAATATAATTAAAGCATATAATTTAATACAGCAAAGTAAAACATCAATGGTTTGATTAAACAGACAGTGAAAATTCAAAATATGTTGAGTTGGTTTTTTTAAATGATGAAACTATGGGTTTCTTAAAAGCCTGGGGAAATGCAAATATTTTACCCGGTGTCTAAAATACAGTAATAAGGATGCTAAGTGGACCTCTGTAGGTTATGGCAGTTGGCATTTGAATAATCATGGAATCATGGAATAATAGAGTTGGAAGAGACCCCAGGGGCCATCCAGTCCAACCCCCTGCCATGCAGGGACATACATCAAAGCTCTCCTGACAGATGGCCATCCGGCCTCTGCTTAAAAACCTCCAGAGAAGAAGACTCCACCACACTCCCAGGCAGCATATTCCACTGCCAGACAGCTCTGACCATCAGGAAGTTCTTCCTGAGGTTTAGGTGGAATCTCTTTTCCTCCGTGCCTTCTTAAACCCCATTCTGCTGCCTCACAGGCTTGTTGTAAGGGTAGATTGCTCCATATTCCTAAATAATGATTGCCAGCTTTGCAGGATTGTTGTGAAGATTTCTGAAGCAACCTATGCAAAGTTTCTGAAGAACTTGGAAATCTGCTTTATAAATGCTAAATCTGGTCATAGGTGCATTAGGAGAACCATCCCTTCCTATTCTGGTCTGTACTACAAGCTTCCTCCACATACCTGAGGGGACCAGAGCACAGCCAGAAGACAGAATTGGTTGAAAAGAGGAACCCATGTACTGTACTATAGGGAGCAGAAGGGACTTATGGAGGTTCACTTGGGATCAACCATGTGTGCATGCTGCTTGCAAAGTCTCAACTGGCTTGGCACTTGTCCCCTCTCTTAGCTTGCTTTGCAAGCAGCACACATGTGCAGACAGTTCCAAGCAAGTCTCTGCAGGCAAGAAGAATGGATGAAAGAGACCCTCCACCATCAAAGTAATGAGACTTGTCCTTAATTTGGAAGCATCAAAAGAGCAAATTGTCAGATAAGGGGGTATCAAAACGTGGGGCTTTCTGTACTCAGAGTGGTGATTCATGGGCTAGGGCTGGTCCCCAACCATCTCCTGGCAGTCCCTGGACAGTTTCCAGGGAAGAAAGAGATAATTGTGGTTGACGAACTGTTATGGTGCCGGTCCCTGGCGTCTTGGGGGAGGGAGAATTTCTGGTCCCCTCTATCAGATTACACTGTTCTGGGTCACATGAGGTTTCACCTGTCTTGTTAGCTCACTACTGATCTTGTGTACTCAGTGGCACTTGGCATTTGAGCAAATTGGAAAAGCCTAGATATTAGGAATGCATGCCTTTGCTTAAAAGAAAGTTACGTCTATCTAATGAAGGCTATATATTTAAAAATAATATAAAATCCTCCTTTCCCCCCGCAAAATGTAGGCTGCAGTCCTAAATGTGCTTTTCAGGGAGACAGCTCCAGGTAACACAGAAGAGTTCAGTCTCTGAGTAAGCTGATATAGGATTGCCCTGTTAGGCAAAATATATCCAAAAGTTTCCTTGTAAACTGTGCTGAGATTTGCACTTGTCCAGAAATATCATTGCTTTTCCTGCAGGCAACTGAAATGGTTCCCCTGGTTGTTTTTTGAGCAGTCAGTTTTGATATCAGTCATACCTTTATTGCTCTTTTGGGATATCCTTCTAGCTCTACTAGGATAACTAGTGCAGGAAAGAATAGGGTGGAAAACCTGTGGCCCTCCATATATCCTTAGACCTCAGCCCCCATTATCCCCAGCCATCATAGGTTGTGGCCTAAGATTATGGAAACTGTAGTCCAGCAGCATATGGAAGGTAGATTTATGGTATAAGAGGAAAAGATGTCAGATAAGTTTGTTATAATTTTAAATATCTTGAGGAGAATTCACCAACTTCATTCCATCTACCATCAGTCCATCTTCTTTATATTTTTATTATATCCTGCCTTTTTCCCAGGCTGGGATTCAGAGTGGCTTACAAAAGACAGAAAATTACAATAGAAATGCATCAAAACAGTATTAAACTAGTGACAGGATTAAAATACTGCTTTAAGACAAAAGTTAAAAACAGTTGTTGTTGTTGCATGCCTTCAAGTTATTTCCAACTTATGGGAGCCCAAAGGTGAACCTATCACTGGGTTTTCTGGGGCTGAGAGTATGTGAAGCACCCAAGGTGGGTTTTCAAGCAGGGAACTGAAGGCCTCCAGAGTCATGGTCCAACACTCAGACAATTACATCATACTGGATCTCAGTACCACGCCATAAAAACCCTTCTCCTGCTAAGAATCAGTTCCCAAATGACAAGATCATTGTAAATTGTCCCAGAGGTCTGTTTTCTGTCTTTGCTGACACACAGCATTCATTCTTGGGCAATTTCATTGCTGCAGGATGGGAAAAAAATGTTGCTGAGGTCAGAAAGAGAGAGAAAGAAAAGCAAGTTGGTGGTTCTGACTAGTGAGGGGCTGAATTCATGACCTAAATTTAGACCCTTTTTACTAAGAGATGGTCAGGGATGAAAAGAGAAAAATAACTAGAAGTTTTTGGAGTGGTATTTCTCAGATTTCTATATGAAGTAGCCTTTTCCACCCCTTATCCTTACGTGCCCAGATTAAAATCAGGGGCTATGTGTATTATTTTTTTAAAAAAATTAATTCAGTGTATAGCCCACCTTTTCCTCCAGTAAGCTCAAGGTAATGCTGATGGCTCTCTTCCTGCCCTCCTCTTTACCCTTATAAACAAGCCTGTGAGGTAGGTCAGCCTGTGACCTACCCTTACAACAAGCCTGTGAGGCAGCAGAATGGGGTTTAAGAAGGCACAGAGGAAAAGAGATTCCACCTAAACCTCAGGAAGAACTTCCTGATGGTCAGAGCTGTCTGGCAGTGGAATATGCTGCCTGGGAGTGTGGTGGAGTCTTCTTCTCTGGAGGTTTTTAAGCAGAGGCCGGATGGCCATCTCTCGGGAGAGCTTTGATGTATGTCCCTGCATGGCAGGGGGTTGGACTGGATGACCCCTGGGGTCTCTTCCAACTCTATTATTCCATGATTCCTTTGGGAAGTGTTGCAGCTCAACAATAGAACATCTGTTTTGCTCTAGGTGGGAGAATCAAAAGAATGCCCACTCCCATAATTCCTTACTCTTGGTTATGATAGCTAGGGCTGATGGGAGTTGTAGGTCAGGTCCCCAGTTGCTCACTCCAGTTTTAGGATTTTGGGCATGAAGTCTTTCCCCAGCTCTTCTTGAGGATTGAGACTGAGACCTAACTCTGCCCTAGAGAGACACTGCCAGTCAGTGTAGACAGCGTTGAGCTCGATGAGCTCGACTGGCCAACAATCTGATTTGGGGAGAGCACCAAAAAGTTGCTTTTCTGTTAATTCCCATGCTGGTTGTGGGGTTTGAGGAAGAGTTGTCCAAAAAAACCTTTGCTTTCCTAAGTTCTCTGTTATCCTACTTTCTCTGACATGTTTAGCATGTCCTCTTTTGACAATCTCTTAAAAGTGCATGGAGGAATAGTTCAGATTTGGATCTTCCTTGTGAATTTAAAGGGCAAAATAAGCAAGAGGAGGTAGATCTCTTTTCACTTCTGCTTTCTATGTGCTCTGCCCCATAAGTAGCTGATAGCACAACTGGGTCATTTTATTCCCAGAGGTTTCTTGGCTGCTTGTTTGTGTTCAAATCAGGACAACCTTTCTGGGCTAGGGCAGGAGTTCTGTGGGTTTAATCATCTATTTTTTTTAACAGTGACCCAAAGTGGGATTTCCCAAGGGTTAGAATAAGGCAGGAGAATGATGAAAAGTGCTTGGCAGCATGCCTATCCAGAAGGGCAGGTGGGAAATGAGATAGTGGTTGACCTTCCCCAACTATGTCAGCTTGGCAGCAGCCAACCAGACATCCTTTCAGATGTGTAAAATTTATGGAAAGTCTGAAGCTGTGGGAACAATAAGTAAACAACGGGGTCCCCCGGGAGGAAAATGGGAGAGAATAGAATCGTAGAGTTGGAAGAGTATGAAAAGAAGAGGCACTACAGGTGAATTGATTCACTCAAGGAAGACACTGCCCTGAGTTTGCAAGATCAGAGTAGGGCTGGTGGTGACAAGAGCTGTTGGATGTCTCTCATTGATAGGATTGCTGTAAGTTGAAGTTGACTTGGCAGCATATAACACCGTTCTGAGAGCTGTGGTCTAAACAACTTGGCTGTGGACCAAACAGGTTTCCTCAGTTCTGGGTACAATAGGTGGAATCACTTTAAAACAGTTAAAAGCAAGTTCAGACCCGTGATATGTGGCAGAAAGGCTAAAAGGGGAAAGGAGCCCTACCCAGACTGCATGTGGCCCTTAGGCCCCCTTTGGCTGACCCCGGATGGTCCCCAGAGCACCTTGGACCCACAGTTGTATCAGCTTTTTTGGCCAAAATTGTCCCCAAAATACTAGGCTGCTACAAAAATATGTCTCCTGTCTCCTTTGCAGTTGGCCACACCTAGACTAAAGGAATTAAGTAGTTGGTGAGAAAATACACCCACTTTCCATTTTTCTAGAAGCATCTTCATCCAATCCCCTGGAGTGATTTCTTTCTTCGCTCTAGGTGAGCGGCTTTTTCCAGGCCCGTTGCTGCTGTTGTTGACCTCATTATCTACTGGCCTGATTGGACACCATTCTCACAGCCCACCCTTCATACTGCCAACCTCAGCCTTGCAAAGATAGGACATCTCACATGGGACCAGATTAACGGGTGGCAACCCAGGCAGGGTGCCCTCTTATGCAGCCGGGCAGCGTGAATTCCTTTCTCTCCAAACACTGGCGCTTCTTCCAGTTCTGAGAGGAAGCTCTTGCAACCTTAGCAAGGAGGCTGATGAATGAGAGTCTGAGAAGGAAGACAGATCTACTTATGCAATATGTTTGGGATGGTTGGTTGGTGTGTGTTTTTTTCCCCCCTCCACCTTTCCAACAGATAATTTCATGCCAGAATGTCACGCTGTTTACGCTGTGTTGGGACATCACTTGGCAGTTGTGTGGCATGCTGCATGTGAAGCAACACACACGCACACAAAACTAACCTCCAGCATTTTTCTGTGCTGGATATGGATAGCTAACCGTCTCCTGACAGCCGATCTTGGAACGAAATGACCACCTGTTTCCCAAGGGATCATGTAAGGACATATGAATTCCCCGAAGCCCTCTCAGAGTGCTGCTTAGCTGGCAGGGGTTGAATTTTATTTTCTTCCACTGAGATGATTCCCTTGTTGTTTGCTGCAACTCCAAAGAGCAGTCTGGCTTTCGGAAGGGTCTTCCTTTTCTCTTCCTTTAAAAAAAAATGCAAAGATTCCTTCTGTGATTGTAGGCTCTTAAACTTCATCATGGTAGCTACAGTTTGGGACCTGGAGGGATCCAGCCAGTCTGTCCTGCAATCAAGATTCTAGATATCCCCACCTTTGCTTGGGCTTGGAGAATAGCAAGCCAAGAGGGTTTGGGACGTGGTGGCGGCAGCGGCGGCACCTCCTTTATGAAATTTCCTGTCTGAAGAAACACATCTACCACCTGCCTCTTCTTGTTCTTTTTGGCTTTAAAAAAAAGGTTCCCAGTCTCTGCTACTGCATTCAAAGATGAAGATGTTCTAGTCTGTGCTAACTGGATTCCTTCCTATCTTTCTGACTGCTGTAGTCCATTGCTTCTAATTATTTATGATTTGGCTTGACTTCTGCGTTGATGTTGATTTAGCTTTGTTTCTGGTGAAGCAATCCGGGGGACTATTTCCATTGAAGGCTGAGGGTACAGATGAGGGGTAAGCAGCTCATAGCCCTCCAGATGTTAGTCTGCTGCTCCCAGTGATGGCTTTGCAGTTCAAGAGCATCTGGGGGGACCACAAAGTGTGCATCCTGGCATAGAAATTAAAACATGTATTTGAAGAGCTAGTTTGTCCCCGGCTTGCAAAACAGCTAGTCTCCTAGTCATCACCGGTCAGGAATGAAAGTGCCAAGGTAGAATCATAGAGATGGAAGGAACCAGAAGGGCCATTCAATCTAAACGCCCTGCCATGCAGCTAAACCATTCCTGAAAGGTACCCATCCAACCTCTGTTTAAAGAGTCAGTCTGTTCTAAGGCAGTCTGTTCCACAGTTGAACGAATCTTACTGTCAGGAACTTTTTAATGTTTAGGTGGATCTCCTTTCTTATCATTTGAATTTGAAAAGTAGGATGTCTTCCAAATTGTTTGGTATTTTTGTATTTAATTTCCGCAGGGGTTCTCTTTCCCTTTCTTCCTTTAGGCCATGAAATAGTCATGAAGCTCTTTTCGGGTTGATCAGCTTGTAAATATTCTTGACGATTAGTAACTTCTGGCAGTTTTTCTCATACTAGCACATATTGTGCTTTACTTTGGCAGTGGGGAACCTTGGAAATGTCCTCGTCTCTAAATATGTCTAAGTGTGAATCCTTAAACAAGCAGCCAGGCTTTTAAATCCTTTCCCAAGGGTAGGATAAAGACCGAAAACATCTGGAATGCCAAGAGTTTCATCAAGTTTTCATTACAGGATGGCAATTCCAAGCAAGGCAGGAGAAGTCTGAAAAGTTGTGTCTCTGGACTGTAGCTCCCACAGTGCCCCAGCAGGCATGGCCATTGGGTCTGGTAGTTCAGGAAAGCAACACTTTCCTTGTCTTTGGGTGCCGTTAGTCTGCAATAGGACTGGTTCTCCCTCTTCTACTTAAATGACTTACTTTCCAGTAACTTTGTGTTTCTGACTTACAGTGACCCTAAGCCCTATCACAGGGCTTTCTGAAGCTGAATGCCAAGATCACCCAGTGGTTTTCCATGGCTAAGTGGGGGATTGAACTCTGGTCTCCAGGTCATAGTCCAACGCTCAAACCACTACCCAGCGCTGACTGTTTTCAGTAACCTACTCTTAGATAAGGCTGTGCCAGTTTGTAGTGCCTTTCAGAACTATCCTAATTCTTGTTCTAATTTTTGTTCTAATTGAATGTTTCCTTTTGGGTTTTCATAGTACTAAAAATATCTGACTTGTTCATCCCACACACACACACACACACATCTTTCTTTCCACACTGCCTAATAGCTCATTAAGAAAATTCTTTTTGTAACCTTGTAAACCCAATGTGCTTCCATAGACGTTCTGAGGAGGTTCTCATTTTCCCCTCTTCCTGGATCTTGTAGAGGTATATTAACTTCCTATTGGAAAACTGTGTTTATTCTGTTACTTTTGCTTTAACTTGTACATAGCATGGAGTGGTAATGTTTTAGAAAATCTTTCAGTTTACTCGGGATGTGAAACAGTATACCAAAAACCTGGTAAACCAACCTCTTATAATGCAGTTTTGGTGCCCAGATATTTGGGGTGTGTATGTGTGTTTTCAGCTTTCCTCAGAGCCTACCATCTGAAAGTGGTAGGGAGTGGAAAAAGAAATTTATTTTAATTGTGAAAGTTTGTTTTGTGGCTTTTAAGAATTTGAGTATGGCTTTTGTGATAAGATAATTTTGTTTATCAATTCTGTTTGCTTATCAATTCAGTTTGCTCATCAGTCCTGGTTTCTGTGAGTGGCTTCTGCTTTTTAAACTGTGTTCTGTTAAGCTTGTCAGGTACGGTATGTTTAATGTAAAATTAGCTGTGGAGTAGAAAAAGAGCTGAGTTTTAATAAGCAGATTTGTTGCTGTCATGCGTGAATCTGATCGCTGTAAAGATCTAAAAAACCTGTACCAACCCACACAGCTTTTTGAGGACTTAGGAGAAGAGTCAGTCCTGTTATATTCTATCCCACTCCCACCACTTTATAAACGGGCTTCCTAACTTTATATTGCATTAGAAGAAGCGGGTTGATGTCCCTGACAGCTCATACTGAGATATCAATCAGTCTTAAAGGTGCTGCTTGATTTTTTCCCCCCTCCCCTTTCCTTTCTGTGGTGGTTGAGAATGCCTTAAAATGGGCTTTTCTCTCCTCTGACTGTCGTTGTAGTGCAGAGTATTAATTAAGCAGGGTCTTTTGAATTTGCTATTAGCCTGCCTTATTCAGGGATGAGAAATGTGTGTGTCCCTGCATATATAATGATGGGGTATTGTGGGAGTTGCAATCCAATAATATTAGGAAGGCCATGTGTTCTGCATCCCTGATTCATGTGAGCTGTGTGTGCCCTAGAGCAGAGATGGGAAAACTCTGGCTGCAGCTCACAGAGATTTCATACCCAACCCATGAGCTGGTTCTGCTTCTTCTGCTCTTATCTCCAATCAGTGATCAGAGACAAGAGCCTGTTTTAAACTATGGAGTGTTGGTACATGGAATTTGAACTTCCATTTGCAGCTTGGGAAGGTGTTGCATTTGGGGTTTACTCCAAAGTAGATGTGCCTAGAATCGTGTTGTTCTTCAAGTCTGTTGGAATGCCCCCTCAAAATTCTTCCCAAATGAGAATTTTGTCCATGGGCTGAAAAAGTTTCCCAGTCCCTTCTGCAACATATTCTTCATTTAGTAGGTTAAAAAAAAACCCTCTTAAATAAGTCAGACCTTTCTTTTTAAGGTGATCAGAAGTTTTGGTACAGGGATTCAAGGTGTGCCCTGGGACAGTTCATCCAGAAGAGACAAATATAGGGAATTCTGGCAGTAATCTTCAAATAGGATGAATTGCTATTTGAACCTGTGTCACTTGGACTGGTAGAATCTGAGCCAACAGGTTCAAATTTGCTGTTTGGGTCATTGTATGACTGTGGTCCATCTCTCAGCCTAACCTGTCTCACAGAGTTGTGTGAGATTCCCAAAAGAAAAGCAGGATTTGAAAAATGAGAGACATTTTGGACACACAAACAGTCTGAACTTCTGGTGGGTTAATCCCATTGCAGAGTAGCGTTAGTGTTGGGCAACTGGACTTTGCTGCCGTTGCTGACAAAGTGGTGTTGCAAGAGAAATAACTTTCTGAGATGTGCCAAAACTGAACAACGCAGTGTTGTAATGGAAGCACACAGCCAACAGACTGCCCTTGTGGGCAGAAATTGATGTTCATCTAACGTAAATGGGTTGGGACACTTGGAGGTAAAACTGGAGTGGGCAATGGCTATGCTTCTTTCTCCCCATCCTCCATCCTTGAATGTTTCAAATAATCCCCTTTGTGTTCAGTGCCAATTGATCCTATGAATGTCTCAAACAATTTATCTTGTCTTTGTGTTTGGTGCCATGCTGGCATGGCTGAACAGTTCAGCTGCAAGCATTGTGTGTAATTTGCATATGGATTTAACAAACACAGTAATGTCCTCCCTCGAGTCAGCAGACACAATCTGTTTCATAGCTTGGGGGCTGCCAAATTTGCAAATACTCGCTGTATTCTTCACTTCTCAGGTACAGAGCAGCTTGCTCACTTCCCTTCTTCTCCAGTGCCTGAGAAGCCCGAAAGCTTTTGCTCCGATCGTAGACTAAACCATCTGACTGTAACTTCCTAATCTGATCAGACTGAATTTTAATCTGGTTACTCCAAGCCATTCAGACTATAGATCTAACTTGTTTACACTAACCATAGTTTGGATTAATTGAAGTTTACATTTTGGGTAACACTAAATTGTGATTAACAAGGAAACATAGGAATTTGCTTGTACCAAATTAAACGTTTGGCTCTTCTAGCCCAGTGTTGCAGTTTTCTTAGGATTTTTTCCTAGCTGTAGTGATAGTGGTGAACAGATATATGGATCCCTGTTGAACCATCTCGCATAAATTTGTGCTTTTGCAATAGGGCAAACCTCTACTGAACATTTGTGTTATCTCTCCCCACCCCCTTTAAGGTCCCCAGAAGTGACTGATCTATGAAATGGCAGAGAATGGAACAGACTGTGACCAGAGACGCATAAGAATGGGCAAAGAACAACATAATGGAAACTTTACAGGTATGGCCAGTAGATCCCAATCAGTCTTTGTCTGATTAATACAAATGCTAGATACTGATAAATGGGCCGCGTTCTGTACAGCCTGGGATGATGACCAGAGCAAGCTTCCATCCAGGATGTTTGGAATAGAGGAGACAGGTGAAAAGGGAGACGTGTGTGGTGTTTGTCTTCAAGACATTTGTGACTTATGGTGACTCTAAGGTGAATTTATCACAGGGTTTTCTTGGCAAGATATGCTCAAAGAGTAGCTGCCCAGCCTCGTTTTGAAGACATCCAGAGAAAGAGACCCCGCCACATCTCTAAGCAGTTGGTTCCATTGCTGAACTGGTTTTACTGTCAAGAAATACTTTCTGATGTTCAGTCAGAATCTCCCCCCGCCATGATCTAAAGCCATAAGCCCGGTATTACCCTTTGAGACAGCAGAGAATGAACTTGCCCTTTCCTCTCTGTGATAGCCCTTGTCATCCCTCAGTCTTGTGTTCACCAAGCTGAACAAGCTCAACTCCCTCAAACTTTCCTGATATGTTTTGTTATCTATACCTTTTGTCATCCTTCTTGGCCTTCTCTGAACCTACTCTAACTTGTCTGTATCATTCCTAAAATGAGACACTCAGAACTGAGCTCAGTATTCCAGATGAGGCCTGACCAATGCAGAATATTGTGGGACAGTAACTTCCTTTAACTTGAAAACTGTGGTTCTATTAATTCAGGCTACAATATTATTTGCCTTCTTTGCTGCAGCATCACACTGCTGGCTCATGTTCAACTTAGGGTCAGCGGTAATCCCTATGCCTTTTTCACATGTACTCCTGCTAAACCAGGTATCCTCCATCCTGATGTTTCTTTACGATATTGTTCTCTGGTGCCTCACATCCTCAAGGCAGAACTCTTAGCCCCTGAATGTCATTCTGTCTACTGCAGAGAAAAGAAAAGTGGTTTTATCCTGGGAAGTTGAAGGTGGGTAGGAGGGAGCTGGTGAAAGTTTTCCATTCTGTTAATGCATCTCCCCTAATTCTCCAAATCTGCTTCTCCTTTTTCTTTTTTTCCACAGAACCCTCTTTGCTCAGCGAACAGAAGCGAAAAGAGCGAGAAGAGCGCCAGGGCATCGTTCTCTGGAGGAAACCCCTTGTTACCTTCCAGTATTTTTTCTTGGAAACATTAATAAACTTGAAAGAATGGACCATAAAGTAATTGCTACGTGATGATAATAACAATGGTGTCTGGGTACTTTGAGGCTGAGACATAGTGACCAGTTAGGTCTGGTTGTAGTGCAAGGCTGAAGTCTTGTTATACATTTCCCCTTTGTTTCTCCACTATAAAAATCCACCTTTTTTGTGTCTTGATTACCTCAAGGGGTAAGATGAATTGGCTCCTTTTCTCATAGCTCTAGAGCTGAGGAACTTCAGTGAAAGTCATTAGGTTCTGAATGAACTAGAGGAAATGTTCCATGTAATGTATAATTGATCTTTGGAAATCCCTGCCACAAGATAGGATCATAGCCTTCAAGGAGAGAAGCCAGTTTGTCAAGAACAGGAGTTCTCAGTAATGATCAACCATGATGACTACTAATTGATTTTTTACTTTTGTAGGCTGTCCACTAATCAAAGCTCTCTGTAGTGTAGTCATTTTAAAATATAAAATATAATAATAAAGTAGTAGAATAACAATTGAAGAAACATGAGATGAAACAGACGTGAGAGAATGGAGAAAAACTTTTTTGTAAGTCTGTTGTTCATGTAGTTTGTCAACTGTGGCTCATCCATTCAGTAACTTCCTTTTAAAAAGATAATTAACAATCTCGGGGGAAAATATGCCTCACCAAATGAGAAGCAGGCAACTTGCAACCCGCTGGGTGTTCTTGGACTGGGTATCCCCTTATCCATCACGGCAGCTGTGTTGGCTGGCACGGATAGGATTTGCAGTCCAGCGACATGTGGAAGGCCACAAGTTACCTATTCCATCCCTAACCTCTCGCTGATATCTGCTTTTGAGGTAATATGGAATTTCTGGGCCAGTGAAGAAGAATTGCTGATTTCTAGATCTCTCAGTTGTTTTTTTCAAAAGGAAAAACAAATTTCTGTAAAGGCTTGAGGGTACATGGCTAAGAGTACAGCTGTATTAAGCAGCTGTCCCAAAATTGGCACCCTGGGGTTGTGTTGGACTCTGGCTGCCTTCATCTTGAACTGTGCTGCATGGGAGTGTTGGATATCATAGTTTATCATCCAGAGTTGGGATTTACTAGGTAAGACGTAAGCTATATATGACAATAGCATTTACAGTTTAAGTGGTTTCCACGTTCACCTTTCCCAGGGCAAGGTTCAGTATCCCTTGGAATTTGTGCTGGGGAATGTCAAATGGACTTTGTCTCCAGAGTTACGCAGTCTCCAAAGTAGACAATAATTCACACTCCAAATCCTTGTGCTATTTGGATTGAACTGGATTTGAATGGCTTGAGAACAAGGAAAAGACTCAAGACTTGTTAAAACCACTGTGCTGAACTGAGACCAATGAGTTCATAATAATTTAATTTCACAGTGCCATCTGGTTATTGGATGTGTCTCTAAGTGTGCTTCTGCTTTTGGTTGTTGCATTTAAAAACTGTGATTCAGTTATTCATGCAATTATACTCCCAAGATTTTGCTTGGTTGGTTTGTTTGTTAAAACACTTCTGTTCTGCCTTTTATCAGGACTGCATACAGTGTAAGCAGTTTAAAACACTGCCAGATTAAAACCACAAATAATTTAAATGGGATTAAAAACACATTAAACAGAGCAACAGCTAAAACCACTTTAAAAGCTACAACAAGTTAAAACTATGTTATGTGTACATTTCAAAATAAATTAATCCCTGAAGGATTTAATAAAAGGGATGTTTTGACATGGCATCAGAGAACAACAACAACAAAGTTGATGCCAGTCAGACCTGTGAGGGATAGGGCATGCTACATTTGGGGTACAACTGCTGAGAAGTCTATTTCTCATGTTCTCCTGCTTTATATTGTCACCAGTGGTGGGACATGGAGGAGGTCCCTTACTACAGACATCAGTTTTCATTTTTTTAAATGGCAATGACTCTTATGGTATCTTTTGCCAGTGAGCTTGGCTCCTGGACAGTCAACAGTTTGTGGGTGGTGACCTTGCAGTATGCTTACTGTAAGTTGTTTGGAAAGCAAGAAGCTTAGTAGACCTGGGCCAGGTCAAGATTACTTGAAGCCAAGGGTATAGCAATCCTAGCCGTGATAACCAATTGAGAGGGGAATAGCTTGCTGTTGGAAGGAAAATGCTGGATTAGATCTCCCCCTTTTCCTGATCCAGTAGAACAGCTTTTAAATTCTTGCCTTTAAGATATGATAGTCCATTCTTCCTCAGCCTGGCGATGATGGGAGCTGTGATCTAACATGTCTTGAGGCCCATCTGACTGGGCAAAGCTACTATTTTCTGTATTTGACAAGTCAAGAAAAGGGAACCTTTTGTCCTCCAGATAATTTGGGCTCCACTCGCATTATCCTTTGGATTTGGCGATAATGACTAGAGGCTTCAGGGAGTTGAGGTCTGAAGTATCTGGTTTCCCATCCCTGGCGTAAATCAGTCGAAGACAGGGAAAGCACTGACATATTGAGGATAAAAGTCTTGAGATGGAGTTTGGGGTCTGGTGAGGGTGTAGCCTCCCCCCGTCTAGGACTTTAAACACATCTTGATTTCTTCTTCCCGTAGGTTGTGGCATCGCCGAACTATCGTGGTGTCTCTTTTACTGCTCCTTGCAGTACTTACGTCTGTGTATTATATTGAAGGGGCACATCAACAGGTAAAGAGCTTGTGTAAAATTTTACATAGTGCTTTTTGCATGGGTAGAAAGTTTGCCAGCATTCTCCTGAGTTTTGTTTTGAGAGTTTTAGTTTTTACATTTACCCGAGCAAGTTAAAAAAAAAATCGTGTTGCTCTGAGAGCAGAGAAAGAAACCAAAAACTTCTCCTACTCTTTATTTCCCAATAAAAACTATAAAAACATGTTGTTGTGGTGTTTCTGAATGATTTTATGTGCTTTCAAAATATTGGAAAGGGGGCAGGGTTGGCCCATAGTCGTGCTGGATGGAAAGGAAGTTCTCCTGAACTTTGGCCTGGCGTTGTAGCAAAGACCCTATCCTTACCCCAGAGCTGGGAGGCGGGATCTACAATGAACCAAAGCCAGCCCAGATTTGTTGACCTCAAACAATGTATAAATATAACTTTTTAAAATGTTTTTATTGACATTTTTTAAAAAAGAAAAATTTACATGAACAAAAACTTATGTAGGACACTTTACATGAACAAAAACTTATGTAGGACATCTGATATTCATATAATAATGTGGATACTTTCTCTTAATAATAGAAGTCCTACTTATTTCCAGTATCAGTAACTACTAGTATTAATAGTCCTACTTACTGTTAGTATTATTCATGTTGTATACAGCAGGCTTACATTGGAAGATGCAGTCTTTCAGAGAAGTTAGACCTAAGCCATAGCAGGGGCAAGCATTTTCACCTTAATCCATTCATGAGCTGGTTTTTTTAAACATGATTGGCGCTGACTGGCACCTCAGGATATTTGTCTAAGATGATTTCTCTCAAGATGCCAGTTTCTTTGCCCAGCATTCAAATTCTGTTTCAACAGAACTGCAGAACACATCCATGCCCCTGGCTTCAGTTTTCTGTTATGCTTTTTTTCCCGTTCTGCCTACAATCCTATTTATATGCATTTTGATATGTGCTACTATGTCATGGGATTTTCTGGACAAAAATAATCATCTTGCTGTCTTTTCTTTCTTCCTTTCCTGCTCCTTCAGTATGTGCTATATATGGAGAAAAAGTTCTTATGGTGTGCCTACTGGGTAGGCTTAGGCATTCTGTCTTCGGTTGGACTTGGAACCGGTCTTCATACGTTTCTGCTGTACTTGGTGAGTAAAAGCATGGGGTGTGTTGTGTGTCTGTGTGTGTCAGGACTTAGAAACATTACCTAATCATAACTGAGATGATAACCTCACTGGTCTCTCTCTTGTTGATGGAGAAGTCTGCCAGCTTCAGGGTAAACACAGCATTCTTCATGGTGATAAAATTCAGAGACATAGGTCTGGATCAGTAAACAAGGGGATATTGTAGCGTTTCTGGAGACTGAGAGAAAGAAGTTTGTAGTATAAGCTTATGTAGTCTCAGTCTGCGGAAGCTTAGATTACAAACTTCTTTCTTTCACTGAGTCTCAGAGTTGCTACAATATCCCTTTGCATACAGCAATCTCCACTTAGGCAAGGTGGCTGAAAGTTGAATTCTGTGTGATGTTGATAGTGGATCTCTGGCAGACATTTGTTTACTAAAATATGTCCTGTCCCTTGCTACTTTCTCTGCCCCTAATTCGGCGGAGAAGAATGCTGCCTAAACTCACCACATGGTGTCTCTGTGAGCTCACCAGAACTTAAAGAGAGTCATGCTTTAAAATTCCCCTAGATAAGGTTCGTCCTGTGCTGAGCTTTCTAGCAAATTTTGAGTCAGTGTTGTTTCTTAATATGACGCTAGAGGGAGCTGTGGTCTTACCCAAGGGTGACAGAAGCCCCTCTCTCTCTCTTGCTCTTTCTCTACTTTTGTAGTTTTGGTTTTGCTTTGTTTCTGACATAGGCACTGCAAAGAGAAGTAAAATGCAAGGTGTGAGCAAAGAAACTGTCTCTGAAATACAGTGTTTTGAATCTCGAGTGGTTGACAGTATGAAAAGTCTATTTAATTTTGTGGAAATATTGATGCTGAAGTCCAAGCCTGTCTGGAAATATTGCTTTCATTATCTAAAGTCATTGAGTGGTATTTGAAGTATACTCTGTACCTCCACAGGGACACAGTTACCAGCTTTTCTGTTCTAGGGAGGAGCAGTGAGTATTGAAAATAGAGAGACAGCATTATCTTGTCACTAAAGTGGGAGGTATGTTGAACCTTGAGGTTGCAAATGTGAAAGCATGGGCTGTGACAATTGTCGTGTTGTTTCTTTGAAGTGAGATTGAGCTAAAACAGCAATTGTGGATGTATTTTTAGAAGTATTCATTCTGTTTGTTTGACATTCATCCCCAGGAGATTACAGAGCAGGACTGGATAGGTCTATGACAGCCTTGTGGGGTTGGTCAGAATGACTGGTAGAAATAGACTCCGAGTTCTTCCAGGTTGCCTTTATAAGTGAAAAGAGTTTTGAACCCATACCTTCCAGATCCAGACTTGGGGCTGCTAGAAGGAGGTGGGAAAACTTTGGCCTTCCAGTTGTTTTGGACTACAACCCCCATCAGTCCTAACTGGCATGACCAGTGGCAAAGGTTTGTGGGAGTTGTAGCCCCAAATATCTGACAGTCCAGAGGTGCATTCCTGTACCACATTGCGCAGCAGGCTCATGACATACGGGGAAAGACCACAAAGCAGAACAAAAATAATCTTGTTTCCTCTCTGACAGAGTAACCGCACGATGTGCAAGTTGCATTCAGTCTCCCAGTCATCCCAGCTTTCAGACACTGAAAATACCAGGCCATACTGATCCTGCTATCTACATCTTTACACTTGAGCAGTGGTTCGCAACCTGTGGGTCCCCAGATGTTCGTGGACTTCAGCTCCCAGAAGCCCTGAGCATTGACCATAGTGGCTGGGGCTTCTGGGAGCTGAAGTCCATGAACATCTGGGGACCCAGAGGTTGAGAACCACTGCACTTGAGGGTTTTATTTTGTTCCTTCATGGCTGTCTTTCCAAGTCTTAGACTTCCAGTTTCTTGACTACAGTCTCCATTTCATTTATAACTGAGCCAAGAGGTCTGTGTGTATGTGGAGTGGGGGTGTCTTTGGTTCTGTGTGTTACACATGAACTGATTGTAGAAAATCTGATCAGATGGAAATGAAATGGAGAAACTACTGGCAGGAAAAGTGGTGTAATTAATGCCTGCTATCCTCAAAGTGACTATTGGCACTTCCTGCATTCCATTTCCCTTTGGTCTCATTGTCTGCAGCTCTTCTTGCACTCATGTCTCGTGTGTACTTGAAATTCTGCAGATAAGACACCATGCCCTCTCTCGTAGCATTCTGGAAATCCCCAAGAACGTCTCAGCGGCTACAACCTAGTTGAATTTAATCGCACACCAATGGCATTCACAGCCGTTGTACCCCTGTGGAGTTTTAGCACAGAGACATGGTCCTAGAGTGAGCTTGATCAAATCTCCTGCCCGACTCCCCCAGCTTGCTCCTTCATTCATGAAAAAATCCATTAGTGTTGTTGTGGTTCAAGGATATGCTGGCAGTAGGAAAGTGCTGTGATTTCTCTGGTTTTCCAAGAGAATGTGGCCTTCTGGGGCTTTGCTTTTCCCCTGGCTTATAATGTAGAGCCCTATTGCATGCAGCTTTGTTTCCAGAGCTAGTGCTAATTCGGGCATGGTACAACCACAGAGCCTTTTAGTGGTTTCCAGGTGGGTGCCACAAAACTCCCCCCAGGAGTAATCCCTGGGAGGTGTGGCTATCCAAAAACAGCAGGGTGAAGGCAAATTGTCAGAGGCAAATTCCAGTTGGGGCAGATGAGCTGGTAGTCTGGTATAGAATAATCCAGAAGTGATGCCAGATTGATAGCAAGGTTGCTTGCATTTTGCTTGCTGAAATTCTAGCACCTCGGGTTCCAAGTGCTTCTAAGCCTGTGCAGAGTTCACTGCCCGCTAACTGGAACAAAGGGCTTTTCATTTTTTTTATTTAATGGCATAGGTGGCTACACTTTTGTGCATGTGCAGAATGCCTTTTGGTTTTTAAAAAGTCACTGTGAAGAAAGTACTTTTGAGTAGGGAGAGATAAAAATTTCAGTTCAGTTCAGTGCATTTACCAAAATTCACAGATTTTGTGTTTGGGGTGGGAAAAACTTGCCATAAATGTTATCAAAACTGAAACTGACAGATTTGTTCCTCACAGCCGTGAGCTTTTTGTTCATAACTATTGGAAGTTTATGTTTGAATCCTTCTGTATTCAGCTGCAGTGACAATAAATTAGGGTTGCCACTTTGTTTTAAGTTTTTTTCCTATCAGGCGTCTGATCTTTTAACATCTACATGGCCAGCAGGTACAACATAGCCCTCTTTCCATGATGAAGGTAGTTCTGCAAGTTGAACTTCACCAATACATATGAGGGAGGATTTATTTCAGTTAATTTTGCGAGAGCCAGTCCATATTCAGTAATAGAAGAATTGGGACAGAAGGAACTGAGGTTTTAAAAAGTTGAAAGCTGCGCGAAAGTGAAACTGATAGACATTTCCCATCCTTGTCTTTGAGCCTACGCAGCTTTCCCTTGTCAAATCTCAGTCATAGTTAAGTGCTTGCCACAGGTTGTCTCAACTCTAGAGCATCTTCTTGGTGCAAAGGAGGAGGTTGGATGTTTTAGGCACCTAGGTACCCAGCTTCTGCTGGTGAGGTGAATATTCCTGTAGGTATTTTACCACAGCATTGCAGTGCCATGGGTGTGTGTATGAGACTGACTGCTAGAATGGCATTATTGAAAAAAATCCACAGATCTTACAGTTAGTCTGGTTCACCGTTTGATCTGCATTTATGCTTAGTGCCCCTTGTGCATGCTTCTCTGCTTCTTTTCTATTAGGGGGGTGCATTTTCTCAGAGATGACATGCTGGGGGGTATTCATGTTAGGGATCACCACCAAGTAACCCCACTCTTTTCCTCCCTCTTTCTGACACCCACTTGTCTCCCGACTCTTCTTGTTATCCCCCCCGTTTGTTTGTTTGTTTATTTACTTTTCCTCTCTTTATTTATACTCTGCCTTTCGGCCAAAACTGGAGTTCAAGGCTGCTTACAAGTGAACACAAGCACAGTATAGGTAAAAGCACCTAAAAGAGCAAAATTAAAATGGAATAAAGCTGTTCACAATATTAGAACTGCTTAAAGTTGCAATTAACATAAAAAGCAGTTTTAAAAAACAGTACCTTCAAAACAAGACAGCACTTTCTTAAAAGCCATTTCTTGAATAAACCCTCTCTTTCTTTCTCTTTCTTTCTTTCTTTCTTTCTTTCTTTCTTTCTTTCTTTCTTTCTTTCTTTCTTTCTTTCTTTTTTTCTTCTACCCCTTCTCTCTGCCTCTTGCTGCTGGCCACCTTTCCCTCTGTTTCTCTCTCTTTCTGCAACCCCCTTTTCTTGTTCTCTCGCTCTCCCATATTTTCTCTTTCATTCTCCTTTTCCACCTAGCCCTCTCCAGTGGGTATTTTTTCAAGAAAAAGTTGTAGTTGCACAATTCTCTGTGGGTTTCCCTCTTCTTTCTCAGAACTTAGATGTCCTTCCCTAATTCTTTGAAACAGCTGCAAGGAGGAACTAAAGGCAGCAAAGGACTCAGTGACCGTGGTGAGCGATGGGTGGGAAAACAGCAGTTAGCTTTGCAAAAGGAGAAAGGCATCTCCTGTGAGATAGTTCCACAACCCCTTCCTCAAGAACCTGCGCTTCCAACTAGGAAAAATAAAATGTCTGAAAGCAAGATAGCTGCAGTCTACACTCGCTTAAAGTCGAGTTTTAATGAATGTGGGTTGCACCCGATAATATCAAGTATTGTGTGTCTTCAAGTTATGTTAGACTTAACAGCAACCCTAAGGCAAACCTGAGTATGGGGCTTTCTTGGCAAGATTTGTTTCAGGTGAGGCTTGCCTTTGCCTTCCTCTGAGGCTGAGAGAGTGTGCCTCACCCAAGATCACCTAGTGAGGTTCTGTGGCTGAGTGGGGATTCAGACCTTGGTCTTCAGAGTCATAGTCTTACTTAGGTTAGTCTAGCCTTTCTGGATCAGAACAAAGACTTATTTAGTTGAGCATCTAGTGTATTTAGTCTCGCCTTTCAGGATCAGACCAAAGACCCACCTAGTCTAGCATCCTATATCCCACAGGGGCCAGCAACATACCCCAAAAGGAAGCTTGCAAGTAGGTCATGGGAGCATAACACCTTCTCATTCAAGTTCCCCAGCGTACTGCCTCTAATGCATAACATATCTTCATGAACTATTCCAATCTTTTAAGGCCATCCGGGTTGGTGGCCATCACTACATCTTGTGGCAGTCAGTTCCACAGTGTAATGTACTATATGATGAAGTCCACAGAGTGCCTGTCCTGAATCTCCCACCATTCAGCTTTATTGGCCTGACTCCATTGGACTCTACTATGAGGGAAGGATAAAAGTATCTGTCTTCTACTGTCTCTGCACTTTGCATAATTCCATAAACCCATCATGTTCATCATCTCCCAGCTACCCTTGGCATTTTTCTAAATTAAAAAGCCCCAGATGTTGTCACTTTTCCATGTAGAATTGATTCAGCAAACCTGTCATTTTGGTTCCACTTTTTAAATCTTTTTCATCTCTACAGTGTTTTATTTTGTTTGATTTGGAGTGAACTATCCAGATTTGATCTGTAGTTGAGTTGCAAAAGTGATACCTTTCGCTGTATGTGTATCTTTAATTCTCACTTCAATTAATCAGGGCTAAAAATTGGCTTTCAGAATATAATTTCTAAAGATTGCAGGGACATATATTTGTTATTAAACTGCCCATTCCCCCTGCAAATTAAGGACATTTATGTCTGATTGATTTTGGTGGAAGAGTTATAACATGCAGCCTGACATTCTCCAGATGTTTTGAGGGAGGATGCCTTGTGCTAGAAAGACATCAGGGCTGGCAATTGGTGAACCCCCTGGGCTAAATGGTGGGGGGAGCAACTTTGAGAAGGCCCTTCTCTTACCCGTGGGGCAGCTCTGAAGATATACTTTGCTAACCTGATAGGTTTCTTTTGTGTTGCAACCAAAAATGGAAAATGGATTTCTTGGTTATGAGTGGTGGAGCAACCTATGGCTATTAGCAGTTACGGAGAAGTTAACTGCAAAAGTCAGGTATGGAAATTACTAGACGAACGACACATCAAATGAAACTCAGTGGCCCTTTATTTCAACAAACAAAATTATTTATTATCCCCTTGTAAAACATAGTAACTTTTGGAATGATCTGTTGTCCTAGTTATCTGCTTGATAAACTTAAATGTGACAGCTGTTTTCTTCTGATACAGCATTCATAATCAGTCTTGTGGTTCTTCTCTTTTTTTTGTTTTTGTTTTCCTGTTTTTGTGTTTCTGCTATTACCTTTCTTCATTCAACAAAATGTAATATAAAGAGTTGACATAACCAAGTTAAAATATGGGGACGATGGAGCAGTGGGAGGATGTGTTTTGCCGTGGTATTTTATGTGCATGGAAAAGTTACTATTTTGGACTACAGTTCCCAGAATCTGCCAACGGTAGTTCAAAAAGAACATTTTTCCAACCTGTGTTCAACCACTGGCCCCTTCTTCACATGCAACAAATTCCATTGCTTAGTATCCTTATCAGCTTTTGGGTCTTAGCATCTTAGCATCTCTTCTGTGTCGGTGTGTCATTTTAAAACATTTCCCCTTCCCCTAATGCATCAGTAATTTAGCATAACTTTCCTTCCAACTGCTGCCCCCCTCTTCCTTTCCACACACGAGTTCTCACTAAACTCAGAAGCTGTTGTTGCTGCTGGTGTTGAACTGAGGTCACATTATTGGCAAGCGGAAGAAAGATCTGGGGAGAAAATGCCTTTGGGTCAGAGACAAGAGTCCAGTGCATGGTTTCAACATCTTGAAACTGAGCCTGTAACATTGTTTTTTGTTTATTTCCACTCCTTTTTTTTCTGTACAAGAATTGTTTTGTGACTTCCAGCTGTCTCGTGGGCTTCCTTCGTTTTTTAAAAAAAAGTTCAGCCACTTCCTCTCCCTCTCTCTCTCTCTCTCATTCTCTGGCCTTTATTCTGATCACAAAGGACTGAGGGTTTCCTGGAACGCTGGCTTGGAGCACTCAAAAATCACTTCTGTTCCGTCTGCAGTAGTGACCCAGTGCTCGTCGGTGGGATCTCTTCCCAGAGGGGCAGGCAGCAGTTAAAGTGCACATTGGACACTGGGTGCTCTCTTTTCAGGGGAGCTGAAAAATTGGACAGAATTTTAACCAGGTCTTTTGTGCACCAAAAGCCAAACTGCGTATGATTGCATCATTTTAATTTTTCCCATTTGGATTGTTTTTGTAAAATGAATCAGTGTAAAGTAATTGCTTGTTTGTTTCATATACCACCTTTCTCTGAGCATAGGATCCAAGGTGGTGTTCAACGTTTTAAAAGTGCAACACAATCAAAAATTAAACTAAGTTTCTGTTTTAAAAAGGCAAGTTTAAAACCAGTTAAAACGACATTAAAAACAGCATTATTATGCTCAAAAGCGTAATAGATTAAAACACTACACACACAAGCATGCACGCACAAAACCAGTAGAAGCTTTATCTGCTGCAACATACTAGAACCTTAAATAAAAAGGTCTTTACCTGTTGGTGGAAAGATAAG
The DNA here is from genome assembly GCA_948472985.1 of Iguana delicatissima. Classification (NCBI taxonomy): domain Eukaryota; kingdom Metazoa; phylum Chordata; class Lepidosauria; order Squamata; family Iguanidae; genus Iguana; species Iguana delicatissima. Next base: position 2,453,022 of record CAOKZL010000007.1, read on the forward strand.
CATATTTTAAATACATATTCAACCAGTAATTTCATTGGTGTTATTACTACTGATGGTATTGCTACCACTAGCTCTGGATGCTTGGAATCACAGCTCCCTGGTTTAATGTGCTAACTAGAACTTATAAAAAGAATAACTTGAAAACTCTAGGAGGCGCCAGGTAGCCTCTGTGTGTGTGCTTTCAAGTCCCCTATCAACTTATGGTGTCACCATGAATGTCAGATTTTCTTAGGCAAGGAATACTCAAAAGGTGGTTTTGCCAGTTGCTTCCACTGAAGTAGAGCCTATGTCACTTGGTATTCATTGGTGGTCTCTCATGCAAGTGCTAACCAGGGCTGACCCTGCTTAGCTTCCAAAGTCAGACAGGGTCTGGTGCCTGTAGGGTGTTTAGGCTCTAGCCAACCTATCCTGTTATTTATTACTAATATTAGTATTAAATGTTATTAACTTTAATTATACCCCGTCTTCCTGTCTGGAAAAAAAAAGAAAGCAGACCTCAAGGCAGCTGATATACATCAATTGTTGCATGCCTTCAAGTCATTTCTGACTTATGGCAATGCTAAGGTGAACCCATCACAGGATTTTCTGGGGCTGAGAGTGTGTGACGCACCCCATGCCACCCGGTGGGTTTCCATGGCCAAGCAGGGAATCGAATCCTGGTCTCCAGGATTGTGGCCCAATGCTCAAACCACAGTGGCTTTCTGTACCCTGGAATTAATAATGCTATTTTAAGGCATCTCTGTCCATATCTTTAAACTTTATTTCAAGCAGATTTACAAATTTGGAAGAAAGAATAACAGCAGTCATTTGAAATTGTTTAAAATGATTTTGTTTTACCCTACCCTGGGATCTTTGGCTTTAGTGTGGAGTATAAGCATTTTAATAAATGGAGAAAGCTGCACTGTCACTACTATTGCACAGCCAGAGATAACGTTAAATGCTGGATTAGATTTGGAAAGCTAATAGAAGTTGAATTAGGGAGTTTACCGAGCGTCTGGAGAGAGTTTGAACCCTCAAGAGAGTGAAGTCCTGGTTTCTGATTATTCTTGTTAACCCTAGAAACCAGGGTTTTTTGGTGGACATGACTGACAGGAGATTTACACAGTGGGACTGGGATTTTTTTATTGTTATTTTATTTAAGAGGTTTTTCAAAATACAAAAAATTACAAATATTTTAAAAAAATTTAAGAAATAAAGAAAAAAGAAGAAAGAAGAAAGAAAGAAATAGGAAGACAGAAAATAGGATATTAAAAGAAACACTGTACAGACAAAAGCAAGTGGCTTCCAACTTTCTGCTTGGCAATTATAGATACATATAATGTAATCATACTTTTTCTGTCTAAAACTGCATTGTTCGTGTCTTCCATTAACCAAATCTTACTAATTGTCAAAACTGAAAGTTACCAAATAATTTTCTTTTTTGTGCAAAAAAAAAAAAAAGAAAGAATCTGTTAAGGGGTTTCCAGCCTTTTAGAAATGTCTCCAACAATTTTTTTCTGTAATCAGACCAGATAAGTTTGTCCATTTTTGCTAAATCTGTCAGTTTCAGCAACCATTGCTCCCCAGTAGGTAACAGTGAGTTCTTCCATCTTCATGTACACAACAGTGCGCAGCGGGATTGTTAAGGAATTTCCTACTTCATGACAAACCACTGGGTGAGGTGATTTTAAATGACAAGTAAGCGAGGTCGTAGAGGAGGCATCTATCAGTGGCATGATGGCTTAATTTGGAAAGAAATGATTTCATTGAGCCCTACCTCTGAGTAATTCTGTTTTAGGTCTACAGCTGTGGGGAAAAGGGGAATGAATAAGAAACAGGGAGTAGACAAGTGACAGAATTCGGCCAACCCCATTCCAGGTTTTGCCTCAACAGTCAGCCCTGTGTCGACTCATTGCCTGGCCTTAATATAAAAAATGGTGTCACCCTGCAGACTCGGCGCAGCTTCTGTGAAGGCGTGATGAACGTTGAGGCTGGGAGAAGGATGAGTCGCCATTTGTGGTAGGCCAGGAGTCCAGTTTTTCCCATGAGAAAATGTGTCTTGTTTCTTCTCCTCTTCACACAGGGAGATGACATATTTTTCCTCCTAAACAAGTCCTTGAGACTTCGAGGGCCCTTTCAGGCCTGCCCTTTGATCCCACTTTTATCATGATGGCATGCCATGGAATCCTGGGATTTGTAGCTTCGTGAGGTCTTTCAGATTACTCTGCTAGAGAGTTCCTCAAACTGCAAATCCCAGAGTACCATAGGATGACACCGTGGCAGTTAAAGTGGAATCAGAGTGCTACAACTGTGTAGTGTGAAAGTGCCCTGAAAGGAAAGGATTTTTTTTATATGAAAAAAACAGCCCACATCACTCAAAAGGTGACATTTCAAGAACATTTAATCACAAGATGCTATGAGTGGTGTCCCAAATTTTTGTGTTGGTGAATGCCACATTTGTGATTGAGTAAGCAATGGTATCACTTTTAGACATATCATGGGAGTCATTGTGGTGTCAGACAGGGACTTGGAAGATCTGGGTTCCAGTCTCCACTAACCTGTGAAACTCATTAGGTGACCTTGGGCCAGGTACTGTAGTCTCTCTGCCAAATAAAAATTTACCTAATGGAATTATTGTTGTGAGAATAAAAATGATGGCAGGGGAAGAGCCACTGTCTTGAGATCCCGGGAAGCAAAACATAATTGTAAAGTGTAAGTGGATAATAATTTTTTACTCCTGCTAATTTCAGTTGGCCATTTTTTATAGTTCCATTTGAACTGATAGACCTTAAGAAAGGTTTTGTTTGATATGAGTGATTAAAGAAAACTGAGGCTACTAACGAACTATAAAAGGCTTTGGAACCGCATTTGGATATAACAACTTAAAAAATAGTGCTTTATTGTAGTATGAGTGAACCTTGGGTTTCCATATTTCCACCTCAACTGGTGTAGCTGATAAAAAACAAATTCCAAAACAATGTTAATTTTTTTGGTTTGTTTGTTTTTGAGTCCTTCATATGGTGACACATTGGAATGAAAATAACCTCAACAAATGTGCCGTAAATTAAGAAATGTGCCCTAGATGAACACTCTTAAGTTTTAAATTAGCTCAAAAGCTGTTAACTAATTAGTTTAAAAGCTTCCTCCCCGACTACAATAAATAGACAGTGCTTTTGATTGAATGAATCTGGTTAAACTGCTTAAGGCTTGCAGCCTTAAAGAGAATATTTCACTTTCATTCGTGTCTTAGACAATTAATAATAAGGGAATTCTTTGATTTCTTTTCTACTGTTAGTATTTCTGATAGAAAAGCTCTGCTAACTTGTTGCTAGATCTCTTTGAGGAACGTGGCTTCACAATCTTTGCTTAGAAGTTCCACTGGTCTCCACCTACCCCTCTTTTCCAGAAATTAAATACCTTATGGAAGACCTTAGCATTAACTTCTAAACCCACCAAAGCTTTGAAGTTTGTTCATTTAAAGAAAAAGTTTAGAGATGATTCTTTCTGACAAAATGGCCTTTCATATTGAAATGGTCCTGTGTCATCTTTACAAAGATTGGCTTCCCCAAAAATGGCTGGATAGAGGAGCAACATAAATGGGATAGAAATTTGATCTTGCTGTGATGAGCTCTGGTGTCACTTTTGATTTATCTTTTAACATTTACCTTCCCCTCTCCCCTCTCAGATTCCCAACAAGTTAAATTCCAGTCTAACCACAGACTCCTGAAGGTCCCCCGTCGAGCATGCGGCAACCAAATGTTTCATGCCCAAGTCATCAAAAGATATTCTAGTAAGAGACCTAATCGGTTTCCCCCACCCTATTGTCTCTTGTCAGTGCTTGCCTTTGCAATTAATAATACTTGTGCCAAAATTGGGCTCCAGCACTTTTCACACTTTCCTCCACATTTTTCTGTCCTTGGGTGGAGGTGTGTGTACTTCCTGAACACACAGGAACCATAGGCAAATGCAGAAAAAACTGTCCCACATCTCCAAGTTTTTTGGGATGTGAATGCTCTTAACACACACACACCCCACAAACCAGGTTGCACTGGGCTTTCTGGCTTCTGAAATTAGAGTTTGACCATGCCATCCAAACTAGGGAAACTAGTTTGAGCATTGCCTACAAAACCAATTTGTAATGTAGATTCAGATTGTGCTTTGCATTGAGTAACACCTAAGCCCACAGTTCCTGGGTTCTGAAATCCAGGGAAAACCCTGCTCAACTCCTTGGTAAGAATGAGACATGATTTATTTCATTTGACATGGATTACATGGGTTGATGGCTTCAGCTTAGCTTGGAGCTCTTGGTGGTCTTCAGAACATCTCTTGTAAACTTAATAAACTGAGATAAAGAGGTGCTCTTTTGCACATGGATTTAGCCTCTTCTCTCCTCCCTCTACCATGTGCCTCAGTTTCCTGTTTGGTCCAAACCAGGACACTACGATCAACAGCTTCAAAGCAAGCTGTATACTCAACCTACCTTCAGATGAATATCTGAACCAAAAGAGCATTTCTACTTTTGACTGTTGGGATTGTATTTAAAAAGGCACAATGACCCTAGATTGTAGTCCATCTGGAAGAAACCAGATTGAATGATGGCTCCTCTTTTATAACGTAAGACAATGTGGGCTTCAGAGAAAGAGAATCAGAGAAGAGGCTGATGCCAAAACTATGATCTGTGGTCCAGTTGACTTTGGAAGAATTTGAGTCATAAGAGTTGCCTGTGGACAACAGATTCCTTGCTTTTCTGAACTGAAGCACTCTACCAGCAATCATCCATATAAATGGCCCCTTTACATCTTATTTTTCATTCCCGTCGCAGTGTGGTTTTTGTGGGTTCTTCATCTCCAGCCTTCCCCTCACCCCCTCCCTGTTACAGAATTGCTTGTCTTTCAGTGGAAGAACAGTACTAAATAGGTCTTAGTCTTCAGGTGCCTGAATGGATATTTACAGCTGCTCTCTGAAATGCAGTCTCTACTCCCTTATGTTCCTCACCCTGTTGGTTAGACTTGCTTCCTTTTGCCAATTTGTGTAGCTGAAGCTTTTCAGGAGCATTATGGCACAACGGGCGTACACCATCTAGAGGGGTAGTTGTGAAGAGGTGGGAGGAACTCCAGTATTTTGGCTTGCCACTGAAGTGTTTAAATTTGGCCCCTTAAAGTTGTGAACTACTTACATCCAAAACCACTTGGATACTTTTTTTCTGTTTGTTAAGATGGTAATGTGTTGGTGTTACTGCTCTTATTATTAGAGAAATACATATTAGTTTCTCAAGACATATTGCTAAATATTTTCAGCTAGCGCAGGGAACTTTGGGCTTCTGAATGTTATTGGGATTTTTGTGCTAGGTAGGTCTGTAGGCCAGAACATGTGGTGGACCACACACACACACACACACATACCCCGCTTTAGATATCTGTCAGTTTATGATAGCCTTCTTGAACTTGGTGTTTGGGGGACTGTAAGTCCCAACATCCCCCACCAGGCTAGGGCATTGCATCAGGCAATCGATTGAAGTCCCATGCATAGCTCTGTTGTAAATGAGCTACTTTGTGCACACAGTGTGTCAGGTCCGATTTCAGGCATCTGCAGCAGTGCTGAGCAAGCCTTGGGACGTAGGTCAAGCTGAGAAACACTCTCAGCCCTGGAAAACCTCATGTTAGATTTGCCTTAGGGTCATTGTAAGTTGGAAATGACCTAAACGGCACACCAAGCCTAAAAGTTGGATCTCTCAAATCCCAGTGCTCAACAGTATAAACAGCAGGGTACTGACTCAACAGCATCTTATGTTCCGGATCTGCCAGAAAGGCATTGTGACCCCATGGATGACACTGTGGCCAGGCTTTGGAAATCATCCCTGTGTTGTTAAATGACATAAAAGGGTATAAAATTGTCACACAAGGTAGGGCTTAGAAGTGTGAGTCACCCTCTTTCGTTCCCTTCCCACCCCTCCATCTTCCAATCCTTTCTTTAAGGGAGAGAGGGAGGGACCCCTGTTGTCTGAACAGCCCGTGAGTCATTCAGTGCAGAAGTGGGACAGGAGAGGAGCAGGAACTCCCCTGTGAAAATTGATTCTCCAGGGCTGAATGCAGAATGCTCTAATTAACAGTAGAAGTCCCTTCCTTCTGTGCTGCGGTGGCGATCCAAAGACCTCTGCTCTTACTTAGAGATTCCTGCTTGGTTTCTGATCTCCCCACCTCAATAGCCCTGCTGCCCAATTCGCCTGGCAAACTGTCTTTTGAAACAAGAAAAGGTTTCAGAAGCATGGCTGTGTCAGATCCCATAAATCTGATGGTGGGTGGTGTGGGATGATGGAATCGATAGTAAAGGATGCAGCTGATTTGTAACCTCCCATCATCCCTTACCACCAGGCTTATGGGAGGTACAGTCCAACAATATCTGAAAAGCTGCAAAGTAGTTGCTGTTGTTTTAACGCGAGATGCTAGGGGATGAACTTGGGACTTTACCAAGGAGTTTTCCTGTTGGGAAGGGTAGAAAGAAGATCCCCCCAAATCCAGTGGATTTTCCTTCAGCAAGAAGATCAATTGCATTGGCAGAAGGCAGATCCTAACTCTGGCTCAGTATAGGTGAAGGACAAAGCAAATGTCACCCACATGCCTGCAGAACCCCAGAGTCCAAGAGGATGTTCTGTCTGCCTCCAAGCAAGACTGAGCACACTCAGTGGCCACAGAGTGTATACTGATTACAGTTGGGTGGGAACACAGAGTGCAGTGGAACGACTGGAATCTTGACCAGGGGAACATCCCACATGGCCACTCCTCAAATTCTGAGCATTGAGAATGTAGCACAGATTTTCAAAAGGCTCTGAGTAATCCATACCAACCTTCTTTGGAGCTAAGGACATATTTCCTTAGCTATACCAGGACAACTTCAGGCCGCTCTTCTCAGCTCTCTGGACCAAGGTAGGCCCTTTACTGCTAAGATAGGGATGGGCAAAGTGGGTAGCATTTTGTGAAAAATAAGCACTCCTTAGATTGCTGGCGAATTCTGGATCAGATAGTCACCCATGACTAAACAGCACAAAACTACCCGCATTATCCCCGACGGTGACCAGAACTGACATATTACTTCTGGTTACAATAATGTAGCTGACTGACAAGACAGCTACAGCCCTCCAGAGATGCTGGAAAATGTGGGTGCAGCTTTCCGGGCCACAGACATCTCCCCACATCCAGCCCAGAGTGGACTAAAGGGACCAGTAATCTGATTGTGGTGCAAGGCAGGTTTATCAATATCTCCTAAATCCTGGCCACAGACCAGGAACTGACTTGACATTTTGTTTTCCTTTTCTCCAGCTTGCAGAACTGGGCTCCCTTGCTAACTCACCTTACTTTTCATATTTCTGGCCGGCTTTCCCCAGCCTCTTTTCTTCCCCCTCGTCCAGGTGCTTCACTCACCTGTCTGGTGAGCTGTTTATGTTTACATTGCATCACTTGGTATGAGACACCTTTGTTGTTTGGGGCCCCTTTCATGCTTAAAGAATACTTAGGTCAAAATTCTTGAGTAGTCAAATACTCAATATAGATAGCCATGACTTGTGAATAAATTCACAAATGCTATATCATGGGGTCTTTGTCTGAATCGTCATGATGCAGTTGATTAAAGTTTTTCACCACAAGGCTTGTTTTACATTCTACTCCGTATGGCAACCTGTCATGCCCTGGGTAACTTACAGTGCACAGCTCCACTCCGCAACGCCAGCAGTGTCTATTTGTGACAAGCAAGCAACACAGCACACTTCTCTCGAAGTTGCTGAGACTAACAAATACATGGTGATCATAGGTTTTATACTGTCTCATACGAATTTAGGTGCATAAAGCTGTGATTGGAGAGAATAATCAATTCAAACATCACCCCACAATGTTAGACAACTCCCATACACCCAGTTGTTTACTTCTCTTTCATCCTTGAAGCCAGAATATGTTTCCTGTCGCTTACCCTGTCGCTTATCTTTTCCAGTTCTCACAATACTTTTTGGTGCTTTCGATTTTCCCCATCTGTAATCCCGCCCTCTCCCAGATGCACAGTTAACACAGAGCAATGCAGCAGTTGTCCATTTGATACTTTCAAATATACACACAGGCTTCAAAGAGATACGATGTTGGCAATCGATAATTGACTTTTGATACTTCTTAGCATTCTAAAGTCTACCAGCTTCATACACTGGCTATCCTGCATAGCATATACGCATCCAGTGAATACATTATGATGGGAGCCATGCGTCTTGACCTGACCTTTTTCTTCCGCAGGGTCCACACATAGCATCAGTGACGCTTGCTGCTTATGAATGTAACTCTGTGGATTTCCCCGAACCGCCGTATCCTGACCAAATTATCTGCCCTGATGAAGAGGGAGTTGAAGGATCAATTTCTTTGTGGACCATCATCTCGAAAGTCAGGCTGGAGGCCTGCATGTGGGTAAGAAACGAGCAAACGTTTTAAAAATTGTTCGTCTGGCTTCATAAGTTATAGCTACCTTGTAAATATTGTTTTCAGGGTTAATACTTCACCATTTTTGTTATCTTAGCAGACCACAGAGTAATCAGATTAAATCTCTGGTTCTTTAATAGACACATACCTCTTCTGCAACAACTGTTGTTGTCATTTCAAGCCATTTTTGACTTATGGGAACCCTAAGGTGACTCTATCATGTTATTTTTCTGGGGCTGAGAATGTGTGACACACCCAAGGTCACCCATTGGGTTTCCATGGCCAATCAGGGAATCAGATTGTGGTCTCCAGGGTCATAGTCCAACTTTCAAACCACCCATGATGCCACCTCTCACTACAACAGCGCTCGCTGTGAAATGAGTACTTCTGTTCTTTTTTGCATGTTCTTGCAAATGCATTTGCAAATGTATGTAGATCTTATTAAGCGTTCTGATGCCTTGGAGGCTCACGCCCATGTCACACAAGCTTACTTTTACCTGTGTTTTAATAATGTTACTTGTTCCCATGCTCTGGGCTCACTCTGGCTCCCACGTAACTGAGATGAACTGTTGGCTTCTGAAACAAGCATAACATCAGCTGCAGCTGAAGTGCTTTGGCAGTCTGTCTGCTCCCTGTTCTTGGTAGCATCATTCACAGAGCCAGGATGTTTCCTAGGAAAAAGAGGCCGTGATTTGGTTCAGCTGCTGCTGAGGAACAGCATCATATGATTTGATCTTCTTTCCCAAGGGCAACCTCTCTGTTATCTGATGTCATAACATGGTTCCTCGCCCCCCTTCTCGGCCTTGTTTATGTGAGCATACAAACAGTGTGTGCTAACTTCCTGTAAGCTAAACGATGCTGGAAGCTGAATCTCTTGATGCTCTGCCACCCCTTTGTCCTAACTGGAGTTAGGCCTGGAGAAGCTTACTCCCTGTGTGTACATATCCCTTGGTGCTTCCTATGTAGGCACAGGCCACAAAGTGATCCGGCTTCTGTTCTGTTGCTATGTAAGACTGTACACAGACCACAAAAATGGGGGAGAGGGGCCAGAGGGCTTGAATCCCCTCTCAAGGCTAACATGGGGAGGTGAGCCCCCCAAAATAAAGGATCAAGACTCCTGTGTCTCCCTAAAGCTCTCAAGGAATTGCTAATCAGAATTCTCCAAATTTATAATCATTATGCTCATGTATTTTTTTATTTTCCCATAGTCTGTGGTAGTCATGTGGTTAACTGCTCTGGTTCATATTATTGTTGTTATTCACTTTATTCTGTGTCTTTATTATTCTGTCAAAACAGAACAAAAACCACAATGACTTGCCCTTTTCTCTTTGAACCCCCTCAATCCCTGACTTTGACTGACTGATTGAAAAACAATCGTGTTGAATGGTCACCTTTTCCTGTCCCCCTGCAAAGACTCACAAAGGCTAGATTCACACAGCAGAGAGCTGGGTATGGCATAGCGTGGCTAGAATGCCATGCTTGGACCAAGATGTCAAGATTCGCATTGTTGTCCAACCATGAAGCCTGTTGGGCGTCCCCAGGCTAGCCACACTCTCCTACCATAACTTTCTTTTCAGAGTTATGTGAGCATAAAGGTGAGGTAGGACAAGGGGCAGGAAGGCTGTCCAGAACTCCTTAGAGGAAGGGTTCGATAAAAATGAAATTAAATATGTTGACTAATTGGAAGGATTGGTGCTGAGAGAAGGAAATCACTGCCTGGATCTCTCTCCCTGAAAAACCTAACTCATGCTTCAAAGATCACAGGGACAGGAAAAGTGACACACTCCCATTCCAGTTTTGCACCCTACTGGACATTCCCAGTGCCCCCATTAAAAAAAAAAAATTGCATCAGCTTGTAGATGCTGCAGTTTAGCTCCCCACGGTTTGAACCCCACCCTCACCCAAAACGGAGGCAACAAAAACAAACCAAAATGACAGCGCTGCTCATCTGAAGAAGAGAATTGATATCCACAAAAGCTCGTGGTAATAGAAATCAATTATTTTCAAAAGAGCCACTTGACTTCTCAATTGTTGTTGTAGTTGCGTGCGTTCAAGTTTTTTCTGGCCTGTGGCGACCCTAACATGGGGCTTTCTGGGGCTAAGAGGATGTGACTTGCCCATGGCCAAGCAGAGAATTGAACCCTGATCTCTAAGGTCGTAGTCAAACCACTCAATGCTTACACCATGTTGTCTCCCCCTTCTTCATTCCCCTCCCCTTTTCCATTTTTTTAGGAGTCCTTGTGGCCCCTGGAATTTCCCAAGGGTGGAATTTTGGCCCTCGGACCTACCACAATTGTCTGCCTTTGATTTGGGACCATAAGAGCATCCAAAGGGAGCCTGGCTGGATCAGCCTTCCAGCCTGTCTGTTCCATCAACTGCTTATGTTTTGGCAGTCCCCTGGGCAGGACTTGTAAGCAATGGTTGTGCCCCCTTACTTATTGGCCTCGACAAATAGACTGCCCTTGGGCATGGAGGTCCACATAGCCGTTGTGACTTATTGCAGTTGTTGCATGCTTCCTGTCATTGCCAACTTAGGGCAACCCTATCATGAAGTTTTCTTGGTAAGATTTGTTCAGAGGCAGGTTTGCCTTGGCCTCCCTCTGAGACTAAGAGAATGTGACTTGCCCAAGGTCACCCAATGGGTTTCGATGGCTGAGCAGGGATTTGAACCCTGGTCTTCAGAATTGTAGCACTCAACCACTATATCCTGCTGGCTCTCTTACCCATTGTGACCAGTTTCCTTTAATTGGACTCCCACCCTCTTCTCTGTGAATCTATGTAATCTGCCATTAAAGCAGTCACGTCTTGTCAGTTGGAGTTCCACAAATTGATGAACACATTGCATGAAGGAGGGCTCTTTCCTGAGAGACTGGCTGGTTTCTTGGATGACTCCAAATCAGTTCTTCCCATATGGCCTGGGCAGAATGAAGAGTACAAGAATCTCTCCCTTCAGCAGAAAAGCAGCTTTGGCTCCCTTTCAGCCAATTCCTTGGAATTTCCCTACCCTTTACTGTTTTAACTCACTCCAAACAAGTCAGTCTTACTACACTATTAAGTTTATAGTGGAAGAGAGTTCCATAAGATCTTTCCAAGTGAGTTTGTGGAGAAGGGAAGACAGCCACTGAGAACATTTCCTGCCTGGAGTTGGAGGAAGCTGTAGCTCTGGGGAGTTTTTTGACTCATGGTTTGGAGCTAATGTCCTAGACTTTCTTTGGAAATTAAGTGTCCTTGAAACAGATAAGATCAAGTTCTGGCCTACTGATAATGTAGTTGAAATGGGTAAAAGTGAGGTGGTGGAATGCTGAGGTGACAGAATAGGTGGAACAGTTAGGAGTCTAGGTGGGAAATACCCCTCTTGAGTCCAAGCCTAGGAGAAGCAGGATATAAATACAGTGATGGATGGAAATATCATTTGAGAATGTTCTTCTTGTAAGAGCAATTCCTTAAAATATGACTAGGGGAAAAAATCCCCCCTTGCCTTCTCTTCTTTTTCTGGAAGAGAAGATGAGAATCTGATTTTCAGTCCTCCAGAGCTCTACGGTGTAGGAGGGCACTGGCACTTCTGTACCATAGAGAGCCATAGTAGCTATTGTCAGATTTTAGTGGCACCTTTGCCTACCCTCCAGCTTTTCTATTTTGGCAAGGGTAGTCTGCTATTCCACTTTTTCATCTGCTTTTGAAATGCCCTGGTTTCTCTGTCCTCCTTCCACTATCCCCTTTTGTCCTCAGCTTTCTTCAGTTGCTGCAAAGTGATTTCGGAGTGCAAAAATAGTTTACCGTCAATTAACAAAGTTGAGGGGGAGAACAGAGGAGGGGGCACAGTCTTGGCCTTCCCAGTAGGGTGAGACAAAAGCAAACCGCTACAGCCTCTCTTAGCTTGTCTGTTTTTTGTCTTTGCTATTCTGATCGCACATATTGCCCATGTGTCCCCATTTTTATTGGGGTTGCTATATGGGGCACCAGCGGCTTTGTAACCCCTGGGGGTTTTAGAGAGGCAGCTTTCTTTAGCCCTGGAAATTTGCCCATTTCCTTGCTTTTGATGGATGTTCTTGTTGTTATATTTATTTGGTGTTCTTGTTGTTATATTTATTTGAATTCTGCCTTTTTCCCATTCTGTGATTCAAGCAGGATTACAAGATAACAGCAGATGTAAAACAGACATAGCTAAAAAGTTCACACCATACAAAACTTAAAAATATAACTAGACTCTCACTAAAGTTAAAAGCAGTTAAACACAAACCTTTAAAAAGAACAAGAAGTATAAACAAGACAGCACATGAAAGGGCCTTTTCATTCTGGGCCAGTCAGCCCTCAGAGGGAAGAGTCTTTACCTGTCTGTGAAAGGAAAGTGCCCATCTAACCTCCCTGGAAAGGGATTTCCAAAGCCTGGGAGCAGCCACCAAGAAGGCCTTCCCCTGTGTTCCCAACAGATGTTATGTGTGGCGGTGTTAGGACAGAGAGAAGGACCCTCCCAGAAGATCACAGAAGTAATAGGTAAGCTCATATAGGGAGGTGTACTCGTGCTCAATTCAATAGGAATGGAGAATGTCTGTTGCCCCAGATGTTATTGGACTGTAGCTCCCATCATCATTCTCTCCATCCTAGAGTGTCATACATTCCCCACCCAAGAAACATAGATTGGGACCAGGCCGTTCAAGTCCTGGAACAGTGACTCATGCAGAAACACATCGTTAGGCTCCTCTGAAAAAGTACTCTTTTCTAAAAGTAATCACTTTTAGGATGTAAGAGCGGGAAGGGCTTTGAAATGCAAGGGGAGAGTGCCTCATTTTCCAGAAGTCTGAGAAAGGCTGTGGTAAGTAGGGATCTGTTTCATGGGATCTTGTGATCTCCATAGACGTCGGAGCTGTTTTGCAACTCTTGGGCATGTGACCCAGCTAATTCAGGGAAAGTTCATTTCCAGTCTGTGCAGGGCAACCTTTTATATTTCCCCAACTCACTTAGCAACATGAAGCTCAAAACAAAGTGGCATTTTTACAGCAGCATCTGATTTTTTTTTAAAAAAAAAATTCTTAGTTTTACATCATCAGAATTTAGCTTGGTCCAAATTAATTGTTTAGTGGCAGGGGACAGAGAAAAATAGCTGGAACGTATTTTCATGGTCCAGACTGGAAAATTACAATGTTGTGGACATGAATCCGTTCACACTCCTCCTGTTGCTGCTCTCTCTCTCAGGATGAAATTACAACCAGAATTTGGAAAAGTTGCTTTTGACAAATGACATTTGTGGATATAAGCTTCCAGAATCCTTCGGTCAGCCTGAGTAGCAGCCATGCTGGTTGGGGAATTCTGGGACTTTATCTGCAGCAGTCATTTGTCCAAACTCTGGCTAGAACAGGAGTGAAGAATGTGTGGCTCTCTAGATGTTAAGGGACTGGGATTCCATTAGGCCTAGCCAATCAGTGGTGGAGGATGATGGGTGTTGCGATCCAACAGTGTGTGAAGGTCCAGACATTCCTCATACATGAACCTGAGGTTATACTCGACATAACTATGCTTCCTCCAGGCTGTTCTTCCATTAGTTGTGCGGGGCCAGGTACGTGTGATGTGATGGCATGAGTCATGGTTACAGGAAGATGGAGACTGTGGTTTGAGGCATGTTTTGAGAGTAGCACTGTCTCAGTTGTAAGTTCAGCTTAGACCTAAGGTAAGTTATATCAAGGAGGAGGAAACAGTGCCATTTGGGCCTTCCCTTGTACTTCTCCACATCACCATCATTATTGTTGCTGTTGTTGTTACGGCTTACGGTACTTTAAAAAAATAGTTTAAAATCATGAAATACAAAAATTAAAACAAATTAAACATTCAGATAATAATTGAAGTTAAAATACATAATTAAGATACAGCCATTTATAAAGGCTACATAGTTTAGAATAGCCAGAACCTTTCATCAGCCCAGCAATAATCACATATTGAATGCCTGCCAAAATAAAAATGGCTTTGCTTGTCTACAGAAAGAAGGTAGGGAAGGTGCCAATCTGCCTTCTGTGGAATGAATAGATAGGCAGAGCCTTTGAGGGTGTGGCACCACAATTGCGAAATTCTATCTTCAGGAAAGCCTGCCTGGCTCACTTGCAATTTGCCTTTTGTGAAGCCTTGGGGGAAAAAAATGAAGTTCCCTTTGGAGCAAGTTGCTGTTCTTCTACATAATTCTCCCTGCCCTTTTCCAATTTTGTGTGTGTGTGTGTGGCTAATTTCTTCTTTTTTAATGCTCTTTTTTTGGAGGGAGGAGCATGCTTTACACTGGAGTAAATTGTTTTCAGAATTTGATCGGAAGCCGTGTCAGTGACTGTGAAGCAGAGCTTGGAAACATTCGTTGTCATCCAAAAAAGTAGATCCCAGATTCCTAGAATTATTTGGGGAGTCTGGGACTTGAATTTTTTTTTTAAAGGGTAATTTACCCATGTTCTAGGTATGGAAGATTTCCAAACCAACCAATCACGTTTGTTTTGGAAACCGAAATTGGCACCAGCTCTCAATGGGCGTATTCTTACTCATTTTCAGCTTTTAACCAATTGACCATATTTGGCACTGGGAAACGACATTCACTTGCCCCTAAATCAGCAGGTGGTTTATGGTGCGAGTCTAGTATTTTTTTTCTTCGCTTTTATGTTTTGTCACCTCCAGTGATGTGTGTAGCCTGGCTGGCTTGCTTTGAGTCATCAGGAGTCAGTTCCTCCTGAGAACAGGCCTTTGAGTGGTATATCTGCTCCTGGTTTGTGGGTTGTGTGTCCTCATCTGTGAAGATCTGCTTGAACCAATAATGCTGCAGGTTATGGGACTGGGGCATCTTTCTTTCCTTCGTTGATCTCCTCTACTTTTTGCAAAGCGGTCTGTGTTGAATGAAGGTGGGCACAAGTTTACAGCCAACAGTTTTGAGAGTAGGCAATCTGATGCCTCCTACAAGTGTTTTTTTCCCTACAGTTCCTATAATCCACAACTATTGGTCATGATGATTAGGGCTGGTTGAAATGGTCATCCCGTACATCTAGAAGGCACTATTTTTTTTAATTGTTTACTAGTTACATCTGTATTCCAGCCTTTCTTACAGAGAGCTCTAAATGATATACAGGCATCCCCTACTTATCTCACTGATTAGAGATTAGAGAACTGTCAGAAAGTGAAATTGATTGAAAAGTGGAACCCAGTCTTTTGTCAGTTCTTCTCCTCTTGGCTTCTTCCAATAGGGAACACGAGCCAAGCAAGCCTCCTTAGTTCCGTCATGTTCCCCATGTTGAAAGAATGGTTTGTTGTGTGCCTTCAAGTTGCTTCCAGCTTATGGCAACCCTAAAGAGAACCTATCATGGAATTGGGGGGGGGCTGAGAATGTGTGGCACGTCCAAGGTCACCTAGTGGGTTTCCGTGGCCAGGTGGTCTCAGTGGGTTTCCATGGTTAAGTGGAGAATCAAACCCTGGTCTCCAGGGTTTTGCAACGCTCACCGTTCAAACCACTACACCATGCTGGCTTTCTTAAGAGTGGTACATGTCTATAATTTACAACAGTCGAAAGATCAGAATGGCAAAAAAGGAGTCAAAAAAGCAGAGGATGCCTATATGTGGTTTATCTCACCCATACACTCCCCCTTTATCCTCATAATAACTCTGTGAGGTGGGTCGGGCTGAGAGATTCTCGCACAATTATCTCCTGATGAGCTTCATAGCTTCATCTCCCAGCTCCCAGGCTAGCACACTGTCTCCGTATGTATCTATATTCGCATTTATTTATTGTATGTATACCCTGCCTTTCTCCTGGGATGGGTACTGTAAATTAAAACAAGATTCAGTTAAAACTTTATTTTACAAAAGTTTTTTTTTTAAAGTAACAATGTTTTTAATACAAATCATTCTGGGTAAACGATAAGAAATACAGCACACCACTTCACATACACCACTGACACGTAATTTAAATCTCAGAGACCTGCCTGGATATAAAAGGCTTTCACCTGTTAGAGGAGGAAAGAGAGCAGGGAAAGGGCCAGCTGGGCCTCCTGTGGAAGGGAGTTCCACAGTTTGGAAGCAGCCACAGAGAAGGCCCTTTCCCATGGCCTCACCAAATGTACCTGTGAAGGTGGTCTTCCCCTGCAGATCTTAAAACTTAAGGGCAGCTTGTATAGGAAGATACAGACTTTCAGATAGTCTGGGCCTAACACATGTAGGGCTTTAAAATCTGCTCCATATGATACATAGACTTTGAGGTGGGGGGAGTATGGAGGCCAGTTTAGAATCTCAATGGCTTTGGGACAGATTCATGCACTGGGTGTTGGAGCATTATGAGTTGTTGTTTGAAATGGAGTTTACCAAGAAGTCTTGCATTTTTTTTTCATAAACTGGACAGAAAGAACTTGAGATTTTAAAACAATTGAATGGGGGTGGGTTTTGAGTGCTTAGCTCTGTGTTTAGCTTTGTATCCCTACATGTTTATGTTCATAGGACTGAAGCTAGATTACTACTTTTCATTTTTGATGTGCTCCTTGTTTTTAGCAGCCATGCAACTCCGCAGATTCAACATGACCTTCTCCATCCTGAGGGATCACTTTACATTGAACTTGGCCAGTGCAGATGGCTGAGCATTTCATTCAGCTTGTTTTTGGATAAGAACTTAAACAAAATTGGCAAATTTCCACAGAATTAAGACAGGAAGGATAAGGATTTCTTTTAAATGTAGGAGAAAAGGAAACTGACTGATTCCTGGAGCCCTTCTGTGTCACTAGCCAAAGAGACCAGAAATCTGAAGCGTTGCTTTTTTTCAACTACAACTCCCAGTGTCCCCAGGCAGCACACCCACTGAGAGATTCTGGGAGTTGGTGTCCAAAAAAGTGTCTACCCAATTAGTGCTATCAGCCCTCTGTGCTTATAAAAGATGCGTTGACCACATGAATTGAGAGCAGGCAGATCAATTGCATTGCATTACCCCGCCATCCCAAATCCCCACCATCCCAAATCCTGTCACTAAGTGCAGAAATGTTACTTGGCCCATAGGCATCTCAAGTCTCATTCTTAGGGAAAAGGTGAGATGTAAATAAAGTGATTAATTGCTTCTTTTAAAACACAACACGCATTCCACCTGAATTCCACAATTCAAAAGGTCCAGGTTTGAATAGAAGAGCTATCCCAGCCCTACTTCCTTGATGCACATGCTGCCCCTCTGCATATCAATAGGGAAGAATACACCTTGTGTTGCATGTATGTTTGTGTGTTTTCTGGAACAACCTTTTAACCGTTAGACTAACGTTTAAAAACAAACAAACAAACTAAGGTATAAAACCAACCTGATCACTTTATTTTTTTTTTACTAGAATACTCCAGGCAGCTGCCATTCTTCCTCCACAGCTGCCCATGGGAGGTGAACAAAGAAAGCCAAACAACTATAGAGTTGCTTGGAAGGGGGGGCTGTCTATAAAAGCCCTCATCACCGGTGCAGCCGGCTCCCAAGCAAAGACCATCTGCTTGCGGCCGAGGTGTGTCCCCTCCTCCCACCAGCTGTCCAATTGTTGTCCCTTGTACCTTTCCTGCAGTTTTGTAACCTGCCCGCTTGAATTGGAGCCAAACTTCCTCTTCTGTTAACCTTTCATTAGCCAGATGGCCAGTGCAGATCCATGCATGTGCCAAAAATACAAACCCGAGAGGTGTGCCTGAACTAACAGGGTACAGTGATCCATGGTTTATAATCATACTAATACTAATACTAAAACTAAAACTAATACTAATACTAATAATTCTTTATTTCTTACCCACCTCTCCCCAAGGCTCGGGATGAGGTATAATATAGATTAACACTCAAACCACTGCAGTATGCTGGCTCGTAGAAATTCTAGGGAGCTGCGTATCCATACGAGAGGGTCCAAGCAGAGGGGCAAATCATACAACTATCTAGGATTATATTAGTTGACTTTGACTTATGGTGACTCTAAGGCCATTTCCGCACTAGCGTGTTCTAGCGCTATTATTCCACTTTCAACATCTTATGGAATCCTGGGGTTTGCAGTTTAGGGAGGGGCCTGAAACCCCAGGATTCCATAGAATGTTGAAAGTGGAATAACAGCGCTAGAACGCGCTCGTGCGGAAATGGCCTAAGAATGAGAAAGCTCCAAGATACTGCCTTCATTTGAGGCTGGGAGAGTATCATTTGCCCAAGGTCATCCAGTAGGTTTCCATGACTGAACAAGGATTTGTCTCTTGAGTCCTAGTGCAACACTCAAAGCATTGTACCATGCTGGCTCTCAGATATATAGTTAAAAATAATTTATGTTTACACATTACTATTTCTTAGGCACCATTACCACTGCTGTTTGACAGAAAGGCAGGGAGTAAATTTAATAAATAAACAGATCCTGCAAGACAACTCCGGTCAGCAAGATGAGCGAGGAAGGAAAAAAAAGCCCAGCAAAACCATGATTAACAAATATATGCAATATTACTACGGCAGGGAATGAAAAATGTTGATTTTCTTCCTCTGTGTGTTCTTTCCCATTTCACCATCCAGGGTGCTGGTACAGCGATTGGGGAGCTGCCCCATACTTTATGGCCAGAGCAGCCCGTCTCTCTGGAGCGGAACCTGACGACGAGGAATATCAAGAATTCGAGGAGATGCTTGAACATGCCGAGGCTGCCCAGGTAAGAAGACCCCGAAAGCAACATCTTGCAGTCCAGCGATAGTCCGGATAATTTGCTTCTCCTGGAGAGCAGCTGGGGGGAATTAGAACAGGCCTGATAAAATTGACATGATTATTGTGTTTAACAGTGGCTTTTCATCACTTCATTCAACTATGATTTTTTTAAAAATTATTGCAAACCACTTTAAGTCCTTTCCAGGAAAAAAAAGTGGGATATAACTAAAGGTAACAATAACAATAGTAATAACCCCATCATAGCACACACAATGATATACAAAAATATATAAAATATAAAAATATTTAGACACACACATACAATTTATGATGATAGTGGAATAATAGCACTGTAACAATGTAGTGTGGAAATGGCCATAGATTTTGGCCCTGAAATCTCAGTGCTTGGGATAGTTGACCCAGCAATCTGAATGCATCTGAGTCCACAGAAATTGTCTTTGTCTCATTGTGAAAGGTGCTACAGAATTCCTTTATTTTTATCTCCGATCAAACTGAACTGTGTTTCCAGCAGATAAAATCTGTTCTTCTTCACTGTAGCTTTTTAAACAAGCAAACATGTATATTTTAGGGGCTCACTTAAATTCTGGGAAATTGATGCACAAGTTTTTGAAAACACATGACTTGTGAGGAGACCTCTGATATAAGTTGCAACTTCCAGGGTGCTGCCATAAGAGAAAGAGTCAGTTGCCTTGGGTGGCAAATTCTGGGTGGTATAGAGGGGCAATGGCACCAGTACTCCCCTTGCTTTTCTTCCCTGTTCCCTGTTCAGGTTGGAAGAGAGGCATATCCTCCAGTATTTCACATGTGAAAATTGGGACATATGTGGCCAAGCAACCTCAGAGTGTGCTTGAGATGGCAAAAGTTATTAATAAGGAAGAACCCCCAAGCTAGGAGGGACTGCAGCAGTTAACATTTCCCAGATCCTGCTGAAATGGGCTTCCCTGCTGCTTTAGCTGAGTGCAAACTACTTTCACCCTTTGAATTGAGTTTGCAGCAATTGAAGTAAGCTGAGGACCAAAGGGGCAAAGTACAAGGAGGAGAAACTGGGACATTTTAAAAGCAACTGGAAAAGTGGGACAACAGAGGATTGCTTGGGACTGTCCCTCCCAAATCAGAATAGTTGGAGGGTACAGAGGGAGATGTGTGTTTCAGACAACTTGCCTTGTGCCAGGAAGCTACGATGGTGCCCTGAGATGGAGTAAAGGGTCCTGTCCCATCACGAGTATTGAAGTAAGAGCCAGCTGCCAGTCTTGCTGGCTTTTCTGGGTAAGACAGGGTGGTGCCATCTTGTCTTTCACCTCAAGCAATGAAGCCCCAAGTGTCTTGATGAGTCCAGTGTTTCCAGTGGTAAACCCAAGTTTATAGCTCAGTAATATGTGAAGGAGGGAGCTGGCATGGTGTAGTGTTTGACTGTTGAACTATGACCCTGGAGACCAGAGTTCAGTCCCCACTTGACCATGGAAACCCACTTGGGAATGTCACATACTCTCATCCCCCAGAAACTCCCATGATAAGTTCACTTTAGAGTTGCCGTAAGTCGGAAACAACTTGAAGACCCATAACAATAGCAGTGTATGAAGCGCTCCTAAGAAATTGAGAATCTTCATAAAAGTGTATATCCTAGATGGAACAAAAAATCCAAAACTGTGGACATAAATTAGGCAGTGTTACTCCTTCATTAACTTTGACCATGCTGCTTCTCTAGACATCTCTCTCATAGGTTTTTCTCCTCCAAATTAGGGTTATTCTTTTGCCATCTTTGTAGAACCTATCCAGTGGCCCCAAAGACCACATGGAGTGGAAGAAGCCAGCGACTGGCTGAGCTTTGCAGGTCTCCTAGGCAGTCAACCACGTGCATTGATGGTTATTCCCCCAAAGAAACCTTGGCAGATTTGCCTCGGTTAAAAAAGTGAGCTGAGATCAGCACGAGGCAGAAAAACGTAGCGTGCAAAGCCACCCTAAACTGACCTGTCCTCCGGGGAGCTCACGAGTTACGCACACAGCAGAGTTTCAGCTTTGCTCCCGTGCTGTTTGGCTTCCTGGCCAAAAATTAAAAGAGAGAGAGAGAGAGAAATGTTCAGCAGTTGCCCTGTGTTACTATCGGGCAGCTTTGCTGCTTTGTTTACTCTGTTCTCTGTTTCTCTTGTTGTCTTGTTCGCTTGAATTCCAGAAAGGGATTAAGACTGCCTAGCCCTTGGAGCAATCAGGCAAAAGGCTGGCTGGGAATGGTGGGATTTCAGTTGTTGGTAGGACCTGGGTGGTTGAGTTTCATGGGTCTGCATCCCCCCCCCTTATTTCTTTTTCTTTCTTTGACTCCTTTGAACCTTTTGCTGGTTGTGGTTTGTCTGGCCATCATGTGATTTCTTTGCAAATTCCCCCCCTCCCCTCCATTTCCAGTAAACTGTTTGAACAGGGATGAGTCAGAATGAAACCAGCTTCCCTGCAACCACAGGAGTTGTTAAAGAATTTGTCAACGTGGACTCCAGAGGGAGGGGGAAAGAGAGAGAGAGAGAGAGAGAGAGGAATTGTGTGTATGTGTGTGTGTGTGTGTGTGTGTGCTTTCATATCCAATTTGAGTTAGTATATTTTTGTGTTAATGCTGCGTCACGAGTTCTAAGTGGACGACTTCCTGCCCTAGTGAAGGAATTGGGACAATGGATGTGTTTGTCACGAGTTAAATTCTGATCTACTCTGCAGACAGAGACCATTATAATTTCTCTAGGCATTTGTGAAAACTCACTCCTTTCCCACTATTCAAAGTAGAGTATTTGTCTCATTCTCTCTCTCTCTCTCTTTCTTTCTTTCTCTTTTTGGTTTTGTTTCCTGTAACAGAGAGAGTGCAAAGTACACCAACCACACCCTATTTGCTTGGAAGTATAATTGGTCACCTTGCTTTTAACAGCCACCCAGCAGCAGGTGTAGAGCATGACCTGGAACTGACTTAGCTTTCTGGCAATGTTGGCTAAGTTCCTACACAGTCCAGCATAGCGTATGAGTTCCTCAGGCAGAACTCAGCTACAGGGCCCCAGTCACCTCCCACAGGACTCTGGTTTGCTCCCATAGTCCCCCCAACTGCCATTCCATTGCTGGTGAGAGTCTAGCTATGTCCCTGTCACCAGACGCAGATTGTTGGCCCATTCTCCCAGAAATCTCTGGTGGTCTCAGCATTCTGCACCCGGCTACATGGACATAGTCAGATGCTTCTCCGATCCCGTGTGCGTTCCACCTGAGGGTGTCAGTTGTCCCTTATTTGAGGACTATAAACCGTGTCCTTTCTAGGACTGGCAGCTCTCACGTATTGAGAGAGATGTTCGCTGTGTGGAGGTTGGAAAGCTTTCCCTTTTATATAGACTGAACGAGACGCCAAAATAAATCCCACATTTTGTGGTGTGAGGCCTTCATAAAAACAGAAATCATGTAATTTATGGACGTCAACAATGTTAATTTTACAGAGCAATACATGGCTAAATTAACTAGAATCAGGATTTCCATTATGCTGTTTTTGTAGAACATAAGCTTGTTAATACTTTCTGATTGGCAAACCTGCATGCATGAATTTCAGTTATCCCTTGTTGCTGTTTTGAAAACCTGGCAACACAATATTTGCCAGTTGTGGAATGGCCATTTGGGGAGGCTGTCACACTAAAACCATGAATCCTGGGTCAGGGAGCTTTGATTCTTGCAGAGGGTGGAAGAGAATATCAACCTTTGCAATAATCATACAAAGGCATACATAGATTGTGAGGTGGACTTATGCTCACATCTCTCACTGGTGGGAGGCCATTGTTTTTTTGTTTCTGACTTCTATTTCCAACATTTATTTCCCATGTTTTTCTTTTTCTTTTTTTTAAATTTTATTTTTATTGAATAAAAACGTGAAAAACAAAATGAAACAAGAGCAGAGATTTTAAGAAGCAGCAACAATCATGCTATTTAAAGTGATTCAAGATGATAAATTTAAAAGAGCAGATAATACCCTGAATGCTTCCCTAACAAGAACGATCTATACCAACCTCGAGAAGGTTGCTGGGTTTCTTTTTCTTTTTCATGTTTTCAACTAATTTTCCTTCGTCTTTAATGATGCGAGTTGTCATTACTGTTGGATATGCTAGTAGATCTGAGGCGAGCAGCCTTCCACTAGAGCTTGAAGGATGAAATCACACATTTGTGGATCATCTGTATATAATAATGCATGGAAAACATAAGTCAGAGGCACCATTACACATTAAGTTGAGGATGTGAGAGTCACAGCAAGATGAGGCCTGCTGTTGAATATTTCAAGATGGAGGTGACAACCCATCGGATGTGTCACCATCTCAGCTGGTTCCTGGGGCTGGGATGGAGGAGACAGGTTTCATCCAGGATGTGAAGGGTTTTTTGGCAGGGGATTCAGCAAGATATCCTTAGAACTAGATTGCTCATTTTCGGCATCCTCTGCTGTTCTATAATTTTTTGTAGGAGTTCATGATGCCCCTTTGGATGAAATTCCTTGAACCCTGCCCAAACGGAATGCATGCTCCAGCACCCTTAAGTTTACATGCTCCCTCTTTCCTTGCAGAATTGACAATGTTGGCAATCACTTTCCAAACTAGAATTTAAAAAAAAACTATTTCAAATTGTGGATTCGCATGTAGAAGGAAGGGTGTCTGGCCACAGGCAAACCCACAATTTGCTGCTATGCTTATTTTTAAGATAGATTATAATTAACACCCTGGCTGGCCAGCTCCCCATTTTTGGTGGAAACCAACCTACCCTTTAGGTTTGTGGAACTTTGGGGAGAATGTTCTGGATCTCCACAGTTT
Source organism: Iguana delicatissima (assembly GCA_948472985.1). Lineage (NCBI taxonomy): Eukaryota > Metazoa > Chordata > Lepidosauria > Squamata > Iguanidae > Iguana > Iguana delicatissima. Next base: position 2,476,899 of record CAOKZL010000007.1, read on the forward strand.
GATGTGGTTTGTGGCAATGCGGCACACGTATTACAATGCCACTGGTGAGAGATCCACAAGGCAGCTTCGAGTCTGCCAGCATTTTGGAAACAGAAAGGACTTCCGCACGCACAACATCCTGAAGGACAGCAGAAAAGAGAAGGGGAGGGGAAATTTCCTCCAGAGGGAAGAAACAAGTTCTAAGTACAGCTATACTACAGTCAACAAAGCTTCTGACTGTAAAGCTCCTTTTTGCAAAGGCTTTTTGTGCCTGCCCCACCTACCCTTTTCTTCCTCTGTCTAGTTGAAATTTTTTTTTTTTAGCAGCATCACCATAGGGTGGGTGGTGCAGTAGAGCTTGGAGAAACACAAACTTCAGTGTCGGGTTGTGTCAACAGTAATGAAGGCAATGAACGAAACCTGAGTTAAGAAAGAATAGGGTTCTCTCAAATAGAGATAAAAAAGAAGCAAAGTGGGAGGAGAAAGAAGATAAAGAGAAATGAACTCTATGAAGGGGGAAATGATTTTAAAAATGATTTTAAAATCATTTAAAATCATTTTAAATTATTTTAAAAATTGCTAATATTTTATGATTCTTTAATATTAGAAAGAGAGGTAGATTAAAGATAAGATAGGTGTAAGACTGCTTTATTAATATAGAGAAACTATTATTTAGTAATAGCTACTAATTTAGTAGTTAAATAAATATGACTATTATTGGGTGCATCCTTAGTTGTAGACTCGTATATGTATGTTTTAGTGTAATGTGGTTTGGGTTTTGATTTTTGTAGGGAAGTTGTTTTTTTCCTGTGTTTGTTTTTATGTTGTTGTTTGGTTGTTGTTTTTTTGTTTTTTGTGTTATTTTATAATAATAAAATATTAATAAATTTTAAAAAGGAAAGAATAGGGTTCTCCTCTGTCTAATGCCACTGTCGCTTTGTGTACCTGCCTGCAATGGGCAAGTTTAGCAGCAGCTGCCTCCACAGTGCTTCCTGAGCATGTGTGAATGGCGGAATGGAGATAAAAGCGGAGAACAAATAAGACTCTCAAGGAAGTTAAAAGCAGATAACAGGTCAGCTTCCCTAGCAGGTTAAAAAAAAAAAACACAGATCTACAAGTCTGGCCACTGAAGTGAAAATGATAAGAGATGTAGAAATTCATAAGAAAAAGTTCATCCTTGCATGCATTTTAGAAGATGGCTCCAAGTGCTTGCCTTAACCTAGTTGTTTCATTTCACTTAGTTGTTTTGTCATTAGTTCTGTACTGAAAGTTTGCTGTTGAACAGTTATTTTTTGCAGTGTAGGAACTCATTCTTATTCTTTCCATGTTATTTCTGCCTTTGGTACCCAATTTTCAGTTCGAGAAGTAGTGGTCAAGAACACATCCATTTTGTTAACTGAGGTATACCTGTGTTTACAGAAGAAAACTGTGTGATAAGGTTGGTTATAAACATTTCACATAAATAATAAGCCATATTGTTAGGATTACTGCTTCTTGTTATCTTTGCATGCATATCTTGTGAGGTGCTACTTGGAAACCTTTGTTAATATATTTGAATAACAGGCTTTTAACTGTCTGAGGCAGAGGGTTTTTTAATAGGATATTGTTGTTTTTACTAGGCCTTGAATGCCCTTTTAAATCCTTTAAACTAATATTTTAGTTGGACTGTGTGTGTAATGATTTTTAACACTTGTGTTATACAGTATATTGTTGATTTTAATTGATATTGAATTTTATATTGTCAGCCAACTTATGATATAAATTGCATCAATATGACATAGTGCATTGAATGTTGGACTTTGGAAATGAGGTTTCAACTCTCCGCTCAGCCATGGAAACTTACTGTGGGTGACCTTAGGCAAGTGACATTCTCTCAGCCTCAGAGGAGGGCAAAGGCAAACCTCCTCTGAAAGAAATCTTGCCAAAACACCCAACAATAGGGTTGCCTTAGGATTGCCGTGAGTCGGAAGGGACTTGAAGGCATACCACCACTGTCCTTTAATACTTTTTAAAACTTGTGCCTCGTATTGTTTTAGAAGATGTTTTGTTTGGGTGCCTGCATAGAACCCCTCTTTGGAGCCTTCTGGAATGGAGCACCTTTTTGGCAAGAAATTCCTCCCTCACCCTCTCATGGTGCATGTCTTGGCCGTGCCAATCTCCTCAGTTTGTTTCGTCTGCCACATTAGCAGCTTCTCTAAGAATGTCCTCTTCTCAGCTGAAGCCCTTCCCTCATATTTAGTATAATTTAATGTTAGTTTCTTGTTTCATTTTAGTGAAGATTTGGTATTTTTTGGTGTTTTGCTTTCCTTTGGCATAGGAAGATTATCTTCTTCATTTATCATATTAGCTGCTAAGGCAGTTTTTGAGTGTTGGAAGTCTTGGGGAGAGCCGGCGTAGCGTAGTGGTTTGAGCCTTTTACAACAATCCTGGAGACCAGAGTTCGATTCCCTGCTTGGCCGTGGAAACCCACTGGGTGGCCTTGGGTGTGTCACACGCTCTCAGCCCCAGAAAACCTGGGATGGGTTTGCCTTAGAGTGACTGACTTGAAGGCACACAACGACAACAAAGTCAACACCAGTGTGGTGTAGTGATTTGAGTTTTGGGTCTAAGGACTCTGGGAGACCAGGATTCAAATCCCCCTGCTCAGCCATGGTAAACCTATTGGGTGACCTTGAGCAAGTCACACTCTCTCAGTCTCAGAGGAAGGCGACAACTAAGACCCTCTGAAGAAGGAAAGCCTTGTGATCGGTTTGTCTTAGGGTCGCCTTAAGTGGAAACATGAAGGCACACAACAAAAGAAATTAGACTTGAAGGTACACAATAATAACAAGTCTTTTGGGAATTGGATTGCTCCCTCTAATGGAGATTCCAGATGCCTTTGTCTTGGAGAAGGCCATGAGATTCACTCCTGCACAATTTGAAAGGGTTTCTCCAAGTACTGTTTTAAGAACAGGCGTTAAAAACAAGCAAACGGTGTAGTATGCCTCTGTGTTCAGAGAGCACTCATAGTCTAAGGGCCCAAACTTATCTTTCCTAGGTTCCGTGTAAATCTGAATGCTTTCGGTGGCTTTTGTATACATTCAGTGGGATTTTTGACTTCTTTTTTTCCTTAGGAACAGTGATGCTCCTGTGGAAACTCCCTTCATTTTCCAAAATGGCTCACTGTGTCGCTTTGTGTGCAGCGTAAAGCAACTCAACAAATCACATATTCAGAGCCGTTGAGCACACAGGAGTGGTTACTTGATCCTTTGGATCCTGGCTTGGAAAAGAGTTCTGCTAGGGCATTTCTTTTGCTTGACGTAATCCCTCTAGTTAAGCCAAGCTTCTGTTTCTCAATTAGCATAAAAATTTGCTCCAGTTGGCTCCCAGATTCTCCACAAGTCTGAATAAAAAGGCTGCTTTGGTTGCCAGACAGGATGAAATCAGTTGCTGAAACCTCTTTGTGACTAGCCAGCAATAGGCAGGCTTAAAATAGTTTACAAGCTGGTTTTACAAAAGGAGTTGGAAAGGAGATGGGAGGAGGGTGCCATGCTTGAGATAGAGGAAGCATTGCTCCTTTTCTTTACCCACCCAAGCCAGTTCCAAAGGCCAACTGTCTCTCAAAATTTTTTCCTTCCATTCTTGTCTGAGTCCTCTCCTTCCTTAAATCAGTTTCCCTTCTTTTATTAATTTTTCCTAGCATCTGGACTGTATTGCCTCAATGGGTGACCATTGGAAGATCTGTCTGTGTATTGTACATTCCCGGACCTTGAGACATCGATTTTGTTAATATACGTCTGGGTGGATGTCTCTTAACTCTTTTACCCCTTGGGCCGCAGTTTTGCATGAGATCACTTCTTGCCCTATTTGGAAGCCACTCATCTTTTAGGAACGGATGTTCTTTTTAGTCTGTTGACTGACCCTGCTTTCCACATTTTCAGGACGATTGCCATCCTCGTAGAGAGACAGTGTGGTGAGAAAGCCAGCGTGGTTGTGGTTTGAACATTTTTTGGATTATGATGCTGGAGACCAGTGTTCGAATCCCTGCCCAACCATGGATAACTTTGGGCAAGTCACACTCTCTCAGCTTCAGAGGAAGGGGCTGTGAACAAATCTTGCTGAGAAAACCCCATGATAGGCCCACCTTAGGGCTGCCACAAAGAAGTGACTTGAGGACATGCAACAACAAAATCATCCTCATAACATCCTCAACACCATAGTAACTGGATATTTTTTTTTTATTGAAATAGTGATATTCTGCCCTACATCAGAGGATCTTTGGGTAGCATGTAACAGCGGTCCTCATTATCACAATAATCACGTTGATTTTTTTATATATATATTTAAACCTATCCTTTAAAAAATAAAATGCAGTTAAAAAGATGAAAAGCAATTAGAAACAATTCAATTTAAAACAATACTGCACCCTAAGCCTGCTCTTTAAAAGCTTTTTGCTTTAAAAGTCTGTTGGAATAAAAAGGTCTTTTGCTGCTGATTGAAGGGAAGCAAGGAGGGAGGCATTGGGAAGGGAGTTCTAGAGTTTAGGGGCAACCACCAAGAAAACCCTGTCTTGTGTCCCCACCAACTGTTTTTGGGACAGTGATGGGACTGAGAAAATGGACTTTTCTGAGGAGCTCCAGGCCTAGGTAGATATGTCATGCAAAATAGCCCAACACTGAGCCGTACAGGGTTCTTAGTTCAGGTTTTACTTTTCTGAGTCTTTCAAGCATAGAATGCTGGTCATTTCTTAACCTGCTTGCTCTCCCCTTTTTTCTAGAAGTGGGGAGAAAGAACCCATTTTAGAATGGGCAAGGAATAATTATGCCCTATAGTTGTTGTTTTTTTTTAATGAGTCACATTTTAAACCTTGCATCTGTTTTAAATTCTCATCTGCTTTCCCGAGCGAAGCAGGCAAGTGATGAGTTACCGGGCGAGACAGCCGTCAGCAGAAGTGCTGAGTAATGAGTTGTAAACTTTTTTTCCCTCTCTCTCGCTCCTTCCTAGATTTCTTTGGCTATCGGCGAAGGAACACAATGTTCCCGGGCTGCTTGTGTTCCTTTAACTCCCTCGCACACCTGTTGACGCCTTTGAAAGAAAATTTTAAAAAAAGAAAGGAGAGGGGAGAAAGAAAGAGAAAAGATAACTGGTGGCAGGATCAGGTTACTTTTGTTGGATTGGTTTGAAAAGGGCACCTCTTAAGTTCCTTGTTGAAGGCGCAGTCAGTTTGCTTCACTGTTTTTCCAAATATATTTCTTTCTCACTTACTGCCTTAAGAGTTTTAGAATATTTGCATAACTCTTCAAATTTGGTCTTTTTTGACAATATTCTCCCTCCTCCCGTTCATAAAAAGAAAGCAAAGGAATCTTCCTCTTACTCTAGAGAGATTCAAATCAGTTTAAAAGGGAGTTTGGCCTCCCAGGATTATAAGGCATCCAAAGCCCAAATAGATCATGGAAAAGTCCTAGGCCATTCCCAGGGAGAGGTCTTTCCCATCAACTGCTACGTAATCTTTCTAACTGGAGATGCCAGGGATTGAACCTGGCATACAAAGCCTGTGCTAGTAGTGCTGAATCCATATTCCGTCCACACATGCTTCCGCTGCTCCTTTCCTTGTTTCATATTGGCTTTCAGTCCCTCTCCCTCACCTGTCGCTTCATTCTTCTCCTTCAGTGTAACAAACAGCCCCGTCAGCTGCCTTTATCCATTTCTGTGGCTTCTCTGAAAACCCCAGAATGCATTCAAAATGGCTGAAATAAGTTTCCAATATTTTTTTTGTATCTCTCCCACCTCCGCCTCTCTTGTGGTGGAAAACCTGTTCCCAAAACGGGAGGGGAAAATCCCGTCTGGCAAATTTAAAACACATTTTAATTACAGCATTGGTAGTTTGGGAATTGACATTTCTTTTGGATGAGTTGTTCTTTCTTGCACCCTAAGGGCAGATTTATATAATAGGCAGAAACGGCATGTTTGGGCTTTTTCTTGTCCTGTGCTGCTTCAGGTGACAAGTGGGTGGTTGTGTGTTTGCACGTTCTCCCCACAAGCAGAACTCTCTGCCCTTTGAAAACTACACCGTCAGAGAGAAGTTGGGCTGCAGTAGGGTCACGGAGTTAGAGAGAGCCCTGTGCGTTGCTTAATTCGTGCAGGAAATCAGTCAGTCACTTTATATATATCTCTCCCCTTTTCCCCAAAACAGGACTCAAGGTGACTTAGAAATAAAAGTAAAGCCACGTATTGCTAAAGACATACCAAAAAAAGTGAAGGTTAAAATAATACTAAACCCTGTATAAACCATATAAACCATTGTTTTAAAAGCATAAATTCAAACCAGTACAGCACTAAAACAGAAAGCCCATTACAGTTGGCCCTCCATATTCACTAGGTTTGACAGTGCAGGACCCCCACAAAAGTAGAAAAATCACAAATGTGTGTTTGTGTCTGTGGGAAGGGAACTGAGGCATGGGGAAGAACAGGCACCCAGGGTCCAAACCAGGTCAGGGAAAGGAGAGAGAAAGAGAGTGGCTCGGCATGGTGGCCCTTACACTTCCTTTCTCGCCCATCTCCTTCTTTGGGAAAGAGTTTGTGGTGCTGAGAAATTGGGCTGTGAGTTGTCCTTAGCTGGCCAGGTGATGCCTGATGGAAGAGGAGAAAGACCAGAGAAGGATTTTTAAAGGACTGCATGGCCTGATTGGAGCGGCTAAGAGAGAGGGTTCTCCTGGAAAAGAAGTTCCAGAGGTGCAGTGCATGGGCTGGAGAAACCACAAATAATCACATCTGTAAAAACCAAACCCACAAAATGCAGAGGGCCAACTTAAAACAGTTCCAAAATGCCTGTTGGCATAGAAAAGCCTTCACCTGATGACAAAAGGATAGCAAAGAGGTGCTCATTCTAGCCATCTTAAGAAGGGAAGTTGAGAATCTAGGGGTAGCCACCAAAAAGCTACCTTCTCCTTCTTTCCCACCAAATGTGCCTCAGAACATGGTGGGATTTAGAGATGTGCTCCCCCAGGATCCTAGAGTTGAGTCTCCTTCATATGCTAAGATACAGTCCTTCAGAAAACCTGGAGCTGAGCCATATAGAGGTTTTTAGGTCATAAACAGCCCTCTGAATTGTGCCAAGAATGGATTGGCAGCCCATGGAAGAAATCCAGGGCTAGAGCATCCCTGATGAATTACTTACTGTCCAGAAATGGTTGCAGTACCTCCAGCAAGAGAAACCTCTCTCCTTCTGCATCAGGGATGAGCAACTGTTGACGGTCCAAGGGTCAGTTTTTTGCCACTTGGGCCTTCTGTGGGTTTCGCAGACGAAGGTGAAAGAAAACAAAACCCCAGATGTGATCAGAAGTCCTCTTTGGGTTTGAAGAACAGGGCTTTTTAAAAATATGTATTGAACAGTGTCGGGAACCCCTGAGACCTATTTATAAAGTGGATTGCCTCTCCCGGAGGTTGGAAGGGTCTAAGGCAGAAAAAACAGTCCTGGGAACCATGTTTTGCCTACATCCGCTTTGGGTCAAAGATGGGCAACTTTTGTGATAGGAGCCCTTCAGTGCCCCCCTCAAGGTATTGCTATTTGGCAGCGTGGTAGCAGAAAACAGCAGTTATGCTTTTAAACGAAGTTGCACAGGGAGACGTATAGGATGCATACTGCCTCCCTGCATGCTTTGTTTTAATTGAGAGAGAGAGAGAGGGCGTCACAGTGAGTTCCTCGTGGCAGAAGTGAGATTTCAACTGGGGATTTCCTGATTCATTGCTCACATCAGCTTTTTTGCTGCACTGCCCCAGCTTTCTAGGGCTTTCATGATAAAAACCACAGCCTTAAATTACCCCAGAAACATTACCACTAGCGTTTATTCTTGCAAATTTTAAAGATTTTCCATTTTGTAAGTGTTAGTTCGGAGTGAGAAGAGTGTGATCGGTGGGATACAGGTCCTTTTTATGGTTCCTAGCACCATCCCAACAAACTTTTTTCTCAAAAAAAAAAAATCATTTGGTTCCACCCCAACCTAGGGTGAAGGGCAATTTTGCTACATTCTCACTTGGGCTGTTTTAGATCCAAAAGAGGCCTTTAACTAAATAGGAAACAAACCAGGAATTCTGGTTCTTTTAATGGCTAAATAAAGTCCCAACCTGGACCTGAAATAGTCCCGGGGGGCATAAACTCAGCAAAATGGGTGTGCTTTGAATGAAAGCAAAATAATTTTTAAAATTCTATGTGAAGGATCTGACCCTCAAAATCTTGCAGGGGACCAGTGTGGGCCCGCAGCATCTAGTGGTTCCTCACCCTAGTAAGAGTCAATAATGTCATATTTTATTCCTGCTTTAACGAAGGACTTGATCTTCCACTTGCATGTTTTGTGACAGTCCTTCCAGTTGGGGGCCAAGCTGCAGAATTTACTTACTTGCTCCATGCCCTGAGAGTAGGCTGGGGAAGTGTGCCCTGCCCGATGTTGTTGGACAGCTGCATCCATCCGTCCTGACCTTCAGCGTCATTTTTCAGGGATGATAGGAGACAGAGTCCTGCAATGTTCAGAGGACCGTAAGTTGCCTATTCCTGCCCTAAAGCAAAAGAAGATGAGACTGCAGTTCTCTTTAATCATTGGTTACATTTATACACAGCCTTTCCTGCAGCATACCTGCCCTAAAGCATAAGAGAGTGAAGCTGCAGTAATATTTACTTGTTAGTTATCGAGTCTTTCCTCCAACAACCTCTGGGCAATATACCTAGCTTTCTTCCTCCCCAGTCAGCCTCGGAACGACAGCAAGATGGTTGACTTGACCCATGGTCACCCCAGGAGTTGGATGGGAAGTTGAACCTGGATCTCTGAAGTTCTGGTCCAAAACTTTTAACCAGTATGTTTTACTGGCTCCCCACGGCTCTGAAATAAACATAGCATAAAGCCATGTTGTCAAGAACACATCAAACCCAAAAGTTAAATCCTTATTCCCTGATTATAATGTGTGGCGAGCTGTAGCAGTGCTTCACAGACACTACTGTTAGTTGGGATACAATGCCACTGTAGACGACAGATTTCTGGGTGTCATGAAAGACTATCAAGTTGTTAATTGCTTTGTTTTTGTTCTATTTTTACTGCTAGGGAGGGGGAGAGGTTCATGTGAGATTTTCTGTTCCATGTCCAAAATACCTTGACTGGCTTTGACTGTACTCTACACCTTGATTTAGGCACCATTTGCTACTGTGCCTCAGGCAACAATTTCTCTTGGGCTCTCTGTTTTAAAGTCAGGGTGTTTGTGGAAAAAGCCAAGGGAAGCTTTTCTCCTGGGTCAAACAAGGAGCATCTCCTTATTATTCTCCTTATTTTAGTCATCAGGGTGGCTTTTTGAAATAAGAAGCAACATTCTCTGTTTTTTTTCCTGTCCTTATAAAACTAGAGTTGGGTATATTAAATATGTGGATCAAACCTTTGCCAGCTGGTACCTTGACTTCCCCAGTCCAGGCTGACACGAACAGACTTGCCTGAAACATGAGGCAGATTTGCACCCGGTGCAGGTGATAGCTGCGGGGCACATAGGCAGACTGAAAGTCAGAAATAAATGTTAAAAATTACAACTGGAAAAAAAAATTGGAATGTCTCTTAGAGCACCCAGTCTGCATGTTGAAGGTCTCAAAAAGGATTTTGGGACATGCTGTTGGGTGCCCAAGTGAGATACTGGCTCAGCCTTGGGGGCTTTGTTGTTCCTTGCTTTGTGTGAACTGTACATGTTCCAGAATCCTCCTCCTCCATCACCACCACCCAGAACTCTGCAGTTGCAAATTGGAAGGAGAAATTACTCATGACTGGGTAAGCTGTCTCCCAGACAAGTTGGAGCCACAGCTCATTGATGGAATACCTGCTTTGCATACAGAAGGTCCAAGGTTCAGTCCTTGACATCTCCAGTTAGACAGATCAAAGTTCAGAAATCATTTATTTCTTGTAATTAATTTAGGGGGGTTGGGGTTGGTTCCTTTTATAATTACTGCGGGGGTTAACTGGCCTTGATATCTGCTTGAGTTTGGTTCCATGACCTCCCATGAGTACCAAAATTCATGGATGCTCAGGTCCCCTTATGTCTAATGAGGTAGTAAAATAGCATCTCTTATATAAAAATGGCAAAATCAAAGTTTGCTTTTTGGATTTTTTTTTAATATTTTCAAGCCATGGTTGGTGCAGTCTGTGGATGCAGAATCAGCAGATATCGAGGGCTGACTGTATTTAAGTTGTTTGGACTGCAGGACATGCATTTCAGCCTATTAACTATAAGGAACTAAGTATTTTCAAATGAGTTATTGTGCTTAAAGTGGTCACTAACTATTTGTGAGGCCTCAGCACTGCAACTTCGAACAGGTTGCTTTTTAGAGGTAATTTTCCAAGCCCTCAGAAGAATCAAGTGGCAGGTAATGGGACTCCCCACTCTTAGTGTGAGATTCTGAACACTGCAAGTAAACAATACTCCAGTCAACGGTGTTACGGACAGCCATGGTTTGAGCTTGTTGAAAGTAGTTTCATATCTTCTGTGTTTGTCCCTCATTCTTATTTTTCTTCTCTTTGAGGAGTCCCTGGTAAAGTTTTAAGGCGAGCGTGTAGAATGCTTGGACTTCCATCATCCCCTTGCCCTTGGCTGTGGTGACTTAAACTGATGGGTGTTGAAGTCTAGCAACATCTGGAAGGTCATGGATTCCCCAGGCCTTTCATAACAATAATTTAGGTCAGTGTTTAAGCCACCCAATGTGCAGAACCAACAGGATTTTTTTCCAAGTGTGCCAGGGACTGGCACCATATTTGTGCCCATTGGCTACAGCTGTTTCTTTCTTTATGGGAATATTGTCACAGACTGCTAGCCAGTGGCTCATAAATGGGCAGCGATCCACGGACTCCCAGTTTGAGTAGCACTGATTTAGGTCAGGGATGGGAATTATCCACCCACTAGATTGTTTTAGAGTCTAGCTCCTTTTGCTCATCACCATTTGACTGTAATGACTGTAACTGAATTGACTTGGAATCCAACAACATTTGGAGGGTCAAGTGATTCTCACAGCTGAGTTAGGTGCTCTGGAGCACAGTTTGAAAATCCACAAAGTCAGGCCTTTGTTGGGTGGGAGGGATAGTGTATTAACCACAAAGCTTGGAAAAGTTACTTTTCGGACTTTTTGGAAATATTGCTTGTTCAAGCTTTAGTGAGCAAACCACCCCCCCTTCCCGTTTTAAAGAAGAATTCTAAACAGGTTGGCAGTTTTTAAAGAAAACTTAAATTACTAAATGCATAAAAGTATATAAAATGATTGCATCATTTGTATTTCACATGCAGAAGTGAAACAGAATTCACATTCATGTGCAGAGATCCATGCATAGAAAGAGAACATGGTTTAGCACTGACCCATGAACTCTCAGAGAGGTATAGCAGAAAATGTATGTCAGTACAACCTGGCCACAGTGCATCGGAGGTTGGGAGTCAAAAAAGGTGCCAGAGTTAGAAGGAAGAGGGTTGAAATATATTTAGTGTGGATATAGCTCCAGTGTATTTATTTGGATTTGCTAGATGTAAAATAACAATAATAACAATAATGATGATGATGATGTATTTTTGACACAAGGTAAAAGTAGTGTGAGTAGATCTGATCTTGGGAAAAAAAATACTTTGGGGACTACCTGATTAATTGATTCATTTTTAATTATGGCATAGGCTTTCAGGAACTAAAATCCACACCGTTATCATCATGTGCTTATCCTCCATTAGTGGATCTATATAGCATTGACCCACACGTACATACATAAATATGAAAGTATAATGAGGAAAGGGTAAAAAGTGGGGTGAAATGGCAATGCAATGCAAAAAGTAGTTTATTTCTTTATTTAATTTATATGTCCCTTTTCTCCCGATGTGGGACTCAAGGCAGCTTACAAAGGCTATGAAAATGCTACTTTTTAGATGATTGCTTGCAGGTTCCCCCACAATGGCTGGAAAATTCTGTGGATTGTACTGTGAAAAAAACTAACTTTCCCACATGTTGGCCACATGTAGAGGCTGCAACAGCTTTCCCTAATCTGGTATTCTCCTAATGTGTTGGACTATAGAACCCCATCTGCCCAGGTCAGTGTGTGGGTACAGTATTTGAAGAAAAGACTAGCTTAGAAAAATTCTTTATCAAGTTGATAATGGACACAGTGGTTGTTTGTAGTGGCAGAGCCAGCAGTAATACAGCCATTCTGAAATTGGAAGGCTAATGCCTGTAGTGGGACATGAAATCATTAAGGCTCAATTCAATGAACTGGCATTTCAGTTCAGTGAAAGACAGTGGGCATACCCATCAATGGGATACACCATAAATTGATCCAGTTAGGAATCACCACTGGCTGGAGATACACCATTCTTGAACACTTGTCTGTGCCAACAACCAAACTCACCCCTTTCCCAATGCCCGGGAAGCACATCTAGAAATGACAAATTTGAAGGAGAAATATTGGTGTGACTGGCTTCTCTCCCTTTTCTTTATTTTTCAAGCTGTGTTTGGTCTCATTAAACAAAGGTGGGCAACTGTCTCAGGTTGGGAGGCCACTTTGTGGGCCATGTAGACTGCCATTTGAAAAAAAAAAAAAATCCCGAAGGAACCAGAAGTCCACTTCTGGTTCTTAGTTTTTTTATGTTAAACAGTATCAGGAGACCTTGGTAATGATTATAAGATGAAATTGTTTTACCTGGAAGGTTTCAGGAGTAATTCATGCTCATTTTTCGGTGAGAAAAGGGTAAGCCTGGAGATTGTGGAGGTGTTGAAGGTCACAAAAACATCCTTGGGAAGCAGTGAACCAACGGCAACTAGAAAACAGCTAGGAAATGAAGCTTTGTAAATCTGAGCTTATGAGTCGGTCTTTATTTCAACATCCTCTTCATTTTTTTTTGAAAATGCCTGTTCCCAGCACCGTTTTTGTGTTCCGATGATTAATCCCATGAAGTAATAACTAATCATTTAACTATTCCTGGCCAGTATGGCATTAGTGACGGGAAACCCTTTCCCAGGCCTGCCGTAGTCATCCTTTTGACAGGAACAGTGTAGAGGGAGAGACTAAAAAGAATAATAGTAAATATCCTTACAATAGGGAAAATGAATCATATTAACCAGGAAGAGAGGAGAAGAGAGTCTAAATTCTTTAATTTGTGGGAAATAATGTTTTACCTGTAAGTAACTTTAAAGTCTCCTATATTTAATTCTTTAAAACAACTTTGGCTTTTTTATTTTCCTGTTTTGATTCAAATGTGTAAAGAGTTTGAAAAAGCCATTTTCCACGGTGAAATCTTTTTAAACCTCTTTACATTTTTAATTCTGAAGTTTGTGAAAAAATTGTGAAACTGACAGTTTATGGCATCTGAGAATTGAAACTGTGAAACGTTTTTTTGATTTTACTGCAGATAGATTTCTGTCCTGTATTTAAAAAAAAATACACATGACTAACATCATTAAGAAAAATCAAAAGTAGGTACTGGTTATATTTTTAGAAATTTGGGGAGGTTCTGAAACTATGAATTCAAAAATCAGAGATCTTAATCATTTCATTTTTTTCCTGTTATTCTGTTTATTTGCCTTGTATTCTCATGCCTAGTAATTCTTAGAATTTTAATGTTTAATATATCATCACTTTTTTACCTTATTCCCACTTCACTGTTTTTTACGATATGTTTTTTAAGACCTAAGATTTTAGGATTTTAGAAAAAAAATATGAATAGAAAAAAAAGATGCTCCCATAATTTCTTTGGCATCAATATCCAGTCATTCTCCTTTATATATAATAATCACTTGACTGTTTCTTACAGTTTAATTTTAAAAATACTTCTCCTAGTGTACTGGATGCCTTAAGAAAATATTAAGGAAAAAATACAAAGGAACAGAAAAGTTGCACTCAAAGTTGGCTAAGAATTGTTTGTATTTACTAAAGCAAGCAATGTAAGGTACTTGATTTTTGCTCCCTCTTGTTGCAGCATTTTCAATGCCTTCTGTAAATTAGAATTTTTGAAGTTAAAAAAAAAGATGCCATTTAAATTAATTGCTTAGTTGTGTAAATATTTGCCCATTATCATTATCTCTATCTTGAGCATCTTTTAATGGAATTAAAATTTCTTGAAATCCATAGTATTTTAGAATCCAGAACAGAGTGAGTTAGGATTTCTCAGCATGCAAAGATTTAAATATGTAATTATTTCTGTTTAGGATAGCCTTTTTCCTAGTCTACTTTCTGATTTCTTTCTTTACTTTTAACAGTGCAGTTCTTGCATATTTTACTGCCTTCCTCCTTTATTTTTTTTGTGGCCAAGATTGTTCTACCAAGTATGTCTAAACCATACATTAAAAAAATTAAAGGCCATTTCAGACTGTTTTTTAGAGTACTATAGCTCATACCTGCTGTAATATCAGTTTGAAATATCCTATAAACCTGGCATTTAACCATACTTTGTAACGGGGCTTTTACAGCCAAACCAAAAAGCTTTTCATAGGTGTCTCAAATTGCAAATGTTACAGTAACCCATTTGCCTTGTGAAATAGTTCTGGCAAAATAGGAACTGAAAATTTAGTGCTAAAACCAAATATTGTAATGCAAATAACATAGGAACATGTCTTATGAAATCCCTGCGCAGAAGGAAATATTTTCCTTTTCACTTCTCCTTTCCTTATCTTTTTTTTTTTTTTTTTTGAACAAGGAAGAGGCATGTAGCACCTTAAAAATGAACAGCTTGATGTTCGTAGCAACAGACGAACATGGTTACCTTTTGGAAATTGCCCCTTTCTTAAAGATGGGTTCTAACCCAGCAATGGGTGCTGTGCACATGCCTCATCCCCTTCCATTGCCTGTAATTGGTGCACATCTGTGAGGGATCTCCCACGTTCTAGCAGTGCTGTTTATGCCCCGGGGTCATGGGTCCAACTCAGATCCTTCATGTCTGCTGTTAAATGGGTGGAAGGTTTTTTGATTTTCTGTCGTACCACTACTACCCCTGGGGCTTTGAAGGGTGTAGGTTGCCCTTGCTCCATTTCCAGCCATCATACATTTGGGCACAGGCGCAAACCAATATGGCTTGAGTGTTGGACCCTATAGGACTCCAGAAGACAAAGTTTCAAATTCCTGTTCAGCTAGGAAAACCCACCAGGTGACCTCAGAGAAGGGCAATGGCAATTCCTCTGAGCAAAATCTTGCCAAGAAAATTCTGTGATAGGATCACTCGAGGGTCTCCATAAGCCGGAAACAACTAGAAGGCACATAATAAAAACAAAAAAAATGTGTGAAATTTCGACACGTGTTCCTCCACCCACCAGATCTCTATGCTTTTGTTTAGTGGGCACCATATTAACTCAGTAATATTTGTCCCCTCACATTTCTACCTGCGTGTTAAACTTTATTTAGGGCAGATTGTCTGAAGACCAGCATTTTTTCCCGATGAGTGAGGGGCTGATACATTGGCCGCAACTTCTTTTCTGGAAACCCCTTGCAGCAGCAGTCCACTTTGAGAAACACTGGTTTAGGAAAGAATAATTGGGTCTCTAAACAATATTACTTTAGTGGCAAGCGCAACCTTTTGTTGGACTGTAGATTCCGATTGATAGATTGATTAATTGATTGAGCTTGGCGTTTATTAGGCACTTAAAATTTTGTGAGAGAGAGCTGGCGCACCCTTAATCTTTGTTCCACTTGATAAGCTCTATTATTATCTAATATCTTTTAATAATGCCTGTCTTACTGCCAAGATGGCCCTGCTGATTATGCCTAAATGCATATACCATCAGCTTGGGGAGAAGGAAAGTATGTATTCTGGCCAATATATCTTCACTCTCTTTTATTTGTGAATATATTGAAAAACACCCATAAAGCACTCATTGAGAAGTCCTAAATATTTCTCAGATTTTCTGTTACTCAGCTTGGCTTAGTAATTAATTCATCACTTTTAAAATAAAGATAGTCTATAGTTAATTCTTATTTCATTTTAGTTAGTTCATTTTCTTAGTTTATTATGAAATGAAAAAAACCTTCCCCCCGCAAAACAGTCAGCCAGACCTAGGATGAGAATCTATTAACATAAATGAGCAACTTAGAGAATGTATGTGCTACATGAATTTTGGAGTGAAAATACCATCCAAAGTACCATCTTCAGATAAGAAATATCTGCCTGGATCACACTGAAATACATCAGCAGCCAGTTTATTTTATTTTGTTTAAGAGTATCATAAAGCTTTGAATTTTCCAAGCTGTTTCAAAGCTTTTGAGAAGAACTGTATTTGGAAACAAAAGGATACTGTTCTTTTAAAATTATCCAAGTCTATCTTTTGCAAATAAACAAATTCCAAATCAAGCAAACTTTTCTTAAATTGTATTGTTTTGAACATTTACAAACTTGCACCAGTTTAGGCAATGTATTGGGAATATATTAACCTACAGACTTAGGTTTGGTTATCAGCCTTAATTTTTTGTGGTCAACCTGTAATAAATGGCAATTTAAAAAAAATCCAATGTTACCTATAGAAATAGTATCTGTGTGCATATAAAACATTCCCTTCTACAAAACTGTAAGTAAGATTTGAGGAAACAGAAATTGTGGAACTTCAGATGAAAATCCCCTCAACCTTTAAAAAGTTTTTGATTCTGCTTTTCTGTTTTTGTGTTAAACTGTACCATGTGTGTGTTGAATTATTTAAATAGGGATTGGTGACTAGTTCTTTTTTTTAATCAAAATTCTAGTTATATGAAATAGACCTATAGGTAAATAGCAGGAGAAAATATTTCTAAAACCAACAGTTAATTGGGTTGTCATAAGAACCTTCTTGCTTAAAAATTATAAAGGTAGCCCAATCGGGCCTCTTTTCCTTTTTTTTTTTAAAAAGGCACTTTTCTTGAATTTAGTATGAGAAGTCTTTTCAATCTCAGCTTCCATTCAAATCAAAACTTCATATCTGTTAGATTTTATGTAAACCTAGTTAGGGGTACAGAGGAAGCTATGGAGAAATTCACTTCTGGTTTTCCCCAGATAGCTATGAAACCTAAAAGAAAAAAAAAGAAATTTGACTTTGGATATATAGCTACTTATGGAATATGTGAATTCAAGTAGTATTTAGAGGAATGATATATTCAAAGAAGTTTTTTTCTCTGTTTAATGCATTTTAAAATTGTCTGTTACTCCATGAGTGTTTGAGATTATTTAAAGCCTTAAAAAGAATTAAATTAAAAAGAACTAAAATACATTTCAGTAGAAAGATACAGAAGCTTTCTAAAGTTTAAGGTGCCGCATCTGTTATTTAAAACCTGGCAAAGCAATGCAATTTTGCCAGGTTTATCTAAAAAGCAATTAGGTGGTGATTTGTGGTGATTCTTTTTTGACCAGGTTAAACTATATGAAAATTGACCTGCCTAATTTTTCCACTTATAACAGTTTTCAACATAAATTGTTGCTGTTGCTCAGTGTCCATCTTTACAGAAATGTTATGTGGTCCCTTCAACATACGTTGCACAGAGATTCTTTTTTATACTTCAGAAAAGAAAAGGATTCTTAACTGTGTACCTTCAGTTGTCATAACCCTATCTGTGTGTGTATTTGTTTCAGAACTGAAAATTAAGATTTCCACCTACAAAAATGTGTGCATTTCAGAATTCAAATATATAGTTGATAAGTGAGAGAGGATTTGTAAGACACTTCATCCTATACAAATAAAATACACTTGCTTAAATAGAGGTGAGAGGATAACTTAATTGGGTCTAGGGTCCAATATTCTGTTCGTGTGGGCACACAGATTGCCCAACAATGTCAGAAAATTATAAAATCAAATCCATACCAGGTCAGCAGTCCACAGGTATTTGTTTTTTGTATGTTACCCAGTACGGAGAGCTGAAACACAAAAAAGGTGAACCACCTCTTCTGGAAACGTCCAAGATAGTCAATGAATTATTTTAATTTCTTTCTGTCTGTCTGTCTGTCTGTCCATTTATCTACCCGTTTGCCTATTTTTATGTAATATATATATTCTGCCTTAGTCCCAACATGACACCCAAGGCAGCTCACATTATGAATTAAAACCAGGTACATCTTAAAAACCTCATAATAAAAGGGTTAAAAGAATTTTTAAAAGCACCATATTAAAACATCAGTTCTTTAAAATAAAATAAAATCATGTAAAACCATTTAAATAGTGGCAGAAACAAGAGAGTCAGATGGGTATCTGAGCACTGAGCAGCACTGGCTCTGTGGTCCAAGGTTGCCCACTGACATTAGCTCAGTTTCAAATTAGTCATGTAATTGTAAATAATATGTTGGGTTAATTAATCTTTTTATCCTAATGATTAGGTATTAATAATAATTTATTTTGAGCTTATGTTTGTGTGTGTGTGAGAGAGAATTTTTTAGAAATTTAACATTTGTGTCCTATAGCTCCTGGGTTGATTGTTATGGAAGTTCCCAAAGGTTAGTTTATTTATAAGATATAAGATACTTACAAATGAGAAGTTTTCTTGGCTTCTTAAAAGACCAAATGTTTTCTTACAGTAAGAGATTTTGTGGGTCAGAGTCCATTTTGTTTAAAAGTTATACCGCAGTTAATTTTTTAATATGAAAGTTGTCATAAGAGGCTTTCTTTGTTGTTTGCTGTGATGAGCGCTTATAACAGTTTTCTGTTGTAAGTCTACCGCTGCTGGACTCAGACTTTGGAAAAGTTGCTTGTTGAACAACAACTCCCATAATTCTCCAGTTTTCCAAGCTCTAGGTCTGTCTTATTTTTTGGATCGCTGCTGTCCTGCATTTAGATCAATGCTACTCAGAGTGATGGTCCATGGACCACGGCTGGTCATACAAACCATTAGCTGCTGCTCTGTGGTGAATTTCTAAGAAAGAAATAAGCAGCTATAATCAATAGGAACAAGTAAGTTATAGGATTCTAGTACATTGGGGGGAGATGCCAGTCCCCTGCGTCAGATAGGATGAGCAGAACTGGTTTAGACAACTGTAAGCATCTATATGTCTTATATTCTCCAACCTGATGACTTCTAGCCATGTTAGATGGAAACTCCTATGCCTGTTGGCCAGTTTGCTGGGAATTATGGGCTTTTCAGCCTATACCTCCAGAAACAGTTTGGGAAAAGCTGCTGATTTGACATCACAACACAACTTGCAAGCTCAATAGAGATTGTCCACACCTCTGTATTAGAAACATGAAGGCTGGTCTCTTCTTCTTCAGAACTTGCAGCCTCTTGAGGGTTTTATGTTCTCCCTAGAGCAGGTGGGGGAATCATGAGGCCTTCCAGATGTTGCTGAACTGCAGCTCCCAGCAGCCCCAGCTGACATAGCGAGTGGTGAGGAGTGCTGGGGTTTCACATCTGGCAACATCTGGGTGCAGTTCCCACCCTGCTGTAAAAGTTCGTTCCAGAGCTAGCCATTGCTCTTGGATGCTTGGGTGACAGCAGCTGTCACCCAGATCTATCTTGTTACTAGCTTAGGCAGGTGTTCTGGTTGCAGAATGATACTCTAGACATTCTAGTAGATCAAGAGTCAGTAACCTACAGGATGGACTGCTGTAACACTCTCCCCAAGGGGTACCTCTTAAGATTGTCTAGAATCTTCAATTTGATCAAAAAGTGAGCCAGCAGGAGCATCTATATCCGGTGTTAAAACAGGCATGTGTCATTTCTCTACAGTATGACATTTGAATGGCTAAAGTACTAAGCATTTTGGAGCCAAATTCACTGTGGGAACAGTTCCATCTTTAATACTCTTTACATCCAGTGATGCCTACAGAGGTAGCCCTGCTCCTAAAACTCTGAGGTCAGGTACTGATGAGGAAAAGGCACAGAGCTTTCTTGGCAGTGGCATCTTCTCTTTAGAAGCCTTCCACAAAGAAGGCTGTCAGGCCAGCTTGTCCACAGAAATGGAAAAAAATGGTTAATTTTTCCCCCCACCGGGGGTTAGGGAGATAGGACAGGTTGCTTTCTTTAACTGAGATACAGTAGTTCTGCTTCTGTGTTATTAACATGGTTGTAGCCTTAAATGAGTTTTATTTATGGTGTCATTATGTAGTTGTTTCATTGAGAATTTATTGCAGTTTTCAAATCACTCTTGTTCTAACCATAGTCTTGCCAGCTACCCTGTAGGCCTGTTGGCACAAGCAGTGGGTTATAAATTTGAGTGTCTTCCCAAGGTGATGGAAACATATTCCATTAGGGATTAATATAAGTTCCTTTTCAGAGTATGTTTCCTAATAATGTGCATCTTACAGATTTGTTCCATGAGATGCAAACTATTTTTGTCACAAACTCTTTTATTGTTATGGTCTTTGTAGTCTTATGAAAGTGCACACCAAGTGCTTGGCTCCTTCTTTCGGACCAAGTAGATGATATATATAAAATTTAATAAGTTAACTTTCTGGAAGAGTAGCGACACTGGTAAAAACTGAATTTTAGATCCAGGCACAACCCTGCTTACCGCCTGAAGATTTATCCCAGAGATCATTTGCGGGAGGATATGCTCCCACTTTTAGTCTGTGTGGCCTTTTCTTAGGTGGCTTCAAACATCCAGAACTGATTTCCCCTGGTGGCCTTTTTAAAGTGAGACTTTAATGTGATAAAAGATATAACGGAATATAAAGGAATCCAGTGGTAACTTTGATGTCAAAGATAGAGCGAGCTTATTCTGACCCAGAGGCTAGAACATGAACCAATGAATTCAGATTATAAGAAAAGAGATTCCACGTTCTTGACTGTAAGAACTGTTTGACCGTGAACAGACTGTCTCAGCGGAGGTCAGTTCTCCTTTGGAGGTCTTTTCTTGAGGCAATTCTTGAGAATGTTTTAGGGCCTTTCCGCACTACACTGTGTTATAGTGCCATCATTCCACTTTCAACCTCCTATGGAATCCTGGGATTTGCAGTTTGGGGAGGGGTGTTTAGAATTCTCAGCCAGAGAGCTCTTTGGCCTCAGTAAACTACACATCCCAGAATTCCACAGGATGTTGAAAGTGGAATAATAGCACTATAACAGTGTAGTGCGGAAAGGCCTCAGTTGTGTATGCCTGTTCAGATGTCCCTTTTGATCCCTTCTAGCTCTGTGATTCTATAATTATTTGAGACTAACTGGGAAGAGAAGAAAAAATTCTAGCCTGAGTTTCCCATGGATTTCATCCATCATGGATTTCACCCATTTCATCAGATGCAGTTATTAAAGTTTATGCTAGAAATTTCTTTTTCTCCCATTAGTTTTCTTTGTGCCCTTTTATGCTAAAACAAACTGAAATGGCTGTTTCTTTGAGTACTTTTTCAGTGCAAACTCTTCCCCAAAGACCAGCTTGCCCAGAACGTGGAAAAGAATTCTGGGAGCTGGAATTCTTTTAACAAAAGGAATTTTGCCATTCTCTTGAGATTTCCTACCGCTTCTATCTTCTTGATGGTGGGCAGCTATGAGTGATGGTGTAAAGTATTCCAAGCTCTCAAGGAGTGATAGTGAAGCCATGAAGATATGCTCCTGATGGCTTCTGTGGAACATCGTTTCTCTGTTAACACGCATGTAGAAAGCCAGCTGTATACATAGAAAGTTTAAGAAAAGCATTCTACAGAGTAAAGTACAATATATTTCTCCTCCTAAACTTTTTCTACATATATGTTAACTGAGTCATGGATATGGGGGACCTACCATATTATTATATTTCTTGTTTGTTTGCAATAAAATATTTCTACCTACAGACCTATCTTAAAAAAGATCTCAGGGCAGCTTACAAGTTAAATGTAAATAAACAGTTTAAAACAATAAAAATACTTAACGTAAGCTGAAAAAAATCTGTTAAACACGATAAATGAGTTAAAAGAGATATGAGATTAAAACACTTTAAAACTATGTCCATTAATATTTGAAAGGAATCAGTGAGGCCCAAAGGTTTTGATGAGCTTTCAGGTTTTTACTTGATACCTAATTGAAATCAGCGTTGGTGCCAACTGGGCCTACAAGGGGTGGACATTCAAACCTCCATACCATGCTGGCTGTCAAGTTAATCTCTTCCAGCATACAAGAGAAAGGAATGTCATTAATACGTTGGAGACTGACACTGATATACAGTTTATATACACTCCTTTTCCTCAGATTTAAACTGCATCGTATTTGAACTTCAGGCATATTTGCACAGGGCTAATACCCTAAAGGCACCAGATCCCATTTGATCTTTGAAGCTAAGAAGGCCCAGTCCTTGTTAGTACTTGGATGGGAGATCTCCAATACCAGGTGCTGTAGGCTATATTTCAGAGGAAGGAACTAGCAAAACCACCTCTGAGTAGTCCTTGCCTAAGAAAACACGGTGAAATTAATGATTTCATGTAAGTTGACAGACAACTTGGTTAGCAGTTGGGATCAGAGGGAGACTGGATGTACAAAAATGAGTACACTGTCCATAAACAATTAGCACAAGCATCATAGCAATAAAAAAGCACTCAGCACACAATTAGCATCCGGTAATGGAACACAAACATCTGCTTGCCCGTTTATTACCTTTGAATTAGTAAAAGGAGTTCTGTTTTTAGGAAAGTTTGTTTTGTCCTCTTTTGCCGAAACCAATGTGTCCTGTCCTTGACATGTGACCAGATTCAAAATTGTTGTGAAAAAACAGCCTATTAATACATGTATCCTGCTAAAAGAAGCCCGTTATCTTGGTTTTAAAACTCTAGCGTCTGGGGAAAAGCTTCCCAGCCTTTTAGGGGCAGTCCTGTTTTCTCCCTGTCTTAGTCCATAACCAGAGATGTCAAGAGCTGAACTCAGGCACTTTCCTGTATGCCAGCTGTGTGCTTCGCCACCAAACCACAGCCCTTTCCTGAATGGCTATATTTCACAGTATTTTGTACAGAGGTCAGCAATGGCATTTGCCATGGTTAGGTGGAACCAAGGGTTGGTGGGAGGTTGTGGAAATTCTGGGTCAAGACCCCTACTAGATGACACGTTCACCGGCCAAACAAGTAGGGTTAATTTATTTTTTATGACTCTCTGAAGATTTGATGCAGTGGAGACCAACTTTGGCTTAAGGGTGTGATTAAGGATGTTGGTGGTGATTTTTCCCCCCTTTCTCTCTTGAGTGATGAGTGTTACCTGTGTCATGACACTTTTGAGTGGGTCATACTATCAGGGAAATATCAGACTGAGCATCTGGGAGGGTTCAGAATGTCAATTTGATTCAGCATGCCAGATGTCTGGTTCCTTAAATGTGTTGGTTTTATGTATCTACCTCTGTGTGTGTGTGTGTGTGTGTGTGTGTGTGTTGTCTTCCTCTTAATAAAAGCTTTCTGATTAAACTGTCTTGCACAATGCAGGGTGGGGCAGGCGAGGTGTGAGAAACTGCAATCTTGTGGTGTTTAAGCTCCCCACCCTGAGAATTACTTAACTTTCTCTTTTTCCCCCTTCACAGGACTTTGCCTCACGTGCCAAGCTGGCAGTCCAGAACCTCGTTCAAAAAGTTGGATTTTTTGGCATCCTGGCATGTGCTTCAGTAAGTTCTCATCAGAATAAACTGCTTTGATTGATGTCTTCCATTTATATCCTCCACACTTTCTTTCTGAGGAGCTAAGGTTGAGTTGATGACTTACAAGAGCTGATGACTTATTTGATACCATTTATTTGTCACTTCTAGATACTGTTTAAGTATCTAGATGTGATTCTCTCACTTCCCCACTTCTTTGTCCTCACAACAACCCACTGAGGGAGGTACAGGACATGGCCAAAACTTCATTTCCCAAATCCAAAGCTCTATATCACATAGTTGAACTGTCCTACAGCACAATGTCTTTTTACCACTATGTCCCCTGTCCTGATGAATATTCTACCCCAGAGTAGCTATAAAAACAAATCAAAAAGGGTCAGAACTTTTACCATGAGATTTGCAAAATAACAAAAGACAACTGCCATTTCCACACTACACTATTATAGTGCTATTATTCCACTTTCAATCTCCCATGGAATCCTGGGGTTTGCAGTTTAGGGACCAGCCTTTAGAATTTCCAGCCAGATAGCTCTTCGGCCTCAGTAAACTACAAACTCCAGAATTCCACAGCATATTGAAAGTGGAAAGTGGAATAATACCACTATCACAGTGTCAGGCAGAAATGGCCAAAGAAACAGAAGAAACGAAAATTAATAAAGGCTGGTTGAGCAGAAAGTATCCACAACAGAGCAGTCTTAAGGATCATATAGTTTTGATTTAAAGGGAGAGAACAAATCCAGCAAATTGGCTGTTGTCAGTGTCTGTTTTGCATACACATTCAGGCCCCACCATCTCCAAAAAGGGATGGGAAAGACCCCCTGCTCTATAGGAGCAATCAATGGGAGTATGGTGTCTAGATCAAGGGAGGTACTGATGCCACTCTACTCTGCTTTGGTTAGACCTCATCTTGAATACTGTGTCCAGTTCTGGGCACCCCAATTCAAGAAGGATCTGGTCAAGCTGGAGCAAGTCCAGAGGAGGGTGACCAAAATGGTGAGAGGCCTGGAAGACATGCCCTATGAGGATAGACTTAGAGAGCTGGGTATGTTTAGTCTGCAGAAGAGAAGGTTAAGAGGGGACATATATTTGAAGGGATGCCATGTAGAGGAAGGAGAGGGCTTGTTTTCTGCTGCTCCAGAGACCAGGACAAGGAGCAATGGATTCAAGCTGCAGGAAAGGAGATTCCACCTGAACCTCAGGAAGAACTTCCTGACGGTCAGGGCTGTCCGGCAGTGGAATATGCTGCCTCGGAGTGTAGTGGAGTCTCCTTCCTTGGAGGTTTTTAAGCAGAGGCTAGATGGCCATCTGTCGGGAATGCTTTGAGGGTGTTCCTGCATAGCAGGGGGTTGGACTGAATGGCCCGTGTGGTCTCTTCCAACTCTACATTTCTATGATTCTATGATTCTATTATCAGAAACCCATGGGTATCTACTGCCAGTTACTGTCAACAATTTTAAGGTAGGTGAACATACTTTCTAACACTTTATGAGCCAGCATCTGATTTTCCACATACTCAAGGCCAACCTCAGATATGTTGCTGCCCAAAGCAAAGGGCATGATCCTGCTTAGAGAGTCAAACTAGAATTTTATTTCAGTCATGACTGTGGGACAGCACTTCCCACATAACTCTTTCCTCCGGTAGACAAAATGTCCCCCAGATTCATGAGGAGTAGTTGGGCAACTGCCTACCAACGTCTTCAGTCAATAGCAGTTGCCTCATTCTGCTTCCCAGGTGGGCCATCTCCGTTAATAGTCTTTTCTCCAGTTGAGCACAACTGTCCAAAGTGTCAGCCGAAGAATCGAACTGAGAACTTCTAGGCCAGGGTGAGCAACTGTGAGCTTCCGGACGTATTTATCGGTGTGCCTACCGCTCTCATCAGCCCTGTCTAACAGAGTGAATGGTGGGGGATTGTGGAAATAGCTGTCCAAAAAAAAACAACCCTAGGAAAGTCACTGTTGCCCAACCCTGTTTTAAGCTTTGGACATTTCCTGATACGTTCTGAGTAACAAATGTAACTACAAAAAGCCATTTTTGTGGTACTCTAATTTCCTTTAGTGACATCAGGGACAAAATAATTGGTTAGGATAGAAATCTGCTAAGTAGAAATCTGCTGTCCTCTTCTTGGTCTCCTAACTAATCAAGCCCTTGTGTATAGATTTCACTTAGTGTAAAGATTTCTGTGCTGCCCCATCCATGAGATTCTCTGGATGACATGCAAAACTTCAAAACATAAGACAATAAAAAAATTATATATGGATATGCCTATAAATTATAGTGTGTGTGTGTGTGTATTTGTTTTCTGTTCCTTCTGCTGTTGTTGCCCCCCTCCCATGCCCCAAGCAAAGATTTGTTCCTGTCTAGCTTCTTTTGAGTCGCTCAATTTAGCTAAGCTGTCATGGCATTATTATTGCTGGAACTGACTCACCCTGTCGCCCAGTCATCCCCTCATGAGCCATCTCTGAATAAGCTGATTTTTGCTGAAGCGAAGTTGAGGATAACTGGAAATCATCAGACAGGGTGTAAATCTGTCCTTGTCTGTTTATATCTCCTTTTCCCTGTGTCTGTCTGTCTCTCTTGCTCTCTCTTTCTTAGTTCTTACTGTTTAAATGATCCACTAAGTCAATGCCTGCTTTCTTATAGCCCACCCCTCACTTTCTACCCCTTTCGTCTTCCTTCCAAGATAGACAGTTGCTTAAATATGGGAATTAAGAGAGATTCTATATTGGGGAATGGGATTGAGTCATGAACGAAAGGAAGCAGCAGAAACCTTAAGAGTTTTGTTTGCTTTCTATGATGTTCACATAATCAAATTATTATTAATAGCAGTAGTAGTGCTACTACTACTAAAGATAAGATTATTATTATTTAACATTTCTATCCTGGCTTTTCTCCAGTTAACTAAAGACAGTGATGTTAGGGTTTCCAGAGTGAAAACTGGAGTGGGCGCCTGTACCTTTGATGATTTTGTAGAAGAGGGCATTTCGGCAGGTATTGCTTGTCACACCAGTGACCAACAGCACGTGCTGAAATTGAGGTTAAAGATACAGGAGCCCTCTCCAGTTTTCACTATGGCATCATGACTCCTTTCCTTCCCACTTGATCCTCACAACAATCTTGTGAGGTGGGTCAGGCTGAGAGATTGGTTCAAGGTCAGCCAGAGAGTTTCATCGCTCTGTGAGGACTAGAATCTGAATCAGCCAAGTCCTATCCTCTTACCCACTACTGCTACACCATACTGGCTCTGAAATATTTATCATTAATACTTATGAATTGTTTATGTCCCACACTTCCTCCAAGAGCTTGGGTCAGTTAGGGATCTGCTCCCCACTCACTCCTTTTATCTTCACAACAAACATGTGAAGTAGACTAGGCTGAGAGAAGTAGTGACTGGTCTGTGGTTACCCACTGAGAATTTCCAAGGCTGAGTGGATTTATTCTATTCCTTCCTTTTCTTTTTTTAAAAAATCTGCTTCCCATTCTTCATGCTGTCAAAGGTAAAGCAACTACCAAGTCAGACATCATTCTTGTTGTGTGCCTTCAAGTAATTTTTGCAACCCTAAGCAAACCTATCACAGGGCTTTCTGAGGCTGAGAGTGTGTGACATGCCCAAGGTCACCCAATGAGTTCCCATGGCTGAACGGGAAATTGAACCCTGGTCTCCAGGGCCATATTCCAACTCTCAAACCGCTAAGAACAAACAAAATATGGGTATCTTGAATCTCTTAATAGCCCATCTTCTTCTAGAATAGAACTGAAGGTGGTTTTTGTGAGGTCTGCTTATTTGGATTATAACCCCCAGATTCCCCCAGCTAGTTGGTGCCGTGGCCATTTTGGCTCAGGGACTGGAGGAACTGTGGTACAAAAAAGTAGCGTTTTTCAAGCTCTAGTCTTACATTTATGCACTGAGCAGAGAGACTTGCTTAGGTTTCCATTAAATCAATTCAACATCAAAAATGTGATTAAAAGCAGCATAGAACTAAAGCTTCAGTAGGGGGGCATAAGTATAAGTGATGCTTTGCCATCCTGCCCACTCTGAATTGGCCAGCTCCTCTGGGGGAAAAAAAAATCCCTCCCTCTCTCTCATGAAATGGTTGCCTAGCTGTCCTCAAGAAGATGCTTCAGTTTGAAGGGCTGGTCCAATTTCAAAAGGAAGAGAGAACAGACCTACGAAGAGAGAACAAGGGCTTTGAAACTGGCCCCCAGCAGTTGTCTGTACACAAGAAACAAAGGAAAAAGGCACACTAGCAACACCCTCTCCTGCTAGGATGAGATAACATTGCATTTCCAGATTGGAACCATTCTCCTCTAAATTTGCATCTGAACATAAACATAAATGTTTGTTATTGCTGTGTGCCTTCAAGTCGACTCTGACCTCCTCTTTGCTACCTCCTTTCAAGGAAGAAAAATGGGATGTGAACTTCCCTGAGTAAAAATTGCCCCATAACTTCTTGTTCAAATGGTGACTGCCGTGCTTACCAAGCCATCAGCCCAAGTCGAAGAATGAACCTGTGCCAGATTTTTTGGACTACAACTCCCCTGATCCTTTAGTATTGGCTGTGCTGGGTGAGGCTCATGGGAGTTATAGGCGAAAACATTGAAAGGGCCAAAAGCTACCCTAGAGAAAGGGCACAGGGCCAAGATTTACCTGGAAAAAGAATATTATGACATTTACTGCTCCTGAATTGAGCACGAGGGAAAGTTTGCTTTCTAGGTTGTGCAATGCTGGAGTGCGCATATGGGTGTATTTTAATCTGAAATAGCGATTTGGGTTTTGAGCATGCCGCCTTCTTCCCTCCCCTTGTACAGTTACGACATTGGAGGCTTAATCTCCAGAACATTTTGTGCTCCTTCTGCCCGACGGGAGCGTAAACACATCTCTTTTTCTCTCTTCCTCTTGAGTTTTCCTCCCGGTAGCCTTGTGGATTGGTCACACGCACCACTGTCTTCTGGCTCACCCGCCACTTCAGTAACAGGGCTGTGTGTCGAATCATGTAAATAAATAAAAGGAAATCGGCTGTTTAAAGGGGTCCGTAAAAGGACGGCTTCACAGGAGAGCAATCTCTTCCCAATGTGAAGAGGGCCTGGAGAGTTTTAATTGCTTTACTTTGGAACCTTACCCTACAGGGTTACTGACTCCAGGTTTGTTAACAAGTTTGTACAGCCATCCCACTTATTTAAAAAATAAACAAACCAGGTAATCTACTTGTTTAAGACAGCCGAATGCCTGGACTGGTATTTTAACTGTTGCATCTATTAAACCAGTGTTGCGTTGGTTATTGACAAATGTTCGTTTGTTGTTTGTTATTTCCTTTTGATTAGCCTTTTTTCCCCACAGTGTTATTTAATTTACATTTTTTATATCTGTATCAAGCTACCTACAGCTGCCTTTCATAACCCTTTCTCCTTGAGCCCTTGAAATAATTATCAGGTTGCTGAAAAATTATCATATCTACAGCTCCCCCTGCAAAATAAATTTTTTTAGATGTTTTTTCCCCATCACTATCCCTTGCAGAACCCTAAGGTTCCAAGGAACAGCAATTGAGAAACATGGAGCTAGAATATAGGTGTATAAGCTGTATTATATCTATGCATATTTATGATACTTAAATTTATATTTATATATCAATATAATAATTTATATCAGTTGTTCTCAACTTTTTGATCCTGAAAATAATTTGTAGGGCTACATAAAAATAGTTATATCTATAGCACAAAAAAGTGTGATTTTTTCTATTATTCTCTCACTGAACTTTGGTTGTGAAACCTTGGTTTATGCTGTTTGAATGTTTTGAATGTTTTCATTCATTATGCTGCTTTGAATGTTCTACTTTTGGGAAATGTATATATATGTAAACCAATATCAAGTTATTTATTTATTCAAAATCTTCCTTCTTAGAAAAAAAAATTAAGTCCTCCCCCCACCCCTAGCCATTTTAGCCATGGTGTAACTCTGGATGGATTTATCTATTTGCTGCATATAAGCATTAATCTAGATCAAATCCAAGTTGTTGTGTTTCTCTTATATACCTTGTCTAGACTAGGGATAAAGAGTTACATTTTAGCAGGCTGTATAATGCAATTGAAAGCTCCACGTACCAGTGTGGCAGGTTGTATTTTATTTATGACCAGTTTAATTTAGCCTGGCAACTCAGCAGCCCTGCAACAATGCATAGTATTTATATATTATTTTAGAGGTTTGGAGTTTTCATGTACTTCTCCCAGCAGGCATTTATAACAGGCGCAGAGAATCTTTGGCTTTCCAGGTATTTTGGACTTCAGCTCCCAGAAGTCCCAGCCAACGTGGCCAACTAACTGTAAGGGATTATGGGAGTTACTGAGCAAAGCATCTGGGGGAGGCCAAAGGCCCTTCCCTGCTTTATGATAACCCTGTGAAAGTTGGAGGTTTCATTGATTTTATCTTGCTGCTGAGAAATCTTCCTTCTCTCAGCAGTCTTAACAATTGTGTTAGCCTTTTCCAACCAGGTACTTTCCAGATGTTGGACTAAAACTCTCATCATCCCCATCTACTTTGGCTGGGGGTGAATATCGCAAGGTTGTCCCATTGGGAAAGGTGATGGCACTGCATTTGTTGAACTGCTTTCTCAGAAGAGAACCAAGCGGGTGGCTTTGTGTGTTCAAGGAGAATTGTATTTTTCAAAGGACAGACCCAAGACCATTCCAACAAAACTATTCTAGCCATGGAAGTGTATGTCAACAACAGTCCTTTAAGTGACAGCATTTATAATCTGCTTTTCCAGACTGGGGTGAGTGGAAGTCCAAACTCCAACTGGGCATGTACACAGCACCTTGTATACCCCAGTAGCAATTTGGATCTTGGTCTCTTTTTGTAACACAGGAGTCTAGAAACCTGGAGAGAGAAGCACGTGATATCAGAGGCTTCTGCTGATCTTTAACTCCTAGCATTCCAACTCTGTGAGCCCTGGCTCTAATGCCCCAAGAATTAACAATGGAAACCTTTAATTTTCTATCAGGGTTCTTGCATTCTTCAGTGGTAGGAAAACAAAAAAAAACAGAAACCCCATTTGCTATTCATTTTCCCTCTGTGCCACAAACACAGAGAGAGAGAGCAATAAATACCACATTTATTATTTTCAGCCCCCTTCCCCCACTCCCGTTTTTTGGTTCAGATTCAGTTCACAAGGGATCAGTCTTGGAGTCTGACTCATTGGGCCAAAACACTTGTTGGAGGAAACAGTTGATAGATTGCTTTAAAATGGCTGACTGTGGGGTTTTTCCCCCCACTCCCTGCATTTCTCACAGAAGACGTCTGTTCGCTGTTTCTAATCTGGGGATAAAAAAGAGAGAAATTGGGCAGGATCTGTTGTTTGTCTGGAACATTGTCTTGCTGAGATCTCCCCAATTTTCTGTTTTTAAAAAATTTATGGGCTACAGTACAAATATCCTTGGGCACAAGATTTTTAAAAATGGAGAGGAGGGGAGGGTGTGTATTTGAAAGTATATGAAGATTCTTGCTAAATCAGAACAAAGTTTTACCTAGTGAGTGGCCCACCTTTTTTTCTGTCCAGGGCTGAATTCTCTCATGGATCATCTGTTGGGGGTCATGTGGCAGCTGTGGGTCAAGCTGGCAATGGGCAGGACCAAAGCCAGAAGCAAGGAAGCTTTCACACTTTCCTTTTTCTCTTTGCCACCATTTTCTCCCTACTATTCCCACCCCCCCTCCACCTTCACTCCCATTTTCTCACCTTCTGACACCATTTTCCCTTTAGCCATACCCTTGTCTCTCTGCCAGTCTCTTTTATTTTCTGCCACTTTCTCCCTCCTGTCCTGCCCTTCTCTCTGCTCTGTCCTTTTCCTGATTAACACTTTCCCCTTCTGCCATACCCTTTTCTCTCCGCCATCCTCTCTCATTTTCTGCCACTTTCTCCCTCCTGTTTTGCCCCCCTCTACCTCTTCCATCCTTTTCTCTGCCTTTTTCTCTCTCCTGCCATGTCCCTTTTTCTCTGCCATCCTTTCAACCAATTCTTCTGCTTTTCCAACACTTCTCTCTCTTTCACCTTTATCTATTTCTCCTTCTGCCCCCTTTTCTCTCGCATTCCTCCACCATCACTCCTTCTTTTCCTCCCTCTGTCAGTCCCTCTCTTTCACTCTTTTTCTCTGCCTTTCTTTCCTCTCTGTTTTCTGTTATCCTCGTTTGGCAGGGTGCAGGACAGATCATTCTTGCAGCGACCTGAACTTGGAACTTGTGGAGGACAGTTGAAACTCAGCCATGCGCTATATCAGCTCAGACAGAGGCTCTGATTTGGCCCTAGGATGCCCACCTCTTCCCATGGCGGCTAGTCAGATACCTCCGGGGAAGACTACAAGCAGGTTGTGAGGGCAGCATCCCTCCACTTCTGCCCCCTGGCACAGGTGGACTGCTGTTGAACAGAGAAATTCCACTGATACATTCTCCTCACAAATAGTTGATGATAACCATAACTTGCTCATTGAATTTGTCCAATCTCCAGTGGCTGTTTGTCATTAATTAAGCTAAAGAAGTTCAGCATCTCATCCTCCTCTTCCTTTTGTTTTTCTTTAACTTCTCAGATTCCAAACCCTCTCTTCGACTTGGCAGGAATAACATGCGGACACTTCCTAGTTCCTTTCTGGACCTTCTTTGGTGCCACCCTGATTGGAAAAGCAATAATCAAGATGCACATCCAGGTAATTTGTACTTGCTCGTCTTATGAAACCCCATGGTTGCCTTCCCAGACACTTCTCCGTCATATCATGAATTCCCTCAAATGACGTGGACCCATCCCAACCCACAAATCTCTGGTTTTTTGGTACAGTCTCTGCTGGGGCTAGGGAGGCGTTGCAGTTCTTGCCAGGCAAGTGTGATCAGCATTGCTCAGAAGCTTCCTGTTGAGTGGCAGTGATTGGGTTAATGTTGGGCACTGGTTGGAATGTACCTATGACGTCGCTACCAGGCATGTCATTTTCTATTTCCCCTGCCTGCTGGGGGATAACATAATGGCTAAAAAGAACAAAATACATGAACCAGGAATTTCCTGGTTTGAACATTCACCTTGCCGTGAAGTCAGTTAAGTGTCACAGGGGTCACCTCTTCTCTGCCTGCTTGATGGGGAATAGTAATTTGAGACTTGGGCCATTTTCTCCCTACAGTGTTATAGTGCTATTGTTCCCCTTTCAGCATCTGACAACTACAGAAATATCATGAGTCGCTGTAAGTCTGAAATGACTTAAAGGCACACAACAATAGTAAGAATAGCAGTGAAGCAAGGATTGGTCACATGAGGTTTCCAGGAATTGTGCTTCTCCTTTAAAGCAAAGTATATGGACCCTGTACAGAGTCAGCATGGTGTAGTGGTTTGAGCATTGAACTATGACCCTGGAGACCAGTGTTGGATTCCCCACTCGGCCATAGAAACCCACTGGGTGATCTTGGGCGTGTCACACTCTCTCAGCCCCCCAAAACCCATTTTAGGGTTACCATAAGTCGGAAATACAACAACAATATGGACCCTGTACCTTGTTCTGCCCAACATATCCCATCTGCCCAAGGGGCTTAATTTATTTATTTCTTAAAATATTTCTATTGTACCTTTTTTAATTTTTAAACATTTTTATTTAAGTTGTTTTTAGTAAGTTATTAGGTTGCAACAAAGAAGAACCAAAAGGAACAAAGGAACAGATCAAATAACTCTAGAGTGCAATACAAAGAAGAAAGAATACTCAAAATGGGCTTTTCCAATGTTTCTGAAGGTCTGAGGGAGAACCAAAGGATGCAGTTTCAGAGCATGCAAAGATAATAAACAAACGATTTTTGAGCAAACTTGTCTGGAGGGGTTAATCCTTTAGAAATTTGAATTCGATAGGACAGTATCTCTATGAGTGCCATAAACCAGATCCTATTTTAAGTAAGCCAAGAGAGTGAGTTCCGTTGTGCTCCATTGTGCACCATTGTGCTCCAACGTTTTGGGGTCTCCTGTCTTGTCTCAGGTACCAGAAGTACAGTGTGTTCTTTATGTCGCAACTTGTCATTTGTTCCCATGAGGATGGATCCCGTGCTTTTATTGTGAGATGGCAGTACAGCAACACAATTCTAGAAATAATTTAAACAAAATATATTAAACAAATCTATAAGTCAGACAGCCTAAAAAGTCTAAAAGAGTTTTTAAAAAACCACGTACGTGCTTAAAAGTACATTAGGCCCCCAAAAACCACGTACGTGCTTAAAAGTACATTAGGCCCCCAATGCAAGGCACAGCTTAATTTGGCACTGAAAAGAAGTGATGTTGGCTGCAGACAGGCTTTCAAGGGGAGGGCATCCTATGCGTAGCAGCACCAACGTCTACTTAGCAAGAAGTTAAATTTGTGACCACTTCCGGCCTGCCAAGGTCAGTCTTGAGTGTGGAAAATGGTCTTTTGGATCCCTGAAACATGCCTTTTGCTAGTAGGTAGGGTAATATATAGGTTTCACTTGGGAGAAGCAGACTGAGAAATCACTACTCTGTTGAGATAAACTTGGGAGGACGTGCTGTTCTCTAGGGTTGGTTAATTTGTTTTTTGAATTACATTTATAATGATCTCTGCCCACGTGTATGTGGGTTTTTTTTTTCCTAAGGAGGGACACTTCCTGAGGATTGAGCATCAGGTTGACACATACAGGTTTTCCCCCCACAACTAGTCAGAACTTGCTTTTGTGTGTCTTTTTCAAGGGAATTGCAGTAGAGCGACATGCAAAACTATTCCTGTATTTCTTAATATCATTGAGGATTTCAGGAAATGCCACTTTTGTAGATTTACAGTGAGATTTGCAATCCTCACCGCCAAACAGGAAGCCTCTGAGTTTGTGCCCATAGTCTGTTTTACTGTTGCATTTAATTGCCCTTTTAATCTGTACCACAAAAATTGAGTTCTGTATACTCATAGCAAACTCACTTTTGGAGTGTGGATCCCTGTGTAACCAAAACTATCTATCCACAGCAACCAGGCATGGGGCAACTCCTAGGCCTGCAGAACTACCAAAGATCTTGGGGGCTGGGAAACACCTACCGGCCCCACCACTGGGGAAGGAAAGGCAGCAGCCTTGGGTGGAAGGTTTTGGGAAATTGCTAGTTCTATTATCATTTCATTTCTGCTGCCAGGTAGAGAAAGGGGTGTTTGTGGGAATCTCTGCCCAAGTAACTTGGCTGGTTTTGATTTTGATTTTAAGGAGGAAGACTCCATTTGCTGCTCTGCCTCAGGCAGCAAAATGTCTTGGGCTGGCCCCAACTGTGAGATATAACAGAGAATGGGAAAAACAGCCCTAGGAGAATTGACCTGCGAGGGAGCAGCCACAGCAGGAGGGGGGGGTAGATAAAAATAACAGAAGGAGCAAAGCAAACAAGTAAAAATTGGTTTCTCTTTCATCGCATCCAAAATCAGCTGCCCAAAGCAGCTACCTTACTGTCTAATAGTAGAGCTGGCCCTGTTGGGCATCAGGAAGTGAAGTAAAAGGACTGGGCAGTTTTGCACCTTTCAACAAATGTTTTGCAGCTAAAAAAACCTTCTAAGGTGTGATTAGTGGAATGAGATGTTAGTTGTACCTTCCCATTATGGGGAGTTGGGAGAGCGGACAGGCTTCAAAGAGAATCTGCTTGCAACTTCGGTCGCGGTACATGTAGCCATCAACTCCGGGTTTTAAGTGAAGGAATTGAGAGGGGGGCACGGATAAGGAGATGGCCCAAACCACAGAATGCATTGCAGTGCAATGATTTATGGGGTCGTATCTGTCTCTGGAGCACTGTTTTTCCACTTTTAAAAAGCCTGTGTTTTCTCTAGGTCCTCAGCTAAAGCATTTCTAGAAGAAAGAAACAATGCATTTGGGGAGGGGTGAATGTGGGATCCCAGAGTTTAGATTCTAACATTTCAGACTATAGTTTGGGGGCCACATATTTGAACTACAGTCCAGTGAAAATATTTTTTTTGTAAATTATAGCAGAGGGGAAGAGACTTTAATACAGTCATTTTTAGCTTTTTAGCGTTTTTTTTTTTTGTCATAAGTTAATTATAAGAACTTTATGGAATCGACGCAGACCAGTTATTGTGTAATTAGTGGTACTATTGCATTAATTTACATTACCAATGCAAGTGGATGAGACATAACTAGACTCCTTTTCCGGTATAATTTCTTACCTTTTGTTTTTATTTCATAATTTTATTGAAAACATAAAAATAAAACATTCCTTATTTCTTACAATTATATAAATGTACATCCACCAAGTTATACAAATTAATACTACAATCTTATACATAATAATAACATTCAGTACAATATTAATACCTACTTACCCTCCTTCCCGTATTTCTTCTACATTAATTGTGGGTGGTTACCTTTTGTTTTTAGGGTACATGAGTGTGGCCTCACTAAATGGCTAAAAAGGGATAGATATCACAAGGATCGGTTGCTGGTTTCTGCTTCATTAACACATTGTTATTTTTAAAATAACCAAAGGCCAGCTATTTTAAGCTAGTGGAGAAACAGGAAAGTAAAGAGGTACTTGAAACATGGTAGCGGTAGACTGAAAATAACTGCGTTTGGCATTGTAGCTGTAGCAAAGTATTTTCTGAAAGTCAAGTTTTAGCTTCAGTGAAAACTTGCAGGTTTTAGCTATACTTTGTTTTAATTTGATGTGACGCACATACCGGGGTCCTGTACTGGGAGAAAGTTGTTGTGTTTTTGTGCTTTCAAATCATTTCTGACTTACTGCAGCCCTGGGGTGAAAGTGTCACAAGGGGGTTTGCCATTGCCGCCTTCTGAGGATGAGAGAGTGTGAGTTGCCTGGAGTCACTCAGTGAGTTTCAAGTGGGCATTTTTCAGGAACTGGCTTCCTGGAGCCCTAGTCCAACACTTAAACAACTACCCTGTACTGGGTCTAACAAAGGGTGTGCTTGGTCAGATTTATTCAGAGGAGGCCTGCAATTACCTTCCTCTGAGGCTGAGAGGGTGTGACTTGCCGAAGGTCACTCCGTGAGTTTTCAGGGCCCAGTGAGGATTTGAACCCGGTCTCCCTGGGCCGTAGTCTAATGTTCAAACCATCCCACCATGGTGGTTCTCTGCACTAGGACACAAGTGGGACATCAAATAAATAAATAAAGTAAGTAAGTAAGATCTCCAAACACTGGTTCTTTTGCTCCTTCTTGGCATCCTCTTCTGTTGGATTGTTTTTTATTTAAGAAAATATCTAGTTATCTCTCTAATGCAGTTACCTATCCAAACACAGTTTTGCTATGCTGTGAGTATTATTTTGGAGGATCTTCCATTCTGACAAAGCTGGAAGCTCTAGAGACTTGTTATGTGTCGTGACCGTAAAACCTTAAATCGCTGTATTCCGGTGATTTTAAGTAAAATAAGGTCAGATAGCTTTCCTTCTTTCTAGGATTGTAGGCTCAATGGGGCAATATGCTGAAGTCACTTCTACAGCGTAGATGTGACTGTAGCGAGTCGTAAGTGGGACCGAGGCCAAAGAGTAGTCCCTTCTTGCAGAGTCCGAAACTGAACAAATTGCAAAAGGTTTTTAAAATGAGGCTAAGGGCTATGTGAATCAGACTGAGGGCCACGTATGGCTCTATGGCTGTAGGTTGCCCACCTCTGGGATAAGTGCAGCAATTTTGTAAATTGTCAGTCTTCTGCTACTAAATGGAAAGATTAATTCTCCCTTCCGGTGTCTTAATGTAATTGTTGATGACCTTGAATTGTTTTATTTGTTTTACTGACTTGCTTATTTATTTATTTAATGAAAGTATTTTGGGTCCACTCTTCAACCAAAAGGCTCCTGGGAAGTTTTCGAAACAATTTTTGTCTTGTTACTGCCCTCAGATTTAAAATCTAAAAAAGACACAGCACAAAAGGAAAAAAGGGAGGAGGAAGGAGGAGGAAAAGCAAAGCAACTGCACTGGTTAAAGTTATGGTTGCTTTGATAATCAGCCAGAATGGAATGGATGGAAATAGATCCGGCTGTCTGCTGGAATGGCAGCTGCTACCTGGATGGCTCAGGGAGGGATGGCCAAAGGCAGCTGGTTTCCTTGAAAATCTGATAGAATAACCCATTTTCTCTCCTCTCCCTCTCCTCTAGTCTGATGGAATGGACCTTGACATCAAGACACGGATAAGTCGTTACTGGGAGGGTTAGCTAGACACACACAGCCGGTTGCCTTTTTCAGTGGTAGCTCAACGTTTAGCATAACGTCTGGAAGAAATATAAAAGCAAATGGGTTAACAAAAGAACAAGAAGTGTGATTAATTGCATTGGATCACAGGCTGCAAGTCAGCATTGTTTTGGTTTCCCCTTCAGTTGACTAACGGTTTTTGTTGTTGTTGTTCCTACAGAAACTTTTTGTGATTATAACATTCAGCAAACACATAGTGGAACAGATGGTGTCTTTAATTGGGTGAGTAACTTTATAGCTTTCCCCTGAATGCTTCAAGTTGCTGAAGAGTTTTACTGTCAAGCTATAGTGCCAGTCATGGGCTGACCAGGTGACACTGTCCATGTTAAGAGAGCTTTGCTACCAAAGAAAGAAGAGAAAGGAAGAAAGACGAGAAAGGAATCTCTCTGGATTCTCACTGGCGTACTTGGCATTTCTTTGGCCGTATCCGCAGGACACTGTTGTAGCGCTGTTATTCTGCTTTCAACATCCTGTGGAATTCTGGGGTGTGTAGTTTCCTGAGGCCAAAGATCTCTCTGGCTGAGAATTCTAAAAGCCCCTCCCTAAACTGCAAGTCCCAGGATTCCACAGGAGGTTGAAAGTGGAATAGTAGCACTATAACAGGGTAGCGCGGAAATGGCCTTTGTTCACTCCAAGAGAAAGCCATGGGCTTTAAATGCTGCTTTTCATACCCTTAGCAGTATGGTTGATTGGCTTAAATAATATGTTAGCTAAGTGTTTAGACCAAAAGTTGTGAAAGTTAATTTAGGGGACTACAGCTCCCAAATTCTGCAGATGGGAATTCTGTGTGTTTCTGGGAGCTGTCACCCAAAAAGTAACCTCTGAGCAATAATTTAGACTTCGTCGGTGTCCAAGTAGTGGCTGAAATACGACACCTCTGCTTAAAAGAGATATCTCATGTGATTGTGGAATATGTTAGAAAATGTCAGAATGTCGTATCAGCCAAATGGGGGCAGAGCATGAAAGAGTTACTGGGAATTGTAGTGCCAAAAAATATTTTTTCCAAATAGAGAGAGAGAGGGAAAGAGAGAGAGAGACATCCCCCCACCCCAGAATGCCATCTGTGTTAGGAAGTGATTCAGACTTGTTTTAAAATGAAGAATTTATTGACTCTTACAGGCAGGAAATAGAGCATGGCTGCAGATAACGAGCATGTAATTATTGTTCTTTTAAAATATCTTTGGGCTTGGGTCCTGTGTGTGCTGTCCCTGTTTGGAGAGAGACAATGGCACATCGTACACATAAATTGTTGTAATTTTTTTTGGTAATGGAATGTCTGCTTTTAAATGTGTTGACTGGAAAGCAGCTGGGTGTGATCCACTCATAAACCATGAAGTACTTTGGCTTTCAACTTAAAAACAATACGGTACATTGTCTGATGTTTGGGGAGACTTGATGTCCCCTTCACTTCCAGCACATAGTTTTGTATGAATGTAGCTACAGTGGCTTTTTGTCATGCCTCTTCAATTTGGTTCTTCTGGGAGCAAGAGAAGCATACCTCAATTGTGAACTAGATACAGGAGGAGAACCCAGACTCATAAACTGAAGTTGAATGGACATGGAACTGTGGAACTCTCTGTCACATGGTGGTTTGGCAGCAGTAAACTCAGATGGCTTTAAAAGTGGATAGGACCACTTCTTTGGAGATGGCTACTAGTCAGGAGCTACTGCTAGTCATGGTGATGACTTGTCAATACCTCCACTATCAGAGGTAGCATGAGCCTTGGGGCGTGTGAGCTGCAGTTATGTTCATACTCTGCTTGTCGTCTTTCCATCGGGTTATCTAGAACAAGAAATGGAATAGAGAACCTTGGGATTCTCTGAGAGGCCTTAGGGATTTCATAAGAGATCATGATTTGAAAAATAGTAATTTTTTTTTTGCCCTGAGGTATATAATAATTTTTTTGCAGAGGCTCCCTGAGTCCTGGAAATTTCCCTCCATGGGAAGAAAGGTTGAGAAAGGCTGATCTAACTTGTCTTTTCTGATATGGTTGGGGATGGGGTATAAGAGAAGAGGATGTATTTTGAGAGCGCTTAAAACCAGAAGAGTGGAAGACACTAGACCTGGGTCTCTATTTTGGATGGCTCTTAAACAAGAGGACTCAGTGGTATCCACTTCCCTGAGTGCGTACCCCCTTTTCCATGATCACCGTTGCCCATTTAATTGCCCCATCTGTCTTCTCCACCTCTTTACATTTCCTCTGATCTCTCCTTGTACCACACCTGTGTCCCTGCTCTCTTTTTTCTTTCCCTCTCTTCTTCTCTGCCTCCCCTTCCCCATTCTCTCTTTAGAGTATCACAGACTCATTTATTGATAACATTGATACGCTATTCTAGATCTGGAAAGACTTTCACAGTTGCTATATGTATCTACTGCAGTGGCCATGGCCAAATTAGGTGGAGTGCCTCACCCCAGAATGTTATAGTGAGGTATTTCACATGCTTGGCCCATGAACTGGTATTTCTTTTTAAAGATAAGAGTTCTTGCCCCTCAGGCTCACAATCTAAAAAAGATACAGCATAAGAGGAAGGGTAGATGGGGACAGAAGAGGAAAACAAGACAATTGAGGCACAGGTTCTTAATGGAATGAGGTTCTTCCACCTGGTGGAATGGCTTTTGGGTTGTCCTTAGAAGTGAAGCAAAGCCTGATGAAGTTAGTTCTTATGGAAGACTGACGTCAGCCCAACTTTTCTTCCCCGCTCTAAGCCCTTATGACTCCAGTCCCTCAGAGTTTAGACAAAGCTGAGCTCTCTTCTCGTTCTTCTGGGTCAAATCATGAAGCCGTGCCCATTGTGTGTGTCCTCACCTTATCACAAAGTGGCAGCCGTGTCACCTTTGAAATCCAGCCACACAAACTTTGCATGGGACCCATAAATCAGAGACAGATGGTTGGAGGGTTTTCTTTCATTATATAGTTTGATGGAATTAATATCCATGATTTATACTTTTGGTATTTTCTGAGAAGGGAAAATCTTGACTTGAGGCTACTTTTTGGGATCGGAATGTCTGGAAATAATTGCTCTTGAAGTATGTAAACTTGACATGGGTAGCACTATACAAAGGAGGCAGAAAGTGTCTCAAGTAACATTCTTGAATGCCTCAGCATTGGAACAAATCTGTTTTTTATAACTTCCGGAGCCTCAAAATGAACCTTTGTTATTGCTTCCAAAAAAGAAGCCAATTAGAGCATACTTATTAATCACTGTTCTTAATTGCAAATAGAGTTAACATTCTGCTGAGGGAAGTGCTTTCTCAAACATGCAAGTCTTGGGACCAAGGCTAGTAGCATTTTTCCTCGTAATTACTCATCAGCTTTGAAGAGAATTCCCCACCCCCTTATCTTGCTTATGTCTTTGCAAAACTTTTGCTCGATGCAGGACTTTATTAAACAGTTGATGTCAGTCCTTAAATATGTTCTTGAGAGATGGGAAGATTTTCGGAATGTCTTGATATCGTCTGACTTTTACATTTTTTGCGCTTTCTTTCCAAATGCGGTCTCTGACATTACCTCATCAATCTCTCTCCAGAGTAGTATATGAAAACATGTGTGACCACTACTAGAATCAAAATACATTAGTCACTATCAAATGAAAAACATAACTGCTTTTTTCCCCCCAACAAACTAACATGTATCTGGTGGCAACATTGATTTCGGTTAATTTAACGTAAGACAGCCCTCAGTTTTACTTTGTCCGAATGTGAGTGCTTTGTAAGTTTTAGAGAATTTGTTCAGCTACTAAAGCACATGGGTTCAACTCTGACTGTCCACTATCCCAATCTTAGAGGGTTAAATTCAGTAGACTCAGTGTTTTTTTTAGAAAGTGTCTAATATAAGAAATTAAGCTTAGCCCAAAGACAATTTCTACTTTTTAAATTTAAAACATTTAAAGCCCTTTCTTCAGCCAAAAAGCTAAGTTAAAAACCAGATTATTCCTGCCTCCTGATTTACAGTCTAAAGTCTTGACAAAGAATTAAAAAAAAAAAGGAAAGGAAGGACAAAGAAACAAGAAAACTCAGGTACCTAAAAGTTTTGCATGGGGTTTACACATGGTTGTAAGCATGTGTATTATCATAGATAATGCAGCCTCCATCATAAAATTTTAGTTACTCAATTTACCTGTTATATCTATGTGTGGATAAAAATCCACACATTTGTATATGGATCAAAAATGTTCCTGAAGCAAGAAACATCTACTTTTAAATTATGTGTGTATAGGTTATAGAAAGTATCATCTTAGAACCTTTCTGTCCTGCCTGCAAGAGAAAGGAAGATACCTATTTTGAGACAGCATCTACCATGTGCAATCATTGTCCTCTGAATCCTTTGAAATACTCAAAGAAATGAGGGAAAAAAATGTTTTGCTAGCTTCCCTTTATGCAGAGCTTTCCAAATTTTCATGTTGGTGACACACTTTTTAGACATGCCTCATTTCGTGACACAGTAATTCAGTTTTAGTAGCAAACCAGAAGTTAAAGTAACCCCTGATAAGAGATATCGACACATACATAAATCATAATAACAAAATGTATGGGGACACAACGTATCTCATGAAAACCTTTCATATATTTTTAAAAATATATGTGATTTATAAATAATAACATACATTTCCAAGATTGTAGGCGACACACCTTCAGGTGACACACTAATGTATTGCGGCACACCGTTTGGAAAGCCCTGATGTAGGTCAGTATCGTCTGCACCAATTTACTGGCACCTCTCTTGAGATTGAAAAGGTTTACCTAGCCTTACCAGAAAGACCAAGTATGGTATGCACATCCCGTGTGATGTCATTGACTACTGTAAAATAAAAGGAGGTTGCAGTGCTTATAGTTCTCAAATAAAGGGCTGATTTAAAACAGGAATCAAAGAAGTTGCCATATGCAATATTAAACCACTGATTGAACTAAGGACAGCTTTCCAGGGTTTCAAGCAGGTGTTGTCTCCCTGCCCTGGCTGGAGATACCGTGGATCAGACCTGGGATGTTTTACCAGCAAAACTTGTACTATCCCATTTGGTTGCAGTCCTTCCCAAAACTGCTTCTGAAAAATAAACAGGAGCCTCCAGCGTGGGCAACTTGTGACCCTCCAGGATTGCTGGTTTGCAGTGACCATTGTCTTTTACTATTGGCTTTGTAAAGTAAAGGTTGATGGGAGTTGCAATCCAAGAACATATGGAAGGACACATATTACCCACCTTTGCTGTAGAGAGGGTGCCTGATGCAGCAGGGAACCTTCCAATGGAAAACAGAAATATGCAAAACTTTTGGCTTCTACGGAAAAAAAATGTTTGGTTCCTACGCTGGGCTCTTGACATCTTCACATTCTACCAGCTCTTATTTTGCATTTGAACTTTCCCAAGTTCACTGGTCTTGTGTAGAACATCTCGATTTATTTCCACATCTCACTTTATTTCCAGATGCTGAGCTTGCAGGCAACCTATATTTGCAAAGCGAAACATAACAAACATGCTATTTTATTTTGTTTTAATTGCAATAAAGCAGATTTGGGTAGCCTTTCTGTAATATGCATTTCCTGTTAAAATTAAATGTATTCATTTCCAGCCACACAAAATTAAATGTCATAGCCGTTGTTATACTGTGGCTACCCTCCCTAGCCCACCCACAACTTCAAGCCAGGGGAATTCTGTCTCAAGATTATGATGAATGGCATACTTTTACTTTGGTTAAGAGTTGTCTTTTTTTTCTTCTTCATCAAAGCAGATTTGATTAACAAATACTTGTGAGTGGCTTTTTGTAGTGTTCTGTTTTATCTTTTGTTTTCACCATCTGCCACATGACTGTATGAAACTGCAAAGAGAACTAGCTTTTAAAGATGAATGCCTTTGACGTGGAAATGATGTTTTCTCAGCATGGGTTGAGGGATTCCTAGTGATTTTTTACAAGGTTTGCTAGTTTGTACCTGTGTGCTCGACCTATGTCAAATTAAATCTCTCCATTCTCTCATCCTGAATGCATTTTCTAGCGCTTAGTTTTTGAGAGCAAGAGAGAAAATGAATATTCTCTTTCCAACTGTTTTAGATTTCCATGGGGGAATTTCAAGTCCTTTCTTAACTTTCACAAAGTGTTATGTGATGTTAGGCAGAGGAGCTGTGGCACCTCAGATAGAAACTCCACACAGAATGGGCCTTAGAACGGTTTAATAAAAATCTCCAGGATGTATTTTCCGTTCAGCTGCCATGGGTTTGGGCAAACTGTGGTCCATAAGGCACCAGGTGTAAACCTTTCACATTTTCCATGGTTATTGTCTATCTGTATAGAAACAGCACTGAACCCTTCTCAAGACAAAAAACTAGAACTCAGTAAGAGAGCACCTTCCTTGGAGGCAAGAAGTTCTAGGTATAGTCCTTGGTATCTCCAGTTAAAAGGATGAGAAGAGACTTCTGCCTGATTTTTCCAGGGAACCTCCACCAGTTGGAGCAGACAGTATTAGGCCAGATGGATTTAGTGGCCCAATCTGATATAAAGCAACTTCCTGTATTTTTTTTTTCCTCTGATGTAAACTTTCAGGTTACACAGAACACTTCTTCTGACCCAAATGTGTGTTGAAGCAATAAATCAGGGATGGGGGGACCTTTGGGCTTGCAGATGTTCTGCACTACAACTCTCATAGCTTCATGCTATGATTATTGTTAACAGGGGCTGGCTGCAGAGATCATACAACACTTCTATTGCAACAGCTTCACCGGCTGCAGGTCTGTTTCTTGGCACAATTCAAAGTGCTGGTCGTGACCTTTAAAACCCTAGGCAGCTCAGGTCCAGGTTATCTGAAGGACCGTGTTCTCTCCTACGATCCAGCCTGGGCCTTGACATCTGCTGGAGTGGCCCTTCTTTCTGTCCTACACCCAGCAGGTATACCTGGTGAGAACACAGGAGAGGGTTGCTGCCCCCAGGCTCTGGAAATCCCTTCCCGGAGAAGTCAGACTGGCACTCTCCCTACTGTCCTGTTGTAATCAAATAAAGACATTTTTATTTAGTCAGGCATTCGATGTATGAATACATGTAGCCTGCCTACTAGAAATTATTATATTGTGTTTTGATTAATAATTGA
Source organism: Iguana delicatissima (assembly GCA_948472985.1). Lineage (NCBI taxonomy): Eukaryota > Metazoa > Chordata > Lepidosauria > Squamata > Iguanidae > Iguana > Iguana delicatissima. Next base: position 2,521,587 of record CAOKZL010000007.1, read on the forward strand.
ATTTGAATTATGTATTTCACTATTTCAATTGTTTAATTATGTTTTAAGTTCTGTATTTGACAAGTTTTTAACTGTGCCTTTTTTAATTTGTAAGCTGCTTTGAGTCTCAAGCAGGGAAGAAAAGCAGGGTACAAATAAAGATGGTGATGATCATTGTCATCCTTATTCCCACCTTTTCCCCAGTTCAGGACTCACAGCAGCATACAACAGCAAGAGTTAAAGCAAACATAGCTAAAAATTCACATTACGCAAAAAATTAAAAACACACTTGAACTATCAAAAAAATTAAAACCTGTTAAAACATAAACCATTGAAAGGAAATCCAGCACATTATTCAAGGCCCTTTCTCCTTGACCAATCATTCTTCCAAGGCCTATGAAAGCAAACAGAGCTTCACTTGGCTACAGAAAGATGGCAAGGAGAGCAGCAGGCTAACCTTTCTAGGAAAGGAGTTCCAGAGCCTGGAAGTTCCTCTCTCATGTTACCAACAGAGGTTCCTTTTAGGGTACTGGGACAGAGCGAAAAACCTCCCCAAAAGAACTCAAGACTCGTATGAGAGAATACTCTCCTTCAAATAAGACTAGGTCTTCTGGAAGCTGAGGACTAAAAGTTATAGGAGCTTTTTTCAAAAGTTCTCCATCCCTGCCATAAAATATGGTATTTGCATGGGCAAAGAATTAACTGATCAGCATTTGAAATCTCTTTGAAAAGCAAAGATACAGAAAAATTTAAACAAGGATGCCTGTATTAGCTGCTTTTGACTTAATGTGTGATTAGAATGGGCTGAAAGGAGAAAGAGGCTTTAAAATCTCTCGAAGTGTAAACGTTCCAGAAATCTTGCAGTAATGGAGCACTCTCTGTGCAGTAATCTCTCCCCCGCCCCCCATATACTTTTATCAGAAACTGGGAAAATTATAGACTCCTAATGCCACCCTGCGCACAATAAAATGACTCTGACAGAAGGAGTAGAGCGAGAGTTTATTCTTTAAAAACAGACTTTGTGGAGAGGGTTGAAAAGAAGGCACAGATGTGAAGGAAATTCTAGATGTGTAGGTCTTTAAACCCTTTTAAACGGATCACAAGAGCACAGCTAATTGTGGGGTTGGGAAAGGGAGGGGAGCAAGAAAAGATGTACAAGAAGTAACCGGGCATTAGCCAGTGAGCGTTTGAAAGCACTGTGGTTTAGCACGCATGCTCTTTGAACCCTGGAAGAATTAAGTTTGAGCCTGTAGAGATAACAGGCCAAATTTAGCACATAACGTCCATACTCAGTGGTTGAACGCATCTTTTGCACAGGGAATGTTCAATCCTTGGTATGTCCAGTTGCGACTAGGAAGGAATCATATCCAAAACTTTAGGCGATGCTGCCAGTCCAGTGTAGCCCAGTTAAATAAATCGCCTCAGTGAGAAGCAGATTTCTGTTTTCCTCATCCACCCAGCAGGTCTCTTTCCCATTGAACTGAATGGGAATGGTGTGTCTGCAGGTGTGAATGGTGTGTCTTTAGATGCATCCCACATCTAAAAACTGAAACCCCAATTTGTGGGTGTGTTTCTTTGTTGTTTGCATTGACACCCCATGTAAAGAAGTGCTCAGTGAGCACATATTGAACATCAAGTGATAAGCCAGATGAAAAATAACTTTTGAGAAGTCGTTTCAATTGAGTTATAGAGAAAGAATGTTTGTCACAAGAATTTGGAAAAGCTACCTTTTCTGGACTACAGCTCCCAGAGTCGACTAACCAGTATGGTACAGCAGAGAGATGTAGCAGCAGTGGCCATACACTGTGGGTGATTATGGATGTTGTAGCCCAAAAGATTAACTTTTCCATCCTCTAAGTAGCACCACGTAAATGTTAGATTGGCATTGAATTTGCGTCTGTTACGTGGAAATGTGGAGTTATTGGAGGAGGGGTATTTGAATTTCCACCCTTGTGAAGGGAAAGATTTTTGCCTTAAAAAGTTCTCAAATCAGATCCCCAGGACAGCCACAGAACTTGCAATGCACTCTTCTGAATTCTTACTCTACTGTTTTTGGTGGGATTTACTTCCATGTAAGTGATGTGTTAGGTTTTCAAGCCTAAACAATTCAAAACCAGCTTGATCTGTATTTTAACTGGATTCTCAAATTGTTGTCATTTTTTAAAGTGAAAGTATATAAAGTGACACCATATACTATATGTAAAGTGACACAGGGAGATGTGAATTGGAGCGACCTGAAGTTGGTTCCCCTTATCGTGTCCAGAAGGCTCACTCTTTCCCAGCCTACCTCATAAGGTTGTTGCGATGCTGTGAGGAAGAGCAGAATGTTTGTCTCTCTCAGCCCATTATCCTTACCAAAACACTCTTAGATTAGATCAACTGAGCGGGTAACCACTTAACTTGGCTAAGTGTATCGCACCAAACTCCTTTTGTTGGTTTGTTAAACTCATTGTGCTCTTAAAATACCAAAATGGAGGATAACTTCTACTTGTGAACAGCAGACCTTGCGGTGGTGTTCTTGTTGTAAACGACCTTGGTGAGAAAAGCAAGCTTCCTTCTGGATTGAGTCCAGCATTTCTACTGCAGTCTAATCTATTAGGAGTCCGTCTGGGACATTCTGGATTCATTCTGAATCACCATATGCTTTTTGTCTTGCCCTGGTATTGGTTGAATGTTGGGGAAACAGTAGTTCCCCTCCCTCCCTCCCTCCCTCCTTTTTTTTTTTTTTAAATGCTTTGAGAATCTTTTATCACTACAGGAAATGACAGCTCATTAAAAAAAATACTGACCGTTAAAGCTGTTTACATCACCGTCTGGAGGTGCGTGGGGGGGTAGGCGGAGTGGGAAATAAACTGTTTCAAGGTTCATAGAACCCAGGTGGAAGGAGTTTGGTGTGCCTGGGTGTGTAGTGTGTGTGTGTCTGTGTGTCTGTGTAGGAGAGTTGGGTTTTTGAGATATTGAAGGAAATGCACAAAACTCTCTGTTGTAAGCTTCTCCGTTCAGTTATGTTCTTTCTCCTTCCAAAGGAAACTGTTTCCCAGAGTGGAGGGGGATGTAAGCGGGGTTGCTTTTGTGCGGAGTTTCCTAAAATCAGTGGTAGAGGTTTTTACAGACCACTGCCACGCCACCTCAAGCCCCCTGCCCAGGCTAGTAACTTTATTCTGCACGCAGCAAAAAGTGGAGGGAGAAACGTTGAGACTCCTTTGTGGCAGCTGGAAGTAAACGAAAGAGTTAAACATGACAAGGCAACACTGCGTGTTTTGCGATATTGAGCTGTGTGCGTGATCTTGACAGACCTGAAATTGGATCCCCTATCGTGCCCAAGGAGCTCAGCCTACCTGATAAGTTTGTTGCAATGCTGTGAAGAAGAGCAAGATATATGTTATTCCGTTATCTGTACCAAAACATTCTTTGATTAGATCAACTGAGCTGTTAACTAAATTAGCTTCTGTTTCAGGTCAGGATTTAAAACCCAGTCCTATATCCCACAACCACGTAAATTTGAATATCAAAAGACAACTTCCCCCAAAGGTGTTCTGTCTGAGAGCCCTCAAAGAGGCGCTGTTGAAAGATTAGTCTCCACAGGGTTGTTTTTCATCTGGGTCCTTTTTTGCAGAGTCTGGTCTGGATTAATTAAAACAGCCCCATGCAGTCATCGGAATACCGTTGCTCCCTTATAGCAAGTCTGGACAGTCTGGACAGACTGTTAGTGTTAGGATCTGTTTCCTGTAAGGCAAGTAAGCAATGGAGCAGGCTGGAAGCAGATGTGAGGTGGCTGCCCAAAACAGCAGCCCTGTATGTCGCTGTCTCCCTGTAGCCTCTGTGTTGTCAAAGGATGCTCAGCGTGACGCTAGTTAAGTGTCACAGAAGTGTGGCTAAACTGAGTTATCATAAGAGCGCTGTGTATCACAGCATCGAGAAGTGTGACCATGGAATATCCTTGAAGCATAATATTTAGCCCGATCCCATTGAGTAGCTCAGAAGCATGACCACTGAGTACCCGTGAAGTGATGCTCAGTGATGGAGTTCGAAAGGACTACAGGAGGGTGCCTTATGTCAGGGCAGGTTACTTGTCCATCTTAGCCCGGTGTTTTCAACTCTGACTTGCAGCGGCATTTCTGTAGAGGAAGTTTCACCTGCTATTAGAGATGGACGAAAATGTCGTTTCAGGCTCTTTTTACAATCAAAATTGGGATATGGAAGGAAATGAAACCAACAGGTATCCCATCCCTGTATGTGTCTTCAAGTTGCTTGCTGACTTATGGCAACCCCATGAATTTTTTGTAGGCTTTTCTTAGGCAAGAAGGGTTGCCATTGCCTCCCTCTGTTCGTTGGCAGTCTCCTATCCAAGTACTAACTAGGGCTGGTCCTGCTTAGCTTTACAAGGTTAAACAGGATCTGGAGCTTTGTCTGTTAAAAAAGACACAAAGTGGACAGTTGCGTAGGGACGGGGGGCGGAGTAGCAGTTCGCCCTGGGCAGCAGTGTTTCTGGGGCGTCCCAGCCCGTAGCCATGCTGTTGCACACCCTGCCCATGCCCACACACACCGCAGCTACACTCCCATGCACCGTGGCCACACCCCTCGTGCTGTAGCCACGCCCTGTCCCCCCACACACATTCCAAGCTCCACCACTGAAATTGGCGATGCCAAAGACTGAACCTAGGACCACCTGTATGAAAACCTTTGTCTTCAGTACTGCAGACCTTCCTGAGCTGCTGGGAGAGGTAGAAGATACAGAAAACTGTCTTACAGTCCTCTCTGCACATTTCTGGATTTGACCGTCATGAGTTTGATTATTTGCAGGGCGCCTGTGCCTCCCCCCCCGTTCTCCTCCAACCATTCCCTTGTGTTTTGCCTGGGTGCACATGCCTTCCTTCTCTGCAGCTGGGCAAAAGGGAAGAGAATGGGAGCACCGCACATGGAGAAGGAAGCTGTGCACATGCCCTCCCACGTCCCCTTGCCTTCTGCCCAGGTGCAGAGAAGGAAGGCATACCCACCAGGGCAAAAGGCAAGGGAATGGGCGAGGGAGCCCCAGAAGGAAGTGAGAGGGAGAGCATGGGAGATGTTATTTGAGGTTTTTCCACTCTCGTGAGGGTTCTGCACCTCAAACCCTCACAAGAGTAGAGGAGCCACTGTTTCGTTGAGTCAGATCATTGGTCCGTCTATCCCAGTATTGTCTGTACCGATTAACACTAGCTCTTCTGAGTTTCCTGCAAGGCTTCTTCTTATTCTTACCTGGAGGTTGTGTGGATTGAATCCAGCAATTTGTGCACGCAAAGCAAAGGCTGCTTTTTCTCAGCAAGAGCGTTGCCTCTTTGGCATCCCCATAACACACTGTCCTCTCAGAAACTGAAGACATCACGGCAGCTTCTGATCAGCCTGTCCGAACTGCCTTGTTTGCACAGTCTTCATTTCTATGGTAGAGGATGTATGATTAAAAAGAACATATTCAGAGAGGGAGAGACAGTGAGTCAGTATGAAATCACTCCCTAAATAATGTGCCTTTTTGGAAACCTTGATTGTATGGCTTTGCATAACATACTCAGCATTTACAGCTTAGTTGTAGTCTTTCCCATCCCTTCCTTCCTTCCTTCGAGGCAACCTGCTTCATCGTTCTTCTGTGATACAATTTCAAAAGAAACGGTGTTCCACTCTGGCCACATCTAAGGGCTGGCAATCGCTTGACTCATTCAAGCAAGCAAGGAACAAGAGCTGTCGGGGTTCTGAGGGCAACTTCCCCAGATCTACTGTAGCAAAAAACAGCAAAAAAGAAAAGAAAAAAAAAACTAGGCCCTGGGTGGTGGGGGAACATAATACACATTTTTCTTTAGCTCGTCAGCACTTGTTAAGTTGCTAACCTTTATGGACTTGCTGAATTATCTTGGAATCTGATTTTTGTACAATTGGTGCAGATTTCATGCAGAAGGAACACACACAAACACACACCAAAAAGTATGATGAGGTTATGTGACAATCTAACATAAAAACTGCTTTTTTGGATCCAATTAAAAAAACTTTTAATTGGATTTTTCCAGGATGCAATAACAGGAGGCCGTGATTTGCTGGATGTCCCCACAGTTACACTGTTTTGGAATGTGGAGATACCATCATTCTTGCCCTGATTTTAATCGTAATTTCTCCATGCATTTTCCCTGCAATTCTTTCTCCTTCTGCTGAAGTGGAGGGCAGGTGGTATTCCATGTTTTTTGGATTGCGATTCCCATTAGCCTTAACATAGCCAATGTGTGGGATGTTGGAAGACGCAGTCCAACATCATCTGGTAAAGCCACTAATTTTCTTTTTGTGTATGAACTGAACTATCCAGAAATTCCTTGTCTTTGTGCTGGAACCTCCATACTGGGCACAACATCTTCTGAGTGCTTATGAAAACTTCCTCCTCCTAGACTGTAGACTCTTCTTCCTGTGACAATAGCCATTGTGATGACTGCTGGTACTGGAGCCACGTGGAAGCTATTAATGAGTATAAAATTGAGCCCTGCAGTGGCAAATCAAGGGTCTTTCTAATTCGGTGCTCTGTGTCCCCCTACACGACCAACCAGACGGTTCCCAAGAGGAATCTTGTAAGTAGCACTTGAAGACCATAGCTTCTTCTTTTTCATGCTCATCTTCATGCTCCGTACATTGGCCTTAATCTTGTTGTTAGTCCTGACTAAATTAGGGGGTTTGCCTCTGTATTGACTCACTGTTCAACAATGGATTGAATGCATCTAGCCAACAAGATGCTAACCAGTGATAGCATTATCTTTCATGATATGCTATGGATTGTGTTGTTGCCTTTAGATTGGAAAGGAAACATATAGACCCCCCCAACTTCTCTTGTTGCCATGCCAGTGTCTCAGCAGCCCCCTCTTCCTTTCCAGAGTAGTTAAGCCAGCAAATAAGATCTTAACCACAATCACCGTTTCCCCATCATTAGCTCTCATAAAGAGGAGAAGCTTAAGTTCCCTTCTCATGAGGACTAGCAGCATCCTTTAAAAAGGTGGCGGGACTGCACCCTTTACGATGTATGGACTAGGCCACATGGCATGAGTGAAACCTTGCAAGTGTGAAGGATGCTAATGGCCCCACGTAAAGTATTTCTCTCAGGGCCAGTGAAGTGGGCAACAGTCTCCATGCCTAAAGAGAAACTCCTCCACCAAGTTCAATGAAACTCAGATAGGACAGACCATGTAGCTTGTTAGGAAAGAAGTCAACAAGTTTAACTGTGCTTACGATTTAGACTTGCCCTGTTTGGCAGTTTTGGAACTGGCTTCTGCCCACTACTCAGAAGATTGCGACTGAGCAAGGTAAAACCAATTACTCATTTGGCTGCTGCAATAATGAACAGTGCCCTGTCTCCAGCTAAAGAGACAGTGAGCGGTTCCAAATTCTTAATAGGGAAGCATTCAGTGGCATTGCAGGGGAAATGGTAGGGAACTTCAATGCACAGGGAACTTCCCCATGCTGTGTACAGATGTTTGCATAGGCACATGGGCCTTTCTGTGGCACTCCTGCTGTTGAAATCTTGGAGATGTTGCCACCTTCCTTCTCTGTGGCATGTGCTACATGGATGTTGCTTTCAGGGGTACTAGGTCCCTGGTGCGACTGGAATTTGATTCATGGAGAACAGAATGAAGTGAGTTTGCCTCTGGCAAGGATAACGAAAAGTGCAGCCAACAAGTGCTCTCTTTCTTGTGCCCTCTTAGGACACTGACAACCCCTGGGGGCAAATCCAGCCAAATTTGTCCAAATAGACACAATTGGCTGGAAAAATGTACCATAGAAGACTTTATTTGCCCCTGTTTGTTGTTGTTATGAGCCTTCCATTTTATTCTCACTTAAAGAGACCCAATCCTAGGGTTTTCTTGTCAAGATTTATTCTGTGGAAGTTTGCTGTTGTGTCTTCGTCTGAGGCTGAGAAAGTAGGGCTTGCCCATAGTGAAGCAATAGGTTTTCCATGGTTGAATAGAGATTTGAACCCTTATTTCTGGAGTTCTAACTCCTAAATTTAGTATTGCCAATGCCACTTGTCTTTCCAATTTTTATATATGGTTGCAAATGCTGGACAGTGAAGAAATCTAATAGGAAGAAAATCATTTGAAATGTGGTGTTGGAGAAGAGTTCTACAAATACCCTGGACTGCTTAAAAGGCAAACGAATAGGTCTTAGAACAAATCAAGCCTGAATTCTCCCTAGAAGCCAAGATGACTAAACTGAGACTGTTGTACTTTGGCCATATCATGAGAAGAGAGGACTCACTAGAAAAGACAGTGATACTTGGTAAGGTGGAAGGCAAGGGGAAAAGAGGAAGACCTCATTACAGATGGATAGACTCAATCAAGGAAGCCATGTTCCTGAATTTGCAAAACCTGAGCAGGGCTGTTGATGACGGAGTGACTTGAGGTCTCTCATTGACAGGATTGCCATAGGTCAAAATTGACTTGGTGACAGCAACAAAAATTCCCGATGTCTTAATCCAACAATCAAACCACAGCACCATGCTGGCTCACTTTATGCCCCCTTCCAACCCCTTCCCCAAAAAACTTCCTCAACTCAGCCAAAAAAATTTAAGCAAAAATAAATCCAGAACTGACTTCCAGTTTTTGTCTAATTTTCTGTGTTGGTGGAGCCCATTGGAGGACAGTGAGGCAAAAACTGTTGCCCACTTCTACCTCCGGGCTTTGTCAGAAATAGGTGCTATTTAGCCAGAAAGTAAAAAGGAGGAGGATGTACCGTGGAGTGGCTGTGGAACATAATACCAGGACTTGTACTGGTCCTTTATTTATTCAATAGAGAGTCAAACCTCAGAATGTATTCCTTGTTATTTTTATTTATGTCTTATCTTTCTTGCCAGCCTGGGACATAAAGCACTTTGTGTCAAAATTAAAAACAGGTACAGATAAAAACACAAAATTTTAAAATGTAACACAGTTGAGCAAGTTATTGAAAGAGGACTGAATTTAAAAAGAAATTTTAAAACGTATTGATAAAAGAGCATAGTAGTCACCCATGTCTCAGTTTCCAAAAGGCTGCATCATTAACAAGGTCTTTGCTTGCTGGTGAGAGGACGGTGAAGAGAGGGACCATTTAACCTGTCTTGGAAGGGAGTTCCACAGCCTGGAAAACGTCACTGCATCCCCACCAGGTTGCCTTAGGCTGGGAGAACCAAAATAAAGATTTGTGAAATGTATGGTAGTGGAAAAAAACATTGAATATGGGCTCAGGAGATCCAGATTCAAATCCTTTGTCTGGTGCAAAGTTTCTTTCTCTCTCTGCTTAACCTGCCTTGCAGGTATGTTGTGAAAACAGAATTTCAAGAATACTGTTGTATGCAGCTTTAAGTTCCTTAGGGGAAAGGTAGGATAAAAATATAAGAAATGTTATAATTGGGGCACAACCCTTCCAAATTAGGCATTTTCAAAGCTCCCACTAATCTTAATAGGAGATCCAGTATAAGTTTTAATGTTTAACAATTCAAAAGTGTTTTACTTTCCTTGGTATGGTGTTTGGTACTGAAATTAAGGAAGGGTGATATTATATTAGTGTTAACCATTGTTCTGTCTACATTTAAAAAAAAATATTAACTATTGGCCAGATTAGATTTTGGGACTAATGGTATTATTTGTGTTCTTCAAAGACTGTAAATCTCTCCCCATTTCTGTTCTGTGCAACGTTTATAAAGCTGTTCTGATTGTATTCAAAATTGCAGGCTAATAAAAAATGAAAATATAAGCAGCAAAAGGTGAGATATATTAAAAAGGTACATATATTAAAATAACTTTATACCAGTGGAGAAAAAAGGGACAAGGTAATTTGTTAGTTTAAAAAAAAAATCTTTGCAGTTTTTCACAGAAGTCTTTTTTTTTTTTGAAAATCAATATTCTAAGGTTCCAGTCCCCTAAAAAGCCAATCCAAATACATATTCTAATACAATATATTTAATTGATGTATTCTACATGCCAGACTACAAAATATAAAGTGAGCAAGATGTGTTTTTATCTTGATTTTATTGCTAGATGGATTTGACTGGATTTTGTACCAGCAGCCCTTGATACAGAAGTGTATCAAGAAGTTTTAAGTTATAGTGGAAATTAAGATAGTATAAAATACTATAAAATCTAAAGTACTAATTAATCTAAAGTACTATTTTTAATTTATTTCTTTCCCCATTAATCTTCATAAAATAAGAGCTGATTTTTTTTATTAAAATTTTGCCAATCCAGCATACCCATTTGATTATCAGAAGCTTCAGCCCATTTTCCTTTTATTGGGTTGTGACCACACATTGTACTTTGGGACTGAAAATGAAATTAAGCCCAGTTCTTATATCGGGAACACAATACAATTGAAGAAATTAAGCATTGGTGAATGGCACAGATAAATAGATGGTTAATGCGAGAGTCCTATCTGGGAAGAAGGCCCACTGAACATAGTTGGGCTTACTTCTGAGTAAGTATGCACAAGATTGCACAGTAAAAATCTCTCACAAAACTTTGTGAGAATTAGAAGTGCTAAGGCTGCAATCCCATAGGATTAGTTTCCATTAGTGGAACTTGTTTCTGAGTAGACTTATACATGATCCATTGCAAAACTGGTCACAGTACTTTTTGGGCGGGAAGGAATTGAACACAAGTTTTCCTCTAGTTTAACCATTTTATGTCCAGATGTTATTTCTATTATTAAACCATAATGGAGAGACTCTGCAGGCAAATACCTTTATAAAATAAAATAAATTACAACAGAAGTGTCTTTAAGTTGCTATGATTTTGCACTGATTTTTTTTGCTAAATAAAATCTTTTGAGCTGTAAGTGGTTTTATGCTAGATGTAGATATATTAGATACATCTCTCATGAGAGCATAAAACTTCAGTAAAATTTACATATGATTATTAATACCTCTCAGTTTTTTCTTTATACACATACATGCCCTTTCCAAAAAGAGGGGGGTATAAATCTAATAATAAGTAAGAAATCCCCTAGCATTTCTAAGACTGTTAAATACTTTCAGTCATTTCTGGAGAATTTCTCAGAAATGGATTAATAATATTTTGAGGTTGTTACTATTGTGTGTTTGCATGTTTCAGTTATAATAACTGATTTCAACAAAACTTAAAACAATAAGAATGACAGTTGTCTAACAACATCAGAGAATCACAGACACTTTGCTGCAGTTTCTAATTAAGGTCCCCTGAGCCTTTATTTATTTGTATAAGCAAAATTTGTATAAGCCTCTTTCTTTGCTCTGGAGGGGAAAATCAGCTCATCGGCACAAGTTAAAAAAATTTTGAGCTGGGCGTCTATACCCAGGTCAAGAGTAGGAGCTGTGGCTCACATCTGTATACTCTAGTTGCTAGCGAAGTCCCATCTTTCTGTATCCAGAACCTTGGAACTATGTCTCCACACCTCAGTTCGTGCGTACGGTTTCGTGAAAGGCGCAGGTTGATGATGTAACACTGATGATTCTGCCCTCACTGCTGTGACCAGCAAAAGGCAGATTGCTTTGAATTGTAGCTGAAAAGACTAGTACATCATGGCAACATATGGCCGTCAACTTTTCCACAGTAAAATGCTTTGTCAACCTGTTACTATTGGTGTTGCTGCTTCAGTTATTAGTATTATAATTGCTAACATCTTCATGATCATCACCATCACTTTTAGGTGACATTTCCATTAAATAGATATTCTAAAGGATTCAGCTTTGAAGTCCTCGATGACTGACTTTTTAAAATACATACTTGAAAATCTCAATATTTCTTTTCCCCAGTGCTGTGACCTGTTTTTGTTTTTCTTTAGTAACATGAAGGAATGGCACTTTGGCTACTTCAGACTTTTCTGTGGGATTTTGAAAGGTTATGACATAAATGAGAAATAAGTTTCTGAAACATACACCACTCGTATATAATCCAAACATTAATGCCAGGAATTTGTGTTTAAAATAATCAAGTCAAACAACAGAAGCAGCATCTTTTTAATATTAAAATGGTGGGGGGAAGTTGCGGTCTGTATTAGAAACATTTGATTTACATTTCCTGGACAAGCTATAAGTTTTCAACAGATAGTATTCAGTGGTATAATTTAATATATAGCCCCCCAGACGGCAGAAAACAACATATTAAAATTTTTAACGCGGAGTAGATTTACAAGGTTGTCATTCTGCTCCCATTCTGCTATGGGAAAGAGAAAATAAGGAAAGAGAAAGACAGAGGGAGAAAAAGTAAGCCGTTGATAGCATCAAAAAGAACCCTACCCAATCTTGAATGCTGTGAACTTTGTTCAGTAATTAACTTCTGGTGGCAAATAGATTTCACTCTTGCAGTTAAAATCATGATGAATAATTCTAGCCAGTTATCCAGCCTTCACTGTCTAAGCACTTCCTATCAGCAAGTTTGTTAAGCAAAAGTTTACCTTTTGAGAGTTCTTTTCCTTGTTGGGTTTCTCTGTCCTTTGAAATCTCAAACCCAAGTGCAAATTTTTTCCCCTGAAAATGGTGACTCGCTTTGCTGGGCGAGTCATTCTGGAGAATTGCTGCGAGGTGATGAGTCCTCGTTGGGTTTCGTCTCAAAAAGGTTACGAACTTTCCTAAGCTGTCATAACTCATATCTTAACTACATTGGCTTGAAGTAAAAAAAAATTCTACTTTCTCAAAAAGAAGACTTTAGCAGTTACAGAGAGTCTCCAGTTTAGATTATGGTATTATCCAGTTCTATATCTAAAAACAGCAACTACAGGATGCTATATTTCACAATTATATATTATATATTTTTCAAGGACTATGGAAGCATCCAGTACCAGTTTAGCACCAGATTTGGGGCTGATCATTTTTGTTTCATGTTGACTTTTACCTTTCTTTAAAAAAAAAAAAGTTTTTTATTTTATTTATTTATTTAGCAAAGAAAATACCTGTGTATGCATCAAGATACAAATTGGCTGCCCTTAATGGGTCAGTCGATCCATACTGAATTTGTGGTGGAGATAGGGAGTGTTTATAACCCTTTTGTGTAATCAAAAGAGCAGTGGTTAGATATTTACATTTCGGCGTGCTTATTTTAAACTCCCAAGGAAAACAACATGCCCCAGCTTCGGAAAACAATCTGTCAAGCCTGTTGTTTGGCAACTCTGGACTTTACCCATCATTTATTGCCTTTTTTTAAAAAAAAATCTATGATAATCTTTCAGCTTGTTTGGCTTCCTTTTGGTATTTCTATTTATTTATTTATTTTAAAGGACACTTAACATACTTGTAACAATCATTTGAATTTTTCGCCTTATTTACTCATTCTTTTTTCCCATTCTGCCTTCTTCCCCCCCAGAAAAGGTCAGGCCTTACATACGAGACCTTTCTTTCCCTCCTCATTTCTTCATTTTAACCTTTTCACAACAACCTCATAAGGTAGAATATGCTGAGAGAGGCCTGAGGTCACCTGGTGAGATTTGTGGTTGAGTATCAATTCAAACCTGGAATTTACTGGTTCCTTTCTTGAAGTCTGGATTAAAACAACACCCTAATTCTCACTGAGCACAACTAGCTGTTTTTCATTTTGGTGATGCATACTTCCACCTAAAGACAGGTCCCAGCTTTGGTCTCAGCTAGCTTTTCACCCCAACCTTGTACCTTCAAGGAATTTTGGACGACAGTTCCCATCATTGCTTGCTAACGTAATTAAAAGGGGGAGATCATGGTAGCAGAAGTCTAAAGCTTTTAAAGGGCTTTGGAGGATCTGATCTCCCCACATAGAGCTTTTTACTGTTGCCCTTCAAAGACCAGTAGAGCCCAGTTTGCCTGAACAAAAGAGTTAATTTTATCTAGTCTCTATTTTTCCTTATGCATATTTTCTTGAGGTTTCAACAGTATCTTAATATAGCAAAGTTTCTGTTCTGCTGGAGAATTGGTGGGGTTCCCCCCTCCCTTAAAGCAGTGCTTCTCAGCCTATTCAGTGTGGGGGATCAGCAGTCCCCCCATTGTGCCAAGGATGGGTACCATATTTGTGCCCCTTGGCTACACCTTTTCCTTCCTTTCTTTCATGGAAACTCCTGGGGACCAGTCCAGGGACCCTCATTTTGAGCATCAGTGCTGTAAATGGGGACCAGTAGGATATTTAGCGTTGGCAAGGAACGGGAGGGTGGGAGAATAGTCCCTCCTCCCCCCCCCAGAATCTCCCCATGGAAAGGGTGGTGCCAACTGGGTTTCATTTGCCGCTTTCGGAAACCAGGTAGCTGTGTTTGCACAGAGACGGATCTCCCCCTCTTTCTTCGCCTGCCCTGCAGCCTTCTCGGGAAGCCAGACGTCCCTTTCTCTCTCTCTCTCTCTCTCTCCCCCTCTCTGGGAAAGTTCATTTTATCAGTTCCTTATTGCCCTGGAGAGCAAGGTGTGCAACGGCAGCTTCTCTCTGCCCGCAGAGCCACTGGTCACAAAGCACAAAATGTTTTAGGGGCGAAGATTCACAGGGCTTCTTTTGTTCCTGGTTGATTGCCCATTTCCCCCCCTTTTCTGCCCCCCCTTTTTTAATTGCCTGGGCTTTGGATGGGAGGTGCCTTTTAGGAGTCGGCTGATGCATTCTTTTTTGGACCAGGCTGGTGGGGGTGGCCGGCTGGGAAGGATGACGCAGGAATTGCCCTAATAAGGACTTGGCTGGAGCTGCAGCCCGCCCGCTTCTTGGGCCGCGCGGGGGCAAGGAGGAGGGCGGAGGAGGGACGGGGGCGGGCAGCTTCTTTTTAAAAACTGGGGCGAATGACACCAGTCCAAGTCATTTCCTTAATAATCGGTTCAAACCAGTTCTTACAGGAACACGGGGTGATAAATTGCTGGGACTTCTCAGAAGTCGCGCCGTCGGCCTCCGGGCACTGCCTGGCTTGCAGACCTCCGCCGAGCCTTACTGCGCGTGTAGGAAGCACAGTCCGCCTGTAGCCCCCTCCTCTCTCCCTCCGCCCCCCGAGTCGACTGGCCGGCACTGGGGTGCCAAAAGGCATCTCCCCCCGCCTCTTTTTCGCTTTTTCTTCCTGCCTTTGTTCCCTTCTTCTTCTTCTTCTTCTTCTTCTTCTTCTTAATCTTTTTGCTTTCCCTTCTCTTCTTTTCTTTTTCTGCTTTTGGCGGCACTTCCCCAAAGGAGAAGAAAGCAAAAAGCACATGCTGTTTTTCCCTCTGTGACTTTTTTTTTTTCACATGACATAGGACTGGTTTCTTTTTTACCTTCTTTTTTTTAAAAGCAGTGATCTGAATTTTAGTGGTAAGGTGTTTTTTCTTTTTCTTCTCTCACTCTCTCTCCCCCCTCCTTAAATCATCTATCTTATGTTCTTTCCTCCTTCCCCTTTTCCCTTTCCGAACGTCCATCCTGTTGCACTCTTTTCGGGACCGACCTGAACTCAGTGCCGTCCCGAGTGTAGGTCCATCCCTTCAGAAGCCCTTCCAAGAATATTTGGAAGCTCAGCGGATGAAGCTCCACCATCGAGCGGATGGAGCCCCCCAGGTAAGAAACCTTAGCCTTTTTTTCTTCCAAATGTCCTCATGTCACCCCTGAACACCCCCGCACACCCCCGCCCTTTTTTGTCAGCTCGCAAACTCTTTGAATAGAAAGCAGGTCTTCCAAGCCTGTCTCATTTGCATCAGAATGTCTTGTGGCATCTTTTTGCGTTGAACAGATTTATTAAAGCGTGACGTTTTCTTGGGGCATCGTTCACAAAAGCGCATGCTGCAATAAACCAGTTACTCTCGAAGCTGCCACAAGATTCTTCCTTCTTACGCTGTCCCTTTGACAGCTTACCTCTCTTGGTTGTTTTTAATCACATAGAAAGAAGATTATTGCAGGTAAAAAAAATGTTACCTGTTGAAAGGATTATGCAAAAAGGATTGACTCTGGACTGTTAGGAGAAAGTGAACCATTCCTTACGGAATGGTGGAACCAGCCTCAAAGATGCCCATTGTCTTAAGGTAGAGGGGATCTTGTAAAGACAAAAAGGTAGGGGAAAAACCCCAAGATCTAGCAGATTGTGCATGCAGTTAAAGGTGCTGGGATGATTTGCTGCCTCTGAACCCTCCCCCCCCAACTTTACCTCTTGTGCCTTAATTCATTTGCGAAAGGTGGGTGGGCGGCTTGAGGAAATGGGAACTGGGTCTGGGAGAATGGAAAGCAGGGAGTGTTTGCTGCTCTCTGCTGCCCTCGCTTGACTCACAGGGAGTGAGTGTCCAAGATTCCGGCAACGCTCGTCTCTCTAACTCCTCTTCCAGCAAACTGTGATAATAGTTATCCCCCCTCCCGTGTACTGCGTCAGTTGTGGGTTGCACAATCTGATGCCAACCGGAAGAGGCAGCAAACAAAAAGTCCCAAAGAGGGTTTCCCTTTCGCAAAGCTCTGCTGCCAGCCAATAATCGCCTTGCATGTGGTTATTTATTTTTTAGTTGTCCTGAATGTGAACTGCTTGAATCTAATGGCAGAAGGAGCAGTGGCGTGGGGTGGAGAAGGAGGCGGCTGAATGGCAGCTTGCCTTTGATTAACCCCTTCTGTGCAAATAAGGCAGGACCGAAAGCTCTTTCCGAGGTGGAAAAAAGACAAAGATTCTTGTGGGACTTTGAAAACTGACAGAGTTATCTGTAGGTTAGGTTTTTGTCAGCTGCAGACCATTTCATCAGGCTGCAGATGCTGCAGTCCGCAAATGTTTAACTCTAAAGGGAATTTGTGAGTCTTCAGAACACCACAAGACTCTTTGTTGTTTCTCCAGGAATGGGCCAACACAGCTATTTCTCACTCACCCACCCACCGTCATATTTTTTTCCCAAGCTGTGACTCTCAAAGACCAGAAAGAGGAAGGTGAGCACACCTACCTCTGTTTTGCACTGGTTTCTGTTGTTAAGCCTGCCGAGGTCTGAGTTTCTCAAACCTACAATTTCCAAATATGGGTGCATGGCGTTTGGCACTGAGGTCAGAACCTTTCCACCTTGCTGTGCTAAAGATCACAAGTTCGGTCCCTGACATCTCCACTTTAAAAGAAAAGCAAGCAGAGGGTGTAGGAAGAAACCTTCTCGGGCTAAGACCCAGGGAGTTGTAACTGAACAGCACGCTAAACTAAGTGGAAAGATAATTGACCAAGGGGTGTAAAGCTCTTTCTAGATTTTCTGCAAAACTTCCCCCCAGGCTTTGTGCCGTGGCTTCTCAAGAATTCCTCAATGAGAAGATGACTCAAACTCAGATCCCTGAAGGTTACCTCCACCGCCTAATTTCATTCTCTCGGCGAAACTGTAGGCGCCAACGTACCAAGACTTGAAAAAATTTACAGGCTGGGCTGGCTGGGAGATTGTAGTCTGAAAGGTTAACTTTTCTAAGCTGTGTGCAATACCAGCTTGGGATATTTCTCCCTCTGGCCCAGTACTGCCTGCTTTGGATGACAAAAACTGAGGCAGAGGAGAGCCTTTTGCAGCCTCTGCCAACAAAGCTTTTTACCCAAAGATGCCAGGGATTTTTCCCTGTGCAGTAAGGAAAAAAGAAGTGGAAGCACATGTTCTGTCTCTGTGCTATAAGCTCCCCTCTCCAATCCCATTTTCCCAGCAGGCTTGTCCAACATCCAGTATGAACTGATAGTCTCAGCTTGTATTTCCCAAAATTCTCTCAGGGAGAGAAACAGCAGACGAGTTAAATGCAGAAAAGTTTTCTCTAAAGTCCACTGAGAAGTACTGGAACAGAACATTTGGGGAAGGACTTACGTCTAGCTGTGTTAACCCTTCATTTTCAGCATACAAACCTTATTCTAACTAACCTAAATGCGTTCTGCCTCTTTTGTGCTTTCCCCAGGGTGAAAACTGGCTGTCCTGGACTTTTGAAAAGCTCGTGATTGTCATGGTGTGTTATTTCATCTTGTCCATTATCAACTCCATGGCTCAGAGCTATG
This sequence comes from Iguana delicatissima, assembly GCA_948472985.1. Taxonomy (NCBI): domain Eukaryota; kingdom Metazoa; phylum Chordata; class Lepidosauria; order Squamata; family Iguanidae; genus Iguana; species Iguana delicatissima. The sequence continues at coordinate 2,539,443 of CAOKZL010000007.1, forward strand.
CCAAGCGCCTCCAGCAGCAGATGTATTCTGAGGAGAAAACCAAATGAGCTAATGGAGAGGAGAAGGGGAGATGGACCCCAAATTTAATTGGGATGACCAGCTCTGCATTAAAAACAAAACTAAACATGGCATTATTTGAAAAATGGGAGGGAAGGGAGGTAGGGAGGTGTTTCTTTCCCTTTGGATACTAAAATAATTTTTTTAAATAGTAACTCTGCCATTAGTAAATGATTCTCATTGACTGCCGTTTGTACGTTAAAGGTAATGTACATGCTCTTTGTTTAAACTTCATCCAGGTTGAACATAACGGAGGTGCCAACCTCCTGTTTTAACATAGGTGCTTTCCACTGAAGTTACTTCCAAAATCACTGGTTTATTTTTTTTTTAAGTCCAATCAGAACAACTCCCAGCTTTGCTTAGTAAACTTATGACCCTAGTTGCCACTTGGGTTAACATTCAAAGGTGGCACCTTTTCCTGAAATTCATAGACCCACCTCAGTCTTAACAGGTATAGTCTTAGACTGGACAGGAGACATGCATGACCCTCACATTGACATCTGAGTACTTGAAAATTCTCAGTTTCACCATGCCCATTCTGAGGTGTATGCAGCGGTTGGAAGGTTAGGTGGGATACAGAAATTTTAAAACACCATAATGATTTGAAGCAGAGAGACAAGGTGCTGTCTAACTGCTTAGCATTCTGTTTTTTTCCTTTGTATATTTAGAATGATGGTAAGACAATAAATATAAATATATATATATATATATAATAATCTATAAAATCACCTTGGATCATTCCAGACCTTCTTGTCTTGGTCTTTTAAAGCTGTCCCCTCCTCCTCTTCACCCTTTTGTGTTCTTCTTTTCATTTCTTTTTTTTTCTTCTCAGTTTTTTTCTTTGCAAAGTTTATTCCCTTCTGTTATTATTGAATGCTTTACTGTGATCCTTCAGGAAGCTTTTGTTCTTGGGTTTTGCCAAGGACGACCTGTGCAGCTGAAGGAAACAGAAAGTGCGGACCTGAAAACAGTTTGGTTAATTTTATTTATTTAATTGACAAGTCGCTCTGATCTGTGGGGATGCGGCTTTTGTGGGGGGGGGGTGTCATGTTTTTTAATCATTAACTCTTGCGATGTTTGGCATCGTTGAGAAATGCACAAGAAGATGTTTTGTAAGTTGCAGGAAAGGTAACTGGAATAAACAACATTCAAATATATCCTTAAGATGCCTTTTTTTTTTAAAAGGAAAAAAAATGATCACATCATATTTCTTGGGCTCTGTTTTAACTCCCAGAGTAAATTCAGCATTCATCGGTAGAGCACACACTTTGCCTGAAAACAGTTGCAAAAGTAATCTGCCAGGTAAGGCAGGGAAGGACTTTTGTCCAAAACTGGGGAGAGACTGGTTGTGAAGCAACGCAAATGTTACTTAGCTAGTTAGATGCTAATGGTTAGACTCGCTATAATCCAGTTTACCTGTTCCTGTTTAAAGTGGACTCCTTTTTAAAAAAAATTTTTTTTTTTGAGTCTACAAATGGTAAAATTGGTTAGTCTTTTTTTCAGGTGTTTTTTTTTTTAATTATGAAGAACAATTACATGAAGTCTTCATTGAGACCATGAAAACTAGGATTTTACTTTAGGTTCAGGTACAACACCTGCTTTGCATACAGATGTTTCAAGTTCTTTCACCATCGTCTCCAAGAACCTTTGCTTGCTAGCCTGGAGAGTTGTTGCCAGCCAATGTAGACAGTACTAAACTAGATTGGCAGTAATAGGCTGACTAAGTATAAGATGGCTGTCAGTATAAAGCAAGATGTACTGATTTTTTTTCTAGAGCATATGACTCCTTAAGGAGATATTCCCTTTCTCAGTTACTGTTATCCCATTTTGATGTTTGTGTGAATTGATTTAGATGCAGCATTACCCTGAGCGTTATAATGCGGAGCTGCCTCTCTATCTGTTCACTGTGCCTTCTGTTTCATTGGTTTTCAGACTTCCTCAGCCTCCTTAAATCCCACCTGGCTAGCTTTGCTTCTCTTTTCCATTTTGTAGAACGTAAGGCAGCAGTCTGCCTACCACTGGTTTGCCTTTAAGCATTCTCAGAAAGTTTGCCAGGACAAAATTTGAGAATCATTCCCTTCCCCAGTCTCACTGAATACACTGCTATTCAGAATGTACCCCACAATTTAAGAGAAAAAAACAATATTTTTAAAAAACAAGTTATGAATAAGTTGCAGAGCGAACACCCTTTAGTAAATGTTTTTTTCTCACACATTTCTGGTTTGGAGAAGGCCTGGTCTGGCTAACCAGGTGCCTTCCAGATGCACTGGACTGCAACACCCATGATCCCAAAGCAGTATGTTGGTGGGGAAGATGGGAGGTACAGTCCACATCTGAAGAGAGCTGACTTGGGGGAAGGCATTTGGTAACTCTTTATTTTGAGGATCTTACGTGGACAGGGATTTGCCTTGGGATGCTAGATTGTTTTGCTGCAGATTTGCATTCAATGGTTCTGTCTAGTGATTCATACTCTGTGTGTGTGTGTGTATTGTGTTTACACCCGCTTGTGTTGCCCGCCTACCCACCGTTGTGATACCTTCATGGCTTGTACCTTTCTGTCGGATAGCTTATCAGACTGATGTTGACTGTTGGATGTCATGGCAACAACAGTCGGTAGGCTGTCTGACATTTTGGTATCTTTCATCTTGACTGTTTTTGTCTCCCACCGTCAAGCTAAATTGTCAAACGCCTGCCAGTGTCTTTAAGGATGTGCTTTAGGAAACGAATCCTGCCCGATAATCTTCAGTATCCTGGGATATGTCTTTGGGAGCCTGTTTTTTACAGGTAGGTTTTCAGAAGAGTAAAAAAAAAAAAAAAGGCTAGTGGATCCAAAATGGTGGATGTGGTTTTTTTCAGAGAGTTTTCTTTTAAGCAAGGGGAATTGGGGAGGAAAAAAAATTTCCCACCGCTCAGAGGCATGGGAGAAATTCTAGTGTGACTAAATCAACCACAAAGCTTCCGCTGGCTTGGATCGCCTCAGTTTTCCACCCCGTGAATGGAAGAGAAACTCTTGTTCATGGAATGGGACTTTCCTCCTTCTCCCTTCCCTCTGCAGCCTCAAAGCAGCAACTCACCCACCCTTTGACGAAGAATTTTACTCTCTCACGACACATCCTTTGGCTCCAAGCCTTTGTTTTTAATTTTTTTACGAGGAAATTAATCTCTCTTCCTTCTTCCCCCGTGGTTCTGCATCCTAGTTGAATCCATCATGTCCCCTTTCACCAATGCGGAATAACATTGGAGGTTAGATTTCTTTTGGAAATCAGAACTACATGTTGTTATGCTGGAAAAAAATCCCTCCCCCCAATGATTGTCAGCCTCACACTTGCCAGATAAGATGACAGCCAAAAGAATTTGGGGCAAGGGTAGAAGTAACCAACCAGAAGAAAATATTTTGTACCCACTCTGCCATACACATAGGGTCTGTCTCTGCTTTTCTCCTTATTGGGTTCTCAAACTGGAAAGTACCCTAGGCAACAGACCAAAAAAGCCCATGGCAAAGATCTAGGACTTAAGAATTCTAACTCTTTTTGGCCCCCGCAGTGGCTAAATGATGGGAAATGTAGTCCACCAACATCCAAAGGGTTGCACATTTCCACCTATCCTTCCTTGTGTGTTGGAACATCGCAGCTCTCGTCATTTAGCAAATGTGGGAATGTGAGAAAGCAGTGTTTTTTTGGCAGGAATGGCCATTCCGGCTTTAGCCAGGCAACCACAAGTCAAGTAGCTTTTGGCTGCCTTCTTAAAAAATATGGTGTTCCCAGACCCATATTCCATTCTTTTACTTTGCTTATGCTGAGATTTTTAAATCAAAATTGTCTTGAGTTGTCAGTATCAATCAAATAAGTAACATGGGTTTTTGTTGCATATTTTAAAAAATGTGTAACCGTTATGCAGCTGAGAGAACCTTTTTTTTTTCTTTAAGGGGTTGTAAATAAGAATGGATAGGTGGATCCTGGAGGAGTTTTTTTTTGGATCTCCTTTCCAAGTGCCTGTTGATTGTTTAGGACAGGAGAAGTCCTCAGGATGTATACTGTTTGCATTACCTCTGCTCAGTACTGCCTGTGAGAAGGGATGATGGAAGTTGTAGTGGAGTAACTTCTGGAGGGGCCACAGGTTGCCCACTCCTGGTCTAGAAGAAGGCAATTGCAGCTAGATGCACCCATGAATCACTGAGGGATAGGACTAAGAAACGGAGAATTAAGAGGTTATGATGAGCACAGGAAAATAAAATCAAAGTAATTGAATTGCTCCAAAGTAAAGGCTTCCTTTTTATTGTAAATGTATCAGTACAGACTTCTACTCTTCACTCCCACCACTCTGCAGTGCATCACTTAGTAGGTACTCCAGCCAATGTGGCTGCAGTCTTTTAAAATTTGGAAGATTCAGGAGTCCAGCGGCTCTTAACAAAATAATCTACCCGTAGGACTGATATGAGGATGTGCGTACCTTTGTGTGTGTATAAATATATATAGGTCAGTTATTTTACTTGATTCGTCATAAGTATTGTCTTTTGTTTCATGCAAACTCTTGGGAGCTGGTTTTATGTGCCTCTTTCAGATCAAATGCAGGGACCAGTGGGGGAAAACGAATGTGTCTGTATTACTCTACAACCAGGGGAACATGTGAAAGAGTCCAAGCTTTTTGAGAAAAATGCGAATAAATGCCTTGCTGGTTGGTCAAATAATAAAGGAATATAAATTGCACATTGGTAGCAAGACTGATTATTTCGTAGAATCAGAGATTGTAGAGCTGGAAGAGACCCCAGGGGCCATCCAGTCCAACCCCCTTCTGTCATGCAGAAATACACCTCTGTTTAAAAACCTCCAAAGAAAGAGACTCCACCGCTGTCAAACTGCTGTTACCGTCAGGACGTTCTTCCTAATGTTGAGGTGGAATCTCTTTTCCCGAAGTTTGAGAGATTGCCTTTGAGTGCATCCAGAATGAAAGCCTGTATATTAAAAATTCTTATGCATCTGTCTCTTGCTCGTTCAGGTTCTTACGAAACGCTTTATTTACTGGAGTTGTGGCTCCTCATTCCTAAAGGCTTGAACCAGATAATGATACACAAATACTGTACAACCCACAGGCTCTTGTATCCCAGCAACAAATGTCAATAAATTAAAAACATCCTGTATCCTTTCTGGATATGCACCGGCTCAGGCTTTGGCTGTTGTTTGGAGGGAAAGTAATTCTAAATTTAGATGTTGGCCACTGTAAAACAAAACACAACAAAAAAGCTTTCTACAAATTAGGATTTTGAGCATAGGTGGATGTCATGGGAGAATTCCTGGTCAAAATGCATCACAGGGATAGAATCTATGCTTTAGTTGTTGCCTGCCGTCAGGTTGTTTCCAACTTATGCCAGCCCTAAGGCAAACTTGTGGGGTTTTCTGGGGCTGAGAGTGTGTGACGTGCTCAGTGGGCTTCCATGGCTGAGCGGGGAATCGAATCCTCGTCTCCCACCACTCAAAACTACTACCCAACACTGGTTCTCATTTAATAGCATAAGATTTTTTCATCCGCACTATGAATTTGCTTGGGAGTCTATTGAAATAAACAGGAATTTCTTCTGATGAAACAGAGATGAGATAATCCTGTCCCGATTCAAGGTCATGTTTTTGAATTTTAGCAACGGTCCTTTGCTCAAACCCTCAATTATTTGCTTAGCAAACACACTGGTCCAATCCTGGAATAATAAGAAGATGTGTTGTTTTTGCAGGCAAGTCAAAAATGCACTTCCTTTCCCGAGTAAGTGCAAAGTCCCCTCAGGGTTGGGAAGGCAAGCATGAAAGCCCTGCGTTCTCCGTTCCTCGGAGCCGAAGCTGGCATGCATAATTTCGGTTGTGGTTAAACCGCAATGTGGCAAGAGCTCATTCTGGGTCTGAAAAAGTGGAGACAGTTGAATATAGATGGGTTCTTCTTTATCCTTCGGTGCAGAAGTATAATTCACTGGAAGAGACCAAACAATATATACTTAGCACCAATGGACAGGATGCTTTTCAGAATTTTTTGAAACGAATATGCTTCACAAAAGGAGGTTGCCATCTAAAAATAAAACAATGGCTCTCTTTGCTTTACCAGGGAATCCCTGCAAATATATTTTGTCGCCGAGGTCCCCTAAGACTTCAATATTTAAATTTAGATTTAAGTTGTCAAATATTTAGTTACATTTTCAAATATTTTATTTATTAAAGGCTTCCGGGTACTAGGATTCAAATCCCCCTTCAGATGCTGGGTGACTGTGGGGAAGGTCACATTCTCTCAGCCTCAGAGGGAAGGCAAAGGCAACCTCCCTTGGAACAAGTCCCTGTGATAAGTTCACTTTAGGGTTGCTGTAATTCAGAAGTGACTTGGAAGGCACATGACAACAAAGTGCTGCCGACAACGGGAAGTTCTTGTGTCGTTCGCCTTTGAAAACTGACTTATGGTGACCCTAAGGCAAGCTTATCATGGGGGTTATCTTGGCAGGATTTGTTGCCTTTGCCTTATTTCTGAGGTTGAGAGAATGTGACTTGCCTGAGGCCACTCACTGCGTCCCCACGGCCAAGTGGGGATTCAAACCCTGGTCTGCAGAGTCATAGTTTGGGTGCATGGGCTTGCCACCAGGTCCCTTTCACCAGGGATGTGGCAACGGGTATGGGTGCGTGTGCCCAAACTGCTCCCTCGTTTGCAGTTTTAGCACTCGCTACCACATCCCTATTGGTCTCCCTCAGCAGGGCTTTGCAGACCCCCGGGCTCCAGATTAAGAATCAATGATCTAACGCCATTTCCGCACTGGACCGTTACAGTGCTATTATTCCACTTTCAACATCGTATAGAATCCTGGGATTTGGGGCCCCTCCCTAAACTGCAAACCCCAGGATTCCATAGGATGTTGAAAGTGGAATAATAGCACTATAACGGTCCAGTGCAGAAGTACTTTTGTACTTTGAACTCAGTTTATAAGAACCGAAGTATGCTGAGGACAAGGGGAGCAAAGAGGGAGGAGAGAAAAACTGAGGCATTTTAAAACCGGTTGAAAAAATGGGTCCACAGCGGTCTTCAGTGGGACTGTCCCTGCCAAACTGAGACATCTTATGTTCATTGGAAAACGTGCGTTTTGAGGTGGGACCTGAAAGGGGACCGTTTTTAACGTTCACAGTACATTTTGAAACTCGATAACAGGAATCAGGAGCAGTGCAGCCAAAAAGAACTACCTCAGAAATTTCCTCTTAAAAATTCCCCCTCAGTCTATGAATGAATGTTGGGTTCAGCCACCCTCTGGTGAGAAAAATGCATTCTGAGGGGCTTCAGTCACAGTTTTGTGGTAAAACGGTGCCATTTATTTGTATTAAAAGTCATTCACAAGTTGGTTTTGGCCCTTCTGTATCACTTTCTCATTTTTATATCTGAATCTCCAATATTTTTCCCTCAAGAAATATTGAACTGAGGGAAGTTACGAGGTGTGAGAATTCCTCGTGAGGCACGACATCCCAGAATTCCTCCATATTGTGAGGGGCAAACATTTACCACACAAAATCACCTTTTAATTAATAATCTTTGATGGGAAGAGGCACGACACATGCTTGGAGAATGTTACCACGTAAAAACTAAAACATTTAATTTTTTTTCCCCATAAACCCCCAGCCACTAAAACATTTAATTTTTTTTCATAAACCTCCAGCCATTAAAACATTTAACTTTTGTTCATAAACCTCCAATCTTTCACCCAGCTTAATATGCAAGAAGTTAATACTTAAAATCGTAGTACTTAAATACTTAATACTTAAAACCTGTCTTTGGCCATTACGGCGATTGCTTAACAACAACAAAAAAGTCATTCCTCTTTTATTTATTTATTTAATGGTTTAGATATAAGGAAGCTATCCAAGTCAAGGAAGGTGGGAAGGGAAGAAGATAATGAAACAATTCTTAGGATTTACACACTCGATTCTTTTATCTATTTTTATTATTTATTTATTCATATATATATATATGTATATATATACTGTATATATAAATATACAGTAGAGTCTCAGTTATCCAACATCCGGTTATCCGACCTTCTGGATTATCCAACGTTGCGGCTGTTTGGGGGTGTGGCTGTAGGCACTTACACGCCCCCCAGACACGCCCCCAAACATGGCGGCCGCCACGGGCTCCGGCTTATCCGACATTTCGGTTATCCGACTCTCAGCCCACCCGTTTAGATCGGATAACCGAGACTCTACTGTATATATACATACATACATACATACATACATACATACATATATGTAATTTATTTATATATATATACATACATACATACATATATATACACACACACATATACACATACGTATATATGTATATGTATGTGTATATGTAAATTTTATATATATGTATATGTAAATTGAGATGATGCAAGGGTCGGGTCTTTATTGTTTGGGAGTCTTCTGTTGCTTTACGGATGTAACTACAGGGGTGGGGAATGAGCCCATTGTACCCCCATATTAATTCCACCTCCCAGATTAATTTTTCCTTCAGTAGCCGAATTTCTAGAATTACCAAGAGTGAGACTTAAATTTAGTACTTCGCGAAGCTCAAAGCTGACCTAGGAAGCCGGTTTAGATGGTGGAAGCAAACAGGGACCTTTCCTTTATCCTAATTTATTTCAGCTTTTGGGTAAAATTAAGTCTATGTACAGGTAATATCTATGTTCTGCCCAACATTGAAGTCCAGAATTTTTATATTTGCAGTATTTGCATTCCCTTGGTTTCGGGGGGGGGGAACGTTGTCGTTATGTGCTTTTAAGTCGTTAGCGACTTATGGCAACCCTAAGGCTGTAAGGTCATGGGGTTTTCTGAAGCTGAGAGTGTGTGACGCGCCGAAGGTTACCCAGTGGGTTTCCGTGGGCACGCAGGAAATCGAACCTGGTCTCCAGGGTTATGATCCAATGTTCAAACCGCTAAACAACACTGGCTCTTTTTCTTGGGATACTTAAATTCTATTTCTAAATGCTCAGCTGAACTTTTAAGTTACTGCAGTTCTAGAAATTTCATGGGAAGGAGGGCAGAATGTGTATTTGAGGGGGACAGCGCCCTCATTTTGCCCCCCTGTAGCTACACCCCTGCACTGCCGCCCCCTTGTGTCTGCTGCCTGAGGCAATCCTCTCCCTCTTCCTGACAGTAGAGCCGGCCCTGACTCCAAATAATAGGTGAAGACCTTCGGGGCTGCAAAGAATGCCATGCTTTTAAGCCTTGGCATGCAGACGAACCACAAAAAGAAGTTCACCCCAACTGTTTTTTCCCACCGTGAGCAACCTATCGCTCCTTCATTTCAGAATCTCCCAAAGACAGACAGAAAGTGGGAGGAAAGAAGGAGAGGAGAACAGTGTTTTCCTATCTGGGATGAGAGCTACTAATCTGGCGATCAGCATCTAAAGACTGATAACATTCCAGGAACTTTCGATGCGTGCTGGACACCACGGTTGAAAGCCACAATAAACTCACTGTCATTTTTCAAAAAGATACTTCACAGGGGGGGAAAAAAAGCTGATGCACTTTCATCTTATGTGCCTTTCCTCACATTCGTCTACCCCCACCTATCTTTTTTTCTTCTTCTTTACTTACAAATGAAATGAAGGGCAACCATATCTCATCCAAGTTGTCCATGCGTTTCTCTCCTTTCACGTATTTTGATTTATTTGTCCATTTTCCTAAGAGGGCCTATTACGGCCCGGAACTCTACTACAAACGATTACCTCCCATTTGCATCTGAAAATTCAATATCTCAATCTGCTTCTCATGCAAATTTAGAATGGCGTGGTGCACCCCATTTAGTTTCTAAGAACCAATGATATGAAATAGAGACTGGCCCTCTAGTAGTAGATGAGGCAATGTGACTCACTGGAAAATGTGATAATTCTGGGGAAAGAGGAAGGCATTTGGAAAAGAGAGAAATTGCATTGCGGGCAGATTGATTTGATCATAGAAGCCACGGCCGCCCTGAGTTTGCAAGACTTGGGCAGGGCGGTGGATGACCCAGGAATCTTGGACGGCCCTTATTCGTAACTCTGCCGTAAGTCAAAGTTGGCTTGACAGCGAATAACAACAACCACAACGAAATAATATTAGTGATGATACAATCATTTTCAGAAGTCTCAGTGCTCCATTGGTCTGACTTTTTTTTTTAAATCAAATGAGATTATGGTACTTCTGAAACCAGATGGCTTCTAAATTTTCTAATTTGTTTCGGCCTCTGAAACCTTCCAGGAGTTGTACATTCTGCCAGAAAAGGGGAGTGGGTGGAGAGGTGGCCGGAGAAGTCCAAATCTGAATTTGCAGAATGGTGATTTGGGAAAACAAAGTTAAACAGTGCAAGGGAGCCATTTGACCTGTTTAAAAACTGCCATAGCCAGACACTCCCAGAAGAGATAATTCACATTTTTTATGGCCAGAATACTTGTTCAGAGACTCAGGAGAGATCAAAGGCCACAAAACAACCCGAACAGGCTACATGCAACCCTTGGGCCGTTATCTGCTGTGCTAGAGATTTGGAAAGAAGAATGCAGTGTCCTCGCCTTGCCATTAGAAGATGTAGGGGTGAACAAAAATGGCACATTCAGAAGTTATAGCCATCACGGTTGGTTCCAAGGCAATTTGTACAAGAAATTAGACAATGGTATAGCAGACACAAGGCTCACAGGACCAGGGAGGCCGGACATTTTAAGAAAAGAAGGAGGGTGACTTTTTCTGCCATTCCTCTCAGGCTCCTCTGTTTCCGTTGGGATGAGTTGTGATCATCACAGCGGCTAGAGAAAAAGAGAGCACAGTTGTGAGCTATTCCCATGGTTACTAAGTATTTAGGGGCAGTTTGGCTTTGAGTGGGTGATTAAGATCCATTGGGTTTACAAAACACCTGTTCCTGTGCAGATGAAAACTGCTAGAATTGGTTTGTTAATATGGATTTAACACACCTGTCTGGGATTTTTCTTATAGGGACAGAGAGATCTGTGGAAACTATGATGATGAATGTGTGTATTTGAGATTTTATTTGTAGAGGAGCTATCAGTGCATAGTCATGCTAATTAACTGACACCTTTACGTTCGGAAAAGGCATATTTGCCAGTGATGGCTATTAGTCTTTTGTTGGCCAGTGTTGGAAGCCTTCAGAAAAAGGGTCTTACAGTCTGGATTTTTTTCTCTCTCTCATCATTTACTAAGGAGCACCCATGTCTAGTAGCAGCCTAACTGTGAATACCAATTGCTAGGGTCAAATAAGAGGAACAAACATTTTCTTTGGCTTATGTTTGCAAGCTTCCCAGGGGCATCTGGTTGTCCTCTGTCAGAAACAGAATAATATACTGGAATGGCTGTTGCACATTCCATTCAAAAAGGGCTATTCTTATTTGGTCATGTTCTGCTCTAGGGAGAGATTGGAACTAAACCTCAGTAGCCCAGTTTTAAGGTCACTCAGTGATATTTTCATCCGACTCGCCTTTGCCTTCAGCTTATTTCAGTTGCTGCAAACTAAGTTCGATGTGCAAGATCAATTTAGCCCTCAATTAACTGAGCAGTGGGGAGAGGAGGGGATGGAATTTTGTCCTTCCCGACAGGCTCAGGCACAAGCAAACTGCCGCAGCCTCTCTTAGCTGGTGTGTTCTTCATCATTAATAACTTTGGCCATCTGGACCGCAGCGATGTTGCTTGGCCACCCATGTCCCACTCTTCCTCTGTGAAATATTGGAGGTTACGGCCTCTAGGAGTTACTCATCCATGCTTTATAACATCTCCACCCTCTTCATTAGTGGTTGAGCCAGGAAAAGTTACTGTTGGGGGTTATAAGAATTCCTCTGCTGGTTGTAGTCCCCTGAAAAGGAACTTTTCCAGGCTGTACCCAGAGGCAAGTCACGTCTCCGCCAAAGTAAATGCAGGTGTTGCGAGCCCTTGACGCAGCAACCAAGAAGTTCCGGTTGAGTGTGTGTATTTTTCCCCTGCTTCCATTGTGCTTTTTGCAGAACTAGCCTGCCCCTGTGACCGAGATGAGGCCGCACCCGTGGGAGCAGCACCTTCCTCTTCTGGGAAAAAGGTTACTTGCCTTCTGCTGAGTCACGGATTCAAATGACTAACGTCCTTGATGCCGTAAGAGAAGTAACCGGAGGCGGGTAGGTTGGAAAGAGAGATTACAGCTAAGGGTTGATTAGAGGTCTCAGGTATGAATGCAAGCTGATAACCATCTTCAGTGGAGCTTTGGAGAAGAGACAGCAAAGGCAGTGAAAGGGGAGCGATACACAGAGGCAGACCTGGCCCCAAACATTTGGCTGCCTGAGGCAAAAGACCAGATGGACCACCCACCCGTTCCTCATCAAAAAAGGATGATTAGACTTCCAGTTGGATCTTGAGGGGAACTGGACAGACCTTGTGGCACACCTGGCTCCATTACAGTAACTTAAAATTCCCACCAAAGATTTAAAGATAGAGTTTAGGCACCCAAAAATGTGGATGAGTGTAGGAAAGGGCATGGGCTGCTTCACCTCAGGCAGCAAAATGTCTTGGGACAGCCTTGCAATCTGATCTCCAAAAGATACAGGGTTGCCCTAAAGTGTCCAGAAAGTTTCATACCTAAGATTTCCTCCCTTGCACCAATAAAAACCAGTTTCTATCAGCACGGCATCCAACTGTGTTAAACATTTAAGGCAAAGTTAACAGCCCCTTACAAGACCAGCCAGTTTTATTATCCTTTATTATCCTCATATTGGAAATCTGGGCAAAGTTTGTCCTATCAGTTTCGGTGCAAATAAATTAATTTGCTCTAACAAAGGGTGTAGCTATTGAAAGAAAGCAAACTGAAGGCATTGCCTGTCCCAATTAAGAATTTTGCTTCCCCTTGCAATGAAATTTTTCTACAGCCCCCAAAATTCTAGTGTTGCAGTCACTTAAAACTTCAGTTGAGGAGTTAGAAGTGCAATTTCGGGATCCAAAGAAAAGGGGGCAGCCAAACTGACCAAGGGAATGGAAACACCGTAGACAGAAGTTCTGGGTGTGAATGCCTGTCAGTGTCTCAATTTCTGCAATGCCAGAAATTTGAGAACTGAAGGAAAATTTCATTTTGGGGAGCAGAATTGTTATTTGGTTGACGCAGCGCCTCCATTGGCATCAACTGGGGCTACGCACCTATGCCACACTCTCTTTCTACAAATAAATAAATAAATAAATAAATACACCTCCTGTAAAGAGGATTAGCTTTGCTGTTTCTGTCCACACCTGCCAGTGAACAAGGAAGGGAAAGGGAATAAAGAAACAGCTTTGCCCCAGATCACATTGTCACAGGTTGACGTTACTTCTTTTATTGCTCAGAACTTTGCATAAAAACTGTCCTTTCTCAGTTTCTCTCTCTCCCCTACTGAAACTCCTCTCTTCCTGTTACTCATTTCTCGCTTAGAGGCCCTCCTCGCTTACGCAAGGCAACCCCAGGACACGCCTGGTTCTTTCTGTACACTCGCACACGGCCGTATTGTAGTTGGTGCCAAGCCAAAAGGCTCTTGGGAATAACGTTGCCAGGTTTTCAAAGCGGCAGTATGGGGCAGTCGAAATCCATGACGTGCAGGCTTGACAATCGCGAAGCTGCTGTTAACGTCTTTGTGCTCTGCTTAAATACCAAATGAAAGTAATTGATTCCAGTTCATTTAGCCATGCCTTTCTCTGTAAAATTAACATGCTGTCCACATCCCGAGGCTACACGATGTACCCATTTATGTCTTTGTGAAGGGCCCACGCCCCAAATAGAGGGGTTTTGGCAATCTCGTAACTATATCTTCCAGCGTTTCACATATGAAAACTGGAGCACGTGAAGCCAAGCAACATCCGAGTGCGTCCAGAATGGCCAAAAGTTTTAATGAGGAAGGACACACAAGCTAAGAGCAGCAGCAGTTTGCTTTGGCCGGAGTCTGCAAGGTTTTCAGGAACTCGCTGCTTTCAATGGTTTGTTTTGTTGTTGTTATATCCTGTCTTTTAATTAAATTTTAAATGGTTTTAATTCTATAGATGGTTTAAATGCTTTTCAAAATAGTGCTTGTATATATTTTTCACTGATGTTTTTCATTGATTTTTTTCACTGCTGATTTTTTCACTGATAAAAATATCAGTTTGCAGATGCTGTATATGCTTGGGAAAGGAAAACAAAAATACATTTATATCACTCAGGAGAAGATGTGAAGGAGGAAGAGGTGTTACGCAATCGAACGTCCTTCTCCCAAAGGCTTGGAAGAGTCATAGAAATGCCGGTTCTTTCGTAAGAGAGCAGCTTTTACAATCTAAACAGGGCCCAAATGGGTGACGTCCTTAGAAAGTTATGAACTTTGGGTCAGTTTGCTAACGTAACTCGAGGCATTTGGAGAGCGACAATGATACAAAGTTCTCTCCTCGCTGCATGAAAGACAAGTGAATATATGGCCTGCCCAACCATTTGTCAACTTGACTGGTACAAATATGTTTACACTGCTTGCCTGCCTGCTTTCAAGTGCTTAAGCCTTTAAAGTGCTCTGGAGCTGGGCTGTTTTTAAACATAGGGTAAGACCTTTGAAAACAATGGGCAAACCTACTCCGCCAGCTAACTCCCCCACCCCATCAGATGGGAGAAACATTGCCACAAATGCATACTCTCCAACTGCCCCAATTTGGCAGGGAATCTCCTGGTCAATCCTCTGTCGGTCCGCTTTTCAGTTGCTTTTAAAGTGTCCCAGTTTCTCCCTCCTCTTCCACCTTTGTCCTCAGCTTCCTCCAGTTGCTGTAAACTGAGTCCAAACTACAAAAGCAGTTTGCTGTCATTTAACTCGATGAAGGAGAAAAGGAAGAAGAATCTAGTCCGTCCCAAGAAGCTCAGACAAAAAGTAGACCTCTTCTCCTGAGAGGTCACTCTTCTCCTGAGTGATATAAATGTTGTTTTCCTTTTGTGTCTTCTTCCTCATTAATAACTTTTGCCCTCCTGACCACAATCAAATATTGCTTAGCCACCCATATCCTGGTTTTCATCTTTGAAGTGTCAGAGGCTAGGTATGTCAAGGCTGCCAGCGTGGTTGCAGTCGTTTGAACACTCTACTACAAGTCTGGAGACTGGGGTTCAGTTCCCTGCTCAGCCGTGGAAGCCCACGGGGTGACCTTGGGCATGCCACATACTCTCAGCCCCAGAAAACCCCATGATAGATTTGCCTTAGGGTTGCTATAAGTCAGAAACAACTTGAAGATACACAGGAACGTGTATGCCAAACCTTTTTATGTAGCAAGACCTTTTTTTGGTGGTTGCATTCTGCCCTAAAAAAAAATACAATTGGTGGTTTTACCCATCTCTGAAAGCAAAAGTTTCAGGAGAATTAAATTAAAACTGTTTTAATTTTTTTATTCTTTGGTCCATTAAGCCGCCTCAAGATACCTTTCCCACTGCACAATTATAATTCTATGACACCAGTTTAATTCTATGACACCAACCACCAATGCTGTGGTTGCATCCTATGCAATCCTGGGATTTGCAGTTTAGGAAGAGGTACTTAGGATTCTCTGCCAGAAAGCTCTTGTGTCTCAGATGCCTTCCTTTAAAGTTCATACTCAAATCCAGAGTTAATTCACTGAAACAGAAGCCGCCAGGGACTACTGCAGAGCCCATGTGGCCACTTCTCAATGATAAAATCAGTGGCACAGTGGCAAAACTCTTCCTCAACACACGCACACACCCGTGCAAGGTGAATCCAAAAATGTGGAGTGCTATGCTGACTTCTCATATTTGAAATATCCAGTCAAGGATATTTTTTGCTTGAGATTATTCTGTAAATACCATGCTTGCTACTGGGGCTAATTTTAAGAGCCAGTGGCGGGGGGAAGCATTAGACTTGTTCTGGAAATTCTTATGACTAAATCACTTCTCACATGCTGCAGTTACTCATGATAATCTATGAGCTACCATCAGACAGAACCAACTTCTCAGCGGTCAACCTTTTTTTATAGGGCTAGACAATTGCGCCATCATGTGGGGTATCTCCGGATACTCCTCTACATCAAAAGTAAAATACAGTTGGCCCTCTGCACTCACTAGGGTTAGGGGCACAGGATCGTTGCAAAAGTAGAAAAAACACAAATATCAAAGTGTGTGTGCGTGTACCTGGGGAAGGGGCCCAAGACATGGTGAGGAGAATGGGCACAAAGGGTCCAAATCAGGTCAAGGAAAGGAGAGGGAAAGGGTAGATCAGCATAGTGGTCCAATACTTCCTCTCTCTTGCCCATCTCCTTCTTTGTGTGTGTGGTGGGGGGCATCAGGAGAGGGTTTATGGTGCTAAGAAATTAGGCTGCAATCGATGGCAGTGGCTGGTAGAGGAAGAAGAGGACTAGAGGTGGGTTTTAGAGGGCTGCGTGGCCTGATCAGAGCTGCTGAAAGGGAAGGTTACTCTGGAAAAGAAGTGCCGGAGGTGGGGGCAGGTATTTGGAGAAACTTGCAAATAATCAAATCCATCAAAGTGAAACCCACAAATGTGGACAGATGACCGTACACACCCTCAAGTCACCTGTTCACTTATGGCGACGCTCATACATGTCTTTCTTCAGGCAAAGCGTGACTGGTAGAGACAATTGACCTGCGTTGATGGGTGGAGTGGGAACCCTCCCTTCACACATCTTTAGAGCCAGTTTGTTAGAGAGGTCAAGGTTGTTGCACAGAATAGAGCTGGATTCCAAGCCCAGCTCCATCATCAAGTACAGAGGTAGGAATCAATGCCATCACTCGAAGGTTGTTGGACTATGAATGTCCATCAAGCCCAATCCACACGGGAGAAGTCGCAATCCAGTAACTGGAAAATGATGCCTTCCCCTGATCTAGCAGGTTGACTTTGGACACTCACTGTCCCTCTACTTTATACAACCTATCTAGTTGCTGGAAATACAAGTCCTTGTATGATTCCAAGTCCTTATGTGATGATGTCCTAAGCAGTGTGGAGGTCTAGCGAGATACAAATATAGAAAGGCCAAGATAAGTATAAGCAGCTAAAACAAGGAGGCATTGGAGGCACCATCATAAAATAGGTTTATTTTCTATCCAAAATACATACAACAATCTTTATAAAAGCCAGGTGCTGGCAACGGTAGCCCTAATCCCGGTATGGTTTATGTTTTTTGACTGGCCCATGCCTGGAGGTTCTGGCCTTCCTCCAGGAATCTTGGGTGTTCTCCAGCTTGCGGAAAAATGCCACGTTCCACTTCAGCAGATTACCACCTGCACATGGAAATGGGTACACGTTTGAGTTAATGACCTCTGCTGAAATGTGGAGCTTCCCTGATGGAGCTCCATCTGGGCAGAAATATTCCCCATCAAATCTGAATCCTCATCTGAGATGTGGGTCCTTCAGAAAGACTCTTCATGCTGCGCTCCAGGCCCTGCTGTGCTGCGTTTCTCAATCAATAGTGAAATATAAATACTTTATATAAAAAGTGTGCCTTTCTGTCTCAGGCTGGCTAAAGATGGCTTTGAAATCAGAGGCTGGTGTAGCTGGCAATAACCTGTTCCAGAGTTGTGAAACCATCCAGAAAATCGTCCTCATCCAACCCAAACTTGGTGTACTGGTGCATGTAAGCTCTGCATGGAACAAACAATAAGATTTGGTGAGCAAGAGGCCTCAGTACAGCTCGAATGAGCAGTTATTATACTACAGTGAAAAAGCAACAGGATTTTAAGCACAATGAACATCATTCCGCTGGTTTTAATTTATGGCTGGTGGTTTCAGCAGAAGAAAACATCCATATCTCATTGTTCAGAGGCTGGGAAAATCACTTGGGGAACTACACCTCCCAGAATTCCCAAGCCAGCATAGCCAATGGAGGCTGGGGGATAACAGGACATTATTGTTCAAGAGAAGTAATTACTCCAAGCTTTGATTTATATCTCTGAGAGTAGTTAAGAGGTACAGCAATTGTAATTTCTCCTATTTTCCTCTTCATCTCAGTCCTGAACTACTGTAATGGACTAATACTCCAGGCATGCTACACAGCAGACAGGAAAAAGTGATGGAAAAAAGTGGAAAATCACACATTTCTCTGTGATAAGCAGCAAAGGAAGAGAAGCTAACAGCATTTATCCTATATATAGTGTGAATAGGAGCATGGTGTCCAGATCAAGTGAATTAGCAGTCCCATTCTATTCTGCTTTGGTCAGACCTTGCCTGAAATACTGCACCCAGTTCTGGGCACAACAGTTCACGAAGGATATTGACAAACTGGAGGGGGACAAAAATGATCACAGGTGTGGTAACCAAGCCTTCTGAGGAATGGTTTAGGGAGCTGGAGATGTTTAGCTAGGAGAAGACCAAGAGGGGACATGAGAGCCATCTTTACACATCTGAAAAGATGTCAGAGAGAAGTTGGAGCAAGGTTGTTTTCTGTTGCTCCAGTGAATAAAACACAAACCAGTGGGTTCAAATGACAAGAAAAGAGATTCCACCTAATCCTTAGGAAGAACTTCTTGACTGTAAGAACTATTCAAGAATGGTTTACTCAGAGAGTGTTAGACTCTCTTTCTTTGGAGATCTTTAAGCAAAGGGCTCACAGCCCTAATAATATCGCCACCTCACTTTAGCACCATAGATGCAGATTAGTTGACGAATTCTCCTTTTGTTCCACTGAGAAGTCTGTGATAATGGCACGTTAACAGGCTCCCCCCCCCACTTACTTGGAAGCGAACATTTTCCATGCCTTCCCCACGACGCTGTCAAGGGGCTTCAGCAAAAACTGGCTGTTGCTCACCAGAGACGCAGATTTCTCATATTTATTAAAGGCTCTAGGAGTTTTCCAGATAGTCAGGGTGTCTTCTGGAGCTTTCAGCCAAGAGGTGTATAAGGCTGGCTCTTGGAAACCTCCTATAACAAGCAACAAAGTGTAACATCAAGTTAACAAGATGTAGTGTCAGTTGTTGAATCTTGTGTTTTATTTACCACAGTTCTGTCTCACTCCTTTCAAGGAGATATGATGTCCATCCTTAAACTGCAAATTCCAGGATTCCGTATGATGCATGAAAAGGCCCAGTGCCATTAAATCATTCTAAATCACCTTTTGGAATTCGCTATCGTCCTGCTTATTCCAAACCTACATACTATAAGAAACTCACTGCACCACTGCAGTATGCTAATCTTTGAGTAACAATTAGTGTTTACATCACTTCAATCCATTATTTTTAGGGAGGTTCATAATGTTGGAAACTCTTGAGTACGCAGAAAAGTATCCACAGAGCAGCGAAAGTGCACATTGCAAACTCCCAACCGTTTCTCACCTAAGTCTGCGTTCTGTACATCTTTTCCTCGCAGGGTCACCAGGTTGGCGATGGAAGTATTAAAACGAACTGTCTTGGGTGGAGACTCTTTCTGAGGGGCAGGGAGCCCGGGCACAGGTGGTCGCACCTGCCAGTCAATTCCTGGAAAAAGAAATTGGGCAACAAAAGTATGTGTCAAAACCAGTTTTATTTGCTCCTTCCCAGCCCTTTTCAATTTCAGCCAAGTAGTCTTGGCTAAGTCTATCTGTAACCTCTGCTTACAGATAGACTCCATTTAATGCTGGAGCCTCTCCTCCAGATTGCAGTCTGGCTTCATCAGCGGTCTTTACCTTCTTCCATTTTCGCATTTGCGATGAGCATCTGCCGTAGGTGTTTCAGGAGCCCCGGCCATGCAAACGTGGTGTAGGGGAGAGAATTTTCAGGCATTTGAGGAATGTTCCGGAGACCCAACATCTTGAACTCGGGGTGGGGAACGAGAGCTTGCATTAGATCCCCTAAAGAAGAGGAGGAGGAAACAAGACAGGCATACTGTTTAGTTGTACAGTGTCATATACAATCTCATAGCTCATGGCTGAGTGCTATTCCTGAACACCATTTTTTGGCCCTTGGAATCCCCCATTAGTCCCTGAAAGCCCTGTAATTTTAAAAAAATGGCAAATTCTCAGCAATTTTGATTCCCACACCACAGAGAACACACTCCTAAATCCATGAAAACATGCAAAAATACCAACATTCCCACCCTCACAAGCACCCCAGAACTCCAGCCTACTCCCAAATGCCTCTGATCACCTCTTCAATGTCTTTCAGAATGGTGACAGGAAGTGTCAATCTTTTGAGAGGGACTGTAGAGGAAAATCTAAGTATTCAGGCTTGTTGTGGGGGGGGATGCAACCTGTATGGGGCAGGGCTGGCCCCTGGTCCCCACACAGCTTCCACCCCTGCCTCACGTTTATTTTCTAGTCCAGAAATGATTTTAATATACATAAGTTTGGACAGGTAGCCAGTAAGAAGGCTTAAGGACTAGTAACTTGCACAGGCTCCTTTGAGTTGCTGGGTATAACAGGCAAATTCCGTCATGAGCGCCATGTACCTAGGGGACTTCTGTTATACTGGGTGGCTCCTTCCGAGGTGTAAGCTGGCTGGAATACACTCCCCAGCTGATGTGCGATCACTCGGTTGACATCCTGGAAAGAGATCTGCTTGATGTTCATAAGCTGCGCACAGATCTTGTGGATGGCATCATTTTCATGAACCAAGAGGGCATCAGAGGACTGGTAAAGGTGTGAGAGGGTCAGGACAGCATTGTAGTTTTGAACAATAACCTGGAAAGAGAAGGAAGCATTAAAGGAGAGGCCAATGGCTCACTTCTTAAAGGCAACTACTTCATTTGTTCACAATTTTTCTCATGGAAAGGGTCTCCCAGGAGGGGATGAAACTGTCTTTTGGGGAGAAGCCAACACTCAAAAGGTAGAGCCGGAACTTGGAGATGTTACCTTTGAGGGGATTACAGCTCCCAGAATACCCCAGTCAGCAGCTGCGATTCTGGTAGTTGTCCCTCCTCAAAAAAATTAGTATCTCCAAGCTACAAGTAGAGCACGTATTTGGCATAGAGACTGTCTCAGAGGGTTCCACATGGAATATCCCAGCTAGGATGCCTTCAGTAGTGTTGGTTCCTTGAGCGTTTGCATCCATGGGGCTCTGAAAGCACATCTGCTTACCATGCAGAAGGTACCAAGCTATTCTGTCAGACCACATTTCTCTGCATGAGCCTCCGAGGACTCTGAGACCCCCAGAAGACTCTGTTCTTTCAATCCTGCCACTTTCACAAACACATTGTTGAGTATGTGAGGCACAGCCTTCTTTGCAGCTGCCCCAGACTCTGGAACCCGATTCTTGGGATGGAGGGAACGGTCCCCTCCTTGATGGCCTTCTGTCGGTAAGCAAGGGCTTCCTTTTATTCCAACAGACTTTGCAGAACTGAAGTTTTTTTTTAAAGGGCTTTTAAGAGCATGCTGCACTGTTTTAATTGTAATTGCTTCATATTAGTCTTAATTGTGCATTTTCAGTTGATTGTAAAAGTTGTGGATAGCTTCATTCCACGTTAATTTTGGATTTTTTGTATGCTTCAACTACATCTAGTTGCAACATGTAAACTACATACAGACATACCTACCATGGTGTATTGTAATTTTTTCAATTTTAATTTAATTTAAATTTTTAAGCTGCCTTGAGTCCTGGCTTTTGGGGGAAAGGCAGGCTAAAAGTAAACAATGATGATGATGATCGTGATGTAATGATAATGATAATACTCATAGCACCAGCTGAATCCCCCTGTCACAGATGTCTGCCAATCATGATGGCGATGTATGACTTCCTACATCAGAGGCAGTACACTTAGGAGAGATGCCATTGTACTTCTGCCCTGCTTCTGGACTTCCAACTGGGGCATTTAGCTGGCCACAGCGGGAACAAAAAGCCAAACTAGACTGGCCCGATGCGGTAGAGCAGTCTTTTATGTTGTTAATGGCTATAGCATTCACCTCACCAGTTCCATAGGGCCAGATGATGTGGTTGAGCAGGAACGAGGTGGGATAAGAGTCTTTCAAGCCTGCCGTCACAAACGTGCCCAGGCCCGATCCTGTCCCACCAGCCATGCTCATGATGGTGAGGAATCCGCTCAATCGGTCGCATTTCTCAGCCTCTTTCCGGACCAAGTTCATGATTGCTTCTTTGTGTTTGGGCCCATGAACACAATAACTAGAACACAAGTGGGAGGGGAGTCGGAAAAGAGAACAAGGGGCAATTGAGTTACACCACATCAGAAATAAAAAAAGCTGCTCGATGGCACAACTTGGTGCAGACTAAGGGTGGAAAAAATATTTGTAATTATTCCATTCTCAGGTTAAAGAAAAGCCCTGGGTTTTCAGACAGTTGGGAGACCCCATCGGCAAAGACCAGCAGGAACTGAATGGAATTTTCTTCTAGCGTTCAAATGTCCCAAAGTTTGGCAAAGGAATTATTCCGTGGGAAAAAAAGTCTGTTTTCTCTAGAGAAAATGGGTTTCTTGCACAGATAAACACTGTTACCTGTGGAAGAAACCTGTTTTCTATGCAGAAAAATCATTTTTGTGCAATTTCCCCCACCCACATTTTTCTCCTTAGGCTAATTCCTCTACAACAGTTTGGGACATTAGAATACAGAGAGAATACTGTGGAGGAACATTCATTTTTTTTTTGGAAAAGTTATGGTTTTTGGACTATAGCTCCCAGAATACTACACTCTGCATGGCCATAGGAGATAGGGCTGCTGGGTATTGTAGTCTCAAAAAACTCACTTTTTCCAAAACTGAACTCTGGAGGCTATTCCACCCACGAAACAGATGGGAGAATCCATTCAACGAACAGTTCTTAACCCATGATTTGCTGGTGTGAAACCATGGCAAAGATTCTAAACCTCAGTTAGCACAAGCCACAGTTTGTCACACAGGAGTGGAGGCTGTAGGTTCTCCACCCTGGTTTGGCTCAGTTGAACTAAGGCTTTGTTAAGTCTAGCACCCCTCCCAGCTCTCTGTTGGCTGCATTGGTGGAATACTAGCCTAAGAAAATATATAAAAGCAGACATATTTTTGCTAGCACTGATGCCAGTGTGCATACCCATTTGCCCAGTTGTTCCCTGATCCTTGCTTTTGACAGAAGTGAGACTGATGGTCGTATGTCCAGCTACCAGACTTGGAAGCCCCAGATAAAGTCCGGCTGATCACTTTCGGTTCCATGTCCACCAGAACAGCCCGAGCGGCAAGAGCTGAAGGGGAAGAAAATGGAAGCCAAATGATTTTGGAAAAACAAGCGATGAAGAAAGAGGTAACAGAAGAAGAAACTGAGGAGCATAAAGGATACCAGCATCTGTTAATGTGCTTCCAGAATTAGACAAAGAGGTAAAAAGGCTTTTTCTAAAACTAAGAGTTACTAGGCACATTTCTATCCTTTCAAAAATTTATACACTCTTAAAGGTTTTTATTAACCTTTTCTGAAAAAAAATTGATGTTAATTATACACACAAATTTTCCATCAGGGAGCTCAAAGGTGGTGTGCGTTTCTCTTCTGCATTTTAGCCTCCCCACAGCAACCTTGTGATGTAAGCCAGCCAACAGCACGCACAGGTCCAGATCTGCTCAGTTAGTAGGCACAATAGGCAGAAGGATTTAACTCTGAGGTTTCTTGTGGCCCCCAAGGTTGTTTTCGTCAGCCTGGACTTTTCTTAGATCCCCCTTTTTCTCACCAAGCAAAAGAGGTGGTGATTTTTTTTCCCCCGTAAGAGAGGCAGTTCAGTCTTTAAATAGCTTGCAAACTCCTTCCCTTCTGCACTGTTTAAATGTTTAGAAAGTTGTTTTTCAAAAACAAAAGCAGACATTTAGCTATTTGGGGGGTTCTCCTGGCCCCCGGGAGGTCCAGGGCACAAAATTGGCCCCGTGACCGACTGCAGACCCAAATGTAGACCCCCTCAGGTCCGACATTCTTACCATAAATAACATTATCTTTCATCCATAGTGATACAGCTCAATTTATTTTTCTATCAAATGGCTATCTACTGCATAGTAAGCATAGGAGCAAAAAACAGCAGGAGTTTCTAGGTGTGTGTTTCCCCACATCACATACAAGAATTTTCCTCAATCAGACATTACTAATTTTTGCAATGCATGACTGCACTGGTGGGGAAAGTCCTGCCCACAACCTGCACGTGTCCCCCCAGGACTCTTCAGATTTTTTTGACCTTACCTCCCCCCGGGCACATTTCTGGCTGCCCAGGTTATTTTAGGCAGAGAAAAGGCCTTTCTCAAACAGGAAGTGACCTAGAAGTGTTGTTGGCAGGGCATCTGGCAGCAAAACTATTTTCTTATTATTTTTATTTGGTACAGATGTGGTCCTGTAACTGACAGCAAAGTCTAGTTTCTCCTGCTGTGCTATTCTAAGGCCATTTCCGCACCACATTGTTACAGTGCTATTATTCCACTTTCAACATCTTATGGAATCCTGAGATTTGCAGTTTAGGGAGGGGCATCTTTGGCCTCAGTAAACTACAAACCCCAGAATTCCACAAGATATTGAAAGGGTAATAATAGCACTATAACAGTGTAGTACGGAAATGGCCTAAATCGAGATGAAAAACATTCTTCTAAAATTTCTGCCAAAAAAAAATGTTAAGCGTGAACAAGGAAGATCTTTGACACACAACACACACATGCCCGCTGCCATTTTGTGAGAACTGCATGCAGAATTCTGTACACCAAAAGCTTTCTTGCTGGAAAGAGCAGAGAGGGAAAGAAAGATGCTCTTCACTTAATAACGTGCCTCCGGGTTTCTCTTCACTGAAAAACCGTTCTTTGCAAGCTGCCTGGTAGGAATCGTTTTCCTTTCTGGAACACAGTCCATGGCTGCTGTGCAGATCTGCGCAGATGGTATCAAACACTTCACGACCAACCTGGTTACCACATTGACCAAGCTGAATTGTGATGATTGACATTCTTTAGCTTGAATCCTAAAAAAGAAAAGAAAAATAGACAGACTTGGGCTACAATCTTTAACTCATGTGTTGTTCTCTTGTGTCTTCAAGGCAACACCAACTTGTGCCCCCTCATCCTAGAGTTTTCTTGGCAAGTTTTATTAATGACTAGCATATATAACTGGCATTACCCAGGATTTTATTTTCTCATTGGTAATACTTGTTAGAAACATTTGAGATCCTGTGTCTCTAATTCCCCAAACTGTCTTGTCCCATACCTATAACTTTTCTCCATATTCCCCAATCCAATCTGCATTCAGAGTTGTTAACATACAGAGGTTGGGTTCCTGAGGGGATACACTGCCCTCCTCCTTGCTGCTAGGCCTCATCTCCATAGCAACCGGCCTATTCTCTGGCTGAGAATTCTAAAGGCTCCTCCCTAAACTGCATACCCCAGGATTCCACAGAATCTGGCAACCAATCATATGAAGTCTTCACCTCACACAGCCAATCATATGAGGTCTTTGCCTGACACAGACAAACAAACATACAAACTTTGACTTTTATATAGTAGATTTGTCCTGGGGTTTGCAGTTTCGGGAGGGGCATCTGGAATTCTCAGCCAGCGAGCTCCTTGGCCTCAGTAAACTACAACCTCCCGAATTCCATAGGATGTTGAAAGTGGAATAATGTCACTATAACAGTGTAGTGTGGAAATCTTATGAAACCTTATGCTCCAAATTTCTTTCTCTCCATCTCAAAGGTGCTGTACTGATCCAGACTAACATACAGTCTACCAGGACTGCATTTTGTCATAGGCTATTAAAACTGCTAACATTATTAGACTACTAGAATATTACTGTCGTAAGTTTATGCCAAAGAACCTTGCGACACTTTACAGCATAAAACCATCACAAGCTTTTGAGCGTTCCTGACCACTTCAACCCGACGAGTGTATTTATTAATAAAAACAGGAAAGGCAGTTGACTAATATTCTAGCCCATTACCGATCAATCAATTGTTTATTTACAGTCATTGACCAAATAAAAATATATAAAAGGTCAGTATAGAATAATAAAAAATTCTAATACACAATTAATTACAGGTGAAATTCGCATCATACATAAATACATTGGATACAGGTGCATTAAGTGCATTACATTTACAACGAATGTCCCAAAATAAGATTTAAGATAGGTAAAATTTTATAAATTAAATACATCAAAAAGGAACTGAGCTATATATACTCCTGTATTATTTGTCTGTGGGTCATAATGGCAGAGGCACAAAACCTAGCCACCTTCTCTATGATTTGTGAATCTGAATCTACAAGCAGGAGAAATAAATAAAATCAGTCTGATCTCTCTGGAAATTTTTGTAAAATTGGATTTATTAAAATAGAAGGAGCCTTTGTTACCATACCTTTAATAAAATGGACCTGTTAACAGTCAGATATAATTCATCACTGCGTTAAAAATATTCTGGAGTGTGGAGTACTGGATGCTATCAGATGCCATATATTGTTAAAATGCAAATCGAGTTCTTTTTGTCCCTTTCTTTAAAGTTCTCACATCTGATATTATTTCAGAGTTACTGATTTCACTTCCTGGCTAACTTGAAGGCGCATGCGCTTTGCGTTGCAACGCCTTCCTCCGAGTCTGACTGCGCATGCTCCTTTATCAGGCCTATCTTAGGCGGGAAAATTGGAGGGAATGAGGAGACAAGCGTTAGGAAGGGCAAAGCTAGTGCTTCAGATGTTAGTCGTGCGCATGCGTAAATTAAATGCGGCCTGCGCCTGCCCAGAAAAAGAAAACGGAGGGTGGGAAGGGCTAGTGGGTTATATATAGAATTCATAGAGTGGAAGGAAATTCTCTGTTCAGCAAAGATGCCGACGGGTGGCGCTATAACGCCAACACAACGCATGCGCGTTTGCGTGGAAAGCGGAAAGGCGCGAACATCGTATGTGTGAGAGAAGCAAGGAGCGGACCGGATTTCGGCCTTCGCCTCCGCGTCGCGTGCTCCCGCGTCTGCGCAGTTGGCTGGAGCACCGCGCGGTTCCCCAGAACCGCCGCGCCTGCGCTTGCGCAGTCACTCCGCCGAGGCTGCGCAGGCGCCCTGTGAGGCCGGGGGACGGACCTGCCTAGCCCGGGCGATGGCGGCCGTCATGGCGGCGCTCGGGTTTGTCGCTGCGGGCCCATGAGGCGGCCCTCCGCCTCCCACCCGCGCGCTCTCGGCACCAGGCAGCCCGGGGCGGCTGGAGCGGCACCGCCCGCCCTTCTCTCGCGGAAAAAGCAGCGGCCGGAGCGGCGGCGGCGGCGGCTCCCGGCGCCACCGAGGCCATGGCGGGCGTCTTCGACATCGACCTGGACCAGCCCGAAGAGGCCGCGTCGGACGAGGAACTGGAGGAAGGGGTGAGGGGGAGGCCGGCGGCGGAGGGCCGGCGGGGACCCTGAGGCGAGGCCTGGGGCAAGGGGCGCCTGGAGGGGGAGCGGGGCCTCCGAGAGGGAGGCTCGCCGGTTGGCCAGGTCCTGAGGCGGAGGGGAAAGGGGCCGGGCCGGGCCGGGCCGCCCGGAGGGCAGCGGAGGTCGGGGCTTGGGCGTCGCGAAGGGGAAGCTCAGGAAGGAATTCCGGCCCTTGTGCTCCTTGTCCTGCGATTGCTTGCATTGCTGTTGCTTCTAGCCAGTTTCGTGACTTCTTCGTCATTTTTCCTCATTTTTCTAGTAGCAATTAGTTATTTATTTTGCTCACCGTTACGGTATTTTATCCTGGTGGCTTTGCTGCACCCTTAATGCTGATTATTGCCGTTTCTTGCATAATTTTCGCACGAGGCACCGTTGTTACTGTTACCATCTTTTTGCCTTTTTGCAGTATTTATTATTACTATTCCAAGGTTTCTTGGCAGTGGATAAGACCCACCGGTGCATTTGCTGCCATTGCTGACAGAATCAGGACTTTCTTCCCCTCCTACTGCATACCTCTATGGTGCAGAGGGCTTTCTGGCCCCTAACAGCAGAGTTTTAAGGTGCATGGGGGGCTGCAGGAGGGAGGAGCAGTTGCTCATTTTGGGGATCCTGTAGAAGTACCCCGTTGGACCCTAGACATTATTCCTAGTCATTGTTATTGCTTCATCATTTTCCAATTGTACTTATTGATTACTACTGTGATTGTTATGACTGTAACACTGCGACACCATTATTCCTTATTTCTACTATTAGTAGTAGTTTTCTTCTTTGGACTTTGCACATTGGCAATTACTAAGTCAGTAGGGGTGCGTTTATGTGGTTTCATGGTGTCAGCTTCTCATAAATTTAACTGCCATGGCTTCACTATGTAGAATCCTGGGATTTGTAGTTCAGTGAAGTCTTTAGGTGGTCTGTGAACCAGTTCTGGTCTGAGAGCTATTGGCTGCCAGTCTGCCACAAGTTTCCAGGAGAGAAGGAAATAGTTATAGTCAGTGGGCACAAATGTAGTTCCTCTCTCTAGCGCATTGGGAAAACCCCCTGCCAGTTTCCCACATGAGGTTGCTTAAAAATTATTACCTTAGAATACTCTGTAGACAGCCGCTA
Organism: Iguana delicatissima; assembly: GCA_948472985.1. Taxonomy (NCBI): domain Eukaryota; kingdom Metazoa; phylum Chordata; class Lepidosauria; order Squamata; family Iguanidae; genus Iguana; species Iguana delicatissima. The sequence goes on from CAOKZL010000007.1 coordinate 2,567,831, forward strand.
GAGCAGTGGTTCTCAACCTGTGGGTCCCCAGATGTTCGTGGACTTCAGCTCCCAGAAGCCCCAGCCACTATGGTCAATGCTCAGGGCTTCTGGGAGCTGAAGTCCACGAACATCTGGGGACCCACAGGTTGAGAACCACTGCACTAGAGCTTTCTAGGAGGGAGGTCTATCCCCAAACTATAAATCTCAAGATTCCTTAGAAAGGAGCCAGGACAGTGAAAGTGGGATTCAGCTGCTAATAATACTGTAATGCAGACATACCTCCTGTTAGATTTATTGCATTGTTAGTAGACCTGCACTCTGTAAAAGTTCATGGTAGTAGTTTACTGTACTGAATCTCAGGGCCCTCCTGTATCGGTCCAGAATTCAATCCAGTCCATTATTCTAGTTGCTATATTGAACACGGGGAACCTTCAGAAAGTTGAGGTTGTAGATTGCCTGTTAGCCTGGACACAATATGTAACCATCAGTTTTAGCAGGCTTAAACAGGTTTCTTTTCCATCTAAATTAGTGGTTGTACTTAGTACTGCTAAATTAGTAGTTGTCACCCTGCCTGTGTATAAAAAGAGCTTTATAAAATGTGATAAGGAACCTTGTAACACCTTCAAAGCTAACTGCGCTATCAGCTTGCTGGATCTAGAGCCTGCTCTGTTGAATGACTTCCTAGAGTTATATCTTCTGTTTGATAACTTCCGACAAGATGAAGTAGGCTCAAATTCGTGGAAACTGAAGCAGTAAATCTTTAACCTAAGAGATGACAGCAGAGTTCTCTGCTCTTTTCACTGCAGCACAGCCCTTTTATCAGAATTTATTAGTAACAATTAGAATGCTTTAATAAGTGACCCACTGGTGCCCGGTTAATCTTCATAGGTGTTGCTTTAATAGTGGGAGTGTCCACGTGTTCTGTGCTTGTGTGCTGTCCACAGGAGGAGCTACTTATGCAAACAGACAGTTCCCCATAGGAATTTGTTCCGGGGAGGCAGCTGTGTTGGTTTTTAGTAGTCCCGTAGAACTCAGTGGAGTTTACTGTTGAGTAAGCATGTGTGCAGTTGCTCTGCCTGTCTGTTACAGAAAGCATGGGGTCTTAAGAGTATTTTAAAGGAAAACTGATTACATGCTGCTGAAACTTTCTGTGCCACAACAGTGCTCAGATTAGTTTTGTACGGGTCAATTTCATGTATGCGTTTTGTTTATAGAAGAGAGGTGCTTAACTCATTGCAGCGTTAGGACTTCATTTTTTGTTGGCATTAAGGGCCTTTTCCCCCCAAATTGTCAGAAATCCCCACCTTTCTCCCCCAAAATTATGCTCACTTCAGAACTGTTGTTCTCATCATTCATGGTGCAATAGTAGAGCCTTCCAAGAGTGGCTGTTGAAATGCCTGCTAGCTGGTCTGAAACTTGGATCCTCCAGGTGTGTTGAACATCAGCTCCCAGAAGCCTCAATAGCATGGCAGGTGTAGTAATTCTGGGAGCTGCAGTTTAAAAGAGCTTCAGTGCTAAAGGCACATGTGTAAGCTCTGTTACATTTTGTGTAACATGGTGTGTTAAATGTTACCTGTTCTCTGTGGACCTTTCCACACTATACTGCTATAGTGCTATTATTCCACTTTCAACTTCCTGTGGAATTCTGCAATTTGTAATTTATTGAGGCCAAAGAGCTCTCTGGCTGGGAATTCTAACTGCCACTCCCTAAGCTGCAAACCCTAGAATTCCATAGGACGTTGGAAGTGGAATAATAGCATTATAACAGTATAGTGTGGGAAATGGCCTGTGTTTTTAAGTCCAGCTTATTGCACTTAAGAGGGCTGGAAATCAACATCAAAATGTCCTTTGAGAACATGGCGTTTCAGATGCTGCAGCAGTGATGGTGGCAGACAGTGTGACAGGAGGCTTGGCTGGATTGGGCAGCACCATCCTGAAAGGTTGAGAGGGTTGGGTGCACATCCTTATTGTTTATCTGGGGATACTAATATATTATTGATGCATTGGAAATCCTTGGTGTGCTGGGTCTTGGGGAATGGAAATAAAGGAAGGGAAAAGTTAGAGAGAATAGGAATGAAAAATGGAGCAAGATTTTATAGGCTATTTCTTCTTTAGACTGCTATAGTGCTATTATTCCACTTTCAACATCCTGTGGAATTCTTAGGTCTGTAGTTTACTGAGGCCAAAGAGCTCTCTGGCTGAGAATTCTAAATGCCCCTCCCTAAACTACGAAGCCAATGATTCCATAGGATGTTGAAAGTGGAATAATAGCACTATCACAGTCTAGTGCGGAAATGTCCATAATAATCAGTGATGTTTTAATAATTAAGTTTCATTGTAACACATTAATATAAATAAAACTAAAAAGGCTGGTTGCTGCCCCAAGGAATTCACAGCTAAAACTGTTTGAAAGAAGCACCATTAATATACGGCTGTAGGAGCTTAACCTAAGAAGGGAGTAGAAAGGAAACCCAGGCTAGCAATAACAAGGTAGTTAAATTTTTAATGCTAGTTCCTAGGGCTAGGAATTGAAAAGAACTTTAATTTAAATGACTGGTTGCCTTTTTGCCATGGAAGGACTTGCTGATATACTGGCACATAATTTATATAAATAATAAGAATCTGTGTATGTATTCTTGAATGTTGTTAGTGTGTGGAACGTGTATAAAAATTACTCTGCAGAAGCTTTATTGAATGCCACCCCTTCCTACTCTCCAACCTCGGAAGAAGTAGGACCTTGCAAGAATGATCTTTATACTGAAACATTTAGGCAGGGGCAGGGGAGTTGGTTGTTTTGAGGGGAGAAGAGATGGATTGAAAGGAGGGCAGGTAGTTTCTTGCCTTGGATGGGAAGGGACAGGAGATTCTGCATAAAATGAAGCCCTGTCATCTGTAGTATTAGCAGAAGTGAAAGTTATAAACTAAGATCTCTACACCTACTTCACAATGTTGATTTCCAGGGGGCTGGCAATCCTGTAGGTGTCTTTCACATGCGCAAGTTCCCTTACTCAAATGCTTGGACGTTTGTGGTCAGGGCATGGCGGTTGTGTTCAGCTGAAGGTTACAAAAGTACAGAGTTATGCAAGTATTACAGATTGTTTATTGTTGTGCATTGATTGTAAAGTTGTGTGTGTTGCATATCGATAGGCATTAGTTGCTGCAACATTACAATTCTGTAGCAAAGTAGCATCGCATAACCAAGGCATAAGGTAAAGCTGCCCTTGATGTATCTTTGTCTTTATCTCAGAGAAACGAAAGACAGGATTTTAAAACAAATTGTAAAGTATTTTCCAAAGTTCTTCTGGTCTACAGAGAATATGCAATTGAACTGCATGCAGAACTGTCATAGGAGCTCATTTTCTTGTGTGCTAGTACTAAATTTCAGTGTTGTTACCAAACAGCTACTCACTTGTGGTGTGTTAAGAGTTTTCTCTAGGTAACTAGGGTAAGAAATGTTTGTGTATGGAAAGAGGCCCCCTTCCTCTCATCATCTATTGTTTCAGGTTATGAGTATAGGTACATGTAAGTAAGGAAAGTACTAAAAAAAATTGAGGACTAGTAGGTTCTGCATAGTTGCTGTATTTTGACTACCCGTATTACGGGCTGCTGAGAGATTGGTTAATGATTCTGTGGTGGCAAAAATGTTGAGGTTAAAGACTACCGAGCACATTAGAGGGTTTCTGGGACATTGGGAGATACAGGCTGTCTGCGCAGAACTGCTATTTTCCCCCCCGCAAAAAATGAAATGCCGCAGTATGAGTTAACATTTGTTTCTTATAATTGCACTTTAGATAGGAGAGTGAGTGTTACTATGTTTTCTTGGGCTGCTTGAGACTGCAGTCCTGTTGACCTGGAACTAAGTGGACTGGGATCTGAAGAAGCATGTGTAGAATTGGGTTGGAAGTCTCTCTGACACTGTAGGATTGGTGGAGATGGGCAGTGCCTATCTTCTTTGCTTGCCAAATAACACTATTAAAGCTATATTGGTTATTCCAGTGCATAGTGGCTAAGTGTAGCTTCCATAGCGATAGGTCTCCATCTCCATCTTGCAATCTGACAAATGCTGCAAATTCCCAGGATTATTCTGGAGAGGATTGTGATTGTGTTAGGTTGAGTTGAGTTTATGCCACCTCTTCTATTGACTTCTCTTTCTGCCTGTCTGTCTAGTCTATACCTCTTCATTTTCCCTGAAAATTCAAGGCAGATATTATATGGATGTTCCATAAGGATTGTATTTGTTAGCATATAAGATGTGCCAGCATATAAAACACGCCCCATTTATACATCAATAAATAGTTTTTGCCAGCATTTAAGAGGCACTGGTGTATAAGACGCACCCCATTTTCAATATTTCTCAGGGGGAAAAGTGAGTCTTGTATACCAGCAAATAGGGTATTAATAACCTTTACCAGCTTGCTTCTGAGTCAGTTGCAAGACAAACTCTTATGAAATGCATCTTGTATAAGTTACTTTTTATGGCTTCTGGCTGTATGTTTAGGAGACTGATTCAGTGCTTTATCTGCAAAGATAATATATCTCTTATTACTTATCTGTGCCTTTAGAGTCTTTAAGGCCTGTAGGTTACCACCCTGGTTGTACATCAGAATGGTATGAGGCCGCTCTCAAACCTGTAGTAGTTGCGTAACTTTGTTTCACACCCTTCAACCTCTTATATTTGTGTGAGCAATTGTGGAATTGTCTATTCTGATCTACTGTGTAACAGAATTTCGTCATGTGTTCATTACTCATACCAGGATTAAATAGGCTTTTGGTGTTTAAGTTGGGATAGGGAGCATGTGAATTTCAAAACGATTCTAGTTCCCATCAACTTTCTTCATCATCAACTTGCTGGTAAGAGAGGATGAAAGCAGCGGTCAAACACCAGCAGGAAGACTATATGTTCCGCACCTTTGTTCTCGATCTCAGAACTTAGAAATGTTACTTGTTGCATTATAAATCTCTATGACGGGTAGCCATGTTTGGTGAGGGATTCTGAGAGTTATGGCCCCAAGAAGGAATTTGTCCAAGCTTTTCTAAGTCTAGCTGCAGACCAATAACAGTTTGAGGCTTTGCCTGTTTAAAAAGACCTAAGGATCAGTTGTAGCATGGGGGATAAGTTTGAGCCTAGTTTGAGTATTTGTATTTTAAAAAATGCACACACACACACACACACACACACGCCCCCACATTGCAACCATACCTTTATTAGCACAACCAAAAAGCGCGAAAACCATTATGCAAGCTTTTGAAATTCACAGGCTCCTTTATCAGGCCTGGATGTTGAAAGTCATTGCAGTGGAAGAAATGTGAGGAGCGACAGTCACCATGCTTAAAGTTGAAGCTTGAGTTTAAGACAGTGATGGAGGAAGGTTTGAGGCAAATAAAGGACAAACCCCTTGTCCATGAAGCAAGGCAGTAAACTTTTTCTTCCACTGCTAGAAGCAAAGGCAATTCTTTTGAGATCTAGCCTGTATCTGTCTCAGATACAGAAGAAGAAACCTATGAGCTTTGAAAACTTGTATCATGTATTTTACGCCTTTTGATTGGGATAATAAAGATATCACCACAAGATTTGTGTGTGTGTGTGTGTGTGTGTGAAGGTTGCTATATTTTGCTGCATGGGTGCACACAGCTACCCAGCTGTACATCTTTAAACCATGGACTTAACCATGGTAACGTAGTTAACAGATTGGGAAAAAGCACATTGTTCAGGCAAGATGCTACTCTTTCAGATTAAACAATTTTCTCTGCTTATGTTGGAGCTGCCAGTGGTACAGCCTGGGACTTTCTTCAGGATCCACTCAGCCTCCAGAGACTTTTTAAAAAGCTGTAATAGGAAAGATGGGTCAGGAAGAGTTCACTGCAGAAGAAAGACTTCTGGCATAGCTGTGGATCCAACCGTTATCTCTGTAACAGGACTTGTGTGACTAAGATGGCCATTGTATAATTTATAGTGAAACAGATTTTTCTTTTATTGCATAGTAAATAAAGAGGGAAGCATTGCTGGTGGATGAGGCCTGGAAAAGATTTGGCTTTTAGAGTTAAATTTCTGACTAGGCTTTGTGGAAAACTGGCCAGCGGTGCAGTTGGCGAAAGAGTGCTGAGTCCCTGTGCTGCTGTTCCAAGGGCCTGGCACCTCTCCCGTCGAACTCTGTGGATGTTGCACAGAAGCTCAGCATAGGAATTCCCATATCCCAATGCTGACTGTGCTTATGGAATATCTCTCTGCAGCCTTTTGGTGCTGTCAAAGGTTCAGGTTAATGTTTAAGCAGCACTTGTAGCACTTTCTAAACTGTTCCTGTATGCAGTGATGTTAACTTTTCTTTTTTAAAAATGACCTTTTGTCTTTTAGGGTCACTTAAGCGAAAGCATGGACCACGGTGGAGTTGGCCCATATGAGCTGTAAGTTCATAAAATAAATATCAGTCCACAGGATAGGTAGCATTTCAGGGAACAAAACAGTTTGAGTCAACTCTTGAAAGCCAAATAGCAGTAAAAATAAATCTTCTTTCAGCAAGAGCTGTGTGACTGCCTTGAGCAACAGTGAGAGGTCTGGATTGCTGCAGTTTCTGTAGTCTGATCCTGTAGAGCAGATCCTATATTAAGTGGGGGAGGTTGGATGACCTTGCAGATTCCTTGTACTCACTGAGACCTTATACCAGTGAGCTATTTCTGCCTGAGAAACTGCGTGCTTTGGGTGAGGAGCAATAGAGAGTGCAGAGTCCTGCCCTTTTCCTATTTTCTGTGCCTCAGGTCTTTGCAGGGCTTCATCCATCCCCTCTTCCGAAACTGGAAATGATCAGAAGGTCAGTGTTCAGTTTGGACAAAAGCCTACTTTGGGGCTTCAGAAAGTTGCATGGGGCAACTAATTATTTGGTTTTCTGATCATCTGGAGTTTGTGTCGATGGACATGCATAGTCTCCTGGTTGATACTCTGTTCTGTAACCCCTTTGCCTGGTTTTTGTGGCAACTGGCTTGAGTGAAAGCCTGGCTTGTGTAGCAAAATAGTGCCAGGTCGTATCTTCCACCTTCCAAATATACCAGAAAGACCTCTTGATAAAAGTATAGTACTCTGAAATTGAGTCCAGATTTTAAAGGCCCCGCGTCATATCTTATCCGACGTACTGTTTTAGTAAATTCTGACTGTAAACTTTTTTGTGCTAAATCCAGGTCGTAGTTCCAAGTACAGTAGATTTATTGAATTAGTGGGATTTATTTAAGTGGTGACTTAACAAGTCCCATCCATTCAATCTGTCTACTCTAGTTGCAACTAGCAACCAGATTTTACTCTTTGTTTATACCAGGGGTGGGCATAGTGTGGCCCATGGATGACATGCAGCTGCTATGCCCCCCACAAATCTCCCAAAGGCATCAGCCTGTACAGATCTTTTTTGGAGCACTTCTTTTGTGCAAAATCACACAGAGAACCTTCCCCAAACATGTGAAAACATTTTAAAAATCTTCTCCCCCACAAGCACCTCAGAACTCCCTATTACCCCCAAATACCTCCATTTTCCTCTTCAGTTCCTCTCAAAATGGTGACAGAAAGTAAGGTGATGTCGCTTCCCATCTCCATTTTAAGAGGGACTGCAGAGGCAAAGGGAAACATTTGGGCTGCCGAGGTTGGGGTGCAGCCTATCAACGTATCTGGGCTGAAAAAATTGGCCCCTGGCCCCCACACAGCTGCCTACCCTTTTATTACTATTTATTACTAGCTGTATTTATTACTAGCTGTACATCTGGTATGTAGTTAGTTTGTCTTGGCTTTAGCAGAAATTGCTCCACAGTTTGACATGCTACTGCAACCATCCCAACCTGACACTTTTCCAATATGCTGGACTATAACTTTCATGATCTCAGAGCCAGCTGTACATTGCCCTCACTTCCTCTGTGTATTACATGGAGATTTGTCAGTTGTATAAGGAGTAATGAATGTTGCTAGTTTTGTTCTAAAGACCACCATAATTGTGTTCTTCTTTTTTTAGTGGCATGGAACATTGTGAAAAATTTGAGATTTCAGAAACGAGTGTGAATAGAGGTCCTGAAAAGATACGCCCTGAATGCTTTGAGTTACTACGTGTTCTTGGAAAAGGTGGCTATGGAAAGGTGAGCAGTTCTGAACACCTTACCTGTTATGGTGGAGGCAACTTGTGTTCCTGACATGTTGCCATTTTTTCCATCTTTACACCTTCAAAAGGTCTTAGATTCAGTTCCTGGCTTCTCCAAGTGGTGTTGGAAATGATCAGACCAGATCTAATGATTTAAAGTTACAGGACAGTAGATTTTGATTGAACATGAGAAGAAACTTCTGCATGATAAGAGGTTCAGCAATTGCTGTCACAGTCTCAAGTCCTGTTTCCCATATTCTAAGAGTTCATTGTGACTAGCTTCTACTCTTAAAATACTTTGTTACTGTATATACACTGTTGATGCTTTATTGCATTTATTTATAACAGTAAAGTTGTAAGACATCCTGTAAGAGTCTTTTTATTGCAGGATGGCTTATATATCGGTTGCCTAAATACATTGTTGCTCAAAGTAGGCACATTTGTGGCCCCACAGGTGCTTTGGGATTGTCAGGTCCATAGTTCTTCACTGTGTTGGTTAGGACTGATTGGAATCATAGTTCAGCATCTGGAGGGCCGCATGTTCTCTACCCCTGACTTGAGTATAAGCTGTGCAGTAGCAGCTCGGTAAGAAACACAACCCAGGGCCTGTAAAAGACCGTGTTGGTAGTGCCTTTGGTTTGTTTTATCTCTTAAGCAGCTTGAAATCCACAGACTGTTATACACCAACAGTTGAAGTTAAACATGTACCACTAAAGTGACTGCTAATCTACCTTTAAAAAAACACACATTTAATAATTTTCATTTTTAAAACATGCTTTTGGCAGGTATTTCAAGTTCGGAAAGTGACAGGAGCAAACACTGGTAAGATTTTTGCCATGAAGGTGCTTAAAAAGGTGAGTTGATGTTTTTTTAGCGTGAAATTCTCTTATCTTTTTAGAATAGTCGCCAGTAACAATAGTTACCAGTAACCAATGGCAAACTGTGAGGAAGGAAATATGAAAATTAGAGAAAGGAATGTCAGCAAGACCATATTACTAGCAGAAGATAGCAGAGACTTGGAAAATTATTGAAGAAAGTCAAGGAAGAAAGTGTAAAGGGAGGTTTGCAGTTGAACATTATGGAAACAAAAATAATGACCACAGTTGATTTACATAAGTCTAAGACAGACAACGAAGATATTGAAATAGTTCAAGATTTTCCATACCTTGGCTCAGTCATTAATCAGAAACCGCAGTCAAGAAATCAGAAGAAGGCTAGGACTTAGAAGGGCAGCTATGAAGGAACTAGACAAGATCCTCAAATGTAAAGATATGTAATTGAATATGAGAGTTAGTATTGTCCATGTTATCAGCTTTCCAGTTTCTGTGTATAATTATGAAAGCTGGGCAGTGAAGAAAGCTGATAGGAAGAAAAATAACTCACTTGAAATGTGTTGGAGAAGAGTTCTAAGGATACCCTGGACTACTTAAAAGACAAATGAAGGGTCCTAGGGCAAATCAACCTGAACTCTCCCTAGAAGCCAAGATAACTAAACTTAGGCTGTTGTACCTTGGCCCTATCATGAAAAGACATGACTCATTATAAAAGACAATAATGCTTAGAAAGCTGGAGGACAGTAGGAATAGCGGAAAACATCATTAAAAGGGACAGACTGAGTCAAAGAACCCATGGCGCTGAGTCTCCAAGACCTGAACAGTGCTGTTGACGATGGGGTGACCTGGAGGTCTCCTGGAAGTTGAAATGATGATAATTAACAACAACAATTCATTTGTTTCTCAGATGCTTGCAAAAGTTGTTATTTCTTCTGCACATGGCTGAAATTTTTGGGCCCTTTAATTTTGTTGGGGCTACTAGTTATGTGAGGAAGATCAGGTAGCCATTCAAACAAGCATTCTCACTTACAGCTTAATCATACTAGAGAAGAATAGCAAAGACTGCAGAATCTTTGAGTTGCCTTTGTTAGAATTTTCTAGTGCCCATTAATCTTCTGAAGGAAATTGCTCTGGATGTGATCCACCCGAGATGTGAACCACTTAATCTCATTGATTTGAGATGGAAGAGATTTAAAAAGATATTTAATGATGTGATAGATCTTGTCTTTTGTCATTTATTGCTTTTTAACAAGAAATGGTGTGAGGGGCTTTAAAGGAATAAAACAAGAGCTTATAGTGCCAGAGGAAAGAATCCTTTAAGAATAGCTGAATGAGAGAACAGCTGGGGGACTAGTAGGAGCTATCCAGGCCTTGTTTGAATGCCATCATAAGCCAAGAAACACTGACTTAGGTGAGAGTGAGTGGCATGAAGAGTTGGGTGGAGAGAGCAGCTGAATGGTTGAGTATGATTCTGGGCACCAATAGACAATTGTCTGGCTTGTTTCTCCCTCTGTAAGCCAAAGAAGGAACATAAGCAGATACTTGGGAATCTTTCACTAGTCTTTGGTTTGGATTTGAGAAGCAAGCCAGCACATGGACGGTCACTGGGTTTAGACTGTTCAACAAACTACAGAGCCAAGCTTTATGCTTCATTTATCTGCTCCTACTACCAGCATTGTCTATGAGTTTATTGTTTATTCTTTATAAATCAGTTTCCTGGCTTCTGTTATTTTTGAACATGCCTGGTGTGTTGTGAAAGGCTTAGCATTTGTGTTATGATCCACACTAACTTCAGAAACTGCTTTGCCAGTAGAAGATCTTGGCCTAGAAGACACATTTCTTTTACTGCGTTAATTTGATTCGAGTGTAATATCCAAATAATTCCTATCAATTCTGAACTTCCTGTCCTTTCTGCCCTCATTTTGATACTCTCTGCGGTTCATAACAAGCTGTAATTTGTTGTTGTTCTCAAATTGGGCAAACTATGGCTTGCATAATCAAGAATTGGAAAGTTGTTTCAGGGCATAGCTTGCAATGCTGTTTTATGAGCAAACTGTTGTTTGCACTTGACATGGTCTGTTCAGTTTGAATGTCATAGCACCTACATCTTTTCTGTGAAGCAGGAAGTGAAAAGAGGAAGGAAATTTTGAAAACAAGAGGTGGTGACTTTAAAACCGAAACTATGATTGAGGTGTTACCAATCCTTTTTTCTGTCAGTTTGTTCTGATATTTGCGTGTATGAACTTGGTTTTGTGGGTTGTTAGAGCTTGTGTTAAAAACTTCACTGACAGTAAAGTTTTTAGAACATGGCCTTTACTATTGATTTGTTGGTTCTATAGGCAATGATTGTTAGAAATGCAAAAGACACAGCTCACACGAAAGCAGAGCGGAACATCTTGGAGGAAGTCAAGCACCCGTTCATTGTTGACTTGATTTATGCCTTTCAGACCGGTGGAAAACTCTACCTCATTCTTGAGTATCTCAGTGGTAAGAATACAGTAAATGGCAGATTCCGCTACTATTGACTGCTTTGCAAAAAAAATCCGTTGCTCTCTTTTTTTTTATGGAAAATCTACTACTCCTAGAACAGCTGTTTACAAAAATTAATTGGCGACATAATGAACACATTAGAAATCAAATTGGACAACTGGAATTGCCATGAAGACAAAATTAATTTAAAAAAAACCAAAGGGGGTTTTGCTGTTTGATGATTAAAAATGGTACCCTGTGCTGAGAATAGCTGTATTCTAAGACCAACCAAAATGCAACAAAAATGTTCATCCATTTGAGATACCCAGAACTTTTCATCAGGCAAAATGAAACAAAATATGAGCAAAAAACCCAGAAAGATCCCAGAATTAAGCCCAGTGTTGTGGCTGTGAGGTTTGCAGTTAAATCAAGTCCCAGAATGGAGACTGGAGGAATCACTGCTACACATGCAAGCCTGTGAGTTGCATCTGGCAATGTATGTTGGAATAAGGACCCAATGGCTAGTCTCCCTTTCTGAAAACACAAAAACTAGTTGCCGTTCTGACATGTAGCCATTATCTTGTGTAAGCCCACAGGTTCCTAAGCTGGCATAGAGCAGAAGCACAAAGAAATGAGATAGTCTTTATATCTCTAAAGTTGGGCATCTGATGTAGGTCTATGTTAAAAAATAAACTGGTCCATTCTCTAAGGACGTCGAAAACGGAATTGCCAGTATTGTAGTGACTGTGTACAAATTCATAGTGCATCCTCATGTGGAATAGTGTGTATAGCTCAGGTCACTGCATCTAAAAAGCAATATCATAGATGTGTAGAAATGATCAAGGATCTGGTTCAATTCCTGTGTGAAGAAGGGGTATATCTTTCTTCTGTACTCTCTAGCTGAGTCTTAAAATCCTTCGGGGGCGGCTTCCCCTTTGTCCCACCATTGTCACAGGCTCATCAGGAGGGAGTCTTCTGAGTGATACTTGCTTGCCTGTGGAATTCTCTTTCATGGAAGTTACCCTCTCTGTTCTTCTTTCCTCCACAGGCAAAGACCTTTCTATTCAAACAAGCAGTTAATGATTAACCAGTTTCAGGAAGCCAGTTTTGTGGGGTAGATGTGCTGTGCTTTAGCTTTATTGTTAAGCTTTTCAGTGATTTTACACTTTTAAAAATGTAGTGGTATTTTAATATGACAACTTGCCTAACTTCGTTTCAACTTTTTTATTACCAAGTTTTTAGTTTTCTCTTGTTTTAGCATTTGTAAGCTGCCTTGGGTCCATGTTTGGAGAAGGGGGGGTGTATTAGATAAATAAATCTTTAGCATGTGCCACGGAGTTGCCACATTTTAAAGTGTATACAATTTTAAAGTTAACTGTGAATCCGTTTGTCTATAATATTTAAGCCACCCTTAAGTACATTTAAATTAGTTCTCCAAATCAAATAGTTCAACTGCTTTTGGGTTTTCGTGATATATGAGATATTGTAATTGTAATAGTGCATAAAATGTACATGGCATCTTTTTTTGTTTGTTTTGTTTGTTCAATAGAAGTTAAATGTGCAAAATAGTAGCACAGTTGATTAGGGCACCAAAAAAATTTCAAGAAAATCCGTAACACTGTAACCAGCAGAATCATCTTTTTCAAATGGCTTCATTTTTAAAAAGAGAATTTAGTTTAAGATAATAACTGCAGCCATGTTCAAAACAAAATAGATCAGGCTGTTCTGAATGCATCTGTTACCTGCATTTGCTCAAAATTACAGAAGGGTGCCTCAGAACCCGCCTTACTGTTCGTGAGCACGCGAGTTCGTGTGTGCGCTGCTCAGTCCTTCTTGCCTGGCTCTTCCTGTAGATGAGGAGTAGGCAACCATGTGGCAGACCAGCTGCCAGCTTTTATCCTCTAGCCTCCACTGCTAGCCTCACTTCCCCCACAGCAAACCCAGTTGCCCCTATCTCCTCTACAGTTCCTCTCAAAATCATGACAGGAACTGATGTATTATCACTTCCTGGCACCTTTTTGAGAGGGACTGCAGAGGAAAACAAGTATTCGGGAGTGGTACAGATTTCTGGGATGCTTGTGAGGACAGAGTAGGAGTATTTTCATGTATTTGGTTGCCTGGAAGCCCTAAAAATGTCAAAAATGGATCTGATTTTTTTTTTAATTGAGGGGCTTGGTAGATTGGTAGAAGGCTTCAGAGACCCATAACAATAAGGTCCAGAGGCAGCGTATGACCAGTAGGCCACACCACTCTGCAATAAACTGAACAGGAGAATGGAAGAGTTCGTCATTCCATCCAAAGTCACTCACTTCTAGCTCTCTAACAGTCCTGGAAGTTAACTTAGTTTCAAACTCTGGCTTATCTGAGAAGTGTCTGGCTTGTAGTCTCCAGTTCAAACATAGTGAAAAGCCTTTTATCATTAGTTTACCAACCATGAGAAAGAGCAGTTGCTCATGAAAGATAAGTCACAATTCTGAAAAATTCTGTGTTAACTTTTTTTTGTGAAGACCTTGACTTCCAGGTTGACCAATCTAACATTCCTCCTCTAACCATTCGTAAGCCTAAACACCTGAAGGTATTTGGTCCTGTCTGATCTTGGGAACTAAGCAGGGTCAGGCCTAGTCAGTACTTGAATGGGACCAAGGAATACCAGGTGCTGTAAGCTATATCTCACAGGTAGGGCAATGGCAAACCACCCCAATTACTCCTTGCCTCACCAACTCTTATGACATTAGTGGGGTGGCCATAAGTCTACAGGTGGCTTTTAAGGCAAACACACATATGTACAGAACCATTCATACTGCTTTTCTTCATTAAGTGTAGCAAAAAATGCACTTATATCTTCTCTCATTGTAGGAGGAGAACTGTTTATGCAGTTGGAGAGAGAGGGGATATTCATGGAAGACACAGCTTGGTAAGAGAAAATTGACCTGTTTTCAGCCATGTCAGTAGGCTGAGGTAGAGCTTTCCTTAATTGCATGCTCTGTTTTATCTGGATATCCTTGACCTGAGAGAAGGCCTGATTATAGTTACACATCCAAATTCAGAGTAATGTATCTCTGTGCGGCTTAGGAATTTAGAGCAGACAAGATTTTCCCTTTATTACTCCACTATGTAGCCAGATGGGAGAAGTCTCCATGAACATCTGTAAAGAGGGAAGGAACAGACTCCAGGACTTTCAGCCTTCAGATCTGAAGTATTTCTGCAGGCACTGAATCTCAGGCTCAGTGTAGATACCATGTTAGACCAGTAGTAAAACCTAAGCATCATTTGCTGTTGTGTTGGAATTGACAAACCCATGGTTTGTACTTACCTGGCAATTGAGTATTACAAATGTCGGCTTGAAACAAGTTGGCATACCATGTTTTGTGCGAAACATGGTTGAGCATAATGTCTGAGCTCACAAACCATAGTTATCCCCCCTACCTCCTGCAAAGTGAGCAGATGAGCAAGAAGAGGAACCAGCCAAAGCAATTGTAAATCTTGGTTTGCCAGACTCATTCAGAAGTTGAAAACGTGGTTTGGGTTCTAAACTGTGTTTGGTGCAAACCGTGGCATGATATGATAACTGGATGTTGAGTGGCGCAGAGATGTGAAATTAAATGTAGCTATCTGCTTTTCTCTCCTTAAAAAACAAAAACAAAAAACCTTTGCATTGCAGCTTCTACTTGGCTGAAATCTCAATGGCTTTGGGGCATCTGCACCAGAAGGGGATCATTTATCGAGATCTAAAGCCAGAAAACATCATGCTGAATCATCAAGGTTAGAAATGCAACATCAAGTTCTTTTGCTGTCAAAAATTAGAGGTTGACTAGGGAGATTCCGTGCCAGGACAAATGGCACTCCGACCTGCTACATCACTTCGATGTGATTAAAAGGCAGCTTGTGATTAATTTCCATGCTCAGTTCTAGGTGCTGTTACTGAGCCGTGTGAGGTTTGGGCCAGAGGAATCTTACTCAAAATTCAGGGTGTCTGGTGGTCCTTTGTAGAATTAGATGTGTTAAATCTGTATAGTGATCTGTAAGAGTAGGACAGTTTCTACTGTATTTCCTGAGTCATGAAGGACTGTCCCTAAAGACACTCCCTTTGATACATTCCTTTCAACCATTGGTAAGGCAGAAAAGGCATTTGTATTCTGCCCAACATTTTAGGACTCTGGCAGGGGTGGATTTGTATGTACTTTTCTTGCTGTTGTTAAGAATTTAGGCCATATATAGGTAGATAGTTAATATTCTTGTTTTTAAGATGTTTGCTTTTTAATTGATTTAGACCCCACTCCTCAGACCACCTTCTTAGAACACTTGAGAGGCAGATATATTGGATTTGGTGTCTGGGTAACCAGGGTTCAAATACTTGCTCGGCTGTAGACACCCACTGGGTGATCCTGGGCAAGCCTCACATTCTCAGCCTCTGAAGGAGGCAGTAATAAACCTCATCTGAATAAGTCTTGCCAGGAAAATGAACTTCAACAGAGAGAAATGTAAGGTCCTGCACTTAGGCAGAAAAAATGGTATGCAGAAATATAGGATGGGGGACACGTGGCTGGCTAACAGTACGTGTGAAAGGGATCTAGGAGTCTTCATAGACCACAAGCTGAACATGAGTCAGCAGTGTGATGCGGCAGCCAAGAAGGCCAACGCAATTCTTGGTTGCATCAATAGGAGTATGGTGTCTAGATCGAGGGAGGTATTGGTACCACTCTATTCTGCATTGGTTAGACCTCATCTTGAATACTGTGTCCAGTTCTGGGCACCCCAATTCAAGAAGGATACGGATAAGCTGGAGCAGGTCCAGAGCAGGGCAACCAAAATGGTGAGGGGCCTGGAAGCCATGCCCTATGAGGACAGACTTAGAGAGCTGGGTATGTTTAGTCTGCAGAAGAGAAGGTTGAGAGGGGACATGATAGCCATGTTTAAATATTTGAAGGGATGTCATGTCGAGGAGGGAGTGGGCTTGTTTTCTCCTGCTCTTGAGACCAGGACAAGGAGCAATGGATGCAAGCTGCAGGAGGGGAGATTCCGCCTGAACCTCAGGAGGAATTTCGTGACAGTCAGGGCTGTCCGGCAGTGGAATGTGCTGCCACAGAGTGTGGTGGAGTCTCCTTCTTTGGAGGTTTTTAAGCGGAGGCTGGATGGCCACTTGTCGGGAGTGCTGTGAGGGTTTTCCTGCATGGCAGGGGGTTGGACTGGATGGCCCTCGTGGTCTCTTCCAACTCTACATTTCTATGATTCTATGAAAACCCTGTGATAGATTTGCCTTAGGATTACACCCCCCCCCCATTTGACCTTTGCAAATTTGATTATTCGCAAGGCATGAACCTGTCCGCACCCCTCCCCCATTCTCCTCCTCCCATTCCCTTGCATTTTGCTGTGTGCGGAGAAGGGAAGCAAATGCCCAGACAGAAGGCGAGGGAATGGGGGATTGGATGTTCCCCTTCCCATTCTCTTGCCTTTGGCCCCGGTGATGAGAACGTGCCAAAGCAAAAGACAAGAGAATGAGGGGGACATCTTCATGTGCCTTCATTCTCCCCTCTGGAGCTCCCCCATTCCCTTGCGTCTGGCCCCAGTGTACAAAAGGGAAGGGAATGAGAGGGGCATCACGGGGGGATTTATTCATGGTTTTTCCACTTTTCCAAGGATTCCACACCCCAAAACCTTGTAAAAGTGGAGAGGATGCTATAGTTAGTTAGAAACAACTTGAAGATACACAAGAACAAGTATCTTGGAAACTTAACTGTGTTCTGATGTGGTGCTTTGCACTCAAATGCTGCTTATTCGAATGACAACATGATGGTGTTCTCTCCCCCCTTTTCACTTTCTCTTCTCTTTTAGGTCATGTTAAGCTTACAGATTTCGGACTGTGTAAAGAATCCATTCATGACGGAACTGTCACGCATACATTCTGTGGAACAATAGAATACATGTGAGCCCGCATGATGAAACAGAAAAGTATTACTCTGGTCTGGGGGTAATGGCTAAACTTTACCTTTCTAAAAACTTGGCTCTATATTTGGGTGTGGGTTTTTGCCTGACCTCTCCATAAGTCTTAGAGCAAGTTTCATTAATATTTGTAATTTTTGTATTGAGAGGGGTGATCTGTAACAATCCTAGAGCAGCCATCCCTAGCCTGGCACCCTCTGGGCTGAGGGTAATGGGAACTGTAGTCCTGCACATCTGGCAGCCACCAGGTCAAGAAAGTCTAGAACAAGATTTGATCTAGAGTACTTGTCTTTGAAAGAGCTGGGGAGGATATTGTACCGTAGCCAAGTCTTTGTTCATTAATCTAAATGTTTATTTAACTTTCCATTATAAACAGCTCTTAGCATGCTTGCTTGCAGACTCTTTTATTAGCCATTTGAGCCACACTGATAGTTAGATAACCTGTGGCTTTCTTTAGATCAGTGAAAACCAGTTACTTTGACAAGAATCTAGGAATCCTGGGTGTAGGAGTTTAGTCTCACTGTGCTTGCAGATACTGTTTCCAGCAGGCCAAGAGGTGTCACACTCTGTGTGACATGTAGATCAAAAGACTCATAGTATGTTGACCCCCCCCCACAAACTAATGCATAACTTGAAAATCTGACTTGATCTGATTCTGTGATATCACAAAGAACACATATTCTAAAAGCAGATCAGTCGTTCAAGTTAATAAAACAGCATGCTTTGTGAATCATAAATTGTGTAACAGGTATCTCTTGATCCATTGGTCATAAAAAGCATACACCTGCTTATCTGATGCAACTCGAGAGTGATGTTTGCAGTTCAGGTGACTCCAAATTCCTATTTTCAGGATTGCTACATTCCTGATAACCTGTTTGTCACTGGCCTGATAATCAGTTGCAGTTGAAGTCATATTGAAAACAGGTCAGCTTCATGCTTTAGGAAAGATTGATTTTAAGTGTGGATATTGCATATAATGTTGTCAGTAAAGAACAACTGCTTTGTGTAGTCCCTTGAAAGCAACTTCTATTCACCGCGGACAGGTAGATATTTACAGGCCTGACAGAATGAGAAAAAAAATGTGCCACCATTTTAGGCCCTATCTGTTAAAATCTTTGCATCATTAATACGCTTCTTAAGGTTGACTGTTCATCTGTTATGAAAGATACTGCCATTTTTGCGTGTTTTTTCTTTGTTATCTCCAGGGCCCCTGAAATCTTGATGAGGAGTGGGCACAACCGTGCTGTAGACTGGTGGAGTTTGGGGGCATTAATGTATGACATGCTGACTGGAGCAGTAGGTGCACACTTATAAACTGCATGTGTTTGGGTTTTTTTTAGTTTCTTGCTGTTAAGAGAGAACTTGTGTTCTTGCCCATATGGCTTGCATGGCAGCTCTGTGGCCATTAGCTACAGGTCCCCTTGGTATCTAGTACCAGCAGAATTGGGATTTCCCACTACAGTTCTTTGTTGTACAAGAAACCTGCAGGCCACTGGAGGAGATTTTTATGCTATACTGGGAGGAGGCAGTACAAGGGAATTGCCTGTTCTGAGGAAGCGGGAGAAATACGCCGTTGGATACTAGTCTGTATACATATGGCCAGCCCCTGGAAAGGTGCGTGTGGTTATCTTGAAATTGCCCCTGAGAGGAAACACTGTGCCTTTCAGTTTCTGAGACCTTTGTTGAACTGTCACTTAGTTCAGCCGCCTCACTTACTGGCTTCTGATTATTGTGGGCTGCAACTCCCATCAGGATAGACCTTAAAACCAAAGAATATATAAAATTAAGATTGAGAGTTCAGAGCTGAGTTGCTCGTTGAAAGCTAATATTGCATTTCTGCATTCAGTAACTATATTAGAAATTAATCTTCAGTAATAACAATGGTTTATAGTTAAATTTGCTATGAATATACTTTAGAAGGCATTATTTTATATAGTTTCTCTGTGGTACCCTTATATATAGTATATCATTTATAATAGAGGCATAATCAAACTCCTTTAAAAATAATTACATTGTTATAATATAAATTTTTATTTTTTATTTTTTAACCTTCCTATGGACTTCACCCAAAATTGCTTGTAACTCCCAACTCCTTCACTGTGACTCCACAGCCCTGTTCCAGATCTTCTCGTAGTCCAGATCCCACCTTTACCAGGGAGCCCAACCTGTGCTCATGGATGATAGGACTTGTAGTCAGATAACATTTGGAGGGCCAAAGGTCCACCAGTCCAACTTGATATTAACAGTGCCCTTTTTCCACTGTGTTTCAGCCTAGCAATTGAAGCAACTTCTCATGTGTTGTATTTTCAAAACTCTGCTTTAGGCCTTTCTGTATAAGCATTGTTTTAACAGGCATGCTAGGGGAGCAGGGAAGAGATATGGAAGCAAAATCTATTTTTCTGTGGACCTTTTATTTTACTTGGCTCAATTCCTCATGACTCTCTTTCCCACTCCTTCTTTTTCTCTCTGTCTCATCCCTTTTGCCTTGCTGTCCTCCAGCCCCCATTCACTGGGGAGAACCGAAAGAAAACTATTGACAAGATTCTCAAATGTAAACTCAACCTGCCTCCCTACCTCACACAAGAAGCCAGAGATCTGCTGAAAAAGGTGGGAAACCTCACAAGAGAAAACAGCAATGTTGACAGAAGTATGCAATCTTTCTTGCTCTTCTAGATCATGAAACCATATTTACTTATTGCTGAATCTAAGTTTGCAACAGCACTGCCAAAATGGCTCTGTAGCAGGGCGTGCAACAAAAGCAAACTATCGGTTTCAGTAACTACTTCCTTCAAGAGGTCAGCTTTTTATTTCAGTCATAAACCTGGGACAACAAAAACGTATGGCTATTTGAATGTGGTTTGTTTCAGTATGAGTTGCAGGCCAGTGTTTTCCAAATGAGTGGCTGCATTTAAGTTTCTCTGAACCTTCTCCTGATGGCAAATGTGTGGATTTGCCAATGCCTCTTGCGTGTTTTCCTGGCTTATTGAAGTGCTTCAGTAAATATAGCAGATGGGTTTGCCTCAAGCATCTGTACCAAACCCAGTGCTCCTCAGACTACAACTCCCAACATGCTTGACCTTTTTCTGGCTGCTGGCAAAGGTTCAGATTTGGAAGTAACTTGTTACAAGCAGCGTGCAGGCAACAACACTGAAAGTAATGTAACAACTGGCAGTGCCACTTTGTCTCATGAAAGTAATGTTTCTGATGCTCCTTTCACTTGAAACATTTATCACTTCTAAGTTGTTTGTTTGGGGGGAATTTTTTCTAATTCTAATGATTGATGTTTCAGAGGAACATCAGTTTTACTCCCAAGGAGTAAAAACTTAGGCAAATGAGTTTTTATGGCGTTTTTAAAATGTATTAGTGACTGTTTATAATTTCTTTTAAAAAAAAATAAAATAACTGAGTGTATTATTTCTGCCCACAAAGAAACTGATAGAAAACTTGGAAAAGCTCTTTCCCAGCAGTGCCAGTTTTCTGATGGTCAGCAAAACATATTCTGGATCCTCTGAGTGTTTTTTTCTTGAACATATGTACATTTTCTCTTTTCCAAGCTGCTAAAGAGAAATGCTGCCTCACGTCTAGGAGCTGGTCCAGGAGATGCTGGAGAAGTTCAGGTACCTGTCGCTGAGTTGTCTTGATGATTTTTTAAGGGTGGGACACAAGCAGGCTGGCACTGTCTAAATGCAGAGCAAAGGAAATGTTTTCTTATACACTCATCTTGCTTTTGAACCTGGTTTCCTTCAAGAAATTGAGGAAATTGTAGAACCTGTTTTAAACTGTGGTGTAGCGAGAGGCAGTCCTAATGATTTTGTATACCTTATTCTAACCATTTTTGGATCAGTGAAGCAGAGGTGGGTAGTTCAGTTAGTCTGTTCTAGCAGCAGCAAAAACAAAGTCTTCTGGCCTCTTGAAAACTACCACTTAAGAAAAATATGTCATCTTTAAGGCACAGGTGGGCCTGCACTAAGGGTTTTTAATTTTTCCAAAGATTTATTACAGTAAACAATAACAAATCAATATAACCAGAAAAGAAAAGAGAAGGGAAACAATGAAAAATAACAACAAGGAGTAACAAGGTCAACCAGATATCGCAAACATTGATTTAAAATGTAGCTCTGTCCAACAATGATTACATAACATTGCTTAAGCTGGACAGTTGTCTTAGAGGGAGATGAGGTCCAAAATGCTTGTTGATGTGATGACAGACGACACAATGAATTTTGCTCTGTGGCAGATGAAATGAAAGGAGTCCTGTCTGTAGCAAATGTGTCTTTCAGTTCCCTGCTACCCATTTGGATTCTGCTAGTCAGCTCTTCTGCAAGTCCAACCAGTGTTGAAATGAAAGATCTTTCAGTATTTTCCATGTCCTTGTAATTTCTAACCACGCAGACCCCAACAGTGTAGCAATACCCTCTTCATGTGAAACATTTGCATTTCCTCCTTCAAAACTAGTTAATAATAATAAAGCCCCTTGGGATGTAGCTCTTGATGCCTATTTAAAAAAAATCAGTTATTCTATTCCAAAAAGCAATGCAATAATTTGTTGTCCCAATTGTGCCATAACCCCACCGAGGGTTGCACCAAGGAATAACAGATCCATTTCCAGTCTGCTGATGGACCTGTTGCGCTTGGCATTGACTGGAAATTGCATTGGCTGTTTTTCTTTTCTTTCCTGCTTGGGGGCAAAATATTTTTAGGGCAAAATAGCATACATCAGAGTTTTTGTGGCTGGTGGGGGAGACTCTGGAGGAAGTATCAAGGGCCACACAGAACTACAGGAGGAACTTACTTCTAAGAACTACAGGAGGAACTTACTTCCAAGCACATATGCTTGAGCTAATTGTTTAATAAACTGAAGAAAGAAGCAGATGCGTCTCCTATGAACGGATGTGCCTCCTGTATTAATCTTGTATCAGACACTTTGCTGGCTTTCTGTATATCAGTTCCATGGCTACGTAGAAAATAATTACTTTGGTTTGTGTTCTTGTAAAAGATGAGGGACTACCATTTTGCTTGTGTTGTTGAGATTCCTTTGGTTGGGTGCTAACTTGACATAATATTCTATAGGCTCACCCATTCTTCAGACACATTAACTGGGAAGAGCTGCTAGCTCGGAAGGTGGAGCCCCCGTTTAAACCATTATTGGTATGTATTCAACTTCCCTGTGACTTTGGATGATAAACTGCCATATAACTTTATCATCTGTATCATGGTATTTCAGTTGTCCAGATGGGGCATGGATACCCCTGCCCCATCCAGCTTCTTGATATTTGCCTGCCTACTTTTTTCAGAGGCATGTCACATTTGATTCCTAGAATTATTTTATTTTTCTCAAGTATACAGATATGGGTTGAAGCAGGACTGGTGAATTCACAATCAGCCTCATGTTGGTGAACTGCTATTCTCATTGTTCCTCACCTTTGGGCAACTAGTGAGGCTGATGGGAATGGTAGTCAGCAACATAGGAAGGGGTGTGGATTCCCCTGCTCTGGATTAAATTTCACCTCTGGAGGAAAGCACAGATACTGTTGAGCTATTTCCCAAAGCAGGAGTCTATACTTGTCTGCCTGCACATGTGGACATATTCGTGTGGCAAGAATGATATCAGTAGTCCAGCTCTGTTAATCACTGGGAAATGTAGAGGTATATTTCCCTATTAAATAAAAACTATAGATTTGATATGTTTTCCTATCATTGCCATCATCATCTTATCTTTTTCCCAGGCATGGACTTAAGGCAGCTTCCAACAGCCAAACACACATAGGCCACACCCAGACTGATTGAAAAGTTTCAGGTTTTGTTCCTGTTCTTTCTGATTTTATACTGGGTTAAAAGAAACTGACTTGGGGAGCTGGCATAAAGAGTCTCCCATTATATCAGGAGCTGACAGAAAAAAAAATCTGAGATAAAATCTTTTAAAATTTCCCAGTGAACAAAAATTAAAAAGCAGTTAAACTGTCAAAAAATTAAACCCAGTAAAAAATATGAACAACAAATAAAAAGCCCAACATGTTATACAATTTTGCTTTTTCTAAAAGATTTTTTTTTCAAAAGTGCCAAAATAAAAAAAAAGTCTTATTGTGACTGCAGAAAGACAGCAAGGAAAGTGCCAGTCCAACCACTTTAGGAAGGGAATTTCAGAGTCTGAGAGTAGCCACCAAGCAGTCCCTTGCCCATGTTTCCATCAGTTGTACCTGTGGGGGTAGTGCAACAGAGGGAAGGCCCTCAAAGCAGAGGCAGATGCCTATAGGACAGGGGTTTCCAATTGTGTGCCATGACACATTAGTGTGTCACCTGAAGTGTGTGGGTGTGTCGCTTACAGTCTTGGAAATGTATGTTATTATTTATAAATCGTATATTTTTAAAAATATATGGAAGGCACAATATATGTGCCTGGATCTCTTATCAGGGGTTAGTTTAACCTCCAGTTTGCTAATATAACTGAATTACTGTGTCGCAAAAAGATACATGTCTAAAAAGTATGTCACCAACATAAAAAGTTTTGAAAGCTCTGTTATAGGAGAACATGGTCCTTTGGAATGACTTAGACCTGGACCGTATAGCTCTCTATAAAGATCACAACCAGCACCTTGAATTGGGCCTGGAAGTAGGCCAGCAGCCTGTCAGGAGAATTGCATGCTCCTTGTAGGCAGCCCCATTTAACAATCAGTCCTCAGCTCTTTTGGCCAGCTGAGGTTTCCAAGCACTGTTAAATGCATCCCCATGTGGAACGTGCTACTGCGGTCTGAATAGGATGTGACTAAGCCATGTGCCAACAACAGTGGCCAGATCTTATGTCTTTTGCGTAAGAATGTCTAGACGAATACTTCTCCAGGGTAACGGATGTGCGAGGGGAGGCATCAGTTATTTTTATCCAGCAGGTCAGGGACTGGCAATGTATTTGTGCCCCCGAATAGTGTTGTTTCTTTCTTTCCTCAAGATTTGCCACGGACCAGTAGTGGTCGAGGCACTGGTGTAGAAAATGCTTTACTGGCATATAGATGTGGGCGTGAGGTATATGAGAGGGCTTTGTCTCCTGGCCTTTCAACTCTCTCTTTTCAAACCTTGTGTTCCTTTCTTTTCATCACCGGCTCCCTTCCCCCTCCCATTTGCCTTCATTTCCCAGTGCAGTTTTCTACAGAGACTTTTGACTGGTGGCTTCCAGACTCTGATACCCTCCAGGTTTTATATCTGCAGAATGCTTCTCCGTCCAGAGGCTTTGCTCTTCATCTTCAGCTAAAGCTGTTTTGATTGACGACCTCTTAACCTCCAAAGCTTTTATTTGTGCGTCTGCAATGCGTGTGTGTGGTTTCTCTCTCTCTCTTTTTTTTTTTTTGCAAAGCAATCCGAAGAGGATGTGAGCCAGTTTGACGCGAAATTTACTCGTCAGACTCCTGTTGATAGTCCTGATGACTCAGCTCTCAGCGAAAGTGCCAACCAGGTCTTCCTGGTAAGTATTTTTTTTTTAAAGCAGATTTTAAAAACAGACTTTTCTCTGGATGCTGCAGAGGAGCAATCCATAATCACATGGCGGTCATTCCAGGCCTTTCCGAGGGGTTATCTTTCAGCTCCAGACACTGACGCGCGTTACTGTTACAGCATAAACTTTATTGATGGTAAATGTTGCAGAGAAGCATCTTAGCCCTTTTGCAGATAGTGTCTGGCATCCCCTCGGAGCCAGTGGTAGAATTGGGCCCCCATACAAGTTCAACCAAGACTTATCCTTTGGCTGGTGATCAAATTCAATCCCCAGTCCTGGACATGCAGGGAGCCCTTGCGATGAAGTTCACGTCCCCAGACAAGGCCAAAAGAAGATGTGATCCCAAGAATTATGTAGCCCAGATGCAAATAAAATTGTGCAAATGTGACCCATCTCCCCCTAAATAGCTGTAAGACTCAGTGGCGGAGCTTGGAGTTAGCAACAGAGAAAAATTCACTCTCCCAGTTGGTTCTCAGCCTTCACATTTGCTCTGAGCCTATAGTGACAAACAGTCTTCAGCAAGGTCACTAATACAAGTTAACTCTTTCATGACACTGAACAGCTGCTAATGTTTGCCTATAATTAGGAGTCTAAAACCCATCTGACTGTTGACAGAGGCCCAACTCATTTACACATGGGTTACGTCCCTTTTATGCCAGCATCTGAGGCAGGAGTCCAGAGTTCTGTTCTGGACTGCAGGCTGTCAGAAATAAGTAAGGAAAGAATTACGTTTAAAGAACTGCAGCTGTAGCAGCCACTGGTGGCTTTTTTAGAGCCTTGGAATTATTCCCATCATCTAGGGCTTTACGTACGTGGCTCCATCTGTACTTGAAAGCGTGAAAGAGAAGTTTTCCTTTGAACCAAAAATCCGATCACCTCGCAGATTCATTGGCAGCCCGCGGACACCAGTCAGGTATTTCTCTTTTCCTCCATCCTTTGGTGTTGCTGTGTGTGGTAGCGGGGAGAGGAGCCTGACTCATTTCTGATTTTAAATTGGTTATCCGAGTATCTATGCACATGATTTCAATGCAGCAAGTTCTTTGAATGGACTGACTGGGAAATGGCAGTCATAATTCAATTATAGGAGAATATACTTGGCCATACAGAATGTCTTAAGTTCAGTTCCTGCATCTGCAGGTAGGGCAGGCAAAGAATCCTACCTGAAGTGCAGAAGAGGGGCGGGGGTTGACAGTGCTGATAAAGTGGACCAGTGGGACTGTCTAGGTAAGGCAAGAGTGGGAAATGCAATGCATTTTGTGATGCCCCTGTCAGTCTCCCCCAACCCCTCTGGGTTTTTTTCCACCCAAAATTTGTGTCCAATTTTTTGACAGTTATTGTTCCCTAACATGCATATAATGACAATAAATAAATAAATATTAAAAATAAAATCCTCTTCAACCTTCTATTCCCATTTTTAGCTGCATCTCTTCATCTGAGGTACCACTAGATGCTATTTTTCTTCCTTTTACCTAAGTAGTCAATTCTGCAGGGGCTAGTTTTGCACCTCTGTGCTCAGCCCCCCCCCCGCACTGGAAACAGTTTCCTTCCTTTTCTCCCTAACATGGCAGCTGGAAGTGAGTGAAAGCATTGAGCTGGGAAGCCCCAGCAGTTCCTCCAGCTCTGAGAGAGAGGGCCACACCCAAGGAAGGAACATCCATGCCCCCAGGGTTACCCATTTTAATCAGTTATATCTAGTTAATACTTTGAATATACTGTGGCCTTCTGTTGATGGTTCAAAAGATGACAAGAGAAACCAGAAATTCAAGCTGCCAAACTCAATTCTCCTGAATTCTCAATTCTGCTTTTTACCCATCACATGATTTGGCTGGGTTTTTTTTTCTTTTCAGTGCAGAACTTCTCCTACATTGATGCTTCTTGTTTTTTTGTTTTTTCCTATTTGCTCTTTGTTTTCGTTTTTTGTTAAAGCCCTGTTAAATTCTCTCCTGGGGACTTTTGGGGGCGAGGCAGTTCCTCTGGCGTGGCAAACGCTCAGACGCCTGTGGAGTATCCGATGGAGACCAGTGGGATCGAGCAAATGGACGTGACGGTTTGCGGAGAGGCCTCGGCTCCGCTTCCAATCCGGCAACCAAACACCGGGCCGTACAAAAAGCAAGCCTTCCCCATGATCTCCAAGCGGCCAGAGCATTTGCGCATGAACCTATGACGAAATCAACGGCAATCATTTCCCTCCCCCATTAAAAAAAAATACCCTGATGGGTTATCTGCAAAAGGACACGAGGACAAAACCTCAGTGAGGGCGGCAGCCTGTCCACTCCCATCACGCTGAAATATTGAGGGCTCTTGAAGTTGTCTTCTCTCTCTTTTCTCTCTCTCAGTGATAGTATCAAAATTGGTCATTGCACAGAATGATGGATTGGGAAAGAAGGACAAAAACCATCCACCTCCCCCCACCCATCCACTTCCCATTTCCTCTCCTTTTGAATCAGTGGTGCATAAAAGATTACTTGAGGGGAAAAAATGGTGTTGTATAACCTCCAAGCACAGGAGCACTGGAAGCAGGCCAATATGGAAGTGTTGGTACCCTTTCTGCTCTTAACCGAGGAGTTTTCCAGGTGATCACTTAAGAGCTATGACAGTAGGACGTTTTCTTGCTATCAGGAAAATGTGCAGAGTTCTGCTTCTGTCTCTTGGAACCAGGGATTAACCCGCTTGCTGGCTGCTTCGAAGAGCGTCCTCCAATGGAGTGAAGCTGGAGGTACAAAGCAGTCTCCAAACCATTGATGTTCCACATGGGAAAACAATCTGAATGAATCTTTAAAAAACAAAAATATAACTATATATATACATATATATATTTTCGAATACGTTTCCCCCTTCCCCCCTTTTTTTCAAAGTATCCCTGACTGGGAAAATACAGAATTACCAGTTTGATGCAACACACAGAACAATCAGACTTAAACATCTGTTTGTCCTCCCAGTGAAATAATGGGTTTGTGTTTAAAAAAAGAAAAGAAATCACTGCTAATTTTGTTGGTAAGATTCAGGTTGGGTAAGAAGTTCCTCTGCCGATCTTGTTGGAATGCCTCTGGTGATAAGAAATTGGATTAGGCTAGACAGATTTCTGCGCTGAAACCTTGGCTGATGGTGATGTGTGTTTCTTTCCAGCACCTCTGCTGTTCACACCAGCAGGGGCTCTTTGTCCTACTACTGAGCTGTATGCATGCCTCAGAGATGGCTGTTCTCTGCCCCAATTCTTTGGTTGCTCTCTTGAATTTATCGTTCTTTGTGGAAACCTGAAGACAAAAGAGCTTCCCATCCGTATATTTTTACGCTGGTCCCATCATTTCCTTAAGATGTTGGAAACATGCTCAGTTACAGCCATCATATAAAGTAATCAAAAAGGGAGCTGAGGAAGGGGTGTAATACAAGGAGCAGTGATCCAGTAGGCTATGGCAGACTTACCCGTTTTTGTTTTTATTTTCACAATTATGCTGGTCTTGCTGAGTGGTAATGCTGGGAAGAGATGGTTTTATCCCACCTTAACCCCATTACTTGGCCTTTTTTTTTTCCTGCAAAGAATTAACCGTAAACTGTTTTGTTTCTTCTACTGGGGGCAATCCATCCGCTGATTGTATTAAAACAAAAAGGAAACCACAAAACAAGTATTAAGATGGCCTTTGACGAATGTCTTCCAGAGAACTTTTGCAATTTAATTTTAGGAAACGTTCAAAAGGTTTACTATTTATGTTTTCTGCGATTGTTATTGAAGAAGAAAAAAAAATCTGTACAAATGACTTTAACAGGTACAAAGAATTAAATAAAGGTATCTTTACCTTAACTTAAATACTTCCTGCCTTAAAGAAAGCATTTCCACGGATGTAGCTGGCGAAGGGGTTCATAAAAGTCTGCAGAGCTTTACGCTAGGGTAGAGAGTGCATGAGTGGGTGTGGTGCGTTTGTGTTGATAATTGCATAATTGTGCAGCAACGTTCAAGTCCAGGAGCTTCTTTTTCCTGCTTGTCAGGTCCTGCGTCCATCTCTTTCTCTCTCAGTCTCTCAATCTCCGTGCAGAATCTGCCACTGAGGAATATATACTCCTATTGCTTCTTTGTTTTGATTCTCTTTGTGAGCCATAGGATCCAAGCCATAAGTCTTCCTTTTTAAGAAAATATTGTTTGATTTGAGTACCATTAAGGAGCTTCACCTTCTACAGTGTGGCAGTGAGTGAAATACTGCTGGTGTTTAGCCTAGTGGTTTGGATCCCTCTTTGAAACTCTAGTATCTGTGAGCTTCCCTATGAATTGCACTATAACCTGTGCTGTTCCAGGAGGATTGGCAATCTCTAGGAGTGATTTCTGGGGAGGGGGTGGGACTCAGGATGCTGCAGAGAGAAAAGGTGGGAGCTAGGAGCGGAACGCCACCTGCCGTTGTTGGGACGTGAGGTCATAGAGTACTCTCTGCTTCCGTCGGGGATCCTCTTGATCTTTTAGAGCAGTGGCTCTGACTTTGGCCTTCTCTGTACTTTGGACCTCAGCTTCCAGAAGCTTCAGCTAGCATGGCCAAAGCTCGGGGGTTCTTGGAGAATGAGATCCAAAACATATGGAAGACAAAAAGTTAAGAACTCCTGCTTTAGATGTCAGCCTTGAATTTGCATCAGTCCTAGTCATTGATGTAGTAGGGGGCGAATAATTCATTGATATTTGGGGGGCCACAGGTTTTCTGCCTTGGCTCAGTCATCCCTCGTTTCTCTTCCTTGTAGCAGCAATCTTAAGGGGACAATCAAGCAAAAGGTGGCCTCACAGAAACCAGTGAAGTGATGGCTGAATGGCAGTTTTGAAAGTTTCATTAAAATTTCATTCAGTGGGATGTGAGGCCAAATGAAGTTTTCACGGGGCGCGTGCATGGGATTGGATTTCCCATGAGTTGGCCATGCCATTCCAGCTGTCTTCCTGTGTTTCAGTCAAGTCAGAAAGGGGGTTTGTAGCACTCGCAGGGCAACGAGCCCCCTTCCCACTACAAAATAAAAGTGGACTGCTACCCCTGTGGCAATATCTACTGGGGATAGACAGATACTACTGGATCAGTGCAGGATCTCATTGAAACAAGAGGCAGTTTGCTTCAAATTGAGGTTAACTGAAGCCCAAGGTTTGCCAACTTCCTTTTATGCAGTGAGGAGCTTGGAAAAGTTACTTTTGGGAACTATGACTCCCAGAATCCTCCAGCAGGGGTGGCAGAAGTTAAATATGGAGTACTTGCACAACGAGCTGGATCCAAATCTAGTTACATTTCAGGTTGACTTGGATGAATCTTGACCAACTTGGCCTTTTAATTGCAACCGGCCAGCAAAAAGTGTGATTAAATCTGGATCTCGTGGTGTGGGGTTTATTCATTCTGGGTTGGCCCCATGACAGTTGCTTGCTTTGGACAACTGTTGTGGCTTCTCCTATATGCTGTGGTGTGCCATAAACTCAGCTCCACATTTTTCTTTCTTGAATCCTAACGCTCGGTAAAACAGAGGTGATGAGTCCAGAACAGGGAGGCAGGGTAACGAATGGCTGGTTCTGTTCACTGCTGGCATTTTGACTTGGCTGAAAGTAATAAACCATCCAAGGCAACTCCCCTCAAGATGAATCTTGCCCAAGCCCTGTTGAAAGGGAAGAGGAGTTGTAGGAGGGCCCAGCTTTTCCACGAGATTTGATTGTTGAGCTTGGAAAACTTACTTTCTTGGCCATGCTGGCTGGGAGATCTTGGAAAGTGAAGTCCTCTCATGAAGTCAGTTTTCCAAGCTCTAGCTGGTTGAGCTGGCTTAAGTTGTGGCACCTCCTCTTCTCTAAAATGGAATACTGTCTCTTGTAATCATGCATATTGATGCTCCTCTTTTGGATGCATACAACTTTCTGCTGGAAATTACTTGATATGGCTGGCAGAAGGTAGCTGAATGTCCTGTCTGCTTTTCCCTGTTAGATCATTTTGCTGTAGAAGTGAATTTCACTTTTAATTTTTCATCCCCTTTTTTTTTTTTTAAACTGTGAAAAGTTTGGAATCGCGACTTGGGACAGCAAGCACACACTATGCAATATGTGTTATTCTGTATTTATTTGTACAAAAATAAATATCCCACCCAACCTTGATTTTCCCCCCTCCCTCCTCCTCCCCTGTATATAGCTTATTAGTGTTGAGTTTAAAAGGAGTGGAATTATATCTCTTCTACAACTTCAGAAAGAATGCTAAGCATATGAAATGCAGTGGCTATCAGAGAACTTAAGTGCTTTCTTTAAAAAAATATGTCTTAAAAAGTTTTCATTAGGGTATAGTAATTAAGATTTATTTTGTACAAGCTGTGCTTTTTTAATTATAATCTTGGGACTTTTGCTATAATTTGATTTTTATAGATTTTTGTACCATTCTATTAAAAATGATAATAATAATAATAACTGGGATTAATACCTGCTGAGGCTAACTACATATTTTAAGTATTAAATCTTGAGATAACTTGAACCATGTTTTATTTCCATTAGAATGATGGTATTGAAATGAAAGGTGTGCTAATTGTATTCTGCAGCTCGCATTGAGGTAAAAGGAAGCAGAAAGCTCAGCTAAGAGCCCTCCTGCCTTGTGAGATACTTTGGGGCAAGGAGGAGGTGTTGAAAGAAACAGATGTCCTATCATTCTCTGTAGATCAGGTGGGGAACTTGTGGCTCTCTGGGTGTTGGCCTACATCTCCTATCATCCCCAGCCAGACTGATAAGGAATGTGATGGGAGGGGTAATCCAGCAAAAGGCAAAGGGGCCACCGGTTATCCATTGCTGCTGTAGAACGTGATGCCAATTTGACCCCAGTATTATAAATTTTATTAAATACATGGGGACTTGAGACAAGGACCATTTCCACACTAGACTGTACTAGTGCTGCTATTCCACTTTCAACATCCTGTGGAATCCTGGGGTTTGCAGTTTAGGGAGGGGCCTTTGAGGCAAACCCCAGGATTCCACAGGATGTTGAAAGTGGAATAATAGCACTAGTACAGTCTAGTGAAGAAATGGCTGGGCTGTCTCCCAGACCACCTTTGGTGCCAGCTGCCATTTAGACTGGAACGGACTGTTAACTCCTCCTACAACCTGTGTTATAACACAGTTGAGAGGCGAATAGACCTGCAGTTACAGTATTACCTTGTTGGGTAGACTAGCTGTATGCCAGATATGGCCACTGACTACTTGACATCAGGCTAGTGCTCATGGGGGTGTGTGTGGGTTGCAATTCTGGGTACCTTTTCCATAGAAATCCAAGTTAGTGGCAGTAGCTGGCTATTATATGCCTTTACAGATATTAGATTCTTGAGTGGGTAATTACTTTAAGGCTGTGCTCATGAATTTCAACTGTCTTCCATCCTGTATGCCATTTAGACTTACGTGGGTAGTCCTCCTGTCCCTTCCTATCACTTTCACATCTGCCCTGTAGAGCTGACTTATGAGTAGCATTGATTTCTTGGAAATGGAGGGACCAGTATGCGGGGTGACACAGCCCGGATGTAAGAACCAGTCCTTGTTCCTAGTCTGGATAATCTAAGGCTCAAACTGTGCAGCTATCCGACGATCCCTTTTGTTACCATCCACCCATTCGTGCAGGGGTTAAAAATGGGAGGAGAGCTTTTAATACCAGTGGTACTTTTTTGTTGTTCTTTAAATAAACCCAGCACATGGGGGAGAGCAGCAAATTTTAAACCTCCTCTATTCATCCTAGTCTGGATTGGGATTGTGCCTCTCTGCTTCTAGAAAGCTTTTTCTTTAAACAAACTTCTTTATCTGCACAGTGATAGGCGTTTACCATAAAAGTGTAGTCCTGACTTTTGGCATCTCAGAAATGGAAAATACTCTAAACTGGGGAGAAACCCGTTAGTTACCCACCTAAGATAATCTGCAAGCATTCACTTAATGAGGGCAACCAGTCCCTTGTAAACTTGGTTGATAGGAATGAGGACTGAGCTGTCTTGAAGCGAACAGTGGTATGCTCAAAGCCAGCATACTGGATGTTCTACTTAACATACATCTTGAGGTGAGAGCGAGTCCTATATTTTTGGAAGAAAGGCAAGTGAGGATGCAAGGATCATCGCAGCCGTTTTTACCCATGCAAGTATCTTCAGAAATTAACATTTTTGTGCCAAAGTATCTGATCCTCTGGGGGGAGGATATGGGGTGGGGGCGTGTGTGTGTGAGAGAGAGAGAGAGACAAAGACAGTGAGTTGGTGGGGAATTCCTCTGTCTGGTTTTGAAGAAAGTGCTCTCTCTGCCAGGGTTCTAGCTGGCTATGGAACCATCTATAAAGAATCACATTCTACAGCTGCCTTACTAGGAATGGTATGAGGGTCAACGCCCTTCCCACATTTCATTCTGTACTGTTTACTGTAATGAAATATACTTGATTTCAAAACAAATGGATGTAAATAGCAATTAAATGCAACTTTGAAGAAATGTGAATAG
Source organism: Iguana delicatissima (assembly GCA_948472985.1). Taxonomy (NCBI): domain Eukaryota; kingdom Metazoa; phylum Chordata; class Lepidosauria; order Squamata; family Iguanidae; genus Iguana; species Iguana delicatissima. The sequence goes on from CAOKZL010000007.1 coordinate 2,601,083, forward strand.
TGATTGTTTTGTTTGCTGTTTGTCCTCTTTGAGGCAGAATATAAGTTTCTAGTTGTATACATGTGGGTATAGTATTTGCGGTTCAGGCACAGATGGAGGGTTTCTAGAATTGGAATTAGGCTTGAATTTTGGAGTTCAGAATGACGCTTCCTGACAATTGTGCAGTTGACTTAAGAAATGGGGAAAGTTTTATCAAGGTAGACAGAACTGGGACCTCCCATTAAATAAATGCTGGGTAATACCTAGTTTACATAAAAGGTATCAATGAAACTCCAGACCAACCAGTTTAAAATATTTATTCTTTCCATATATTGTTTCTTATACTACAGGTTTTCTTATTTAAAAAAAAAGGATCACTAAAATAGATCTTTCCTCTTTAGTAAAATTTAACTTGTTTATGACAAAATACAGTACTCAGGATTTTCCTTTTTAAAAATTCAGGCTTACAAAAAGTAGAAAAAGTTTTCCATGGGTACATAGTCAAAATATAGATCAATGGAGCTTAAGAGCAAAGATTATTCTATGGTTCTTTTTTCAGTCTATGAAATCTGTGCAATTCATGTAACAATGGCATCCAGCAGAGAAGGGAAAGTAGGTTTCCCCCTAAAGAGCTAAATCCAGCAATGAAAAGTTGCTTTTTTGGACTATAGCTCCCAGAACCGCCATGCTGGCTAAGGGGGTATTCTGGGAGTTGTAGTCAAAGTAACTTTTCTATGCTGTGTCAAGACAACAGCTGTTTCAAGACTCAATGTTTTGCACAAACTGAATTCTTAGCGCCTCCTCTTGCTAGTTTGAATAAACCAATGGGATGTATATGTACGTAATTGCCGATTCATTATCCTTCTGCCTGAGAATTATAAATGCCCCTCCATGAACTGCAAATCCCAGGATTCCACAAGATGGAGCCCTAGCAGTTAAAGTAGGATCATAACTCTATAACTGCATGGTGTGAATGGTCCTTTACTCACAATTACCAGTGGGACTCGAGCCAATGTACCTTATTACTGCCATAGCAGCAGGCCTCTTTAAGAGTTGGCCCAGCACTACAAGGAGGCTCCTGCTGCTACAAAGCTCCAGAAATTCTCAAGTTTACACACAGATAGCACATGAAGCTGACAAAAAGGAGCCTACGAGAAAAGCCATTTTCAGCTTTGCATCTGAGAAACTGAAGTGCCGTCTGGCTGTTGAGAAAAGACTATAGACTGAAAGCCCTGAGTGAGTTATCCCTTCTGTCCTCCGCTCCTTCTATAATCCTATTCCCACAAACAGTATGCCCAGCTTTGAAATGAATGTACACTGAGGAGCATGGATCTGGCAGGATTATTACGATTTTTTAATAGACCTGTAGATGTGCTGAAGTTGCCCCATCTTTCCACTTATTGATGTGGTCAGCGATGACTGTTCTACAGAGCGGGCACGTCTTCTCTCTGTTGAACCACAGCGCTATGCATTCTTCACAAAATACATGCTGAAATGAGACAGAAAGATCTGGTTACGAGAGCATACAAACTCGAGTTGAACAATTAACCAACAGCAGTTCTCTCTACTTCCCACTGATTTTTCATCGTACAAACTCAAGCGTATGCAGAAGATGCTGGGATTAACCAGAATGAGTCAGTTTGACTGCTGCCTAAAACAGGTTCAATGCTTGCTCATGATGGCATCGTAAATAAAGAGCAGCAGTAGTTCATTGTCTTTATATTTATTCACTTATATTCTTTTCCTACAAAATTGGGATAACTTAATACAGATAAACAATTATAGGTAATTAAACGTATTCCCTGTAGTTGGTTTGCTGTTCTTCAACTTTTTTTAGCATTACCGCTCTGTAAACAGCTTTTTATTCCTGAACCAGCACAACACAGCACAGTTACCTGGCATACAAGGAGAATAGGCTTCTGGAATTCAGCTTGGCAGATGGAGCAAATGTCGTCCACTTCTGCACACTGCCGCTTGCTGGCTGCCACTCCGTAGCTCTGCAAAGGGACAGGAGGAAGTAAAGGGGAAGAGGACACTGCGGTACTTCAGAGGAGCTGCACACAATACACACCAGTTCGGCCTGGGCAATATTCAGGTTTTTGAAAACTTAAAAACAATTCCAGGGCGGGGTGACACAAGAGTGCTGCTGGATCCTGCTTGCCCATGGATTCAACAAGCTTTCCAAGCACCTAGAGGAGAAGATGTTATTAAACCCACACAGAGGCCCTGCTTATTTGTGACAGAAGTGAGATCTGAACTGTGGATTTCCTGGCTCACAGATTAGCCTTTATACTCTTTTAGCTTTCCAATTAAGGACTCAGGTTCTAATTTTAGAGGGAGGGGAAGAAAAAGGTCTGCTGGATCTTCACCCCAATAGTAACTGACCATTTGAAACAGGGCAGGGAAACCTGATTTTGAGGGCTACAAGGCTCATGATTCTCCGGTTTTTGCCAACTACGGGTGACAGAAATTGCAGTCCCACAGTTTGGATGGCTGCAAGTAGTCCAGCTACACTTGTAGAAGGATTTACCTCTTCAGAGCAATGTGACGGTTGCAGGAAATTGCCTTTGACTAGGTCAGGCAAGGCCTAAAATCTTTTGGACTCCCAAACTAAAGTGTGAACATACACACTAAATATCCACATCCTACCCACAGAACTCTGTGTGACACCCAAGCACCTCCATTTTCCAAGGCAGTCACTCTCCAACTAGCAACAGGAAATGTGACATCACTTTCCTTAGAGAGAGGAAGAGGAAAAGCGTCATGTAAGCTTGCTGTGTATGTGTGGTAGTGTTGGCCCACAGTGGCCAGGGTAGAGAACTGGCTTCCATGCAACTGCCCACCCGTGGCACAGATCAAGAGTTCTCCTGTCTCTTCTCCTTGGGAGTAAACTGGATGACTTTCTGGACTTGCCACTTCATACTGTGACAGCAAGACTTCCATGGGAGGAAATGACTGGAACTGTTTGTCTCATTTTTGTTTGTTGAGGACACAAAAATACTCACTGGCCGTGTGCAGAATACCCTTAAGACCCGTCTGAAGCTTTTCAGGTTTCCAAAAAGACTCAGAAGCTGAAAAATAAAGATAAGAGGAAATAGTGGTGTGCAATCGGATCTAGAGTTCAAAAAAAATTCATTTGGCCAAGCTCCCAGAAGTATGTAGTTGAGTCGCTAAAGGCACTTTTTCGAGCCACCATGCTTCTGCGGTGTCAATAAGGATTAATTAAAAATCACTGGCCTCATTTCATAGGCCTAAAAAGCAGGTCTGATTTGTTGAAGCAGAAGTACCGGTTTCAGTGATGTTTTTAAAAATTCTTAGTTTAGTTCTGCTGTAATTATATGAAAAAGGTTAAGTTGACATAATCAATTAAAAATAATGCAAATAATCCAATGCAGTGGCTGAATGGAGAGTCCAGGAGGGCAGCTTTGGTCACTGCTGAGGATGGAAAAGAATACCAACTTCCACAACAACAACAAAACATATAGAGGCATAGGGTGGACTTGCATCTGCAAATGTCACTAAGAGGATACCAGCCCAGGGAAGTTACCGCATTCTTGCCTATCTCCTCTCCTGCAGATGGAGAATCAGTGTTTACCTTGAGGACAAGATACAGCAAAGCGAGCAAGACTCCAAGACTCCATCCTAGCGCACTGTCCTGCTCCCTCAAGCCGACGAAGTATCGGAACCAAACCGGTACAGGGACAATTGTGCGGTAGTACTGGCAGAATTCTTCTAACAGCATATACCAATAACCCTGCAGAAGGTATAAAAAAGTGGGGCGAGTACTATTTAGGAATAGAACTGGAAAGAGGGGGGATGTTTGTGCACGGTGACCTCACATTTCTTAAAATCTAGGATCCAAACTGCAAGTTCAAAAACAATAAAGGACCTAGCCTTCCTTTGGCTTCCCTGTTTCAAAAGGCAGCTGGGGGATAATATGTGAATGTTCCTTCACAGAGGAAAACAAAAAACCCTCTGTACACAAAGGTAGCATGTCCAAAGATGATTAAGATAGAAACCCTGTTGGCCAACTCACTCCATTTCCCTATTGCTGAGTTTTCTCGCACAGGGCAATGTTCAAACAGCCAAATTTCCACTTGCAGTCTGAATGGATACTACTCATGTATGATGCAATTTTAGTTCTGTTTTCATCTGGGAAACAATCCCAGAACCATTTGAGAGACAGATCAGTCCTGTCAGTAAAGATGGGCACAAGGAAACCCGAGCAGAAAATGCTTACTTAGGATTGTTAAAAATCCCTTTGGAGTAACAAAGATACATAACTCTAGAAGTTTTTAAACAGCTCACATTTTGCTGGATATAACAGGGCCACCAGGCCACCAATAAAGAGACAAATAGGTGCATTTAATTTTTACTGGTGGAAATCATTTCTTCATGGGCAAATCTTACCGGCTCACCTTTCCAGTATCAGTCTAGTATATATAATCTAGCAATGCCAGGAATCTCTATCTGGCTATGCTTTCAGACATTCTTTCACCAAATCAATAACTTGGATATCTGCTGATCAGGCAAGATTTTCATTATTCGCTTCTACCAAGATAATACTTAATGATTTATTTTTGCTCCACTGCCCCCGCCTGAAAGCAAAGCAGATTTTATCCAGTCATTAAACCTTTCTCCTCTCACCTAAATTGTTTAAGCCGGATGAAATAGTCGCTGTTCTTCAATCATACGTCAAAGTGTTATGAAGAGTCAGCATTAATGCTGAACTGTCATTACTTTGTCCAATACTTTCTGCTGCTAATTACTAAATGCATTTAATAGCTGCATATTTATTTTTAAAGCATAAAAACTTAACTTCGGGCCAGTGGCAGTTTAAGACCACTTTAGCCAAGTGCATGTTGTCATTAATTATTACGATAGATATTAGCCCCTTTTGTTTCAATGCTCTTATTCTCATCTTGTGAAAACAAGAAATTTAAGCCGTGCTGTCGAGAATGGGAATTTTCTCCCCTCTCTCTATCACAGTCACAGAACCTCAGGTCATCCAGAGTGAAGCTGTATGGCAGGGAATGCAGGACAAATAGAGGGGGGAAATTACACAGTGCATTTTCAAAACCAGAGAATTCTCCTCCATCATATCTCATAATAGCCAACAGAAATAGTCTAAGAGAGGATTATAAAAATCCATGGAGAAGGTTCTCAGCAGCTATCAGTCACAAGGGCTGCAGCGAATTAGACAACATGCCTCCAAATGTCAATCACTGGGGGAAAACAGTGGAAAAACAGGGAAAAGAACTATTGCCTTTGAGCTCAGAGACTTTCCCTTGGGCACTTGGATGCTAGACTAAATGGGCCTTTGGTTTGATCCAGCTGGGAGTGTTAGGGCTGAACTAAAACCTCTTAATGCTACATTTTGCAGCTGTTTGTAACACCCACCATTTCCCTAACTCTACTGTTTCACTGCCATTTGACTGATCTGAGCTGATCATGACTACATAGCATTATCAATCTACATCTATGTACTGGTGAATGTAAGGGTGAATGATTCCTCTTTAGAATATGTACAGGAAGCCCCTCCCCATTTGATACCCCATTATCTGATGACTCAATCTTTTCACATTTCCAAATTAAGGGCAAGTTCCATTAATTCGACAGGGGGTTCCTCTCTTTTATCAGTTCTTACCTACAGAGGCTCGCTTAGAATCACTTGTATGTGTGCGCTGCTTGCGAAACAAGCTGGGGGCTTGGGGGGGGCACCAAGCCAGCTGAGAGGCTTTGCAAGCAGCATGCATGCAGTTGGTCCCAAGTGAGCCTCCATAAATCCTTCATCCTTCCTACAGTACAATACGTGGGTTCCACTTTTCAACCAATTCTGTTTTCTGACTGTGCTCCAGTTCTTAACCTATTAGATAAACAGGGAAAGCTTGTATAAAGCTTCCCACACATTGATAACATGGGAAATCCTAGGCAGTCGGGGACCACCAGCAAAACACATTATCAGCCAACGTTATAAACCAAAGCTGCAGTCAGACCCTCAAACCACTATACCATGCTGGTATACCACCTCCTACTGCACACAAAATAATGCATTTTCCTCTCAGTCTTCATGTAAGCAACTGACAGTACAACAACTAGTTACTTCCTAGTCACAGTGAATACTAAACTTATTTTTCAGAAATTTATTGTCTTACCTTGGACTTAAAAGACATGATAAAAGAAGGCAGCAGGAGAATGATGCACTTCAAGCTCATGAAGAGGAACTTCAGAACAAAGTCTGTGATTCCCACAATCCAAAGTACCTCCCAGAAGTTCATAAAATCCACATTAGGGCTTAAAAGGATCAGGCTGAAAACCAAGAACGAGCATTTAAGGTAGTGTTTTTCGATATTAGTGCACTACTAAGATTCTTTGTAGTACTGATTCAAGTTTTCTCTTGCTTTTGTGAATGCAGACAAAACCAAAGAACCACACCCACGAGAGAGGGTTATGGGCTGGATTGGGATCATGAGGTTTGTAAGATTTCCTTCTTTTCCAGAGGGACACCCCCCCATCCAAATGATAATTCAGTGGCAGGGAATTTTCAATATGGCCTTTTAGGACTGGGCTGATGGATTAATACCAAAAGAAGTTACCAGGAACAAGGAGTGCCCCCTGCTGGAACAGACTATTACCCTAGGATGCTCTTTCAAACAGGACAGCAAGAAGCCCCGTGGAAGCTCAAAAATAGGATATGAAAGCAACAGCTTTTTCTTTTAGACTAATCATCTGATAATTGGTTCCACTCAATTTTCACAACTAATATCCCTTAACAAACCTACCATCCTCCAGGAATATGCCTAATCCTTTTCTAAAACCATCTGGCTGGGCATCTCCACATAAATGAAGACTTAATTCCATAAATGCAACTTTTTTTTTTTTTAGAGAAAAACACATATTTCCCTCCTCTTGAATATCTTGCACTGGATGAGTTGCAAGACAGAAGCAAAAAGATTTGTTATCTACTTTCTCCACTTATAAACCTCTGATCATGTGGTTCTTTATAATTTGTTTTCTTTTCTAAAACTCAAAATGCCCCAAGTTAAGATAGGCTATTTTACCCGAAATTAGAGCAGTTACTGCTGGGACAAAGTCTTGGAATTGTGAGGGAAATTCTCAGAGTTCCAGTTCACAAAAAGGAACTTTTCTATCTCTGTGATAATGATAATGAACCCTTGCAGAATAATTACCTGTAATGAAGGTATTGAGAGTAGAATGTGTAATAGATGAGGAAAGACGATCCCAGTAGAAACACCAGTACCCATACACACTGCAATCTGGAATGCCTTTCCTGCAAGATAAAGAGTTTTCGATTGGTATTGTTTCCTCGGTGGGTTAATGTGGCTCAGCTGTTTGGTTCCAGAGATAAAGACACTAGACTACTATCCTTTCAGTGTTAATTCTCCAAATGGAACTACCCAAATACGAGCTTGTACAGAAGTCCTTGGACTTCCCAGAGAATTTTCACAGGGGGATCCTTTCACAATACATAATTATAGTGCGATGATTCCACTTCAACTGCCACAGCAACATCCTATGGAATCCTGGGGTTTGTAGATTGCTGAGATATTTAGAAGTCTCTGCCAGGAAGTTTTAGTGCTGTACTGAACAACAAGAGTGCCACAGGACACTGCCTAGGGTAATTTGAGTGAAATCACAGCATTATAATTCAAAGCAGCAGTCTCTTGCAGCATAAAAAGGATGAAGGAAGAGGGAGGGGGAAAAATGTGGCAGCATCTTTAAGACTTAACGTGTTTATTGTCGCATGAGCTTTCGTGGATATAAACCCACTTCCTTAGATACAGCATTGAATTATAATTGTGTAGTGTGAAAGGGCCTATGCTAATCACATAGCATGAAAAAGCCCAGAGTATATGAAATTCACCTCTAACCACCCCACCCCCAATTTAATTAGGCAGACTGCAATCTTTATTATCAAAGGGTAAGGCCTTACCAAAAAGCACTTACAGGTTGCAAGAGATTCCACATTCTATCATTACCTTTCTCTTTGGGATTTCATTTGTGTATTATTGACTCTAATGACACAAGTGTCCATTAACTATGAAACCTAAGCTGTTCCTTGACTGCAGCATCCTTTCTGGAGGAGTTTAGCCTCCAACTTGCCCTGAGACCATTGCTGGGCTTCCCAAAATCACCCTGATCCAAGATCAGATACAATTGGGTACTTAAACATACAGTACCAGAGCAACGGGGACCTCCTACTTGTCCATATGGCTTCCCAGCCATCCAAGCAGATTTTTTAGGATGAGTGCAGGTTATGGAAGGTGGTGGGCGCACGGTTTGCCAATTTGGGGCAGAAGCAGTGGGGGCTAGGAGAAACACTGCTATAGTTTAATAAAAGATGCTTAATGAGTTTTCTTGAACCTGAAGAAAACCTTAAGAGTGGTATAAGCTGTTCTCATAATCATGGCCTCAATACCAAAATGTCTGCATTAAAGGAATACGTTTTCAATTACAACCTTATGGGCTATTTAAGCTCATAATTAATAGTCTGTCTTTCCAGGAAATCGGAAAAAAAGGTGCAGCTTGTAATCCAATCAAAGCAATGAAACGTAAAGGGGAGAAAATAAAGCCACATAAAGAAATAAAAAGCGGGAGGGCAGAAGGAAAAATCCTATATGCTAATGGCAAACTCATTCTCTGAGCATGGATCCAGCCAAAATGGTGCCATCCATGCAGAAGCAGCAGGTATCAGCAAACCCCAAATATCTGCAAAAATACAATAAAAACCTTTTTGTGGGGAGCCATCACATATTGCTTAACTGGTATTAAGCATCTTCATTCGCCATATAATGGCCAATGGTTATTGGAAAAAACAGTATGTTGAGGAGAGGGAGGAAGAAACGGAATGGAGTACTTTGAAAGGCTGGCTGGCTGGCTGGCTGTACCAAGGGCAAATTAGAATAAAACTTAGTACAAACAAACTGTGGTTGCATCAAAGCAACCCATATGTAATGAGTCTGTCTAAACCAGACTTTGGAGGGGAGGGATTTATTTCCCCCCCGACCATGACTTCCATAATCACTAAGCCAGTACAGCCATGTTGGAAGGGGATTCTGGGAATTGCAGTCCAAAACAGTAACCTTCCCAGACTCTGATCTTACTGATGTTCTCAGGTCTCATTACAAAAAATTATCTTCACAATGTTCTATGCTATCACATCAAACATCTTGAATAATTTAACAACTACAGATTTTTTTTAAGGAAAGCTAGAAACTCCAATGGGCTGGTTTTAATAGGCAAAGTGCATTCTCACTACTTCATTATCAGTTGAGGGGGCTAACAGTGAAATATATAGCCCCCACCCCACTTGCTGCCTCAAGCAATACAGTCCCAAGCAAACTGAGCAGTCATTTGCCTTATACCAGGGGAGACTCCTGGTATCAGGGACTGGCTAGTAAGAAAAGGCAAACTTTTGGGAGCACCCAAATATAAGCTTAAATAACACAGTGGCCTGCATGTCTTCAATTTTAAACTTGGCAAACTTTATATCAAAGACTACCCCCCCCCCCAAACCTGTATCCTTGGTATATTGAGCTACAGTACCCACCATCTACCAATCAGTATGGTGAATGTGTGGGTCAATGGGACTTGTAGTCTAGCAGATCTGGAGCATATCAGTTTTATCTAACGAATCTCAGGTCAATATTTAGACTTTCAATTTCTTAATAAAAGAGCAAAGAAAATTTACAACATCCTCAGGTCTTGTCTCATAGTATAGTGACAACTAAGACCATTTCTGCACTATCCTGTTATAGTGCTGCTATTCCACCTTCAACATCCTGTGGAATCCCTGGAGTTTGCAGTTAAGGGAGGCCCCTCCCTAAACTGCAAACCTCAGGATTCCATAGGATATGAAAGTGGAATAATAGCACTATAACAGTATAGTGCGGAAATGGCCTAACACTGCACTCCACATTTTTATCTATCCCCCAGGTGACACTGAGTTTTAAAAATACTTACAACCTCACTGGAGAGGTCAATACTTACTCTTAGGAAAACCTGATTTACAATGCTTTTGTTTGCATACATAAAAGTTGTTAGCAGCCCAATTCCCAGAGAAATGCCTATTGGGAAAAAAGGGTGAATTATAAAAGCAAAAAAGAAAAGAATAAAAAAATGCACTGAACTGATTTTTTTTAAAAAAAGAGGGAAAAATTAAAGAGAAACACATGCAGAAATATTAAAAATGCATCTTGTAACTATCTTTAGACAAAGAACAAAAATAAACCAGCTACTATACACGCATAAGCAATAGTGTACCACTCAACCACAAGGATACCTTATGAAGTCACCAGCTATGATAGAATTTCAATTAATATTCAGGGAAGAAAAGCATGTCTTTACTTCTCATTGTTGAACTACTAGGTTCAAATTTATCAAAGTACTATCAATTAAGAGGCAATATTTTTAGTGATCCCACAGGCTGAAAGATCAAATAAAAGCAGGGATAGGCAACATTTTTTAATCCTCTTGACCTCTGGGTTCCCTATCCCTGGCTTAAAACACAGTTCACTCTGCCCTTACTGTCAGATCTCCCTATTTCCTGCACTCCAATATCCCATTTTACATCTCCCATACTGTTACACTATTATGCAATTGGGATGCAGGACAAAACACCAGGTAGGTGGCAGAATTCCATTAATAATATTTGCCATGTTTGGGAGAGTTTGGTTTTCAAAAAACTAACTGGAATGATTAGAAAGGGCAAACACACAAGGGCACGGCTGTTTAAAATTTGTGTTAGCAGAGCAGCAGTCCTTTTGCCATTCAACCTTGAGGACTTTTGTATATTTTCATCTCGGGCTTGGAAATCGTTCCTCCTCTGACCGGGGGGAAAAGGCCCCAAGAGGACTGTAACAGCTGGAAGAAGTTCTCATGTGCATATGTCTCTGGTTAGGAGACTTTTATACACACTAACTCATGAAAGAAGAATCTAGACCAGGTGAGAGGCCTCTGTGAACAATCTGTCCAGTACTTTGCAGGTAAAATTGCCCCAATTCACTCTGACTTGCATGCAGTAAAACAGACCCAGTGAGTGTAACTTTGGACCCAGTTTGTCCTGTGACAATGGATATTTTTTCAGTTTGTACAGCCTGCAGATGTGGAGAAGATTCTTGCAAAGGTGAGAGCCATACTATGCATATTGTGCATTATTTAGATCCATTTCAATCTGGCTTTAGGCCTGGTGTAGGACAAAGATGGTTTTAGTTGCCTTGGTGGATGATCTACAAGAACTGGACAGAGGTCATATGTCCCTGCTCATTCTCAACCTCTTAGTGGCTTTCAGTACCATTGACTAAGACCTTCTAGTCACCTTTCTGGGATGGACTTGGAGACACTGTGTCACAGTGGTTCTGTTTCTACCTGGAGGGAAAGCCCAGAACGCAGTGCTGGGGGACACCTGGTTGACCATTGGCCTATGAGGTTCCTCAAGATTCAGTTTCATCTAAAATATACCTGAAACTGCCAGAAAAATTAGACTGGAATTTTCAGGGCCAATACCACCAATATGTGGTTGATCCGCAGCTCTTTGCTACTCTTTTCCACCTACCTCCAAGAAAACTGTTTTGGTTCTCAATTGGGGCCTGCCATCAGTAGCAGACTGGATAACTTTAGATAGTACAAGAAACAGTAGGTTAAACCAGGCCTGCATTTATGCCTTAACTGTATGGAGAAAGACACAGAATATGGTACTGAGATTGCCATTCAGCCACCTGAATATTTCAACTATTATTAATTTGTTTTAAAGCAATTTTTGAGCTCTCAAGATGGCTACATAAGATCTCAAGCAATCAGGGCAAAAGGGAGATAATTCAACACCCTGTACAATCTCTTGGCTTTAAGCAAAATTTGAATTATATAAATTAATAAAAATGCAAATCTGTACAAATTTGTATAATTTACAGGTCACATAATTAAGATTAGCTTCACACTATTTTTCCCCACAAGTCCTCTAGGACTGTGAGGTACAGAGCTGAAAAAGATCAGCTTGGTTGCTTCTCTTTCATCCTTAATCCGAATAAATGCAGTTGTACCCAGAGCACTGTAAAACCTTATACTCTACCGGTTATGTGCTGCATGAGAAGTTTGATCAACAGGATCAAGAGGTATGGGAGACTTTTGTACAGCCACTGGAGGAGATATCGAAGCTCTGAGAGAGATTGCCACTTTGTTCCTCCAAATCTGAGCCACCATCTTGGGTGCCCCTCACTTCGGCGTGAGAATGTGCACGTGAACGACTTTGAGTCCCCAGTCGTGGATGATGCCTTGAGCCCAAATTTTCCCCAGTCTCTCCAAGAACTGAGTTCAGCTGGATATGAACATCCCCTCCGCGCTGGCAAGAACCTTCTCCTGGCAACGTTGCTGCATGAATGCATGGGGAGGATGTGGTACCATCACCATTTGCTGATGCACTGTGGCAATTATTAGAGTTGGGCTGCATAGTATCAGCTTGATGGTGACTTGCTCCAGATTCTCGGGTTTTGGTGTGCTGATCCCTAAAAGGAACAACGTAAACTTAGAAAGGAGAGCATTAGCATGCATGAGACATCTTCTACGCTCAGCACGGCCGGCCCTACCATTAAACAGAGTGAGGCAGCAGATCTCCGATGTCATGAAAGAGCAGAAAATTATACTAAATAGTGTGATGAAATGGAAAAAAAGTAATGCAATTGTAGACCTCACGAAAACAAGTAAAGCACCTAGATCGAGGGAACTAATGACAGCAGCATGGTGTAGCAGTTTAACCCCTGTGAGAAACAATTTGATAGAACATAACAACAGCAGTATCATTCTGTGTTCCCTTGGACAGACTCATCTGGAAGACTGTGGATAGCACAGTTCAAGAATATCAACAAGCTAGATCATGTGCAGAGGAAGACAACTAAAACAGCAAAGGGTCTAGAAACCAACTTTTCCCCTCTCTTGAAAAACCATTCTACACTAACTCTTGGCCTTTGTTTTGTTCTGACTTTGTATTGCCACCTCCAGGGTACCTGACAAGAGTCTTTCTGATCACACCAAGATCTCTGAAGAATCCATGCCAACTTTGACCCTGCACCAGCTGTTTCCTATGACTGGGAATCCAAAAGTCTTTTAGGATCCCTCACTCAGAAGCTTGTCTGGTATATAAACAACTCTGGATCTTATGCACAGATGTGTTAAATTAGTCCATCACAGGATAATTCAGCTTTCAAAAGATTTGGAAGACAGATGGTGGCTTCACAAGCTTCATGGAGATGGTTAAAATATTACACTTATTCATGAACAGTTGGACGGAGAGCTCTTGGTTAACACTGAAGCTCTGAACACAAGAAAATATCTATTATTAAAATCATCCTACAAACCATGCAGGAAGTAGCAGATGGCCAAGTTTCACCAAGAGAATTCTTTTAATTCTCTAATTCGAGTTCTCACCAGGGACTGTCTTGTTACAGTCGTTGAATCTTAACTATTCATTTAGAGATGAAATTCTGGAAAGTGGCTCCCAGATTTAAAAGGCCAATTAAATAAAATTTAGTTTCCCGTCACTCAGCCTAGAATTGATGGGAACCTGCTGTCTGAGACACAGATATCCCTATATTGCCAACAAGAGGTACTAAACCAACATGGTGTGGTAATTAGAAAAAGGGCAAGGAACTCTGGCCTTCCAAATATAATGGACTACAGTATCCACAACCCTTACCGCAGGACGGACTGGGTGGACTGATGGGAGTTCTGGGCCAAAATATTTGGAGAGCTTGAATGATCTCTTAGTTAGAGATTGGAGATTGAGGTTCAAAAACCCACTCAGAGTGACCTCACTCTGCCAGGCTTATCTAATACTGCCTACCTCACAGGACTGTTCTGAAAGTAAAACTGAGAGCAACAGAAAACATAAGCTCTTTCGAAGATGGAAGGGATAAAAATGTACATCTGGCAGCAGACACTGAATTCCTGAACCCTAGATTCTTCCTTCTATCGGAAAGCGAGGCACACTCAAAGTCAGAAATGATGGGAAAAGAAAATTAATTAAGACTCTCTTATTATTTAGTGCCCATCAAATGTCACATCCTTTCAGCCCAAAGGGTGGGCAGATCAATTTCTGGACCAGGCACAACCTGGAAATAAAATTCTGATAAATTATAGCTCCCACAAATAGTTCAGCAGCACGGATAGTAGCCAAAATGGAAGGGAGATTCTCCAAACTATAATCCAAAAAGTTATATTTCGGGTCCTTTGGGGACCATTTATTTCAACCAGCCAGGACTAGACCAGCAATGGTCACTCACTCCCCTAGCCTGTGGAATGGCTTGTCAGAAGAGATTTGACAGCAAAACACACTATCTGAATTTTAAAAACTTCTAAAGACCGCTCTCTTCCCGCAGGCTTACCCAGTCAATTTTTTTAAATGGCCACAACCATTTAAAAGACAGCACAATATTTTTTTTTACTAAAATCTCTTATTTATTAAACTGTCTGTGCCATTTACAAACCTTATGCTCATCAGTGTCGCAGCATTTTTTGTGTTTATAAGCAAAAGTATTGCCAATAAGGTGATGACCACAGCAATGGGTCCATATACCTTTAGCTTAAAAGAAGCGGAATAAAAATACAGTTTTGCAGAGGAAAAAAAAGAAGCAGCAGCGGCAAGCCAAATAAACTCATTTCCATTTCTCTTCCTATTAGAAGAAAGAGAAGAACTAGGGGAACGTTTTGGGCTTTTTTAAATAAAATTAAATTAAATTTAAATGCAAAATTAAAGGGGCCTTTTCACACTACACTGTTATAGTGCTATTATTCTACTTTCAACAATGTGTGTGTGTGTATCTGCGTGTGTGTACACACACGTGTATATACACACACACATATACACACACACAAAATACTACTACATCCTATGGAATCCTGGGGTTTGCAGTTTAGGGAGAGGCCTTTAGAATTCCTAGCTAGAGAGCTCTTTGGCCTCAGGAAACTACAAACCCCAGAAAGCGGAATGATAGCGGTATAACAGTGTTGTGCGGCAGCCCTCTAAGGCCATTTCTGCACTACACTGTTATAGTGCTATTATTCCACTTTCAACCTCCTGTGGAATCCTGGGTTTTGTAGTTTACTGAGACCAAGGAGCTCTGTGGCTGAGGATTCTAAATGCCCCCTCCTAAACTACAAACCCCAGAATTCCACAGGATGTCGAAAGTGGAATAATAGCACTATAACTATGGAGTGCAGAAGCGGCCTAAGACTGGCGCGAAGTAAGGCCATTGCCGCGTCCTTCCCAGCCCAACCTGTATTCACATCTGTCTCTGGGCTCCCTCTCCACTGCTGAGGGCAGGTCCGCCACAGCCTCGGCAGCCGCGTCTCCTCAGGGCCTAAACAGGGGTGCCGGGGGGTCCCCTTTCTGCCCTCCTACCTCTCATAGCGCGGCCGGAACTTCATGGCGCGCCCGGCTCTTGGGGCAGCCTCGCCTCCGCCTCCATCTCCCCGCCGGCAGGTAACAAGCGGCCCCTCGAAGGAGAGAGTCCGGACGCCGACTACCGGCTCCGGGGAGGAAGGGGAGTGGCCGGAGGAAGGAGGGACGGGCCGCGGCGCCAGGCCCGGCCGAGGCGGGGAGTGTCTGGTTGCCATGGCGACGCCTGGCCTCCCCTTCGCCGCGCGGGCCTCTGAGGCAAACTTCAGGGTGGGCTCGGAGGCCTAGCTGCGCCCCGTTTATTTTCCTTCCTTCTCTGCCCTTTACTATAACTCTTACGGTTGTGGAAATTCAAGCGAGGAGAAGTGGCCGCCCCCTCAGGGCTTTGGTGGGCTGCAACTCCCCTCATCCCCAGGCTTGCTGCGGCTGCTGGGAGCTGCAGTCCAAACGGGCCTGGAGGTAGCCCACCCTAAGTTGCTCTATTCAAGGGCATTAAGTAGGTCTAGTTACTGACACTGGTACAAGTAACGCGTTCTTGTTGTTATTGTTACAATTGAAAATGTCATTTTCTTGAGACTGAAGTTTTAACTACAGACTCATAGCTACAATATCCAAGCTGGGTTATTTTCTTTGGGGGTGGGTAGACCTTCCCATTGGGGGGCTTTGCTGTCTCTTCCCCCTCTTCCTTACATTCTGGTGGTTCTAAATTTTAAATTTAGTTTTTGAATTTTAAATTTTGAACCACCAAGCTTGCCTATTTCTGTTGCATTTCGGGCTCTGGAAATGCTCGCTAAAAAATAACACGCAAAGCCATTCTAATTATAATTATTATCCCCTGGAAATAGTCAT